>CM076598.1:231890000-236890000 GCA_038502835.1 Octonoba sinensis | reverse complement strand
CTGAAATAAATGTATCCATCATTCAATTTTTTCTGAAGCTTTTTTTTCTTTAATCCTTCTTTATTTGATAGGCTTTTATGCAACCTATATCATGTTTTGTATCTAATGTAAAGATGTTATTCCAGCAGTGAATCTATAAATATATTAGAGACAATTGAAATTACTAAATTTGCAATCAAAAATGGAAATACGTGATTCTGTGTCATAAGAGACTTTTTCAGTTTATGGAGATACATTCATTTAACTAAAAAAAATGTTATTTTTACTTTACGAAAATTGACTCCAGACTAAAAGCATCGATACGATTTTTGGGTTTTTTCTATGTGTTAAAATCGATCTCTACATGATAAAAATAGTTTAATTTTACTCACTGAGTAAGGGAGTCTTGGACCGCATGAATGCATTTTTGCATACATCGTTGCACAGTTTAGACTCGCAAACGTGTTTATAATCAACATAAAAATTCTAATAATAATCTTTTAAATGCATGCTAGTGTTTTTCACCGGTATGCAATTTATGTATTGATATCCAATTTTAACTTCAGTTAATTCAATCTAAACATATTTTTTAATTCACTTATCGTGTACAGCTCATGTAAGTAATAGCTTACATAGTTTAAAAATAAATAAATCAATTACGCTCCTGACTTTCCGGGACTTTGATTAATTAATTAAATAGAAAGTTTCTGACGTAATGTAGTGCAAACTGCATTTACAACTGCCAATTAATTTAGACGCCAAATTATGTAACCATAAATCTTAAAGCTTCAAAATTGCCCGTACTCCATAGTTCCACGTACTAACATTTACACTTTCGCGATGTAGAGCTATAGCTTAGATACTCCAGGGTTAAGCTTTGTACTCGTAGAAATCCCCTATAGTTTCAAAGCTTTAATTCCTAAAACTTTAATTCCTCCTACCACGACTCAGCAGTCCGGTCACGCAAACAAGGAATAAAGACTTAATTAATTACTTTCGGAATTTTGAAGATGCACGAATTTCCGCTGAAGCGCAAAATGGAAGATTTCAATCAAATCAAGTGAAGTTTATCGCCTCACATTTGCTTTTATTGCTGAACATTGCAAACTATTGAGAAAGTTCTGCGAGAAATTTAGACACAAATCTTACATAGACTTGACGCAGACTTACACTTAATTTAAGGAAGCTTAAACTCACATTTAAGACCATTTTATTACGCTTAAACTATTAAATTAGCAGTGACATTTCCTATTGCAGCAAGTGCCTCAAAATAGGTTTCATTGCATCAGTGTAAGCGATAACCTTATATGGTTATTTAAAAATAGTATTTTAACTGCGGAAATGAATCTAAATTTAAGGAAAAGTTTGCAGCAAAAAAAAAAAAGTTGGGGGATATCTACATACATAAACAAAATTAAAATGTTTAATTATATACACACTAATGGTACTCACTTGGTAGTACCATTAGTGAGTGTCACTAATGGTACTACGAAGAAAAAAAATAAACTTTTCAAGTACCACTGAAAGTACAATTAACCTATCTGCCTGATCCACTAGCTTCCCGCCGGGGAATGCTATTTTTTAAAATAATTTCCTTCTTTATCTTTCTCTCTCTCTCTCTCTTTCTGTATTCACGGCTATAAGTAATTGAGTATAAAACATGGAACTAATTTAAGCCAATTAACTGAACCTTAAAAATATATTGAATAAATGCGGCGTCTTCAGTGCAGGACAGATTTAGAAAATGTCACTAAATTCCTACTCAGAAAATGTTTATTTGCTGTATCGGTGGCGTTCGATGATCTAGTATCTATATATTAAATAGGCAGACACAAAACCGTTAAGTACAACTACCACTCGAAATTATTAAGTTTATGCATAATGTTATACAAATGGATTTAACTAAATAAATAATGCAGTGGTCAATCAGTCGAACTGAGGAGAGATTATCTTTAAGTGAAATATCTGAACGAAGCAAACTGTTATGAAACAGAAAAACTTAAATGTCTATAAGTTGATTAAACGTTCGAGGCTGTACTTGAAAAATATAATGAATTACGGTCGAATTTCTAACGCTGGGTAAAGTCTAGTTCTAGCAAAAGAAAGATCAATTTAAAAAGAGCTGTCGTACTAGGATTAATGCATTTCTTGCATAATCTATAGGTACGAGAAGTAGATTGGTAAAAAAAAAACATTTTCCATCCACAGTATGTATGCTAGAGGCGTAAAAAAAATTGCACAAACAGGGAATTTAATGACTTTAAGCGAACCTAGTACATACGTCTTGAGAATTAACAGAAAATTCCAATTGTACAGAATTAAATTAGTACAAATAAAGACATTGTCCGTTAAAAAAAAAGGTGCAGTTTTCAAATAAGGAAATGAAATAAATCTAAATTTCTGATTACTTCCCCTATAAAATAATATCATCGTTATAATGTGGAATTTTCATCTTCTGCATTATCTCGTCATGAATCACAGGGTTTTTTTAATTAAATTTATGAGGAATTCATTGAAAATAATATTGTATTTGTGTTTTTTAATTTTAAATATCTTTAGTAATAACTTTGTAACAATAGAGATGGTGTTCGTTTTATTTTTTAAAATAATTTACATAAGTATGTCAGAATATCTATGATAATATTATTAACAAAATAATTGGTAAAAAATAAAATCATTATTGTGAACTTTGCGCAAATAAAAAGTACTTGTGAACATAATAAAATCATAAGACAATTTCATTGGTTTCCATAAGAAAATGAAATGTGTTACTTCTGTAAATAAAAACAAATTAATATCTTTACACTTGCTATTTAACGTAATGTATCCTAACGAACGTTAGCAGAATCAAAATCCTAAGATTTACTGTTACCTTTAATTAATTTGACGAAAAACAAAAAAATGTTTAAATGTAATTGAACATAACATACTTTCATGAACATTTTGTGTAACTGCATTAAACTAAGTGTCAAAACATTTTGAGAGCAGCATGATTTGGATTATTTCGCAATCTATGCAGATCAAACGAGTTTACAATCTGGAATGAAACTGACAGCGCTCATGCTGTTATTGAATGCGAATTAAGTGTCACAAAGCTTAGTGACATAATCGTGTTATTTCAGTTCGGCAGAGTGTCACACAGGGCTATGCAAATAAGCTTAAATCTGGTGCATATTACAATAAATAAATATTCTCAATAGAATTTAATCTTGGAAGTTTTGTGCTGAGGAACATCTGTATGTAGCATGCTGCGCAAAATGATTTATTTTGGTTTAATTATGGAAGTGGATTATGGCTTTTATTTTGTTCATATAAAATTACTATTTATTTCGGGCTTAACATAATAATAACAATGTGGTTGTTTGAATTGTAAACAGTAATACTAAAACTTAAACCAAAGTATCAAGCTGCATGGATATTTGAAAAATATACATGTTCTTTTAAATACTAAGACATGGCTTTAATTACTATTACATGGCTTAAATACTAAGACATGGCTTAGTAATTTGTCGTTTCTTCATCAAGAATGCAGCGTAAAAAGTAGGAATACAGTGACCTAGTTTTATCAAACGTTAAGTTTTTTGTTTCAGACTTAAGAAATCATTTCACTTTTGTAAATTTTAAAGAAAAAAGTTGGAACATTTCAAAATTTATAATATAAATGAAATGTATGTAATTAAAAAACATAACTACAATAAATAAATAGCATTAATTAATTACTGGCATTTACAAGGAAAATTGATTTATTTTCATCACAAAAGCAATAAACCGTTATTAACCCAAACATAAGACAGTAGAAATAAAGTTCGTTTAGATAAACTTTCGTTAATTTCGTCTTACTTTCGTTGAATAAAATAATGTTATGACCGAAATGAAAGTTAAACTAATGTTGCATTGGCCCAATGATAAACAATACGGAAGTGTTCATTTTTCAATCAAATAATGCGGATTTCGAAATGTAAAACTAGGAACATATTGCTTCGACAAAGTTACAGTGCACGTATTAACTGCACAACATTAACATTTTTCTCATTTAAATATGGGATTTATAAATTAAAAAGTTACAATAAAATATAAAATTATTTTTTTTCGAGTTTTGAAAGTCGTACATAACTTTATTTAAATACATCTATATTTATAATTATATACAAATGATTTTCGAAGAAGAATACTTTCCTTGGCTTTTACTTATTTTTTAGACTAAAAATTGAAAGTTACGTTAAAGGTATTTAGGTATTTTTAAATCAAACATTTCGAAAAATGTGTTTGTATTTATTTATTTTTGTGAAAATGTGTTTTAATTCCCTTGTTTACTATTAAATGTAACTTTTATCCAGGTTGAGTAATAAAAATTTCTACCATGTCTTACGATATAAGGGTACTTTACAACTTTAAATAATAGAGTAACCTAGCAATAGTTATAAAACAATTTCATAATAATTTATGGTCTCACTGTAAATAATTCTAGTTCAGATTTTCACAAAAAAAAAAGAAAAGAAAGGAAAAAAAAAAGTAAAATTAGCTGCAATCTGCTAATGGCTCCTAGTTTCACAATAATGGTTCAATTTGGTGCCAAATGTTGGTTGCAGCCAAATTTCCCCAGTTTTTTTGGTGAGAGGTTGAATTAGAATTTTTACAGTACTGGTTTAAAGCATAGATAACAATATTAAACAATTATCAATATTCAAGATTTAACTAGTTAAAATAATTAATGTAAATAATTAATAGTTTGAAGACTGATTTAAAATTTTAAGTTTATTTTAAACATACTTTGATGAAATCAAGGCTGTTGCGTTATATTCAGCGTACTGTTCTTGTCATAAAATCCTCAGGATTGTCTGATCCAAACAAGTTTCCTTTGAGCAATTATTATTTTGTCATGATTCAACTTTTAAGGTACGACTCTTTTTCTCGCCTGCATATTATTATAAAGGCAAATGAACATCAAAGCATTTCATTTCAGTCGAGTTCTGAAGTTTGTAGCTCTCAACTAATGAAAAGTGTTATGCGATTACTCAGTTTAAAATCATTTTAAATAACTAAAAGTAGTCAAAGTTAAGGAAAATGGTCATAATTATAAAATTAACAGGTCCTAGACATTTGGTTTCTTTTTGTCTTCGGTAGTTAACTCATGCGTCTCTTCATACGACATAACCTACCCTATCAAACACATTCTAATCATTAGACTTAATGGACAATGAATGTCAATGGAGCCTCAAGCTGAGTTTTCTTCATTTCATTTGATTTTTTTTTCAGTTTGTAATATTCTGTAAACTATGAAATCAAAAAATTATGATTTTACAGTGCTCCAAATCATACGGATAAAAATACAGTAAATCTAGTTATCAATAATACGAAAGAGAAACTAAGAATTAAAAAATAAAATAAAATAACGTTAAAAAGTTACGTGCAGGAAAATTATTTTTCGAGATAAAAATTCGAGCTATCAAAATTCGAATTATTGCGCAAATTGACTGTATTTTTAATATATCATGCTAGTTAATTCGCATATATTTTCATACTAGTACATAGAGACAACAATGTTACACTAAAACTCAAATTCAGTCAGGAGCTTTAAACTGCAACTTGTTTTGCATGCGTTTTGTGTGTTTACATTTGAATAAATTTTTTTGTAGAAGTTATTATTGATCATCTCTTCGGATCTGGGTCTAAGAGTCTACGCATTTAGTAGTTCACTAATGATTTACACCAGAAGAAAAACTACACATTTTTATGCTTTCATTTGCATTTGTTTATTTAATTTATTTATTTGTATTTATGAGTTTATTTATTCACTTTCGGTTTTTGAAGAAAACCATATTTTAGCTAAAATGAAGTTTTCCGCTTTCCCGTTAACTACAAATGAGTAAAATAAATAAAAAAAGCCTTTTGTAATGAAACACATTTTATAAACGACGTTTCCTAAACATTACAAAAGAAAAAAAAGCGAATACTAAAACCATTATAGCTCTTTAAGATAATGTATTCGCATATAAAAAATTTGATGCTTTCAAATGCAATTTTCTACTTTTTTTCACATGCTTAAAAATTCCTTAATTTCCTTTTTCACAAGTCGTGTGAATTAAATTTTACAAACACAATGGTCCTTTGGCAACGTCAAAGGCAAACAAAAATTAAATAAACATTTTTTCAGCATCCGTACTGCTTTGTTTTGAATACGTATGCGCGGTCTCATTAAAAGTTTTGCAAATCCATTTTAAAAGAAAATGAAAGTAAAAATTTTCTTTTGTGCTGCTGCAATTTTCTTAGCGAAATAAAGAGCACATTTTTTTTTGCTCTAGTGTCTCTTTCCATATTCTGTAATATCTATGTAAATTTCTTCACTTCTAGTTTTAATACTTTGAATACTTCCACTCCTTTCCCAATACGGTGGCAACACTTTCTGTGCTTTGTCCGACAAAACAAAACAAATTTATCAAAATGGCGTGCCGATGTCAGGATTGATATCAGTGAGAAAGTATTCTAAAATGGATTTTTAAAAAAAAGAGCTTTTTTGACGTTATTTAAAATAAATAAATAAAGCGATCTCCTTTTTTTTTGATGTAATATATAAAAGCTCCTTAACAAACACAAACTAGCTGGAAAAGAGGGACCTTCTGTTCTTACGACTAGTCTCTGTTCTTGAAGGCAGACCTTCCGTTCACAATCTGCGTTTTCCCACGGTCTTCCTTAAGGGTGGATATACCGCGTTTTACTAATCCACCGCAATCGACTAGAGCCTTTTCTGTAGATGGTGCGTGTTCTGTCTGGTTGAATCTCACGCACAGAAAACATGAAATTAACGATAACTCCTTAGAAATAAAATCCCTGCCGTTTGGGAAGAAAAGGTCTTTAGAGGCGTTAGACGGTTCATCCCATTTGTAAGCTTTAACCGTGCGAAAAAAGTGAGCAAAAATGCAAAAAACAGTTTTCTTGAGAGATTAATAGCATTTGTGGACGTGAGAGGTTTTTAAATGAAATTCCAAGGTTCACTTCCAACACCAAATATCATTTTAAAGTTTTAAATTACTTATAATACGTTTAACATTTTCTAACCTAATGAGGATAATTAAGTTATTTTTTAAGAGTCATTTGTAATAAATTTTTTTCAATAAATTTGACCTTTACGTATCGATTCAAATAAGTATTTATTAAGGAAACGAACTAAAGTTTCTACTACTTTACTAGTAGTACTTTACTAGGTCATTTATACATATTTAAAAGTGTTTTCTCTTTTAATAACAAAGCACGTATTCGTACAAACAACGAATTGTATAATATAATTTTGTGAAGAACTTATTAGAACTTGCTAAAACAAACTCTGAATTGATAAAAAAATAGTTGAAGAAAAATGTTTTACAGTCCTGTTGGAGAATATTGCATTCAAATTTTGTTGTGTTTTGAGTCTGATGGAATATGTTATTTATTTATCATACTTTTATAATTATCATCTCTCATTCTTTGTCAAGAAAATAAGTTAAAAGAGAGAGAGAGAGTTTTCAATGCTGTGAATTACAAGTTATGCATAATTTTTAACTGATAGAAATTTTAAGCTCACTGCGCAAAGTTTTTAAACGAAGATGTTTTCAAAGATTTCAGAAAACTCGTTATTTCAAAAACATTTTGCTCGAAAGCAATGATTAAAAATATGGTAGAGTAGCGGAACTAATAATATATCTACTTAAATGAAAGGAGATAGACCAGTTTTACCATCATTTTTTCACAAAATACCAAATGACCTAGTTCCTCTCTGGACACGGACACTTCAAAAGTTATCTGAGCAAATGTAACTTGCGCCACGTGAATGCAGCTTTGGTGGGGAGAAAGATGCTGAATATGGCTGTAAGTTTATCAGTAAAAGAAAAATCTGCAATTTGGGATTTTAAAACATTAATATTAAATGACCTAAAAATGTTCATCAGTTTATTTTCGACAGAAGTGCCTTTAACTTGTGATAGATAAAATTCCTAACCTGATTCTTATTTAACTTTTAATTTTCTTTCATTGTTTTTTATTTCGTCATATATTTTGTAAGCCCATTGTTCTACTTCGTGGTACACTGAGAATTTATGTGTTTTACTAAAAAGGAAAATATTATAATTCAGTAACTGGGCACTAATACAGAAATAAAATCAAACTTGTTGTTAGAAAGAATCAAATTTATATCTTACTCAATACTTAATTTGTTTATTAATGATTTTACTTGTTTTACGAATATTTTACAGTTAAAACACGCTTTATTACTTATTTTCTAGACAGAAAGTGCAAAATTATCAACTGTAATATCTATCCACATCATAATAAAAATGACACCAAGCATACCCCAACAGCATTAAGCAAGAAATCACAAACATTCAAACATACTATCTTATTACCACTCCAGGCGACAAAGCATTAAGTTAATTAAACTTTCTTCTGTAAATACTATCTATCACTCATTTGCCGCCAAATAAGTCGAAAAGAATATGAGTTTTGTATTATGATGTTATATGTATGTTAATATTATAACTGAACAATTCTGGTTCAACTTTGGCTAAAAATATGGTCAAATTTAGCTGCTCCCAACATTTGGTACAAAGTTGAACCACATTAACGGTGAAACTTTGTGAAACTACACCATTATAATAGTTCACCTTTGTACCAAATGTGGGTAGAAAGCGAAATTTCACTATTTTTTGGTGAAAGGTTGAACTTGGATTTTTGACAGCGAAGGGAAAATTGCAGTCATGATTGCAATTATACTGTAGTATTAAGTAAAATAATATTGTCAATTTTTCTAGTCATGAAATTTTGCAGCAAATAAGCGATACACGGATAAATATATAGATATTATATTATTTTAAGTTTAAGAGAAAATGTTTTCTCAGAAAATGAGTTATAAAAATTGTTATAGTGCGCAAATGAAAACCACATAAGAACCTTTTATTATAACGCATGTCATTTACATATGACATTATATATATATATAAATAGTAGCAAATAGAAAATAAGTGTCTTTTCTTGCGTTTCTTAAGTTTCTAACATGCAAAAAAAAGAAAATTCGGACTATTAAAGAAATTTACGCATTTAACTTACACAAATAAAATATATCCGATTGATTTATTGAAATTCAGTACTAATAAATAGACTAGTGAAACTTTTTAGTGAATGTTTAATACGCTTTTGTTGCGTTTTCTGGCTAAATATTTCAATTACGAAGCATTATTTACTTACGGAACGATTGTTTAAAATAATGAACATTTTTTTCACTAAATTAGTTTTTCAACAAAACTATTTATTGTTCATCTAAATAAATAAAATGTAACAGAACTAGCATACTCTCTAAATAAACCTTTTCTGAGGATTTGCATACACTAATGAAGTACTTTTATCTAAGCAAATCTACAGCTTTGATTCAAATGAAGGTAATACGTTCTGTCTGGGTTCGCTAAATAAATAATTAATGGTCTTTAAGATTCGCCGTGAGGTGATGCTCGATAAGGCGTTTAATCTAAGCTTAATGATCAAACCAACATTTGGAGGAACGACTAAAATAGCCCGAAGCATCATTTGGACCTACAGAATAGAGTTCTTAGAAGTTTAAAGCATAATGCTGTGTTGGATTGTCTCCTGCTCGTAATTGAATTAAATGCGAAAAAGCAGTCCGGAGTAGCAAATTCCAAGCAAAGTGTAACTCTATCTTAATCAAATTAGTGATCTCCAGGCTGTCGAATTTGTTCTTCCTGAGAATTGTAAGAAACGTTAAAGAAAAAATACGACAATAGTGTGAAACTTGTAAAATACTTTTTTGCTCAAAAGTAAAATTCAAGTATCTAATTGTATTCCTTCAGCCCATAAGCAAATAATTGTTATAATTAAAGAAAGATAAACTGAAGTTAATTCCATACACTCTTTTATCTATATCCTTTTATCAAAATCACGCAATAATGTATCATATGCGCTCAGGTAAAAGTCCCTAAGTACAAAGCTCCAGTTTTGAGTTATTGTCAGTTGAAACTTCCATTATCGTTATGGAAAGTGCAAAACAGTATTTTTATTATATTTAACGTTTAATAATGTGACTTTTGAGACACACAATTGGTTAACATTATGAAATACTTTATTGTAACAACCTAGCTCCCTACAATAATCCTCCAAATTTTTATTGTGGATTTAGGGGCTGTTCAATGATGATGTCACGCTTTTTTTCCCTATATTTGACCCCCCCCCCTTTGTCACAATATGTCACACTTCAGTGGACCCCCCTCCCCCTTTTGTCACATGTCACGCTATGTTGCATAATACATAATGTCACAAGTCTTGTTACCCCCGCCCCTCCCCTTGTCACACTTTGTCACAATTTCCTAAACCCCCCTCCCTCCCCCCTTGAAGCGTGACATCATTTATGAATGATCCCTTATTGACTTTTACCTAAACGCCGACGAAATAGAAGGTTCTTGAATTTCATATATACTACGTGTTTTGTTGTACAACAACATTTTTTGTCATTCACAATAGCGGAAGACAAAAAAAAAAAAAAAAAATTAAGTACATAAGCTTTAAGACACATCAACTGGTCTTTCATAAGTACTCTGGCCTTCCACAACAGCCTTCCCATTTCCTCTCGCGAAAACTACTCAATATATCACCTGTCAAATAATATAGCATACTTTAGAAAAAATAGCTATATTAGTTAGACAAAATAAAAAATAATAATAATACGCTTCTTTATAAACTACCCGATTTGTCATACGTGCTTAAAGAAGTGGACTATCATCTTTAATGAGATCCATAGAAATTTCATGGAATAATATATCCAACTGTCTTGTCAACTGGGACTACTTTTCTTGTAGGACATTGTGATAATAACCTTAAATAGCATGTGGATATTACAAAACTTTAACTATGTCACATGTGTAATATCTGAGATGTATATGCCAATCGGGACCAAAAGGGTTATGAAAGCCAACATAGTGGGCTTAGCTGTCTTGCAAAGTACGTAATGTCACGTCATTTGGATTCCCGATGGAGAGTTTCTGCAATCAAGCTCCAATTTAATGCGAAAAAAAAATCCTGAAGGAAGAGAAATGTTTAGAAGGTATAATAGCAAAAACTTGAAAATTAGGCGCTCGTAGCTTATGCTAGATGGATAAGAAAAATAAGAAATACTACGGTTCTATGTATGTCGTCATACATAGGTACATTTAAAGAGAAACAAATGATGCACACGCACAGTTCATAATGCCCTTATATTGCGCGAAAAAAATCGGTTTAAAGTATACTCTCAACTTGTCAAAAGAGCTATAACTTAAAAAAAATAATAACAAGAAGAATAGTAAAGTAATAAAAGGAAGAAATATTTCCGACTGGATTTAGTCGTAACTTATTTGTGAAAACAGTCGAAACATATTATCAGCTACAGGGAAAAATGACTCTTAAATCAAACGATGTAAGTGGTTGGTTAAAACTGAATTCAAATTGCTATATAGTTTTATCAATCTAATTTAAATCAAACGTGTTCTATATTATACGTTAAGAAAGTTAAGAGTTATGGAGAATTATGGAGAATAATCAGCATAAATTTTTATTTCATTTTTTAATTCTTTAATTCTTAAAAATGTAGTTTTTTTTTAATTACAAAAACTATCAAAGGAAGCTGCAATGTGTTAAAATTTATATTCATTTATTTGTGCACTTGTTGACTTTGTTGTGAAATTAATAAATTCTAATGAGAAAAAGTGACGTAAGCTATTTATAAAAAAAAACAAGAAAATTACGTATTGAGAACTGGACTTTCAGTATGCCTATAAAATATATGTATATATATATATATATATATATATATAAAAAAAGGAACATATTCAAGCATCAAAATTTGCTACATTACTTTATTTTTATTCTTGCTTTCTAATTCTTGCGTTCTATTGGGAGTTTTCAACTAAACAATGCATTATGTTAAAGCAATAAAATGAGGAAAGCATTTCTTCCAATATCATCGAAGATTCCCAAGCCAATGAATATACTTAACAAACACTTGAAAATTATAAAAACCATTCGCATTTTTACTCACTTTTAATGTTTTCATTTCAAACAAAAATAACAATGACTGAATTCAGCTGTAGACGCATTTTATTAGCCTTTTATTTTTTGAAAATTTGTATTTGCTCAAATAAAGTATACTATTTAGGGAAAAATATTTTTTAATGTATAGCTCTTAAGCCTTCACTTTTTCGTGAGACTGGAATTTCAATGCCTTTTAGCACCGACTCTTGTCACTTCTACTGAGAAATATTGTGGATTTTATGGCATACGCTGTCATAATTTATAGAGGTTTGTTTGCAACTTTATTTCCCGGCATTAAACGGCTACGCTGTTAAATATTTGCAGAGAACAATGAGAGAAAAAACTCCCGTCCCACAGTAAATTTCTACATTCCTAAAAATGTTCGTGCTGCATCAGAGCATAAACTAACTTTTGGCGTTTGCTGCTATAAATATGTATTTAAATTTTACTTTTTGTTGTACAGAAAATAAAAATTTTAAAAATGTTAAAGTTTTATTAAAATTTTGAATATTATTCAAAATAAAAGCATAATGTATTCAATTGAAAGTACAAAAATGATGCAATAACCTTCGCTTGCTTAAAAATTTGTTAATCTTCATTATTCTACTAGTTCGTGCTTTCACATGTGAAACATATTTCTTTATTTAGGTAACAGAAATGATTGATACAGTTTTTCGTGTGCCCAATGATGCATATGCAGTGAGATATAATTTATATATAAGCCGTCAGAAGTCAAGCAACAAAGAAGTATTTTTCCTATACTTTTTTGTTTTTTCCATAGGTTTTGATTTTTTGTCCACTTTTTCCTAAAGTTCTATCTTTTAATACTACATTTACGTAAATTTTCACTTGAATTTAGCGTTGCAGGACAGCTGCATATCATGTCTTTCGTTACAGTTTTACATTAACTTCGGAAATTTCCATAAAGAATATTTGGATATATGATGTGGTAGTTTTGGTTTATTTGGTTTCTGAACTCATTATGAGTAAGACAAGTTCGTCAAAATGATTTTTTTTTCCATTGAGGAAAGTTTTCGAATTCCGGAAGCAAGCAACCGTTACAAATGGAGGCTAGCAGCAAAAACGGATTAATCTGATGAATTTTGCAATTAGCGACACAACATTGCTTTATCACATTGACATTTGGAGTATATTAGTTTTATTTTCATCTTTGTATTTTGGCAACAGGAGCAATTGGTACATAATAAATGTATTTTTTTTAAACATTACAACAAACAATAGTTAATTCTTACAATATTTTTAATTCACGTTGGAATACTTTGAAAATAAGAAGATGTTTCACAGGTTTTCAATCTGCTCGTGTTAAATTTAGGCAACCAAAATGAATTGCTTATTTTTTTCTGAGATAAATTGCTCTTAAATACAACTAATTTGTGACAACATTGCAAGTACCAAATTATTACGTTCTCATAGGAGAGAAAGGAAAATTAATTTGCAAGTTGATAAAATATTAAAATTTCCTCTTCGAAAATAATCAATATTAAACGAAACAAAAGACTAAACGATGGTGTCAGAAACATTTTCATTTTTAGCAATTGTAAAAGGAGATTAAAACAGATATAATGGAGGCTATTTTAGGTTTGATTCACAAAAAAAAAGTAAAATAAAATAAACAAATGCCGCAAAGTGCATTTGTCACGATCATTTTGGATCAAAATAAAAATATTTCGGAAACTCCATTCATTAACAAGTTTTGAATCCTGACTGTAATTAGTGCAGAAACCTGTCTAGAAATATGCAAATTGGAGATTGTTAAACATAAATACCAGTATTCGAAATAAAGAGCAGGAGTTATGATTTTGTCAGCGACTAGTTGAATGCATCTCTTTTTCTGAATGAGGAGAAATATGATTTTAAAACGGGAGCTGTAATTGCATTTTTATTAGTGCTGCTAACTGTGATGAAAAATTGTTCAATTTATCTTTGCAGTATTAGTCTATGTTTAATGCCTTTATGAAAAATAAACGAAATAATTTCGCCTCTAAACAGCCTATTTAGTATCTGCACAATATGTAGAAGGTATACTGACTAATAAATAAATCGTATTACTTTAATGAAAACATAAAAAGCTGCATATAAATGATTTTGAAACAGCAAAAAAAAAAAAAAAAGCTGAAAATGTAGTCACTAAAATGTTTTGTACTTTCTGTCAGATTAATAGGAGGAAATATTAGCACATTCACCAACGACATAATCAATTAAGTTGAATGTAATATAACGCTCCATTAACACCTTCGTTATAGCAAACACGTTTGTGCAATAAGACTTTATGTGGAAAAATGCTATCGTATTAACAGAAATTTAATTATATTAATAAGTAATATGTACATATATATATATACTATTTAACTACTGTATACAGATTTTAAACATTCAAAATTATCTTGCATAATGTCTTACATTTGAAGATAAAACACTGCATGATTATTCTTTTTTTTTTTTTTTTTTGTAACCCATCGCAACTTTCAACGAATGGAGTCTTATAGTAGCACCAACATTCTCATTGACTGGCTTCCTTCGTGATTTCTTCCGCTTCATCTTCCTCTTCAAGCAATTTCTGATTCCTCTAATGGATTGCTGTGAATTTGTTCTCCAGAATAGTCTATTTCTATTAGTTCTGTTCTCAAAGTACTTTTCTTTTTTTTAAATGTTTTTCACTAGTTTCTTATTTTTGATTTTTATCTTCTCCTCCGTTCCCGTTTCATTTATCGTGAAATATCATGTTCTGGGGTTCAAAAACACTTTTATTCACTGTGACTGATTGAAAAAACAGCGAACTGTGAAAACTTTTTATTTTCATTTTGTGGTTCTTCGACTTTGATAAGTTCCTGTTTCTTTCGCGGCTCTATTCAAGCTCTTCGGCATGAGTTCAATGATTGTGCTTTTTAATCGAAACAATTGGCTGTTTTCTCCTGGTATATATTTTTATGTTGCCACCTTATCATTTTTTTGGTATTTAAATAAATAAAGCGGAGGGGGAATGGAAATTAATGCAGCACTTGTCAAGTGCTTTGGGAAGCACATATCAGCATAATCATACATAAATATTAAATCATTTATTAACTTACCTATTACCTCAAATAGCGATATTTTGGTTTTATAAACTGCAAAATTTATCTTTAATTTGCTGAATGGCACCTATTATTAATGTATAACACATACGAGACCTTAAAATGACTACAAGAATCATTAATTTATAATTATATCTCCTTTATCAATCATACATTTATTTCGAATTTTGTGATTCACAGAATTTACCCATATACTCTTCTAGTAATTATTTTTAAAATATGAGTATACAAGAATAAAACAAAATTTGTAAATAGAAAATACTGTTTTTTCTATTATTTCTTTGATCTAATGACCATTCATCCGTCTCCTCAGAGTCCGTCATATGTATTGGCAAAAAAAAAAAAAAAAAAAAGCAGGAAGAATATAACTTTGATTTTTTTTGCATTAATTTGTGGTGGCATTGCCAATTAAACAGTACGAACTTTTATTTTTCTTGCATTTTCATAATTCGGTGACGAGATGGTTAACTTTCAGACTTTTTCAAAGCAAGGATTTGAAATTTAATTATTACTTTAAAATCCCTGCCATAAATACATTATTTTAAGTTTGAACTTGTTTCATTATTTATTTTCGAGTTAATTTTATTGTTATAAATTAAATAATAAGAAAATTAAAAAATATGTAAAAACATTAAATTCGACGGGTATATATATCATCCATAAATATATTATGCACAGCAGGAATAGTTTCTAAGAAAAGTTTTACAAGAAGACGAAAAATTATGTTCCTCGTAAACGAAAAGCTAAAATCTGGGAAACAATGAAAACTTGTTAAATTGTGTAAAGGAGAATAATTTAAATGGCATTTCAGTGTTAAAGATAAAGCAATGGTTCTTCAATTCGCATTGATAGACACTTAAAAGCAATTTGCAAAATGTACTGCTGCTTTGAGAGGGTTTCCCCAGTTATTTAATGGCTCCCGAGGGACAAATAAAAGCCGTATTTCAAGTCTACTATCGCTACAGTTTTCAGGAAATTACTCTGGCTATTTTCCATGTAGTTAAACTTTTTCCCGCTTTAACTCATCGACTAGCGAGCATATAACATGAAATACTTTGTTTTTATATGATTATTTCAGATTTACAGCATTTTGTTTTTCGCAATTGAATTACCATTAGGAAGAACAGATTTTTGAAATGATTAGACGTCAAGGCGAATGAATTCACAATTGCATAAATTTTCATCGTCGTTTTAGGCACATAAATGATATACCAACTAAATTGAAAATTGCCTTAAAAAGTAATGCAAAATATGCATTTGCAAAAGTTCTATTTTCAATTAATTGTTTTAATGATTTTAATAACAGTGAACGCTGGTAGTTCTTATAATCATTAAAATAATTAATTGAAAATATAGTTGTTGCAACATTTAAAAGATCAGACTTTCGTACCGAGTACAAAACAACATTTCAATATGAATAAAATAACAAAAACTGGTCAGCGCACAGTCTGCTTTAATCTTCTTACAAAATTTACAAAAGCACTAGACGTATATTAATAACTCCTAACTTTTAGAAATGTTGAATTGAAATTAATAAAACTTAACAAGTTTCAAAAATAGTGTCTCGTAAAAAAAAAGGAAAATCAGCGGACATCATACCATCAACTTTTTTTTGTAGTCGTCGCTGTGTCCTCTCGCAAAGCGAGAAAGAATGGGTGCGTTGCACCTGAGTCTAACGGGACACCTATTGGCTGGAGTCCGATTTCATCCCCTTTGAGATGTATCTTTAATGTTTGAACCAGCCAGCACCCAGATGAGAGACCGTCACAAGGGGCTGGCACCCACAGATGTATCGTTTCACTTGGAGGATTTTGGATACAGGACGGATTTTCCGTGCACCAGCTCCCTTTAGCGTAAATGGTCCCAAAACAACCAGCCCCGAGAGGTTGTCATGCTCTCAAACCACTGACCTCAGTCAATGTCGCTTTACTTTTGGTGTTCTGAGGAAAAAGAGCTTCTACAGACTGGTCCATTGTGGGACAAACACCAACTTAATATCTTGACATCAACAATACATAATTGCTTCATAATCATTAATAAAAATTGTTGTACTTTACCAGAATACAATACATTTGTGTCGTTTAATTTCGTGAAGGAAAACGTAATTCTATAAAACAGTATGAACGGTTGTGCATATTAAATCTTAATATGACCTTTTTAATATGCATCAGCCAAATAATTTAAGAAAGAAATAATATAAGTATACTAATGTTTTTGAATAAAGAATTAATTACTCATATTACATTATTCAAGCACTGGTTCAAATACAAAAACTGCAAATTAAGGGTTGAGTAATTTTAATTTTCCAACTTAATTAAAACTTTGTTTTAAAAGACGTGTCAAAGTTGTCACAAGAGTGTCAAACAACTTTGAAATCACACGCTTTAAACTATATGCTAAACCAAATTCTCTTTGGAGACGCATTTTATCTTCGATAGAAAAATACTACCAGCATTTTTTTTCTTAAATATAATGCATTTATCGCAGAGTTCATAAACATCTGCTCGTTTTCAATAAAAACTAAAAAAATCGGCACAATGAAATGACTAACATTTTGAGAATAAGAAAAGAGAAATATGGTCTATTCATTTCTGCTCCTCTTAGATTACTAAGAATAAATCCTTATATGAGAGCTTCTATTCATTCACAATTCAATATATTTTGGAGCAAACTTCTCATTGTGAACTCTTACGCTCCAAAAAACTCAAATGATTTCCATAAAATAAGGCCGAAATGCGAAAATTACTTCCAAAATGAAATTTGTAAGAAACCAGTCACTGTGAAAAGATTTAAGAAGGTCAGTATATAGTACATTTTTTTCTAGAAACTCTTGCGCGTTTACAAGCTTTTCCTTTTTTTATTTGGTAAATATGCCTCATGAAATACATTTTAATTAATCATTATTATAATCCTGTTATTTGAAACAACTCGAATACTCACATAATACCTAATGTTTTATTCTAGGTTCACAAAATAAATACACAAAAACTTTCAGTGATGAAAAGCTTCCTTCAATAATGTGTTTTTTAAAAGGATTTTGAACACGTAAATATATTAGTATAATGGATCATTTCTACTTGGAATTAGAACTTTGGAATCCAAAGCAATTCATTAAATTTAATTTGAGAATTACTGCTCTAGCACCGTTGAATTATTTCAGTGACTCTTTGAAGAATGAGTCTTGGCTTTTTTCACAAAACTTTTGCACTTCAAATCTTTTTTACATATAATCTTAGATATGTATTCACGCAAGTTTTAATTGGTGGGGGTGATAACAACGCTAAATGTATCACGTTATTTTAATATTTTTAATTATTTAACAGAATATTTTCTTGCAACAGTTTTAGCAAGTTTGCTTTGCTCGAAAAAGTAGCATTTTTTTAAATTTTCTTTTTTTGTGAAAGGTAAACTCCCCTACTTAAAAGATTCCATACTAATCATTCGCAACAAATACCCTACTAACAAAACCGTACTAATTACTGTTGCACATTTTTAGCCTTATTTCTCTCATTTATTTATTTTAGTTAAATAATTGACAAATTCAAAATAATTACCATTTTGTTTCGTTTTATAATTCGAGTCAAGCAGAAGGTTTTGTTAAATACATAAATCCTCTGCTATATTTAAAAGCAATGACGTACGTAAATGAATTGCACAAACAACTACATGCTAAATATGCTTCAAAATATTTCGTGTTTTTAGAAAACGACTCTAAAGTTCAATTTATCCACATCTTCGTCATCTCACATTTACTCAGGAGACCATCAAATGCTTATTAACTAGTAATGTAACTAATTAGAAATATAATTTTTTTTTTAGCTCACATAAAAATATAAACTGAAATACACAAAGCATTACAGTAATTAACTACCTAAACGAAATTTATAAATTTTTTTTTTAAAAGAACGCTCATAAGAATCAGTTTTTTATCGAAACTTTCTTAAATTTTGAATTTGAAAGTAGTTTTAAAAAGTCGTATTAACAGCTGAGGTTTTATTCATTAGTACAGGTGCATCACATTAATTTAGTAATGAATAGTTAATGCTTAGTCTTTACGAATTATTACTACCGTGAAAATTACTTCAGATATTAGTTGCAATTACACTTTTGTCACCTACTACTGTATCCAACATAATAGTGCTATAAAAGCTTATAATGATTGAAAGTTTTCCGATAACAATGTCACCATTTTATCCATTTTTTCTATAACGCATTAAAGTAAAAGTACGAGTTCGATGCATGTTACTTTTGTTTTATTTTTATCTAAAGCTCATCAAAAAAGTCTTACAACTTCCCGACGAGCAATTATGTGTGAAGAATAGCAACAACAAATCCAAACTTTTGGAGGGAAAAAATGCCTTTCCATCACATCAAAATAACAATTTGTGGAATGTCTTGAACAGAGGGTAGACAAAACTGTCCATATATAAATCTTTAAAGATGTCTCATGTGCTAAGAGCGTCGTTCTGTCAAAACAAAACGTATTTTTTAGGAAATGTATAAAATGAACATCGTAAAAAAAAAGAGACTCCTATGAAATTGCATGAATCTTCCAAAAGAGTCAACTTGCTTTAAGGGACATTATGTTTCAGAAAAATTAAATATAATTTCATAAAGCACAACACCAGCTTTATTCTGCCTCCCCCTCCTTTTTTCCCTTCCGCCTTTCCTTTTTTTCCCACTTAAAGAAACATATGTAGTTTCAAATACTAATTGTTTTTTCACTCTTAAAAAACGAAAACAACATAACATAGATTATTAGCAATAACTGCTAGCGAGTTTAGACTGTTTATGAGAATTAAATAAGTAAATAAGCACCTGGTGAATAGACTTTAAATTCTACCGTAATTCATTAAATTTTTCAACTTCAGTCAAACTTTTAAACAACTTACGTTTTATTGTTTTGTTTAAATATTAATGCTCATTTGTGCTTTAATTTAACGTGAAATTTTATTTCAATTAGAGACAATGTATGTGTAGCACATACAATTCATGCATTTTACTTTTCTTTCACCTGTAAAGAACATAGAAGAAATTCCTTTCAATTTAATCGATAGTTCGAAACGCTAATGCAAATCAACAAACTTAAGAAACGTTGATTCGAATCCAAATTAAGCTTCAAAGCACTTATTATCTCACTTAAATATTAATTATACATTGTTAACTTCAATTGTATTTAATTTTGTTTGGCATTATACTGAGCAAGCAATCTGATTGACTTATCATATACGTTTTCCCACCAGGAGCGTTATGGTGCAGTTGGGGGGGGGGGGGGTACCCGATGTGTATATATATATATATATATATATATATATATATATATACGAGGGTTATTTTAAAAGTAAACGAACATGTATCTGGACATGTTTATTCAAGATAATGGAATACGCCTTTTTTTACTTTATCAATACTTTATCAATCTTTTTTTTGCTTAATCAATAGGGAAGCAAATATATGCTTTAGCAAATTTTTAGAAACTCTTTTATAGATAGTGAGAAAAAGTTATGAATGGAGAAATATAAGTAAATAATTTTGAATTAATCAAAAGATATCCTTCGGTTCTATTTTTTGTTGGAAATGTACGAAATACACTAAAGCTGGGGAAATTAACAGAAATATAAAATTGACATGTTTTCGATAGTTTCGATTAATGTGAACACAAAATTTGAAAGTAACCAATAAATGTCTCACGGATACATTACGGGGTTTATAATGAAAGTTAGCTTAAAATAATTCAAAACTAGTTTAGTAAATTTTCATGTACCCGACTCTTTTTTTTTCACACTAACGCGAAAGAAATGGGAAATGATAGGAGAAACATAAGTTCAAAATTTAGAATAAATCAATAACTTCCGTTTTCACTGTTCAATCCAAATTTTTGAAATCAGGCAAAACTAGAAATTGGTGCATTTCAATTTTTGTACCTATGCTTCCTAAGCGGGTCTACAACTTTCCTGCATTATCTGGAAAACAATGAATGAAAAAAAATCATTTTTCGCTCCGTCCACGTGTAGGTTAATTAATTATGTCGTTACTTCTTTTACGTTATCAATTAATAATTCCGCCATTACAATATTTTCACGAACACCCCTTTGTGCTCTGAGCGAACCACTGGGGGTTCGCGAACCACCGGTTGTAAACGCTGATCTAAATGGACAACCCAAATTTTTGATAAATATGATTGTCTTTACTTGATTGAGTTAATCGATACGTAACTTCGAGTTGCTTAGCAAGTAATTTCACCGCTATCTGCTTTAATTACAAACCACCAATTTGTAAAATATATTAATCATTATTTACGTGAGACGTAATTGTTAATTTGCTTACATGTGTGAAATAGTACAATTCGTTATTGCATCTAATTCGACGGAGGACAATTAATGCTCACCTTTTGTCATCAGCTTCATTAAGTCATTGCGCACATAATTACGTAGCCGAAACACACGTAATTTGATTTATTTTTGCTTAAATGACGAAGGACTATTCTATAAACGAGTTATGAAGGTTGGTGACAGGCATAGAAAAATAAATCTTTTTCATCGGATGTTACTAATATATTTATGTTAGTTATCTTAAACTATCATTACTGCAGTCTATTTAACAATGGTTTTCTTAACTCGCTTTTTTGTTTATCCGCGGAATTTCGCAATCAAATTTTCGACCATTTCCAGATAAGCTATTGTTCTGAAAGTTTACACAGATGACAATACAATATTCTACCACTTATATCATGATTTGATGAGTTTTTGAAGTATTTCCAATAAAATAAAATTAAATATGGCGATTAGTTCCGAAAATTGCCACCAAAATTCAGTAGCGCCGCTGCGATCGTCAAAAAATCGTGGAAGAAAATTCTGGAACCAAAAAAAAAAAAAAAAAATCGCACAAATTTAAACATTTTTAGTGCTCAAGAAAAAAGTTTTTTATAATTTATATATATATATATATTGATTATTTACATTATGTCTTTGTAAACTGAAAACGAAGGTATCATTTTCAAAAATATTTTACAAAGAAATATGGGAGGAGAAAGCATGCAGTTAGAGAATCCTCCCCTTAGTATTTAATTATTATTTAATTCACATCATGTAATGTTAACTATATGGATTACTAACGCTCAGGGCTCTTGAAAAAAAAATACTTCACATTTATGGAGCATCAGAAGATTGAAGCTCAATAACTAGACAATAACTGTGGGGATGTACCGGTACACATGTAATTTTATGTTATTAACACAATAACTTAATCGCAATTTATTCCTTTTTTGCTTTATTTACTTTTTTTTGTATAAAGCAGCAACATAAGGTGTAAATGTGAACTGATTTAATGTCTGTAAAAAATGAAAACCTCTATTGCGTCTAATTGGAAGATAGCTTCCCACTTATACTCTTATTTCTTTAAAAAGAAAAAATAAAATCCTAACAGATTACGCTATTCTTCAGCATCGACAACAAAAACACGCTTCGAGTAAAAACATTTTCACACTTGCATATCGTGAAGAATTTTGTCTTGTGCGCCCATCCCCTAGCATCTGCTGCCGCTGTTTTGAATTGCAAAATTCATTCTCAGGATTTCTTGGTTCCTCCTTTAGTTTTTCAACCGCCTTCTTCATTTTTCTCTTTTCTACCACAGATGGGAGAACGTACACCAACTAAACATGCAACTATTGAAAAGGAAATCTTTGAAAAGTTAAGAAAAGAATATTTTAAAAAACTCAACAAAAAGAGCTATTTTCTAGACGTAAGCCGATGTATCTATCAATATCTTGTTTCGCCTAATGAACACTTTTTTTTCTTCCAAAATGCAAATTCGCTTTGCATTGAACTTATAACAAAATATTTTGAAGCTGAAATTTGACTTGGGCTCCTTTTTTGATATATTTTGCTTCTACCTTTAAGACGGAAATACATATTGGTACACACAAAAAATTTTAAGGTTTTTTTTTTATTATCTAACTAAATATTATTTTTTTAAAATAGACTTAAGAATGTAAAATGTAAAAAGGGTAATTAGTTAAGTCTTTTTTTAAGTGAAATTAAATCCAATTACAATATAAATAGCTTACTTAAAGGAAAACCTTGACGCATTTATTAAATCCTAGGAGCAACTGGGGTGAGGTTGCATTAGTAGTCTGCAGCTAAAAAACAAAACTCAAAGCATCATCTAAACGAAGGAAGTATATTATATTGTGTAACACTAAAAAGTTGTACATAAATGTTTAATATGTTTTAAAAATACGTATAGCTGCACACTGCAATAAAATACACGGAGTTGCATATAATATATATACATTGAATACTAAATTGTAATTGTATAGATAATATTCAGTTTTCTCTTTTATGTTTGAATTTGTTATATACAGGTAGTAGCTGGTGTGGTCATAATTAGTCACTTTTTTAAGCCTCAAAGGAATTTTCTCTGACAGTTTTTTATGCGAGTTTTTTAAACACTAATTAGAAATTCTGTAACCCACTTGTATTGAGCTTTAATCTTTATAAACCGTTGCACAAGACCTTAGTTCTATTTTATAACTAGAATGCTACCTGGACTATTTTCATTTAATATAATCCGATTGGAAATTTTGTCTTTATGTTAATCATTGATATATTCACAATATTATTAAGCAGAAAGTAAATTTTTCCTTTTTTCGCTTTATTTCTATTTTAGTTTTTATATCTCTCATAGTTTCATTCATTAAAATAAAAATTGGACTAAAAGAGTTATCTCTTCGGAAGTGTAGATAACGCGTCTGAAATAAATAAATAACCTTTATTTTTGGTTTTATAAGCGCATTGTGTTATCCGATAGGTAGGTTTCATTTCAAGGATATGTTTTTTCTTTAACTTTAAAATAAATATCCCGAAGGCAATCAGTCTTTGAAAACTAATCTCAGCACATTATTAAAAAAAATGGCTTTGGTAAATTCGGGAGAGTTGGATATAAGTTTTTACTTCGTTCCCTAAAAGCTATATATTCACCTATATTTTAGTTTCCACAGTATTTGAATGGAGTGTATGATGTATCTTATAAATTTTCTAATGCAGAAGCTCATATGCGTTTAAAGGTTTTTAAAATGGATTTTAAAAACTTTTCACTATGCTGGTTTATCTTACCCAGAGTAGTCTGGGTAATATGGAGCACATGATTGGGAAAGGTAAATTCAATGCAATAATAAAAATATTGCACATATACTAAATTCATAACTTTTAATTTTCGTTACTTGTAAGTTAAACTAACTAATTGAGAGTTAAATTTCTTAATGTTAGATTTACTTATAGTATTCTTTGAAAAAAAAAAAAAAAAGGTTCTTAATTTCTTGGACTAAAGCATTATAACGAATTGTTTGCACAAAATATAACTTAAGAAGTTCCCTCGAAGTGTGTCTTTAAATTTGAATTTTCCCTATTAATAATCTATATATACTAATTCTCTAGCCTGTTTTCTGTCGCTCCGCGTTATCTTCTGTATTCTTTTATCAAATTCCATAATTTACCATCGTGCCAGCTAATGACGAAAAATAAGCCCACGGTCTAAAAAATTTACCTTCTTTCTTAAATCTGCGATTCAAAATAATCTAAAAAGAGGTATTTTAATGGATGCCAAATTGGTTGTGTATGCTGGCGCCATCTGTTATCAAGTAAACATGAAACTCTTATGTTTTTATCGTGTAGAAAATTAGACAGTTTTAGCTGCGTCTGTGTGTTAAACGTATTCAATCGTTAGGCTCTACATATTCATTTTTATTATAAAATAACCAATCAACAGTAACTATATTTTAAGTAATGGAACTGTTTCGTTATTGTATTTTAATGCTATGTATACTAATAACAAAAATAATTATCATTATTATTGTGATTATTTTATTATTTTCAGTATCTAAATAAGGAACCGTTCATAAATGATGTCACGCTTTTTCCCCACAGATTCGATCCCCCTCCCCCTTTGTCACAAAATGTCACACTTCAACGAAACCCTCCCCCCCCCTTTGTCACATGTCACGCTATGTTGCATAAGCAGGGATGTCACACTTCTTGTTACCACTCCCCTACCCTTGTCACACTGTCACAATTTCACGAACCCCCCTCCCCCTCGAAGCGTAACATCATTTATGAATGATCCATAAGTGAGAAAATAATTGAAACAGCTATTTGTACTGAGGTGTTCAATTACGTGTCTTTTTTTGTACCAACACCAGTTTACTTTTTTCTATTCTTCTTCATAATGTCCTTTCTCCCAAATTAGTGCAGAATTCCGCAAGGGTCGACTAGTTGCATATTATTTTAAAACGTGAAGTATCTTTCATGAGACCAACGTAAAGATACACACTGTAATCAATGTACTTTTTGTTTCATCTCAATGTAAATTCATTCGCATTATCCATTTGGTTTTGGTCCAACTTTTACAAAGACATTTTCGTCCTAACTTATTTCTAGAATATTTATGTCCACGTCCAATTCCTATAATGGTTTATTTCTTTCATGTTACAAGAATCAAGTTTTGTCGACAGGGTGGCGTACTGGTAAGGCGCAACTCTCGTACGCCCAAGATCACAGGTTCAAACCTGGCCCAAGTCGGTGGATTTTCAAGATGCAGAAAATCGTTTGCGCCCATGTTGCATGATTGTGCGGCATGTTAAAGATCCCTTGAGTATCCGTTTGGCTTGGATACTCTCGGTTAAATTAAATACCTAGTGCAAGTCACATCAAATGAGAGCTCAGGTGCCGTCATCTAGGGGAAACTGAGCGTCCGAATTCTCAGTGGCAATGGCATCCACCGACAGTGGTGCTACTTGAAAAAATGGATGCCGATTACCGGAGTACGCACTAGGTCTGCAAAGGTTAATGACCATATACAGCCCCAATTAGAAAGAAAAAAAAATCAAGTTTTAAAACATGAGGCAATATCTCCACTAGATTTTAATGAAATATTAATGGAACTATACATGAAAAAAACTGAGTTAAGACTAAAAGCATGTTTGACTTTTTTATTGACATATTTATGGAAAGGGTTTACACGAAAATGTTATAGCAAACCCTTAAAATTTTTACTTAACTATCGATGTCATAAATTAATTAAAAGTTCTTTAAAAATAAATATTTTCGATTAAAAAAAAAATAAATGGCATTTCCAAAAGACGAAATGCAAAAAATGAAGACGCTATTCAAAAACCCTTTTTTTCCTTATTCGTCCTGGATTCCTAATTGAATTTGATACTTTTCCCCGATAATGATTTTTTTTTCAAATACTTTCTTAATGGATTAAATTTCTTTAATCTACCCTACTGATATTTATTTTCAAGACACGATTTATTTCAACCAATTAGGGATAATGCAGCCTTTCCATTAAGAAACACAATTAAAAAATATGTTTGCTTAGTTCAAGCTGTATGATAAATGTCAGTGTTTCTGCGAAGATGACGTAGTTTGTTATGAGAGCAATAAATAAATGCAAATAATCAATTTTCTTGACATTTCTAACGAGAAAAGTGAAATTACTATGCGTCAACGCATTAAAAATAAAATCAAAATTTGTAAAATACCATAAATTTAATATCTTTTGTATACACGAATATTTGTCATTTGTGAAAAGTAAATGAGCAGAATTTAATGAGAAATTTTTTTGAAGAAAGAATGATCTGGAAAGTGGTTATTAACCATTTAATAATTTACGTGGGTCAGCAGAAGTTAATTGTTATTCGGTTTCCAACAAATGCGTGATTGTCAATAAATTTTCAAAGTTAAACAGTTATTCGTAATTCTTATTGTTAATGTTAAAATTACAATATTATACGGTTATCGTTAAATTGCTTTAAACTAGATAGGTTTTCAAGTTACTTTTTTTTATAAACTGTTTCAGGCTTTCGAATAAATAATATTTTAGAAATATGTCATCGCAAAATTTGTTTCGACTCAAAAGAAAATGATATGCAATGGATGTTCCATAAAGAGGACAATAAAAAAAATGTGACTCCACTTGAATTTATGTAAAAATCGTTCTGGATGATGCATTTCGTCGAAACTCCTAGGTTATTTAGACTATTTCCTATCGATGTATATAAGAAAAAAACTGCCTTTAGTTCAATTTTTTTTGTTGCCAAGTGGTTTTGTGGCACACAGGGAAACTAAATAATTTAGGAACATTAATGGAATATAATTACATATTTTGTTTAATGTGCAATTTTTTTTGCTCAGCAACCACATATTCAAAGAGCTTAATAACATATTTTAATACAGTTCAAATTGGTTGAATATTTGCAACACCGCATGAATTGATATACTTTCTTTGAAATCAGTCAGGGATTATGACCAACGTCAACCACACGTTCTTCCTTCAAGAATACACACAAACATTCTTGAATGGAAAAGGCAGGAGTCCAGACATTTGAAAAAAAAGACCCCAGAAATTACTTGATGTGTTTTCATCACCACTTTGCATGTAGACAATTATATTTCAACATCCTTGTACTTTATGGGGAAAGCAGACTATCATAGATAAAGTTTTTTTTTCTTTCTTTTGGAGTATTAATCATTTTTTCTGTAAAATATATGCGGGATTTCTTCAAGAACTTCAACAAATGAAATCTATATAATTCGAAGTACAATCAGTTGAGTTATAACTAGCCACTCGGTACAAGTAGATTTGTCATTCGCATGATTTTATTACGTTGAATTGTTAGTATGTTTCTCTGACTGCATTACTCTTCCATTCTTAATTTCTTCTAAACCTTGACATTATGAAATTTTATTTCATATGGTTGAATAAATTTTATAATGTTCTGATATTTTTTTATCAATGTCATTTGGAGTGATTTTATTATTCCCTTAAGTTACCGAATTTAATTAACGTTAATATCACCACATTATTCTAAAATATTTCAATACTTTTCCTGTGCCATTCGGCAAAGTATGGTAGGCCTAAGTTAGTCCTAAGTTATGATGCTATATTATTGTAGAGAATAGTTAAGAAAAGTAACCAAGTATGATATAGAATTATGTTTTTTTTTTTTTTTTTGGAATTATGATACTTATTTTTTTCAACAAAAAAAATTTCTATTATAAATACATAAAAATCATATTTTCAGCATATGAAGAGCACATGAAATAAAGGCGAAATGTCAATATTTCCAGGGTTCCAGAAAATAACGTTTGGAAGTTCGATCCATCGCCTTCCTTCATTATACAGTAAAATTTTGGATGATTGAGCCTTAATCCTTCTCATTTCTTACCTGTTTAAATGAAGCAAGAAATTTTACTTTGCAAACGCTCAGTGTTGCTATATTGAACTCAACTCGAACTGAAAAGGGACATTTCGCTTTTTTTCTGCGCACTCTTCATATTGTAAGAATAATGGGTGAAACGATGACTGTTTATGTTACATTTTTTTTTCTTTTTTGACAGAAAATGAAAATAAATACTTTTAAAATATTTCATATACATATATATTTATGTGACAAATAAAATATCTCAGTTTTATCCAGAAAATAAATACAATATATATATATATATAAGAAAATAAAAACCCTGTCCGAAAAAATGACATTTTAGTTTCGTGAAAAACATAAACGCAAAAGATATTTATAAAAAACTCCCACAAATCTAATCCAAGTAATGCTATTCTGTTGATTGCGTATAATCATATCTTCTCGAACAGAGTCAAAATACTTAGCTTGAAAATAAAAACACTGTCCGAAAGTCATGACATTTTAATTTCTTACAGAAAGGAAAAATAAATGTTCTGATTCATCCTTGTACCGAGCAGCCTCTTGTAATTCTGTAAAAGAATGGACGCTTGCTTGCTCTTTTAACGTTAATTTGATTTCTGGGTGAGGAGATAGCAGGGAGCTTTTGTAAGGCTGTCATTTTTATTCAAAGGCTGCCCTACACAATGGTCTTCTTCTCTCACATGACAAAAAAGTTGTTTTCGTCGTCTTCTCGACTCGCAGTGGGTAAAGATTCGTTTCCTTCTTCGGAAACGTAATACTTGAGCCTTTGTCTCTTCTGTCACAGACGAAGACGAGCAGTGCCTATTTCGGATATCCTTTTCGTCTCCTTGGTTACTGTGTAGGGTTATTTTAGAGAAAAGGGTGCAAAATGATGTCCTTTTTATGACAACTTGATAACGATTTAGTCCCCGAAAAGGTGACTGAGGTATTTCAGAACGTATATTTCTTGTTTATAGATTTTTTCAACTGGTAAAAGTTCCTAAAATTAATGCTCAGTGAAAGGATTCTAAAAGTGTGTTTTATTGACATAAGAGACAAATGCACATGGGTTTATAAATAGAGGAGTATATATACAGGAGTCGCAACGAGACAAACCCGAAATACTTCAGCAGAAAAAATAAGTGTCTGTCATCCGTTTAATAACATTGTTTAGCTTAGCTTCGCATTTAAGACGGCAAAGAGCCGTTTTACTTAGTTTAAAATAAAAAAACCGTTAGTTCTGACCAAGTTCTTATGTCTTTGGTGCACGGTTTGTATTATTATGTAGTTCAATTACATTATATTAACGAATTGTTTTCTTAATGGTTTCATTTATTCAATTGAATAATATGCAATTCACTACTACTGCACTGCAGCTTGTTTGGCGTATGATACTAAATAACGGTACTTTATGCATACCCACACAAAATTATATTATATATATATATATATATATATATATATATATATATATATATACATGAAGGGTCCACTGGAAAAACGACCTAAGTCACACACTACTTGATGAACTACACTTTATGTTTTATTCATTCATTTTATAACATAAATGTTAATTTTAACTATACGAGCCTACTTCCCCGTAACACTCAAATTCAAATTTATAATACATATATTTATAATTCATAATTTATAATAAAACATAAATAAAAGTTCATTAAGTAGTATGTGACTTAGGTCGTTTTTCCCAGTGGACCCTTCATATATATAATCTTCAGTTTGCACAAGACACTTAACGTTAACATATAATGTAAAACATAAACATTGTCACATTTTCTAGTTCGGACGAACAAAGTAATTTGAGACAACGTTAATATCTGATAGATAGACTAGAATAAAAAATGTCGCTTTCAGTCTTCTCATTCCTTAAATATTACCAGCTTAGCATGTGGCTAACATTTTGAGGTTTTCCTATCGAACATTTTGATGTACAATGCTCCTATTTAAATATTTCCTTACTATAATTAAAACTATGTGAAATAATATTAAAATAATTACACGAAGTAATTATGTAAAATCAATTATAATTGGATAATATAAAAATATTATTTACTTCCGATACTCTAGCATAGTGAGTTCCTACAAATAGCCAAGACGCAACACATTTTTATTTCCTACATAAAATACTGGGTTATTAAATGTCTATTATTTTAGCAAGATTAGCTTTTAAGTTTTGCAACTTTTGTTCTTCTTCATTTTATTGCTCGCTTAATACAAATATATCTATCTATTTATCTCTGTACCCATATATACGGACATAATATATATACGTCGCGCTGGAATAGAAATGTTGAATCTGTTGATCTTTTTGTGTAAAAATAAATACAAATAGACGAAGAAAGCCTCAAAAACAGTATGATGAAAAAATACAAGAACCCAAATCCTAGCTTGGATCAGGTGATCCATCAGTTTGGAACCCTGGGAGGAACAAACACAATCAGCTAAATCCCGAGCAATGATAGCCCCATGGGATGTGCGACAACTAGGCACAGGCTGAAAGAGGGGGCAAGAAAAAAAATGATGGTGAATGGGTAGAGAAGAAAAACAGGCCCGCGAGAAAACACAAATATCTCTTTTCCTTTCCTTGCAGATTCATCTTAGCTAGAGATGGGCTCATTTTGTTAACATTTTAAAATGAATGAGTTAGTAGAAAAGTTAAGTTATGAATTGCACTGCTTACAATAAGATGAATTCATCTGAAACGATTTGTTTCAGGAAAGACTGAATTATAAAATTAAATTTGGATTCTGAAAGGAATGAAAGGAGTTCTTTTTTAACAGTACAAGACAATTGAATAATAAAAAACTGCTATATGATTAATAATGGCAACTTAATTTTGAATTAATCTTTAATGAATGTATTACAATCTGTAAATTTACCCCGTTTTTTATTTCTTTTTTTTTTTCTTTTCTATTTTTCCTAAATAACAACGCTGACTGTCCAATTTATAAATAAAAATTTAACATGCTTACAAAAGTACCACTGACAATAATAAATAAAATAGTTTCCGCGTTTGTTTACATCTGGATCTTAAAAACAAAACGTTTGTTTGGAATAAAACTAACATACTTTTTCGTATCGCATAGCACGTTAATTTTGTGACATTAGTTATTTATCTTTCAATTGGCTTAGGCTCTATTTTTCCGACAGTTCAAACAATTTTGTGAAAGAAAATTTATGTATTCCGTGTGTAAAGAAAAATTCAACCTATTATGAAAATTTTATGATTTATTATTTTAAGCTTTGTTAGCTTTATTTTTAAGTAAATTTTAGCTATTAATTTTTTAATAGAAAATAGTCAATTGTTTGAATCATTGAAAAAAAAGTGTTTAAAATGTACAAATGTTTAAAATGTTAAAATACAAATTTTAGAGTTTTTATTCGCCAAAAATGGTCTTCATTATAGTAGTTCATATGTATAGGGTAAAATATCTTGATAAGTAAAATAAATACATAAGGTGAGAACAATTTTATACAATGTATTGTTTGCTTTGAAGCTGTACAGAATTTATTAGGCATGCGTAAATATAACTGCGATAAAAAAAAACTATTCCATTCATAAAAGAGGACTATGTAATTCTGATGCATGTATAAACACGTTTTGTAGAACGTTTAGGCCTTAATATTAATGGATCTCTGAGTTTTAGTCGATCTTGCAGCATTAAGAGAAATATGCGAACTTTGATTAGGAAATAGAATAAACATTTCGATGTTTTGTAAAAGAGAACCATATGAGATTTAAATAAATTTAGGCTCAAACAAAGAACAACTAAAACTTGAATTAAAAATAAAACGGAAAGGGATGGCCGTCAGTGGCAGATATCCCTATGGCATTGACCAGTCGCATAACAGAAGATGCAAAGTGAATGCAGAGATTTTCGTCAGCTACCTGGTAGGCGGGATAGACTAAAGACGAAGTAGTCCCAGAAACCCCAAACTCACCACATTCGAAAAGGTTCTCTGAATTCAAAAACACATTCCATTATTTCTATTCAGAAAATCAGAAAACATTCTGAATTGAAAGGATGTTCTGAATTATTCATTTCTCTTTATCGAAAACTACAGCAGAGGTGAGGAGTGAAAATATTTTATATTGATATAATTTATCTGTCTGGTGAAATACAATGTATTACCCTGAATTTCCATCAAGCCACACACATTTTGCAGGTATTCATCTCGATAAAGTACTTTTATTTCCCCCGAAGCAGTTATAAGTTTCAATACTCCATGATTTCTTTCATCGTTTGCAGTTATGAACTATTTTAGGACTCTGGATAATGTTTCAGAATGCCATTAAGTGAAGATATTCAAAATTTCAGTTGAAATATTAATTTGAATATTCGTGTGCAATAATTTCTCCGTTTTGTACACTCACAAAAGCCAAGCTACTATGCATTTGTGAAAACATTCTTTGTATTAGTTGCTACGTGCATTCATATAATGCTAAATTGTAAAACCATATTGCTTTGCGCAATGTGTTTTTCTTTCTTGAGTTAAACGATAGCATTGCATTCTAGTTTAAAATTGTGCATGGATGATTCGTAATAACTTTTCGTTTCCTTTGGTGCCCCTTATACGTATTAATATTTATAAATCTACGGTTTTTACAAGTACATTTTTTCACGGTACATTAGTATTTATACGGTTATACATTTGTACAGTTTGTATAAATACAAATCAAACGGTTATACATGAAATCTAATGAAAATTCGAATAAATGAAATCGTTCTTGTAAAACATGTATTTATTTTTCTCTTTCTTTATCTTGCAAAGTTAAGTTGTATACTTTATAATATTTATCAGTTCACTTTTAAAAGCATTTTATCTAAATGCTTCGTCAGAAATAAAAATAAATATTTCAACTAAAAAAAAATAATAAGTAAATAAAACAAATAAAAAACCGGAAAATTAGTAAAAATAAGCTTTACAATTTTTTTTGTGTTTAATATATGAAATTTATGTAAAGGATTTTTTTTTCAGGGGAAAAGCCAACTTCAGGCAAATAGAAAAGAAGATACTGGATAGCATAATCGGTCCGGGACGATATGATAGCCGGATAAGGCCACATGGTATTAACAACACAGGTAAGAAGCATGTACTTGCAACTCTTTGTTGTGACGTTTCTAGCTAGACTGAAAAAAATTGAATTGATTATTCAAATATGAGTAAAGAAGGTTGTAAGCTAGAAAAATATATTGTATATTGTATTATCATTTTTCATGGTGACATAACGACATAACAACGAAATATCCAGGTGTTCTATCGTATTGATTGTTTTAATACCATTTAGTCATGAATACATGACAGTAAGTATACAGTAGGAAAATTCCACCGTAACAAAACTAACAGTCGTTCAAGGAGGGGGGGGGGGCTTGCTGCTTTACAAAAAAACTTTAAATATTGATTCAAATAGTGGTTTTACGTTGCATATAGTGGAAGAAGCGAGATAAAGGTAGTTACTTTGAGCAAAATATTTAATGTGATTAGTTATAAACAAGAAAAGGTAAGTAATAACCAGTAGCCAATTATAGTAGAAAAGATTTAGTAACCAGTAACATACTAAAGCAACTTACTATGCATTTGACATGCCTTCATATTTATGCCTAGCTTTAGAAGTATTCTTATAGATTTTTTTTTTACTTGTACCATGCAGTGCAGTTAAAGAAAACTACATTTGTTAGAGTAACAGACTAACATTGAGATCGTAAGAGGCAAACAACGAACCACTTCCAATATATATGTATAATTTCAAGTCATCATAGTGAAATAAAATAGCAATATTCCATATGCTATAAAGCAGCGATACTGAAACTGTGAACCATGCGCAGTATGCGGTACCCTTGTGGGCCGTGGTAGCCTAGTGGTTAGCACGTCGGACTTCCACCTGGAAGGTCGCGCGTTCGATACCCACTGAAGACCACCATGTATACTTGGGGATATGTGCATGTAAAATCCGTAGACCCCACTACCTCTCCCCGTGCGTAAGCAATCCTAAGGCCTCGGCTAACAGGTAGGTGTCTGGTGGAGAAAAGTATGCGGTACCCTGAGTTTTCTTTTTTTCCTTTTCGAGCGGGTCAAGAAAAGGTAACATTGGCTGGGAATCGTCCAGAAATATAATTAGTGCGAACTAAATTTCGTGGGTGAGAAAAAAAAAAAAAGTTATGCGTCACTTTTTTACCAGCTTTTCAAAACCGTCAAGCTAATTCTTATTATTTTTTGAACTGATTCACAACCTTTTGTTTATTTATTTTTTATATTGTTTTACGTTTACACAAAAAAAACCGTAAGCGCTAAATAACTGCTAACATCTTTAAAAACGTAAAAGATATTTGACTCTTTTTTAAAAACATTTCAAATTCTCTCTCATTCAAAGCTGAACTCAAAAGTACTGAAATGTTTTCTAATTTAGTATGTTGTTGCCATTGAACTTTAGTTATCCGAAGCCTTATGCACAGTTTTTATCAGAAGTTAACGGTCGTGCAGAATGAAAAAAATAATCATCCGCTGTAATGATAAACTTTAATAATGAAGATACCTTGCCGGAAAAATGTAATATACTATTGTAATTCCAAATGAGTTTTTCCCCTCTTCTAACTTCCTCTCTTTAAATTCTTTCATTATAATATAGGAAGCAGCAGAAAAATAAATTAACGCAATTTGTATTTCAACTACTATTTTTTTTTATTATTTTCCTTTATAGCTACATATGGCATGCCAATCTTTTTTTTCTACAAAAATAAATGAAGCCTATTAAGAAAGATCCACCTATGAAAACATGTTTTCCAAGAAAACACAATTTATGCACACAATTAAAATCAATACAATGATCTGCAATATTTAATCCCTCATGTCGAGTTTACATCCCCCTCCCCCGAGAAAGAATAATACTAGAGATAATTAACTACCCAAAATCGATATCCCACAAAATAATGGTGTAAAAATATCATAAGGATAAGACTCTCTGATACAATATCTCTATTCGCTACTACATCACTCAGCTCAGTTAATTAAAAAATCTAGAACAATATCAAGGCAAGTGGTTTTAGAAGTGGAACATTCTCACTAATAATTACTTTGAATTTAATGTAATTATTTACTGCGATTTCTAACTCGATCCGACTGTTCATTCAGAACTAAAAATATAACCTTCAACTGTCATTTCTCTTGGGTGAAATGAATCTATTCCATGTGTGTAACTGACCTTCAAATGTTTCGTTACGGGGTTAAAATATAAGATTGGTCGTATCTAAAAATATTTTAACACGGATATCAGAGAAATATGGGAAAATCAAAGGTTTGATTGAACCTAAGTTAAACTTGGTCTTCTTTTTTTTGCAATGTGATACTCAAATAATTTGGTAAAACTTTTATATGGTGAAATAATAAGAAATTTATGTTCTCGTCGTCACGTATTGATTGAAACTGGAATGGAAAATATCAGTAGAACAAACGCCATTACATATCTAAAAACTCAAAAAAACAGAAAATTTTGGGGCATTTCTGCCCTAAAAGAGGAGTTGTAAGAACAATAAGATTATTTTTTTAAAGACATTTATAAATGATATCTTTATTAAAAATATTTTTAATTTAAACACTATAATGTATTCATGTATTATGCAAGCACACATTAATCCCTTAGTCCAACACATTTCCTCGCACAAAATTTAGTATATCTAACTTCTTTCCATATTGTACTATATTTTGGCACAAATACTAATAGAACGGATTGTTATGATAAATGATCAAATGAAGGGGATTTCTACTTAATGCATTGTTGTTTGAAAGCGATGTTGACCTCTTGGATCATCAAAACGCCTTTATGTTGGATTAGTTGTTTGTCTACATTTATACGTAATAATTCATAAAGTAACAATGGAAATATCGAGCCGTAAGCAAAACAGAACAATACACACATTATAAGTATAGTATTTATATGGAACAAGTTAAAAGGAATAAGTTAGAAGATTCCTTCAACTTATTCCATTTTTTTTTTTTCGTATTTGTTTAGTGCAGATTAGGCGCAAAGCGTTTAAAAAAGCCATTTTTGAGGGGGATTGGGGGGGTCATGGAAATTATATTTTATTGCATTTGTTGATTTATGCTTTTACACATTTACTAAAATTATAATGGGTAATTTTGGGTCTTTTTTGGGGGGAATTGTGCTTTGTTATGGGCTTTTTACTTGTGTTGTTTTCCTTTTATTATTTATGTCTTTTATATGTATAAATAACTCAAGAGAGTTTGGTCATTTGAAGTCATTAAGTACATTTGTTACTTAATCACTTCACGGATTATGGACACGACACATCTGGCCATGTCTTAATATTTCAACACTGGTTAGTTTTAAACCTGCTCGATCCTTAAATTTCCCTCATTTATAGTTTTTACTCAATGGTTAAAGTTACATTCAAAAAATTGGACAAGCATTTCTGGTCAAAACTTGTAAGCCAAAGTTTTTATTAGCAATGCCGGAAATTCATTTGGATCCAACTAGTATAGAGGACAAAGAATTTTTCTGGTTAGAAAACATTGTACAACTGAATAATCATATGACTTAGAGTTTTCTTGTGGCAGATAAAAAAAACCTAAATAATGTTTTAAATAAATGTCTTTTTCGGTTAATTTAGTGTAATGTGCGAATAAAGGATAAGTTAAAATGTGATGTACGAAAATGTTGTGGTCTTAATAAAAGTTTAATTACTTGTTCTACATAGTATGTTTTAAGAAAGGTTTACTTTTTTTTCTCATGATCTTTGGTTAAACATATTTTAAATGATTTATAATTGCAAACATTTCTTTCCATACAGAACCTTGCAAGAACATTTAAATGTTATGGGTGTTACAGTTGAATTTATGTTTATTACAGAAATAATGTGATGCAATTTGTTTATTCTAGTACATCTAGTTCTGAATTTAAAATACATTTAAATATACATACAAAAAGATCAATAAGTCTTGTGCTAGAAGTTTATTATTATAAGGAATATTGTTGAGTACAATGCAACATTTAAATTAAATGCATAAAAAAAATCATTCTTACTTGTATGCACGATAACATTATTTTACCCCTCAGGTTAGTGTATGACTAAATCATGAAACCCCTAATTAGGTAGACAAATGCAAATTTTAAGATTTTGAACGTATTTCGTCTTTTACAAAAATGTTTCATAAACTCCTCATAAAACATGTTTTAAAGCAACACATTTAAAAATATGCTAACGAAATGCTCTATATATACATGTTTCCAGTTACGATTTGAATTATGAGCTAAAGATTAGAAATAAAAATAATCACAGAAACAATTTATTTTCCATCTGCCTTGTTTCGAAAGATTATTAAACTAAGATAATTATTTTTCCTCGCATTAAATCTTCACCAGTTTCAAAAATTCCTAAGCGAACACGACATCAGTAATGAGTTACATGTCGCTACTAATTGATTTGGCATTTTTAATTGCTTTGCAAACTACTCGGCTCAGCATTTTTACATTGCCAGATCCCAAGAAACTATTTTTAGTACTGATTCTCGTCCGTGATTTTTAGCATCTTATTTTAAAGACATTTATCATCGCATTGGAAGATACTTCTTGGAATTACATTTTATCGTAGCGTCATTAACCGTCTTTATAAGCATTTGAAGAAGTGGTAATTCCAGACCTCGTTAATAGCAGGTTAAGTGCGGAGAATAAGGAACAAGTAGAGAATGGGGTTAAACACAAAATGATTTAACAGCCGTCGGAACTTGGACTAATGACAATTGCCTACCGTTGAGTGGATTTTATTTATTAAAATAACAAACAAAAATAATTTACATTCTCTGGAAATCCACAGTAATGAGATTTATTCACAGTGTAGTATATTTTCTAGCCGGTGCATTTTAGCACCTAATATTAAAATATGAATTATTGCAAAGGAATTACTTTTCGAAACAACTGATTAATGCCTCATTATCCATTATTCTAAACATTTGAAGACGTGGGAGTTCCGGACCTTGTTAATAGAGAGTGCAGAAAATGAGGAATAAGTAGAAAACGGGTTTAAGCATAAAATGTTTAACTCTTTATATGGCAGCAAGAAAAAAATTCCCATGAAATTCAACAAGTTGACATTTCTAAAGTAAACTGTTTTGCAATTTCTGAGTAGTTTAAACTAATAAAAAATGTTTAGTTAAACTAATCCGAAATTTAGTCTTGTTTGTTAGTTAGGGTCAGTTGGGGAATTGTAAACATGGGGTAATTGTAAACAAGCTTCATAACTACACTTGTGGTGGTTTTGAAAACTTAACTGCTTGTGAGTGATAAACTGGCAGCATAGGGAAGACATTGAAACAGTTTCGTAAGTTTCGAAACAACTATGGAGGCGTCGCTATTGTTTGAAAATGGCACAGTGAAAAAAGTTGTTCAACAAAATTTAGTGATCTTACATTTTCCTCTCCAGCTCATCTACAAACGCGATTTAAGCGGTTTCAACCATTTTTATTTGTCATATGGAATGCTGCTAAAAACATTTAGTAATGAATTTAATCCTCCCTGTTATTTTTCATGTGCAAGTTAGGTGTTTACAATTACCCCATATATTTTGTACTCTGGGGTAATTGTAAACACTTAAATTTATCCTATTTCCAATATTTTGGGGGGACAATATGTATTATATTTTGATGTAAATTACACTTTTGAGTCTATTTTACATAACTGTTGTTGTTGCTGCTAATGCCACTTGGAAATCCAAGCCCCCCTTGCAGGGCGACAGAGAATTAAGGAAGCTCCTTCTGATTATTAGTAAGATCCGCTAAAATGAAGTACACTTAGCTCAGAGGGGCTTAATGATTTTAAACCAGTTCTCAGATGAGAGATTGTCCCCTAGGTTGGCTCCCTAGCTGGTATTATTTCTAACTTGGTGGACATTTGAAGCGACGATGTATTTTACGTGCACAGCGCCCTTTGGCGCACTCGGTCTCAGAGTAATCAGTCGCGGGAGGTGGTCACCCTCCCAAGTGTTGATCACGGCCAGTTGTGCTTCACTTTCGGTGCTCTGTGGGATCCAAGATTAACAGACTGATCCACTGCGGGACAAATTTTACATAAATTTGTCGCATTACTTGATTTTTTGCAAGATATTTCTCGTTATATGATCTCACTCGACTCATAACATAACTCAGCGGACCACATGTGGCCTGTGGGTCGCAGATTGAGAACCATTGCTCAGGAACTTCTTAAGCCTTCAAGCACACTGTGTATGAAGCAATTTTCCATTTGCATCAACTTTATTTGAAAATAAATCACTGTTTACAATTACCCCAGACCTCTAGGGTAACTATAAACACGAGCTCATTTGCTAACAAATAGTCATAAAGTCGAAATTTGTGCACACATTTACTCACAAGAAGTACACTAGTGGCTAAAATACTCACAATTTTATCTCTGAATTCATTCAAGAGGTAGGGTAGGATCAAAAGTTAAAACATTGAAAAAGCGTTTACATTTGCCCCAACTGACCCTATACCTTTTCAAAGCTACGTGAAGTACTTAATTCCTAATAGATCCTATTTTTCATCTAGCATACTCCACTAAAAAAAGTTGGTGGGGGATCAAACCAAAGTTTTTAATAGCCCTAATGAATTGATTTTCTCAGAACCAATCCGGAGCCAACCAATATCACTTTATGCGCGAAGTAATAATTCCATGCGTACTTTTTAAAAACAGCCTTAAAAAGTAATAAAATAAGAACCAATATATGAAAATCAGTAAAAAATATATGCCTTTAAAATGTGAAAAAATTCATTTAACAACAACAATAAAAAAGTTCTATGACGTATTTAGAACAGTTGGAAATATAAAATTTCGGAAAAAATCAAGCATTTGAAGCTGATAAAAATTTAATCTTAAAAACAAAATTGGGCGAATTTGATTCTGTTTGCACAGTAAAGTAAATATTTACGTAAGTGATAAATAATACTCATGTGAAAAACCTCGACCAATTTCACCATTTCAGTATAAACATAGCCAACGCTCACAAGTCTCATTTTAAGCACTTCTGACTTTTGAGAATTTTGTATGTCAACAATAATATATATATATATATACAATTGAACACAGTAAGAGGATTAAACGTAAAATATAGCTGAACGAAAATTTTCGCTGATAGTTTTTAGCTTTCTTTTACTTTTCAAAAAAAAAAAAAGTATTATTTACCGGTTATTATATTGAATACTGGGTTGACCTTTCTTTACCTCTCCATTTTCCTTCTCTCAAAAGTTGTTTTAGGAAAAGTATAGCAAAATATCTATTAATTATAAAGATATAAGACTAAATTAAAAATATATTTTGCGTATTTTATGATTATAGTTTTATGGATACTTCTTTTGAAAGTATTTTAGGAATACATATTTTGGAAAAGCTTTGTGGAAATATTTTATGTCATTAACATTCATCGCGACGGAACACAAATATTTCCTATTAACTGAGCAAAATATAACTTGCAATCTTGAGAAGTCGTCAATTTTCACCGGTGAAGTATTTCATTTACTTTAAGTGATAAAAATATAATCAAGAAGCTTCATATATAAAATATTTAAAAACATGCACAATATTCTACTTATTATATTTTGTAAAATGAATGACTTAATTACCTAACCACTGTGCAGTTAGCAAAGAGTGATATTTCATACATTCTCTAAAATAATTATTTACATAAGTTAAAGTTTTCCTTGGATTTTTTAGAGTAATGCGAGTAAAAGTTTTAGGCAAGAAAAACGAAATAACATGCAATAAAAGCTTTTTTTTTTCATTATTCTTATAAACTTTCTTGAATAATGGAATTGAATAAAAATACGATGTAAAATACCAGAACGCATTAGAACTACAGGAGAAAGGTTGTCTGAATTTAAATTTTGATACCACCCCCTTCTGTTGGCTGTTCCATTAGACAATGGATTCAACGCAGAGACAAGGCAAAGAGATGTCAGGGGTTTGAGATGAGATAATCATATTCCACCAGGATTAGTTCCCCATACCGCCTCCCTCAATCTAGGACTGGGAAATGATCGAAGAGGGGCTGATACCACAACGATGACACATTGGGCCATGTTTTATCTCGTTCCCTTAATATACATGTATTTATATAGCTCTTAATTAACTCTCAAGTTTTCCAGCGAATAACCCGGCTTTCTTACATCCAGTGGAATCATTTGACGGCAAAGTAAATTGACGCCTAATTTGAATGAATGATAAAAAGATTTTTTTCTTACGATTCCAGAAAATTGCCGTTTTCATAAAAGAATTAGTGTTTACTCTAGCTTTGACGAAGGGCAGAATTGAATAATTTATCTTCTATTTATTTTTCAGAACTTAGGCAGTTTGCCTACGTCAAACATCGCGCTTGATTTGGGATTCTTTTAATCAGGGCTGACGGCGTTTTCTTATCTTTAGGCGCTTTTAACGACAATCGAACGAAAAGGAAGCATTTTAACATGCGTCAGATAATAAGAAATTTGAACGGCAAATATGTCTTAGACAAATTAAAAAGGGAGTCGTTAGCACTAAATTCAATATCTCAGAACACAAGAAGGAATAATGCTAGGTGTCATTTGGGAAATGGTATTGGTGATCAACGAAGTATTTTCAGTTATTACACGTCTGTGTCTCTTTTCACTTTGCGCGTGTATATGTATATATGTATATATGTCAAAATGCGCTACCTCAAGACATTTAATTAAAAATAAAAGCACTTAATTTTGTGAAGAATATACAAATACGAACAAAAGCAAAGCAATGTATGTTTAGAATAAAGGAAAATTATAAGTGTAAGCATAAGCCAAAAATATTGATAGTGGAATTTAATTGAAGGGATAAAGTTAATAAATAAACTCATTACATGTCAGAAATAAATCATAAAGAAAAGTATCTAAAAATAACAAAACTTAATAGGACAAATCTTCCTGGATGAGCTTGCCTAAACTAGTACGCAATTTAGATGATAATGTTTATTCAATCACCGTCATATCCAGTGAAAACAACTAAATCAGTCAGATTTACCTTCCTGGAGCAGCGTACTTAGATCAGACTCAGATTAGATGAAGTAGTAACTATTCAACCATTAATTGTACCTCGTTAATACTTATTTCTACCTTCACCAAGAGTGATTGAGGAGTACTACGTTTTAAACTGCTGTTTCTTCATGTTATAGCCCCCGCCCCCAGGCTTTATTACCTAATTTAAAATGCAAATATAATATAATTTACAATGTCCGGTTTTAATTAAAGACTAAGTTTTTCTTTTACTTTCCATCCGTGCATTTATTTGTATGATACACTTCTTTGATATTAAAAAAACATTCCATATGGTGCAACTTACACTAATTTCTCAATGCTAGTCATATATGTAACACAGGGACAGACTAATGTCCAAAAATGGCGATTTTCAGATACAGTTAAATTGCACGAAAATTAACCAACAAGGGATGTAGCATACAAACTTTATCAGTGTTAACAATCATATTTTGCAGCCTAATTCATATAACAGCTTTGTTATTAGGTAATGAAATCATTCTTCTCAGTTTTTTCGCTCTCGTATAAAGTAATGATAATGTGATTTACGTTAGTGTGGCCTGAGGTAGATATAAGGTTTTAACTATCACCCGGTAAAAGAAAATGGGAAAAATGAAAATAACTCACATTTATATTTAATAGGTATAATAAGTAAATTTGTTTAAATGAATAAAAGTATTTATTCTCATACACTTATCTGGTACCTCGCACAACATTTCAGAACTTTAAAAACCGTAAAAATTGATCAAAAGAGAAAACACCTGTTCCCGATAGCGAGACTATCTTTAGACATTTTTGCGATGAAGTTAAAAGATAGCTATTTTTAGTAACGTAAGATTAGACTTTTCCGTGTGAACCTTAGAATAAGGATGTCCGATGGAGGCTTAAAATTTCGGAACCCTCATGTAGCGAATGAGTTTGTCGTCGGTACTCTGTATGCCTATTGAGTTTAAACTCGCAAAAACCCGAAAAATGGACTTAAGATATTATGGCTCTCAGGAGCGAACATATTTTCCATAAAGTTATCATTAAAAAAACTAAAACTGTATAAACCTTCTGAGTGAAACCATTTGGCATTCATTCTATTAACCTTCTGATTAAACAATGTTTTATGTTAGACTTTCCCAGAACATCTCAAGTTTCTTTATAGCATTTTACAAGTCCAAAATATGCATTAGTATTTAAATAAATGTAAAACAAAGTTCATACTTGAAACCAACTTTTACGCGAGTTTCTTAAAGTACGTAAATATTTTTCAGAAAAAAAAAATATTTCGTAACGAGGGTTTATGGCAAAGTAACAAGACCTCTTTCAATTTACTTGCATAAATTCCGCTTCCAACCTTACCACAAACAAATCCTCGCTCTTCTAAATATGAATATATTGCCTTCTATCCTCCTCGTATTTTCATCCACCCTGCGACCGCTGCTTCCCCAGCTACGCTATTCGTTTTCACCTCGTCGTTATTTTTAATGCCATTTTTCTTCAGTTCCTGTATCCTCTTCAGTCATATAAGACTCCATCATGTAATATGATAAGAGTATGAAGAGAGAGCTCGATGGATTCAACAAGAGCATAAAATTGCAGCGGCCTTGGGAACAAACTCGAGAGAATGACCTTGAGTACCTTTCAACCATCACAAATATGGGAGGAAATGAAATTGAAAGCAAAACCGAATGCCGAAAATACCGAGGAAGGAAACAGGAGATAGCGGAAAAGAGAAAATTCGCAGCTTATGTGTTGGTCGCAAGATTTATTCATTTATTGTTGGATGCGGGAGTAAAAGCGAGACATAAAATGCGCTCAGATCAGTATGCGGTTTTCTTTCAGAGTATTAAAAGAAATAAGATTTTAATTCTATGTTGCATTGATAAAATTAATTTTAAAATGCTTTAATGAATAAAATAAGTCTAATAGAAAAGGGATAAACAGTCTTCTGAGACATAACAAATATATGCGCTAGAGCGATATCTGATTTAACAAGTATTTGCAACACAGCTCTTAACACATCTCATAAAAGTATATTATTGGATTAACTAATTTTAAGTGCTAGGATAATTGACAATGTGGATAAATAATTATTCACGGAGGTTTTCTTGCAGCACATATAGCATATTGTAGAATCTTGTATCAAATATCAAATTATAATAGTAGGTCACACTTCATCCAATCAGAGATCACTTCATCTAATATACACAAATCACTGATATTTTTAATATTTAATTCTAACAGTTTTGTTAGTGGTTTTTATCTCTTTCTAGTTTTGTTAGTGTACACCTAAGGGGTCTGTGGTTTGAACAGGGACAAAAGGTTTTTAGAATCTGCACTAAGTGCATGTCTGCTCAGGCCTTCAATTGTTCATATTTTAAACCCGCGTCCGTTATATTAAGGACACTGCGCAACCATTCAGTTTCCAGTTCTCGTACGAAGTTACTCCTCTCCCCCCCCCCTCCCATCGAAATAAAGTAAGAAACTCAATACTTAAATATTAATCAACTCTCAGCTGCTATATGATACGAGGCCCCAGCAAGTGTTTCACTGCTAAGGTAGTCGTATTGTAAAGAAAACATATGTACAAAGTTTATCGGTTGTAATCGCCAAATGTGATTATACAATTTCAGAGAAAAGTTAAGCATTAAGTGCTAAGTCTCTTATATTCCTTGTCCTAAAATAATAAAATTAAACTACGTTATAAAAAATATATTTTAGTGATTATATATTTATTAATATTTTAAATAGTGGGAAAATCATGCATCAACGCCAATAACTTAAAATGTTTCATTACCGCATCCTTCTGAAGCAAGCAAGATTTTCACTACTAAAATTATCGTATTGTAGAAAAAATATATGTACAAAATTTACATTGGCTATCATATACTAAAAATATTTATACAGAAACAATGAATTTCCTTGAAATGTAATGACGGTTTCTGAGCCACACGCTTTGAAATGCGAATATTGGAGAAAATTTGAAACCAACTAACAGTGGCTGTGCAATAATGTTCAGACAAAGCACCAGAACGCGGCAGCGTACTACTAGTAGCTCGCAATCGACAGTTTTGAGGCCACTGTTTTAAACTGTATAGATTTTAAGTTGGTCGAAGTGTTTTCAAAACCTCTTCTATTTTTGTACTTTTTAGACATCGAATACGTTTAATTTAGTTAGACAAATTAGTAACGACAACAGCATCAACAAATTCTTGTATGACATTGTCAAAAACTCAAACTCATAACGTAGCACCGTTTATAGAGTTAATGTTTGTTTAATATTGTTGTTGTATTATGTATTCATCGGTTAAATTCACCTAATTTTGAATTCAAATTCAGTAGCCATAAATCATTTATATTATTATGTAAATCCTTATGTAAAATATATACTCGCATAGAGTACAATTTCCGTACAAATAAAATTTCGTGAATATTATATGAATTTCTGAGGTAAGCCAATAAAACTTCGGAAGAGCACACTTCATCCAATATACATAAATCACTGTTATTGTGAAGGTTTAATTTCAAAGGCTTATCACTAAATCAAAATGCATTTAATGTAGTGCTGGTAAATATAACTAAATCATTGTTGGTGAACGAAACTGAGATAACTCAAAGTATGGAAAAAGGTATTTAAAACGGGTAGCATCCATTATATTTCACACATAAATAAAATAATGTTTTAAACAACACTACACGAAAACTTAAAATAAAGCGTAATCATGTAGAAAATGTTTAAAAGTTAAATAAGTGTGTTTATAACAGATAATAAAAATATTTATGGTTTCCAATTAAGAATTGACCTTAGAAGACTTTGTTTCGTTTTTCAGTTTCAATTTCCTTTCTAAACAGAATGCGGGGGTATTTAAGTGCTAAGAAATTAAAACGCGAAGTGAAAAATTATTGCAAAGTTTCTTATAGTTGATATTGTTATAACCTGTTACGTGAAGCAATTTATTGTGTAGTGTTACTTGATAAAAATAATTATATTTAAGAGAACAAAACTTAAATTCTGACGTAAAATATTTATAAATTTTGACAGTTTACTTTAGGTTCAATGGAAAGCGTAGTATAGGTTTATCTTAATTGCAATATCACGTTACACAAATTCAGCCCCCAAAATCTATTTTAACCTTTCCCAATGTTTTAGAAGCAGTAAATCGCCTCAAAACGTGACTCAAATTTGTCTTAAATATGAGGTTAGAAACAATAAGCCCCGACACATCACATCTGACTTAGGCGGCGCTCTTAAATTTCCAGAGCAGTTCATAGACTAAATTCGTGGCTCAAATTGCTTGAAATTTCTAAACAATGCACAAACGCGACATATTATAAAAAAAAAAAAACCTCGTGCAAAAATATATTAAGACCTTTTCAAAAATGCATTTAAATAGAATCAATTAAACAATTCGAACGTTTCTAAATAAATAAGCAAGTACACAGGAAAATAAGAACCATTCGAAAACAAATATTTGCCCTGCAAAATACAAAACCATGCTACAATTTCTACCGTACAAAGAAAGCCAAGAAATTTTCTCAATACTTCTGCAAACTCAGAAGTTCCTTTCAATGCCTTTTTTGCTATCACAAACAGAAGGTGGGGAAAGCAAACGGATAATCACTATCACCTCTTCTTTAGACAACCTATGGGGAAATCACTTCCCCTGTAATAGAAATGAAACGGTAACTTCCTGAGTTCTTTCCTGTTTGATGGGTTACCTTCAGAACTTCTATTACCCAAAATGAAATTGTGATCGTATTCGGTGCCTTTTGAGAAGGTTTCTTTTTTTTTTTTTTAACTTTTTTTTTTCTTCTCTTGATTGTTAAGGCATCGTGAGGGTTTTTCAAACGGCTTCAATACATTCGTATATGTAGTTTCACCTTGTTGTATTTGATTTTAAGAAAAAGATAAGTTTTAAAAAGAAAATATGTTTGTTTTATTTGTATTTTAAGTCAAAATTAGCCAACTAAATCCTGTATGAAAATATGCAAGGTGTATTTTAATTATCCTAAAACTTTAAAATGAAATAACACAAGAATCGTTGCAGATTGCACAATAATGTTTTTTTGAAAAGAACGTCGAAAAGGTCTACAAAAAAAAAAAAAAAAAAAAAAACTTTTTTTCTGCCCCAAAGACTTTGCTAACTGATCTTAGAAGTATTTTTCACGCTGAACTCGAAAATGAAAACCATTTTTCTCTATCACTCCAATCCAAAAATCCAACATTTCCTTCCTCATAACTAAAAAACTATATGTGATGGAAAAATTTCGATCCCAGATATGGATTCCTCCTGCAAAACTACATCAAAAAAAAGTGAAATTCATTCTTGGGGCAAAACACTTGTTGACCAGTGTAATTAATGCACAAGGTTTTCAAAGTGAGAACCGTCAGAGGCAATACAGTAGCGCAACATAGTAAAAAAGTGATCAGTTGTTCAATTGTTTATCTGTTAATGCTTGCAAATATGTCAGTAATGGATTTCTCGATGCTATTAAAGTCTGTCGGCTTCTTATTGCACACAAATTCTTTCATGTGACCCCAAAGATAGAAATCGCACGGATTCATATCCGGTGAACAAGGTGTCCAATGCATTGCACCAATATGGTTGTTCGGGTATTGATAAGCAATAACCTGGGTTCCAAACACTGTTAATCGTGTCAAACACTCTGCTTGGTCGATACGGAAGGGAGCCATCATACATGAACCAATATCCACCGGTGTTCATACCCAGCGTCTCTGCGAAATTGTTTCATTTTAAAGTTGTAGGTAAGTTAAAAGACACCTTGATGTGTTGTTTCGCCTTTTAATTGTTTCGTCAAACTTAATAATTGAATCAAACTAAGTTATAACCCTAAAGTTAAAGTAAAAAAATGCTAAAAAGAAAAATGCTCTAAAAATGAGAAAAATTCAAAAAAAAATAATAATAATAAAAAAATAATGCTGTAAAAATCTTTTTAAATGCTCTATAACAGGATGAACGTCAAAAATGCATTATCATCATCTTATGGGTACTGTTTATAACTCTAAAACTCATAAATAGCTACTACATAGAAAAAAAAGTAAGAAAAAAAAAGCTTAAAACATGAGAAAAATTCAAAAAAAATGCTGCAAAAATATTTTAAATGCTCTAAAACAGGATGAACGTAAAAAATGCGTTATCATTAATTTATTGGGCCTGTTAATAACTCTAAAACCAGTCATATCAATAGCTACTACATAGAAAAAAAAAAAGAAAATCGGTGAACAAAAAGGAGAAAATGGTACTTAAATGTTTTGTCTTTGCCTTTTTATATATAGATTTGATCTTCGTCTAATAGCCAACAATGGATATGTAGGTCAGATTTTGACATTTTAACTGTAGTTTAACATAACATTCTCAGCGAATAATAGTCAACATCTCTGGTTTCTTTAATGTATGTATTTAAAAGCAGCAAAACGCAGTCAATCCTTGAATTAAAAATGGTAAAAAATATTGAGTATTGTACAAACGTTGTAGATTATGGATGTAAGGAGTAGTATGAAAGTATTAATAATAAAGACTTCTAAAAAAAGGGTTCGAATCTACGTCGAAACGAAGAGGGAAAACATAATTATTTATTTTCAAAAAAAATTTATTGATAGCACTAAAACTCACCAACAGCTACTAAATGAAAAAAAAAGTAAGAAAATCAGTTGACAAAGGAGAAAATGGTACTTAAAAGTTTTCTTTTCCTATTTATGTATATATTTAATTTTCGTCTAGTAGCCAACAATGAATATGTAGTTCAGATTTTGACATTATGACTATTGTTTAACATAAAAAGAAGAAAAGTCAACATATCTGGCATCTTTAAAACATGTATTTCATAGCAGAAAAACTCAATAAGCACATAAATATATTGTGAAATCAAAAATAATATAGTTAAAACGCTAATAAAAAGCATGGTTAAGTAACAAGGATAAAAGTTCAAAATCTAATAAATGAACAACAAAATAAATAATTTTTAAAAATAAAGTATATTGCATTTTTGAACAAAACACGATTATATATTGAAAAACGATTCATATTCTATATCTGAAGGTTCTTACAGGTACTGGCTTAAAAATGACTTTATTTTTGAATTTCAGTTTAATACGCCAATAAGAATAGAAATCCCGTATTTCTGGAGAAAAAAAAGAATATTGCAGGGTTTTGTTACCAGTTAAAATAATCTGAGCTTTCCATTTCTTCAAAGATTCCAACGACATAAATTAACGAGAATCTCAGTAATGACATGTGTAACTGAAACACAAAGAAAAGACTGGGATTCTTCAGTCCCTCATTAGGTTACGGACATCCCTGGAGATTCCCTCGAACAAGAGATTAGCAGAGAAAGGAATATTGCGCCGAAGCTATCCTCTTTTCATACTTTCCTTTACTTAACGTTTATTTTCCTCGTTTTTTAGGGACATCCTCTAAAATGAAAAGAGGAAATAATGGAAAAAAAAGAATGTGAAAGAAAAACACAAGAAATACGTCTTTGTTTTCCTTTAGTGTTAGCACAAATGCGAAAGACGGAAAAGACCGTAGCAGAAGGAAAGCTTTCTTTAATGACGGATTTCCTATCTTTAGATCGCTTGTACTTGCGGGAATTTTGAGCGTATTTTATAAAATTGTAAAAATATTGTAGAGGAGCGACAAAAGAAGTAAGTCCACTCCTTTGGAAAGCAAATCTCAGAGAAAGTAGTAGTTTTTGTAGCTTAGAATTCACCTTTTTCTTTCAGGACAGATCTTAAAGATCTTACTTTCTAACTTTTCAAATGTAGGAGTTACGTTATTTTCGAGTTAATTCAGACCTAATGGTCGTTAAGTCATATTTTATTCCGTCTAAAGTTAGTTTTATGCTGGATAATGAAAGTAGGGAAAAAAGAAAGCTTGATAATGATATTTTCTCACACAAAGGGTAACTACATGTTGTTTGATATGCGTTTTTAAATTTGTGACGAAAGCTACACATTAAAAGGGTAAGAGTACCCAAAATATGTCCCAAATATCGACATTTTTATTGTGTTTTCTAAAGCTTTGAACCATTTTAAGTGCACTGAAAAAATGTCATCGATCTACTTGCATTACTTAAAACGTTATGAGTGATTTTATGTTACGTCTAGTGTCAAAATAGCTACTGCTGATCCTAGTTTAGTTTTTTAATAACATAAATACTCATTTACTGTTTCTAAATTTCAAAAATGACTGCTTAATTGTTGAGTTTTGAAAGGTTTTTTTTTTTATTTTCGAATATTTGCAATTGCAAGAAATTTTATTACGTAATGTTTAAAACACATTTTACCTCAAAAATGGTTTATTTTACATGAAAACAACTTTAAAGTTTTTTTTTCCAGTGATCTGTTTGCGCTGGTATCTTATTAAAACCCAAAGGCTGTTTTACTATTAAAGATAGATAATTAAAGTAATACTTTTTAGAGTCAGAATAAAATATATTAAATAAACTGCATTGAATAAGCATCTTACAAATTATTAAAATTTTCAAAGCATACAAAATGTATGATACAAATTTTCTGCTTTCAAATATAATTAACCACAAAATATTTAAATATTTTCTAACGTCTACCTAGCTAAATGAATGCACAAGTTTGGAGTGATTATCATTGAGATTATTTTGAAAAAAATAATAACTTTTGAAATACGTGCAAAAATAAAAACGCCTTAGGATTTGAAAAAAAAAATCATGTTTATATATTTATTTTATTTTTTTGAGTTGGAAAAAAAGAAATTTTTTCTTTTTCTTTGAAAATAAATTATTGATTGACAAATTGAAACACTTGCAAATCTTTCAGAAAATTATTTATTTTACTTTTTTAAAAATAAATAATAATAACTTAACTGGATAATGTAACTCTTTAAATGAGACAGGAAAAAGTACGTTCTGCTTCACATTTGCAATAACACGTAGAACAAATGCAATGGCAAATAAATTATGCGTAAGTATCACATATCCTCGCATGCCATATTATTTTTGTCATATTTTAAATATGACATCTTTAGGTGAATTGAAGGTGAAAATTTATTATTATAGTACAGCAATATTCTTTCCACATTTACACAAGTAAAATTGGGGTTTCTTTCTCTGAATTATCGTAAATCACACAAAATGGATCATAATCGGTACGTAATCGAGTTTTGATACAATGTGAAGATTTTTAGGAATAAATGAAAAGTTAACAGTTTAGGAAGGATCGTAAATCCAAAATATTAATTTTTTATTTTATTTAATTAATTTTCATCCTTGAAAATGCCTCTCTCTACTAGCTAAGCCTATTATTTAGAAAATGAATTCTTTTCAAAAAGAAAAAAAGTGCAAAATACTTTATTTAATTTCATCAAAAACATTTTATTAACAAGATTCCTGATGTCGGAGTTTTAAAATATCAATATGGTTCGATCATCAAAGTGGAGAAAATATTGACAAAATTCTTTTTTTTACAAGCTTTTATGTGGTTTTGACACCGGATTAGAAATTGATGTTTTTGTTAATAAAAAGAGCAGAGAGATTCAAAATGTATCTTGAACTTCGTACATATGTTTCTGAGTTACTCCTTCTTCAATCTGAGGAAACAAACAGGATTGCTATAGGAAAGAAAATGGAGTTTCAAAATATCTGAACATACAAAAAAAAACCTGTAAAAAGTAATTTTAAGCACATTTAGGAGAAACTAGAATTAGTACAGAAGGGGGGGGGGGGTAAAATAATTATTTTTGAAAGGATGATTTATTTAACATATGCGGCAAATTCAAAGTTTTTCAAAAATCAAGTAACAAGTAATAAAAGATTTTTGTTCAGTAAAATTTATTTGCTTTGATCCTAGAGGAAAAATTGAAAATCAATTAATGTTACCCAAATAAAATTTGTCAACCTAGATATTTTAATTTTCAGCGAAATCAAAAACTGTTTCCTGTGTTCCAGCTCAGTTTTTCAACAAAATTAAAAGTGTGCCATACAAAATTTGGTACTTTCATTTAAAGGTAATTTATATAAAAGAATTAAAATCTTGGCTCTTTAAAACAACGTTCTTTGCTTTCAGCGTTAAACCAAATTTCTCACTAACCAACTTCCAACTTTCGTTAAATATTGTCCCTTTGAAAACAATTGAGAATTTTCGGCGCATTCATATCTACTCATGCCGGCTCTATGTTTATTAGAGTTCAAAGGCTGCCAGTAGATGCCCTAGCTAATCTAGTTATTGAACTCTAAGCAAAGCTCAACAGTTCCTAGATTAAATTAGTCCTGCCAAGTGGACAGCAGTCGCGGCGCCGGAGGTATTAACGGTTACTACCCTTACTTGCGATTCTGCTGAGTAGAGGATGTGGGATGCCTTTCCAAAGGGGGTGAAATGGACGTTCTGGTAGAGCTATGACAAGAGAACGGATAGGAAATGGGAGTAATAAATGAATCAGATGAAAGACTATTTGAGGTGAAGTGATAAAGCTCTCAAGAATGGATGGCCGGTTAATCGATATGTGGGACTCGGTTTTTTCCCGCAGTTCCATGAAAAGCTTCAGTGTCTCAAAGGAAATAACACTTTATGCCAAAATATTCTGACCTCTATTTTTAATTCATTTTCATATACATTTAATTATTTACATAATTTATTTACACTTTTTGTATACCATGTCATGTAAAACCTTTGCTTACAAAATACTGTTTTGATCAATGCAGATAATGTATCCAATTCGTTTTTATGCATCTTTATATATATAAACTATTAGACGCAAAGTACAAAGATAAAACAACGTGAAAAAGCACAAATTCAGATTAAAATTAACGCAAATAGCTATTTCGAAGCTACAAATGGAGCCTCTTCATCAGTGCATAAAAGAAGAAGAAACGCTCAACACACAAGCAAGAAAGCTGTGAGTGAACAAGGCAAAAACCAGAGAGACACCGGTATTTATACCAAATGTGTCGGATTAGCGATTGACCAATCAGAGGCCAGAAGCAAGGCGGGAACAGATCCCGAAGGAAAAGGCGGGAAACGAATATGTAAATTGCAGGAGAAAACAACGCAAACTTATCAATTCATCAGTAGTCAATAAGTGATTCTGAATAAATTTTGATTTTTGTTGTGATTTCAATGACAAGCTTCAGTATATCACAAGAAATAACACTTAAAATGCCAAAATATTCTCTGACCTATATTTTTGAAATTTTAATGTTTTTCGTATAAGTATTATACTTCATGAATTGTTTGTTTGCAAAATATTTTGATCAATGCAAATGATGTCTCTAATTAGTTCGTATTTATCTTAAAAATAAAATAATAAATTTTTAGACGCGAGCTAGTCCGTTTAACAGTAAATATGTCATTTTAAATACATTTTGAACAGCATTTTGCACAATAATGACAGACTGTTCATGGTATAACTCATGACAAAACCTACGAAGTACGTAAGCGCAACTTTCATCATTCGGTAACAATCCCTTTTTTTCTAATGATACTTTAAAGTGAGTTTAATTATCTTTTAGGATCAGCTTTCGTTATTTTTTTGCAATTTTCCCCCATAAATAAACAAGCATGCACACGAGCGATCACTTGTTATTATCTAAATAAGTAATATGTTTGTAGGAAAATAATTGTTATTCTCAACACGACTTATTAACAGCAGAAAAGAAAAATAGCAAATCGTGACCTTAAGCGTAATAAACATTGATGATCAAATTACTTTAAAAGAAACAAAAATATCTTTGAAGCATGAGTGCGTTTTTTAATTAATATTAGCCATTTTTAGGAACTGCGGCATCCAAAGAAGAATCTACATGTTTATTTTATTTTATTTTCCGTGTTTTGGCCTGCGTAGGATTTTGATGTGAAAGATATTCTAAGCACCAAAATCAGTCAAGTTATTCAAATTTATTATTATTTTTAATAAAAGTCAATGTGAAATTTTACATAATTCTAAAAATGTGCATACTTTTGAAAAATAAAATAAATATAACAACGTTAACAATGAAAAGTAGTATTTTTAGTGTTTGTACATAAGACCTAGTTTAGATAGTGTCAAAAAAACGAGCATGGCATGATTTGTAATTTAATAATAAATATTTCACAATTATTTTTTTTAATTTATAAGTACATATTAGTCACTTAGAAACAAAGGGATGTAAGTGAGAAAATTGAAAATTTGGAGATAAATACTACAAATGATAGGGAAAGCACTATTCTATATTGTGGCAAGAGATGTTAGGGGTAGCCCTAACAGGTTCTGCCCCGTAACATGATTTAGAAAAAAAATTAGCATTGAAACGTCCCATAAGACCCGTTTTTTGGTCACTTACATCCCTTTGCTTCTCACTGCCCTTATATGTAAAATTTCTCCATACCTAAAAGTTTTGCCATCCTTCCTTATTGTAGCCGCTTGCAGAATAAACCGAAAGAACATCTCTTATTTTTTGCCTTCCTTTATCTTGGATTATTTATTTTTACCCACCGTAACTAGCTTAGGAGAGAGATGCTTGTATTGCCTTATAGGGGGAACGTATCTCCCTTGAGAAGAGCGGTTAAGGCAATGGCTCAAATAAACATCCCTCCAACTGCTGCACCATAGAATCAACGAGACGCAGCAGGAATGCATAAAAAATATATCAGGAACGGATCAAAGTATTCAGAGCTACGTTTCACAAAAAACAAGTAGCGATAAGCATAAATTACTCATTTACGTCTTACGAGATGCAATTTATATATTTATATAGAACAATACAGGTTCTCAGTTCAATATTTTATGTCGCAAAGAAAGAGGTACAATTCTATCTCTAAGCTGAAGTAATTTATTTTCTATTACTAGAAGGAAACACGCGCTTAAAATGCTTGAGCGTTAAAAAAGCTTCTTTTGGCATGATCTTGTAATATTTCATGCGAACAACTAATAATATATTTTTTTTTTACTTAACACACCTAACATTTTATTAACATTTCACATATTAGTCTTCACCAACAGGTACCAGTTACAAAATAGTTGCTATTGTACTTAGCTACAAAGCAGTTAAAGGTACCAGCTGTATATTGCTGTACTGCTATATATTTATTAATAGTGTTATCAAGACATTTACTGATATGAGCTTTAAATAAAGTGATTGGTCTCAATCACAGTACGAATTGCAAAAAAAAAGTATGATTAAGCTACGGAGAGGAGGCTTTCCAATAAAACGTGTTCACGTGGATTAGTTTCTTAAAGACATATCAGTAAAACCCCTCATAACGGGCAGTTTTTAATCTCCCCCAGCAAAGCATTGAGCCCGAGCCCCCCCAAAAGTAACCCTCTTCCCTTATTTTTTTGACATGCCTATAGTACAGACAAATATTTTTTTCCCAACGGTGTCCGCTGTAGAGGAGTTTTAATATGCATATATTATAAAATAAAATGGTCTCATCAAGTTCAAATATCGTTATAGCACCTTCAAAGTAACTTGAACTACATTTGACTTCAGAGTATAAAATTACGGTATGTTTTAAATATACATTATATTTATCTCTCTTTCGATTCATACTTCTTTCGTTATTTTTGTTATTTAGATATAAAGTATTGAAATACAGAGAAGCACGGGAAAAAAAAACGACATACAATATGAAAAACATTTCTTTAGTGTCATTACACTGTTAGAAATTTCATCATGAAATTACGGTGACCGGCAGCAGTCTGTCCATCTAATTCACCGTTAAATTTAAGGTTTGGAACATTTTTCTATCTTTAGGAGACCTAACCATTTCCAATCAGCTTGGTTTAAAAGCCGTAAATACAAAAGTTTACGGTTTTATAACCATTTAAAAATGGTTTCAAAACAAAATTTTTACCATTTTTTAACAATTTCGAGGCGTAGAATCTTCGAGGCGAAGAAACCGTAAAATGCGGTAATACCGCTAGCGGGAATCGAACCCGGTTGTTCGGTATACCAACCTTGCTCTCTAATCATTCGGCCATCGGCACCACACAATGTGGTCGTTTATTTAAATAAATCTTCCTTTTCAACAGGAAAACTGCATTAAAATTGAGATTTCAGTTTTTGATTGAATCCAAAGCCATCTTTGGTCTAAATCAGGGGTCTCCAAACTTTCCAGCCTTAGGGCCATATTGATTACCCTACAACATAATTATTCAACATAAAAATAGATTACTTCAGTAAACTTAATTTAATTTGCTATAAAAGATAAATATGTTCTCTAGAAGGAGTTTTCTTTCAAGTATGCTAGCTCTCCGCGGGCCGGACAAAATCTGTCCGCGGGCCGGATGTGGCCCTCGGGCCGTAGTTTGGAGACCCCTGGTCTAAATTTACAGTATATTGACGAAAATCATTTTATTTGCTGGAAAAATTAAAATACAAAAAAGGCATCAGCAGCTCAAATTATGGGTTCGCTCATTCGTAAACAGTTCGGGAATCCGATGTCTCCAATTTTGAATTTACGTGTGTATGTCTTTCTATTTAGTAATTACTGCTTAAGACACTTTTTTTTCCCTTCTTTTTTTATATACACATGCAGATTTGAACTGATAAATCTTTATTCATAATTTAACAATAACGTACGACCGGAAGGTTTCGCAACCAAGATGGACGCCCGATTCTTATTGAGCGCTTGAAAATTACAGTTAAACGTTCTTTAAGATAAACAGAGAATAAACAATTTTTTTCGCAATAATCGGTTTGAGTACCATCTTTTTATTGGTTATTTAACTGTTCTAATTAAATATGGTAAAATAACAATCAAATAAATGGTTATTTTACTATTTTATGACGGAAATTTTTAACAGTGTAGTTTATCAAAGTTAAATTGATTATGTAAAATAATTTATTCTGGGACATCGCGCCCGTTAGCAGCGCCGTCGCAGAATTAATTACAGTTAAATGCTGATAACAGCTCGATTCAATCTGATACAAGGGTGAGGTTTCTACTGAATTTCATTCTAAATTCCTTATGCTATTACTTGGAGCACAAAGTAGTTTTTAAGCTAAATTCGTAGCCGTGGATCTTCAGGTTAATATAAATTGCATCTGAAAAATTGTTTATTAAGTAGGGCATTTGCCAGAGGCTTCTTGCAGGAGTCTGATTTTATCAGAGTCTAATGGGATTTTCATAAATAAGCAATATTACTATCTGAACTTTTAGTTATGTTTATGTGTGGTTGCATAACTAGTAATTTAGCTGATGGACGTCGTAGTGCTTTGATCATCAACCGCCTTTATGTTTTGAAATCATACTAAGTGTACATTTTAAACAACGTGAACATTGTAATTATCATTATCATATCTATGTCAGGAGTTTTTCATTTGTTAATAGTTTGATTAAAATGTATAAGAATTAAGATGGGGGTCATAAGAAAGAAAGGAGTATCTTATGACACCATTGAGTTTGCAGAGAATAAAACGGAAAGCACATCGGTGTTCTTTAGTCATTCAAGTATGACAACAAGCAGAGTTTGATTTTTTTAGCTGTAATTTGTTAATTTCTAACAGCTTTAATGTGTAAGTACTAATCCAAGAAAATTCGTTGCTATATTTTTCAAAATAATCATTTTGGAAACTGGGTGTAGTTTGGAATGGCTCAAAACCAAGGCTTTGGCACTTCTTGTAACCAAGACAGAATAGCAACAAGAAATAATAAGGCATTAAAATAACAAGGGATAGTGGAGTCATAATGCTGATCATTTAATGATTATGTTGCATATAAAATGTGGGGAATATGTCAGAAGCTTTCGAAACATGGTTCTTCAAACCTAATTAGTGTGATTCATTTTTTAAAATTATGTTTTTAATGAAGACCGAAGTTTCTCAACAGCGAAAACAAAATAAACGAACTCTAAAAGACCGGTAACAATTTTATTTTTGTAAAATTTGCCACACAACGCAAATATTCTTGAAATGTACAAGGTTATTATTTTGCTAATTAGAGATGAAGTCGAAGAAATTCGTCAAAGAATTCAGATTTTTTTAACCCGTATTTTTGTTGTCTAATTAAGTAGTTTTAAAGCTTCTGAAATATGTTTGCAAAATAATGTACTTATTAGACTAATTGGTAGGATTAATGATTCTTAAATAAAAACAAAGTAATTATTATGTTCTTATTTTGAATTTAACTCTTAATTCCTTTAATTAATAAAATGAACAAGCATTCAAAAACAATCTCCTTAAATTTTTCAAAATTAGCATAGTAGCGATTACTAAAAAAGTTACATCCACAGCTTAGTGAACTTAGCTACAGTACATAGCACCGTAGTATGGTATAAAAACACTGAAGTAAAATGTCGCAAAACAATCGAATAGGCTTTCTCTCATTTTTACTTCGCAGATCACATTAATGTCTGTAATCTTACTGGCTAGTATGATTTTTCTTTAACTCATCAAAGATGACAAAGATTGATTGGAGCATCATCGAATTGCCACATTGCAGTTTTTTTCATCATCAATTTTATTTTAAAAATATTCAACTGCTTATGTTTCTTTTCGTTCTTTTTTTTTTTTTTTTGGAAGCCAGTATTTCTATTTGCCAGTAATGTTTAAAAACATTTGAAAAATTGTCAAAAATCTTAACACTCAACTTTTTTCGACGCACCGGGGAGATAGGTTAGGAAAAAATTCTCCTTATCACATTATATTTCTCTTCAAAACTTTCCCTTGTGAAAAATCATGAAACCAATAACTTCACTTTTTCATGTAACGTTAAAATAACAAAACAACAAAGAAATTTAGTGTATATTGATGTATGTTATCATTCTTCAAAGCGAAGAAGACTACTAAAGCGATGGCAAAACAAGTTAGAATGCATGCAAGGTTTTGAATGGATAACTAGGGAATATATCAGGCTCAACGGGTGGACGCATATACATCCACTTCCGAAGCCTTCCAAGCCTACGATAGAAACTGAACCCAGCTCAGAAATCGTAGATCAGAAACGACATTGTCAGAAAAAAACTTCTTTGTTTCAGTTTTATTTTTCTGCACATTCTAGAGACACTTTCCAGTTTTTTTACTTCCTTTCGAAGTTTTTCACTTTTCGCAGGTCATTTCTTTTCCCGCTAGTCCAAAACGAGCGTTTATCCTGCGTCGTTTGCGATAAATGCCTCCGTCTCAAGAAGGCATTCTTTTGGCCGAAAATTGCAAGCGATTCAGTCAAAATTCGAAGCATTATCGACGGTTGCTTGCAAAAGCATATTCTTTCGGGAAAAATCTTGACAAAATGTCATATGAAGTAGCTGGCTATGGCAGTTTGATTTTCTCATGGGAAAAGGAATGGCAAAATCATTTGATGTAGCATCTTTCGTAGATACAATCAAAAAAAAAACTAAAGTCACATTTTTTTTTCATTTCACATTAAAGCATTGTATCTTAAATAAAATTACAGTGGAGCACCGTTTATACGTTTTTATCATTTATACGTTTTTTTGAACGGCCCCGCGAAACCTCGTACAAAGTAATGTTAAATAATTTCGTTTATACGTTTTCCTGAAATTGCACATTTCATTTATACGTTAGACTAGTTTAAAAAAACTAGGAATGAAAATATTTTTTTTACAAAAATACATATGTGTTTTCTTTCAAACAGGCATGCTCAAGTCATTTTAAATAAACCTCTGCAAAGTTTTAGTTGTTTAAAGTAGTTTATTCTATTAATATGTGCTAAAAATAAACTTAAAAAATCGTTTACCTTTCTGTTTCTTTTGGTTTTCTGAAATAAATGTAACAGCTTAATTCAAGAAAATGCATTCGTTATTTTTTTGTTTTAACAGATTTGTTTTTAAAATATTTACTTCTAACTGCCTTCATTAGATATTTGTATGTTAGTGTGAAAAAAATAAAAGCACGTTGTTTTTCTCGTTGTATATATTGTGTAAGAAATATGCATAAATATAATGTAAAGGATAACAAAAATTGAATTGAAGAAAAATGTTAAAAATTATGCTTTTGTAAGCATAGAACTAAGATTATTGTTGCTATTTTCTAATTCTCTATCAAACAACAAATAGGATTTATTTAATTTTTTCCTTGGATTTGAGACTAACAAAAAACATAAAATACCCGTATTATAGGATGTAAAATTTTGTTTTTTGAATTTTTAAACTCGTTATGATTAATATTATCATTAACAATCTATCACTTAGAAACTTGGATTTATTTGCTTTTCTGTATTCCAGGATAATAACAAAAAATAAATAAAATGCTTGCATTTCAAAAACATTTTCAAGTTTGTATAAAGAAAATTACAAAAACAGCGATCTAACGGTAGGTTGCCTTCGGTAAATGCTGTGATACAGCAAAATTATATCCATGCGCTATTTTTAATGACTAACATCATTCTTCCAAAAGAAAAAAAAAAGCTTAATACTGGTATACTAAAGTCAAACAAGCGCAAAGATATCTAAAGATTAAGTTTATTCCGAATACATTTAATAATGTTATGATGTTAATTCCTTTTTAAATTTTTTTAAAAACATATTTTATTATTTATTGTTCACTACCACAGATTCAATTCGAAGTGCGATGGACCTAAAAATATTCATCCGGTTCAATAATGATTACTATTTCACGTAATAAATCATTAGCTATATAGTATATTTAAATGCAATTAATTTATAAAATTTATAGTAACATTAAAAAAGTGGTCATTAGGAATAACTGAAATGAACGTGTTTTACTTTTTATTTTACTTTATTATTATTTTTTTTGAAGTGAAGTACATATAATTCTTTCATTTCCGTAGAAATGAAAAAAAAAAATCGCGCTTTTTTATCTCGAATTAAAAAGCATTATTGCTTTTCTTTTTTTATATATTTCTTTTACGAATCTCGTTAAAATAAAATATTTTTATCCCTAAATTAGGTTTTCATCATTAAAGCAATTCTTGCAGAGAAGTGCTTAAGGTGTTTTCACACTTCTTTTTTTTTTTTTTTTTTTTGAGGAAGGGGGAAAGGACGATAGAAAAAGAAATAGTACATAGTATCTATTTGCAAATGCTTTTTTATAACATGAAGACGTGCCAATAATGACCGCTGACAAACTTAATTCTCAGACTTAAATAAATCTAACCGCCGTCAAATATCCCCCTCCCCCCCCCCTTAAATCTCTGTTAAAAGTCTACGAGTGACGGCCAGTCGGCTGTCATGGAGGAGGAGACCCTATCGAGTGAAAATAAAATAAATAAAATAAAAGGGGGAAGGATTGAAGAAAGAAATCTTTTTTGAGAACGAGAGAAAAATGAAACAGCCAAAAAATTCATTCAAAGATAAATTACGTTCGATGGAACGTAGCTACGCCCTGCAACGTTTGCGTGGTGAATGAGGGGGAGGGGGATAAAGGGGGGCAAGAGCCCTATGCCCTGACGTCGTTAGGATTGCGCATGCGCAAAAATGGACCGAGCAGCTCCCACTGGAAGTATCGATTATTGGGAAGATTTTTTTAGTTTTTTTTTTATTTACTTTTTACTTTTATTGCGTTATTTTTTTCCTCCATTTCTAAACCCTACTTCAGCCGGCTTTTTTTTTTCTTATACGAAAAGGGAACTTCAGGTGTTTGAATTCATTTGGGGGCTTTAGGAAGACGGAAACTCCCCCACTCCAACCGCCTGCTAGGACCAACTCCTTTTCATTTTTTACTATTTATTTTCACCCGGAAAGCTACATGTTTATAACGAATGAAGTATCTATCATAATTGGGCTTTGGTAAAGTTTGGAGTAAATATCAATGCTTTGGACGCGATAAAATAAAATGCACTTCAGTGTGTCAACAAGAACATTTCTCTCTAATGAGCAGTGTATGTTACAATTACTATAGTTCTCCCCTCCCCCCTCTTTCTTTGACAACTCCATCAACTTGAAAGAAAAGAGGACAAACAAGCTAGGATTTTCCAGAAATATAATTATTATTTGTGTTATAGTAGGCTATAATTTGTTAGATTAATAGATTTATTCTGAGCTACTTTACAGCTGTATACTGCTCAGGCTAATTAATTTGAACTTTGTTTCAAGTATCTATCGGTGTCTTAGCGCATATGGTAACTTACACTGTTGAACAATTTTATGCCTTTAACACCTTGCAAACATTTTGAAAATTAAATGAGTGGGTTTGCGCGAGTTTTTAAAACAATATATAAGTGTGTGGCGCTTGAGTTTTAATTCATGCTTTAGCATCAGTGTTAATTAACTCGTAATAAGAAAAAAAACGCTGCTAAAGACTACTAATTCAAATAAGGTGGTAAAATACTGCAATTAATACCCATTTTTATACAGCAGCTGTTCATAATTCGTAATAAAAGTATATAATTACAACTTTATTCTGGCGTAGAAATACAGCACTGTGTACACTGTGGTGATACAGTTGCTAAGAAATAGTTTTCATTCCATTACAAACTTTGTTTTCCGCTGTATAACGCATATATAAAATTACTCTTCTCAACAGTTTAATATCCTGACAATGTCGTCATTAAAATATCCCGCGTGTGATTTGTTTTGTTTGTATATAATTTACTAACAACGCAAACATTGAGAACAATGTATGTGCATGGTCAAATCAAAAAGAAAAAAAACTTAGTGCTTTACCACGTTTTACCCGGAAAATGTTAATCTTTAATTTACAGTAGTTAACTTGTCATAGATATACTGACAACTTTGTTGCGGCGCTTCTTAGGTACTCACAGTGGAACATGATTTTTCAATGGTTTAATATCTAGAAAAATCCCCCAATTATGTTTAAATTTCCCTGTTGTGTGTAAATTCTAAGTTTAAAGCAACTCTTTATACCAATTTAATGTAGATTAAATTTTTTATAAGTACATAACTGCTCCAAATAGAAAGTTAGAGTTTAAAAAGTAGACGATAAACATGTAAAATGGTAATGTTTCAGATAACAGTTTTCATTAAATGTGCACTTTTTAAATCTATGTTAAACTGGATGCAATTTTTATGTCTTAATTAATTGCGTTTAAAAACTTTAATAAACTGAGCATTAAAAACTACCTTTATAAATAAGTTAACTCTTGAAAAACAAAACAAAAAAAAATCGTAATAAATAATGACGTAAACGTAATAAAACGTCACAATAATTGAAAAACTGTGAGGAAACCCAGGGTAGACATTACTTAATATGCTAGGATAAAGCGTTTTGATCGTGCAACTTCAATGAAGTCTGTTATTTACCGTGCTTAAAAAATGATGTATTAAAGATTTTAGCTTTACCTGTGAATATTTGCATACACGAAATGTTCTTAGTGGATTAATTTCAGTATCATTCAGTTAATAGGCGTGTCTCAAAATTTGGCATGATATGTTATAATTTTGCGCTCTGTAAATTAACGGAACTTGTATAGGACGACTTTATTTATTTAACTGAAAAACTAACATTTCCTAAAAATATCAATTCAAATTGTAAGAATTGCTATTATGCAAAAGTGAATTGCATCGCGTCTAATTCACAGAAACTAAATAAGTGTTAATAACAGCTGAGCTCAAGAATTCTGGAATATGCTATCAAAATGTTATGATTAACCATATGCAGTGAAACCTATTAAAATAATGTAATGGAAATGAACTTTCTAACAAAAGTTGGCAACAGAAAGATTGATCACTTTATTTTAAAATTTCTTCGAGCATGTGTTTCATCTTAAAGTTCAACATAATCTTTTATGGATGATAGGTTTTGACAGTTTTTCCTTGTCTCGTCTCTTTTCTTGGTTTCTGATAATGACATAAAAAACTGAAGAAAAAGCTCGTCGTTAGGTCTGGTGTGTATTAGAAGAATAAAACTAACATTTTATTATTGCTTTCTCACGTGGTACGTTCAGTGGAGAGCAAAATATTGTCACCAATACAGTGAGGGTTAATGCTTTCATCATATAACTATACGACTTTGCATTTATTTAACATATTTTAATGGAATGGAAAATGAAAGTAATAAATACGTTATTAATAAATAATTAAGTGTAGTAATGAAAACAAATAATCAATGTAACGGAATTTTGCATATAACAACACTTTCTTCACCATCCGCAGAAAAATAAATCAAAAATTTAACTCAAAAAATAGCATTATTTCAACGCTGAAAACAAATAAACATTTGTAGTATTCAACTCAAAATACCTCATGTAGAAAGTACAGCTTCTCCTTCATCGGTCAAAAAGAATTTTGGGAACAAAAATAATAGATGCCCCGAAAAGAAATTCTGCAGCTGTAAGCCCAATGTATAGTTTCATTCCGACATCTATACCCGCGACAGAGAATGATCAAAGATTCCAGAGATATTTTGAATGTTTTGCGGTGCATTACTCTTTATGTCTTTGTTGTAGCAGTAAGCCTTACAGAATTTTTGTCGACGACTCATAGATTGAAAATACAATGCTTTTTCCCCCATAGTAAAAGTATCGATGGTTGGATTCTAATCAGAAAATTTTCTATTTTTCTTTATGATTTCTAACAGCTCTTAGTATACCGCATACTGCGTGACTTATTAACTCCTTAAGCCATTTACTACTAAGTACATAAATTAATTAGTATGATATTTTATATTAAAATATTTTTCTTTATGATTTCTAACACCTCCTGGAATATACTGTACATTACGTGATTTTGTAATAAATGGCTTATTTAGTTAATAAATATATAAATAATCAAATTGACATTTTTATTAAATATCTTAAATGTTATGCTAATTATTTTCTAGAGAAAAAAAAACTTTAAAACCTCTTGGCCTTTTCCTAATTTATTTAAAAAAAAGCAGGTAAAATTTTATTTTATTTGTTAATTACTAAAACATTACTGCTATTAACACGTTCACGTCGGTGGGACCCAAAGGTGGGTCACACTTAACTGTTTTGGTCACGCTTGACTGTTCCGTGGGGCGGCGTGCATCACAGTTGAGTCACTTGTTTTCAGAAAAGAAGTCGTTAAAGACTAAGTGCATTTTATTTTTTCTCAACATTATATATAAAAATTCGAAGGCCTTCACGCAGCGTACGGATACAAGACAGTCCCGCCTCACGCGGAAAAACGTAGATATTTGCCCCGGCGTGAACGTGTTAATTCAAGCTGAAATAATATCTTTTCCCCGTCAAACATAATTTTTCTCTTTTAATTGAATGTGCAATTATTTTTTTTAAACTATGTAAAGGGACAGCATCTAACAGTCACAACGAAACACTGAAAATACATAATGAAAATGTAATTCAGTCTATTTTATCTTGCAATGCAACGTTAAAAGTAGTGATAAAAATGGTTTCAATGTTTCAAAAATAACTGTACTTTAATTATTTTTATTTACCGATTAACCCCGTAGGCAAAGATAAAAAAATTATATTCGAATTGTTAATTTTTGAATCAAAAAGTTTTATACATGAAAAGCTAATTTTTTGTAAACATGGTAACACTGTGCTATGGACGCTTTGTCAAAATGTCAGTTTAAGAAAAATAAGCATCATCGTTCTTAGATAAATACATTTTTTTTTTCAAATAAGCTAGAGAGTTATAAAACGAAACTGACAACTGAAAGTTATGAGTTATCAGTGATTGAACACTTTAAAATCAATATCTGAGGGCAAACCTCATGCGTCCGAAAAACGTGTTTCGAACATTAACTTTTTCTCAAAACTAGATTGTGCCATTTCACTTTAGTACTCTCACGTGCGATACACTCACACTACTGGTCTCTGCCCTCTTTTTTTTTGCTGTATTTTACCTTTCTACATTTTTACTCTTCTGAAAATAATGTGTAAGAATTTTTCAGATCCAATATCCGAGAAGCCATTGATGGATTGCATTCAATTATATTAAGTGTCATAAAAAGAAATAAATTAGTTGTTTTTTTCTCTAGCAAAAACAACTAAAAAAGTAAACTTTTGCACTGAAAATGGCTCCAATGTTTTCGTATCTTGAGAGTTTTACAAGAGAAAAGTTTTTGAAACTGTCCACTATATACCAGAAAATCTCTTAATCATGCTCAAGAAAATGTAAAAACAAAAAACAGGTCAATAACAATGGGGTGCGGGGCAGGAAAATTTATAATTTATTTACAGGAGAAAAACTGCTAAAAGGTAAAACTTATGTATAATGTTTGTTACAAATGCATAAAATCTAATACCTAACTCAGTCACACGAAATAGAGATTATCGTTAAGTGAGATATTTAAACCAAAAACAGTTATCAAACAGAAAAAGCAAAATAAATGTCTTAAAGATGTTTAAACGTCTGATGCTAAACTTGGAAAATGTGTTGATTTTTTTTTTTTAAATTGTGTAAATTTTCCATTACTACCACTAATTAAGGATGCTTTTCCTTATTAACAACGAAGAAAACACGTTAGAATGTTTTGCTATAAAATATTTTATAGTAAATTCTTTGACGGTATTTCAAAAAAATTAAGCATACCAAGCAATAATAATAAAATAACACGTTATTTTTTTTATTATTATTGTTTACTTGCACAAAGTTAAATTATTTTTAGCATACCAAGCATTGTAATTATTCAGAAATACTACTGTAACAAAATAAACTTTTATCATAAATCCATCGTAGAAAATAAGTACATTTCTAGAAAAATATATTTAATTGGTGAGTAGGTTTAGCTTTAAACATGTTGTTTCACCTTGGTATTCTACTTATTAAATGAATAATTTTTCAACCGTTTTCTAAAGCTTGTTCATAATTAAGTCTTGACATACCTCCGATCCTTAATTTCTGCTGAATTAATCCGATTACCGATTACTTAGTACATCCTTCTAAAAGCTTCCAGAAGTTTCACGACAAACGTAATTCTTCAAGACCTTTCTCAGTCATGGATAATATTTCGTGTATAAAGTAAACTAGAGCTTAGTGAATATTAATCAAATTTATAATATGGTTTGGTTTAAATATGCGTAAATTTGTTACGTGTAATAACATCATTAACTCGCATAAACTATTTTACAAAAAAATAATTACAACCAAAAATGGTGAATTTTATTGATTGGTTTGCAGTAGAAAAATAATTTAATTTAACTTGAATAAGATAGCTAGGTTAAAACTTTTTATTCAATACTGTCTATTTGTATACAGTTTGCATAAGTCTTCTATAACTGAAAATACACTTCAGTAGGTTTGCATAGGTTAATTTTGTCTATACCTGAAATAGAAAATGATAATATTTCCTTTCGTACGTATTTATTTACGTATTTAAATTAAGAATTATCTTTGTTACGATTGCACATAAGTTATAAATTGAAATCTCATGATGATTATTTTATTTATTTATTATTATTTTTTACCTTTTAAGCACATATTTAGTTAATCCAGTGATTGTGATGCATTTTATATTAATAATTTTCACCAAATAGTGCTTTGCACTACTTCTCTTTAATGATTTATCTGGTGAAATTCAATTTGTACTGTGTGTACGCGCATATTATTAAGAGCTCAGAAAACTGCAAGTTCAGTGGGCTCAATGACTTTTTTATTTCAACACACAAAATATAAAGATATTTTTTGAAGTACATAATTAGAATTAAATACCAGCCTAGAAAAAGTAGAAACAAATCCTTGTAATGAGATAATGAAATGTAGCAAAGGAAGTCCTTTAAATGCATAGAAAAATTAAAGTTATATAATTGGCAAAAAAAAAAGGGGGGGGAGGTAAAAAACTATATGCTGCAAGTTTGTTATTTTCTTAGTGGCTCTTTGCTTCCTCTTTTGCTGTCTGGCGAAAAGAATTTTTGACGCACCGTGAAAATTTAATTGTGCATTTCCAGTTTTAGTGGTATTTTTATAATTTACAGCTTTTTTATTTTTAGCTAATCTTTTTTCTACTGGCTAGAAAAAATCCTATATGAAATGCTAAAAAATATATAAATAAATAAAGATAGAGGTATAAGTTAAATGTAAACTAAATTTTCAGTAAGATCAGTAAATAATAACATTATAAAAAATGAATATCATATTAGATGTGTATGTTCGTGTGTTTCCTCTAAAAATTAAGTTTTGCGTTTCCTTTTTTCCTTTTAACAAACTTAGTTCAATCAAGTTAAAAAATAAAAACTCGTGTTTTCACGGAGAAAATTTAGTTCCCCTTAATTTCCGAGAGAATAGGTGATCTTTGTTGAGGTGAAAAAAAGTGTTATCGGAAAGTTTTTTGGATTTTATCGTTCTTTTGCTTCTATAAAAAGAAAAACACTGTATTTAAAGGGAACCATGAATATAGTTTTAGGGACCTTTCAAATCTGGGCCCCTCAGGACCGTTCCCGATTTACCCATGCGATAATAAGACCTTGCCTATGTAATAAAATCTCACCTCGTGTAGACACTATGGCTGATTGCCTGATTCAGTTAATTACGAAGCTTATTTTCCATTTTTTCTTTCAAATCTTTAATTTTTTTAAATTTGTGTTTCTCTCTATTTATGCTTTATAGTAGGGTTTTTCCCAATTTTTAGAAATATATTTGCTTGTTTAGAACTACTAGTATGTAAAATGCGATTTTTACACATTTATAATGTATTTATTTAATTCATTTATGCCAATTTTGTTGCGTATTTCCATTTATTATTACTGAAAATATGTCTTTGTAACGATACATTTCTCAGATAATATTTTAACCTTTGGACATACAAGTTAAAGATATATTTAATTAGTAAAACTATTAGAAAACTAATTTTATCCTTCCATTAAAACAATGTATTTAAATAGCGATTTCAATCATTATTTCAGTCATTTTCCCAGTATCCTTCGTTTCCCAACTGCTCAAAGAAATTCTTCTGAATCAGATTTCGTAGTGCTTCCGCCGTCGCCACCTCGTATTAATCTTTTCAAACTAAAAGCTCCTCTCAACATATTGAAAAAGCCGTAACTTCCATCGCCCACTGCGCATAAAAGCGGTGAATTGATACGGGAAATACATCCTCCAGCATTGAGTAATAACCCCACAGCGTTCCCCCTTCTTGGTTGTATGGTGGAAATGATACAAGATAACGAAGCCTTCCTGACGGCAGCAAGATTCATCATCTATTCTTAAAGCAGAAATAGAGACCGCTTCCTTAAATAACTTTATTGTACTCGGCGCTAAGCAAGTCGTCGTATAATATATTCTTTACGTACTTAGCTCTATTAATTTTGACTCAAGTCGACCCTTGTTGGAGTTGATGCATTGGGACAGGAGGCTTGCCTTTTTGAATTCATTTAAACTCATTTTGTTTCCAAGGCTTAAGGTTTAATGGTCGACGAAAACGTGTAGTAGAGTTTAATAGTTTCATTAACGATGGTTTAATAGTTGATAATTATATGAATTCAAAATGATTATAAATTTTTGACTTTAACCTCTTCGGACCCCAGAGCTAAGCACAAACAATTTTGACACAATTTTTTCTTCCTCTGATTTAGAAAAGTATTACATAACAAAATAACTATTTTTTTAAACTTCAATTAATAATTAGTTTAAATAATAATTAATGCCCAATTTCCATGTTTTCCATGTTTAGAACAAAGTAAACTATCTGTTGATTAATTTCCAAAACAACTGGATGTTTTAGCTTTCAAATTGCACAAACAGTAGTTAATAACTAGTATTTTAAAGTGTACCCAATTGGGTACACTTTGAATGAAGAGGTTAATCAATATCAAGTATGATGCGATAAATAAGTATATATTTGAATAAATTATGATTTTCTAGCTCAAGATATGAATGAACAATAATATATTGTTAATGAGGACAAACATATTAGATTTAGACCAAGTCATTATGATCGTGCAGTCAAATCTAATTATTATAAGTAAATATGTAGTATTATGGATAACATCAAATAATAGGTAATCATTGTTTTGTAGTAGAATTTTGTAAAAGTCGTGGTATGTTCAGGGACATTGGTGTACTGTCATATATCTATTCTTCTATAATTAATCAAACGCAAATGCGTAAATAAGCAATTTATGGTCCCGGGAGGAAATGATATGTTTATTAAATCATTACATATATGCACCAAAGCTCATGGAAAAACGAGTTATTTAAGCATATCCTAAACACTTATTTTAGGGTTGTTGGAAAAAGTTCATTATTGCGTAAAATAAAGGTTATGATAGAGAGTAGCTATTTTGTCACGTAAACTTTCCTTAATGTGTTATTTTCTGTTACAAATTCTGAAGTGATATTTCTTTAAGAACTGATTTTATGCTTCACATTAGACTTAAAATATTTTGAATAAAAGTTGTTTCATTTTTAAATATAAAGATAATTCTCATCGATAATGTTTAGATCAAAGACAATTTGTATTCAATGAGCTTTATGTTTATTTAATAATTAGTTTTCCTCCAAAATCTCTGTTTATGCTCTATATTTGTCATTCATTTCTAAGCAAAATAACAATTGAATAAAATCATTTTGCTTTATTAAAATATACACCTGAAATTATTTTTAATTCTTTAATAAATGTTTGAAAATGCAATATCAATTATCCGTCTCATTGTTCTAAAGCTTTCTTGGATGTTCATTTTCAAATTCTTAATTAAATCAATCTCCATTTCTTTGTTGAAACTCCAGTCAAAGACATAATAAACATGCTGTACTTATGTGATCAGTAACACATCTTAATTAAAATTATACTTTCTCTTTAAAAATTTCATTAAAAGACACCGTTTTCTCATATTTATGCTCATTTAAAATCAATTAGGGTTCACGTAACAATGTCGCACTTTTTGTATAAATTGCTGGTAATTTTACTCACATGTATAAATTACTGATAATGCAATTGAGATTTATTCATTGTTTCAATAATTTTCCTGAATCACTTCGTGCAAAAAAATATATAATCATTAGCAATGGCAACGATCTCAAAATTAACTACGAAAATTCTACCGACGTTGAAACGTTTGAATAGCGCACGCACGGTTAATGGTAGATTTAAAATGTCAGCTAAAAATTATAGTATTTTACTGATTTCATACGTTTTAATAATAGAACAAGTTATCTGTCAGAGGGTACACCACTAGTTAGTTGTCCGATTTTAATATCACAATGCTTACGAATCTTTAAATAATTATAAATGTAAAACGCACTCTATAATAAAACGCGTTGTATATACGCAATGTTTGCAAAGTCTCATTTTTTATTTTGCTTTTCACAAATAATTTTACTTAGAGTAATTTAAAGAGAGTAATAACAATTAGTATGCCTTAAGTTTTTACGTGAACATTTTTGGCATTTAAATCATTGCTAACGCACATCAAATTTATTTTAAATGTATATAGCGAATTGTTTCATTTTTTTAGAAACTGGGAAGAAAAGTTTCAAAACTCATTATTATAATGAACCGATAAACCAGAAACCAAACTGAGCTTGCAATTAAAACTTTAGAAAAAATATTAGAAAAATTGATTATGGTATTTTTGAGAGAAAGAGAGAGAGCATAATCATCCCCTTTCTTTTTATACTTAGAAACATTTTACTTATACTTAGAAACATTTTACTTCTACCGAAGTTAGTGTTCTTGATGCAAATTGCCTAAAAACAGCAATATTGCAAAGTTATAATATAAAAATAATAAAACCTACTGAGACACCTAGCCGCACAAGGGCGGGAAGTTACATAATTGAACAATTTGAATTTACTTGTTCAACTGATAGGGAACACGATTCTATTTTGTGCCAAGAGATGTCAATGCTTGCCATAAGAACCGTACTTTAGTCACTAACATCCCTTGCTGTTTACTGCCATAAATGAAATTATAAAAGTACACTATTGCCACTATAGATTAAATTTAGGCAAATTAAAAGTTATTGAACATTTTACATCTACGTTTGTTAGCAAGTGAAATGAGACGTATGAATTAACTGATGCATATTTTAAGAGCATTTTTTGAGCTACATTTTGAGATCATAGAACTAATTTTTCCTAACTTGTCTCAATTACTTTTGTTAAATCAGCGGTATCATTTGTTAAGGTGAAGGTGGACGTCATTTTTTGAAAAATCGGTAGGTTTTTTTTTTTTTCAAACATGATTTTATTGCAGTGGACCTGTTTTTCACTGTGAAAAAAAATAAAAGTTGATTTATGAATAAAGGTGAGTTAATTTTAAGGGTTAAGGTTTGAAAGTGGGTGTGGTTTGAGCACGCGGACATTTAAAATTAATTTTTCTCGAAACTAAATTTTCCTGTTTATTGAGATTTCAAAATGTTTATTGCATCTTAGTTTTTCTGAGATCCAACTGAAAATAAGGGATTTATTAGTTTTTAAATAGTTAAACAAAACTGTGCATCCATTATGTGATTAGAATATATTGCTTATTGCAAAATTTCGCATAACATTAGTGGTCACTAATAAAAAAAACTTACATTTAAATAATTTACCAACAGATTTTTAAATAAATGAACATTATTTGCTTATAATGTATCTTATAATGTATATAGCAGCTAAGACAAAAAATAATAATAATCAAAAACCGTAACGCAAGAAAAATTTTGAAATTTTTAATTAAAAATGTATTTTATTTACTTTTTTAAATTTTAAAATAAAACCAAAAATTGTTGAATGTTCTGAAATAGTATAGAAAATAGTGACCAAATTAAATTAGTACAAAATTCCCATAAAAGTCTTCTTTTCTCAAAAGTTTTCGCTAAAAAATGACAGATATTTTTCTAAAAAGTACAGCCGAAATTTTCTCTTTGACAACAAACATAAAGTTAAAAACGAATGGTCGCAAAAGTAATAGCATCTTTTTCTTGTTATCTATCATACACTAGTATTTCATAATCTCTGAAAAAGTGATCTTAAGCGGATTTAACAATTCTTGTGTTTTTTTTTTTTTTTTTTTTTCTCTCTTATAAAAGTGCGTTGCAAACAACGTAACATGCAGTGAACACGGGAAAACGTTAAAAATAGTACTCAAATGATTTAGACTTAATGAGTCTAAGTTATGAGACCATTATAGTTTAAGTTTAAAGAGATTAATAGCGTAGGCTAAAACTAGTTTTAAAACAAAAATTAATCATATTTTTCAGTTAAATCTCTTCGGCCTCTGCTTGTATTGATGTCAATCAGGACAGTATACAAATATGTTTTTTTAAGCAAACGATTTGCAGCAGGATCCACACACCGAAATATTTTGGAAGTTTTGGAGGGTCATTAAATATAATGCATTTTTCCCACTTTTTCCCCTTTCTTCTTCTCATTGTTTTTCTTATTTTTATTTAATTTATTCACTTATTTATTTATTGCTAGAAAGTACAAGTAAAATAAAAAATGAAGAAACAACTAGAACAGAAAATTAAAAATAATAACTTAAAAAAATCTTATAGAAAGTGTTTTTCAAGCTGCAATACCGGCATATTGCCGATTTAGTCTGAAATATTTGCAAATATGAATCCGTTCAGGTTCTCGCTCTTATAGTATCCGTAAGACTTGATCTACCCTGAAAGCTTAAAAGATCTCTGTCCAATTTTAAAGGTAACACAGCACGCTAAGGGCGTAACATTCCGACGCATACACTATAATCAACCACTGAACATGCTATGTTGTGATTACAGATGATGGCGCACAATAGTGGCCATCATGCATGGTATTTCGGTAATGTCTTGCCCTCATTAGATGGGTGTATTTCGTATTTCATGCTGTTATATTATGTATAAATTTATAAAACTATCTCTAGTTGTGGTTTAAGAAACTGATGTTTCTTTTACACTCGAAAAGATATTCTTATTCTTACATCATCTGTGTTGCCACCCAAATTTCATGATTTGAGGTGGGGAGAAACGTAGTGGTTTATGTGAAGCGATTAGTTGTTCTTGTTAGCATCAATCATGTAAGCATCAGCTTACATTATGTAGAAAACGGCTGCCCCCATTTTTGAAAATTACCCTCATTTATTTGTTGCTATACGATATTAAAAATGCGTTTAAATATATATTTTTTTTTTCATTGACTGTAGAAAATTTAACATCTTTACTTCATTTGTTTATTTATTCTTATCTTGCTTATAATCAAAGTAAATGAAAAAAAAAGGAACTGTATTTTCATAATTGTTCTTGTTAGCATCAGTCATGTAAGCATATGCTTATAGAAGGTAGAAAAATGCTGACCTTGCTAATTATCGAAAATTCGAAAATTACCCTCGCATTTAATTAGATGCATCTGAATTCCAGAAGGTGTCCTTTTGAATCCAAAGACAGCAACTTTGGAGGCCAGGAGCAAGTTCCCCATTTTTCGTCCATAACTCATCGTTCAATTGTTAGCCCATTAGTCACTGTCAGTATTGGTGGGACACATGTGTAGGGTCCATGTTAGGACTCCCTTAATTACGCCTGCTGGAAATTCCCCGTCTCCGCTTGTTTTAAATTTTGACAACTACGTGACTAGAAGGAAAGGGGAATATGTATTAGATCAGAGTTTGGGAAGGGAATCCTTTCAAATTACAGCCGAATAGTCTTCTTCGCCTGTGACAAACTGTCACTACGGGACTTCAAAAGCACACTCTTGATGTACGAAATCTGAAGAATTTTGTGAGCTAAATGAAAGGATTATGTATTAGTCAGAGATGATTGGCATAAAACACGAAAGGCGTGTTCTTTGGCAAGTTAAATCTTGTTTAGTGTTGAAACATTTACATGAAAATTGCGGAAGTGAAATGTCGAAAACTGAGATACATTAAGTTCGCCAATAAAAATGCATTTCATTTGCGAATTTTCTTTTTTTTTTTTTTTTTTTTTTAACATTTTCTACTCAGAAAATTGATTTTTTTCCGATTCGGAAAATTTATGAGGGGAACTTGTAAGATCTGTTACGGGACATGGAAAGATCTTGCAAACAAAATTATTTCTGTATGTTTTAATGTTCATCAATGTGAAGAAAATTTCTATTTTGATGTTTGGGATGGCACTCTTTTTTACTCAAATCCAAGAAAACTTAACAGTTGGTATCCGTATGTGTTAATTTTTAATTAGAAAAAATGTTCCACCCTTGGTAGGGCATACTATTATGATTTGTTAACATTCTGTGATAATGTATAAAAACTAAGTTATTAATGAAAGTCAACAATAAAGTTAGGTATCGCATATATTAAATTAATAATCATTAAAAAAAGCATAATTAATTACTAATGAAAGCTACTGTCTAGTAACATTTCTATCAGCTGGTGGATTAAACATTTGATTAAATGCCAGAGTTGAGAAATGCAGTCATGTTTCAAGACGCAGCTCGAACTGATCTGAATTATTCATAAAAGATGTTAAACAGTACTGTGTCATGGCCCCAAATACGACTCTGATCTCTTAATAAGGAAAGGTTTGGTATATATCACTTTATAATTTCAAACTGTTTGTCAAATTAATGTACGACATGTACTTATGAAGAAGAAAACCACTTATATGATTATAAATATTGTTTTTAAATGTTTACTCTGTTGAAGGGTAATATTTCGTTGCGATACATGACAGACTTGACCGCTCCTTCGACAGCAAAACGCATGTCGTACTTATTACACAACATTTAAATTTCTGTTAAAAAAAAAACACTTTTCAAAAGTTGTTGAACATATTTTACACTCCTTAAAGAATTTGTCTGTCCTGCTTTTATACGAATATTTTATCATTTTCCCACATTTACAGAAAATGTTTCGGCCATGTGTTATTACTTATTTTCTGCTTGAAATCACATTGGCACCAGAAACAATAAAGGGGTGCGGGTGGGGCCTTTCATATTCGTCATTTATTGTTCAGTAATAAACAACAATAATTATCTAAACGTAGTGCATCTTGCTCACTTTTCATAACGCGATCGTGTTTTAGTTCTTATCTACTTATAGCCCTATATAAGCGTGAATTTTTACACTACTAATTTATTTACACAAAAAGCAATTGTTCTTTCCTTCCAATATCATATACCTTGTTCCTGTTTAACACATTTGTACTTTTCGCACACAATTCACAGACAATTACCATGATAAGCAAAACTGCGAAGATAAAACTTTTATTAAAACAGCAATTTTTTTTTTTCTTCCAGAAATCATACCCTTATTTATTGATCAAAAGAAACTACGATAAAAATACATGTCCCGACAAAATACACCAATATATTTCAGATTTTCTATTCCTCAATGACGACTTTTCTTTTAACTCCTTTTGCTACCGATCCTCTCAATAAAAGAGCTTTAATGCTATTCCCTTCTATTAATCTCTTAACTTATCAACGGTCCTCTACAAGACCCAATTCCCTACTCTTGCGCAGTTACGAACACAAAATAACAGTGAAGCTGAATAAATAACAGAAGTTTACTGCTATTCTTGGGTCTTTTAGAGGCACTTATTCTGTTTCACTTAACATAAGCCAACAGCTCCGGTTCTGTGTTAAAAAGTATATATTACTTCCCCACTGCTACATCCAACTAACAATAAAAGCAAGAGCCTTTTAATCAATACTATGTGGCGCAGGTGCGACATGTATTTTGAGGGATATCACCCTGGCCGTAAGATGGTAGACTAATTCCTCGTCTTTCGTTGTTGGATTTGAAATTCTTTTAATAAATTCCTCAGCATCAGACACAAAGACACTGAAATTGGATTATACTGGAAGGGGACAATTATATAAATTAAATCTAGCTAATTCATTGTACGTGATGAGCTTTAGCTAATGCTTTCGTCAGAATTGTAAGGATGTAACAAAATTGTGGTAATGTATCTTGTGATTTTTAAGCGTTTGTCGAAATTTGATAAATAAACGAGGCCTAGTGCCTTAGAGATTCAAGTTAAAGTTATCAAGTTATCGTTCTGTTAGATGTAAGCAAGCCCCCAGCTAGGTTTTAGAAACATTCCTCATCAGATAAAATCTCGCATCACTGAAAAAATTAGAGCAAAACGTCTATTGGATGTACGAAATATAACTACGATATTACCCTGAGAACTCTTTAATAGTCGTTTCTAAGGACTCAACCTAGATTAGCAAATTGCGTACTGAAGACACATGTATCTCGCGTGACTTCGGGTTTGTGGATCTGAAACAGCTAACGTCATGGATGTGCTGAGATGATTTATACGTCGTGATCTTCAATTTGCGCGAACATATCTTGATATTTTCTTGATCATTTTTGTTGGTAATTTTGTAGGATCGATTTGGTAATATTTCTTTGAAACAAATCTATAAAATTTTTAAGTTTCTAGATGCATTGTTGAATTTTTTAATAACAAGAATTATTTTCTGAAATGTATCACTAAAACCGATATTATAAGTATATTAGAAAGAAAATGTTACGATTATGCAATAAAAATATAAAAATTAAGCCTACAGTGTACCGTTCGATGTGTTATTGACTCAAAAACCACATCATGGGTCATTTTTAGTTTTACAATTAGTACAAGGAAAAAAATAGGTATGTAATATTTTATTAATCTTTCAATAAGAAGTATCCTACTCAGAAAAAACATTAATTAAAATAAATTAGAAAACTACTTAAAATAAATCACCGTTCGTATCTTGATTATGACTTGAATGTTATAAATTAAAGAGATTTCCGTTTGTTTTTCTGCTTTGGCGGAGAAAATATTGATAAATTAATAACTGTTGAAACGTGAAGTAAAACAAGATAATACAGGATGTGTAAGTCATATATGCCCATTTGAAACAAATTTACATAAACTAAACATGTTAAAACAGCTATTAGTCAAAAGTGTTCCACAAGGAAATATAATTAATTCCAGTAATTATTTTAGATTCATATCCCGAAGAACAGAGGAGAAAAACTACGTCACACAAGTTATTTTTGTATAATCGATGAAAGAAAATTGGTTTATTTCAAATGTACAAATAATTAACGCAATGCTTTAAAAGAGTTTTGTAGATTTAAAAAATATATATATTAATTTCCCTCCAACAATGGATAATGAAGACAATTACCTCTGTTAGATATGAATTATACAGGGATACAAATCTTTTTCAAATTATAAAACATGTAATTAAAGTTGAAAATGATATTTTAACAGCTCAATTATCTTTGAAACGTACGAGTTTCATTAATTAATTTCACTAGCAATATACTAAATATGAATTGTTAATACATATACATATATTATTAATATTTTATTAGCAACAAAATTGTTTTCTATGAATAAAACAACTTTACAATTTTCATATTAGCTGTGCACTAATGAATAATTTTAACTTCGGGAGATTATGTAACAAGTTCAGTGAACTCAGTCCAACATGATTCTTTTCTTTGCTTTGTTGAGAGAAATAATTTAACTTACAGTATTTTGCAACAGATTAAATTTTATTTCAAACCACCGAGAGATTTAACTTTTTGAAGCCCTTACTTATAACGATAATAAACTTTGAAAGCGCCCCTCCCACCCCTCTTTTAATAGGAATTAAATCCGCTTAAACAATGAAGCTTCTCACATCTAAGATTTATACTTCTTTCATTTATCACGAAAGAAAATGATACGAATAGTTGCTTCTAAAATCTGTAATCCTGATTAAAAATAAATAAATGAGTAAATAAGCCATGTGCGGATGTATTTGAATAAGTTCAATGCTCCCGAATGTACTATATTATTTCCTTTTCAATAGAAATTATTTTACAAATTCACCTAACAACGTACGCTGCACTTAAAAATTCCTAAGAAAAGATCAAGAACAGTTTTTTCGTTAATAAAATAACTACCGGCAAGTATTAAAGCCACTTAGGGGAGGGGGGGGGCGAGTGCCAACCAACGATGAAAGCAATATTTCCCACAACTTGTGTTCTTAATAATTAAAATTTGATATGCTCTATTAATAAAAAATGATAAAAACAACAGTTAATGGTTTCATAAAAAGCAGGAAATTAGTTTGATTTTGTAAAATAAAGATATTGTGATGAATAATATTTTGAATATTATTTAAAACCATAGAATATTTAAAGCAAATGCAGTAGAGTCACGAAAACAAGCCCCAATGTGGACCGAAGGGTGGCCGAGTTTGTGAAAATGCCGTGTTTTTGGGAATGGAGCTAAAGAAGAATAAATGCAAGTGCTTCCTCAGAAAATATAGTACTGGATTTGCGTGTATTGCTTGCTTCAGAATACAACAGAGTATAAACTGCTGAAATGCTGTTCAACAAAGGAAAAGTACGGGCTTTATGAAGACATCTTGACTTTACTACCACAAATAGAGTGTACAGTAATTTACCTGATAAGAGATACCTCAGAAAAATAAGTTATGAAAGCCAAAAAGCTGTCCGTAATGGAAATTAAGTATCCGACTTCGCAAAAACTGGCTCCTTTTTTTAAAGGATTGCGCGTGGAATTTTTTTCTCAACGTCAAGCTGTGGCCGAGTTATCCGGACTGCTGAGTTTTTGAGTGTCGAGTTTTCAAGAGGACTATATTATTAGTTACAACAGTTACAATCATAATACATACATATTTTTGTATTATAAAATCAAAAAATTTTGCTTCTAATTAGCTCTGACAAAATTTCTTCTTTCTTCTTCTCGATATCTTCCTCTTTTAATATCTTGAAATTATTTCTACGTCTTTATCTTTCTATATCTTAAAACGTAAATGCGATTGAATGAACTTTTTTGCTTGCTTAATAAGTGTTATAAATTGAAGAAAAATTCACCGTTTTCACAACATAAATTATAGTTATAATCGACCAACCAAAAAAAAAGCGAGAGAGAGAGAGGCACATTAGATTGATTTGTTAAATGCAAAGCTTTATTTACTGTTTAATAAATGCTATAACGTGTCATTTCGGAAATGTTATCTCAAACTAAATTAAGGAAACATGTAATTATAACCATTTATTCACTTGATGAATAATACAATGTGAATACTGTGAACTACACGATCAAAATCAGGTTACCTGATTGCTTAATTAAAAGCTTGATGCATATTAGTTAAGGCTTACAAACTAGACAAGACTGAGAGATTTGGCCGTTAATCCTGTTACGCCGGCCACTACCAATCATTGAATTAGCTAGAATGTTAAGAGCCTCAATATAGCTTTCACACGTGTGAGATTTAAGCATAATGAATTATTTATTGTGGGCATTGTGGATTAAACAGATCTAATGGAAAAATAGGAAATTGGAGGAAAAAAGTTAAAAACTTTCTTACCCTAGTATTTACCTCTACCTTATTGAGCCCTTAACTAGAAGGTAAATCATTCAATAATGAATCTGAAACTCGCTACTTTTTCTTTTGTAAAAAAAAAAAGAACCTTTGTTTAACGCACTGATACGAGGATTGGAACAAACTATTTATTTTTTTCTGTAGTAAATAAAGAGTTGTTGCATGCTGATGAATAAACTTTCAAAGACAGAACTGAACGAATGGACGCATTACAACATCTTCTTCCAGGCAGGAACATATATTTCAAGATAAACCTCAACCCGTCAAGTAGTAAATAACACAACATCCAAGTCTTGGCACATATTATAAAGCCTCATCTACTTTCTGTCGACAAATGTACAATATTGAACATATATATTTTGTTGCATCAATTTCTAGAAAAGAAATAATCTAATTTTGGGACATGAGGTCGAGATTTTGGACAGATTACTCATTTTTATTCTCTTATGGTAGAAGAAGAATTGTTATACGCATTGTGTCAAAGAATTTTTAAGACTAGGTTTATAACAAAAAATATATAATAACTAGTTCTTATTTTATAAGTATTTTAATTCAAAATAAGCTTATTCGGCGTCAATACATTTGGTTACGGAGATTTAACAACGATTGGAACGCCTGTTCCAGCTCGCATTGTGGGACTGCCTCCAAATCTCCCGTCGTTGTAACTAAAGTTTCTAAGTCAGAAAATACTTTCTCTCATTCTGTTTAAATAAGGACTAGCCTAGAATATATCTCTAGAAATTTATTTCCATTAATTATACTCTTACTGTTTCTATGAATAATGTTCCATACAATTTTTTCCCACTTTGCAGAAGGCGCAAAAGTTACACGAGAATCAGAATAAATCAATATTGTTGTAAGTCTAAAATATTTACAATATTGTGCGTTTAAAATGTAAGCGAAAACATTCATCAAAGGTCGCATCCGTTTAAAATATTTTCCCAGGCGATGTGAAGGGGGTGAATTGACGTCTTGAATTAATTCGTTTGCATTTTTTCATTTCATGTTTGTAGCACGTGTATTAGAAGTTGTGGTAGGTCAAGACATTTAGCCGTGATTAACATACTGAATTTATTTTATAACTTTATATTAATTGAACATTTTGTTCATACATATATAATGAACAAAATATTCAATTCGCTTATATTTTAATATATATATATATATATATATATATAGGCCTCCCTAAAATTATGCTTTAACGTATAACTTTCTTCTATTCACTTACTACATATAACTTTCATTTCTGTTTGTTTTCTTACATTGAAATTTGTTGCAATGAATATATTCATGTTATGAAATATTATCTTCACGAATACTGCAGAAAATAAACCTTAAGGCTTATTTATATCATACATTATTTTCCACAGAACGGCCAAATATGTTTTTAAAAAGCACTTTAAAGTCTTCCTAACCGTAATCTACGTTAAATAAGAGCAAAGGAAATTCATATGCATTAAATTTAAGTAAGTATAATTAAGAATTTTACGTTCACATTTAAATTAAACTCGAAGTAATGGAAAATTAAGAAATACATTCTTGAATAACACTTCAAGTTCTTCCAAGGGTCTCTGCTGTCTGAATAGCAACGGAAACAAACCCCATTAAATTTTCAATTCTACTTCTACATTCGCTCTCCCGTTCACCGGCCTATATTTCAGTCAACAAACTCTTGACTCCTCATCGTTTTCTGCTTAATTGATTCACTTACTCAACCGTAGTTTAATGTTTGATAATGATTTCAAATCTCCTAAATTTCCTACAGACACTTGCCGAAGAATTGTTGCTATCGTGACTTCCTACACTTAATGGAATCTTAGGCGAAATAAAATGAAACTCTGAAATAAGCCAAAACTGGGAAAACTCGAAGCTACTGCTTATCGTACGACCTCAGCCCAACACATTATGCAGAGTTAATGCTGTAGATAAAAGTTGGGAAGCGAAAGATTTCGCAGTCCTTTCGCTTCAGTGATTTTTCTTCGCAGAGCCTCGGTCGAGTTTCTTCTACAGTAATTATTTTATTCGAAAACAGACTGTTTTGAAATTTCTGGAATTAAACTTTTGAATTTTCCTCCACTTGTGATTAATGTCTCGACAAGGGAAGGCATGGGGTTGGGAAAATTTAATCGACTTAAGGTTTCAGTTCCGATTTTGAAGTCAACTTTTGGCGTTGGCGGAGAAATTTTTCTTTTGTAATTTGACAATAGTTATAGGGAAATCTAAGAACATGACCTTAATGAGAAAAGGCATTAAAAAAGAAAAAAATGACTCTCGGATTAAAAGAATTATGTCGCATTATTTTATTGTAAAGAACGACCTACATATGATTAAGACAGCCCTTGAACTAGTTTTAAGCAACAATTTTAGTTCTGTATTTTTAGTTTCAAAATAACGGCTCAAATGAAATTATATTAGTAAAAAATTAAACAAAGAGTTAATTTTACAGTGCTAGAAATTTTAAGCTTGTTTTTTTTACTTCAAAATTTTGATGGACGCTTGAACCAGATTTTATGATGCAGAATAAACACAGATCTTGAATTGGTTTCAATATTTCAATCAAGTATTTTAGCTCTAAATTATTACTTTTAAAATAAGTTTCAACAAAAGAAATATACCAAAAACTTTATGTAAAGAGTTCACTGTACACTATTATAAGAAGTTTAAACATTGTTGACCCCCATTTTGGGGCTGCTTCATATGATGCTGCTACGTAATTCTAATTATGTAATTAAGCAGTATTCTGCTAAAGTATTTTACGTGATACTGATTCAATACCGCAACTAAAAAAATAAAAGTTGAACATTATAAAATAACTGCCAATGCATTTTTGTCTCTTGAAAGCGTTTTAACTACATATCCGTAATAATAGAAGTATAAAAAGTATTGATAGAAAACTTGTTAGTTTTCAAGAGCTGTGCTGTGTGCAAGATAAACTATCGAATCCTCTTCGATGCTTTAGCATACTTCAAATGTGTAATCTTTAATTGCAATTGATAAACAATTTTCGATTAATTCAAAATATCTAGAACAATACCGCACTTCATTATTACTTAATTAAAGGAAGCCCGTACTGTATAATTTATATGATTGTCACTTTCTATGGGGGATTTTTTTTTCTCTAAATCTAATTCAAATTTTTTTTAATTGTAATAGCGTAAACTTGGTTCTAAGTTTCAGTGAAAACTAGTTTGAAATTTTTTTCAAAGTGCAGTAGTGTACCAGGTATTTTATTATCGGCTCTTACATCTAAAAATGAAAAAATGGAAAACAAATAAAGAAAAAAAAAACTTCATAATAGTCAATTTTGTATAAAAGTCAATATATAGTCTATAAAAGTCAGTCTTGTAATTTAATTTCTGTAGAAATAATGTAAAAATATTTTACCCATGACATCATTGTAATGTCTGTTTCAACAACATAAAAATAAATAGTGTTTAGCCACTTTAGTTATAAATTGAGGGAAACTTAATTGGCTATTTGTTTTTAAAAAAGAATTTGAAAAAACGTTAAAAAATTTTTTCGAACCCTAGTGTTCCAACATTAATTCCTCAGGAGCTAATACATCAATCGCACCCTGTTTCGTCAACCGCTCTTTTCATCATTTAGTTCCGATAGCTCAAAAATTAGAAATATACTAGCTATTGTCTTTTAACCTTCCTGTCTATTAAGCGTACAATTTTACAAGAGTATTTTGCGTCGTTGTAAAAAACTCGTGATTATCTGAAAATTATTTTATTAAAAAAAAAAGTCTCACAACAGCAAATAAAATATTTTTACGTTATAATTCTACATCTTGGCTCAAAATGAAAGCGAAGTAACATAAAAATTAAATAAACAAATATGTAGCTACAGCAACGCTGCGTAAAAGGTTCTTCGATGACAAAAAACGGCCCACCAGTAATAGTAAAGATACGAGCCAACTAGATAAGAGATTCTTGGCTAGATAATATTTTTTCCTTGATATAAGCTCTCTTTTGCAACTCGAAACCAATATGATCGTGGCTTTGATTTTTTCTTTGATTACTTGTGTATATGGTTAAATCTCTTACTAAAGTTGAGGATGACTCATGTTTGTGTGAACAACGAAAGGTAAAAATCATCAATAATTAATTATAGAATATATTAAATACAGCATTAATCATATATTGTGTTAAAGTTATACATTGAGTATGAAGTTAAAATTATTACCAATGCACCAAAAATAGTTGTTTTTGTCATGGAAAACAAAAAATTCCTTTGGTACTGAAAAATGAATTATTTGTTTCTCCGAGACACGTGTATAGTAATGTTTCTAGCTGGAAGAGTCTAAACTATTTTTGCCGGCTACGTTAATAAGTTCAAATAATTATTTTGTGGTAAAGTACTAGTTAACCTACATTTGGGAAAAACAGCCAATACAATACGGTACTCTGACAATGAGAGTATTATAATGCCTGCTTACTTCGTGAGTTTGGTTCTACACTGAGAAAGGTGCAACTGGCAATTACTTTTTAGGATTTCACTGGCGAGAAAATAATAAAATGTAAACACGCCCAGCATACTCTTGTTTTTCCTTTTGGGATATGTTTCATTATACTTCAAATTTATTAAGGCATACAGCTACCGTAGCATTCTTGCTCTTGCACTAATGAGAAAATTAAGCAAAAAATATATATATAGATAGTATGATTTTGTGTTAATACTCGCACTGGAAATAAAATATATCAGAAGTAAATATAAACACTATTACAAATTTATCAAACGTACACATCTAGATAATTGCCTTCTATATGTTCCGTTCACGTAAAAATTAAAACGACATAAACGGTATGGTTAATTTCTTCTGTTCCAATGATTTGAATATTGGTAAAATTTCCAGAATTTTTTTTTTTTAAATCATTATAAAGAATTGCAAAAATAAAATATCTTCAAACGTAAAACTGCTTTCATTGCTTTCCTTTCATTTTCCTAACGTTAACGTTGTCAAAATTGTAATTGATAGGGATATGCCAAGTAAGTGCTTTAAAGCAGTTTATTATTCTTAATATCAGTTATAGGCATTTTAAAGGTAAAGAAAGAACGAAAGAAAGACTCATACACATAAATTTAGGCATTTACATTGAATTTCATAGATTTTTACAGTACATTTACAAAAGAAATGGTTTATAGCTACGCAATAGAATTTTAATTTATCTGTGTTTTGTAAATTATAATGCTAATTTAAAAATCATGTAAAATCACTCTTGGTATTTAAATATAAAACATATTTTATGGATTTTTCTGCAATACACTCCCTTGTGACATAAAATGTTTGTTTACTATCAATGGCACGTTTCGCTGTGAAAACAATTGCAGCAGAAATGTGGAAAACGCAAAATATAACTTAGTATATTCCCTAAAATGAGAAACTCTTTTGAGAATTGGAAAAATATAATTATAAAAGTACTTAAGAAGTTCTGCTTCTTTTTTAGAAGTATTTATACATAAATTTAAATAATAGGCTTTGGGCAAAATCCAAGATGAAGAAATAACTTGTAAATTAATAATACTTCATACTATAACTAAGTCGGAAGATTAAAGAACGTCTGCTTTTTGTTTGAAAAAGCGTGGTGTGAATAAATTTGATGAAACAAAGAAACCTCATTATCATTCAAGAAATAGAAGTCTCGAATTTGTACAACGTCTTTTAATTTAATAGCTAGGGTGCCATTTTTTATTTAATTTTTCGCGCAAACGAATAAGCCACGATGAGTTGCGAGGGAAAAAAAGAATTTGAACCATGACAGAAACAATAGGTTTTTTTTTTCTTTGCGTTTCGTTGGGTGGAATCTTAATGCGGAAAATGAAGAAAATTGTTATCTAGTTGACATTGTTTCTTCTTCCTGTAGAAATTTGTATCAAGCATTGTCTTAAGTACAACAAAATATATAAATTGACTGTATGATAATTCGAGAATGATCAACGAGTACATTTAGAGAGAAACAGATACTATATAGTTTTTATTTATTTTTCTTTTTTAGAAAAAATAAAGTTTCTTATTACTTTTGAACATTTCATATAAATGTAACATAGTCCAGGAACATATCGACACCTTTGTAGGAAATGATGAATAGCTAGTTAACATTTGATAAATTAATCATTTATTTTTCCAGCAAATATTCATTCGTATATTGTTGTTGTTGTTTCTATTGCTACTTGGATCTCCATGCTTCCCTTCACAGAGCGACCAGGAATGAAGGCATTAAGGAGCGCCTTCCGTTTATAGCTGAACACCACAACGGTGGAAGTACGACTTGATTCATTATGTACCTGGATTATACCAGATGGCGCCACCACAAACACGCCACCTTCCTTTTTTGACCTAAGAGTGAAGGGAAGGGAAATTCCATGCGCGTGAAAGTCTGATCTTATAAAGTCAGCCTCTTGACAATCGCCAAGAAGCAAGCCATCAACATTTATTACCGTTATCTTTATATATTATTTATCTAGCCAGTTTTTCGACGCTCCGCGATATCTTCCTTATTCCTTTATCAAATTCCATGATTTACCCTTCATTTCAAAGCTTATCGTGTCGGCTAATGACGAAAAATGGACCCACGATCTAAAAATGTACCACTTCTCTTAAATTTTACATGTAGGATCATCTAAGGATAGGTCCTTTAATGGATGCCAAATGGTATTATGTATACTGACGCCATCTGTTATCAAGTAAACAAACAAAAAACTCTTCTGTTTTTATTGGGCATAAAATTTAACATTAGCTACGTCTGTGTGTGAAACTTATTCAATCGTTGTTAGGCTCTACACATTCATTTATATTGTGAATGTGTTGATTCTAACCAACAGTAACAATATTTTAAGGGATGGAACTGTTTCGTCATTGTATTTTATGGCTATGCATACTAATAATCAAAATAAGTATTATTATTGTGATTATTTTATTACTTTGAATATCTAAATAATAGTGGGGGGAGGGGGATTGTAATAGCTATTTGTACTGATGTGTGTTCAATGTCATGTCTTCTTTTGTACCAACACCCGTTTGTTTTTTTTTAATTCTTCTTCGTAATGTCCTTTCTCCCAAATTAGTGCAGAACTCCACACGGGTCAACTAGTCAGAGTTAATCTTACACTTTAAGGTTTGCAAACTACGGAGAATTTACCCGATAGACTTTTAATACTTATCTTCTTCCTCAATTTCTGAATTTCCAAGACCTTCGATTTACAACGATGCACTACTGTTAGGGTGCTTTCACACCAATGGCGACAAAGACAAAAAAACGTGTCTTCTCTCATCTGCGCAAACGCAGAGCATTTTTTGAGGGCGAAAATTTGCCTTGCGCTTGCGTAGATGAGAAAAGAAGTTTTTTTGCCTTTGTCTCCTTTGGTGTGAAAGCAACCTTCGTTTATTCCAGTACAATGGACTCAATACGCGCCTCTGAGTTACAGACCACGCTTCTAAAGAGTTTTCTTAAATAAGTAGAGATCTCCCAAGAGTCTAGATGTCCATTAATGCCCTTATGGATCATTAAATTGATAAAAAAAAAAAGGGAATTCCAAAATTGTTGGCATAAAATAAAATTAAAACAAGTAAAAATCCTTTGGGCTTCACCAGAAAAGGAAAAATACGTGTAAAATATGGACAATCATATGGTTAATCGAATTCAGACAATATGTAACTATCAACTATGATAATGCTGTCGTTTCAAGAGAATTTAACAAAGACGTGCAATTTAACGCACTACAGAATACGTAAGATTTATCTATCGCAGCCCAGTCTAAAAATATGGGCAATTTTGATAAAATCTTTACAATATTTCTCGGCAGCAAATCAGTTCCGAAATAGCGTTTAATACGGTTACAATTTTAGCTAATTCTTACCTAATCTAAATATAAATGTTTTTGAAGATATTGTACACTTTTAATTTGTTTGAGAGCTAATAAACTGTTAACCTATAATGTACATTTTTTGATCAGTAATATGATTGATAGAATTTACGAAGGTGTACCTGCTCGGTAAAAAGGATTATTTTTCCAAAAATATAATGCCCCTTTTTCTTAAATGGCAAATGTTACAAAAAAGCGTCGAGTCTTGAATTGTATGAAAATTTCCACTATGTAGTTAATAAACTTTGTTTAATATTTTTTTCATGTGTATTTCAATACCGACATAGAAAGTTTTATACGACCGACAACCAATTATGCATTTTTTTTTGTCCACTGAAAACGTACCCATAATCCAAAATTTCTCAACGGGTTATGCACATATTTATTTTCTCAATTGTAATACAGTTACAAAAGGTAACACGGGATAAAAATTTGCAATTTACATAGTTTTATAATTTATAAATCACTAAGAGGTTATAAGGTTAAATACATTTACAATGGGAATACTTCTAAATAAAGATAAATAACATAATTCAAACAAAAAGCGTTCAATGTTTCAAATTTGTCGAAAGTAACTGCTAAATTGCGTTTCCATGCATAATGTAATTTTGCAACCATTTCTCCTCCATTAAAATTTCCTTCCTCTCAAATGAAATGGCATTTAACTCGTCATAACATTTGCACAAAAAGGGTTGTCTCAATAAAAAGAATGACAATAAAGAAAATAGGAAGTTAAATATAATGTCATGCTACTACGGGCATTAATTGTATAAAAAATGCAAGAACAAAATATTCTAGTAAATAAGCTAGGTGAATTTACTTTTTATGAGAAAGATCTTTTTTCTCACTTTTTGTGTTTCGATCGTTTAATTTTCAAAAAAAAATGTTTTTTGCACATTTCTCTATTCGGAAAACATTTTATTCACATTAAAGCTTATACTCCTTAAACCTTTAATCAAAATTGGAAAAATTTACCTCAGTCTGACACTCCGGTAATGAGAAGATGAATATTTAAAACAATAAAAAATTAACTTTTCAAAGTATCAGAGGAAAAAAAACTATACGCTGCATTTTATTGCCCGTATTTAAGCACGATACTCACGCATAAACACATGAAAGAAATTCTTGCGAAAATTAGTTTCAAACAAAATAAGGAAATCTTTTAAAAAATGAAAAAAGTAGTTTTTCGCTTTATCTAATTTTTTCTTTCATTCTCCTCTTAAATTCTTTTTACGCGAGGGAAATCTTAGATTTAGAAGAAAGTCTTCACTTTGAACACGTGTTCTAAACAGGTAATTAATCTGTAATTGCTATAAAAAGGCAGTTTCCTTACATATACAACATGAGGATAAAAAGTGTTCTACGTAAAGTCATGAAGTTGAAAATCCGTTCTGTGGAAATTGCACCGTGAATTTTGCTCTTTTTGTTAAGGAGATTTAACCTAAGAAATTAACAAGGTAATATTTTGTTTTCACGCAATGGAACTTTACATGGATGAATGCAAAAGCTAATTTAGATCGCTTAGAAGAAGGAGAAAAAAAAGTGAATTTGAAAACTGCGCTTTAAAACTCGGTTCACGTTTTCTTGCTGGATGATTACTAGTTTTAGCTTAGAAATACTTCACTGAATTAAAAAAAAGTATTAAGTAAAATTATTGTTTACTCAATGAAAGTTTCGTTTAGTGGACATTTATGTATTGAGTATGAATGACAGCGACCCATTAAAAACATACTTCCTGCAGTACATTCCATAAATTAGACGCTTCTGATGCTACAAGCTTTCATTTTGTTGGCAAGTTACGAAATTTTGCAGTTACTTTTACTTCGCTACATAAATTATTGATATAGGATTTTTATTTTTTGTATTACTACTACTGCAAACAAAATTCAAGCATCACTTATCAAAATATTATTAAGCCATTAAATAGTCTAACGATATTTGATAATTTTATTATTATTTTTACTTTGAACACTTAAAATTTAGTCCTACCATAAACACTACAACCGCTTAAAGTTATTAAATAGAAGAAAAAAAAATTTGAGAATAATTATAAATTCGTTCAATCTTTCTCCGTATTGCGATTAACATCTTCGTAAGCAAATTTTGTCAGAATTATTGCCCATTCCATCTAGGCAATACACATGTTGGTCTACGTTACACCCAAGATAATAATCATATACTGAAAACTTGTGACTTAAACGCATGTGTCGTTTAAGAGAAATAGTGATAAGTGTTCAATTCACAATAGACATTCCGTTTCCTCACAATTTTCCTCAATTTAATTCCCACTGTGAGAGCCATAATCGAACACACGAGCTTCCAGGTTGTCACTAAGATTTGGTGCACTACTATTTGGATAAGTCAGATTTATTGAGACGAATATATTCTAATTTTTGTCAAAGACTGAAATATTTCAAGGGGAATTCTTCGAAAATGATTTTAATGGCCCTACTAACATTTTAAATGTTAGAAACAATTTGTATCTTTAATAAACTTAAAATGTTTCACTTTCTAACTGAAGCCTTTAATCATAATCACTGCTTGAAATTTATCTGGTTCGGTCAGTGATTTTTAAAGTAGTTTAAAATAATAAAAGAATACCTAATTATATCATAATAAAAATCTTCATTACTATAATATTACATATATGTTTGCTGCAAACTTTGTATTAGAAATTAAATTCATCACATTTATACTGCGAAATAACATTTTTTATACCGCCATAATTATAGCGGCTATGTCATTAACTTTTTCACGAATAGCTTGTAAAATTAAACAAATTGGTTTGGATACAATTTTAAGAAAGAACTGCCTGACTTTTTTTCGACAATTTTACAGATATAATTAACTTTACACATTAGTTGAGCAGGCTCTACACCTCACTGTCAAATTTAAGCATTTTTGGACGTTGCATGTTTTCTTTTAATTCTTCAATTCATCTGTCGTTTTACTTTCTAGCTTTTTTTTTAAATTGTTTTTTATCCACTTGATTTGTATTTGAAGAAATATGGCTCCGTACTATAAAAAAACACACTACTTTCAGATTATTGCAAAAGGTGTCGACAAAATGTATCTATTCGTACAATATGACGATTACTGCAATTAAACACCAAGGCACTGACTCTGCGTGAGTTAATAACTTTCGTCGGAGGCGTCGAGTATTTCGCCACGTGATCTCTTTTGTCGTCGAGTAATCTGAAGTTATATAATTTATTATATTCTGCCATTGCCTCTTTTCGACCGTTTTTTACAAAATTCAAATAGACGAGAATGCTAGAGCTTTAAAGAATAGATTTACTTCAAAAATACTATCCAATAAATAAACTATTTTATCTTACACTACATTTTAGCACAAATTTTACTTTCGTATTTCTAGATTTTCTTAAATCTTATGGTTTATAAGGAAATAAAGTAGCAAAAAGCAAATTTCAATAAATGTAAGTAAAATATATTTATGCACTGGCACAAACGTAATTTTTACTATTGCGAGTTTTGGAAGCTCTTATGTTGAAACTCTACAAAAATTTCTGATAAATTATATAAATTAAAATTTTAATTAGCATTGTTGGTGAAATGTTATGCTCGTATGTGTTACGTGGTAGTACGAGTTTCAATCTCATATGAGGAAATTAAACGAAAAAAATGTACATATTCCTGATACAAAGATCGTTGATTTTTTTTTACTGTTATCTATTTATTTATTTTTTGGAAGCCTAGTCATTAAATTTCCTAGAAAATATTTTAAAATCCGAAAAAGAGAAAGTATTGTACAATAAACTTTATCATATATTTTAAAATGAACAATAAACTGTATTAACGTTTTATTCAAAAATGTTAAGGTATTTAATAAACAAAATGATATTTAATTACTCGACTAAGGGAAGTCACTCATTCGGTATGCAAAGTATAACTTGTTTATGAATGTATGGACGATGATATCGATTATGTAAAATGCTCTTTACATTGATTTTTTTGCCTACAATATTTATTAAAAAGTTATCTATGTCAGTGCAGACGTAACTGCTTTGTACTATAAGATTTTAAATGCTTCCTAATGCAGCTAAATTAGATAAAAATGTATTTCCTCATTCAATGTCGTATCCCGATATACATAACTCCAAGTGCGACTAATTTTCTGGGTTCAGCATTTACACTATCACTGGCATTGATTGTAAATATAATATATGTAAAGTCTAAAAGGAAAGCGAAGAATGTTACTATGTAACTAAAAAGGGATTTCAACTAACCATCAGCCTCCTTAACATCGAACGCTGGACTTAATGTTACATAAACCAGCATCTCAAACTTTTAGCAATTGGTGATATCTGCGTTACTTCCACTTCCTTGGTTAATGTATCGTCCTATATTTCAAGGTTGCCTCTTGAGGCGTAGCTTCTGCATTTCAGTGCAAAGAGACGCGTCCATTCTTATCTTCCAACACTCAATATGACGTAAGTGACAAGTTAAAAGGAGGAAGACTCTTGCGGTCGAATTCCTAACTCGACTTTATATATAAAATAGAAACAAGAAAAAGTCAAACGAGAAAGAACGAATTTCCGATCCCTTCCCTTATCATACTTCGAATCCCCCCATTTTATACCGACGTGGGGGGTCATCGAACTGAATGCGTGGGGGGAAAGAGAATGACAAATTCGAGTGTGCTAGAACATTTCAGGGGTTTTCAAAGTGAACCTGAGCGTTCAGAACAGACCCAACAGGCAATATGAAATAGAAAGTTTTTTGTTTTACTGTGCCGAGGATGAAAGGCATTTCATATATCCTTTGATATATGAGGCCTATAGTCATTTCCAGCAGGAGATTTTTGTGCATTTCCGTGAGACATACGGTATATAAAGTAATTTTGCAATTGAAGTGAGCAAGCTGCAAAAGAAGCCATTTTATCTTCTGCCATGTCAACTAATGTGCTCTTTAGGCCTGCAGATCTCTTATGGAAGAGAATGTGAAATATTTGATGACTTTCGTAACATATTACGTTTATTCAATAAATTGCCAAACTAGATGAAAATAAAAGTACTTATGTTTTTTGTATATAAAAGGAAATGTAAAAGATAAACGGCAATGCTATTATTATTTTAACCCTGGAGGGAGGAAAACCCCGCATTTTTTCCAGTTAAAAATGAAAAATGTGAAGCTATTTTACAACAGAATGCAATGAGTTTACGACTTTACATGAGTTTATGGACTTTCAATTTAAGATTTTATATAATGAATATAAACGTTTAGAATAATTCAGATTTTACAGTCGTTACACACACACACACATATATATATATATATATATTAATCATCATTAGCATAGCAAAAAGCATAAAGTTAAAAAATGCTAATAAAATTTACAGGTATATCCAAAAATTCCATTTATAGAGCTGAAAATATATAAAAAAAGCAGATAAAAATTCTTAAAGTATGTAAAGGGCTCTTTCCTTCTTTATTCCTCAGAAAATTTTATGTTAACTATCTGAAGATCTCGCTTTAAAATGTGTACTTATTATTTTTTCTCCTGAATGTGTCTGCGAAAAATGTATGTTAATTTATTTTACATCGCGTAAAATTAATATTCAGTGAAAACTGACAATTTTCCTTTTTCTAATATATTGTAACACTATTATCTTCAAAACACTTTTAGTTTTTATAAAGTTTTCAACTCATATCTTCTACACAAGAACGACTTATTCGTATATCATAAATTTCTTCTAAATGGTAAAAAAGTGCTTTCCAGAACAAAAATAACTTTAAAAAGTTTCTGACAGAACTTTTGCACATAAATTTCGGTGAGCTATAAAATAGGTCATGTAAAATTCATAAAAATCATTTTTTTAAATCTTGCATAATTACATGTAATGTAAGTTCGTCATCAAACAGCTCAAAAAGAAAAAAAATAACGAAAATTTAAAAAAATTCAATATGTGACATTTTTGAAATATTATATTAAATTTCAAATTGTATAATCGTTGTTCATACATAATTACTTGCCACATAAATATATATGTGAAGCTCAGATTTATTTACATTACTATGGGTCAGGTCTTAAAGCTTGATGGAATAAAATATGACATGTGGCACAAAAAGAAAGAGCATAATATTAAATAAATAAATAAAATTCATAGTACATAAAGATATTGTTTGGATGCGCATAACTCAATTATAAGATTCTGAAAGCGGAAGTTGTAGCGTTGTTATCGGCACACGGATACACGTCTCAGTGAACCATTAAGTATATATTCATAATAAAATAAATATAGATATTAATATTACAAAGCTTATATATGAAAACTCAAAATAACATTTTTTCGTGCACTTTAAATTCCACCCTCTTTATTTCTAGCCATAATTAATTAACTTCATAAAAAAAAATTATGTACGTTATTACATTTTGTTTCTTATTTAAAGAAAAAAAAATCAGAAAATATTAGCTCTTTCTACGCAATGAAATTAATATATTCATCTAAAAACCGAAAGTAGCAAAACGTCTTATCATATCATTTTAATTTAAGCTTCAAAACATGCGTGAAATTTTGTTATAAATTCATCTATCCTCATTGGCCAGTTTCTGGTAGTGAATGCGTTTTCACGTCACCACTTGACGAGATCATTGCGAAATTTTAAACCTTGCCGTGATATTTAATTTTACGCCTTCACTGATGCCGTTTAATGGAGGTGTCAGGATATTTTCATGCTGGTTCGATTCTGCTTACCAATACGCAATCGAGATCGGACTCCAGGCAGCGAGATCTTTCATAAAACAGGAAGTCCCATAGCTTCAATAGTTCCGGTTTGAGGAACAAGAGGAAGGAGTGCACCGGAAGTACGTCACTGAGTTCATGCCCTGCATTCTAGGATCTCTTCCGCTTTACAGCGGAAGTAGTAACTCTTTGAACTTCCTGATAGATTGAGAATTGCTATGATTTTGGTAAATATCTGGCACCAAATCGATGGTAAAGAGGGAATGGCGTTTAAGTCTCTGGGAATTAGCGGCAAAGAAAAAAATTCTTTTGTGCATTTAGTTCTATTCGGTGTATTTTTCTCGCAAACAAAACTTTCGAAAAGTTTAACAACTAATTATTTTAATTATTACAGCTGTGACTGTTTTGTATAATAAACTAAAATAAAAGTGGATTCCGTTCGTCTGAGTATTGTTTGAAATGTCAAGTTAATTTGAATCAATACTTATTGCGATTTTGTTATTAAAATTGAAAACTTTCAGCATACAGATTGTTTCATCATAAAGCGTTTGGATTTATGAAGCTAAATCTTCATAGTCACTTGCACATGCAAACTATTTGCATTTTGAAATTCTATTTTTTTTGTTCAAATTGTATTTTAGATACTATTTCATATTATTCACAAAATTGCATATAAAATTAAACTGAAGTCAATTTTATAAATTTCTTTACAAAACTAAACTTTTTCAGTGTTAGTAGTTTTGACTTTACAGTTTATCAAAGTTTTCCTTCAAAGAACTTGCAAACCATTACATGTTTTCAAAAATCAAAAAACAGAATACTTTTACGGAGTTTCTGGCTAAAACAATATCTGTTATGAATTTTAAAAAATAAAAATCCTTATTTAGGGGAAATCTGCTGTAAAATCGTTGTGCTTTAATTTTTTTCATCACTTAAACATATTTTTTTTTAATTTAAAAAAATCGAAAGCGATTTATTTTTTAATAATAACAGTAAAAATAGTAAACCTGTAATTTGTATGATTAAAAGATTTATCGTACTATCGGAACCAAAATCTTTTCATGATTTGCACTTTAATCTCAGTGCGTTTTCTTTAACATTAAATAATTTAAACATTAAATTTTTCGCAATGGCAGTTAAGGCAACGTCATTGTAGAACAACTTAACGAAAAAGGATGGAAAAAAAAGCATGAACACTTGGCAAAATGAATTCTGCTTTTCATGAAGACTAGACTAAAATGAAAAGCAATAATTATACCAGTTCAGTTGTAAATAGTATCAGTCGCGTAACTACAGTTTTGAACATGTTTGAGATTCAATTAGAGCATGCTTGAGGAGTATAAGCTTTCTGCTGTTATGGAGCTTAAGTTATTACTAATAATACACTTATGACACGTTTAACACTTATGAATTTCGTATTAATTGCCTTCTTATAACACTGAATATTAGCTTTTATGAGAAGCAATTTTTGCTTAAGAAATTTGAAGTAGTTATCTTTGAACAAAACTAATATAAATTAGTTCCTGAACTCATTGGATTTTCACCTTAAACAAACACGGAACAGAAAGCTCAATGCATGTCGTATATTTCCAATTTATTCAGTTCGCAGACATTTCTAAAGATTTGCAGCAACAACCACTGGGAAGTTCACATCAGCATCATGAAAGATTACAAATCTTAGCTGAATCGGTGCTGCTGCTGCTTTAATTAATCACTGCGCTATTTCTCTTAGTTAAAATCTTTTGTCCAATATAAGGCCACCTTTGTAGTGAAAGACAAAGACAATTTCTCCCTTCAGCATTATACTTTAAACTAGAAATATTCGGAAATTCATATCCCTTCCCGGTAATGAATTGCCTTTCGAAATGAGGTTTTGCAATTTCTCAAAGAGTGTGTTATTGCATACAATACGTGATCATTAATAATCCTAGTTTTCAAAATTAGGTTTGATTCTTGTGTCGTGTTTGATTGTTTGTTCTGTATGATTTTCAAAACTATTGGTAATAGGAAAGCTTCAATCTCAACACTTACTGAAACTTAATCAACGTGCTCCGAGTAACTGTAATTATTGATTTTCGCTTAATGCATGAACAGTTTCTATATCAAACGCGTGAAAAGGGATTACGTATTATTTTTTATCTTGGAACACATTTTAAAATTACATATATAAGGGTCATTCAAATGAAAGCGGCACTACAGTCAATTTCAGAAATGGTACAATGATTTAAATAAGTGTACAAAAGGAGTTATTACAACGATGCCGCTTTAATTTGGACAACCCTGATAGAAACTGATAAAAAATACTTTCGATAAGGATCGTTCAAATGCAAGTGGCATAGGTGTAATTACTATTTTTGTATACTAATTTGTATTGAGTAAGTGTTATTATTAAATCTTAACAAATACATAATTAGTTTATATATCAATAGCATAAAATAGTACACTCATTATTTTTTACCTTTTTTGACAAATCTACTAGCTTCACTAGCATACAAATTTACATTTGTGTACAATTTTTAAACTGAATAAAGATAATAGTTTTTATAAACGACTTACTAATAACTGTTATTGCTGAATCTCAATTAAAAAATTAATACTCTCTACATAAATGAAGTATAATATATTTATTACTAATTTTTTGAAGCGCATTTTTAAGACAGGCATCAAAATTATTTTTAATTAACGAGTTTCGAGTAACTATATTTCTTGAATATCATGTAATGAATTATTAATTTGTACATTATTCAACCTTATCTTCTGAAAAGATATTTTCAGAAAATTATCTGTTATCTAATGAAGCTGGTTATCTTGTAACTTGTAGCTTTTTTTTTATATAAAGTGTCAAAGCGTAGCAGTTAAGAACATTTATTTGAAAACTACATATGAAGGAATACTAATAAATTAATGTCAGTGTGTATGCACCATATTTTGCCCAAATTGATAAAAGCTAAATTATTCCAGAGAGTGTAATAAAAACTTAATTACTATTTCACACACACACACACATATATATATATATATATATATATATATATATGTATATATAGAGAGAGAGAGAAAGAGAGAGCAAGAAAGCCTATGTTCAGAAAATTCTGAACTTTTTAAAAGGTAAATGAAATATATTTAGCAGTGCAAAAACTCAGAAAGAATATTGGTGTGTAAAAATAGTTCACTGTAATAAGTTAATAAAATCACAAATACTCACACACATAGAAAATGTAAGTGATAATTACATTTTCATTGTCATTAATTGAATTGAATTTGCCATTTACGAACTTTAGTCAAATGATTGTTCAGCCGTACTAAAGGATCAAAATAGAGGCTCTACAAAAGTGAACCAGAGCAATAATTCAAATTTTAGAAAAAGTCAATTCATATTTGCTAACATAGTAACAAAAACTAAAAGTTTATTTTGAAAATGTAAAAAGAAAATGCAGTAATCTTTCTTCCAGTTTACATTTATCTTTATTTCTTTCTTTCTAATTATTTATAATAATTCTATACATAAAAAATGCCATAAATTAATTTTAGTTCGAATTTCAAACATATTTCATTTCAATTAGATTTTTTTATCTTTTGGTTTGTATTTAAATTAATTAAAAACAAAACATTAAAGCTAAAAGTGTGAGAAGTCAAAACTGATGAAAAAAAAGTACTTTTATCTTTTAGGAAACGGTTAAAAAGTAAGAGCAAAATGTTGAATTTGATACAAAAATATTATCTTCTAACTGTTTTTACAGATGATGTCTGACGATTTTATATAATAATCTGATTTGTCATTGAAGATAAATAGAGAAAACCTAGTTTTTCTATTCCTTTGATACGAAATAAAAATACTGATCAAAGCAAATAATTACTTTTCGGAAATTATAATGTATGCAATTTGCGTTTCAGTTCCGACGTTTATAATAAATGCTAATCTTCTTAACTATGGTATAATTAATTCAAAATGTTGTTTTTTTTTTAATATTTTTACTTCATTGCAAATATTTCTTGCATATGTGGTTCCAGATAAACTGCAGATTATTATTAAAAAATAAAATAATCACATGTTAAAAAATAAATGAAGTTATTATTAATTTGTGTTAACGCAGCCTGTTTGCGTTTTTGACTTGCTATTGTTCCTTTCTCTGTCTTCCTTCTTTCTCTTTCTCTTTTACATATTTTAGATATGATTTTCGAAAATAAAAAATCAATCTCAAAGCTTTAACTCAAATTTACATTATAGTTATGATTCTTTATTTATTAACCTAGTACCCAATTCAATTTTAATGCTGTTTTCCGTTTCATGCTAAGCGGCATCTGAGGAGCCTTTTTTTGCCAAGCAGGTGGCTGCAGAAAATTCAGAAGCATTTTTAAGGCGACAAGGGACAATCAGTTTTTTTCCCAGTAATTTTCAATAAATTTGTTTGAAATTTTCAGCATAGTTATATATTGCTAATATTTACTCAGAAATAAAGTTTTATGAAATTATTCAAAAATTTAAAATTTTATTAAAATTAAAAATTTGATTTTTTAACGATTATTTCATTTTACTCCTCGCGTCTGAAATTTTATCAAAATGACAAAATACTAACAAATTATTACATAAAAAACTAATTAATTTCGTATACGAGGATTTTGTAAAAAAATAAATCTTCCACATACAATAATCAATACTTTAAAGTAAATTGTACATATACATGCATTAAAAAATTATTTGAACAAACTGCATAATAAATTGTAAAAAAAACCCCAACAAATAGTTCAAAAATATTAAAATCAAAATTTTTCTTCTGAAATTTTGTGGGCGTGGCCAATATAAAAAGAGTCATAACTCCGTCAATTTTTCGCCTATTCAAAAAAATTTTTTTTTTCAAGACGTTCAGGTAAATGTCTAGTTTTTAGAAATATAATAACAGAAAAATCATTTTTTTGACCAATTTTCACTCATTTGAAAGTCCCTTGTCGCCTTAAAACACATTCTATCTGTTTATTTTTCTACTTATGCCTATCTTTATACTTATCTACCTATGCTCGTTTATCTTTACTTAACTATGTATAGCTATATGTTACATCGATCTATATCCATGTCATTATTTACGCAGCTGCCGAAGTAAATTCTGCGACACTATGAGTTTTAATTCCATCTTTAATTAAACGTTATACAATAATAATCAACGCTTTCATCTTCCTTCTTTACCCCCTCCCCCCCCTCTCAATCCATCATTCAATTGCGCATCGCATTGGTAAAGGATTCGCTTCGCAAAAAAAAAGTTAATTTGTGGAGAGAGGTCAAAATTTGTGGAAAGCGCTCTCAACTCTAAGAAGACAAAGTGATCGTTGCCAAAAGCGGAAGAGAAAGTCAGACGAATTTTGTGATGCCTACGTTAGCACTATAGTTACACAGATTTTGACGATTACAGTAACTAATGTACAGCTAAAACTTTGAAACGTATTTTTCTATTCACGTCGCATTTTCCAGTAGCATGCTACTCCATCCTTACATCTTTCAACAAAGGTACATTTGATATTACTTTAAGTTTAGTTGCAACAATTTATCAGTGACTAATAACAGCAATCTATGGCTCCGTTAAGTACGCACAGTGAAACTAAAGTAACGGATTAACCTCTACGAATTGTCGTCCCTTCACTCAATGGCATTGCTTCACTCTAAATAAGACCACTTACAGCGACAGCAATATATTGCAAAGCATTAAACCATCCAGTTCGTGTTACGCCTACAATAGCTCTGTACTCGGAGAATGATATAAAGCTAGCAGAAACGACCAGAAATTAAGCATTAAAGTCCTCTAAATACCACGACTGTTGTAGATCTAATCGCTACCAGAGCAAAGCGACATGAAATCCCAACTAATGATGAACTAATGAGTTCAATTCTACATAACTGGACATTTTCCTTTCATTCTCATCAGGTATTCTGTCCCAATACTTGGTCAATCCAATAGTAGATAAAAAATTCTCTGAGTTGTTTGAGTGAGATATATTTGCTTCAAGCTATAACTTTTGTCCTTTAAAAGATCTTTATTTCTATGATGATTGCTTACTTTATTAAAGAAGATTCGTTGTAATTAGTAAAATTATCTTTCGTGTCATTTTAAAACCTTGTCATTTTGTTTCGCATACAAACTGTTTTATTGTTATTATTAACTTGTTTTTCAAAAATAAAACCGGAAGGATTAGCCCCAATAGGAGATATTCTAAATTACTAATAAAATTAATGAGACAAAAGTGATTAACTGTTTTCCGTAGACTTAATTTCAGAAAGATGAAAAAAATTCAATTTGATACAGAGTAATTGTGTAACATTTCAAACTATTTTATAAAATTGTAGTATAAAAAATTCTTTTCTAATTTAACCAACGATTTTTTAGTGATTTGTAACCAAAAATTTTATAAGCATCTGTTTGTAAGCAAGAAACATAATGAAACATAATAAACATTTGTTTTTATGCTTTCGTGCTCATTAAGTCTATTAATTGAGGAGTGATTAGTGGAAGGAACAGCAATTACCCTACCGCAGCTTTTACGAAATTTCTAAGTTTTGCTGCAGTTTTAATTTTACTTAATTTTTATGCTAGTCTGAAAGAAAACGGCAACATATATTTATGAACACTACAAGGCTAAACAAGGGAAAAATAACACCGCTAATCTTTTCATTGCTATGGAGATTTTCCTCTTAAGTAGCTCGGAAAGTTTTTTTGTGAAACGTAAGGCTCTTTCCCATCCTAAAATTAATGCATCTTGCAAGTGTTTTTTTGTTACCAGGAGCTAAGCATTTCCCGAAAAACTCTTTTTCAAGCTAAAAGTACAAAAGATGTCTCTTTTGTCATAGGGCATTTTACTTAAAGCACGAATTTTTACTAAGAAGCCTTTTTAATAAGTACTTTTCAGCTAAATTAATGACACACATTTAAGTGGCGTATGTTACTAAATGACGACAATAGTACTTAATTACAATACAATGTCACAGTGCTACTGAAATGTAAAAGTTAAAAGCAATTTTTTCTGGACATTTGACTTTCTGAAATGCAGTAGTTTCATGTTAAATTCCCACATGATTGTAATGTCAATATAAAATATTATAATAATATCGAATGATATGTTAATAACAATCTACTGATATTACAATTTTTAAAATTAAGTAACATGTCTGACAATTCATTGACGTCATAAATAAAAATCAGAAATTTTAAAAGCGAATAGTATTTTCCATAAAACATAAGTGATAAATACTCTTATAATGAACTAACAGTAATGCAATACCTAAACGGTTTGAAAAATGCAATATGTTTTACCTAATAGAAATATTTGAGATGCACATCTCGTTATTTTTTTCTCTTAATTCATAATAAAGCTTTAAAACAAGTATAAATATTTTTCAGAACTGATTTTTTTTATTTCACAAGTAAATCATACATAAATGTAATTTAGATAAAAAGTAAAGTATAATTGCTTATAAAGTCAATACACGGAAACGCTTTCCTTTTTTCTAATCATTCCCTAAACTTTAGAAACCTTAAAAAAATGCACAAAATGGAATCTATCGTTCTTTTTATTTTCCAAAATTGACAATAAAAGATGAATGAAACTGACGACAATGACGAGTCTGTCTGAATGGCTTTTAGTTTTCATTCAGATTTGTCGAGTGACATGTGTATCGACTTTTGTTGTGAATATGGGTTTTTTCTTAATGCAAACAGAGAAAGTTTTCAGTAAAGAGTAATTCTTTGAATATTCAGCCAAAAGTTTCAGTACTTCACTTTACTTTATTTACTGAAAATAAATTTTGTATACTTATTTTATTACTATTTTTGTATGTCTATTCAATATTAGTAGCTAATAAGTTTTTCAAAAGACAAATCAAGTTTAATATTGGAAAATATGGCGATATATTTATATTTGGCTACTGAACAGATATGCATTGAATTTGTGCAATTCTGTCATTCACATTTAATTAATGTAGGACACTATCATACTATTAGCATACAAATGAATTTAGTACATCTTGTTTTAGGCTGCAGAATATAGCCATGTATTTCTTATCGACTCCGTGTAGAACACAGCATTAATATGTTTTATACATAAATGTGGTATCTCTGAATTCCTGCCATTTAATTGCCTATACAGGAATTCTTTACAAACACAAAGATTGCAATATGAAACTCGGACTCAAAGCATCAAAAAGAAAATAAGATTTTCCTCTGGGAATGGGATTTCTCCACAAGAATAGGATTGAAGTTGAATACCCTCTCCAGAAGAATAGTGAAAGAAAGAGCAGTCCCAGGATCAACTAAGAATATCTTGCTGGATAACCGTCCGCCAAAGGAGATTTTTACTCTACCAACACATCGCCTTTTGCCGGGTCTTCCCGAAACACATTGTTTAAACCATTTTGTTATCAAATGCAGCATACATTCTTCGTAACGCTTCTTCTATTCGTTGCTCAAGATGAGGTTTGCCGTTTATTTTCCCCATTTTGCATTATAAAACTTTTTGATCATTTAAATTTTCTAAGGGACATTGCTTGAAACAATAAGTAATACAATTGAAAAATAGTTTTAAAAAAGGCAATATTAAAAGTTTTTTAAACATTGCAAAACTCAAAAACTAACTCGTGACTAAACTCAAAAACAAAAGAAAAATTAATCAGATATAGCAAAAAGAAATATCGCTCTTGAATTACCGTTTCTTTCTGGACATCGCGAAATAGCATAAAATTAGAGCAATAAATTATTTCCAGTTCATAATTGCACAATGCTACTAATGTGCTTTAACTTTTCTTTTTAAAGAGGAAGGAAACCCCATTAAGAATAGTTTAACACCCCAAAAAAAGTTCATCCCAAGAACTTTATAGAAATTATAGCGATTTTAAGTACCGTCCCATTTTTGGGACGATAAACACAAATAGGTTCAAGGCGCATGAGAAACAACGTGGTTCCAGGAAAAGTTAAAATAATAACAAATATATTTTTAATTTATCAATTAATATATTTTTATTGTTTTTAATATGTTCAGGTTGATATGCTAGTGTTGTCCTGACTTTCCATTTGCTGTTCTGAAATTTCTGAAGAGAATCCGATAACGCCGATAATAATAGTCCGTAAATGTGCCAAACTGATGCAGTTACACAAGCGGCCAAAAGTAACTTCACGTAGAACAAATATAGCACTTTAAGTAGCAGACTAAAAGTTTCGCACAAAACATAAAAGTTTTGTTCTTAAGTTAAACCATGGGCTAGTATACAATATTATCATTATGCCATCTTCAGTTAAACCAATTTTGTCTCTGTAATGGCTACGCATATATAACTGGGACATATCACATATATCATGAAGACAATATCTTTGACTACTTGGACATAATTCATGACATGCTGCCTGAAGAATCATTGGAAACCGAAGCAACTTCGGAAATTAGTAACTGCAGAATTTCCCTTTTCTAAAAGTATGTACGGTAAACAAGAAGGAAGATTTATTGGTTTTTTGAGAGTTTCATGAAGGAAAGTTTTAGGCAAAGCTCTGCTGTTTTATTTGCTTTCAGAAAAATAATTTATTTTGCAAAATTGGTCGGTTAGTTTCATAAGGACTAATTCATTTCTAAAGAAAATTTTTTAACAACAAATATTCAGTAGTATGATTTGCGTCTTACAAATGCGAGAAACATATGATCACTTGAAAGTCGTCTTGTTAATGAGCCTGAAGCTTAATTTGCCACAAAAATTTGTTTCTGGATTATTTTAAGTTTAAAAAGTTATCTTTCTAAATTTTAACAATGTTAAAGAGCTACATTTTTTGTCAAAATATAAAAATCATATTAATATGATTCTTTAAATGATCGCATTTACAAGTGAAAATTTGCATTCCGTAAGACTGTTTTCTATGAACCCCTCAGTTTCAAATAACGTCTTTTCACTCTGTGGCACAAATAATGCATTTATTTTGTAGAATTAAGTATGTATTTATTCTCAGACTAGGCAGTTATAAATGTTCACTGACTGAGTTAGTGGGTTTGCAGTATATTTTAAGATACTGATTAAAAACAAATAGATAATAAACGAAACAATTTCTGAAATTAACATCCCAGTGATCTTGCCATATATAATTATGGATAAAACGAAGATTCGCCTGATCGTGGTGGTTGCGGCTAGGTTAGCCAATGCGGCTAGGTTAGCCAATGCGGCTAGGTTAGCCAATGCGGCTAGGTTAGCCAATGCGGCTAGCAGTGAGTGATTCATTTGGTGATCGATGACTGATGATTGACTGGGATCGTTGACGATTACGGTAAAGCTTAAGCATCTTAGCATTGCTATATTAGACTTTGGATATCAATAATTGCTACTAATAAACGACCTGTCGTGATTGTTACTACGCTATAAAGTGAGTACGGCTTCTAGTTCATTACATTGTATTAGGTTGATCTGGGTGTTCGTAAATTGGTGAGAAGCTTTGATGCTTGTTAACAAAGAGTCCTATAAATTTTACTGAAACAGTATGTATGTCCATACTGGGGACTATTTGTAATTCGAAATTATTGTTACGATAAATAATTTACTCAAGTGAAAGTAAACATTGTATGTACACTGTGGATGAAAAATACTTTAAGTAAAAAATAAAAGAGAAGACAAAGTAATTTTTATAAAAGATACCGTCAAGTGCACCAACTGTATGCGAGCAAGTCAGCTTTGTGTTTTCAGACACTAGGGCTACCAACTGGATGCCGAAGTGTAAATAGAGCTTCGGAACTTGTTTATAACTCTTAAAAATTTTTTGAAGCTCTAGTTACACCTCAACAGCCGTTAGGCAGTGTTAGTGTCTAAAAGGACATTGCGCATAAAGTTGGCGCACTTGACGGTAGTAGGACACAAAAAAAAATTGGCTTTCGAAGAGTTCGTTTCTAATGGTGTTTGTAACTAGTAGCATACCCAATTCAGAATGCAATTTTGTGTACTAAATGTTTTGGATATCAGAAAAGAAACATAAAAACGTAAGAAATGTATACTGGTGATTTTATAATCCTATACAACGTGATTCATTAAGAAGTGCACAATTTCAAAACACTATAAATCAAGGACAATGTAAAATATTATATGCTACCTGCAACATAATTGTATGGTATTATTTTAAGTTAAAGACGCAGCCACAGGTGTTCTATGTGTGACCCCTTAGTCACACGACGCATATTAAGCCGGAAATCAGTTTTCGCCCAAACGAGTGTTAAAGAATCAGTACCATCAACTGAAGTTCGTCGCCAATGCCTGTGATATGTGGTTTTAGCTCCGCTAAATCAACAGGAATAGGAGAGACGAATACATTGTCCTTTATGTACCTCCACAGAAAAAAATAAGATATTAGCCCTCTAATGCCCAAGTTTTGTTATCGTCGTCCGCCTTGAGGCGGAGTTGGGAATTAGAGGGTTACGTCATTGGGTAAGTAGTGTCAAAAGTAGTATGTTGATTATATAGTCCTCGGATCTTCCGACACGTCGCGTGACAAAAAAGTTCATACAGAATATGCGACAGTTTCTAACAAAACCTAAATTATTCCCATACATTTCTGTAGCGGGTAATCACTCGGGGGCATCTAAAAATACGATAGGCCAGAAAATGGCAGGTGCGGGGGGTTTCTGGGCGCACTTGTAGTACCTTGCTAGGAAGAAATAACTATTCAAAAAGACGCTGCATTGGTACAGAAACCTATCCATAAAGTAAAAGAAAGCATTCAAGAAATAAAAATCTAAATAACTTAAGTACATTAAAATAACAGATAAAAGAAACATCCTTAGTCTTTAACTCTGAAAAATAAATCAATTTCTGCAATCAAGTAAGATGTAATTTTTGGAAATGCCTTGTTATTTACGAACCTTTCAATGCTCTTTTACGTAGAGCTCCAGAATAGATTTATAAAGGGGGGGGGGGAAACTTTAATTCATTAGGGCATAATCACTTCTGGAAAGACCGGATTAATTTTCTTCTTTCAGTATTCAGATCTAACGTTTCAGGTATTTGTTTAACTATGCTGTTCTAAAAAGGATCTGCTTCATTTCCCAAGCTGTTTCGACAATGGTATTGTTTTTCATATAGACCCCAAACATCAGAAGTTCAATTTATAATTAGAATCAGTTAAATCCGTTCCAATTTTAACTTCGTTTCAACAAAAAGTGAATCTAAAAAGAGAGTAAAATATGTTACAAAACGGATGATAGAAAAAAGAGACTTTTCTGGAAACGCAGACAATAGCGCCATACTGACACTAATTTATATAATCATGAGTCTTATAATTCAACGGCTAATGTTCTTTTCAAGTTAAGCAGTGGAAGCTAAAACTATTTTGTAAGTTTCTTTTTAAAATATGTCCTATAAATAAGAATATATGTTTTAACGTAAAAACAAGCATCATATAGGGTTATTTTTACTTTAAGTACAATTTTCATGGACATTATAAAAGTATATTACTTTAGTGTTTCATAACTAAAATATTACAACCTGGTTTATAAATGGTATAAACATAAGTTCCATGTAATAAAGTCAAAAATATAGTTAGGCATGTAAGGACACATATAAAGTTTGCAAAACAACGACAATTGCAATCCCAATGAATAAGCAAAAAGAAATATGTATATTTTTGTATGTGTGGCTGAAATCTGCGAGTTAAAATTTTGAAATGAAAAAACAATTACAAAAATCGGTCCTTTCAATGTACTATTTTTAAAAAAAAGATGATTATGAATTAGGAGATTTGAATTGCTCATAAAACTTAAGGGCATTAAACAAAGAAATTCAATCAGTAGAACTTCTACTAGTTTAGAACGTCCATCATATAATTCTCCTGAGAATTCACATGCGAAATAAGCTTAAGTTCAATTTAATGAACTGAATCAAAGTTAGCCGTGGTTCTTTGTTTAGTAGTAAAATAGCAGGATAATTCTTTTAGAGACATTAGAAGAGCCCGAGTAACTGTCTAATAAAAATGTAGAGAAAATGATTCTTTTAATTAGAATTGCTCTCCCTAACATTTTCAAGAAGAAAAATTTCTCGTTCGAGGCAAAAAAAAATCTAAACTGTCCTTTTGATGCAAAAGATCCAATCGCTACTCACACATATAGCCATCTCAACGTGGAAGTGAATACGAATAAAAGTTCACAAAATCACAGCCTCAGCAGTCTTCCCCTACCGCCCCATCTCAGCAAAAATTTTTCTAGGAAGAAAACCCCTTGGATTGGTTCCAAAACTAATGACTTCTAAGAGCATCGCTTCGTCTCGGCCCCTCCGGGGAAAATCTCTTCCCTTTCATCCAACGGAAACAAAATAACGACTATGTCTTCCAGCCTTAGTGGTAGGGTCCTATCCGGAGGAAGAGACAAATGAATGGAAGTTGTTATTTGGCGTCTCCAAACTGTTAATTCGGAACTGGGTTGTTCAAGTTGGTCCTGGCTTGTTCATTATTGTCAGTTTTTAATGACACTCAAAGGTCTAATCAAAATTATAGTGCTTCCACACATACTTTGAGATACCTCAGAGAAGGGTTAACATACGTTAGAAATTTTAGCACATGAAAAAAAAAAACCTTGAAATTTGATAAAATGATATTTAGTTTCAAAAAACTAGAAACTTTATTTTAACTGTTCAAAATTATGTCTTAAGTGTAGATGAAGAGTGAAAAAACATCCCAGAATTAGGATGTAAATTAAATTGGATTATTTTTAAATGTTGTATTATGAGCAATCAGCCATTCATAAGTTACGGTTAGGGTCTTAAGGATCAGTTTCTCCACAAAGCTTTTATGTTCACGTTTTAAAAGCACCTAATACTTTTAAGACTAACCAAATACACGTAATTTTAAGAACTCTGTGTAAAGTAGAAACAATATTAAATAATTTTAAAAATTGCTTTTGTTCCCTATAAACATTAAGTTCACTTTTTTAAGGAAAAACTCTGCAAAAACTATCCGATTTCATCAGCAATGTTATTCATTATATACTTCATTGAGATTTCGTACTTTTACTACCTGTTGCGTACTATAAGTCTACTTAAATGTCTGCAAATAATGTTAAATAAGCTTTCTGTTTCAGACCTGCCATTCTAAAGTTTTCTAGTCTTAAATTTTTGCGTATATTTTACCAACAATAAAGTTCTGAAAAGAAATGGTTCTTTATCACAAAACGACATGAATTAAGTGTTAAATGCAATATTAAATGCTTCAATCAGGTTTTTTTGGCCTTATTTTATTCTTTAGTCTTGTAATTTTCCTCAAGCATGTGTGGGTATGGTTAATTTCAGTGTCCACTTAAATGTTAATCCTTTTTGTAGAGCTTTACTGTGTAATATATGTATAAAAATAAATAAATAAAAGCAAAGAAAGAAAACAAAACATGTTTTGCTCAAAATATATTCCCAAAAAAGGTATATTATATTTTCTCAAGTAGAACTATGTGTGCCCATTAGTCAGAATTTGATCGTATTGCATTATTTTTTTCATGCTCAGCCATTAAAGTTTAAACAACTTTTAGACATTTTAATGTCAGTTGTAGGTGTACGGAGTAGTATGAAAGTATGGCGAATAAATAATTCTAAAAAAAAAAAAAACTTCGTCGAGAAAAAGAATCTACGTCGAAAATAGGGAAAAAACTATTTGCATTTTTTTTTTATTGACAGCCCTAAAACTCATGATTAGCTACAAAATAAAAAATGAAAATCGGTTGACAAACAGAGAATAAAAGGGTACTTAACTGTTTTTCTATGTATTTATGTACAGAACAGGTAATTCTCCCACCACTTTTAGTTCCATTTTCGGGTAACAAATGATTAACGCCTTCTGTTCCCTTATTTTCGTTCACTGTTAAAAATTTCCGTAAGAAAATCGTAAAACAACTATTTATTTGATCGTTATTTTACCATATTTAATTTCAACATTTGAATAACCATTAAAAAGATGGTACTCAAACCGCTGATTGCGGAAAAAATCGTTTACTCTCTGTTTATCCTAAAGAGCGTTCAACTAACCCTTATTTTCAAGCGCTCAATGGCGTCCATCTTGGTTGCGAAACCATACCGGTCGTACGTTGTTTTAAAATAGGAATACGAACTTATCAGTTAAAATCTGCATGTGTATATAAAAAAAGGAAAAAAAGTGGCTTAAGCAGTGGATACTAAATAGAAACACATACACACGTAAATAAAAAAATTGGAGACATCGGATTCCCGAACTGTCTGCGAATGAGCGAACCCATAATTTGAGCTGCTGAAGCTTGTTTGTATTTTAATTTCTGCAGCAAATAAAATCATTTTCGTCAATATACAGTAAATTTAGACTAAAAATAACTTTAGATCCAATTAAAAACTGAAATCTCAATTTTAAGGCAGTTTGCCTGTTGGAAAAGAAGATTTATTAATAAATAAACATCCGCTTCACGTGGTGTAGATGGCCGAATGGCTAGAGAGCAAGACTTGTAAACCACACACCCAGGGTTCGAGTCCCAAGGATTTCGTTTACGGTTTCGACGCCTCGAAGATTCTTCGCCTCGAAATGGTTCAACTACGGTAAAAATTTTGTTTTGAAATCATTTTTAAATGGTTATAACACCGTAAACTTTTGTATTTACGGCTTTTTAACCAAGTTGATTGGAAATGTTAGGTCCCGTAAAGATAGAAAAATGTTCCAAACCGTAAATTTAACAGTGAATTAGATGGGAAGACTGCTTCCTGTCATTTAACCGTAATTTCATGATGAAATTTCTAACAGTGTTCCAAAAAAATATGTTTAATTTACCACAAGATTTCCTCTAAAGCCTACAAAAGCATTATTATTATTAATATTTTGTCTAGCATTACGTTTTGAACACTTTGTCTTAGTTCACTCGGCGCTCTCGTTTAATGGTGGTAGCATCATTTTATATCATGTGTTATGTCTTGTAGTGATTTATGATATTTGAGATTTTAATATTCTTTAACGATATGTTACGTAATATAGTAGTTCTTTATAAAGAGATTTGAACATTGAAAACAAAACTATTGCTATTGCCTTAAAAATGCACTCCATGATCGATGAATAAAGCGTGCATTATCAAGAATGTATCGTAGTAACTAATGTATTTTTGTATTTATTCAGAAAGCCAAAATTATTAAATCGATAAAAGGCATTTATAGTAGCCTTTCATTACCGCGGTTCTGTCTAAATTTTTAATCTTCGTGTTCTTTGTTACGATCAGTAATTTCACTCAATTTGTGTGCCAGATCAATATCAAAATAATTTCAAAATAATTATATGCAAACAAAGCTTGAAAATCTCCCTCATAAAATAATTTTCTTGACAACTGATTTCTGTAAAAGTGACAATTTTCAAAATGCTAAAATAATTTCTTTGTATGTTTTTATATCTATGCAAAACTACAATATGCTGTACATTTAAGATTTTTTAATTTTTTTTACCTTATTCACGCTATGCAAATACTTTTTTGTTTGGCGCATTCCGGTTTAATTATGATACAAACGAAAACGAAGGCTTCGTATGTTTAATTAATAAAATCTAAGAAACTCGGCATATGTAAAATAATTTGTACTTAGCTTTAGAAACCAGTTCAGAATAAAGTCGAATTACTTCATCAAAAACTGCTGCACAGTTTTCCAGAAATAATAAAATATTTAACAATAATGTACCCCAACTGTCTTAAGAAAATTAATATTTCTTTCTTTAGAAAATCATTTAGTAGAGTTATTGTTATCGAAGACAACAAAATGCGGAAAGATGGAACACTTTCAGCGTGTTGTCACTAAATGAAATACTATTGTATTCATATTGGAATAAGTACTTTATTTAGGGCTTTTTCATGACTTTACCATCATTTTCAAAAGAAAATATAACTTTAGGAGAAGAGATTAAAAACAGCTAGCTAAATGCACTGCTACGGAATCTAACAGTTTTCTAAGAGAAATCTACAGCGTGCTAGGGTGATAGCTTTTCTTTGAACGAGACACAACTACACCAACAGCCACCGCATCTTAAAGTAATTTCTAATAAAATGAACTGAAATAATGAATAAGTAGGGGAATAGAGCATACGTATTGACACAATGCTTCACAGTATCATCAATTACTGCTAGCATTCCAAGTCCAAACGAAACAGACGGTTTCACAGAATTGCAGAATTCAGCTTGGAAAGTTAATTTGCTTTGAATTTCGAAATGGCTTCTCTTCATAATGCAGCAATTACGTAACAAACTCTACTCATTGCACCTCTGAAAATTTCTGTAATGGAAATATTGCGCTTTAGAATAATTCGTTTTGTGATCCTTTTTACTTATTATTATTTTATTTTTAACAACAGTCATAAACACTTATAAGTTGATTTTTTAAGTAACAATCGTTAGCACTAATGAACTTTTTTAGTTATAATATAAAAAAAGCTCAATGAGCAATGAATGTTTTAGGTAAAATTATAAGCACTAAGTTGATTTGTTATTTCAGCATTTGTTACTTATAAATTTACTGCTTTTTCACAGCATGATACTTATTTATTTCATATCCTTTAAATGATTTAGAAACACTGTATCATGAAACTAAATCAAATGTTCTTAAGAATGGCAAGAAAGAGGAAAAATAACAAATGGCGACACGAAGGGTCGGCGCCGTTATCAATATGAAGTGATATACTGTCGTTAGATATTTATTTTTATCTGTGTATCTTTCCTGAAGCCGAAATTAGAAGAACAATTTTGAGTAGTTATTCATTAGTAAGTGAAACATTGATATTTTAATTTACATAATAGATATTGCGCTTTTGATATTTAATTTCATTGCTGTATTTTGTGTGAACTAATTAGCTTGAAGGAAATAATTCCCATACATCGTTCATTAACCATTATTTAAAACTAAAATCGTCAGGGAGTTTTCACTGTTTAAGTCACTGATTTATTAACAAACTCAAGCAAATAAATAAATTACTATCTCTATATTTACGTATAAATGCCCTGCTCTAAATTCTAAAATAGATTTCGTTTATTTATTAACATTCTTTTGAAAGAATGAGATTAAATATTTACATGTTCTAATTATATAGACAAATTATTCGTCCTACATATGGATAGTGTTATGTTGCAACGCTCAAAGTTAAATAAGGAACTTCAAAGAATATGGCTAAGTTCTTTATAAAAGTTAAAGTGTATCACATCCTTGTAATTTAAATAAAGAAAGTTTAATATTTTGTGCAAATGTGATATTTTTTCATTAGTCGACAAATTAAAAATTGCATTTCCAATAATAACGTTACATTACGTTTTAAGTTACATTATTAAGATGAAGTAAAAAATGGATGTTCGCATTCACATTAATGGGAACAAATGAATAAATATTTATTTTAAAACTAATAATTTTCAGTAAATAAAGATTTTTAAAAAATAACTTATTTTGGAAATCGTGACAAAAATTGTGTAGAAACGAAATGAAATAATCTCCTCTGAAAAAATAAAACTCTAGATACCGCCTTGCTTACACCACTGTTAATAACTGTTAGTTTCCTATTTGATAGATGTAAACCCAAGTAAACGTAGTTTTAAAAAACATGAGAAAATCATGCTTGTAAAAACTAAAAAAAAAAAAAAGTCAGACGACCAAAATAGCATATTAGTAACCTAGAATCGAATTAATCAAGAACATTTTACTAAAATGTTGTTCGTTTGGAAAACCTGATTCGCACAAGTGCTTTAATAGTCGTTAGAATAAGAGAAGCATTACTTATGCAAAGAATCATGAGTTCGAAGCAATCGATAACAAGAAAAGCTGAAATTTAGCCATCCAACTGGTACAATGCAAATAAGGGGAATTGTGCATTCTATTAGAGCTTTCCCCATCCAACGAGTCGTTAAGCTGAGCTTTTGAGCACTTGTGCTTCCTCATTTACGAAAAGGGGTGATAGGGTGTTGGGGAAAGGCGTTAGTGACAGCTGCGACCCTTATAGGGACCGCTATTAATGTTTGTTGAAAATAAACACGTCTTTTCCGATTCTTACGTCGGAGATGCGTGCCTTAATGACAGCTACTTTTTTTTAAGCCGAATGCATCTTTAAAAGAATTGCTTTGAGAGTTTGAAGGAAAAAACTGATCGTTGGCTTTGTGTCTTTTGTAGCGGTTTCGACATCACATCTCCACAAATGCTTACCGTTACATTTACAAGTACTCGCGTGACAAAGCAGTTATTACGTATCGGGTTTTATTTTGAAAAATAATATTTAGGTATTTTCTTATGCAAAAGAAAATGAAATATATGTATATATACATGTTTTTATATCAAATAATTTATTCAATAAAAACATTTATAGACTAAGCATTGCCACTGACATTTGGTTGTAATTATGCGCACAAAAATTGAAATGCTAATGCTTTTTTCGGATTACATACATTAAAACGCAATGACCAAGATCCATCTTACCACATATATTTGGATATCTGTCCCTGTTTCAGGTATCTTACAGCAGCTACAATCTCCGTATTGCTTTGATCAGTGAGAACATATCTAGATTTTGTGAATAGCCTATCTTTTATTTATCTTATCGTCCTCACTTCCATAGCTTTTGGACTTCAATAGTAATGTTGGGTTGATGTTTAGATAATTTAACCGTTGCTATAAATTAATGTAGTTTTGCTTCTTATAGTTTACAACATTTCAGGTTTGAAATAGATACCCTTCAAACCAATTATGTATGAATTATGGTAAAATCTGTCTTGATCATGCTTATTGAAGCAAAATATGTAACAAGTTTAAGTATTAAAAAAGTCCTCATGTTCAAGATTGATTTTCAGTAATTTTGAATATATGATGACTCATGAGAGAGCTATACCAGTGCTTCAAATTTTTAGCGCATAAATCCTTATGCCTAATATTTGAAGTGACAACCGCATAAATATAACTAAGTGAAATCTTTTGCAAGTGTAAGCAATAAACTAAAGTCATCATGTTCACGACCGTTTAGAAGTTGTATTGAAAATATGATGACCCGCAATTTTCCCTCCATGAGGGAGAGCTAAAACATTGTTTCAAAATTTTAGTTCAAATTTAAATTATTCTTTCTCTACGACAAAAAAAAAAAAAAAAAAAAAAAAAAAAAACTTTGAATCATAAATCCTCATGCCAAATATTTGAAGTGGCAGTCAGGAATTGGAGATTTCTGCATAAATATATCTCAGCACAAACGTCATTTCCTTTATTGCATTTCAGAGGGATACATATCTAAAATTGACCTCAATCCTTCCAAGCATTTGCAGAGTGTTGAAAAAATCTTCCTCTTTGAATTCATTTCCGCGGAAAAAAATAATAACAAATGCGAAAAATAATCAAATGAACCAATTTAGCAATTTCAGTCGCTGCGGGGAAAAGTCATTTTAACCTGATTTAGGGATGCTCGCTGCATCCAGGCGAGCTAAAAAGATTCAAACATATTTCCGTATCTCTGTTGCGCTCAGCTTTTTCTTTGATGTTAAAACGAGCGTTACTTAGTGTTTATGCTCCGTTGATGCGATATTATCGCGAGTGCAAATGAATTTAGATGGCTGTCGTTTAGATGATTAGAAAATTTTCCGAAATATCTATGCTGATAATAAGCAAGATGAGCCGCCTCTTATTGCTGCTGTTGATTTGAGTTTTAACAGCAGCCGTTTTTAACGTCTGCTCGAGATAGCAACCCGATTTAGAATGCTCAGACGTTGATGTTAAGTAATACTTAGCAATATTTCTCCTGCTTTATGATTACGAGAATATAACAAATCTCATTATCTCCTACTTTTTATTTTTTAATAGATACTATTTCTATTGATAGGTCTTTTTTGCTTTAAACATTTGTTCAAATAATATCATATTACTTGGGGCTACATTGATAATATAAATATTTTTAAAATTTACAATGAATATGGTATGTTGTACATGGCGCCCTGAAACGTACATAAAATGAACATATGAGAGTTTTTTTTATTATTATTTATTTTATGTTTGTCTCCAGTTAGTAGTTCCAGTAGCAGTTTTACTGATTCATGAATTACAGCTTTACTACAGATTTCATTTTAATTTTGCTTTTCAAAATATTTTAATAAGTTTTCTGTTAATATATAATAATGCATTACTTAAAAAGTAAAGCCGAAATAATTTTATTTTGTTGCATTTTTTTTGTTTGTGATATATATATATATATATATATATATATATATATATATATATATATATATATATATATATATTTTTATATATATATATATATATATTATATATATATATATATATACGCACACACACACCAAAAAATTTTAATTTTCCTCTTTTGTGGAAAACCAATTTCCTTGAGTTCTTTTAGTTTAACGACCTTTAAAAGAAAATATTGCGCTGACGTATATAAGATGTCAAGTAACAACTTGAGCTATAAGGTATTTAGCTTTATTTGCAAATCACATATGAGGCGCTTTGAAGCAAAGGGGTGTAAGTGAAAAAAATTGAAAATTTGGAGTCAAATACTTCAAATGATAGGGAAAGCACTATTCTATATCGTGGCAAAAGATGGTAGGGGTAGCCCTAACAGGTGCAGCCCCCTCCCAACATGATCCAGAAAAAAATAGCATTATAAGTCCCATAAGATTCAAACTTTGAACGCGTTTTTCTCGGAATCGTTTTTACTGCCTTATATGTGTATACATAAGATTAAATTTTGAATCGAAGAAAAAATAATTCGAACGTGAAGTATGAACGTCATTGAGGCAAAAAAAATATGGCAGATCTATGTTTCATCGTATGTATACTCTCCTACTATACAATGAGTAATAGAAGTGAAATTTTCACTGTTCTGTCAGCAACATTAGTCGACAAAAAGGGTTCATGAGTTAAAAATTATACTTGTTTAAAAAAAGCAAGAAATAAAATGAAGCTACCTGCAAGACGCTTTCGGTATATTTTATAACAGAAGATAAATATCTTATTCTGCTTTAAAAAGAGTAAATAATCCTTACACATTTTTCGATTAAAAATACATCCAGTCATTGTGCGCTTGCATTCTAATTTGCAAACTTTACTTCTATTCAACTACAGCTCAGTGTCTTCGGAAAAATGAAGCATTGGTAGGAAGAATCCAGGGTAAAGGAAACATAAATAAAATTTGATTTTCAGTAATGATCTTAAATTTTTCAGTCACTCAAAATAAAACTATCTTGTATATCCGAAGTTTTCGATCACAATATGACAGTCTCGCTCCCTGTTTACCATTTCAAGTGCCTCAAAAACTCTTCAGCTTTAAAAATTTTGATGAGGAGCTCTATTTTCAGTTACCTACAACGTAAAGAGTTTATTGAGCTTGTTTATATCAATAAAATATTTGAGCTGATACGCTCCCGATTAAATCTTCCGGAAGCTTGCTCCGTCCATACGAATCAGTTTTGCCATTGATACTGCAGTTCTGCCACATCAGCCGAAATGTATAGCAAATACGTGCCGCAGGAAATCACGTAGCAGGTGGTCTCAACACATCATCGCCTTGTTCCACAAGCTGCCAAAACAAGGTATGCCACCGAACAGTCAGCTGCCAAGCGGAGCCAACTTTGATTGAAAGGAGCTAATGTGATTCAGTGACAAAAAAAATCGTGGCTATGATAATGCTCTTTTCTTTTGGAAATTTCTCAACGGATTTGGCTCTTCCAAATGGATGGTAATGGCAAAGAGATGATGGTGGATTTTTTCCCCTTTATGTTCTGCATTCGTTATTTATTTTGTATTAAAATGTTTTTGCAATGTTGATTTTTGCTTTTTTCAGCTTCAGATAAATAAACAACTAACTTTCCTAGCTCAGTTTAGTTTGCGGGACTATGGATGTATTGTAACCCTTTACGGTTAATAACACATTTAAGCAAAGGATATATTTATTTTTTAAAAAATAGCATTCCTTAAATAATGTATATTTTAACTAGATTTATGCAAACATATCAAAGCGATGAATATTAATGAATAATTTGTCAGAAATTTTATTCATGAACAGTTACTATGCAATTGAAAGAAATGCTAGTGTACTACTACACGCAGAAATGTTTATTTCGATTACAATGGTTTTTTAATGCAGTTTTTATTTATTTGTATTTTGAAATGTTTTTTGCTTATTTCACTTGCGTGACGATGGCGACTATGTCATCTTTATTATATGTAAATATTTCAGATATCAATTGCTTTTCAATCAAAAGTAGTTTTTTAAAGCAGTAATACCATTTTTCTTCGACATAATTTTTTTAAACAAGATTTTAGTCAAAAATGAAAACTATTGAAAATTAGCTACAAATTTATTTGTAACTTTGTTGTTAACTTCCTCTAGCAAATTTTGGAGCATTGCATAATCTTAAAATAATTAAATGAAGAAATTATATTCCCTTAGTAAAAATCAAAATATGCCTATTTAATTTTACTGATCAATGCCATCATTTGCCATCCCGTCAGAACAGAACAAAGTTATTATTGGAAGGTTAGTTTATATTTCAAAAGCATGGCAAGAACTTTAAGCATAAATGAAAGTTAGTTAAGAAATAAATATTCGGTAAGAATGAGCCGTTTCTCCTACGACATTTACCAATTTACGACTCCCATTCGTCGGTTTGACGACTGGAATAATATATTACTTTAAATTAGTAATACTGCAGTCTTAATAAAAGAGGAATATGTTATTGTTGCGAAAATAATATCCTTTGGTTTAGTAACAAAGTGTTTCCAAAGGGAAAAAAACAATATTTATATGTATGTGTGTGTATATATATAAACACATAGATCGTAGTACTGGGGCAATATATTCTTTGATAGCATTGTTTCGGAATGGCAGTTTGACAATCATATTGAAAAAGTATTCTTATTTTGAAGATATATAACATTCTCGAGGCAAAATGATTCACTGAAAATGCGAGCTCGAAAAAGGCAAAACTTTTATCACAAAAAAGTATTTTATTATCCACCCATATAGTAATATAGTTTCGCAGTAGAAATTCGTGTTTAAGCTGGAGCTAGTTCATGATGTACAGAATTTCTTTGTTCACCGAAAAACGTTATCTGTATTTTAAAAGAAAAAATACTAGACATAAAACTATTGCCTTACATTATCAGTTAGGAAATATATTTATCCATCTGTATTTGTTTCAAGAGCATCTGTCATTTGGGCAGTAATAATTAAAATACAACATACTTTTAGTGTGACGACATATTCTCTTAATTTTCATTACAAAGTGTTTCCCTGCAGTCAAGGTGAAAATGTAAATTAGACCTAGAAATGAAATTCCGCGGTCTTAGTGCGAATTCAGATTTCCCCACAGGTATTGTGCCTCGACTCAGCCTACAGATAAATATAGATCATGTAGAAGAGGAAAGGAGCTTGCATTGTCTTTAGGCGGTAATAATGAAACGAGAACAACTTTTTAATATGACTCCATATTCTCCTAATTTCCATTACAAAGTTTACCTGCATTCGAAATGAAAATGAAAATTAGACCTAGAAATGAAATTCCACGGTCTTAGTGCCAACTGAGCTTTCCCCATAGGTATTGTGCCTCGACTCAGTCTAGCAGATAATTATAGATATTGTGGAGGAGGAGGATAGGTCTTTTTGCGCCAAGATGATGGAGCGCCTAAGCTGCTTGGGAGAGGCGTCCAAAAGGTGAGTCGAAAAGGCGGTAACAAGTGGAGCGCAATGATCCGCTTTTGGATGGCAGATATAAGCTGACGTCACGCAAGTTTGCTCGAAGTCTTTATTTCACGGATGACCAGTCTGGACTTCGTGAGGCATTCTATTCTCAGCGCCCGACACCTTCTATACATCAAGACGCCCCATTGTGTGCTATCGTAGCAGCAGCTCTCGGGAAAGGGGCGGAATTATTCTCTCCTGGTGGCTGTACTGGTATCGCTTTTCAAGAAAACGATGATGGTGCGAGGAAACTTCTTTACCTTTGGATTAATAACTATCATTCTCCCCCATGCGACCCTCTGGGCTGCCAAACTAGGAGGATCGAATAACTCTGGTGAGCAAGTGCGAGATAAAATTACCGCTAAGAAGTAATTATAGTGTGGAGAAGATCAGCTTGAAGAGGCTTGTATTTGCTGAAACTCGCCAACTATGTCGCGAGGATGTGGGTCTAATTTAATACTTTGTTCAAGTTATGAAAAGGCAATAATGCAAATGCGGACAATTAAGGGCCACAACATCTATGTGCTGTTAGAAATATTCACTTTTACCTAATCAATACTATCAGAAATAATTCACACGAGGAAAAAATATTGATCATCAACATCACATTCTAAAATATCGAACGTAAAAACATTACTTTTCATTTTCTATAAAAAAATGAGAAAATACTTATAATATAATAAGAGATGAATAAAACTTAAAAAATTTTTATTGGTTCGTTTATACCGGTTAATAACATTTTATGTCGAGGCATACAATTATTCAGAAATTTTGATGCAAAAAAAAATCTAAATTAAATTTGCATAAAAAAACATTGTATTTTATCACTTTCTAAAATAATAATATTGCGTGATATTTTAAATTATTATCATTGTCTTAATTCAAACTTTTTGACTTTATACAAAAAGTTAATAGTGCAAAAGAACGTGTTTTTATTATTTGTGTAAATATAATTTCCATCAAAGACTATTTCCAAGCTTCGCAAAATACAAAGATTACCAGAGCTTGATTTATTTGTAAGTTTTAACTTGAAAAAACTTAGGATTCCATTTTATTGTATCCATATGAAGAAAAAAAAATGACCAAAAAATATCACTATTTTCCCAAGAATTATTCGGGTGTTTATGAAATTAAATGTCTAAGGAATTATTTGGTTTGTAATTTGGAAATAAATGCTTTAAACATCCTCAATATAAATCAACAAAAAATATTGTAACCCTTCAAAGCAAGCACCCTAAGGTAGCAACCGCATTTGTAACTGCAATCTGATACTGCCGCATACCTCAAAAGAAAATGAATCATTCAATTAAAAATAAATAAATAAATAAATAAAACCTCCACAAGGATATCAAAATCCGTAAAAAGGAACTCTCCTAAAAAAGGGGGAGTGCAATAAACTTAGTTTTCTATCTTGCCACTATTTTTTCCCTTTAATTAATGTATAACTTTCCCACACTGTCTCGCATTTGTATAGCTTCCGCTAAAACTTTCCAAACATTAAGAATAAATATAAACTTGGGCCTGATGGTTATCGGTTCAGACAATGTGTGAAGACCTAATTGTTAATAATCCATAATCTAACAAAATGCGTACACTGATGGAAAGCTTTTGTGCCTCTAGTTTCGAAAGGAAACGAAGAAGGGAAGGACCACAGCTGGCGCCTCTCAAAAATCTTTTGAGAAAGGCAATTCGTCTTTCAAGTCTTCTTTCCCATAACCATCATTCTTTTGGAATGACACAATAATAAGCCAATTTCTGTCGAGCCGGGAACCTTTGAAAACTGAATTTCGAAAGAGAACGTAATTTGGAATAAATAGGTTCAAACTTTGAATATCCTTACAGGAAATGATCGCCGTATTTTCACTAGCAATTTAAACAATAAAAGATGCGCCGTTGAATACTCTGTGATTAAAATGTCTGATAGTAGAGCACTTTTAAAATAAATAGGTTCAAACGTGGGGCATTTATGGGGGAAAATCATTTATATTTGCACATTACTTGCACGATTTTATTGAACAGTAAAATATACTCGTTAAGGGTTGCAATGAGTTTAAACTGCACAATTTTGTGTTAGAAAAATGTAACTAATTTAGTTTAAAAACAAATAATAAACATAAAAAAATATAATAAGAAATTTAATTGCGTAATAATAAACTATATAAGTATTCTTGGGAATCAGTTGTATGTGCTTGAATACGAATAATTATATTTTTAAATATTTCTTTAAATATACTTATAAAAGCCAACATATATTATAAATCTATAGGTCTATACTTCTAACCAGAATAATGTTTCCTCTCAATTAATAAATCCTAGAAAACTCCAGTTTTTCATTAAAATTATTTTAATCCACAAGGTAATTCTTAAAGCAAAAGGCAGACATTTTTTTAAAAATGTATTAGTATATAGTCATATTAACACTGCTGGTAGAGTTTTTCGTTTTAAAAGATTTGTACATACATTCTAGAAATATCAAAAGCCATCCAGTACATACCATGTAATCAGCATAAAGCAATATCTTAGCAACACTGAGAAAAATGTTTGTAATTTTACATAATTTATTTATGTAATTTATGAAGGACGAAAACCGTATTTCGTAAAAAGAACTTTATCCGTACAGTGAGAAAAATGTTTGTAATTTTACATAATTTAGTTATGTAACTTATGAAGGACGAAAACCGTTTTTCGTAAAAAGAGCTTTATCCGTAATTCAATGTTAGTTTTCGTATTTCAACCAATCACGTTCCGGTTCCTTCCTCTGACTGTGCGATGGTTGCCAGGTTTGCTTTTTTTAAGCCAAATACGAAAAATTTGGCTTTTTTAGAACGCGTTTGGCTTGGAATAATTTGTTTTGCTTCTTGGCTTTTTGCTCATTTTTGAGAGATTTTATAAATATTTTAGTATTTGCAGTTATGCTGTTGACGGTTGGGTATTCCATTCAGGGTTTGATTAAGCTGTAAGGTCCGGATTCAATTAGTTCTAGTGATCAAAAAATGACCATTGTGCTCAAAACCAACCAATCAAAATAGGTCAGTTTAAGACTATTTTACTATTTATGTTCTTATCGTAATTAAAATATCAATAATATTATTATCGCTCTTGAAAAATGGGTTTCTCAATGAAAGCCTATATAAAACCATGACTCGTGACTTTCTATCACAAAATGCTCAAAGGATCCAGATTATTAAGGCGACGGTGGACGTTAGTTTTCGAAAAATCGGCCAAAAAAATCGATTTTTTTTTCAAGCATATTTTCATTGCTGTGGACCTGATTTTCATTGTGGCACAAAAAAAAGAAAGATTTATGCATAAATTTGAGCTAATTTTAAGGGTTAAAGTTTGAAAGTGGGCGTTTCCCGAGCTTGACTGGCCCTTTAAACATGTAAACATAAGCACATGTCGTTTTATCTGAGGCTGCATCTGAGCCTTACATACCGTTTTTAGGAAGAAGAACGCACTGTGATGAGAAAAAAGCACTTCTACTTCAACTGCTAACGTTCTGTTTACATTTGTTTCTCTTGAAAACGTGCTTAATTTGTCTCTTGAATTTAGAAAAAAAAACAGTGCTTTTCAGAACTAAAACCCTTATAATAAACAAATTTTCTGCTCTTGCAAAGATTTTGTTATATATTGTAAGCCTTATTGCATAAGTATGGATAGATTGAGTGGTACATGGCGTAAACCAAAAGCCAGACCTCCTAAGCGTAAACAAGCAGCATCGGCAAATGCTCAAAGAAGATGTGCTGCTGTCAAAGGCAGTGAGGAAAATACTGCTGGAGATGAAGCACAAAATGTATCTTCTAGCCATGAAATTGCAACAGTGAGTACTGTATCTTCAAATACTTTGGTGAGCCATGAGATTTGGGGATCTCTTTTACAAGATGTGGCGTGCTCTGAATGTTTATCAAAGAACTTGTTAGTGAAAAATGAAGCACCGTATGGATTTTCTTCAAAAATTAGCATAGTTTGTGAACATTGTTCACAGCCTCATATGGCCTCTAAAGAGGTGTTTATTTCGAAAAAAAGACTGGAACTTATTGTTGTGTCTTCAATTAGCGAATTGAATTTTGGCTGTTTGAAGACATTAGAGCTTTTTGACAGATCAGCCAACGAACTCTCCGTTTCAATTTCTGAAAAGCGGGATAGTCGTCGAAACTATCAGTGTAGAAAAAGATAATCAGAGTCATATAATGTGAAAAGAAGTCTGAAAAGAGTAAAAAGTGTCATAAAAGACAAAAAATGTGTAAAAAAAAAAGGTATTTCGTATACTCCTGGAGGATTTTGAAAACTTTATGTTAATTGTCAACACTTATTGCTAAAAAATGTTGCCCCCCCCCCCTCATTGCAATCTAAAATAGTGTTTTGTTACCTAAACTAAAGCTGAAAATAATAGAAGGAATAATAATTATACTAAAATGTCATTACATTCTTACCAATAGATTTCTAAGTTTGGTTATTGTAAATAAAGTCTATTTTCAGTTTTCGGTGTTACTGTCAATGTTCACATGTTTAAATATATATTTGTGCTAAAATAGTGTCAACTCAATTTGAAAATAGTAGTTATTAGTTTGTTTATGCAAATGTTACTTTTACAAGACATTTGTTGAGAAAGTTTTCAAAGTAAGTGCCATTATATTCTTAAAATGCATTTTTCTAGAAATTAAATTTTTCGGGTTTTTGAGATTTCAAAATGTTCCTTGCATCTCAATTTTTCCTCGATAAGGCTGAAAATTGGTGATTTACTAGTTTTTATATAGCTAAATCATATTTAGTATCCATTATGTGTTTGGAATATATTAAGTAATTTTAAAATATTAATAATGTTCCAAAATTGCGAAATTTCGCGAAAAAAATAGTAATAACTAACAAAATTATTTTTATATAATTTACTGACGGATTCTTAAATGAATATTAAGTTTTGTTCATATTGTTGCATTTTTTCATTATAAATCAATTTCAGCCAAAAAAATCAAAAATTGTGACGCAAGGAGTATTTTGAAATTTCGCTAAAAATTTATTAAATTTTAAATTTTTAAAATTTAAAAAATGAAATTTCAAATTTTTTTTTGAATTTTCTATTTATTTATTGAGTTATATGCAAGTACAAAAAATTTATAAATATTTCATGAAAAAATAAAAAAGTTTCATTCGAAGGTCCACCGTCCCCTTAAAAGAAAAACTGCTGCTACATGCTTAGCAATATTGTCATCAGTTAAAAATGATGGAAGATTGCAATTAATCAATAAAAATTTTCAAAAATGAAAGATTATATATATACACTATAATATAATATGTTGTCCAACATGCCCGGGTCATACAACAAAGTATTATTCGGGTTTGTATACATTTTTACTATATGACTGGTCATGTATCTTACTGTAATTTAACAATAAGTATGTTAAGGGGAGACTTCAGTCAATCTCCCAAATCGTGAAATCACATGTTAACCTATGGGGGAATTTAAACATAGTCCACGAAGTGGAAATTTCAGGTTTTACAACTTAAAAATAAAATACTTTAAATTTAGATAATCCATTTTTAAAGCCGCAATACAAATTTATCAAACGTCATCTTTCAGATGGTGAAAACCAAATTTCGATATCTGCATTAGATGATGAGTAATTAGTGTAATGAATTTTCCCATAGGTTTAACATTAGCACTTGTGACCACGAAGGTGCTCTGAAGTATCCCCTTAATGTGCTTATAACAGTAAGACCAAATTTACTTAGAAACAGCGCTGTTTCTAAGTAAATGTGGTCTTACAGTTATAAGCACATTAAATCAGGATAATCATTTTGCGACATCTTGTCAATATTTTTAAAAAACGGATTTCTCCGAAGTAAAACAGGCTACCGTAAATTTACATAAGTTTCAAAAACGGATTTCTTTTAAAAAATGGATTTTTAAGCGCAAATTAATATATCTTTCTGTAAACGGATATTCTATTAAAAACGGACTTTCTACCACAAATTAGCATAACTCCGTATAAACAGTTTTCTGTTTAAAAACGGACTTTCTCAGACAATTTAACATAACAGCCAATAAACGGAATTCTGTTTAAAAACGGACTTGTTTAAACAAACTTACATACCTTCCTAAAACGGCTTTCTGTTAAAAAACTGACTTTCTAGCATAAATTTATATAACTTCCAAAAAACAGATTTTGTAAATTGACGGTTTTAATTATGTAGTTATAAAAAGGATATATCCGTTTAAAAACGGATTAGTGCTGGAAACTCAGCTGCCAGCACTTTGTCCGTTTTTAAACGGATTTTTTTTTCTCAGTGAAGTTAAAATGATTAAAATAAAAAGAAGGCTTTACAATTTTAGAAAGTCTTTAAAAAAAACATCTGTTACAATGTTTTCCCGAATGACAACATTCTACAGCTTAATACCTTTATTTTCGAAAATTACAACACAAATTCAGATTTTAAAACAGGTTATCAAAAAATAATTTTAAAAAATCTGCTCATTAAATCGCATTAATTCCAATCATTTGGCAAATTTTTGAAATAGAAAATCAGACATTTATTGCATTACGAATATTTTTATCTGTAAAACCTTTTATTTTATCCGTTTATTTTTTTTAATATAAACTGGTGATGTAGTGTATTATTTTATTAGTAAAATGAAACGCTCTTTTTAAATAAAAAGTAATATTTACTCTTTAAATATTATAGATTCCGTTTCAGTGTCACATTTAGAAGAAGGCCTCATGGATAAATTAAAGTTCTTAAAATGAATATTTAACTTGCAGCACAAAACTAAAAGATCTATAGATTGTATATTGATATAATATTTGTGGTACTATTTTTCAAAATGTTATGGGGTTGAATTGCTTACAAAATGGACAAACATGATATGATTCTTCAGGGGAAAGCTACAAATAAACTCTGTTGCGGTGTACACGAAAACAAAACATATTTTTAAAAATCTAGTTTTGTTAAAATAATTCGATTGAAGTAGGCTAATGCGTGGTGAAAAGATTAGTAAGAAAAAGCTTTGGGACTATGATAATTTTAAATTCTTCAGGCACTTTGCTGGCCGAATCCTCTCTTCCAGTCCAACTCTCACACTTGAATTATTTGCGAGTTCTTGATTTAAACAGGTTATATTTTTGTACTTTTTCAACTCTGGTTGGTTGAAGACAGTTCCGAAATGCTTAAATTTTCTATCTGCTTAGAACCGTGTTCAAATGTTCAGTAATGACCTTCTATCTAGAATTTTCATTTCGTAATCCCGTAAGGAAAATTTAATTCAGTTGACGTTGGAGCAGTAAATAAGTGAATCATTAAATTCTTAAAAATAAGAAAAAAATACTAAAATCCGTTTTTGTTTAAAGTCGCGGTTAAAAGGCTTACATATTCTTAGAAGATTTGCATAAATAATACTAACAATCACAGACATTCCTCCGTCCCTCTAGATATTTATTTTTAGATTAGAGGTTCAAAATAATGCAGTTTATAAATAAATTACTTAGCATTTGTTAATAACGTCATTTATTCATTTATTAAGCAGCTCCTCAAAGCATAAAGAAACTATAAATGCTGTGAACCCGAAAACTGATTAAAAAGCATAAAACTCAAATCTTGATGTGCCAATTTCACTCGAGATTTTCTTTTCTTGGTTATCTACTTTTGAACTATCTAAAGGAGTAACATTTTTTATCATTATTCGCCAAGTTATTTGAACTCCAATAAGTTAATTTTACGACGATTCTTCAACGCCAGCTTGGAGAGTTTCCGTAAATGTAGTTTTGCAGCAAGCATGGTCTTCGGGCAATGAAGCAAAGCCTCAGGTAGCCTGCAAAATTTTCGTCTAACTACTACTCAAAATAGAAATAACATATTTTTTTTATTTATTTATTTTCATTGAAATCTTTCATAAAATTTAGTATTACAAATTTAATGATATTCAAACATGTTTCCCTGGATAGGGAAGGGCGCATTATTCGTAAAAAAAATACATTGCCTCTTATTTGAACCGAATTCGCCTTCTTCAAAAACAAATTTGCTAGGTTACATATGTTGTCATGTTTTGCCATACATATTTGAAAATATTGTGTCAGTGATCGGACACATGATTAGTTATGTTTGTTGAGAGAACGAGTCACGTTAAATTGGTTAAGATTTTGCTAAACTAATATCAATGAACATTTGCAAAACGTACCTATGTTTAGCGACCAAGGAGTAAATATTTTTCCATAAAATAAAAATGAATCAGGGAAAAAAACAATACTAATTAAAAATTAAGACGCAAACACCGCCCTTGCATCTACAGTATTTTATGGACTATAAGGCGCACTTTTTTCTCCGAGATATTGTCTCAAAAATTCAGGTGTGATTTATACTAGAAACTGAAATTCAAATATTTAATGTTTTATTTTAATTTACGCTAGTCTTACAAATGTCGAGAAAAAAATCTTTCGAATGACGGTTTTTTTGAAATTATAAAGGTCAGTTCGGTTTTATAAACGTATGTTTGTTTTTTTTTCTGGTGTGGATTTGTAATGTAAGACAAATAGATAATTTGTAATATAAGACAATTTTATTTTTCAGAAACACTGCTTCAAAATTAAGTTGCGTTCTTATAGCCCGTGGAATACATGCAATTAATGGTATTATTAAAGTTAAATTGCTAGTGAATACTACATAGCACCATAAATACTATACAGAATATTATAGACATTTTTTTATTATTATATAGAAAAAGTTCAGAAATAGAACAGCTGAAGCAAAAAAAATAATAAGAGAGGTAGAGTCTGAGTCAAGCAGTTTTCTTCTTTTATTCAAAACTTGACTTAAAAAAAAAACACTGATATGTTCGTTGCATAAACTACTCAATCCGCTCCTTAATATGTCAACAGACCTCACAGAAACAGGTTAGACAAACATATTGGTGTTCTAGGTAAAAAGAAGTCCCTTCTATGTGACTGTAGGTGTCTATTATATATGTACCGTAAACAAACGACATCCACTGAACAAATGAAACTCATAAAATCAATGTTTGGCATTTCTAATGTCACTCGATAACAACTAGCTTTAGACTATGATAAGCGTTGATGATGATCAATAAGCTATATATAACTTACCAAGTATCGTAAACAAATATCTAAAAATCTCACTAAATCAGTTAAACCAGGCATAATCGTTTTCTATTAAAACTATGAGTTCCATCTTAACACATCAAAGAACTTTTTGAGTAACTACCAACTAAGTGAGAAATTAAGGGAATGAATAAGCATGATGAATAAAGCATAATGAATTCCTAGATTTAGAAAGGCTTAACTAATGTTGTGAATACGCCTATGAATGAGAAAAATAATTTTGTCTAGACATCCATATTAAACGCATAAATATTTATTTAGGGGAAATGATTAATGATATTTATCTTAATTCTTAAGTAACGTCCTTATGAATGCTTTAAATGAAAGTACTGCTTAAGTATTAAATTTATGAAAAAGCGATTAAGAAATAGTCAATAGAAGCAAACAAACGAAGAAATGAATTTCAATTTTCAATTATGCAGTGTAAATATAATTCTCTCCAAAGTTATTTCTTACTCGATACATTTCTTTCTTATTTAGCCTACTTTCCCGTAAAAGTAAAAAAAAAAATCATAAAAGTCTTCATTGTATCGTAAAAACGTTAAAAAAAAAGTGAAGTAATTAAACAGAGAATAAAAAATTATAAAAATAAAAATAGCGATTTCAGATGGGGAAAATGTGTGTGTCTGTTTCCCTCACACCTTAAAAACTTTTGAGCGAATTGTCCTAGTCGAAAGATTTTTTTTTGTATTCGAAAGATCTCGGCGAAGACATCTTATTTGCATATTTTATTTAAGCAAGTTCTTGTTCAACTTCGAACAGTTCAAAAACTAGCGCCTATGAGGAATTATGAAACAAGTTATATGAACCCTGGATATAAGATCCAAGTTCCTTCCGACAAAATTATTGAAAGGAGCTCTTAGCAAGTAATATTTTTTTTATTTGAACGATTTTTGTTGAATATTGAGCCGTTCAAAAAAAGTTGACATTAAGATCAGCGAGGAAATTACAATCCTATGTAAATCCTGATCTAAAATACGGATTTGCTTGGAACGAACTTTATCGGAAGGATATTTTGATGTATAACATGTACAGATATGAATTTCCTCCAGAACTAAACGAACCTATTTTTCCATGAAATGTTTTTATCTGGATTTTTAAGGATATTTCTGAATGAATCAATGAATAAAATGAATGAGGGAATTAATGAATGAATAAAAAATATATGAATGAGGGAATTAATGAATGAATAAAAATAAATAAATGAGGGATTTAATGAATGAATAAAAAATATATGAATGAGGGAATTAAAATGTCTTAACCATTGAAAATTTGCAGAAATTGGGAACTAAACCTAAATGAGAAAGAGCAAGAGATAGATTTTAAATTTGATGTTGGTGTATACGGAAAGTTAGGTTAGTATAGTTCTAGACGGAACTTCCAGTTCTCTTTCTAAAGAAATACTTTAGCATCCCATAATATTTACTAGTCACGTACTATAGAGTTAAAATACGGCATATCAAATAGAATTTATGCTGAAGCTATTCCTTTTAGTAAACCATGCGTTCTAAGGAAACATAAAACCCTGGCATTTGATGGAATAAACAGGTGAATTTTGAAACCGAAACGAAAGAAATATCTTCAGAGTAACTTAAACTTCGTAATGTGAGTACTCAAAAATAAACTTTGAAAGATGAAGTATCGCGGGCGTTGAACTTCAAAGGAAAAACTCAAAATTGTTTTTGATTAAAACAAACTTAAACAGAAAATTAAAAATGTATTCCTTGAAGTTGAAATACGCAAAAAAAAGAGAGAGAGAGAGAGAGAGAGAAGGAACTTTACGCACATCGTGGGAAATCATTTTCATATGGAACATTTCAAAAACCTTTTTCATGAAACCGAATTTATTAGAAAATAATAAACTCATAGGCCTTTATTAACGCTGCACACTTCTATGAGTACTTAAAAATTTTTAAATTATAAAACAAATTATGTGCAAGGTTCTTTCATAGGGATAATTTAACATCTTCATTTATGAAAAAAAAATAGACAAGCAAATTAGGAATTTATGCCCATGATGCGAGTATTTAAAAAATAACAAGAGCATTTAAAGAGAACTTTTTGTAACATAAAAATACTGTAGGCGATTAAGTTTACCAGGATAATTTAAAATCATTCTTCAATAAACTAACTTTCATCTAAGAAAAAACACTATAAGACATGCAACTGAATATTACAAACATAATAGCAGCAGAAACATTTTCGTAATATTTGCTCTTTACAAGAAATATTATACAAAAAGTTACAACTATTTTGCATTTTTAGTTGTATATTATTGTATTTATTTTTAGGAAAACACTGGCTTCCTACAGCGAAATTTCTTACTTTCCTCATTTAAGAAATATTCTAAGCATTTCTTTTCTTCAAAGTTATGATAATGTTTCAAAAAAAAGAAGAAAAAATGGGAAATTTGAAACGGTATATTATACGTGTCAAAAATACATCTAAAATATCACACGACACATTTTTTATAGATAATTTATACCATGAGGGGGGGGGGAACATGCATAATGCTAGTGAAATAAAGTTACTCCTTCCGTCGCATTAAAATTCTGTGAGATCGCTTTTGCTGAAAATCTTCCGTTATTAAACGATTTCATTAAACATAACCTCAACTTATGTTGCGTAACTTAAGCTCGTTTAATAGTTTGTTTGGCGAAGAGCCATCAGACGCCCTTGACTTATATGGTAGCAAATTCGTGCCAAGTGCCATTAGCAGCTAATACTGTGAAATTTCATGATGCATTTAATATGGTTAGAAGCAGTGCTATTTTTGTTATGCTTAACTTTTGGAATGAAATGCTTCTATTCTCGGAAAGCCAAAAGAAAAATTCTTACTGCTTAGATACGGTCAAATTGAGAGATATTATGGTGAATTTTAAGGGGAAAAAGTGAAGCAAATCTAAAAAGCAACGTGCTTAGATTATGCCTACAAACTTTTAAGCGAAGAGAAAACTAATTTTTTAAAACTAATTTAACATTATATTTTTTTAGAGTCATACTTGCGCTCAGCTTTAGATCTTTTATTACGCAGAATATTCGTATCACATAGACAGGGTTCACACTGGGGAAAAATACAAGGTGAGATTTCCCACCTTGACCAAAATTTTAAGTGGGATTTTTATAATTTAAGTGGGAGTTTTTGTTTTTGTCTTTAAAAATATTACTAATGTGTCCGATCATGATAAAATACAAACTATGTAATAAAAGATGATTATATAAGCTATGCTCAACAAAGAAAGAATAAACATCAACAAGGTTCACCCAAAACGGATCCTTCACAAAATTCGCGATCGCAAAAATGGGTGCTTTATAAATTGTAAGCATGAAAAAGATCCTCTGGTATTTTGGTTATTTAACCATAATTCTTTGTGTGATTTTTATAAAAAAATCCTAAAAAATAGTTTAATGTTTCTTCTGATCATATGTCATTTTATCTATTGATGTTTTTCAATGAAAACAGTATATTTTAGAAACCATCATTCTCTTGTAACGTTGTGACCAAGGAAGATCCCCTTTTTCCACTCCTTTTTTTAACTTTAGTCCTCTGTGATAAGAATAAATAAAGATGTCTGCCTTCACAAAGGGCTTAAATTGTTCAATAATACCAAGGAATGAAGAAGTTGTCAATCTTTCCCCCATGTTATTATATATGATAAATAGGGTTCCTAGATTCTTTGATTAATAGGGATAAGATGGCAGTTGAAAACTAACATACTCCATTTAGGTTGTTATGAATTATAAGTTTAGAATAGTAGTTTTGTTTCGCGATGTTTCGAACGCGTGTCCGCTAGTTGCGGGAACAGCGCGCAAATGAACTTTTTCTGAGTGGGATTTCCAAAAATATTGCGGGAATCGCGCGAACCCTGCATAGAAATCTATACAGATAAGTATATATCCATACGTTCAATCTAACAAAAAGGCATTTACTTAAATCGAGAGTTAGATTAGCGCTTGGAAGGTTTTTTTTTTTTGTTTTTTTTTAATGACAAGAAAAGTGTTCGTAATTGTTGCGAAAATTGGAACAAAGAATATAAATATTTGCTTATTACACCGTAAAAAAAAAAAAAAAATCACTGGAGTGTTGCATAAAAAAGGAGCAAATTTGCTGGCTACAAAAGACATTGCTTTATTTTACTATCTTTTGGTTCGTGTCTAGATATGTTGCACTAAAACTTAATAAAATGTAGAACCATCCTTTGTAGCTAGCAAATGTACATCATTTCTTAAAGTATATTACTACCGACTGTTTTACAGTGTATGCATCTTCCAGCGATGGTGGTTATTTTTGTAAAAGAGAATGGAACATCTAGACAAATACAAATTCATCACGGAACTGGTCACACTGCAAGCTTTGCAATAACACACGTTTATCAAAGTTGAAATTGAAAATCTTCTGAGAAACAAACTTAAATGTTTCGACTATTGTTGATATTTTAAATATTGTTTCATTGAAAACTTTAATTCGAATCTCTCAAGCCGTGGCCCCTTCAAATTGAATAGGTATCATTGAAGAAGATTATATATTCAGATTTTTTTCTGATTAGGTTATTGGGACACATTTTACGGAGATTTTATTTTCAAACTTTCTATTTTTTTTTCTTTTATAATTTACTTATTTATTTTCTTTTTCGCTTGAAGTTTTTAAGTGTAATGCTATTAGTCGTCTGAGAAATGGTTAATCAGCATTCTATTGCGATCTTAAAATACTTAAATGAAAAGTGTCCTATTGTTCTAATGTATGAAAAATATCGTAATGTATGCAAAAAAACAATGGTAAAATTATTTGACTATACGCAAAAAAAATGCTAGTAAAAACTCAGAAATACAGTTTTTAAATGCACAAAAGATATAATGCACGTTACGATAGCTGAATTTTAATTTTTCGCGAGTAAAATATAAAGGATAATTCCCTGCATTACAGAGCTTACCCAGCTATAGAGTAAGCGCATGGAGATAAATTTTTACGCAAAAATATTCAGCATAACGGATATGACAACTACCATTTGTAAGCCTTAAATTTATATAAAATTGCTTAGAAAGATTTAGTTAAAATACCGTTAAAAACCCTTTGTTTTTATGCGAATAATAATAGCTTTAAAAAAAATAAACACTCTTGTTCCACCAAGAAATTTAACTAAGTAATGGCTTTTTAATGATGTTCCTCATTGTAGTTCGATTTATATCTAAAAATTCAAAAACTGTATCATGTAAGCAAACGTTAAACTCTCATATTTAAAACCAAATTGATTATTTTTTCCCTTCTACACCACGTGCTCAAGCAGCCAATCTATATTGAAGATAACTCCAGCTTTCAGAGGCTTTCCTTTTACATCATGCTCAAAAACCTAATTGTAAATAATCCATAATCCACTAAGATACGTACGGCAGCGAAATGCTTTTGTGTTGCGAGTTTGAAGAGTAGGAGGAAATAAGAAAGGACCACAGCTGCCTCTCTCCCAAAACTCGCTCTTTTGTAAAGCGAAACTCTTCTTTTCATTCTTTCTTTCTTACAATGTTGATTCTTTCGAAATGACGCAATAATCATCCAATTGCTACCGAGTTTGAAAAGTGAATTTAAAATTCAAGCTTTGATAAAAGTTGTATAGAAGCTGAAAGAAATCCATATCGCCTGGTGCATATGATTGTACTTCATACATACGGGGAATTACATTCAAAAGCGACCAGAGAGCACTTTTCGAAATTATTTTTTTATGCATTTCCGAATGTGTATATTTATAAACAGCAGATTATTAATACGGATAAAGTTATCATCAATCTTTGCAACTGAATTTATGCATATAGAAAAGGACTTCAAAATTTTAAAGAACATAACTAAGTGGGGCATTAAAAAACTTTTGTACACAAAAATCATAAAATTCTTAGAGCTTTTCTTTCACGAACGTATTATTAAAATGAATAGCTGTAAGCGTTTCTTAACACTTTCATTTTGTTTCTATTTATAAATTTTGCAATTGAAAACGTTCTGATTTTTAACTTCCAGGGGGCTTTTGGTTCCCATTTATAGCACAGTAGAAATAAGTATAAAGTTGTTTAGTTACAATGTAAAAAGGTTCCTGAGAGTTATGTAAAATTTAAAAAATAAATAATGTTTTGTGCGATTTAACGTTATCGTTTTGCAATATACGTGAAACGATATAACAAAAAAATAAGTTTTGCTCCGTTTTAGTATGAAAAAAGAAATCAAAGCATAAACTTACAGGGTTCAACTATCCTTTAGAAATCTTAAAAACGTTACTAAAAGAAAATCGGTAATATTCTAAACATTTATATCACCAAAACCAACAGTAACAAACACACACACACATCGAATCAAAATTTTTCCACCCAATTCACAATTTGGCAATGTTTTGATTTTTTGTTTAATAAATTCTACCCAGGGACCCAACTAACGCGAGTCCAAAAATGGCAATTTTCAGATATGTTTAACTGTATGAAAATTAACCAACAAGAGATAAAGCATACATTTTTTATGTTAACAATCATGTTGTGTAGCCTGGTTCATGTAACAGCTTTGTTACTAGGCAACGAAATCATTGGTTTAGTTTTTAAGCTCAGTTTTTAAAGTAGTGATAATCGGGCTCACGTTAGTGCGGCCCAGAGGTACAGAACTTATTTAAAGCGTTTTCGAATGTGGAATTTATTTTTTTTGCAGACTTATTTTATACTTCATTTAACTCCTGCTTAAAAAGCTTCTTAATACGACCAAATTATAAAATTTGTTTATCCATATGTTTCATATTAAAAGCTGTTGTGGGCAAAGCTTCCGTAAATTCAATCCACATATTTGATTAGAAGTTGTAAAATATTAATTAAATTTTCTTTAGAAACATGTTTTAACCAGTGAAAATGTAACAAAAATGTTTCTAAATAAAATGATTCGCTGAAATAGAACATTTTCTCCGAAGAACTTCATATAAAATAAAGTTGTACCCGAATTAACTTTATTTTTCCAAATGTTATTGTAAGGGGGAGGGGGGAGAAAACAGTCGCATTGACCACAGAAAGCTGGTGCAGTTTTCTTCATTTTCTTATATATAAAAAAAATTATTTTTGAATTTAATCCATATATTTCTCCTATTTAAAAACTAGTTGCAACAAATACAACTAATCTCTTCTCATTATTCATTTATGTTTTGCAACAGATTACTTTTTTGAGGAAGGTGGGAATAAAAATGTAACAGTTTTCAACGTAATAAAATGCTCACCATTAGGAGAAAAAAAAAAGCTTCAAGAGATGTCTCTTTCTTGCGGAAGAAGAGAAACTGTGACTTATCATTCCAAACTTAGAGAGAAATTACGTCAAGAAATCACGTACGGCTGGTTGCAATACATCGTCACCCAAGTCCCCAGAACTGCCAAAAAAGATGCAGCATACAGCAGTTAGTTTCCGAGTGGAGAATAGCGCTTTGATTGAAAGGGGCTAATGGGATTCAGCGATAAAAAATTTTAGAGCTATGGTAATGCCGATTTCTTCCAGCAATTTCTCGAGCGATTCTTCTTTGTCAGGCTGACGCTCACACGTGAATTGTTCGAGCAACCTTTGAACTTTGTTGGGCTTCTTTCTGCCTTATTTTTTCATGTCCGCTTCGTTGGAGACTTTCTCGAATTCCGTCTTTCACATTTGTTTTGCTTACCAAGCAGCTTAAGAGAAGACTTATTGTAATGAGTTTCTATCAGTTAGTTTTGTTCTTTTTGCCTTGATTGGAAACAGCTAGAATTATTGCATAGTTTTTAGTTTATGTTTGCTAATAGAATCAGTTTGACTCAACCGGATACTTTTTTAGGATCGGGTTGAGAATTTTGTTGACTATTTAGGATTCTTTGTGATTAATTCCTTAAAACTTTTAAACTGATAAGTACTTTCGAATTAATGCATATATGATTCATTCTATATTGATTTTTAAATTGTTGAATGCCGTGAGCTTTTGCACTTGTTGTGAAGGCAACGAAAATGAATGCATTTCTAAGGGCTTTATATTATATATATATATAGATAGATAGATAGATAGAATTATTATTACTAATAACAAAAACTCACTTTCAAACTAAAATTTAAATGGTAAAGTTTACATGAACTGGAGCACTTTTTTTCTAAACCTAACAGTCTTTTCCAAAGTAGTTACTTGTTTCTAAAAGAATACATTACAAAGTTGTGCATTTCATCTCAGACTAATTAGGTTAAGGTTTTAACTTGTTCAGATTAAGTAATTTATTTGACAGCAAACAGTACAGTTTCTTTTTCTCAGATTGCAGAACAGTAAGTTTTTTACATCAGGCAATTTTGTTTAAAACCTTATTCACAGACCATGTGCCGAAAAAAACTTTTATTCTTGAAGTATAACAATATTCTGACAAACATAAATAAACGTAAAAAAGTAATAAATATTTTTAACTAAGATTGCAGATTAAATAGTACGTTGAGAAAACTACAATTTATTTTTTAACCAAATGAAACAATATTCTTTTACTTTTCAAAATATTTTTTGAGATCCGGAATTAGTTACTTAATACAACATCGATGCAAAAATCTGTATGTAATATAAAGTGGTTTAAAGTTTGTTTTCTTACGAACGGCATTTATATTAATAATTCCTCTTCATTTCCTTTACTCTTTCCTTACATATATCATTTTTTCTGTTTTACTTTTCCTTTTTTTTTTAACATGCAATATTTTCTTCGCAGTGTGGTATATATTTCTTTTTCAACAGTCGCATTACTGTTGCGTGTATATAGTTTTCCGTCAGAATAAAACTAAACTAATACTATGAACATCATTATTATTCTTTTGTAGTTATTAATTAAATTTTCTCTTTAGTCTTTGAAATTAAAATTCTGACAACAGAGATAACCGAAAATATTTTGCTTCAAGTAACTGGTCCCATTCCAAAACGTTTATGTCTTTAAATAACTTAAAAGGAAATACCCATTCAAGAATAAGGGCCCTGTTATTATTACAAGCTATGTGACCGAAAAGTGTGTGAAAGGAAATTTTAGTGTTTAAAATATTTTTATTTGTACTATTTCTAAAAAATTGCATTTCAGCATATTTATGTCTACCATAAATGTAAAGATATTTTTTTACCCATAAATCTAAAAATACAGTTGCTTTCTCAATTGAAAGTAAGTAGTGCAAAAAATATTATGTCCTCTATTAGAGGTTAAATATTATATTAACATTAATGGCGTTATTCTTTAAAATGTTTCTTAAAATGCAGCTTTTTTCTCTTTAAAATATGTATTACTTCACAAAGAAAAAAATTTTCCCTTCAGCCCATTAGCCGTAAAAAGGAAACACTCCATAATTTTCTCAAAAATATATCAAAAAACCAAATAAAACATTAAAAAACTTACGCAGAGAGTATAAAAAATAACACCGCCTCTGGTTCTCATAGCATTTACTCGTCACGTATTATATTGAGGTAAAATAGAGAATATTGAGTAGGACACATTGAGGAACCATTTGCTTCCAGACCATATGTTGAGTAAAACATGAAACCACTAAAACTTGCGAGCAAAGAGAATGAATCGTAAACGTCGAGAAAAATGGTGTTTTCGAGATGTTTACGCGCATGAGAGAAAATAGAGCTATATCAACACGAAATAAGCTTCAAAAGTTGTATATAGATCACCAGAACTAGGGTAAGGAACAAGCTGGAAATATTTAATTTCAGCCTTTGAGAAACGTGAATTTTGATTTCAGTTTTTACGCATCATTTGCAGCAGTTTACGTGAATGGAAATATCTTGGTTCATATAAAGCAGTAGGAAATGTTTTAGTTGCATGTTAAATTTTTTGGCAGTGTTTTGAATGGCTATTGCATTTGCAAGGAATCGTATAAAAAGCTACTCCAAGAGCAGGCTTTCAAATTAAATATATTACGCTCCAATTGGTAATAAAACAATTAAAGGGATTCTAGGATAATAAAGAAACATTTTTTCGAGATGATGAGGAATTAAATACAAAAGTATCAATCTATTACAAAAATTACCTTGTATAAATAACAGTTAATAGTATTCCCAGTAATTTAAGGTAGTGTTCAATATCTAGCTGTTAGTGCAATATCTAAATATTATCTGAATCAACACAGTTGTGTTTCTGTTACGCTACTATTACCAAACTGAAGAGTGAAGACGTTGTTTAAATGTAATATATTATCTAGTTCTCAGTGCTATGTCTAAATATAACTAAGACAGTTGTGTTATTATCACGCTACTTTTACCACAGACGAGTGAAAACGTTGTTTAAATTTAATATACTTTAACTAATATACCAGTTATATGCTTCCTACAGCTTCTCTATCCGCATTTTTGTTTATATAAAAAGAGAGCACATAAAATTATTGTAAATAAAAACTATATATATATATATAACGAGAAAGAGAGATTTTCATGAGATTTATCTTAATAAAAATAATTAAAGGATAAAGTAATCATTGTTTGAGGTCATCCAAAAGTATATTTGTTTTGTTTATTATTTTGGCGGACTAATATATATATATATAATTTTATTTTATTCAAAAATTTTATAACTTTAATATAAATAAATTACCTTTCTCCACCAAACCCCTTCCTGTTAGCCGAGGCCTTAGGATTGCTTACGCACGGGGAGAGGTGGTGGGGTCTACGGATTTTACATGCACATATCCCCAAGTATACATGGTGGTCTTCAGTGATAAATAAATTACTAGATGAAATACAAAAAAAAAAAAAAAATTTAATGTTATACCAACTGTGTTTTTAAGCATATTTTTAGAAACGGATTAATTGTTATTTTGAGTCGCACGGTGTCTTCCGAATTTCCTATAAATGAATCTTATCGGAGCTTTTTTGTCTGAGGACTAAATACGGTTTTAGATTAAACATTTACTTATTTTTGGTATTTCTAATTTCATAACCCCACGCCAGTGCCACATAAAAGGGCCGTTGGATGCATTACATCATTTAAAAAAATGGAGAAAAATTGGACGGAAGTTTAACTGTTCATGAACCTTTACGTAGAACAAAAAAAGAAAGAAAAGAAACAAGTTGAATGAAATAACATTATTCTTGCTATTGTGATAAAATATTTTCCTTGTGGAAAAGTTCATTCTCCTCGCGAGAAAAGGAAGTGTGTCCAAAGCTCCCTCCTTGAGAAGAAATGTAACTATGTAATTTTTATATTTTTTTTTTTTTTTTTTGTAAAATTTTATTGGTAATAGGTTTGCCTACTCACGTATGTACATCAAAAGTAATACTTCTTAAATCTATAGTTTTTTTTTTATGAATTTTTACTTCAGATGACTATGTTTTTCCTCTTCGTACCATATACGAAATCATTAATTTAGCTTTTTGGGAGAGTTTATCAATACTAGAATGTAAAAGAAACACTCAAATGAATCGTCCGTAATAAATTAATCGATATATAATTTTTTAAAACATAACAACTGAAAGTTTTAGTCTGTGGTTTTTGAAGAGTTTATTTGGTAACTTGAAGCGTTTGATGTATATCTTAACGCCATCTTTGTAACCAATTTATGGTTATCCCATGAAATATATCTATTACGACGACTTTCTTCGAAAAGCTTTCATTGCTTCACTCTTTCTGGTGATTCAGTTGCTTTAGCGAAAGATAAAAATATCTCTCTGCAGCAAATTCAGTAATTAATCATGTTTTCGTTTCACTAACTAAGTAAAGATAGTTAAAGTGTTACTTACTTAATAGTTTCCTGGCACAAGTCCATTGTTTACTCTTTTATTTAATAACCACAATAATTCATTAATGAAGGTTATGGAAAACATGAGAGTAATCATTCATAACGCCTTTAGGTATTTTATGGCCATATTATTGTAATACATTTTTAAGGGTTTTTTTTTTTTTTTTTTGTAGGAAAGTTATTTTTTTTTTTTTTTTTGCGATTCATGAAAGCGATAACTCGCACAAGCCTTTTTAAAATTAAAATAGTGCATTTTCTCGTAATTTAGAATTATTCCATTACAGTTATTGACGGCATATTCAATTAATAAACGAAATATGTTCCCAAGAAATATACAAATCGTAAAATTAATATTTTTTTGCAATATTTATGCAGTAAGTAGTATCAAATCTACAGAAAATATACAATGAAATGAAACAAGTATTTCACTAAGCACCAGTAAAAATGTTTCATTCAACTGTAGCTGTACTAAACAATTATGCATCTATGCATATAATAAATCTATAATAGGAAAACTTTAAATCGATATTTTGTCCATCGAAATGGACAGTATTTTATAGCAGTGTGCAACAAAAACCATGTTTTAAAAACCATTCTTTAAAAATCACAATTATAATTTCATTAAAAAATATTTGAAAAATCAAATTAAGTAGCTGTGTGCGGGTTTTTCACTTTGTTTTATTATTGTACTTTTTTCTGAGGTTATAAATATGAGAACCGTCAATGAAAAGGAAAATATTTATTTCCCAATCATATCTCTTCTGAAATCAATACGGAAATATTTTTATAATAATAAAACTTATGTGTTCGCATTGGGAAAAATATAAAAATCAGTAAAATACATAACAGTAGAGCTTTCAAATTGTATATCGCATAAATATATATAGTTCTTGAATTGAGGTTAAAACCATTTCCAAGATCGCTGATTTGACGTGTACCGTCTAGTTGACACATTGCAACTTAATGTTTTTTTTTTTAAATAATATTCTTTATAATACCATGAGACGCATTTAAAATAATCTAATTGATTGAAACAAAAACTGTCGAGATGAAGTACATAATTCGTTTCAGTGAAGTGTCCGGAAAGCTATTGGTGAATTCCATATAATATGAGACTTGACAAAATACTTTTTTTTTGTTTCGTTTTAGGTACTAAATATTAAACTAACTAAATAAATGTTGGTGTTCTCTTACACAGCCTCGCACCTTACTTTGAAAAGTGGAAGAATTTTTGTCTAAACGATGAAATTTAAAAAAAAAATATGTACGTGTAAAAACATTTTGAAAACCATGTCAAATTTTCGCGATGTATGTCACAATACGTTTTTATTCAACTGACAGGGTGGCGTAGTGGTAAGACACTGGCCTCGTACGCGCAAGGTCGCAGAATCACACCTGGCCCAAGTCGATGTATTTTCAAGATGCAGAAAACCGTCAGCCCCCATGCCGTATGATGAAACGGCATGTTAAAGGTCCCTTGAGTATGTGTTTGGTTTAGGTACTCTCGACAAATTTAAATCCCTAGTGCAGTTTCGCATCATTTAGAGCTCATGTGCCGCCATCTAGGGGGTAACTGAAAGTAAAAATTCTAAAGTGGTAATGGCATCCGCCGATAGTGGTGCTACTTGAAAGAATGGATGCCTGTTTCCGGGGGATGCACTAGGTTCGCAAAGATTAGTGATCATACACAGCCCCATTAGAAGGAAGATATATATGCTTTTATTCAAAATATTTATTTGAAAGACTATATTTTTTCTAATTTTTTTTTCTTTAAAGTAGGCATACAGATGTGTAAGCACATCAAAATGTATTAATTTATACTAATATTTAATACCTGAAATAAATGCGAGAGACATCCCAAAAGACATATAGAATTAACTTAATGAAAATTTATTCTAACTATTGTAAAACACACAAGCTTCACACATAATCCGGAACTCATGTCCGTATTTAACAGATGACCAAACCGGATTTTAAGAGGTATTCTCTTTCCTCATACTTGGCACTTCCCATGCTTCAAGACGCCTCATTGTATGTCGCCCGAATGCCATCGAGGCAACAGCTTTGGCATGCTGGAAGAAACAGCTGTTACCTAGAATCGCTTTTCATGAGAATAATGTTCCCAAAGAATTTTTCTTTTCGGTCCGATTAATAACGATCGTACTGTCAGGAATGATGCTCTTTGCCAAGATGTTACACGGAGCCTGTGAATGGTGGGTCCGGTTTTCGTTATCGGTGGTGCAGAAAATTGTCGGTGGAAACTAATTATGGCGGCACCGGAGTCAAATATCTCCTTGGTACGTATGGATACCGCTTTCAACGGGGAAGGCTTTTATCACCGAGCATCTAATTTTTCACAGAACATTATAATGTAAATAGCACATTACACTGGTTGGATAAATCTACCTTATTGGCTAAACAATTATTAATTTAAGCATTTACTTAAGCGAGAACATTTCTAGTAATCTATTTCATAAAACGAAAGAATAGCTTAAGGTAATCTAATTTTCTGTCTGTTAAAATTATACAAAAACTCCTACAATTATTACACTAACAAGATGCGTTATATAGTTTTCATTTATAACAGAGAACCTAGATTAGTAGAGTAAATAATATCACGACGAGATTTGCTTTAGGAAGAAACATAGCTTTGAACAATAAAATAACGATATAGTTTAAGGAATCTTCATTATGTATATATATATGTTGGAAGAAAACTTGCATAATTTAGAAAATATGATTGTTCCGACTTTGTCGTCATCAAAGCGAAATTGTGATAAATTTTATCTGGAAGAGTATGATAAAATTAACTGGCACATATGTATTAACAAAACCGCTTCCAGGACTTGGGCAAGCAATTTCACATTATGATCAATTTAAAAAAGTTTTTACAGTGCACACGTCGGTTTTTTTTTTGCTTCATTAATGCCTATTTAAAAAAGTACCACGTGTTCTATAAGCCTTTTTGTTAGATTTGATCATAATAAGTGAAATGAACTGAAGTACAAGATTATTTATCGTGAAGGAGATAGAGAAGTAGTATTATTAACTAGTAATTGCGAAACTTTACGAAGGAAATACGTAAAAAAGAACTACATAAGCAATAATAATAATAATAAAACATTTATAATTTTTAAACTTTCACCACAAATGATTCATTTCCGGTTTTAACATTTCTATAGCATAAAATAATTTCATTTTTATTGTAAAATATGAAAAATAAATAAAGTAAGATAATCGCTCATTATATTTCATAACATAAGCTTTTTAGATATTATTTTTATGTAAATGACGTATTTACATAAAACAAGTTAGTATGCAATATTGGACTCGTGCACTTCAGGAACTCCAACCTTGCATTTTAATTTTTTTTTTCACATCCATATATCGAGAAGAGATCATAATAATTTGCTTAAAATAAACTATTAAATAAACGAATGCTGCCCTCATTATATTCTGGAGCGTAATAAATTACGTGCAAATTTTAAATAATATTATTTCATTTCCATGCAGAATGTGTATGAAAAAATAAATTTAAAAACAAAATGAGGCATCCCCATATGCTTCTATCCATTTAATGAGGCATCGCCATATGCCTCTCTCCGACGGTTAATATTTTTCACTACCTACATTTCCACATCGGGTTTTGAAGAGTCGGAATTTGTGAAATGAAAGCATTTCAGTGCCGTAGCAAGCAAAGAAATTTCAAACATGAGATTTGAGATATCAATCCGAAAAGTGTTGCAGGCGTCAGAAGCTCCTGTCAGGAAAAAAAATCCTGCGTCGAAAAATTTAATATGCCCCTTCTTTTTTCTCACTACACTTGAAATTTTATTAAAAAATATTGTGCTTATTTCTTTCCGTAGTATATACCTTTAATATATCTATATGTGCATAAATTGTGTAATAATGAATCTCAAATAGATGTTCATCATGGGTTTAGTAATTCTTATTAAATATTTCAGACTCGTTAATTGCATGATGCGTAAGAATTAAATATATAAAACGTACATAGTTATATACAACTAAACTAGTATTAAGTATATAAAACAATAAGTGTATAAAACTATGCACCGCTCTTAAGTTGAAGAGTGGTGTGTAGTTTACCATTGGGTTTAAATGTGTATGTATTTGTAAATTTGCATGACATTCTAGCTGAAGTTTTTCTCGAGAAAATTGAATGAGTCAAAGTGGATTTTTGATAGAATTTACCTGACAACGTCTATTTTTCATAAGATGTGCCCCGATAAATCTTAGTAATCAAAGCAGACAAAATAAACATTTTCTGTATTTAGTTTCGCAAGAAATTACATTGGTTTATGGTGGTCGAACAGTTGTTTCCTAATTGAAATTCGATGGGAATGAATGGTAATAAATACCAAAAAGATTTTTAAAAAGTTTCATAACATTAAATGTCGCAAACAGGCATGAAGAAAAGAACAGTAACGCAACGTATAAATCTCAACATTTAAAGAAAAAAAAACTACTGCGAAAACCATTTTTTTGCTACATGTGACGGCGACAATTTAAAGCATTTATAGGAGAACAACGACAAGTTAATTTCTTTTAATGTAGAAATTTAGGCACTACTCATATTAACTTACAGCATTTGGACTCATATTGAAGAAGCATTGCATAGACAACACGTAGACAAAACGCTTCATATTTCTTTTTATTACAAAATTGACGATTAACTGTTGTTTTCTAAGAAATGTATTTACGTATGCAAGACACTGGCCATGTAAAGAAGTCACCACCTTAAGACCATGGTATAACAAAATAATAAAGAAACTTTATGCATGCACAAGTAAACTATAAAAAAATGTAACGTTAAGAAAGTACAAATGAACATGAAAATGCAGACATGTTTCGGGATTGCTTGGAATCCCGTTTTCAATGCACTAGTGGAGCTTCTACATGCAAAACATTTAGATGTTTTTGCGTCTAAAAGCTCCACTATTGCAATGAAAAAGGCATTCCAAGCAGTCCCGAAACATATGTCTGCATTTTAATGCTCATTACTGATTTCTTAACAGGATTTTTTTTTTACAGTTTACGTGGTTTAACAGTCATGCTAGCAACAGGCGTTCATACTTTATTTCAGAATAAAACGTCTGTATGCAAAAAAAACGCGTTTATCTTTCTGTTCTCATATTCCTGCCAGCCTCGCACTGTTTTCTGTATATTCCCCAAACGCAAATGATATTCATGACTCCCGCAACGCAACGAAGCAAGAACGAGAGTGAAATGCATTTACGCAGCAAAAGTAAGATAAAAATCTATCGCAGATATGTGCCTACTGCTTCGCCCAGCGGAGTAAACCTAAGACATATTTAAAAATTGAATTATCTCCAGACAAAATCGAATCCCATTCGCCTCTCAGCTCACGTGCCGCTGTTGACAATGCTTCCGCTTCCGGCTGGTTTTAGAGCTTTTATTCGGCCGATAAAATATGAATTCTAAATTGACGGTCGTGAAGGCTAATTTGAATATCGCTGCTGTTTAGAACGCATTTCGGCCGGGATCTATATCCATAGATACCGGATGCGTGAAATTGGGGGAACCAAAATGGCCGAAACTAAGCTTGTCATTTCATCCCACATAGTTTCCGTTAAGATTGGAATCGTTTTAGTTTCTTCGCAGTTTTTAATATGATCCATAAGGAAGAAAACATGATTTTTTTTATATGGTGCTGGGTGTGACGAACCAAAGTTGTGAAGAATTTATTCGGAAAGTTCGAAGAAAAGTTAAATCAGAAACTTGAAATTAATATTTTCTTCGAGAATTTTTTCCCGCTTTTACTTGACGGTTTTGAATACATTCGATAATCTAAATTGAATTTCCCGACGATTATTAAAATTTTAAATTCAGATTCGATTCGTTTTCAAATTTAATGCATTTCTGAATCCTGAATTTTATATTCAACTAAGAAGACTCCTGGCGGAAAAAAAAGAATTATCTCTCTCCCCAATAATTCTAGCGCCCCGGTGCTTTATAATAATTTATTAAAATTGGAAACGACGAATTATTTCATTTTGGATTCAATTCACAAATTTAAAACCCTGTAAAAAGTTGAAAATTTAAAGAGGTATTAAAAATTTATGAATTAAGTGAAATATTTTAAACGTATACGTACACACAAATATTTTATTAATTATATATATATAATTAAATAAACATTACAGTTCAATTAATGAAATTAATTTAATTGAAATCACATAAAGTCATAAAAATATATTTCTAAAACTGCAGTACTTTAGGTAATATATTTTACGTGACTAGAAGAAAAATAAAAAAAAACTTAAATTTTTTTCCCAACTGAATACCTGTTGTTATTTTTATTAATCTGAATTTATTTTTAAGAGTAGTATATTATACTGACTCCGAATGAAGATTGAAAATAACAATAATAACTTTTTCAGCTTACAATATTTACTGTAAAGAGATCATGCGGGTAAATTCGAGACGTTTAACAATGATCTATTGAATAAAAACGGTAAGAGTAACTTAGCTTGTGTGAATCTGTATATATATATATATATATATATATATATATATATATATATGAAAGAGAGAGAACGAGATGATTAATAAGTTTAGCTCTGAGAAAATATGGGACGTATACAGCATTTTTAGGCATAAGTAGGCAAAAAATAGGTACAAGATTGCAACACACTTTTCACAATAAATAAAATTATTCGTACATCTCTTCTAGACACTCATTTTTACAATAGAAATTGTATTTTTAAATTCAGAGTCAAATTTCTGAGACATCTAATTGTAACTGATAGACTTCTACGATATCAGTGACTTAAATGATATACTAATCCGTTCATTGTGTTAAATTACACTTCGCAGAGTAATTTCTCTAACCACCTTTAGTTAAGAAAATTGTATGTACCTATTTTTTATATAAATATTAAAAGAGATTTAGAAATGCTCTTTCTTAGAGATAGTTCATGATTTATTTTTCAATGTGCTGTTATTTGAAAATTGCGCTTTTTTTTAAATTTTAATTCAGGTACATTGAGTAAACAAAACGGATTACGACATTTCTCGGTCTAATCAGACTTGGAAAACGATTATGCTGCCATCTGTTGATAAGTGCGAGATTTACAATAGGGAGTTCGTGAGTCAATTGAGATCAGTGCGTTTTATGACATTTTCATTAAAATACCACCATCCACCACGATTTCTAGAGGTCAAGTAGCAAATATATAACGGTGGAAGAAATTATTCAATGGAGAGGTTTCAGACGAAAAGTTAAACACATAAAAAGAAAAAGAAAAAAGCATTCAAAGAAAAAGTGTTTCAAGGGGGAAAAAACACTATCGTCCTTATATCAATAATTTTACCAGTGAAAGGTGAACCTTGCGTACATTGCGTCCTAAAATATTTGATTTTAAAGTTGAGCTAATAGCTATATACTATTATTAGCTCAACATAAACCCAACAGTGCATAGTGTAGCCATTTGGCAACACACGTTTTTACTCTCATACCAGCTTTAATAACAGTTTTGGAACAATTTTTTTTTGCAAGAAGTATAATATAAGCCTAGATTTAAGTCATTAGCTCATAAAATTTCCACTAGATGCCGACATAAGTTAAATTTTCAAACTAACAAGCATATTTGGCAAAATTTAAGTTCAGAGCCGAAAACGTTAAGTAAAACAGCAACATTCAGCAAAAAAAAAATTCTTTTCCAATAAACAAAAATTGGTAATTAAAGAGTGATTGTTTGTTTATATTTTTGGTGAATTTTGTTTCATTTGATTCCATAATTAATTACCCAGATAACAAAATTCATTTGTAGCCATTTGGCAACACCATGCAGGAAGCAGGTATAAAACTACAAAACAACGTTTGTTCCAATTTCCGCCTGAATTCATAGCCGAGTATAAAATATCGTTAAATTTGCAATTTGAAAGGTTTAATGAGTCTAATTGTCGACAGGGTGGCGTAGTGGTAAGGCAGAGGTCTCTGACGCCCAAGACTGCAGGTTCGAATCTGGCCCAAGTTGGTGGATTTTCGAGATGCAGTAAATCGTCTGCGCCCATGTCGCATGATTGTGCAGCATGTCGAACATGAAGAGTGATTTTAGCTGTAATTTTCAACCGGAACTGTATGTCTAAACAAATTACATTTTAAGATATCATGTTTCAAAAATTATGCTAATTAGGTCATTAAATATTAATGAGGTAAATAATATTTAGGTTAATATGATTTTTCCCTCTAAAATGTCATCAAAGACACATCACTGATCAACTGTGGAAAAATTGGATTTTTTCAATCAAAATTAAAGAAAAAAAATCCGAGTGTGTACGCATACCTTAAAGCATGTTGCTGCATGGTGTAGCCAATTGGCACAGTTTTGTTTTTCCTCTGAAAAATATAGTTGTTTTTGAAAAGTATTTTTCCTTTAACTTACTCTGTTATAGAATAAAAATATATTTTTTTCAGAAGAAATAAAAAAAAAATCATGCATTGTAGGGTTAATTTCAAATATTTTAGGACGCAACGTACATAAGGTACGCATTAATAAGAACAATATACATATATTGTTCTCATCTTACGTTTTTACATTTTCCCTATTTGTAAATAAATTGGTGCATAAACCATAATAAATCAGACCATTATTCATTATAAGTCAGAATAGCTATAATTTATTCCCAATGAGCTTGGCGGGATCTCTATGAATGAAGAATCCCCGAATGACATTAGTGAAATAAACATTACACCGACGGTTAAATTATGTGATTTCAATTAAATTAATTAAAGTCGTAAAAACATATTTCTGAAACTGCAGTGTTTTAGGTAACATATTTCGTGACTATGTAAGAAAGGTGACGAAAAGCGCTACTTTTTCCAAACCGAATATACAAATACCAGAATATAATATTTTTTCATGTGAGAAAAAAAAATACAAAACCCGATTTTTTTCGCTCATTCATTTGTTAATATACCCATTTTATTATAGCAATCAAAAAGTTATCGTTAGTTCTGTTAGACGTTATTTTGTTGGGAATATGTAGTTAAGTTCTGAAGAGGACGTCTAGTTTTCTTAAGACACCACTTATTTTATTATTGAAAAACTATGTTTCTAGTTTTCTTCAGAGCATAACGAACAAGTATGTACGTATTTTTTTCAGTCACCATACCGCAGTTGGTTTAGAAAATGGCCGTTTTGTTTGGACTAGTGTGAATCTTCCTTATTTTATTTTTTTTTTATTTCCTTATTATAGTTCATTTATGTATTTCATTATTTTTATGTACTTATTTATTTTTATTTTTCGCATTTTGCTTTGTCTTATTTTTTTATACATTTATTCCATTTCCCTACCATCATGTTTTCTTTAAAAAAATCGTGTAAAGAGCAACTGACAAATAAGCTTAACGGCTTTTTTTTCTGCGTGAATGAAAAAGCCAATTTCAAAGGGGGTGTACAAATGTAAACGTAAAAATGTCGTTTTGTTTCAAAACGGTTATTTTCGACCAAGTCCAGATTTAGGTTATAACTTCAGTTTTTCTATTGATATAGCATTGGGTAAAAAGACTGCCAACGGGCAGTTTGATATTTATGCCATGTGGTATTTTTTCCGTACAAAATACAAGATTATGTATCTTCTGTTAGTTATGCTAACAAAAAAAAAAAAAAGCTACTCAAATATTTTTAAATTGATTCTATGATTTGCAATTAAATATTTGAGTGCAATTAAATAAACAAATTAGCCTGCTGCCTTTTTTCAAGTAGAAACTGCTTATGCATTATTATTATTATTATTTCTAAATTTATATGTATATTTACTCAAATACTATTGTTTATTTTGTTACAGATGGACCTGCCCTGGTTCGGGTTAACATTTATATAAGAAGCATCAGTGAGATAGACGATGTGAGAATGGTAAGTGAATAATCCATACTTTTTGTTTCCGTATATGAATGTTTATTTAACTCACCGTCTAGTTTTCGAGAAGTTGTTTTTCACAATCCGTGAAAATTGCATTTCTAAGATATCCTTCAGGTAGAGAAAAGTTACAGTTCTTTGCCCTCATAAAATAATGTGGTCATTTTGTAGTGTAAAAGGTCGTTAACATTAAATGAATCGAGAAAATAAAATGTCAGTTAAGAAATATTGGCAATAGTTTTCTAGAGCATATTTTTATTAATACATTACGTAATACCTATTAAAAAAATAAATATGGTGGTTCTAATGTTTAAAGTATGTAAACTGGAGCTTTAAATTATCACAACAATTACAAGACAGAGTTAAAAATAGGTTATGGTTAAAATTTTATATTTTGACTCAAGTTACAACACCCTAACTTACAGCAATAAAAGTTAGTAATGATTCAGATTATTTTAGAAAAAAAAATAACTTTTTTAATAACAGAATTTTCCAAACGCAAATTTTTGGTTAATTTATCTTTAACCTATGTTACATTAAGTGTTATACCCCAGTTGCTTGTTTTTAGCTGGTTTTAATGCGGTTGGCTTTAAGATGCAAGTACATGTACATGCGTTCATTGTGTAAAGAATAATCATATGGGTTTTTTTATTTACGTACAAAACTAACACAAAGTGATAATGTGAACACAAAAGTATGAAGTTTCAGCCACAAGTTTCAGACTTATAAAAATAGGGATAAATGGATGGTGGGATTTTGGTGGAAGGTTTTCGGAGAATTACGTCAAAAAAAGATCAGAAATGGACACGTGGCATTTCAAGGATCTTTAGAAGTCACAAAACTGTCTAAACATTTCATGTAGGAGTTTTGACGCATTTGCCTTTCTTTTAACCTCGAAAACAGCTCAGCAATTCATAAGAAAACAGAAATGTTTTTTAGAAAATAAGGTTTAAGTCAAGCATGTTAAGAAGCTCAAAGGATAAACAAATGCGTTTTCAGAGAAATTATAAGATGGATTTGGGAAAACTTCTATAAACTGCAAACGGTATTTATTGAAATGTTTTCTCTTTGAAATTATTGCATTTTTTTAGTGTCAACTGTTTTTGAGAGTCTTCTATTGGGTTTTAGAATGTGCCCAAACTTAATAAGATGAAAGGAAACAGTACGTGTGTTTTTGCATCGATTGCTAATATTTACGTGCTTTTGAGTTGAAAGCATTGATATAATCTACATACATACACATTTTCTAAATTTGTGTACAAATTGATTGCAAAATTTTTTTTTCATCCAGACAAAAAAAAAGCAACGAAAACCAACAGAGTAAATACTTTTAATAAATAGAATAGATATATTTATATATGTATTTTCATGAAAAAAAGCTGAATTGTTGAGTAAACGTATATAACAAATTTGGTAAATAATAAGTCATAAAAATACCGCATCTACCTATTTCAAATTCAAGCGTCCGAACTTCGGAGTTCTGTAAAATCCGGTTTTGCGAAACGGAGTTTGAAAATTTTTAATGTAACAACAAGACAAAAACTGATGTCTGTACAAAATAAAGGACAATGTCACTGACAAAGTATCCAAGTTGATGAAGCGCAACGCAAAATTTAGCGCAAGTAATTTGCGCTCGTAAACTACCTCAAATAAAGATTTGTAAGCGCTTTCCTTTTTCCTATTTTTTATGATTTTTTTGTATTACTTTGCAAAATATAAGTCCTACCAAAAAAAATCTGTTGTATTTGCAAGCGTCCTGCATATGTAAATAACACGCTTTCAAGTTTGCAGCAAGAGGTAAGAAATTTTCTGTTAGGTAAAATGCTATTAATGTAAATCCAGAAAAGTCCAAAATTCGGAAGTGTCGAAGTCCGGAACATTCCTGCTTTGAGACTTTGTACTGCAAGTAACCATGGGGGGAGGCAGTGATGCGTCTAAAAGATACTTAGATTTCTTGAAATTTTTGTAATTATATATCGTAAAATGAAAGTGATTTAACATCACGTTGGTTTTGCAAAAAATACACCTTATTGATTAATAAAAAATTTGACTGCTGGATTGACTAAGCCACCTAGTGATTGTATAATACATTTCTATCTTTAATTCTGTTGTTTCGTTACTAATTTTTCTAAAAGTGATGAAACATATTTTTAGGAATAACTATCTTTAGATTTTAAATACATTCAATATCATTATTTTCATGCGTATTTAAAAATAAGAGTATATACTAAATTATATAATGTAAGCTTAAATTCAATTTCATTAGAATTTTTAAATTGTACTTTTCGAAATATTAACTGAGCTGAAACTTTAAATGACGCAAAGTATTACTTGCTTTAAAGTGTAGTTCTTTATTCTTCGTTGTGTTCATGCCGATATAAAGGAAGCATTTGAATCGCACTAAAATTTGAACAAGTACTAATAAACTGCAAAACATTTAGACAAGCTCAGTGAATAACGCTTTTTCACATTTGCTTCTGAATTTTATAGTCTATTAAATTCCCTCTTTCAAGCATACATCGTAAAAATGCAGTTAGAAGGTTAATAAAATTGGAATTCGAAAATCTAAAGGTCTTGTACTACAACAGAATTTATATAAAACCATTGAAAATTATATTTTTCAATAACATTATATTCGTTTCAAAAGGATTATACTCATAATGAATAAATCTGCTTGGATAATGAATATGTACTAAGAGCATTTTGATAAATAGATCTACTGCGGATCGCACTAGATGCATTCAAACTTTTGGTTCGTTAAGCAAATATGTATATCTAATGAGAAATTTTAGAAATGAAAATTACTAATGAAACAAATAACTTGAAAATAAACGCTCAGGTAAATATGGATCTTTCGTAATATTAATGCTCTATTTAAGTATAAAAATTTTTAAAACAACGAAGAGGCAAAGGGTTATGGCGAGTAGTATTAAGCGACGCCGTTTTTATTATGTATTCGGTCATATATTATTTTTTTATTCTTCATGTTATTCATAGCATCTTTTCGCTTTATTTTTCTTATTCAAATATTGCACTAATAATAAATTGCATTCTTATATACAAGTGATAAATATAAACCTTACTCTTACTTTACTAAACAAAATCCAAAATAAAATCTATAAAAAAATCCGATTCGTTCCTGGCCGTTATTGCACAGTTGTTTTATAAATTGAAACACGCCTTGAATTATTTTTACTGCAAATCAATGGAAATAAGAAACTGTTGCATACCGTTTAAAACATAGTTGATTATTTCTATTAACACATACTTTTATAATTTATGTCACATATTTATCCATTTTATCATTTTATGCTTTAAGGACATATAATTTATTTAAAAAACTGCTTTACAGACTTTACAGCCTTTTCATCCCTGTTGAACGCGCTTTCAATACATCTTCAATGCATTAAATACACCATACCACGACGCTCTGCAATATGTGTTTCATAGAACATTAACCGCGCTGTTTACGTTAAAGAGCATCTTGTAAGATTCTCAACTACAATTTCCTTAGTTCCGTAAGTTACTTCTGAAAGCATCGCTTTTATCCTGCCATAAACAGGGTCTCCGCTCACGCTATGGCCTATCCTTTATTAAAACTCCGCAGGCCACGCGGCGAGAAATATAAATTCTTGATTCATACGCAATTTCTCTTCGCTTTTAACCCGTAAGAGAAGATTCGGAAACTCTTTACATTAATTCATCTGGGGAGAAAATGTGACGTTCAATTAAGCTATTGTCGGTAACTCAATTTTTTAGCAGCAACCCAGGATAAAGGTTTAAAAAATGGCTCAGCTTTCGTTATGTGATTTATGGTCGTATAGAATGTGACATGCTTTAATTTTAAACTATAGCTGCTTTAAGATTAATAATGTTAGGAGGGGCTAGCTTCAAATTATCACCGCCTGGGCTGGACAGCTAATGTTTCTTAGGTACGAAGTTGTTTGTCTACATCTTTATAATGTTTCTTAGAATATAAATCTTGAGGAGAATATTGAACTCCGCATCTTTCTTGAGAAATTTCGATTTTATTATTTTTTTTTCTTCGTAAGAGTGACATAAGGATATTGCTAGTTTGAATAAACTGAAAAGTTGATTTATTACGTTACCTTAGAAAGTAGATTGAAAATGCTATATCAGACAGTTACGTAAGTTGTTATGTCGTAAGACATATCAATGCATCACGGCATTATTTTTGCAGGAGAATTAATGCTTTTCAAGCCCTTCATTTTAGAGTGAAACTAATCTACCTATTTTTATTGGCTAAGTATGCTCGCTGTTCGAATCAGTTATAGCGAGATTTTTTTTTGTGTGGTAAGAAAACAAAATTAGAATTTTAAAAGTAATTCTGGAACACGACTTTAAATGTACAAATGACTTGTTGAATGAAATGTGAGTTTGACCGTACTTATTTATTGCTGTTATTATTATATATGTATACTCTAGAACCAAGGAGAATTATAGGGGACATGATTCAGTTGTTTAAATTCATTAAAACAGGAAATGTTGCTGGGCTGCAGTTATGCGCTGAAGGTAGAACCAGAGGTCATTGATTTAAGCTTTTTAAACCTCAGGTTATTCTTGAAATTAGGAAAAATTAGTACTTCAATAGGATTATATGCAGTTGGAATATCTTACCGGAGGCAACTGTTAATTGCAGTGGGGTAAAAACTTTTAAGAAGGCTCTTTATGTTCATTGGGGATTGTTAAATTCACTAGGACCAGCCTAGCTCTGCCCTGTGCCTGTTGCTGGTCTTCACTTTTGTATTTGTATTATTTATCTTATTACTTATTTTTCGACGATAGGTATAGCATATTATTAGTTTTTAAACGAAAAAAAAAATGTTTGAAAGATCCTTGCCAGGATCTCTCAATCCATTGTTCCACTTTTGGGGGGGGGGGGGGGGGTCATACAGTTTTTTTTTTTTCAGTTTTTAACAGCTCTAAAAACTCACAATTGTTTGTGCGGGGAAATTCGAATAATTTGGATGCTGAGCTAACAGGTTATTTAGTATTTGACAATCTGAGCTAGCCGGTGTTATTACATTCGACCAACTATACGAGAAATAGCTTTTTATGGTAGAGTAGATTTAAGCAAAAGGATTTTACTTCCTCATTTTAGGCTGTTTTTTTATAGCTCAAAAATATTAAACATTCGTGATATGGCGATATATTTAAAACTTTTCAGTCTCAATAACCAATAAAGCTAAAAATAAATTTATAAAACACGAATTCAAAAAAAAATGCAGCTCCACTAAATTAATGATGTCCTTAGTTTCTTCTTTTATGAAATTTAAAAAAAGGTAAGTTAAAATTATTTTAAAAAACTCCGTAAAAAATAATTTTAAAAGAAGCTCTTATCGCCCGCGCAAAATAAAAGCACCGCAATTGATTGTATTTAAAAATTATAGCTCTTGCTTAAATATTTCACTTATTAATACATATTTTATATATATATTTATGCATTAACGCCACGGCTTAGATTAACATTATGCACCTCCGCTAAATCCAATACAATTCATGTTCCGGCGAACACTGCATTACTTAAACTTTTATTTTATTTTATATTTATTTATTCTTTTCATTTCAATTAACAATGCTTAAATTATTTTGCTTTGCTCTTTTTGCTTAAAAAAACACTATCTTATCTATGGAATCAATACAATCAATTTCTTTACTGCTTTTAAAGCAAGTGCACTGAGACATTTTGGAACTTTTTTTCTATACAATATGGAATTGGAGAAGGGAAGAAAGAACTGACTCAACTTGCCAAGCTCTGTCGAAATGTCCCCATCCATTTGGAGATTAAAAAAGCAGAGTAATACCAAATACCTGTAAAATTGTTGGAAAATAAGTTAAATTATTGCATTATTTTTATCTTTATATCGTGTAGGAAAAACCACAAAATCATTTATTTTCCATTATTTTTACTCAACCCTTTTTGTCCTAAAATAGCAATATCTTTCATTTCATCTCTGTTTAAAGTGTAACCATCCCCAACATAATCGGTTGACACAACAGCTTAGGGAGGAATACTTGCAAGAGGAGGTGAAAGAACTCGATTCTCAGAAGTTGGGAGCGTCGGAACAATGTGACAAATCAACGCAGTTTAATCTTGATGAATTAGCAGCACGCTGTCGTCTCAATCCTTCATTATTCCGAGATTATCGCTAGCGTCTACATACCAGCAGCCCTCGGAAGGGGCTGGGAGACCACTGGGAGACAGAAAGAGAGGTCGTGCTTTGCGAAATATCATAATTAAAATTGGCGTGATATTTAATTTTAGCGGTCGTGAATAGGGATGCTCAAGGTTAATTAAATCTTAATTAGGAAGCGATTTTTGCGGTATGAGCATTCTTCCGTTCTTATTACTTTGAAAGAAGTATGCAGCTCCAGGACACTTTATTTTTGTGTAATGTATAATTAAAATTGTTTCAACTGCTTAAGTGACAAAGTTGCTTGGAATTTGAGATGTGATTCGGTTGTATCAGCAGGTGATTTCCATTCAACATCAGACATTTTATTCGAGGATTTCGTTAACATTGAAGACTTCCTTTAAAAAGTATATAAATGAATCGTAATATATTTATTTATAATTAACCAGCTTAAATTAAACATCCATTTAACATCAGAAATTTTATTCGGGGATTTCGCTAACATCCAAGAAATCCTCTATATATATGTATAAGTAAATCGTAATAGTACGTTTCTTTATAAATAACCGACTTAAGTTAAATTGTTTTTTGAATACCCGTAAAATTACGTTTAAAAATATAGGAGTAAACTGTTATCAGACAAACGTATAATATTAAATTACTTTTAAGTGATTTTAAGAGACTTCTCATTTATATATTTTTTAAAATGTAATTTTATTTTTTATTTACTTATCCATATTCATTTACAATGTGTTTAAAGAATGGTGAAATTCTTATACGTTTAAATGCAAAGGAAGCTAAACTTTTTCCTTGAAAACACAATCATAAAAATAAAGTATGAACTAATTTTAATCAAACAAATTTTTATTAAATGGTATGCTATATGCGCTAAATGAAAATAAGTCTAATCGTTTCTTTTTTTACTTTAAAATTACTTTACTTTAAAATTACTTTACTTTAAATATTGGAAAATAAAAATTAATTAAACGGAATTTAAAAAGGTATCGATTTTATAGAATTGAGAAGATTTGCTTCTGATGCCATGAAATATAATGTATATGACAGTTTGACAAAATATTAGCTATTGATACATAGATTATTCGTTCATACATGTATTGAACGAAGGTAGGAAAATTTATAAGTTTAATGAATAATCTAAATACATAGATTTACGTCAAGTTAAAATGTGAAAATAAATAAAATGTTAATCTCTGAGTGGAACGTATTTTTGGTAAATTCAAATATTGAAGCTCAAGCAGGTAAAAAAGTCAAAGAACTTTGTCAAATCTAAATATTTGTAGAATATCGATTGAATTTAACAAACATAATAGCCAGCATTCAATCACTTACGCTGCACTTATTGATTTTCTATACCTGGGAGTGATTTTACAGAAAACTGCATGATGTTAGAGTAAAAAAAAAAAAAGCTTTTTCTGTCAATATGCATTTGCTTTCATTAGAGTGTACAAATGTGTGAAGCAATGTTTTTCCTCATTAAAACATATTTCCTGTATTATCTCTTTCGTGTATTGTAAACTCCTATTTTAAATCACATTACACTCAAAAAAGAGCTATCGTGAATTTTTTAGTTGCCCCGATTTCAAAAACTTATGCCGCCCTTGTTTATATAAATCAAATTTAAACGCATTATGCAGTTGACCTAGGTTATAACGAATTGGAAGAATTCGCAGTATTTGAGAATACAAAATATAGTTGACGTTAAAACCGGTGTTGACTTTCGTTTGTAAATTTAATTACCATACTGAAGTTCAAGATAAATATTTAATAAACATTTTTTTAGGATTATTTAAATATTTATTACACAAATATATTTTCCAGAAATCTTTTTGAATATCAGATTTATATTTATTAGTTTTTACTCATTTTCTTTTATTTTTAAATGATGTTTTATTAGTTTAATTTGACCAAAACTGCTTTCCCCCTTCAGATGCTACAGTTACCGAGAAAAGAGAAATATTTTAAGTGGTGATAGTTACTGAGTATGGAGCACACAAATACCAATAACCTAGTTCGTGGTCGTTGAAACTATTGTTTAAGATCAACCTTTCTACATTTTATCCCCTTCCCCACCTTAAAAATAAACCTTGCATTATCAGTCGCGTAATTTTCCTTTTATTGATAAAATGCTAGATAATGGGTTAACTTACTAGTTCAAGTTTGTTTTGAAAAAACTGCTACATTACTTTTCTTCTTTTAAAATTTGTAAAGAGCGGCAGATTTTTGACATTAAAAAATGATATATGTTTTAATTAAATAAGTTCATTTTGTATCAAAGCTTTATTGCCAATTATTATAGCTTTTATTTTCACAAATTTAAAAATCAGATTTCGATCTCTTCCTGATTTGTCTGACTGATATTAAGTTCTCATTCCTCTCAAACGCTGTTCAATGCTTTTTAGCCATTGGAATCGCCAACTGATTTCGCTTCAGTAAGAGCCGATTCGTCTTAAACCTTTAATGAATGCATGAAGTTGGCTGCGAGAAAGCACTTATTAAGGTGTCTAATGCAACGCCTAAAGACGTCAACACTGACTTTAATAGCTGGCGATGAATATTCACTGCAATTCCGTATCAACACAGCAGCATCTCTTTCTCCAAACCCTACTCAGTATTCCCCCCCCCCCCCCCAATTGCTCTTTAGTGTGGAGAGACCGGGGAGGATTATGCGAGGTCTGACAGCGAGAAAATTACATGCAATGAATATAGGAGTATTTGTCGAATATCGAAGCGGTCCAATTGCTTCCCTCCATTTATAGCTTTTGCTTCGTAGGGTGGATTCGATGGATGGGGAAATGATGAAAAAGAAGATGGCTTTTCATCATTTCGTATCTTCCGATGGCATGGCCAAGACTTTGATCATTTAGCTCTTATTAAATTTGTGTTATGGTTAGGAGAAGAATCAGATACAAGACGTACATCCAGATGAATTATTTCGGGAATCGCGTTGCTACGATATCTGGAATTAATTCTTTATCAATCGATGGTTTGAAAGCTTCATGTCGTTTGATGACTGTAATGAGGAAAACTTGCGGATTTTAGTCTTTGGAATAATACATCAAGGAAGTAATCACTGAGAATTAGTAATGGTGGGTATTAAGAGACTTTGTGGGGAAAGATGTTATCTCTGTTTTAAGAGGCATAAATAAAGTACGGAATAAACAATTTAAAGCTATGGAATGCATTTAAGTAACAATTAGAGAAAAAAATAGTTTATATAATAAAATAAAAAATACAGAAATTTTCAGAATTAAACTGATTAAACTTTATATGAAAGAAATTCAGAGGAAATGCTGCATCATTTCTTGAATTAAAATAGAAAAGCAATACAAAATTAAAAAATTCAAAAATGTGTATGAAGTTTCAAGTTTAACTTTAATTATTTTGTTGTTGATAAATATATTTTTAACAATTAGTAAATTTATTTTTGAGCGCAGTTATATGAATATATATTCCTTTTTACCCGACTTTATCACGAAAAAAAAAAAAGTAAAAAATAATAATACATAACTTAAAAACAAAGCAAAAATAAATACATAGATAAAAGCATTTCAGCCTTTACCATGTCATTTAGAACAAAAAAAATCTATGAATACAACTCCAAATTTAAAAAAAAAGAGTAGACTTAGTGCAGGTAAAACGTGTTGTTATTTCTATAATATATATGTTACTATCCCATGGAGCTCATCGATTCTGACAAAGTTCTCAGCCCGGGAGATCTTAGCAACGATATCCAAATTTGTTTCAGATTCGACATGAAAATGTTTCTTCCATCGGTGTTTACTATCTAAGATAGCTTCACGTACATATAAACTAAGTTATCATAAACCATGTTAAATTAATGAAGTAAAAAGCTTGCAGCAACACATCATTTGCTTCCGAACCTAAAACATATGTTTTTCATTCCAGGAATACAGTGTTCAACTGACATTCCGAGAACAGTGGCGGGATGAGAGATTGCAATTTGATGACATGGGGGGTCAAGTACGATACCTGACCCTAACAGATCCAGAGCGAATCTGGAAACCAGATTTGTTCTTTTCTAACGAGAAAGAAGGTCATTTTCACAACATTATCATGCCCAACGTCCTTCTTCGGATATATCCAAACGGCGATGTATTATACAGTATCCGGTAAGTAAAGTTAATAAAATTCATCCATGCTGTAGATCACTTCGGCCACGAAGTTCTGACAATTGGACGCTTTTGCGCATGGCAGAAAAGGTTGAATAGGCGCGTTTATTAGCACGCAAATCAGAATGTTTGCTTCTTTCTTTGTTGAAAGCAACCAAATTTTACTGGTAGATAGCATCAGTTCGGAAGAAATCAAGTATGCTAAACAAACTAAAATAAGAACAGACTACAGCACATTCTTTATATCAGCAGTTTCTTCCTTAAACAGGAATGGATTCCTATTGACACACTGCCAATCAGAGGTATTTTCTGCGGTAGTAGAACGCATCGACATATCGACATACAAATTGTTAAAAAAGACTCGTAAAAGATTTATTAATGCATTAAACAAATTTTGTTACAATAAAACTTAGTTGGAAAAACATCAACAATTCAGTAGTACAATATATGGTACATCTGTCATCGAGTTAACACAGATTCAGCGTTATCCGAGCACCCCTCTCAATCCAAAACTAAATTCAGAACGAAAGAAAAAGAGGCGGCAAAGACTCTATAAACTACAACTGTAGTAAAGAAGTAAACTTCAAAATAATTTTTGTCTAAGCCAAACATAAGAAAATCATTTTCTGCAGCTTACGCTGTTGGGAGGCAAAATCACAGTTAAAATTTAACCAGTAAGCTAGTTTAAAAAACGAAATTTTTTTATTGGATTAAGTAATAAAATTATTTTTAAAAATGTTCCCTGAAAGTTTCAAAAAAATTGAAACAATATTTATTGATTTATCATTGATTTTATTACAGTGTGATTTGCCACCTTTTCATTCCGAAACGGAAACTGCTAAATATAAGCCACATATTTATTTTTTAAAATAAAATAAGCGCCAAGAAGCAATTTCATCATGACTGTAACTGATAAAAAAAAAAAAGCTCCTTACTTGAAATTTTGATAAAGATATTGCAAGCCGAAGACTTAAAATGCTGTTTTCTCTCGCTTTGTTTTTTGCGCATTTCACCTCAATTAAAATGCAAAGGCTTTTTTAAATTTGTATCTATAATGTGAGTTTTTTTCCCCTATGTTTCTGAAACTATACATAACAAATTTATGCTTTGCTTTTATGATAGTTTAAGTACTTTTTTTTTTAAATTCTTTTTGTAAGTTTTTTGAAATGTTCGTTGATTTTTCGTTGTTTTTCTGCGTTACTTCAGTTTTTTTCTGAAAAAGTATTTCACTCATAAAAAATTCAAAGCATAAAAGTTTTGCTTCATGAGAAATGAATCAATAAAAAAATTCAGACCTTACGCCAATTTTTGAAAAAGAAGATTCATTTTTAAAAATTGAAAAATTTCGTTTTAAAAATTAAATTTTTCAAATTATATTTAAGAAATGAAGTTTTTTTTTTAATATTAAATTTCTTATGAAGTAATATAACATAACATGAGACATAAATTGTAAATAAAAACACCATAGAAAAAATGGTCTCATGGTGCCGACTCCCCTTAAGTGCAACATTTGTTTTACAGTAGTTTTCTTACTGCAGCACTACGTCTTGACATGGCTGAAATAATTTATTTCCTTTTAATTTTACTCATTTAAATGTAAAACAAATTCTTTTTGTTTCTTTAAATGCATTTTATACGCAGCTTTTATTTAATGCACGGAAGTGTTTTAAAACTAAAATCAAACGTAAAAGCGGATAAATAATAGGGGATTCGATAGTTAGAGGAGTTTCTTGTTTTCTCCTGACTGCGCTGAAGCATTATCCGATTCTAACGGACGAGGCTGCCAAACATACTGCTCAAATGTTTATATATATGTTCAGTAAATCATATGTCATGCGTTTTTAAGTAAATGTATAACAACAGTTTAATAAAAATTTCATCGGCATGCAATGTTTAATTTTTTTGCATGTGATTTAGTAGTAGTTGTTGATACATCTTATTTTTTCAGAATATCATTAGTGCTCTCTTGTCCTATGGACTTAAAATTCTACCCCTTGGATAAACAGACATGCTCTATCGTTATGGCAAGTTGTAAGTATGATGTGCCTTTTTGTAAACATAATATTTAGAGACATAGCTTTAAGTCTTAAAATCTTTAAGTTACAATATATTATTTCAATTTTGAAATTCGTTTGCGCTTTAACAACATATCCTTAAAAATATAATATGACTTTTTTATATTCTTATATTTCTATAAAATAGAAAATTACAATTTATATCACAACAAAAAAAGAAAAGAAGAACATTTCACCTTACACAAAATAAAATATTGCTTGTTGACTACTAGTACATGGATTTATATGACGGTGTGAGTGTGTATGATTGGGCACACACACACATATATATATATACGTGTGTGAGAGAGAGCGAGAGACAGTAATACAACGGTAAACTCGCAATTAGCAAAGAAACGAATTGATCAGGATCCGCATTAAAACAGTAGTTTAAAAGTGTTTACTTTCGCTACACACACAAACTAGCTGGCAAAAGCAAAAATGTATCTTTCATTAATATATATATATATATGAACAGTTTAGTCCTTTTTAAGATTTTTAATGTTTTTATATATTTAATTAACATATCAACATTTTCTTTTTTAAAGACTTTGATTGAATTATTTTTTCATTTCTAAGCCTTTCCTTCTAAAGTGCTTCTTTAAATAAATCCTATCCTTAAAATCCATTATTCGGGAAACTAAAACTGTTTTAAGCACGTAAACAGTAACTAATTGATTTAATAAACACGTTGGATCTGAAATAATTTGTAGACATAATCTGTTCCTAGCTGACGCGAGACAGCTTTAATCTCATCTAGACACTTCTGTAAACATTGGCTCAAACATTCCTGATTGTTAGCACAGGAAAGAGAAAAGACGAAAATTAAATTATATTACACCCTTAACTGAGGAATTACAATCAATTTAAAACCTGAGATAACGACGTCGATTTTTTTCTTCTTTTCTTTTTCTTTTTTTTTTAAAGTAAGTTTTCGGCTTTTAACCTCTATTTCGGTTGATTTTTTTTCCTTTTTTCTATCTTTATGTAGTGTATGTACAAGAATTTTTTCCCCATTTTTGTTCTCAAAATAGATGCATATAATTAGCAGCAGAGACACATAATGAAGGTACAGCAGCATTAACATGCACTCTAACCCAAACAAAACTTTATTTCTTCTTATTGCACTTAAAATGAGATTCTAAAAGGGAAGGGGGAAAAAATCGCCACCAGATTAAAAATTTTCGTCGTTAAAGTAGACCATGCGTAGCTCGTCGAAGCTGTGCTCGTTTATGAAGGCTATAATTTTTAAGGGGTCATTTTCCTTTTTTCATTCCTCGGAAATTTTAAATGCACGGCCATTACTATTCTTTTCTCATTTTCACGCTCAGCCGAGGTGAAAACCCCTAACTAACTAATCATCGTCATAATTGGAGGTAACCAACCACGGTCGAATTCATTTTCGCTACGTTCCTCGCTTGATCTAATTCGCGAGAATTAATCGTTGCTATTAGTTGGGAGGACATTTTGTTTTAGACTCTTGGCATTTCTAAGAAAACTCTTATTGAGCACTCTTTTCCAACGTTATCTATGCATCAGTGAGAAAGATGAAGAGCGTAAAAATTTATGATGTAATTATTTACATTTCAGCCTTTTTTCCTTCCTCTCCCCTGTTTCTTTGGAAACAAAGCTCGGTTGCTTGGATTTCTTGGAAATACTATGTATGTAGATGAAGTTAACATTTATGCAAATGTTTGTCTTTCCTTTCTTATACTTGGGAATATTACTGTTGGAATATTTCTAACGTTTCTTACTTGAAATTTGATGCCGAATGCATTTTTCGTATCCACTGATTTTATAAGTTGAAAAATAAACATAAAACAAAGGTTTTTTTTTTTTTTTAATATATCCTGACTTCTTATTTCCTTGGTCATTTTTTGTTCTTTCTTTTAAATATACATCATTTATACCTAAAAAATCATTAAAATCTATTTATAAAAGCTAATTTATGCCTTCTTCCTCACTATAAATAATTTATACAAGAAATACAATCAGAATCTGTTTATAAGAGTAAATAAGCCTTAATATAGTAATGTTTATCCTTCTAAGTCTCTCATGAAGTTAAGATATTTAAAAAAATATTTCTGCCCCTACAGTTTCTCCTGTAAATACTATTAAATTTACTACTTTGACGCGTATCCATTCATAGACATGTAACTGCAACTTGATATATATATATATATATATATATATATATATATATATATATATATTGAGAACCTGAACATCGCTCAATACTTAGCTATTTTGAGAAATTAAATCTTGAGGTGACTAAAAATAAGCTATTTGACTAACTTATATTACAAAAGCCGTTGCAGTTTCGCAGACTGTCATTGCAGAAATCGCTATTTAACCACGTTAATAATGCATGAACGTGCATAATACTGCAACAATATGTTAAAAAGGTTTTAATTCGACGCATCAACTCAACTAATCTGTGAACTGATTAAAATAAAATATACACACTTTGAATGATTACAAACATCGTAAAAGGCGAAAATTAAATAGTAAGGAACAAAAATAAATAAAATTCATAACTGTTTTTTAGTCTACTTTCCCGTGAAAGTAAAAAAAAGAAAAGATACATGAAAGAAGGCTTAATGTATTGTAAGAATACCATTAAAGAAAGACAAAAAATAAATAAATAAAGATTGAAAAATAAAAAAATTGAAAGTAGGGCTTTGAAATAGGGAAAATGTGTGTATGTCGGTCTCTCTACCGCTCCCCACCTCCAGTCACTTTTGAGGACCTTGATTCCAAAGGATGTTCTTTTTTTTTTTTTTTTTTGTATTTGAAAGATCTCGGCGAGGACACCTCATTTCCATATTTTACTTTTTGATTTGATGAATTTTTCGTTTAATTTTGAACAGATCAAAAAATTTTAACTTTAGCGCGTATGCTGAAATATGAAGCAAATTGTATAAATTCTGGACATAAGATCAAAGTTCCTTTGACCAAGCTTGGAAATAGTTTTTAAGGTGATTTTTTTTATTTAAACAGTTCTGTTCAATTTTGAACGGTTAAAAAAAAAAAAAAAATACCTTAGCGCCTACTGGGAAAATTTCAATCCTACAAATATCCTGATCTCACTGACGAATTTACATGCGACAAACTATCTTATGACGTAGAACATGTACAGATATGAAGTTCATCCAGAACTAACGAGCCTATTCCCCATTAAACTCTTTGATATGGAAGCTTAAGTATATTTTTGAATAAATAAATGAAATAGTGAATGAATGAATAAATTAATAAATTACTGAATGACTATATACTCGAATGAGGGAATGACTGAATGAATAAAATAGTGAATGAATGAATTTGAATGAATGTATATTAACCGTTGAAAAAGCTATATTTGAAGTAATTAAGAACAAAAGCTAAATGAGAAAGAGATATATCAATATTAGGAATTTCATGTTGGTGTATAAAAGTAGGCTCCTGCAGCTCTAGATGAAGCTTCTTGCTTAACTTCAAGCAGTCCATAAGAACTCCATTATTTTGTAATTAAGAGACAACATAGATTTAAGCTTTATCAGAATGTTTATCTACTTTCGCGTAACGTTTATTGACGGAAAGTTTAATAATTCATTTTCATCGATTCTGCAGCCTGCGCCATTTTCTATAACAAAAGTCCCACGACCTATCGGTTTAAGGCGTGAGTTATTAGCATTCGTGGATAGAAATTTCGATTTCGGGTAAAAGGAAAATTTTTCAAAAGCGGTCGATAACATATTGAGATTTTTAGGAACAAACATTGAAACTTTTTCCGATCGAAGTTCAAGGATAATTTAAGTAAAATTTACATTTTTGATTAATAATTAGCGTTTTAATGTTAAAACTTTTCAATAATGTTGAACTAATTTCTCATAAAATGCACCGAGTTTAATCTGTTTTTCATTTATACTTTTTAAGTTTTTCCGATCGGGGAATGTGATTAAGAATAAAAAATTAATTAAAGTGTGTAACAACGAAATATATATATATATTCTAGAAGCATATTTTCAGTTTGGTACAATACGGAGGCATAAACGTGTGAAATGATAATTTCAATTTGTTCCAAGAATTAAAATATGATAAAAGTACAATATTACAAAGTGCATTATTAGATTAATGCGAAACTATCAAATGCATTATCTTGCAGGATGTAGCGCAGCACACCATTAATGGCTATGGGATTTAATAGCATGGAATAATAATTTCTTAAAGATTGTCAAGAGCACTTGTAGACTCCAATATTGAAGCATCCAAAAAAGATAAATGTTAACGTTTGCAAGTATGCACTTATAAGGGAAGAAAGTCTCGAAAATATAGAACAACGTACATTGCGTGGGTTGACGAACGCGCCAACCTACCCAACATCATCATTTTCAGTTTTAAGTGCCTTACGACACAACCATCCGGATGAATGATTTTAACCTGCATTTCAATTTATAGAATAAATCGCATTAATTCCGGAGATGCATTAAATTATTTTGTTCCAGTACTATTAGACTATATAAGACATGTAGCGAATTTGTGAGCATCAATATATTTTGGTCGAGATCAAATAGTTTGTCAATGAATAAATATAACACGGCTGAATGTAACCAAACAACATAACTTGCTCGTGGACAGCTATATTTGCATCAGATAGGAAAAATGGCAGCGCTACCAACCTTGTAGAATGAAAATTATTCTCATTGAGCCTGCCAATAATTTCGTCAACTAGCCAAATTCTCCCCTAATAATAACAGCATTACTAACTACGGTACGACAAAGTGTCATGCACTGCTAATTTCAAGAAAGTGCTCCAAAATTTTTCATTGCTAAGTGAAAAAGTGTACATAATTAGGAATTGCTACACGCAAAAGTATTTCATGACCGAGCCTTGGCTATCCTTTAATTTTTACGACTTATCACACATTAAAATGTTCCGAATTAAATACTTACTTAGTATGAATGTAAAAGAAACCGCAGCTATTGCTTTTGATGTTTTTAAAGCAAATACGTTTATAAAATATACTTTCAAAGCAACGGATTGCAATGAGCACAATATTCCAAGCAACTAATTGCTATGTTCAAAAATTGTTCAGCTCCCAAGATGTGTTCTGCGTGTAACAAAACAAATTCATTTATACTCCTGTAAATGAAATTTTTTTCAGGAACTTACCAGAAATAAAATCATGCGAGATTTACATAATTTTACACATTTATTTTTGAGAAACAGACTTTAAGCTACATTTTTCCTCTTCTATTACACGTACTTATGTCATGTATTTATAAAATAACGTTCCGATATGATCGCAAAATAGCAACAAAAATCTCAGGTCTGGAAAATTTCCTTTACGTTATTGATTTCCTTGAAGCATTTTTTTGCCCTAAATCTTTCTGTAGCTTAAAATTACACTTGAATTTATTTATTAAATGCAAAGGGATTGTAATTACTAACCCTCTTCCCGATTCAACGATGATTATGATTCGATTTGCGCCATCCCTTTAGCACTAACCTCCGGAAGGCTGAGATAGGTTCTAGTCTGAGTGCAGAGACTATTGGAAATCGAATTTCGGCTGCGACTAAATCCGTCGTCTTAGCGAAAAAGCGAAGTTGGTTAAAACCTGCGAGATCTTCAGTTGTTTCTGCAGCGAGTGAAAGAGAGGGAATATTTTTCTTATTTTTCCCTATTTTTTCCCTTCACTTCCCGCACAAGGCGTTTACATCCAGCTCTCTTGTGCTTTGTCACTGCGTTCGAGATCGTTATAAGAGAAATATTTCTTCTACCGGTATCATTTATTTGTATTTTGTCCCAAATCTTTAAGGATTAAACAATTACTTTTTCTTCTTTTAGTAAACGTTCTTTCAACAAATACATACATGCATGCGAATATAAAAACGTGTGAATATACACAAGTTCATATATGTAAATGTGTGTACGAGCTTTTCAAAGCCAAAGTGGTAAAAGTCCAGTTTTGAAAAATCTGAGTAAATGTTGTTAACGACTTCCTAATGTAGAAAAGTATTTATAGTAAAAATGGTATTGGTATGTCTCAAAACACTGCTTAATCGACGCTTCAGAGGACGCTACTTAACGCCACTTAAGAGGATGAGCAAGAGAGCTCTATTTGGTTTTACTGAAATTTTTCCTTTCAGCTGAGTGCAATTTTAATGAAAGTTAAATATAAAATCGAAAGAATAGAAAAATAACCTTTAATAAAACATCTCCTCACAAAAGCTTTTATGTATGTCTATTTGAAATAAATTCCATTTTCTACAGGGTTTATGTCTTGAAAACGAAATATTTTAAATTAGAAAAAAAAAAACAAAACACTTATATAACAAACACAAAATTTATGTGTTTTATACCCTATGTAAGTACGTTGGAGAAGATTTATTCACGTATATTACCTTCAACAATATTATGATTATATGTTTCAATTTTGGCACACAAACTCTCATTACTTGTTGACGGCGCTCAAACAGGGTGTCTATAACATGTCCTTTTTTATTTATTGTTATGGCATGATGTACTTTTAAATTTATATTTGCAATGTATGATTTGTTATTAAACACTTAATACAGCAGCACCTGTATAATTTTCAAGGTTAGTAAGCATATTAATTTCAGGCAAACGTATATTTTTATTAAATTTACCCGAACAACTCATTCATTAATTATAATTGTTTATTCATACTCTTTACTCACGTTTTCCTTTTGTTAAGCAGTTCGTGGAATACCACCCAATCAAAATAAGTTTTAGAAAATGAAATATTTAATGACAAAAAAAGTGTAATTTTCATTTTACAATATGCAACTATTTATATAGTACTGGTAATTTTATAAAACAATTTTTAAGGAAATAGCCCATGAAGTATTTTTTTCTAAATTATTTTATAACAATTATGTGTGAGTAAAAGAATATGAAGTATTAATTATGATATGTAAGGTAAGTAAAATTCATAAAGTGCAGAGCAAGGCTTCGAAAGCATAGTACAGTAAAACTCTGATAAGTCGAATTTATTTACATTAACAAAGGGTAAAAGTACGGAGATGAAGATGCCAAGTTCTTTAATAGAAATTTGCGGGAAAAAAAGAAATAAATAAATAGAAAGTAATATTTAAAGAAAATAATAAAAAAAGGGAAAAACTTTAATTTCAACTAAATTACGAGTTATCAGAGTTCGACTGATTTACGTTGTTTTTCCTCTGCCAGAAAAAAAAAAATTCGACTTAGCAAAGTTTTACTGTATTTATTTTTTATTTTAGACGGTTATACTACTGAGGATTTAGTTTTTCTTTGGAAAGAAGGTGACCCAGTACAAGTGACTAAGAATCTTCACCTTCCCCGATTTACTTTGGAAAGGTTCTTCACCGACTATTGTACAAGTCGGACAAATACAGGTGAGTTGAAAGTGCAACAGCAAATTCAAACTCTAAGACTCTAGTCAGCTCTATTGGATACATTTACAGTGCATTTCAAAGGAAATGTATAAGTAGGTTTAATTATACTTTTATGACTTTTTTGGTTCAGTAAAAAACATGGAACAAACATTTGTAGAAAAAATTAAAATGAAGGTAAGTTAGTATTTTCTCATAAAATTCTGTATTATCAGTCACAAATATAAGTAATGAAACTGGTAAGGCACTTGTTATCACTTTGAGTATTTTTTAACTATGTATGACTAACTTAAAAAAGAGAAAATATAATGGCAGGTTAGAAACGCGGGATGATTAGTTCGAAGACGGTATGATTTTCAGTTCTCATGTATCGATTGAGATATGAAATGTAATATTAAAGTTTATATAATGTCTTTAGAGTTGATGTATCTATAATATATTAATTTTCAGACAAGCAAAACGTAATTGAAGCATGCTAGACAGTTTTAGTATATATTAACTCTTCTCTAGCTATTTAAATCATCAAAAAGAGGATCTAGTCTTTCATAAGTATATTTTGCTCGGATTAAAGTTAATAAAATAGCAATGCAGTAAACGAACATTAATTCATGCACTTGTGTTGCTCATATTTAAAAGATAATAAAAAGTTTAGAGAAAACGCAATAGCTTATACCTGAATATACCACCGAGATAAAAAATAATTAAAAAATTCTTCATTTAAATAGTTTTTTAACTTGCTTTCCACCGACGCAAAATGCACACAAGTACAAATATTAAAAAAAAGTAATTTATGTTCATAAATTAAGCAAAAACTAAAATTTCAAACTCAGTTTTTCAAAAAGACAGGCTTTTATCATTAATATAATGTAAGTATTGGGTGATAAGAAATACAGCAAAAAGAATGCACTAAATGTAAAGCATTTCGTAACTTAATATTCTTATGTCAAATAAAGTAGGCATTTTAACACTGTGTCACGCCCAATATTGATTAAAAGGAAGTAAAATAATCAGGAATATATGTGTTTTTGGCATTGAACGAATGCGTCTAACAAATGCAAGTGTATGTCTTCTGCAGGAGAATACAGCTGTTTGAAAGTGGATCTTCTCTTCAAACGAGAATTCAGCTACTATCTCATCCAAATCTACATTCCTTGCTGTATGTTGGTGATCGTATCCTGGGTGTCGTTCTGGCTGGACCAGAATGCTATTCCCGCACGTGTCTCTCTTGGAGTGACCACACTGCTTACCATGGCGACCCAAACGTCTGGTATCAATGCATCCCTGCCACCCGTCTCTTACACCAAAGCCATCGACGTGTGGACAGGGGTCTGCCTGACCTTCGTGTTCGGCGCACTACTTGAATTCGCGCTCGTCAACTACGCTTCTCGAAGCGACGCGCACAAGAACAGTGCCAAAGAACAACAGAAGAAGCAGTGGGAGCTGGAACATGCAGCTCTGGAGGCTGACCATCTGGAAGATGGAGCGACAACTTTTGCTATGGTAACTTACCCAATCTTAACTATTCCTCGTGCCCACTAACACTAATTTACTTTTTAAAAAAATCTGTCTAGAGTACAGTAGCTAACATTTGCCATCATGGACGTAGATAAGTTTCAGTTTTGAAGGTTTAATACGTAACAGTGTATCAGAACTGACAAATTAATGCTAACAGTCAGTATATAAGTCAATGCTCATAGTGCAACTTAATTTCAGATTCAGGCGTCACTCCAGTTGCATTTTTTAGGAGTTTTACGCCATGTCTCATACATATAATATAATCGTTACCATCCTATTACGAATTCAAGCAGTAATTCCCCTCTACAAAAATAATAGTATATAGACCGAAACAGAGAGTGAAAACACTGAAATGTGTAAGAATTTTAAAAAAAAATCCGATTCTAATACGGCGTAAGTTTTTATTATATTTCTAAACGATTGAGTCCAGAATGTGACGGTTAATTTAATGACTTTCACTCAATCAAAATGTAAAGCTGCTTAAACGTTTATGCCCTGCTAATGTCGGTTATGAATATTATCAGCATCCGAGCGTTCGCTTCAAGAGGTTCGAAAATAAATGACGTTATGGTATCAGTCACTCAAGGATGTTAATGTACTGTGTAAGTGATAACTAAGCATCGAGAACCCATTAAAAAATTAAGTGTAATGAGGTAGTTGCGCCATCCCATTCAAATAAATAAGTTAGAAAATGATTCTATAAAATATTGGGGCTGTTTTGCACAAAAATTTGAAAAATCTTTCAAACGAAGGAAGGGAACACTAATAAGTGCTTTTGGTATAGACAAATGTATATGATATATATTTCATAAAAATTCTAGGCAACCGTTTTTATAGTATTTGTTAAAAATGCGCTGCAGTTTGTTTTCACGGAAATACTGTGTTCTCTTCAAAACTGATAGGATTAAACGTATATGTTACACTACATAACGCAAGTAAGACCCATAGTGTAAAACAATTATATAATCAGAAGTTTTATGCGTATTTATAAGCACATGAAACAAATTAATGCGTCATTTTGGATTTCAAGCTACATGACAGTATGTTATTGCAAAAAATGCTTCTTACCATTTATTCTGGGTTTTCACGAATATACAGGAACAATAGGAGATGTAGAACATAAAACGTGCTAGTAAAACATTAAAAAAACAAGGACTAAATCACTCAAATCACTCACACTAAATCCTTAACTGATGTTTTTTTTCAATCGAGACCGGTTAAACGCAAGACGTTTTGATTTTTCATAAATGAACTTTCTAGCTTGTAAAAAAGACGAATTAAATCTGACAAATCCCTTCCAATGGCAAGACCGGGAAGATAAAACTCAAAGGCCTTGGGGTGTTGTGCATGTGTGTGCAGTCCGTATGCCCGTGCAAGTGTTGGTAGAAAGGTTGATCTATGTAGGAATTGCTTTATATTAACTCTTTAAGTATATAGCGGGATAAAGAGTTTTTTTCACTATAAGTGAATTTTGCACGCATTAAGTTGTAGTTTTTCTAATTTATCATGTTTAATGTGTGTTTTGGTGACTTTACTTTTCCTATAAAAATCATTGATGAGAAAATAGTAATACAATGACTGGGATCATATATTGAACTCAGATAAGAAAACAAAAAATAGTAAAAAAAGAAAGACTAAATCTGACAAATCCCGTCCAATGGCAAGACCGGGTAGATAAAACTAAAGGACTTGGGTGTTGTGCATATGTGTGCAGTCTGTATGCGTGCAAGTGTATCACAATGAATAGCCGCAGGTTCTATAGTATAACTATGTAGCTTAAGATGATGAACTTCGACCAGCGCTTCGACAATTTCGCTTTTAATTCAGCTTTCGTCCTGTGAGGTAATCGAGTTTTCAAAGCGCCGCTCTAAGGAAAAGATTTATTTCCGTCTCAGTTCACATTTGTAAGAGAAGCCATATAATTTAAGGTCATTAAATTGAATTCCCGTGCAAGACTTTCATGATTACGATTAAAATTATTAAGTCAGTCTCATTTCGATGTCATTTGAGGTAGTTCCAGAAAGTTTTATCCAAAAAAGTATAAAAGAAAAAAAAGGATGATTATAACTGGAAAATCCTGAAGTTTGGAAAGGATGATGTTAATCGTACTTTAATAGAAAAAACATAAATTAAATATGTAATCGTATCTACTTTGAACTGACTGATGGAAAATTTAAAAGCAAAACTTCATTGTTTTTTTTTTCTTATTAGTACGAGAATTTTGCACTCAAATCGCGAAGTTTCAACTATTTAGGAGAAAAAAAAACATGTAAAGGGAATTAGTATAACATTTAGTATTAACACATGTGATAATTGGGTCGTCTGTACTATTATTTTTTGTAACTAGAAGGAAATGCGTTACTTCGGAGCATTGTGCAATTCATAGCACTACCTGACAGCATTGTTCAAAAATCTGTCAGAGAGAAACTTTCGAAATGATTTAATACATATACGAACAGAATAAATTGATATTTACAAAAGGACTTTTGTAAGATCCATTAGCTGAGATATATCATCACCGAACCGACTTCTCTAATGCATGTCTGAAATGAGCCGTTTTGTAAAATGAGGAGTTATATCAGCATACATTGTTTTATGGAGTACTTTAATCTATCAATTAATTAGCTCTACTGAATAAACGTAAAATATATTTCAAGACTTAAAATATATGCTGTTTCTTTTCAGTCTAGGCCATACGGTTGTCGGTTATGAGCTCTAGAAACTATACGACATTAAACTGTAATAATATTATTTTGCCACTAAAAATTGCTTTTGCTATTCAATAAATATGTGCTAAAATACCCTCTATGCATCAGGCATTATCAGCAATCTCCTCCAACACTTTTTAAATACCACGACCTGCCATCAGTCATTTCTAACTAGACCTTTCTTAATTATCTTATTTTGTGAGAATGTATTAACTTTGACACTTGACTGGAGAAATACTTATTACTTAGCATACGAAACTGTACCTTTATGATTTGGGGGGGAAAAAACCCAAGTAAACATATGTCGGAATTCGTAGCAAGGCTGCACCTGATGGATTGCAACAAATCTAAAAGTACACTAAAAGGTCGTAGTAAATATGAATGCATTTGGTGCAGCAACAGTGTTATAAATGTCTCAGTAAGCAATTAACAAAAAAAAAAAAAAAAAAAACCCTGTCCGAATTGAATTTGAAATGAAAAGTAGGATGATCCCATTACTGCTGCTCTATGGGTCTCATTTTAAATACATAGTACCTGTTACCAACCCTTATCTTAGTTTTTCCAAAAGCAAAATATTCACACACAAACAGTTTTAATTTCGTTTAAGATATTGTAATACTTTTCCTCTTCAAGTTCTTTCATGCGGAATAATTTGAAAAAATGCAGTTTTTAAAGTGAGTTAATTTAACTGATTTTATATATCACAACGAAATGTGTTTGGTTTATAGACTTTCTGTTTAATTTTTAGACAATTAGTGTGTGTAAAAATTAGTAGGTCACTACTAATAATATTAAATCCTCACTTAAAATAAAACATTTTTAAATATATAAAAAAATCGTCAGTTACAATAAATTTTTTAAATGCTAATTTCCTTACATCCGTTACGTTAAAGTGGTTTAAACTTTATTTAAATTATACCACATCGTTTATTGTTAATGCTTATAGTTAAATATGCTACTGCCCTAGCAGTTGAATATATTTTTTAATTTGCATCCTTCATTCGAGGCCTCTATTTATTCCATCAATTTCATGAACATTTAACATTTTTGTTGCAATTTCGGGGACTTCCAACTTCTAAAATTTCGAAAGCGCCGATTGAGTAACTTACACGCACAATTTATCCAATGCGGGAAGCAGTGGGATTTCGAATAATATGTCACAAGTTTAATTTTTTTTTCAAAAAGACCTCAGGAATCTCTGAGCCACAAGTTACGAAGGGTTCTTCTTACAGTTCAAGTGACCCGTTTTTGAATTCCAACAGTGGAGCATAATTCATAAAAAAAAATTATGAAACATAAATCTGACACCAATGCTTGGAAAGTACATAAAGTTTGTTCATGTTCATTTGCTGTTATAACAATTTAAGCTTTTATGTTCAAAGATTAAAGCATATTTTAATAATTTTCTAAATAAAATATGTCTTATTACTTACTAAAAATAACATTTAAAATTAACATACCTCTTACCTGATAGGTTTTCTTACTCAAAGTTGATTTTTATCCACTCCCCAAAACGGTAGACGACGCCTTTTATAGAGTAGATGAAATTCTATGCTTTTCTGCAACAAAGACAATTATGAATAATAGATATTTGAATTATTTGAAATAAGTATTGTTATTGTGGCTAATATGTTTAATGTTGGTATTGAATATGTTGATATATGTCACGTTCTATTGCTTCAAAATGACTGAAGTGTCTAAAGTGTTGTTCTTCCCAGAAGCCCTTGGTGCACCATCACGGTGATCTGCACGCCGAGAAGATGCGCCAGTGCGAAGTGCACATGAAAAGTCCGAAAGTGAACCTGTGCAGACGATGGATGAACAGATTCCCTTCCCGCTCCAAGCGTATCGACGTCATGTCGCGCATTTTATTTCCCCTCATGTTTGCCCTCTTCAATCTCGTCTACTGGACCACCTACCTCTTCAGAGAGGACAGAGATGACTAGCGCACTAAAACAAGAAAACAAGCAACCCCAATGCAGCTGAAAAGTCAAGACTCAAGCGAAGGAAATCTTGAATTCATGTGAAAAACCCAAACACAAGCGCTTTGTCCCTCCCAGTTGCCTCCCTTGCCATCTGTACGTCTTCTCATTTCAAGAATATATATAATACACACACCACACATATATATGCGTATACGTTCATACCTACACGTCAGCTTATTCAGATCATAATTTCGTGAAGAACCAATAGCGGGAGATTAAGCATCGCATGAATCGTTCTGTACATTTATGTACGCTTTGGCATTTTGTAAAATATCGATATACGTAAAATGGACAACTTGGGTATTTATTTTCTGTTAGAAGACAGCTTGAGAGTTTCTGCGTTTTTCAGTTTATAACTACACAGTATTATTTAAGAGTTGGACATGACCGGTATTTCGATTTTACGTGTATCTGTTTGGTATTGGTTCGATGACAATGAGCTTTCCCTTTATAGAAAGGTATACATAATTAATGTAAACTATTCGTATGAATACAACTAACTTTCTTTGAGATGATTTATAAGTTAGAGCACGCATGGGTTTTTCATATGAAGGATCAAGTGAGTAATCCTCCTATAGAAGAGTTTCAAGAAAGTTCCAAATTTTGACGATTCCGTTGACAGTGCAAGAAAGGATCCAGCTATGCTGGTTGAATGCAAGATACATGTCAGCATTGCTCAGATATCGAAGGACACGTACAGCCGTGTTTGTTAACTTTCAAAGTTATAATTTGACTTGGGAATTCATCAGGTAGAACGATAATCATTTTTAAAATGTTCTTTGAAGAACGGAATTACGCGAATATGGTAGCACCAAAAAGTGAACACTCATTCATAACTTCTAATTGACGCTATTAATTATTTAGTTAAGTTATAAGCATTCTCTTAAATCTATTCTGATGTAGTCCTTTCATAGAGTTCTATAATGACTTTATATCAGGGAAATATATGCTATTCAGTTGGCTAAATTAAATATAACTTTGTTAAAATGAATCAGTGGCAGACATTTACTACCAAGTTCTCAAGAAAATTGATGAAAACATTATGAAGATGTTTTTCATTGAAGAATGTTAATAAATCCCAATTCGAGAAAATGACGACCATATTCGTGTCATTTCGTTCTAGAATGTGTATATTAAGTACAGAAATAATGACGGTATCATTGATGTAGAAATTTTAAGAAAAAAATGGGTGATTGTTGTAGACAATATCAAACTGAGTGCCAATTTTGTCATTGTCGCGCCGCGCTCCCTATCTTAATGTGTATAGTCTCTGTTTTTGGTAGTAAGTTTCGTCTATGCCGGACGAATGCGTAGCTTCGAGAATTTTAGAAAATTGTAGAAGGATTGAGTGGTTTTTGTATATTTGTCAAATCGTTCATCTGAAATTCCCTGGCGTTCATTCGTATAGAGTCGCAAAAATGAGGTTCAACTAAAAGCAGGTGCATTTGCCACCATATTTCGTATGACTGGAGACCAGTATTATGAACACTCTGGCAACTGAAAATAAGAATGGCCGCATTTTTGAGTATTTATTTAGACGTTGAACTTTTTAATTGATAAGTTCCATTTTGTTACCACGTCACCCTGGAAAAATCCATAGCAGACGCTAATATTAAGTGCAAAAATATTGTTTTCTGTCATATCGAATTTTGAATGCTCATGTAAGCAAATTATGTTCTATCTCTAAAGTTCCTGACACCATGAATTCCTAGATGAAGCATTCGCTGCAGAATTGTTTTATGAGTAGTAGAAAATACACATAGAGCAAAAATAAATGAGCAATCAATTTTATTCAAGTCTGTTAACGAGTAATTTTAAAGAAGTGAGTTCTGGCATATAATTTAAGAAGTATAAATATAATTGAAAATCATTGCATCTGACGCCTATAAGAAGTTTAAATACAAGTAAAATCGACTTTAAATATTAAAATTCTATATATAACTGCTCCAATTCAGTTGTCAGGATTGTTAATTTTCCGTGGTGCATCACTTTTTTCATTTATTTCTAAAGTAATAATAATAATTTTTAAAATGCAAACATTAATGACGATTTAACCGATTAATACAAAAATGTTAGAAAAAATAATATTTGTGTTTACATGATCCTAACATTATAGCTACATTACGAACAAAAGTAAGTACTGTTCAAAGAGATAAAATTCGTATTTCCGATTCTATTGATGGCATTACACGGATGTTAGTAACCATGTTTAAATGCATTCTATAATCTTTCAAAGTTGGAAACTCCGAGAATATATCTTAAGGATGAACTTAGTTAAGAAATAATTTGCTTTCTACTCGGAGCCACAATATTATTCAAGAATGAAACTGTTTAGCTTGTTATTAACTACCGCAAAATGCATAAATAATTGAAAACGTGTTTTATATTATTATAATTTATTATTTTATTTTAAGCACTAAAGTTAAAACTATAACCTGTTTTGTGGTCAATCATTCTAAAATTAAGATAAAGTAAAAATACGTAAAATATTTTAAAAGCTTTAAATATTTTTAAAGTGCGATTTTAAAGGACTTAACCACAAGTTGACGTGGTAATTTTATGTCTGATATCAGGAGCATGTATGCAATGATCCAACTCACAATTTTATAATAAATACCTAAAAACATTATTTTGCTAATTAAATTATTATTTAACACCTTAGTTTGCTTATGCTTTAGCATACATTATTAGTCTATGGTACTCTTCCTAATAAAAAAATATTCGGTATTTAACGTGATATCCAAAAGGTTATCAAAGTTTTCCTAATTCGATCTAGCTTTTAAGAAGACACATTGGCTTAGTTCCAATCGTCTCCAGTCATGAAGGGAGCCGCATCATAATTTCAGCGCTTAGCTTCCTGAAAGCGCTTTGATATTTGCACATATAGCATTTTAAAAAAAATGTGAAAACTCATTCAGCTGCAGAATTCATCTGAAGTACAGTAAACTAGCATTAGAGTCCTCATACATGCTGAACTTGTTTGCCCTGCAATATAAGCATGTTATTAAACTATTTGAGGACGATACTCTAAATTGAAACACACCCTGAAGCTCTTAAAAATTATTTGATACCAAGAGTGTCATAGATTTTGGTATCACTCTCGAAACGCCAACTTTAAAAAATCCCTGCGTTTAGTGCGATCTCAATTGCAACTTCGACAGTGGTAAAGGGGAAACAAGAACAATGGTAAAGCGTGGAACTTGTTAAAGGGTATGACTTTTGATGTTGGTAAATGATATCGTGAAACTGAAACATATATGAATGCACGTAATATTTATTTTTTACAAAACGAGGTGAGTGGTATTGCAATTGAGATTCACGATTTTTCCTGGCGTTGGTGGCCACTGATAAAGAATAAGTTGCGTGTGTACTAAGAAATAAACTATAAATAAATGAGCGAAAAAAATTTAAGCTGTAAATGATATCAGACAACTAATTTCCAATTGATTGCTTATCACGTACTTACATGTATTTTTGAGTACGACTTGAGCAAGATATTGGCCCAAAAATGTTCACAATTAGTTCATAAACTTTCACACAAAAAGTCCGAGGTAAATATTATGCATTTACTTTTGATGCGCACACAATTACAAAAAAGTTAATTTTCATCACACGTCTTAAGAGCTGTTGTTTATGTGCCAAAACTCTTAAAATACTTCATTGCGAATCACACCTTTTAAATTTAAATTATTAAAAATGACGTATAATAAGGGGTGATTCTTCGCATTTGTTGCCGACTTCTAAATAATATTTAATAAATTAATTACTACTAAGCGCAAATTTTTATTACTACACAAAAATAACAAAATGATGCATCTTCACTATACACGCTTTTACAAATACAATATACGATGTTGCATGTTGTGGTATTACAACGCCATTTGTTGCTCCATTGTTTAATGCACAAATAAGTTGAAGGACACGAAATATATAAGTTTAACATGAATTTCTGAAAGTAAGAAAGATGAAAGAATGTGTAATTTAGGCTAGACGGCTTAAAGGATAAATGAGCTTAATAATATATTAATAATAATAATGTATTAATGAGGATAGCCTGACTAAGGACTGGAAGTTCGGGACTGCAAATTAAAGTTACGTTGCTATATTTTATCTAGAAAAAGAAGATAATGCTTTGTTCTTTTTCAGTGACTCACCATCATTTTAGGAATTTATTATTTTAGAAATAAATATGACGTATTATTTTCATCCCCTCTCCCATTTTTTTCTTAACGTCTTACTTATATTTTCCATTGCAGTAATTGTTCAATAAACAAATAGCTTTTAGTGAAAGAAAAACGCTTACATTGGGATTACATTCTTGCAAAGAGAAAACCTTGACACGGAAGATAGGACCTTGTTGTAAAATAATATCTTGTTTTGATTATTTTAAATTGATGATACATTGTGTAAGCTGCAGGTGAAATTATACTTCTCTACAAAGTACATACCTGATTTTTCTTGATCGTGGCAGTTTTCTAGATTAGAGTATAGCAATTTAGTGGGTTTTTTTTTACCTTCGTCAAACTCTTCATTTTTATTATTATTATTATTATTTTTGACTGCATGTAACGCACACGCGGTTTACATGATTTTATACTATATCTGTAACGTAATTTGGAAATTAGAGAAGAAGGAAAGTGCAGAAAATGGTTACTTGTAATATCATCGATAAAAGTCCCCACGAGTTTCAATTAAATTAACTGTCTTCTGGTATCAAATACTTTTAGCATGGAATGTCAAATAAATCATTTTTTTAATGAGGCGAAATAAAATATTTCCTCAGTTCATTTTCTGTGTCAAGGATGCCCGAGTGAGATTCATGTTTATGATTGTAATACATTTTTATTTACCTTTACAGCTACTCAGTTTGATGTTAGTAACTAATTTACATTAAGATGCTCAATTTCAAATGACGCAACAAAGTTGGCAAATCGAGCAAAGTTCTGCAACAAAAGTGATCCTGTCTACATCCACTCCGGTACCGGAATGGGTTTTCTATCGACCAATTCATTTTCGGATAGTGATCACTGAAATGCAAAACTTTGCTCAGAAAGGTATGGCCATGTAAGTTGTGATTAAGTTGAAACATATGTAGAAAAAACCTTGTTTTTGTTGTGGGTTGAACTAGGCGTGTAGAATTTCCTAAACTTGCTTGCTCCTTTAAAGTGAAAAAAAAAAAGAAAAGCTATGGTATTATGTAACATTCCTTTTGAATGTACAAAATATTGTACATATACAAAATATTGTACATCATAAAATGTATCGAATTATGTATGTATAGTTTTAATTTTGACGAGCCGAGTAGATGATCATTGATGACACGCGGCTTGAAAACCGTCATTAATGAAAATATTTTGTATAAAATTGCATTATTTAATATAAGAGGTCGTGTATTTGTAGTTTTGTGCTTTGTTGTCATGATTAAGACTGGAACCGAATTCGATAACCTGGTTGGTAGAAACCCCATCCGGTACTGGAGTGGTACAGGATTCGATTCCGGTTTCATGCGCGCATCCTCCATTGCTTAGATGAAATCGAAGCAAATTTCGATTGTAAAATGTGAGTTGTCCTAATTATATTCTTTGTTAGCAGAGCTGGATCTTAGAATTCGTAATGGATTTATTCTAAACGAATATAGTATAAAAAATTGTTAGTATTATACACATTAGCTTTAAGGAATTTATTCAAAAATATCTGAGATTTGAATAGTTTTGAATAAGTTAATCATTACATTACGATTTAACCTCAGGTCCTGCTCTGTGGTTAGTATTATAATTAAAACATTGTATGGTATAAAGTATATAAAAATATCATGTTGTATTGTGCTGAGGTTTCTATAAACAATCTCCTTTTGTCCATTCAAATATGTAAATGCGGATATCCACATCCTTCAATATGTGTTGTGGATTTTGTGAACAAAATCATTTCTGCGAATTTAGATTCAGTCCGGTGAGTTTTATATCTGAAACGAGCAGAAGTAGTTTGACAGTAATCACCTGCATAGTACACGAATGTCAAAGTCATAAAACGGTCGTGCACAAATTTTCCTTACATTGAAAAAATATATGATCCGAACAAATTGAAGGATTCATAGTTTATAGAAAAAACACGTTATTGTTGTTGGAAATTGTGATTTTTAGTGAGAAATTGTTAATTGATGATAAATATTAATTGCTCAGTTCAAAAGATTGCTTTTGTTTATGCTATGTTATCGTATTTATATAAATTCTTATAAGATTGTTATATATGTTGTTTAAAATTGGTGTTAATTTTATGCACAAATCATGTTTTATAGATTACCGTTTTGTTAGAACTTATTTGGTCAACAGACATCTTACCATTTCTAATCTAAAATAACTTGACTACATGATCAAATTCATGATGTCCAGACTTTGATTGCTTGTATGGTAGTTACAGATTAGACACATAACGTCGATTAATCGATATTTCATAAATACTGAGGCTAGCAAACATATTTGTAAATCTCAAAGTGCATATGTGCCAACTGAAAGACTGCTGGAACTGGATACATAAAAATTCTTTATTTATTATCAAAGATTTTAAGGTAAAATTAATGTACCATTATACTTGTAGCGTTATTTACTTGAAACATGTAGTGGTTTTGAATTGTTTTTCGGTGATAAAAAATGTCTCAAGAAAAAAAAATAGAGTCCAAGCGGATGGAAAATGTGAGTTTATCTCATATCTGTAAGAATGTATATAAAAACTGGAGAAAATACAATTTGTTGATGACAAAACTATGAATATTGAATCTTTTTTATTCCTGAAATCTTACTAAACTCTAAGACATAATACACTTGAAATTAACCATGATTTTTAATCGAGTTACTTACGTTAAGGTTAAATCATATAAATATGCGGGAGAAAAAAAGGGATATATATGTATATATATATATAGAGAGAGAGAGAGAGAGAAGATAGTATTAATTCCGATAATTCTACTTCACTGATAAGCATTAACTGCTTAATACTAATAACTAATCTATTCCTGACAATCAAAAAGAAAATTTAATCAAATAAATATTACTGGAAATAAAAGTTTCGCTACTAGTAAAAATTTATAAATTTAAACACATTGTACGAAAATCATAATAGGATTGTCAATAGTAATTTTCTCCTTATATCATGTTTACCAAATTATACACACTTTAGGAACTCTTTTCATCCACGTTTCATACAGAATCAATAAAAATATTTTTAAAAACAAAAAAATCCACTACTTCAAACATTTTGTATTTTAAGTTATTAAGTATTCCTTTAGCCACATTGCATTTTCCAGTCATTTATGACACGTAATATTAAAAATACTTCTTCACTCCGAAACATATTAACACCTTTAGCTTGAACTTAGTTTTAAATTACTTTCAAATAAACCATTTTGTTGTACGAAAAGGATATGGAATATGATAGGTGCTTCTAGCGGTTTATTGTTTATGTATTGTGAGTATAATACGATTCAAGAACATTTTAATCAGATATTACATGCCAGATAATATTTTTAATTTAATATTGGCAAAAACATTTAGCATACTTCCGTCCACAATAATTTCTTTAATAATTTTGCCGGAATTGTGGGTTTTAGTATGAATTTTCTTGTACCATTTATACGTTCTTAACTTAGGTCATGCTGGCCCTTTTCTCAGCATACAAATATATTTTTAGTAAATGCGCTTCAAATTTTCGTGTCCCATTTATTCTAACCGACTATTTTTACTAACATATGCATTTACTAATTCACAGAATATTTATCACACATCTCATTTTTCAGTTCTACCTCGCTGAAATTGGATCAAAAAGGTTTGACTTTATTTTTGTTGTTTTTTAAAAAAATAAGAATATGTAAAAGAAGTTTATATGTGCTCGCATAAAGCATTTGCCGAAAAAAACACCTTCAAATCAGCACTATGTATTAATTTGGATGCAAAAATACGCAAAACTTTAAACAAACATGAAGATAACGTTTAAAATTTTCTGTTTTTTAACAAATTGAAACGAAATGATGCACTTAACACACTTGCAGCTGCAAATAACTCTTTAATGAATTAGTTAGAAAGTTTCATTTTCTCTAAGATTTGCATTACGTACTCAAACGTTTAGGATACTATATTCGTGTATTCGTGTGTGTTTGTGTGTGATAGACTCAGTTGTAGAACTTTGTGACAGTGTTCAGATATTTTTGTACATTGATCTGAAACTTTTTCTACAAAGTGATGGAACTTAAAGCCCTGAAGTCGGGTACCAGGGTTCAAGTTCTACTTTCAGCATGCAGTTCATCTAGTTACTTCTATCCGTTACTTATATCATCTGTCATCGACATTTGTATATATAAAAAAAAAATACATTAAACTCAATTAAAACTCGAAAATGTGCAAAACAAAATCTATGCATCATAATCTAAAAATATCATCACTTCTTGATAAAAATATCAATCATCAATATACTACCTAATAACAAGGCCCCAACTAAGATATTAATATAAGGTTCTTACATTTGGCATTTTTATTTTTAATGCCACGAAATTATTTTCTTTACTTATGCCATTATTTATGTTAAGAAAATGTATTTAAACTAAAAGGATAAATCAGAAAACATTGATTAGCAATTCTTATAGTACCACAGAGGTCTAATAAGCATTCAAAACAAATAGCTAAACTAGAAAATTATTCCTCCATGAGTGAAAAACTAATTCTACCCAAATTAATTCCTTTAAAGATAAATCTGCTCCAGATCGCATTCGCAAAAATTTAACTGACCGGGGTCACGTTGATGATTGTAAAAAGTCAACTGGCATTCATGCTTTCATATATTTTTATACCGTCTTTTTGTCACTGGCTTACGTTCTTTAAAATGAAATTGCTTTTTTTTCCTGTTAATAATCTAGATTTTTTAAAATAAGTTTTACACTTTAACATATTTTTTTTTCCAAATTTTATTTAAAGTTATTCACTTGAAAATCTTTATGTCTTATGTGCGTTAAAGAAATTTCTAATTGCACATTCAGTCAATGAGGTCAAAATAACAATAACTTCATAATACAATGAGAAAAATCTCTTCAGTTCTTGAATATTTGTAATTTAGTAAAATTAATTGAAACATCTAAAAGCATAAACTACAAAATTTACTTTTATATTTCCTACGTTAAGATTTTAAAACAAATAATTATGTTTTCACAGACATCACTTCAATTATAGTTTTTTTTTTTCGAATTCTTAATATATTTTAAGATTGTACAAAGCTCCTGAAATAGGTTTTCGTTAAATTAAAAGGGTAGTAATTTTTGTGTCAACTCTGGTATAGTATAGTTTAAAAACCTTATATTTATGCAGTAATTACTTTATAAAATCTACTAATAATAATATAAATCTACTAATAACTTTAAAAAATCTTGAAACAGAACATTTCTTACTGGATTGTTTCCAACGTTATTATACTGCTTTCGACATTCTTTCACTAATTCAAACTTTTATTAGATATTTTACTTTTTAACTAAAAATTTTAGTTTCCCAGTAATTCATATACACCTAACTGATTTTGTTAGATATGTTTATTTCCTTACAATAATGTCTCAGTTTAAGTTAGTCTAAACAAAACTTAAACCTAATACGAAATAAAAACTTACTTCATAAATAGAAGGCATATACACATAAAGACGTATGAAACGAACTCTTCGAACAGTCATTAAGATTCTCGTTTTAGTTGACACGTCAATTTGGCGGTTTTCTCTCCATACCTATTGATGTACATAGTGTTTTGTAACGTGCATGTTTCAATGTAGTTATGGAAAAAAATATTTACTGTTTCGGACGTTATTTGTACATATATAGAATGTCTTCAGCGCAGAGGTGCAAACATTCATCAGTATAACATTTAATGTTTTAGATTTTTCTTGTTGCGTGACATGGATTATTCTGGTTAGGTGAACGTGTTAGATTGTTTGAATCTTTAGAGTGAAACTCAGCCTGTTTTGCTGTCGATATTGCGGTTTTCGTGTGGTTATGAACATGATTTAAAAATGCGAAATCATCCTGAAATAATTGCTCAATTTCCATGAGAGTACAAAAACTCTAATTGAAATAAATTTTGAGGATTCACCTGACTTTGCAGTTTTTACATAAGCGTAACAAGTGCAGCAAAAAATAATAATTTTATTTAAAATAAAATAAATGATTACAGTGAAAGCATTTCACTTAAATATTGTACCATTCTTATTTATTCTTCTATTCTTAATTATTCAGTACCATTTTTCGTATGTTTACAACAAATTAATGCAAAACGTTAAGGTAAATAAATATGCTTGCGAAAAAAATTTAAGCGGATTACAACCCCCCCCCCCCCCTCCCCAAGTCTAACTTTTCGTCTTTAAATAAAGCCTTTTTAAAGTTGCTGGAAATATTGGAGACAAATATTTTTAACATAATGTTTAAACTTAAACTTTCTAAACAATATGAAATTCTTCATAATAATCCTTAAAAATAACCATCTGTCCATTATTTCATATGGTTTAAAACTCTTACATAATATTGATTCGCAGTAAAACACATTTTCATCAGGACCAGATTTAATACTTAATTTCAAATTAAATGTGAAAATATTGGGAGGTAAATTTGAAAAGTTTAAGTGTTCACGAGCGGTAATATCTATTCTGCGCAGTGCTGACTGAAACGGTCCTCTTCTTTTAAAAAGATTTATTAATTAAAAGTGCAAATAAAATTAGGCCATTTTCTCTTTTTATTTAAAAAGTACTTTTTTACAAAACGACATGATTGTTAAATGTTAATGCAAATCAATAATGTAGCAGTTATAAGAATATAAACTATTATATGCATTTGTTTTTGCATTATACATTCTGTCCAACTAAATCAAATAGGCGAGTCCATGTTCGTTGGATTTAATGGAAAAAATTAATTATGGGATTATGTTGTGTAAATATAATCATAATTACTGCATGGACAGAACGCTTTTTTTTTTCATGCTGTTTCACACATATATTATTGAAGCTAAAAATGTCAAATATAATGAAATGTGATTTTCACACAAAACTTTAAAAAAATTGTTCCACGAGTATAAATACAGTTCAGGTTTTCAGCACTGGTAATTATCTACATATATTCTCTTTTTTGCATCACGTAAAGAAAAAAAAGTTGATTCGTCCGTATTTTAAACAAAATATTTTCCTTCACTTTTTTTGGCAAGGTGATTAAAGACAAAGCTTGAATAATTGCAATTTACAGCCTTTTAATAAGTTTTATTATTAACATACTTTAAACACTAAAACCGGCAGAATCATACTTTGACCTTGAGTAAACCCTAAATAAACCATAAGTACGATAACGACAGATACATGCTTTAATACTTCATTTCATTCCACGTGTTTGAGTAAATGAACTAATATACTTAGATTCTCTAAACTAAATACGAGTGTCTTAGATACTAAATACTGTGTACATAGTATCGTACCTAATATAGACCATTACATAAACTTATTTTCCACAAAGATCTCAATTATATCTATAAAATATCACGTTCCTTTTGTCCAATAAAGCCAGTCCGTAATTTAAACGAATGTTTGTCACAAATTGTATTTTCTCTGGTATAAAACTGTTGTTGACTCTCAAAAGACATTGAGAAGTACGATTTGTTGATAGTCGTATGTTTAATGAGCAGTATGATGTGTGTTTCGGTTTTCCGATAATCAAGATAAAAAATGTTTGGTTGGTCCTAGAACTACTATATGTACAGTGTATATATATACCATTGAACTACAGTTAATCAAGACATGCGTTTTGTAGTTAAAATTTAATTATGTGTTCTGCGTGACTCTATATCCTACGTATAATAAATATTTTGAAAAGAAATTTTCATAAACTTTCATATGAGTTCACTTATGAGGAATATTGCTACGCATGTTTTTTTTTTTCCCAATGAATGAATTAATTTTGGTAATTCTGAAATGAAGTATGAAAAACTAGATATTAAAATTTATTTAGATATTTTATGTTTTCCTTTTTTTTTTTTTTTTTTTGATGCTAGAACGATTTCAGGAGAAAAGCGATCTAAATTAAGAAAACATAAGTAAATGAATCACTTTATTTTAAAAATATAACTATATTCAATTATTTTCTTAATTAAAAAGTATTTTTAACAAATGTATCTGTAAGTATTTTAGAATTTGTAATATTTTCTAATCACTTAGAATTGTGTTTTAATTTTGATTCATCATTTTTCGGGTGTTCTTTTTCGCTTTTAAATCATATTAAAATTTTTGAAAAATGCAAGATGTTGGTTCAAACAGAACACATTTCACTCAATCTAAATAAGTAACAAATTATATTGAAGAGTAAAATCTTGTATATACAAAGAAAATTTTCTTTATGCGTTTAACGCAAGCAAGAATAAATAAGAATAGAGCTAGTGCTGCTGGCAGCTTTCTTATGTTTGAAATAAATTTATTTACTTTTACAACAGTAAGTTTTCTTCAGTGCTAAAATTAAAGTTAAATTTTTAACTATGTGTTATGAAATGTTTTTGATCTTGCTGAATATGACTGCAGTTGCTTCCGATTGTTTGTACAGCGTTGATGAATAAAGAAAAACGGCTAAATAAATATTAAAATTAAATTGTGTGTTTTAATGTTTGGATACATTATTTGTATTGTATTTAAAGTCACATTCTGATACAATTATCTTCAGATCTCCAGGTAAGTTAAGTACAGCTAGAGAGTAAGTAATGAATTGAATATTGGAACTTCTACGCACTTTTATCGGAAGAACGCCAGTCGTAAGTTCAGTACAAATAGAGAAAAAATGAGAAACAGAGTTGAAATTCGCATTTGGATTTTTTTGTCTCCAGAATCACTCTGCACTTGTAGTATAAGTAGAGAAAAAATGACAAACAGCGTTGAAAGTTGCATTCGGATTTTTTTGCCGCCAGAATGCAAGTTAATCGTTCTGCACTTGCAATGTAAATAGTGAAAAAATGACAAACTGAGCGTTGGAAATCGCAGTCGGATATTTTTTTTGTCTTCAGAATGCGAGTTATTCGTTCTGCACAGATAGTCCGCATAAATAACGAACAGAGTCATGGGACTTGTTCCAATACTTTTACCTCCAGAATGCGAGTTTCAAGTTCAGTACAAATCCAGAGTAATCTCCAGAGAACTCAGTACAGACACGGAGGAAACCAAAAATGGAATATTGGGACATTTGGATATTTTAATTTCGAGAACAAGTGTAAGTTTAGTACCGAATAAAAGGAAAGTCCCAAGTGAGTATTTCACAATAAGAAATAATTGATGATTGTGTGTACTATACATTTTAAGAAAACTAAAAAATGTTGCGAATTGAATTGAAATTCCAAGTACACTATAGCGAAATGTTTATTTTATTCTGCAAAGAAGTAATATTAGCATAATATTTTTTATATGAAAAAAGCGAGTTTTACGATGGGTCGGGAAAAAAAGGAATTTTTTTCGATGATAAATACAGCGAAAAGTAGCGAATTTGCGAGACTAAAAGGAAGTTAAAAAATGAGATCAGTTTGCGTTTTCCGGTCACGCATATGGTCTAAGGTTTGCCAACTTTTGAAATTTTCATGATAATTTTAAAATCTTTAATTTGGCCTCTTCACGAATGTAATACCTTAAATGCTTATGTATTAGAATGACTGAAAATAAATTAAATATTATTAAAATTAATAGACATATTCCGGTGACGCATTGCTTAAATGTAAAGATATTTTGAAAAAAAATTACAAATAAATGTGGATCACATTGCAAGGGGAAAAATACTAACGTCCAGTTTTGTTTAACATTTTTATCAGGGTTTTTCAAGTTTCGGCAAACTTAACCCTACACTGCGCAATTATTTTTTTCTTTGTAAAATATTTTTTTGTGTTTGTTTGTACTAGTTATAAGTGGGAAAATCACTAAAAAAATTCTTATTTAATTCGGAAAAGTAGAAATCGAGAAAAATTGACAGGTTGTTTAAAAACAACAATGCGCATTTAGGGGTAACAATAATATTTTTTTTTTATATAATCATTTTAACAAATAAAACCAAATCAATAATAAATAGGCATGCATTATAATCATAAAATAGCACTAAAATATGAAAATTCATTAAAATAATTTATTTTATTATTATTTATAAATTTATAAAATTTATTAAAGTAAAAATTTGCAGGTGTAACTAATAAATATTAGTTACATGTACAAATTTTTACTTTGATTACCAATAAAGTTTAATAATAATTTCACTAAAAGATTTTAAACAAGAAACCTAACATATATAGGGGGGTCTGTGTGAAAATGTTCGTTTCTTCTTTGGTTGAGCGTGAATTGATTTTAAACAAAATTCCTAAATAATAATTTAATCTACCACTTTAAGCTATTTTGTGAAATATTTAGCAATAATCTTCTAAAATATACTAAATAAAGTGAAATAGAATAACCTGGGGCACCTGTTCATGTTTGTACTGCGAATAATGCAGAAGAATAAAAATGGCCCCCGAATGCGCGGTGTTGTTTTAAAACAAGTAAAATAGGCGCCTTAATGTATATTTTTCCCGAAATTTTTCGGACAACCTATATTTATTTTATTTTATAACTATGTTAGCAATTAGAGAATATTTTTTAAAATAAAATTGTTGCTTAAAATTTGTAGGAAAAAAAATTAAGAAGTTACTGTTTTTTACAAAATCAACATGTCTTACGATTTTGTGAAAAAAGATGAACCTTGAGTTCAGTTTACAAGATCTAGGGGAAACTATATTAACTAATATGATAACGCATACAAAATGAAACGCAAGAATGCGCCACATGTTAAAAATGTTACAAAATAAAAGCTTAGTGAACGAAAAATGGACGTGTTGTTTAAAAACAACACGGCCCAGTGTAGGGTTAATCCGCATTTTCCTAATCGTGCATTTTAGAGTACATGCCTCCCCAATTCTCAAACTTTTTCATTGTGTTATGGCTTTAAAATAAAGTTCGGGTCTTGAGTGCGTAAGAAAGTAAACTTACAAGGCGCAATAGAGTTATTTGAAATAGCCAGTTTACTTAGAGTGAAAGATTCAATACTTAGCTATTAATTGTAATAAATTTATTCAAACACATTAATTACCACTCTTTTAAGAAAATGTATCGCACCCCCGCAACAAAAGTGACACAACTCAAAAATGACTTACACTACTTTGACTCCTATCGACTTCTAAGGCAAATACGAAGACGTCGTGGAAGCGGATCGGCCAATAGGAGACAAAGTAGTGTGAGTCATTTTTAAGTTGTGTCACTTTTGTTGCGGGGGTGCGATATAACATCTTTTAATAAAATATACAACTACAAATATATAACCACAAGAGATACTCCATGTATTTTTTTTACAACTGAAATAAGACAGAAAATAGTTACACGTGGACGTTTAATTGTTAATTTCACGTTTAATAAGAATCACGGCTAGACAGCTAAATTATCGTTACATTTTAATACTTAAACTTAATAGCTGAGTACTGGAAACTTACAAAATCGATACCCAATATTTAGCATCCCCTTGAAACACAACTTAGTTATAAAATGTGTTAATATTTTTTTCAAACAAGTTGGACTAGTAATGTTAAAATGCCTTAAATGGTACATCAGGACGATAAACAAAAATACACTTACCATTTAAGGATGATGCTTCCTCTTAGCACAAAAATTAATAAAATAGCATCCAAGCTGGACGAGCACACTATTTAGAATAAAATGACTGATTAATAACTCAAGAAAAATACCTATAATTCACAACTATTAGTTGATGATTAGTGACAGTTAAGTGCAAGGGGAAATGTGAAATTTTTCATTTAAAACTAGATATATAGCTATATATAAGGAGTTTTTTGTCACCTTGGTTGGCTAATGCAGACTGAAGACTGTCTACTGCTGCACTTAATCTATAAGCTCAATAGGAAGAAATTAAGCGAGGGTATTCGTGGTTTAATCCGTATATAAGGAGGTATCATCGTTTTTTATATTTCCATGGAAAGGAACATACAGTTGAACTCGCTTAATACGAAATGCCAATAATTCGCGAATTTGTTCGTATTATCCGTTATTCGTAACAACCGTGAATAAGTAAAATTGTGTAAAGAAAAAGTATTAGATATGCATGTTTATATTTTAAAAATACTAACTGCAATTTAGGAATGATTCTAAGAGGGTTTGATCCCTGTGAAGACTGACGCTTTATTCTCTACCTAGAAAGATTCCACAAATGATTCGGAATACGTACTTGGTGGTTTATAATGACTCACAATAACCAACTATTTCTGAAAAAGATAAATTATTACATGCAATCGAGAAAAATTTTCGTGAATAGGTGAGAGACTTTGTTCGTCTTCGCCCAAATTTGCATTTTAGCCTTCGTAATATGCGTGAGATATTTAGTGGAATTAAATAGTAAACCACAGTTAAATAAACAATATGTTCGTTTTAGTAGTGTTCGTATTAAGAAAGTTCAACTGTATTTCATAGTACACTACCATGGTGCTTCATTCCTTTTTAGAAACTAGTATTAACTCCCCCGCCGCCTTCATGATTTTAAAGGAGTCAAATGAATTGTACGAACAGATGTTTAAGAGAACAGATGTTTTAAGAGATGTTAAGACAATGTTTTTGCTTCCTACGTATTTTGTAGAATTTTCATGAAGATATAACTTAGTACGCATAACTTAAATTTAATGAAATATGTGAAAATAATCATTTGGTTGGGAATAGAAAACTACGGATCAAATTGGTTTCAATATGAACCGTTTTGTTCTTCTAGGAATAAAATAAAGTCACATACATTCACTCAGACATTTATATATTTCAACTTATTAAACTTATCAATTATCCATGGAAAATTGGCAGTAATTTGCATTTGTGTAGGGAAAAAATCCTTTTATTAGTATCACAAAAAATTTCCCAAAATGGTTTTCTGAACTAAATGCGATTAAAAAGAAACTCTTTCTTCGCCCAAACTGAATAATCTTTACTAAACGGTTAAAAGCAATGCCATGTTCCTTAGTCGGAACCAAACAGTATAAAACCTTTGACCTTCTAGGAATTTTCACTTTATTTGCCAATAGGTTCGCATTGGAAAGCGGTTTTCCTCAGCTAAGAAGTCGTTTTAAAGTTTTTATTCCCTTACTTATTAGAGAAATCTGACAAGCCAAGTGCCATAAAATTTTTAAATTGGTTTCGACAAGTCTTAATTCCATTTATGTCTTTAAATGCAAGTAGGAAATGTAAAACATTATGTACTAAAAGGATAATTGTTTAAACGCAGATGCCCATCAAGAATAAGCGTTTTAGATTTAACCATATAATGTTCAAATTCGTACAATTAATTACGTTTTGTTAGCTAAAGCGTATTTTTATGTGATATGCGAAGATTTAAGAATGTGACAAAAATTGTAATTTATGACTGTCCAAACATTTTATGAAATTGAATTTTCTACTTAAAACAGCTTATTATTATTTTCAATTCTGTAAGATTTTATTCTGATAATTCGAAGAACATCTGCGGCAAAGATGAAAATATGACAAATTGAAGTAAAATACAAACTTAATATTCGTCCGCTTAAGTTAAACAAAAACCTTTTCCTCTAGATGTAGCGGATTTTTTTCTCATATTAAGTTATTTATAGTTGGAGAACGAGTGAATTGAGTTAATTATAGTAGTTAGTAGTAGTAGTGAATGAATAGATGAATCAATCACAAAATTGTAAAGGGTTTATGAACTCTTCGCTATTCTGCATTAAAAGTTTTCCTTGTGTTCCTAATTATGCACGAAAAGGACGAATCGTAAACATTAATATAAGCCATAGTAAAATTAATACTTATCGCAAAAGAATTAAGAAGTTTAAATACTAATTATCTAGATAAAAACAATACAAAACTAAGAAAGATAAAGAAATAAACAAATGGAAATGGGCTAGCTTAAAACAACAAATTATGGCTAACAGTGACTACTTACTGAGTAATTTTTACCAGAACTGCGAAACGATCCATCACACCTTGAAACACTTTTTTTAACAAAAGAATTTTTAATTTACATAAGAATTATTTCCTTTATGTATTTACTTATTTATCTTTTGTTTTATTTATTTATTTACTTTTTGAATTAATGTAGCAACACTAAAGGGGAGTGAATAACGTAGAGTTGATTTAGCTGAATGACATTTAAGCAGTACGTGTTAAGCATGACTTAATTCATTCATTAATTTTGCAGTCAACGTAATAAAGTATGTACGATTATTCCTTATTTGAAATTTTAACCCTACATTGCGCATTTTTTTTTCTTTGTGATTTTTTTTGTGTTTGTTTGTGCTAGTTATAAGTGGTAAAAATACTAAAAAAATTCTTATTTAATTCGGAAAAGTAGAACTCGAGAAAAATTGACATGTTGTTTAAAAACAACACTGCGCGTTTAAGGGTAACAATAATATTTTTTTTTGAAAAATCATTTTAACAAATGAAACCAAATCAATAATAAATAGGCATGCATTATAATCATAAAATAGCACTAAAATATAAAAATTTATTAAAATAATTTACTTTATTATTATTTATAAATTTTTGAAATTTATTAAAGTAAAAATTTGCAGATGTAACTAATAATTATTAGTTACATGTGCAAATTTTTACTTTGATTACAAATAAAGTTTAATAATAATTTTTAGTAAAAGATTTTGAACAAGAAACCTAATATCTGTAGGAGGTCTATGCGATAATGTTCGTATCTTCTTTGGTTAAGCGTGAATTGATTTTAAGCAAAATTCCTAAATAATAATTTAATCGACCACTTTAAGCTAATTTGTGAAATATTTAGCAATAATCTTCTAAAATATACTAAATAAAGTGAAATAGAATAACCTGGGGCACCTGTTCATGTTTTTACTGCGAATAATGCAGGAGCATAAAAATTGCCCCCGAATGCGCGGTGTTGTTTTAAAACAAGTAAAAAAGGCGCCTTACCATATACATTTTTCCCGAAATTTTTCGGACAACTTTATTTATTTTATTTTGAAACTATGTAAGCAATTAGAGACTATTTTTTAAAATAAAATTGTTGCTTTAAATTTTTAGGCAAAAAAAAATTAAGAAGTTACTGTTTTTTACAAAATCGACATGTCTTACGATTTTGTAAAAAAGATGATGAACCTTGAGTTCCGTTTACAAGATCTAGGGGAAACTATATTAACTAATATGATCACACATACCAAATGAAACGAAATAATGCGCCACATGTTAAAAATATTACAAAATAAAAGTTTAGTGAACTTAAAATGGAGGTGTTGTTTAAAAACAACACGGCGCAGTGTAGGATTAATACATTAAGAAACAATGTAGTCGACAAGACTACAGATTACATTTCCCGTTATCCATTGTCTGCCAACACTCTCAGAAACGCATGCTCAAATCTCACGAAACTTTCGACGAAATGGCTTCGTGAAAAATGCTCCGAGTAAACCTTTCGTCACATTGCTTTAATTTCTATAGTAATTATTTAAAGTCACGTGATCTCGCGAGGAAAGTTTCGTTATAAATGACGAAATTTGCTTGACGATAGAAAAGTCCTCAAAAGTGACGATTCTATTTCTGAGAGTGAAATCAGTAGGGGTCATGTCTGATTGTGAAACGTGCGCAAGACATGCGTATTCAATGGGAGAAAGTGCAGATTCAAATTACAAGTTAACATTCTGTAGAGCAGGTTGGGTTACCTCACCTATATAAGGATAAGCGTTGTGCAAGAAAATACTACCCTTTGATTCTGCTCAGGTTTAGTATGTCTAGGACTCAAATGCCTTTGTAACAGGCATCCTTGCTACGAAGTACTAACATTACTGGAACGAAGACAGAAACAGCTGTGATCCTCAGTTCTGTCCAGAAATCAATTTCCTAATGTACTGAACTCTTGCTTAGATTTTTCCGAAGTTACACGCTACATAAATTTGAAGTTACTGCAGTACGTATAAGGGTCTCAATCCGTCCTGACTGGGCTTATCTTGACGCTACGGAAGTTACAAACTTAGTACATATTTTGTGTCAGTGGAGGACAGAAGAGATCCTAGTTTTGTCCATCAGTGAGCTCTAGCTTGGAATTTAAAAAGTTGAATACTGCGCAAATATAGAAACAGTAGTAGACATTCAATGTTGCATCAAGAGCGAATCTAGTTTATTAAAAAGTAATTTTATAGTTTGTTGTTACATTCTTCCATCGATGAAAGCAAGAATTAATGTTACAGATGCAATTACGAATGGTCATTAAAGTAAATCGCTAAGTGCAGGATTTTCTTTTTTCGATTATTTTTTTAGGCGTCTAATGAGAAAATTTTTTGTGCATTCAGTTACATATCTGCATACAGTACGAAAAGACGAATCGTGTACTGTATAGTGGTCGGTATCCCCGCTGGGGAGCCACTGGTACACCATAAAATTATTTCAACCCTAATATTTCACATGCTTTGCGTAGATTTACTTTAGTAAAATGGTTTTTAAATCTGTCAGCAGGTATACAATTACTTTCAACACGTTTAATTTTAAACTGCTTTTCATCAACCAGAATTCTTAGGAAGTGATAACGTACATCAATATTAGTTCTCGAATTCTCAATCTGAAAACCAGAAAAATCAATAGCAGCTGAATTGCCACAAAACAGAGTACAATCAATCAATTTAAAATTGGGAATATTTCTTGTGTCCATTTAGCTTAAAATGCGTTTGACCCACATCGCTTCCTAAGATCTGTCATTGAAATATACTCCGCTTCCATTGTAGACACAATGCTACCACCTTTCGTCTAAATTGTACGCCATAGCAGGTACTTCATCCAGAAAACTACAAACCCACCGATTGAGATCCTGTCATCGCGATTTGCAGCGTAGTCAGCATCAGAATAGGCATTTATTATAATAATAATTTAACTTTGTGCAAGTAAACAGTAATAAAAAATAATTTCACGCTCATTTGTGCTTTAAAATAACGTAAAATTATTTTTTATTATTATTTATTATAATACTTTCTATGGCCCCCAAATTTAGTTTATAATCTTCTGGTATATTAAGTACCCTATTAACCTAAGTAAACATTCCCAATGCCTTCTGCCGGGATTTGATTGAAACTGAGACAAAACATTCACTGTATATAATTTTACTCAAAATCCAATTGCCACTGGGAACAAATCTAAATTTACAATGCAAATAATTAGATACCCTTCACGAGTATTAGAGAGACAATAATATAGGATAACATTTTTCTACTAAACTTCATATCTTTTGGTGTCTCAAGTACCCCAATATTTTCAAATTATAACAATATTACAAAAATGGATACAAAGTGTAAATAAATTTTTAAAAAATGCTCACAATTTACGTAACAGTTGCTTTCGGGTAAACATTTTGATTTTTGGGTACCGAAATAAGCTACTGAAAGCTGAGAAACCTTTTCATGTCAGGTAGTATGCTTAAAAGACTTCAGTACCACACATTCTTTTATCCTCATTTCGAATTTTAAAATTTATCGATCGGCTATGGTGGTACATCAATTACGATTATATTTCATTCTTGTATTGGCACATGCTCTGTGAAACATCTCATCAGTATTCAGTCCTTCAAAGACTACCATCGACTTTGGTGATTTTGCTTATTTGGGGTGAATATGATCTTTTTTCAAACGCTAGTGTGTATCATTTCTAAAGCTTGGCAACTTTGCCATTTAAAGATTGCTAGTTGTATTGAATGAAAGGTTTATCTCTTAAGTTTATGTTATTTCTACCAAAACTGAGCAACAAACTAACATTTGAAAAATGAGCGAATTCATTCGGGATGTGGCAAAGTCACCCCACCCCGTATGACGAAACCACTGAACATCGAAAATATGATGCTCGTAAATGAAAGATTTTAGCAATTTAATGATGCAAGGGGATTTATATAGCTGTTTTAAGTAATATAACACTTACTTTATTGAGAATGTAAATATTACTTAAATAAGCAACATTGTCACACATCCAGAAAAAATGGAACATTACTTTCCAATTAGAGGGAGATTTCTTAGAATATGTAAAAAATGCATATCTCTTACGAATTATTGTGACAATATATGTAATTTAAAAAGTGAAACTGAATCCGGTTTGGACACCCCTTTTTGGTCTCACCCAAGTTCGGAGAAAATTAGCTGTGCCTAAAGTCATGAAAATGTTAATTCACCAAACTATCAGAACTTATTTGTAAAGCACTAAGTACGAAATATAAGGATATATGTGAGGAATAGCAGAAAAGATAACGTGACATACCTGCACATCAGAAAATCAAAACTAAGCAAACTAGCAGGTTAGGATAACGCCCAAACCGAGTCGGTGCAACCATACTCAGTATCGAAGCAGGAACAACTGCACACGCCAGCTGTTGACAGTCGAAGCTTAAGAACTACAAACAGGTAGGTGTTTTTCTTTTTGTTTTCTGTAAAACATCTTTGAAATTACAGTATTTTTTTGAAAAGTATTAACTCAGCTGCCGCAACCCAATACCTTTTAAAAACTGTTTGTTAAGAAGATATATAGTCTTATTTTAAAAGAATTTTCAAGGCAAAATGATAAGGATCTATATTGCTCCAGTTTTTAAGTTATGTTTTTGGAAATTAAAAAAATTGGATTATATGATTTTTTTAACAAATCCCAATCTCTACACTGATTTAGTTCAACAGTTTGATATTTTTTCCTTTGAATATATTATACTTTTGAACACGTTTAAGTTAGAAATAAAATGACGCTGTTCATTTCCAGTGACATGCCTTTACACTTTTCACAAATAAACCTGCAAGCCTATAACTGCCGAAATAACTTTCACAGTAAGTATATATTACTTTTCTCCCTCGAAATAGAAACAAACGCAACACGCCTTATGTTTTCTTCAAGTAAAATTTGCGAATCATTCGCACAGTGAATTTTCATGCGTAATGAATTTCATAGAATAAACTTACATACCATTCAGGAAATAAAAGATTGCAACAGTAAAAGAATTAACCTAATGAACTATGCATTGTGAAGCTAGGGCTTTTGTTTAAATTCAGTTTTGGAAGAAAAGCGTAGAATATTCTATCAAACACTCATGTATCGCGCAATACGAGTACGATCAGCGACTAAACTAGGCTGAATATTATTTTCGGTGTTATGGTGTATTACACGCCTCACAGAAGAGCATCAGCTAATTTCCCATACCGAACAGTGCTTGTGGTATACATACTTGGCGTAAGACGTAGGAGTGTCAAATAAATTTCCATGCCGAGCTGTAAGGAGGAGAGTACCTACAACAAATTACACTTGCACTAAATTAGATAAGCTTCCAATTCTCATTCCTTTCTTTAACATTTGCACACATAACACTAGAAATAACATGAATCTAGCACTGGTTTCATAATGATGGAGGTAATGACGAAACTTTTATCACAAACTGTCTACGTACAACATTGGCTATACATAATTAAAAAAAATATGATATGCCGTAAATTGGGACAGCCATGAGGAACAACCCTGCTCTGTCAGAAACAGCATTCGAAACACCCCCTAGAAATTTCAGTGCGAAGCCTGCGCCATGAGCCCCTTTGAAGGATTCCCCTTTGTAAATGTCTTGACTTCCATACGAAGAATTGTCTCGTAGCTCCGAAACACATCCATTTATTTTCAATGCAACTATGTAGTTTTTTCTTTTCTTAATATCTTACCTTTGAACCGTTCTCATAGAAAAAAAATTTAGTGTGCAGATATAATAGCTTTTTACACATACATTAGACTATTTCTCGAGTTTTATTATAAATGCCGAATTGGTTTATATGTTGTAGATGCGGATGAATAAAACAATATCACAAACTTCATTGTGAACAAACACAGCGGAAAATAACGGAGCATAAACGTTGAACTCTACGAACTCACACTTTAGCAAAGAACTATAAAAGCTCATTTATTATCTACAGTAAATGGTTAAATACAGAATATCCGATCAATCAGAGATGCTAATTTATTCTAGAGTATCAAAACTCACCCGAAATGTCCGCCTCTATTTAGTTTATGCAAATCATTCTGGAAATCGATGTGAAAATCCACGATTTATCTTTCTGCCTTCATTTCTATAAGTAGTATTCAAAAATATTCCAAAAAAAAGCGTCTAATGCTCCTCTTTCTTCAGTTTTCCGAAGAAATCCCTCTTTTATCGGAATTATCCAGCAGCTAAGAAATATAATGAAAGATAGAATGTTAATACAAATCCAGACATATTAAATCGCTAAATTATTCAGTTTCGAAATTAATAAGTTCCTGTATTAAATATAGAAGCAGTGAAGCGTGGATAAATGGATATTATAATTTTTCGAAATGAAAATTTGAAATTAAATCCAAATTTCATTGAAACAAACTGATCAGATTTTAGTAATGTATATCTATTTAAAACGTAGTTTAACTCTTGCTTCTTGAATGGCGTTGTAATTTCCAACTAAAGTGAAGCTTTCAGATTATCTGTAAAAGGATTATTTAAAGGATTACTAAAAAAAGGCAAAAGATTCAATAATTGCATGATTTTAATTAAAGTACAAGTAATTTAAATTGAGAATATGATAGAGAACATTAAATTATATATAAGTGTTTTTCATTTGACGCACTTATTTTTGAATTTTCTTTTAAATTAGTTTTGATAAATTAATCATAACCCACTGAGCATTAATTTTTGGTGGGGTGGGAGAAGGCATCCTCTATTGTTATCGTTAAATAACGCAATAAAAAAAACTAGTGTTTGTTTTTAAATAATTTAACTTTATTTTTCTTTTACCATTAAATAAAAATTTTCTACAGTAGATCACTAAATATTTTCAAACGTATAAAGTCGTTATTCTTGAGAGAGAATGTGGTCACCCCTACTTTAATCTTGTAAAGTAGAAAGATATCAAAGCTTTCGGAAGCAATAAAAAGTTGCAAATACAAACTAAAACCTCAAAAATCTCAAAATTTCTCAGCTAAAAGTGCTTAAAAGTAAACGGGAAAGAAATTCCCAAAAAATTTGATAAAATTGAGCGAACTGTATTGGAAAATGGTCCGTAAGTTCAAAAGCAATGCATTAATTTTGTGATTTAAGTATTGAATTACTGATTAAAATTTTTCATACTTATTTAATTCAACTATGATTAACATTTTGTCCTGTTGTTTAGTCAGTTTATTTCAGAGATTTTACCTTTTACAATTAGCAAATAGTACGTATTATAACTTACTATTGATTTCAATTCAGTTTAAACCCAATAATCATGCAAAGTTTCCTCACTTAATCAGACGCCGGGCTTAATCGAATAATAAGGCGTAGAATTACTGATATTCGTGTAATTAGGGTTACCAGTACCAAATACAAATCGAAAATTAACGCAAGTTCTTTCAAATAACTAACATTAAAAAAAATATTCGCAATTATAACATTTCTTTCTTCAAAAAAAAAAAAAAAAAAACATTAAAAATGTTATTTTTGTATTTTCTGGATAATCTTTATGGATGAATAAACTAGCAGAATTACTTGCACAGACGGAGTGGCGGGGGGTAACTAATTCAAAATGTCAATGTGACACATTCTTCCAAAACGTTACATGAAACAAATATTCGAAGCAACAGAAAAGTAATAAAAAATCAAAGCATTTCAACTTTATGTAATGAAGAATATTATTTAGTAATGTTTTATGTAGTAATTTGTTAAACAACGTAAAGAAATGTTTCTTATTGCAAACGTTGATAAAAAATAAAAATAATTTGTCATTTGCTTTCGGAAAATGTCTGTCAAAATTTATTTATACATTCTTGTATGCGTGTATCTTATGTGTTTATTTCTTTCACTCTTTACTTTTTTTGACTCTTTTTTTTTTCTTATTTGCGAAAACATCTTATAAGATAATGCATTGAATTTACGTTACAAATTCTATCCGCACTAATACGGGTTTGCAATTTATTGAAGGGATGCAAGAGACAAAGAATTACATAACTTGTGACCCAGTTGCCATAAAGCATAGATTTATATATTTATCTTTTCTAAAAACATTCAGACTTCAAAAGATAATCAAAATTATTTAAAACTTTAGAGATCTGCGTACTAAGTATGAGAAAAAAGTAATTACGCAACATCGCTGCCAAATTTTTCGATAAAGTGATAAAAGATATTTTATCTAATTGAAAACAATATGACTAGGAAAGTAAACAGTTTTCCTTTTCAAAAATACGATATTCTGAGAGGTACGTTAAATTGAATTAAAAGCGCCGTTCTTGTACGTTATTAATTTTCTTTACATGTTATAAGTAACTCAACTATAGTTTTTCAAAATCAAACCTTGTACATTTATCATCTTTATTTAAGTTTAGCAATTTTTCACTAATAATAATATAGCATAAAAACAATCGAATGCTTTAATGTTAATTCTATATTTATACAGTTAAGATATTTCGAAAACTCTTCTCAGTCAAACCTATATTCCCGACTTAGAAAACTTAGAAAACACTAACCTATTGTTTTAATACATAATCTCTTATACATTCCACGTGAAGTCAGATTACAAATGTAATTTTAGCTAATTAATGATAGTGTACTATTTCTGTAAAACTTACTTCGAATTCCTCTTTACGGTCTTCGTTTTGACTCTCAATGGAGAAGGAGCTGGGAGTAGGAATTCAATAAATTATTCCTTAAATTCGCTATTTAGACAAAGAAAATGAGACTAATTTTGTGACGTTTTCTACGTAAATTTTAGCTTGCTACTACTGTTTAATTGTTTCGCGACAAGAGTTAGTACGATTCTTATTTATTTAATAAAAAATTACGTCATTGTATGCCACTTCTAAATACAACTTATTTAGTTTCACGTATTTAGAAAAATATAAATTTTAGATTACACTTTGAAATACTTTACATACATATTATATTTTACGTTGAACAAATTAACTGAACTATGATTAAAATGTTCACACTCAAATTACCCGCCCCCCTTCCCCGACTACATATTTTATCTTTTTTTTTTTTTTAATTCTAGACTTATTTAAGAACTAAAACTGCCAAAATAAATGCGATTTTAAGTCGCAAGGCATTGTTATGTTTAACAAATTAAGCTAAAGGAGAAAAAAATTCTGACAAATTAGTTTCTGCAAATAAGGATACCAGTTAGCTTTTTGTTTCTTTTATGTTATGTCTGTAGATTGAATAAGCATACAATCTTGCTTGGCGATAAAAATCTTGACCTCTAGAACTTGTAGTAAATGTGTTATTAGGAAACAACTAAATTTTAATCAAATTTTACCTAAGCATGTTTATAGGAACAAAATGAGTGCGAACAATATGAGTGCGTTTATGGGAACAGTATGAGTATCCCAATTTAAGTGTGTAGGAAAAGAGGTAAAAATAATAACACTTGCCTGCATCAAATTTTGATGACATTTGAAATTTGAAATTTTCATAACAATGAGGAAAGAGAAATCGACGGGGCATTGGATTTTATGAGAATCTCGCCAAATACCGCCAAACTGGCAATGGGTTTTCCAAAAACTTTTTAAATGGTTGCCAATTTATGACGTCACTTCTGGTTGCAGTCAGATTCCTATTTTTCTTCACCATTATTCAAACATATTTTCTTTGTTTGTTTGAAAAATGAAAAGAAAACTAGTCTCGGAGCAGACAAAACAATAAGCAATCTCCTTGATTGCTTAATAAAAAAAATATCTGCTAATTTTTAATTTTGCTCTTCATGCCGAAAATATTTCATTTGGTAATCTCTTCTGTTAGTTTTCCAAAACTTATGAATGACACATATAATTTAAATTTCAAATGTCAACTATTTGTATAAGTCTAAATACAGATTTTGTTCTTCATTAACACAATACGTGCTAAAATCATTTTGTAAATACATTAAAATAGGCGTGTGTCACAAAAAACCTGAAACCTAGCATAGCTAGTTTGTTGAATAGCTTTAAAGTTATACATTTTGCTCATATGTTAATGCGTTTTTTTTTTTTTTGTTTTTATTTTATTTATTTTTTTAAAAATTTTATTTATTTATTCATTTATTTATTTTTATTTTACTTTTATTTATTCATTTATTTATTTATTTATTTTTATTTATTTATTTTTTGTTCATTTTTTTTTTTTTTTTTTTTTTTTTTTTTTTTTTTGCATCGTAGAGAAGAAATGCAAGTCTTGAACTTTGCTCATGTAAAAACAGAAAAAAAACTATTAATGCTATTTTTAAAAATAACTTTGATGAAACGCATTTGCACGCGTACAGTTCTAATTAAAGTGTTTTTCTGCTTTGATTTACTTTGCACTGCATATTCCAGAATAAATAGAACGTACAACAATTTACGAAAGAAATGCGAGCATTATTTTTTGCCTTGTTTACGTTTAAGCAGATTCACGTGTCGTTTTGTGCATCATAAGAGATCTTCCTATTTTAACGCGCTACAACATGTCGTTTTGCAGAAGAACGTCTTCGAAATCCAGTGCATGCACTAAAATGGATTGAACGACAAAGTTAAGAACGCTTTCTCAGAGACAATGGAAAAAGCGATCTCAGATGGGCATATGTCAAATGTCTACTTTGAACTCTAAGCACGATCCTCACATCCCTAACAGCCACGAGACGTGTTTTAAATCAAAATTTTCCACCTTCAAACAAATAAAAGAGCAAGCAAACTGTGGATGACAGAAATTGTATATACGCTTATTTTAAAAAGAGAGAGAAAAAGGTTATCTACATTTCCTGAGTTCTCTTTTGAGTTCGGAGTTCTATTCTTTTTATTTTCCCCTTCTATTATTTTAAGAAATAAGAGTACTTTAGTCGCGAAAAGGAGCAAAAATCTTCATTCTGGCTTTTGAAGAGGATAGTCGGCTTTTTGCCACAGGTGGGAGGAAATGTGGTTAAAACCATTGAAACTTTCCGGGAAAAAAAACTAATTTTTCTAGCTTTTTCCTGGCAATTGGCAAAAACTAGTTATTTTCGGACAAATGCTAGTTTCTGACACAAAACGCATTTTTTTAATTGCTAAGTAGTTCAAACTTACTTTGAAAGGGGGAATATATATGGTTAATACCATTGTAACTTTTCAGGAAAAAAAGGTTTTTCTAACTTTTTGCTGTCAAAATCAGCAAAAACTAATTTTCTTCGGAAAAAAACTAGTTTCTGACCCAAAACCAATTTGTTTTAATTGTTAAGTAGTTCAAACTTTCGTTGCAAACTTGTTCATTATATTATTTAAAGCGATTCCCCAGTAAAGGAATCAAAAATAATTAGTTTAATCCTTTTTATGCTTGAATACTTTATTTGAAGAAATAAGGAACCACTTTGTATGACATTTAACCAATTAGGACGTTAATAAGAATAATGTGAAATAAGATTAAATATCAAAATTATAGCTAAAATTTGCTGAATTGATGTCAGAGAATGCATTAATTACGAATAAATTTGCTAATACAATTGGATGCAAATAAGAAACTGGTTTCTGAATGGAAACAAAGGATGCAACGACGTATTTTAAAAGCCATATGATTCAGATTTAACTTATTAGTGTTGATTATTTTCACTTTGTAGCAATATAAGACGTAAATGACTCAAATATTTCGCTAAACAGATGGTTTGTTTTTTGGCATTCCCCTCTATACTAAGAATTGAAATAGAAATGTAATGGTAGGAATATGCATCAGAACAATGGGATAAAAAAATTGCTGAAATGAAGTCTGTGAAGACATATTAAAGGCAATATTTAACTTAAAAGTTTTTAAAACAATTATTTTATATTCCAACTAATCGTCGTAGATGACGTTATAAAATGTTTAATTTTTATAACGGATTTAAATATGTAATGAACATAATGGAACATTATTTAATCAACATATTTAGTTATTAGTTTGTTTTTGTGGTTTGACCACTTTCTGCTGGTTTTGACCAATTTTTACAACTCTCCAACAAAAAGAACTTTTTGCTGGCAAAATGCCCAACTCTGTTTCTAAATATTGCATTTTACACTCCTCAAAACAATTAAAGGATCACTTCTTTATAAGCTTGTCATTTTTTTAACAGTTAAAAAAGTGATTATATGTTATATTATTTTGAAAGGCAATGCAAATGGCTACCAAATCCTTGCTAAATTATTGAATAATTTTTTGTTGTGTATTGGGAATAGGTGGGAGAATTAAAAAACTACCAAAATCAAAATGAAAACCCTTTAATTATTAAAATCAAAAGTAAACAAAAAGTTGTTTTTGTGTTACAATTAATGGCTCAGTATCTTGTGTTTCCTCCTCTGACAGAAATCACAGCTCGGATTCGCCGGGGCATGGTTTTTATAAGCCTCCTGAGGCTTTCTTGAGGCAAACGCTCCCACTCTTCTCGAAGAGCAATTTCCAGCTCCTCCAAAGTGGTGGCTTGGTTTTGACGGCTCCGGATACTTCTTCCCAGTTGATCCCAGACATGTTCGATGGGATTCAGGTCCGGGCTGCAAGCGGGCCACCCCAAAGTGGTGATATTGTGGTCTTGTAGGTACTGACGCACGATCCCTGCAGTGTGGGGACGGGCCCCATCGTGCATAAAAATGAAACTATGCCCTTCTACTTCTGCTCTGTGACGTATCTGGACATCCAACACCTCGTTAACATACCTCTGGGCGGTCAGGGATCTGTTGCGGATGACTACTAGGTCTGTACGATCATCGAGTGTTATTCCACCCCACACCATTATTGATTCTCCTCCAAATGGGACCCTTGAAGATAAGCAGCAGGGAATAAAACGTTCATTCCTTCTTCTGTATACTCTAGCCCGACCATCACTACCAAAAGGAGTAAATTAAGACTTATCAGAAAAGAGTGCTTTACGCCAATGCTTTAGGTGCCAACGTCTGTGTGTCCAAGCAAACTGCATTCTTTCTCTTTTGTGACGTGCTGTAAACCGAGGTACTTGGACTGGTCGTCTAGATCTCAATCCACTTTCCCGAAGTCGATTTCGTACAGTCTGGTCGGAAATTTGGGTCCCCGTTGCTCATCTTAGCTCATTTTGCAGCTCCCTGGCTATTGAAAATCTGCGTCTGAGGGCACTTAGACGTAAATACCTGTCCTCTTGGGCTAAAGTGTACCTCCTCCGCCCTTGACTTTCCTTATATGGACAGTCTCTAGTTGTTGGTAGCGGTTCCAAAGTCTTGAAACCACTGATTGACTTACACCGAACCTTTGACTCACCTGACGTGGAGAAACACCACCTTCAATCCATGTGACAGCCCTAGTCACATCATTGTAAGAAAGAAATCTTCTAACACCTGCCATGGTACGTAAACAGGACGAAGCAAACAGAAAATGAGTGAACTGCACCTTGTAAGTTCGATTGACAACTGGTTAGTACTTGGAATCTTGCTCTTTTTCATTTCTGTTTCGGTGTGTTTACAAAAACATCAGAATTATCTATACTAATTGAAAGCCAAGAAACAAAAACAAACTCTTGTTTCTCATTAAAGGTGTCCAGTACCAAAGGTCAAATTCTCATATTTACTATAAAACTTATTCTTGTACACGATCATTCCAAAGTAGTGATCCTTTTATTGTTTTGAGAAGTGTAATTTATTTATTACACTATTACAAAAATAAATATATTTAATCAGACAAAAATTTAACTAAACCGATTTATAATTAAAAGTATAATGGTAAAATAATAACGAAATTGAATGGTTAACTTTATCTGACATTAATTGTCACATGTAAATTATTATTAACAGTTTATTATTAACATGATAAGAAAAAATAACTAAAGTGGAGTTTCAATTTTTTTTCCTTCGTAATTTTAAGAAATACTTCCTCCATTAAAAAAGAAACATTTTATAAAAACGCGATAACAAAATGAACGAAAATGCAGACTCTGTCAAAGCATTCACCTTGTTAGCACAGTCGTCAAGAAAGTTTGTCAAAGAAATCCAACTACGCATTAAACTGCCATTTCTTTTAAATTTAATTAATTAAATAAATCAATGCCCTCATTAATCCAAGTCACAGCCTAGTCGACGAAAGATTTTGTATCATTTTGCACCTGTTCCCTCCCCCCCTTATTTAATGAATTTTCCGAATATTTGGCACTCTTAATGATAAAAAGAAAACATACTGAAAATCAGCGCTAGCACACTCAGCCTAACCAAGATGAGGAGAACTGTCTTATGCGCCGACAATTGGTCTTGTGTCAGAGAAAGATAATTGAAGATGGATTCGCAGAAAGGAATCATCTAGACTAGTCTTTACTTAGGATTCAATGTACAGTTTCTTCAATGGATTTTGTTATCAAAGCAAAGCATTTGTGCTGTTCAAACGCATGTTCAGTTTGAAACTACAGCTTCAAAAAATTAAAAAAAAAACTTCGTATTTGAAAAATTTAAAATCATCTTTCGCAATTCAAACATATCAATATTAGTACTGTTCTACAATTATTTTATTATTCCGAATATTCTCGGTAGCATTCGTATTTTTAAATATCATTCTTTGATATAGTTAGCTACTGATATGATTATTGTTCATATATTTAGCTACCTTTCCACGTGATAGTAATATCCAAAAATGTTTTACAAGAATTAAATACATTAATCGTAATTCATATCATACCGTAATGTATAGAAATCGTAGTTTAAGATTATCGTAGTGTATCGAATATTGTAGTTTATAGGGAGATTATAATTTATTAAATTATCCCAAATTCTAAAGAATCTTTAGAGCTTACGTACAGTATTATGAGTCGGACATTCAGTTTCAGATAATATATTTTCGGATCAAAGAGTTTTAGATAAACAAACATTGAAATTACGTGTCACAATATAAATGACATTTAGCTTTTAAAAATGGTATTCTATGAAAACTTTGCAAAAATATGTTAAGAATTGTTATTAGGCAGTAGTAGTTTGGGTGTTAATATATTTTTATTTTATTTTATTCAAAGATATTTTCATTTTCTAAAACATCAAATTATGAATAAACAAAATAAACAATGTACATTTTTACACAATGTATGACTGATATTTTTGACTATAATTAAAGAATTTTTATTAGCAACTGCGAATATTGATCATGTGTCATCATGCCAAGCACTTATTTCACAATGTTCAAAGTTTAGATTATATGAAAGCACACTATTTTTTGCGGTGACAATTTCCTTCAAAGGGAATGAAAATTTCAGCGAGTTGTTATAAAAACTCGATGAAATGTGTTTAAAAAGTGCAATTTCCTGCAACGAAACTACAATTTATTCGATGCATCGCCTAAACTGTAGAATAAAAAGTTAAGCCATTTAAATGTCATTAAGTGTTTTAACCGAATCAGAACACTTCTGAATCGTTTCTGCAAAACGGACTCCAATTAAGGAAATAATTTCACCTTGTCCCTACGGCTGAAAGTTTGATTTCAGTAACTGGGGAAGATGGCTTTTACTGAAGCGATAAATTAAGTAAGCCTCACTTCGGAATTAATATTTAATTGGGAACATACCATGCAAGATGATCAAAAGATAAACATTTAACTTTTTTAGGTACCGAAATGATTGTGGTTTAATCCCACTGGGGGCCAGAAGAACTCTCTCCCTGGATATGATTACTTCTAGTTCCCTGATGAAGAGAACTGATTTTCTTAATTGCGTTTTTTAATCAAACTCATTCAAATTTGAAGTGCTTCTGCAATGAGATATAAACGAAGCAATGATTGATTTTTTTTCCCCTTTTTTTAGTTGGCTTTTAAAAAAAGTCTAGTTCTGAAGCCATTTTTAGTTCAAAGCTATCGAAATAAGAATTTAATTTTGCATTTGTCTTACATAGGATGTATTCAGATTAGCGAATATCGATTTTGTTTTATTAAGAGATTTCAACTCGATCAGTTTTCATGAAAACTTATTTGAAGTATATTGAACTATCATGAAATTTATTAGTATAGTTGCATTTCTTCCTGGCGATAGCTTGGAAATATGAAAACACATGTTTGGTATGGTATATATATATATATATATATATATCTATATGTATATATATTTATATATATCTATATGTATATATATATATATATGGCCTTAAATTTATATTTTAAACCGCTGTTTACTTGTTTTTTAAAAAGTTTATGAAAAAATTAATTTTATGAGAATGGACTTAAAAACAACTTTGTTTCCTATTATCCATGATAGAAAAAGAGACATTGAATGTGCAAGGTAAAATTTAAAAAAATGTTCATATGGCATTTTTTATTTGCCGTAAATGCGTATAAATTTCAGCCAAATACTTTTTAACACAATGTGTATTTTTTTTTTTTTTTTTTTTTTTTTTGTTTTGTTTGAAATGATAGGTAGTGTGTAAATGACGCCATTAGTGTCACAAATTTTGCATTGCAAGTTTGAAGTAGCCGAGCTCTTTTTGCGAAATTATTTCAACAAACACCATCAAGATTACGATATTCTCAGGAAAATCAAATGCTCCTGAAGCTTTACCGGAAAATCATCATGCATTTTTTTTAACACGTTGACTGCCGACACGCTGACTGCCAGCGTTGTTTGTAGTTTGCGGATCTACAGACGATAGTTTAATTTATATACAACATATTGTACAAAACATTTTATTAAGTAAAAAATTACTAACTTTCTATAAATATATTGAAAAATGAAAAAAAGTCTGCAACAACGAGACCACTTGTAATTTGGTCTCTCAACAAGTTCACCTACTACGAGTTATCTCGTAGTTTGGCAGTCAACGTGTTAAAAACTTTAACTGAAAAAGTAATCGGAAATCAGAACTATCTGAAGTATTCTATACTAAAAAGGGACTGAAGCAAGGAGACTCTCTGTCATGCCATTTGTTTAATATAGCACAAGAGAAAGCAATTAGAGACTCTGGTACACAAACGCAGAATATTATTTTTGTTAAATTCATACAACTGATGTCATTTGCAGATGAGATTGATATCGTGGGAAGAACGAAGGCAGCCTTAATGGAGGCCTTCAGTGCACTCGAGGCACCAGCAAAAAAAAATATGATTGGCAGTCAATGAGGAAAAAAATTAAATTCATGGTAATAACAAATAGAAGCCCAACTCTGAAACCGTTGAAAATTAATGAATATCAGTTTAAACTAGTGGATCCATTTAAATATTTATTCACTATTATAAATAATATTAATGACATAAAAATTGAAAATATATATACAATGCGCAAATAAGACCACTTGCTTTATATGGTAGCGAACGCTGGACACTTAACAAAGTAGATGAAGAAAAACTGATGATTTTCAGCAAAAGAACTTGAGAAAAGTCTTTGGGGCAGTTAGAGAAAACGGAATCTGGACAATACGTTACGATCATGAACTTCAATTGAAGTACAGAGATCCCAGCATAGTGAAAGTGATCAAGGTATCCCAAATTAGATGGTTAGGACGTATTTTTAGATATAAGTATGAAAATCCTGTTAAGTAATTAACTTTTCAAACTCCAGAGGGGACTGAGACAGTCTTATCTGTTAACCTGCTGTAGTGCTTGGGAAGAAGAAGAATAACTGAAAAAATAATTTGTAGCTACCCTATCCCAAAAACTCAATACTGCAATACCAACAAACTAGGTAAATCCCCATATTATCCATGTCTTTAGGAAATCATGTGTAAAGCATATGCAACAAGTATTATCACAAAAATAATTAGTCGCTTTATTAAAGTTATTTTTTAAAGGTACATTTAAATGAATAACATTTTAAATTGTTCCATGCGTAAAATTTTCGATTACTTCTCTTTTTTTTTTATAGTTCAAGCTTATTCATGCTATCTTATCAATTATATTTTGTTAGTATTCTTACTCTTTTTCTATTTCTTACTGAGGTAAAAAAACTACAATTTTTTTTTTGTTTGTTTGTTTCATATTTCCTCCATAAATCAGAACTTCAGAAAACCCATTTGACAAAATGCAACTTAGATCTCAAAGAAATAGCATTCTGAAAGAAAGTAAGTGTGCGCTTCTTTGTATTTCCTTATAAAAGACAAATCAGCGATAAACATTTTCATTTGCTGTAAAAGCAATGCATGCCTAAAATTTTAATGACAAAAGGCATGCATTTCTGAGAAGCATATTAACAGCTTCGATGCGCGGAAATATCAAAGAGTAAAATATTTATCCGAAGAATAAATGAAGTTCTCTTCGATTAGTAAGTAACCCTCTCGACAAAGCCAGTTCGTTAAGAGATCTCAGACTACTTATGCTACAGTTAGATGTATGAATTGAAGAGTTTTAACAAAGTGTTGAATCAAGTAGTCGTGAATATGTTTTATTTTCCGCTTTGAAAGTGAGATTCGTTTTCGAAGGCTAAGCAAAATTAGAATTTTCTGAAATCTTTTTTTAGCTTCTTATAGGAGTATATTACTGCGTAATATACTCCTATAACTCGTCACTCAAAAATTACTGTATATATAGTTTTTACATATAAATCTTGTTTTCACTGGTATTAGATTACGTTACTTAATTACTTTTTTTTCAGATCTAACAGAAATACTCGATGATGTTGACCAAAATTATTTTTGACCGTTTCTTTTTTTGTAATATGAAATATACGAAGGTTGTAAATAAAAAACAGGAAGCTTATATTGAACATGATCGTTTTACTGAGTGGTCAGATTCAAATTACAAATTCTGAAACTTGATTGCTTAAAAGAAAATTGCCGCCAACGATTTCACGTTCGGTGCAAATTATTAGTCTGTTTATTTTTCTTTCAATCTTAATTTTTCATGCTAATGTTATCAGTTGACAACAAGATTCGCCGTCTATTGAAAAATAAGTTTTCTTCGTATGTGATAAGCAGACGGAATTTGATTATTTACAACTTTCAAATTAAGTGCCCGTGAAAGGTAATGTGTGAAGAGTTTTAACAAAAATATGTTAAAGTTATTCTTCTTATTTTCTTTTTTATTTATTTATTTTTACTCTGCATAATTTTTAAATTAATAATGGAAAATATTATATTCACTTTTATTCTTACGTTTTTGAGTGTGCATATCAAAACCTGTGCCTAAATACTAAATTAAGTATTTTAGCCCTTTAGAATGTAATTCAGATTAACTTTTTTCTTACGTTTTTGAACGTGCAAAATCATGTGAGTTGGAATAATTATGAAAAAAATAATTATATGAGAGCGGATAAAAAAAAACTTTGTTTCCAATTGTCCATGATAGAAAAAGAAACATTAAATGTGCAAAGAACAATTTTAAAAAACGTTCATATGGCAATTTTTTTATTTGCCGTAAATGCGTATAAATTTCTGCCAAATACTTTTTTAACACAATGTGCATTTCTCTTTTTTTTGTTCTGTTTGAAATGATAGGTAGTGTGTAAATGGCGCCATTGGTGTCACAAAGTTTGCATTAACACATTTGGAGAATTGTTCTGGAATCGTTTGCCCAATAGTAAATACACTTATTTTTACACAGCGGATATGTTTTTTTTTATCTAAAATAAATATTTTAGCCAATGAAAGTTTAAAATACTACGTAGCCGAAACTCTGGGGTAAATAATATTATAAAATCGACTTGGGGGGGGGGGGGATTATATGCAAAAACGTAGGCTTGCTAAGTTTTGGATGAGCTTATTGTTAATCTAATAATGAATGTGCAATGAATGTCTCTTTTTCTCAAGCTAGAAGAGTTTCATTTTTGTATGAAGGGCTGTCGTGTAAAATTGGTAGACACAAATATATTTTATCTTAAATTTTATTGTCTTCCAAAATGAAGAAATTTTCATTAAAATGAACATATTTGTCTTGCGTCCGTTTTTGACATGTCTGCCCTAAGTCGATAAGAAGCTCAGCAGTAAGTGGTAAGTGTAAAAGGAAACTTTAAAGAAATATCTACAGAATTTTCCATCGCAAAATGAAACAAAAAAGAAAAATAAGGAGACAAAATGTCTGTCAATTTGTCGTATTGAGCACAGGGTGTACGAGTAGCGTATTTCAGTTTTATATCTACTGGCTGGGGGAAATTTTGATGAAACAACACAATCTTTATTTTTGTGAAATGTGTTTTTTGAAACACACTACTTCAGTTCAGCTGATCAATATTGCGATTAATGTTTTTTGGTATTACGAAAAATAAATTCGCATTATTTGTGAGATTTTGTTGTTTTAATTTAAGTAAAAATGTATCCTTTTTTTATTTAGTGATTATTTTGAAAATAACAAAAAAATATTTTTAAAACTAAAAATAAATGAAAGGCAGAAACAAAATTGAACTTGTTTTTGGCGAATTAAAGGTTATTTTAATTTTATTTTATGTATACGTAAACATATTTATATGTATTGCATCAGCAGTTTTGACTTGTGGTACTAGTACCATAAATGCCTTAATAAAGCCTAACTAAGTTTTATATAAAAATATCACCTCAGAACATTCATAGAAGCAACCTTATTGCCTACATTCCCAAATACAAAAAAAAAAATAGTGCAACAGTATAAATAATGATTTATCACAATCAAACATACAGAAATGTAATTGTTTTTTTGGCATGTGAGAACTGAAATTACAATAAATATAACTATGACGATTGAAATATCGACAATGGGTGCATTGGGTTCTATAGGAATCTCGCAAATATTGCAGAACTGGGAGTGGATTTGGCTCTAACCTTGGCACCAATTGCGATATATCATCTGGCCGTTAATTAATAAGGTTTCTTCCTGTTGCATTTCATTTCATATTCCTCTCCATTATTCACACATATTCCCTATCTTCATTCTGAAAAATCAGAGGATCCTGTGCATAGAGAACTACATACATATTATACGACTAATACCCTACAACTATTTCATACTCTGCTAATACTACAACAACATACTCTTCGGTTTATTAAAAAATATCCGGTTGCAATATTAGATAATTACTAACTAGGAACGTGTTTTATAAGGAATATTTTAGTAGTAAAAAACTTGGAATTACGTTTCAGACTTACACACTTTTAAGTACTATGACACTTTTTTTCTGCTCGAATCACGGATATATTTGCATGGTGTTTTTGAGCGTTTATAAAGACGCCTCCTTCAAATTTAGGGGACGAGGATTCTGCGGATACACAGTATTTGCTCAGAGAAATTTTTGTTAGCTATTAGTTAAAAATTGTCTGTAATCAGTAGGCATGAAAACAAACAAAAAAGCAGTAAAAATGTGGCATGTAAAAAAACAGAATTTCTGTTAGTAGTTTTAAAGAACTAAACTCAAAAATTTGATAAATCAATGAAATCGGAGTCTTATATGAAAATTGCTAACTAAAACGAAACAACATTCCCTTTATATTATCAACGTTTTTTTTTTTTTTTTTTTAATTCTTTATGGTTGAATTTTTCCCCTTTAAATTAGACTAAAAAATAAATTGCCATTAGACACCTTTTATTTTATTTTATTTATTTATTATTTTTCCTTTTTTCCCCTCGAGAGTTTAAAGAACATTGACATAACATATACCATGTGAAAAAAATGAGCTAGAATGCAACAGAGTCAACCAAATAACTTACATCTTCTAATACATTATTTCAAATAAATATTTGTGTTAAAAATATCAACAAAAAAAAACTGTCTGCATTTTCAGAAGTATTTTTTTTTTTTTTTTTGTTAAAACGCTTTCAGTTTTGCGCTATGGAGAAAATTCGAGCGCTAAATACGATATCAATAACTCTATTTTATTGTGAATCATGTTTAGGTACTGCTGAAGAATAACAACGAATACTAAAGGGAAGCAAAAATATTCACTTGCTTCATTACACGCAATCTGCTCATTGTATCAAATTCTCAGACATGCATCAAAAGTATTATCCCAAAAGCAACATATTTCTGGCAGGAAAAACTAATGTATTCGCATTTTCTTTAATATACGTTTATTTTACCTACCCTCAACAACAAATTGTGGCCCATAGGGAACATTTTTGGTAAGAATAAACTTTTATTCGTGGGTCGTTTTGAAGCAGTTAGAAACACTACTAAAACTGACAACTTTTGTATTTATTAAAACTGTTTGTTTAAGCTTTTGAAAATATATAACACTCATACAGTTGATATAGTTTTTAGATGTGATAGATAATTGAAGCTTCCCCACATATTTAGAACGTTAGGTCGTGTGATCGCAGTTTTTCAATCCGATATAATTTACTCAAAACATTCCACTGATTGAAACGCTTAACTTGGATTTTAATGGTGTACGAGGATTTATTGACCAACAAGAAATACCACTGCACTACCAGGATTTTAGTGTGCTCCGTGATTATAATGACTGTCAGTTTTCAGTCAAATGAGTAATTATTCCTCCTCCTTTTCGTAGTAGATTCCAGTAGATATTTAGTTCATCCGGAACTTTTCAGGTATTACTCGGTTCGGAACATTAACCCGCCACCACTCGAACCGCTTGTGTACGAACTCTTTAGGATTTGTTATGATTTTTATTGACCTCGACCACCAATTAGAACCACTGAACTTCCCCAGTGTGATTCTCCGCTCTGTGGTTTCTAGACTAACTTCAGTTCTGTATCCCTGCTACAGCCTAGACGCCAGGTCGCAGCACTGTACTGCCTGTGAAATCATGGTAAGGAGTTGTAAGAATCAAATATATTTCAGTTCGGAGTTTGAAACTTAGAAAACAGTAAAATTTAAAAGTATCAATTCAATGTCACGTAACTCGAAGAAACAATAGCATAAAAGTCCCCAGAAATATGCAGTAAAATTAATTAAATTTTAATTTTCTGATGTACGAAAACAATATAATTTCAAAATATGATAGCACTGCAGCTACCATATATGCTGGGATAGAAATTAACATAAAAAAGCTATGACTATACTAATGTAGATTAAAATATCACGTTTTATTACAAAACAGCATGCGACTAAAAATGGAACAAAAATAAATCGTTAAATATCGTCAAGTTTACGCTCTGTCTGAGGCCACCTTGTTAAATAACAGCTGACTGGGTCCGTTATTAATTGCCTCTTTGATTTGAGAAATATAATATATTTGTGTGTATGTGTATATATTTTGTTGTTTTTTAAATGCAATGTATGTTTTGATGCATAACATTTGTCCCAACTCCTACCTCACCCCGGAAAATTTCAAAGTGATCGAGACTGGAACTGGCGAAAGTCTTGTTTGTTTTACGACCATTTCAGGTCACATAAATATTCGAGTTTATTTGCTATTCTCAAGGATATGCTTCAAACTCTCGTCTAATATGACAGATAGAACAAGACAGCACAACAGATTTTAATATACAAAGAAGGAAATACACCCAGGGCAAGGTGGGAATCGAACCCAGGAGGAGGCACCGGAGCCAGTCGATTTGACCGCTCAGCCACTGAGGCCCCTTCCATCCAGTTTTCCGAAACACAACATGTGAGATCTTTTCACTTCACTTGATCCTCTGCACTTTTCTTTCTTTCTTTACAACCATTTCAGGTCACATAAATATTCGAGTTTATTTGCTATCCTCAAACTCTCGTCTAATATGACAGATAGAACAAGACAGCACAACAGATTTTAATATACAAAGAAGGAAATACACCCAGGGCAAGGTGGGAATCGAACCCACGCCTCTTTCTCTCCGCGCAGGGAGCCAGTCGATTTAACCGCTCAGCCACTGAGGCCCCTGCGAAAGTCTTCTACCCATTGTTTCAAAACGCTCACTGGTCTTAGTGCCAGTTTCCGCGGTGCCTGCCTGCGCGTAGTGCAGAATGAATGGGTTCGATTCCCGTCCTCTCCCCTGGATGTATTCTTGTAATATTCCTCGTTGTATTGTAAGATTCTGTCGTATTGTCGTGTTCTATCTGTCATATTGAACGAGAGTTTGAGTCATATCCATTGAGAATAACAAATAAACTCGAAAATGTATGTGGCTTGAAATGTTCGTAAACAAACAAACAAGCAAACAAAACGCTCAGTGAAAGAAGATTGATGAATTCTTTCGCTTTCGCATAAAAAAAGTGTAGTGGGGGCCTCAGTGGCTGAGCGGTCAAATCGACTGGCTCCGGTGCCTCCCTGCGCGGAAAGAAAGAGGCGTGGGTTCGATTCCCACCTTTGCCCTGGGTGTATTTCCTTCTTTGTATATTAAAATCTGTTGTGCTGTCTTGTTCTATCTGTCATATTAGACGAGAGTTTGAGGCATATCCTTGAGAATAGCAAATAAACTCGAATATTTATGTGACCTGAAATGGTTGTAAAGAAAGAAAGAAAAGTGCAGAGGATCAAGTGAAGTGAAAAGATCTCACATGTTGTGTTTCGGAAAACTGGATGGAAGGGGCCTCAGTGGCTGAGCGGTCAAATCGACTGGCTCCGGTGCCTCCCTGCGCGGAGAGAAAGAGGCGTGCGTTCGATTCCCACCTTTGCCCTGAGTGTATTTCCTTTTTTGTATATTAAAATCTGTTGTGCTGTCTTGTTCTATCTGTCATATTGGACGAGAGTTTGAGGCATATCCTTGAGAATAGCAAATAAACTCGAATTTGAATTGAAGTACATTTATTTTCCAGTTCGTGTGCTTAGTCTCGGGACTCGCTTATGAACTGTCGTCCAATATGACAGATAGCACAAGACAACACATGAAAGATTTTTATTACATCACAAAGAGAGGAAATAACAGAAATACACCCAGGGCAAGGTGGGAATCGAACCCACGACCTCGTTACTGCTAAACTCGAATATTTATGTGACCTGAAAATGTAAACAAACAAACAAACTGGATGGAACGAAGATCCTCGTGTTGTGTTTGGTGAAATTGACGTTGGTTCATGCGGTTTGATAAGACATTACGACAAATTTAGGTTGCTTAAATTTCAAATTGTAAAGTGTACCTTGGGCAAAACGTTGGATTGTCCCAATAAATATGTAGCATGTGCTGTCGGTGATTCTGAACTTCACGAATTGAAGACCGTTTACTCTAGTGGTGTTCGTGTGTTTTATTTCTCAAATTGCAACAGAATAAAAAATTGTGGATCACAAAGTGAGTCAAATACATCTTTATTCTAATCTTCTAAATGAAAAGTCATTTAAAAGTTATTTTTCTTGTAGAATGTTAAATGAATCCATTTCGTTGGCATGTCATTTCAGCTATAGAAATTTCATCAGCGAATTATGAAAGCGTTAATTGCGCATTGTATAAATCATCGATGTAAGTCCTGTATGCCATTATTAGTTGTTGATAATATTGATAAACTATTATACAACTTTATTTTCAGAAAAAAAAAACTTGATTGAAATTTTAATTCGTTACCATGTAGTTTATAGGAATAATATGTCTGGGTCGTTTCGTCACAACGAAATGGAAAAGCTGTTCTAATTTTATGTCAGGTCATCCACATAGACTTTTTACAATTTCACTAAGAACATGTTTAACGCCTAGTTATATGATAACTGGTTCGTGCATATTTAAAACAATAATCAAATGCATTTTAATAACGTATTATCTCAGTTGTAAGTACGATTGTGAAAAACGAGGTATCATTGAATGTAATTTATAAATCGAAGAATGTATGAATTTTGCGATTATCAGATATGTTGACAGTTGTTCGTTGACAAAACTCGTGCCATGTCTGTAACCGCTATTGAATAAGTGATGCTTCGTCGAAACGTATTGAATTACCAATTTCATCGTAACGTTATGAAACGCTAGTTGTACAATTTAAGTATGATTCAATATCAGTAATATTTTTCATTGTTCGTTACATAATTTTACATATACTGGCTAGCGCTTGCAAAAATGGGACTTTGTATCAAATGAGGGGGGGGGGGGAGATGACTAAATAAGGATTTTCATGTTTAGTAATAAAACTATCTTAAATCTTCTTCCTTACAAAATCTTTTTTGAAACTTTATTACTTTTATCACCTTACCTTTAATATTATTTTTTAAATATTAACGAAACAGTTCTCGCATAACTAACGTTATCAACAAAAGTTATCAAAAATCTAAATGTGGCATAATTATTTACTCGAACGATGACTTAAATCATTGTAAAAATTTAGCTTCTGGAAACCTTCCGAAAATTAACCTCAAAATGCATCTCAAGAAAAAATAGGTAAGAAATTTAATCCAATTTTTCTTAAATATATGTGTTTTATTGATTTTCGACTGCACAGCGTATATGAATGGAATAATATTGAGGATTACGAATTTTGCAAAATTAAAAAGTAATGAAATCATATCAGTAGTAATTTGTTTTAAAGTAATATTGCATTTTATAGAATATTAAGAAAGCGGTAGACAATAACAGGAACAAACATAAATATTTAAAAACAATTGAAAAATAAGAAGATTAAACTAGACCATGGCTTTCTTTTCTGTGCAGTGTTTTAAACTGCATAAATAAATATTTTTTAATTAGAAACAAATGTGGAAATCATTATAAATACAATATGAACACCAGTATTATATTAATGTTCCATCCTCTTTACTTTTAACGCACTAAAGTATTTGAAATACCACTTCACTACAATAATACGTTATAATAATACTTATCTCGAAAGGATGCAAAAAAAAGAAAAGTTAACTAAAAATTAAACAAATATCGTTGATGTTGCGGTCAATAGCAAAAATACGTAACCCATTTCCCTTAGACAAGCTTTGGTCAGTTACTCTTGCAACGCTTGATAAGATTAGCCACGGAATCTCCATACCGTTTCACTTAGGCCCAATCTCTTCGAAAACAAATCCCATTCGTTCCTGTTATTAAATCCTGATGGTTGCTATTTGTATGCTAATCAGAAATTGAATAGGTTTCATCCGTAGCCGAGTTGTGTTAAAGATTACCATTCTAGTAACTAAAACCTAGTATCATATTGATTTCTTGAGATAATGATGCACATTTACATTAGCTAATCATACTATAATTGCGCAGTTGAATTAATTTTTACTATTAAAATAAAGTTTACTATTTCGCAGAACAGCAAACTTGAATGCCTTTATTACATTTTTCATGGAATGTTTAAGCCTAGTTTTTACTTTCACCAAAGAAAGGAACCAGGCATAGACGTTTTCTGCCCTGTAATTGTATATATGTCGCGGTGAATCTCCGAAATCGGAGAATGTCGACAATCACCGGTGGATGTCGACATACACCAAGTAGAGCATGTCGACAATCACAGGGGATATCGACATTCACCATCTATCAGACTGGTAATTATCGGCATTCTCCAATTTCGGACATACGCCGTAACACATACATCAAATACACGTATGCACAAAAGTAGGGCCTTGATTGACAGCTGTAGTTTTCAAATGTGCCTGCTCGTGTTGAAAGGAAACATGCCGACAAGTGAAACAGCTTAATCGACGGTAACGATATCCGTAGATATTTTCGGATTACGAAACGAAGTTACGGTATTTACGGCCCTTTTAGCTGGATTGCCATTGTACCATGGACTGGTACCAGAAGGATTTGGATTTTACAGGGTCCCCAAGACTTACGTCGTTTTTATCTGAACCCAAACTGAACAGCCATTTGCAAGTAAAGAAACCCTACATCCACTGCATAATGCACGTACAAATAATGTTCCAGCTTTTTAAGGTTACTAAAAGTAAAAAAAAAAAACTATTTTCGGGGGAGGGGGTAAAAATCTTCACATCTCCCAAAACTTTTTTATGAGATTGCAAATGAGATTATTTATTTAAATGATACAGATTTGTATGTTGGGAGAATTGGAAAACATTTTGATTATTTCATTCTTTGGCAAAATTATACGTTACCTTATAGATAATTTCTCTGGATATTTAAATGCTAAATTGCTGTTCCGCGGTGAATTGACTGCCAAGTACCCCAAGACCTTATTTTTAATGAATGACCTCGCGCGTCACACCAGAATCACACCTCGCGACTCACACCGTTATGAAAAACGTGTAAATGACATTTTCCTACTCCCTCAATATCGTTGTAATAATACTGAGTCGTAGTATTACTATGTACCTTGAATTTAAACTCTCAGCTGTATTTTTCGCTTACGATGAACAACAACAATACACTTTTCTTTCTTCTTTAATGAGCCCGGTAAAAATAAGAAATTTCATTTATGTATATTTCGCAGTTTCATGGCGCTAAAGCTTATTCAGGATTTTCTTTAAAAAGAGGGGGGGGGGGAGGGAGGTAAGGTAAAATTAGGGATGCCTTAGATAATGGTTTTTGCCGGATATTTGGTGCGATTTTTCTAACTTATCAGTACCAGATATCCGACTTTGATGTTTGAAATCTGTATTTTTAAACATCTCAAACTCTCAATTCCGTTTCAAGTTTTTTATTGACATTATCTTAAAACCTGCTAAGTAATTAAATTTTAAAAATCAAATTTCCTGTTAAGTAAACTTCCAAGTTTTCTCATTATAGCCAGATACTCACCTTGACATGTTAGATAACCGGATTCTTGGTGCAGTTATCAGTTTCCAGATATTTAAAAATTGGCCGGATACCAGATATCCGATCCTTTTTGAGGGGACCAGTCCCGTTCTTTAGTCTCGGTCAGTGCTGCGCCCCTATATATATACATAAAATTATGACACTTGAATATATATATATACAGTTGTTACGGCGTATGTCCGAAATTGGAGAATGCCGACAATCACGGGTCTGATAGATGGTGAATCGACATATACAGCTGATTGTCGACATTCTCCGATTTCGGAGATTCACCGTCACATATATATATATATATATATATATGTATATTTGTAGTAGGAAAGAAAAACTATGTCTAATGTTGCTCATCTTCTAAAACTAAATTCAATAAGAAGCATTTTAGTTTAGTTAGATGTTTTAGAAGGAAAGTTTATCGATGAGAAGGAAAGCCCTGTGAGAAATGAGAGATATTCAAGCTGAAGTCAGTCAATTTTTGGGTGGAGCTCAGTTTTACAAACAGCATGAACTTCAATTAACAAAATAACTTGATAAACCAAACTAAAAAATCTTTACTATGACTCTTTCATTTTTTAGTTGTAATTGCGCTAAGTTAGGGGAAATTTCTAAAAGAAGTCATCAGCGAGGGAAAAAAATGCTCTTTCTATTCAGAGGCTTCTGCAAAATTATTGATCTCGAAGTCTGACTGTAATCACTCTATCTCTTCCCCGCAAGGTACAAATTTGCAGATCTTCCGCTTGATTAAACTTAATGTGACACGCCCTGAGTAATGTAAAATCCCAGGATATCGAGATTTCCATTATTCTAGTGCATTTCAAATGGACCTTCGTAGAGAATGCTGTTCCTCATAATGACTAATTATAGAAAAAATGGATCATTCTCTTTAAAAGAATTAAATCGGTTTCTTCAGAGCCGTCAACAAGAATAATAAGGGAAATGATTTTTTAACGAGTAAAACGTCGTATTCGTAAGTGGGCAAAAGTGATTAATTTTAATTCAGAAGATTTGATCATAGCATATTATACATATATTTTGTTTTTAGTTTCATCACAGATAATTGTAAAATCCTTGTGACATATTCCCTAAATTAATTTCAGCTTGTGAAGTTTTAAAGGCCAAATGACAGAATAGTGAAAATAAAAATTTTCAAAGCTAAAAAATCCTTGTTTCAAATTAACAGATTTGACAGCCGCAAATGCTACAAAAGGACTGATCACGAAATTTTTCTTTGGAAAAAAATGCAAAAGGACAAGTGACCAATTGCTTAATGAACTTGTTTCAAGCGTTTCTATTTTAGTGTAAAAAAAAAAAAATATTGGGATAGTCAATTTACATTCACATCTTCATAATTTTACATACACAATGAAAATATTTTTATATAAACAAACATCTCTTTGTTCATCTGCTATTGACTCTGCTATAATACTCAACATCATTCATATAATATTTGCATACATACTCATTTCAAGTCAGAAATATGTACCAGCTCATCAACACATTCGTTTGTGCATAATATTTTTTAAGAAATTTCATTTGTTTTGTTTTTAATATATAAACTAAATGAAACTAACTAAAAAATCAGGGACATCGAAAATTACCTCACGAACATGATTTCCAAAAAGTTAACTATAGCGTAATTGTAGAAATTATTTAACTCCTGTAGTCACCCTAGTGGTTTCACAATGGCTAAGTGATTTGCCATTTTAAATCCTTATTTGAATTTTAAACCACATATCCTTTTAAATGACATTTTCACACATAAGTTTAGCATAAATCCGACATTTAAGCATCCTGAAGCAATGTCAAGACCGAGTTCTTTAAAGCCGGAAAGTATGCATGGCTTCCTATTACACGAAATTAAGTTCAGTATTTAGCCTTAATTGAATAGAACTCTTCGTTATAATGCAGGAGCTGGAAAGTAATGAATATGTATTACCTACACTCATATTCACTGGAGTAGTGGGAAGTTTCTAAGACTCCCGAAGAATTCTTCTAGGCAATTATTTCACTAAAGTCAGCCGCGTAAGAAACTAACTGACATCGTGCCATCATTGGCATTAGATCTTCAATAGACATTCAGTGTGAGCAATGCCCAAAGATCTTAGGTTTCCAGTGTAGCGGAAAATTCATAATTTGTCGTCACTGTTGTGTGAAAGGACATAATCCTCCATCAATCATATTAACGACGCGGCTGGTCATCCAGACACTATTGGACCATCTCCAAAAGAATTAAATAATAGAGGAAAAGTATTAGTTTTATGTTTCTGCTATCAGTTTTTAAAGCTGGGGGTTGTTCACGACATTTATTGAATTCAATAACATCATTTTTTTTTAAATAAGGAAAGTTTAAAAAAAAGTAACGTTACTGAATATTTTTTTTAGTACAAAATTTTAAAATTCACCCTCTCATGTATACATTTATTTATTTCAATTATAGAAAATATTTCGATATGCTACAAACACACTTAGTGTCTCAGGATTGTCGTGTAATATTTTATTTCTTTAAAAGTTTGTCCTGTGTTGTCCAAAATTGCTGTCCTCGTATGACGGCGTTTTTTGCCTTTTTGCATGTTTAATCAATATAATAATAAACATGGCAAAACAAAATGTTTAAACTTCATTCATACGGTATCAGAAGATATAAAACAATACCAAACTTCTCAGTAATGTAATAGACTCTGTGTAATAGACTATGTAATAGACTAATGTAATAGAAGATCAAAAGTATAAAAAATTAACGAACACATTCCCTTAAATTTATATTTTTGAAATCAGCTTAATTAGCCAGATTAATACTTTCACTTCGCTACCTCTACTAATTCCATCATAAGAGCTATACGAAACTCGTGGAAAATTTTTGCACCTTTTCTTCGTTTTTGTTTCATTTTTTCTTTTATCAAAATCCTTTCACTTTTAGTCTGAAATATTTCAAATTAAATGCAACTATCAAACTTGTAATCCACCGACATATCTTCGGAATAGTGTCCTCTCTTTATCTCATGCACAGCTATAAATAGTTGAAATTATCTGCTTTTCGAAGCTATAAATAATACAATAAATACGTTCTATATGTAGCTGACTAGCATTCATTTTCACGGTTATAACAATGAAATTGAACGATGCAGTTAGCTGCAAATTCAGGATTTTGAATAAGTTAATAAGTTTGACAGAGTTTCAAATTCCGGTTCATTACATATCTCATAAGGTCAGCTCTCAGCTACAGTTAATCAAATCAGAAACTTAATTTCTGTATAGAAATATTTCTGCGCACTCCTTTAATTTTCCATAGTTTACAGCAATTTACCCTAAGGAGTTCCCGAAACAAAATATTTAATCTGGGGGAAAAGAGTATTTCAATTAATAGTAGTTGCAATTGACCTTTATTATTGATTTTTTTTCTTGAATTCCTCAAAGAACATTATCAGCTAAAAGTTTCCAAAGGGTAGGAAAAAAAATATTCGATGCAAAATTACTCTTGTTTAAATTGCATTGGTAAACGTATTATTAATAATATTGCATTGGTCTTTCTTTAAGCTGAGCAGAATTTAAGGTTTAGCTGCATGTTTTTCTTTTTCATTTAAACTTAATTCACGATATTTAAGCATATTTTCGCATTTACAGGTGCATTGTTGATTCTTCCAAAATAATTTCTATATAGGCTAACAGTTAATTCCACCAGTACTGTTATAGAAGAACTTAATTCAACTAACAAAGTTTTTCTCTTTAATAGTACTGGAAAAATTGTCCCATCACAATAGCACTCACGAAAAAAACAGTGTATACATTTCAATGTGCGAAAATATTTTTTTATTAAATCTAGTGACAAAATTATCTTCTTCTTCATTTTCTTTTTAACTTAAAAATATATCTCCGCGTAAAAAGGAGAAAAATGCTTCACATTTTCGAGAACCAATAAATCCCTTACCTTTTGACAATAGCAGCGTTATAAATAGCAGTGCTTTTAAAAACTTTACAGTTTTGACAGCCTCATTTGGGATACTTCATCATTTTTACCATTTTTCTTATTGTTCGCTTATCAAGTCGAATAAAATAATGGATTGCCATACTTTTGAAGAGATATGCTTTCTTCTACAATGTTTCAAGATTTCAGTAAAGCCATCGAAGTTGTCTTGTTACGGCATTGATTAACTAAACAGAATTTTAGGTTTGTTGATGTTAAACAAGATAATTTTAAAGCTGACGGTGCATCTTTTGAATTTTTGTGTTGGTTGATGAAATAAGTTTAAACGAATACGTTTTTAAGAATTTCGTCGACCCTTAACTGAACAGAGTTTTAGGTTTGATGATGTTAAATAAGATAATTTTAAAGTTGCCGATGCATATTTTGTATTTTTTGTTGTTGGTAGCGTAAAATCCGTGAAATGAAATGAAATTAGGCGAATGCGTTTTTAAGAACTTATTCGACCCTTATATGTATGCAATCAACTGGACAAAATTTCTACTTATTTATTATTCGACTTTTATTTTTGAATGACAATATATAATCATGTTCTATATTCAGAATGACAGTAATGTAAAACATTGAAGTTAGTTACACTCGATATTTTACAGCTACTGTGAATGGAAAAAGAGTAACTCTTTAACAAGACTAATATATCTTTAAGTTGCGTACTATAAATGTGTGTTCTTGCAAAGTTTCTTTATTTAACAGTGCAAAACTATTTACACTTATGAAAGAGAACTAATTTTTAATGATATGAACCCACAGTAAAACCTTTGAATAAACTCATAATTATATTGAAACATAAATAGCTTTTTGTATCGTTATTTATTTTATTTCTTCTATTTATTTATTATTTTGCACCTCAGATTCTGAAACAGTATGAGCAACCAAAAGTAAAAAACACGAGAGATTGATACTTTAAACATAAATGATGCACTATTGGGTACATACTCTCACGCCATATATTATCACAGCACCAAATTTTCAGGGATAAGAACAGTGGTAAATATGCTTGGAAAATATTCGTGTTTTGAGAACTTTTCATGTTTTTATCAGATGAATTCTAAATCTACATAAAACGAAGATCTTTTAAGCAACGCCCATAGTGAAAATTAAATTAGATAATGTAACTCAAGTCGACTATGTTATGTTTTGCACCATTTGAACAACGCAAAATCCTCGAAGGCTATCTCCATGGTCCTTGAGCATCCTCAAAGTATGGATGGAGCCCGTCTTTGCTATTTTTCTAAGGAGTAAGATGTCTTATTTCGATAAATGTATATCCAGTAAGTGCGTGTTTCCTTTGGCTCTTTATAATAACAAAGTGTAATCGCGTATTTCCTCGCTTTGGTGCAGATATAATTGAAATTCATAAAGTATTAAATGAAACGTGTAGGATTGTTGTGGTATAAAGAATTCGTGAGTTTATATTCTCAAGCTGTGTTGTAACTGCATCAGTTTATCAAGGTCTGTGCAAACTATTTATCATTATAAAAAATCGTTAACTAGAACATTAGAAGTATTTAGAAAATATTAGCGCAATACATTTGTTAGATTTAGCATATGAAACGGGAAAAGATTTTCCATAACTTTGACTCAAAATTATCTAGTGAAATTTTCAGTTTATCCCAACATAACGTCAGGAGTGTTTTAAAACATTATATTAAAAAACTAACATCACTAATGGAAAATTATAAATGGGTAACTTGATAAATATTCTGCATTTTTTACAAACAAACGTGTTGTAGAAAGTGGTTATTTCAAAAACAGATAAAGTGATGACATTTTGTTATAGAGAATGGCTACATGGCAGTAAAACAGGCGTATTTCATATTGGAAAGCTGAAAATATTTAAATGTAGAAAAACACTTTCAAATGCTTCTAACTTATAAATTTTACGTATTGAAAATTTGAGCTTGCTTGAAGAGTTATTATGAAACAGGCAGCGTTTCATGCAATTCCAAAGCACAAGATCTTATTATAGTATATTATATAAATCTAAAACAATCCTGAAAGATGTCATAGTTCACAGAAACCACACATAAATAGATCTCTAAATTTTGAACTTGCTTTTAATAATTTGCATTACATAGATGTTCACATAACGTAAAATATACTTAAAGTTATTGGAATCTGAAATGTAACTTGAGCAAAAATTTCCAATTTTTTTTTAACAAAAACTTTTCTGAATTTCACCTGTATTATAACTAAATTTCTTTAAAAACTTTTTGTGTAGAAGTAAGTTTGAAGCTACTTGAATTAACCTGTCATGACATAAAAGTCCAAAACCAACAGTAAAAATTGACATAAGGCAAAACTACTCCGAAATAAAGTTTTCAAATCTAGCACAGCTATATTGTTTCCATGTTTTTGTGAATTCCAACCGAAGCTTCAAATTTTTGACATTAAGTTTCTACTGAGATAACATTTAAAAGGAAAAGTATACAGATTTGCTTTTTTATTTTATTTTTGAGGTTCGTCTTCTGGTGCGGGATTTAACTTGTATTTGTTCTTAAGTAAATACCTTACTACAAATCAGATCTATTTCAGGAGTCTTAATTTGATTTTTTAAGGTAAACCTCTTCCTTTCTACTTTAATTCACAAAAAGTATTGTGTTTATCTGAGAATTGAATAATCTAAATTCTTAAGGGAAAAATCTTTTGAGAGAATAAACGAGATTAAACTCTTTTATTGAGCAGAGCACGTTTTTAAAAATCTACAACAAGAGAGAATTTAATTTAGTGTCTCAAAAGTTAATCTATATAGCGTAGTAAATTTAATTAAGAAGGATTTAGAATTTCTTTTTTTTTTCCTCCTAGTAATCGGATAACTAAGGAATATGTGATACAAGAGTTGAGTTTTTTTCATGAATTTCAGCATTACAGTTACATCTAACGAAATACAAAGTTTTATTTTCTTTCTAAAAGTAGCAAATTTTTGAAGAATCTCTCTTTTTCTTTTTCATTTTTATTTGGGATTTAAAATTTCTTGTAGGCTTAAGTTAATATTAAATAAAATATGAAATTGTTACAAAAGGGGAAAATTGAAGCTAAACATACGTTCCACTTATTCTAAATTTTTTTATCTTCTTACACGCTCATCCAGACCTACTTTTCGTAAACCAATTGCTTGTTGCTCAATACATATTTACATGCGTCTTTATTGTTCATTTTTTTTTTTTTCTTATATGTTGCGTTAAACTCCTAAAATTGTCCCGCAGTGGACCAGTCGGTAGAAGCACGGTTCCGCAGAGCACCGAAAGTGAAACAGCATCGACTTAGGTCAGTGTTTGGGAGGGTGACAACCTCTCGCAGCTGGTTCCTGTGGGCCGTGTACGCCAAAGGGATCTGGTGCAAGCTAAATCAAAGTCATCCAAGGGAAACGATACCTGTCTCAGGTGACTGTCTCTTATCTGGGATCTGGTTCAAAATTAAGCAAGCACAAAAGTTTGAGGTCAAGTCAGTCTTCAGCCCTCGTAGTTCCTCGCCCTAAAATGAAGCTGCATATCACCCTAAGAAAGCGGATCATTGATCTACTGAATCTGGTAGTAGGCTTTCCTAAGCCATGGAGATTAGTAACAACAACAACAACAACGACTCCTAAAATTAATTATTTCAAGTGTATGATACAAAATATTTCAAGTTTATAAAATTAATACATTAATACTAAAATTAATTATACTCTCGTCTTCGGGCGAAGCAGTAGCGGCATTTTTTTTCCAACTTGAAGTAGAGGTAGTTATTTCTGCCATACGAAGTTATATGAATGATTTTTGTAACATTTTTTATTTTGTTTTTTTTTTTTTCAAAGTTTTTTCACTTCCTACATAATAACTTAAGAAGAAGAAATTGGAAGAAATATTTGCTCAGCGATGCAATTTTATCTGAACGTTCCATACAATTAGTTAAATGTTTACAGAGTCACCAAAATCTATTTTTTTGTAATCTATAATCTGTAATCATTTGTTACTTCTTTTTTTGCGTTTATATTTTTGAACTTTGGACTACTAAGTTCATTTTATTTCATGTACTCCCTATAAGTGCATATATTTTCTTAGGTGAACCAACTAAAGTAAAATCGCATGTTCTATATTGAAGTAAGTAATAAGTAAGTCGTATTGCTGTTCAGAAAGAGTGCACTTAAAAATATGTACAAAATTTGTAGATAGTAAACTGTGTAAAAAGAATTGTAAAATGTTTTAAGGCTGCAATCAAGATATGGTCAAGAGGTCTGCCCCCCCCCCCTCCCCCCGAGTTAACTGATAAGGGCTAAGCTACCAATAAAAAAAGAAAAAGCATTCACTAAACTTGATTATTAATATGTGAATTAATTTATTTGAATGAATTGTGTATTATCTCAAAAACAATGAAATGGTTATTTGAAAGAAGCTAAATTATTATGTCTATCAGCTTCAAATGTTAAATCAATTTCCATGTATGCAAAATAGAACCGGAAGAAAATAAGGGACATTGATCAGATCAAATATGATCATTTTTCATTAATTCTTAACGGTCGGGTAATTTTCAAGAAAAGGTCTTAAAAGTGCCTATTTTTTTATCAGTGAAAGTTACATAAAAATATGTGTATGAACAATAATATATTCCTTTATAATTTTTGATTTGTTTTTATTTTGAAATTTTAAGCACTCCAGCCCGGAAATATCACGGGAGCGAGAAATAGAAGGCGAAACCTCAGCCCGTCAATTTCACGGGAGCGAGAAATAGAAGACGAAACCTCAGCCCGCCATTTTCACGGCAGCGAGAATTAGAAGGCGAAACCTCAGCCCGTCATTTTCACGGGAGCGAGAAATAGAAGGCGAAACCTCAGCCCGTCAATTTCACGGGAGGGAGAGGGAAGGGGTTAACTTAACAATTAATGAATCATCTGTAAATTTTAGACTCATCCAAGCTTAGAAGTTTGTCAAATTACGGCGCGTCTATGCGCAATATGAATAAAATTTTGCTTGTAGAAGAAAACCTTTGATGTGATCGACGCGAGGATTTACTGCCTGAAATTAAATCCTGAGCTCATTGCATAATTGAAAAAGCTCTTTGAAGTGACTTAAAGGGTATATTAACTCAAATTGGAATTCCGAAAAATTCTTCTACGTCGTCTCAATGACTGACAAGAAGCTAACTCATTATCGCCTAAAGTATTATATTCCTTTGATCAAGTTGTTTATAATTGCAGGAGCATTTGCGAAAATAATGGTTAAAAGTATTCTTTAGTAAATTCTATGATTTTAGTACATTATTTATTATAAAAAATAATACATGGAACAGTATTTCTTAAAATACTATTGGCTGATGATCATGACATAGTAATTAGCGCTAAAAATAATATTTTGTTAATAACAGCTCATACATAATGTAACTTGACATGCATTAGTGTCCTTACATTATAATTTTTTTTAATTATTCAACTTTCAAGTGTTAAAAATTCCTTAAAAAAGATTTAACGCCCCACTTACAGCTAAAACCGTTTAACGGATTGACACCAAAATTGGTATGTGGACTAAACAAAAGATGGCGCTCAAGAAATCATGAAGAAAAAAAGTTCTAAAAATTGCCGCTAGGGACGCTGTTTAGCCGTATAACAGCGTTTTAACGTAGTTAATAACCAGTACGGCATAAAAATAGTGATATTAATATTTATGAGAAAGGAGAAAAATTCATTTCATGATAACCTAAACTTGTCTTCTTTTTTTGCCACACTGATGTACTGTTGCAGCTTTCTTTACTTTTATTTTAAATGGCAAGATGACAAATATAGACGGAAAATTGTGCAATAAATGTTGATATTATTATTTTTATTCCTTATTGGTCATTTTCAACTTGAAAACCCTTATATGAGACTAAACAGCGCCTCTAGCGGCCATTTTTGGAGCTTTTTTCTTCATGATTCCTTGAGCGCACCTCTTGTATTGTCCACATACCAATTTTGGTGTCAGTCCGTTGAACGGTTTTAGCTGTAGTATGGCCTGACTAAGGGGAGTTTAATTATAACTACCCTGCATTGTGTATATGTGTGGTGAAATGCTAGTTTTAAATTGTTTCCAGTCGAAAGAGAAAAATTTATGCGTGCCCTAGAACTAACTTTATTATGCTCTGGGCATTTTGTTATCATTAGAATTAAAAACAAGGTTTGGAGAGAGAAGAGCCCATTATAAACTCATTATGCTAAAAGCTTTTACCATAAATCTGAAAATCGCGTTTACATCTTTCTAAGGCAATGAACATTTAGCTGAGTCGGCACATAAGACAGAAAATTATGAACTTAGCAGACTTTGCTGTTAAGCAGCGGTAGAAGGATCCATTAACCTCAGTGGGGTTGAACAGTAGCCCCGCATAATCCTCCTCACTTAGATCTATGGGATGCCGCAGATTTCCAGGTTTTTCCATTTATTCCCATTGTTGCGACATTATCGCAAGGCAAGGCAATGCTTCTTTTCGACCAGTTTTCGGACTTGGATTGATTCTTCGCCTTATCACGAAAACTGGTTGGAAGTAAGTCTTTTCGGGAGATAATACGAAGGAAATAGAAGAAAGAAAATAAGGTTTTCTTCTGACTGTCTCTTATTTTGTCATGAATTTCTAAAACCTTCGTTAATGGAATGTAAGCACGGAAGTATTGTTTGATTTTATTGAAGATTGCCACGGAGAATGTTTACAAAAATTCAAGATATTTCCTCTAAAATTGAGAGTAACTCTGTTAATTCAATTTAAAACTCAAAAGGAATTTGTTATTAACTGTAATTATCAATATGAGTTGGGCATATTGATGTTCAGCATGGTATTACATTGAGAGATAGAGAGTAGAGAGCCCATATTTATTGACTCGTATAAATCGACAAATTATCGTGCTAATCTTAGATTATAGACAGGAACATTGCTGTGTTCTTTGTAAGGAATTTGTTATTAACTGTAATTATCAATATGAGTTGGGCATATTGATGTTCAGCATGGTATTACATTGAGAGATAGAGAGTAGAGAGCCCATATTTATTGACTCGTATAAATCGACAAATTATCGTGCTAATCTTAGATTATAGACAGGAACATTGCTGTGTTCTTTGTAAGGTACCCTAATGCTTATGAAACATGCAAACCTGTTTTAATGTGTTGAAACGATTTATATTATCTACGCAATCCCAGAAACGCATGCTCAAATCTCACGCAACTTTCGTCGCATTTGACGAAATCGTGAAAATTACTCCGAGTAAACCTTTCGTCAAATTGGCGAAATTTGCGTAGTAACTTTTTAAAGTCACGTGATCGTTCGAGGGAAGAATCATTGTAAATGACGCAATTTTCTTGACGGTTGAAGAAGCGTCAAAAGTGAGAGTTATATTTCTGAGAGTGCGTAAACAAATGATTTGCTTTCATATGTGGAACATTTTAATCTTTGAAGGTTTTGCTAATGAAAATAGTATAACTTCATAAATTTTGTTAGATATTAAAAAAATAAAATATAGTATTCTTACTTCTTCGCAGTAATGAATTATTTCCGTAATGATTTTTTTTTCATCACGAAAAAAAAAGAAGAAAAAACTGTTTATTCCTTATTGAACTTACATATTCTCTGTGAGCATCTGTTCTCATAAATTATTCGAATAATTTCATTTTTCTTTTATACCATCTTTTATACTATTTCATTTTTCTTTTATACCTATTAAAAACAAATTAAAATAAACTAATGTATACGTATTTTAAAAAATAGAAAAAATAAACTCTTACTAAGTCTGGTGGTTTTAATTGGTTAACTAAAAAAAATTCAGCCCTGTATTTCAAACACTCAACTAGCTCAAAAAATTATCAAAAGTGCTATCTCAGAGGATTTCATGAAACGTAAAAATATTGCTTCAGTATTTATAAAATATTTTCCCAAATTAATCACGAAAAAACAAGTAAACATATTTAAAAAGTTCTGAAATTTGTCATAACAACGCGTTCTTTCGAACATATTTCTTAACGTTAAAAAACTTTGTTTTTTTATGTTTCAGAATTCCATTTAAAGTTAAAAAAAAAATAGTTTGTGGTAACTTCGCAACACGTGCTCCAATTTAATAATAAATTTATCTTTATGCAATAGTTCCGGATAATGATGAACAGTGCATCGAAGCGCGAAATCAAAATGAAAAGGCAAAAAGGGCCGTGTGCCTACAAATGGAACAATATGAAAGATATAGATATGATATTTTTCTTGCAAGCCTAGAGTTAATCTTTTTTTTCTTGCATGAGAGAATTATTTCTAAGTATTAAAGACGGAGTGCTTGGCACATGCCTGCATTTAGAATAAAAAAAGTGTGGCTCCCCAAGGAAACGATACTGGACATAAAGACCATCTTTAAAAAATAATTTCCAAAGTTATTATTTATAAAATCAAATATTTTAGCCCGTTGTTTTTCCTCGGAAGCAGTTCCGTCTGTTCTTCATAAATTAAAATAATTGTTCCTTTGTTCAGTCGGAACTAATGAAAGATACTTTTTAAAAATCTTCTAAAAAGGAGAAGAAAATCACATCTTCAGTTTCAATAGCCTCAGAAGAAGGAAATCGATAGTTTATATCTCATCTATCAATCTCAGGTATTTAAGTAGATTTCTCCCGAAGATCCTTCCAGAAGAAAACAATGAAAAGAAAAATTCGAGAGCTAGCTACCTCCGCAAACTTTTCCTTCGTTATGAATCACCAATAATGAGGCATTGGAGGAATTTTTGAGTCTTTTAATATGAATTGCAAGGAGGAAGGTGAAAAAGTCTTTAATTTATTTACTTTTTGGCTTTTGCTAAAAATTGCTTTTGCTAAGCCACAACTCAGAGACAATGTATTTAAATACGAAGATGTACTTAAACTGACATCGTAATTTTGGTGTTACTGGTTACTTCGTTAGAACGAATTACTTTCTTATATCTCAATACTAATATAAAACAGCAGCATCTTTAAAGTAAGTGTTGTTTTAGCTTCTTTTTCGTTAAAATAAACTAATCATTTTTAGAATTTCCGTTATCGTGATATAATTGAAATATTAGCACTATACCAAACGGATACAAGTTGGGACCTCTTAGCTATATGGTTAGCATTGCAATTCTCGATAAGTCATATAAAACTATACAATAGAACTATCTGAAAATTCAGTTCCAGATATTGTTCGAATTATCTCGAAATTTAAATAGTAATGCAAACAAAGACATGCCATAAACACAGGACGAAGAACTCAATGAAGCATATTTAATACCAAACTTAATGCCATTCCCCCCACCTCCCACTTTTTTTGCTCTCCCTGTTTCGCAGGAGGTGAAATACATTCGGAAATACTTTTTATTAACCACTCTGTTTCAGTTTTGGTTATACGAGCTGCGACAATAAAGTAATGTGACTGATGTGAAAAAAATGTCACATACGTTTTTAGTCCTTTTTAATTTAATCTCCTTCAAAGTAGTCCAATTCTACTTTTAACATTTAGTCCAGCGCTTCCGCCTCTGCTAGTAACATTTCTGGAACTCATTTTCTGAAAGGGTCATTTAAAACCCTCGTCACAGTTTTCTGGACATCGGTTGTTGTTTGAAAATGGTGCCCCTTCACTCCCATTTTGACTTTGAGATATAAAAAAAGTCGCAAGGAGCAATATCTGCGAATAAGGTGGCTGTAGTAATAATGAAAACCTTTTTGAAGTTAAAAACTACTGCACAGACGAGAGCAATTTCGCGCATTTTTTATTATCATTGCAAGATATTCAGTCATTATTTGACGAACAGTTATTAGACTGATGTTTAGCTCCCTCTACCAATATTTTCACGGTTAAGCTTCGATCATATCGCCCGAGTTCACCCACCCTGTCCATGTTGACATCAGTCAGAGAGGTCGATGGTCATCCACTGAGGTCTTTATCTTTAATATTCATTCTGTCTGTTATAAACATTTTATGCCAAAGAAAAGCTTGAGCTCTTGGCATAATCTCATTTCCAAAAGCCTTCTGAAGCTTTCCGTAAGTTGTCGTCATACTCTCATCCAACTTAACGCAAGAAAGAAATGGCATACCGCTGCTCAATCTTTCGAGATAGTATCTCTGTAACGAGAGACTAAAACATGTGTTCACTTCACACAGCACATCAGGAGTGAGTGGTAGATCAATGTGCACTTGGAATCAAAGTAGCTGAGAGATGAAGGTCAAAGATAGAGTGCCTACACAAATTGCAGGGTTACTACATATTGCAAAATAAAAAAGTAGTCCTTTCTTTTACTGTCGCACCTTGTATAATACAAGAATTGCGTTGTGTATGCGATTTTACGTATATTTTAGGCGCATCCCAAAAAAGTCAGACCCACAAAGATTTTTCAGAAACTATTTTGCAAGAATGAAATATAAAGCAAACAACATAAAAATAAATTAAGACTCCCGGACGTGCGTAGTAAAATGTAAGACTCGTTAACCGAAAAAGTGAAAAATTGGTGTTTCTTTAACTGCATTTTCATCAGGTGTAGTTTCATGGATTTATAATAATGTTTCATTAAAAATGTGCCTCAAATACAAATGTCTTCTTACAAACATTACTTACAATTATACAATTCTTCTTACGCACAGTTTAGAAAATAAGTAACATTCCACTGTTTTTTTTTTTCAATCCTGGATTTTGTAAATAATGTGTGATTTAATTTTCAAAATTTAATCGTTTATGAAAATCCACTATTGAAATGGCGCATCCATAACATGTCCTTTTTTAATACAAAATGCCTCTTTGTTTTCTTACAAAATAAGGTGCGTCAAAAGTCGAGTAAATAATGTTAGACTGCCATTTTTCAAAAATTTCTGACAAAATCACGCTCATTTTGAAACAACTGGAGTTCGCCCATCCAGCGGTCAAAATTCGACCATAATTCATTTTTTTTTTTTTTTTTTTCTGCCTGAAACGCTTAAAGAACTTCTAAATATTTTATTTTTTCTGTTTGACAACAGTTTGTTTTGTTTAAATATTTCAATTAGCGATAATCTCTTCTCAGTGCTGCGACTACTTGACCACTGAGTTAGTTATTTAACTTAATGCATTTGTAACATAAATAAAACATCTTTCTGCACTCCTTCTCCTGTAAAGAAAATGGAACGAAAAATGTTCATGTAACCCTTTTATTATTGGATAAATTAAAAGTACAAACACTCACTTTCAATTTAATCAAGTGTTCAAAACGCTAATGCAAATCAACAAACTTGAAAGACGTTAATTTGAAGCAAAATAACGCATCACCACTTATTGCCTTACCTTATGTTGTATTTGTTATTGTTAGCTTCAAACTGTATTTTATTTTGTTTGACATTGTACTGCACAAACAATCTAACTGATTTATCATACATATACATAAATTCATTTAATCGATTACAGTTTCTGTTTTATTTTGCTCTTGACATTTCGTCTTTGAGTTATAAATTGTTAAAAATGTATCGAGTATTGCACATATTGTAGATGTAAGGAGTAGTATAAATGTGTGACGAATCGACTTTTTTTTAAAAAAAAAGGCTTCGAAACTTCGCCTAAAGTGGGAGAGAAAAATATTTACTGCCTTCCCCCCCCCCCCCCCAAGTGTTTATTTAACATTGATAATACTAAAACTCATCAATAGCTGCTAAATAAAAAAAGTAAGGAAATTGCTTGACAAACAGAGGCGAAATGGTTCTAAAATGGTTTTAACTTATTTGTATGTAGAATAATGTTCAAGTACCTTTTTTTATTTTTTTAAAAATTAACATAGTATTTGATTGCCATTCCGCAAGCCTTTTTTATTCAGCGTAAATAATATTCTTCCTTTTTCTTCCTTTAAAATGTTAACCTCTTATTTTTGATTCTAATAGCATTTTAAAAATCCGTAGGCAAATGTTCAGAATGTTTACTTCCACATCAATCCACATGAATCTTCACCTTTGAAAGGTGCTAAGATAGTATATTTTATGTTACATAAAAATGTCACAAACAAAAACATCAATTGAGATTCGTTTTCTAATTTGTCTCTGAATTAAATACTTTGTTCTTTCAATTTAAAAAATCAGTGAAAATGAATGCATGTCTGAAGAAAAATATATTTCTTTGATGTAGCAACACTATGGAAATCGGCTGAATAAGAAATCTAACTGCAGCGACAGGTCTTACGAAAAAGATTAATTGTGCTCGAAAGACGGAGGAAAAGAACTATATCCTCTACTGCAGATAACTAGGCCACGGAATGGATTCATCCATTCTGTCCGCGCATTTAGACGAAAGTAAACTTTGCTTATTTTATGCTGGTAAGAATGAAACTGAAAACAACGGGATTTTGGTTTTGGGCAGAAAATCTCTCTTTTAGTAGGAACAAAAAAAATACTTTGTTGCGTTTGTAGTGCAAAGAGCGAAATGTTTCTGAGACAAAATGTGACGAAAGGATTTGGATTAAAATAGCAAACTCAAAAGAAGAATCTTAACCGCGGAGAAAAGTCATTCGTCACGTAGCGTTTTCTCTACAATGTATTGCATAAAATGTTGCAGTTTGTATCAGTAAAGAATAGTTTGTTCGCAGGGAAGCCAGGAGAAAACGTAAAATTTAAAATGTTACTGATTTTTGTGCTGATAACTAGCATCAAAAATGGAGTTACGAACAAAAGATTTTTAGGACTTAAAAATATGAATATTATCAACATAAGTTTCAAAATACAGAGTACTCTTGATTTATTCATGACAATATTTTTCTTTACCCCCTAATCGGTACTTTTTAAGTTAAGATTGTAAGCGCTTCTGAGATAAGGAACCTAATAACATAATTTTTCCAAAGGCAAATTTCAACTTAAAACCTTTGTTTATAGCTTTCTTTTTTAATAAAACATCCTAAAGACATATTTTATCAGAATCGAATCTGTTTGTAAAAAGCTGAATTAAAAATAGATAATTAATAATGTAATATTTAAAAGGATAAACTGTTAACGACAATTTATGATTAATATGCTTGAGTGAGTTTCTATTAAAAATTGTATCCTACACTGTTAAAAATTTTCGTAAGAAAATAGTAAAATAACCATTTATTTGATTGTTATTTTGCCATATTTAATTTTGAGCTGCTGAAGTTTGTTTGAAGCTTGTTTGTATTTTAATTTTTGCAGCAAATGAAATGATTTTCGTCAATATACAGTAAATTTAGACGAAAAATAAATTTGGATCCAATCAAAAACTGAAATCTCAATTTTAAGGCTGTTGGGAACGAAGATTTATTGATAAATAAACGTCCACTTTACGTGATGACGGTGGCCTAGTGGATAGAGAGCAAGACTTGTACACCACGCATTCAGGGTTCGAGTCCTGCAAGCTTCGTTTACGGTTTCTACGCCTCGAAATGGTTCAAAAACGGTGAAAATTTTGTTTTGAAACTATTTTTAAATTATTATAAAACCGCAAACTTTTGTATTTACGGCTTTTTAACCAAGTTAATTGGAAATGGTTAGGTCCCATAAAGATAGAAAAATGTTCCAAACCGTAAATTTAACGGTGAATTAGATGGATAGACTGCTGCCGGTCATTTAACCGTAATTTCATGATGAAATTTCTAACAGTGTATACTCTAAACATAGGTTGCACGTACAATTTGATATACATACTTTTGAAGAACAAAATCGTTATACTCCATACAGATACGGACAAAACATGTTCACTCCTGTGATGTGCAGTAATTACTTATCTAAGGTTTGTAACACTAGATTTTAAGCTCTATAGTTGGAACAATTTATAACCAATAAATATCTAATTACGAAGAAATTGAGCTCAATTTTAGACGTACAAAAGCTTAAGGTACCGTTCATATAATAAAAATGCGTAGAACTCTATTATATTTTAAAAGTATTTTTTCATAGAAATAAAAAAATAAACTTTATTATTAAGCACCTAACACATTTTCCCGTGTCTGACACGGGTGATAGTTACCGGAAACTTTGTCCATGGCCGTGCGTTATTTTATTTCTATTGCCCGTCTGAGAGCCGTTTACTTTGTTTGTATAATACATTTTTTGTGACTTTTACCCCACCGCTCGCTCCCTAGTCATCCCCCCCCCCCCCAGCTTGAAATTGCAAAGAATAACTTACACTAGACTAGTTTTTCTGGAAAAAAAAATCGTGCTTTATGGGGTTTAGGTATTTCTCAGAAAACAAGGCAAATACACTTTACTAGTTCCCTCACTGCAACCCTTTTAAGTATAATACTCCTAATGGAAAAAATACTAACAATTATAAAAATAACTATTGTACCATTTTGATTTCAGTATAGATCGCTTGTAATTGATAAACAGCGAAGCTTCAGCAAATTAAAAAGTGTTTCTGAACTGCAATTTCAGTAATTAATAGACTTACTAAGCAAATTGCTCCTGTAATATCGTCAGATAAGAAGACTTAAGGGGAAATATCTTCCACAAGGGATTGAAGCTGCAAGATTGGCTATAAAAACTCTTTTTCCCTTAAAAACATTTAAATGATCAAGCTGGAAAAGACAAAATATCATTTTAGTGTTTTGGGAAGAGTAAAGCCGTTTCCAGTTTCGCGGTCAGAGTTTCCAAGAAAAAAATCCCTCTTCTTGTTTTCTTACAGTGAAAAAAGAAACATATTTGTTCCTGCCGAAGCTATGAACACTTTGTTTGGGTGTGTACCCGATTTTATCAACAAACATAAACTTAGCTTTTACTCAAAAGAATCGACAGGGAAACTTCACTTACTGCAGTTTTACCATCCGACGTGATGTTTTAGCGTCGATTCAGATCGCTCGTTAAATCAAACGAAAGTGAGGTGTAGTGTAAGTGTCTATTAACTTTTTTTCGGGAAAAAGCAGTTCACTATACTTTTTTCAGATAGTTTCGGATAAGTTCACCTTAAAAGTATTTAATTTCGTTACCTTATTAAAAATACTTTGTTATAGCCACACATACAAGATTTAGATAGTTTTAGAAGGGAAAGTTTATGTACACTGTTTAAAAGAAAGAGGAATTTAAAATGTGAATGCAAAATAAAAAATTGAGACCTTTTAAATTTAATGTTTTTTTTCTTTCTTTCTTTTATTATTTTTTTTTTTTTTTTGTATGTTTTTGTCACAAAAAATGAAGTTGCGTAAATATGTGGGATCGCTGGTTGATTACAGAGGGTGGCTAACTTTTAGTTCTGTGGAATGATATAAACCTTAATAAAATAGAATAATATACGCATAAAAAGTTACCAGTGTATATATGGTTAAAACCAACTAGTTTTTTTCCACTTTTTTAACACGGGCATGGCCGTGCGTGTGTCACTAGTCATTCATAAAATCGGTTAGCCTAGAAGCTAAAAAGCCGGTGAGGCTCGAGAAAAAAAATTTTATAAAGGAACATGAAAAAACTATTTAATCATGAATAGTAAACAAATATGTAGCAATATTGTTTCATTTTTTCTAAAAATAATTAAAAATAAAAAAAAAGGTTCTGAAGATGCGTAAACAACCTTCTTCATAATTTAAAAAAGCAATTTTTTCTGTCTCTTGCAATTTAAAACTTCAGAGATTTAACTCCTTCTGGGAAGGGGGTTAGACTTCAAATGAACTTGGCTTTATCAATTACAATTGAATAAGGGTATCCGAAGGTATTTTGTGGTGCAAAATGAAAAGCTCCCGAAGAGAACTAGAGTAAATGTTAAATGCAGCAGGACAACTTCAGGCGTTCATCTTTTAGCATTCATTGAGGAGCTGTTTGTCTTGCCCGGTGCTTTCCAGAAAACAGCGTCTCCTGCGAAAGCAAACAGTTGCCACAGAAGCTCTGGTGAATTAATCGGAGTCTGGGACTTCAGAACGCGTTCAATTTTGCCGTAGGCAAATATTTGTTCTTAGATCGCCGGTGCATTGCATAGTAGGTAAATATGGGGAGGAAAGCTATATATCGACACCATGTATAAACATGGTAATGTATTCAAATTGCTGTTATAAATGTTGGTAGAGTCAATGATGTTCTTATACCTTTCACAATAATATCCTCATAACACAGGAAGAGAAAAAGAGAACTCGTAAAAGTATTGCATTTATCTTGAAGGTCGCATTGCGGAAATCCTCGTCGCCCCTTGGCATATTCGTCGTGATTGGATTTTTGGTAAACGAATTAAAATATTCGTCTGAGCGTGAAGGGATTTTTCGTCGAGAGCATATAATTTCGGAACTTATTATAAGAAAACTGGATGGAATCATTACTAGAGCAAACATGATTTTGAACTGAATAAAGGGTACTATTTTTATCAATGAACTGTTTTCAACAGCGGATTCCAATATTTTTCCAATTAGCAAGGGTAATGGATCGAGATGTTTAACAGAGTTTGATCAAGATGGCTAGACCATACATTAACGTGTGTTTTTTCTTCCGCTACATTTCGCTCATAATAATAAGTGTTAATATTGCGTAAAGGTTTGTTAGAGAAAGATATTTGGTTTTTCCGTCAGAATGTATGGCTTTGCTTTTATTTTCATTTAAACTCGGTTTCATGTAACACATCTAAAGACGTTGTTTATATAGTACTAAAGCTCAAAAGAAATTGCTATTCTCTTCACAGTTAAAAAGGGTTGAAATAACTAGCAAAAAGCTCAAAATATGGGGAAAAGAATGCTCAAAATAATGAAGGATTAAGTATTTATCTTGCTTGTCGCTTTTACTTATGAAAATACTTTACTTGTGTTTTAATACTTTCAGTCAATAATATAATTCAACAAAATGCCGCCAAGAAGTAATTACTCGCGTAGAGTCTGCAAAGAGTAAAATTAAGTGCTAATCCTCTTAGCAGTTGCTCAAGTAAACATTTTTAATGCTTTCTTAAAGTAAATACTTTTAAAAGGTAAAAATGTGAAAAAGATAAATCGGTTTTTGAAGTTTACTTAAAACAATGCATACATAAATAGAAATCCAACGTTTTTTCCCCTTTTTGAATGTGATTAACAATTTTTTTAAGTAAGAACAAAAACAAAAAGTTTATTTTATTTTTTTTCATCAAAAATTGGCTTTCCAACGTAGTGTCAGAAGTCGAAACGTGTGTTACGAATAACCTCGTATTTTACTTAAAACAACATAATTTTGAGGCCTATTAGCTTTTTGAAAACTAAATAATACTTTACAAATTTTCGAAAAAAAAATCATATGAATTGTTTATCATATATCTAAGACGTTTCGATTTAAAAATCAAGTCAGCATTAAAAAGAGGTAAAAGGTATAAGATTGAAAGCGTGAATATCTGAAATGTAAACAAAAATAATTATCCAAAGAATTAATTTTTTATTGGTTTCTCCCTTTGAAAACGTTATAAAGGCTATGAAAAAATAGTTATAGATGTATGTACTATATGTCTTATGTGTATAGATTAGTAACATGAAACAAAGGCGTGTTATTTCAACTTATATATATGAAATAAAGTTGTAAATGTAATTCTTATAGTACCATACAATTTATTTTTTTAAAGAAAGGAGTCAAATAATGTGTTTAATTTTGCATAGGGGAATTTTGGCATTGCAAATATTTTGATTTTTCCAAAAGTTGAGGTTTTAAATGAGGAGAATATTTTTTTTTTTCCAATTTTTGAATTAAAGAGAAAATTTTGAATGATCTTTCATGTAACGGCAACAGCTATGTTTCTTTCCTTTTTAAAAATTTTCCCCAGGCAACGTTCGAAGTGTTTTTCATTGGTGTATGATATTTTAAAAGTTAATTAAATAGTCGTGTATACATTTTTCTAATGAAATTTTGCTTAAATTTTCAAAATTTTCAAAACACCAGCTTTTGTTTCTTTTTTTTTTTTTTTTTCAAAATCACTGCAGTAGTCTTTGAGTTTTAGCAAAATTTTAAAAGACGTTTACAAAGATTAACATAAAAAAGACCTGTTTTTATACTTTTGAAGTCTATCTTGATTTTTCCAATTTTAACAGAATATAAAAAAATAAGTATCGTTTAATTACTTTTCTCGTAAATACTTTATCTGCCTTTTAAAATTATAAATAAAAGAACCATGCTACGTTCTTCGTTTAAAAGATTCTGTTATTTATTGGACTACTTTAGTAAAACTTTTATATAAGCTTTTGTCATACATTGTAAGCAATTGCTGCCTCTACATGAAAAGATTTTCACCTTTGATATATGTCTTTAAATATTTCTGCCATTTCCCTTTCAATATTTTAAAGTTGAATAGGCTTGTTCAGAATTCTTCTATTCGAGATATTTCTTTCAAGGGACAAAATAAAATTCAAAATCTAAACGTGCCGAAAAATATTGCACACGTTTTATGTTAAAGAAAAAAACCTTCCTTTTTCTGAATTTTTGCAAACTCTTATGCCCAAGAAAGTCTTTTTCTTCAAGGGTCTGAAAGTGTAATTTTTACACTTTTGAAAGCATATTTCTTTACCCTTTGAAGGCAAATACAGCTATTTATACAAATGCTGATGTTCTGTCTTGTCTTGTTACTAGGATTCAGACAGGATTTTTTTTTTCCAGTTTGAGTAAGTTATGCATTAACTTATTTTACTCAACAAAAGAGTTTTAAAAAAATAGTTTAAAAAACACAAAGGAAGCATTCAAAGGGATTTTTTTAGTTTTTTAAGTCAGTTTGAGAACAAAGATTACGATTTAGTTTTTGATTATGACATACTTTTCAATTACACAGTGTTTGTACTGTAAGAAACCCAAGAAATTAAGGGACTTTTTCAATGTCTTAGCTTCCCTTGATCCCTTCTTTCTTGCATTGAAAGAGGAATTCCATGTAAGTCAGAAACATGTGTCTGCTTTTTGTGTTGTAATTTTGTGATTTATATCGTTGCTTTTTTTTTTTTGCACACTTCATTTGAATATTGTCTATTTTTTCGTAAAAACGATTTCACCGGATATATATTTATTACAACTTTAATGCTATTTTTTTACGTTTTAGTGATGATTTTAACATTGTTATTAAGGCTCGGCCGATGCATCGGCCTCGCCGATGCATCGGCGCCGATTGTTCAACAAAGTTGCCATCGGCCATCGGCATCGGCGACCGATGTTAACTTTAGAAAAACATCGGCCCATCGGCCTTAAAAAACATCTAAAAGCCGATGCCGGGCCGATGTTTTTCGCAGGGACAACTTTCCAAAAAACTTGCTGTTTTTTAACCTCCTTTTTTCTGCATAGCTAGTTTTCTATTACCATACAATAACAGGCAGCACATCAGTTTAAAAAAAACACAAAAATAATGTCACTCTACAAAGTATTTGATTAAAAATTTGGAAAAATAGTTTAAGCGATGGCTGCAAGAAAACCTTTCTCATTAAAACTATTTCTCTTGAACAGAATGCTCGCGAAATAGAATATGTTAAAATAAAAGTAAATGTCTTATGAGCGCTATTTGTTTTTCGTACTGGGTTAGTTGCGTCATTTTTGTCCGTTTTTCGTTTAATAATGACTTAGTGCATTAGATGTCATTCTGAAATAGTATTATACCATCTGCTTTTAGTTTGTCATGTTTCTTATTATTCCAAAATTGTAAACAATACAAAGTCAACTCAAAGTACGATAATAATTAAAATTTTTACCAGCATAAACTTTTTTTTCTCTTTGCGTTTTTTTTTTTTTTTAATTTTTTTTTTAGCTTTTTCGATACCAAGTGTTACAGTTTTTCTGCAATTGTGCCGCAATCTCGTTGCATCTGCTTTTAGTGTGCGGTTATTCTCATTATTTCATTTTGAGTTTACAGCATAGAAAAGATTGGTCAAAAATAAGAAGCAATTTTCCAGTATAAATGTTTATTGATCAGAATTTTATGTGTTCAAGTTCGACTTTGCAATTTCCAAAAATTGAATTCTCAAAATGTGAGTTCACGTGACAGGATTTAATAACATCTTAATAAAAATGCTAAAATTTCTTCATTTTCAAAGATTGATCAATGCATTTTTTTTTTCAAAATACATCTTAACTTTCTTATACGATAATTATTTAAATTTTTCCCTGTGTATACTTCGTTTTTTTTTTTTTTTTTTTTTTTTTTTTGTGCATTTTTCTTTTTTCTTTTTGGCTTCTTTGATGCCACGTGTTAGAGAGTTGACAGTTTTTCTGCTATTGTACAGCAATCTCGTTGCATCTGCTTTCAATATAGAATATCTCTTGTTATTTTACTGCTAGTTTACAACATAGAACATATCGATAAAAAATATGAATAAATTTTTCAGTATAAATGTTTATTGATCGAAATTTTATGTGTCCTAGTTCGACTTGCAATTTTCAAAAATAAGGATAATTTAATTCTTAGAAAACGAGTTCGCGCGTCAGAATCGAAAAATATCTTAATAAAAATGCTACAATTTCATTAATTTCAAGACTCGACAACGTATATATATATATATATATATATATATTTCAAAATGCATCTTTATTTTTATAAGTGATCACATGTTTTTTAGAAGAAGAAGCTTTATTAACAGAAAGCTGCTGGTGCTCAAAATATTGGTTTATTTCATTAAGAATATGTCAAGTATTTCAGTGTAATTTTCAAGAAAAAAAAGCTAATATGATTAGTTCTTAAGATTCCACCCCCAGCATTCCTTTATAATGACATAGAAATTTCACGTCTATGTTTTTAAAGCAATATTCAGTATTTCTTGGTTAGGAACAGGGGGACGTTACTGCGAGCGAATTTTTTTAATATTTTATTTTTCTTTTAGAAAAAGAGCTATTTTTAGTTAAAATAACTTTTATAATGAAAAATAAGCATATAATCGTTCCCGCTTTTCTTCTCAAAACGGGGGGGGGGGGGGGGGGGGTTATGAAAAAATCTGAGAGGAGGGGGTTGATAATTTTGTTAAAGATACAAACCTACAATATGTGTTAGTCTGCATTATAGCATCTGCATTCCTCTCCATGGAAAATATAAATAAAATAAAGGCAACTGCCCTTGGCATTTGCAGTGCAGGTGTTATAAAGAGAAAATGTTAAAGGAAAGGGAATTAGACCCGATCCGATCCGACTGTTGTTGAATTTTTTTGCAAAGATAAGAAAAAGGAATTAAAAATCCTCTGCATTACTTTTTTTTAACCTCCAAATAGTTAAAGTACTTTACTAGAATCATAGTGATTCTTTTAGTTTTAATTATTATGTAAAATTCCCTCAAACAGTTTTACGGTGCTTGAATAATACATTTACATTTTTATAAACATAAAAATAAATAAATGGTTAAAATGACATTTTTGACAAGCATTCTACGCGTTTTTAATAAGTTAAAGCGACTTTTTTTCCATCGGCATCGGCCATCGTCCGATGGAAGAGGTGAATAATCGGCAATTAGGCCATTGGCCGATCTTGGAACAATCGGCCAACAATCGGCATCGGCCCATCGGCCAAAAAATGCCATCGGTCGAGCCCTAGTTGTTATACTTAAGGACATTAATTTTCAAGGACAATGATTTAAACGAACTGTTTAGTTTTTTGGAGGGGGGGGGGGATATTCTGCGAAATTGGGAAATGTTATTTGAACTGTATGCCAGAGAAAGTCTACCCAAATATGAACTTTTGAAGTCTAGCTAAATATTTCATGCAGTCACTGGTATTTATATCGTCCTTTGATACACTGACTGTCCGGAGGAAATGTCCGGACAGACAGACAGAGAGACTGGCATGCACGAATTTTAGTGAAGATTACCAACTTTACAGTGAAAATATATTTAAGATTTTCTACAACGATTGCAATTAATGATCGGTTATCTTTGAAGGAAGTAAACTAAATTATATGGAAAAATGTTTCTTTTATTAGGGTAAGTCATCTAAATGTTTAAATAGCAGGGCGATTCACTTACTACTAGCAAATAGGTAAAAGCATCGGATTCGTTGAAACAGGGGAAACAATCAATATTCCGAACAGTTGAAAAAAAGTTGCATTCCAACTATTCTCTTAAATTGATAATTTATTCAATTAAGTTTAAAAGCTCTCACTATTACCAAAGAGTAACATTTCTTTTTTTTTAAATTTCCTCCGAAAGCAAAAACTAATTTTAATAATGCAACTTCAAAGATGCAATTACATCAAACGAATTAAGTTGCTTAAAAAAGTAGTCTACTTTTCTGCCATTGACTTCATCGAATTTTTTAAAGTAAAAAGAGAGAGAGAATGCCACATCTGTGGCATTAAAAATATTGATATTCATTAATCACCAAATCTTTTAAATTTTTATAAGGCACATAACCACGGAACTATAAATAAATATGCATAATATTATCTGAGTAAAAACTACCAAGTTTAAAATTTTTATTATTATTAATTGTTTTTTAAATTTTATCATTATTTTTTTAGTTTTGTTATTGTTTTTTAAATTTTATTTTCATTTATTTTTTTACTCATTATTTTTATTATTATTATTTTACATTATGAGTTGATCCCCCAAAAATGTGGCTTTTAGAAATATTTCTTTAGTAAATCTTAAAATATATTGTAATTTGAATAAAATTCGTAATCATAAATTTTGATTTTCTTAACTGGAACGTTCAATGTTTCACAGCAAAAGCATTAAATTATTATTAACTAACCAACTTTACTGAAAAATACATTTATACAATATGAATTTATTAAATAATTACTCATAGTACATAATGTCTATATTTGAAGCAAAATATTTGACATAAGTAACAAAGTATTAAATTTACATAAATCCACCCGCATAATATTAAATGTGTTTGTTTGAAAAATAAATCTGATCATTAGTCATTTTAATTTTGTCGCATTTCCTTAAATTTGTACTTGCATAAACCTCAGACCTTTTCATCATAATCTACCAGTTGTAATGAAAGAAGCATCTTGGTCATAAGGTTTTAATATGCATTGTTAAAAGGAGAATCGTTAAACTGATGAATTCCCATTATGCTTAAGTGATGATGTGTAAGAAAAAATCAATTATTTATTGCTCCCATAATTATTAAATGCATCGACATTTAAAAATCCTGATTAAATTTTCATATGAATGAGAATTTTTTTTATACCACCAGCTGTAATCTATTTTTGGAATGGGAAAAATTAAAAAAAAAAACCTGCATCCAAAAAATAAAACTAAAAAACCAGAGGGTAGGACTGTCTAATGTGAACATCTCATGATAATGAGGATCATTATCGGATGTTAAAAAAAGTAAAATAAGTCGACGTAGCTGATTTGATAAGTTATGTTTTGTGCGTGAGACAATTCACAGAAAAGAGAAACAATAATGAGAGGAAAGGGAAGACACACATAGGGAAGAATTGAAAGAGAAAAAAACAAATAACGTGAAATGAAATAAAAAGTGCAGACAAAACTAATAATTTAGCTAGAAGATCCGATAAAAAAATTTGTTGTTTTAGAAATTACTTTTAGCGCTTTCAAATATTTTTTTTCTTTTTTTTTTCCGCTTAGCCTGCTTTAGTTTTTATTTCTTTCTTCTTTAATACGACCGGCGAATCGAACTTTTTCTAAGGCCTAACGATTCGTCCTCGAGTAATTTTTGTTTGTTCTTTTTTCTTATATATATTTTTTTTCTTACGCTGCAAGACTCATCTTAAAGATCGATTTTTCGTCTTTCTTTTTTAGATCCATCTATCTGTTCAAGGTTTACTTAAGGAGAAAGAAACGCAGCACTTGAGGAAAATTTCGCTTTTGCTTGACGCCCCGCTTTGGCGCTCTTTTGTACCCCCCTCTACCCCACCAATAGCTTCACATTTGGTCGGCGCTTTTCCCTAGATTTGGGTGAATATTTTGGCGCATAATTAGGCATGAATGGAATAAAAAATACCTTAGAATTGGCAAAAAAAAACCCTTCAAAGATTCCTCAATTACTATTGCTCATGGTGTTATGTTTCATACAGAAAGAAAGAATATTTTTTATTCCACTAAGTTACTTTCTTTCTTTTTAAAGAAGATTTCTTCGCATAAGGGAGAAAATTTTATGCACAATGTTTGTTTTTTACATTGTTCTTCAGTTACCTCAGAAATGTTGAGAACATTTTATGTGATTTGGGCAAACGTACAAAAAGCATTTCGAGTAATGATTTAAGTATGATAAATATCGGGACCACGAAAGTTTTGTCTCAATAAATTGTGTTTTATTCAATGGCTCATGAAATTTATTCTTACTATAAAGAAAAACGTGCAAGTAATTATATCTATTGCACCTGACTAGGTGAATCCCGACTAGGTGAAGCAGTTAGTCTAAACATAAATTTCTAACTCAATATAAAAAATAATGTGAAGAAGTCAGTCGATTTTTCAAAATTAGTCCTAATAGAAATCAAGTACTTAATATTAGAAGCAGCTTTTTACAAGTAAAATACGTCGTACAAATAAATTGCTTTCAAAATTTAAAAAAAGAAATAACACCAAGTATAGAAAAATTATCAATAAACAAGCAATGTTTCACAAGTAATGAATTCATTTCAATTTTTCTCCTCCAACGGTTCTTCATATGGTTACTAAACTTTTTTCAGACCTAGTGCATTACCCGGAAATAGGCATCCATTCTTTCAAGTAGCACCACTATCGACGAATGCTGGTACTACTCTGAAAATTTTGACGCTCAGTTTCCCCTAGATGGCGGCGCCTGAGCTTTAAATGATGCTGATTGGACTAAAAATTTAATTTAGCCGAGAGCATCCGAGCCAAATGTCTACTCAAGGGATCTTTTACATGCCGCATAATCATACGACATGGGCGCAGACGATTTTCTGAATCTTGATAATCCACCGACTTGGGCCAGGTTTGAACCTGCGAACTTGTGCTTAGGAGGCCTGCGCCTTATCACTACGCAACCCTGTCGACTGAATTCCTTTCGATTCCAAATTTGAGAAATTGCATTTCAAAACTTCACGATATGATTTCTTAAACTTAAAAGCGTTTCTTTTAGAGCTAACTTGACTGAACCAAATTAACAGCGTGTACTAATAAATCCCATGATTTGAAATCAAAATATTCTTTCTTTTCGGAACATGTTTTTAATTTTGTTTTTCTTAAACATATTTGTCATTTAACGTCTAAGAAATATATTTAACTATTTTTTTAATGCTGCTTTCGTACAAAATCAACACATTTTGTGAAATTTGAATGTTATTCTCACTAGGAAACTAGCAATAATCACAAACAAAAATTTGTAGATAATTGTCAGAATAGCTTATTAGAACCTGTGCTAAATATATTATAAAATAAAATTCAATTCTTGTGTCGAGTATGTAAATATTTGCAAATTAAAATTGTCTGAACGTTTTTCTAGAGTATGTGTTTTAAATTTTTCGTTCTTTTAAAATCAGGATAATAAAAAAAGAAAAGGTTGGATATTGAGAATAAAAATTCAAAAAAAAAAAATCAGATTTTGACGCTCGAGACAAACTTGCAAAATAATCTGTATACCCGTGTTTCTAAAAACCAAGGAAAGCTTTTATCAATGAATGAAGAAGTGTTTTTCGGAATGCATGTCAGATGAAAATTTTGAGGCAAACTATTTTTAAAGACCAAAAAATAGTGGATTACCGAGAGCCAATTAAGGTATTAGGGCAAGTAAGCTATAATGCATAATTTTTGGACTACTGGTAAAAGCGGTCTCTCGGTTCTTAGCGGAAATACGCAAGATTGAGCGCAAGATAAGAAATGGATGTTCAGTGATGTTATTGCTTCAAAACACAGTCTTGTGGTCAAAACACAAGACTGCTTAAACAGTAATGTGTATATCAGAAAGCTGTAGCCATTTAGAATGCTTTTGTAAAAAAAAAGTTCAAACTCAAGCAGGCTTTTATTTAAAAAAATATCAATTGGATTGGTTAAATGCATTTTATAAGATAAAATTGAATTTGCTCTTTCCATCTTTTTCTTTTTTGGTTGATGACCATTTTCAAATGTAATTACACTAACTTCTACAGGACCAGTTCTTAGCTGTTTCATGGATGAATTTAGAGGAACAATTTGCTTAAATCGTTATTTCGTTATGCAATTGTTTTTTTAAAAATTACATATACTTTTTAAAAAATTCAAAATATAATTTAAAGTCCTATGTATGATCACATTTAATTTTTACAACCACAACAAAGAATCAAAAAAATTAGCACGTATCGTTTCATTCCGAACCCATTCTTAGGAATGAGGAAGCATATGTTAGTTCCGGAACCAATAAAAAAGGCATCATCAGAGAATTCGGAGACAAAGCTCACTGTTCCGACTTTCGCGTTATTTAGAGATCTTGTGGGAGATTATTTTGTCCAAGCGTGGCTTTCCCACCGGTTGTAAATATGCTACCCCAACAAAAAGTTTATCCACATTATGCTAGTTTCCCGAAATGGTGCTAATAAAATTGCGTTGTCTCCTCACTCCGGTTCTCTTGCCCTGTCTCTGTATGTCACTGTGCCCCGTACTTGGTAAGACGCCAGAAAGTTCGACGTTTTGTGACATGATGGAAAGGGAAAAAATGAGAATAGAGAAGAGGCGAAAAAGAAATCTCAGATACGGAAATCATCGATTAGCTTCGCGCAGCGAGAGCTATTTTTAACTCTAAAGAGAGAGAATTTTGCATTCTTCGAAGAATGCAACGTTATGCAAAATACTCTCAGCCTCAAAGAATGTCTTTTTTATCATTCTTTCTTATTGATGAACAGAGGGAAAAAAATCCCCCGACCTTCGAAATTCGGAAAGAATGAAAGCTAGAAACCCGTTACCACATTCATTTCTGCATTTTTCCGTTTCTCACCAAAGCTTAGAAGTTGAAAAATCGAACCGAAATCCTCTGTAAAAGTCGAATCCCGCCGCATGTATTTCAGATATACGCAAAAGGAACACATGTAAGAAATCAGCCTAGATGATATATCTGGATTTTATTTCTTCTGCCACCTCAAAAGAGAGAGAGATGGATTCCTTTTGTGAGCATAGGTTCTGTAGTTTATTGTTACTTGAAGAGGCGCGAGTCAGGAAATTAGCTTCCTTTATAAGAATACCATCCTTTCAGAATATGGTCACATGTTTACCTATCGGAGAAATAACTAGTTTTATATTACTATTTGTATTGTTACCTATATGCTCTGCATGGCACAATAGGGGTACCACCATCACACCTTTTTCTCTCTCTCTCTATCTGTATATCTATATACAGAATTTGTTCCTCTATTTTTATATTTTATTAGAGGCTTGAGATTGTTTGAATGAAATATTGCAGTAATTGAATTATTATATTCAGTTTAAAAGGGAGTTTTATGTTATGTACAGTATATACGTCTTTAAACAAGGATCAAAATGTGTCAATACGATAGCGTAAGGGGCCTAATGATTGAGCAGTTAGGAAAGTGATTTTGCACAGAATTGTACGATGCAGAATTGTACGGTTTTTTATTTACACATTAATCCTAGTAAAATGGGTTTGTGTCTGAAAACAAAAAAAAAAAAAAAAAAAAAAAACATCACATAAAAGTGCGTACTTCTCTGGTAAAAGAAAAAACTTTGCCATTTATGAGCATCTTTGCGAGAAGAAAAGTCATTTTTTTAATAGCAGTGTAAGTTATTTTTTTCATCCTCATTAAAAATATCATGTTGAGCCTAGCAAAGAAAAATTAATTTCATACCATCCCATATTGTTTTTATTTTCGATTTAATACTAGTAAAGAAAAAGGACTTCTTCTTGACATAGTTAACGAGAAACTTGAAGTTTCTCGCCGAACATTTGTTTCTAACGAAAGCATAGTCCAATGATTGAGCAGCTAAGGTGATGATTTTGCATACCACTGTACGTTATTTTTATTTGCAATTTTATCCTATTAAAACGGGAATATTTCTTAGGGGAAAAAACACAGCATAAAAGTGCTAACTTCTCTCGTAAAAGAAGAAATTTGACCATTTATTTCTAAGGAAAGCATAAACTAATGATTGAACGGATCAACTTTAAGCATCTTCTCGTTCATTGCTTTTCACACTCTAAAGGCTATCGCCTTTTTGAAAAATTCTGACATTCAAGTAGTTGCAATTCTTTATCGTTACTCATGCACTGATTGCCAGAACAAATCACCATCCAATGGGACTGATCATTCAAATCTTCAATTCTAAGAAACGGCAACTAATAATAGCGAACTTCCAACTTTAGAACACTTTTGTTTCTTTTTGAACTTTTCTAAATGTTAATACTTATGATGGCGAAAGATGAGAAACTTTGAATATGTAACGATTTCGTTTCAAACGATGGTTTAACGAGCTCAATTTGGATTTGGAAAAATTTCTAACACCATATAAGATTTTGGAATTACTAACGAGGTGTCTAGTTTCTCGGATGTTTTCCGGCGTCATTTAGCCGAGAACAATTAAGAATCGATGATGAAGATATTAAGGATCCGTGTAAGAAGTCCTTCTGTAAGGATTTCGCTTCGAAATGGCTGCTTGCCAATCTTAAGCATCGGCTTTCATGTCGCATTTGATAGGTTGCACATTCTTGAGAAGTTTAGCAGATCATATGTCATTTTCTTGAAACGTTACAAAAACTCGTAACAAAGTTTTTAATCAAATAAAACAAGTCGGATTTTAACTCAACATTTATTGCAACAAATTCAACAGAAGAGAATCTGACGTGTTTTTAGAAGTTTTCACAAGAATGTTATTTGAATGTAATTTTGTTCAAACGCTCGCCAGAAGGCTGCTGAGTGCTCGAGTACTAGGCCAGTGATGGTGAACCTATGACTCATGGGTCCCAACCATTTTTTTGTTTACGCGGGTTTATTTAGATTTTATAATTTGTGTAGAAATTGCATATTCTATTTGTATTTTTACAAGCACTGCATTGACACAAAAGCAATTTTAATGCTGTCTATAACCTTCAGTTTGATCATAACACTTCTAATCAATGATGACAACTGTGTTTGTAGCATTTGAATTAAAGCAAAAGTGTTTACAAAATGTCAAATAAAGCGTATAATTTTATTCACATTTTGTCTGTTGTAAAAAACATCGACCCTACTATAAATTTTTAAATAGTCAAAACCCCCACCACTCTTTTTACTAGTTAAGCCAATTGAATTTTAAAGATATTTAGTTTTAAAATTTTTTAAAGTAAACCTTGCTGCAAATGGGCATTAGTGACCCGCGAGATAGTACTAAAAAAATAAGAACAAAATTTGACCCACTTCTTTGGTTAGCCATCCCTGTACCAGACTCAACTTCTAAACAGCCAAAATGCTAAAACTCCTTTCAATCTTTTGAGTTCTTTTATTTTTGATGTAAAACAAAAATTAATTTTTCGATTGAAATAATTGCTACATGTATAAGTATTATGTGTCATATTTTAAGAATAACAAACCTTTTATAAACCTTTCAATAAATGGAGAAAGTATGCAATCAAAAGTTGCATAACTAATGATGATGTTATTTTGTTTCTGAAAGGGGAATCGAAATATTTGTAAATAAAAACGTTCCCAATTTTTTCTGTAAGGCTGGTAGGATATTAAGGCGCATAAACATAAGAACATAGTTCAGAAAAAAAATTGTTTTACGTTTATGAAAAATTTATTACTAATAATTAGGCCAAAAGTTATAATCGCTAAATCAGTAAATTACGACATTATTCATTATAGTTGGCTATATTTAACCTTTTCATTTAATTAAAAATTTTAACATTAGTAAATAAATCACCTGAATAAACGATTCGCTACAAAACAAATACACAAAAGACTGGAATAAGAAAAGGAGAACGAAATTACCCATAAAGTTTAATAAAGAACTAGGATAATATATAAAAGAAAGTATAAGATAACTTAACCTTCTCTATCAGAGTGTCCACTACGCAACATGCCATTCGAACGCTGTTTTCGTAATTTTATTTAGAAATAATTAAAGAACTTCCTGAAATAAATGTATTTTACTTATTTTTTTATTTGTTATTATCTTGAATCCAAAAATCAGATAAATATGATTGTAGACGATAATAAAAGGTTTTAAAAATAAAATAAATAATAAAGAAAACATTTCAAATCCTGAGATACATGTATTTTATTTTTTGTTATTATCTCAAAGCCAAAAAATTAAACAAATCAGAATTGTTGAGTGATAGAGGCTTAAAATTAAAGTTTTAATTCACTATCTCGTCGAGCCAACTGTATATCTGATTCTGCCACTCTCACGTAAAAATTACTTGAGTTTCTTTTTTTTCTAATGAATGGGATTAAAGAAACGTATAGGGTGTGACATGCTGCTATCAGTTCACATTCGTAGCAGTCAGTCAGTTCCGAACAACCAGCAATCAACGTCAAGAAGGTAAACGTCACAGTAAAATTTCGAATTTAAAAAGAAGTTGGTACTTTGGAGATTTTCCTTCCAGTTTTCTTTCTAAACATCCTATTTAATGATTATGTAAGCGTCTATCATGTGGGATAAAGTAAACGTTCATGTTTGCATTAAACAAATCTTGCTCAATCTATTGTTGCTGGTGTGGCATTTGTACACATATGTTTACGCTACAATTAAAGAATTTCAACCTTTAGCTTCTACATTTTATGTTTTTAATGTAAGTAAATGTGTCACGTATTATAATAAAGTGTCAAGTTTCTAAAAATGTATTATATAAAAACCAATAACATGCTCAAATTAATATTTTTTGAAATAAAAAACTCTGTCTTAGAATGTTTATACTTTGTATTAAGATACACAAGGATTAGTTATGTTATGAAATGTAAAAATTAAAAATTTAAGTTCTTTAAGCGTAGTGCTAATATATACGTACATATATCGCAACCGCAAAAATGGATCGAAAAACCTTATTTTTTTTTTATCATCATGAGGTGCCAGTTAGTAGTTAAGCTGGTTATTTAAAGAATTGCGTGTAATTAAATTTTATAAACTTTTTGAAATTCTTCATAAAATTGCAAAATATTACGATAGACGATTGATAATTAACAATGCATTAGAAGGCAAACTGCTTTGTGGCTAAGAGAATTTCATGTGTGAATAGTACCACAATTTTATCATTAAGATGTTTTATGAACTGAAAAAGTACAGAACTTCAATTTTTCCCTTAAAGAAGGCGTTCCCGAGCCTCAAAATAGTGTTATATTTTTATTGAAATTATGCAAAGTATTGTTATGACGTAATATTTTGTTTCCTGATCACTAATTCACTTTACATTTAAAATTTGTTTTTGGAAAAGCATAACGTTAAAGTTTTGGACAGAACAAGCCTTATTATTGAATACTGAACTATTTAAATGTACAAACAATAAGACTTTAAACAATTTAATCGTGTTACTAAAGTATATATTCACGCATGGCGCTTAAAAGTTTCTTACGTATGAATGTTTCAGATTAAATTAATCAATAGTTTTGTTTTCTTTTTTTTAATGATCCATAGAAAAATTGAAATGCATTGAAATTATTATAATACAAAAATTATAATGTAAGAAATCTGCTATTAATATTCTAGACTTGTTTTCGAAACTCAGTACGTAATGCAAGCAAAAATTACAAACAAATATCGTTAAAAATTGGGGATAACGCTTTAACCAAGACCTTTTATGTTGATTTTTAAACGAAGATTTTCTTCAAAACGGTGTATTTAGAACTGAAGACTAAAGTAAACATCTAAGTGTAGTAAATAAACATGCACTTAGAAATTTTGCTCTTAAATCAAATTTTATATATAAAAAGAGGCCTAAATTATTTTTTATAATTCAATTAAGTTTTTCTCATTTCATAGGAACATTTCCTAAATAACAAAAAAGACAAGATAAAAATTACTTTAAAACTTTTCTACAACTCGTAGAATTTAAACATTCACATATTTAAGGAATTTTACATTAAATTACGGATACTCTAAGTAATTAAATCAACGTCTATTCCGAAGCTAGAAGCACGTCGCCTATTCCCTCGCCAAATCATGCCAAGCTCCTCGAACTCAAAATTGAATTAAAAAGGATTTTGAAGCTTGGGGAGTGCGATTTTGCTTTTAAAATCAAGAAATAATCGAGTCATCGTCAAGAACACAGTCACTGAATTTAGGTGTCAAATTAAATCAGGCAGAGATTGATTTTAGTAATGCCATCACGAACTTTTGTCTTCAAAGCACATTTACTTAGAGAGCAAAAGGCAAATGCGACACAAAACTTTTCGTCGCTGGTTTAATCGGTACTGAAGTATTAGGGAAAGGTAAACACAGGACAAGAATACATTTTCTGAACATTACTGTCGGAGAGTGAAGAAACGAGATTAACACCCTTTCCCTTCCTTTTTTTTTTTTTTTTAAACTAAGTTTCTATGTATTTCCTCCAGGTTTGCCACATTTATGGCTCTCTGAAATTTCTTTTACTTCCTCAATTTTTACGAGAAAAAATATTTGAAGTTTGTAAGTGAAGTAATATTTTTTGCGCGCGCTAATGCTTTACGGTTTTAAGCTCGGTGACTAGGAGGAAAGTAGCAGGATTTCGTTTGAACTAAATCAGAATACAGAAATATAGTTATTCAAATAAATAATAACTATTTAACGTCCAGCACTGGGCATTAAGCAAATTCAAAATTACTTGACTCAATGGGAACTCTCAATTATGCCGTGACATGAAACAGCTTTCGGAGACGTTTTCTAAACCTGAGGATTACAGACTTAGTTTTATCAGTTATAAAAAAACGTAGGAATTTAGTGTAATCATAGCGGAATAAATAAATCGAAACAGTAGCTTAAACAATATCAATCTTCTGTCTTACACTAAGTGGTAAGTAATTTTTTTAAATGATGGTACTACTCTATGAGAATCTATCGTATCAATTACGCTGTTATGGCATGAAATAATTTTCTGCATAAGTTTCGAAAACTACCGTCAAGTGCGCCAACTTTGTGCCACAACGTCCTTTTAGACACCTAGGACTACCAACTGGATGCCGAGGTGTAAATAGCGCTTCGAAACTTTTTTTATAACTCTTAAAATTTTTCGAAGCTCTAGTTACACCTCACAGCCGTCTAAAAGGACGTTGTGGCACAAAGTTGGCGCACTTGACTGTAAGTTTTACTGCCTTTGTTTTATTAATTTTAAAACTAAAATTAGGAGTTCGGTTGAATTACATCATGATAAAGATTTTAAAGAAAACAATAAATATTTTCAAACTTGCACTAGTTGGCAAGCAAGTTCAAAGATTAACTAACCATAACAAATCTCTCAACTACCCAAAAAATAAATGAAATGGGTTTCTAAATTGATTTATCGAACTGAGTTTTATCAGCTTTAAAAATGAAGAACTTTGACTGTATAACAGATTAAATAAATATTATATCCAACCATTAAAATAAATAACTACTTAAAAGTCTTATAAATTAGCTACGAAGCAATTTATTAAAAGAAATGTCTACCATATTGAACTCGCACTTGCACAGGCAGCCAACAAATAGGTTTCTGAATAAATTTTTAAAGCTAAGTTTCATGAACTTACTTTTCGATCTTGAAAAAATTGATTTAGAACTTTACTTGAAGCATATCAAAAAAATCGAAGCACTTAAGTGAGCAAAATTTGTTAACAGCTTTATACCGTGTGTTAAGCCAAATCAAAAGTGACATGCTTGCTGCATGGGAACTTATTATATAAAACCTCTTTATTACGCAAACATGACATAAAATGGCTTTCTGAAAACGACATTAAAATATAATTTTACTAAATTATTGTACCGTCTAAAACATTAATCTCCGTTACTTAATTTCTAACCTTAAAGACTTCTTATGAAAATGAGACATTCAAAAATTATTTTAATTTATGTGGTAATTGTTATAGTAAGAAACAAAAAATATTAATGACAATTATTGTGTTAATCCTTCAGAACTCGCGCCGTAAGCAAAATACTCACACTAAGAAAAAAAAAAGTATATATGATTATCTACGTCATAGGCGAAGGTGCTGCTCTCTCTAGCTTTACCTTGTAACCTGCTTTCCCGCTCAAAGTGTTTTGCAATCATTATTTTTTAGTCTTGTTAGACTCGCCGGGGGGCAGTCTGCTAGTCGAAGTAGTCAAGGGTGTGTGCTTTTCTCATTGTGCGAGTGGTTGAGTCGTTTACCGAAAACTTTTTTTTTCTTTTGTTTCATCAAATATTAAACCACGTATGTACCTAAACAGCATAAAATAGATAAAGAAATAAATCAATAACATTTAATAGTTATTGAAATATTTAAATTTTTCTTTACTGAAAAGTTGTTTTCATTTTCGAGGATGACTTCACGAGGAAGGTCGTTGTATTAACACATGAGGTCGGCGGCAGGTACTAGCACCCGTTTCGTGCATTGCCGTTTAAAAGCGGGGCTGGTATTTGTACCCGTTTAAAATCACCAGTTTTAAGTCACACAAGGGAAAAAATAATGATTTATATAATGTGTGAATTGGTGTATTTTTTAGAACATTTTTTAACTCAGTCAACTTAGCCCGCTACGCAACATAGTTGCGCGTGCTACGTCGCCCGTTCCTAATGTGTTAACTGTTTCTGGATAAAAATGCTTCTTTTGAAACTTATGAAATTGGCATACATAGTTTGCAATTTATTTTTGTATGGAACGTTTTGTTCCCCACAAATAAAATTGCCTAAATTGCTTGACATATTCTTTCATGAAAACAGTATACCTGTACGATAAAGTTCCAATCATATTATTTTGTACAACATTTGTGTTTAGAAAAAATAAAAAGTTTTTATGTTTGAAAGTATTTTGTTTACTAACATTTTTTGAGGGAAATATGTGCGAGAAAAATAATAAGTGCGTTAAGAAAATAAGCAACTGTTAAGAACTGATGGATTACTAACTTTTTAATCTGCCTTTACTCGGGTAAAACTTCAAAAAAAATGTTTGTCTTCAAAGCATATCGATTTTCTTTCACAATTTGAAAAATGCTCTGATTTATTCAGTTTCTATTCTTTATTTCAAAAAAAAAATTGGCATTTGTTTTTGTAGCTTTTCAAGTTTTGTTGAACTGAAACTGTCGAAATTTATACATTTCTTGGTTTGGTGCATAAGTTTTAATTTAACATTTCTATTGATAAGTGTAGGAGTGTTTTATAAGCTCATTTTAATAATTTCAACCCCCCCCCCCCCCCCGCGTGAAAATCTGTGTCTGTGTGTATGGCTTTTAAATTTGAAAAATTTTCCTTAAAAATTACTTCATATAAAGAATAATGTAGGCGTTGGAATAATATTCAACAATAATAAAGCCACAATCTTAAAACCAATATTAACTTACATAAATAAGATTTAACATAGAACACTTTTCTTTTATTCGCTGACATGTCTTGAAAATTGCTTGTATGGGACCGTCCATAAATGATGTCACGCTGTTTTCCCATATATTTAACTCCGCCCCCCTTGTCACAAAATGTCACACTTCAACATACCCATTCCCCTCTGTCACATGCCGCACTATGTTGCATAAGCATGATGTCACAGTTCTTGTTACCCCACCCCTTGTCACAATTTGTCACAATCCCCACTGCCCACTCGAAGCGTGACATCATTTATGAATGATCCCTAAATTTAAAATATTAATGCTTCAATTGCTACTTTTTAATGTGAAGAACAATTTTAAGGGCTATGTTGTGAGATAGGTATATATTATTTGAATGCTTTCTTCGAGATGAAATGCCATGCACATGTTTTTGTCTTGTTCTTTGTAGCTGCGTGATTCGGTACTTAGTTTTATCATGTTCTACCTTCTTGCTCGTTTGTGTCCTTAGTTTTCATCATAAAAATCTATTAAAATATGGAGTACCAAATGCTACCTGAGATTTTTAATTGCAGCTCAAACCAAGAAATTATATTAATGAGCTGCGGCGCAAATCTGCGGAAAATTTCCCACTGCATTTCGCTCTCGTATTCGCCTTTTTTTACTTTTAAGATGACATTTGTTTTAAAAGCAGCATTTTCACTAATTTGAGGTGGAAGGATAAAACAAGGTAGCATAAATATTTATAGTTGCTTTCTGCTTTCGTTTTAATTTAAAAGCTTCCTCTCCTTATTGAAAAAAAAAAAAAGACTGAAAAGGAAATATGATAAGTAATTGCGCACTCATTTTAGTAATGTCTAGATTTATTATTCTCATCTTTGTAAATTTTTTTCCCTTAAAGGCGACCGAACTACAAAAGTAAGAAAAAACATATCTTAATTTAAATTCAGTTTTATTCCAGATCAGCGGAACAAATCACTGAGTAAGCATTTCTTATGTTTCAGGAAATCATTTCTTTCAGTTTGATTTGCAATCACCAATTCAGTGATTTTATCCTCTGTTCCGTTTATTTCATTTCTTCTCCTCGAAGATTTATTTCATTTTGCTCCAGGAGAATATCTATAAGGTTTGCTTCATTAAACGCATGCAGCAATTTCTTATACTTCGAAGGGATTTCACTCCGCTGCTTACCTGAGCTCACTGGGGATCGCTCACAAATTAATTTTCTGATCAATGGATACAATTTCCTACAGCTAAATTGCTGCATTCAATTACGGCAGTTGGGAAAGAAAATAAGCCCCGTCAACCACAAATGTCAAGCCATACGGGAATATTTGACTTTGCTAACGTTATAAGAAACACGGTTATTATTTTTTTTCTCAAACATCAGTTGAAATTAAGTTTCGCTAATATTTTTATTGCTCCTCCGTATTTACTGCTAGAATATATATACAATGTTTCAAAACAGTTTGTATTTATCGTTTTCATTTAATCATTTTGAATGTTACGTCTATTTAGTGCAAACCTTCACTATGGAATATTCCATGATTGTGAGAACCTGTTGATATATAATACAAAACAGCTATCCTTGTGGCTATTGACCAGAACATTTTTATAATTATATTTTACAAAATGATTTGAGGCTTATAACATTTATGATTTACAATTAGATGATTCACTTTTTAAAATTTAAAGCAGATTCGAGAAAAACTAATTTGCGCTCTACCATAAACTGAGGTAACTTTCTCTCCATTCGTGAATTTGCCATGAAACATTAACCAGATCAAGGATGTAAGCCTTTATGCCACCGGAGCACACAATTCATTTCCATAGGATTTAAAATTGAGATTTTAGCTAAGAAGAACCCGTATCGGCTTGCTCCTTTTTTTGCGTTCAACCTTTTGCTTGTGACTCCATCTAAAACTTAAAGCGTTCAATCTTTCAATTGAGATAGAGAAATAAGTTTCATTCACACTGTTGGTCTGTATGTTTGTCTGTTTCTTTAATTTCCACCCATGGGAGGGGGAGAGGTTTGAGAGCACACATATGTTTTATAAAGAACCGATAACGCTAGAAAAAACTTTTAAAGTATAAAAGTTCGAAACAGTTATAACAGTTCTGAATATGTTCTACATTTTGTGTCCAATCATATTAACCGTAAAATTTAAATTTTTCTCACAAGTTATGATTATATTGCAGTAGTATAACGAAATTCAGAATATTCAGATCGTTGCACATTAATTCAGTAGGGCTCGATGCTTATTACTTTAAATTTTCCTCACAGGTTATGATTCTATTGCAGTAGTATGACAAAATGTGGAATATTCAGATCGTTGCACTTTAATTCAGTAGGGCTCCATGCTTATTACTCTTTATTTTTCAAGTTTAGTTAAACTTCACATTACATAACAAAAACAAAGTCCTAAAAACAATAATGAATAGATTTGAAAGTTTTCCACTTAAAAATATAGTTACTAAAAGCATGTTTAAATCCATTAACGTACTACCACATTTTAAGAGGCTTACTTTGACAGCCGTTAAAATTAAACGTAACCAAATAAAAATAGATTATTTTTATTTTTCATTAATCGTTCTACTAAAACCGTATCAAAATATTTATTTAATGATAATTTATTAGACACGGTACACACTATCAACGCTCACATTCGATAAATTGCTTAACTTGCGCTTTATCTACTGTCTAAAGGTAACATTAATTTAGCCCATACATCTTGCTTCTTTGCAAGTACAGTACAATGCCAAATATTTGCAAACATACCCACCTACAACCATCCTGTTTGCTCATCAGCAGTAGCAAATCATTGTAAATGTTTAAACTTCCATCAGCAAAGACAGCAAACTTCTTTTCAGTTTACTTAACCTCAATTTCTTTAAAATGACTGCTTAGAGAAGCAGATTACGTCTTTCTAAAACCTAGGAGGGGATTTTTAACAGCGCTTGACAAATCACTGCGAGAGGTTTTGACACTCGCAGTAAGAAATGCCCTCGTTTTGAGACAAGACTAATCTGTTTTGAATACTACTCAAAATTCTCCTACCCTTTAATCTGTTTATCGGAGCTAACAAATTTTTAGTGACTCTAACTATTTTAACTGAATGACAAGAAAACTTATGTTTAAGTTTTCTCTCGTATACATTTAAATTATATTTAGAATAAAACTTGCTTATGTCATTTCTCGTCTCAACTTATGTCTTCTAAGTTAATTTTATCAGGAGAAGGGTATTTAATTCTTTTCATTTTAAAGGATTTTGAAAACAAACATATCTTTCAGTTTTTAAACCTTCTAATTTGTTTACCAAAACTAACGAGTTTGTGGTTTAATTAAAACTACTTAACATTTGAGATGAATTTTAAAGTGTTTTACTATAAGATCCTCCTATATCTATAATATGTAGAGCTTGATTATATTTGTACTTAAACTTGATAATCATTTTTTCACCTAAAATAATTTTTCATCGATAGGCCTTATGAGAAAAATATATGCCTAGTCCTTTTATGAAAAATATTGATTTTATAAATAGGCACTACTACATGTAATAATATTTAATATATATGCTGCTTTAAAATCCTATGAAATAGAGTATGATGCTAAAAAAAATATGTTCGTATCGTTTTATTTATAACAACATAAACCTCGTTGAAAACGCATTTTTTAATCTTTTCTTTATTGCCAATCTGTAGCTTGAAGGGATCATTCATAAATGATGTCACGCTTCAAGGGGGGGGGGGGCTCGTGAAATCGTGAAAAGGGAAGGGGTTAACAAGAAGTGTGACATCTTGCTCATGCAACAGAGCGTGGCATGTGACAAAGGGGTAGGGTGGATGTTGAAGTGTGGCATTTTGTGACAAAGGGGAGAGGGGGTCAAATATATGGGAAAAAAGCGTGACATCATTTATAGACGGCCCCAAAAGTGAAAATCATCAACAGAAGCAGATGTACCACCAAACAGCATACCAAATATATTAATTCTAATAAGTTCTATTTTTTCCTGAAATAAAGACAGTTCAAGGTCAAAACTCTTCACTCTAATCTTAATCAGTTACTGTGGAACTAGGTAACACTTTCAGCTTCAGAAAGTTTAAAATAAAGTTCTGCATTTGTTTGCTTGTTAATTCAGCCAAAATGATGAAATGTACTAAGAACAGAGAATGGGTTGCATATTATTGTTTTTACATTATTATAAAGACTCTCTGAAGATACGATAAAAAACCTTAGAACACCAATTTATGTCTAACTAAACTCTGACTCATTTTAAGGACCTCTGAAATAGAACCGAAGTATTTAGTCTTACACTACATAGCCTCTATTTCTATGATCCCACCTCCCTAAAGTAACCGTAAGAAATCTGCTTAATCAGCTTTCGACTTTAAAATGCTTTTTAATTATGAGTTCTGTTAAATAATGTTGAGTTATGTTCCTAAATGGTCAATTTCTTTTTAGAGACAAATCTCTAAGTCTTGTCTTTAAAAATTAAGCAATTCATCGTCGCAATATAGTTTTAAACTAATGTATCTTGGCATAGACCAAATCAGTACACTACTTGGTAAGTGGGAAGTTATTTTTTTACTGATTAAATGTGATAAAATTATTTAATGCTTTGCACAGCAATGAAATCAACTTAATTACCTTTCTGTTCTGTGTTACTTTACCTGGAGATCATAATATAAAATTAATAAATAAGGACGTTTTAACGTTTATGCATAGAGAATAAATTACCACTCATCAGTAAAACATGATTTATTATTTTACAAATGTATTACTTTTATATTCATAGATAATTAAATTTAGCTTTAAAATCAAATTTATAAGAACTTTGACGATTAATTTGAAAATTTTCATGATTTTTTAAAAGTATTCTTCATAAATACAAAAAGAAATATTCAATACTGCTTTGAATTTTATTACATTACACAAAATGCATCTTATGAATAATTTAAACAAAACAGAAGCCCATTATGCATAGTAAAATACGAATAAATAAAAATAAAACTGCGTGAATATTAAAAATATCTTTCTAGAAAAACACAGATTTCTCTCCGTCAGATCTACTTAATTTTAAAAGAATAACTCAACTTTTCAAAACCAATGACTTTTCTTTGACGAAAGAGAAAAAAGTAGATTGAAAAAAAAATACATAAACAGAAAAAGAAAAGCCATTAAAATGAATTGCATTGGCACTGCTTTCTCCAATCTATCCTCCCACCAAAGACTCCTAACAATTCCTCGAGGTAATGAATATAGCGCTGGAAGCGAGGGAACACTTCAGGTTTTAAAATTAATTGAACGTTTTCTGTTTATAAAAATTGAAACTGTGCACTCGGCCTTTAATTAGGAGCAAACTGTGCCCTGGAGTGTTCCAAGGAAACGCGTGCCGCTTCCTTTGTTGTCTGATATTGATCGAAAGGAATCGAGTGATTTTTGTTGAATAAAAATTTCCCACCAAATTAATAAGCAGGTAGCTGGCTAGGCGCTAGCTCTTTGTTTCGGAAAAATCTTCTGTGATGTTTGTGGGGGGAAAAAGATAATATCCTGGGATAATTCATTTCAAAAATGCATTCATAGTTAAGCGTTAAAAATTACATGGAGTTTATATTACAAAGAAATGAATTCTGCCGGAATAAAAGAGAACTGGCAGTCTTGGATTTCTGTGCATTTCATGTCGAAAGTTGCAGTTTAGAAATATGAGTTGGAGCTGTATTTATGCAAAAAACCGGGTGTATTGTTCACGGCTTCTTTTCAAAGCAAATGATGCCGCAGTTTTCCGAAAATAGAGTTCACTGCCAGGTAAAAATACTTGGAAATTATGACAGTCAATTAATTTCACAGGTCAACAGCTGTTTTGGTATCGGGCCATTTGGAGTTGTTTTATTATGAAATGAATGCCCTGAAATCAAATATGAAATTAGTTTTTGCCGATTAGCTCTTATTTTTAAGATATGACAGATTAGTGTAATATACGTGAAACTATTTTAAGTTAAATCCATGGATAAAATAATAATAATAAACATGGGAATTTTTTATTACATCATGCAAATTTTCACCAAGCAGAAATAACAGTCATCGAAGGAGTTTTTGGTTCTTTCCAAGTCGTCAGAACGCGGAATTTAAAACACTTTTTTCCCGGTAGTCCAACGTCTTAAATGCTACTAGTTTTACAGACCTCATGTGGTGCCCAACTTTTGTCCTGGTCTCTAAGCGTAGCGTCAAGGCATTTAAGATAAGATTTTTGAGCTGAGTTGCTAACAGCTTTTTCTGCTTTTGTTTAATGTGTATCCACCGGATGGGTCTTCTACTTGTGCTCAATTTATTTTTATTCATCAACACAGTTACGAGTACCACAACCTTTAAAACAGTAGGTTAGAGGTTAATTTTATAATAAAGCTTTAATAAGCTAAATATCACTTGAGGACAGCTTAGAGCTACCCTGCTACTACTATACAGCTGATTGACAATTAGGCATATACTATATCGGGAACAAACTTTGTACACGGGCTTTAGAAAAACACAAAAAGGAGTTACTGCAAATTTACAGAACTGCACATTCCGTAGTGTAGAACTGCATGTATAAAAACACTGATTTAAAAATGTAGAGCTAATCGAAAAATGATTACAGTTCGACTCAGCACCCCAAATATAGATAAATCCAGCAAAGAAAAAGTATTTGGCATGTGTTCTTAATTCGCTTTTTGGAAGCAAATGTATTATTTCATTTTAAAATAATATATTTATTTTTTTAAGTTCGACAAAAATCAGTAACCTTATAAGCATATTGTGGTTTTTGTTATTTCCTTTTTTTTCTTCCTTTTGATAATGTAATAACTTAAAACACTTTGAAACATCAATATATTTATTTTTCGTAGAATAAAGAATGTGACACACGATCACAGAATACATAATATGCAAGAACAAAACTAAGAAAAACATTTCTGATCTTGAGAATGTACCATAGTAGTGTGCATATCCGATATACAAAACATTTTCTTGCTATTTTATCGTTGAAGGTTTCAATACGCTCTAGATCTTTTTAATACCTATCGCATTAATTTATATAAAATATACAAAGATTTCCAGAGAGAATGTTTATTGGTAAGTTAGACTTGGTTTTTGTACTTGTATGTTTTGTTTTTCTTCATAAAATTTCTAACTTATTACACACACGTGTTTTGGGGCTGCAGAGAACCCTTTCTCAGCGGAAGAAAAGGGTCCGTTTCCCGACGATAAGCAGCAATGACTGTTTTTGCTTTATCACCCATCTTATCAGTTACCATTTATTATGTCTGTACAAAGTTTTATTATTTGTCTTAACAGGCAATTTGCAAAGCTGTGAATGAAAATGACAACAATGAGAAAATACGGTGTTTGTCTCATTTCGTGCAGTCAATCAGTTTTTCATGTAAATACGAGAGATGATCAGGAAAAAAAGGATACAAGCCGCAGTATTTGAAAAATACATATTGTGGAGAAATTTTGTTTCCCCACAGTGGAGACAAATGACGCTACTTGTCACACAGCTGGTGTGCGGGTAAGATAGTGAAAGTTTCGAAAGGCTCAGGACGATACAAATGGCAAGACGCTTAGAAAATTGGTCTCGTGCGAAAGTGCGAGCGGTCATTTGATTTTTATAGGCAAAGAATGTGTCCGCATCTGACAAAGTGAGTCTGATATTTGGAGTTAAGGTGTCCTCCTCCTGCATGACAATGCCAGGCCCCATTCTGCTAAAGCAACGCAGGAATTGTTGCGGCGGTTCAGGTGGGAAGTCTGGAGTCACCCCCATACAGCACAGATTTGACACCCAGTGACTATTTCCTGTTTCCGATGTTGAAATAGCACTTATCCAGCGCAACAGCTCTCTTCAGACAGACACGTCTTGATTTCTACGAAAACGGGTTAAGCAAGTTGGTTCTGCATTCTGATAAATGCCTAAATAGACTTGGTGATTAGGTCGAAAAGCGAAAGGCACGTATGCCTCTTAATTCCCTTTTGTATTTTCTGTCTATTGTTAATAAATATTTCTTCGACTTGAAACCTTTTTTTCTAATCACCCCTCGTACATTCATTGAATTGTTAGGTAACGACTTGATTTAAAAAGTACCTTAACGTCGAAGTAAAGCGGCACATTTGTATTTTTGATGTGGAAGAAAATTAGTTTGACATGTGCTGCTCGGACATTTTCACACAAGAATTCATACTGAATTTATTATCTGAATATGCTTCCATTTAAAGATAATAACAATCCAAAATATCCAAAGACTATATTAATGCTGACTTCTTTACTTCATTATCAGTCAAAAATCTGCAGTTTTTTTTTTTTTTTACCGGCAAAGAGAATAAATTAGGATTTCGTCAAAGCTTAGTTTTGCTAATCCTCTGTATTTGCGAAGCATAAATAAGTAATTAAATCAAATGAAAAAAAAAGTGAAAATAAATTCGGCGCTAATTTGCGTGTTCATTAGTGTAATACGCATTTAATTAGTATTCTGATAAATCCTTTTCATGTGAAATGATATTTCTAAGCGTGTCTCAAAAAAAAATGTATTTGATTTGATTTCTTGCCTCTTAAGCACGCTATCTGATATAGTTTTTTTTTAAAACGTTAAGTTAAAAGGAAAAAAGTAGAAAATGTTCCTGAAGCGATGAATTGATTAACGGATAAGAATTTTTTTTCTCAGAACATGCATTTGATATTTATTACAACCAATTTCAGCACACTTGATTTCAAAGTGCTTCCGAACTCGCGGTTACTTTGATAGAATTTAAAAAATTAACTCCGTTGATGTTGGGCAAAGTTGTTAATGAATTTCGAAAGTCGAATTTAAAAATTTAATATAGAAATTTTCGTTTTATAGAGTGCCTTTTTCAGATGAATATTTATTGTTCCTTTATTGCGCATATTTCCCGTTGCGTAACTTCTAATTTTTACAAGTTTTGAGGAGTTTTCAAAAAAAAAAAACTGATTTTTCGTGTATATTGCTACATTAGAACTAAAAACTGAAATTTATGCATTGGAAATTATCTTTGGTTTTGTGTTTAAATACATCATTCCTTATTTCCAACAAGAATTGTGAACACGCGTTCCTCCAAAAAATTTTGCATTCATTCATTTATTTATTTTTCCGTTCAGTTTCTGGTATCAATTTTTATGGCTAGTAAGGGGCTTTAAGTCTCTTACATTTATCATTCGTACTAGAACGTTTTCTGGCATTTCCGATTGTTGACAAAAAAATTAAATGATGAATAAAACGCGTTTTCTTCATTTTAAGAATAATCTAGACATGCAATATAGAAAAAAATAAAATTGTGGCTGCTATTTTTAAAAATTATTCGCATTAAAAAGTACAATAAATTAATTAAATTATCTAAAAACTAAATGCATTACTTTGTATGCTTGTAATTGAAGTTACGTCATTTGTATTGCACATCAGTTAATGTATTTTCAAGAGTGTATAAGCTTTTAAATAGCTTAAAAACTTTTAAGAATTAAAAAAATCCGAGAAAATATAAATTCTGTACTGCTTCGATTTTTTTCTAAATATGGATAGGAGGCGAAATAAAGATGAGAAAATGTTTACTTTTTATGAAAACCCTTTTTTTTTTAATTTCGTGATAAAATTACAAATTGGAAATGTAATTTATTAAATATCAGAGAAAAAATGGCAATTTGCGCACCTAAAATATAGCTTCGGAAAGTATCCGTCTTAGCGTAACATTCTTTTTCTGAATATAATTCCTCTCTTGTGGTAGTTTAGGACACCCTGTTACTATATCATTAAACAAACCTTATTTTTGCCTAAAAATAGCTATGAATAGCATTAATGTTTACATTTTCCGGTGAAACATATATAAATTAATAACTCTCATCAAATTGAACATCTCATTTTCTTTTTAAAAAAAATGTTTTTTTATTCACTTTCTTTTTTTTAATTTTGTGGTTTTTATTTTTTTTAAGTCAAAATCAATATGCAAAAGACTTCTTTTTTCTTAACTTATATATTTCTTAACGGAAATAAACTAATACGGTATTATTGTTTTCTGATTTTACTTCGTGTGAACTTTATTTTTCTTCCTTACTTTTTTTCTCTTTTTTTTTTTTTTTTCCATTTCATACTTCAATTTGTGTTATTCTGGTTCTAATTTCCCTGCTTGTGCTTTCATATAGTTATTTCAAAGTTCTTTTACGGCGAAATTTCTTTCTTTTTTATGAGGTACTTATTATAAAATTTTTAAGTGTTTTAAGCTATGAAAAGTTAAAAATACATTACGGTAAACTGTTGATGCATAGATAATTATCCTATAATGCAATGTTTATCTTTTTTGTATGTCTCAATAATTATACTTTTCCATTAAATTGTATTTTTTTCTTTGTTGTTATTTGCCCTTTAAAGTATTAACTGAGATCACTTTATTTTTTCAAAACTTACTTTTGAAATTTTGCCTTTTTAATCGCATTATAATTACAAGCATAAAATGAAGCATATATGTTTTATTATTTTAGTTCATTTTGATTACATTTTTTGATTGCTTATTTTTATTTATTACCATTGGACACAGACAAACCGAAGTACAAATTCGCAATGAATCTTCACTGCGCCTAATAAATCAAAGCTGCTGTTGATGTCTCGAGCAGTTGCAAATAACATTGTTTCAATCTATTACATTTTTTTCTCTTTTTTTAATTGCTTATATATATATATGAGTGTGTGTTTTTTTTTTAAACTTAATTTTGAATTATGCAATTAAATGTTTAAGAATGTTTTAATTGATACCGGTTTAGGCTATGTTTTATTTGTCATTTTGTTTTTGAACTGGTGTAAGTTTTTCAATTTGACACCAAAGTAGTACCTCTCCACGTGGGTATTTCTAATTTTCTGTAGTTCCATTTCTATGCACTCAGCTATTCCCTAAATCTTCAAAACTGCAACATTTTACCTTCAGTGCACCACACTTTACGTCATGGACGTCTATACGTTTAATTGGACTCGAGACGAAAATGAAAAATTTTTACTTGCATTTTGCATGCCTCAAAAGTGTCATTTCTTTTAAGAGTTTCGTCTGCATATTTTGCGAACAGCCAATACTTTTCCTACTTCCGTTGAACACCAAACAGAAAGTGAGGGGAAAAAATCTGCCTCGAAGTTTACAGCAACTGTAGCGCTATTTAGGTGGGAACTTAGGAATAAAGCGAAGGTTCAATTTTCGACGTCTTCTTGTGCTGAAGCGTCGAAGCGTCTGACATACGCATGATCGATTGCGAGCCCTAGCACAGGGATCGACGTCCGATCGTTCAATTATGAAAGATTGGTCCCAAAGCGTGCAAATAATCGGGTTTCATTTTAGGTACTTGGGAATGATTAGGTGTCTAAGAAGCTTAATAGGCGCCTTGGAACACTTAAAGAAGGTGAACACAGCGAAGCTTTTGTCTTTTGTGAGAATGTCAATCAATGCTTCTCAATAAAAATTTTATTCTTTCGCGAGAACTTCCAAACAATGGGCGAGCATTTTTTGAGCCTGTGTTAAAAGCTTATTATATTCAAATAAGCAATCGTGGATTATTTAGCTTTAGAGTTCTCCTCCATAAATAGTTTTAAGGTTATTCTTCACTAACATACAGTTGTGACTGTGTTGCCAATATATGCAATAAAAAAGTAAAAATGTTCTTTAAATTGTAGAATGAAAAAATGGCGTTCTGTGTTCATCCAGCAACTTTTTTCAAAGACAATACCGGCAAGTGCTGCCAACTTAGTGACACAATATCGTATTATACACTAGGGCTGTCTAGCGACAGTAGAGGTGTAAGTACACCTTAGAAAAATCTTTAAGAGCTGTAAAAATCACGGTTGAACCTTACCTTATTGATTGGAATTTGTGTAAATTATGGATGCAAAGGCAATTTAGACATCAAAACGCTTTCTACTCCGCAGATTCAATGCTAAAAACCGTGAGAAATGAAATATAATAGTTACGGAACATTAAAACTTTCGATAAAAAAGCATTTCTCAAATATTTCTTTCGCAAAATTATAAATAATTGTATCCTTTGCAGTATAAATGAGAAGAAATTCCTGATCAAAAATCCATGCAGCTAGATTTATTTCTTTCATTATTTATTTCTTTAACATTTTTGTTTAAATGAATAGGATTTTTTAAAGCTTAGCATGTAAGCTTGTGTTGATTTATTTTTTGTATTATTCATCCTTAATACAGCACTAAACTGCTCTACTTTTTTAACGACACCTGATATTTATTGGATTCCTTAAATATCTATATTTATTTTAAATAATTGATAATATTAAAATTTTATTTGTAAAACTATTAGGTTAAATAAAGGATTGGGTAAACGTTCTGAATTTCTTATCGCAAATCAGTTCAAAAACTTTTGTCTTATTGACATTTATCTGTTGTTCAATGTTCTTTTAAAATTATTTTTTAATTAAAAGTAAGTTTCAATAAAATACCACAGAGACAACTAGGTTTGACCATTATTTTTCTTATTGAAAATTGCATATTTATTGCTATTTAACAGCTTTTAATTTAAACAATTCAATGTCAAATTTCGGTTAGAAATCAATGTAAAGTCCTGAGGAAGGATTCAATCACTCCTCATTTGCAAAAAAATTACAGTAGGCGTACATGTAACTTCATAAAGTGTAATGTCGTAAGATTTTATTGAGGAAGCGCTTTCTAATTAAAATGATCATCAGCATACTATGTATACACAATGTGTCAAAAATAAGAGAAATATTGGTTTATATCAAAAACTTTATGCAATACGAAATGCCAATACTCTTTCTACGGAAAGTTAAAGACAGCATTACCGATATAAAAGCAAATTGCATATAGTTTAAATATTTCATCAGAGGTTTTTAATTTTTTCAACCACTGCCAAACAAAGCAAAATAATAATATGTTATTATTAAAAATTTAGAACACAACGACATATTAATGTGTCTAAAATGAATTATATGAAAATTAGGATTATTTGATAAAAATTGGTGCAGTAACTAATAAAAGCGATAAGGATTTATACGGTAAAAATTAATAATAAAATGACAAATTTACACCTGAATAATCATTTGCACTGAATATAAAAACGTCAGACCCTATTCTTTCGCACCTAATTCAATTTGAAACTACGTTTCCTACATTGAATCTGGCAGTTTGCCTATCAGTGTTGAAAAATTACATCATTTTTTGGTCATTATTTCTTTCAATTTCATTAAACAAAAGACTAAGGATATATTCATAATGTCTAATAGTTTTGTTTTTAGGTGCTAAAAATTATATACATAGCGATCTAAGTAAAGCTGTCTTATATTTGTTTGTAGACGATAAAGTAAAATATTTCTCAGCTACTCGAAACATAGCTTTGAAATAGTAAAATTGAAAATGCTTTTACGGCACGTAAAGATTCAAAATTTGTTCCAGTGAAAATTTATCCCAGAAAAATACCGACGAATTTGGTTCGACGTTGCAACAAAATGTTTCGATCGGATCGGATAATGCCTTTAAAAAATTATATTAGAAAAAATATATTGTGTAAAAATTTATATTAAAAGGGGTCAGAGAGAGATTGACACACTCATTTACCCGTCTCATGTTAAAGCTAATGATTTTTTTTTGTTTTATTTTTCATAATTATCTTACATTCTTTATTTTTGACTTTTTTACGATAGTTTTATTAAGCATTAAACTTAGTTTCGAGGGGGGGTTGTCTAGTTTTGATTTTAAATGTAAGTAGCCTAGCTTAAAAATATATTTTGTTGAAAGTTCAGCTATGCATGCTTCTTGTTGTACTGAGAAATTATAGCAACATTTTCTCGGCTTTACTAAGTTCGCTGTGAAGATTTCTCTTTTTCTACTTATATGACGTCATTGTTTAACTTTTAATTTATATTCTGAAATATATCCAAAAATGAAATGATAGAAATGAATAATCTAGTAAGTGCAGAAAATAACTCTCAACCTATGAAATTTTGTTATCTCATTCATTTTATTATTTAGTTATTTTTAAATTTAAATCATGTGATTACATATGACTAATGTTACTGATTGAGTTCTCAAATGTTCCAGTTCTTTCCTTATAATCATTCCATAGTTGAATAGGTGGTTGGAGACACGTTGCAACAAATTACGAATTCTAAAAACAGGTGGCTTTTATGGCAAATGCAAAGTTTCTTCATAAGTTGGAAGTTAAGATAAGGCAAAGAAAACAACATTATGTGCTACCTATTGGTACTTTTGGGGGACTAACTCATATTCATTCGATTTGGCCCAAAATATAAATTGCAACGCTGCTCCAGACACTATTCAATTACCTTCACATAAAATAAGTAATAATTAAACAGAACAAAGGGGAATGTATTAGATTCATCATAATTTCTAAACTTTTCAATTGGATTTTTTTTCTGAATCTTTCAAAAAAATCATTGAACTTCCCAAAACGGTTAAAATCGAGAATGTTAAAAGTAAAATTTCATGCTTAAACTATAATTATCAAATCATTAGGAACTATTTCACATTCCAGAGAAAAATGAGACACGGGTTGGGCTCTTAAGCGCAAAAAATGTGCATATATTTTTCACGGACGCAACAAAAAAACAGAATCAGAGCCACAAATTTCTGTGAATACCAAAACAGAATATTAAATAACAATGCTTGCTTAGAAAAAGAACATGCAATGGTAATCTCATGATCTAAATACATCTATCACGGTAATTGCCCGTGAAAATATAAAAGTACAATCATACAATACATAGCGCTATGTTCAAAAAATATAAAATACCAAATCATGAATTATTCAAGCATCTTGCTGCTGCTGCATACGTCTAGATTTGGATAAAGCTTTTTTATGCAGTATGGCAAAGAACCAAATAAAAGGAATTTATTTTGAGAATTACATACAGAGCAATAAATACTTCTTAGAACTGTTCTAGAAAACTGTGATGGATCATAACTGACATTCTTCATTTTTTTTCCTATCAGATATGTATTTGTTTTTACTCAAGTAAGGTACGCCCATTTCTGTCGAGGAAAGATACTGATGAGGTTCTACAATACTAGAGATAACGGACAAACTTTGTAAGACTTCTTGCTCTTTGTATGCAATTTATTCGAGGATACTAATTATTATTATATGAAATCCAGCGATCTGGAAAAGCCATTTTTTGAGTTGCTCTGCTCCAACCTCTAAATACTTGCAAAGGCTCCGTTTCAGGTTCTCTCCATGCTTCGAATGGTTTTAACAAGAATTACATTATTTATGTTTTTTTTTTATATATTTTTTATGCGATAAATATTTTTTAAAAAGTACTTAGAGATTATTTATCGATAAATATGAGTATATGATGTTTTATATGCACTGTTTTGAGAAAAAAAAAAGGGTAACCCTCCATACCTAAAGAAGAGAAAAAAAAAAAAGAACACTGTTAAATCAGAATTCTTATTACTGGGATAAAATGCCTTATTTTCAAGAACAACAAGTTCCACCCTCCGGTACCCTCGGAACCTCCTCAGAACTTCAGGGCTCACGGATTTTACATGCACGTATCCCCAAAGGTACATGTTGGGTTCTCAGTGCGGGTCGGGTATCGAACACTCAGCCTTCCGTTTGGAAGTCAGACATTCTAACCACTAGGCTAAACATGGCCTTATTAAATACATGATGTCAATTACTTACACATGATATTTAAAGTTTTTTTTAAATTTGTAATGGGCTGCTGTTGGCTTCTGCGAATTGCAGACCTAGTGCGTTCCCCAGAGTTTGGTACCATCTCTTTCAACGGCACCACAATGAGTGTGGTACCATCGCCGCATGAGAATTTTGACTCTCAGTTTCCCCTATATGGCGGCACCTGAGCTCTAATTGATGCAGATTACACTAGGAATTTAATTTAGCCAAGAGCATCCAAGCCAAATTTCTACTCAAGGGATCTTTTGCATGCCGCATAATCATAAGACATGGGCGCAGACGATTTTCTGCATCTTGATAATCCACCAACTTGGGCCAGGTTTGAACCTGCGAACTTGGACGTACGAGGCCTGCGCCTTACCACTTCGGAACCTGTCGACAGGGTAATTTAAAACAGTTATTTTACATTTTTTGGAAGCTGAAAGGCGTATATTTCCAGGCTTTGCTATTTAAAGATACTAAATACTAAAGAAGAAATAAATTAAACAGCCAAAATATGTGCTATATAGGTCATTATTAAAATTTGAGACCAAATCGAATTCAAATGTATTTTATTAGCGAGTAATACGACCACAGTTATGCTTTGTGCGCATGCAGTGCTTGTTAAAAATATTCATTCAGAACTTCACTTAAGTGCAGCTTTTTGTTTCGTTCTATTGTATTCGGTAAACTTTTTACCTGATAGCATCAGGTCATTTAGAAGGAACAAAAGACGCTTTCGAACAAGAATCGATTTTTGCGGAAGCGCACGAAGGGAAAAAACATTTTGAGATATAGTTTTTGTGATAAAAAAAGTCTTAGCTAAGATATAAAAAATGTTGTGTTGAAGTATAATGAAATGTCGCAGGAGCAAAATTACTTTTTCTATGTGTGTAGAGGGAGAGGTGGGGATCCTCTACAGGCTCAAACTTCTTTTTGGTAAGCTTTACGTAGATTTAAAAATGCTATTTTTTTGTGCTGATAGTTTAAAAATCTTCTGCATAGCTTGAAAATAAATTTCCTGCAAGATAAACACAAAAAAATCTTTTTTGGGAAAAAAATCTTTTTAAGTAAAAACTAAAAATAAATCAGGAACAAATAGATCACGATCGTATGCATGTGCAATATTTTGTGTGCATTTAACGCAATAATAGGAGTTGGGTAGTGTTTAGGGATTTTTGCGTATGGCACTAAAACTAATTACAAAAAGATTTTAAGGAAATAAATATCGCACAATGCGTCTTTAATGCGTCGTTTTTATGAAGTATGAAAGTGTCGTTAAACACGCTTTGCTTGAGCACACATAAATATTAATTGATGTTTTTGCATCTAGATGCTACCTGCCGCATTGAAAAAGGGATTCCAAGCAATCCCGAAACATAGGTATGCATTTTAATGCTTATTTGTGCTTTCTTAACGTGAAATTATTTTTTATTACAGTTTACTTGCACAAAGTTAAATTTTTATTATATGAGTTCCGCTTGTTTAAAGAAATTTCGATTAAAATTCTGTTCGCTTTTATAGCGTTAAATGTTTATTAACCCCTTAAAGCACGAGTTTTTTTCCGAAAACTAGTACAAGGTATTCTTTGCAATTTCAGGTTGTGGATTTGACTATGGCCGGGGGGTGGGGTAGAAGTTACATAGAGAAAAAACATTAAACAAACAAAGTGTGAACGGATCTCAGACGGGCATTAGAAATAAAATGTCGCACGGGGACGGGTAAATTTTCCGGTAACTTTCGCCCGTATCAGACACTAGCAAATGCGTTAAGGAGCTAAAATGTGTTTTGTCTATTTTAGCATAAATATGTATTTCGATATTTTTCACACAATAAACCGTCCAGAAGAAAAGAAAAGGTTCAACTTTGCAGAAAAAATGAATAAAAATATCATCGTTGCTAAAAGAATGCCTTATCTTCAAGAAGCACGCGGATGCAATAGTTTTACAATTGTGTGCTTTAATAATGTTGATTTTATTATTTACCCACTAAAAGGAGTCTCATATGAAGGGTCCACTGGAAAAACGACCTAAGTCACATACTACTTGATGAACTTTTCTTTATTTTATTCATTCATTTTATAACATAAATGTTAATTTTAACTATACGAGCCTACTTTCCCGTAACACCCAAATTCAAATTTATAATACATATATTTATAATACATAATTTTTATTCATTTATAATACATAATTTATCATAAAACATAAAGCAAAGTTCATGAAGTAGTATGTGACTTAAGTCGTTTTTCCAGTGGACCCTTCATATGTTTAGAAATGTGGGAGGCGAAAAAATAAAACGTTCCGAATTATTCAGTCATCATGCGCTCTAGAAAAACAAGTAATGTGTCAATTAATATCCATTAACATATTTTTGCGTTATTGACATAATATTTTGATAAGAGACTAGGTTCATATTAATAATAATAATAATAATATAATAACAATAATAAAACTAACTTCAAAACTAATTGGAAACCATTATTTTCGACAACAAAATGGGTTCATCAAATTTCCCTAGATACTAAATTTAAATACATTCTGACTGTTAGAACAAAACATATTCACGAAGGCACCATCGTTGTTTTTAACATGCTAATTTACAGTCGGGTTTCATGAAGTCGTTCATTATTTGCCAAAATTACGAGAAGTTTTAGTAACCCCTTTTGAGAGACTGTGGTTTACAATTTTTTACTTTACTGCAAGATCATTTGAAAGTTTTCTGAGCAAAATCTATAACTTATTATTTTGGTTCTATTAAATATTTTGACTAACATTAATTGGCAAAAATTTTGCTCAAAAATCATTTCAGATTGCTTCGATTGGGTTATGGAAAAAAGTCGATGACATGATAATTTAACTACAAATATTTAGTCGCTAGCATTAAGGTACATGATGATAACTTTGTTTTACTTTCAACGCAAGCGAATTTATGTACATTTATCGGTATATTTTATTAAGAATTAAAATATTGATTCTTTAAGAGAAAGAAGCCAGGATAGTTTGCCGATATTTCTAAGTAATCATCAATCATTTGTTATTGATGTAATAATAATCAATGTATTTACGTCTTAAAATAGATTTACGTTGTTTATAGCATGCTGTTTTACCTACACAGTTAATCTTACAGAAGAATTAAATTTCAAAATTAACAACAGTTAGTATAGTCTGATTGCAGTATAGACGTTAGTAGTTTTGCTTACACTCTCAGAAATAGAACTTTCCCTTTCGAGGATTCTTCAATCGTCAAAAAAAAATTCGTCATTTACAAAAATTCTTTCCTCGCGTGATCACGTGACTTAAAAAAAAGTTACTACGCAAATTTCGTCAATTTGACGAAATGTTTACTCGCAGCATTTTTCACTAACCCATTTCGTCAAATACGACGAAAGTTTCGTGAGATTTGAGCCTGCATTTCTGAGAGTGTAGCGACTAAGTTTAAATGCTTTTATGTATTTTCGTTGCTCCATTTTACAGTTATTTTATCAAGCGACACAGCTGTTTGTATGTTCAGCAGACTAAAAGTAGTGCATGTCAAGATATAACAGTTTTTTAAAAACTTTTGAATCAACATTAGATACTAAAAACAGTTATTTGGAATTCTCTTGTTGACAACACGATAATAATAATTTGTATCAAGTGCCAAAATATTTTTAAGGAAGAAGAAAAAGGATCAGTGGCACTTGATTTTGGAATTTGCCGTTGAAGTCATAATAACCGATAAAATTCAACTGATTCCAGAAATTTTGATTTCATTCTGAGCTTTTAACGACAGCAAATGATTCATGTAATATAATCGCGATAAATGTTCCAGTGTTCACCTGTCAAAAAATGTCACAGCTTTCATAGTTGGGTAACAAGAAGAATATGTTCTGAATCAACTGTGATCAACGCAATCAATTGATGAAAACTCAAAAGTTTGGGAAGTTACAAAATGATTATTCTCAAAGGAGTAAGATTTTTGGTTGGATTTAGATCAAGTAATGTTCAGCAATCTCAGAAAATTTTTCATTTAGTTCAAATCATTCTCATATTCTAATAAAGTTATGAAGTTAGTGCTTACAATTTTATCAGCATTATAACTTAATAAATAATAGTAAAATGAGAAAAATAGAGATGACAGGTAAGTGCAAAATAGTATCAAGAATTGAGAGTTATTTGTATAAAAACAACCTTTCTTCTTTTTACAAAGATATTCAGTTATAGTCATGTAAAGAGAAATATCATGTTGAAAACAATGAGATAACAAAATCCTGGTTATTCTCGAAAAACCAATATACAACAGCATTAGTATTGTAACTTAGTATATACAAAGTAACAAAGAGAATTATATATATTTAGTAGCAGAGAAGTGCTTTTAGGAACTGATACAGAAATAGGAAGCGCAAGAAATCTTAAAAGGTTTCTTGATAATGAAAAGAAAAAGTTGTTCATTGGAAATGGTAGCAAGATAATCTCTACTTTTATGAGAGCTTTTCTTCTGGGTAAAAATTTGATATTCATATTAGACATATTAGATTCTATTAAAGACCATCAGTAGGAGAAACTACATAGAAAAAACTGCAATTTAATGCATGAAATTGTTTTGAAGGAAACTGAAAACAACTTCTGATTGGGTGAAATAAAAGTAATGGAAATAAAGCATAAAACAGTTACTAATATAAACTTTTAAAATGTTGATTTTATGTTTAATCTTTTAAAAAGCAAGCATTTCAAAACTCGAACTTGTATTATCTAGAACAACATTATAAAATAATACAAAATTTTAATATATTTAAGATTATTATTAAACTCATATCTAGGTACACTTAAAAGGTACATAACTTTGTTCACGCATCTTTATGCAATGATATATTAGATATAATTAGTATTAAAAAATTAGAAATCATGTATTGTGCTTTGACTGCTATTATCATAAAATATGTAAAAAATTAAACACAAAAAATGTGTAGTGAAGTTTGAAGCTGGTAATTATTGTAATAATTGTTTGTGTCTGGAAAATGAAAGTGACATTTTGAAATTTAACTTCATTTTGAAAATATATTACATTTTTAACATCTGCGTAAAATCTCTTAAAATTGTTAATGATAATTGTATTAACAAAACTATATCTTTTTTTAAAATTACTTTTAAATTACAATTTTAAATTTATGTGGCTGTGACTACTTTGTCACATTTTGTGAAAGTCACCGATATACATTTATACAGACATCAAACAAAAATATCTTCTTTCTTGGGTACTATTACTACATTTAGTAGCAAAGAAGGTTCTTTTTTACGACAGTACTTGTGCTATATCGCAGAAGGGAAAAGGCTAAATAATCAAATGCAGGTATATATGCATAGTACTTTAAAATATGTAACTACTTCATATAGATATTATTTGTAAAATACATGCCTCCTAGTAGAATATAAATAATACTAATTATTTATTGATCTAAGTTATGAATGACAATCCATAATTTCCGTCACAAAATAAAACTGTTTCATTTTACAAAAACTCTGCCATATGATTCCTTGGTATTACACCATTGTAATTCTATAACTAATTTTATTAAATGAATATGTAAAGTCAGATGCGCAATATTTCTTAACGCCAAAACATTGATACGTCGCCAAAAATGATTGTCACCTTTAAAAACTCGACGCCTGTCAGCAAAAGGGAGATGTTCTTAAAATGATTAATGCCTCACACCGACAAATGTTGAGAAAGGGGAAAGAAAAAGATTTTAGAGCCAACTCAGATCGCTTCATTTTGTACTGTTCTTTCTCCCGAAATTCTTTTCATTTCATTCTCTTTTCGGGAAAAAAAGTGATAAAATTCGCTTTGAAGAGGTCAACAGAATAAGAACATCAGGGTCAATTGCTAAAGCTTTTTACTTAGCTTATGGAAGACATCACTCTCTGCTGCACCATATTTAAATTAAAAACAACTTTTATCTTCTTGGGAATAATATGCTTTCATGTTTTGTTTGTTGCAGATAAACGAAGAATATTATACATCATCGGAACTTCACTGACTCAAAAATAATTTTTACACGTAGAGAAAAATTACCAAAAAAAAAAAAAATTATAAATAAATAAAATAAACAAAACGAAAAGGAAGATAATGCTATATATTATTATTACTGTTCTTCTTAGCAAATATATTATAGACTTGATTTTTATTTTATTTTTTGTCAAATAAATCCAGACCTTTAACTTCTTTCTAGTTTTTGTATGTGGACGGAGAACATTAAGAAATTTAGCTAAACGTTGCACCAAAAATTAGTGCAAATTAATACCAAATGCACCACAAAACAGTGCAAAGTATTGCTTACTCCAAAGGATGATGCTTAATTTTACTATATTTTGGTGCAACGTACGCAAGTTAGCACCAAAATATAGTAAAATAAGGCGCCATCCTTTGTAGCCAGCAAATTTGCACCCTTTTTTGGTGCAACATACACTAAAGTTTTTACAGTGAATGCTGTTAAAGCGCACTCTTCTCCGAACACATGTCCTCAAAAGTCTGACATTTCGTACTCCTAATATACGTACTCAAACAATAGGAAAACAGTACCGGCACTCTAGAAGTTTGTAATCTTATGTACCTTGAAGTCCATTCCACAGTAACATTTTACATAATAGCCTAAAAATAGAATCAAGCATCATTGCCGCCCGACTAGGATGTGATAGGTGACCAGCAGTATTTTGTCCCATCTAAGTACTTCCTTATCATACGTTATATACTTACTCTTCCTTAATTACTTACATTTCGTATACTAAACTTACCCTTCCTTCCTCGTCCTCAAGAAAGCTAAAACGTTTAGCTTTCTTCAGGACACAACTTTGCTCTTAGTATTTCTCTTCTAATTCAAGCAATAAAACAACATTCTCTAAAAATAGAATCAAGCATCATTGCCGTCCATCTAGGATGTGATAGGTGACCAGCTGTATTTTGTCCCATCTAAGTACTTCCTTATCATACGTCATATACTTACTCTTCCTTAATTACTTACATTCCTTATACTTACCCTTCCTTCCTCGTCTTTAAGAAAGCTAAAACTTTTAGCTTTCTTGAGGACACAACTTTGCTCTTAGTATTTCTCTTCTAATTCAAACAATAAACAACATTCTCTATTCACACAGATAAACTATAAAAAAACAAAGGTAGGATTTCTTTGAAAAATACAAATTCTTGACTAAAATAAGTTAAGTAAGAATAGCAATGAGATTGTCATATATTATATACAAAATAATTTGAAAGCTTATTATTTTCAAGAAAGAATGCACTAAGTCCTAGCTGCCCAAAAACTTGCTTCCATTGCAATTTCCAGACGAATAAACTGTCATTCATATCAATTTTGTTAGTTCTATTTCCTTTATAAAACTTTATATCCAATATATCTTAACTCTAAGCAAAAGTGAAAACTACTCCTACTTAGAGAACAAATGATTGCCTCTATAAAACGTATCCTAGAAACACTATTCCCAAGGATGTCGTATTCTTCTACAAATGGTGCAAAACGTATACCTTTCGATAAAATCTCCACATTGTCAGAAGTCTATGGGACTTTAGACTAAGACTCAAGAGTCCTAATTTTTCTTTTCTTTTCAAAGTTTCACTTCCTTTTGTTGTCCTTTTTTCCCTCAATACATTTATTTATTTGATATTTTTATTCAAATATACACCTTTCACTTTTCCTTGTGCTTCTTGTTTAAATATTGTCGTTTACAAAAGCAAAGAAATCATGTTTGCTTTTGGGCAGTGAAGCAATAGTTTTTTTTTTTTTTATACCAAGAGCTGTCACTTTACTTAGTTTATTCAATTTCAGTGTTTGTATTTTAGTTAGTTCTTTAACCGTAAAACCAAGCAAATTTACGCCTTCATTATGATCAAATATTTGTTCTATGTAGAATTTAGTGATTTTAATTTATCTTGTCTAAAATTTTTATTTAAATTTCCCCTTTTTGCAGCACAAAGTTTGCAGAAAATTATTTTCAGACCGTTTTGCTTTCGTTTCTGGCTTATTCTAAAAACATAGCGAAGAATTATTTGAATGAAGTCGGATATTTTTCGACTAATTTCGCTTAATTATTCATTGCATCATCCTGTTCTTGTGCACAAGTCTTTCAAATTACTTCCCTCCCCCCCCCCTCAAAGCAGATTTTTGAGTTTTTTGTTAATGCATATTATTTCATGCAACAAAGGCGAGTACAGCGTTCAATAAAAAAATACTTGTTTTATTCTTGTTCTAGACACATTGTCACCAGTACAGCCTATGTTGGTAACTATGGTGTAATTATTTTTTTAAGTAGTTTAAAAAGTGATTAATTGTGAATTGTTGCAGTTCTTATGATATTAAAACCCTAACCTGTACATCTTGTGCACACAGTAAATTCATAAATTGTTAAGGATAGTTCTAACTTCCTTAGAAAGAAATACGTATCTCGAAAAAGTTAGTTTCTAGCTACGTTCATTTTTGTAAGAATGTTTCGTACCATTTTAATGCTCTTTTTTTATTTTAAGTAATAATATTTCCTTTTCATAGTCTTATTTAGTTAAATCTAATAGATATTTAATCAAGTTGTAAAATCTAAATTAACCCTGCTGTTATCTTCGCAGTTACAGTACCGTTCGGGTCAATATGACCCGAAGAATGATTATTCACTACAGAATTGGTATTTTTCCATGTTTTTTTAATAATACACTATATCTAAATGAAATAAACATATTTTAACATAATTCAATTGATTAAAAGCTAAAAATACACGTCCTGGAGTTGCTATTGTAAGATAAATATGATAATTACTTTGTAAAACATTAAATGAGTGAAAATTTCTACATCGTAACTCTTTATTTACAGTATGGGCAATAGTAGGCCGTGGTAGCCTAATGTTTAGAATGTCGGGCTTCCAATCGGAAGGTCGCGTATTCGATACATGCTGAAGATCCACCATGTACACTTGGAGATACGTGTATGTAAAATCCGTGGACCCCACTACCTCCCCCTCCCCCCCCCCCCCCCGGGCAGGGAATCCTAAAGGCGTAGTGCCAATAGGGAAGGAGATTGAAGGAGAACAGTATGGGCAATAGCATGATATATTTACTTTGCTGATGCATTTTTACAATTTTGGCACAATATATTTGTTTATTATTCTTACTTGGTTGGCTGAACCTGCATGCGGCTCACTTATTACTGAATACTAAATTAGAAGTTGAAAATTGCTGATGATTCCACTTTTCTTGCACGTTGTATTTTTTCTACAATATTGCAGGATTCCTCATTTTTATGGGATGTTTCATTGCCAGAAAAAGTAGAGAAAATAATTACCTACCGAGTTTTAGCAAAAAGAACCTTTTTTATCTTTCTGGCAATTTATCTTGATTTCATATGTTGCTTATATATTTCCAGAGAATAAAAGGCTCTGTAAGCCCAACAGTCCGGCATGTTATAAAATGTAACCCTTCTCCATCAATTTTTATTACTTTTACAAGTATGTTATGGACTGTAAAGTTGATCCAAAGTAATCCCAATGTCTATGTTGGCATTATAATCTAAAATAAGCTTGAATACAGTTTAAAAAGCTGTATCATCCAGAATTTGTCTTTGCCCTTTCAGTATTTGTCATTGTAATGACTTGATTCTGAATTGTGGAATAGAATATGCGTTCAAATGCACTTTTTTATCAGGATTTCTCTATTCACATGATGTCGAACACCTAGTAGCATCTGGAGTTATTTTTAGTAATTCTTCAAAATTTAGGCAGTGAAAGCTTACAAGTGAATCAAATGACTAGTTTGTTTTTTATCTTTTGATTGAATATACTCGGAACTATGAACTGAATGAATAACCACATCAACAGCGTCAGTACCAAAAAATTCATTTTCCTCCCTAGTAATGGTTATGTTCTACGTCGCTGTCAGATTTTCCCACAAGTTCATTTCTTCGTTAAAATTTTTAATCGCCATAAAAAGTACAAGTTTTTCTCACTTGTTGAAAAACTCTAACATAAAATATTTCTTTTAAAAGTTTCCTTTTTCGAGGCGAATGACTTGAGGAGGCCAAGTATTAATGAAATATTTTAATAAATTAACTATATAGCTTATAACGCTTATGCTAAAATGTTGTCCGGCACTTTATTAGAATGATTGAAAACTAGCGATAAATTTCGAAAGAACTCATCAAGAAGAAAATTTTTGAAAAGATAAATGTTATATGGGAAAGAAACCAACAATCTAAAAAGTACAATTATTAATAAAGCTACGATGTGATAGGGAAATAAAGGGAAAACAGATATCAATTACTAAGGCGTTTTAGAAGTGGGTCATTATTGTGTAGGAAATTGCGGCACTTCTATTTTGCTTAGTACTTTTAAATGTTTTTTTTTTTTTTTTTAATGCGTCATGTTTTGTATTTTTTCTTTCTTTTTTTATCCTTTACATTTTAGAAACAGCTTCTGGATTTGGATGCAAGATAGACAGCCTTAAAAGTGATCCTATAATGGAAAGATTTGTTTTATGAAAAATTGTGATAAATCCGTCTTGTTTAGGAGTGCAGAGTTATTATCAGTGTCGTTTAGGAATATTTCTTTACCCCAATTGCCTTTCATAAAAAATGACTCTTCTTTTCAATAGACAAATTTTTCTTTTGAAAATGAAAAGCTTTTTAGTTTAACATTTTTGTTTGGCGATGCATCATATTTTATCACCGTCTTAGTCAAAATTGGCAAATATAAATGTTATGCTAAATTCCAAGAAAATGAGATGTTATATATCTGGGATGGGGGAGGGGCGCTCGCATCAAGATTTTTTGTAATTCTCTGGTGAGACATGCTCGTGAAGCACTTTGGAATCATTAATCCAGACTGCGTCCATACGAACTTTGTTTGTCTCATGAACTAAAATTGGCGAAATCAATTATTAGAAAGGATGTTCAAATTAAACATTGAACAAAACAATGGCCCATGTGAGGAGCAGATTCAAAAAATCCAACTTTTACATACTATTCATAAGGTAGTGGCATAGTATAATCTGGCATTTTTTTGTTCAATTGGAACGTACTACGGCAGTTCTTGTCGCTTTTATACATGTTCGGGCTTAATTTAATTATTATATTTTTTTCAATAAAATTATAGATGTACGTTTCAAAATGTTTTAAATAATTCAATCGTTGATCATAAGTATTAAGTAGAACTTTTAGCTCAAATATTCTATATCATGACCATTTATAAAGTGCAATGAAACACTTCACTACTGCTTTAAATCTATTTTTTTATTTCCACTGCAACTCATGCGTCAAAAGACCTTCAGAAACGTTACCGAAAAATTACCAGATAAACACTAGTTAATGATCTTTTACGACCACAATGGTATTGCTCAAGAACAAAACTAACCTTCCTGCACTAGATGGGAAAGTTCCAACTTTATAGCCAGCTATCAAAACGTAACGATTCCTCTGAATAGGGCCATGTTCCTTTAGAATAATATCCTTTAAGATAATTCCGTTAAGTTACTCAACAGCGCGCTTATTGCTTCCTCAAGTATCATATTGAAATAAATCAGTAATCGCTACATCAGAAGAGTCATTGGAAGAGTTTATTGTTCTGAGGAAATTTTTAAAATGTATTAACCCTTCTTTCTAAAAATGAGAGATTTTGTGTGTGAATCTACGAGTTTGAAAAAAAATTAACTCCGTTTTTCTTCTCTCGCATTTTCGTTGTTATTGTTGTTAAATTTAGATTCATTAGTAGCAAAAGATATTTTGCTAAGTTCTAGGGTTCCTACACTCTGCGAATCCAAGGTGAGTTTTCTGAAAATATTAGTCCATTTACTTATGCATGCATGATGTTTTATTATAACGTTGTACGAACACGATTACATTCTAAGATTGCTTCCCACAGATTATTCGTAAAACAAGTGAAAAAAAATCTTTAAATTGTTTAATTATTTCCCACTATAGTTGAAGCCCGATTTTATGAACACTCTTTAGACCACGAGAAATGTTCGTAAAATCGAACAGGATCCTTTTAGTCGAAGATTTTTTATACAGAATTTGCATGAATTTAATCGGAGGACTAGTAAACTGTTCATAAAATTGTGAGTATTCGTAAACTATAGGTTCGTAAAATCGAACGCTAACTGTATAAAAATTTGGCAGACTTTACGGTGAAACACCTTAAGCTACCATTTACCACCTATTAGCCTTGCCGTATTCTAAGCTGAACTGCTTTTTTTCTGAACAATTTTAACTAACAAACTCTATTCTGAACAACTTTTTTTAATCAAAATTCAACAAACTGCAAAATTACATTTTTCCAGAAATTCTTTTGAAATCCTCGGCGCTAAACTTTTGCAAAAAGGTATTTAAAAAAATCAGTGTTTCACTGAATAATGTGTGAGCTTTAAAACAAAAAAAATCAATATTTCGCAGAATAATGTGTGAAATTGAAAATAGATACTTGTTTGCTGTGGCCCCATAAAGTTTTATTATAGCCCCATACTATAAATTTCTGAAGCGCATGTCAAATGTTGCAGTAATTTTAGCAAACTAATATTGACATGTAAGATGCCTTAGAGTGAACTCTAAATCTTCTTTAATAGTATAAATATTTCGGTTGTAACAAATTGTGAAATTAAAATGTTTCTTTAAAAATACATTTAATTACCTGACATTTAAAGAAAATAAAAGAAAGCGTGAATGTAGAAAATAGCGTTAAAAAAGAAAATAATAAATTATTGATTTATCTTCTTTATTTTGTAACATAAAGCACAATTTCCTGTAATAAGGGTAAATGTTTCTATACTTTGAATTGTTGTATTGTAAAAATAGGATGAGGCAATCAATTTCTTTTTCTTAATACACCTGAAGTAATCAGAGTCTTAAAAATTATTTTAGATTTCAAGACGATACAAATTTATCTCATTTGTTTTCGTGATATTTCTGATGAAGGTATATTTAATTTATTTAAATAAACTGCACTCGTTATATACGAATAGTTCATAGTGATCTTTTTTTAAGAACGTAGAGTGATACATATATTTTTAATAACTGTATGCTTAAGGAACGTGTAAAACGTGGGGAGTATCTTAAGAAATCTTTTTAAAAAGTAATTGATTTGGCCAGTAAAATGCTAATACCACAGTATCTAAAAAAAAAAACTGAAAAATCCTGCTTTTAATGAGCTATTGTCCTTTATGAAAATCCGCTAGCAGAATAGTAGACCAAAATAGAAGTTTAATAATTTTTTAGACTGCACTAATCTATATTTAGAAAATTTACATCGACATTTTTTATTGACCCAAAAGAAAATTTTCTTGAACTTTACTTATTAAATCTATCTCAATAGTTTTGTTGTTTCAGCACCGCCTTTTTTATATGAATTATAAGTATATTTCTAACTTTATTGGGTTTTTTACATACATTTATGCAAAGTGATACTGAAAAATGCTATTTTTTTAATTCAAAAACATTTAAGTGTGTAATAAAGGAACTTTTATCGCGTAGTATTCATTTAATACTAATTAGTGATTTCAAAACTACTCAACTCGTTTAATAAGAAGATATTGCAAAGAATATTCGTAGTAGTATATTACACGAAGTCTACAGAAAAAAAATATTTTTGAAAAAACCTTAAAAATATCAAAGTATCGTCGGTTAAATACGCTAGAAAGCAGCTATGCGTGAATTTTTTTATCTGCTAAGATTTCTAAAAATGTCTTTACAAATATACTTGTACTAGAAAACAGAGATATACTTTTTTTTTTTACTTTCTTTTATTAAATCTCATTTTATACAGTTAGCGTTTTTATTTGGAAGTAATTTGAAATTGAGTAAAACTTTCGCTTTTACTTTTCTTGTTAATACCTTTTCATTTTTAGCCTACTTTCCCGTAAAAGTAAAAAATAATAATAATAAAGCATGAAAGAAGGCTTAATGTATCGTGAAAATATCGTTAAAAATCAAGAAAAGTCAAAAATAAGTGAAGTAATTAAATAAAGATTGAAAAATAAAAAATTTGAAAGTAGGGTATTGAGATGGGGAAAAAGTGTGTCTGTCGGTCTGTCTGTCTGTCGGTCTGTCGGTCTGTCCCCCCCTAATAACTTTTGAACGAATTGTCCGATTGGAAAAATTCTTTTTGCATTCGAAAGATCTCGGCGAGGACATCTCATTTCTATATTTTACTTTTTGATTTTAACAATTTTTTGTTCAATTTTGAACAGTTCAAAAAATTTTAACATTAGCGCCTATGGACAAAATTGAAGCAAATTCTGTAAACTCTGGGCACAAGAGCCAAGTTCCTATTGAAAGCTTATTGAAAGGAGTTCTCGGCGTGAAATATTGCTTTGAACAGTTTTTGTTCATTTTTGAACAGTTCAAAAAATTAACACAGAGCTTACGCGGAAATTTCAACTCTATATAAATCCTGATCTAACGGACCGATTTGCTTGGAACAAACTTTATCGGAAAGCTCTTATAACGTAGAACATGTAGAAATAGAAAGTTTATCCAGAACTTACGAGCCTATTTTGCTATGAAATTTTTTGATCGGGATTTTCAAGGATATTTCTCAGTGACTCAATGAGTGAAATAATGAATGAATGAATAAATGAAAGAGTGAAAGAATAAATCAATGAATAAATGAATGAGGAAAAGAATGAGTGAATAAATTATTGAATAAATGAAAATATAAATAAATGAGTCAATAAATACATGAATGCGTAAATGAATGAATAAACACTTGAATGAGGTAACGAATGAATGAATAAATGCATGGCTAAATAAATGAAAGAATGAGTGAGTGAATGAATATGTATTATCCGTTGAAAAAGGTATATTTTCAATAATTAGAACTAAAGATAAATAAGAAAGAGAGAGAAAGAGATAGCTAGATTATAAATTTGAATTTGGTGTATACGGGAAAGTAGGCTCGTATAGTTCTAGACGGAACTTCTTGTTTACTTTCTTTTATTAAATCTTATTTTATACAGTTAGCGTTTTTGTTTGGAAGTAACTTGAAATTGAGGAAAACTTTCACTTTTACTTTTCTTGTTAATACCTTTTCATTCATTCAAATTAAACTAAGCTTAAAATTCATTGCGCTTAAAAATGAAAAATGCTTTTAATACTGTTTTTACCTAATTCATTCATATTTTCATATTTCTTTTAATTCACCAATCAAAACAATACTCTCCTGAAAAATATCAAATGTTTATATGTGCAGAAATCACAAAAGTGCTATGAAGCCCAATGAAATGTTATACGATTGAATCATGCATTGTAAAGGATTTTCCCAGAATAAACAAAATGCATTTGTTAAAGTTCTTTGAATTTAGAAAATGGCACCTTGAAAGAAAATAAAAACACTCAGACGCGAGATTTGAACAAAACATTTTCTCGATAAACTGTTTATTATAAAATCAGGACAACATGTCGTGTTTTCAACCAGTTAAGATGAAAGTTTTATATTTTTGTTGCTTATAGGTTCTTCCAAACTCATTTCGGAAATCTTTACTTATCCAGCAGATTCATCAAACCCGGAAATATTAGCGCTAAATTCCAGCCTTAAGCTATGTCGCAAACAAGAAAACTGAAGAATACATAGAATCCTTCAAAATGCAAGATGCCGCTTTGCTTAGAAAAGAAGGATAGAATTTTAAATTAAAACCTCCGTGTGTTCTCATTTATCAAAGAAGGGAACTGTGTAAATTCTAAAGCTGTAGTGTTTTGCGATGATGGAAATTTGATGTCTGCAAGCTTTTAAAGGATATTATTTCTGAAATACTTTCCTACACGGAGACAAAATTCCATGAAAAAAGGAGGAAATGCTTTTACCCTTGTTTACTTGGGCTTGTATAGGTATTTAAAAACCTTTTGTCGACAAAACATAATTTTAAGATCAAATGTATATTTATTTATTTTAATTTTGCTTCGCTCTTTTCATGCAAAAAAACGCGTTAATATTTAAATAAATTTACTGAACTTGTTTTGAACGATTTTAAAATCTTTGCTTCAAAGTGATAAAATATTCAAGGTGTCCAGACTTATCGTTGACTCATAGCTTTTTTTAACCGTTGGAGATAGGCATATAGCTTCAAATAAAAAAAAATACTTTAAAGTAATTAATTTATTAAAAATTATGCTGTCTGGGTGAATAAAACTATTTATTCGAAAATTGACAAGTCCCATTTTTTGAAATGTCCTTTAACCTTATTTAGTTAAAAAAAAAATATTTTTGATGCTATTTGATTACATAAAAAGTGCACGCTCTTTACCTAACCTACCAAATATTTAAGCCACGCAGTTAATGTGCAAAGAAAGTGTTGATAGAAAACCTGAAGAGTGTTTTCGAGTCTCACACAATAATTTCATTAATCCCCGCAAAGTAAAGGAATAAGAAAAAGGAGTTTGCTGATATGTATTTGAAAACTTCAGAATAGCATATTAAAAACTAAAAGATACCTAAAAATATAAGCTTAATTGTAAATACTAAAATATTATTTTTATAAATTAATTAAAATAGTCCGAAACGTCACTCCCTCTTGATAGGGAGTGATGGGGCATTTTTTAAAAGTTAAAATATGTACAATTTACAACGATATTAATAACAAAGCCGATGTGTCACCTATGTACATACTATCCATTGAAAATTATGCAATGCATTTATCTCGCATAATAATTTGAAAAATCCAAATCAAAAGAAAATTGATTGTGCGCTGTTGATTCCGCAAAACATATGTGGTGGGGTCAACTTGGTAAATGTCTTCTTGATCAGTACTGATGTCAGTTTCCTGAGGGGAAAAAAAAATTTTCCATAGTAAATTTTGCCGAACCTATGTTTCCTTTGCTTCAAAACCAATCTCTCTCTAATTCGTTTTATGCACATTTCAATTTTCGTCAATACTATCAGCAGATCTATCGTAAACAGGCATAAATGATTTTTCATCTATTAATTCAACAATGGGATTTTCTTTTTTTCGCTGTAGCTTTTTCCCCTCTCCTTTTCTTCTTTGTTAAACTAGGCACAACTTTCAATGAGTAAATTTTTTTCCCAACCTCTTTTCTTTCTGGTGAAGAAATCAGTAATTAAAAGCAGCGTTTATTTTAGGCAAAGTTGGAGGCGTCCCATATCCCTTATCTGTCCTACACAATACTAAGGGGAGGATGGATGACTGAGCTAATCCACAAGCAAAGACATAACCAATTGACATAGTGAGAGATCTAGAAAAAAAGTCATGTATCTTTTAATTGAACAACAGACCAACATAATATTAAAATTAAGGACGCCAAACTCATGAAAGGCTACATGTATATAGCTGAATCCTTATTATCTCCTAAATAATAAAAAAAGGGTTTAAAATGTTTAAAAATAGGTTTTTAAAATAGACTTTGGAAAACCAAATATATCAGTATTAAAAGTTGAGAAACATTTTTAAAGCTTACCATGTGAAACAATTTAGCGTGTAGCGTTTATCAGTAAAATAAGAACTTTGGACATCTTGTTTATATCCTAATAAAACTTTCATTTTCTTGAATAAATGTCTTGCTTATTACCATTTATGTGTGGCACATATGTAAATCAAAATATACAACCCATAATATGACATCATAACTAGGGATGTAACGAATATTCGGCCATTATTCGGTATGCGGCCTATTCGGCTGGCCGAATAATCATTTCATCACCAAGCCGAATATTCGGCGTGGCCGAATATTGACGGACTATTCGGCCGAATAGTTCTGCTGCAGTAGAAATGTAAGAAAAAAAAGAAATTAGTAGATTTTAAACATTTAAAATTGTATTATAATTATTGCAAAATAATACATTAGTTTATAGTTTTAAATAATAAGAATAATTTAGAAAAAAACTACTTTTTTTTAAACCTAGTTTTAGGCTTGACTGAGCAAAAACCGATTTTAAAGTTGTAATATTGTATTTTTTTTTTTTTTTTTTTTTAGCATTTGCTCCCAAAGCTGGCAAGAGTTAATTATGATATATGAAAAATTAGTTTTGTTATAATTAACAAACTAGAAGTCAGACTTTGTTTGGGTAGACTGATTTATTGTGAATATTGCGTAAGAGAGAAATGTGAAAAGCCTAGAACATATCATGAATATTTAGATAGCATAAGTTATTGGGGTTTTTGAAAATAAAAATATATTCCAGTTAAGGTGTATTAAATTTTAATAGATCGTTTAAAGATAGGTATGTAAAAAACCCCCATAAAATAAAAATATTAACTTTTATAACTTCTAAAATATCTTCATAAAACAGTTTTGAGCAAGGTAAAAATTCACTAAGCAATAGTAGTTCTTTCATTTGAATTAAGTAATTAGTAAAATAATGCCAATGCTTACTACCATAAAACCTATCATTTCTATTCCACCTGTGGGTGAAATTCTTAGTTTTATTAGATTCAAAACAATAGAGAAAATAGATTAACTTCAAATAGTTTTAAATTCTTAACAAACAGAATTAAATCATACATCATAGATTGTGTGTAATGGGTGTTTGACTTTGTCAATAAGTTGAATTTTGTCAAATTCTTTCTATTGCAACGATTTTGTAGAAATGTTAATATTCGGCCACCGAATATTCGGTATTCGGCCTAAGACATTGGCCGAATATTCGGTATTCGGCTATTCGGCCAAATCACTATTCGTTACATCCCGAATCATAACAACCTAAAATACATTAGTAAACATTTAATACTGCATTATTTATGTATTAAGTAAAATAAATCGACACTTCAAATCGTAAAAAAGTTTAACACAACTTTGAGCTCTTATAAATATTTTTCTATCGCTGTTCTTGCAAAACTCTCTATTGTAACAAAATATAATTAAATTTTAGTTGTATTTGTGCTGCTTTCAAGAACTTTATTTGTTACAGAACTTTGTTCACACTTCCATCTGTATGTAAAGTCTCAACAATTTCGTTTCCCAAAAAGTAATCACTTCGCGTTGCCATATTAATTTTATTTTTAGAAAAAAGTTAAAGCAACAAAATCCATGAGTGAAATAAATGGATGGTTATTCAATATCCAGAAAACTCGTTCAATTGATCGAAAGCCCTTAAACAAACATCTTTTTACAAATGAAAAAAGTCGAGATGCGTTTTAAATTGAAGTCAGAAAAACCTTCTCCAAGGGAAGTAATGCATTTGCACTGCATTGCGTCAAACAAAAACCCATTTGTGAAGAAAGTCCAGGGAAACAAAATAGCAAAAATCGTGAAAGGTTTAACAAGAGAGGAGGGGGAGTTTCTATTTACACTTCCAGTCGTTTTATCCCATGTTTTCTGTCACATTCCCACTAGTTGCTTTAATCCTGTTCTTGTGAAAGATATTTTTCTCGTACTTTCCTGATTATCCGTATCGAATTTTTGGATGTAATCCACGTACATGAAGGTTGAGATTGATTTTATCTGTTAGTAAGCTTTCCTAAATTGAGAAACAACTCCAGTAATCACTGACAAACAAAACGCTTCTTACACGCTTAAACGCTTTCTTATTCAGAAGTTTGAAATTTAGTGGATCACACTTTTTAGTTACTTCAGCAAGTTCAGAGCCTTGCGCCATTATACATATACTCTTCATTCAACCAGTATCTCTTGTATGGGAATAAACTCTTTGATGAGGAAGAAATTGGAAGACTTAGCATACGTGCCTATATGCAAATATAGCTTGTATTTTAAGCGGATTGCACAGCTCCATCCTGAAATTTTCATCAATTTCCGATCAAATTTTTTTTTTTTTTTTTCAAATAAATTTTCATGCAGTTATCTGGCAGGCGTCTTTTTAAGATATGGAATAACAAAATTGAAAAAAAAACGACTAAATCGAAAAACGTAAAAATAATGTGTTTATTCATTTTTGTAGTTTTTTCCCCCCAAAAAATGGAATATGAAAAATACGTCAGTACTGGTACCTATAAAAGAAAAAAATATGCAGCCAGATTTTCCAAATAAATTGATAATTATCAAAATTAATCAATAGTTAAGGTATGTATCAAATATTTTCGCTTTATTTTTCTGAAAATCAGCAAGAAGATAGAATTCAAAGCTAAAGATGAAATCCAAAGAACCAAAATTATCAATAAGCTTTATCTGTTATAAAGCTTGAAGAGAAATGTATATATGCGAGCAGTAAAAAATTCAAGTAAGAAAGATAGTTCTATATTATATCTTTCAAAATTCGCCGTTGAAGTGCGTTAAAACCATTAATAAGACTAATGCGTATTCTGCTGAATTCTAGTTCAGACAGTCATAAGGAAGTTTAAAACAAATAAATTTTTAAATAGCAGACACTTCCAAGCAGGTTCATCCCATTATATTCAAAGTCAAGCAAATAATAATGGGTAAATATTTAGGGGCTTAATTTTCTTTTACTGTCATGCATCTTCTTCAGACATTCTATAGCTACACATTACACGTTGTTACTACAAGGATTCGCCTGATTGAAATTTCAAGACTTTCTTGCCAAACTTTTACTTTCGCAGCCAAACAATATAATAAAAGAAGATCCACTAATGAGTTTACTACGCCTCTAACATTTCCAGAATCCTAATATATATTTGCATAGTTTCTATGTTCTGTGTGGTAGTTTACACAAATATTTATCAGTATTTGCATGAAATCATGGTCAAATTTTACATTTTCCGTACCAATGAAAATATTGTGATGGCATCATCACAACATCCGCAAAATAATATTTTGTATTCTAAAATAAAAATGTTTATTACAGCTTAGTTTAAACCATTACGGATGGTTTTTCCTAATCGTTAAACTTTCACATGTAAGATGAACATTTAGCAAAAATGGTCATTTATAGCGACAAAAAACAAGTTTATTACAGCTTAGTTCAAAAACATTACGGAGAGTTTCTCCTAATAGTTAAGCTTTCATGTGTAAGGTGAACATTTAGCCAAGATGGCCATTTATAGCGGCAAAAAAAAAAAAAAAATATTTTTTACTTTATTGATAAAGTGGATGCTATTTGTCTCAACAAAAATGTACCCATATTGGCAATACTCTAGTCAGAATTACTGTGGTGTAAGCTGGACGGAAGTTAACTTTTCTGTATTTGGATAAGATTTGAAATTGAGCTATATAGAAGAAATACTGAGAATAACTAAATATAACTCATGTACCGTAATTAGTGTTAATTATAAGTTGTTAGAACTCAGTTACTTAGCAAAGTACACTCAGTTACTTAATAAAGTACACTCAGTTACTTAATAAAGTACACTCAAAGGTACATTATCAACGTAAATAATTTCCGCTTGTGAATTTGCACTTTGAATTTATTATCAAAATTATAACAGCTAAATATAAGAGAACAAAGGACCGGTCATTTGTAACCTAAAACTTCGCCTATACATCAAAACTGTTCTTTGTTCAGAATAGTTCAAATCCAGCAAAGTAATTTGAAAAGAAAGCCAAGGGTTTTATGCCATCAATCGTCAATACGAAGTCTTCTGTAAAAGGACCTCTAAGAATTTTTTTTCTAATTATTTTCTATCGCTTTTTAATTTTCTCCCTACTTTAAAACGTTCATCCATCAATTTCAGAAGTCCTGCCCTTCGTTACTTGAAAAGCAACTAAGTTGTCGACGAAAACAGAAAGAAAATGGAAGAGCAACGAATCTTCAACAAAGTTCCTTTCCTGTTGAAAATGAGCAGATGAATTGAATAACCAAAAAAATCGATTTAAACTTTTCTTAGTAAAATTGCATTCATACTTAAGAAGTATGCACTTCTTTAGATCAGATTTCAAATATTTAGTGCATTCTACTCTGTCTATATTACCTGTTTAAACCGTATTTGCATACTCCCTTTTCAAATGCTGTTTCTATCTTTATATTGTTGCGACTTGAACCAGGTTAAAACTAAACGAAAATTGAATTCATCCGCTTAAATTCATCAATGATCCGATACAGCCTGCTCACATTTTAAAACGTTTTCGTTAATTGTGTACCTGCACATAAATAATTTAGATTAATTACTTCTCAGAAAAAAAGTAATACGTTTAAATTATTTATTTTTTGCAATTTAGATGCATCATTTATAAAAGCAAAAAGTGATGTATCTAATTAGTTAATTGATATAATTTTGACGAATCCGTCAATTTAATTTTGCAATAACTTTGTTTAATATTTAGGCTAGCACTTTATTTATTTTAATTGTCATGAAGTACATAAAAACATTGCCATTTGCTTCAACCAAGCCGTAAAATAAATGAGTAAAAAATAGCATTATTTTCTCACAGATATTTTTTAGAGCTTTAAAACGCACTGTATTCTAATTTAACATTAAAATGTTTTAAAAGTTTCAACGTAAGCCTGAAATAGATGTAATGAATGAAATCGATAATTTCTTCAGACATTTTTTTTTTTTGCAGTTTTATATCAGAGCTTTTATTAATTTTCTTGAGTAAGGGATGAACATGTCAGAGAATTTTCTGGAAATTTTATTCGTAGTACATAACATTTCGAAATTTCTTACTCTTCATTGTTCCCCTCATAGCTTCAGTGCATTATGATTATTTGAAATTTTATCCACAGACACAATTTACTCCATTTACGAAAGATTTTTCATTACTGAAATTACTTGAAAGCAAAGTTAAATATCGGATGAAGCAATACCTCTTTTGTCAAAGATAATGCAAATTGCCGGTGAGTGGGATCTAAATATAGATTCCTTCAGCAGGTTGACTTGCTTGGTTGCAACATGATCTTAAAAGGTTTAAAAATACACTCTAAAAGACATATGTGATGTCTGCTGTTTGAACATCCAGAACAATGTCCAACAATTCTAACCCACGTCTATAATTTTTAAAGCATAAATGGCTGCTTTATTGGCAGCCTTAACTTTTTAGCAAAAGCATAAAGGAAATAAACATGCACAACTAACTGATTCAACTGCAAAATAATGACTAATGAAGCCTTTACGGCCTTAACTCAAGCATTTATGTGTCTGCACTGTAAAAGTGCAGAAGGGGAACTGAATGTTTCTTTAAGTTTACGAAGAACTTGTTTTAAATCAAATAATCAAGTTACTTGATAACAGTTTCTCAATAAAATTCTGTTTTCTGCACTCTCTAAGACAACAGAGAAAGATTTGCTAAGTTACGTAAAACTGAACACTTTAGATCTGTGACTACCAGTTTAAAAAACAAATGTTCTCCGTTTTCCATTCTCTGTAATTTCGTTTTTTAAAGACTTTGTAGTTTCCTGGCATTTTACGTCAGACTCCGGATGAATGATTTTCAGGTGATTCTCATGTATTTTCGGGTATTAGATAAAAAGATAAATATATATTCATTATGCTTTTGTTGAATGAATTAAAACTATTCTAATGCATTTGTATGGGTACTTGAACTAAACAGAAATAACGCTTTTTTTAATAGTTTCGTTTTTTATTTCTTTATTTTACTTTATTTTTTTTAATGTGTATGTTTTTGTCACAAAAAATTAATATGTAGGATCGTCGGTTGATTTCTGTGGGCTGTTAATCTTTAATACTGTTGAGTGCTTTACATAATAAAATAGCATAATAAACATATAAAATATGTTACTAGTGTCTATATAATGGCAAACCAACAGGTCTTTTCACTTTTTAACAAGGGCTTGGCCATGCGGGTAACGCTAGTAAACAATAAAAAATATTTACTTGAAACAATCTTAACACGTTGAGGACTGCGCAAATTTTTGTTACCTGTAAAAATGAGCTTATCAAATTCCAACAAAAGAGTTATTTTTTACCACATGAAGTTTTCTTCATCTAACTGAACTGTGTAATAAGAATATAGCAGATGTAAGCCACCAGTAGTACACGCCACCAGATGAACCATTCGTGTGTGAGGCACCAGTAGTACACTCCGCCAGATGAACCATTCGCGTGTGAGGCACCAGTAGTACACACCGCCAGATGAACCATTCGTGTGTGAGGCACCAGTAGTACGCGCCCCCAGATAAACTATTCGCATGAGAGCCACTGGTGGTACACGCCGTCCTCAACTTGTTAAGCAGAAGCCAAAGGATATATATTGTTTTCCCTCACGGATATCGCTACTGTACAAAAATATCTTTTTAAATTCAACATCAGGAGGAAATATTGCTATAACGCATCAAGCAATGACTTAGTGTTGACGATGGTGTGAAGAATTTTAACGAAACATTAGGTGTGAGAGTAATTTTGTAAATAGTAACGCTAATCAGCGGGATGGAAAGTGAAGAAATACAAGAAAAAAAAAACGATTAAAGATATTGATTTTCTTATTTATTCGTTATAAAAATTATCACTCATGCAAAATACCCATTACTGAATTAGTTACTCATTGATGGACAATTATCATTATCAGCACTTAAGTAAATTTAACTAAAAATTACTGCTTTGAGATTCTGTCAAGATCTTAGGCTGAGAGAAATGTAACAAATCTTTTGGCACCAGTCGTGATTTAGAACTCTATATACCTTTAATAACCGACTATTCCCACGCAAAACTATACAATGCTGGTTGTGTATGACGGAATGACTTCTTGGCACGACTAACTACTCCCAAAGAATATTTGCGCTCAATCCACTGGCAGACAAATACCTTCTAATGCTCATAGAAATTACTTTTTTTTAAAATCTAGTTTAATGTAATGAATTTTATAAAACGTTAAATCATTTTTTCCCAAACACGTGCTATATGTATGCTTTATTTTGAATAAAAGCACAAAAATGATATATATATATATATATATATATAATATACAGTGAAACCTGTGTAAGTTGACCACCAGTGCAGCACTTTCGTGGTCAACTTATAGAGGGTGAGGTAGAGGGTGAAGGGCTAATTCCTCCCCCTATAAAGGACTGACAAAAGTGGTCAACTTACAAAGGTGCTCAACTTTACAGGTTTTACTGTAGTACTAATAACTTTAAAACCTGTTTGTCTTAAAAAAAAAAAAACTCAGTGCTAACGACAATGGATTTCAAACTGTATTACTTTAACTTTTTTTTTGTGTAATACATGTTTTATAAGCTAGCGTGGGGATACTTGAGCCACCCCATTTACTCTATTTAGGTTTTTTTTTTCTTTCTAAAATTGGCAACACTTTAACATATTTATAGCTCTGCACATGTGTAAAAGAAGAAACCGCATAGCTTGGTACCATTTTAAAATTGTAGGGATCAGTAGTTGCTTTTTTCCTACCTGATGCAAATATTCAGATAAGGCTTATGTTTTTTTGTGATCAAAGTTTTGTTTTAAGCTTCACCAAAATAGATACATTTAGTCATTATGACTTCAGTTAAATTTTGAATTTAAAGTAGTTCAAAAAGCTACATGATTTGTTTAGTAAAAGCCATATAAACAAGCCATATAATTGGTGGTAGTGGGGATACTTTTGCCACTGAGATTGGGGATACATGAGCCATGGATGAACCCTCCCTACTAAAAATTAGACGCATTCAATTTGTTATAGGTATTGTTTGAATAGTTATTATTAAAAAAAGCTGGTTATAATTAAAGAGCTTTTGAAGGTTTAAAGAGTATATCAAGCTTCTCTATTTCAACTTTGCTTCTTGCTTACCATTTTTGTTGTAAATGATGCCTAAAAAGCTTTTTGTGTGTGTGAGATGAAAAGTTTCCAACTTTAAAAATTATAATTACTTTTTTACCTACATTAATTTGAGTAAATTGTCCGATTTCTGGACCCTCACCTAATTAAGCCTTTTTCTCCAGAAATAATACGACCTTATCCTGGCGACATGTCTCGCTTTATGAGAAAGGGAAGGAACGGGGCAGAATCAACTGTTTTGACCTGAATTACAAAAAAAAATTGAAAAACTGAAAATAAAATTTCAAAAATCAAAAAAAGCAACAAAGACTACAGTTCAAATTTACTTTCTGATATCTGCTCGATGAAAATCATAAGTTCCAAGAATTTCATAGATGAAAATACTGACAGTGATGGTGATGATATCATCAGAAAACTTGCAAATGACGATTGGTTGCTGATAACTATATAGGAAAGAAATTTGAGAATATTTGCTGGCCATGAACTTGTTTCATAAGATGGATTGAACGTGAAATTTGCTCGAAAAATTGCATATTTCAAATGTAACTGGCCATTAACAGAAGATGTTGCTATGATCAATAAAACCCAAGTTCAAATTATCCTTCAACCAACAATTGTCACGAAAACAAAAGATCATGTTATTGATTTCGTTATCACAACTGGTTTTGAAGGACTTTCTGTATCTTAAGCAATATTTAAAGAAAACAATTAAAAAGATAAATGTTTTTGTAGGTATGTTTTACTGATGGCTCAATTATCCCTTAAATATGGCTCAAGTATCCCTCTTGTGGGGTTACTTGAGCCACAATGCAAATCAAAAATTAAAAATATTATTAAACTCGATAAAAACGGTTTAGCTGGACATTGATTTGAGTTAATATTCGAGAAAACAACTTCAAATTTTCAGCTACAGTCTTTCATTGTGCTGTAAGATTGTATGTATTATTTCTTCATTGAGATTTAAAAAAGGGCTCAATCATCCCAAACTTTCCCTAGAAATGTTCATTTTTAAATTGGGTACCGGAAGGGCATTTTCAGAACATGAATTTCTTCAGCGTGTGAAAATTGGAGTATTGAGGACAACCCAAAGTCATTACACTGAATGATAAGCATTACGGCTATATAATATTTGAGTGCTTATTTTAGGCCAAAGAAAATTCAAATGACATTAATATGGTATTAAAAATTTTAAATTTATTCCGGCTTTGAAAGGATAGTAACGATAGAACAAATAGTTTCAATGGTTAAATTCAGTTATTTATTCATAAATTTATTACATCAAAGCAACTAGTAATGTATTATTATTGTGTAGACGTATGGTTTTGAGCTTCTCATTCACATACTCCCTTTGAAATAAAAAATTCAGAGGGGAGCTAAAATTTATTTGGTCAGCTATGTATATTAGCACTATATTTCATTTGTATTAATATACATAGCTGCAAAATAGCTATGTATATTAATACTATATTTACTATAAATATGTGTATTTAGTAAATAAAACGACAAAATAGCCTTGGCGATGCAAGATAGCTTCATCATTTAGTCTTGCAGGAATTAATTTTATTATTTTTTATTTATCTCTTTCTCCGCCAGAATTTCCCATTGCAGCCAGTAAAAAAAGGTATAAATTTTCACCTGCCAAATATATGTAGTAAAAAGTTTTCATTTAAGACATGCTCTTTAGCAGGAAGTCTTTTCAGAGGATTTGCTAATTTGCGGAGATTAGTTTGAGGAACTTAGGTGTAGAATCTAGACTTTAAAAAACTACAAAATAATTCTTAAGAAACAACAATGAATTTTTTAAATTTACATAGTCACCTTGTATGTCAATCATTTCAAAGCACAAACGTTTACCTCTGTGCAAAAGCAATAAAAATAACTGAGAACAACGTTATTAAAAAAATATTTTCAATATTGTATACATGCTTTTAGTGAAATTTATCGATGTTTGAAGTTCTGACTTTCAGGATTTCTTCTTGAATCTCAAAAATCTCCACAACCTTACAGTATTTAAGTTTTCTTATTTGATGCAAATCAACACTGCGCACTCTACATATCGATTTTTTTCATGAGTTAAACCTTTCCATGCAATGAAAATATACGTTATGTGGGTTTTACTTGCTTAAAAACATTCATATTTTCAAAAATGACCGCAAAAGAAGTCCAACATCATACTTTCCAAAATATCCTTAGTAGTGGAAAAAATGCCAAAGTAAAATATTACCCATTGTAAAACCCATTCGGTTCGATTCGAACGTTAGGAAAGGGTAAGAATAATCTTCCGAAATCCCCACCAACCCTGGGCGTCTCATTCTGGTGAATGGATTGCCCCCCGGACACGATAGCAATCAACGGTTCGCGGAGGTTGAGAGAGCTATAAATCATGTGAATGGACCTGGTTACCATTCCGATTTGACCTTAGTCATAACAGAGTTCTTAAGCTTCAATTGCTAGTAAAAAGAAAGAAACTTCCTGAGATTATCTCAGCGGTAGGAATTTTCAAAAAGACAGAGGATGAAAAGATTTATTTCGCAACTAAGTACATAAAGCTAACTTCATCTTAAAATATGCCCGTACTTTACGGCGTCTTGTACTTAAGTTAGTAGGGATTTAAATCATATATATTTGGTAGCTTTGACGCAGAAATGAAGTATTTCATTTTCATTGCATAGAAATGATAAATGCATTAATTTTAAACCAATATTGTGCAAAAATTACATCATATTCTTAGAATATAGGATATACAACGCACTAAAGATGCTCAGTTTAGCAAACCTAGAACAAAGAAATTTCGATAAGAGTCAAGTAAAATAAGTAAATTTTATTAAAACGAAGAACATGTAATTACGTGTTTTGATATGCTGGCGTCCCATAAGTTGAAAATTGCGGAGTTTATGGGAAGATAGCTGAAATCATTTAAATGAGGGAGAAATTTTAAGTTATAAGATTTATTCAAAAGAAAGTTTTTTAATGAAATAATTACTAAATATTATAATAATAGAAAAGTATAAACTGTGTACTTAAAACAAAGCAAAACCCATTTTATTGTTGTATTCTTTTCTTTTGTTTTATTTATTTACATATTTCATCTTAATGCCATATGCAACTTCTGACTGTATCCTTTGATGTTTTAAGCGAAAGATTTCCTATTGAGATTCAAAAATACCACAATTGTGCAACTTCTGCATGATGAGCGTCGGCCTACGTACGTTGCGCAATAGTTTCAGTCCGGAGGCTTTCTTCTCCGGTGGGTGTTGCTTAAGTAGAGTATTAATTTCTATCTAAAATGGCTTTTTAAAGACAAATCGATGACACAATTATTAAGCAATGAAATTAATACCTAGTGAATCATAATGGATTATATTAACGTTTTGGTTTCTGAGAAACTTTGTGTAAACAGACTTAAATTTTTCCGCTACGTACATAAACACTGAAAGAAAAGGTTAAAGACAGCCAGCCATATGCTCGCATTACACCCACGCACCATTTCGCGTAAAATAATCCTTTAAAGTGATGTTTAGTGTATTATAAACTTGTGCATTAGGAAATTAAAAAACAATTTCACTTAAAATATTTGAGGATTTACAAATATAAACTTTATAATATGACAAATATTTCCTCATTTTTATTGAAGACATAATTTTAATTATGATATTTTCAGTTTCTCATAATTTAGAAATCGCACGTTCTTGAGATAATACTTTTTTTTCTGAAACAGAAGCTCTGAAGCAACTTTAAATTGTTCTTCTGATTAAAAAGATCCTGCATGTTACAGAAATTGAAATATCAGAAAATTTTTGAAGCTCAATTGTTCTTCAGAAAAATATTCTGAATAACCATTACTCAAGTGTCTTGAGATCCATGAAGCCAACATCAAGGTAATTACGGGTGCTGGGAAAGAATATAATCATGGTGATTCTGTTGGCAATTAAGTAAATAGCGAGAACTCATTATAAAGTGGCTGAATTACGTAATTGCCAAACATTTCATTAATGAAAAATAGAGCAATCAAGATCAAACAGCGCAAAATAGCTCATTGCTTATGACTCCGTTTATATTCTTTAAGACTGATATGTTGAAATGAGAGGAATTCGTTTTCATCAATTTGAATTAACTAGAAATAATTGAAATAAATATCAATTTATTGATGATTTTGTGCGGTATAGAGGTTAAAATACAGATAAAGGAAAAGTTTTAACTTGCGATGTATTTTTTTAATTTGAATTTAGCTTCGTTTCTGCGGATAAAAATTCAAACAGATTTTTAAATTCGTTCAGATGGTTTGTGTTCAGATTTAGAACAGAAAACAAAAAGAATGCATAGTTTTCGACTACACATTGACTTTTAAAAAGGAATTATTTTCGTCTGATTTCCTTAGACGAGACCTTTGTTTTTGATAATGCGTCAAGTTGCTTGGATTTCATAGTAATACGGGGAGAGCAGAGATAAAGATGAGGAAATGTTTACCTTTTATGGAAAATAATAAAGCAGCTGTGTTCTTTTTTTTTCTCCTTTTCGCTCTAAAGATTCAAATTGAAAATGCAATAAATCGACATCAGAAAAAAACTATGTGCGTCTAAAATACAGGAGAGTCTCGCTATTCCGAACTAATTCGGGCCGAACACTGTTCGGTTTCGCGAGAATTCGTAATAACCGGATGCCAAGAGTAATATCAACGTATTGACTTGTTAAGTGCGGAGGCATGCTTGTAACCTTCGACCGCTGACTTTTCTTCTTAAATATATGTGAATTATTTATTTTTTATATGTTTAGCAGTTATTAAGAATGATTCTAGAGAATTGTGGAATGGAACCGAAATACTCTGTAGGTAATCAGCTTTCATTCCAGTTTAGTTTCAAACGTTTTATTAAGCTTAGGCTCTATGTACATCTTTAGTTAACTTCTTTGTATAGATATTTCTCCTGTTTTTAACTTTTAAAAAAATCGGTATTTTTTCTGAACTCTGGTCGGAATAGGCGAATTTTTGGAGTAGCGGGTCTCGTAATAGTGAGGTTATACTTAAAAACTTTGCAAAGTGTTCATCTCAGGGTATCGCCTTTTTAAGGAATAGCACGACAGTTAGTTTTCCACGACGGTCAGTTGTGTCTTTTGTGAAAGAACTTTACCAAAATTGTAAAGTTGGCAAACACATATTGAGTTTTAAAAAAGAAAGTTGCATGAAAAAATAAGTAAAGTATCACTTTTACGTGTAATTTTAAAAAAGGGCATTTCTACTAAGGAAATATTAATCTAAAAACCAAAGAACAATTCCTTAGTACTAGGATTTATTTTACCTTGTACAATGGTTGGTTAAACGAAGTTATGAATTATCCGCAAATATAAGTAATAATGCCAAATTTAGAAGTTACTGAACAAGTCTATGCAATGCTACATTTCCCGTTGAAGTCAAATTCCTGGCGAAAATTCCATGACTGACCTAAAGGTGACAACACGCACTCCAACATGTTTGACAAGCATGCTTGTGCAAGCAAAACTTGAGCGCATGAAAGTTTTGCATAAGCGCGACTTTCGGTGCAAGTCCCGCTTATGCGAAATTCCCCCAAACTCGTTGCACAAACATGTTTGTACAAGCATGCTTGTCAAACATGTTGGAGCCAGCGTAGCTACCCTTATTCTTTCCAGATTCAGTGTTTTGAGACAAATTTCCGACAAGAATGTCAATAAAAAAGGAACAAGACAAAGAGTACTTTTTTCTCTACTTTTAGCGTAACTCTCTTCCTTTTAGCGCAACTCCCTTCCTTTTAGCGCAACTCCCTAACTTTTAGCGCCTCCCTACCTTTTAGCGCCTCCCTACCTTTTAGCGCCTCCCTACCTTTTAGCGCAACTCCCTACCTTTAAGCAAAACTCCCTACTTTTAAGCGCAACTCCGTACCTCTTAGCGTATCTCCGTACCTCTTAGCGTATCTCCCCACCTCTTAGCGTATCTCCCTACCTCTTAGCGTATCTCCCTACCTCTTACCGTATCTCCCTACCTCTTAGCGTATCTCCCTACCTCTTATCGCAACTTCCTACCTCTTATCGCAACTCCCTACCTCTTATCGCAACTCCCTACCTTAAAGCGGAAAGCCTTTAGGATTAGCATTCGCTGCCGCATGCGCAAAGGAGGTGGGTTGAAATCAACATCTAACTCACTGAACGAGACAACAAGGCACATTTGAGACCCCAAATTCGTGAAGTTACGGAATAGGGGGCTTCCCAGGACCCTATTCCGTATCAGATCCGTCGTCTAATGTGAACAATGATCGTTGTTGATTTGAGCAATATAGTGCAACATACACAGAATTTCGTACCACTAAATGTTGCGACGAGACTTACGACATAAGGTTTGCACGTTTGGATGTTTACATTTAACGTCACTTAGATAATATTGATTGTTTCTGAAACTTAAATAAGCTAGCGAGAAAAATACGTTGTGTGAATTAGTTATTTAACTTTTCTTTTTTTTGTTGCTGCGAGTTTATTTCTAATGGGTGTAAGTAAATAAATAATTTGCATGATGGTGCTATTATTTACGAATGAGATAATTGCATCTTTGCTATGAATATATAAAAACTGGTGACTACGTTGAAGTCATATTTACTAAACTTTTAAAAATGCATTTCAAGCATTCAGGTTATTTTTCACAACAAAATTGTTTTGAATTACAAAATAAATGAACAAATAAATTATCTTATGATTCGGGTACAAATGTTTCGCGAAACAGACATTTCCTTTTATTTTTAAATTTTATTTCTAAGACAAATATTTCTCTTTATTTTAAATTCCTTAGCAAATACATTGCCATGTTTTTTTACTTCTTAACTCAAATGCTTCTTTTGAAGTTAAAGTAACTACATTGTTCGATTTACTTTTCCGTAATACTTTATCACTCGAAACAAATATTTATTTTTTGATAAAAACACCATGGAAGTTTATTCTGCTCGTAACAAGAAACTAAAACATATACATTAATCTAATTAGAATGCCAATAGAAGAAGAACCGTATACTAATGCACCATTTAAAAACAAAGCACGTGAAAGGAAGAGTAATTTTTTTTCAGGAGAGATTGTTTTAGGAATATTTTTGGATTAATTTTGCTATTTTACTGGCACCTCATAATCGCAATCAATAATATTATTATTTTAAATAATATGCCTGTATTGCTCAGCGGTAACGCACACGAAATTGAAGAAGAGAACATGAAGCTACTATTAAGTCCAGCTCTCATTCATTTTTCTATCGTGTTTTCCTGGTTTCCTCCTTAGAGAATAATAACCATCAGAATAATAAGAATAATATTATAAAAAAGAAAATTAAAAAAAAAAAAAAAACACGTTGACTATGAAAAATGGTCCCGTAAGAATACCTTTCAAAAAAGTAAATAAGAAGAAATTTTAAATCGTTTAAAAAGAAAGAAGAGGTTAAAAGCAAGACAAAAAAGAAATAAAAATAGGCTGTCCCTCAAGATGCTTAAAAAATGTGAATACAATTATATTTAGCAAAAATACATGTAGACAAAATGTCAACGGTATAAATAAAATAAAAATAAGCAATCGTCTGAGGAAAAATAATAAAAGGTATAATCCGTGTCGATTTAAGCAGGGGGGTACCTTCATAGTCTCAGAAGTTTTTGAATTTCACATATGTTAAAATATAGAACTTTGTGAGTTACAGGTATGTTTTTGTTTTGCTCAAAAAAGTTCCTGGCCCGAGATACAGTCCGCCAAAGATGGCGCCTTCGGCGCAATTTCACACTTGCGTTTTTCGACCAAAACTTTCAAGTTTTCTATTTCCTGAACGGTGCAAGATATTTTGATGCGGTTTCTTTTTATTTGAAAAATAACTATATTCTGTTTAAGATAAGAGGGTAAATTTTAAAATATCTATTCAACTTTTTTTGCTGCAGCCTTTTGAATTTAAAAAAAAAAAATATTTTTTATTCTTTTTCTCAAAAAAGCCAATCTCAAAAATTTTTATTTTTTTACTGTTGGTTAATACCATTAAATACTACATTCCCTGAAAAGGAGAGCTTCCACTTTTGCGTTTAAAGGTTTTTACAAACAATTTAAGATTTTGCCATATATTTCATCAGTTTTGTTAACAACATAGTCATTTATTGGTCCCATTAAGTCAAAATTATATCAATTTAATTTTCTTTGACATGGCATTTAATTCTTAATAAATAATATTAACGCGAAAAAATCATGACTTTTTTTTTGAATTAAAAAAAGTTTTTTTTTTTTAATTTAAAACCAGATTACTTATCATAACCATAAACATAATTTAAGATTAACATTCTGAGTAAGATGCAATGAACATAATATTTATTTAAGTGAAAATAAGAATTTTACAATGAAAAGTGTGTATTTATGCTAAAAAGTTAATAAAATAAATGCAATACACTGTACTTTCAACCCAATGCGCATGTTTAAGAAAAATTAATTACTGCACATTCGCCAGGTTGTTAGCAAGTAACGTAAATACATGTATAACAACCATTAAAATTATTTATGTATATCATTTATTCATTATCACAAATTAATTAATAATTAAGTTTATTTTTGTATAACACATACAGTAACACACATTCTTGATTCCATTTGCCATCAAGTAATTTTAAAAAGAAAACAGCTTTGGCTGACTTTTCTACCCCAAGGTTATTTTCTGAGGTTGTTATGAACAAATCCAAATGTAGAAAGATTTAGTTCAATTGCTGCTGAAATGAGCATCTGAATTATTTTTGGTTGTTTATTACCCATGAATTCTTTACAGCAGTTACAATTTCCCACACTCAAATGTTGACGTAGACTGCAATTTCTTTTTTCAAATTAAATTCCGCAAAAAGGAAGTGCACAAATTATGAACTTCAAGCCATTACTTCAAAGTTCAGTGTTTTTTTTAACCAAATTTAATTGGCTCATAAACCTCTTATTTTATATTTTGAGGTTAGAGATGGCTAAAAAAAAGAAAGAAAGGTGTCAATGCATGTTCATATTTAAAAAAAAAAAAAGATATTGTATAGTTACTTTATGTTGCTGATTTAGGTTATTTTCTAACTTTTTCTGAATACTTGCAATAGCTTCGGCTAATTTAGTTATCTTCTTCAAATTATTTAAAGCAGTTAAAATTGGTTCTTATTGATTAGGCAGATTCTCAACATTCTGTTCCCATTGAAATTATTTTGATATTTATTTCTCTATTAAATTTCTACTTTCTTCTTTAAATACCTGCATAAAAATTAGCCGATTGCTTGTGTAACTTTTTATGGAACGATATATTAAATTCCATTATACCTCTGAAGGTAAGATGAATGCCATTTCGTTCCTATCAGGACAACATAATTAATGAAATTATTTTTTCTTGTTTTGAATTGAGAAGATGTTTATTGTCCCCATACCTCACAACTCATAATGCTAACTCAAACTAGTAATAAATAGTTTAACATTTTGTTTGGTTTGATTTTTGTAAGAACTATTGAGTAAAATCAATTATTTTTTTTAATCATTTGCTTTAAATTATGTGCAGCCTGATAAATATTAGAAATATCTTTTCAAAAAAGAAAAAAAGGAAAAGAAAAATCATTAATATATTACAACCAAAAACATATTAAAGCTTAAAATATATGGATATGTTCCAAAACATACCATTTCCCAAAATTATGTCGTAAGTTATAGATAAAGCGATTAATGGTGTTTCGTGCATGTGCTTTGTTTTTGTTAACTTCCTTATGAAAGAAAAGGAAGAAAAATGCAAAGTGATTGAATCCTAAATGGACCCCCCCCCCCCCTAGTAGTGTTCCGCATTTTTTTTCTTAACATCAATAGCAAGATATGAAAATCAACTATAAAAAGCTATGTTTTATTTATTAACACATGTATTAAAATTAAAAACTAATAGGTTTGAACTCTAGCTATGAAAAAATGAGAAACTGATATTTAAAAAAAATAAAGGAAATCAATAAATATTTTAAAGTAGCGGGCAATAAGTTTGGGCAATGTATGTCTGTCTGTTTGTCTACTAGTAAATTTCTTTTGTGGGAAGGGGGGATAAGTTTCTAATGTTTATTAAGAAAATTAAATTAATATAATTTTGATTTAATGAGACCAATATATGACTATGTTATTAACAAAACTGATAAAATATATGACACAATCTTAAATTGTTTGTAAAAACCGTTAAACTCAAAAGTGGAAGCTCTCCTTTTCAGGGAATGTAGTATTTAATGGTATTAACCAACAGTAAAAAAATAAAAATTTTTGAGATTGCCTTTTTTGAGAAAAAGAATAAAAAAGATTTTTTTTTTACAAAATTTCAAATGGCTGCAGCAAAAAAAGTTGAATAGATTTTTAAAATTTACTCTCTTATCTTAAACAAAATATAGTTATCTTTCAAATAAAAAAAAACTGCATCAAAATATCTTGCACCGTTCAGGAAATAGAGCACTTGAAAGTTTTTGTCGAAAATCGCAAATGAGAAATTGCGCTGAAGGCGCCATCTTTGGCGGCCTGTATCTCGGGCCAGGAATTTTTTTTGAGCAAAACAAAAACATACCTGTAACTCACAAAGTTCTGTATTTTAACATATGTGAAATTCAAAAACTTCTGAGACTATGAAGGTAAGATTTTATTTTTACCTGCCTGAATTGAAACGGACTATGCCAAAAGTAAATTTCCGTGAAAAAATAATTTCGCGCTACAGCGAGAAAAGGTTGCATTATATTTGTGGAAGTTTTTTACGGGCGTTACCATGGTTCCATATTTGAAACGATGCGGTTATTTCTTGGTACAAAAATGCCATTTTTTTCAATGTTCTTTTTAAACGTTCGAGATATTAAACCCCCTACGATCTGTCCCGGGTGCGAAAGTACTCTTGTGCCAAATTTGGTGATCGGACTTAAATTTTGTGGATTTGTGTAAGGAACATACACACAGTCTCTTGTTCATGTATATAGATTAAAATACTTCTTCAGCATGTTGATGACAATTTGTCGTCAATATGCTAAACAAAAATGTCAAATTGAATCCAACATTAATAAATATTCAATTACATTGTCACAAAGACTCAACAATGACCACCATTTATTTTTATCGTTAGAAGCAATGTATATTATTTCTAAAAAAAGAAAAAAACCTGGCTCAAAGTTCTTCCTCGAAGAGATATATCTTCGCCAATAATGAAATCATTATATTAATTACAGCATATTTCCTTCAAAGCTCACGAAACCTTTTGTGCATCCTTTCCAAAATCCGTTTCTTCGGACAAACACGGTTTTCTTATTTAATAAAGCTTCTCCCTCATGCCTTCACAGCACCCCCTATTTCGACCCTCATACTTCTCTGCGAACACAAGAACCCAATCAAACGGACAAATGAGTCCTTTAAAAACATCGCTAGATGTAGCGGCGCGAATAACACAAGTTTCCGTTCAATTCAAGTCGATAACACTTCTTTAACATCTGAAACACAAAAGGAAGAAAATGTAAGAAATCTGTAACCACTCGGCACAGCCCCGGCTACGCACCAGGCGATATTGACCGTTGTGAGGGAACAAAAGAGTGATATACGCGTCATCTTTTTCTTTGTTTCATTCCTGCTTCTAGCATTTCCTCAGAGAAGAAATTCTGAGCTCTGGAACAATACAAAAGCTCTTAATGATTTATAATTCTTTCTTTGGAATAATTCTAGCTTAAAAATACATAATTACAGCATTAAGTATTCATGTGACACAACATTACTTTTCATAACCTTCGGTGATAAGACCTTTTGTAAAGCTGATTTCGGTAATTTGCTCCATAAGTCGTGACGAAAACTTTTTTTTTTTTTTTACTTTGAGATTTTTCTTACTTGTTCAAAATGAGAATGCGTATTATGGTTATTATCTGTCTAATAATATTTTTCGAAGAAACTCCATTCAATGGGCTTTGTATGTATTTTTTAATGCCACAAATAGTTTCAATGGAAAATCGTGAAGCGACACGGAAAGAAAAATATCTTCAAGAGAGCTTAATATTTTTAATTAAATTTGGTTAAATTTTAACAATCGGAGGTAGTTGTTTCAACTGTGTCCAGTACTGTCAACGAAAAGAAGGACTAAATACAACAAACGCAAGAAACTTAAACATGAGCAAGAACAATGCAAACGTCGAACTTTAACCCCTTAACGGTCGGGTAATTTTCAAGAAAACGGTCATAAAAGTGCCTATTTTTTATCCCCGAAAATTATATAAAAATATGTGTATGAACTACGTATACATTCATTTTTAATTTTTGATTTGTTTTAATTTTTGAAGTTTTAAACACTCCAGCCCGGAAATATCACGGGAGCGAGAAATAGAAGGCGAAACCTCAGCCCGTCATTTTCACGGGAGCGAGAAGGAAGAGGTTAAATAAACAGTTAGCTTTAAGTTGAACAAGATGAATGCAAACGTCAAACTTTAAATAAACAGTCAGCTTCAAGTTGAACAAGATGAATGCAAAGTGGTGAATATATAGAAACAAAAATTTAATATTACTAAATAGTTTGAGGATTCAAAGCGTGACAAGACTCAAAATTGCAGTGAAAACTTAAAACTTGAATTTCAGTGGTACAAAGAGCTGAATTTTCGTTTAAATTTGATCCTTATTACCATTGCAATTAAAACTTCAAACTCGTATTCAGTGGTACAAGGACCTGATTTTTCTCTTAAACTTCATCCTTCTTACCTTAGTTTACACTAAATGAAAGAAATGTAGCCAATTGATAAACGAGTCTTTTTTTTTTTTTTCTATGCAAAATAATGTTTTTAATTTTTTTTTTTTTTTTTTTTCAAAATCGTAAGGCTTTTTTTCCTCTTGCAATAATCGAGTTGTAAAAAAGTGAAAAAAAATAAACAAAATTCTACATGTTTACATAATGCCTTAACATGTTAGACAAAATATTATACGGCAGAGCTCCCAACATTTATTACCCGGGTAAATATCTATACCGTAAAAGATCACTTCACAAATTACGTCATTGTAACCTTATCAAAACGTTTTCTAGAAAATTTCAATTACTTCCTCTGCTGTAAAAGTAAAATTAATAATATTTTCTAAATATTGCATTATCGACTAGATTCAAATTTAAGCCATTTTACCAAAAATTATTAATCTACATTGAAGACATCAGTTTGTTTTAAGCATATTTTACTAGATGAGAAATATTTAATTTCATTTCCACATTATTCATTAAATTTAGTTTATTGCTTTAAATCTGCTCACGTACGAGAAACAATCAAAAAATTTAAATTAAAAAAAAATCTTAATGAAAAGCTAGAAATCATAGAAATGTTTCAACGTCAAAACAAGTTAGCTATCATAAAAATATGAATCTCATTTGCGTGATATATGTGAATAAATCTAGTTATCTTCTTTTAATTGGGATTTTTTTGCTGAAACTTAGGATACGAATTTAACAATACCACATTACTGATTAAACTTCAAATATAATAAATATCTTCGTTGTTTTTAGCTTGTTGCGGAGCGCAGAATTTCCGAAAGAATCACTTTAATTAAATATCTTTTGCAAACAAAGTTTTAGAGTTCTTCAAAAATATTCAAATGACGTATTTTTACTCGGAGATTAAATTTTAATTTACAGATTCCCATGAGACTTTAAATGTTTCAAAAGTTCGAGTGGCATTTAATTAAATGTTTCACTTTCTCACTAATTCCAGTATTATATTAATCTCAGCTAAATTATTTTGTACCACTTTATTAGTCTCGAACGCTTTTATTTATTTCATGATAATGTTTTTTAAAAAATATAATAGTGTTTTGAACCTGTCCAGGTATAAAAGTATAAATCATTTAAAAGAATACTTATCGTTTAAAATATAGAAATGTCAAAATTGGTGATCGCAAATTATTTTATTTTTCAAAGTGGGACGCATTCCAAAGTGTATGTTCAACCAATGCATAGTAGAACACCCCAAGAGCGAGGGCAAAATTATTAATAAACATTAAAGACGTACCAATATATTTATATAGGTACGTCTATAATGTTTGTTAACCCTTATTCTCATAAAGTAGCATATATGCTACCTGGGGTTTTCCCCTACTTTTTATTTGTTAGCAAACAGAAAGTAGGGGAAAGCCCCAAGGAGCACATATGCTACTTTATGAGAATAAGGGCTAGCAAATAACAATGCAACATACTTGCTGACGTCACTTAACAAATCGAAAGTAGGGGAAAACCTCAGGTAGCAATATGCTACTTCATGAGAATAAGGGTTAATTGTTTGTTAGTTTGTCGTAAACAAGCAAAGTGAGTGAGTGCAAGCCATTGCATTACGCTTAAAACCTTTCTAAATTAATATTTTTGAACAAACGAGCAATTACATGAGCCATTCAATGCACGCATCGATTAACTCCACTTTTTAAAAGTGTCCTTATTTTAGCTTTAACCTTTATTCTCATAAAGTAGCATATATGCTACTTTATGAGAATAAGGGCTAGCAAATAACAATGCAACATACGCGCTGACGTTACTTTACAAACAGAAAGTAGGGGAAAACCCCATGTAGCATATATGCTACTTTATGAGAATAAGGGTTAAATGATTCGTTTATTTAGAAAAGATTAACATCTCCGTTTTGAAAAAAGAGCAACTCTCAGTATTAATTAATTGGCATAATTAATCAAAAATCGTTTTAATTTACCTATATTGCATTGCTACTAAAATAAAATACTAAAAGATAAGACCCGTAAAGTTTTCCAACTGTTCGCAAGCCTTTTTTTCTGTCTCCTGAAAAAAATTTTGTTTTTAAGAGTTGTTACATTTTCGAAATTAACGATTCAAATGTGTTCGATTGACGTAGAGAGCAAAAGAGTATATGAATTTAAAATGCACTTAACCTAAATTTTATTATAAATTCACATATTCTCTCTCTGTACGACAATCTAACACTTTTGAAGCCTGAAATAAGGACGTTTTAAAAAATAGGAGTCTATCAATATGTCCACTGAACGGCTCATATTAGGTACCCAGATATTATTCTCAAGGGCACTAAGCAAGTCTTATGTACTAACGACCTTCTTAATTAAACCATTTGACTTGTGTCAAGCATCACTAGGCAATGTTTGGAGTCTGTTGAATGACCGGTATTCCGACCAATTTGTCTGTCGTTTAATCTACGTGTGTTTATCTTAGGATCTACACTTAGATACGGATTTAGTCTTTTTTTTTCTCCCATTTCTCTCTTAATTCACCATCACTTTTACCCTTTGAATTTATGTTTCACAAAGGAATACCTTTAACCATAAAATATTTTAACATAGTTTTAATAAGCATAATTAATTTTGAATTATATTAGTTTTCAATACAGTCTAAAATAAACTGTTTAGGTGCAACGTAACCAGTTGTGGGTTTCTCCAAAATAAGCACTAAATACTCTTATAATATCTGCTCACGTACGAGCAGATATTATAAGAGTATAAGAGTATAAAATATTGAGTCAAATATTTGTAACGGATTCAAGTCGGAGTCGGGAGATTCAGGACTCGAACACTCGCTGCCAATGCATCCCTCAGCGACGAAGATTTCAAAATGCTTATGTTATTGCTACCTTAAAGTTGTCGTAGTTTTCCTCTAATAGACATGCAAAACTGCCTGTCTTTGAGAAGACATATTTCCATCAATTAAGGGGGGAAATACATGTAAAACGGCGTATTAAGAGAAATTTTCATGACATTTTTTAACGCATAAAGAATAAATATATTTTATTGAAATTTTTAGGTTATTTTATAGATATATTGAAGAACAATTACTGAAATTTTCAAACATTTTTCTTGAAAAATCACGGAGACATCGGCTGCTGCACACTGTAAGTCGCCACCCAGGTCGGCAGTTTGCGTACATCCTGGAGGTCACAATTTTTATCTGAAATCAATTTTTTTTATCTACTTTTTTTATAAGTGTCTCTTCTAAATGAACTAAAATCATTACAAAAAATTGAAAATTTCTATTTTTTTTAGAATGGGAAAAATTAAGTACGATTTTTAACCGTTTTTTTTTTGTTGTTGTTGTTCTTTTTTTACAATAAAAAAAGTAAAAATAAAGATATGTTTGTGATTCTAGTTCAACTAAAGCGTGTATATATAAAGAAAATGTGTGCTAAGTTTGATAAGGATTGATCAAAAACTCTGCGAGCTAGAGTGTACGCAAATTCGAAAAAAGTAGTTTCGAGAAAACCGCGTTTGAAGAAAAGAGTGGTATTGAACGTAAATTTAAGGCAGTAATGAATTAATTTTTTTTTATACTTATGTATACCAATACTTATAGAAATTTCTATCCGAGGTCTCAATTGTTAAATGAACTAAAAGGATATCCGCTAACGTTCTATAATCCCCTTCAGGTCATTCATGAGGAACTACCTGCTCAACTGCTCCAAAAGAGGCGCTCACTCAAATGCTTATAACTTTTAAACGACTTGGAATTTTGCTTTGAAATTTACAGGGTATATTATTGAATAGTAATAGAAATATAATTTCACGTTAATTTAAAGCACAAATGAGCATTAAAACGCAGACATATGTTTCGGGATTGCTTGGAATCTCTTTTTCAATGCAACAGGGAGCTTCTAGATGCAAAACATCCAAATGTAGCAGACAAAACAACAAAAATTTGTTCTTTCTGTTTATTTTTGTTTATAGAACGGTTTTGTTTTTGTTTTTTCCCCTTATGTTTTGTTTGTTTTGATTTTGGATATGTCTCAGGTTAACAGATTTTGTAATCTACGAATTAAAAAGGTTCGGTTTTTGAACCATTTAAAATTTCTCCAGGCTTGCAGGCGCAAGAAAGTCATTCCTAACTTTATCACTTTGAAGTGTAATTTACCGCCTTCTGTTAGGGTTGATAAGGTAATTTTTCGTTCCAAATTAGCTTTACTTAGAGCTTCTATCCTGGAAACTAGGAAAAAACTTTCGTTCATAGAACGTGAACTTTATGATTTACATCTTTCTGTATCTAATTCTAATTTCGATTTTGATTCTATTGATAGAATGTCATGGGCAAGAGCTCTTCATTCATCTAACTGTCACAAAATTACTTTAAATAAGAAATTTACCAAGTTGTGTAACGATTCAAATGTTCCTGTTCCGGCTGATTTGCCTCTTGTTAATGGGAATGCGGTTGTAAATCTTTCGAAATTTCCTTTGAATAGTAATGAAATTAATGCTTTGAAATGTAATAACAATTTTGCTTTGGCTAAAAAGCCTTCTTTTTCTGAACTTATTGCTCCGGTTGAAAAAGCTTTCAAATTTAGTGCTTTAACTTTCACTCAAAAAGAGTTGGTTCGGCATCTTATTGCTTCCAATGTTGATTTCAATTCAAAAGTTCCTAATATTGGTTTTACCCATTCTGTGAAACGCTGTGTCAATAATTTAGTCTCAAATTCTGATTTGGTCATTACCAAAGCTGACAAGGGTGGTCAGGTTGTTGTTCTTAATAAATCATCTTATGTTGAAAAAACTGATGACTTAATTGCTTCTGGTCCTTATTCTGAAATTTATAAAGATCCTAGCGACAAGGAGTTAAAAGCTATTTCTTCTGCTGTTGAGTCTGTTCATTCTATTCCTTTGATTGCTAAACGGTCTGTGATTCCTTTTGCTGCTAATTGTGCGCGTTTCTATGCTTTACCGAAGGTACACAAGGCAGGTATTCCTTTCAGACCAATTGTTTCCAATATTGGCACTGCTTCATATAAACTTTCCAAATATTTAGTTTCTGTATTTTCTCCACTTAGGAGTCTGAATGTTTTCACTGTTAAAAATTCCACCGATTTTGTTAAGAAACTTCATAACTTCGTTCCGAACAACTCGGTTATGGCCTCTTTTGATATTAATTCTTTGTTTACTAATGTTCCTGTTGATGGCGCTTTGACTTGCCTCAGGAAAAGGCTTTCTGAATTCCATTTTACTGCTGTGGAAATTGAGGAATTAGTTTTTTTTACTCGTGTGTGCTTGCAGCAGAGCACTTTTGTATTTAATGGTAAATTCTATGCTATGGTTGATGGCCTGGCGATGGGAAGTCCTCTTAGTCCTATTTTAAGTGATTTCTATATGCATTATTTTGAGGAAAAACTATTCCAGAAATTGCAATTTCAATTTTATGTTCGTTATGTGGATGATTGTTTTGTCTTAACGGACAGTAACTTGTTAGGTATTGATGATGCTCTTTCTATTATGAACTCCATTGATCCTAATATCTAGTTTTTTTGTGAGAAAGAACTTAATAGTATCCTCGAGTTTCTTGATGTTTTGATTTCTAGGAGTGAGTCTGGTTTCACTACTTCTGTCTATCGTAAACCTTTCGCTGTTTCTTTACCTCCTCATAGACTATCGTCTCATCCTCCCAACCAAAAATATTCGGCTTTTAATGCTCTTGTCCATCGTGCTATTAATATTTGCTCTTCTCCTGAGCTTCTCAAGATTGAACTCAACTATCTGAAAGCTGTAGCTGTGGATAGAGGATTTTCTCACTCTTTAATTGATTCTATTCATAACAAACTTTCTAAAAAACTTCTGGTCCCAATCATGTGGTTTCTAGAAAGAATTTGGTTGTGTTACCATTCTTTCATTCTGTCAGTTTTCGTGTTGCTAAAATCCTAAAAAGGTTTCAATTTCAAGTCATTTTTGCTCCTAGCAACAAACTTTCCTTCTCTTCTCTTAAAGATCCTGTCGATCAACTTAACAGTTGGGGTATTTACCAAATTAATTGCCGTTGCGGCCTTTCTTACATTGGACAGACAAAACGTGCTCTGAAAATTCGGTTAAATGAGCATAAAGGTAATGTACGAAAGCAAGAGTTAAATAAGTCTAGCATTGCTCAACATTGTTGGAATTCCAACCACTCTTTTGATTTCAATTCTGGGAAAATTATTCAAAAATGTTCTTCCCCTTTAGAGCTTGACTTTTGGGAAGCTTATCATATTAACAGGAATAGTTCTAACTGAGTTAATGATTCTTCCTCAACTCCTTATTTTTCACAGGTCTGGCATAAGTTCCTTTAATTTGTTGTTCTTTCCTGGTTTTCTTGTTAGTTTCCTTTTTTGTGTCTATTTTGTAATTTTTTCTCCCCCCTCCCCCTCCTTTACATGTGTACTTTGTTTTCCTTTTTGTTTTGGTATTTCCTGTACTTATTTTATTTCCATTTTATTCTTTGTATTTTATTTTATTATTTTTGCAATTGTCATGTATTTTTACATTTTTATGCATGTTGTCGTCTTTTTTGCTTTGTTTTTATTGATATTCCTTTTTACTTCCTGAACTTTCAACTGGATTCGTTTGTTGCCCTCTTATTGGTACTTTCCCTGCTACTTCTACTTCCACTTCACACTGCCTTCATTCTCATTGGTCTACTGTTAATTCTTAGGCTATATAAGGTTTGTTTTTGTTGTTTTGTCTGCTTCATTTGGATGTTTTGCATCTAGAAGCTCCCTGTTGCATTGAAAAAGGGATTCCAAGCAATCCCGAAACATATGTCTGCGTTTTAATGCTCATTTGTGCTTTAAATTAACGTGAAATTATATTTCTATTACTGTTTACTTGCACAAAGTTAAATTATTATTATATTATTGAATAGTTGTAGAATCGATTTATGAAGAAAAAAAATTCAATTTTTTGAAACCTTTACACGTATTTCCCCCCTTAAAATCAAAGTCAAACCCGTAAATGATTAATTTTGAGTGGAACGAGCCAAACTTAAGTTTTGAAAAAACTGCTCAAAAGTCTTGGTTGGAATCCAGAATGAAACAAAAGGATAGTGTCACTAAAAATTAAGAAACAAAATACAGGTACAGTCGTACTGAACGACTAAGTGACCTTAAGACTAAACTTTAAATATGCATGACTGTAAATAACAAAAGAAGTATTTTGAGTGAAACGCCTGCAAGGCTTGAATCGTGTAAAAATCTTAAAAGTTTTTTTTTCCTCAATCAGACTGTAGATAGCAGCCTGCTTAGGCTACCAATAACGTCTCTAGCCAAAAAACATTTCAAATAATGTACTAGTTGTCTTTAAATTTTCCATTTTTTGCTTGAAACTTTTTTTTTCTAATTACCTTAAACAGTACTTTTAAAGTGGATATGAGAGTCTTCTCTAAAAACATTAAATAATAAACTTCTCAGTAGCCGTGTAAATTAAATAATTAGCATAATTGGATGCGTGATCTGGCTCGCGTTAAACTACAAATTCTTCATTCTCAAATAAACTTTCATAAATCAAATGTAACTTGAGCCCGTAAATAATATGACATGAGAATGGAGATGAATTTTGGAGATGAATTTTGAACGGTGTTCAAAGTTAAAAGCGAAAGTACTTATATCATTGTCGTTGCATTAAGTTCAATGCACATATTGTTCTTAAGATGTTTATCTTGATGATTTGAGTCATTATTAGTTTGCATTGGCTTAGAGAAAAATTGCCGAAATCAATGTTGGGTTTCTTGCATCTCGCAGCCTTAATATTAGGACGTCTTATTCTTAATCGAAATAAAATTTTTGTCATAAAATGATGTTTCGTATAATGACGCTATTTTTTCACTAAATAACGTTGCCCAACACTGTGAAAGATGCCTTTTCAAAAAAATAAAAATTAAAGGACTTGAAAGGACTTATATTCACCAGCCCATAAAAATGCAAAATGTAAATGCAAAGCTTACAAAACTTAGATTTGTTCTGCGATAACAAAACTGTATTTTTTACATACATACATATATAGATAGATACATACATATATACATATATATATATATATATATATATATATAATATATATACAGTAAAACCTGCAAAGTTGACCACCTGTCTAAGTTTACCACTAAGCTGCCTTCAAAGCTCGCGTCGGAGCTGTTTGTACACAGTGTGTCAAAGAATTTCTAAGACTACAGCTGTAAGTAAGCTTACAGTGGCGCTATCTGTGTTATCCAGCATTCGTGAAACTCCTTAACTATCAGCTGATTCGCTGCCAAAACCTTAGTTCATTTGTTACTATTTTATTACTATGATGACATTGACACTATACAAACAGCTTTGACGCGTGCTTAGGAGACAGTACCACAATGTGAGCAGGAACAGGCATTCAAATCGTTGTTAAACCGCTGTAACAAATGTATTGAGGCCAAAGGAGCTTATTTTAAATAAAAATACTTTTTAAAATATAGTTACTAGTTTTTATTTTGTTTTATATACCTAGTCTTAAAAATTCTTTGACACGCTGTATAAATATATATATATATATATTTAATTTTTAAACTTTCACTTGAATATTTACTTCTACTTCAGTTGACCACCGAATATTTCTTAAAAAATAGGATGCAACTATACTTGATAATATTTCGATATATATTCATAACATGGGGCATTTTCGCATTTTACCTTTAAATAAAAAGTACAGCTAAAAATACCTTTCCTCACAACCCCCCTCTTCTCCCCTCCCAAACACAACTGTTTTCGTCTCTAACAAAATTTGCGTCTGACGGCTTAGTAACCCCCACGACTTCCCAGCATTCTAAAGACCCCTCTATCTCGTTTTCGCCTTCCGAAAGCGAGTATTTTAACATTAGATTTCATGGTTTTCACAGCCACTTTCCAAATCTCAACGGATTTCAAAGAAGTAATAGAAAGAAAGAAGTAAAAAGAATAAAATAAAATATAAAGGAAAAATAAAATAATCCTAAGATCCCTTGAAAGAGCACTTAACTAGTACTTTTCTTCTGATTTGATTTGCGCAAAAGGGCAGACAGATTTTGCACTTGTTGCCCCATGGTTCCCAGTCAATCGAAGATTCTAGAAAACTGTCACGTCCCATCCGCGTTCCTTGAAGCTTCCTAAAATGCCCTTTGCTCTGTGATTCGGAAATAAGTTTCTCAAGTAGATGAATGGATGCAAATGAATCGCTGAAGAAGCTCATCTGAAACTGCGTGGGGAGCATAATTGCAGAAGACGTTCCATACATCTTCTTCAGTCTAAAGCACTGGGATTACTAATTGTACTTTTTCTTTTATTTTTTACGCTCGTGAATGCATTTAACGCTATAAATAGACTATTTTAATGCGTCTTCGGTGCATCTAATGACGTACTTTGAAATGGATAAAAGCTTGTTTGCGGCACAATCACAATGATTAATTTAGGAAGCTTTGAGACTCTTTTCGCAGTAAAATTAACGTTTTTGTAAACATCAAAGACTAATGAAACCTTATCAATACATTGTAACTCAAGATATACATAATGAGGCGTTGTCTATTAGTTCTAATATATGAACGCATATGAAATGATTGCTCCGATATGAGAAGAGTGTTCCACGCATCTATAATCACTTAACTGGGATATAACTGAACTCAACGCATTTGATATTACCCATATATTAAGCAAGGTTGAGAACTAACATGTGACTCTCAATTGATTAAACATACGTCTAACGTAATTATCCGTGATTAATGTCTTCGGATCTGTCATTAATATATAATTACTGCCTCCTCAAATGAGGGCAATGATCCGGAAGAGGATGTAGCAAGGAAAATGGGCAGTTGTGGAGGATAAAGAATTGATCACAAAAGGAGAATATTTAAATACAATTATAGAATCATTTTTGCAACCGGATATTAAGCAATAATCATCTTGTTGCGAGCTCCATGCAAATTGATTTCACAAAATTAGTGTCATTGTGCGGCAGCTATGAGGAACTAGATAAATAATTAATTTATTAAATTTATATGTATAAATGGTGTTATTAATTTCTAACTATTTATTTCTGCCTCCGATGAAAGAATTGATTAAATACAAGATTTAGCAGTTTGAATATAAGGATAGCATTTGTGTCACATCTCAAAAAGAATAAGCAATAAATTACTGAGGGAGAAAAGTTTGGTATTATTATTACATGGGGACTATTAGTTACATCGGATGATACGAAACAAAGTATTAAATTTGAAGGCTGTGTTATAATTATTTTAATGTAGTTGTGTTAAGGAAGTGGATGACATAATTTGTCAAAATATTTTTTAACAAATGGGTTGCAAATTTTGAACAATTAAGCTGTGTTCCTTTTACAGGAGCAGTGGATTATGTGTCTCATTCTTTTTCGTAGTATGAATTACAATTTCCAAATACGTTGAAGATTGTTAAAATTAAAGATAAATTTGGGAAAAGCACTGAAGCTTTTATTATATTATTGCATCATTTAAAAGAAACTCAGACCTTTTACTGCGATACATTCTCCAAGAGATTTAAGCATTTTCTTCTCGGAAATTTAATTACATCTCTTTTCTATAAAATAACCTTCGTTATAATCTTCTTTCGAAGGTTTATTCTTTCATTTTCAACCCAACCTCAACTTTTATTAATGTTACTTCATCGTTAGTGCATTTTTAGAAATAAATGATAATAATTGTGACTTTTTATTATCCAAACCTGTTCTCTTCTACTAACGATTTATACTTTTTTAAAAAGTGCTGTAGCAATATTTTTGTAAAACAGGTAGCATTCGATTATTGCAGTCTCAATCATTATTCCTTTCAATTTCCCCATACGTTTTATTGAATCGTATTACAGTTGCTAAAAATTGCTCGTGTCTGTTTTGCCTAAAAATTACTTTCCACTTGCCTTCTGTAGTCAAAAACTGTTTTCATCTTCGACAGAGGTTTTCCTATGGAGCCTCCCACTACGATCACACCATGACTTCATTCGAAAAGTAGTGTTTTGACTTTTGTGTGTAAGTTAAAAACAAGTATAAACTAGGATCATTCTGAGTAATTAAAAAACATTTTTTTACTAAAATATATACTCTTAACCGTACAACTGAGCACATTGTACAAAAGTCTTTAATAAAAGTAACTACAAAAATACTTTATAAATACACAAAAATAATTTATTTATAATACTAAGTATCGAGAGATAATGCCCTTTTCAAAGAGATATGGTGCTCATAATAAATTTTCTCTGATACTGCTATAGTCACATACATTTCTCTTGAGATATCCATGCCGCCACAGTAAATATGGGAATGAAGTGAGATATGTCTGTTATGATTATCCAAAATATGAGAATATAGAAAAGTCGATTTTTACATTGTTTTTATGTTGTGAAGTTGTGAAATGATATAGCCGTTAAGTAAACATCCCATCTGTTGATTCATTACAGTAGAGTCTCGCTATACCAACGTATCGACTTGTTAAGACATAAATTAAGTGCGGAGACATCTTCTAGTGACCTTCGAAGACTGAGTTTTCTTCTTAAGTGTGTGTAAATTAGTTATTTTCTGTGTTTAGTAGAGATTAAAAACGATTCTACAGAATTGTGGAATGGAGCCGACATGTACTGTAAGTAACCAACTTACATTCCAATTTGGTTTAGGGCGTTTTCATCAAACTTAGCTGGATGTACGTCTCTATTTCATCTCTTTGTATAACAATAAATATACGCTTTTCCTCGAACGTCGTTTTAATTTCTCTTATTTTTAAGTTTAAAAAACCGGTATTTTTTCTGAACCATGGTCGGAAAATGCGGATTTTTGGAGTAGCGAGGTTCGAAATAGCGGGACTGTACTGTATTTCATAAGCAGTGGCGCACAGCTGTTGAAGCGTCATCTTTTATATTAAGGGGGAAATAGACAAAAGCTGGAAATTTTAACCACACGCACTGAAAATGACATACCATACCCTCCTCTAACCTGTTAGGGCTCCAACCTGCTTCATACCTTAGACGACAATCACATGACAGCGTGCTTGCTCAGAAAAATCTAAGTCTCACCCACATGTAAATGTTAAACATAGATGAGCTCTGTACCTCAGCGGTAAACTATTGCTGTAAGCATTGGATTGTTTAGAATCTCGATTCAGTCAGGTTTTAATATGGTTACGCTTACCAGCCCGAAACAGAAATTTATGTTTTGCTTACACATGTGTTTTGTAGTTTAAGTTAGTTGTTTTCTCAGTTTAGTTATCTTTTGCAGTTTAGTAGGAAATGATTTAAAAGTAAAACCAGACTAACAAAATTGGTTCAGCCGAGATCCACAAGCAATCAATTTTTGTTACTTAGGAGAGTTTACCTCAGAGATACAGAATTGAATTAATTTATTGGCAAAAAAAATATGTTAAAGAAACTTCTCACTTCAAAGAGCTTAATCGGGTTAACTACCCTAAAATTTCAAAAAAATCGATTTTATTTATCATCGTAAATAGTAAAATGCACCTTCGAAAATGCGCCCTTATTGTTTTGGAAAGATTGAAGCAATATTTATTAATGTACATTTTAAATACCCAAGAAACTAAAAGTTCGTTTTTTTGCAATAAAACAATAACAATGGTTTGATTTGAAAAATACATATTTAAAAGTATCGATAATCAAAAAATATTTTTTTTCTCATTCTAATCATAAATAAACAAACTGTACTTTGATATTATTTTATATCACAACTTTATTGCCAGCTTTTAATCTGCAGAATACAAAATAACTATTTATTTTGAATAAAACAAGGAGTATACCTCTTAAATACAGTATTTATTAAGCAAAACTTATTGGTATACGTAAAATATTACATAGAAGGATCTTCGTCGAAGCGAATTATTTCGTGTTAAAACTGTCAATCTATTTGTTCGAGATATTTCACATGGTCTCTTTAATATATTCGAGCGATCCGAACAATTGATTCAACAAACGGGAAATGGATTACCATATATCTATTCGCTAGAGGATGTATTCTTGGAAATGCTTTATGTAAATGCTGAAGATCCGAAGACGATTTTCTCAGAGGGTTATATTTAGGTATGGTACAGTTGTGTTTTGCATAATTCAATATTTTGATTTGTTTCAAGTAAGGAATTTCAGAAAGTTTGTTGTTTCGAGAAAGTATGTATTTTCTCTCTCTAAGCAGAAAAGTATTATTTACCGCTACATTGATTTCGATATTCAAAAAGATTTTTATTGCTTATTCTAATTATAAATGAACCTACAGTAATTTGCACTATAGGATAATCTGACTAGTAAATAAACACTACCCAGTAAATAAGCACTTTGTAGTTTTTTTTTCTTTTTAATAAGGTTTCAAAAAACATTTTTTTTTTTTTTTTTTTTTTGTACATTAATTGACCACAGGAGGTTTCTGCCATTCGATTTCAAGCTACCTGCCACCTGAATGATTATTTTGATCACATGAATTTCTCCTGAAAAAATTATGAAGTTGTTGTGTCTGAAACTCTCAACGTCTCTTCTACAGTAATAAGAATAAACATAGCGGGTATAACTACTTTAATTGCTATTAACTGTTTTTATTAATATTATTTTCTGATATTATGGAATGAAAACGAACTATTCATTTGTAGGAAATTATTTGAATTGTTTCAGTAATTGTAGCAGGTGTAGATTTTGAAGTTCAGTCACTGGTCGGAAAAATGGGCAAAACCAGGGAATGAACACATGCTCTTTCACTTGTAATGATGCTTTATGTTGCTGTTTCTAATAAATGAACAGGGCGTACTGTTGGCTAAGGACGAACGGGGCCGTTCACCTACCCAGAAGGCATCGTATGTCCGGTATCAGACTGATTTTTAAATACCCAGAACGCCTATTATTTAAATATATTGCATCCGATCAATTTTTGAATAACCAGTATCCGAATTTTAAACATCCGGAATTCGACTGATTTTCAAATATCCCGAATTCGACCGATTTTCAAATATCCCGAATTCGACCGATTTTCAAATATCCGGAATCCGACCAATTTTTAAATGTCCGGTATTCGACCAATTTCTAAATATCCCCTCTCCGACCGGTTTTTGAATACTCGATATCTGCTTGGTTTTTAAATATCCGTTATCCGAACGATTTCTAAATATTCGGAACCCAACTATTTTTTAAATATCCGGAATCAAACTATTTTTTAAATATCCGGAATCCAACTATTTTTTAAATATCCGGAATCCAATCGATTTTTAAATTATCCGGAATCCAACCGATTTTTAAAAATTCGTATGTGACCGATTTCCAACCATCCGGAATCTGACCGATTTTTAAATATACGCTATCCGACCAATTTGAAAATATCCGGAATCTGATTGATTTTTGAATATCCGTTATCCGCCCGATTTTCCACTCTCCTGAATCTGACCGATTTTTAAATATCCGCTATCCGACCAATTTCCAAATATCCGGAATCTGATTGATTTTTGAATATCCGTTATCCAACCTATTTTCAACTTTCCTGAATCTGACCAATTTTTAAATATCCGATATCCGACCAATTTCCAAATATCCGGAATCTGATTGATTTTTGAATGTCCGTTATCCGACCGATTTTTAAATATCCGACATCCGACCGATTTGGCAATAATCCTATATGACCAACTTTTAAATATCCGGAACCCGACCGATATTTGAACAATCGGTGCACACAAATGATCTGAATTTGCGCTGAAAATCGTTTGATCATGAGAGTTACAAAGCGCTTTTCTTTTCTTTCCCCAATGCGGGAAATATTCCTCAAGAATAGTTGTATGTAACTAGTTACATGCCGATTTTCCTAAATTATATGTATACATGTTCTATTTTTACGCTTGTACGCTTATTTTTTCATTTTTTATTTATTTATTTTTTTAATTTTCATAACGTTTTGCAAATTTCATAACGCATATTTATTTTTCGTTTTGAAAGTGTTTTTCTATAAGATAAACTGGATTAAAAGCAATCTAAAAAAGGCTCATTGCACTTCTATGAAACAACAGCCATTGATCATTGGTATTTGCATTCGTGCTCCTTAGTACACCGCAAAACTGGAATTTGATGCAAAATTGCTAACAAAATTAATAACTGAGCTTGACTAATAATGTAAACATTAAAAAAAAAATGTTGTCATGTCAACTGATTAAAAGAAATATATTTCCAAAAGAATGTTAAAAAAGTAAGTTCTTGTAATATATACTTAATTATCAAAAATATTATGAAAAGATACATTTTTAATTTTCCAATTTAATTTAAAGTATTTTAATGATGTAAAAAATTAAAAATACTATACAGCAGTTTGAGGAAATACATTTACTTATTTATTCATTTTTTACTTAGTTTGGAATCAAATGAAGTTTTTTTCTTCTAATTAAACTCAAGTTTTTTAATAATTTACAGATTTAATTAACTTTTTTGAATAAAATTTAATTATATTTACACAAAGTTCCTAAATATGTTTAAAAAAAAGAATTATCACTGTTGAACTATTCAAAAACTTCTACTTACAGATCCGAAGAAAATATTGAAATAACGTTTTCATTGATTGAAATTCAAAAATACTTCCATAATGTTTGAATTTTGTAGCTGACGTCAATGTAAGGATGCTTTCACACCAAAGGCAACAAAGACAAAAACTTGTCTTTTCTTGTCTGTGTAATTGCAAAGTTTTTTTTTTTTTTTTTTTTTTTTTTGAAGGCAAAACTATGCTTTGCGCTTAGCACCCTAACACATGACAGATAGAGGGGCCTCGAAACCTCTTATGTCCCGGGATCTCATGCTCCGTCATGATTGGCACCATTTTCTACACGCTGTCAATGGTTACTTAATATTTTTAACCCGCACCATTTAGCTCGACCCAACTCGGCCGTAATCGGTAGTCGTCCGATTAATCCATTCACGAGTCTGACTCGTGATTTCCTGTTTGTGTTAAAATCTTCATCACGAGTCAGACTCATTAAAGTTTGGCAAGGGGTTAACAATATTATTGCAACCATAGCCAAAACTTCTAGTAAGAAAAAGTTGAAAAGTATTAAGTATTTCCTACGTCAGCATCCTTACTGCCATATCCTAACTCAACAATACCCTAACAGTATTGCATAGTATTAATTTCAGTTTCTAGGGACATTTTCTAAATAAATATTCGACTTAAATCTATTAATATTTTTCCACAGCTCCTTTGTTAGCACGATGAACGTGGAGCACATTTGAAAATATATTTGTTTGTCACTTCTATGGAGATATTATTTCTAGTTCGTTGTAAAGATCCATTTAATCATGAAAATTAGAAACAGCTCAATTATTCAAATTTATTTGGTGGTTCTCGTATGTGACATTATTACCTTAGAAAGAGCTAATTTGTTTCGGTATCGCACCATTTCTGAAATTAACAAGTTTCCGAAACAGAAATCGTAATGTGCACTATAAGGCTTAATAATTCACAGTGAATACAAATTACTTTTTTGAATAATTTTCATTTCGAAATCGTAGAAAATTGCGTGCTCGGATGCGAAATATAATTTGTGAAGTGATATAAACTTCGTGAAAAATTCAAATAGTGTAGTGTTTTAGTGCTGAAACATATAAATAAAACTTAAACATTGCTGGTGGGATCATGCTCTGAATTATTTAATATTTATTGTTGTTATTTTATCCTCTGAATCACCATTTTAATTTTTTATGAGCTGAAAAATTTCGATGATTGTATTTTTATTTATTATAAAATATTACTACCAGTTCGTTAAAAACTTTAATAGGAAATATAAACAAGTAAGATGCATAAGCTTTGCCATATATTTCGAGTAAAAAAAAACCAGGCATTGAACGCTTTAATTGTTGTATTTGATAATATTGTAGTATAGACATATTTCGTTCTTAAAACTTATTTGTGAGTTTAGAGATTTTAAATGAGGAATTATTAAAGGTACATATAAATTGTTTTTGGTCTGCAAGTAGAAAACTTCCTTGGTCAAATTTATTTATTTAATGAGTGTCATTACCGGAATAAGGAAGCGAGCTTGTTTTTAGAGTACAATTTTGTTTATTTCAAAATGTGTTGAACCGGAAGCTTAGCAAGAATTTTTTTAAAGAACGAAATCAGTATAGTTAAAATAAATACTAGGTGGTAAAAGTTGAAGTAATTCGCATTTTATGGCAATTTCATATAGACATGGCGGTATTAGAACATAGAGTTTATAATGTCTATGTATTAGAGGATGATATATTCGTATTAAGAATTAACCATTAAAAAATAATCGGGAGTTAAAAGGCTACTAACATTTGATCACTCAGATTCTACGGTTACGCACAGCTTTCAAAACATCTCCCCTGCACACAGTACGCAGGCACAAAGCCCGAGGGGTTTCACTTTCACTGATGCTTTTTCCAGCTCAATATCCCCATTAATGTTTTAGGAATGTAATTTATTGACCCGAAGTTGGGGAGACGTCCGGACCTGGCGACGTCAACCATACCTATGCCAGTGGTTTAAACCTCAGTTATGGGATGATTGAATCTAGCACTGAATTGCAAGTAAAAGATGAACCAGATGTTGGAAAAATGGATGTTCCAATCTTCATAATTACATAAATTTATTTTCACGGATTCTTCAAAATGCGGGCAGTTTCTGAAAGCTATACTTTAAAAAAACATTGCGTTATAAAAATATCATGATTGTAAGAGGTAGTTTTGCTACTTAAAGACAGATTCCGTACACTTAGGGATATCTTGTTACCGTGTTTAATCAGCCTAAATATTACTGTATATATATATATATATATAAGAGAGAGAGGGGGGGGGGGAGTAGAAAATCGTTCAGCGACAATTGCAATCCACAAGAGCAGTACTGCGAAAGCTTTCACTGCAAAACTCGTACTCTGAATACGACTATTCCTCGAAAAAAAAAAATCTTCACGTAGTAGAGTAAAAATTCTTTCTAAACGCAGTTGGCCTTCACGAACATTCCACACGTAATCATACTTTTTATTACAGCGTAATCACCCTTTTTTTTTTTCTCCTAAAAATGCTCCAAAACTACTTTGACAAGATTAGTATGATTTCCAAATCCATAAATGTTTAAATTCTAGAGCAACATATTTTACTCTTGGTATTCTATTTCCATTACAAAAATTTTATTTTTCTTTATCTGTTACTTTAAGTATTTTTTGTTTTTGTAATTCATCAAGTTCCCAAAAATTTATTCATCAACATAAATATCAGCATTAATATTTTATTCAACTGCGTAGTTTTTTGTTCAAAATACAAAAGAGCCAATTTTAAATTGAAAAACTACAACAATAAAAAATGTTTAACAAATTTCACTTGACAACAAATTACATATAATATTCTAGAATTTCCCCCAGGGGGAAGTGTTTTATTCCCCCTGTTTACTTTGTAATGAATAATTCAAACCAGAATTAAATTTTAATACTTTGGTGTTTTCTTGATTTAGAAAAAAACGCGGAAGTTAATTTTTGTTATAGATCACAAGATGTAAACTTGCCCAAGAGGGGATTTAATTATCTCTCTATTTATAGCCCTGAGCGACTGCCTGTTTTCTCTTTCTTCGCCTGTTGTCCTTTCTCCTTTGTTTTTTTTTTTTATTTTATTTTCTATTATTACATTAGCTTTTTTTTTTCAATCAATACATCACATTTGAAAAATATGGTATTTGTATCTGTTACCTGGCTCTTAACACATTATTAAGGATAATGAAAAGAGTTATAAAAGGAATGTAAATGTAAGAAGAAAATAAATAATTTTTCAGTAAAATAATTTTTCTATATTATCTATTGTTTTATCCTTCGAATAACCACAACAAAATCTTTCAATAGGTATTACAGAAAATCTCAGATATGTCAGGACATTTCTGTTGGTTTATGTTTTAGAGTGCAGTTCTGAGTTCGTTAATTGTGTTTCACCTTTAACTGTGCCATTGTCATAATTATAGTTTCCTAGTTCAATTCAGTTGAGTAATATCATCTCTTTTGCTCTTAAAAATATTCAATAATAATGCCAAGCACTGATCACTCAATAATCGGTTTAAATTATGCAGGGAGAATCCTGCATAGTTTTGTGACCCTACGAAAAACATTCGTTACTTCAAAATGTCATTTTCATTTAAAATCGTCTTGACAAAACTATCATTAACTGTTTTTTTAATATGTAGGGTCGGTTCGGGTAATTTTAAACATGGGGTAAATGTAAACAAGCTTCATAACTACACTTGTGGTGGTTTTGAAAACTTAACAGCTCGTAAGTGAAAAACTGGCAGCTTGGGGAAGACACTGAAAAAGTTTCGTACAACTGTGGAGGAATCACCATTGTTTGAAAATGACACAGTGAAAAAAGTTGTTTAACAAAATTTAGCGATCTTACATTTTCCTCTCCAGCTCATCTACAAAAGCGATGTAAGTGGTTTCAACCATTTTTATTTGTGAAATGGAATGATGCTAAAAACATTTAGTTATGAATTTCATCCTTTCTGCTATTTTTCATGTGCAAGTAGTTAGGTATTTACAATTACCCCATATATTTCGTACTCTGGGGTAACTGTAAACACTTAAATTTATTTTACTTCCAATCGTTTGGAAGACAATAAATATTATATTTTGATGTAAATTGCATTTTTGTGTCTATTTTACATAAATGTTGTTGTTGTTGCTAATTCCACTTGGAAATCCTCGCACCCCTTGCAGGGCTACCGGGAATTAAGGAAGCTGCTACGTCCCGAGGCAGTTCATGGGTGGAGAATTTCCTTTCCCTTCACTCTTAGGTCAAAAAAAATTTTGGCGTATTTGTAGTGCCGCCATCTGTTGTGATCCAAATACATAATGAGCCAAGTCGTACTTCACTGTTATGGTGGTCATCTATTAACGGAAGGCGCTCCTTACTTCTTTAATTCCTGGTCACTTTGCGAACGGGAACTTCGATACCCAAGCGGCAATTGAAACAATAACAACAATTAATAAAAATGTAAATTGCATATACTTTTGTACTTGAAACATTGTAACAAATAATGCACTTTGCGTAACAATAATGTGCAAAGGTATCTTTTTTAAGCTAAAAAAACTTTTGAATCGGGAGTTAAAAGGCTACTAACATTTGACCACCCAGATTCTATGGTTGCGCACAGCTTTCAAAACGTCTCCCTTGCACACAGTACGCAGGCTCAAAGCCCGAGTGGTTTCACTTTCACTGATGTTTTTTCCAGCTCAATATCCCCATTAATGTTTTAGGAATGTAATTTATTGACTCGAAGTTGAGACATCCGGACCTGGCGACGTCTACCTTACCTATGCCAGTGGTTTAAACCTCAGTTTTAGGATGATTGAATCTACCACTGAATTTCAAATAAAAGATGAACCAGATGTTGCCAAATGGATCTTCCAATCTTTATAATTGCATTCATTTATTTTCACTGATTCCTCAAAATGCGGACGAACGAATTAACGAAAGGCGCTCCTTACTTCCTTAATTCCTGGTCGCTCTGCCAACGGGAACTTCGATATCCAAGCGGCATTTGAAACAATAACAACAATTAATAAAAATGTAAATTACATATACTTTTGTATTTTAAACATTGTAACAAATAATGCACTTTGCGTAACAATAATGTGCAAAGGTATCTTTTTTAAGTTAAAATTTGAAAAAAAAAAATTTTTTGAAACCTTTACTTATGACCTAAAAACTACTTTTAAAATATTGTCCTTTTATCTCTCCACTTCTGTTATGAACTGCGATTATTACACGCGTCAGAGGTTTTATTGGCGTTATATGCTCATTTTGTATTGAACAGATGTTCAGCTTGTTAAGTCATTACCTTAGGATGCAGAAACTAGCACAAATATTAAGATTTAAATACCCTTTCTAAAACATGATTTCGAAATAAACATCTAACAATCTGGATTCTGACACTGAGAATTGAAAACCACCGATCTTGGTGGTTTCTACCAAAGAGGGAGAAGTAGAGAATTCGTATGACAGTCACTACTAATGGCCATTTGCGTTCTCACTCTAATTGTGATTGCTCCTTTTATCAGTCCCTGAATCCCCCGATTCCTCCGACTTTAATCAAAACAGATACCCTCTATGTCTGAATGCGAAATCTTGTTAGTATTTCATTAATGATGTAGTTTCACCCTTCATAGTGGGACGTCTAATTTATGACTGCCTTAATAAAAGGAATTGTAACTACGAATAGTTGTTTCGATTAATGATGGTATTTTTAGAACAATCTATAACGTGGGGTGGCCAACTTCTTTATTCCAACGACCTATTCTTCTAAACGTGAATGCAATACACTTATATCATGCACTGTTTCATCAAAATGTTTTTATATTTTCGCATACGCGTTCCATGCAACATGAAGAGTTGCGTGTGTTTCTGAGGTACGCCATTGGGTAGTGTAGTTGTTAACGCATTATTGACCAAGACTTCATATGACGTTTTTGACATAACCGAATGTGATTGACGAGGTAATATTATAGATTCTAATTGGGTAATAACTTAATTAAGAAAATTATTTTATTTCTAATTTTTACACCCGAACACCATCAGCAGAAACCATTAACATATAATGCAATTGAAGGAGAGAGCAAATATAAAGGCGCAGCTTTTCCCGCTTGAGCCATACGAGCGGCTTGTGATACATCACTCACACCACGCGCGGGCGCGCAATTGGCTCTTTGGCGATGACGCTCCATCAGCGTTGGCGCGAGATCGGCAGTAAACGTGGTAATTAGAAAAAGTATTTTGCAGTTTTGCAAGGCTTACTTAAAAACCAAACAAAAGAACAACTCAAACAAATTTTGGCCTTAAGATAATAACACGAATTCAACCTATGCATCTCCTAGATCCGGGTCACTACTGGAAGGCTAATAAAAATTCGAATATCTGTCAAACTATCGAACCGCCGATATGAGCGTTCTGATTGGTTGAGGAAGCCTTTGATCTGCAGTTCGATAGTTCAAATAGGCTGGTGAATAAAGGCCGTAAATATATTTTGTCTGAACTTTGTGTGCGTGAAGTTAGAATTTCCTTTTCAATAGTCGCTCTTTTTTAAACCATAAAATTTTACGAACATGATAAATTAATAATTACTGATTCAACAACTGGTGTATGACCATTGGTTTTACTTTTTTCCCCGTGCGTAAATTGAATGAACACCAATCTCGTGCGAAAACAAAGAGAGATTAACATATTTTACTAGTATACTTACTAGTCTTTTGGTTACAGCAGTAAAGTGACAAAACTTGAGAAATTAATGGTAATACATAGCTAAGTTTCTGTCGGAGAATCTCAAATAAATGAGTTACACTACACTGAAAAAATGTTTAATATACTCTTCACTGTATCAAAGTTCAAGGCCGTCGAGAGGGGGGGGGGGAGTCAGAGGCCCGGCATTTGGAGGAGGACATCGGAGTAGTATAGAAGGTAATACGTTTATATGGCTAAGATGCAAAAGTAATGGAAGGAGGGGCGGTTTCAAAACTGTTATGGGACACGCTTTGGTTCTCGACGGACCTGGAAAAGTTTGACAGCAATAGCAAAAAATAAAGATATAGTCATCAATTATTAATTATTTAGTTAAATAAAATCTTATTTGAATATTGTGGCGTCAATGTTATACTTTATTTTCATCTATTTGGAGTAGCTATTCGGATGTGCGCCTGTGCATATTATAAATTGCACTCGTAACAGCTCTGGAAATCTATTTGACTGAAAGTGGATACATTTTCATTTTGTCGTAGCATTGAACCTAAAACCTTAAAAACTATGCCATCCTCTAAAAACTACGTAATGGAAGTCATGTACTTTTCTTTTCCTTTTTGAAATGCAATGTTGGAATTATTGTATATATATAAAGAGCCTATTTAATCAATATAGTAAGTGTTATCTTGAATAAATGTTAATTTTTCTGTAATTGAACAGATATTTTTTTAAACATAAAATTTATCTCGTTTTGCGCTAGCCTTTAAATCAAGTGCCTTGTAGAGGAAAAGTAAGACACGTGGAAGTTGGAGGAAAAAATAGAAGAGATGCCGACGCCAGAGCAGAACTAATAGCAGAAAAATTTGAAATACAACTTTATGTCATCAACACTACAGCATTGATCAGGAAAACCATCTGCGTGTATAAAGTAGATAGAAATGAAGTGGCTAAAATCTTTTTAAAGTTGTTTCTCACGCATTCTCTTGCCTGTCACGTAGCATCTTCATATACTACTATATAGTCTCTATATTATCTACTATATAGCCTCTTAAACTATAAAACTACCAATAAGATAACTAGAAAATGGTTTTAAATGCTATTAAACAAATTAAAACAACTACTGTTTACGAATTATCATTCAAATAGTTGTAAGAATATCATTGATATATTTACAATACATTAACAAAAATGTATTTCAATAACATGAATAAATGTTTTACATTTACAGTAGAAAAACAAAATTTGTTGCATTCGTCATGGTAACTTAGCAACATAAAACCAGCATTAATCGCACTTTTTAGCACATTTCTTCTATCGATTCGTAAGTTCTAAATATTTTAAAGACTATAAATGATGGTCATACATTTATTCCTAAATTAAACCGTTATTATATCTGTGATTCACTCAATCCAGGATAGATTATTAACTCAAAAGCTTGACAACTTGTCATTTTAAGACCTATATTTTTGTCAGGAGTCTCTAAATTATCCCTGATCGTTTAATTTGGCACAACAAAGAAACTCTCCTCATCAGGGCGAAAGGGGTACAAACTAATGGCCCCATTTGCGTTCTAACTCAAATTGTGATTGCTGCCTTATCAGTTCCCTGAATCCAATTCCATCCTCTTCAATCAAAATAGATACCCTCGCAGCCCGCATGTGAAATCTTATTAGTATTCCATTAATGATTCAAGTTTTACTCTCCATAGTGGATTGTCTAATTTATAGTGTCTTAAATAGAAGGAACGGTTTAGAAGTATAGCCATTTTGATTAATGATTATATTTCACGAAATTCCTTTGAAATTCTTTTCTAATGGCTGCAGGGACGAAATAGGCCATGGGTTCACAAAGTGTAGGCTGTGCGTAGGATATTTTAAATAAATTACAAGGCAAGCATCAAGTTCCTTTTTTCTTACATCGTAATTTCAAATCAAAGTGTTTGAAGGTCGAATTTTTAGCATTTGAAGGGTCCACTGGCAAAACGACCTAAGTCACATACTACTTGATGAACTTTGCTTTAAGTTTTATTCATTCATTTCATAACATAAATGTTAATTTTAACTATACGAGCCTACTTTCCCGTAACCTAAATTCAAATTTGTGATCTAATTTATAGTATAGTCATCAAGTAGTATGTGACTTAGGTCGGTTTTTCCAGTGGACCCTTCATTTATATTAAACCTTAATAAGACACAAATGTAATGGCTTATAAGTAGATGCTTTGAGGTACATAACTTGATCAGGTTTGAGATTTCTTTTGAAATGTTCATTGAGATCCTTTTATTTTTGAAATGTGTTTCTCTTTTCTTATTTTAAAACAATAAGACTATTTCTCAAAGTACATAGGTAACGAAAAATAATAGTATGAAAAGTGAGTATGTATAAATAACAAGGAAGTACACCACAGAACTTTTTTAAAACTTCATGGAAATTTTTTAATTTCTGGGATATTTCAAATATTTTCATAGGAATCCAGGTATACATTCGAATGAATATATTATCCAATTCTATTCACACAAGCTCTGAAAATATCTCCTGAAGTTGACGCAATACCACTTAATTCTTTTGTGACAAGTGGTAATCAAAAAAATTAGTTACATGCGGAAGCAGTTTTCGTTCAATTTGTTTTTTTCCCAACTGAATTTATTTAATTGTTTATTTGTTAACTGAAATAAATTTTTACCGTTTTCTTTGAAATTCGAAGATTAAGAGAAAAGTGTTTTTTCTACCGTGTAGAAGACTTTTGCTAATAACAATCATTTGTAAAACTCCTACTAATGCTTTAGATTCTAACTTGTAGGAATATTCTTCATTCTTCTTCAACGCCCTTTAATAGTCCCATGCCATGCTTGAACACATGAACACCTTCTGGTATGTCGACCATATGTAAAAAGGATAAACCAGCAGTATATCACAAAAATTAAAATCGTCAATTTTGAAGACCTAGCATTTATAGAGTTAACTACATCAATAACCACTCTCAAAACCACTGGCGTAGATAAGGGGGTGGTTTTGGGGATAAAACCCCCCCTGAAATAATAAAGATTGTTTAGAATTTGACCAATTTTTCTTGGAAAACAATGAAATTAGCTGACTTTTCCTGAAGAAACCCCCCCTGAAATTCGGGTCTAGCTACGCCACTGCTCAAAACAACAGTTTTCGAGGACCTTAGCAATTGTTATGCAAAATTTTCCCAATCCATCATTTGCAGTGTCCATACAACATAATCCTCTTAATGCATCTTTCTCACAGTAGTTTAAAAATCATTATATTTGCCAGACATACCTTGAATTCCATCGGCTAAAATTTAGAATTACTCCCCCCCCCCCAATTAATAGCAGAATATGATAAAGCAAATGGAAATCATTACTGTTATTTATTATTATCTAATCAATTTACATGCCAGGAATAATATTGCTTTATAGATTGGGAAGTGAGGAATTTGTTATTAACATGGAAATATGGATATTTGTCTTTTAAGTTAATTGTGTCCTTTTGGTTTTATGCCAATAATCCTTAATGACTTGCTAAAAAAGTATTTTATTTTTATTTTTGGCGGGAACATGTCACCAAAATAATTTTAGAACATGGTCTTATGTCTGTCTATGTATATATATCTCTCTCTCCCTCTGTATATATATATATAAACCCCACCCCCTAAGTAGGACTCCCGGCTTGTTTTGCCCAAATAGCACATACTATTACCTTAGTCCTCCTCTATATCGGTAGTAGTAGTAATAGTAGTATACCTCCTATATTACTCCTATAATACCTTATTATTTATAGGAGGTATAAAAGTATACCTCTTATTGTCGGTAGACGTCTTAACTAGTTCACTTCTTTGTCAACAACCTGTGGGATCGCCTTTCCTCAGTTCGATGTCAGTCATTTGTGAGTAGTGTTTGAATGTTTGTTCTTGTGTTCTTCGAAATTTTTGAAGTGGGACTTTGAAGATTTATCATTTCACTTCTAAATAGGTAAGAATTATTATTCATTTACGAGCACGTAGTACACGAAAAGAGGTAAATAATTATGAGTTTAGAAAACAGTTTGCAACTCTTCATAACTGACGAAATCATGTTATCCAAAGCGTTTGTTTTCCCTAAATCCGACCCCCCCCCCCCTTCTGGTCTATTCCTGCCTCATATTTCTAAAAAAGCATACAATTATGCAATGAAATTGAGTCTGTATCATTTTAGTAGTAGAGAAGTATTTTCTATTTGTATAATTTTCAAAGTCACAGTGAAAATACTAGGGCCGGGGTAGACAACCCTTCATAAGAGAGTGTACGAAAATCAACCTAAAAAAAATCCTCAACATATTTTAATTTTCTCGTTCTTTAATGTATAAACATAAATAAACAAATATATGCCATATTTTTGTTTTATTTTTTTTTACAAAAAGTGGAGGGGGAAAAAAGACATCATTTTTCCCGCTTTTTACTAAATTCAAAAATGCTATTTACAAAACTTTTTAACATGAAGCTTGCGACTATGAAACTTTTGAGAAACTAAATGAAGCATGTTTTATCATTGGACAGGCTACTTTATTTTAAATATTAACAAAATTGCAGGAAGAAAACGAATTGTTGATTCGACTTTGGTGGACTTCCCCTAGGCATTTCCTTCATTTAACAAAATTTTGTATTCAAACGTATTTTTATGATTACGTTTTCAGTTACACAGCTCATACTTTTAAAAAATTACTTAAAAAAGGGGAGGGAACCAGGAAAAACGTTCTATTAAAAAATACATTTCTTTTACTGCATTCTCACGAATGCGCCTTACAGAGCACTAAAATGCAGTTCATTATTCTTTTAATTAAGAAAAAACACAACCCCCCAGCATAAAAGAAAAACTTTAATAAATTCATTCGTAATAGTACAACAATTTATAAAAGAATCAATTGCTTCATTACGGGAAAAAAAAATTGTTAAGCAGATATCTTTCAAGCATTACATTCTATTTTCTCAATTAACTGACTAATTGAAAGAACTCTCAATGGAGTTAACTCAGTGAATAACAAATTTGTTCTGTAATGAGGAAGCGGTCTGTTTTGTTAGCAGCGCTAAAAATGCATTTTCCGCGTCGACTTTAATGTCGGAATTGCATTCGTCAGGGAAAAAAAACATCACTTATTCAAAGATCTCTTTTCAGCATTTGTGGAGTCAAGAATCGCAGAAATGTAATTAAAATTTGTTACATCCTACTTTTATTAGGGTTAAGAGAATTTCTTTAACATTGTACAGCTTCTATTTTTAATTGTTGAAATTTCTACATATCCGATTTAGTTGGTAGAATTACATTTTCGTGAAACGTGAGAATACATTCAATCAGTTAATTGTTCTGATAAGTAATATTAACATTAAATAATGTACGTCATGTGTAAAGTAATATTTTACCTATTATATAAAGCAAAGTCTGGGAAAATCGGTTCTCGTTAGTACGGATCACCGGATAACCGCAAGTTCGAAAAGCATGTATATATTGAAGATTCAGTGCACACTTGCGCTAAGTGGTAATTTTTCTGTGGAGCATTTTACAACGTTACAGTTGAATAAAAATATTTTTTTAATTGAATTCTTCTGAAGTATTAGTATTTTTAAAAATAGCGTACAGGAGCTTTCTTTTTAATTGGTGAGATACTTACCTGTTAATTCATACACTTAGCCCATTTTTGTAAAGCATGAATCCTGTCGAACATGTCTTGGCTTTAAAATATGTTGCAAAAACATATTTTGTCCACGAAAGCCATTGACATAACCAGGGGTGCACCGACGGGAGGGGAAGAACAGTACCATCCTCCACTAAAAATAATAAAAATTACTGGCAATATGGATGCGAGTGCTTTATAACCTTGAATTTTCAGAACTCTTTTTAAAGTGTATAGTTAGCCCGACGCCACATTTTTAAGCAGTTAAGCTCGTCACATATAAAAAATTATTAAGTAATGGGAGTTTCATGACAAAACATAAACTATTAAGTTCAACACAATTTCACTAATGAGTAGGTTTGTGTTATATAAATTATTAATTCATAATTAATTGACCAATTGAACCATATGGCTAGAAATCGGAAAGATAAGAGATAAAGAAATTGCCCTCTTCTATGTTATTAGCTTAATAATACTATAGAGGGGCAACTATCTGTCCTGCGCTTAGACCTTCCCGCTTATTTAAGATTAGCCATTAGCACAGTGATCCGATTAACTAAGTGTTTCAAAGTGGAGATGCTGTAGGACTCCTATGGCAGAGGAAATGATTTAAAAGGGATGATAAAAGCCTTGATCAAGGTTGAATGAAGGCATATGCATCAGTAATTACGCACAAAGTGTTCACTTTTATGTATTTTTAAAATGTGTCAAGTCTTCTTTGTAAATTAAAGAGGGAAAATATTATTCAATTATTTGTATTTAGTACGTGTTGCTTTATTTTAGCAACACATACTAAATACAAATAATTGAATAATACTTTATTATACTATACGAAATACTTTTAAAATATCTTAGAGATTCAAGATAATGAAATTAAGTATTAACGCGTGTAGTTGAATACATTTTGCTGATAAAATAGCGTTAAAACTCTTAAAAGAGGTTGCAACCAATAATATCCAAAAAAGCAGCGACAATAAATTTTGCTCTGTAAAAAGAAGAATCATTTCAAGAAATGTGATTTTCTCACAGTATAAAAGGGGGGCTCCAGGAGGTTATAAAAAAACACTACCTAAAAAATTAGAAATTAATAATGAAATAATAAATTTTCCCATGCGGAGAATCAAATTGCGAAGAATAGAAAGAAATCATTGTTAAGTAAAGCAGGGATAATTTCGGTATAAGAAGACTATGACAGAATCACTATTCGAAAAGGAGTTTCAAATCAGTTTTTAGAAGCACAGTAAAGCAAAGCTGTGACAAAGTCACACTTTAAAGGAACTCAAAATCTTCAGTGAGATGCAGCATAAAAATAACTTGGAGTGGAAGAAACTTTCTACTTCAAACTGATTCCGTATACGTACTGATTCCAACTAAAAATACTGATTCCAACTTAAAATACTGATTCAAATGGTTAGGTGCATCTTACAAAACTTAAACTAATGTGAATTAACATTCTAAATAAAATTTGTTCAATCATCGTAGGGTCAGAATATCATATTTTTCTGGGGTACCAGTATTTAGCTCACATGACAGTATTGACAGGTGTCAGAGTTTTTTCTGTGTCGCTGTGCAAACTCAAGATTATCTGCAATGTTTTGGGAACTTATCCCACTAGCTCATTTCTGAGAAATGCAAACACTGGACAAGAAACACTTGAAAAAAGAAAGAAAGAAAGATTGTATAAACGTATACATGTATTACAGTGATTATATGTTCACAGATTTAATTATTGCTAGATTATCATTATATGAGTGAAAAAATTGAACATTGCACATAACATAGTTTAAAAACTTTGCAAGTATAAAAAAAACAATATAAAAACCGCACTTTTCTCTACAAAGTGTTGCCAATGCGATATTTCTCTAATTCTACAATTGTTGTTGCATATATAATTAAAAAACGAATAATTGAATTGATAATAAAAACAAACTTCCATTTCAGAAAAAAATGAATGTTTCTCACTACAGCTCCTGAAGTGTACTAATAGAACATAAAATAATACTGAATAACAGCAGCTGTTGTGGAGGAAAACATTCTGGAGGAGGAGCCACAGAAACCAGACGTGAACAAATTCTAAGAAAAATCCTTTGAAAACACCGGTTTACAAACTGCTCCGTACATCAATAGCCTTTGGAAAGAATATGACGTTGACGGTTAAAACCAAACAAGAGGGATAAATTAAAGTTTGACTCACGAGTTCCTAGAAGAATACCAAAAACGCCAGGAAAGCGACTACCGACACGCCAAAGTAAGATGCAAAATACAAGAGCTAATTCGTTAAGAAGCACAGGACTGTAAAATACTGCATTCAATCACTCCGATACATGTAGAAGAAGGTGCTCATATTTGGTGTTTGAAGCATAAAGTTTCTGGAAAAGGATTAGAGGTAAGGCATTAGACTGTAAAAGTGCTCCATTCATTGATGAATCAATTTTTCCAATGTACGTGGGTGATGTTCCTGTGTATTTGGCTTTTGAAAAGGAATGTAAATATGGCGTTCTCAGAAATGTCTTATAAGGTGATGCAGGGGAGGATACGTGAACTCCAAAGGAACCGAAAAGATTTCCCTTTCAAGTAAGCGGCGTGAATTCCAAAGTATATCGAGATTTTTCGGATGACTTCATAATGTCAAAATAGCTATTGGATGAAGATCTATTTCGCTAACATTCTACAGCATTCCATGTTTTAAAAATATTTTAAATTCTATAAAATGCCGAAAATCCTTTACTTAATATATGTCTTACTGTGGTATACGCGCCTTCTGATCTTAAATCTCATCTCCCCTGTCACACTATAAAAACATGTCAATAGTTTTTGCCAGTGAAAAAAAAAACGCATTTTTGATTACATGGACGAAAGGGACATACATGGGAGAGAGAGAGAGGGAGGGGAAGAATGCTAAAGTTGATGCCGCAGATAATTCACAGGATATGGCAACGTACCAAAATATAAGAATATCAATTCTGATTTAGAAAAAAAGTTTCACTTTTTTTTCCTAATAACGCAGAATTCAATGAAGTTTTTTAATTAATACTATTAATTTCAATTTTTTGCTTAAAATGAAGGAACATATTAATCATTATTAGTAGTAACACGCATCCATTGTTTTTATTTTTAATTCTCTTTTCTTTTTACTTGCCACGTATAAGAAATAACAAATATACAGCTAAAAATATGCGTGGAGGAGGAAAAGCATTTAAAGGTTCTTTCATTATCTTGGCAATACAAACCACATGTCCCCTCCTCCCTCACTATTCACTCAATTTAATTTCACCTGAACGCCTTACTTTTCAAAAAAAAAAAAATATTCTAAAGGGGAAAACTAAACTGTCTTAGAGTGGAACTTGAGTTAATGAAGAATATATATCAATGATAGAATTTAATTAATTGAGGTGTACTGGCATACGTATATGATACTTTATAATAATATTACATATTTTCAGTAATATACATACATCGCTCATTTGCTATAACAACGCCATAAATCAAAACAGTATGATTTTTTAATGTTTCATTTTTAATCATCATTACAATTTTTCCTACAGTGTTACCTCCAAAACCAGAATTTTTTTAGTTATGACGTTGTTGCAGCAAATAAGCGATATGTATGCGGGGTCCAATTATAAGCCTCACATATGTCACTTTTTTGAGGTACGCTTAAAAATTTTGCTCAACGAAAGATTTTTCGTGTAACTAACTATCTGCGTTGGAGAAAAATTTCCTAAGCCAATTATGAATTAAATAACAATAATATTAAGTACAACTTCTGAAAAATTTCCCCTTAATTTGTCAAATAAAATTTTCATTCACTTTTTAAAATATTCATAGAACTCAAAAACGTTTTCGTTTGTGCTTAACAATTTGCTTGTCAAAATTCATTTCTAAAGATTTAATTCCTCCCCTAGAAACCTAAGATTATCCAGCACAGAAATTCCACGACACTTGTGCTGCCATCTACTAGCAGTTAAATGAACTCACTTTTATAAGACATTAGTTGGAACAAAATAATGAACATAAACTTTTATTTTTCATTGAACAAGTTTTTTCTTTTTATATTGTGTTTAGTAATGTAAGACCTGAAAAATTAAAAAAAAACTTCATGTGTGGTGTATATTATGTGTAGTTATCTAAGTAATTGTAATGATCCAAGATAAAAAACGAATACAAAATTCAACATTTCATTTAAATTATTAAAAATTTCCAAATTGTTATTAAAAAATTTTAAAATGCTCAGCATACTCTCAGATTAACTCTAAGTCTAAAATTTTGCTTGTTCAAAATTTAAAATTATATTATTACTATCACTGGTTGAGGGTTAGAGCTTATCACTAAACTCCAAGGCAGTGTATTTATTTATTCATTCATTTATTTATTTTTTGACTTCTTAATTACAATTATCAGCTGTTTTAAAGAGCTGCATTTTTATAACATCTCTCTCTCTCTCTCTTTTTCTACACCTCATTAATTTCTTCAGAAATGTTCAAAACTAGCGTTAAAAGTTGCAATCGGGAGATGAAATGCTTGTTTATGCATAATTATTTTGTTATGAATTTTTATTTTACGTGTAACTAAAATAGTCTCGGAGTTCTTATGATAGCTAATAATAATTTGTTTAATTTAATATTTTTCACTTTTTTTTTCATTGGTAAATATTTTAAATTTACATACCTATTCAATGTTAAATTTGAAAATAAAGAATTGATACACGGATGACACATATTTCGTGTTTCAGGGGGTGGGGGATATTTGTAAAGCTGAGTCTTAATTTTTTTAAAGGAGAAAAATACAAAAAAAAAATCATCACAATTTAACTGAGAGGATTTCCGCGAATCATAGAGTTTAGTATTTCCCTATTAGTTCATAAGGAAACATATTTAGAGCAAATTCAATGTTTCAAAATGCTCTGCAATTCAAATGCTACGAAAACCTGAAAATTTTGGATGTAAAGCTAGAAGAATCACTGCGACAACAAGTACAATAAATGTCCTAATTAAGTCTTGAAACATATTAATTTATTCTTGGTCCGCTTTGTTGGAGCAGCAAACTAAAACAACAAAACAATTTTAATGCTTCTCTGAGCCAGCGTATTTTCTCTAAAACAGTGCCAGATAATTATTTTATCTTGTTATTAAAGTTTTTTTTTTCTTCTTTTGTGTAAGCACTAAGCCAAATTGCTTTCTAATGCTATTACGCACTCCGCTGTTGTTTTAGTAAGTGATTCCATTTATCAACGTTCCTTAAAGTTTTGATTTGACTCCACCGGAAGTTTTCATCCTTTTTAGTTCCTCTCGAGTTGAAATGAAGTGAAAAGGTAACTTAGCAGAAATGTTTTTATTGCGACTAATTCAATGCATTGGAGCCACAAATATGGTGGTTTCAGTTTTCGTGCCGAAGAGATAGTTTAAAACATTTAAAAAAAAAAAAACATGTTTTTTCCCTTTATTCTCACGCATAGTTTTACGATTAAAGTGTGATCCAGATCAAACTTAATTAAACGATAGATCTCAAATCGTAGTGGGGATATAGTTTTCCTGTTTAGAGCTACGTAGGGCTAGTTCTAATAGACGTGGGCTATTGACACTTGGTACATACGTTATATTGACCATGTGGAAAAGAAATCGGCAACAAGAAAATAATAGTTCATAGTTTGTTGTACTATGAATTATAGTCAAATAATAGGTTATAGCACAACAGAAAAATAATAGTTCATAGCCACCTGGTAGTGGCAAATCCTCCTTGGTTCTCAATTTGACGCAAATATAATCGCTAAGTTGTTTTAACCTTTCGACTATCAATAATTCAAAGTATAACAAAGAAAATAATAGTTCACAGCCACCTGGTGGTGGTAAACCCTCTTTGGTTCTCGATTTGACCCAAATATTATCGATAAGTTGATTTAACCTTTCGACAATTAATAGTTCATAGTACAACAAAAAAATAATAGTTCATACCCACCTGCTAATGGCCAATGTCCTTGGATCTCAATTTGACCCAAATATTATCCCTAAGTTACGTTAACCTTTCGACAGTCAATAACACGCTTTAAAGTTTGGCTATCTGGCACAATTGGAATGCACCTTTAACAAATTCTTTGTTAAAATAAAGAATTTTTTTAAGGACTACTTATAACTTTTTTTGATAATTTGTATAACGTTAATAACTTGTATTACACAACCTAAAACGTCTTGTTTCATATAAAATACTTACACAGTGATTTAATTACAGCGCAATAAATAACACACCTTTAAACCTTTGTCACACTGTAACCGGAGTTATCTAGAAAATGATCATTAGAGTCTATCATAGTGCTCTAATCTTTCCGCATTTTAGTCAATGCAACCATAGGTATCGTTTGCTTCATTAAATTTACATTTTACTTAATAGGTTAAGTGCTTTTGTTTTTGCTTCTTAGATCTGCTTCCTTCTTCAGAAAGACAAAAGAAACTTGGTTGTGAAGCGTAAAAATACTGGGACTTAGAAAACAGCTCGGACAATTGAGCTCTAAATGTATGCTACCACATTGTATCTTGTCGAAGAATCGGAAGCTCTTTAGTTGGTTGAAGAGGACAAAAGGGGAGATTAATGAGAACCGAAATATTCAACGCATTGTTCCTCGCACGGGAATCCAAGCATTGTGATCTTTTGTTGATTTGTTTGCTATACAGAAGCATCAGTTACTGCCTTACTTGCATTCTAAATCTGCTTAGTAAACGCGTTTAGAAGATTACCTGTTAACTATATGACCTGTTCGTATTTGAAACACTGCTCAGACCGAATCTCGAGTGAGGGATAATTCCAAAATTAAACGTTCCGTATTAATTGGAATAATGTAATTAATTGAAAAGCCATTCCCAGAATTGTTTTATAATTTGGATTGCTTGTTTTAATTTGTGTTCCATTTGATTTGAAGTATCAAAACGTAATGCTGTAATTGTAATGATATCGTAGCTTCCATCTTCAAAAAAAGAATCAAAGAAAGAATTTTTTTAAATAAATACAAGAAAGCTCTGATTTTTTGTATTTCTAAAAAAATTCTGCTTTATTAACATTACATTTATTACGATCCCGACTATAAATAATATTTGGATTAGATGTAATTTTATTGTGTAATAAATGTTTTTGTTATATCGCTGGAAATGTCAATAATTCGAATCTTAAAATCAGTAACTATCGGTCCAGTTTTAATACATCGAATAAAAAAAAAACCACCTTAAATAATATCAATGTCATAACAGTACACTTTTAACTCTACTTTAAACTAAAGGTTCTTGTGGAATTTGTAGTTTAAGGCTGAATTTTAAAAAATTTAAATTACTGAGCCCTTATCAGCTCAATTAGACTTTAAAATTTTATTTAAAATATTTAGAATATTATGCAGAATATATGTAGAATAAATATGTTAGAATATATTTTCCCTTCATATGAACTAGGTTTGTTGATGTGCTACTCAGTTGTTGATGTTGAAATCTTTGCCAAAGAGCTGATTGTCTTCGTAGGATACTTTCATTCATCATAGAACTTACTTTTCAAAAATGCTTGGGAATGGGTTTAAATAAGTTCCGTATACTTTGATTATTTAATTATACTTTCATTTGTTTATTTTTTAATCCTAGGAAGCCTGACAAGAAGCTGTGTAGGGGTTCTTCAGTTACTTAAACGTAAGTTGGTTTTCTTTTAAATTCTTATATGCACTATTAGTATCTGTTATTTATTTATTTCTTCTACTTAATTTTTTTATTATAGTAAGGTTCATTAAGTTGTGCACAATACAACTCATTGTTAGACTTGCATTTTCACTTTTTTCATAAATATTAGTTACGATTTCAGGTTTCGAGCAAATGAATAAAATGAGTATTATTAATAAAAGGGGAAAATATCAGTAATAACTTAAAGGGAAAATAGTATAGTGAACTTTAAAAAAAAAAGCATAAAATAGTGAGAAATGTGTTTAATTTTCAGGAAATATTGGTCAATCATGTCTATCTTGACCACACCCAGCGTTAATTGAAGTTTTGAGTTCATTAAGGTTATTAAAGTTTGAAATAGGACAAAATGTCAGTCTTACGATCAGATCCAACAGTAGTTTTACTGCATTCAGTGATTTGGGTATATAAAGATTTAAAAGAGGCATCGCAATGCGGACCTTGTTCGTGTTTCTTAACGATTGAGTGAGAGAATAAAGAAATCAAAAATATAAATTAGATATTGTAAAAGAATAGAAAATATAAAATTTGTAAAACAATTTCTAAAACGTAGAAACGAAATAAGTAAATCTCCCTGTAGCATCTACTTTTCATACACCAACATCGCTTTTGAGGGACATATTGTCATACGTCTTTCGCTACACAATATGTCACTATTTTACTATTTTTTGAAAAATATATTTCAGTTTTCCTTTATTTTCTTTCTTTTTTCCTTTTGTAAATAAAAGAGAAGCGTCAGGCATTTTAGTTTTCCTTTATACACCGTCACTGTAAACATTTATTTTCCCGAATATTTATACGATAAAAAAAGGCAATGTAAAAACATCCGAGTTTTTTTAAATAAAAGTTTTCCAATATGATCACATTTACGGTGATGCAGAAACAACTGTAATGTACATAGTAAACTATAATCAGATAATTACACCATTTGCATTTGTAATCAAAATATATGATTCAATATGTAGTTGTGTTAACGACTCAACTAAATAATATCTTTCTTTTTTTAAATGTGCCTATATTTTTATTTCGTTTTAAACTTCTGCATTGATTCTTATTTATTTATTTATTCCAACGGGGCTCCGTATGGTTGCTAACCATTTTGCAGACCTAGTGCATTCCTCAGAAATCGGCATCTATTCTTTGAAGTAGCACCACTGTCGGCGGATGCCATTACCACTCTGAGAGTTTTGACGCTCAGTTTCCCCTAGATGCTGGCACCTGAGCTCTAATTGATCCAAACTGCACTAGGAATTTTAATTGGCCGAGAGCATCTGAGCCAAATGTCTACTCAAGGGAACTTTTACATACCACATAATCATACAACATGGGCGTAGACGATTTTTTGCATCTTGAAAATCCACCGACTTGGGCCAGGTGTGATCCTGCGAATTTGGTCGTGCGAGGCCTGCGTCTTACCACTACGCCACCCTGTCGGCTGCATTGATTCTTTTAAGATTTTAAAATAACATTACAGTCAACTCTCTCAAATCCGCGGACCCAAAATCCGCGAACGTCTAAAATGCGCGTAAGATTTCCGATGTAAACAGTGAAACTTAGTTAAAAAAACTAATTTAAAAACTTAGTGAAAAAATTAGAAATTTCTTATATTTTCAAACCTAATAGCATTTTTTAACTTGAAATGTCCACAATAACTCACATCTGCCTTTTATACATTGAAAACAATGTAGTTTTAGCTTACTTCGATTGCCACGTGTCATGCGCGATAATAGCGTTTTGCTGTAATTGGACACCAATCTTTTTGCATCGGTTTTCGGTTTGCGATGTTTCTTATTGTTTTTTCATTAGTACACAGTTCAAATTGTTTTCAGCAAAAATATTAAGCTATTTTGAAGGATAAATTTTATATTTGCATTGACTTTATGGTGCAAATGTTCTCCCGCCTTGACCTAGTTAATGAAGACAATTTTTGTCGCTAACGTGACGATCGGCAATGAAAAATTTGGTCACCATTTAAAATTTTTTGATAGCCAGTAGGCGAGTGGCGACCACCAATCTGCACTTTCATAAAGTAGTTGTATGTAAAAAAAAATCATTTAAAGTTCACATATATATACATATATATACATTGTATCTAATTTTTATAAATTTTCTTTCTTTTCCATCACTCTTTTATATATTCGTGCCTGTACAATTAGTGGGTTATCAAAACATTTTTTAAATAAAAAATTAAAAAGGTTAATGCAACATTATAACCTTGCAAAATGCGTACACATATCAATGACCCGAAATCCGCAAAATTCTAAAATCCGCACAACCCTTGGTCCCAAGCAGTGCGGATTTTGGAGAGTTGACTGTACAAGTAAATTTACGCCGGAAAATGATGGATAGATTCTGTGTGAAATTTTGAACTTAAAAAATAGTGTCACATGTTTTTTTTTTTTTTTTTTTTTTGGAACATATACAGCAAAATAAAATGTAAGAAGCGACGAAAAAAATAACGACAAGTAGAATATATAACTCCTGTAATCTAAGGAACTTCATTTATTTATTTTTTATTCTATTATTCCCGTGATCCGAAGCACACTACTTCCAGTTCATTTGAAGCACTTTTTTTTTATGGAAGTTTAAATAGGTAAAGGTTTGCAAAGCATGCAAGATTTCCGTGCAATGTATTACTAATTAAGGTAGTTGCTTAATGCAAAATCTTCACGACTTTCCTTGAAACCATGATGTTCGCTTATGATCTTAGTCGCTGTTCATAAAAAGTTACCGAGTTTTAAAATTGAGTATGTCTAATACCAAAAAGCATCCTATTTGTCCACCATTAGTACTGTGAAGGAACATTTCTAACTATGGGTGAATTTTATTTTTAAAAAACCAAATTTAACTAATTTTAACGCATTTTTAAGTGTAAAAATTCTGTACTGACCAGGAAATTACGTAACCTGGTTGAACTTTCGAACAATTCTGATCACACCCAACATTGCTGGATATTATCAGTTTTAAATGATTACATCAAGATTAGTAGCCAAGGGAGAAAAGACGAAATCCAAACCCTACATAACATACCTCCAATGCATCAACTACACGAGGCATGGAATTCGCTGCAGAGACTATTGAAAGTTTTAACCATAATTGTAAAATCCAGTTTTCTTTTAATTCACATTTACCTGAGGTTAAATAACGTTTTAGATTGTTATCTTACAAAGGCATTATTATATATAATTGTAAACGCTTTTTCAATGTTTTAACTTTTGATCCTTCCCTACCTCTTGAATGAATTCAGAGATAAAATTGTGAGCATTGTAGCCACTACTGTACTTCTTGTGAGTAAATGTGTACAAAAATTTTGACTTTATGACTATTTGTTAGCGAATGAACTCGTGTTTACAATTACCCCAGAGATCTGGGGTAATTCTCTTCCAGGAGGTGTTTTCCAACAGGATAACGCTCGACCTCATACTGCTGTTGTAACCCAACGTGCCCTACAGGGTGTCGACATGTTGCCTTGGCCTGCCGGATCACCAGATCTGTCTCCAGTTGAGCACGTATGGGACATCATTGGACGACAACTTCAGCGCCATCCACAACCAGCATTAACCGTCCCTGTATTGATCGACCAAGTGCAACAGGTATGGAACTCCATCCCACAAACGGACATCCAGCACCTGCATGATTCAATGCATGCACATTTGTATACTTGCATTCAAAATTCTGGCGGTTACACCGGTTATTAATGTACCTGTATTTCACTTCTGCAATGGCTTTTCTCGGGCTTAAATTAACCTGTGATCTTGAAATTGTAATCAATTACGTACGTTACCCACATAAATGTATTGCTGAAATTTCATTACTCTACAATAATTATTTCTTGGTGTTGGGATTTTTTTTTCCATCAGTGTACATCATCGCTTCAAATAGTCCACCAATTTAGAAATAATTTCCTATGAGGGACCAACCTAGGCGACGATCTCTCGTCTGGGAGCTGGTTCAAAATCATTAGGCCCCTCTGAGCCAAGTGTACTTCATTCTAGCGGAGCTAAATAATAAACAGTAGGAGCTTCCTTAATTCATGGTCGCCCTGCAAGGGGGGCTTGGATTTCCAAGTGGCATTAGCAACAACAACAACAGTTATATAAAATAGACACAAAAGTATAGTTTACATCAAAATATAGAGCTTATTGTCCCCCCAAAATATTGGAAATAGGATAAATTTAAGTGTTTACAATTACCCCAGAGTCCGAAATTTCTGGGGTAATTGTAAACACCTAACTTGTATATGAAAAATAACAGGCATTATTAAATTCATAACTAAATGTTTTTAGCACAATTCCGTTTGACAAATAAAAATGGTTTAAACCGCTTACATCGCTTTTGTAGATGAGATGGAGAGGAAAATGTAAGATCACTAAATTTTGTTAAACAACTTTTTTCACCATGTCATTTTCAAACAAAGGTAACGCTTCTACAGCTGTTTCAAAACATACGAAACTTTTTCAACGTCTCCCCCATGTTGGCAGTTCACCACTCACCCGCAATTAAGTTTTCAAAATCACCACAAGTTTAATTATGAAGCTTGTGTACAATTACCCCATGTTTACAATTACCCCAAATGACCCTATATATATATATATATATTTAAGCGTGTGTGCAATGTTCACCGATTATTATCTCACATCTAAGCTCCAGCTATTACTGGAATTATCTCGAATAATCTTTTAAAATAGGCAAATAAAAATCTGCCAGTACTGTACAAAGAAAGAGCTCAGTAAAACATACTCAATTCTGAATTTACTGCAAAAATCCCCTTTTTCCCACCACATTTGTTTTACCATCTCGCCCAATTTTCCCTAATAAACATAACGTTAAATGCAATTTGCAGCAACTTGATGTAGTCATGTTAGGTGTAATATTGAGAGATTAGCAAATGCTAATATATAACCATGTACTTATTATTATTTTTTTTTTACTTTTTGTTAGTTCTATTGGCATATTTCTGCTTAATTTACTGCACTGTAAAAAAATTCTGAAAACGTAAAGAAGGGAAACTGAGTGTTTCTTTAAATTTACGAAAAACTTGTTTAAATCAGATAATGAAATTTCTTGATAAGTCTCTCAACAAAATTCTTGCTTTTCCGAACTCTGTAAAACCAGAAAGATTTGTTAAGTTATACAAAACTGAACACTTGAGATGTGTGACTACTAATTTAAAAGTTGTAAACAAATGCTTAAGTAAAAGCTTGAGATCTGTGACTACTAATTTAAAAGTTATAAACAAATGCTTAAGAAAAAGCTTGAGATCTGTGACTACTAGTTTAAAAATTGACAAATATTCATTATATGTTGTTTGCGTATAATCTAACTTCAGTTTTCGTGAGCAGCATGCTAGCCCTCGGCGGCCAGCCTTACCGACTCCGGAGGCACAGGAACCGGAGCAACGTGGGCTCAACTGAACTCACCTTTATTTTTGTGTACTAGGAACTCCCAAATTGCACCACTACTGCGACAGAGTATCTACCTGTTGCTGACAATTTACAGAGTCTCTTTTTATTCTATGATAATTTCCTTTTTTAAAGACTTAGTAGTTTTTTGTTTTTAAGTCTCTGTAATTCTACGTTAGACTCTGGATAAATGATTTCCAAGAGATTGTCGTGGATTTTCGGGCATTTTTTTTACAGTGTGAAGTACTGGCAGACTATTGTCTTCACTAACACAGAATAGTGCATTCATTAAGATCTTCGAATTTCGAACAAGCTACCGTCTAAGCTATTCATGTGTATTCTCTTGCTGCATTTGAATAAGTGAATACAATTAACGTTCTATCTTTATTGAAAACGGGCACTTAAGTTCGGGGAAATTTAAACTGCGCTTATCTCAACATTATATACAGGTAATTTGTCAAAAAATGTTTTGCCTTCGTGACATTGCGGTACGTGAACTAAAACATTTCCTGTCGTTTTTACCCCAGGGCAAAAAAAGAAAATCTTTACATTATAAAACTTTGGGCTCTCGAAATTACCGAGATTTTACTTACTTCATCTCATTAGGATATTAAAAAGTATTTTTCTAAATTTTAAATAAGGTATGACCCTAAGAGTCTAATTATACAAAGAAATATTCTCACTTGGAGAATTAAATACCCAGCAATTAAGATGCTCACTACAATATTTCTACAAAGTTTCGACAAATTAGAACTATGTCTACAATTTCGTTTGTACTTGGTAAATTAGTATGTCATTGCGTTTCCATTCTTTAGATCCTTAAAGAAACACATAGTTAAAGATTGATGCAATTTATTTAAGCACAAATGGAATGAATATTATTTTCCTCATAAAACGATATGCTCACAAATAATTCATTTACATACACTTCTAACTGAGATTAATGCTTGAAAACTGTTCCTGTCCTTGCAGAGAAGTACGTAATATTTTCTTCGTACATGCAATTTTTAAAGTTTTGATCATCTTCTACAAGTTAGCAAAATAAATTATAACCAATGCCAATGAGTAATCTGAAATGATAGCTTCCCTTTCCAAATCAAGAGCCGGTTACGCCAGTAACTGCCAGAAAGTAACTGATAAATTAGATCGCAACGGCATTTCGAGTACAAGACTAACCCACAGTTTCTAACCTCAGGGTTGATCCTATTATATTTAGGATGCCTTTTAAAAATTTTGCACATATCTAGCATCCCAGAACTTGCAACACTTCAGTTTTTCAAATAAAAATCGAAAGAAAAAGTCTGAAATTTTTTACCGCGAAATAAATGTCCCTACATTCGACTCTATTTGCTTTAACTTGTTTTTTCATGCTCGAACTGTCTGTGGTGATATTTGGGAAATAACAACCTTTGTAACGCTAGAGGGTATTGGATAAAATGGCAGGAAATATGTAATACCGAAAAAAAAAGAGGAAAAAACTCGTGGAAGGAAAGCGGTCGGAAATCCATTTCTACCCAGCCAATGGAATCAATTTAAGAAACTGGGATCTTGGGAGAAACCGCTAGAGGGCGCTCAGATCGATCAAAATGCTTTCTAGGTAGAGTGCACGTAAGGTGAAGTACTTCGGACATTATTTCTTCCTTTCCCGACCAATCGGATATCGAGTTATAGTTCCAAAACTAGTATCTTACACATTTTCTACCTATTCGCCACGAAATTGAAGCTATGTTTTTTTTTCTTTTTTTTTTTTTTTTTTCGAGAACATGTTTAGTAGTCCGATTGTTTCTAAATAAGAAATTTGTATTTTGATTTTAAAAATAAAAACGGTTTCTACATCAACACAAAATCGGGTCATTTAAGATACACTTCATTTTTTAATATAAAAATACAATGTTCAAAAGTATAAAAATACCGTATTTAAGAATATAAAAATACAATAATTAAAAATATAGAAATACAATATTCAAAAATATTGAAATGCAATATTTAAAAATATAAAAATACCTATAAAATACAATATTTAAATAAAAAGACAATATTTGGTGTTCAAAAACAATGTGTAGACATGTCAAATATATACCTTCCATTAACATAGGCTAAAAAAATAATGTATTTCAACAAGCGTAAGAACCCAATTTTATATACAAGAAAGCAACGTCTATTTCGAGTTCATAGGCTAATCTTCTTCTTCACTTAGAAATATGAAATCTCAGTACAAATGTAATGCTAAAATGATTTTCACATAAAAATTTAAAAAAAATGCTATGACGAAAATAGCAGTACTTTGCGCATATTTATATCAAGAGAGAACAACAGAATTCAACTGTGTTATCACGAAGGACCTTGAATTTGGAAGGATTTATTACAGGGGACTTAATGTTTGATTTGAACAGGGCAAAAACATTCTTAAGTCTTGTGGAGTGTCTTCGCATTTTACAAAAACACAATGGAGTGGTTCGTTGGAAACTCAGCTAATTATTTCTTTAAAATGTAACAAAATAATAGTAAAATAAAAACATCCCGTAAATCTGCTCTGCAAAGAGAGATATAAAAATATTTTTCAACGTGTATAATGTGCCCGCGTTACCCACAATACGGGGAAGATGCGCATGATGTATGGAAAAGTTAAGCACCCATATAAATTGCTTACATAAATAATAAGTAAAGGAATGGGGGTACAGAGGTCAATTTTTGCACTTCTAATTTTTTAACAAAAAGTACAAAATATATATACATAAAATAATTAGCAAACATTATTTTAACATTTGTTATCATGTCCTATTTTTTACAATAATATTCGGGGTGCATAATAAATAAAACAATTGTGTGTACGCACAAAGTGGACCTCTGCTCCAGCGTACAGTTGACCAATTTGTGCTGTTTACACTAAATTAATAAATTACTTTTTTCTTCTAAAATTATATTCTTGTACCCTTTTTAGAATATAAAACGTAACACGAACATTTTCAAAACCAAAAGTTAAAGGAAATCAAGCAAAAAAACAAATGAAACTACGAAATTTTATTAAATGAAAATAAATTAAAATCAGTGAATATTAAAAATTTGATGAAATATTAAAAGACACATTTGAAAGAGCCTTTCTTGAATTTCTCGAGTAACCCTCTGGATCAGGAAGAACTTTGACAATGTTTTCTGATGTAATATGATGCGTCCTTCACAACTATAATGAATTCCTCTACTGTTCCTGGAAATGTTAATTGGCCTTCCTGCTTTTTTTTCCCACATAAATCTTACGTGAACGACCCTCATCAAGTTTTGAACAACCAATCCAATATATTAGACTAGATACACTTTTGTTGCAAATTTTATAAACACATAGTTACCAACGTTAATATGTTCATGTAATTAAAATTGTTTTTTTCTTTATTTCCGGAAATTGTTATTTTTATTAGTTATTTTCAAATACTAATGCTTTGCAATGAACTTGTAGCTGAAAATTTAAGTAAAATAAATAAGCTACTAAATATGATTTTTACTTTTAAGCACATTAAATGGGGGTCCACAGTTCCCCATGTCCAATTAAAACAAATAACCCTGAAATTAAACGTGGACTACAAGTATGAAAATCATTTTTAGGAACTTAAAAACATCAATAAATTACTTAAAAAAACTATTTAGTACTTAAGGTATGAGTTCAGTCTTGATACAATTTTAAAAATTTCATGAGACATTACTTTGAGCAGCTCCTGAATTTGAAGACTTCTGAATTAAACGTTCATCTATTGACAAGAAATGACGTTGCGTAGGAAAATATACTTATAGATGGTAAAAACTATATGCTAAGTACTGATGGATATTGGTTTTTAAAAAAACTTATCAAGTTCAAAGATATACTTTTTCAATTATATATCTTCGTTCATTTAGAGAGAAAAAATGTATGCATCATAAAATATACAGATTATTATTAGAGGTGCATATAAGAAGTAACACACGACTCGGTGCTAAGAAAATTCCTCTTCACTTTAAAATGAGTTTATTTTTAAAATAAGTCATTTTGATTGCACAACCATGATCTTAATAACCTGTCCTACTCTAATTTTAACGTTCCAAAACAAAAGTTAAACAACAGCTATATTTTATGTAATGAAACTAGATCAATGACAACAAAAGAAACCAAAAAAAAAAATGAAAGGAAGGAAGATAATAAGAAAAAACTTTTGTTTTTATAGTAAACTGTATCAAGCGTGCGACAATTTTTCTAGAACTAAGCGTAGATATATATTCTTTAAGGCAATAATTTAACAATACGTGACTTATTTGCTTTTCCGAGGAAGGTGCAGCGGATCTCCTAATGACATAAAAAGAGTAGTAGTTCTCTAGATCAATGAGAAAGAAAATAAGACTGGTTTTGCCCCGGGAAGAAGCACTCCAAAGCGAGGTCAAAGCCCCTTTTTTTAGAAGCGGCAATCTCGAAAAAAAATAACTAAAAACAAGCATCTGTTATGGCTAGTTCTGATATCTTCGACCAATACCTGCTACACTTCATCAGCATTTCATCGTTGTTGCAGCATGAGGATTGAGAAACTGTGCAAAATTTTGCTGCTCGTCTCATCCTGTGTAATTTGTAGCTGCTATCCCCAAGGCGCTCCAATTGATATTTGCGATACAATCAGCCATTCACGAAACCTTGGATTAACTTTAACATATGAAGCACCTTATGCTCTTTTCCAGACTTCGCTTTCCTACAAGCCCGGTCAAGTTATCAATGGTAAATATGCATTTAACTCCTTGCTACACATTAATATCTAATTTGAAATATGTAGTACTGTGGAGTATCGTTTATACGACTACCGTTTATACGACGTTTGCATTTATACGACGTTTTACAATGATCCCAATTCTTGTATTTAGCTAGAAGTATAAATCGATTATACAACATTGTCGTTTATACGACTTTTTCCCGCCCCTTCCGCGTTGTATAAATGATATTCCACATTGTTCGCAATCTAAGGAGAAAGTGTTTTATGTTTCATACTCAAAAGCGCATTTTAGAAGCAAACGAAATGCATGGCAGTAAGGCATTGTTAAAGTTTTTATTTGTTCTTCATAAAAAAAGTCTCCATCAAAAATCACGCTGGTACTAAGAAAATATGTATAAAACCTGGCGAAAACTAATTAATTCAACGGAATTTCAGAAAGACCTCCCTTGCTTCTATAATTAACGTAAAAACAACTGCTTTCGCATTCGAAGTCCTAGAAGTCCTATGTATTTTACATCATTAAATTTTTGTAGCTACTCATTAAGAAAAGATACGCGGCGTCGCGTTTCAATTGTTACTCCAAAAAATAAACTTTGACGGTAAAGAGCTTAAAGAACCGACTGGTTCGTGTTTGTATTTATGTAGACTCTGAAAAGGAAAGTGAAAAAAAATTCCATCCTTATTTATTAAAAGTTTCCATCGTAAAATGAAATAGATTTATTATTTTACTACATTTTAGGAAGTTAACGATGAGCCACAACACCATATAAAATTAAAATTTCCCCCAAAAAGTAAAATATTGAAACCTAAATATAAACAATATAATGTCGTTTTGTGTTGTTAGTATCTTCACCTCAAATATGTCAATACAGTTGCAGAAAATTTGCAAACAAAGGTTTTTCTTTTAAATCTTTAATTTTCTTCAATTTTAAAGACTACTTTAACGAGTGGCTGTGGTGTGCTAATGTCGTGTAAAAAATTTTTACACGACAGAGTTTACAGAGTTTTACAGTTTTTACAGAGTTTTAGTCATGTGTATAAGTACGTTCAACATTGCAAAATATATTTTAAAGCCATGGTGTAATGCATCGATAAAGTTTTTTTTTTTTTTTTTTTTTTTGGTGTCTTACAATTGCAAATACTGAATAAACAATAAATGTTAGAGCTTGGAAATTTTAGTTGTTAAGAGTATTTTTATACTCCACGTAATATATTCATGTGCCTGCATATAATTCATACACTATTTGGATTATATATATATAAACGAATATTTTAATTTTTGGCAGCTTAGTAATAATATTTGCTTATGATTGCTTTGATTAGTATATGTATTTGGTTATTGTTTAAATTACACATTTTGCTTCTTAATTTTCTCTTACTTGGTCTTTTCTGAGTTTATGCAAGTCTGTGGGAGAGTTCACGTGATAAAACTAGTTTAACCCCAGAATGCTACCTCCAGTCAGCTGGCTTGCGTTATTAATAGACTCAGAACATTGTATTATAACTCAAGTTTTATTTATAGAAATGACTTCTAGGTTAAAATATATAAGTTATATATATATGTATATAAAATATGTAACAAAACTAAAAGTGTATAATATAATACTAAAAGCAAAAAGGTTTAGCATGTTTAATGTTTACAATTTTAGAAACTTAAACCTTTCACAAGGAAAATGAAATATTTACGCACTTCATAACAGTTAAGAAAGTGTGCGTAAATACATTCCTTTTATTCTGCTTTATTTTAACTCTAAATCACCAAAATGAGAGCCGACAAGTAATATTTCAACTGAATTCTTTTGACATCATCTACTTTCAATGCATTTAATAATCGATAAATCGATATTATTTTCTTCAATGCGCTTTTATCTCTTGCAAGTTTCTCGAAGTCGGTGATTCTCTTTTACCTCAATTTCCATTTGTAGCAATCAAGAAGGTTTAATGAAATTCTAAGTATGATGTTAAAATTTATCATAACGGTAAGTAAAACAGTACAAAAATATTAATTTACACGTAGTTTTGAAATTCTAATAGCAGTTCTTAATAATTTGACGGTGTGGTTCTAAAAAAAAAATACTATAATTTAAAAGTAAAAATTAAAGAGATGTGCACTACGAAAATCGTGGAAAATTAGTTTAATTAAAATTTAAGTCAGTGACTTCCGCCTTAAGGATGCGTTCTGATAAGAAAATTCTTTATTTATTGATTACTATCTGATGTACCCGCCGTTACACGGGTTTTATTATATTATGGGTTTTAAATGCACCATGGCAATCCAAAGACCTAACCAGTCGTATGCTGCCTTTTTTCTTCTCGGGCTATATACAAATTAGAACTTTTTCACCCCAAAAAACAACAAAATTAATGATAATTTATATGCGTCGTAAACAAATCGTTCTTTGAAAAGGTCACTGAGTTCATCCAAGGTATAATCCTTTTCAGGCAGTTACTAAATAGATGCCTTAAAAAACAAATCATGCCCGTGTCAGAGACGCCTTAAAAAATTGTACCAGTGTTACTGAATCTTGTACTAGTGTTTTTTTTTTATTTACTGGTGTCATGAGTAAGATTTTTTTCCCCAATTTTTCCTCAAGGGTGGGCTTGGACATGCAGAATAGTTTGCGGTATGCATTTTCGAATATCTTTTTTATCGAAATAACAATGGGTGGATCCGTGAGCTCCTAAGTATGTGACACAAACTAGCATTGTCGGGAATGCTCAAATGGCCGGTTGTGTTGTTAGTATCGGTTGTAGCACTTCTATTCATGATCTCGATATCACATCTACGTTGGTATATTCCATATTTTTGCTCCTGATGCCAACTTTCACTCTTATCATATTCCACCTCAAAGATCAAACTGAATAGTTTGTCTGTTTTCGATTGTCCCTCTTCAGAAACAATTAAGGAACAACGTTATGTTTTGCGTCACTGAAAATCAGATTGTGTCATGCTTGTATAGAACGGGATTTAATTGCTGTGAAAAATGATATCACTGCCAAAGAAAAATGTATTTCTCAATATAATTCAGATGAGGACTGTTGTTCTTTCAATAATTAATGTAAAACTTTGTCTAGTAGCAAAATAAATTTTATGGAAATTTACTTTAAATTTTTATTAGTTAAACTGTACTAAGAGTTGAGAAAATTTAGCTACTAATTCCACATCATTTCTTCAGCATATTTTTTAAAAATGTTAAATATACTGAGAATCAAATTAAAAAATGCACTTTCATTTATTTTTAAAATTTCTATCAGACTTTAATTTGCACGCTTAGTTTAATTCTACTTTACATTCCTCTATTCTCAATCCTTTCCAAATATGGAGACGAGCTCTGGAAATCGATTAACATATTCTTTTCACGACCAAAGAGTCATTAAAGCCGGACTTTTGTACCTGACTTAACCACAGACTTGTCCATTCGGTTCAAGACTCCATTTCGATGTACTGATTGCGGACTATTAACTTTCTCAGCAGTAATAAACTCAAAAAAGGCTCCTTAATTTTTTACGTTCCTTTTTTTACGATTTCATTGCTAATTTATCTCTGAAACTGCATTTGTCTAACATAATTCGCTTCTCGTTCATGTTGTCTCGATTGCTTAAATTAGGCTCTCTTTTATTCTACTATACTTTGCAATTCTTTTATATTTTTTTTTATTCATTAGTCTTGACAAAGGCAAGCTTTTCTTAACTAAATTTCGCATTCTTCTTCAATGAAAAACAAGTTCAATGAAATAAACAGAACAGAGAGAATCATTACGTACAAAGACATTCGAATGACCTTAATTGTTGCAATGTAAAATTCAAGAAAACAGCAAGTTCAATAACGTTGAACGACAGATCAAAAAGTATAAAAATAAGTAGAACTTTTTCAAGTAATTGCTAATCTTAGTTTAAACTTGGGCTGGCATAGTGTACATAAAAGTTTTCGTATCAAAAGGTTTCGTATTAGTTACCTCTAAATCATTAAATAGTTTCAGAAGATCTTTAAATAGTTTCAGGGAAGGGAGGAATCGAGAGGTTACTTGCGTAACCAGCAGATATAGAATTTTTCAGGACTTTGGATCAAATGATTTTTAAACATTCTATTTTCGACAGCCAAAGCTCTATAAGGTAAAACCTGGTGAGGTGGCGCGGTCGGAGAGATGGCGCAAGTTACGATTCTTGGCTATATTTCTTTATTTACATTTATTCACTTCGCTGCCTATTTACATATTATTTACAGTGGTTCGATTTCCACATCATTGAGTTCTTAGATGTTTCAAAGCTACGGGCACAAGCTCTCCCGTTTCGTCTACAGTTCTTTGGTATTTCTTACTGGCACAAGCTCTCCCGTTACGTTACGTCTGGATGGGCGCAACTCCTCCCTGTCCAGCATTCGAAGATCTCCTGCTCATCCGACCGCAACCTCGTAGGCAAGCGAAAGCCGATCTTCTCGCCCCCGCTTTTGAGGGCAGCTTATATAGGGGGTGCCTGACCTTAGGCCGACATTGAGGGCAAGAGGACACACGTGCACCATTTCCTGTCGTGTGGGCCCCTTCGTCCTGTCACGTAGGCCCCGTAGGTTTGCCGGCCTAGGCCTAACCTGACAGCGCACTTGAATTTTTGGAGTGAAGGGAAGGTGTGAGTGCACCGTGATTTCAGGTAGTTGTACAGCCACAACAACACAGTGTCTACTTGAATCCATGGGTTTTTTCTTTGAAAATGTATCACACAACGTCGTTTTCATTGCTTGCTTTTCAAATGTAAGGGCCTGAATTTTCATTACTGTTCCTCTGATTTTCATTGTGATAAGAGTACTTTTTAAGCAAATGCGCTTTTTTTTTTTTTTTTTGACAGTTTGCTTGCAATTACCATTAATATTTATTTTTATTATCGAAAGCCATTTCCCATGTGCGCAATCTCATCCACCCTATAAGGAGAGAAGCAAAAAATAGCTGTATTGGCTTTATTCATGTTGTCGTTTTAAATTACAGCATAATAAAGAAATAGTGATAGAAATACATGCAAAAGGAATGTAGCTTATAATATTCTCCAACAGTTTGACAAAAAAAAAACAGTTTCCTTTCTTTTTAATCATATTTTCCAATTGCGCGCCAACTCTACTGGCTTTACCTTAAGCTGTGCGTAAGCGGTGTATGAATTACGTACACTAGCATCAATAAGCATATTATAGACGCTCTAAAAAGCACACAAAATTATGTTAAAAGATTATTTGAAACTGTTTGATGTCTGCAAAATTCAGTTAACTAATTTACATCAGTTTGCCTCTGAAGTACAGTTATTCAATTGATTTTTAAAAAAATATATCTCTCTTAAAGTAAGATATTTACATAAGCAGTCAGGTTTCGAATTTTACAAGGAAGCGCCTCCTATGCCTGGGCACCTCCCACAAGCTTTGTTGACCCACAAACAGTTTTAAGTTTTCTCTAAAATTGCTGTGCAGTTTAGTTTCTTCTTGAAGCAGTTTATACTGTCGTTCAAATTTCCTTATAATATAAAGAGACCTGAACATTCATTTTATCACTGTTTACGGGGTGACAAATTTTCTGCCCCAATGATAATTCTTCCAATCTTTCATGTGCCTTCGGCTAAATTCTTTGAATAGGGCCTGCGTGTAATTTCATAAATCAAAATTTAAGAGAAGAAAATGTTAGAAGTAGATATAACAAAATATTTTTTGTAGTTTTCTTGGAAGAAATGTAAGTGATGGAAGAAGGTTTTATAAATCTATGCTAAAAATTGAGGATAAAAAAAGTCCAACGTTGTCTGCTAATCATCAAGAGTTGATTATGCTGTTGATAGTTAACAGAGAATTGGTCTGAGTCATCAATTGCAAGAGGGAAAGAATTGTTGGTGCGTTTAAAGTGAATAAGAACGAAATGTAAAAAAAACCTAAAAATCCTACACTAAAGGTAAAAATGGAAATTATATAATTAAAAATTAAGTTGTAGCCGAGCTCTTGAAGAACAAAATCTTTAGATACGAATAGATTAATATTAAATATTCTTATAAATAAAAATGCAGCATTACTTCATTGAACAGTGTGAAGTAGTACGAAATCTTGCCAAATTTTTAGAGCCATGTTTACATAAATTATTTCTGCAAAAATATTTCTTTTTTCTGTATGTTGATTTTTCAAATTTATTCCTCACTACCTTTGGCAACAATTTGACGCACCTAACTTGTTCTTTAGAATTTTCTTCAAGCTTTTACTTCTAAAGCTTTTTGAATTGAATTTATCCTTTCATTATTTGAAACTTTCTCGATCCCTAGCTATTTATTTGGGAAACTCTTTTATCGGGAGGCGTCTTTTCTTCATTTTTGCCGTTATCTCTGGCACAGCAGATGTTTCTTTTCACTTTTAGTTGGCAACAGGAAAGAACTTATAAAAGATGCTTGTAAATTGTGCAATATATTAATGTTTGAATTCTTCAAAAGTTGAATTTGTAACACCTCTTCGCGAATAATCTTTAGAATTATTTCACTCGACAGGACACTACTGACAAACACATTACATCAGAGAAACACAATATTTCTGGTGTAATTGTCATTTTAACTCGTCATTCAATTAGATTTTTGTACCAGCTTCATATTCCTAACTGAAATTCAATCGATTTTTTTTCTTCAAACTTTCAAGTATAAGTCTCTAGAACTCAAGAACGCCTAATATCTTCATATGAATTCGATTTGTAATAAATAAAACTTCAAGCTGTTGACTGCGCCAATGCAAAGAGTTGTTGTCAAATTTATGACATAAAAATTAGCTTGTACTTTTATATTTACATATGAAATCTCTCACAATAATTTGCGTAATTTTACATTATAACTCTTGACAAAGCAAGCTAAAAAGCACATTTATAGCTTAAATAACTGATAACGTCGTTTTTCTTTCTTTTTTTTTCTTCCTTTTTTTTTTTCTTTGCATGTGAGTGTAGGCGCTTTTTATTTATTCTTGCATCTCATGCAAATAAATTAAATTAAACACTAATATTACAGGAAAAGAAGTACTGGGGATTAATATTTTTGCTAGTCCTTTATTATCATTTTAAAAACTAAAACCATAAAAGCAATGCCTAAACTGAATGCATAATCTATTTTCCAGAACTAATGTATGCAAAAATTAATAAACATTGAGTAGAAATTACAGGTGTTTTTTCCTTTTTTTTCACTCGATAAATAGTAACTATTACTTGAACTATTCTTAGTGCAGAAAATTGGTTTTTGTGATACAGAGGATGTCTAATATTTAAGTTGCACGTTAAACTCAAATCAAAAATTTTTACTAAAATCACTGTCTACAGTTTTCGTATTTTTAAGATTAAGATTTTCCTTTTCTTCTTGAAAAAAATTTTGAATAAATATTTTTTGTTTGTAAAAAAAACTTAGCAATGGAAAATTCTTTCCCCTTTCGCTCATCACAACTTCTTTGCAATTTTCATCCTACATAACGATCAAACTGTTATGCTTTAAAGAAACTAGTAACAGTTCTTTCCGTGACTACCGGGTCAAAATCAAATTCTGAGTCTATCTATATAATAATAAAAGATGGATGAAGAAAAGCAAACTGATTCCTAAACAGTAAATATTTCATACATTCCGTGATCTCTGAAAATGAAATTTATCACGGATCAAAAATATCGGTAAATGGTGCACAATTTTTAGTTACATCACATTTCTGCTTGATGATATACCCGTTACGGGTTCATGTTCTTCAACATTAATTTTCAAAACTATTTTAAGTTTCTACCTGCTGAATTTACTTAGAAAGTAGACATGGAATATTCAATTATTAATTTCAAAATTACAAATGTATATGCGTTCTGAAATTTGAAACTACTTTAGCAACCAAAGAACTTCCTTTTTCCGTCATATCTCTGTTTGATTCCAATATTTCTCAGAAGAACAGGAAAAATGTGCTTTAAAATAATAGCAAATTTACAACTAAAAGAAACAGTACAAAAAAGGACTGTTTTATAATGAATGCAAAGACAGGATTTTGTCTATGAATGTTACTTCTTTAGTTTACAATAGAAAAAGAAAAAAAGACTCAAAACAACTCTAATATAAATTCTATTATTTACATACTCACTACCGTGCTAAAATATTTGTCCCATTTTTCGTTAAATTCAAGGTAAACGTGAAATGAAATAAATGTAAAGATTACAAATGTATTTAAATATGTTTAAATAGCATTTCTTTGCATGCAGTCTTAAAGAAAAAAAGTTCGAAAATGAAGTAGTTTTTTCTTCAACGGGGAATCCTTCTACAAAAAAACTATCACTTAAAAGATTTTTCACTCATGACGATGTGACGAACAAAGTAATGATCAATACAGCAATCAATTATAACTCTACGTTGATCAATGCATCCTAATAAGCGCAAAGATATCCGCAAGCATTCGCTTTAAAAAGTGCGCCATTTTTGCATCCGTGGATCTTTTACTGTAGCAAATTTCAATTTACCAGCGTGCTCGTGTGAAAAAAAAAAATCGCTTTTTCTGAAGAAATGCTATTTGACCTTCAGCCTTATTCTGTGCTTAACCGTAATAAGGTTGACAAATCAAAATTAAGGCAGATCAATGTGCATTTCTTCTCTTGGCGTATGTGATACATAAGCGGAGTCAAACCTTAGAAGACAGCGCCATCTCTTGTTAGTTTTCGAGTTTCTGATCCTTATAATTCTTATAGTTAAACTGTATTAGAAGATTAAATTTTAGACAGCTGTACTCTTAAAAAGTAACAGTAACCTATCTTTCAAAACCGAGAAATAATTATATTTATATCTCGTTGTTTAAATAAATGCTAATCAAACACATCTAAACAAATTTAAGTTCATCAGTATAACTTTGTAAATACAAAACTAGGGGGGAAAGATACTACAAACGGGGGTTCGAAGTAAAAAATAAATAAAAACTTCGAAATAAGAAAGCAATAATTCAAAATATGTTTACTTGGAATTTTGAAAGGCAAATCGTTAAAAAAAAGACAGAAAAATGAAAAGACTGAACGCTAGGAAAATATTTTATGTTCCTTTTGAATATTTCATGTTTATTGTATTTCGAGAAATTTCACCGAATTACTCGCTTAAAAAAACTTTGTTGCGAATAAATTTTGAAAGTGTAAAATGCAATATACGGTAACAACAATGTTTGTCTTTAATTAGAAAACGTTTTTTCCCTGATTTCAATGACGTTTTCTTTTTTATTTAAATGTGAAAAGCTTTTATTATGTCACGCTTCGTAATTAAACTCTTTTATGAAAGAACATTCAATCTGCTGATTCATTAATCCAATCTTTTTCAAAGTTTAAAGTTACAATTTTGCTGACAAAGAGATGCTGAGGAATGCAAAAGCTTTAATTCACTAAATTGTTTGATTCACGAGCATCTTTCTTTCTTGGTAGGCTAGTCTAGAAGAGGAAAATATATTTCTTTACTTATAATGACATTTTAATTAGTATCATTTGACGAAGAAATTTTAAGCCTATCTGCGTACAATAAGAAAAGCAACACACGATTTATGCAACATGGCAAAGATTTTTTTTTTTCTTTGATAATCATCTTTAAAATTTTACAAAATGTAGAACATAAATTACAAACATACACGAGCATATTTGTATGTATATATTGCACCGTTTATACTTCTTTCAATGCACTGATGTAAAACGACATATAAGTGAAAAGACGTTTAATTGAGATTTTTATAAATTGTTTTGATTATTACAAATTTCCGCATACAAATGCAAATTTATAAAGTTATATTTTTAAAGTTTTGAAGAATAGAGCTAATATTTAGTGTAGCGCTTTTGTTAAAGTTTTTTTTTAAAGGTTTTACAAGCTCCTGCCTTGTCTTCGATTTATTTCCCTTGTTATGTGCAGTGATTTTGATAGGTGTGCAAGAGTTGTAATACAAAGCATAAGTTTGAAATTGTAATGTCCGACTTTTCTGTCAGTTTTACATTTGTTAATCCTTTACCTTAAAAAATTGTTTCAAAATTTCCATTTTATCTCTATGAGATCCCCCCCCCCCCCTTCCTTTGCGCTTCTGGAATACTTCAAGTTCTTAACGATCAGACAAAACAGAAAACTAGATGCTCAAAAATAGAAATTGGAGAATGATTTGCTTATGAGTCAAACCAGATCAATGACTTATGAAATCACCTTTAACTAATCCTCTCAGTGTCTGTTCAACAACTTTCTGCGCTCTCATTTGCTTTTTTTGGAAAAGTATCTCCAAATTAAGAGCAAAGGAAGCAGAGAAAAAGGAATAATAAAGAAAATTTAGAATCTTTGAAAGAGGGAAAACGGAGTATAACAGAAATGTGTGTATAACCGAAACTTAAGTTTTTTAACATTAGTAGTGGTGAATTCCATAGTAACAGACGTTACATACATAATCAAAAATGAGTGTAAAGCAGACTATGAGATGCATACTAATGCTTCAGAACCAAGATTAATTTTCTCCCTAATGAACTAATGCTAAAGATAAACTGTGCATATTTGAAAATTTACATTATGTGTTTTGAGGGAGCAAAAAATAAAATGATTTGACCGTGACGGATGTTAAGTAGAATGGAACATCATTTACACTATATCGTCATTAATTGTAAAAATCTGAATCTATTACATACATTTGTTTAAGTAATTTAAAAATAAAATTACAAGACATGCAGGCAATTTATCAGAACTTTCAAATAAAAATTCAGTCATTTTGCTGTTAAAAAAAATAAATACGTCGTGTAACAGACTTTACTGCATATAACGGATGTTACGTTCTACAACAGGCATGCTATTTCTTCACTGAATGTTAAATCAATGGATGAATCTGTAGTATCTTTACTTTTTGTAAACTATAATGAAATCGCAAAAGTCACATTAAATGTGTTTTAAGATTTAAAAAATGGCATCCAATAATTATAAAGGATAATCGCAGTGTTATAATTATAAATTTAAAAACAATCCCTTTGACCAAGAATTTTAAGCACTAAATTAATGTAAGTGTTAAGTTTAATGTATGCAATACTTTACAGAAGTAATTTGACACATATAGATATGGTTTTTTAAATGAATTTCATCTGCAGAAAATGCAAATAGTCCGCTAACTGACACAGTACCGAGATCGTAAACTGACACAGCAACAAGTGACACAGTACTCGTTACTGACACAGAAACGTTACTGTATCTCGTTACTGACACAGTAACGAGTACGTAATAACGAGAAGATTTATGGCGCTGATTTGGCTTATACCACTCAATGTCTGCTTTTTTGGCATCATTTACAATTCTTCAGCGACTTCTGTAGCTTCAAGTTTTCCTATGATGTATAACACTTAAGAATACTTGGAAAAAAATATTTAAAACATTTCTCTAATTGGTTTCAAGTTAGCTGGAATTTTATCAGGAATTAATTGGGACTGTAACGAAAAGACACATAAATGTAAACGACGTATAAATGAGGGATGCATAAACGGTGTTTTACTGTATATGTATACAAATTTATCCTGTACATCTATTTCACTGCGATCTTTATTCTCTCATTCTGCATGAATGATTTCTTCTTCATGAAGAATGTATTACTTCTTTACAGTGCTTCACTTCATTTGTGCACAAAAAAAATGTTTTTGATCATTGTTTGTGATTGAAACAACCTTTAACGATTCAATTTCTTCATGTTGAGAACGAATTTATATCTTCTTCAATTTTCAGTGCTGCTATTTATACGTACTTTATTTTAGAAAAACAGTTTCTTAATATTCAAGAAAAACCATGCGTAAATATGCGACTAAAAACTTCATCGAATAAATAGTGCAAAAAAAAGTGCAGAAATGAAATTGTTTCATCCAAATTTCAAGGACTCATTCTTGCGTAATAACGAGAAGAGTTTTTTTTTATATATATTCACGAGAATTTTCCCCCTTTTCCTAGACCTTTATATATTATTGAGCTCTTATTGAAAGAAATAACTGCAAATCTCCCCTTCAAGAACAAAAGCAGCCACTCATAAAAAAAAAATCAAAACGAGAAACCCGGTGAACACAAAAATTGAATTCCAACTAATTCGCTGGGAGATGAGTAATATATCTTAAAGAAGTGGTTCGTAAAAGCTAGGGAAAAAATCTAGGAATGGTTAGAAAGCCGAAAACATGGGGGCATCTAATATAATCTAAGGATTATGTTCCCAGTGGGCTGATTAGGTCAAGAAAATTCCCCATCCTTCGTAAGCCACTCGTCAACGGCGGATTTCATCTTTCATCTCTTCGTTACATTCTTTTATAACTGTCAAGAAAAAGAAAGCTCGGCTTTCAAAAGCAGCTAGAGTAATAACAGCGCAAGACAAACGATCTACAATAAAAAGCCATGCTTTTGCTTATTTCCCCTCTTAATCCAGTCCGAAATGCAAAACGCTATCTCCGCCATTTTTTAAACCGCTGTTCCTTTATAAGCAATGTGAAATATCTTACGACCACAAATATACTGTCTTAAATAAATAAACCTTTCTTTTGTCATTTATTTTTCTTTGGCATTAACAAACTTAGTCATATGATGAAATAATGCAACGCAAATAAACCACTGTTTTACATAGGTCTATTTTGCTTCATCACTGCAGGATTTTAGCTTAATGCTATATTTATTTAGGTTATTAAGCATAGAATGATTTCGAGATTATCCTATTTTATTTTATTGATGTATTTAAGTATTATTGCTACTGTAGATGGCTGCTCTACATTGTTTTACTTGTTATGTTTGATTTGCTACATTTGTGTGTAATCCTTGAAGTCGCATTTATAATGAGTAATACAATGTTCATGTCAAGCAAACAATCTTTTTTCGTTTAGTAACCAGAAAGTTTTAAAATATTTTGCCAAATGTTATATGCATTTTATCAGCATTCTAATCTTTTTTTCTAAATATATTTAGCTATGTATTTATTTTTTGGAAAATCATTATCAAAAAATTAAATTTGCTCTTTTTATATATTTTCCACTATTGTCGTTTAAACTTTTATGATTTCATGAAAATTAATAAAAAGTTTGTATATCTGATAATGAACAGACAACTTAACATTTCAACTGACGGAAAAACGTAACTACTTTAGTTAGTTTTAACTAAGTTATACATTTTTTGTTATTTATAAACTTTAAATTTTGATTTGAAATGAAAAGTGTGCCTGGCTACAGTTGTTTTTTTACATACTCTGATCAATAAAAAAATTTTCAGAAAAAAACTATTTCATTTTTGAACAAGATATTCTACAATACACACACATATACTTAGGTCAAACCACGGTAACTGATCTCAAAGATATTAAAAAATAAACACATTTCAAACATATAAAACTTTACGTATCATACACTTTCAAGTGCATTTTATACCACCAATGACACTTTTTGTGCTACCTATCACCAAAAATATGAATAGTTTTTATCAACCCACACTAATTATAAATGCATTACATTTCTCATAACCAGGCTGAGGGTGCATTGATCTAATATCATTTGAAATGACAGGTCTGTACTTCTTTAAGAACCGCGATTCGCCAATCCGCAACTCATCCATAAAAGAATGAACGCTTTCTGCAGATTTCGCAGTCACAGACAAATTTATTCAAAAATAACCTTACAATATATTCAAAAATAACATTGCGAAAGTTCGCGTAATCAAATTACCGCCAGTCGACGGGTCTCTAACTTAGTTATTTTTTTTATGACATGTCACTATAGATTGACTCTCTTCTCTAAGAGTATTTATTCCCTTTCGGAAAATGGGACATTTTCGCGTCCCGAAGCTGCTTTCGAGGACAACGGAAGAAGCTACCCAAAAGTGGATTGTCCCGCTTAAAAAGGGACGTATGGTCCCTTTTGCACTAATAGTACAAAGATCAAGCATTTTAGCATATACAAACTGATAAAAAATATTTATTCTGCAAGATTTTTCATATTTATGATTTCTAATTTTATATGTCATCAATTAAACGTGAATTTAGAAATTTACTTAAGAAATTGAATTTTTTGTCGCAAGCACAGATCTCAAAAAAAAAAAAAAAAAAAAGTTTGATGGGTCTTCTCTGTTGCAGTTCACTTGAAATTACTCTTTTCTGTAAGAATCGACTCCTTTAACACGCCTCGCCCCTACTATCACTAGATGTAATGATGATTTGTCAATGGATACCTTGCTGAGTAATGTGAAAATAGTTAGCTATACTTATTTGTAAATCTTTTTTGTTACCACCAATGTACACAAAATTATAACACTACAAAATTTAGTTAATAAAGTTGAAATATCAAGGAAAAACAACGATGCGCATCACTATAAATAGCTCATAATAAAACTATAAATAAATGTCCTTTCTTTCGTAAATCGTAACTTAAGATGCAGTCAACAGAAGCCATTTACATCATCCAAGACATCTCGTTTTCAATGCAGTCAAAGAAGAAATCATTTATACTCAGAAACAAGATTCATGAAGGGCATACAGTAAGATGAACATTACTTGCATGTACTTCGAATACGTCATTTTCAAATGAGCATTTTCGCAATATTATGTTGAATTCTTTTTTAACTTCCTTGTGCTTCAAACGTAAATATTCAAGGAATTTAGAAATTACGACATTAGGTAAAATATTGTTTAAATTATGTCTTCTTTCAGCGTCTGAAAGTAATTTCTTTCGAAAACAATAGGTAGTAGTATACATAGAGCAGTGATAAGATTCAGCGCGTACCGGTTTTGATACTTTCTCAAGTTCTGGGCACTACCATTTAAAAGTTGCACTTACTTCAAGAGTAGAAATGAAACGTAGAGAAGTTAGCTATAATTATTTTTCTTGCTTCATTCATTAGTAAAGTTTATAGAATTTCTGAAATATATGATTTCATTATTATTGTTTGTTTTTTTGTATTAATTTATTGATCTTTAATTTATTTTATAGTTCTTTTTCTGAATAAAAAAATATTTAGTTTATTTTCATCAAAATTTTTTGCATGAATAATGCTTCTGTTGATATTCAATTATTTGTTCTTCGGTTAAAAAGTTATTTTTAGTTATCTTTTTATCGCTTACTTTTAGAGAAATAACAAAGTAAATAGGAAAGCAATTGGACAACAAAAAACTAGTTTGAAATATTTAAGAAGTGCTAATAATATGGGAAAGTAAATAGCCATAATTATGTGATTACTTACTTCAATATGATTTTCTTTAAGTTATTATTTCATTATTTTTCTCCGTAAAAATCCTTGTAAAAGGTGAAGTGTAGCGGTTTCTAGACGGGTAGTATCACTGACCTAGAGACAAAGACACTGACCTACAAAGCGTCTATTAAAAGGTCCACATATGCAAACTTTGAATTATAATGTTTAATTAATTTAGTTGTTTTAGACATTTCTATGCACCGAAATTACCTATCAATGTCATTTAGTGTTTTATTTTAGAAGTTCATGCTGTCTATGGTGTTGAAAATTTCGCAGCAGACTGCATTCCCTAAAGCAGTAACTAAATAATATATATAATAGCGTAAGCTGGAAACTAGTTGTTCGAGGTTGTTATTTCATTCAAATAAAACTGGGCAACACTTCTTCGGAAGTTCTTACGGAAACGATAATCTTTTAACAATCAATTTTGCTTTCTATTTATTTTTAAAGATTATCCCTATTATATTTCTCTTACTGGAATACACCTGGAGTTCGGCACACGTAGTTCAATGTCAGACTTCAGTGTGACCTTAAGCAAAATAAACACGCAAAGACAACAATAAAAACTGAAAATAAAATTGATAACTATCGTCAACTTGTAGAAGAGGAAAGCAGAATTTAGCGTAGAGTTCCAACGTTCAAATACATAAAAGTTTGCATACACTCAATCTACTTGATATAGTCCTGTTCATAAATTAAGGATAATAACAGTTGATACATAAGGCATAACAAAAGTGATCTAAGCATAAAGCCTGCTTATACAACATAAGGAGCAAAACAAAAAATAAGGTACATGCTACCTTTGACCTGACAGAAATCAGGAACTATTGCTCCTTGGAGCAATTGGAAAATACATCCTCTGGTGTGAAAAAGTAACAGCATATTACTGTTACTTTTTTACACCAGGGGATATAAGGACCTTCATAACCTTTGGGACATGGTATGAATATTAGTTACTATGCCCTGAAGTGGAGTCAGACAGCATTTGGAAATGCTCATCTAAGGAAGAGTCTTACTAGAGAACCTTACGTAAGAGCTGCATTGAATTTGTGCCTCAAATTGAAGGAAATCAATAAAACTTCTATCAAATGGCTCTCATGGCTGTGTCGTTGATCACAATAGATATTTGAATGTATTCATTGAACAGCAGAAGTTTTTCCCTTCAAAATTTTAATTTATTTTTCAGTAATGTTTCGAAATAAATATAAAAAGCTCCATTTTTTCAAGTTTCCCCTTTTTAAATTTAATGTCCATATACTGAGTATATAAAACTCATAAGACATTTGCTGAAATTTTAGTTATTTTATCAAAATTACCATTTTGTACTTTACCTCTTTCACGCTTTGAACGTATACAGTTTCCTTGTGTTTTTTAAGTTCGAACCGCTCTTTCAGCTCAGTTGAAAATAAATATTTATTCTAATTTAAGAGCTAAGTATTATGTTTAAAAGAGAATTAAACTAAAGGAAATAGGTTCGGATAAATAAGAAGAATTAAAATTCAAGTAAATTTCATTTTGGCCATAACCATTTAAAAAAAGCGCTCTGCTGACTTTATTAGTGAAGTTTATACAATAAATTTTCATATATGCTATTCAAGGAACTCTGTTTATCAAGAGGATTATTTTAACAATCAATGATTTTATTAACGCTGCAACCGCAATCAAAATTCCTGTGTAACTAAATAAATTTTATTCAAATCAACGGATGCTCGGAATGAAAAAATAGAATTTACTTTAATATGCAAAATAAATCTACGAAGTGTTTATGCATGTTTAATGCTTTAAAATATGAAAATTTTGATTAGTGCGAGACTCTCAGATACCAATTTTTATAAGAAAATCCTAGACTTCTTTGAAAAATGCAGATTCTGTAATACACAATCAATACTCTTTCGCATAAAATTTCTATATTTCATTTTCATGAGTCAAGCGTGAAAAATTAGAAAAGCAGCTTATTTAAATGAATCCAAAATACTCAATGTACTGATTAGCTTTCTGAATATTTTTAAGATTAAGAAATTCGTTGGTGATACTCCAAGAAGAGGAACTAATATTTATTACACCGATTTCTTTTTTTTCTAAGAGATAAGTCTTTATTTTTCCATGTGGAATACCAAAAATACTCCCTTCATGAATATAAATTAACATTTTGCTTACCTTGCTGTGTGAGATACAAAAAGGTATTACACAAGAAAATATGCATAAATAATTCCTTTTTTGAACATATTTTGGCTCTTTAACGTTGAATATAAAAGAAAATGAAATGCTGTGCCTCTATATATCAGACCTTTGCATGAAAATGTTTCTGGAGAAGACAAGAAGGAAGAATATGCGTTAGAAATAAAATAGTGCCTTTTTCAAACTGATTAAAATTAAGTATGTATGACATGTGCGTTAAAGCTCGTATTTATATTACATTATATCCCCATTAATGATTTAGAAAAATTTTTTTGACTGAGTAATCAAATTTTCAAGAACTATCATAGGAGAAGATCGATTTTCGTTAGTTCATGATATGATGCGTAATTTTGCTTTTTCCTGTAAATAACTCATTTATAATCAATCTTTCAGTGACAAATAGCCTTATAAATAACATATTTCTAATTTGCTATAACAGATTCATAAATACATACTGCTCCCAACCTCCACTTAATGGATTAAATGATGATTTAGTAAAACGGCACAATAGTTTTGCATGGTATGTTAGAGCGATGTAATTTTTCTTGCTGTTAAAATAATTAATAATTAATTTCTATACAATATAATAACATTTGTCAATAAATACATTGCCCGTTTAACATTTAATGAGTTAGAATAAATACTTTTGGGACTTGTCGATGCATATATACATTCTACAATAATTATGACATAGCTACAATTCAAGTAGTGTAATTGGGTTACATTAAATCTGTTATAATTTGTGATAGAAATTGTCATTCTTTTCTCGGAATGTAACTTCATCGACTACAATTGCATTATGAATGAATATAGTTATTATAACAGCTTTTTTTCAAATCAGAATTAGTTTTCACACATAAATTATTCTGTATTGATTTTTGGTTTTTCTAATTCATATTTGATAATATGGAGAATGTTTAAAGCAGCCTTTCGCGATTTTTCTCAAAAATTCGACTCATTTTGGTGTCACATTTGTCATTAGTGACGTCATTGATAACGTGTTAAAGGTTTGCTATTTTGAAACTAATCAATATATATGTTGCCTTCACGTATAAGTAACTAATTAAGAGAGCAGAACTAATTCATAAATATATCATCAGTGCCACTGTAGCTTAACAAGTAAAAGGATAGAAGCTAATGACTTGTTCCTGACTTCATCAACCAGCAATTGATGTTGATCAGTTTATAAATTGTGATTGAATAGGTTGACATTTGAAGCGCTCGTTTTTATTCAACTAAAATTTTAGTATTAAAAATGTATGCACCAATGAATGTCCTAAACGAGGTTTCAATGTAATAATTACCTCTTTCAGAAAATATGGTTTACCTTCTAATTTTTAGAAGCTAAAATTTAAGCAACGAAACTGTTTCTCGGGTGCTGTTCAGAACACTAACAAAACTTTTATTCCATATCAGATTCATTGATTAACTTCTATCAAGCAAAAGAAGAACAAACCATCGCCAATCAGTTTTCCAGAAACAAAGTACTTCAAACAGATATTGTGTAATTACTGAAATTGCTGTCGTTGATAAAAGTATGAGAATAACATTTCCGATTAATCAAAGAATGATTAAAACTATACTAATACTGTTAGCAACATAAAGCATCCTCATAGCTAATAGTAATAAGCGATGAAACTTTTTTAATTAACAAGACATTCAGAGTTAACCAACATAAAAAGAATGATTGTACCCATCAAAACAAATAATTTACTGTGAAACCTAGGTTAGTATTCCCACTAATTTAAGCTTCTCCTTAGAATAGTTTTCTGATGCAAACACATTGTTTAGTGCGACTTATAATTTATTCTGTTGTTCGTTGTTAATAATGGTTACTCTTGGTGGACTGTACACAAATTTCGTCTCACTTTCGCATCCTCGATAATTACACATGACAGTTACATTAGTCTTCACGTAGGCACAACATATAGGTCAGACGGTAATCTCGCATGCAAGAGCAAAATAATCGTTTAATTGTTTTATGAAACCAACAAATTCATTTTATGTGTAAAAAAAAGAAATATCAAAACTTCCATGTAAATGGATTGTTTAGCATTATTTGTTTTGGTTCACTCACGGATTTGGTTCATGTATGGTGTTTTAACAATGTTTAAATATTATGGTTTCATAATCCAAACATACTTTTACAGCATTAAATCTTAAGCGCATTTCAGAAACAGTAACGTGTTTCTAATTAATTTAATGTTTATTTTAATTAATTTTCTTTGTAAATTAAACTGCAGAAACGGATCTAAGGGAGAGATGTAGCTCAAATGTGCGAGCTTTTTATGTCAAACGCTTTAAATAACAAGTTAATGAGTTTAGCTTTCCTTCAGCAAACGTGTGATCAAAGAAATTACTTTTGATCCACCTCATTCATCTTTCGCAAGATAATTTACTTATTATGATCCGTTAATTAAGATTCTCATTTAAGCTTTGGGTAATTGGAGTCATTGAAATCGGCGAAACGCGTTAGGAACTACCTACTGTTGACTTTCTCTTTTTTTTAATTAATCGCTTTTCCCAATCATTTGCCATTTATTTCATTAAATTTAACTTTCACAAAACTCTTTTGAAAAAAAAACTTGATCTTTGGTGACATAAAAGATGCAAAAACTCAAATTTCATTTAAGTTTATTCCAAATATCGTTAGGAACAAAGAGTTAATTTAGATCTGAGCTTAGTTCTTTGAGTACAATTCGTGTTTGTTATTTTGTCCATTAAACTAGAATGACCAAAGCAGCTCTTCGTAGGCTCAAAACATATTATATTTTGTTTTAGGATGTTAGTAAAATAGTACAGGTGGGTCGCGCGCGCGCGAAGTAGCCCATTTGTTCAGGCATTGAGCTCGCGGTCCAAGGATTCCGAGCTAGACGTTAGCAGATCAAGTACGCTAATGGTGACTGGTGAACATTAAATCTGTCTGTCTCTGTTGTGGCCACAAAGTCTCTTCTTATCAATACAAACGTTTGCAACAATACATATTACCACCTACATATAAACTATGTATTCCTGTCTTCTTCATTTTCCTGAAATTAAATGAGCTGCAATATTGGTGTTCTTTACAATCTCAGTTTGCGGGCAAAATGTGCGTATATTATTGCTTCAATTTATGTCAATTTACGAACGTTAAACAGTAATCACCGCAAGTATTCAACATTTGTCACCAAATGTACCAATGGTCAATGATGCTGTAATATGAAATACACATTAGGTAAGCCCTTTCACAATTTGCTGTTAAAAAAAAATCACAATAAAACCATCTGCCACTGTCCAATTTTTCAAATTTTATTCATATGTTTATTACAGTTTTTTTTTTAAGTTCTTTCCAGTTGAAAAAAAGATAGTGTAAAATATGTAATGATGATTTCGCCTAGCGTAATCTTTTTTTTTTTTCATATTGAACCCAAACATTTCTTATTGATGTATTCATTTTTCATAAGTTTTTATATGAATATTTTGTTGCTTTTCCAGTGAGTATTCAAAGGTTGACAACGCATTCCACCTTCGAAGGCTTCATGGTGCAAGCAGTAGACAAAATTTCCGGAAGATATATTGGCAGGTTTTTAGATGCCGATGGATTGCATCCCATGGATGAATGCTCTGCAGTTACTCATAAAGATAATAAGCCAAAGACATCAATACAACTCGCTTGGGTAGCCCCACTCAATCAAAGAGGAGATGTTCTCTTCAGGTAAGAAAGCATAAATATTTATGAAATGTCTTCTTCTTCTGCTTAGCCAACGCCCACCCTTGGCTGTTGGGCCATTAGGTAACGCGCTGACCAGTAGAGATGGTCCTCCTCAGCACGTAACAAAGGCGAAACCTTGTATATATCGTTTCGATTACGTAGGGGGCACCACGAATATTCATGAAAGGTGTGCCCGTGAAGAACCTCTAAGATTTAATTCAGAGTTACTGAATATCTTAACAGGTATTTCTCTAAAATAATGAAACGTTTATTATAAATTTAATAGAAAAGTATCGAAATTATTTAAATTTAGTCGTTGTATTGCCTTGTTACTGCCCGAATATCTCCAAAAGTTCTTTTCGAAAGTCCTAATGCTTCAAAATTTATAAAGTCATTTAATATACAATCGTTAAATATAAGAAACGATATTAATATTTATAATTAAAGAATATTTTTTAATTTTAAGCGAAACTAAAACAGAAAACTGAAACAACCACATAAAATATTGTGCAGATTTTTTTAATCCCATTTTGTAACAGCGTCTTGTCAATGTTTTACTCCAGTATGTGTAGAGCAATGTTAGCAATTCTCTTATGAGAAACACGGGATTTAACAAAAATGACCAAAATGTGTCATCTACCTCAAATCTTCACATTTTGTGATGCTAATTGATTGTTAATGTTTATAGATAAACAATTTTTCCCATGCTTCTCAATTTGTAAAATTTACTCAATTTAAAATATGTAAATCGCATTCAGCAAAAAAAAAAATCATCATCACCTTTTTAAATTATTTGTTTAGTGAAATATGATTGTCAATTGTGAGGCATTTTATATGGAATGGCCCTGTACATGAGACAGTAATTGAGATTATTTATCATCTTTAACTGATTAACTAATTCCTAACAATGTTAAACATTCGGTATTCATTAGAAGTTTGACTACGCTTAGGTAAAAAGTAGATACTTTTACGCATCAATTGTTAGAGAGACATGATAAGATAAGGGAAGTTTCTATTAAGAAAGTTTAGGTTATGACAAAGTAAAAACTTTATGAACTGATTCTTTGCAAGCGAATAATTATTACAAATAACCGCTTTTGGTATGATTTTTTCCTTTCGAAAAAAATACTTATCGTGCATTGAAAATTTACGTTTCAAAATGCCCACTATGGAACACCTTTTCTTTTTTTGAATTTATTTTGTTTAACTTTGATATAGAAGGATCCCAAGATTATTACTGGGAGATGGGAAGCTCTGGGGATGGTTCTGGTTCTGACCACTGTGCAGTTATTTCTGACTGAATTAATACCCTGATGAGTGAACCAAACTCTTTCTCATTTTTAAACAAAATGGTTTTGCATTTATTTCAAATTTCCATCGATATTTTAAGTAAACTAATAGAGAGGCTTTTTGATGTATTGGAAGCTTTACAAAATGCACCAGTGTCCGTCATCACAAAAAAAAATGTGTTATCTTGAAAAACATATATACATAAATTATGAACACTTGAATTATAGAGAACATTAATTAATTAAAGAACTAAAAAGTAAAGCTCCGCTTTAAAAGAAATCATTTTAGCAATATTCTTAGGGTTTAATATTTGCACATGAAAAATTTATTTATTTCCTAAACTGTTCTATCGCTAACTCATTCAAAGAGCTCATGTAAATCTCTGTGTGGTTTTCAAACTCGTATCAATAACAAATCATGCATGATTGTTTCATTTTTCAAACTAAAACAGTTTTATCAGCAAAGAAAGCTATAAATCATGCATATTGCACTGCATTTTAAATTATTCAATGCGCAAGAAATTCTACTTATGCAAACACTCCATGTAATGCTCCATAAATAAGCAAACAGAAGTCAATATTATGTGCACGTTTTTATCCAGCATGGCGAAAAGTGAAATGTTTTCTGGAATTCATAATATATTTTCCTCTTCAGCATTCTTCAACAGTAATTATTGTAGCTTTAGCAATTTTGTTTTTATTTATTTTAAGTTAAATATTTTTTGTAATGAAATCCATCTTTTTATTTGCAGAGGTACTATACTTGAAAGAAAGTCGAAATACTATGAAGGACTCGTGTCTCGTTTGGAGCCAATGAGGAACCAATTTTGAGCTTCTATACACATAATTTCGTATCAGTCCAAAATTCATAATCATGTCTGTAATCTTCTATATTTTTAAAAAAGAGAAATTGTCGTATATTTTCTAATGTTTTTGAACTATTTTGTGCATTGAATAGCAATGTAATATAAAATTTTAATTTCGATGTTGTGTGATTTATTTTGCTAACGCAGTACCAACAATAAGATATTGACGCTTTTCTTCAAAGATGAAAACAAAAAATAAGTAAATAAATAATTTTTTACAGGCAGGATATAAACCTAGAGACGTAGTAGCTTTGTACTACGCGTTTAAAATAAATTAAGATAAATTGTAGAAATAAAAGTATCATTTTTTGGTATGATTTGCCCATTACATCCTATTTCGAACTTTTTTCCCAGTGTTAGAACATTGCATTATATTTTTTTCTGATTTAAGTTTCCACGTAGTTTTCAAAGGAAAGAGGATTAAAACACTATGATTTGGTGTTATGAGTTTTTCATTTCTTACTTATAATCAGTGTGCTAAGCAGAGGAAGAAACTTCGTTGGTGCATAAAATACTTTTTTTTTTGCAAAATAAAACGTTGTTCGATATCAAAATTTACTATAATAAGACGATATACATGCAATATTTATTGAATTTCACAATCTTAAGCTGAAAACATAATTTTTTTAAGCGAACAATACAGAAGTTTTCGATCATATATACATATATATATATATACATAAATATATTTTGACAGACTCAAGCTGCTCGGTTATCATTTCAGATTGGAATAAATTTCACTGCAGTGAATTTTGGAGTAAACAAATTCGTAGAGTATTTGCAAAGTAAGATTTTTTTTTGGAAAACTTCGGGGCACTTTGTAACTAAAACATATGTAATTCAGAATTTGATTATTTTTTCTTTCACTTAATTACATATTTCCAAAACAAATGTTAATATTATGCAATTGGACCTCAATTCAATATTTTATGGTGAGCTGATGAAATACCCATATTGCGCAGCGAAACGTTGTAGTGCGCTCATTTAAATCAGTTAGTTAATTTTAAAATTAATAATAATAAAAATGATTTGTATGAATGAAATTTGGACGGAAGTACACTGAAACACATTTTGAATGATTATTAAACAATTCATTACAAGGTACTTGAAACAATTAGGGGTATATTATAGTTCCCATTAAAAATCAAAGAAGAGCTAAAAGAATTGACTGGAAATGGGGAATTGACTTATCTGGGGGGGTTTAGAATAAGATTAAAAAAAAAAAAATTAATTATTTCAGTAAAAGCACAAGTTTTTAATTTTTAGAAGTTAATTTGAAAAAGAAAAAAAATGGTGAAGGAAAATAAACGCAGAACAGAGTTAATATACACTTGGGAACCGAGGTGCCCAAAAGAACAGAATTGTTTTTCTTATTGTTATTATTTAAGAAAACCACTTGAAAACATCTGACTTCAAAATACTGTTCATCAAATCACATGCACATGATAGACTTTTTCTCCTGTGCAAAATATTTTTTTCCATATTCTTTTGAACAAATGATGTTAAATTCCTCACATGATTTGTTTTTCTGCATCCTGAAATTGCTCTTGATTTGTGGCTGATAGACGCACTTGTCAGGAAAAGGGCAACCACTCTCCCAGTTGATACCATTCAGAACGGTTTTTTTCTCACTGCTTCATGTTATGACAATGTAAATACGGGTGTTAAATGTAATGATAGTGTAGATACGATTCGTGCGGTCAGCAAGTTTGACTTCAACTCATCTTTCATGCTTCATTCAAAAGGAGAGAAGTACATACATCTCTGCTCTTCACAAATAAAACACACGTCTTTTAACAGGATAATTTCTACCTTACAGTAAAATCAAAGCCTTTTGCGGTACGACGACAGGTTTTCCCCTGTTTTTACTTTCCTAACTGATTTTAATTACATTTTTCTCATTGGGGAAATACGTAAAAATTTTTATTTTTTTTTTCACAGCAAAAATCATGCAGAGTTAAAGTGCACATGATGAAAAGTTAACGTGTTACCCGCGGACAGAGACCCCTCCCCCTCCTTTGTTAATTATTCCTCTGAATGATGGCATTTAATCCTTTATTTACTGCCGGAGGCTTTTAACTTTCTCGTTGTACTTTTACCCATACCCTACCACTTACCATAAAGCCTTAGCATTATCATCTACTGCTGTAAAAACCCAGGGGGGCATTGAAGGACAATTAATTCTACGCAGCTTATTCAATTATTATATAACAACTCAAACTGACTTCTCTCTGGAAGTTTTGCTAAGGACAAAAAACATGTGCTGATGTCAAGTCGAAAAGATGTAAACATTTTAAAAAGTCACTAAATAAAACGCTAAAGTTTGTCATTACGAAATGGACGACAGCTTTGGTAGATATTTAAGAGCACACTCATTCTCTCGTTCCATGAATTTTCACATGCATTCCTTTTTATAAATTCATGGGTGAAAGCTACCAGAAGAAGAGGAACTTTTGAAGGAAAACATCTAGCAAACAAGCATGACGCTAATAGGCAGCACTGCCAACAAAGAGAATCATATTTTCTTTGGAAAAGAAGTATTCTCTTTCGTGTAGTTAAGCTAATTAAAAATAAACAGAAGAAATAGAAAAACACTATAATCATGGGAAAATATTAAATGCGAGAAACGTTAAAACCCAGTTTCCACTGAATTAAAATAATTTTCAGCTATTTCCATACGTTTCTAATTTGTGTTAGAAAAGTATTACTGAGTTTTTCACATACTACACATATCTAACAGTATGTTTAAAATATGAAACACCATGACTCTTCAGAATTAAATAAAATTCATTCCACAACCTGCCTGCATTGATATAACTAATGCTTAGGGAATTTTGAATGTAAACGAACTCTACCATTTTGACCAAAACGACTCGAACGATAGTAGGAGTAGGTATATATGTAGGCTTGGCCATACGTCCCGGTTTGACCGGTACAGTCCCGGTATTATGCTCTTGTCCCGGTGTCCCGCACAGTTTTATCAATGCCACGGAAACTGCTGTAAGATGTAAAAATAATGAATTTGTGTTTTTAAGAATATTTTATGAAGACATTAAGAATCTTTAAGATGACTGAGGTGTCCACAGCAAGAGCATTGATTGTATGTAAAATAAACTTTGGCGTTTTCTTTGCTCTGATGTTTATGAAAAAGTCAAGCCTAACAAAACATCTCGAAAAAAGTACATTCAAGTCAGAAATATGAGTGGGTTGAAAACAAAGAATAACATTGTTAACTTATTAATTGCTTTTTTTGTTTGACAATAATGGTGTTTTGAAATGGTTTTTGTAGTTAGACAAAATGTTGTAGTTTAAATAAATAAGACTTAGTAATTAATTGTTCAATTAAACAATTTTATGAAGTATTTTAAACTTTATTTTATTAACACTTCTTTCTAGATGGTAGACCTGAAAAAATTCTCATTAAAAAGGAAAAAAAAATCTTTTTAAGTAAATTAAGTAGCAAAAATTCCTTTTTTTTTTTTTAAAGGTGGGTAGACTAACAATTTAGGGTTCCAGATTCTCCACTCCCATTACTTGCGAGGCTTTAAAAAAAAGGCTTGAAACTCACCCTTTTACTTTTAATTTTTTTTTAAATTTCTCCAGAATGGGGGAAAAAATCCGACCCCCGGTATGCCCATCCCATATTAATGTGTCCCGGTTTCACTAACCAAAAATATGGCAAACCTATATATATGAGTTACTATGATTTTCTTCAGATCATTTCATGAAATCCTTGCACGATCTTAATACGTAATAGAAGATATTTACGTAAAATGAAATAAAAGTTTAAAAAAAAAATTTTTTTGAGTGTGTTAAAAAAACACCCCAGTTTGGTTAATTCCGGCAAATAAGTAAATTAATAAAGCAATATTTTCTTGCAGCATCAGAGCATTGCACATTACGAATGGAATAATTTTAGCTTATCCAAATTAATCTTTTAAAATTTTAAATTTAATTTGACAAAGCAATAAAAAGTTGCTATTTATACAATTTATAGTAACAATAATTTTTGTTTCATTATTTTATATCTCCTAAAACTTTAAGGAAAAGTTAAGAAATTTGTATTTACAATATTAAAAAAAATTAAAGCTGAAATCATTGAGGAAAAGGATTGAAAAGAAAAATAGAATTATTAGTTCTTAAAGATATTTGAAATTTTCAAAATTTCTTCCCAAAATATCAGTTATTCCAGGGAATATAAACCTGGTTTTTCCTCTCTATCTATCTCTAGCCTCTAGCGCGGCTATTTTCAATAGGGATCTTCCGCGTTGAGTGATCTATTGACTTCATCATAACCAATGTGTCGTAAAAAACGGTGCCGATATAAACGAATTTGACCGTAATTTGCTTTAATACATTCGTAATCTCTATGTTAAAGACTACGGAGGACATTGCCGAAATTTATTTCAATTACATACTGCTCTGCATGACAGCAGGAAAATGTTTTTAATCTTTGATTCCAATTTGCAACCGTGATGGTTTTATTTTCATCAGGGGCCTCTGTGGCTGAGCGGTCTAATCGACTGGTTCCGGTGCCTCCCTGCGCGGAGTGAAAGAGGCGTGGGTTCAATTCCCACTTTCCCCTGGGTGTATTTCCTTCTTTGTACATTAAAATCTGTTGTGCTGTCTTGTTCTATCTGTCATATTGGACGAGAGTTTGAGGCATATCCTTGAGAATAGCAAATAAACTCGAATATTTATGTGACCTGAAATGGTCGTAAACAAGCAAACAATTATTTTCATCAGACTAGTCACAACTGGGATTTATACATTTATACCAAAAACAATTCCATTATGTGCTTACCAGAATGTATTAGGATTGAGTAACTGCATATTATTGTAATATGTAATCTTATTTACTATATTATTCATTTTAAAGTAAAATTTACTTTTTCAATGAACATAAACTCAAATTAATCGTACTCACCAAATGGACATATGACGTCACTGTGTAATATATTATATTTAAGTTTAGCCTTGTAAATAGTGTTTTATTTATTTATTTTTATTTTCTTCTAAACAATAATGAACCCTTTTTTGCTTTCTTAAGTGCTTTTAAGTTCATTAAATGTGCATTAATATTAATGAAAACTTAGATTATGTGATTTAATGTTCATTGGAAATAATTTTTTTTGGTCATAATTATGAAATTTCTTGTTACCTTCAATGAACTGTAACTCACATTAAGCCAAAGAAGACCACTCTGACTGTTATTCGAGTGTTTAAATTACTGTTTTCACGTGAGGTGGAAAAATAGTTTTGTTTCAAAATGGAACTAATTGATCTGCTTTTTCGCGTAAGTTCTTCCTTTATCAGTATTTGCCATTGATATCTTCCTGAGATACTCCTTTAACTTCTCTCAGATGACAACATGTATGTGTGCTTGATTAAAAAAGGGTGTGTTTAATATATGGAACACAAGGGATTAGTCATAATGTTTCGTAATGTGTTCTGTCAATAGAATCGGTTCTCGAGATCTGAAGTTTCAATTAAGAGTTTTGATTGATGTTTTCATAAGATTGAAATTACCGATGCTCGCAGGTGAACCGTATTGATAAATGCTGCTCTTTTTTTTTTTTTTGCTTTTTTTTCAATGCGCAGTTTTTAAAGAAAAAGTAAGTTTCAAATAATGATCTCCTGCCTTATTTAACGTTTTGTTGCAATGAGATTAGATAAATCAACATTTGTTCATGCGTGAAATTAAACCCGTTGATGAATATCTTACTTTGTATTTCTAATTTCTATATCGTTGCAATTATTTCATTTGACACAATATGGGAATCATGTGGCAAACGAGTGAGTGATCTTAATTTCAAAGTTTTCACAGTAAAATGAAATCAATGTCTACTAAAAGGGCTCACTATATTGATGATAAATTGGTTTAATTGTTAAGAATTTCATTTAACCAAATATTCTACCTCAGCTTTGTCTATAATCTCTGATGTCATTTTTTATCGTGCAATACTATCTTTTTTGTTTTTACATTCGTCAGTGAAGTAATTTTTCAGAAAAGGTATTTATCCCTTTCATTGATGCTTAGCTGTTACCCGAGGCTCAGATTTTATAGAAAACGATTTGTATGTTGTCAATAATTTTGCTGTTATGATATTTATTATTTCTTGTGTCATTATTTGACTTTAGATTGTCTCCTTTTTCTGCATGTGTGTATTTCACAAGATTAAAAATCAACTTAAACATCAGTGATTTAATATTTCTGCTATGTATCCAAAATATATGTATATTTCAAACTGCTGTAGAAAGGGTATTAGTAGGTAAAAAAGGTAGTAGAAATAAGGAAGCTGATTAGAATGACAAGTTTTCTTATATAAATATATTCATTTTTTGGCAGAAATGCATATTGACCCTTTTCTTTCTTAGAAATATTCAAAATAATCTGAAAATCTTTTAAGACTACTCTTTAGAGTAAACATTTAAGAATAATTACAGCTATTATTTTCTTCATTCACAGCTTAAATGTATGTGATCCTACTTAATTTAAAAGTGTGCCAAAAATTATTTTAAATAAAACAAAAAATATTACCTTGTATACTATGAAACACTATTAACCCAGCATTACACGAGCAATCAAAAGCAGCGGGATTGCATGCGCAGTGTGTATCTCATACCCAAGAGCATTTCTTCCCATATTTTTTGCGTAAAAACATTTTGAGAATTGTTATAAATTAAATAATAAAAGAAAGTACAATAGTATAAATATATTTGATAAAATCTTACAATGAATTTCAGCATTTTATGCAAGTACAATCCATATGCTTCATGGAAATGTCACACTTTCACAAGCAAATTTGGTTTTTCTCCCTTTTTTTCATGGGGCAATCAGCGCATCTTTTGTGCACTGATTTTGCTTTTTTAGCAGGTGGTGCACTATCTGCATTGGACCCAGGTCCTGATTTCTCTTTTAAATTCCATTGGAACATTGCTTGATGGTTCCTAATTCGCTCAGAACTAAAGCACTAATGCTCGCATAGGGTATGACATACCCGTAGAGGCAATTCCATGAAAATTTTTTAGACTGTCCCAGTCGTTTTTACCCTTTCAAGGTTCTGACCTTTGGGGCAGCTATACGAGGACTTGTCCATTCAAAAAAAGTATGGAAGAAACTTAAATAAAAGTAAGGTGGTATGTATGTCATACCCTGTATGAGCAATCTCGGGTAAAATTTGATAGCAAGCAGTGCAAAAATATGCTCATCATCATTACAGGGTTGCCACGGGCGACTAAAAAGCTACTATTTGCAACTATTTTCAGCATCAGGCAACTATGGCAACTATTTTCTTCAAAATCGGGCGAAAAAGCAACTAATTTTTCCAAGAGGCAACTATTAGGCGACTTTCTTTTTGCCTCTTTGAATTATTTTATTCAAATGTACTAAAAAATATTTTCTTTTATTTCACGGAAAATCGTGCCATAATTTTTCAAACTTCCACCTTGGTTCAAGCGACTGCCTACACTTCATTTTGACCTTGAAGCAATTGCCAATGAAGCTGACACTGCTGCCAATGAAAGGGGTTAGTTTGCTTTTTTTTATGAGTGATTTGGTAGTCAACACAGAAGCTGCACCGTGTGCTCGCGATATGCGCCTTTTCTCTTTACTTTTCTGTAACCCTTACCTTTTCTCTCGAACACTGGCAACTAATGGCAGTGGTGCTTGACCACAATATCCACGGTGTTGCATGGCGAAGGATTGCAACAATATGTCTGAAACACTCAATCATCACATAGACAGACATGTGTTTTTTCTGTTTTTTTGGAAAGTAAGAATTTCGTTTCCATGAAAATCCCTTCTTTCTTTTCAATGAAAAGTTTTGAAAGTAGCCTAGCCTGCCAACTTTTACAAACTACTAGTACAATCTACGCATTTTTTCTGTTTTTCGCTCTTTAAAAGCTTGGTCTCGATTTTTTACGCATTTCGAAATCCGACTGCATCGGCTTCGGAAAAACTTCTTAGTGCTCATTTACTATCAGATTCTACATCTTGGAGCTCAATAACTTTGAACTTACCATAATTTTTAATCTTTGTTACATTTCAACTTCTGTAGTACAAACTTGCACGGGCGTCATTTTGTCACGCCCACTTGAAAAATTCGGCCGAAAATAAAATAATTTCTGACAAAATTCTTGTAAGTTTTAGTGATCATACAAGTTAATTACAAGTATTAAATATTTCAGTCTTGTTAATAATCTAGTTTTAAAAAATATTTTTTGCAAAAATGTTTTTTTTTCTTTGCCATGTAATTTCAAATTGATTTTTAAAAATTTTTGATTGTCTCGAGCAATTGTCTATTGGGTGATTTTCCAATATTATAAAATAATTGTTAAATTTGAGAAAAAAGTAAACTTGATGTTTTTGATAGTGTCTGCTCTTGGTCTTAGAATTTCATTAACCAAGTAGCTCAGTATTATACACGTATTTAAATAAAGGATCAGCTATTGTGTGTCTAAATCTCAAGTATGTTTATTTCCTATTAATAATCTTGCTCTTCTCATATTGCAATCTTTTTTTTTGTACTTCACTCCTTATTCATTGATATTTTTAATCTTTGGTAGATATGAAATTGTTATTTCAGTTTAAAAAGTTAATGCTCGGAAACATGTTTATTTCATATAAAAATGCAATTGCTTTTTTATAAATTACACTGAATTCATAGCAACTCTTTATGTATAAATATAAGATCCGAATGTAATAAGTACTACATACCCATCATTGAACAAGTTAATTAAGACTTGTTTGTCATTGAGCCATGGCTACTATTTAGGCTACTATTTTCGTGCTTTTATGCTACTAAAGCAACTATTTTTGTTCCATTTTTTCTGTGGCAACCCTGTCATCATTTTTGTGGCACAATTCACAAAGTCCACAACAACAACAAAAAAGAACTGCTGCAATGAATTAAAATTTACAATTAGTTGTTCTGTAATCTTAACCAGTTATACAAAAAAAAGTTGCACAAGTAAACCAGCTATACTCCAAGAGTTAGTGGAGTAAGAGGGGGGAAATGATGACTTGAAATCTTTTGCTGTCATTACTTAAACATTTCTGGTGTCATTTTAAAGGCATAGTCTTATTTTGTAATATGTTACCAACATACATGATAATGGTAAAAAATGCCTAGGCATTATATAGAATATAAGTTGGCATTTTATTGAGTGCCTAGACATTCTATTGAATGTTTAATGTGCAAGATGCATATTATAACTTTTTCAGAATTTAAACATTGCAATTAAAAATCATTAAGGCACCAAATATTTCAGATCACTTAAAATCTCCAATTTGGTGTTACAAACACGCAAAAGGACCAAAAATAAAACGTACTTTTTTTATAATGTCATTACTTTTTCAATAATTTAAAAGTAACACTAAACTGCTCTTTGTATTTCTACGACATAAAAACACTTTTAAAGTTAAAAAATTGTCACTTCTTAGCCCTTCAGAACTCACACAATGAGCAAAATACTCACACCAAGAAGAAGAAAAAATCTGTTATTCTACTTCATAGGTGAAAGTGCCTAACTTCTAATTTTAACCTTCTCTTACTTCACAGTAGAACCAAAAAGAACTTTTACAATTATATATTGATGTTCAATTTAGACTTTACACTTACATAGGCCTATATATATATATATATATATAGAATATATTTTTACTTATCAGGAAAGTTCAAAGTAAACAAAAAATCTTCAGAAAAGTACTTCTTCAAAAACGTGCTATCAAAATCAACAGACAGTGTTGACAACCAGGCACAGAATAATTTTCCTGTCACCTTTGAGTGTTGTCAACTCAAAACCAATATCAGTTATAAATAATTTTCAGTAATTATAGGTATATTTAGAGTAATATAAATATGTAAGAAGTTTTTCTATTCACCCCACTGTATCGATTCCCCTTGTTTTACGGTATTACTCTATAATTCCGAAAATCCCCCCCACCCTTTTTCCCCCCTGAAAGTCTTTCCTTTTACTCCATGGGGGAAGATCGGAATTTCGGCAAAACTTGAAATTTAGCATTATAGCATGGGAGGATAATCGAAAGTTCTATACCCGATTTTGTAGTAGGATTAACACTCTTTTATTTTTTCTAAAAAAATATATAGTAAATGAGAATACATTTAATGCAGGTAATACTAATAATTAAATTCACTATGACATTCACTTTTTTGACACAGTATAGCTCAACAAGTGCAGTATTTTGACAGAAGAAAAGTTGCTCTTAGAATTCACAGCTGAATGCTAACCTAAAATACCTCACTCAAACTCAAATACACGTGCATCGATGCAGGGAAACGGTGCTCCGATGCAACTGCTTGCTGATTGGTTGAGTCTTTGGAGCTATTTTTCCAGATGTATTTGACTGCTCGTTGGTTTAAAAATTTGGCAACCCTGATTGACTTCTACGTAGTTTCTAAAGAGAGAAGGCAACTGAAATCGGATTTCTTTGTTATTATGGGATGGGGGGAAGAACAGAATTTAGGTTCTCACTGAAAATTTACTTTTTTGCCCCATGGGGGGGATAATCGGAGATGGGGGGCTTTTTTGGAATTATACGGTATACGCTAATGTAATTCTAATAAGTGTTGTATCTTGGTGGGGTAGTCCTGGATAAAAAGATGAGAGGGAGTGATTATATACATACAAACATAAGTTATTGAAATCAAAAAGTGGGCTTATGTTCAAATTTTAAAAAAGTCAGGGGACGCTTCTGTTAAAATAAGAATGGGGGGTGCCGTCCCCCCTTGAGTATACCTCTATTGCTTCTTTTTCTTGTGAAGTGCCATAAATGTATAAACATTGTCTTCAATCTTTTACAGGTATTGTCTTCAAAAATGGAGGAATTCAAAAAATAACAAATGATGTTCTCTGCAATTTATTCTTTCTAATGTGTGATCATGGTTCAGCCCGTTATTTTCTCAAACCATAGTAGAGTGAAAAGAGTGCATTTACTAGATGGCAAAACTTAATAATGCTAATCGCTTGGTGTGTGGTACCTTAGTTTTGCTTATTGTTGATATAATTTGGGTAGCTTCTTCTGAGCTTACCAAAGTAAGTATATTTTTTTCCTGAGTAGGCTTTTTTAAAATTCTTCTTTAAGTAATATAATTTACTATGGCATATAGTTATTAGTTTAAAACCTTTTATTTTGTTTGTTAATATGTAATTGTTATGACTTTTCAGTGAATGGGCATATGTAGTTATGGGCATCAAAAAAGCATGAAACGCTCACAGGGCATTTTTCAGTATAAAGGGCCCTGTCTGAAAGTACTGTGACAATTTTGATAGTGAAATAGCTGCAATTTCCAATGTGATTGTCCAATTAAGAAATATCCATGAGCAGAATATTGTTTTCTTTATTGATTCACAAGCAGCTATTCCGTCTCTTATCAACTTGAACTATAACCAAAATGCTCTGGGTCACTCTTGCAGAATGAAGTTATGCGAACTAGTTGAAACAAAGACTCTTGTTGCTATTCAGTAGATTCCAAGCCGCAGTGACATTTTTGGAAATGAAGAGGCAGATAGGCTTACTAAAGCTATGTCTCTTATGGCCCAACCTGATTCTCCTTTACCGTTGCGTTATATTAAGAGAATTATCCACAATAAAATTAAAGACAACAGAACTTCTTTGTATGTTGATGCATGTGGGTAGTTAAGAAGTAGAAGGTACTGCTTGACAAGAGTTTTAAAACCCTTAGCTCCTTTGCCTAAGTCTGTTGGAGTTGCTTGTTTTCAGATGACAATTGGGCATGATTACCTACAAAAACATTTATACCGAATAGGACTCATGGATTCAACTTGTTGCCCTCTGTCACCATGGCGATAGGATATGGATAGTGACCACCTTAAGAACTGTTCTGAAGCTTTAAAGTTTTTATCTGACAATTCTGTTGAGGCAAATGAAAGATTTTATACTTGTTTTTATACCTTTTCATCGTATTACTGGGCTGCTCGTTTAATGATGGCAGAAATGCCGCAGACGGGCATAGGATTAAAAAACAAATTTCCTTTTTTACTGCCAGTGCAGATTTCTTTTTGTTGTTACTGTACTAGTTAATTAGAATGCTTTCATCTTAAAACTTTTAGAATGCTTATGCAGAAAGAAAAAAGAAATCTAATGGACATTTTGATCTAAATGTTACATATTGCACTGAATGGAATAAGAAGGAACTGCCTAATCATTTAAAACAAATCTTGTTTGCTTACATCTGGGCAATTTCAAGCTTTTGTTTCATCACACTTGAAAAACCTTGTTGGTTCGCCCGCAAGCAACCTGGAAATTGACAAAGTTGCTTCAGTGTTAACCTGGTATGGATTGAATGTTAGTGTGTGTTACACAATAATTTATTTTTCTTTATATTTACTGTATGGCACTGATGATATTTTGTCAGAGAATTACTTCTACCTGTTCTGCATTAGATGTATGGTTTTCATAAAGAACTTTCAGTTATTTTATACATAATAGATATAATTATAAAACATATGTTTAGATATTTTACTTGTTTTATTAGTATATCTTCAAGGATGAAAACTACAGTAAGCCATTCTTTAGCACATATGTGAAAACAACAATGTTCATGATTTATTTATTGGGATTCATATTTTGGAAACCATGGCGGAACCAGTGCGCAAAGAAACCAAAGTATACAGTAAGTTTTTTCATCCCCCTCTTTTGGTTTTGTCTGACTTTTTATGAGTAATTTTTGTTTCAAATTTATATATTTAATTCATTATTCAATTTTAAAATTCAAATTTTTAGCTTGTGGATCCTGCTCCAGTAGAAACAGAAGAAAATGATTGTGGTTATGTAGAAGCAGAACCTTTACTTGTAAGTAAAATCTTTTCATAAGATTTTCTTTTGTTCTAGAAAGCAATACAAATTTACTCATTTTGGATTTGTGAGTTTTATTTGATAGATTTTTATTTACTGACCTATATATTTGTGAGAGTTCATTTTTAAGTATGGTCATTTTTACATAAAACCAAATTGAATGAATTTTTCATGAAAAAGAAACTTTTTCTAATTTGTTCATAACTTATAATGAAAATTATTTTCCATACCTCAACATGAATATGATAGTTGACCAATTAGATTTAATTAGCATAATTTTTCATCATATAACTAAGGTAAGGCTAAAACCATTAAAAGATTTTTTTTTTAATTCACAGAAATACTTATATTATGTCAAATTTAAAATATATATCTTAAATTTTCTTCAGGATTAAATTATTTTATGTGTATTACAGAGTGAATCTATTTGGATACCCATTAAATATCATGATGGCAATGGTGAAAAAAGTAGTGGGAATGAATCAGATGATACTATTTCAAATAAAAGTATGTCTATTATAGCTTTATATACAAAGAAATTTAAAACTGCATTCATTAGGAATTCTGACTTTAACTCTAAATTAACATTATCAATATTTTACAGGTGTTAGATCTGTTCATTTTAACCAAGTCACTGAAGTTCGTCATTTGTCTGGTATGTTCTACACTGGAGTTATTTTAAAAAATGGGGTCTTTAAATTGTACTACAGTGGAACCTCATTATCATGACACCCTGCGGCCTTTCTGTAAAGTGTCATCATAAGCGGAGCGACATCTTAAACAGAATTGCTCCAAAACACATAATTTAGAGAACATACAGTGTAATAACGCATTTTAGGGCTATATTATTTATTTGACATTTTAATTTAAATTTAATTACCACCATTTTGTATTTTTTAATAAGACAATGCAAAAACATTAAGAAAAGATTACCCTCTTTTTATTTCGCACTAAAATATTCTCCAATAAGGGTTTGCTTTCTTCTTGATTTACAAATTAAAATTTTTCTGTGTATTTTGTACAAAAAGTCTAGATCTTTCTGTTTAGCTTCTTCAATCAAAGAAAGGTATATTTCTACGACATCAATGCAAGGCAACGCATCTGAATTACTTGGAAGTTTCTCGCCTAACTGTAAAACCCTTTTACTTTTGACCAATACCTGACTGGACCCTGAAAGTAAATTCCTTCTTTTCGAATAAAGAAAGAGGCTTCCTAACAAATTGCCAGTCTAAAAGAGCTGAATATGATAGCATTATTTTTTAGATGACCATTCAACTTCAACAACAGTTGAATAGCCATAGTGAATCTCCCCTGCCCGGTTTTCCTAAACTCTTTCTGACTGGAAAATCTGTATGTCCCAACAAAACTGTTTGAAACAAAAGTCGAGTTTCAAAATGGATGCTTTCTTTCTCCTTGTCCCTTTTATCCTTTTCTGAACTATTGCTGAGTAGAGGTTTAATCCTATGAGCAATGCGAATGAAACTGGTCACTCATTTCTGGTGCCTGTCAATGTTGACAATTGTAAAATTCTTTCTGTACTTCAAATCCCTAATTCGGAGAAGTTCAAGTAAACCTGCAGTGCAACTTTATCTTTCCACCTGTTGCTTTCAAATCTTCTGTGGATGTCTTGCTGGCTCGTAATTGTTGGGTTTGAGGGGGCTGGGGATTTTCTCGACTATGCATTGATAACACTTGTCACTAATCCATTTTCAGGAATTCTAGGACAAACTTTTTGGGAAATCTTCGTTATTTTACTGAATGGTTTCAGTTTAAAAAAAATTGAGCATGTTTTAACAATTTGAAGTGTTGTCATAAACGGAATGGTACAATAAAGTAGTGTCGTGAATTGCAGAGCTATTTAACACTAAAATTATACGTTGCAAAATCGAGAATTTGAAAAAGTGATGTGACATCTGGAGTGACGTGTCATCCGGGTGTCATGAAAATGAGTACTTAATTAATAAAGTTATATTTTTATTTTTTGTCATAGGTTAGTTCATTTAGTCTGTCACATGTTGACTTATGACATATCAGTTTTTTTTTTTTTTTTTCAAATCCTTTGCTATTTCATTGTTGATTAGGCCTCATTTTTGAGAAGTTTATTAAAGATCTTAAATTGTTGTTTGTTAGTTACAGTATTAAAGCTTTGATATTTTTACCTGATTTGTTCGCTCATGTATAAGTGTAATTTCGATTAAGCTATGTAAGTTGTAAATTGTTCTACAGCATCACTTCTCCCTTTTACTGCCGATATTTTTCTCCGAGAAAAAAAATAAATAACTTTAATAATGCGTAATTTTAAGACAAAAATTTTGATAATTTGCTGAAATATAGGGTAAAAAATGGATCTCTGGGCAATGGGACTTACTTGTGTCCCAGTGATACTTAAATATTGATTGAAAAAACAATGAATAAGTTATTTTTACTCTGATGAATTTTGCATAGGATCATTTAAAACTCCCTCCCGACCCGACATATATGTCCTGATAGTAGCGAAAGGGTTAATGCATTAGTAAACCGAAAAGTAGGCTAATGAAAGACATTTAGAGTCGTTATGTTGATTTTTAAGTGTGTTATTTTTGCTGATGGAAGTTCAAAAAGATCAAAATTTGATGTCAATAATGAAAGAATTCTTTCAAATCTGTAATTATTTTATGTCAAAATTAAATATTAAACATCTCATTTTTGCATAATCTTCAACATATGTTTCAACACCATTTTGTTCATAACTTCATGAAAAAATTATGATTATGAAATCGAATAGCAGGATATTCAGAGCTTAATATTCAGAATAATTAATATTCAGAGCAGGGCTGGCAAGTTTCTGCCGGGGTGGTTAAAACTAGTGGTTATAACCGGTTTAAATTGGCATTTCAAAAACTGGCAGAAACTAAGAAATAATACTAGTAAGAACTTTAATCTGTGATGATTCACAATTCACACATGTATTTGATATGTAAACAATTAGGTTAAAAATTAAAGCTAAAGATAATGAATGTTATTCAAAGTAGCAAAAAGTTTCCAAATGATCATATAAATAAACTGTTTACATAATACTAATTTCCTTTCACTTTAAAAAAAAAAAAATCATAATGGTAATATAATGCTGTACAAGTTAACTATTCAAGCAAGGTTTTGTAGTTTGTTGTAAGTGCAAAATGTGGTTGGAACATTTTCAACTCGCAGTCTTAAATTTAAAAAAAAAAAAAAAATTTGTTCCTTTGAGTATTGTATTTAAATTAAATGTTTTTAAAATCCATGGAATTACAAGATCAACATAAAACATTTCTATGGGAGAGATTTTTTACAGTTTTTCTTTTTCTTTTTGGAGGGAGGGGGAAGGAAAGCTTCAGCTTTTTTTTTCTGTAAGCTTGTAGCATGTCTGAAATTGCCAAGATGAAGAAAACGTTTTTATTAAAAATATTTAATATAATTTCTGTAAATTACAGAAAAGTATTTTGATTAAGTATTGATTACTTTTCTTTTCTTTGCTGTGTTTAATTTAAAATAAGTATGGGATATAGTTTTCTATTTTGATTTTTAAACTGAGATTTAAAATACTCTAATATTTGTTCATATATAAAACTGCACAACCATATTATAGCAAAAATTTTATCTGTTACATTACCAGCGTTCATACTCAAATAGCCAAAACAATTTCCATGACTTTTCCAGGTAGATCAAAGCAGAATTCCAGGTTAACGTTCTAAGTTTGAACTCATTTTTGTCTCTAATAGCACTAACAATCAAAATCCGAACAGGGATATCGCGCCGAACAGTTTTTTAACAATTTTTTCTTATTTTGGTAATCTGACATCACAACGAGCATAGGTTTCCTCCAGGGGACCCTGGTAGGGGAAAAAAAATCACTGTCTTTTCCAGGTTTTTGTCAAAAATTTACATTTTCAACTGACTTTTGTAAAGGATATCAAATTCCATGACTTTTCAAGGTTTTCCATGATTTCCAGGTGGAGTATGAACCCTGATTATTAATTTTTCTAATACATTTATTTATTTTTTAATTAAAACTACCCACAATATTTTATTTGTTATTTATTCTGAATAAAATGTAGTTTGGGAATTTAATACTACTAAAAAAGTCTCAGATATTGTCACAAAATGTGTTTATGCCAGTTGTTGCCAGTTTCTGCCGGTAAAAACCCAGCCCTGATTCAGAGCCAGAATATTGAGTATTCTGTCAATTTTATGTTAGATTTACATGTATTTGTATCAATTGTGTTTATTTATTATTGTATTTTATCCCGCAATTTAGTTTTAAAATGTATAATTTTAAAAAACTGAATTGTACTGCAGAATTTTGATTGAAATTTTAGTGCCTAAATTAGTTTATATCCTAATTTTCTTAATAGAAGAAATTACACAAATTTTGTATTTAAAACCTAAGTATTTATTCATTCTGTGATCTCCTTATTGATTACGTAATTTATCCGAGTAGAGTCACAAGCTGATGACGCACTCCTTGCACGATTGTCATATGCTGCATCGTTAAGAGCTCAAGAAACTGCCCTAAAGGCTGCTAATAAACTACCAATGAAACAAGTCGCACATGTTGCTTTATTGTTTTGCATTTTGGTATGTATCATCCATTAAAATTAGCTTTTTTTTTAGTTTAGAAATAGTGAAAAAAAATATTCACTCTGAAACATTTAATTGTCTCCTCCTATACTTAGTTAATTCTAATTTTGTGCAATTAGATTGATTTTCAAATATCCATCTATTTTATATCCTCTTTGCATCTTTAGTCCTTATTTTTACAACCATCCAGTACAGGTGACTCCTGTTATAACTACACCTTTCACACCTAAATGTTTAGTAGTAATGTATGATGTAGGTTTTTCTGGAAAAATGTATTCTTTATATATTCATATATTCTTTAAAATGTAGAATTTTCCGAGTATCTAAACTATGAAGAGTTCATGAAATTAAATTATTGTGTATGCTGAAAATAAGCAAACTACAGATGAACTTCTTTCATGTGCTTTTAATGTGTTGTTTTCTTTGAATTTATCCCTTTATCCTTTTTGACAAAAATTGTAAGCAGAATGTATTAAATATTCTCCCTTAAGTACAAAATTCATGAGTTGTTGAAGGGGGGACTATAGTTGGCAAAATATAATCTAAAGTAGCTTCAGATTTCTGTAACAAAACTGAAAAAGAAAAAAGAGGGGCGGCCTTATCACACGTTTTATGATGATTATTTTGCTGTAACTCAATGCCGACCACTTGTGCACGAGTATTTGGCTAAGCAGGCAGGCTTTGGAGAAGCACTATGGACCTACTGCTTAACCAGCTACCCTCCCTATATATATTTGTATGTATGGCTTAAATTTTTAAGTGTGCAGCACAGTGGGGTATGTGATTCAATGTCGGGAAATGTGAAGTGTTTCATTTAGCTTGTGGAAATATGCATGCAAATAAATGTTTACAGGGGTCCATGATTAGCAAAATAGAAACAATCGTTGATCTAGTCTAGGAGTCTTAATTGATCAGGACTTTTAAGTTTAACCAGCCGTGCAGCACAGCAAATACCAAAGCCAACAGAATGCGTGAAGTTATCAACAGGTCTACTTTAAATAATTCTAGGGAAGTAGTCTTTCTAAAGAAGTTTGGTAAGACCTTACTTGGGAGAATGCTGTAAAATTTTTATCTTCTAATTAGTCTAAAAAGAAAGATATTAGCTCATAGGAAAATCTTTAAAAGAGGATCACTAGGTTGGTAAGAAGACTTTCAGATCTAGATTATGCTTCCCAAGCTTAAAGAATTAATATGCATATCCTCTAGTAGAACAGAATCGAGAGTACATGATTGAGCTGTTAAATTTTTTAAGTGGAAGATATAGGCTATGGCTACATTTTCGCACAGAAGGCAGAACCAAAGTTCATTGTTTTAAGCTTTTCAAATCCCAAGCTTTTCTTGAAATTGAGCGAAGAAACTACAATAGAATTGTAGGCATTCGGAATAGTTTGTCATTTACCAGAAACAGCTGGTTAGCGGTATTGGGGTGAATAGCTTTAAGAAAGCTCTTGATTTTCATTGGGGATTGACAAATTGACCAGGACCTGTCTAGCTCAACCCAGAACCTCTCCTTGGCTTTCAGCTTTTTAAAAAAAATTTTGTATATGATCAGAAGTGCTATACTAATCAATAAAAACCAGTCCCTGGATAGGAATTTAACCGAGAATGCATGATGAGATACCCTTGTGCTCTACAACCTATATCACCGGGTGGGCCACCTTTCACAAAAAGCAGGATTAAAATTAAAAAGATATATTTAAAAATAAGTGATTAAGCATAGAGCAAAATGAGATACCTTATTTTTATTTATTTTTTTAAAATTGAACCTATTGCTGTTTATGTAAAGGGAAGTTCTTTATAATTGAAGCTACTAGTGGCACCAGCTTTTGACTGTGGCAAAGCCAAAGATTCTTACTACTTGTTTCTTACCCAGCAAGAGAAGGGTTATTCCCCTGCTGGTGATCTGTTATTATATTCATTGGGAAGTTTTTTGTTAATATTCTGAAATGGAGAAGTATACAAAACACAACAAAATTAAGAACAAACTTAATTTTAAGAGTCCAATAATCTAAAATTTTAGTTTGAGTAAAGCTAAAATTGATTAATGAAAGGAAATATGGAAAGTTTAGTTGCATAACTCAAAAAATATACTACGAAAAAGTATTTCATAGTATATTTTTTGGAATGGAAAACTTTCCTTCTCACATCAGTTTGCGTTGTTTTATGAAATGGTCGCTGTATCAAATCAATCAATAAACTTATTAGTATTATTTGCAAAATTTAATAGTAAACTTAGTAGTAGCTATAATTAGTATTCCCCCCCCCCCCCCACCTTGCGCAACACAATCTACCAGAGAAAAGGTTCTAAAATGAAAAGAAAGGGAGTAATCAAAGTTTCACCTGCATCATTGCTTATGGGAATACTTCTATTCAATTGATTCTGCTGGGAGGGAAGAAATTTCAACACCACAATGTATGAAAGCATTTTAAAGATATTTATGCCTGAAACTTTTTTGCGTTTCTAAGCCATTCATCAAAATTTCACATTTGCATTGGGGGGAGGGATAATTATCTTATGCATAACTATTGTTAAGAGCATTAAATATGGATAAATATTGTTTTATAGTTTAATGTTTATGTACAAACTTTTTTTCTTACCAAGTTGTAAAACAATTACAATTTTAAAATATTAGTGTCCTAAATAAAATGTATTTATCCTTTTTTTTTTTTTTTTAGTGGTTTCTCGGAAATTTGTCGTACCAAGAAGCTTTATCAAATACTGAAGCTGGAATTGTAAATATTTTGTCATGTTCCTCAGGATTGTTTACTTTAATATTAGCTTCGATATTCCCTGCTAATAGTGGAGACCGTTTCACTCTTTCAAAACTTTTGGCTGTAGTTACAAGGTAAGAAAGATGTTATCCTTTTATAAATTTGTTGTAATGCACTAAATACAAAATTTGTAATGTTATTTTATAAAATTTTAGAGTACCGTATATTTCCGAATATAAGCCAATCCGTGTATAAGCCAAGAGTGCATTATTCCTTCAAAAATGTACCAAAAATTCAAAACTCGTTTTTTAGCCGAGATAAAAATTAGAAGAAAAGAAATGGAAGTTCAAAGAGAATCGCCAAAAGGGGCGAAAATTTCACCAAAGAGGTAACCCGGGTCAAGTATTTTCCAATCAAGACGTTGTGAAAGTGAGAAGCTAGGCGCCAAGGGCTGAGCGAGAGCGTGCATTTTCCCCTTATTCATTCATTTTGCCCCTGCATTTGCTAGTTTGTTTTCCTTTTTTTTTATTGTTTTCATTCATTTATTTTCTGCTTTTACATTAGAAGGATGAGCGGGAATGTAAAGGCAAACACAGATAGTCACAAGTAAATTATTATAGTAAGTAGCAAATTTCGCCATTTTGTTTCAGCGATGATTTCACAAAATCCAGCTGTAAAATATATGTATATTCTTTTAAATAAAACTCTACTTATTTTAAGCTAATTATTTCCTTAATGTAGGAGACATAAAATGCATAATTAGAGCTCTATATTAGTCGATATTTTGTGATATATAGACCGAATTTTTTTTTTAGATTATCGGACCCGTATATAAGCGGATCCCCCAATTTAGATTTCAAAAAAGTTCCAAAAATTCTCGGCTTATACACGGAAATATGCGGTACACAATAAAAAACAAAAGGGAAAAAATGGAGGAACTTCATTCGTAATGGGTGAAAGTTATAGTTAAACCTTATTCTTTTACTGTACGTATAGTACTAAATAAAATTTGCTTAGTTTGCTTGAACATTGGAGTTTGTTGTGCATGAATTATGAAATAAATGTTTAGTTAAAAAAATTAGCAGAAACAATATTATATTTCAATGATTTAGCTTATCGGCTGGAGCTTTATATGGATATCAAAATTTTCATCTCAAGATATTCAACCCTCTTTTTTTTAGCTATGCTTGAAAATACCTTTTGCTGCTGTTTTAGGAGTCATATAGCATTGCAAAATGAAATTATAATGAACAAAGCTTACTTGACTTATAAGTTAAATTAAAATGATCATAGATATCATAATTTTTGTTATTTTTACAACCTAGCTAAAAATGCCACCTTAGCTCACATGAACCAAGAACTAGACATTGGTTTCCTACATTATCTTTGAATGTATGCATATAAATATATTTATATTTATGCTTTTATTATTATTGATTTTATACTAAATTTCGGTCTTTTTTTTTTTTTGCAGCCCATCAAAGCATTATGTTTAATATGTCATCAAATTTAAATCTTCTATAAAAATAATCCTATAAAAATTTTGTCATCACATTTAAATTAATCCGGTAGAATATTTAAATCCTATAAAATTTATTAATATTTAAATCCTATGGAGAACATCAAATTTAAATCCTATATAATGTAGTCATTGTAGATAATGTACAGTAGTTTTAGTTTTAATTCACATCAAAGTTCTATTAATCCTTTTCTTAAAACTAAATTTCACAAAATTTAATTTATTTTTCTCAAAAAAAAAAAAAACTCTTGCAAAACAAAAAAGAAAAATAAAATATAAGAAAACTGGAATAATCCCTGCAATTGGTACATTCTATAGCACTGAAACCTATAATTTGTTAGCTTTTAAAATTTTCTTTGTTAAAATTGTTTGGATTTTTATACTATATATTTTTATGGCATATATGTGGAGATAGGTGTAGTAATAAGGGATTGTTCATAAATGATAATGATGTCACACTTTGAAGGGGTTCATGAAATTGGGAGGATGGCAGGGGCTAACAAGAAGTGTGACATCATGCTTATGCAACATAGCATGGCATGTAACAAAGAGGGGTATGTTGAACTGTGACATTTTGTGACAAATTGGGGAAGGGTTCAAACATAGGGGAAGAAAGCAGACATCATTTATGGATGACCCTTAAAGAGGTTAAGAGAGTACTTGGATTTCTGTCGGGGGGGGGGGGGGGACTGGTGTCCAGTAGCAATAGAATGCTCAACAATTATATTGTAACCCCCAACAGACAGGTGTATTAGGTGTAATTTTTGTTGGTCTTGTACTGACTCAATGGAAATAAAATGATAGGTCTTTTTACTTCCGTTTAACATATTTTTATTGTTTTTTTATTTAAAGGTTTTTAATGTGTTATTTTTTATAATGAGGTAAGACTTTAGCAGTTATAACTTATAAACATTTGTTTCAAACATAAAATTATTAAAGGCTGTAGTAGACAATTGTATTTTTCTCTTGTTTGAGAATACATTGGTCAACAACAAACCAGTATTGGGTATTTTATAGCATCATATCTTTATCATATTACACAAATTAGCTTAATGTTTTTAACAAATTTAGATGCAAATGAATCTTAGTAATTTTTAGAACATTATACAAACTTTGTTAATGGATAATAAATTAAGGATTTAGGTCAGAATTTTCTTATTGTTATGCTACTTTTTTAATTTTTGTACTCTGAAAAAAAATCAATAATTAAAACTCATAGTTTTACTGTATATTATTTACCAAAATATTTATAATGAATATTTTCAGTTGTTTCCCTTTCTGCCTGTCTTCCTATCTTTTTTTTTTTGTATTGTATGACGAAACATGTTTGGGGGGAAGCTGTGTTTTAATTTTAAAAAATGAACATGTATGTCTAATTTTGTAGGGTTTTTTTTAAGTTGTTGTTGTCTTTATTGACCGAAAGTGAAAAATATTTCTTCTGTTGTTTTATCTCGCATATGTCTGCGAATAGTCTACACCCTTAACTTGTCTTTCAACTATTTTAGTACACATGTATTTTTTATAAGTTTTAGCTACATAGAATCAGATGAGTTAGAGTGCTTTTTATTATTAATTTAAATGATTCATGCTTTTATGATGCTTTAACTGAAAAAATTTTGCATTTTCAGTATTGCTGGTGTAGCTATAATAGCTAATGCTGAAAAGGGCATGCAGTATAATTTCCCTCCGGGTGCTGTATGGTCAATTCTTGGAGCATTTTTCTATGCTGCTTATGTTGTGCTGCTTAGAAGAAAAGTGGATGATGAAGATACTTTAGATATTCCAATGTTTTTTGGTTAGTATGTCTTCTATTTGAAACAAATAATTGTAAAAAAAATTTTTAAAACATGCTTTATAAAAGTATGTCTATTGTAAAGTTACTTAAGGGTCATTCAATCAAAACTAATGTAACATTTTCAGCAATGAAAGACACTTTTTTTTTTGTACTTTTTGAAAGAGTTGCACATTAAAAGTTGTAGCTATTATAATATTCTATTAGGTTTCAAAATCATAAAATATGTTTTTAAGATTATTCTCTTTAAGAATTGTTTATTAATTTATCTTTTCTATGGCAGGCCTTAATTTAGCTGAAGGGTCAATCCATACCAATTCATCCAGGATATGAAACCCATGGTCTCAGATTTTTATGATTTTTTTTTTTTTATTTGTTCATTTTACTATCGCGATTACCGCTGTAAATTTTTTTGTTGCTAACTTTAATACTTTTTGAGATATTAATTTTCTAAAATGTGTTTAAAGGGACGTCTTCGCTTTGCGGACAAATTTTGTGCTAGCGACATAGTTCAGGCAAAAAATTCATAACTTTGCCAATTTTCATAATATCACAAAACTTTTTTCACTAAAATGTTCAGAATAACTTACAGAATTAGAAAAAAATGCATTTAAACAACTATCTATTAAATGGTGCAGTTAGTATTGGCCCAAATTTGGATCTCCTAAATATTTTGAAGAAAAAACATGAAATTTTAAAACAGCAATAAAACTAAAAGGCGCTGCAGTAATCAAAATGTTTTTTTTTTTTTATAATAATCCTCTGAGTATAAATTAAAAGGTTCTGAAATAAAATTGGTGGCTTTTTTACTGCCAATATATTTAATTTCACAGTAAACAATTAAAAAGTATGTACACAATAGCTTTCACAACATTACAAGTTTCGCTTCTTATTATAAATACTAATTGCTTTAAAATAATAAATTACAGACAATATAATGCAAAATAAGATAATTTTTACAAGAAATAAGTTCATAATTTAATGTTTATAAAGTTTAAAAAAAAGCATAAAATTGAGAAAGAAAAAAGAGGTCATCGAATCATGACTTTTTACAAAGTATCTGAACATAATGCAGGCATTTCCTATTTACACCTGTGACATACAAAATGACCAAAAGTAACTTTCATTTTTTAAATAAAACTATTTTAAATAAAAATTTGTGTGTTACAATACCTTTTTTATTGTCCTTGTGTCTGTTTTAAAATGTTTTTGCACTGGAGATCAATTGAAGTAATGTCCTTCTGCAGAACATAATACATTCTACCTGATGCTTTTTTAATTGGAGGATTGACACAAGAAATCACATTGCTTATGGGAATACAACAAACATCTTTTGTGGGCCAGTAAAAAAATGCAGCTGATACTGATGCATAAATGAAACTTTAACCTTACCTTCATCTCCCCACTAGTTGTCATAAATACAGGCAATGTAGATGTGTACACCAATATCAAACATTTTCATTTTCACCCATAAATTTTTCTGTGTGACAAAGTATTATTATTATTTTAGTAATCCTTAAAAATTGTATTAAGAGGCACAAAAAGAAAATTTGTACTTTTTTGACTCATTTTATGTTTTAAAAGTTAAAAAAAAATAGAAGAAAAACTACTAGTAAAGATTCCCTGCTGCTGCAGAAAAAGAAGTATATGTCCATAATCTATGTAAAATAAACAAAAAAATCATCATCTTTGCTTTTTTTTAAATATTTTGAATCTTAAATATAAGCTCCTGTGAAGATGTGGAGGAAGGGGAGAGACCGCCTGCAAATGAATGAATAAGAAAACAGAGCCATATGGAAACAGAAACACCTGCTCTTTAAGAGTTGTTTATAGTAGTGTAGACAAAAACACCATCTGGCATAATATAATTTTGAAAGGTTTCAAACCAATCAAAAAAGAATTCTGGAAAGTTCCAGGACAATCCGAAGAATATGATTCAGTATTTAAAAGAGCCTCAGAAGATTCTTTAGCTATTTTTTACATTTCATTTGACTACTTGTGATGCTTTACAATTGTGCTGAACCCTCATTTTTGGTTCTTTACAGTGGTAACTAAAGGTCGTTTTATTGTAGTATATGGGAGTTGTTTCTGTGTTAGTGTTATTCTGAAAAGTTTCTTCTCAAAATTTAGAACATAACAGTTTATATCTTGAAAATGTCTACAAATCTTTCTGAACTGTGTAGTATTAGAAAAGGAAACCAAACTGAATGTCATGCATTGAGTTACACACAAAAGAAGAATCTGATTAGTGCTATGTCATTGGACCAATCAGAAGTTAATTTATTAAGTCTGAGAAGTGGAGTGTGTTTAAATGAATTAATTACTGTCTGTGAGCATCATACAGAGATGCCGAACGCTACGGATTCTCCGTAGCATCTACGGAAAAATACAAAATTTTGAAGTTTACTACGGATTACGGAAAGCGCTTTTTTTTCTACGGAAAATAAAATATTTTAGCCGAGTTCAATTTTTCTCGCTTGGCGCGCATATAAAAAAAGCTTCACCAACAGTCGCCAAAACAAGCGCTTACTGACGATTCGTGGTAGTTTAGAGCTGCGAACAATAGGAGATTGGCGACGGTAGAAAGCTCAGAATTCCAGTTCTAACCGGAATTTCTCCCAGCGTGGAGCAATATTTACAGCAACCCTGTTCTTCGGCGAGAGAGTTGGGGCAAAGTTCGGATTTTTTTCGCTTACTTGCACCGCACGACACAACAGACGACACCTGCTTTTAGCATTAGCATTTGCTTATTGCATTCTTCGTTGCGTACATCGTTTGCTCGTTTGGTTAACTATTTGGTTCTAAATTAATTAACGAATTCAGTTAGAAATTAAATTTGTATTTTATATTGAAAAATAATCTGATTGGGTGGAAACATAACCGAGAAATCATTGTATTCTCAGGGAAGTTTTATGTTTAGAAAAATATCAGGGGATATTTAAATTTTCTCCAAATATCATTGAAAATTATTCAAACCGGCAAGCGTCCGGAGTTTCGTTGGCGCAATTTCCTTTCGTTGCGCGTGGTCAGCCCGATTGCCGATTTCCCATTGGTTGGTTGAAAGCGCTCGTTCTCTGATTAAGCAATAAAAGAGGTTACTGTTTTGTTTTCGTGTTTGAGAAGAAGGCATTGCAATCTTACGTAAAATAGTGCGTGTCAGCGTTTGTATCCGAGAATCCGCCATTTTTGGTCGTGTCCAAAATGCGGCCTAACACCGTTCTCCAGCATGCCGAATTTGGGGTTTGGTTCTGTGCATTATTCTGTCGGGGCGCAGAGAGCCATGTTTCCCCCCCCCCCCCCCCCCCCCCCCGTGATGATTTGGAATTTTTAAAATTTTTCTTTACTCAATACAGGAACAAGATGCATCTTGAGAAAATAAAGTAATATAAGTATAAAATAATGATGGGGGGGGGGGGGGGGGGGATGATCTTCATTCTTAAAAAAAAACTTAAGGTTTTAAAACTTTCAGCAGTTGCAGATTATCTTACTTAAAAAATTAAGTTATTTTCTCCTCCAGGGGTGGTAGAGTTCTGGAAAACCGGAAATTTCAGGAATTTTTTTTTTTGACGAAGTTCCGCAAATTTTATTTTGCTTCTTGACCCTAAATTTTCCGCCCTCATTTTTTTTTGCTTTTAATTGAAGCAATGCATATTTCTTAATTGAATTGTGCAATTCTTCAAAATATCGTGGGGCCTTTCCACGTGCACGCAAGAAAACTTACTCTGCCTCCTGTACATGAATCGTATTTTTTACATTTTAACCCTTTTTAAAATTTAATTATAAAGTAAGTAAATAAAATTCCTTTTTATTTTTATGAATATCTTACCGTATATACTTGTGTGTAAGTCGATTCGCATATAAGCAGAACCCCTAACTTTCAGACAAATAAACAGAAACCCGCGTGTAAGTGGACCTTTCAGAGATAAATCGGGAACATTTTTGTCCCCATAAATGTTTTTAAACGGGGGAGGAATTGTAATTCCAATTGGAAATTTGTAGCTCTGATGTGGAGTTTCATTTTTGCGATCGCGATTTTCGTAAAGGGTTCGTGTTTGCTGTTAGATTGTTAATTGTTGCTTTTATTCTGAATCGATAAAAAAAAGAGCTTTTGGGTTTTAATTTCTTGCAGTCTTATTAAATGCAATAAAAAATTTTCATAATGTTTTCTTCATCATTTTTATGATTTTTTAGAGGAAATTGTATTTCTTTTAATAATCCACACATTTATTAAAATAGTTCCCCTCTTTGCACCATTTTTCTGTTGTCCTATATTGTGTAGATTCTCCATTGCGACCCCTGTTAAAATCAGTACTTTTTTCCACTTCTGTCTGAATAAAGTAGTTTTCATAAATTTTAACTAGCTAAATTACATTTCGTCTTATATGCCACAAAATACAGTACCTATGAAAAAAATTCGAGGTTCAGGAAATTGTTTTGAAAGTTCAGGAAATGCAAATCCTTACTACTACCAACCCTGAGCCTTCACTGAAAAAAAGGGAATTGCACAAAGGAAATTGCACTGAAACTGTCATTACACATGGCAATGACGCTGTGTAACTCACAATTTAATTATAACGTCAGGGAAATTTTTGGAGCCCAATCAGGGAGTTATCAGGTTTTTTTTTTTTTCTTGGATTCTGTTGCCACCATGGTTCAGCTGAGGCAAATATTTTGCTTTTCGGTTGAATATTGAGTAGTTTTTGCATCCACGTTTCTGCAGTATTATAAACTATTGATAAGCGCTGAAAACTACTGAAAATCATTCAGGTTACTACTGAAAACCTTAAGATTAGAGTGGCATCTCTGGCATCATAAAGCATTTTTCTTAAAGTTTGAAATCTACCAAAATTTCTGTGTGGACCCATTCAAATCTCACAAGAAAAAATATCAAAATCTTTACGAGTAATAAGTTTGGAATTTTCCCAAAAAATTAACAGCATACAAAATTGTAAAATCGGTACCTGGGCAGAAAATATGCAATGTCTGTAGAGATAAAGTAAACAAACATAGTACTTTATTGCAAGAGGAAGAAATGATCAGTGACAGTGAAGAAATGAACATCTTAGAAGCATCTACTTCCAAACAACAAACATTAGAAGAACTAAATTCATCTCTGGAAAATTTAGGAGAATCACCATTGAAACTTCATGGGATAGCACCACACAGGAAATCAAGTTATGCAAAGAGAAAAGTTGAATCTATTACTAATACACTAAAATTTAAAGTAAGCAAAGTTTTAGAAAAGGAAATTCCAACAGATGATGAACTTCCACTTACAGTGGCAAAAGATATTGAACAAAAAGCAAATGATCTGGACAGATTAATAGAACTAATGAAAGAAAAGCTTGATGTTAAACTTCACAGAGAGAAAAAGTACAAATTTTAACCTTAGCTCCTGCTTCATGGAGCAGAAAAAAATAAGCGAAGCATTCAATGTCACTGAATACACTGCCCAAAAAGCAAAAGACCTCCTAAAAGATAAAGGCATAATTGCACTGCCTGATCCAAGAAAAGGCCATCCACTTTCTGAAAACATAATTATGCTTGTGAAAAACTTTTACCAAAATGAAGAATATTCTAGAGTCATGCCAGTTACTAAAGATAAAGTAAGTGTTTCAAAAAATGTACTCATGCATAAAGTGTTACTGCTTGGAAATCTAAATGAGCTGTATTCTGGTTTCAAGTTAGATCACCCGGACATTAAAATTGGGTTGTCCAAGTTCTGCATGCTTAGACCTAAATGGTGTGTGTGTATTAGCAGGTACAACTGGGACACATTTTGTTTGTGTTTGTACAACTCATGAAAATGTTTCACTGTTGTTGCTTGCTTGTTCAATTGAGGAAAACTACAATGAACTCATGGAGAAGTTAGTTTGCTCAAAAGAAAGAAGAGATTGTATGTTACGGCAATGTTCAATCTGCCCTTCATGTGACAATCTTAAATCTTTTATCATGCAGAAATTTGAACAGTGGGATCCTGATGATGAAGTAACTTATTCTGCTTGGATTTCCACTGACAGAACTCAACAGGTGCAGTTCACGGTTACCTTCGCAGAATATTTGGAAATTCTAATTGAAAGTCTAGAAAAACTAATGCCTCACTCCTTTATAACTAAATCTCAAGCTAGATATTTTAAAAAAATCAAAAGTAATAAGCCATTGTTCCAATGGATTTTAGTGAAAATTACTCTTTTGTCTTGCAAAATGAAGCCCAAGGATACCATTGGACAAATGATAGCTGCTCTCTTCATCCAGTAATAATATATACACGTAAAGAAAACAATAATGAGTTAATAGTTTCTAGTTTGTGTATAGTGTCTGATGACTTGGAACATGATGTAGCATTTGTTCATGAAACACAAAAAATTCTCGTGGAGCACTTAAAAAGTAATTTTCCAGCTGTGAGAAGTGTGACGTACTATAGCGATGGGTGTGCTGCGCAGTACAAAAATTGCAAAAAGTTTCTCAATTTGTGTCTTCATGAAAGTGATTTTAAACTAAAAGCTCAATGGTGTTTCTTTGCCACCAGCCATGTTAAGTCTCCTTGTGATGGTATTGGCGGCACCGTCAAACGTACTGTAACAAAAGCTAGTCTCCAAATGACTCCTGGTAATACCATTAACAATGCACAAAAATTCTTCGATTTTTGCTCAACAAAAATTGAAAACATAAATTTCACACTGGTAAAAAAAAAGACACTTATAGAAGCACGTAAAGAACTACAGACTCGTTTCTCCAAAGCCAAAACTGTTCCTGGAACACGTAGTTTTCACCATTTTCATCCTATATCTGAAGACTCAATTGCAACAAAACGTGTAAGTTTTGACCAACACTTTTGCAGTCTTTAATTTTTCAGAACAAAATACATCAGTGAAGATGTTTGATATTGGTGTACATAATTACATTGCCTGCATTTATGACAACCAATGGTTTCTTGGATTAGTTATATCAAAACACGAAGATGAAGGTGACGTTAAAGTTTAATTCATGCAGCCCCATGGACCAGCTGCATCTTTTTACTGGCCCACAAAAGAAGATGTTTGCTGTATTCCCATAAGCAATGTGATTTCTTGTGTCAATCCTCCAATTACAAAAGCATCAGGTAGAATTTATTATTTTCTACAGAAGGAGATTACTTCAATCGATCTCAAGTGCAAAAACATTTTAAAACAGACTCAGGGACAATAAAAAAGGTATTGTCACACACAAAATTTAATTTAAAATAGTTAAAAAATAAAAATTACTTTTGGTCATTTGGTATGTCACAGGTGTAAATCAGGCCTGTAGCCATGCTCTGACTTCGGGGGGGGGGGGGGGGCAAACTTTTGGACAGGAGGGGCAGACTAGTTTTTCAATTTTTTTTCAAACAGGTTAGAATTTATGCTCCATTTCGGGCGTTTTCTTCAAATTTAAATTAATAATTTATTTAATGTTTAATGCAATTATTTAATTTTTAATTGATTAATAGAACAATTAATTAATGAAACTAATACTAATTTAATTCAATACTGAAATTGTTTGATCTTAAAAGAAATACTTGATTGAAACTTACAAAAGGCTGAATTGAATTTTCAAAGCTTATTCTAAGAATGTCTTTTGTAAATTAATAAAATATATGAAATAACATAAAAAAGTGAGTTTTTTAAAGATAATTTTAATGTGAACGATCATTCAAAGTAAGATATTGAAGCGTAAAACATGTATTGGTATGTTACAGTAAAAAACTGGACTGTCCATGGTCCATTCATTAATGCCTGGTTTAGATTGAAGACAGGAAAAAAAAAATAGCTGACTAAAGGAAAAAGTTCATGTTTTTTTTTTCTAAAATTTGAATTAAGAGATAAAGGTGCATGGGAGCAGGATTTTTTCGATATGACTTTGCGTTTAAACAAATCAAAAAGTTAAAAACAGAAATACCATAGATTATTAAGGTCCAATTAATCACGCTGGGACGGGCAAAACATTTTCCAGGTCGGGCATTGCCCGACCTGGCCCCCCTCTGGCTACGGGCCTGGTGTAAATAGGAAATGCCTGCATTATGTTTAGATACTTTGTAAAAAATCATGATTCAATGACCTCTTTTTTTTCTTTCTCAATTTTATGCTTTTTTTTAAACTTTATAAACATTAAATTGTGAACTTATTTCTTGTAAAAATTATCTTATTTTGCATTATATTGTCTGTAATTTATTATTTTAAAGCAATTGGTATTTTATAATAAGAAGCGAAACTTGTAATGTTGTGAAAGCTATTGTGTACATACTTTTTAATTGTTTACTGTGATATTAAATATATTTTCTGTAAAAAAGCCACCAATTTTATTTCAGAACCTTTTTATTTATACTCAGAGGATTATTATTTTTAAAAAAATATTTTGATTACTGCAGCGCCTTTTAGTTTTATTGCTGTATTAAAATTTCATGTTTTTTCTTCAAAATATTTAGAAAATCCAAGTTTGGGCCAATTCTGACTGCACCATTTAATAGATATTTGTCTAATGCATTTTTTTCTAATTCTGTAAGTTATTCTGAACATTTTAGTGAAAAAAGTTTTGTGATATTATGAAAATTGGCAAAGTTATGAATTTTTTGCTTGAACTATGTCGCCAGCACAAAATTTGTCCGCAAAGCAAAGACGTCCCTTTAAACACATTTTAGAAAATTGATATCTCAAAAAGTATTAAAGATAGCAACAGAAAAATTTACAGGGGTAATCGTGATAGTAAAATGAACAAATAAAAAAAAATCATAAGAATCTGAGACCATGGGTTTCATTTTCATTTGTGGCTGGATGATTTGAAATGGAATGACCCTGAAATCAATTAACAATTCCTCAAAGTTTAATCTTAAAAGATATTTTTATGTTTCTGGATCTAATATACTATTATAAAATTCCCAACCCTTTTTAGTGTGCAACTCTCATTGTAAAAACTATGAAAATAAGTTTTTTATTATTGAAGATGTTACATTAGTCACAATGGGAATAACCCTTAATTTTTTCTAAACATGGTGGATTTAACAAAAGAGCTAGCAGAGTGGGAACAATTCAAGTTTCATTCCCCCTACTAATCATTAAACTATTATTTAGTGGTTGACTTAAGTGTTATATTTCCCTGTTCCTGTCTGAGGGCTTGTGCTCATTAGGAGGATAATCGCAAGACTCTCTTTTGCCTTGTGGCACATGCCAAAGCAGGGTAGTTGATTAAACGCCCATTACCTCTTAGAGCTCTAGAAAAACTCATAGCTCAAAAAAAGAACTGTTTGAGACACTTAGATCCCAAACACAAGTTTTACTAACATGTTTTAGGGGTATATTTTGCCCCACCCTGAAGGCAAAGTTTAACATAAAATGCATTTCTTGTTTATTTATTAGCATGCTAGACTAAATTGAGTGTTTTTCACTAAACTAAAATTGATGAAAAATATTTAAAAAAATTTTGTGCTTGTTCTTATGCTTCATGAGTTTTTGATAAATTTTCTTCATTAACATTGGAAATTAATTTTTTTCTTAATTTCTTTTAAATTATGTTTTGGATAAAAAATGTAAATATGATATTTTAGCAATTGCAATGTTAGAATTACTGAAAATTTTCATGACATTATTCTATTTTCGTAACTGAAGAAAAGAAGGAAAAAATCAGCTTTTAAAATGTGAGATAAAAAAGGACCTCCCTCTTCATTTCTATATTGTGATCAATATATGAAAGAATGGTTATTAAATATTTGCTGTACCTAAATAGAACCTTGATTGAGATTTTAAGTGCTTTAAAAGTGAATGATCATGTGAACCTAGTTTTATACAGTCTACTTCATTTGAACTCATTTTATTTCTTAACAGGCTTTGTAGGCTTGTTTAATTTGTTGTTCATGTGGCCTGGTTTTGTTTTACTGCACTATACTAAAGTTGAAGAATTTCAATGGCCATCTAGGCATCAGTGGTTATTGTTAATTTGCAATGGTTTGGTTGGCACAGTATTTTCTGAACTACTTTGGCTGTGGTAAGTTCACCTATTTCTTGTGTGCATATTTATTGAATGAAAGAGATTGCATGTGTTAAGTGATTTGTTAAATATTTCATATGTCTAATTAAAAAAAAGTCATGTCCAGACCCTGACTATTGCACAGGCACCCAGAGCCCTTGCCCTAGACATGAAATTTCTTAGGGGCAGGAAGATTTTCTATAATATCAATTAAATTTCTTTTTTTAAATGCTATAAAAATTGTCAGTTATTATTAATAATAACTGCTGGTAATTCTTCATAATAACTGATCATTCCTAATAATAACTGACTTCACATTGATTGTAGCACACACACGCACGCACATAAGCTAAATCAACCATTCGATGGGGACAGGAAAAATTGAAAGTGCCCTGGCATGAAAACTTGTAACTTAGGCCCTGGTCATGTCTTCATACATTGAAAAAATGTCACACAATCTAATTTAACATAGTTTGCTAGGTCTCTGGTGATTCAAGAGATTTGGATGCTAACTCTGCATCAAGATAATTATTAAAAATAGTGTTGACCAATTTTTTTTGTTCAACAGTTTTTCATCCATTAGCTGTCACACCATTCAATAGCAATGTGTCTTGATGGAACTTTCTTTATAAAGGGTAATTACAAAAGTATTAGATTTGAAATAAGTGTATTTTGAAGAGTATTGTAGGCATAAAAGTGACTAATATGGTATAAAAAAAGAAAATGTTCCACAACTTTTTTTTCTAATTACTGTAAATATTTAATATGTGCTTCTTTAATCTGATGTATGTGTATAAAATAGTAGTTTTGTAAAAGTACTTTCAGTTTGCCTCTTTTAATGTTTCTCAAAGCAATACAGTATATCCAATGCTCATTAAACATCATGAAAATAAGAAAAGATTGTCGATATTCCACTTTTACACTACTTTTATAAATGGGGATTTTTTTGTATGCAGTAACTTGGTTAATAAAATGACTAAATGTAAGACGTTTACATGCTGAGTGGTACCTGCCGCTCTAACATACCTCAATGTCACTATTTCTCATAGCCTATTACTGTTTCCCTGCGCATTAAACTAGCATCACAACTCCGTTGTCAGTTTTCTAATTCTCTTGAAACAATAGGGTGATTGTGAGCAGCACAAAGCTTTCATCTGTGAATCAATATCAAGTTTATCTCAATGACATTGGCTATTTCATGCAGGAGAAATTTAATTATATTTATTGTTCTTTTCAATTTTAACTTTATTTTTACAGGGGCTGTTTCTTGACATCGTCTTTGATAGCTACATTGTCTGTATCCTTGACCATTCCATTAACAATTCTATTTGATGTTTTCTTGAAAAAGGTAAAATTCTGTAGTTGTTTATTTCTAATGTCGATATATTTATCGAAGATTCCCCAGAAACAAAAGCTTTTTAAGTGCTTTTGTTATTATTATAAAAAATGTTAAGACAATTTTCTGCTTCATTTATTTGTATTAGTAGTATATTTTCAAAAGATTTTAAATATTACGTAAAACCAAATTATGATAAATATTAATAGTAGTTTAGTGTCATATTTTTCTTACCATCCCATGTCCCTTACACAATTTTCAAAATGCAGACACGTGAAAAAATTTAAAGTTAATATTGGTATAATGTATTGAATTACAACAATTCAACTTTTTATGCATCATAAAAAAAAAATTGATGTGGTATTTCACTGAAAAAATACAGTTTGAAAGCTGTCCCTCATTTTTCAGTCTTTACCATCCCTTAAAATTTGTGTTATTCCTATTAATGCCTCTTGCAAATCTGCAAAATTTTACATAGAAACTTGAACTAAAAACTGACATAATTATTTAAGCTTTCCAGACTAGTCCCTTTCTCCCTGTCACTTACATGCATTTTTGCAGATGAAGAGCAATGTGAACTTACTTTGTGACTTGTTTTTTTTTAAACTTTAGTACAGTTTTGACAGTTTGAGTTTCCCCTAAATCTGAGCTAGCGAAAATATTTTTTTTTTTAGCTCAGATAATGACCAACAAAAACATAACATGCCACCATCTGGTTTTTATTGCTGTTCTACAGTTCATATGCTCAATGCACATCCAGAAGCTTCCTGCAGAAATTCTTTGTCACAAAGAAAAGGGCTCTATTTTCCTATAGATGCAGGGAGGGGCTTGTGCTGGGTCATACTAGTGAAATTACTTGTACAATGAGCTCCCACCCTCCTCACCTCATTTTTTCTACTGTGATGTAGACATTGTCTTGATACATTCTAAAAATAGATCATGGCAACATCGCTTGAGGGTAAAGTAGTGAATTGGGCTACTTTTAGCCATGACTGGAGACCAAAAGTTTCATGAAGTAGGCTGCCTAATTTAATGTAATAAAATACACTTATTAACTGCTGTAGTCATACCAAAATATCTAGTCCATAAACAATAAAAGTTGTTCTGAAATGCAAACTAGTACCCAAACAACTTTATTCAGTAGTTTTATATGTTACCAGTTAAATTTAACCAGTAACATAAACCTTTTTCTGATATGCAAAATATATACACTAACAACTTTTATCCATGCATTTATAGAGGATATTTACTAAATGTCTAAAGGATATAAATTTGATTTTGATATTCTTTGAATAAGCAAAACTGAAAGTTTATCAGACTGCACTTGTGTTCGGAATGTTATTAATTGATAATTAGCATGTATTGAAGTGATAAAGTTTTAACATCTATTTTTTCTTTTAACAATACATTTAAAGGGGACAATACATGTAAAAGAAATAAAAATCTATTTTTTTTTTTATTTCATAAATAGTTAAAAGAACATCAAAAATATACCTATAAATTTTTAGAATGAAATTTGCATTATTTATCGATTCAAAACTCATTTAAGTACTCCGCCTCAACTCTGAGCGCTCGACTCTCGCACCTGCTTTTCAAATTTTACTTATCAAATTTCTGACCTTGAGAGTCTATTCTATGGTCCACCTGGGTCAGCAGGTGTTCAAAAAGATTTTTGTTCTTTAATTCTATGAAAACAACTGTATAGTTACTATAAAGTACTTAAAACCAGTGTTGCCATTATTTCAGTTTCTCTGTGTCAAAACTTTAAACGCGTTTTTCTCAAAACATTTTTTTTAAAAATTGGCAGGCAAGATAACTCAAAAAGTTCTCAGCCGATTCTTATGAAATTTAGCACACGTGTTCTCTATAGTATTAGCCTAGTTGAACTTCTAAAATGCCAAAAAAACTTTTCAGTAATTATCATTTTTTTCCCAAAAGCCATTGAAAAAAGGGTAAAAATTCAAACTTTTTATTCTGAGGCATGCCAATTTACGATTTTTCGACCTTTTTGGTTTTTTATTGGTTTAACTAGAAGATATATGTATTGTGAACACGTTCAAATCAAAATTTTTGATTTCAGATCACTGTAGGAGAAGCTAAAAGTCCCGCCGATTGACGCCTCTCGCCATGAGGGTCTCGGGAGATTAGTTACTACGGCGGCCATTTTGAAAAAAATAAAATATGATTCTTGTAGTTTAAAGTATAACGAATAAGCATACTGAATTTCAAAATGATTCATTCATTCCTTCCCTTTTAAATTAGCCTCTGAAAAACGGTCAAAATGCAAGCAGTTACATGTACCGCCCCCCTTAAGAAAGTCAAGAAGATTAACCCTTTCTTTTGAAAATTTGTTGTATTGTTCTATAAAAAACGTAACAATCATCTACTTCAAATTAATTTTAAACACTGATTTCAGCTTACTAAGCATTAAAAGATTATATAAAAATCTATGGGAGATAAATATACTGTCAAAAGACATTATGACATATAATAAACAATAACAAAGACTTACCTGGCATACAGTTGAAATTCTAACTTTTGTGGTGTAAGTTTCCTTCTTTTCCATTTCAGCCTCGACAGCATCTGATATGTCAAAGAATGTGTTGTTCTCTGTGTAAATACTAGACTAGGCTCTGAAATATAATTAATTTTACCTTGTAAACTCCATTTTGAACTCGATTCAAAATCTCATTAAACAAGCGAGCAATCACGTAATATCTGCTCTAAGGCTCTCTAGCGGTGAATTGCCTCCATTGAGCGACACTGTGACCTCTGGCTGCTTTTCCAGACATGTTAGGTTACATGCTATTTTGAAAGTTAAGCAACTCTGCAGTTAAAATGTTATGGTTTCAATAATTGAAGTTTTTAATAGTTTAAGGTATCTCCAGTCCTGTCCACCTCCTTTATCAACTCTTCTTTATCTTTTACCTGTTTTCTTCTTTTTTGTGTCATTTATGTTAAAAATCACTTTTAATCCACAGGTTGACTATCCATTGCCATTCTTCTTGGGAACACTGCCAATGTTCGTATCATTTTTCGCTGTTGCTTTTCTGACGCATTATGAAAATTGGGATCCTGTACTGATTGGCTTAAACAAGTTAATTAGTTTATGCTGGAAAAAATCTCAAAGGTATGTATTACAGTTTTTCCTTTATGAAATTTAAAAATCATTGTTTTTGAACAGATATGACTACTGTTTATGAATTAGTTGTGTAATTTCAGTGCATTTAATAATAAAGAACTTCTTTATTATTAAATGCACTGAAATTACACAACTAATTCATAAGGTGCGCTTTCAGCCGCCTCTTTCGTTCAAACGCGACGGAAAATATGGAGGGGTTTTCTGCCGAACTTTGCTTGCCTTTCATTATTTTCTGAAGATTTACTGTAATTTAGATGTATTTCTATAATTTGTAACTGGTATGAGTAAAAAGCAAAAAACTATGACGACATCGAACACGTGCATCGCTGAAAATTGCACGCCGTGTATGAAAGTTCAATCCTTTTGCATCTTGTAAGTATCTCAACTATTTTAAAAGATGTAAGCCGTTTTAACATATTCTACTTAATATCTGCTTATTTATTAATTTGTTTTATGAGTATGTAGTTTAAATTATTTTTTAAATCCATTTAATAATATCCTGATACATGACTACTCTAGTGCAAGATAGCCACATTTCAAAATCTACTATTTTCTCAGGGGAAGCATTAGAATATTTTAGTATCTAGTACTCATTTATCTCAGATTTAATAATGTTTTAAAATTTTATAATCTTATACGGGCATTATTGTTAAAATATGTAAAATTTTATGATATAATTATAGAATTATCTTATAATTCACTTTCAGCCTATTCAATTATCTTTCGTGGATTCACTAAATGCTGACTTCCTTTTACATTTTATGACTTGGAGTGTACTGTTTTTTTTTTTTTTTTTTTTTTTTTTTTTTTTTTTTTTTTTTAATTGCAGAAAATTTCAAAGAAATTATTTGAGTTTACATTTTATCTAAGTCTGGCTTACAAAGTTTCTAGCTTTACTCAATGAAATTTTAACTTTGCAGTTCATCTTCACTTAATATCTAAAATCACCTTTATGTATATCAGGGTTGTGACAGAACTTGTAAATCAGGAAGTTTCCAGGGAATTTTAATGTTTAGAGGGAAAGTTTGGGAGAATTGTAAACAATTCCAAAAATCTAAAGAATGCTTTTAATCATTTTTGATTTATTCTTAAGTTCAAAAAATCTTGTCCAATTATTAATACAGATCATTAACAATTGGGGTGGGTACTTTGGGATACTTCTGGCACCCCCATGTATGCCTACAGTTATATATAAATTACAATATATTGATATGTCGGGAATATCAATGTCTGGAAAGCGATATACTGCAGTATTAAAATTTTGATATTGTCAGCTCTAATGCATTCTAGAACAATTCTATATGGTTAACAATTTAAAATTCATTGTTAAAAATAAAAAAAAGAGTTTTGAGGAAAGTTTAAACTTTGTTGACTTGTTGTATAGTTTACTTTAAAAAATATTTGGCTAACAAAACTACAAAGAAGATTTAGTAACTTTTCTAAAGATCAGAGTCTTATATGTAAGCTTTGGTCAGAGTCAGTGCTGACAGGAGGCAGAATCTTGGGCCTTGTTTTTTCTCCCCATGAACATAAAAAAAAAAAAAGCTGTTACTCTTTGAAAGGAATCTTTATGAGAGTTCATGTTACATTCTCATGTATAGAATGCTGATTAATTATTAGAGCTATATGTAATAAAATTTTAACATTTTCATTTATTAAGAATAGCATCATATTTTTATTACAATTAAATTAATAGCATTTTGTAATAAGTAAAAATGCAAATGTTTAACAATGTTTGATCCATATTAAGTGTGATGTTACATTAAAAGAATTTTGTGGTATTTTGTAAATGCTTAATGTTAATGTTTACTATTTTTCAGAGTTCACAACATAGATTATGAACAGACAGAATCATTAATCAGTGTCAATAGTGAATATACGTAACTAAATTTTATTTTCATCTACAATTTGTGACCAATTTGGCTTGTTTTGCGTTCAACTATACAAAGACTAGAGCTTCAAATTTTTAACTTTTTTTCTAAACATATGTATATACTTCATGCTTGTCCAAGAAAATGTTTTTATGTATTACCATGTGTACCATATCATTAAGGTTGATATATGTTGTGCAAATCATACTCGAAATCATTTTTATTTGTCGCTCTATGTATTGTGTTGTGTGAGTAAAATTTTATTTAAGAATATTAGCTATATCTATATTGTAATAGATTGTTATTTTTTGTTATCTGTTAAATACGCCAAGCAGAATTTTAATTTTGGTTGAAATACTCTTAATATAATTTATTTATTTAAATCTAGAAATGTATTTTTATAAGTTTGTTTAATTTTAATTTATGTATTTTATTTGCAAATTAAAAAGGCATGGCTCTGATTGCTTCCATACTATATGAAATAAATAGTGGGAAATTTTGAAACCATTGGTATGATTATGTTCATTGATTGTTTCAATATTTTATCAAGTAAATATATCTTACGATATTGGATTACAGGTATGATTATGCTCATTTACCTCATGTTTTGTCTTTATTGTATCTCATTGTATGTGAATTCTGGTGTAAAATTCACATGATTATGTGACAAAATGCTTTGTGATAATAAATTTATATATCTAATGAGTTTTACCGTGCTTCATTATTTCTATGTTTTATGAAATTTCAGTCGTCAAATAAACATACATTGATTTAAGGAACAAATAATAAAAGTGTATGAGCTTTACATAATGTTCAGTAATGTATTAAAAGAATATAATTCAATGCTTCTTTGTTTCACTAAGATAATTAGTTCTCCTGATTTCATGATCAAACTTACTGCTTGTGAAATACATTGTGACCGACAAATGAGCATAGAGTAACGAAATTAAGTATGTATTTTTATTGATAGTTGAAGCATACTCTTTAAAATAAAAATCTAAATGAAATGTTATATATATTTATATAATATATATGAAAACAAAATTGGAAAACACAGTTCAAATGCTTTCTATATGGCACAGCATATTTTAAAATCATTTGTTCTCATATAAGTATCTTCTACGTTTTCTCAAATAATGATAGTCATGAATGAATAAAATACTAAATTCCTAGTATTTTGCTTTGATTAACACTTTCTCATTGGATAATATTCTCTATACACTTTTCAAAGTTAATGATGTGTTAAATTCCACTGACATTAGTTGTTTTCACATTCTTAATATGAAATATGTTGTCAGAAGGCAATCTGCTTGCATCAAAAATCACATCTTCTAAATGAAAACCAAGGTTATCATCATTAAGCTGGCAGGAATTGACAGATGAGTTGCTATTTTTCAATCTGTCATACATAGCTCCTTTAGGATTGTTTATCTGTTCAAGAGATAATAATTTAATCATTTTATATTTAATGTATAGAAATGGACAATTTAAAAAACATTTTTTTAAGCAGAAACTTTTGTATGACTTATGCATTAAGACAACAAGTGGTTGTCATACAAAAATTTTTAATCCCACCCCTGTTTAATATAAAGTATAACAGCAGATGAGAATAAAAATGAATTTAAAGTTGATTTTGCAATGCCAGCTTTTCCTGCTAATGTAGTGCAGCGTGTCATATTATTGCATGATTAACTGTTGCAGAACTTTTGTGGCCTACACTTTCTCAAGAAATTTAAATATATGCAACTGAAAACCAGTATTGTTTGTGCTATAAATTACAGGTCATTGTTTGTGTTATAATTTAATAGTTGTTCTATTGTTACTTTCCCCGAATCTTTATCTTAGAAATCTAACAATTTATGAAGGGGATTTTGCCATCGGCCTGTTTAGACAAATATATATGCAAAAAAAGTTGCTTGCCTTTGTTACAAGTAATGACCAAAGTACAATTATAAAAATGTTTATATATGTACATCAAGTAGCAAATATGAATTTCAACTGGAAACGAAAACAAGGTTGAGAATGAAAAACTTCCAACTTCAAAAGCATTCTCAATTCATTAACTAAAAATTCTTATTTACTGTAGAGCATACTTAATTTTTGGTTTTAAAAGAACTGAAAATAGTTATAATCAGAATCCGACAAATCCCGGGTGACTAAAAAAAATGCCTTAGCGACTAGTTTTTCAGGTGACGACTAGTTCGCAAATGAAAATATTATAGCTGGTTCCTAAAAATTTTCCCTGGCTCCTAAGATTTTTGCGTTTTTGTTGGACTCTGGTTATAATTTACATACAGTCTAACTTCAATAACTCAAAGTCCCAGGGGACCCCCTAAAATATTCGACTTATCCGAAGTTCGAGTTATCGAAGTTTCCTCCCATTCCTCGGCACTTGATGTTCGACATGGTTTAAGTGGTTTGATTTGTGCTATAATACTACAGTTGTACGCGTTTCAATTTTTTGATAGCCTATGTAAACAACAAGAGAAGAATGGGGTGAAAAGGTTTATTAAAAGTCACAATATATGGCCTCTTACATATTAGTATACATACCATGTAAATCTCATTTGAAAAAAGCAGTTAATTTTTGTTGTTTGCATTTTCTAAAGTTGTTGGCATTCACAAAGTCACCTAATTTTTGAACACAGTTAAATAGGGTGTTGTCTGTACCTTCGGTGGTCTCCAGGTATTGTTGTAAGATGTGAACAGCATCCTGTGCTTGCTTACTTGTTGGAGGTGGTTGGATTTCAGCTTCCTCTTCGTCCTCATCTCCTTCGGGCTCTCCGCAAATAGCATTAATTATTGCTTCGTCAGACAAGGGTTCTGGCGTTGCAATGTTGTCATTGATGCAAATGAAATCTTTTTCCCAGTCCATATCACGCATGCCTTCAATGTTGTCATCGATGCACATGAAATCTTTTTCCCAGTCCATATCACCCATGCCTTCTAAGGGATCGCAATTGTCGTCTTTCGCTACATTGTCATTTGAACTGAAGAAACCACAGTTCTTGAAACAGTTCTCGATCACCGTTTGAGAAACATCACTCTCCCAGGAGCGCAAAATGAGGCGCATGGCATCTAGCACATTGATTTTGTGCTCTACGCCATTCTCCACTTCCTCGATGGATTGGCGCACTAAGCGTTTTCGATAGGCATGCTTCAGGCACTTGATCATTCCTTGATCTGCAGGCTGAAGTTTTGCCGTTGTATTGGCCGGCAGGAAGAGCAACTTAATCGCAGACAATATCTTTCAAAATCGTAGATAAAGTGTTTGGAGGTATGCCGTACTTAGAAGCCACATCTTTCTTTTTCAACTGAGGATTTTTTTCAATCTCCAAAATAAGCTTTGCTTTTTGATCTAAAGTAAGCGTGATCAATTTCGGTTTAGACATTCCGGATACAAAATGCTGATTAATTCAACAAGCGCAATTCAAACAACGCAACTGCAACATCACGGAGTCAAAGAAAGAAGAGCAGCCAGCTGGGAATCCTTATCAGGAATGTGCAACTCTTTCTACACGCTGCCGGGAATTACCCAATTTTCACAAAACAGGTGAAAACCTACCCAACCTCACAAAACAGGTGCTCTCCCCCCCCCCTACAATCTCCAAAGTGAACCCACCCCCAAGACAGTGACCATCTTTGTTCAGTCCACTCCAACCTCCCTTTTCCCCTTCCCTCCACAATCTCTTATCTCTGTTTATCCTCTGGACAGTGGAGGGGAGGGGGTGAAGGGTATTCCAAGAATGTGTGACATAAGTGGATGCCATTGCAATTCACAGAAGGAAGACATGAGTGGAGTGGCATTCGAACTTTTGAACTGAATCGTTTTTTTTTCCGGGGAAATCTATCGCATAAAAATTCGACTTAGAAGATGTTCACTTCAAGTTATCGAGACAGTTTTTTAAAGAAAAGTATAGAAACGATTCGAGACTTGATTAAAAGTTCGAGTTAGCGGATTATTCGACGTATAGGAAGTCGAGTTATCGAAGTTCGACTGTAGTTACAACATTTGGAAGCCTTGAACAACGCATATTTGGTGGCCTTGTGGTGGTTTAAAGAAATGCTGATTTTTTTCAAACACAAAAGTTGGATTTCTTTAGCAATATCACAGTACTACACAAAGCGGCTTATAAAAAAGTCAAATGTAAATATGCTCTTGCTATTCTCTAACACACTTGCCAACTGTTACGGATTTTAGCTGCTTTTATGCACAAGTCGCAATTTTTTACAGAATTCAAAATCCGATTGCATCCACTATTGTTAAACGCTCTTAGTTTAATTTTGTGATTGTGCTGTTTGGACATCAATAATTTAGTGTTAAACCTTTAGTTTCATCGCAACTTATATTTCAGGTACATACTGGTTATTAAACATGATTTAGAAATGTTTTGCTTCAATGCTATCATTTTAATATGTTTAAAATTTAAGATTTTAAATAGATCACAGATTTCTGATCCATTGTCTTGTGCAAGTTATTGCATACATCCCATAGGGGGTGGAGGTAATTAAGAACTGCTACATTAATGGAAACAAAATGTATTTTACCTGCTGAAGACTTGAACATGATGCTATAAATTTATTTCCCAAAATCAACATTAGGCTTATCTGAAATAGAAAGGATTATAATTTTAAATTGGCAATTTTCTCAAGAAAGGAATAACCCAAAGCAAATAAATATGCATTGCTTAGGACTTTTAAACAAAATATTTTCTTATTGTATATTAAAGATTTTATATTAAACTGATATATTAATCTAATTGAATTGAGCACTTGATGTCCAAAATTTATTTTTAAAAGTCCTGAAAAACCTGACAATTTTGGATTTATTCTTATTGCAATAATGTATTTGTCATATCACTTCTTCAAATCTGTATTTTAGTAATTAATCATTGTACCAGTACAAATGCAAAGGTGATAACCAGGAGCAGGCTCTGGGTCCTCCTAGGCTTTACATAGTGAATTTACCAATACCCAGTGAACATCAAGAGCCCTCTTAAAACTTTTTACTCCACTGAAAGTAACAATCGCTTCTGGTAAACTAGTCCATCTGCCTACAACCCTACTGAAGTAGTAATCAAGAACGAATGGCAATCTTAACCAACTTACGGAATGTCTTTTACATATAATGGTGTGCTCACACCAAGGGTGACAAACAAAAGATTTCACCATTTGCCATTAGTCCTGCATAATTTAATAATCATGCATTCATCTTGATTCATTGACATTTGAATGCATCACTAAAAATAAGCTTCTCCCAAAAGAAAGTGATTCGTTGATTTCACTATGATATCACTTAGAGCTAATGATTCTCTCTCTCTCTCTCTCTTCTCTGTTTGATAACCACTGCAAAAGTTCTACAACAGATGCAAAATGTTGTTGCAGCCCCTTTGTGTAAATGCACTATTACACAAGGGTCCAAATGTTCCATGCTCTTTAGTGTGCATGCTAAAGATATCATGAGCACTAGCACTACTGTGTTTGTGATGACAGAGCAATCTGAGACAACATGATGCTCACAATGCTTTCCCTGCACTCATCTTGTTGACAGATGAAGGATTTTTTTTCTCACATCGGGGGTGGTTCACAACTGTCATATGTGGTCAGCGTTATTCCACATTCCAGCCACTAGTAAAGACAGTAGGTTTCCTAGTCTGTAAATGCATGTGTTCGCATACTTTGCAAATTGTTGAACCCAAAATATGTTACCTCGACAGCTCATAAGACAATTATACAGGCCTGTCATTTCAAAATTTGCCATGGGAGGGGTGGGCAAGGGCATATTTTCGATGCATATTGTAGGTAAAAAACAACAAAATACTTAAAAACGTGTATAAATTCAATGTATTTCTAAAAGTTATGGGGGGGTCAATTGACTTCGTGATTGACCAAATGACGGCCTGCCTTCATACTTAAGCATTCATACGTGATGCACTCGATGATGTTCCCTTATCTGAAATGCATGACTCATGCAACAAGTATGAGGAGCACCAACACCTTATAGTGCTGTTTCTTAATGTCTAGGTCCCTTGATGGAAGGTGAGGGCCGCTTATATGGTACCGAGGCACAAAATCGAACACCTTTCGATTTTTTAACTTCTTTTACATCTAAAGCTACTGCTACATCAGTGGTGTAGTCGAGGGAGGACGCAGGGGGACGGCGTCCCCCTAGCTTTTTGTTTTAACACAAACGTCCCCCCAGTTATTTTGAATTTTAACATAAGCGTACTCGCATTTTTTGATGTTCATATATGTAATCGTCCCCCCAGCGTTTCTTCCAGGACTACACTACTGTGCTACATCAAGCCCCAATTATTTCAACCTAGCTATTTGTGCAAATAAAATATATAATTTAATTATAGCTGTTCCTAATTAATATTAAAGCTTTTTTTTCCTTGCACTGTATGAAAGGTCAGACCTTTGCTTTTGTATTTTTCTGCACAACAATGCATAGTAGAGTTACGGTTCTTTGGACAACATTAAAGTGTTTCAAGTGGGAGGATTCTCATTTCGTAAGGCTTGGTTTGTCTGATTATATTCGAACGCATTGCACATAGCTTAAGCTCCATCTTTTAAGAAGCTGTGTCCTTTTTTAATTAAAAAAAAAAATTCGGTATTTTATTTACGAAAATTAACAGCCTAAAGCAATTAGAACCACTCCATGAAGTGTAATATCAGGTCATTACCTGTTAGCTACAAAAATGCACTAAATTCCAGAATTATGCAGCACTTTCAAATTTCCCTCACCTTAGAAGAATATTCATTAACTACCTTTGTATTTGAATCGCTGCATTACTTGAATATTTTTTTCATAGGATTAAAAACTGGACTTACATTAACTAGCCAAAAGAATAGGCCTCCAGAATATAACACGAAGAGGACTAAATAGGCAGAATCATGTTGGCCGTCAAAAATTCGCTTTGCATTCTAGAAAAGAAAAAGAATTGGTTCTAGGTTCTTTTTGTTGTGCCTTTAATGTTTGTCAAAATACTTTTAACAAAATTAAAATGTGTTTCTCTGAAAGCAACTTTTAATAAAATATAAGACATAAATAACAAATAAGAAACTGTTAAAATATACTGGTTTCTAAAACATTTTTTCATGTAAAACTTCAAAAACTTACGAGCACATTTTCAAGAAATCCCATTTTTAAAACTACAAAATACCTTACATGATGACGAAGGCTGTCGAGAGGGGGTGTCAGGCATAACTGCTGATTCATGAGGCTCGGCCTTTGGAGGGGGCCCGTCTCGGCATTGGCGTAATGCAGAGGGTAAAATGTTTCTATGGCTTAGATGCAAACACAACGGAGGGGGGTGTGACAAAAATCAAAGTCGTAGAGTGCCCGGGAAATACATTTAAGCAACATAAATAATCGTCTATTCATTTTATATTGAATAAAATAATTCATTACTGAAATAGAATGTAAGACACGTACACAGCATCAACATATTTACAATATTCTGAATAGTATACTTCTGAAGAGGAACTCGCTTACCTTGTATTTAACAATGAAAAAGGTAGCAGAAATTGTGCTCCATAATGTTACAAGAGCTGTAGAAATCATCCAAAACATAATGGCTCTATTCTTGTCAGTCTGTAATAATAGAGCATATAATAATTGAATTTATTTGTAAACAAGTATTAGTTATATATTCCGTAAACAATCATTTCCTCAGCAACAACATTTGTCATACTACAGCACCATTACAATCTTATGAAACGGTGGATGCTTTAAGTATTAGTCCTCCCACACTATTTCACATCAGGATGTTTTTTTTAATTTCAGAACTTTCTTGCACTTTACAACACATGGTACAATAGGGAGGTGCTTATTTTTCGAAGTTTTGAATTTTCAACCTCTTACCCTCTAAATTTGTTCCATTATACCAAAAAATGATTATGATAAAATTTTATCACCAGCCAACGGCGGATCTAAGGGGGGGGGGCGATGGGGCGATCGCCCCCCCCCCCCTTGGGCTGATTCAAGTGGATACTACAACGAACGACACTCCTAAGTGAGTTTTTACTCTTTGTGCCCCGGGACCAGCCATTTTTTTATGTTCTTGGAATCCCAGCTTAATAGCCCTTCAAGTTCTATGCTTTCCCCCTGTCCCTTTGTTCTTTAGTATTGCTGAGTTGCTAATCCTCGGAGTAATGGGAAAGAGATTCCCTGCTCTTTTCTTCTACCCATCAAACTGGTGACAGCTAGCCAACCCTTAGCACGTGGTGTAAATTCCTGCAGCATTTACGCTAAAACCTGGAGTCTGAAACTTTTCATTGAACATTCATAATTACAGATGTTTATATAAATTGCACATACTCGTTGATGGTTTTTTTTAGTACATATTTAGTATTACATTTTGAAAATTTTAGAAAATATATTACTAATAATTGCTATTATTTTGTAATTTAGGACATATCAACTCAAATTTAGAAATTGTATTTACAAGCCTATATTTTTCTTGAGAATGCTTGAAGGAAATCCTAACTCGGTTAAAACTTGGCTAAGAAGCAGAATGAGTGATGATAGACTCACTGAATTAGCGTTATTGCATATCCATAAAGATATTACATTGGACGTTGAAAAAATTATAGACAGATTTGCGAAAGCGAAAAAAGTCAGCTTGTGTTCCTTTTATAAGGGCTTTGAATAAACGTATATGCATTGAAAAAATGTGCTAGTAAAATTTTAAATATCACTACACTAGCATTTTTTTTTGTTGTTGTTGTTCCTGCTGTTTGAAAAAAAGGGGGGGGGGGCGGAGGGACTGTTGAAAAGGAATGAAAAATCTCCTCCATCCATCCTTACATTGAACCCCGAGATTTCCAACATCGCCCCCCCCCCCCCCTTGAAGATTTTCTAGATCCGCCCTTGTCACCAGCAAACAATATTTAGAGGTAGCTCAAAGAGGGTAAAGTTTCACAATTAAACTAGATTTTGCTATTTTTTTGAATTTTTAAGCAAGATAAAAATGATGAGTTGCAATTATGTTTAATTTATGTAATTATATTAAAAAGTAACTTCAGCATGAATAAGTAAAAATTAAACATTTGTAAATTGCGAAGTTATCATAAAGTAGTTTTCTGAATAAAATATACAGTATTCAAAACAATTGTTATTGTAATTATGTGCTGATTAACCACCTGAGCATGACCGCGATCTACCAGATTTCCTTGTGAGTTAATTGTCGCTGGCTATTAACCGTTGGGTAACGACTGGTCGACTGGTCTAAACTACAAGTATGGAACAATTTTGGTCTGAAATGACAGTGAACTTGGCAGGTGGTGAAAGGTTACACAAATAAAATTTGAGAGCATTAGACATGAAAAAAAAAAACCTAAATATTGCTTGAATAACACTATTGAATCCCAACTGCATTATATCTAATTGAATTAGACCAAATAAAATATTTATACGACTATTATGCAGTATAGATGCTGCTTGATTTTGAGGCAGTGCAATGAGCATACTAGATAGTTTCAATGTAATTTGTAAAGGATAAGTAAGACGTAAAAAGTTTTTAGTTTGATGAATTGGGTAAATCTGAATGTCTCAGCCAGTTCCTTTGAGGGCAGCAGTAACAATAAAAATAAAAATTGATGACACTAAGAGAAAAAATAACCTTCAATTCATTTGTGTTCTTTTTTAGTACTAATATTATCTGGTAATGGCATGCCGCCTAATATTTGCTGCTAGCCTGTGTATGTTACACATAGGATATCAGCTAACCCCAAGCTGCAAATTTAATGTCTCCTTTCAGAGTCAAATGGTTAGACGCATGGGTTTAGACCAGTAGTCATCAAACCGTAACTACAAGTAACCTCGCAAGGAAATCTTTAGTAAATTTCAGTGGTACTCATGTGGTTAACTTCCACATATTTACACCAACAACTGTTGATTTTCCATATGTTGTTAATATTCCCATCGATAGCTCATGCCTCAGACAGAAATTAAAGAACATTTCGCTGACATAAATATATAGTACATGAAAAGTGTAGCTGTCTACTCGCTTACATTAATAACCGAGAACTAAAAAGTTTCTATGTTTTTTTGTCCTGTTTTTTTTTACTTTCTTTTTTTTCTATTGGGGGGGGGGGGAGGAGCGGGAATATCTCATTGTAGAATGTGAAAAAGGTACAGTTGCTCAGTGGCTCCATAACTTTGGCGATCACAGGTTTAGACAGTTGATGCCAGCTATGAGGTACACTTGAATACTGTATATTTTACTAAGAAAATTATTTCATTATAGCTATACAATTTACAAATGTTTAATTTTTATAGATTCATAGAGAAGTTACTTTTTAATATAATTACATAAATTAAACATAATTGCAAATCATCATTTTTATCTTGCTTAAAAATTCAAAAAATCGCAAAATCTCGTTCAACTGTGAAACTTGACTCTCGTTGAGCTACCTCTAAATATTGTTTGCTGGTGATAAAATTTTATCATAATCCTTTTTTAGTTTAATGGAACAAATTTAGAGGGTAGGAAGTTGAAAATCCGAAACTTTGAAAAATAAGCACCACCCTAATGGTACAATATATAAAGTTTATACACTGACAATAACGATATCCATGACCTTAAGCTGTAGGACTCAAACTTCAGCATGGGAAACGCTATTTACCACCGACCCATCAAAGGCCTCATCATTTCAGTCTTTACGTGGCCTAATTTATCGCACCGAGATATTATTGCTCTGCTTTGAAAAGTTGACGTCTGACCTCGAAAGTATTTACTTCTTGTTGGGGAGTTCAGGTAAAAGGGACTGCGTAATTATCGCTGATTTGGGTGATAATAACCATTGTCCCAAGGAAGAAATAAAAAAGGTAAAGCGTCAAGATACCAGAACCGAACGATACTGTAGTATTTTCAATCAAGCAAAGAAATGAGTTTTCGCAATGTTTACGCAGCCTGTGTAGCAAACGTCCTGATATTGGCTTTGGACGAGATTTACAGCAGACAGTGTCTTAAAAGGAATTAATAAGCACCTTAAAAATCCGGACGGTTTCCCTACGGATATACGTATCGTCTGTTCGTAGATATGTTGGAAAATGTGTTTTATCATTTAATTCTGTCCTTATTGGATTTAAAATATGAATCGAATAGTTTTTCTGAGTTTCACACCGGCATAAGAAATACCCAATTCCTTGCTACAGAAAAATCTCTGAATTCACATTTACCACGCAAATAAGATTTTTGACACAAAATTATTCAAAATTTTGACCCCTTTCACAGTATTTCCTTTGCAGAGATTTTGGCACATTGTAAAGAAATAAGTTTGATTAGCCGATGATTGTGAATTTTATGAAGAACGATTTACTTAAGAAATTGTATTTTCTTTTGGTTTCAAAAAAAAATTTGCCTGGGAGTTACTGAACGATGAACAACGAATTTAACGTTGAAGCAAAGTAAATCAAAATTGTTCTTCTTTAAAGTATATTCTCTAACTAGACAGTGGGCTCGTTGTAGCTCTGGAAAAAAGTCCGGTAGCGCTGTACAGATGCGAACGTAAGAGTTATTAAAATTATAAAGACATTGAAATTAAAAAGTGGGGAAACGAATGAGTTTAAAAAAAGTGGGGAGATATCTACCACACTACTGATAGGAAATAATTTTCATTTCAAAGTGACAGTAGGTAGAGTAGTAAAGCTCAAATTTAGTCTTTAATAAATTTATTTATTTTAATAAATTCCCTTGTAAAACACTTCTTTTCAAAACTGAGATCAAGTCAACAGAAATGAAAAGAAAAAAAAAAAGGTGAGGGAGATAAACTATCATAGCAACGTATTTTACGCTTAGTTCAATAAACAAAATTCCAAAGATAAGGAAACTCCCAGCTCACATTTAAACTAATCAATATGGTTCGAAATTTTATATCTCTAAGCGAAAGAAAACTTTTTATCACTTTTTGACTCATGTAATTAACTCTCTTTCCTTGACCACAAAATTATAAAATCCGGCTAAATAACCAGTTTTATTTCTTGAGCAGCATACTTTATTACTCTGACGCGACACATAAAAATGTTCTTATTTTTTAAAGTAAAAAAAGATGCGTCTAATTCTTTTCAGAGAAGACAAGGGAATATATTTTTTGTAGAGCTAATAGGGGGGGGGGGGGGCATTGGTTACGAGCACCGAAGAAAGGGGCACATGTTTTCTCTGAACATTTTTGGGATGTTAGATCGGAATTTAATGTTTTAAATAGATATTTTTTCAATGCAATAATGGAATTTTCTTTCTTATTTTAATAACAATAAAAATATTTTTCATTTGTTTTATGTCAGAATATTATTTGAATATAACTATTACAACATCAACATCAATGTTTTCAGAATTTCGACATCAACTATTTTTCAGAAATTTCAAACGTTTATTATTCTTCAAGAAAAACTCTTTTTAAAACTGTTTCAGAAAATATAACGTTGACTGCCCTTCGCACCCAATTGCTACCATTATTTGCTGCTCCTTCCAGTCCGATTTTCAAGAAATCCGAAACACATTGAAAGTTGAAGACTTCCGAAATGTTTTTTTAGACATGCATTTATAATTCCATAGAATTTATTTGTCATTTTTCAGTTATGAGGACCTCCCGAATTCGTGGGCTATAGGTAAAAGCGTAGTTTGTCAATAGGAAATATACAAAGCGTAATTTTCAAGTTCCGATCCCTTTTTCAGGAATTCCCACGGCTTACTACTATCGCTCCACCCCAGCTTGCAGAACTCATAAATTATGATGCAGCGAGAAGGTAAGGGTTGCAAATGAAAAAAAGAAAAAGATTTTTGAAGGAAATGTTGGCAATGTTCTAATGAGATGTGAATTTTGGCGCAAAATATTTTCTAAACCACGCTTTGGTTGCATCACCTGTTATGAGTAACACTAACAGCTCTTGCCACAAAACAGGTTAGTGTTTCCCCCAGAATGTACGTTAGTATCTAAAAGTTTTTTTCATTTACATCCCTTTTCTTCTGGCTGCCTCCTTTGATCCTCGAACTAGTTTTCGACAGAATAATATTAGTAAATTAATAGACAGAATTAATAATTTTTTTACTATAATAATTGGAAAAACAGTGAAATATAACAGTAAACATCCATTTATAAAGAGTTTTTGGGATACTTATCCCAATTTAGGGGTTCAAATTCAATGATTGTGGTATCGATGGCCTAAACTTTTATGATGTCTCGGGAAAAAGACCTCTGCCATGAAATAAATGTAATGCTAAGTTTATACTTCCTTCTCGTATTAATTACATTATTTCCTAAGTAGTGTTTTAATTGAGTTTACACAGTACTGCGGAAAACGAGAAAAACAAGAGTTGAGCTGTTTATGAATAGCTTCAAGAATGTTTCATTGTATTAGGTGGATATAATATAGCTATTATTGTACTCTTTTATACCTAACTAGCAACTCTAATACACACTGAAAATAGGAGTTTTCGTGGTTTCGAATTAAATTTCAGCTGTTAAATTATTTGCTTGTTAAGCCCAAGCTGTATGGGTTTTTTCATTTTTTGGTTAGTTTTCACTAAATTTTATTTCAAAAATGATATGAGAACAATACTCAAATTACTTACCATATTTTCATATATCATAACTAAAGAAGCAGCAAACCACACTAGATGTAAGGCGAAGCTGACCCAAGTAAAATTTTTAACAACTAAAACAAATCGAATGAACAGAGTAAAAATGTTTCAATAAATATTCCATAAATAGGGGTTACTTGAGTCATTGGGAAATAAGACCCTCCCCCCACTCCCCCCACCCCAAAAAAGAAAAATATATGAAGTACATTTAACCTGGTTATATCATTTTAAAGTTACTCATGATTACACATTTTAAAGTTATACATGATAGTCTGCTAGGTAGCATCACTAGACATTGCAAGAGGGGTTCAACTACTGTTCTTAAAACATTCTTTTACTGGGCTCAAGTACCCCTACTTAAGGTAATAAAAATTAAAATAACATTAATAATAATGTAATTATTAATGTGTAAATCATACTTTTGATAATACTAGTTAATTAAGCGTCACTTTCCTTAAATTTCTTAATACAAAACGCGGTAAAAACTAACCCATGTTTGATAATGCAATTTATATTAGCCTTTGAAAACTTTTCATAAATGTTTAGGAAATGTCAAAATAACGATATTTTCAATTCATGATCCCAACAAAATATTTAATGTACCATATCTATTTTTATGAATGACGTTACATACTCAGAGGAATTTTCTTCGTAAATAATAAAATCATAAGTTTTTTTCTCCTGCCTATATAACATGTAGAATCAAGACCATTCAAAAGAGTTTCTTAAAATTCAAATGAGCTTTCTTGATAATAGTGAACTGCTCCTAAATGTGATTTTTCTAAAATTCCATTCTGGTATTTTTATCTCAGATTAGAAAAGAGTTTGTGCTATCGAAAGTGGCATCATTTGCGGCCTTTTTCGTTAACACCAAAGCCAACATTAAGAATTGCGTAAGTTGTATCTTGCTTAGTCTACGGGTAATTTCTTTTTCTTTTTTTGCTCATAACTATTTTTCTACCTTATGCAACAAATAGCTACGAATATATTTAAATCTTTTGCAATTTTTTCGTTGTTTTTATGAAAATTTTATTTTAGCATTATTTGCGTTTTTACATAAAAAGTTTGGAATTTCGCGCGTAAATTTTACTGTAAAATATTTTCGAATTGTTCAAAATAACCTTGAAAATCAAAAATTTTTTTATTCACATACTCGATCGTTAAAAGGTTCTTCTGACAAAGTTTGTCATCAGGAGTGATAAGAGATTTTGGTCAAGGTGTTCTGCACTGTTAAGATTGGAGCAGAATAATGTTCAAATTAAGTAGAACTGAGGTGTCAGACAGACAAACACGTTATTCCGTCATAATACTATTTTAATTCTTTTATTTTTAAGTTTTAGTGTTGAATAATTTAACAATTTTATTTGTGACTGCTTTTCGTTTCTATCGATAATTTTGTAGGATATAAGCGTACTTTAAGATTTTAAATTATTTCGATATCTACTTTTGCTTCTTTGACTTTTTTTAAGCGGAAGAAAGCTTTGAAAAAAAATCAAAAGTTTAAAGTTGGTTATCTAGATGGGGCGGAGCGAGTTTCATTCAGCCGATTGATCGATTGGTCTATCTATCCATCGGTCTTTTCAAAGAGTACCCTGTCAGAACTTAATATTTTGTTTAGACAGTAAAGAACTTTTGGGTTATGTGTAGAACTGAACCTCGCCCAAAAAAAAAAAAAAAAAAAAAATATGCTCCTACACTTCGATCAAATGTTAAACATTTCCAACTGTGACAACTTCTTGATAGTTTTTAACCAGGTAAAAAAAATAAGATAACACTTATTCTTTCAGAAAAATAAATGATTCATAAAAGCAGAACGAAATGTCAGATTTGAACAAAACAAACTTCATTGTAAGAAAATCTTCTAAAAAAATCATGAATGAAGCATAACTTTGCATCCGCAGGAATAATGATTTTTTTTTTTTTTTCAAGTTGTGAAACAAAGTTTGATTTGACAGGAGAAGGTCTTTAAACTCTGAAGTATGCAAATTCCATTGCAAATTTGTATCTAATTTACGCTGAACTGATTCAAGTGCATTGTTGATTACAAGGTAAATATGTAGGGGAGACGGGGGCACAGTGAGACAAAAAATATAAAATTCATGAAATTCGGAAAAATTGATGATGAAAGAAAATTTTTAATGTGGATTTGGAATACGATGTAAGTATAAAATCTTTTGAAATGAAAAACTTTTCATTATCATTTGAAGTTTTTCACATAAAATAAAAAAAGAAAACAAAATTTTGTCTCACTGTGCCCCGTACTGTGTCCCAATTATGAGGCACACTGAGACACGTGGGGTACAGTGAGACAGCAGATAGGGTTTAGTGTAAGATATATGTCCAATGTTTTAATTCAAAATTAAATCACGTTGCACAAAAGAACAAACTTTCATCGCACATCTTAATTTAAGAAGTTAATTTCAAATTGCAAAAAAGATTGATTTCGTTTTGTATTTATTTTTATAGGAGCTGGCAACAACAATGTAATATCATTATTCGTCACGGATGCAATATCTGGTTTAGATCACCTAATAAATTTAGCTTTTCAAGCCCAAAAGGTAGATTTTCACGGATGTCAACATGGTCACATGAATTATCAAACATTGTTTCTTTTTACGCATTTTGTGGCATTTCGGCCAACAATTTTTTTTTCTCTGCGTTTTTGAAAAAAAATTCTCTTTTTCTATTTTTTACGTATAAAATTTGATTTTCAGGAGTATCGGTTGCAATGATACTCTTAATTTTATACACCCCTTCTTCGTTGTTCTCTATTCAGCCTTTAGATATCCTCTGAAATTCTCAGTGCCCAAGAAAACACTTCATCATACATCTGAGCATAATGGCTCGTTTGCATCAGTATTACCCATAATTGACAGATTATTAATGATCTACTTTATCTACGGTGTCATTTGGAATCAGGCGGTGAGCTACAGATGAAGCCAAAAGATCCGAAGCTGAGAATATATCTCTAGCATATGGAAAGATTCTTGAGACCCAAAATGATATTTGTAGAGCCATTCTTAGTTTGTGCGCAATACCAATGACAATGTAATTGAAACACCATCTTCAATTACCATTTGGCAGCATTTATCATGGAATCGGCAGAAAATGTCCCTATTTCCGTCTTAAGCGCTTTATTTCGACTTTTTGATGAGATAAAATGCATGTAAAACGAACAAACAATAATTTAAAATCTCAAATGGATTGTAAAATAAAATGTAAAATATCCCTTTCAAATCAAAAATTATGGCGGGGCACAGTGAGACAGTATCACTCTGCCTCAAATACAACTGTCTCACTGTACCCAACTCCGCCGTTTTCTACTAATTCAACATTTTAAGCAGTTCGTTTAAAGGATATCCTAAATGTTCCAGATGATAATTATCCGCATGGGGTGGGGGGACAATTAACTTGATCAAATGGTTAATTTTTATTTATAAAATAAAATTTTATTAATCGATGCATACGAAAGTCAAAAAAAAACAAAAAAACTTTGTTTAACTGAAACCTGAAAAATAATGATAATTTGGTGGCAAAAAGAAAGTCTTCCTGTTCCATAATCCACCAAGATAATTGTTGCGGATCCATAGGTACCTAGTGCCATATCTCGATTTTTATTTAAAAAAAATCCGAAAAATCGCTTTGTCTCACTGTGCCCCGGTCTCCCCTACATTAAAGTTTAATGTATGAGGTTATAACTCAGATTTAAAAAAAAATAACTACTTCCTCTGACTCAAAAAGGAAAACTTTTAACAGAGAGAACTGAAAGAAATTTTAGACTCATAATGTATTTTTCAATTTTTGTCTTCAAACAAAAGAAAAATATTTGAATCAACTAACAATTGTGTCATCCTAATGCAAATTTTGTTGCGCTATTTTTTTTTTTTTCATCACCATTGGCAGCGTGCATACTAATTGGAATTTTTTGTTACATAAAGTGTACGACATAACTTTCTGGAGAAATTTATAAATTTACGTATATTTCTAGCTTAGTTTTGTGTACACTTAAAATTTAGTTTACTTTCCTTCCTTTCTTTATTTATTCGTTGTTTCCAAGAATATGCATTTCAATATGTGTCTCAACCCATGTGCGTCAATATTTGTCTCTTTTTTATAATTTACAGTATAATCGAAAGTGGTAGATATTTTTCTTTTTTGATTGTGCAAACAATAGTGCATAGCTTCAAAATACGACAATTTGTTCCTTCTTGAATCCTATGAATTGCAGTTTGTGTAAACTAATTATCGTTGCTTGCTCTTGACTGGCTACTAAAAACAATAGACCCGCATTTACTGATCATGCGCCGACAGCTATCGTCCTTTAAGTTATTACAGTCAATTTATAACAGGGCATTAAACAAAAGAAAACATTTCTTTTATTACATATAACAACCTTTTATTCTCCATATTGCGGCCAACACTAGTTTCATATTTTCGACTTAGTTTTATATTTTAATTGAATAATAGGCATTGTTTGTGCGCAATAAATTTTATTCACAAATTGGATCGTATTGAAAAGAAGATAAAAACTGCTTTTATTTTACCCTTGAGTGCAATTCTTAAGTTTAGGTTTTCATTTTTATATTTGTTCGCAATGCATATAATTGGTAAAAGAGGTTTTGAAATCAATAGTCACTGCCCCCCCCCCCCTTAGTTACTGCAGTTGAGTAACTCAAAGGGAAACAAGTGTTCATTTAAATCATTTCCTCATTTAAAGATCTTTTAAGAAATAAATGTTAAATTGATAAAGTATCCACATGTAAATTTTTGAAAAACAAAAACAACATTTGCTTCATTCTTTAGAGGTAATCGTTCATAAATGTGTGTACTGAAAAGAATTTCATCAACAAGATTTTTCTTTTAATTCTTCTTTGCATGTTATTATCCTAGGGCTTCAAACATGATTTTTGAGGCGAAAACAGGAATTTTATTCGAAAATTTCCCCTTAAATGGTTTTCTCAATAGGCAAATCATATTCTAAAAAATAAATTAGAAAAATCTTTCTATTAATTGCAGCTTAAAAGCAGTTTTCCATTTGAGCTAAAGAAATGTAGAAAAACTATAGGGAATGCAGCTAAAGTTTATTTTTATTCTCAACACAAAATTCAAGATCGTTTGAAACTTTTCAGCCTTGGAACATTAACCTCATTAGCATCATGACTAAGCTGGCTGAGAGTAAAGATACTTCTCGGTAAATTATGAGTATTAACCGAGTCATGTACTTGGGAAAAAAACCTTATAGTCATACATTTATATCGTATAAACAGGACAAACTAAATTAAACTAAAACTTTAAAATCTTGGGATAACTCATAATTAACTTAAGCTTAATAACTTAAGCTTACCTTCAGGATCTTGTATTTCTTGCATAACATTCCACGGACTCCAGTTCTTATTGTGAACATTACCAACTGATGTATATAAAAGTTGAACACACCATGTCATTTCAAGCATACTTACAACCTAAATGATAAATCCTTGAATGCTTACCTCACAAAACAATAGAAGTCTCATACAAATGTTATGAAACAGAAAACGAAAGTAGTGTGCAATTTTGGTTTTTGATACACTCATTTCTATATACATCACTTTGGAATTTTTAAAACGAGTTATATATATTTTTAAAGATGATATCGCCGTTCCGAAAGAACCATGACGTAACTGTAAAAATGTGTCAAATCAAATAATTCCATAGACAATATCAGAAACACATCCCTTACACAGGGGAATATGGACGTAACTGTAGAACGACTGTTTGTGTCTTCTAGAACAACGAACAATTTTCAGAGAAACAATGACGTAACTGCACTTAGGGGTTGAAATTAGGGTGACCTAATCCCTGGTAAATGAAAGTAAAGTATATATCCTACATAGTTACTCTCAATATCCCATTATTTTCCGTCACTTACCCCTTTTTCAACTAAACGTTTTATACAACTGCAAATCGTTTTTTTTTACTCTCCTATAAAATTGAAGTTTTTGCATTTAAGTCACTGTTCTTCCGGAACGGCGATATCAAGAGCGCCCACAAGGTAAGGAAGAGGGCAGGGTCGGATAGCGTAATTGAAATTTTTAAGGAGGTGTTCTGTTTTAGTTGTCTTTAGGTGGGCACCATTGTTTTTGAGGGAGTGCGCCGTCGTTCTTGGAGGCCATAAGCACCGCTGGATGATATCATTCTGATCTCATCACCACTGTGACACAACAGTGGTAGCTGTTTCACTACACTCTACTTTTCCCAGAAGTATATTTTGGTTTGATTTCAGCAATTTGGATTTTTCTGATTGAAAAAATATGCGTTTTATCCAAAAATTTATTTAAATTTCATCCTTATCGTCAATTAATTTAGAGCGTATCATATGCATTTCTTTCTAAGTGTTATATATATACGTGTGTGTGTGAATTCATAAGACCATAATCGGGAAAGGGGATCAGGAGGAGGCCGTTGACCCCTAAATGACGCTCCAGACAGAACGTTAGGAGGAATAGAATAATCAAATATAGTGTATAAAAGTTTGTGACGGCAAAATAATGTAGTCATGTAGTCCACAACTGAAGTTTATGTCTAACAGGGCATTAAGAGAATAACTATTACACGCAGTACCCGCCAGCACTCGATTTCAAGTGACTAAATTGTCAGGTGTTTGGAATGTGTGTACACGCGGATGGGTAGTATCCAGAAATCGCGCAAAAACGGGGAACATCATGACACCATGTAAACTGTGATTTGAGGCGGTGAGAAGCAAAGGGATGTAAGTGACTAAAATATCATTTTGAGTAAAACTCGTTTGAAGTTTAATTCCTATATTAAATTCTAGAGGTTCTTCGTGTAAATATTTTTTTTATTTTCGTGTCCTATATGCATGTGTTCGTTTAAGTATGAAGTTTGAAGTGTTTCTGAGAATTAGATTTTGCGTAGGATTTTTTTAAAAAATAGCTTATTTTTATTTACACCCCTTTGCTTCCAACTAGTTAACTTACACCCCTTTGCCACTAAATGAAAAACGTGTCTTGTTCATTTTGCTAATTTACACAGAAATAAAGATAGTTTGTTAGTGATATGACCTTCATTAAAAACTGCATTAATATAAATTTTGAATAATTATATTTATGAACAAACTAAAAATCATTGCCATTAGACAAATTGCCAAGTGCCAAAAACAAAACATAACAAAAATAAAATCTGCAGACGATTTAACCCTTGTTTTTATAATTATTATTCAACAATTCGGAATTCTTTACCCTTTTTTTTTCTTCTTCTTCTCCGCTTTAAGTTTCGTAAATAGATCGTCTGCATCGCGTATTTAAACTAACTGAAAAATCAAATAGTTTTATTTAGAGGCAAATGGATGTAAGTGCACTTCCATCCCTTTGCCACCAAACGGAAGGCAGCTTATATTTAGTAATTTTTTTTAAACCGCGCTTTTTTGCAGTATCTGTCAAAGCTACCACTAAAATCTCTTTCCCACGAAACAGAAGGGTGTTTAATTTATCATTTTCACTAGCTATCTCAAAATTTTCATTTTGGTCACTTACACCCCTTTGCTTTTAAGTGCCTGATTTGATAAACCTTGAAAGTGGAAACCAGTGCGAAAAGGATACGTCCCATGTGGTCTAGTGGTTAGGACCGCTATCCTTCGCTCAGACGACGCGGCTGGATCCTCGGTATGGTCAGAAACAGGGGAAAAATCTACCACCTTTGAGAAACACAGCAACACATGTCTAAAAGGAAGGGAGTTCTGGGAGAAAAGAATTGAAAGGACAGTCCCATATGGTCTACTGGTAAGCCTAAAATATTGTATCACTTCTCTCAAAATTACCTTTTTTGATTTGGAAAGAATTGTGATGTTAAAACAATCGTTGTAAAAAGTACTGCCCACATAAAATGCAAAATAAAATAAGAAGATAGTATTTTAGAAATAATTTTCCTAAATTGGTATCAAGGTACGCTATCTTCTACTTTTTTGTCTAAGAAAAGGTGACTATATTTACAATTTTGACTAGTGCCGTATTATAAATATTATCTGCGAATCTGCAAATATAAACACACACACACACATACACATTGCATTTATCTCTATCTTTATATATTAAGAAACACGCACTGTAATTTAATATTTCATAAATGCAGAAACATATTTTAAGCAAATTAAAATATAAATCCCATTTCTGAAAAACAAAAGTAACTTTTTCCCCATTTGTAGCAAAAAAAAAAAAAAAAGCTAAATGTTATTATTGTCCACAATGAGCTTGCTAAAACTGATATCTAGAAGACTTTCAGGCTAAAAGAAAGTAATATTTAGAAACTTTCTTGTTGCGTAATTACGTAAGATTTCTTCTCCAGGCAATGTATGAAAACGTGTTTTTCAAAAACAAATAAGATTTAATTTCTTAGACTTTGGACTTTTTATGTTTTACGTTTTCTAAAATATTCGACAAAAATATAAATCTTAGTTATACATAAATATGCTGCGCGTTAGGCATTGAAAGAAGGAGAAAATTGATCAATATCATTTCTTACCACAGAGTATACTGGCGCCACCAGTGTCCAGAACCTCGCATTCAAAGCTCCTGCCATGTTGCTTTCCTTAAGCAACAGCTAATCCTCGGTGTCAAAAAACTTAGCACAGTAAAATCCTCTATAGAAAAACTTTAATGTATTATTGAACTGTGCTCTAACCACCTTTGATAACACCGTTGATATCGCAGTGCGACGATACTGCTTGTGATAGATAATGAATTGAGTGGCATAAAATATCATTGAATTTGGGAGATAAGCAAAGCAACCACAAAACAATCTTTTTTAGCTTGGCAATACTTTTATCTTAGCCAGTGTAAGAACACTATATCAGGCATTCCTTTCCTTTTCTGTTAATAGACTTCAGTTCTGAGTTATCATTTACAACTCGTGCAGCTTAAAGTTATTCATTTTAATTTAGCAACTACAAAGTCAAAATATCAAAGAGTAAAAAAAGAAAGAAAAATCCATAATTTTGTATAATGTTTTGGTACGTTGTATTTAAATTTTATTTCTTGTGCAGAATGTTTAAAACAGCAGTCAACTGAATATTCGCAAAAAGATTCCTGAGCTTTTGCTGCAGATAGAATACAAGGCAGCTATGCGGTGAATACGGCAACCATACCTGTATGGGGAAGGACCCCTTTCTTCGCGAGGCAGTTCTTTTCTGTGACCACTGCTGTCACAACCATGCACAGTGATTACGCATGTACGAATCGATTAACTTTTCAGAAACGTCTTTATTTCAGCTTTAAAAGTGTTGGATTAACCGGACTTTTCAGGAGTATAAAATTAAATATTTTCAATGAAAGAAAGTTTTTTATTTAAGTGAAAATCCATAAATGAATGGTGATGTTCCCTCATCTAAAACTGTACTTAAGGGGACTTGGCACCTTTTGACATTTTTTTAAAAATGACTTTTACCTATTTCAAATGTGTATTATGAAGTGCTATTGTTCAACAAAATGATTTTCACTTGAAAAATCCAAATTCAACTAACAGAAAATTTTAAAATTTACTTTTTAAAAAATAATTTAACGATTTTAAATTTCCTACTTCTTCATTTCTTGAATTTGTTTTACCAATTTTTTTTTCAAGTACTTATTATAGTATGGTTCACAATTTTAGGGATGAGTTTTGCTATTAATTAATTAGTTTTTGAGAAAAAAGTTTTTAAAGTGACATCGATGGTAGAATACAGAAAAAACAGCGACTTTTGTTACATTTTAATTAAAAAAAAATTTTTTTTTGCAAATATATTTCAAAATCCATCCCTAATTTTATCAAGAACATTATATTGAACACACACAAAAAATTTCAAGTTGCTACATGATTATATGTAGAATTTTAGGATTTTAAGTACTACAATATTGCGAAAAAACACAAACCGAGAAAACGCAGTTTAAAGAATTCAAAACCCTACTAAAACATCAAAAATATTTGAATTTTCTTACTTCTTAACTACATTTAGATTGATTGTATCGCTTCAAAACTTCGCTCAGATATACTAGGAGAGTCAAACCACATTTTAAGCAAAAAATTGAAAAATCGGTATTTTCATCGATTTTCTACATTTGAAAGGTGCCAAGTCCCCTTAACTTTAAAAGTAAATTTTCTGTTTCTCACAGAATTATGCATTTATTTCGAACCCATATACTGCTTCTAAAGGAATTATATTTATCGTTTAACTTGAAAATAAGCAGTATTTTTTAATTCACGACAGTCGAAGAAAGCGAAAAACTTATTGTTCTCAAAAACAAAAATCAGTAAGAAACAATACCAGCAACAAAACGCCTAAGTTTTCTGTTGTAACATAAGTAATACCAAGTCAAAAGACGTTAGTATAAGGAAAGAACGAGTTTCAAGTTGTTAGAAAAACATTTTTGATGTTGATACGTGTATTAATGAACTATATAACGATTAAAATTTAATTATACTTATTTGTTAAAAAGAAATAACCTCTAGTTTTCTAACTCTGAAAACTTATAATCATGTTTACCTGGAGTTTAATTGATAATACAATAATTTTATTTTGAATTGCTCCTAAAAATTACAAGAAAAAAATAGTAATATTAGCATAAAGTTAAATGTATTGAAAAGTAATGAAAAAAGAGAAAATGTTTTCAAACTGGCTTTTCTTTTTGCTCGAGAGAAAATGGTTTATATCTCTTAGTTTCATTCAATCAAATTCACTCTTATCTTTGAAAATTATTGACGACACTCTTAAATCATATAAAACTTTATGAGTTTTAAAGGCTTTAAAAATTCTAAATTTGAAAAGACCTACGTGAGTGCCAACGCCTTTTACGATGCATAGCAAGAAGGAGAAGAAAAAGATCGGCCATAACTTTTTTACTATTTGATTCATCAAAAAATAAGAATGATTACAATGGCTTCCAATTTTGGACACAAAAATTAATAGTTCCAAATTCTTGCTTTTGTACACATACAAGTAGACGTTCTTAACCTCTAGAAAAACGAAACAAACTCTTAAATTTTATATTGTAAGATAAAATTACTGATAAACGCATGAGAAAAACAAAACAAGAGATTAAGCTAAAATGATAACTATATGCCATTTGAACTGACTTAAATTGTCATTAATTCTAAATCGTAAAAAAGTGCATGTGATAACTTCAGATCAGCTTAAGGTTGATTTAGAAAAACAACTTAGAAAATACTGTTGAATCTATCGAAGATAAAATATATCTGTTTCTCAAAATTTATGAAGCAAAAGCGCTAAAGCAGACAAAGCTTCTCAGGAGCACAATAAATAATGCATTTAAAGAATCTATGTATTTAAATGATTGAAGGTATTTATTTCTTAAATAGATAACCACTCTGAAAAGATTAAATTACGACGGATTGAAAAATGATAACTGATCTGTCAATGAATGCCAGCTAAAGCAAGAAAACTATGGATTTTATCTAGATGTGGTTTTTCAAGAAAGAAGATAGGATTTTCTGGGAATATATTTGACGTTATAGTTCAAAACAAATAGTATTAATGACTTAATACTAATAAATTATTCCTTTTGAATGCAGAAGCAAGAGCATAATTTTACTGTAAGTGCTTCATTTACATTCAAGTACTAATAGCTTAGCGTTCTTCCATTCACATTAAAAAAAATTTTGGTGCTTACAGTACCTCATTTACCAATAGGCCCGTGAGGCCCGGGACTAGGGTCCCCACTTTGAGGGGGCCCCCTAATTTTGGTTATTATTATTTATTTACTTTTGTAATTAAAAATTTTTTAGAAAAATATTTAAAAATAGTATATTTCAAAAACAAACTGTTAGTGTTCTGTTGCTTCACAGTAAAATTTGTATTGATAAATTATTTTAAAACCACAAGGAATTTTCACTTTGGGGGCCCCCAAATTTTGGTCTGACAATTTGAAATATGAAAAACAAAATCGATTTTGCACTTTGGGGGGCCCCCAGATTTTATTCAAACATTTTGTAATTTAAAAACAAAATAATTTTGCACTTTGGGGGGCCCCCAGATTTTATTCAAACATTTTGTAATTTAAAAACAAAATAATTTTGCACTTTGGGGGGCCCCCAGATTTTATTCAAACATTTTGTAATTTAAAAACAAAATAATTTTGCACATTGGGGGCTCCCAAATGTTAATCTGACTCTTTGACAGTTGAAAAACAAATTAGTTCTTGCGCTTTGGGGCCCCTAAACTTTGGTGTGACTAGCAAGTTTTACAAACACATACTGCATGTTATGTTTAAAAAATTTTTGTTGCGTGAGGGGCAACATGAATTGTGCCTATAGTGATTCAAAATGTAAATCGGGCCCTGGATGTTCAAGAAAACATGCAAAATACTTTTGAGCTGTTAATAACTTGACTGCTCTTTAAAAGTTCATTCCCTTGGTTAATGTAGGATCAAATTTCAGTAATCAGTAATTACCAGGAAACCTTGTCACTGTTAAAAAAATGACAGTAATGCGAATAAAATAAAAATAATTAAAATTCCCTCATAAAAACCGTTTTTGTTTTAAAAAAATTTAAAGTCTACTTTAGTTAATACAGCATTTTGTACGTTGAAAATTTTCGTTTTCCAAAACTTATGCATTTTACGTAAGCAAAATATATGTGATTTTTCTAATATCTTACAATTTGAAGGGATATATAGAAATATTGAAAATATATTCATAGTATTTACTATTTTTTGAAACTTTTGCTATGAGATTTTTTTAAACTTCTAACATTTTAGATTCTCTACGTGAAAACCCTTTACTTACTCCCGTAGACTCTAAGAAATCTTTTTATCCACATCTTCTACCCCAAAAGTTCTTTCTGATAAAGTTTTCTGTAGAAATTCTTATCCGGAATTGTAATAGATTAAATTTTCCCGGCTAACGTTTTTTTGTAAAGTTAAAATTTCAACAAAAATTTTGCAAATCGAAAAACCAAACACAGGGCTGACGCATCTTAGCGAAGAACGTTTTTCGAATAAAAAACGTTTTGTCTACAAAATTCCTTGAAATCTATTAATGGAAAGGGGGAGGGGAACACCGGACGACTTTTGGAATTCGAGCTATATAAGAGAATGAGATTTTACCATTCTTTTCTTTCCGGGAATAAAAAGTAGCAAAATAAAATACAAAATAAAAACAAAAGAACGGAAACTAAAAAATATATGTAACATTCCTGGACAAACTTCTTGTAATTTTTATGCTTATTTTTGCATTTGGGGCACTTTCCTATGTTTACTACTCCACAATATATTTATGGGCACGCATTATATCTTTCTCTCTCTCTCTCTCTCTCTCTCTCTATATATATATATATATTATATATATATATATAATATATATATATATATATATATATATATATATATATATATATGTATATATATATATAATATATATACAGTTAAAAATATTGTGCTTAAAATTGCAAATATACATCTGCTATTTTTTTTTAAATTTGACTTAAAAAATCAACAAGCGCCGTTCTCAGCTTCAAATACCAATGCTTACTTAGAAATTATAGTTGCAGAAAGGGTAAGTATTATTTTATTTATTTTTACCGCAATAAATTAAAAATTTGTAGAGCAACTTAACTTTCATAATTAATCCATGGCTGTCGTTAACGAATAGATTGCGCAAAATTGGAAAACATTATAAAAAGAATGAAAGCGTTAATTTTTTCCAAACTTTTAATGAATGTTATAGAGTACATTCCTTTCTGTATGCATTTCCATCCCTATGTCCTTGTTATGCTGTAATTTAAAAGGGCAGTAGTAATAATGCTAAATACAGCTGTTTTTCGCTTTTCTTTTTGGACGGGTGAGATTGAGCACATGGGTGGTTCCCGCACAAGAGAGATTGTTTTCGATATTAAGTAAACTAATTATATTACTAATAACTGCAAGTAAATGGTCAAAATTTGCTGAAAAAAAAACATGTACTTAAGAAGTATCTCGCAGTACTCTCATCTCAATGAAAATCGGAGAAATAGTCATGAAAATTCTAGGCTTTACATTTGGAAAGCAGCCGACAGGGTGGCGTAGTGGTAAGGCAGCAGGCCTCGTACGCCCAAGATCGCGGGTTCAAACCTGGCTCAAGTCGGTGGATTTTCAAGATGCAGAAAATCGTCTGCTCCCATGTCGTATGATTATGCGGCATGTAAAAGATCCCTAGAATAGACATTTGGCTTGGATGCTCTCTGCTAAATTAAATTCCTAGTGCATATTGCATCAATGAGAGCTCAGGTACCGCCATTTAGTGGTAACTGAACGTCAAAATTCTCATGCGGCGAAGGTACCACACTCATTGTGGTGCCGCTGAAAGAGATGGTACCAATTACCGGGGAACGCACTAGGTCTGCAATGGTTGAGAACCAATAGCAGCCCCATTGGAAGGAAAAAAAAAAAACATTTGGAAAGCAAACCATCTTTCAGAGAAAAAACTAATGAATTCAAATAGACACTGTACGCCATCTCACCTGGCTTTGTCTTATACATAACGTGTGTGATTCGGTGATTCATGAAATACGAGAAATTACTGTCACATCCACAGAAATCGGGTGCTACACTATAAAATAAGATTAAAAAAAATAATGATATAAAGTAGTTATTATAAATGTTAACACATTATGAGCGGGCACGGGTATTTGCAGCTGTTTCGCGGATCGCTACCTATAAGCGGGGGCCAGGTGTTTCGTGCAATGCCGTTAAAAGCGGGCTGGTATTTGTACACGTTTAAAATCACCTCTTTTAAGTCACACAAGAAAAAAAAATGTTTCACATAATGTATGAATTGGTGTACTTTTTTAGAAAATTTTTTTAACTTAGTCAACTAAGCCCGCTACGCAACATAGTAGCGCGCGCTACCCCGCTCACAATGTGTTAATATCTACAGTAATAAAAACATCGGGTAATATGCACACCTTCTTATTTTCCAGGAAGATCAAATAAGAATGTCTCACGTAAATAAAAGCATATATCCCTACTGAAGTTGAAAATTAGTTTAGAGCAGTGGTTCCCAACCTTTGTCACGACGGGACCCCATTTTTAACAACTAAACAACCCGCGACCCCACATATGTACACACAAGTATTTTGACTCAAAAATGATACGTTAGACTCCCAGCTGTTTCTGAGTCCAACCCTACTGTAAATGTGTTTATTTGATAACGTCCAAGGACTAAAATAATTTTACAGTGGAATTGGACTGAAAGATTTCATTTTTACTTTAACACTTTACTTTGTCCTCACTAACTGAAAATATAATATACTCGAAATGGAACTAAGTTTGGGACACCCATGGACCATAGTTTGAAGTAGTGCAGATTAGTTTTTGGCGGTTATCGTGTCAAAAGAGATATCTTATTGAATGACGCCTTATAATGAAATGTACACGGCTTTTATTTGAATATTTCTGTAAATTACATTAATTTATTCAAATGCTGTACATCATTTGAATATTTTTCTTTTTATTTGAGTATTGTTCGTACATTTCTCTTCTTTAAATACTTTTGACGGATTCTGTTGTGGTGGGAGTTGACGAAAATTGTTATGTCACTAGACAACTTCTTAATTAGAAATATAACTTCACGTTAATTCAAAGCACAAATGAGCATTAAATTAACGTGAAGTTACATTTCTGTTACAGTTTGCTTGCACAAAGTTAAATTATTATTAACTTCTTAATTATTTATGCCTTTAAGTTTAAACACAAAATTATTTAAAATGATATTTAGCATTTTTAGAAACAGTCATTTTGCGATGCAGTTCGGAAGAAATAGATATGCTAACGAACTAAAACGATAAAAGAATACGGCACATTCTTTATACCAGTGGTTTCTCCCTTGAACATGAATGGATTCTTCTTGGCACTGCGGCAGACAGAGGTTTTTTTTTGCAGCAGAATTGTACAACGGATTTAATTTTTCAAGATATGCGTAACATTTCCACTACCTAATCGCAGAAACAACGTAAAAAAGTACAAAGAGCAATAAAAAATTGAATTTTTTTTATTTCTACTATAGTTAACCTTAATTACAAAGAGTCTGAACATCGAGTCATAGTAGTAAAAGATACAGCAATGTTTTTTATATTTTTCTTTTAATCTCTAATCTTAAATATGGACGGCATTATCATTATTTTAATCAGACATGTCTCAGAAAACTATCTTCATAAATGAATACTGGAAGCTCAAAAAATTGATGTTCCGTGCTCACTCGTTTATTAATGGCTAATTAGAAATGGAAAGTAATTGATTGAACTAGTTATTTATTCATCTGGGAAAAAGAAGTAAAATTCTTAAAAGCATCGAAAACGTAACGATTCACTAATAAAAGGAGCAATGTTCTCGTTTTTTATCACAGAAATTAAAATCTTTATACTAAGATATTATCCTAAATTTCAGACGCGAATTCATTAAAGATTAATTTGACTTCCACTTAACTGAGTCACAGACTCAAAAAACCCTTTGAAGTACTAGAAAAATATTACAATATGGATACACATTTTAGATGATCTTTTCTTTGATTAACGTTGCGTTAATTAGGAAAAGCACAAATATTTTATTTATACCGTCATCTTTTATCGAATGACTAAATACACAAAGTCAATCATTTTTTTGCATATACCTTTAACAATTTTAAAATAAAAGATAGCATGGCGAGATATACAATATTATCTATGTAATTGCCAGAAATGTTTTCAATCACAGATAATGTGAAACAATAGCGAGAAAAATATTTGTACGTTCTTTTGAAACTAGATTTTAAGTCATCGCAGGCTGTTCCTTTGTTTGTCAAAATAACAATGCAAGGGATATGTTGCTGCGGGTGCTGTTCTTTAAGCACAGCCACTAGCGTCATTCTTATATTTTGCTCCGTGAGTTGTTTTACAGCAATTTCAATCATTATATTTTTAAAAAGTGTAACAACTAATTTAAAATGTGCATTTGTATAGTATGACTTTTATGTTTTTAAATTTCTTTAAAGGATTCAAATTCAAAAGAAATATTTGTTAAAAATAATTACATTATAAGAATCTTGGTTATGTTAGAATTTAGTCAAAAAAAAAAAAAAAACATTGCCAGAAATTGCATTGGATGGCTCATGTTAAATAAAAATGACTCGAGTAATAAAAAAAAATCTTTATTTTGAATTAGTAGTCCATGAAAAACTCGTGTGAAAAAGTTCTTGAAAAACATTATTAGGTTATATTTATTTATTGCTCAAATTTATTACATTCTTTTGCAGATAGAAGCGGTATGTGCTCTATTTTGCAACATAGAGCTTTTGTTGATCTTGACTAATGATCACATTTTCAATCCCTTCAGTCTTCTAATCAATGTTGATTATATAGAAGACTTTGACAGTAAGTATAATCCAAATTTACATTGCATGCTTATTTTGTTACTAAGGATACATGAAAAATCTATGCTTCTGTATATACACGTATTTATCTATCTATATATCTATCTATACATCTATTTATCTCTCTTCTCTCTCTGTTATGTATATATTTTTCATAGGAAATCTGAGTGGCAAAAAAAAAAAAACATACCTACGTCAAAAAAAGTAACGAAACAAAATACATAAGACCAAATCCGACTGTCTAAAAATAAAATACGAATTGATGTTTTTATCTTGTGTAGCCACTAAAAAACCCTTTCTTCTGTCTAAGCATTAACTTTTGAAATATGCAGTTATTTTATTAGATAGTTGAACTCATTAGAAAGTCTAGATTATTTTATTTTTCATTTTATTATTTTTTAAGCTCAATTTTTTTTTCTTATTTTTGCAGTTGTTCATGGATTGATATTAGCTGCAATCGGATTAAATATAATATGGATCATTTCTGCAATATTAGCTGCACGAGGAAATGTAGTAAGTTACGCGTTATACAAATATTTCTTATATCTCAAGAATAAACTTTTATTGCGTTATATCAGCTTGATGTGATTTAATAATTTAATTCATATCCTTTTTTAGACCTTAAGAACCGGACGTTTGACTCCATGGGTTATGATTGCGTACCTCATTACACTTTTCAATTTAGGAGCCTCAATTTATTTTGCTGTAAAATTCCAGGTATGGCATTACTATTTGCTATCATTTACAAAATTTTATAATGTTCCTCAGTAGGTTTTAAACATTCTTTCAATAGGGCAAGTGTAATCAGCATCAGTTAAAAATAAAACAAAATTTATTTCTGGACGTAATAGTGAATAGTCAAATAGAACAAAAAATTAATGAGATGAATAGTCAGATTCAGCTTATGAATCCTGAAAATCTGAAACGTTTTGATTTTCCGGAAAAATAAAACAGTCGGAAACGGTTTCATTTTGGGAGTGAATTATTATCGAGATGTACACTTTTTGTTTCCTTCTAAAATTTTTATTATTTTACCTTTTGGCAACGGTTAAGAACCGATTTTTTTATTATCAAATAAACGATTGCAATTTCAATCCAATTCCTAAAATCAAGTGCCTGAGAAAGTATTGAAAAACACTAGATAAGAAAGAAATGAAAAATTCACAGGCAGGTATTTTAATCATGAAATTAGTGTAAATGAAAAACAAGAACCTGTTATACCGTCCACTGATTTCTTAAGATTATAATTGTCATAAAAAAGACACGAAAGATTAAATATGAAAGCATAGTGATACTTTTATTCAAAAAATATTTTGACTGAAATCTGTACAAAAACGTTGAGTAATAATTACAAATTATTGCCAATTGCTTTCAAGAGAATTCTGCATAAAATTTGAAAGTTTCTAGCAACTTTGAGGAACCAAAAGTTCAAGCGCTAAAATAAGTTTGTTAATTGGAACAAACTACGCTGTTCTCCATTCATAACATTTAAGGCGAAACTAATTAAAAGTGCCAATACTTCAGTTCAATATTAAAACGATACTTTCTTTTGTGTAAATAAATTAAAGCTCAGCACACGTTTCTGTTTAAGATCTGATTTAATTAAAATTTGTTTCGTTACATAGTACCGCTTAATTACTGAACTTCAACTCTATGTACATAACAGGAAGAAGAAAGTTCTCTTTTATTAATTATTTTGTTGAAACAGCCAGAATGATTATGCGTTGGATGTTTTGGTAGTTTGTTAGCCTGTAAAGAAGTGGGAAAACTATACGGTGTTTTTAAGCTATGCAAATTAATTCTGTCACGGTGGGATTTAAAACAGTTTCTACAAAAGTACAAAAAGTATGATGTTTTTAGGAGCCTTACATTGGAAAATTAAAATTAAAATGCTCGCACGTAGAACGATAGCGCAAAACTGATTACCATAATTTGCTTTTACTATTTGTCATAACTCTAGTATGGTTGTTCTCTATAAAAATATAAACGACGCAGCTGAGTAACATTTTAGCCACGTTTACACGATGCCAGTTGAAGAGACAATTGCCTGGAGACAGCTTATTAGCATAAAGTTATTGGCTACGTGTGAACAATTCAAACCAATTAGCGAGCCAACTACCTCGACAGTTGTCCTGAAATTCAGTTGTATCGAGGAGTAAACAGAGGACAATGGAACTGGGCCCAGTCACGCCCCACACCACTCTGAATCACAGTCGTCGAGGCAGTTGGCGCCGTGTGAACGTTGCAGCCAGTTGATTTGATTTGTGTTGCGCCAATTCACTCGTGTCACTCAACAGTTTTTCGTCATCAACTGCCATGCCAATATTTCACAGTGTGAACAGGTTCTCTTCAAACTGGCCATGACAATTGTCTCTTCAACTGGCATCGTGTAAACGGGTCTTTTCATCAGAGAAGTGGCAAGTACCTACGCTATTTATATTAATTTTACATTCAAAGATGGGTTCAAATTGCAACAAAATATTCATGATGCTTTAGTGTCTGGCTTGTACGCGCACGCCACGATCGAAACGTTACAGGCCACCCTGACGACAATTGTGCATTCTCCAGACATCGTTGCGATGTCCGGAGCATTCGCACCAGAGAGCATGTGAGGTCAGGTTGGCCTTGGTGAGTCGCTGATATTAAGCATGGGGCTCGCTTGAAAAACCGAGCTATTTTTCTGATACTTTACTTATAATTGACTTATATGCATATACGAACAACATACATATAACTAATGCTATACCCGTCTATTTTATTTTATCAGTGGCGCTAAATTCTCAAAACTTCTTTATTTAAAATTGGTTTTATGTAACATTTCAATAAAAAAATATATCTTTTCACCTAATACTAAAATTGAAAATTTTGTTTCATATGTAATATGTTTTTAGGATAAGTATATAGGTTACCTTTGATATACCGTTGCTCCAGCATTAAAATATATTTCAGAGTACATATGATGATATGTATGAGAGAGTATATAGGTTACCTTTGATATACCGTTGCTCCAGCATTAAAATATATTTCAGAGTACATATGATGATATGTATGAGAGAGTATATAGGTTACCTTTGATATACCCTTGCTTCAGAATCAAAAAATATTTCAGAGTACATATGATGATGTATGTATGTATATATGAGAGAGTATATATGATGTAACTCATAAAGAAGTCTGTTTTCGAAGATTGTTCTTTGTAAGTTACATCACCCAACACTTTGGGTTTTAAGCGAAAACTTCTTATTTTTTAGAATTCTTTTGCTACAAGTAGTCATCTTTTTGTAAACAACATTCCTACTAAACCTATGACGTATCTTACCCTTCTTTGCTTGTTTTCTGGCGGTGGTATATGGCTGGTTATAAAAGTAAGTAAAAGTATGAACGTAATAAATATAATTTAAAATTTTGCTCAATTATCGGCTTCTGTACGTAAAAATGAAACCAAATCTGAAAGTTTATAATTATGTGTTCAGGTACTGCGATATACGTGAAAAGATTTTGTATTGTCTTTAACGCCTGAAATAAAACAAATAATTTCTTGATTGGCATATTAGATATTACAGTATGATAAAATGCACTTTTATGCGTGTTACTTATATTCATTTTATATTTTAGGCTGTATAATCGAGCCAGCTTTTTGAGTTAGATATTGGGATAAAACGCTCTTGTAACTTAACGGAGGCAAGGGATAATTTCCTTAAGGTTGCAGTATCATAAATTTTGGTGGGGAAAGAACATTTTTTGACATCATTGCTTTGTTCAAATATTGTATTTTATTGATATTGCTGCTATATTATTACAGTAAAAATTATTAAGGGCCGTGGTAGCCTAGTGGTTAAGATGTCGAGCTTCAGATCGGGGATCTCAGGTTCGATACCCGAGCCCCTGAAGACCCACCATGTACACTTGGGGATACGGGAATGTAAAATCCGTGGACCCTGAAGTCCCGAGGCAGTTCCGAGGGTACCGGAGAGTAGAGATTTTCCCTTCCCTTCACTCTTAGGTCAAAAAAGGAAGGTGGCGTATTAGTGGTGGCGCCATCTGGTGTCATCCAAGTACATTATGAGCCGAGACGTACTTCCACCGTTATGCTGCTCATCTATAAATGGAAGGCGCTCCTTACTTCCTTAATTCCTTGTCGCTCTGCGAAGGGGAGCTTGGATGTCCAAGTGGCATTAGAAACAACAACTACAAAAATTATTAGGCAATAATTTGTCCACAATATATGTTTGTTGTGCAACATATGTTTACATTTGTAATTTCATTCATAAAATTACGCTTCTCCGCAGAGTAATTCCATACTAGAAAATCTTCTAGTCACTTATTTTGGTGGCAACAGTAGCATATATATATTTTAATTTAATATAGATTAGTGTTAGGATGAAATGTAAATAATATGATGAAAAATAAGACGCAAAGATAATTTGTAGATGTCTGAAATTTAAAAAAAAAAGGTAAAAATTCTGATGTTTCTCGTATGCTACTTTGAGTTGAATCCGTACCAACGTCCCCATGAAAATGACACTCATGACACATTGAAATATGAACATAAACTTATCGTATTCAATCACTTCCTTCATCAACGAACGATGTTTAAAAATTTATTCGAATTTAAATGAAAAAGTCTTGTACGCAATAATTTTGCATTTAGGTTCAGAGTAAAAAAAAAGAGCATACATATATTTGCGTTTGTTTGCTTAAAAGTTAAATAATAGCAATAATAATAAAATCTTTAAAACGTGATTAAGATCGAAAAGTGTATTAAAGAAGAAAACCAATAGATTTTTAAATAAATAAACATAATTGTAGTAATGAATTTTTTGCCTTAGAATATTTGAATCATCAAGGCATATTAATGGAAATACTACTGAATCTCAGAGATGTTTTCCGCTATCTGAGGAGTTTGAATAAATTTTTTTTAATATCGTTAAAAATCAAAGGAACTCCTTGTAGAGCCAGAAAAGAAGCAGAACTAATGACAGTATTAAATTCCGCGGAAGCATTTTAGAGTTTACAAAAGTTTAGCCTTGCACGTATTTTACTCATGTAATAAGTCATATCATTTAAACTCTTTTCGTTTCTAAAATTTTAGAATGACTGTAGCATTTATTTTTATAATTATTTAGGAAAATATTTTTCATCATAATTATGGTAAATTTGGTGTTGCCCTCACATTAAGGTGACTCTTTGCGTTTAAATAACATTAAGACTCAAATTTATGATAATCACACTGCTGACATTCGTTATAATACCTTAGTCCGTCAAAAGAAAAATATTGGGACGATCATTCGCAATGTAAAAAATATTTTTTTCTCACACAAAGATAAGTTTCCGAGACTTATTTATATTCTCGTGATATTGAAGGTAGTAATTATTATTTACAGTAAAAGACTAACGTTTACTAAATATTGTACACCTCTCCCCCCCCCCCCTCCTTTAAATCATGTGCTATCGTTTTCTATTATAATGTAGTTTTATCGTTAGAGTATACTTAATAACTGTAGTTGTACTGTATAAAATGAACGAACATTTTTGCAAAAAACATTAAATAATTGTTTTAAATTATTTAACCATGCTATGTTCACAAAAAAATGTTTTTTTTTTTCTTTGTCAAAATAAATTAAACATATGTATTGTTATTTATGTTTTTTCTTTTCAGATATACTTTGCCCACGTAGTTCAGCTTAGGGGAAAAGAAATAGATCACGAATATTCTACAGTGAGTATGAGCGGAAGATGTTTTTCGTATGTACAAGTGATGTCATAAAATTATCCAGCCATGCATTATTTTAAATTGCGTTTTGCGAGGTGAAGAAAAACTGAGTTAAGGAGAAGCATCATAGTTCAAAGCCACTTCACTTGCAATCTTATTCAAAAAGTCTGTAAGAGAGAACCACTAAAACAGTTTTTCACTGAATACTCTAAACAATAATTTAATATATAATAATTTAATGTAATTAAGTGGTAATTATTTACATTAAATTTAAAAGTTAACGATACTATGACCAATTTATATATATATATATATATATCTTTATTTAGAGACGTGCGATTTTTTTTATCTTGCAATAAGACTGAAACTGCTTCAAACCAAAAGCAACAGCCAAAATAAAATAAATCAGAAATATTTAAAAAATAAAGTATATATATAGGTATATAATTTGTGTGGTGACTGCATCATTTCTTCGCTTTACTATGAAAAGAAAAATAATTTTGTTCTCTTTTATGGGATGCCTTCTTCCCTCGTAAAGGATTTGATTAACCCCTTCGCACCGAAGGCTCTAAAAACAAGACAGTTTTGAGCGAAATAGCGTAGATTTTGTGCTTCGTTGACTCAAAGTACCACACAAAAAGTCCACGTTTGGAAAAATTGAAATACCTGTGTACTGAGTTAATATAAGTATAACGCTGCGAAAACTAGGACAAACATGCACATTATTCGATTCGACATTTAGCATTAGTTTTTCATATATTTAGAGCATTTATTACAAAAAAAAAAAAGAAAAGCTTTTAAATTATTACTATAAAGAGAATATTTTATCTGAAAGTAAACGCTATCTGTAGTTCCGAATTTTTTTTCGAAATTCTAGCACATGTGCTACTCAAAAAGTGCAAGCCAACCGGTTCATGACCGAGAGCATTTGTTCGGAAAGCACTAGTAGCGCCATCTGCTATTATCTGAAACTAAAACATTTTAAGTCTTATAATCAGGGCCTGAATTTCCTCACTCGGGGCCAAAGACACCGAAAGTTTTCGGGGTTCACGAAGAAGTCAATGTAGGATGAGCCTCGGTTATATATTGACACTTAAATAAATAGTTCTTTGTTAAACATACATGGTCTTAAAAAAACATCTAGAAGAAAAAAGTTACCGAACTTTTATAGTTTAGAGAGTTTTTTTTTTTTTTTTTGATACATTTACATGTTTAGATTGTTTTATTACAACAGCTTTTGAAACAAGAACCAGAGTTTGTTTTGAGCACAATAAATTTGGAAATTGTGGAGATACCTGGGCTTTGTTGGTTTGTTCGGAAACCAGGCCCTGCTTGTAATTGAATCGTTTATTTCGAAAAGTCAACAGCTCTGAAAAACAAAAGTTTTTCAGGGGATATAAAAAAATGGCTTATAAAAAGTTGGGAAAACTTTACGGTCTGATCTTTCACTATTTTATTTTAGTAGGTAATAGCCATCCAATATTAGTAAATTTAAACGATTTTTGATTAATTGTGCCATAAAAATTAATAAATTAATACTGAGAGTTGTTTTTTTTTTTTTTTCAAAACGAAGATGTTACCTTTACGAAATAAACGATTCAATTAATATTCTTCGATCAGTACGATAGGCTTTAATGTTTTAAATACTGATAACAAAATAATGTAAAATTTTATAAACGTGTGCGAAATATATAATAAATAAATTGATAATATGATAATAAAATAAAAGTAACCTTAAACGTTTTCTGCGAGACTGATAAAAGAGAAGGTTGAAACACTGGCTCATCTTATTATTAAAACATTTTTTTCCATGCAATAAATTTAGTTTTGTAAAGGCAGAAATATAGTGTTAAGCAGAAACAAAAATGTATAACCTATTTTTTCTATCTCTTTCAGTTGGCATTTTACATTTTGTCTCATATTAATCGGTGTTCGAGCAGAGAAGGCCTTGCTCCTCTTCTTCCAGAGAGAGAAGCTCCACCGAGTTATGCTCCAAGCGGAGTTTCTTATTTACCAGCAAATGGAATCGGATGTACACGGGGTAGCAGTGGATCTAATTGGTCACTAAGTTATGAGGCGCTTCGAACTATGAGTGGAGCTGAGCCAGTAGCTATAATCGACCACAACACTGGTCAGAAGATAGTTGGTCCCTCTGCAAATCTGGGATTGGTTAGAAGGGATGACCCACCCAGTTATAATAATATAAATGTTAATGTAAATGATTCCTCAGTTCTGCCGTATTGAAAGCATAAAATATTTTTATTTGTGAGTAAAAATGCCATCGAACTAAACTTTGAAATGTATTATTTATTCTGAAACTACTTATAGTAATCATTTCACGTAATATATATCTTCCAAAATTTCAGTTTAACAATATGCTTAGTGAAATAAAAATATTAAAATTCTTTGTGTACTATTTTATTTAATAAAATATTTATTAACATCACATTTTGTTTGGATTCATCTCTATGTGTACAGTCCTAGCGGGAAAAAAATTGCTTAGACATCTTGCGCTTCAACACAACAACACAGTGTCCATTTGAATTCATAAGGTTTTTTTTTTTTTGCTAAACATGTATGACACAGAGTAGTTCTTATTGTTTGATTTCCAAATGGAATGGCTTGAATTTTCATTGTAATGTAAATCAATTCGTCAATCAAAGCTGCAAGATACTTTTTAATCAAACGTTTTTTAGCGTAACGACGAAATAATGATGGAAAAGCATACAGAAGGAATGCAGTCTATAATATTCAACAAAAGTTTGGCAAAAAATTAACGTTTTCATTCCTTTTTATCATGTTTTATAATTGTGGGCCAACTCTTCCGGCTTCACCTTACTGGTGGAGTTTTACGAAAACAAGTATTATGATATGTAAGAGGCATAACAACACTAATAGTCGTTGGCTTTGTTGCTACTTCAATTTTATGTATCTGCTTACGAAATACTGTGGTTGTGTTAATAATTTTTACTTCTACTGAAGAAGTAGAATTTTGTATATTCAGCTCTTAAAACGGCAGAAAAATATTTTTTTAAGCATAACAAGAACTTACTTAATATTTTCAACTGAAATTCTTGATATCCATATAAAAACTTGACTAGATTAATCTTTCATCGAAATGTACTACTGTTTCAGATCATTTTTTCAAATATTAATTTCGTAATAAGCTCATAAAAATAATAAATTAATACTTTCAGCCACATAAAACATGTTTTTATTGTTGGGTTGGTTCATAGTTTTATGTAAAAAACAAACAGTGCTGTGATTATAGTAGTTTAGCTATTACAATTAAAAATATTGAAAAACATTTTAACATTACGCGGTGGATTTTCCTCAAATTAATTGTGAAGTATCGATTGGAAGAAATGGCACGAAAATTGGTATAAAAGACTAAATTTTAATGCTGAAAAAGAAAATGGGTGACTAAAAAAAAGGGGGGGGGTACTATTTGAATTTAAGGGATAATTTAATATTAATAAACAAAAAATGAAATTAATTTTATTTAATTTCATTCTAAAAGTATAAAAATTTGTTACTAATACGAATACTATTAAAGCATTAGTCATTGATGCTTAAAACACATAACTATAAATACGTAATTGCCACTATAACAGCACGACACTATGCTGTCATCTGATGCATTGCAAGAGTTTTAAAATTAAGTCTCAACAACAATCTAAATTCAGAAGAAAAAAAAATGTTTTGTTTTCCTTTCTACTGCTACGTTTACAAAAAATCCTGGAAACTAAAGTCATCAGGGAATTTTTGTGTAAAAATACTTCAAGAGAAGAACATAGTCTATCATTTAAAGAAAAATTTATAAAACGCAGTTTGTGTACAAGAATCTCTACTTCATTTTACACAGTACAAAGAAATCTAATAGATCTTTTGGAGATTAAACGAAAAATAACGTGACGAATGTCTTTACCGTTAAAGCATAAAATTTTTGTTTGTTTTTCTGCGTGCTGGAACAGAACCCAAAATCTTTCCCGTTTCAAAGCCCGTTTCGTGGGTTAAACGTTTGTTTCGAAACACCGTTGAACTAAGAGAGAAATCGCATTTTAGTTTCCAAAGGATTAAGGTAAACGCAAGAGAAGTGGGCCACTGAGTTTTTAAGTTGAAAAACAAGAAATTCGAACATTCAAAAGAGAAAAGAAATCTGCATATGATTGGCTTAAACCCTTAACAACGAAATACCAAACCCTCAGTCTTTAATTCTTATTTAGTTAGAAGCAAGAAATTTTATTCTGTTAGTTGATCGTCAACGAGACAATGGTGAAGCAATTCTTAGCCATTTCCTAACAGAGAAGTTTTCATTCAATTATTTTTTGCATACATTTCATTATTTTTTAAAACAAATTGATATTGATATGTCATTACATACTGAACGTATTGTAAACTGTCATTAAAGTAAATAATGTTATTAATTTACGGATAATAAGAGGTGGCCCACGCCCATTTCTGGATCTGTGTTTCTACCCAGCTAGAAAAAGTTTGCACAAAAAGTGCAAAAAAAAAAAAGTGCACAAAATGTGAGCGTATTTGGCACCTCTGATTGTGCATAAAATGTGCAAATTGAATTATGCATAAGAAGTGCACAGCAATCACGCATAGTAAAATTTCGTGGCGCCATCTATAGGTCGTCTGAGTAACCTTCCGGTACCGCGTGAATGAATGAGACAGGATCTGGGTTTGAACTAACGACCTTTCATTTACCAATTCAACGCTCGAACCACTGCGCCATAGACTCCGCTGGTTGGGGGAGAAGTTATGCTATGCTATGTATTTACGGAGGAGGATTATCTTTTATTAGTTGCACTAGGGAGCAATGAAGATGAAGAAATCTAAGTTATGATAGTTGTTGTAAATGAAACAGTTTTTGTTGTTCAGTGACATTCAACAAAGTATCTAAAGAAAACGGATAATGATATGAGATTTGTCTAAAGTTTTATTACGTTACTGATAGTGGATCATCTGACAGTTTAATGATCATTGGTCAAAATGATATAAAATTACATAATTCAAATAAAATAATATATTTTTACTGCAGTTATTCGGTCTTATCTTTTTTCTTTCTTTCTCTTTTTTTCTCGATTTAAGCATAATATACATTTTAAACAGCATTAAATAACTTCGATTAAAAAAGTGCAAATTTAAAATGTATTATTTCAATATAATCTACATCATTGAAGACATTTATTAGATATTAATGTGCTAACGAGATGACTACTTACATTTTTTTTTTCATTATCATAAGCGATTGAATTATCCGAATGTAACATAAAAAGTAATAATGTATGTTATCAATTAAGAAAAACTACTTTTTTTGGTGTGAAATTCGATCTTCTCATAGTCTTAATGAGCATCAATGGGGAAATATTAATAAAAATTATTATTATTTATTGTATTGAATTGAAAAGTAGACTTTTTTGGGAATTTCACAGATACACAATTTTTGCAAACGCATACAATTGCAAGTATTGTATGCACAAAATGTGTACTATCTTTAAAGCCTTGATTGAGTCCTGAATAACATGCAAAAGTAAATTATTTTTTTTTTTTTTTTGCATTCGGTTATAAAATTTCTCATGAGTGACAGTTCATGTAAAAATTTAGAGATTTTCTCATACCCTGATGAATGTATATACATAGTAAACCAAGTAGTAGTTAATTATGTGGTACAAAGAAAGAAAACCATCAGTTTGGAAAAAAAAATTGAAGTTTTTGAAGAATTGAACCAGACTTGTGTTATAGGTAAGATAAAAAAAATGCACAATTTTCGCAAACAAATATAATTTTACAAATATTTTGTGCAAAAAATGTGCAAAGTTTTTATAAACGCAGAATATGCACTTTTTGGTGGGCATAAAAAGTACACAAAATTTGCTCAAAAAATGCATACTTTTTGTAGTATTCAAAAATTATTCACTTTTTGTGTAAAAATTGTGTACAAAGTATACTGTTGTGCAAAAAAAGTGTATACTTTTTCTAGCTGGGTATGTTCTACCAACTGCACCAGAAGTGGGCATAGGGAGCCCGCTGTTGGGGCACAGGTGTTTCTCAAACAGAATGCTTTACGATGTTTAATAAAAATGTTATGTCTTAAAAAGTCGTTTTATCCGATTATTTTTTTTACTTTATTTTTATATCAGATCCAGCAGTGGGCTACCCGGCTCACAGCTAGTGCATAAGTAAAACATTTTACAAAATCACACAAGCCTCAGATGTTTGTGTATTTTAGGTTTTGCTAATGTAGTTTTGTGTATTCTTTTGCTTTTAATAAGAACATTTAGCGCTGAAAAAAAATTCCCGTTCACGTCAGGAATTTTCAAAAATCGGACATTTCAAAATTTGAAAAGAACGGAAAATAATGTAACCTTTAAACAAATTCAAAAGGTTTGTTTCTCATTTATTATTTTTTTTAACTCATACTAAGAAGAATATCGCAACATAAAATTTACTATTTTCTCAGATTTTTCAACATTTGAAAATTTTAATAAAATTCGCATTTTCTTTTCAATTCACATTAGCCTTTTTCGATTGCTGTAATTTTATGTGGACGTTATTGTTATGCAATGAACAGTCCCTATCTAAATTAATGGACGCATTTCAGAGCTTTTGTAATTTCATTCTTAACACTCAATCTGATGCAAAAATTAGTTTTTTTCTTATTTGGCTATGGTTCAATTACACAATGTTCACTTTCCAGTCAAAATTCAGCTCTTGCATTTAAAGGACCATCAGCAAATTGAAAAAAAAAAAAAAATAAGAAAATATTTTAGGTAATCCTGCATTGTAAAAAGCTGGGAATAAGGTGTAAATTTCAGGAAATAGTTTAATTGCCATACATAATTAGTCTGTGCATTTTCGTAAAAATTATACTTATACTCACGAAGATATAGGCATTTCTCCAGTTTCCTTCACACTTTTTTGGTTTATATCACGAAAAAAAGTTTTCATAAAACGTTACAAAAAAATTTTAAAAAAATTTTGACGGCATACAAGTGAAGCATTATACTGAAATATGAAATTGAAATGTTGATTATTTGATAAATTACGGACATACTTTTTTACTGAGAATGCGCGAAATATAGCAATTTTTAACTGTCATAATTTCAAACAAAATTGCACAAGGCAACTCATAAAAAAAAATTCAGTTGAATATCTTGAAAATCCAGTAAGATATCCGGCCTTTAGTGATGTGTATTTCAACATATCTTGGAAAAGAGCTATTTCTTAAGGGTCTATCCACAAATCGTAAGGGCTTGCTATCATTCAGAACATTTATGCTACGATTTGTGATGCAAACTGAGCATTTGTGAAGAGTTCCTTACCATCCTTACCAAGAACATGAATGGAGAGGTTTGCAGAGATTTTGAGTGCCAAAACATTCCTAAGAAAATAATATTTCAAAAATGAGCGGTGCTGATTGATTGATCTGTTGACGATTTTTGAAACTTTGACTACTCAAACGGATACAATCTCCAACAAACTTGGACATGAATCATTCTTTGTCTCACTAGATGCTTCCAAGAGAGAGAGATGTCATGGAGTGTGTTTAAATGGATTCCAGCCTCTTGGTTACGAATCTTTCATCAGCTTTGAAGAAGAACGTGCTTGCGAAAACGAAAACGAAGATGAATAAAATGTGCAAACAGAACAAAAAAGAAAACATCGAAAAACTTTGAAGATTTTTTTTCAATATCATTAGAAGAGTGTGTGAATTTAAAAAAAAAAAAAAAAAACATAAAAGGAGCTTTGGAAGAAGATAAAAATTAGAAAATTATAGTCTCTTATCTCATGATACGCAAAGAAAAAAGGAAGAATTGGTGCAAAAAACTGATTTTTTACTTAAATAAATGGTATGTGTTTCCCTTTTGAATCTTGTAAATAGAAAGCAATAAAAGAGTTTCATTACTTTTACATCTTTTTTATTAATTTTAGACAAATATATAAACTTTTCTGTTTTAACAAAATGTGATAAGAAGAAATTTTTCTGTAGAAATAATGATCCACTGAGTACGAATTCCTACATATACAAAATAGGGTTTTCTAGAAAAGTGACCCAATTAAGTGCGTGTAACAAAGACCAAAACTTTCATAAGGAAGTACGATCTTTAAATTATGTACTTTCTTCAAAAATGTCAACAGAATAAAATAAAAGATCATTCATTTTAGCACGATAGAGAAATACGCTCGCATGCACTGAAAAATTATTTATCAAGCAGTCTCTTAAACAGTACATGCCGCTTTGTAAAAATAAAAAACGGCAAATGAGACGCGAAAGGAACCAAATAGTAAAGGGGGGGGGGGAGGAAGAAGAGGATTGAAGATTCACTTATTTGTCAAACACGCACACTGAATGTATTTCTTAAAATCAATTATTTAATTTTTAAAAAATAATATCGTAGTAAATGAGCATGACATTTTCAAATCACTTTCCACTTGCTGATTTATTATTTTCCGTGTCTTTTGCATTCTGACTCAGCCTTCATTTTTGCAATGATTTTATTCTAGAAAATTTTATTTCTGCAGCGACGTTTCAACAGCATAATGTTTTATTTCTTTGGTAAAATGCTTTCAGAGTTCATCATGAAAATTATACTTTATGAAGAGAAGCCGAGCTAAAATTTAGCTAAATTTAAATTAACACTTCCTTTCTTCAAAAGCAGAAATAATTTGAAGGGTTACGAAAAAGAACGCTTTCAGTCCACGCAACAAAAACTTTCATGAGACTAAAAGCTTTTCTTTAAGTTTTGATCCCCTTTATGCCGTATCTTTCTTTCCTTATTGCAGGAGATTAAAAGCAAAGCATTTTTGCTTTTGGTATTTCACGTAGAAAGAGATAATACTGAGTTATACAAAAAGCGTGCCAAACATTAATTTTCATTTCTTTGGGACAGAATGCGTTCTTTGCCTGACCTTTCATTTACATTAATTTTTATAAAAGTTGGTGCACATTTTGTTATGGAATTCTCTTTTATTTTAATGAAATATGTAGCATGATGTTCTAAAGAGGTCTGCATTATAACATGTTGTGCGTAACATGCCATCGGAGATATTAAAGTGCATTTTAGAACATGTTGGTTTCATCGCGAAACCGTCGAATGTTTGGAGATAACTTAATTTTTGAATGCGATCAGTGTGTACCCAAGAGTTTTCCTTTTTAATAGCGTTTTACCGCCATTTAATTTATCACATTTTGATATTTCTGAGAATGAGATAAAGGACCTGTATTGAAGTTAGTTGCTATGATATACGATAACGCTTTTAACATGGCGAGCAGATAACTGTGTTGAGAAACCTAAACTAAAGCAAATTTTTATTTTATTCAGACGATTCGACAAGATTTAGATGTCCTGAAGGGGAAATTCCTTTTTTGACGCTCTAAGAATAGTTTTGCGGTTAATAATTTCAGTTTATAAACATGTGTTGTACAGCGTACGTAGCTACTATTGTAGCTGGAGTTATTAGTATTGTAAGTATTATTTAAATGCATTGTGTGAATGTATATATATGCACACACTTCTCTTTCTTTGTTGACTGAGGCAAAAAATTATGTAGATATTTATATCAATCATATTTATCATTTGAAAGAGATATTTTATTAGAAGGCATTTTAATGGTTGCTCATTTGGGTTTAAAAACTGTATTGCATTGATTATTTTCAGTTTCAGTGAAAAGCATTTAAATCTCTAAAACATGCTTTGTTGCCCATTACCCTTTGTTTTTTATAAATTGGTGTTTATTTATTTGTTTACTTATTCATTTTTTTAAACACATTTGTTTTTTTTATATAATTATTCTAAGCTTTACCGAATGACGATTTTTTAGTTATTTCATTTCTTAAACCAGACGAACAAAAGTTCTCTTAGGGAAACGAATAATCTGCGAAAAAGTAACACTTTAAAAAGAACTTAAATATTCTGGCAAAATCATTGTCGATTGGCGCGACTTTGTACTGAGATTTTTCGGATATACAATGTCTTTTTCCCTTCTTCAGTTTACACATTAGGACAATACGAGAAAAATAGCAATCTTTCCAACCACACCATTTCTTTTTACTGAAGGAAAAGTTCCTAGTAGCTCCGAAACAATGTTCATGCAGTTTTCATTGCACTATTTTGCCCGAAATACGTCGGATTTGTCAATATATTAGAACATCACAATAGTAATAATTCAATCAAATCTGAAATGTTTAAATACAATAGTGATATTGGCTGCGCTATTGAAACATCTAATCTGGAACAGATAAATTCCAACTTGCTAACAAGATAGCAATATCAAAAAATGTATGCAAAAGTGCAATCCATCAGAATGTTACAGAAAGAAAGTCTTGCAAAACGTTTTTTGAAACCTGCCCTTTATTCTCAAAAGAATTAGATTCGCACATTTACATGAAAACCATTTATTTGCTCTTTTTATTCAAGTATTTAATCCTTATTCTCATAAAGTAGCATATATGCTTCTTTATGAGAATAAGGGCTAGCAAATAACAATGCAACATACTCGCTGAAGTCACGTAAAATAGAAAGTAGGAGAAAACCCCAGGTAGCAATATGCTACTTCATGAGAATAAGGATTAATAGATTTCTTCAAAATAGTAGCTTAAACATCAGAAAGAATATTCAATTTGTACATTTAAAAACAAGTTTTTCTAGTATGAATTGCAAAAAAAAAAAATCCGGTAAACTCTTTGCTTTTATTTTATAATCTAAACAAAAAAAAAAAAACTAGAAATAAGATAATAAAATTTATTAAAATACCAACTTCAAAAATATTGCATACACATGTTTCGATGTTATAAGGTATACCTTTTCCAATGCGGAAAAAGTTTTGAGCTAAGTAACTTTTTTGCATTGAAAGATGGGTTCCTTGTAACCCTAAAATATGTGTACAGTAGCGCCTTCAGTGCTCCCTTAAAGAGTAATTTAAGTTTTTTCTAATTTGAAAGCAAAATCAAATTCACAACAACAAAAAGCATACAAATGCGTAACATAAATTCATGCACAGATATTTAAAATGCTTACCTATTTTATGTATTAAAATATTCCAAATAAATTACTGCAGACTTTTTCTTTTTTTTTCTTTCGCCAAATTTTTGGTTTTAAATTAATAGCAATGAACTTTAACTGTGAGTAACGCGACATTTCATCAAGTGCAGAATCTAATTTCGAAAAATAGAAAGTTTGCATTTACAGAGAGCGCGATTTTTTCGTTTTTTGATATTTTGACATCCCCCCCCCCCGTTCCCCCAAAAAAAAGACTCGCTCCATGCACTTGATCTCAACAATGAAGATTGCTCCATGGATATTTATCTATAATAAACTTAATTGTTGTTATGTCTGATAACTTTTAAGTTCAACATTGCATCAAAAGTTTAAAATATTATTTCTACCATTATTGATATGAAATTAACGTGACTGAAATGTAGAAGCTATGATAACCGCTCTGGAAGCGGCAATCATTCTGCGATAAGTGATTCAAACACTTTAACGCTCAACATAGATATTTTGCTGCACATCTACTTCTAAAAACATGTACCAGGCTAGTTATGTACGAATTATTGGAAGAGTAAAGATGAGAGCTCAATGAAGTTTTAAAAATGTACATCTTAAGAAATATCAGCTTAAATTTCAGTTGAACCAAATAAGAAAAACCAAGATTTTGTAAGTATGGAAAAAATGAAGCAGAAATAAAATCACTATTGAAATTCAGGAAAAGATTTTGGAAAATTAATTTGAAATTAAAGGTGGAGGGGGTAATTAAAGACAAGCGGTTACAAGACGACAATTTTTTAAAAATTGTTTCATCTCGGCGCAAATTGTTTTCATCTTGCTACTGGGGCAGATAATACTCACCTCATTTTCTGCTTTATCACCAATTAATTAATTTTCAGATTGGCAATATGGAATCAGTCAAAACCTTATTTTGAATATTATAAGTGAAATTATGTTTATAAACTGCAAAATTTTTCATTTGATTTTTAAAGTTTTTATCTGTTGTTTAAAATTAAGGTATGCAAAAAAAAAAAAAAAAACATTTCAAGCGTTTAAAAAAAATTGCTTTTGAACATGTGAACTGAATACTTACGAATGGAAAATACTTACGTGGCTTTTGATTTGTCATTTAAACTAGAACAAATATGTAAATTCTAATTTGAAAACTCGTTTTGCTGGAATTACTTATTAATTCAGGAGTACATTTTAAAATCAAGCAAACCTTTAATGTTTATATTGTACTAATGTTGAAATTTCTCTCATAAAATTTAATTTCGATTAAAAATGTGTTATAAAAACTACTCAAGTTGTCAATAATTAAATTGAAAGTAACTATTTTTTTATTATCCTCCACAGATATTTCTTTCGTGAAGACAGTTTTTGATTCACTTTCCTTTAAAAAAATAATATACTTTCTGACTGTATTTTGAAGTGTTAGGAAAATTTACCTAACTGGTAGTAAAACTTGAACACTGTAGTTAATTTTTTTTTCTGTTTTGATTCTTATATCTACTGCATAAAATTAAAATTAAAAAATTAAATATAAATAAATTCAATACATTTATGGACATTCTGTGTTGAGGATCACGTTCTGTATTGGATTTTGTATTTCAACTATAAGCCAATATTTATTGGCACTCTATTTGGAATCAAATAACGACATTATTGAATATTTGTTGTAAACCATTACCATAAAAGATACATTATTTTCGCTGTTTTCAGATGTAGTAATATAACATTCATTTGAGAGTGAAATATATCAAAATATAAATTATACAAAATTCGGATAATTTATAATAGGATGAAGATTTTTTTTTTGAATTAGGGAGTAGATCTTTCATTGTCATTAAAATGGCTATTAAGAAGTGTGTGTGTGTATTTTTTCAAGTCCAGAAAAGAAAATAGTTTATTCCTGTGATAAGATTGAAGTTTTATGTAAACCTCTTTATTCAAAACTGAAAGAGTATAGTTTTCTGCGTTATTCTTTAAACTCGTAGAAGTTGAAGTTTCTGTAGTTCATACCTGCCTAAAGTATTTATACATTCAGCAAAAGCCAATATATACGTAGTTCTGCTGTAAGGAAATAACAACTTTCCTCTTGAGGGAGAGGTAATACGTAATGAGAGAAAACATTTATTGAATTTAAGAGAAAACATTTAAGGAGTTTGAGGAAAAACATTCAATGAACTAAACTTTTTAAAAAAAGAGCGTGATAAATGGAAACACGATCAACATAGAAGAACATGAAAGAAAAAAGTTTATTCTTTTTATTTTGGAACTTATGGGAAAGTGTCAACTGTTGTGTGTGTGTGTGTTTTTTTTTTTTTTTTTTTCATTTTTAATAATTTAAGTTTAATTAATCATATTAAACTAGTATTACTCAGCTATTGGAATTGTGATATCTTTAAACATTCACTTATTATTTAGAGATGATTATAGCTTCGACTTAGAAACCTAATTATATGAGATAAATTATGTTTTCCTATGTTGACGAAATTTCACTGCAAAATGGCGACATATTTTTTAATTCTTTTTCAGTTTCAAAGCTTTGCAAACCTTTCGTGGAACATACCCATCTTAATAAGCCTTGGCTGGAATGATACACGAATGAATTCAGTGGTAGCTTTCAATGCTTTACAAATGGAAAATCCTTTTGGTGAGTTCAATTAAGGCTTCTTATGATTCGGTTGCTTAAAAAGACATACATATGAACAAAGAATTCTACAAATATTATCAAAGTAAGATTACAAAATATGAAAGAAATATTGAATATAATTAAAATTAAAGTCAGTTTATGCGGTAAAGAAAGAAAATTAAAAAAATGGTTCCAATTAAAAAAAGTTAAATTATAAAATTGGTCATGCATAATTCATAACTGTTGCGTTGCAGTTGTAAGCATTACATGATGCATTTTAAACAATGCGAGTAAAATAAATAGTATCCATTTGAATTAGCATTAACAGAACCGTAAGTAATGGACTTTTTACTTTGATTCAGGTTAAATGTTCAAGTTCATTTGTTTACGTAAAAGATAATCCATCCTTTTCATCTTTTTAAAGAATAAATCTGTCGTAAACCGTGATAATAAAAAAGGTACACCTTTTATAACAAAAACAAGTCTGACGGGTTACATATATATATCAAATCAATAAAATGGAAAATATTAACATTAATTTTTATCCCTAAATATGTAAAAATCCCAGAGAATGCGAAGTGTTATTGATAAAATTGCAGTTTTAGGGAATTAGCTATAAAACCAAAAGCTAGACAATATAGCCTACGTGCTAAAAAGTAACATAGAAACCAATTGACACTCGTCACATTCACAAGCCGGTGCTTTGTGGTTCATTGTTTCTTGGACTAATAACTTTAATCACCTATAATGTGATTTTGTCAACTTTAAAAATCTTTAATCAAATTTTTGTTAGTTTGTATGGAGAAAACGCATTTATTCATTTAGCTAGTATACTTTCCATTTTCTATTTTTCAGTATAAAATATTCAATTATTTTTGAGAGTTTTATATACTGTTAAATTCTAATTTTACGATATTTACTGACTAAAACATTGTTAAATTTTCTCTAGATCTTACATTTAAAATTTCCTGATTAAAAAATGTTTTATTGATTTTCTTAGATCTCATATTCTTAACAAAACGTTTCTTTTTTATTTCAATAACTTTTTTCTTTACTTATTTTCAGGAATCTTCGGAATTACTATGATTTTGGCATTTTTGAACTTATTATTGCTCGTCTTTTCTTGTCTGATGCTTAAAGCAAATGCGGTAAATTACAAAGAAAAATTCATACTTACCGAAATTGAGTGTTTTGCATTAATATTGTTACTTTCTATATTTTTCTCCCTAAATATCTGTAAATGATTCTTATAAAACCGTCTTTTTTGTTTTTCGTTTTAGAATTTGAGAACTGGATGGATCGGTGCGTGGTGCATAGTTATACTGATACGAGCAGTTTTTGAGTCTGTTATCGGATCATATTATTTTTATAGATATTGTGTGAGTAATCGTTGTTATTTCCATTTCACATTTGATTTCAGTCACTTTCTCGAATACTCATACTTGACTATGAATTATTACTCCAAATTATTAACTGTAAAGCAATTAATTTTATTGTAGACCCTAATATTAAAACAACAACAAAAAAAGATGGAGTTAAGCGTTTTGGAGACATTATACATAATTTAATTCATAGGCAACGATACCTATTTAAATTTTGATAAAATAAATGCTTATAACTGAAACTTTATTATCCGACATTTAGCAAAAATGTAACTCGGCAATAAAATAAAAACCCCATGATGAAGATACCGAATATTATTTTTTACAATTTATTTAAACATTGTACTTTGGGCTAAGAATTTAGATGGCTCATGTGAGGCAATGCCAAACTAAAAGTGAATTATCCAATACATAAAAATTACGAAATTAATGGCGAACGAACATAGTTAGAGAATTTCAACTTCAATCCCAGAAATAAAGCTAAAGTTTTAACTACTCAATTCGATATCTTGACAGCGAACTTGCATAATTAATGTGAAGTGCTATCTGATGTAGGATTAACATTGAAAGCAGCTAGGAGAAAGAACAGTTTGCCCAGTACGTTGCCAGTTCGGAGTTTAGTGGGCAGATGAACGCTTTTCATTTATAGTGTAGAGTAATAAGGTAAAGTTTAGGTTCAATTATTTTTTCATTGAAAGTTTTAACGGTGAAGTCTTATATTGCACAATGGCTGCTTAAACCGTTGGGTATAGCATAACGAGTAACAACTTCACCAAAGGTTTTATTGATTTATCAATAATTTTATTAGTTCTGAAATACTCGTTTAAATGTTCCTCTTCGAGCTATATCGCCAACCTGGCAACAAAAGTGACACAACTCAAAAATCATTAAAACAATCTGTCGTATAACAAATCGACAAATAAAAATCTCATGAATTTGTAATTGCATATTATAACAGATTAATAAATATTGCTCCTAATATTTTAGCTTCGTTTCATTCGTTAGTGTTTTCAGAGCGATGTTACATTGTTTCGTTTTTTTTTTCAAAGATAGAAACTCGCAAACTCAAATTTGTGAGTTGTGTCACTTTTCGTGCCGGGGATACGATATATAATTATACAATACTTAAAAACTACCTTTCGTATTACGAAAGCAAGTAAGGTACAACCGAGATCGGTTAAAGGATTCTAAAAATCTTTGAATTAAAATTCCAATTAAGAGCCGTATTGACAATAAAATCAACAGTACTTTTAAAATTCTGATTATAAGCCCCTTTCTTCTTGAAGCATAAAATAATTCACGGTGCTAAAAATACCCTAAAAATCCATTTTGGTTGCATTCGTATCATTACAACCTTTAAATGTTTACAAAAAATATTTCAGTGAACTCCATTCAGGCAATCTATCTACTTTTAAGGTCTATGTTTATCAAAAAACAAGAATGAATCTGATGGAGGGTTGGTAAAATTTCAAAGCAAGTACTCAGCAATTGCTCGTTTTTAAAAGATAAATGTCGGAGAGCTTAAAAATTATTACATCAATTTGGATACTTTATACAAGTAAACTTTCATCTTTGATGAAAATAAAACTTTTGCAATAAATTCTTATGCAATATTTTTGAACAGTCGGACCTCAAAATCATGAATAGAACAACAGTACTACTACTGCTGTTTCCATTTGCATCTTATGAATGAAATACGAACGTTTCATGGTACGAAATATTTCTTCGTTGGGTAATGGAAATTGCTATGGGTCTCTTAATTGTCTACCATATTTTTAAAACAGATTATTCCGCACAAAATCGGTGCTGTTTCTTTGTTTAATGTACAGTAACGCGTTTGATGCAACATGTAAAGATGTACCACTCTTCACTATTCATTTCAAAAAGCTCTATGTTCACGATTTGAAAAACAAAGCACTGCAATTTCTCTACTCACCATTCTCCCAATTGTATTACATTATTTCTAAGGAATTTTTAACAAAAATATATGTCTCACGGAACAGAATATTTCCCCAACTTTCTAAATAAATTTACGTTGCTTATTTTTCAGAAGTGCAGCACTTGGAAAATTTTCTCTTACTTCTGAGCATTGTTTTCCAAAGCAATTTGAGTCACAATTCTTATCACGAATGCTGCTTTATGCAGCTTCAACCTAATTTCGGATTCTGCTCTTATCAAGGCGAGGTTTTTGCGGTGATAAGAGTGAATTCGTGACTCCAGGAATGTACATGATTCTTTTGCTGAAAAACATTTAAATCTATATTCAGGAGGGAAAAAATAAAGGTTAATATTTCATTAGCAATTAAGGCAACATATAAGAGAAGTTTATTCTTTCACGTAACAGAAATCTTGTGCTGTTCAATCACGTAATTTTGAAATTACGTTTTCGGGGAAGAATAAATGTCTTCTCTCACAGATCATTAAATTATGGTTTAATAGGAAAATAAATTTTTGCATTAACGTGACATAATTAATTTACTACCTACGCATAATTCTGCTTTTTATATTCAAAATTTATAAAATAATCACAATTTTAATAAATTGATGCTTATAAATTTTTGTTAAACCTATACGCTTTTAAATATAAAAAAAATTACAGTTAAAAATATTTTTGTCGCATAATTTTAAATCCTGTCTTCTATTTTCTTTGAAAATAATTAGATTTCCTTACACTAAAAGACAATTTTGGAAAATTGAGGATCTCTTTTAGCGTTTTGAACGCTGAAATCCGTAATAATAGAGCTACTCATTAGAAGCAAATTGAGTAATAATAGAATAAGAAGTAATAATAGAGCTACTCATTTTAGAATTAAAACTGTATGGATTATGTTATCTGAATTGTTTTATTTTCACTTAACAATATTCACAAGAAATGTTCGGAACTCATCTGCTCCTAGAACAAACTAATATCTAACTGCACTATTGTACATTCACGGAGAACATACGGATGAACAAAAACACAATTTCTTCAATGGAAAACTAACTGGAACTAATTAATTGCTCAAAATGACAGTAAAAAGATTTTCATAAGTTGATCTTGAGGCAATATTTCATTGCGAAAATGCTTCTGCTTAAAGCTATATTAGAAAAATATTAAATCGTACACCGAAAAACAGCATTTTCAAATTTTACTAATTACAAAATTAAATGTAGAGTAGAGCGGGGCTAGTTGAGCAATTTTGACAAACCTTTTCCCGAGGTCGTGCAGTGAATTCCCACTTCGTGGCAGCTTCTTTCCACAATTTTATGAATTAGAGTGCGGTGAATATAGTATCCAAGATATTTCGATTGCCCAACTTACCCCTATGCTCAACTAAGCCAGCTCTACTCTGTTTGTTTGTCTGTCCATGGTAAAATGGCTTTACGCATTTTATACAAAAACTTGTGGCCTATATGTGTTTGCTATTCAATGCGAATTCCAAACTACATAATCGATTTAGATGCGGTTCGTTTTTATCTTATACAGATAAAAATAGTTTTCTTTTTTTTCCAGAGTGGAACTCATTACAGGACAAAGTCATATTTTAGGCTTGCGGCACTGTTTTCTGGAGTGTTCTTTTTCTGGCCAGCAATAAATGTAGGTAACTATCTCCTCAACAAAAAACCTTGCTGTAAAAATTTGCCCACCAAAACAACTTTCAACTTTTACCCCTTCATCCCTAACCCCAAAATCCTTCGCCGTAAAAAGTCATGATATCTACTTAAAGATAGGTGGTGTTTGGTGAGCAAAATGCTTTTCCAAACCCCAACATTGAAAAAAATGTCAGGGATCTATTCAAACTAGTAAGGAGTTGGCGGTGGGGAAGGTTCTAGTGGAAGTAAGGGGTGATGAAAAGGAAAAAGAGGGAGGATGCTAGTTTGTCAGGCCAAACAGGTATCGATACCCTTTACGGACGAGGGTTTTTTTTAGAGCGGGAGAGGAAGAAACTTGGCGGGCAAACTAGATGTCATAACTTTTGACGGCCGAGGTTTTTGGGGTTTAGCATGAAGGGGTTCTTTTTGGCGGGTAAGAGTTTTAGGTTTCATTGGCTGCAACTTTATACAACAGGTTTGTTTCTTTAGGAGATATCACATCTTTTTCAATTGAATGTTTTGTGGTTATTTCTGATACAAAAATACTTAAATAAGGGTATGTAGTTAAAAAATCTAAAAATTAACGTCAGATACCATTAGTGGGAAACGTTAAGCAGGGTGAAAATCACATTTGAGGGGATTTGAGAGGAGGGAATGGCAAAAGAGGCAAACTTGATGCATAAGGAGTGTGTGGGCGAAATTTCAGCTTGATTCATTTTTTCGTCCGGACTGTAGTCAAAGGTGAACAAGAACAGCAAGAAAAATCTGAAAAATAGTGATTTTCAAACTTTAATTACTCCAGCGCCTGATGACTGCGGGGGTTGAATTTTGGTATACTTTCTCAGGGGCCCAACGAGAATATATGTACAAAAAATCAACACCACATGCCCCCATAGGGCTGACATGAGTAAAAATTAAAATTTTGGGGGTAAAGTTGAGAGGAAATGGCACAAACGGCCAGAACCGTTTTTTGGTCTGGGATGCAGGCCTGTCAAAGAAGAACATCAACAACACGAAAAATAGCAATTTTCTAACTTTTATTGCTCCGGTCCCTGCTGATCTCGGTAATTGAATTTTGGTATGTTGTCCTCAGGGTGGCCATTCGAAATTGAACATACAAAAAATCAACCCCAGGGACCTTCTTGGGGCTGAGATACAGGGGGAAGAAAAACCCAACTTGTTCTGTAGTGTACATTGTCCTTGGTTGCTTTTTTTTTCTTCTTCATTTTTCTTGGTGGGACGTTTTGTATGGTTTTCTTCATGGGTAAGACGCTCCCGCGTCCCTAGATTTATTTAAAATATTTTTAAAGCTTTTAAAACTTTCATCTCCTTTGTTAGAGCTGTTCTCTCTCTCTCTCTCTCTCACACACACACGCACATATATATATATATATATATATATATATATATATATATATTGTTTGCAAACTTTCTTCCCACTTAAATGAAATTTCCGTCAAAAGAACGTCAACTTGCATCTTGATAACTTATGTGTGTAAGCTGTTTTTTTTTCTTTTTTAATTATTTTTTCGATATATGGTAAGTGATTTCAGTACAGAATCAATAAATTTTTATTAATAAAACCCCAAAAAAGATTCTTATATTAGGTATAATTCGTTTCACGAAACATTCTTTTTTAGTTGCTGTTTTGCGCTTTTGTTCTGAAGCGATACAGGGATATATCAAAATCCAGTACAAATGTAAGTATTTTACCTTATATAATTTAAAATGTGAAAACTTTTAAGAGCTGTTTATTGAATGCTTTACTTTCAAGAAGCATGATAAAAGATACCTTATTTTTAAATTGCTACTACTAAATATATGATGAGCGGGTCAGAGTAAAAAAATATTTTTAAATTTTAAATATATTCTAGTGTTGAAAAGTTCTGTATTGGTAAGAAAACAAAGAGCAAAAAAGTTTCAGGAAATCAAGTAATTCCTTCCGGGTCATCATGAATCCTCAAAGTTTCCCATTTCGGTCAAAATTTCTAATTTCTGCGACAGTGCGCAATTTTATTTTTTTCGATCTGTCCTAGTATCGAGAAAGTGCATATTGTTAAGTAATTAATAACAAAAAAAAAAAAAAAAACATAATGAAATTTTAATTTTTTGAAATTTTGGTGCCCATCAGGAACCAGAAGATATCATTTGACTTTCTCCATATTTTTTTTAGCTAAGTGTTTTTTTAACCAATGCGCAGCTTTTATACGCTAAGGTGCATTGAAAATTAGAAAAATGAAAATAACAGATTTTTACGCTCCGCGCCGGCAGGGGGGCGTAGTGGTAAGGCGCAGGCCTCGTACGCCCAAGTTAGCAGGATCAAACCTGGCCTAAGTCGGTGGATTTTTAGGTGCAAAAAAAATCAACAGCGCCCACGTCGTATGATTATGCGGCATGTTAAAGATCTGTTGAGTATCAGTTTGGCGTGGATACTCTCAGCTAAATTACACTCCTAATGCCGTTTGCATCAATTAGAGCTTAGGTGCCGCCATCTAGGGGGAAACTAAGCGTCAAAAATTGCGGCAATGGTAACACATTCATTGTGGTGCTTCTGAAAGAATTTGTACTAATCTCTGGGAACGCAATAGGTCTGCAACGATTAAGAACCAATATACGCAGCCCATTAGAAATTACGCTTCACACTATTATATAGGTAAAATGCAGGACAACCTGGGCCATTCGTATTGCAGTGTATCAAAGGCTGCAACGAATTTCAGTTATCTCGGAAGAAAATTATTCAATGATATCTTTTACAATTACTGCTTTTTTATTATAAGATTTATTGTCATTCTTTGTAAAATAATGATAAATGGGTTAAGAATAGTAATAATAAAAAAATAAAGAAATGATAGAAATTAGAGACGTTGTTCTGAGATTGAAATAGTCGAATGTATTGATTTTAAAAAATACGTCCATAAATGCTATAAATAAGATTGCAATTTTATAGAAAGTCATGCATACTGGATTTGCTTAAATTAATTCATTTATTGGGTAAATTAATGTTTACTTTCACATCGCATTTATTTATTATGATGTTTCAGGTAGACATTGTAGATAGATCAACTGCCCGTCAAGACAGCCTACCCCCACCATATACTCGTGGAACGTTTTTAGAGCCTCAAAGAAGTACAGTTGATCCCGCTCCGGTTAGCGGCTGGAGTAGTGAACCGTTACTCCTTTTTGATGATGTTTCTCCCATTGCAACTGTTACTAACAGTGGTGAACACTAACAACAAGAAAAAAAGCTTTTCTAATGACAATATAAAACACAAATGATGTTTTATTCAGTGTCGAAATATACGAGATTGGAGTTCGTTTGTTGCATTCAATCCAGAACCCAGGTTGCATCCAGCTTGCATTACACAATAACTTTGGGATTCTACGGCTGGTTTATTAAGTTACCTTGTATGCCTGATAACAGTAACGCACAAAACTCGTTTACTATTTGAAATGTTGAGCTTGCAAATCATTCTAAGAACCTGACTAAATTTTCATCAATTATAAGTTGAAAAAATGAATAAATAAATAAATTGAATTTAAAAAAAATTATCTTCCATTTTCAGTTGAGAACAAGTATTAGGGAATAAACATAGGAATATTGCTCAAGTAGTATGCATTAAAAACATGTGACAAATATGTTGAACATCTTAACACATTGATAGTTGTAAAATTTTGTACGAAATATTTCGGAACCGAGTATTGATTTCAAGGTTGATTCTGATAACAGTCAATTCTCCGTTCACTAAATAGCATTTTATTACTTTTAAGCACTTGGGGAAGAATTTGGTTTTTGACGTTCTGATACCTATTGTCGTCATTGCATTATGGGATAATTTTATTGCTTTCGTCAAATTGAATATATTTTTCCCGCCTATTATTTCCCAAAAAGCAGGTGTCGTTTTCCAAATGATATTCTCATGCGTGATAGTGACAGACAGCCAAGCAAACGATAGCTCCGGAATGATTTTTGATGGAGAGGTATGACTCCGACGGAGCAAATGTCTCGACTCCCAGTGATACCGATTATCAGTTTAGTGAGAGATGTTTTGTTTTATTTTCAATATTGATATATTTACTCTAGCATTTTATGCCATCTATGCTGAACTATGCAGTTTTTTTTTAAGCACATTTGAATGTTAAGCTAATTAATATATTGCCTGGAAAGCCACCTGTAAATTGAGTTCACAGGTGATACTTGAATAGAAATACTCCAGTATACTTAGATAGGTAAATGACCCGGTAGTGGACACTTTTCCCCATCGGACACCCTTGCACCTTTTAGCCGAAGCCTTAGGTAGAGAGCCGATGGGTAGTGGACACTGCTCTAGTAGTGGACACTTAGATCTTTAACCTCCTAAAATAAGCGAATGTAACATTAAACTTGAATGAAATGTTCAGAACCTATAGCGAACGATTCCTAGTGCTGGTTAATGGAACTAAAGCTGGCATGGAGCATCTATGCAAGTACATGGATCATAATATTTAATAGCTGCCTCCCACAACGGTCACATTTGCTGCTCTTTACTAAAGCCGATTAATAAGAAGGTTAGGGATTTGGGGAAAATATATGAGAAAAAAGCGTGACATCATTTATGAATGGTCCCTTAGTCATTTTTAAAATTATTTCTCCAAGTTAACAGCATAAAATAGATGATTTTAAGTTCTGTCCACTACTAATGCAAATACGTGTCTTATAAATGTCCACTATAGATACAAATTAAGCGTTTAGTAAATTTGACGTAAAAATTCTAATTTTTCATCAAATGACATTTTATATGTAATTAATTTTTGGAGAAATAGTTGGCGATTAAGCTAGATATGCAAATATTGGTGTAAGTCCCTTGAAAAAATTTTGTCATGTAAAAGAGTACGAAAATTTTCTTAACTGTGTCAACTACCGGATCATTTACCATATACGATGAATAATCATATCCCTGTGGCAAAAAAATGCATAAGAGACATGAATATTTAACAATTTCTCCAAACTCAAAACATATTGTCATTCTAATGCGCTGCAGTATTTGAAATATATTTCCTTTTCGCAGAAGCTCTGAATATCAGCTTGCAAGTATCCTGTGTTTTATTTTATGTATAATGTATTTAAAAAAAGTCATAAAAATATGCATTTTATGATTTTTTTTTTTTTTTTAATAAAATATTCTTTCGAGAAATATTTACTTGGCATTTACTTCCTTTACTCCTCTCACTTTTTTCATCAATAAATAACATGATACATTAGTCTTATCAGATATGCAGTCTTTAATTATATCTTAGCTTGTCAAACTCGAAGTATGAAAAACTTTGCTTTTCAGTGAAATTGCTTTTTCCGTAAACCAGAATTTACCACTTCCAATAATCACTATAGAAATTTTTAGCTATTGCGTGAATTTGCAAACAGCACGACAAAATGAACTGTATGCACTTTAAATTTTACGTTAGTTAAATAATAGCGAAATTTTAAACTGTTTTAAGCGTCCTCCGAACTCTTAATAAACAAGACTTCAAAAAAAAAAGCAGCAAAATTTTCAAGATCTGTCCGTTTTTGTAAATAACTTATTGCACAACAAGAATGACCAGCGAGAGAGATTTGTCCATTAGTCAATGTGTAGCTCACTCTTTTTCCCAGTGGGATGCTCTTAAAAGTGGAAAAAAACTAATCAAACGTTTTTTTTAATAATCAAAATCCGTTAAATCCCTGAGTGTATTAAATAATTTGAAACAAAATAATTTTGGATAGCAGTTAGTTTTTACACTCCTAAATTTATCTACAAAACGAAAGAAACATTTTCACTTCGATTGAGAGTTCCAGCTTTTCCAAAAAAAATTTTGGTGAGATTTAATGCAAGAACAAGACGCCATATTTGAATTGATTAACTTTTCCATTCAAAAAGTAAGTTTTAAAGAAGTCACTTCGGATTATGAAGAAAGACAATCAACTTAAGAAATCTGCATTGAATCGCTAAAACTGCTTGTTACATTAATAGATTATTTCTGTTAAAAGAAAAAGGAAAGTTTTTTCACGCATCTTATACTTTACACCAACATTACCCATGCAAAGTTAAATTAAAAAAAAAAAAAAAACTAATGTAATGAATGCAAGAAAAAAATAATTAGTGCATGAAAAAACTAAAACCAAAATGTGATAAAATACCATTTATTTTTATGGAAAAGTTCTAGCCATTTACCAGGACACTAAATATTTTTTTACTTAACACAGATGCAACTGCAAGATTGATTAAGTCCCTATAATCCAAAAGTTTGTTTGGATTATAGGGACACTTAATCTTTAGGCAATAAAAAAGCTCATATCACCCAAAGTCTATATTATTAATCAGCAAGATAATACCACCACAATGTCAATTATTTAATAATACTCACAGGAATATTCGTGTAGCCAAAAATGAAACCTTGTTAAAACTTCGTAGTTTTCCTTTGAACACAAGCTAAACCGCGACATCCAATAAAGCTTAATCACTAAGGCTCGACCGATGCATCGGCCTCGCCGATGCATCGGCGCCGATTGTTTAACAAAGTTGCCATCGGCATCGGCAGCCGATGTTAACTTTATAAAAACATCGGCCCATCGGCCTTAAAAAACATCTAAAAGCCGATGCAAGGCCGATGTTTTTCGCATTGACAACTTTCCAGAAAACATTCTGTCTTTAACTTACTTTTTTCCTCCATAGCTAAATTTCTGTTTCCAGACAATAACAGGCAGCACATCAGTTTAAAAAAAGTATAAAAATAATGTCATTCTACAAAGTGTATTTGATAAAATATTCGGAAAAATAGTTTAATCGATCGCTGCCTGAAAACCTTCATTATTGAAATTATTTCTCTTTGAACAGAATGCTAGCGAAATAGAATATGTTAAACTGGGAAATACGTGTAAAACGGCGTATTAAGAGCAATTTTTATGAATTTTTTTAACATATAAAGAATAAATATATTTTATTGAAATTTTGAGGTTATTTTATAGATAAATTGAGGAACATTTACTGAAATTTTCAAACATTTTTCTTGAAAAATCCGGGAGATATCGGCTGCTGCACATTGTAATTCGCCACCCGGGTCGGCAGTTTGCGTACATCCTGAAGGGCACATTTTTTATCTGAAATCAATTTTTTTTAAATCAACTTTTTTTTATCAGTGTCTCTTCTAGTTGAACTAAAATCATCACAAAACCCCCCGAAAATTTCTATTTTTTTTTAGAATGGGAGAATTAAATACGATTTTTAACCGTTTTTTTGTTTGTTTGTTTGTTCTTTTCCTACAATAAAAAAAGTAAAAATAAAGAGATGTTTATGATTCTAGTTCAACTAAAGCGCGTATATATAAAGAAAAAAGCGCTAAATTTGATAAGGATTAATCAAAAACTTTGCGAGCTAGAGTGTACGCAAATTCGAAAAAGTAGTTTCGAGAAAAACGCGTTTGAAGAGAAGAGTGGTATTGAAGGTAAATTTAAGGCAGTGAAATGAATCAATTTTTTTTATACTTATAGATACAAATACTTATAGAAATTTCTATCCAAGGTCTCAATTGTTAAAAAAAATAAAAGGACATCTGCTAACGTTCTCTAATACCCTTCAGGTAATTCATGAGGAACTACCTGCTCAACTGCTCCAAAAGGGGCGCTCGCTCAAATGCTTATAACTTTTAAACGACTTGGAATTTTGCGTTGAAATTTTCAGGGTATATTATTGAATAGTTATAGAATCGATTTATGAAGAAAAAAAATAATTTTTTTTTAGACTTTTACGCGTATTCCCCCCCCCCCCCCTTAAAGTAAAAGTAATAGAGGCGTCTTATGAGTGCTATTTGTTATTCGCACTAGGTTAGTTGCCTCATTTTGTCCGTTTTTCGCTCAATAATGACTTAGTGTATTAGATGTCATTGTGCAATAATCTTATACCATCTGCTTTTAGTTTGTCCCGTTTCTTTATATTCCGAAATTGTAAACAATACAAAGTCAACTCAATGAAAGCACGATAATAATTTTACCCGCTTTAACTTTTTTCTCTTAGCCATTTTTTTCTCCTTCTTCCATGCCACGTGTTACAGTTTTTTTGCAATTGTGCAGCAATCTCGTTGCATCTGCTTTTTGTGTGCGGTTATTCTCATTATTTTATTTTTAGTTTACAACATAGAAAAAAAATGATCAAAAATAAGAAACGATTTTCCAGTATGAATGTTTATTGATCGAAACTATGTGTTATATTGAGAAGGCCGGATGTATAAAAATATGAAAATAGTGGACGAAATAACTATTCTCAATTTCCCCAGGAACGATCCTAAAATAAAGGAATGCGCTTCACAGTATCTCGGCCGATGTTAGCGTGCAATAGGGAAAATGAAGATGACACTCACCCAATTGACGACACATAAGTTGACAAATTAAATGTTTATTTGATCTTTGAACGATCACACACACTGCTCTATCAGACACAGTTCTTGTTCCTCATCCTGATACAATGGGCTGGGTGGTCAAAGATGCGAATCTAAACAGTTCATTGACAAAAATGTTCATTGATGACTTTAAAAGTCCAGATCATTGGCTACTGCGGAACTTTGGATTCAGTAGAATTTTCTGCAACACGAAGTACATCGATGGTAATATTCTCGGGAGTCAGAGAAACTTTAATTTTTCAGCAGCATTTACATCTCATTCGATATCCGTAAATTCTACTGGACTCGTGGTGGTGTGTTTTCCTTAATTGTTATTCTCCAGGAAATCCTCCTTGCACTCGAGACACCCCACTAAATATTGAACAATCCACACTGAGAAATTCGAACTCGGGAACTCCCCGAAAACAGAAGATGACCGCTACCTTCTCTCCGCCGGCCACGCAAGCTCTTCCCCATCTTTCTCTGAACATCCCCGCTTTATCACTTTCTCCTCCTTCCAGAAAGTTCGCTTCTCGAAGGATCTACACCCCTCCGGAACACAAGGGGGTCAGACTCCAAGGTCGCCGTCGCACGGGGGACGATGCAAGGGAAACGAGGCGAAGGGAAAATGACCACCTAACACCGCTGTATTAGTGAGGTATTAATCTCAATATGAGACTATGTTTCAAGGTTCGACTTGCAATTTTCGAAAATTGAATTCTTAAAATGCGAGTTCGCGCGACAGGGTTTTATAATATCGTAATAAACATTTCTTTATTTTCAAAGATTGATCAATGCCTATTTTTTTCAAAATACATCTTAATTTTTTATACGATAGTTATTTTAATTTTTCCCCGTGTAAACTTCGTTTTTTAAGCATATATATATATATTTTTTCATCGATGCCACGTGTTACGACAGTTGACAGTTTTTCTGCTATTGTACAACAATCTCGTTGCATCTGCTTTCAGTTTCGAATATTTCTTGTTCTTTTATTATTAGTTTACAACATAGAACATATTGATAAAAAATATGAATCAATTCTTCAGTATAAATGTTTATTTATCAAAATTTTATGTGGTTCAAGTTCGACTTTCAATTTTCAAAAACGTAATTCTTAAAAAACGAGTTCGCGAGACACTGTGGAATAATATCTTGGTAAAAATGCTACAATTTCTTTATTTTCAAAAATTGACAATGTATATATATATATATATATATTTTTTTTTTTTTTTTCAAAATACCTCTTAATTTTTATAATTGATCACGTGTTTTTTCAGAAGATTATTTGTCAACAGAAAACTGCTGGTACTCAAAATATTTTTCATGTTACAAAATATTGGTTTATTTCGGTGACATTGTGCTCATAAAAATATAAAGAATATGTCGGGTATTTTAGTGTAATTTTCAACTCACAAGAAAAAAAGCTAATAAGATTGGTTCTTAAGACGGCCCCTTCATTCATTGGTAATGACAAAAAAATCTCACTTCTGTTCTTGAAGAAATATTCAATATTTCTTGGTTATGAACATTTGGGGGGGGGGGGGGGTACTGCGAGTGAAACGTTTTAATATTTTACTTTTATTTTATAAAAAGAGCTATTTTTAGTTTAAATAATTTTTATAATAAAAAATAAACAGAATCGTTCCCGCTTTTCTTTCAAAAACGGGGAAAAATTAAGAAAAAAAATCCGAGGGTTGTTGACAATTTTGCTAGATACAAACCCACATTATTTGTTAGCCTGTATTATAACATCTACATTCCTCCCCATAAAAACAAAAATAAGAAAATAAAGGCCGCTGCACTTGTCATTTGCAGTGCAGGTGCTACAAAGAGAAAATGTTGGAGGAAAGGGAAGGAGACCCGATCCGATCCAATAGTAGTTGACTTCTTTTGAAAGGATAAGAAAAAATAATTAAAAATCCTCTGATATAGCTATATTTTTATCACTAAATAGTTTAATTACTTTACTAGAATCGCAAGTGATTCTTTTAGTTTTAATTATTATGTAAACTTCCTCCAAACAGTAACAGTTTTATGGTGCTTGAATAATGCATTTATGTTTTTTATAAACATTAAAATAAATAAATGATTTATATGACATTTTTCAAATAAGCATAATGCTTAAAAGCGAATTTTTTCCATCGGCCATCGGCCCGGGATGGGAAAGAAGAAAATAATCGGCAATCGGCCATCGGCCAACCTCGGAACAATCGGCCAACAATCGGCATCGGCCCATCGGCCAAAAAATGCCATCGGTCGAGCCCTATTAATCACTTTTTAATCAATTTTTTAACGCTTAATTTAACAGTGTTCCAAAATTAAGCATACTTTTAATGATAAAAATAAAAAGTTACTTTTAAAAAGTCTGCATAAAACACAAGAATATCCTTTTAAAAATATGATCATCAAAATATCTTACAATGATCCTCATTTGCATGCATTTCGCTAATGTAATAACTTACAAAACTGGCATGATTAAGCGAAATCATTAACAGCAAAGTAGCTTCAAGCATGTGTCGCATACCATTTAGAATTTTCTGGCGCACTCTCCAACATTTCATTACTTTGCGGGAAACACGGATTCTGTCATTAGCTCCTCTCAGAAAGGGACCATTGAAAAATTTAACGTAAATATGAGTAGTCTTTTGAGAAATTATTCTTCCAATATTGATAAAGTTGTACAAAGTTTTTTTTTCTTTTGACAAACTTGTTCAATATTTCTTTACAATGTTATAATAACACTTTAGTAAATGTATTAGGGTCAGCTGGGGTAATTGTAAACATGGGGTAATTGTAAACAAGCTTCATAACTACACTTGTGGTGGTTTTGAAAACTTAACTGCTGGTGTGTGATGAATTGTCAACATAGAGAAGACACTGAAAGAGTTTTGTAAGTTTCGAAACATTTGTGGAGCCGTCAACATTGTTTGAAAATGACACAGTGAAAAAAGTTGTTTAACAAAATTTAGTGATCTTACATTTTCGTCTCCAGCTCATCTGCAAAAGCGATGTAAGTGGTTTAAACCATTTTTATTTGTCATATGGAATGTTTCAAAAAGTATTTAGTCTTGAATTTCATCCTCCCTGTCATTTTTCATGTGCAAGTCAGGTGTTTACAATTACCCCATATATTTCGTACTCTGGGGTAATTGTAAACACTTAAATTTATCCTATTTCCAATATTCTGGAGGGACAATAAGTATTATATTTTGATGCAAATTACACTTTTGTGTCTATTTTACATAACTGTTGTTGTTGTTGTTGCTAATGGCCCCCCTTGCAAGGAGACCATGAATTAAGAAAACTCCTATTGATTATTAATGAGCTCCGCTAGAATGAAGTACACTTGGCTTAGAGGGCTTAATGTTTTTGAACCAGCTCCCACATGAGAGATCGTCCCCTAGGTTGGTCCCTCAGCGGAAATTATTTCTAACTTGGTTTGCATTTGAAGCGACGATGTATTTTATGTGCACAGCTCCCTTTAGCGCACTCGGTCTCAGAATAATCAGTCGTTGACCCCGGCCAGTTGTGCTTCACTTTCGGTGTTCTGTGGGATCCAAGCTTAACCGACTGACTCACTGCGGGACAAATTTTACATAAATTTGTCGCATTACTTTATTTTTTGCAAGATATTTCTCGTTAAATGATCTCAGCCGACTCATAACATAACTCAGCGGACCACAGACGGCCTGTTGACCGCAGATTGAGAGCCTTTGCTCCGCAACTTCTTAAGCCCTCAAGCCCACTGTGTATGAAACAATTTTCCATTTGCATTAACCTTATTCGAAAGTAAATCACTGTTTACAATTACCCCAGATCTCTGGGGTAATTGTAAACACGAGCTCATTTGCTGACAAATTGTCATAAAGTCAAAATTTTTGCACACATTTACTCACAAGAAGTACAGTAGTGGCTACAATGCTCGCAATTTCATCTCTGAATTCATTCAAGAGGTAGGGAATGATCAAAAGTTAAAATATTGAAAAAGCGTTTACAATTACCCCAATTGACCCTATCTATTTTTATTGTATATTTTTTATTCATTACTATGATGCTGCTTAAATCAGCTATAACATTTTACCTGAATCAGAACTTTTCAACAATAAATTTAAATTAATATCATAAATAATTGGGGGGAGAGTATTTATAAGTATTTAATTAATTAGTTATATTGAATATTTGGCCTTTTAACGTAATTGTAGTTCGTCGAATCGACTGCATTCATTGCTAAAGTATTTTATATAATTTTGTATCATTATGTAATCAAACTCGGGAATCTTCGTTTTTGGCGCTTTTCGCCTAATTAATTAGTTTCACGCTAATTCCTATTGATGTCATAAATTTATAATTTGCAGTATTCCAAAATATATATATATATATAAAGAAAAGCACTCGAATTTCAGTATTATACGCGGAAGTAATTATCGCGAACGATATGAAACCATACATGCGTACCAACAAACTATATATTTAAACATCACGATAAAATTACTGATAAAAAGATATTTTTTGAAAACATTAAAGTATATGTTTGTAAAACACGGGTGGATAAATACGTTTTTTCAAATATATCCAAATATTCAAATTTGTCTTCGATATATCTTGTTCATCTTTGTGTTGTATTTTGGATGGCCAGCAACATGGTTTTCCATAATTAAGATTCATAAAAAATAGCTGTACAAAAAGACTTGAAAATGCTGAAAATCATTTCTTAAAAAAGGCCAAAATGCAACAAGGTATATATGCACATATCGTTTTACAGTAAAAGACTAAAGAACAAGAATAACAGTCGAAATCCAGTTCATGAAAAAAGTTCCCTTCCTCTTTTGTTTCAACCGCTCTCTGAAAACATAATAAAGGCACCTTTGCAAATTACTTTCTACCATTTCTACGTTCCTATAGCTGTTTGTAGCCGCTTTTTCTGTCAGAAAACTCTTTTCGTAATTAGTTTGTGTTTCTTCCAACGTTGCTCTCCAGTTAGACTAACAGTTTTATTATCATGTCCGATTATAACCTAGATTGCTGTTTTGTTTATTTTCCTAAAACTTGCTCTGTAAAACAGTTTTATCTTTCGCGGCCCAGTTGAAAATGTTCGCAGACAAAACGCTTTTCAGAGAAACTGAGGGTTTTTAATCTGAGAAGTTCAGTGGTATAAATACATAAAGCAAAGTATTAGTTTAATTAATTCTTTGTATTATAATATTCCCAAAAAAGAAAAGTATTCGCTCTTGATTTCTTTATTTTTTTTGTCATACAAAATTCTGAAAAAGAACGGTTTCGTGTGAAATATCCTCTTTAAAATTTACTTCCAAACTTTAAAAATAGATAGACTATTTTTAATACAAAAAATATATATAGTACTATACACTATTTTTTAAACCTTAATTTTATTTTATACAAATTAAGTACACATGTAATGATTATTATTGTTATGCTCACAAATATCATTAAGTTCAAAAATAAAATTAGAAATGCTTATATTACACAAGCAAGTACATATGCTTATGTAATATATCGTGACATGTGACAGGGGAGAGGTGGCTAGGGGTATTCTAGAGTACGACATTTTGTGACAAAGGGAGAAGGGTTCACATGTATTGAAAAAAGTGTAACATCGTTTAGATACGACCCCTGATCCCAAAACGCAGACAAAAAAAAAAAAAAAAAAAAGAAGATAAACAAAAATTATGTTCGATTGCTTATGCTTTGTTTTCAAATTAAAATAATATGTTTTGCCTAAGTAATACTGTTTGTTTCATTAATTGTGTTTCAAAAGTGTTTTATAAACACTACATACTACCGCACAAGATTTCTCTTATTAAGGATACATATACGTACCTAACACGAGATTAAATTGCAACAAGGATAAAAGCTTATCCTTTCATGTTATTATAGACAAGTCTAACAACTCATAAATATAAATACAATACTCTTTAGGCAATAGTTCAAAGAATTTTCCCACTTTACGTAATATTAAATATAGATTACATAATAAAATTAATGCGACCTCATTACAGCTAATAAAATGTTTTCTACTGTAACTTTCATAAAAATTACGCAAAAAAGAGAAAGGAAGAAGAAGAATAAAGCTCAAGAATTTTCTCAAAGCAGGACTAGCAAGGGAAACTAATTATAAAAGCCCTTTTTACGCAAAACGAAGAATAAAGAACCACAGACAGGAATGCAGCTCACAAGAAAGCTTTTGTGTTTTAATAGGGTTATTAAGAAAAAACATTTTTTTCTCTTGTTTTTAGTTTCAGAGAAACCTACATAGTTTGTTTAGTTAAAAATAAAATGTCTTAAATTTACGGTAGATGGTTTCTAAACGTTTTCCTACTTTTAACTAATTTCTTCAAAATTTAAATTTTACCACAAAAATGTTAATTTGTGTTATATATATAACATTTTAAAAACCTATTGACAAACATTGTGGAAGTAGGCATGGTGTAACAAGATTAACTATGTTTAGTATGGAAAGTTTCCTCAACAAATATACTTCTCTTGATTCTAGTTTTATTTCAAGTCATTTAGATACAATTTCATTCGACTACAAAATTTTAGTTTTACGAAGAGGCAGAGAACTAAATCCCTCAACTGAAGTGTTGTAATTGAGCAATGCTTTCAATGCAGCTCTATAAAATAAGCGACTAGTAGGAATCATTTAGTGACCCCAAATCGAAATGCTCATTATTATAAAGGTTTTGTTTTAGGAAGAAGCCATAACTTCAGAATTCGGGATAAAACTGTGTAAAACACGCTATAAAGTTACTGAAAGCAACACGATTTTGTTTAAATTAAATATGCTGAAGAAACTGACCTTGGGGGTTGATTTTATAGCCCCTCTTGGTCATACGAAAATTGAGCATTGGGACTTGAACTTTGCTATTGACCCGCTCGCGAGCATCGGGTGCTTGATCTTAATCAAATAGGCATGTAGTGTCGCAGCATTTCAATCAAAGTGGGGCATTAAAATTTCTAACCCTACAATTATTTTATTAAATTATTTCCTTGCCTTTTTATGACCCCCCCCCCCCCCCCACACACACAGTGAAGTCATCTTTGTATTGCACTAACCAAATAAACAGATTCATTACAAATACAACTGTCAAATGTATTTTGAAACAAGCATCGTAGGTATAGTATCACACGCGAAATTTTAATTTATTACTATTAAATATGTACTGTGATATCTGGTATTGCATGGCCAGAGATAAGGCTTATTTCTAAAACAGGATACATTTTGCAGTCATTGAGAGTCTTATGCGTAACGTCATCATAATATTTGAGAAAGAGGAAAAACAAATAGGTAATAACTTACTTGTTATATGTACAGTTTTCTTTTATGGAGTAGTAAGATTAACAACAAACCGTCTTTCTTGCCGCTTAGTGCAGTCATTGAAGTAAACTTAACACAAATAAGCACTTTTCCATTTTTTAACTGCTCCTTACTTAGAAACATAGGTAAAAAACTGCTGCTCTTCGTTATATCGATATGAAAAACGATTAGCCAATCAAATGATAGCTCGCTCCCTCGATGTTCTCATTTGGCTTTTCAAAACATTACCACGTGCTCGTAGTGCTAGTTTTGATAGTGCAAACGATTTGAATTTCAAAAATGGTCAAAGATATAAAAGTATTACATCATTTATTAATAATTGAAAAATTGAGAATAATTCTCCATTCTAACAAATTAACGAATGTGTATACAGCCATGTTTTGGCAAAGTGGAAGACATTGTCCGAAAAATATTTGGAAACACCATAAAACAAGTTAAGGTAGTAAGTGATTTTATATTATACTTATATGGTATTTTTAGTACATTTCTTTAATAGCTAATGCATGTGCTATGTTTCATCTTCGTTGCTTATATTTTGTTATTTTAAGAGTCTATTTTAAGACTATTCAGGTCGTATGAGTTTTTTTTTTTTTTGAATTAGAATTATATCATTTTTAAACAAAACCGGAAATTTTACTCAGCATAATTCTAACCAATTCAAACGGCATATACATATACCTTGAGAATATAGCAAATAAACTCGAATATTAAAGTGACCTGAAAAGGTCGTTTACAAACAATATATATATATATATATACTTGTGTGTTTAATATGTACGCACAAATGTATAAATGTTATACGCTGGTAATAAAAATTTATCACTGTGCACTTCCAATGCAAATATTTTGGGCATTCTTAGGTTGAACAAGATATTCCATTTAATTCTTCCTCACGTTTATTTCAGTTTTTTGAGTGCATTTAAAGCTTACATACAGCATAAAACGAATATTATCTGATCTATTCAAAAGCATATTTTTTAATGGTGTATATATGCATGAAAAATGTTTTAAATTCAAATAAATGATCCTAATAATAAATCCTTGTAGTTCAGGACCCACTTCAAGCTGTAGGTGCCCCAGCTTTGCATAAGGGCACGCCATGCTCGGCCAGCTAAGAGTGACAAGTGCCTAGGAGGTCGGCCGTAAGTAAGTCCGTTTCGTAGGGTCATACATGATCTCCATGCTTGTATGTTATCTAAACTTTCAGAAATATTACGATCGCATTTTTATGTACAAATGTCGTTTTTAGCTCTTTCCCCCATGATTTTGTCAGAAGAAAATTCTTACTTATGTGCGGAATTTGCTTCATTGTAACTTTTGCTTAACATTCTGAACCCTAAGACCTTTTTACATTAAAGGAAGGTTACTTTGTAGTTGGTAGGCCGAGATAGTCCAAATTTTGTTAGGCACCGAACTTGTGGTCAAAACGGGCTCAATACTAGCCAGTCGAACATCCTCCATGTACTCTAATGGTGATTGATACTCGATAAATCCGTCGCGGCCTCAAAGTCCGTCATGTTTCCATAAAAAATCCATACCTCTGGGGGTGCTGCATTTAGTGGTTGTTTGGCCCGTCTGGTCTAGATATAAACTTCGAAATGTGACCAGATATCGCTTCCTTCTCTTGTGTCCGGTCAGGTGGGGTAAAGTGGTCATAAAATCCACGTTTTTTCAACTTTCTTTGCCAATAAATATAAAAAATTTCTCAAAACCTTCAGATTTTTTGCTTGTTATTTTGCATTACATTATTAAAGAACAGATTGCCTTAAATTTTGAGCAGAAAAAATTAAGTAAAATAATTTTATGACGCCTTCTTTCTGGGATGTAGGTATGACCACTTTACCCCAGGGGACGGGGTAAAGTGAGTAGTGCGTGGGGTAAAGTGGTCATAGTTGAAAAAAAGACTATATAAAAGTATTAATAACCATGATACTTCAAAATACTTCAACAAAGGTTCATTTTAGAACGAAAACAACTTCATTTCCCTCAACTGAATTCATTTACGTCCTCTATTATGGTCAAAACTTAGACTCATTTTCGTAACGTCTCGTAAGGTACTTCAGTCTCTTCAGCTGCTGCATATATGGTCTTAAAACGAAGTTATGTACCAAAACTTGTTATGATACATAATAGTAGGTATTCTTGGGTTTTAATTCCTAACAATTAGATATTAAGTCTGTCCTTTAACTCAATACATATAATAAAACATAAATATAAAAATTCAAAATTTTCCGTGAAAAAATTTAAAATAGCTTTTAATTGATGACTAAATAACATATTAAGAAAATATTGCTAATTAGAGAGTTCTGGATAATTATAGCTTATTAAAAATCAATGGGATAAAAATACATATTTTAACCTAAATACATATTTTTAATTATCTCTCTCTTTCATGTATTGTTCTTGCTCGAAGCACTGCTAGGTTCTAAACATTTGCAGCTTAATAATACTTAAAATAAGTATGTTTATAAATGAATAATTGATAATTGAAAATTCTTGTACTAAAAAGTGCTTCTACAAATTTTTCAATACTAAACACACCATTGTAAGAAGACTGTATTATAGTAGTTCCAGTTTTCTAAAAAGTAAATTTAAAAGTTTTTTTTTAAATAATACAGTATTAGTGAAATTAGTTAAAGTGTAACTGACATCTGTCTCGTGGCATAATTCTTAATAAAAGAAGTGCACGCACTGTAGTCTTCAAAATTTATTTTCTTGCGTAAATAGCTTGAATTCCCTCTAAATGTTAAACATTGAAAATAAATATGGAAACTGAGATCCTTTGAATTCCTATGCAAGTCAATCCCTGGTCTACCACATAAATTAACCTAAAGTAATTTTAGAACATTGGTGCATGTTAAGCCTAATACTATGACCACTTTACCCCATCTTAATTAAACTACTGTAAAATAATATGTAAACTAAATCTAGCTTCGCGGTTAGTGAGGAAGTATTTTTGAGATCTGTGCAAAACTACCTGCACCGTACATATGCTGCAAATTCTGTAAAACAAAATGTCAGAGAGAAGTTTCAATCAATAAAACAGCTGTTTCAATTTCAAAGTGTTGTATAAACAAACAATTTTGTATGTAAAATTTAATTTTTAGTTCTTAAAAGCTAAAATAAAAAAAAAAAAAAAAACCAGTTCCTTTATTTATTTCAAAGCTATAGCTTTTTATTTGCCGTATGTCCACTTTACCCCACCTGACCCTATCGTCGGAGCTAAGTCGCACTTTCACCCTTGTTTTGCTCGTTAAACGGAAGGCGCTGTCTTAAATTGGATTGGTCTCGCTACTAGGGCTCGAAAGTTCCGAGTGGCATGAGACAACAACAACAACAACCTCGTAATCCCAAAGCACGCGTAAGCAATATATTTTTGATTTGTGCATACAACGTTACTTTTTCACAAATGTTTTCGTCGTTGATAATAATATCCGAGTTTCTCTAACGCATTATGAAATTATTATTTAAGAGACATATCTTCTGAAACTGTTAAATTTTGACAGAGCATTAATTTGAGAGACTTATTTTGTGTAGATCAAAATTTTTAGCTTGAAATTTTCAATAGTTTTCTTGCTATATTTGAAAATAATATTTGTGTTTTATTAGCCGTATAGAATTGCGAAACAGAAATTAGTAATTGCTTTCGAAAGAATCAAATTGTTCAACGAAACAAAGTAATTTTACTTTTCAGATTGCTGCATACAGGTAACTTTTGTGCAGGATTTACGTGAAAACATATTTTCAAAATTAATTACAGGTTGTCTGTAAAAGAGTTGCATACAAAGTAAATTGAACTCTATACAACCCCTCGCACAACCTTCGAAGGGAGAAAGTCAATTTAATGGAAAAGAACGCATTCGAGAACACAGCCGAAAATCATTCTCAAGAATCCCTGACTTTTTTTCATTCACCTAAAATAAAATAAGTTAGAAAAATAAGCTTTAAAAATATATCTGCAGCTTTTATATTTTTACAGAAACAAAGCAATATCTGGAGTTTCATTATTTCAAAACAAATTAAATTTTACAGTAATGTTTATGCAAATAAATAAATAAAAATCTAGCTTCTGTATCTGCTTTGACACGCACAAAACTAATACAGCTCGCTAAAACTCGTGATGAAATGTCATAGGGCACTATTCGATAAGGATCTAAATGTAATGTAGAAACGTCCCATATCTATGACTGAATCAAATACGTGAACACGTTTTTTGCTAATGGGAAAACGTTGGTACAAATAAATCGGTTATAAAAACACATAATTTTAAAGCATATTTGGCCAAATAATCACTGAAAAATGTTCGACTCATTTTCTACATGCTATATGATGATATTTTTCTGAAAATAAAATTTAACACTTTCACAAGAAAGGGAATAAGATTTTTTTTTTGAATATCCAACTGGGAATTCAGAGCTAAAAAGCACGTTTAAATCCCTCCCCCTCTTCCCTGTAACAGCACTTGAAAGTGGTGCATAGCTCACAAGGGACGCGAGCAAAACCAAGGTTATCAATGGGTATCAACATGTAATTATTTCGCGTTTTTAGTTACAGTCTACTACTATTGACATTTCAAACCAATTTTGTGGCTCTTTTAGAGAAGTTTTCTAACAAAATTAAGGAAAGAAAATCCTTGTATTCATAATCTTGTTTTTTCAAGGTTACATCAGAAATGCATGTTCTTGGTAAGAAAATAATGAAACTAGGATATTTCTTTAGTCCATGTTTGGAAACTGTAGAAAAAGGAAGGTTATTGCGGAAAATGTACCATCATTGCAGTTTCAATTCATAGCAAAACGTTGCCTCTTCGAAAAAAACTGAGAAAGAACTGCAATATTATAAGCTTTTTGTAGAATTTATTCTTCCAAGACTGTAAGAAACCATAGATCATCCATAATTTTCTAAACAAAATACCAGAAATTGCTTGTCCTTCGAATCTTATCTGGAACCTTACGCATAATAACAAGCAATTTCTCTCTGTATTCTCCAAAACACTTTGCTTTAGTTTTGAACATTTCTTTAGCTTTGCCTAATGCTATGGATCTTAAAAATATTTTGTTAATACTATTTTAAAACCTAAGTTTTTTTTACCTAAAATATTTCTTACGAATATCTTTTATTCTAATACTCAGAATACAATTTTGAGCGTGGTTAATGCATTTATGGAGTAAAAATATGAGCTTCCAATTAAAAATTTGAGCTTGGTATTACTTTCATTATAAATACAGTCCGTCCGTAATTAAAATTATATTTTAATAATTTTGAAGAACAATTCAATGAAATCCGATGGTTGCTTTTATTTTTTAAATTTTTATAGTAAACAGAAAGGCAAAATAATTGAGTTTCTTTTTCTCTTCCCCAAGACTTAATGTTCGGTATATCATGGAGTAGCGGTAGTAAGATGAGCGGTGGAAGAAAAAAAAAAACTTCTTTTTCTTGTGATTTTTAGCTTCTGAAGATGACGTGAGGACGTCACAGTAAAATTTCGCACATGGCTACTCCTTCATACCGAAGGAACAATTTCTGAAAAATGATTTTTGAAAAAAATAGTGTCGTTGGCGGCGTAATGACGGGGGGGATCAAGATAAAATAATTGAAAATCATGTGCTACCTCTGACGCCTTAAAATGTGTAGAAAGCAAATTATTAGAATTTTAATTTCTAACATACAAGCTAAATTCCATCAATACACATAAAACAGCGCTTTGTCAATTGTCTGCGAAAAGAAATGACAGGCAAGCGGAAATAATTTATCGTGAGGTTACTACAAAGACTCAAACTCTATGCTAACTAAAAAATTATATAACTAATCCGACTGCAGAAAAAAACACTAAAAACATAGAAACACGTTATGTGCTGATTGCCATTATCAGCTTATTGAGTAAAGCAAGTATTTTTATATGTTAGATATTCCTGTTTATTTAGTTCTCTTAAAGTCATCTGGCAGTTCCACATAATTAACGGTATATTTATTTTCAAAGCCGTGGTCGTGGGTGGTCAAATTTGTATTTTTCTATCAAATTAGAATGTTTGTTTTTTGTAATTGACAAACATAGCCCTTCCTTTTGGCTGCACCGTAGTCAGATAAAAACAATTATAAATCCTCTTATAATTTCTTGAAGGCTTCAAACCCATTTTATATTATGCACAAAACCAGTGTTTGCGATTGGTACAAAACAATTAACTACACAAGCATTTTTTCTTTGTCCAAAGTAGTGAATATATGTGAAGAAGTTTGCTTAAATTTGGAATAAAAAGGAAACGACTTCGAACTTTTGGAAAATACGCATTAAGCTGCATCTGGAAGTGGTCCAAGGTACATGTAACAAAAATTTCGTATTTCTATACCTTTTCATATAACCGGCAATTGACTAGCAGACATATGCATCTACTCACACACGACACGCAGACTATCTGCTTTATTTATGTAGAAGATTAGCAGTTGCATATTTAAGTATATTCCCAATGAATGGAGAAGGGTGCTAGTGAGGACAATTTTCATAAATTTTGAAAAAAAAAAGGTATTAAATACAGCTTTTTTTTTAAGTATCAAGTATTTTTTACAAGAACTTGAGCTGTTACCGTTAATTTCGCTGATATATGAGATTATTCAGCTCAGTGTTTTGAGAATGTAATTATTTAAAAACGGTTGTTTTTGCCCACACTAGCACCGTTTGTTGGGGCTGATGTGGACACTCTAAAGTACCAATTTAAACAATATAATGCAGCTTTTAAAAATATGTAAAATCTTAATACAATAAATTAAACCCACACAGTATGTTCCTTAGTTTTGTTTATCTAAATAAAGTATATTTTTAATAGTGATTTGCCTAATATGTCCTTGTCAGAAACAACTGCAGTTGGGTATGTCATGAATCTGATTCCAAGACCAGATTACGTACTTTACAAAAGTATAGAAGAAAGAAATAACGATAGGAGAAAAAAGGGAGGGGAGAATAAACCGGTAAATTAAAATGTAAAAATTAAAATATTGGAATGTATTTTACTAATTTTCATTTGCGTCAACTGATGATTGACCTTACAATCGGTTTTAACTCTTAGGCCTGTTTGTAAGAATTTATTTTTTGAAAACATTATTTTTCAAACATTGGTTTGAAATTCTTAATCAAAAATAGTAAAAATTAGCAGTTTGAAAGCAAACCTTGAACTTACTTTTACACCAATAGAAACCTTATTTTTTTAATTCCAAATGAGCTATTGAAGGAAATTTCATGAAACTTCACATGGGAGTGTATTTCAGTGATGCAAAGCTGCAAAAAATTACTCAGAAACTCTGAAAAATTACAGAATTATTCGCGTTATCCACACTAGCCCCCTTCCCCCCATACTACCCAAACTTTCACCCTAAAGATAGATCGTCAAATGAAGATGCGGGTCTTAATCAACGACCTATTTTTATGCTACTATAGCTACTCGTATATACCGATTTATGAACAGCGATAATGATTAGTGATGATTTGTGATCGATTGCATTCTAACTAAAACGTGATTGTGATTTTATTTTCAAAATTGTACCCCCTCAATATTATAGGGGGTGAGTTCCAATTCTTCGAATTATATTGAGTTCCTTTTCATTTGGTTATTAGTTTTGATTTTCCCAAGGTTTAAACTCAAAAAAGAATCAACACTTGTCAATAAAACAAACTTTAATTATGAGTTTATAATAAAACAGGAATGTTAAAACTTTTGTAGAAATACATTCAAGGACAATTTAATATTTTAAACACATTAATCATAGAAAATGTTCATAATTTAAAAAAAGAAAAAGTGACTAATATGTTCTCAGATTATTTAGTACACTTACATCAGTAAACTTATATCAAAATTTTAGAGATTTGTAATTCAGTAAAATGTAATTAATTAACACAAAAGGAAAAATCAACTGATTAAGAGAAGACGTTTTTAAGAAAATTATTTTTTCTTCTGTATTAACAAATCCAAACTTATTCAATAGGAGATTAATTCATTAAACTTTTTATATATTTTCAACTTTACGAAGAATTTTCTTGGAAAAAGTAAACTTTCTGTACAGTCAATGAAAACAAGAACCAACGAACATGATTTAAAACCTCTAATTAAATTCTGTGACTAGTGCTTCTAAGATAAATGCAAATATCATTTTACTTGTCAAAAACATTTGTAACAAGTATTTTTTATGTACAATATTTCTTCTTTTTCTCAGCTTTATGCGCATATAACTTCAAAATTTGAGGTAAAATTACTTTCCACGAAATCAAATATAAGAACATTAGTAAAATATACCGCTGAACAAAGAAATTTTAGTGGGACATACAAAAAATTTACCTTATATTCAAAATTTGAAGGATTTTTTACGGCTTTTGATTTATTCTTTGAGTTAAAATTATTTTAAATCCGAAATTCAAAAGTATAAAACTGACATTTCTTTAGAAAATACATTAACTTTTCTTTTCTTTGGGAATAAAATTTCATGTTAATATTACTGAATAATATTCATACTCAAAATTCGTTTTTTAGCTTATAATTTTCATATCATAATGTGTTACACCTTTATTAATAACGAAATAGTCTGGACTTTTTTTAACGTTACAAAAATAAAACGAGTGATAAAAACGAGTTATAGATAATAAATTCAAAACAAGCACAACGTTGAATATAATATTTAACAATATATCAACACGAAAACGGCTCATATTTAAAAACAGATGGTTAAAAACAACTTTAGCAATAAAACTTCATTACATGCTAAAATTATTTTAATGTCTCGATGTCTTAATGTGATTTCAGAGAAGCTGATGTCCAGTAAAATTGTCCTTTCTATAAACCTCTAACTTCTTCAAGTCTATACCTTCCAATTTTCTTCAAGTATTAAAAGCTCCTTTTCGTAAAAACATACTTGGAGTGACAAGTAAAGAATCATGCTGTGGATTAAACATATAAGCAACTACAAGAGGAAAATAGAAGATGACATGAAGAAAGAGATGGAAAAAAGTGGTTAAAGAGCACAATCGCCACTAAAGAGTTGGTCCTCGCATATCTTCAAAAGGAGTTATAAAAACTGATTTCTGGCCGAAAAAGCAATAGTTTCAAAACTGTCTGCCATTTAAAACGTTAGAAAGCTATCCTCCTGGGCAAGACAAAACGTACTCTCCCATTCAACTGTTTTAGTTCTGGTCTTCCAAAATTGAGCCATCACTGATTCTTTTTTCTTTCGTATTCTCTTCAAGAATGTAGTAAAAGGTTTATCTTCGTTTTCTAAAAAACAGATCCATTGCTCTTAAGAAAGCAACAGTATTGCAGAAAAGACAAAAAGGGCTACTAAACCTCCTCTGCTAATGCATGCACCTATAAAAAAGATACAAATATCAACACAAGTTAAGTACAAAGGAAATACGACATAATTTTTGAACTTTGCATTTGCATTTACTGGCGGTTTTCGCACTTGTTTGATTTTATTGTATTATTAGTTGACGCACTGCGGCTGACAGCTAAAAATGATATCACTATTTTCGTTATTTAAGATAATACGGAAGCGGAAGGTAAGCTATGCGCTAATGATTATAAATTGAAACTTTATTTTCAGAAATAAATGACTAGTAACTTTATAGTTATTGGCCAGTTATTTCTTAAAATAATTGGAAAGTCTTTTATATCTCAAGTTTTTCATGTCCATAGTCTTTTTATATCTAACTAGTAACTTTATATTTACTAGTCAAATATTCTTTCTTTCAATGTATAGCTTGAAATCAATGATTAAAAAAGCTAAGTTGAATGGCCCCATAAAATTTTAATAGAACCATCGAACTGTTTGTATACGAAATCATCAGTGCAATAGAGTACAAAGTCGAACATTTTTCTTAATATACTTAATGACGTTATACCAGATGTACTCCATTACGTTCAATGAAAAATCGATCTAAGCCTCTTTTAACATATATTCTCTAGCTGACAGAATCCTAGCCTGTAGTAGATTTCAAAGTTTTAACTATTTTTTATGAGCAAATATGAACTATTTTTGCATATGACTCACACCGTATTTTAGGTATAATCCAATATTAATATCAATTCCTCGTATACACAATTTATGAAACAATTATAAGGGAAAACGTAAAAAAGGAATTACTAGAAATAAATGCTTCTTTTTTACCACACATATCATATATTTTTTTCTTCCAACTCCCTCCCCCCTCCCCTCCCCTACATTTTTAAGCCTTATATCTTAGGGATACTTTCCGGTGCGGTCCTACAAATAATAATCTAACTTAAAGCATGGAAAACAAAAATAAATAGCAGAAAGATATATTTTGTATCATAGCCATAATCAGGCGGACCTGTACACGTCATGTATTTTTATTTAAACTGCAGCTGAATGTCTCTCTAGTGGCTTCTATATTGCCACCAGGCACGTTTCTGAATCTTATTCCGTTCGTGTTCTGCAAGCATTTGTGCAATAATTTTCAACCTGCCCCTCTTATGTTGTATGGAGAATCATTCCCTTTAATGAATGGTACTCCATGTAAGTATACATTTGATACCAGAGTTTAAGGGTACTCTTTTTTTCTTTTATTTGCTCGACGAGCGCGATATTGGCCATTCGTCGACGGACGAAATTCTAGACATTTTTAGCGGTCGCGCTACCGGAGAATAAACAATCCATGGAAGAAACGAAGTCCAGTAACTGGTAACTATCAATTGAATTTATTACTACCAATAATTAGTAGAATACGTCGAGGGCATATCGAAAATCTTAAGAATTTCGACTTTTCTAGAGACTTACTACTTAATCTAATTTTAAATGCGGGTCTGCAAGTTTGGATTCTTGTATTTTCAACAGAGCAATAGATGTTAGGAAGGACTCCTCGTGTTACAATATATTTAACTCTTGGCAAAAGGGATCTAAACGTTCTCGTCTACATATTTTATCAATTTACTGTATTTTCACTTGAACTTGTTCACTCTGCGACGTGAACAACTTTTGAGAACGATTTTCACTCTTAGCATCTTCGAACGTGCCCTGTTTACATTCGTATAAGCATCTTTATTTATTTGCATGTTTGATACAGGAATTGAAAATAGCAGAAGAAGGCATGACGTCAGCAGAAAACCTGAAAGTTACTATTAAAGGTGAGCGTTTACTAGACTTATACACATATATCTAGTTTTCTCGAAATTGAGAATCGTGTACTACTATATTTCAAAGAATTTAATAATCCAACCAATACCTGCTGACGAAAGTTGTTCAGCCATCATAGCCATTTCAAAAAATACTTTAGTTTCAGGAACAGAGCATTTTGTAAGGCGAAATTAAATGCTATTAGCCTTTTTACGTCTTCCATTAAAATACGTACCTGATTTGCTATCTTTGGGTATAGTTGAAACTCGTTTAACCGTAAAAGGATCTAAAAAATAAGAGAATATATATATATTTAATGATACTGATTGGAATAAAATTTACCTAAACATAAAACTAAGTTCTGAAAGATTTTTTTTTTACCTTTTCACAGTGGAATCTTAAAACAAACTCTCTGGAAAACTTAATTCCTGCTATTTTTTACTAATTTAACCATATTTGTTTACAAAATAGTACCGATTCTAGTACGGATATTGTACCAGGAAGAAAATTTTTCCTTGGTTTGAATACTTAAAGATTCAGTGAAGTGGAATATTTAAAATCTTTTGTAGTGACGCAGTTGCATTATCTAGCATCATAAGGAGTATTTTATCATATGAAAATAAAATCAAAACAAGGGCTACATGGCAGTTTATCTTGATACTAATTCGTCCAAAACCAATGCATCGCATTCTTCACGTAACAGGGGGGGGGGGGGATAATACTAAAATTTTATTTGATTCATCGCATTCTTCACCTAATAGGGCAATACTCAACATTTTATTTTATTTGAAATATTATTTTCCAGTTTGAAAAGTATGCAATTTCAATTAACGTGAGTTAAAAATCTATTACAATTAAAGATATTTAATCTTTTTCTACTGCTTATAAATAAGTATTATTTTAAATACGTTTCTAGCATAAGAATGCTTTAAATTATAAGGATCTTGTTTTTTTCCCCAGAAGTTCGTAGCTTTCAAAAGCAAAATTTCTATTATTTTCTTCCTTAGGTTTATGGAATGTTTTTATTAGTAAAAGTAAAAAATTTGCTTTTATATTTCTTAATAAGAGTTATTATGTTATTTCAAAAAGAAGTATAACTTTATTGAGCTTCCTTCTAGTAGTCTGCGTTTTCTTTATAAATACAAGGCGCACTCTACTGCTATTACACTGTATTTCTAAAAGTAACTTCTTTCAACTAAAGGAGAAAACCCTCATAATTCCTTTCAAATAACTGAGATGAGTGTCCTATTAAATCATAATATAAATGTAAATGCACGTACATTCACGTTAATTTAACTATTCTGATAAATATGTGTGGCATTTTAAACATTTATTAAATATTTCTTTAATACCTTAAAGCATTGTTATAATTAAGTTTGATGATGAAACTTTTTAATACCAAACCTTAGATTATTCAAAATTTCTAAACTAACATTAGAGGTCTATGTTCTGACCACTAAAAAAAAAACTATCGGAGATCTCGAACGCTCCACTTCATAGGATCGAACCTGGCAGTGTCAGTGGATTTTCAAGGTGCAGGAAATCGTCTGCGCCTATTTCATATGATTATGCGGCTTGTAAAATATCCATTAAGTCAACATTTGGATTGGATTCTCTCGGCAAAATTAAATTCCTAGTGCAATTTCGCATCAGCAGAGTCCAGGTGCTTAGCCTTTCAGGTGAAGAAACTGGTCGTTAAAATTATCATGCGGCGATTGTATCACACTCATCGTGGTGCCGCTGAAAGAGTCGGTACCAATCTCTGGTTGGTAACGCACTAGGTATGCAATGGCTAAGAACCAATATATCCACTAGAAATAGAGAAATATCCCGATTTTTATTCGGGCAGCAATTTCGAAGGGATAGCACCTGAAACGTCTAGGCGTAATTTAAATCCCTAGACTTCCCGATAAAGTGGTAGACCTAATTTTAAAGGTTCACGCACGCCTATTGTGTGTGTACAGTTGGACAGAAGCAAAAAGAAATAATGTGTATTATTTTTCTAAAAAAGTACCTACCGACTTGTTTCCGAAACTGGTAAAACGCTTCGAAGCCAGTCGCGTCAAACTTGTCGTTCGACTTGAAGATAACTCGGAAGAAATCTGCGTCCGACTCAATAAGTTTGGGCTTCTGGTTTCCACAATGTCTGGCCAACTTACGATCCACGGTCTTGTAGTTTGAAAATTCAACGTAGTCGCTAGCAGTTTCACTTAGACACCTTCGAAAGATATTTTTTATGAAAATGCTACTTCAAATGCGATATTTCTTATGACAAAATCAAATTAGCGCATTTTTCTAATATCTCGAAACAATAAAAATGAACATAGTAAGGGCTATTCAAAAATAAGGATCACCTTTCAAACATTTAATTATTTCAAATTACAAAATGTAGAATCAACATTCCACCGTTCGTAGACAGACAATAGTTGAACAGTCCAGGTAGAAATTCCGATCACGGCGCATTGGCACTGTTGCTTGCCATGTTGATTATCTGTATCAAAGTGGCGACACAAAAGGAAAAAGCATCTGGATGTGCAATTGAACGTTTCAATATTTGTCGTGTAACACGCAGTGCTCATGTTGAAAGCATAAAAATAAAAATTTCTCTTTCTAGAAACGTTGTAATTGTGTTTCTATCTTTTGTAGTTTAGAAGAAATACATGTTTGAAATCTAATCCTTCTTTTTGAATAGCCCTGCATTTTGTACTACTTATCTCCTAAGATATGAATATCTACTATACAAGATTAAGACAATTAAATTAAACAAAAACAATTAAATTAGCTTTGAAACTAAGCGCAGAAAAGGAACGTTTTAATCAATAATCACAAGCTTCTGTTTACTTAAATTTCCCAAAAACTAATTTACACCGCAATTTCCCTGAAATATTCCATCCATAAACTTTACCAATTTAATACTGAACAACACCATATGCCGATAGCGTTTTTATAACAGAATATGCCAGAAAAAACGGCAATAATAATTTTAAAGTGCTATTTTATGTAACTCAAAAAGAACTTGGAACAGATAGTTTTACAAACTGATTTCATGCTAGATTATAAGTAAAGAGATCAATGCCTAAGGAATTACCAAAATGTTATGTTGCACCTCCTGAAAACTGATGGGTTGTGATTGCATTTATCCTATCGCTAGCAGTAACCATGGAAACAGAAGAAAATTCCTATTACTTGCTTCATGTTTTAATGGATAGCAATTCTTAGAAACATTATTAGATATAATAAACACTTTTTAACATTCTTGAACACAAGAAGTTTTCCATAGTACATACGACTTCGGGAAACAGCCGTTCAGAATATAATAAAACTATTGCTACGTAAAGATTTAGAAGAGCTTCACAATTTTAGAGCGTGTTGTTCTTAAAATATAGTATTTTTCTGTAATGTTTTTCGTACATTCTTAATTTCATTTTTGACCACAATAAACATTAAGCTTGCATATATGCTAACACTTGTTATATATATATATTTATTTATCTATTTATTTATTTATTTATTTATTTTTCGTCATTGATCTTAAATGCTGTAAAATCTAATTTTTTTTAAATAGTGATGTTAAAAATAAATTAAATAGGTCTTAGAAAGAAATTACATAAATATCATGACAGCATAAAGGCGATTTTTTTCTCAAATCTTACGTACCTTATAATATTTTTGCTAACATTTTAGCTCTTCATAGAAATATAGATCGTAGATCAGTATGGAGATGTTCACATTTTAAAAATTGAGTAATATCCAAATGTAGGATGCAAAATTATGTTGAGATATAAAGTAATTATGATATTTATTTTTATTTATTAACTGTTGTTTTACAATAGAGAGTTTCGCAAAACTTTCGTTTTTCACCTTAGCTTTTCTATGTGCTTAGGAAAAAAAGCAAACAATAAATTGTGATTATTATTTCTTTTTTACATGTTTAAGTTTCACAGAATTTTCATCTTTGCTTTTTCTCCAACACACCTAGGAAATCCAACCGAAGATTGCGGGATTTGTTTTTTACATATTTTATTCAGAAGCATGCAATAAAAATCAACCAAAAAAGGCTTGACGTAATTGCTACTTTTTGTTTATTGAAGAAACATTCCAATTAAAGAAAGAAAAAAAAAGCATTACACATTTCCGAACTTCTTATTAACACCTAAAGAAAAAACGAAAAACACTTACGGGGGAATACCATCAACATCGAAGTAAGCAAACGTGATATGAACTCTTTCTTTATCTTTTCCCCGAAACGTGTAGTGACATTCAGTATCTCTTGGATAAAATCCCGGATAGTTTGGGGAACTAAAAGTTCCATTTCCCCTGTCCTCACTCCGGAATATGAATCGGCATTCTAAAAGTGGAATACATATTTTATAATCTTTAGAAAGTTGAAACACATTCTCAACTTATTCTTCAGATGAATTTATGTTGCACTTATATCGTACTTAAGACATATCTTCAACTTTAGAAAAGTGTATCCCATTCAAGTACAAAGTATTTAATAATTTTGGCTCAAGACAACAGACGAAGTTATGAGTTGGATCAATAACATACGAATGCAAAATATAAAAGAAAGAAAACACAAGTAGTGTGGCTCTGACTAGAAGACGTCTGAGTTTGAAAGAGTCCATTTCTTCTTGGGGAAGAAAGGAAAGGTAATTCTTACATTGGGCAAAACATATCCAATTAGCATCGCAAACATTGTTGGAGAGGCAAACCTGTTTTTCTCACTAATGTTTCAGCAAATGGCGTCATTTAATATTTTTATCATCGACAGTCTTCCTGCCACAGCAATACTTTTATGCAAAAATAAGGGAGTTTGTAAGCCCCTTTATCAAGGCTTCGGAAGTCTTTCTTCAATGTCGAATATTTTCCTACGTATGTTATAAGATACTTTAATTAAATGAACACATTACATTTTCCTGTTGATATTTATGTTTATTTACCTCTGCCATAGTTCAGTGAACGTGAAAAACAGAAATTTTATCTTGTTATTCAATTGTCTTTAGAAAAGCCGAGTTTCTGACAAGTAGATTAAAAGTTAAAGATTCTGGAATATGTTTCATTTCTCTGGCAATAATGCTTATCTACTGATAAACACTCGAAAATGATTAATAAGCATCCAAATTCAAAAACGATGCACCAGAAGATTGTTGGTGCACATGTAAAAAACCTAATGATTGCAAAAAATGTATTTTTAAACCTATCCACTAATTAATGCAAATATTTAAGCGTAAATTGCAACGCGGAAATTCCTTGATATATAATATAACTTCGTGGATCTCTTTAAATGCGTTCATTTTTATATTCAAATTTAATTTACTGTTATTTTTACTTGCCCATTAAATTCTGACTTTTATATTTTCCTCTTATTTATTTATTTATTTGTTTTTTGAATGACTTTTATAAATGATGATAATAGTGCTTGAACTTTTACTGAATCCAAAATTTAACAACTTGATTCAGCGAATAAGCATTTAACAAAAAAAATCGTGTCTATCGGAGACTTTAGTACACTCTCAAAAATAGAATCCTCATTTTCGACGATTCTTAAATCGTCAAGAAAAATTCGTCATTTTTAACGATTCTTGCCTCGCTCGATCACGTGACTAAAAAAAGTTACTACACAAATTTCGGCAATTTGACGAAAGGTTTACTCGGAGCATTTTTCACGAAGACATTTCGTCAAATACGACGAAAGTTTCGTGAGATTTGAGCACGCTTTTCTGAGAGTGTACGCTGAGGTGTGACATCACTCCCTTCAAGTTTCTAGAAAATATGAAGCGTATTTTTCAGAGCGGAAGCTTTGGCATTTGTATTTCAAAGAGAGATCTTCTATTTCAAAATGAAAAGATATAGTATATTTAAGTGACAGATTTAAAAGAAAAAGGTTTTGGAATGCAAGAACAAGATAGACTGCATCATTTTGTCAAAAGATAACAGATAATCATTTAGATCATAAGAACAAAAAATAAAGTTAATTTTTAAACGCTATTCAATTTTCGAAAAAAAAAACGAATAGCTTTATACATTAATTTTGCTTATCAGTATTAAAATATGGAATATAAGTTTGCGTAAAAAAGCATTAAACTGCGAGAAAAGAAATACATGACTTTTTTTTACCATTATTATATTTCTGTGAAATCTTTGGATATTATTTCCTGAGCTGAAATTTAATTAAATATATATTTCGATTTATTTTCTTAGTTGCATTAAAAATATCACAATGGAAATGACACAAAACATTATAATGTAATTATTATAATATTTTGTGCGCTATTTAATTTTCGTATAAGTAAAAGCTGAAAATCTCATTTAGTGTTGAATGTAACGCATTAATATAATGTAATAATATTTCACTAATAGTATTGCAAACACGTTCAGTGAAATATGAGTACACTAATAGTATTTTACTAATAGTATAAGTAAAAGCTTAAAATCTGATTCAAGAAAGTCATGTTGAAGGTAACGCAATCATATAATGTAATCCTAATTCACCTATAGCATTGTAGACCTTTTTAAGCTAAAAAGATAGGAATATTTTATGCATTCATTCTTTTCAATACAATACTGTTGCCACTTTGAAAAGATTTAAATGTTTTCAAAACGTCGCTATGCAGAACAGACTATGTCAAACAAAATTTGATATTAATCTCGTAATATTATTGTTTAGATGTAGTAAAGAACTTAACTTGAAATATTAATTTCAAAAATGTTAATACATAATAACTTAACATTTAGAGCTTAATTATAAAAAAATATTCTTGAATCTTAGAACATCCTTCATCAATAATCAAGAATAATTTGGGAAAAAGTACAAGAAATGGCTAATTTGGCTGTGAAAAAAAACTAGCTTAAATGTTGCATTATATATAGACAACAGGTACTTTTTGTCTTACTAGATGTTTAAATGAATTGTATTTTTCTCTTTCCAATATTGTGTGCATTGGTGGGATGGCGTACGTACTAATAGCTAAGAGCACGATTGTAATGTATTTTTGTTAATACCCAAAGGGTTAAAATATTATATTGTGTAGCAAGTTATTTAAAAGTAGAAAATAAATGTATCGGACTATTTCTGAAAATATTTCACTTTACATATTTGAATTTAGAATTTATGACCGAACGCAAAACTGAAAAAAGAATACAAATTGGGACTTAATCTTTTAAGTCTACAATATTTGTCTTTTTCCTTTCGTTTTTTTCTCTCGAAAAACTTTTATTTCAATTCTTTAAAAATGTATGCAAAAATCCAAAATAACTAATAAATAAGACCGACTTAATAAGAAAGTCACTTATTGTTTTGACTGAAATATTTTGCTAAAATCAAAGATACATGGCTTTTTTAAGTGCAAACTATCAGCTTGTTGTATTTTCATGCTTAAGTAACTAACTGTTCATATATTTTTAAGCATATGCAAACGACATGAAGTTCTAAAAACCCGAGTGTAATATTAATGCAAAAGCATTTCGAATTATGATCGTGTTGATTACATGCAGTTACGACAGTTATGCAGTTTAATTTTTGGGGGGAAAAAAGGAAGAAAGAAAAGAGATGATTATAGCGTGCGAGTGAATTGAAGTGCTTCTACTTCATTAACCCTACTTGCGTGACACTTTCGTAAAGCACAAATGACCACTCTACGCATTAGGTCCTGTAATTTTCGCTGGAACAGAAACTGAATTCTTCCAACATTTATCTAGATTACACGTTCAACGTGCACTCTTCGGATGTTGTCACAATGCGTAGAAATGGTTTTACCACGCGAATGTTGCCTGCGATAAATCGGTTGAGTCTCTTCATGAGAGCATTTTTTGTTTGTTTGTTTGCTTTTATTATTGGCTTTAAGAGTGGGAAAATATCACAACAATATTGTTTTATAAAATGTTTTACAGAATACATTTTACTGACATTTGTAGTACAAAAAAGAAAATGTTTTATGTACGTAAAACCTGAGTTAACATTAGATTGCCCAGGCCGCTTTGAACCATTTCTAAACTTTCATCTCACACCAAGTTGCTAATAATTACAGTGGAACCCGGCTATTCGTACACAATTCGTTCTAGGAGGCAGTTCGAATAGCGAAATGTTCGAATTGAGATTTTTTTTTCCACTCAAGATACAATGTAAATTGGATTAATCCGTTCCAGACCCACTTCTAGTTGCATATTTAAACCTACGAAAACAAATGTATTGTACTGTACACGGGTTTCGCTTTCAAACTTTGCAACGAGTTCTTTTTTTAAATTCAATTGTAGTTCTTACTGCTTTCCTTTAGGCTTTGTTGAATCAAGCTTTTTTGGACCCATGGCTGCCCTATTTTTAATAGAAATAACAATGAAATGTCACAACGTTTCACAGATCTTGCGTGGATAAAGTGTAACGCACGGAAAGAGAGACGAGACTGAAGATGAAAAGCTTAGATGAAAAGCTTCTCAAGAAGCTAGATGAAAAGCTTCTCAAGAAGCCAAACCGTTCTGAAAAAAAGCCAAAGAAAATCCGAACTATTAAAAAAAAAGGAAGAAAAATAATAAGTTCTTCAAAAAAAAGTGGGGAAAAAAAATCTTGTTTAGAAAGTTAAAACTGTCAATAAAATCCCAAAAAGTATTAAAACTAAAAAAAAATCCAAAACGCCAAACAAATAATTCCCAGGCGAGTTCAAAAAGAACATAATTTCTCGATTTTTTTCTTTAAATAAGAAAATATTGGCAACCCTGTTCCCTGGCGCCGTACGAATAGCGGAACAAGTACGAATGGCGAGTTGAATTGTACTTAAAAAAGTTGTACGAATAGAGAGGCGGCGAAATAGCGGGGAACCACTGTACAATAACACTTTCAGTCATATTAACTTGTCCTACTTACCGTGTATTAGGAAAAGCCAATGCAATTGAAAGTTGCACTATAATTAGTAACAAATTATGCAAAATGGAAGCTCCGAAACAGTCAAAATGACTGGTCTGGACAACCTAGTTTTAATTAAAAATCAAATTACATGGATAATGAGCTCTTTGATTGAAATGCAATTTTACTTCTTGGATACACCATTAGATCGCGCAAGTACGCACCTTTTCTCCAACCGCTCATTTATAGCATACAACAGATATTATCAGCATCAATGAAAAATTCGTAGTGGTTTGTTATAGGTCAATAATTTTAAACTCTAAAAATTAAAATTAACACAAATTTTTTTAAAAAATCTCATTTTGAGACTTATCTTTGGATAAAATCAAAAATTGTTAAACAGTTCCAAAGCTAAACGAAATCAATAAGTGTTTGATTGAACCTAGAAAACTCCTAAAGAGGCAAGGTTACCTCAGAAAATAATAAAGTAATAATTAAATAACTAATGCAACCAATAAACGCCGTAGTCCAAATGTGAAGCCAGGAAATAACAGTAGCTCTAAAAAGCTGCACACCAGTAATTTATTAAAACAATTACTACCATTAGTTTTGGCTTAAACTTTATTTAGATCAACGAAACAAAAGTCGTCCTAACCGAATTTTGGAGTTTATGAATATGTAACTTCATTAACTTCATATATTCTTAATTTACTTTTAACTGTTTAATGATTATACAAAAGCTTTGCACTAAAAGCAACTGATAATTGCTTCGAAGTCTTACTGAAGTTTCTCGTTTAGGAAGAAATGCGGTCCAAATACTCCCATTACAGATCACAAGCTATAAAATCAATTAATTCACTTCAAATACAGGTAATTGGGAAATGCGATCATCAAAGTTAGATTAAAGCGCTTTTCAGTAATTCATTTTAACCCACGTACAACATCACATAGCTATTTGAAAGCTCTCCTACCCCTACCAATGCTAATCGAATACCTACTGTGCATTTACTTTTATTTTACAAAAGCCGAAGTCCCGATGATTGCTGAATTGCATATAAATCACTAATTGCACAGCATTTAACAGTTTGTGGTTATTTAGCATTTCAAATACCATTTCATTTGCATTTCATTACATTCCAATTTACATTGCATTCTACATTTAACGTTTGTTTCTGAATGGATGTAGACTTCCAGTTTAGGCATTACATTTGTTAAACAAATACTCAACAGTTTAGGAATTGCAATGGAAAATTCATTAGCTCGCTGAAGCATATTAAGTTTGCTAAATTCTTTTAATCGCGTTCACGCTGTTTATTTACTCCAAACACGTCTTTAATCCTTTATTCAATAAAATTTTGCATACTCTTAGGTGGAATAATACGTGCAGTTCAGCTTGTATTTGATTTCTTTTTTTTTTTTTTTTTTTGCTTGTAAAAAGAAAGACATTTAATTAATTATTCTGAAACTTTTGAAGAATATTAATTTGACGGGAGTGAAGTCAAATGGAAAATTAATGAAGCTAAGGAGAATTCGAGCGTTTAATGAAACTGAAATCTAATAAGCCGTGTGTTTTTCATTTCCATTAGAAGTAGAAAAAATTCCTCGAGATGTTGTAGAAATAAAAAAATGTCCTAAAAGAACAGTCAACTACCGTTTTTGTCATATGTATGCCTGAAAGTCTGTCTTTTCATTCGATTTATTATCCATTTTTTATATGTTACGTAGTTACAGCTTCCTTTTATTTCTTTTCTATTCTTGAAGTAATTGGTCATAATAATTATAGAATGTCTTAACCAGCAGTATTTCGTTCAAAGAAAGAAAAGTTTTGAATATGACACCTTTATTGTAAAATTCATAATACATCTTGAAATGATGGTAAAAACGGATTGTAATTAGTTTTTACGGTTTGTCCTAAATTGGAATGTGATTAAAAAATAATGCATAAATATGTAACACGCTTCAAGCAATGAACCGAAATGCAATGTCAAATATTTTATATTTTGAACTTCTTTTTAACGTTTATTTTTTGTATTAATATAAGGAGAAACCAATGCAATATAGTATTTTACATCGCAATTGTGATTTTTTTTCTGAAATTAAGAATTTAAATTAAAATGCTTTTAGTGCAGTCATCTATAATTATTTTTATACCTAGATATTTTTACGCCTTTTGAGGAAATGCCTAACGGCAATTTTCAGCTGACATTGTTTTCTAGGTAAAACTGAAGTTATTCACAGTCTGAAAAAATGCAAAAATCATATAGACTTTCCTACATAATTCAATTGCTTATGTTTATTAACTCTTCAATTTTTGAATATATATCAGAAAACTGCATCGTCATAGTTTTTTCCTCCGTAGTTTTTTAGTTTACGTCGATGAAAAGGTATGACAATAGTTAACTTGAAAAAAAGAAATAAAAATAAACGAAGAAGCTATATGTTTAATATTTTGACACATATGAGGAAAATTAATTCATAATTTTCTTCAAAATGTATTTATCATAACTGTATAAGTATAATACGAAACGAAAGCATGCTAACTTTAACACGTTGAGGACGGCGTGTACCACCGTTGGCTCACACACAAATGGTTCATCTGACGGCGTGTACCACTGGTGGCTTGTATCAACTATAGTCTTATAACACAGTTTTGTTGGATGAAAAAAACTTCATGTGGTTGAATTTTACTGAAAAATTGAAAAGCTTTTTCTTACAGGTAGCAAAAATATGCGCCGTTCTCAACGTGTTAACCCTCTCATGCATGCATTATTAAATAATTATCAAAAAAATTATTTTGACCTACAATTTAGCTTTGAATCCATCAGAAAACAGGAAATAAATTAGAATTATTCTTTTTTTTTTAATTTTAAAGAAATTAAAGGCACAACCTCAAATGAGGCTTATATGCAACAAAGGGTACACTTCAAGAAAAAAATTATTTTTCGTGAAACTCTTCAAAGCATTCAGGGCATAAATAAACATCACAGCGGCCACAAGTGTATCGCGTTTTGCTTTTGCAGCTTCCATTCTTGCATTTTAAGGCAAATTTTCCTCCTGTTTTCTTCGGGTAGTGGTTACCATCATCAAACCGCAACTCTTTTGCGACATTTAATAATTTTTTTTTTATCGTCGACTCGAAGGAAGAAGAAGGACTGTTACTTGGCCTACCTTTTTTCTTTGGTATCATTGAGCTCCCTGTGTAAATGAGGCTTGATGCTCTGCTACTTTTAAATTCTAGCAAATCATGTTTTTCCTTTCCGTCTTTTCTCCAAAGTAGCCAAGCATTGACTACTGCAACATTCAGCATATGAAAAAATATTCTCATATACCACCGTTTATTTCTTTGAGAATGACGATATAGTGCCACAAGGGAATCCATTAAATCCACACCGTACTGCATTTGGCCTTGCTATGTCGATCAATGATTTGGTTGTCTGAGAAAAACGCTTTGCTTTGTCCAACAAATGATGCATTCCAACAAATGATGAAACTACATGCACAATGCTTTTATCAACCCATCGAGTGACTGTTTTATTTTCCCCAGAAGAAGTCACAGATACTGACCCCCTTCCTTCTTTCAGAAGAGATTTAGCATCCTTCAGCTTTTCATCTGCGCCTAGCATTCTATTGGCTCGAATTGTACTAACAAAGTAAATTTTTTGTTTTTTCAGTTCTTCAATAAGGGGAATGGAAGTAAATAAGTTATCGCAGTACAATTTATGATTTCTCCCAGATAAATCATGGCTCAATCGCAAAACTACATCACCAGCTGCACCATATTCTTTAGATGGAGGACTTCTACTACCATTTGCTCCTTGAAATATTTCAAAGCAACAAACATAACCAGAAACTCCAGCACGAACCCATATTTTGAATCCCCATGGCTTCGGTTTCGATTTTATATAGTGCTTTAGGTTGGAACGACCTTTAAATGGTACCATCATTTCATCAACTGATTGAGATTCTTCTGGAGTTCTCGCTTCATGAAAAGTTTTATGGAGATCTAAAAAAGGCCGCAACCGTATCAGGCGGTCTTTGTTATCTACGGGGATCTTAGTGTTATCCTGAAAGTGAAGATAACGTTTAATTGTTTCAAATCTGCTTATAGCCATGTAGTTTGCTATTATGCCTAGCCGTAAGTCTCCGACCGTACTCCAATACTGACGAAGTTTAGCGTACCTCACATATGTCATTACTAAATTTATACCGAGAAACACTTTCATTTCACTAAGAGACATTTTTAAATTTTCTTTCCCATTTTGCGTTCCATATAAATTACTTTGGAAGCACATTTCTTCCAAGTAAGAGTCGGGAATCAGCCTGTAAAAATAATCCAAAGGAGTTTCTCCAAAAAATTGTTTTTCTTTTTCAGGTTTAAATTCAATTGGTTCTTTTGAGAAATCATTATCTTTGTTAGCCCTCCAACGTCTTTCTTTTTACAAACTTTTTTTTCTTTTCAGCTTTCGTAGTGGAATTTTTTTTTTTTTGTCACTACCAGCCTCATCACTATCTGATTCTGTTGTTACAGTTTCAGATCTTTGTCCATCACTTGATGACTCTCTCACATTATTCTGAATTGGAAAGCAATCAATCTCAGCATCATTTTCAAAAAGATCATCTTCAGAATCAGAAGGTTGATCCATAATTACTTCCATTTCCTTTTGAGACTTAACCCGTTTTTTTGGTCTGCCATATTTATATCTCAACCTATCATCCATCATAGAATGTACAAAGGCTAAAAGAAAATAACGAAAACCATATCAGCAAATTAAAGAAAATAAAAACAGGTTTAATTTACTAACAATATTATTTGTGAAAATTTATAATTATAATTTTTAAAAATGACCTACCAATACATAAATAATAACATGAAATAATTAATCATACAATTAATGTTTATGAATTGCAAATGTATGACAATAAACAATAATTTATTATTATAATTATATATTTAAAGTACCATTGATTTAGAAAATAGTGCGTTTGTAGGACTAAGCATTGATGCTAATCACAGTACTGGTAACCTCAAATGAGGTTTGCATGCAGCCGAAGTTGTTAGCTACCACAACTACATGGTAACCTCATTTGAGGTTCTCAATAGAAAAAGCCTTAATTAATCAGAAAATTGCTAATATGCGACCATTTTATACCAATTTTAATCAAAAAGATTCAGAAAAAAAGGAAATAATTTTACTTACTCGATATTTTCAAAGGAAGTGCAGAACGAGTCCTTCTACAAGTATCGCTTTTTGACTTACAGTGCTGAAACAAAATGGCTATTTTTAAGTCCTAAAATTGAATTGTTCAGCTCGTGCAGCCATCTTTTGCAGCTTTTAAAAAGTTTACTTGATCATTATGCTGGACTATTCTACAACTGTGGATTAAAATAAGTTGAAATAATATTTATTAATTTTTTTTTTCCTGGTAACCTCATATGAGGTTTCCATGCACGAGAGGGTTAAAGCAGTGAAATTCGTTTTTGATAAACCAGTATTTTTCACTCCAGACATCACACATTTTGAGGGTCTCAAAGGCAAAACTGTGCTATACTGATTGGGGCTTTATTATTTCTGTTTAATTGACTTGCCTTAGATTTATTATTTCCTTTATATACTAAATTAAAAAAATTTCACGCAGAAAAACATTAAGACTCACCAGCTGATGAAGAATCTTGTCTCGGCGCTGATATTCCAAAATCTGAAATTGAAAATATATTTACACTCATAGAAGTGTAGTAATAAAAAGATGCACGAAAAAAATGTTTCCAGGATATTTATTTACTTTAATTGCTAAACAGCCACTCAATGGAACAGAAAACAAAAACAAATTCAGTCTTCCAATTGAAAATAAAAGCGTCAAGAATACTTTTTTCTTGAAAAGAGGCAATATTTTTGAAATATGTCAGATTATGTTAGCAAATAAAAAGGGAACACAGCAGACAGGCGAATACCAAGGCGAAGAATTCACCGTATGAATTGAAATAAATTTAACGCAACTGAGAAGGGACTTATTTATTCTTGGAAAGTTTCATGTTTCGAGTGACTGCTTTTACCCAGTTGAACAATTTCTTGCTTTACCAAATACGCGCGTACATATCATTAAATATTCTGGATTTCCTACTTTTTTTAATGTATGTTACATTAGCTTTGATGTTTTAATTCAATGCAGTTATCAGGATAAATCCCTTAAACATAATCTTGAACAAAATTTTGTCTACCAAACAATACATAACAGTGTTAGAACCTTTTATCTCTTCTCTTTACACAAACGGAAATATAATGAAAATAATAATTAATTTCTACTTCTTTGTTATTGTGCATTCGAATCCATATTTTGCCTAAGAAAGAAAGGTTATCATTTTTCAAAGCTCTGGGTCGTTCTTTGAGAAAAGAGCCGGTAATATGAGAGTTATTATGAAGGTCAACTTCATAATAACGCTCATATTACCGGCCCTTTTTTTTCGGTAAACAATCATAAATATAAGAATATTTTTTATAAAAATTAGCATACTATTTTAATAAATAGTATTGAAATAACTAAAAATGCGCAATAAGCTTCATTATAAAAACAAAAATTTTAAAAGATCATAAAAAAAAAGCTGGCTGTTTCCAGTAAACAGGAAATAATTTCCACATAAATCATTAACTTGAATTTTCTTGCTCATGAAATTAGCCATTATTTTATTTCAACTCAGCGTTACTAAAATGCCATAAGTGGCTTTTTCCCGACTTCTTTAAAAGTATATCGAGCCCGTATAATCTGATAATGGCATTTTAAACGGAAAAATCTACTGAACTAATAATTAGTTTACTAATAACAAATATCAAAACACTTCACTACTACTTCGTATCATCCAGCTAACAGGTACTGGTTGTGCTCTAACGTACTCCTTTAGTTGTCCTGTTTACTCCTTTAACTGTCATGAATGTGCTATAACATGATTTAAAATATGAAAATATTTAAAACTCTAATTTGAACTGGCCATACGAAGAGAACTTCTGAACTAAATAGTATGCCATGATTCCCTGTAAATTATTACATGGTTAATTTACAGGAAATCATGAACTTTTATTTTTTACCCAAAAGAGAGAAAAGAAGAAAAGATGGTTCGTAGATCCCCGCAAGAGGAGGAACGGTTCTGGGCTGTTAAACAATAATGTTAAGCAAAAGAAGAGATAAATGTATAAGACTAGAATGCTTTCATCGAATCGTTTCGAGCACGAGTTATAAAGTATGCTCAATATGGCGACGGCTATCCTGTGAAAGCAGGTTAAATCGCATTACCTCGTTTTCAACAGTAACTTTTGACATATCAGGAGGAATTTTACTGAGAGTCGGTGTATCACATCTTTTAATTCAATTGCACTTTTTATGTTTTATCATTATAATACTTTAATGTAATGTTCGGCTCTGGTAACTTGACGCCTGACAGTGAGAGTGTTCCTGTCTTTTTGGGGATTTCACGGGACAGAGGGGGGGGGGGAGTAGAATTTTATTGACACTGAGTTTCGTTGGGTCACCGCTGCAATGCACTTGAAAGGTAACCCGATTCAGCTCAACTCCATTTCCCTCTTTCACTGAACTCCCAAAGAAGAATTAAACACACTCTCAAGGTCAAGCAATAAGTTACCAGAGCCGAACGATAACACTATTGATCAGAGGTTTAAGTGCCCATGGTGACTTACGTTTAACAATCTTCCATACAGCGACTTTTTTTTTTGGCCGAAAATAATATCCCCTGGCTTTTATGCAAACCATTACCAAGCTTGATTGATCCGTTTGCATCATATGCTCATAAATGCTGTTTCAACTTCATATTCAAATCGTGGATTTGTTGACTTGACACTGTTAAATCTTTTGGTATTTGTTACACTAAATCATAGATTCAAAATATACTGAGATACAAGGATAGAAAATGAACCAAAACTCACCAGTAACAAAACGATATATAGCTCTGAAGCCTTTTACTTCAGGTGACGAATGGTAAGACCTGAACTCGACTTCCATAGTCGGTCCATTTGACATGAGTTGAGCAGGAAGTTTATTTCCACAAAAGTTGTCAAGCCTTTCTCGGCGGTTCTTAATGGTAATAAAAATCATCACAGCATCCACAGCGTCACAGCTACAAGAAAAGGTCACTTTTGTTGACATTAAAATTTTTTGAAAGCAACAAAATTTGAAAACGTGTGAAGAAGACGTTCCCCAATGAAAGTAAAATAATTATTTTTTTGTTTTACAACCATTTCAAGTCACATATATATTCGAGTTTATTTGTTTTTCTCAATCGATATGCCTCAAACTCTCGTCCAATATTACAGATAGAACATGACAGTACGATAGTTTATTACAATACAAGGAAGGAAATTACAAAAATACACCCAGGGCAAGATGGCAATCGAGCCCACGACCTTGTTACTACGCGCAAGCAGCGAGCGGAAACTGGTAACACCGAGGCCCCTACACGGTGGTTAAGCGCTAGAACTAATTAGGGGCCTTGGTGGCCGAGCGGTCTTAGTTACCAGTTTCCGCCCGCTGCTTGCGCGCAGTAACAAGGTCGTGGGTCCGATTCCCATCTTGCCCTGGGTGTAGTCTTGTAATTTCCTTCCTGGTATTGTAATAAACTATCGTACTGTCATGTTCTATCTGTAATATTGGACGAGAGTTTGAGGCATATCCATTGAGAAAAGCTAATAAACTCGAAAATATATGTGACCTGAAATGGTTGTAAAACAAACAAAACAAACCACCATGTAATGACAATAACTCCCGCTCTAGACTTCGATGAAATTTCTTTCCTGTACTGTCTGGACTTGTCTTCTATGTGTTATTTTATACGTAATAGTAAAATCATGTGAAATGGAGGCAAGACCCATAATTCTCAGTCCTCATCAAAATCCAGAGCGCAAAAGCGCCAAATGTAATGTAATACGACAAAGGCTTTACAAGCCTATCCAGTGAGATGAAGTGCACAAGGCTACATTACATATGTATACCGTAAACTATACACAAAACAATAGTGACGTTATGTCACGCGGTCCTGCTTTGAGATGTGTATCAAGTTTGAACCTGCAATAAATCAAGTAATGGTGCTTTGTCGTTAGTGAAACACATGCTTCTTTAAAAAAAAGCGTCGTGTCCCGAGTTCTTCCAATCAGTCTCAGAGCGCAGTAATTCAATTTTTGTTGGCAGGCTGTGTTAGTGAAACCGACATTTACGATGAAATAAAGAGTGTATATAAGATTGACTGTGCAGTGAACATAGTGCAGTGACTTCGATCATGGACATGTGGAACATGGAATTGATTTTTGCAGTTATCCACTTCCAAGAACTGTTTCTGCTGTCTTCAAAACTAATATATTTTGTGTGTAGACTTGGAAATCGTTACACAAACATGGATAGGATGATCTTTCTGTACAGGTATGTTCCTCTTGTGTATTTGTTTAGTGCAAAAAGTTGTAGGTTTAACCTAAGCGCCATTTTAAATTTGCAATTATATATGTATTAAACCCTAGCAGTACTAAGATCGGGCGGCAATTTGATTGATCAGAGAAATTTTGCAGCAGTCGTTTAAAAAAAATGTAAATAACAATATTTTTCTAAGACTTATTTTTTGAAGGTGTCTTTATAATTTTGTCTGCTTAATAAGTTTCGCAGTTCCACAGACTTTTTTCCTTTCTTGAAACGATGCGTCATTTGTGCTCTATGTCAACAAATAATATTAAATATTCTTATAAGGGCAGGAAATGTATGTGTAAAAGTTCAATCACGTATTATTTTGTGTTTTGATTGCCAGTAAGATACTGAAAGTAGGTAGAATGCATTATTACAATAATTCTTGTAATGTGATATTGTTTTTGAGTTTTTGTGCTATTTTAACCCTTTAAAAGGTTGTTTTCTTCTAGCAGTGGTATATTTAACTATATTTTGGGTTTATATTGGTTTCAAAGCAGCAATTCATACATGCCATTAAATAAAATAACATGATTTTACCCTTCCCCCCATTTGGGGGTATTTCTTAAACATTTAAAATTTGATGCATTTGGTGATAAATATTCTTCACAACGTCTTAACAAATTTCTGAAAACCAGAAAGGATAAAATAGCTTATTGTAAACGTTTCTAAAATGATAAATTTTCTGGTAAGTACACTTACCGCCGCCTTATAAAGGGTTAAATATGCGTGGTATTGCGGACATTGCACTTTGATCTTTCGAATAAATGTTGATTGACTGTATTATTTAAACACTTTATCTTTTGAACTGTTTTCTATTTAAATTTTTGTAAGATGACAATTAGAAGGACATTTAAAAGGAAATAAAGTTAAACTCGTAGAAAATCAAAGTTTAAACAAAAAATAGTTTTGTAAGCTTTAGTCCCAATGTGCCCCCTTCTTCCTTGGTAAAAACATAAGTATCGCTTTAACGGGACAGGTTTGAATTGCCATTTTGACCTATATCCGTCTGCAGTTCACTTCGGTAAGCTTATAACAGCAAGTGTTAATAATTTATTTCTCAAACTATTGCGTGCCTTGATTAATGACATCGGAAGTTTCATTAGCTTTCTGGCTATCAAATAATGTCTAATTAAGCTGTTTCGCTTTCGAAGTGCAGGGGCCTCGGTGGCCGTGCGGTCTTAGTACCAGTTTCCGCCCGCTGCTTGCGCGCAGTAACGAAGTCGTGGGTTCGATTCCCACCCTGCCCTGGGTGTATTTCTGTTATTTCCTCTCTTTGTGATGTAATAAAATCTTTCATGTATTGTCTTGTGCTATCTGTCATATTGGACGACAGTTCATAAGCGAGTCCGGAGACTAAGCCCACGAACTGGAAAATAAATGTAATTCAATTCAAATCCGAAGTGCAATATTACATCCATCTAGGTATGACTAAATTTCGGCCACATTTTCTTAAACAATTTGCTCACCTAGTCATAATCGTGGCTTATTCAGACTTGTAAAACTCCTTTTATTATCTGAGAAAATCCGATTCGATGTTTAAAATGATTTTTGCGCAGGTCTTTCAGAAATTCACATTCGCAGAAAGAGTCGGAATTGAAATAAAAATGAAGGCGTTATTTGAATCTCCAAATTGAAAAAAAAAAAATGTTTATGCTTCTACTTTCATGTTCATACAAGTCATTTATATCATGTTTCAACCCTGGTGCCATCTCCAGCTTATTTCTGCTACCAACAGAGGTAAGTATCCCACTATAGAATTTCTCAAGCATCTCCACTATAGAATTTATATCACTCATTGAACTTAAATAAGGCTCTGTGTCTTATAAAGAAAAGGAGTTGGTCACCGTTCAAATAAGGCCTTCAACTAGCGGTCGGAACGGTTAAGTAATATTTAGCAATATAAAAAATATGTAAATTTGCGTAGTAACCCCCCCCCCCCCCCCCGCTATTCTGTTTAAGTGGAGTTCAGAACATACACATTTCTCAAGAAAAAAAAAGAAGCTTTGAATTTTTTTGATAATAGAACATTAACATTTTTAATGGGGGAAAAACTTGATGTTCTACAATATCAAAAAATAATTTACATAAAGATGAAAGTGCGAAATACCACTTGTGATGTATATTTCTCATAATCTAAACTACTAAAGTATGAAATAAAATTGGTATACTTTCAAATGTATTTTTGCTTAGTTTTTAGTAAAACATTATGAAATAATGCTCAAACATAACTATGCATCAAAATATATATTTAAATAAAAAAGGTGTTTCGAGTCTAAAACCCGGAATATAAGAGGAGTAGCGAAGTTGTGCATAAATAAATAAGTGAAAAACCACTATGGTTTTTTATTTAATTTTAAATCCATATTCGCAAAAGGGAAGCGACTAATGTACTCTACAAAACATATTTGCTGCTATTATTAACACATTTTTTTAAATTCAATATTACACAGTTGGAAAATTTAATATCATGTATCTAGAAATTTTAGAAAATTTAATCTTGTTTCGTTTCAAACAATGTGCAACGAAGTCAACGAATGCACTTTTTCTTCAACTGTTATCTTCTGAGAATACGTTTTTGAATTGAGGTACATGTGTCATTCTAGGCACTGCACACCTTTTAAAAGATAAAATAGTAGATTTCATGTTGCACCCCCCTCCCCCCCCCCCCCCCGCGTGCCGTCTAAATTAAATTTAGAAAACAGAAAAAAACCTGTTGTTCAGACAGAATATCGCTAAGATAAAATGCACAAAAGCCTTCATTTGGAAGTGATAAATGCTTTATAATTGGGCATTCAAAAGAGCTTTGAGAAAATTTTTCACTTCGAAGAGCGTTTCGAAATTTTTAAAAAATAATTCAGCAGTAATTCTAGAGCAATGTTTTCATTTTAAAAAATTCCCTAATTATTGAATGTAAAATAATCATGTCATCAACTGCTTACTTTCCTTTTTGCTTCTTAAATCTCATATGGAGGGTTCAGAATACAAGTGAACCAAGTCCACCTTTTGTCATTTTCGAGTTAGCAGCGCAATAGCATGCACCAACTATGTAAAATTCCTCTGAAATAATGAACCAAGTCTCTCTTTGAACTTTCAAAATTTAATTTTTAATTTAAAAAATTTTAACAGGTAATTTTGTTATAAAGCTTTAACTTTAAACCTCTGTAGCACACAGAAACTTTTTATGGACTTGGTTCACTTGTATTCTGAGCCCTCCATATGTTAAGGCGTGCATGAGCGTCTAGACAGATTACGTCATAAGCTGTACAAGATATCAATTTATTCTTATCTCTTTTCATCACATTTAATCCTCAAAGTTTTTTCCGTAATATGAGATCAGACATAACAGTTCCTGTAATGAGTGTGATGTGTAACTTCAAAAAGTTACTTACAATTGAACACGTTTTTAATGCATGTAATCAACATAATTGAATGATTTTTTTTTTTTTCAAAAAAAGTTACAACTTTTAAAAACATTTGTTTTCAAGAGATATCAGCAACAAATATGTAGAATTGTTGCTTTTTTCCCCCAACAATTTGTGCCAATATGTTGAAGTACGGTACTCAATGCTAACTGCAGCCATACCGTATATAGCATCAAAGGCCTTCCCGGACTATCCCCCGTAGAAGGGGATGCGACTGCAGCGCTGTCCTCCTCGAACTTCCCACAAACTCTCTGACAACCAGCACCAGCCATTAGGGACTGGGCTGGCAGAGCTTTGCCGACCTGCTTTACCGACCCGGGGCCATAGTCATGCTACAAAGCAAGCCTTACGTCACCCGGATCGGATGTTGCTTTTTTAGTCGCCTCTTACGACACGCATAACTATGTCGGCTCTATTCTACGCCGGATACCGCACGGCGTGTTGAAGTACGGTATTTGATCGCATATTTTTGTCCAAAATTTTTCATTCACTTACGGCAAATGTAGGAATTATTCTTGCCACCTTTTCCACAAGACCCACCAAGGAAAATATTTTTTTAAAAAATTCCCAAATTTTGTTGAAGACATCAAAAACAGCATTTGGCCGAAATTCCTACGCATTTGCGGTAAATCAAGAACTTATTCTAGAAACTTCACATTTTGAAGTACACTTAGGCATCTTTCCCGCACTTAGGCATCTTGATGAGTACATCATCAAAATATATATTAAGAAAAAAAAAGAAAGAGAGGGTAAAGCCTTTTTCTACCCACCCTATTCCATAACCCGAACATTTAAATTGTTTCTAAATTATATTTTAAAATCTACAGGAAGTGATAAGTTAAACTAAGGCAAGCAAATCTCGTACAAAATAAAAATTAAAACACGAATCTCAGAAACCAATCAAGTTTTCTTCGAAAACTACAAAACATTTTTATTTGTCTTCAGCAGGGAAAGATTGAGAGAAAAACCGGAAAAAATGTCTAAACTTTGTTCTATGATAAAGCAAATATTGATCAATATTTTTGAAAGCAGCTGTTACGTAAACTGTTTCTTGAACTTTTTTTATGTTCTGTAAATATTTTCTAATAGTTTGTTGTATTTTTCAAAACCCGTAGATATTTTTAACTTCGTAACTTCCGAAGATTTATGTTTTCCGACTGAGCAATAAAGTTAAAATATATTATTTTTTAACATGTGAACTGCGTCATTCATGTTGCTACATTTAATAAAACGACATATGGAAGCCTTCAAAATGCCCGACAAAATATCTTGGAATGCGTTCAGAGCTGGTTTTATAACTCCTTCGTATATTTGTACACGTAATTTAACGTTTTATTTGATTGGGGATAACTGTAATGTAACAGCACTTTTGAAAGATTTCAGAAGTTTCAATTAATATTATTATTTTCCTCAAAATTACAATATTAAATTTGTTCAATTTGTTCTCAAAATTACAATATATGTCCAAAAGAATTTTTCTCTTATAGAATATGAGATCTATTTGAAACATTCTGTTTACCACTGCTGTTTATATCAGCAAAACATAACTCTGGTTTGATTGGAAATCACAGTAATGAAATTCCTCAGCTCATTTTTGCGGCTGTGCTCTGCTTTACGCAGATTCCCCGCATTTGCGGCTGGATTAGGAGAAAATCAGGAAAATCCCTACCAGGAATGCTGACACCAACTTTAAGCAACTGACATCGTGTACCACGCGAATATGCACCACAATAGGCATTGCAACTCTTTTTCTCTCTGGAAGTACCTTCCCTAAGAACTAAATTTGATCACCGAATGTTTCAATTTGAGACACGTTGGTTACACTTTAGTTTGATTTTCTTAGCCGAAACCCTCTTTGAAGTTGCGCATGCGTCAGGTGTGGTTTGATTTCACCAAAATTGGGGTGACAAAAGAAATGGTAGTGAAATATTTACTTTTTTTGATGGATAATAAAAAAATTGTTTTTTCGTTTCGTGATAAAATTTAAATTTGAAACGTAATACACTAGCATCGGGAAAAAATAATAATTGTGTGCCTAATATGCAATTTCTGAAATTGTCCATCTCAGCGTAGCACTCCTTTGCCGTGTAATCGCTTGCGAGTGATAGACGCGGCTTTCGTTCACGAACAGTAGTGGAAGTAGTAGAAGCCACGAGTTGAGCATTGCGTCTAAGCATTTAAAGGAAAAGAATAAAATAATTATCTTCCTAATGAATCCCCAAATGATTTATTTATTTTACGTTCCCCTAAAACCATCAATTTTACTTAAGATAAACTGTTAGCATTTCAATTCAAAAGCTCTACAGATTAATTTAATTATAAAAGAATAGCTAGGGTTACGTTAATCATGTCATTTACCAAAGAACTACGCTTTTTTTTTTCTTGAAATAAAATCTCCAGTGAGTCCTTAAGCTCTTATTGAAAATGCAAGTAAGCGCGAACTATCTTTAAATTAAAGTGATGTGATTAATTTCCAGCAACTAAGTTAATCAGGCGTACATTTGCAGTTCTCACTTCATTTAGCATTCTGTATCGGTTAAGCCACTTTACTGGGACATTGAACTGCACATCGATTTCTTCATTTACTTTGAATTCATTGAAAAGGATGGTGTAGTTAAATCTTCTGAATATTTTCCGCGACTCTGCTCTAGCTTACTAATTGCACAATTCTTTATTTAAGAGTTTATTTAGAAGCATGAGATACAAGTTTGCTTTTCTAAATTTATAGATGTATCTCCCAAAGTAAATGTGCCTCTTTGCCCATCTGTTTAACCTTTAAATTAAAAATATCTTTACACAAACAAATCAATTAAAGTATTACGTGTAATGTCGCTTAAACACTCATTATCCATAAGACTTCTTTTAATCCAAAGGAAACTTGTTTTAATTAGGATTAACTTAAAATATAAATGTTCACCTTTATACGATAGGTTAAACACACAAAATTAACGTAAAAAAGACATAAATAGCAACAAGAATTGGAGACACGTGCGTTGGGATTTACAAGGAGTCCCATTTTCAATCCAAAAGAAGTGAACTTACGTATAAAATCTTTTCTTGAAAGCATTTTCATTCATGAGATTAATTTTTGCGTTCAAGAACCGTTCTTGAACCTCGAAACAAGCGTCTGAAATTCTTATTTTGATTTTACTTTTTAACGTTGTTTTTAAGTTTTTAAGATTAATTTTTTTATTCCAAATTACTGTAGATCTTTTCAGACTTTTATAAGTTATAATTACATGTTTTTTTAAGTTTAAGAAAAAAATAATGTCACGCTTATTACATTCTTAAAGTCATGTCAAAAATATATGCGTTATAAACACTATATATACTATGTTTTTCAATTTAAAAAATTAACAAAAGTTATCTTCCTAATGAGTAAGTTAATTAATTATGTTTGATAGTTTCAGTCGTAATTTTTATAAGTTTATGACTGATCATTTTTTTTCCGCCTGATTTGACGATGGTATAAGGGAAGTATAGAGACTTGCACGGAAAGAAAATTGAAGACCTGAGGCCCGAACTCAGTGTTTGATGATTAGTTCAGATCATCAGTTTGGAGGGAGGGGAAGCTCTGTTCACATCTGTGAAATAACTCTGAAATTCAAGCCATTACACTAACACAAGCAATTTAGTATTTACTGCAAATTAAGCACGACTTCATTGTATCGCAATTTATAATTTAAGTAAAAGTTAAGTTTTAAGTGTGAATGTAATAAGTACAAATCCAGTATTATTAATATTTGTTTAATTAATGACAAACGAATTTTAAAGATAAATCATTCGTAGTAGTGGAGGTAGTGGTTTTTCATTACACTTTTCTGCAGTAGTAGAATCTCAACTTCTTTGCCTTGCCAAACAAGTATTCTTACCCCATTCTTGTCTTTTCATAAACGTACTCATTTTGACGCGCCTAAATGTTTTGTTCTTTTTATAAAGAAAATAATTTTTATAAGTAATAGAAAAAATAATTAGATTCATTTCAAGAAATCGTAAAGTTAAAATGCAGTGCTTTAACTGGGCACCCCTCTCATGTCGTTTTAGAGCTGCTCATGAAAGTATGCAGTTGACAATCAAATGATATTTTGAAGCTGCTATAATCTCTACCCAACTCCTAACGCTAAGCAGAGAGTGGAGTTTCGAATTTATAATTCCATGTTCTAGTATCACTTAACTCGTTTTCCTACATTTAACGCGTAATCACTGTCTATGTTATCTATATATAAATAGACGAAGACAAAATAGTTAAGTACTTTTCTCACCTTTGTTTGTCAACTGATTTCCTTACTTTTTTTATTTAGTAGCTGTTGATGAGTTCCAGTGTTATAGATATAAAAAACTTTGGAAATATTTTTTTTTTCCTCTCTTCGCAGATTCGAAGCCTTCTTTAGAAGTCTTTATTTGTCACACTTTCACGTTACACCTTACATCTACAATCTACAATATTTGTACAATACTCAATACATTTTTACTATTTATAATTCAAAGAAGAAGAAATATCAAGAACAAAATAAAAGAGAAAATGTAATCTATTAAATGAATGTCAAAGTAGTCAGTCAGATTGCTTGTCCTGTACAATGTCAAACTAAATAAAATACAGCCTGAAGCTAACAACGTGTAATATAATATAAAGTGATGTGATAAGTGCGGTGACACGTTATTTTGCTTCGAATCAACGTTTTGTAAGTTTGTTGATTTGAATTAGCGTTTTGAACTCTTGATTAAATTGAGAGTGTTTGTATTTTTAATTTATTTAATAATAATTGGGGCAATGAAATTTTTTATTTCTATTTTCTTTGCAGGACAGGTAGGACAGAAAGATAAATTTATGTATAATATGTGTTACAAATGCATTAAATTAAATAAACAAATCGGTGGTCAATCAGTCACGCTGAGGAAAGATTGTAGCTAATTGAAATATTTAAACAAATGAAGCTATTGAAAAACGGAAAAGTAAAATGTCTAAAAGTTTTTTAAACGTTTCAGGCTGAACTTGAAAAACTTATGAATTACGGTCGAACTTGAGTTTAATAATACTTACTCTCTCGGTGGTTCATGAGGTAGGTGGAGGTCAAAATCTGTAAAACTGATTTGCACTCGTTCTCTTCCTTTTCCAATGAATTTATAAACGCAGTACACAGTCGAAGGATAGGGTTCAGGGTAGTTCGGACTCGTGAATGTGCCATTCTTGGATCCTGTGCTGTTGATTTCTTGCCCACATGAGGAAGGGGCTGCAAGAAAAATAACATTTCATAAGTACTTTTTGTAGGTATAATATAAAAACAGCAAATATTTCTTTAAAATAACGTGAGTTTAACTTTAGAAACATTACAGTTCTACCATAAAAAAAGAGCTCCGACTGGCAGAGTGTCAAGAAGGATCCATTCATGTTCAAGGGAGGAACTGCTGGTGTAAGGAATGAGCCGTTTCTGTTCTCGTTTTAGTTCGTTTAGCATGCTAGATTTCTTCCGAACTGATGCTATATGCCAGTTTATAAATTAAGTTGATTTCAACAAAAAGGGAAGCCAAACTTCTGGTTCGCATCCTAACTAAGGCACCTGCAAAACGAACTTCCCTATATCTTGAATGAATTCGTCGTTTTCTGCCATGCGCAGAAGCTCCCAAGTGTCAAAACTCCGTGGTCGAACTATGCATTGCCAAGCAACGGAAAGTAACTTTAATTTATCTTTCCAAAAAAAGGATTTATTACATTTCCCAGCACAAGAGAATTTATAGATCATTTAATCGTCATGTTATCTTTAATAATCTTTATCAGCGTATTTTAATAACAGCTAAAAAATAAAAGCGGCTGCATTCCAGTTGTGATTATTTGCACTGCTAAAATATTTCTAAAACTGAGAGCGTTGTATATATTGTCAGCATAACGAACAAATGACAAATGTCTTGTAATTATCTGAAAGCTTCGTGAGGGGTTGACAGTTTTAACAGATCTTCCGTGACAGTTCTCATCTCTTCATACTAAGAATTAGATACTTCCTTGACATTTCATTTACTTTAAAAATAATGAAATTGCTTGGAAAGTTCAAGGAAGACAAAATTTTCAAGAATTTCGATGGGATTGTCCCTCCTACAATCACCTCTAGTGTCAAAGTTTGCTTTAATACGACTGTCTCAATAGCTGTATCATTTTTCATTTGGAGATCATTCCGCAACTGTAGTTCTAAAACAGTTGTATAGTTTTTAATAAAATGATCGTGTTAGAATTGGAGAACTAAAAGTTACGAGCACAAATGTTAATGTGTAGTTTCATGATTGTGAATCTTAGTTAATACTTTTTTCGTAACTGGATAAAGTTTATCTCATGAAAAATTGGAAGATTAATGTTAAGAAGTTTTGTTTTTGTTCCAAGTTCTTTTCCTGAGAAAAATATCTTGCTGAAGCTTTTGTCTCTAAAGGTGTTATACGGCAAAAATATATAAGGCAACCGGACTTCGCTTATACCCACTATCTATTGTGATTTTTTGTTTTTTTTTTGTGTTTTTTCTTTCTTTGGAAAAGATTAATTATTCTGACTTTTCTCGTAGTAAGATTTTTTAAAATACAGTATCTATGAAATTACTTTATGTGTCTTCATTTAATTCCTTGAAGAAAGAAAGTAAAATGCCATGAAATTGGTACAACAAAGTGTTTTGGGAAGAACAGAAAGTTTTCTTTTGAAAAATTACTTTTTGAATAAAACTTCTGCCAAGAAGAGATACTTTCTTCAGACAAAAGTTTTCCTCCCATATTTTTATTCCAACATTACTTTATTAAATAACGATTTCTATTTTCAGAGTAGAAAATTTAAATATAACAGAGTGGCAGCAAGAATACATTTTATTTGAAATAGATGCTTCTTGTGGACCAGTTTCTCGTCTGTTAGACTTGTTGTTTGTTATCCAAATACTTATACCGTTATAAATTGAATAAAATATTTTATAAACGATGCAAGTACAAAACATGTTAATGAGATGTTTTATTCGATAATGCCTAAAGCGAAAGCTATTATTAAAAAGAGGGTTTTTCTATTTTAATATAATTAAGGGGACTTGACACCTTTCAAATGTAGAAAATCGATCAAAATACCGATTTTTCAATTTTTTGCTTAAATGTAGTTTGACTCTCCTAGTATATCTGAGCAAAGTTTTAAACGATACAACCAATATAAATGTAGTTAAGAAGTAAGATAATTCAAATATTTCTGATGTTTTAGTAGGGTTTTGAATTCTTTAAACTGCGTTTTCTCGGTTTATGTTTTTTCGCAATATTGTAGTACTTAAAATGCTAAAACTTCTACATATATTCATGTAGCAACTTGAAATTTTTAGTGTGTGTTCAATATGATGTGCTTGATAAAATTAAGGATAACAAAACAAATTTAAAAAATGAAAAATGTAACAAAAGTTGCTTTTTTTCTGTGTTCTACCATTGATGTAACTTTAAAAACTTTTTTCTCAAAAACTAATTAATTAATAGCAAAACAAATCCCTAAAATTGTAAACCATACTATAATAAGTACTTTTAAAAATTTGGTTAAAAAAATCAAGAAATGAAGAAGAAGGAAATTTAAAATCGTTAAATTATTTTTAAAAAATTAAATTTTGAAATTTTCTGTTAGTTGAATTTGGATTTTTCACGTGAAAATCATTTTGTTGAACAATAGCACTTCATAATATACAAATGAAATAGGTAAAAGTTGTTAAATAAAATAAAATTGTCACAAGGTGCCAAGTCCCAAGTGTTGGTTTTGCATTTTCAATGTGAAAATTTATAACGTTAGTTTGCTTTAAAACGATGGAACTAGTCAAATTCCAGTGGTGTTTGCAAACTTTCAATGAGTTTATAATGTGGGTTTTGATTATTTTCTTATTTGTGTTTTGTTTTTTATTTTTTAATAATAAAGTAGTAAACATTGCGTATTTACCAAAAAAGTTTTTAAAGAATGCCTCCTTCTACACCAACTTGAAATATAACACTAAATGTTTCTTGAAAGCCTATTTATAAAATACACATCATTAATTGTTGATTTGGTCATTCTTAGCGATCCTTTCCACTCTGAGATCAATTTAGATGCTTATTATAGTTATAGCTACGTTTTTTTTTTCATGAATACTTTTTGCAAAATCAATGTTCTATAAAAATCTTTTTAATATTTCAAACTACTTTGATGCCGTAAAATGCATTATTAACATTGAAAACAATAAGACGTTATTGTTAATGCATTGTATTTTTTCAGTTTTAATAATGAAAGTATCTTTTCCTTTCGTCGCATCAGCAGCGAAACACTTTTCGTTTGGGTTCATTACAAAAACGTAAAAAAAAATCTACTTGAAAAATAATACCTTCTCTCTAGGTTTTTCTAGAAAAAAGAAAATTTACTAGCCTTAATGACATTTATTTCTTCTTAATACAATCTTTCTGATTTTTTGTTCGATATCTCCTACATCATCTAAAATAGTTATTTTTATCTTTTTCAATATCCAGTTTATCTTTCCTGGTAACTTGCACAAGTGTCATTTTAGCATTTTTCTTATTCTCAGTCGCGTTTTATGTCTTCAGTTCCTTCTCGCATTTTTCATTTTGCTTTTACAGTCTTGGCAATGTTTTTCATTTAGCTTTTTTATTTATTTATTTTTCATTTTTCTTTCTTTCTTCCTCCAAAATCATCATTTTCTACATTTTTCCTATTTTGTATTATTTTAGCATTAGTTCAGAAATTTTAGAAGCCATTTGACATTGCGAAGGAAGCAAAGATGTATATCTTTCACCCTTTGCAAAGATAATCAAAACTGTTTTACAGTTATTTTTTTACAACATTGTTTCAAAATTTTATAAGTTTCGTAAGAAGAATAACGGATGAAAATATAGATTTTAGCATTAGTTCTTTAAATAACTGCTAGAAGAACATATTGATCGAAATTATTTCTTTTGACAGTTCAACTTCAAAGCCCCAAAAAATAATTCGGAAAAGCAATAGTTTTTTAAATATATAAACAAGACAACGCTGCATGTATACTCGGCAAATAGGATGTCCTTTTATGTGTTTTATATGTTTAAATTGGAAAAGCATTTTTTTTTTGTTCCTGGTGAGTTTAACATTTTTTCTTACTGCAATGAGCACGAAAGTATGAATGCAAAAAAACTTAGTACAATAGTCAAGAATATGCTGTGTAAATATTCTAAAGATTCATGTATAATACACACACACGCTGGGTTTTATCAGTGCCAATCCATGGAGCAGAATCGTAGAACCTAGCACCACAAAGACTTCAGACCATGCAGCGATGCGTGAAGAGATGTTTACGGGGAATTTCGAGGCACTAACATGGTTGAGAAATCAAATTAAGGTTGGGATGTAGTGGAAACAACCAAGCATTTGAAGTGGATATTGAATGCAATGTATTGTAACTTGATTAAATTACAGCAGAAAGAGTTCTATAATAATGTACTGGTATTCTCGTTGCTCGAAGCTCAACCAGTCCTGAAGCTAGATGGTTCCTAGCTTGAACTAAGAAATTTCTATAGAGCTCGTTTGAAATTAATTGCAGCAGGTCATAGTACTTGGTAAAAACTAGAGAAGACCGTCATCTACCATTATATTGTTATCGATTGAAAGTAACAGTGTTACAAATGGATGTATGTGTTCAGGTGGATAGACATTTTGGTACACCAAAATTCAAATTCCAGTGTTACTGAAATATACAAAGTTATACATCGGAAGTTAAATTTTAAAATTTAATGCTTGATACGAAATACTTCTACATCCTAAACTTGAAGTTAGAATTAAATACATAAGTACAGACAAAACCATTTTGTACGGTTCATATGAAATGTACATTTTGCACTTAAATTTCTAGGTTTCTTTCGTTTGACCATGATTAAAAGCAACCCAAAAGATAAATAGGAGGCTCATAATGTGGCATGTTCGAAATTTGTGATGGTCGAATATCGGTGATTTACACCTAAAAGTCCATGTCAATAGCACTATTTTTGTGATGAAATATGAAGTTGAATAATGTGAAAACGTTGACGTGGATCAGTTTTAACTATAAGATAATATTTTCATATTAATCTTATCGATGGCCTAAAATGATAACCACGTAACTCAAAAAGCAAACTTTACAGGAAAAGGCAAAATAAAAACGTACCGGTTATTTAAAAGTAATAATAATTGCTCAGAAGTTTTCAGTACCAATATTTGTTATATTTTATAACAGCATGAATAAGATTATCATTTTATTTTAATTTAGTTATTTTTTGACCCTCAAGTATTGTGACACGAGCTTATCCATCTAATAATGTATAACAAATCACTTTTTTTTTTTTTGAGATGCGAGGTTTTCATTCTAGGCCGTCGATATATTCAATTTTTACATTTGGTTTCACTTGACCTCTTACCCCACGTTTCTGGGTTGAAACCAGGCCCAAGTCAGTAGATTTTCTAAATGCAGAAAAACGTCAACGTCTATGTTGTAAGCTTATGCAACATGTTAAAGATCCTTTTAGTATGTAGCTGGTATAGATACTCTCGGCTAAATTAAATTCCCAGTGCAATTTACCTTGTCAGAGTCCTGATGCCTCCATCTGAACTGGGCGTCAAAATTGCCAAGTGGCTAAGGGATTCTCCGCTAGTGGTGAAACATGAAAAAATGGTAGCAGTAACTGCGTAATGCACAAGGTTCATAAATTGCAAAGAAACATTACGCAGCCTTTTTGAAACAACAAACCTTTAAATTAACGAAAAAAAGACTTCATTTGACCTACGAGACCTGCTTCACGTCAAATTCTATTAGGTCAAATCTGCATTTAATAGCTGTTCTGCGTTTACTAGGCATGGGATTTTTTAATTCCTTTTTTATGCATAGCACATAAGAGTGCCTTGCATGTCATTATTTAATTTAATGTCAATTAAATTCCGTAGTTCCATTACTGCTCACATTTGGTCAACAGAAACTCTTCGTTAAGAGTTATTGTGTAATTTCTCACTTTTTCTTAGAATACCACAAGTTGTTGTGTCGGATCCAAGTTCATCCCTTGAAATCCTCCACAAATGCCCGACCAGAATAATCACAACTGGCAGAGTGCCGAGAAGAATATATTCATGTTCAAAAGAGAAACTGCTGGTATAAGTAATATACTGTATTCTGTTCTCGTTTTAGTTTAGCATATTTGGTTTCTTCCTAACTGATGCTACTTCGAGTTTAAAAATTTGGTTGCTTTCAACAAACAAAGAAGCAAACATTCTGATTCGTGTGCAAATAAACGCACCTTCAAGACGAACTTCTCTAAAACTTCAATGGATTCGTCCTTTTCTGCCATTCGCAGAAGCGCCCAAGTGTCATAAGGTCGTGGTCGAACTGTACCTGATATCGCAGTGCACTCATACCTCCCCTTTCCCTCAAAAAATCAAGTGCGCTACCTCCCCGATCGCGCAATCTCACCAGGTTTTACCTTAACCCTTTATCTACTGACGGTACTTATAAGTACGATTTTCTATAAATTCCATCCAGAAATCATTTCTGCCAATATTCTGATGGTACTTTGCAGGAACACTTTGCAGGTTCCACTTTTTCAGGATACATATCAGCAAGGGTGCTATAAAGAGTATTTTAGCGAAGAAAGGAAGATAGTTTTGAAACCGATGTGGTGTTTTGAACTGCCATTTTGTTCAGATTGCTCCTTAGATAGAGTTTCGTTCCACAAAAGCAGTAAAATTCAAGAATTAACTCACTGATTATTTTTAATGTGTTAGTTAAGAACTTAGAAAACTATTTGACGAAATATTTTGATTAAAAAGTGTACGTAATTAATTTCACAGTTAAAATACTCTGTGGCGCTTATTAGCTGTAAATAAATAAATTCTTATAGACTGAGAGGTTTATTTATGTAAATCCCTTAATTTTCAGTGTAAGTACCCAGACATTCTATTCATGTAAAAAAATACTGCAGATCATTATGCCGTAGATAAAGGATTAAGCTATGGTAAACGAGTAAACGAGTGGGTATTTAAACATACCCACGTATACTGACCTCCTAAGAAAGAAAGTCATGTCAGAAAAAGTTAACTGTTAAGCATTACAATTTTTCTAAATATTTGTTTCTCATTTTTTGACAGTTACACTTTCTTCTCCTAGAAATTGAAATAGCCATTAACTACGTATATTGTAAATTTAGTTGATGATTTATACTAGAGAGGAAATGTTTCGAAAAAGAATTGAGATTCTCTCTTTTTGCTTAACACGTTCACGCCGGGGCAAATATCTACGTTTTTCCGCGTGAGGCGGGACTGTCTTGTATCCTTACGCTTCGTGAAAGCCTTCGCATTTTTATATATAATGTTGAGAAAAAATAAAATAAACTTATTCTTTAACGACTTCTTTTCTGAAAACACAGTGACTAACCTGTGATGCACGCCGCCCCACGGGATAGTTAAGCGAGACCCACTTGTGGGTCACGCCGCCCCACGGAGCAGTCAAGCGTGACCCACCGGTGGGTCACGCCGCCCCACAGAACAGTCAAGTGTGACCCACCGGTGCGTCACACCGACGTGAACGTGTTAATAGAGCAGTATGAACCGGGTAGAATGGCAAATAATTATAGTAACTGAAACGCTTTGTACAACACTTTTAAGACTCCTTTGTAAATTCATATCAATAGAAAATAAAACATTAATGGAGAATAATAGCCTTAAAATATTGCTATTGTTTCATAATGGCCTAACAGACTGTTTTGTAATCTAATTCTAGGTTATTAATATTAATTGGATAAAGATTCGCTTACGATTACTTAAAACAAAAATTTAAACAGCTTAGCTCCTAAAAATTAATATAGTGCTTCCTGAATACGCTTATAATTTACATACAGTTATATAAACGTGAATGATGCTTTTCCTACTTGTGGAATATTCATATCAATTGTAATTTTTCGTCAATATAATTTTTATAACTGAAATTTCTGCGCAAATTTGTTTGCCCACCATTCAAGATTAAATTTAAATCAAGAATAGTATTTTTCTTTGAAAACAAACCTCATCAATATACAATATAGTACCTAACAAGAAAGTTAAATAAAGTTATCTGTAACTTTTCTTACTTTCTCGAAACTTGAAAAATAATCATGCTATTAAATGAAACTTCTCAAGTGAATGCATGATGTATTCATAAATATTCCTTTTAGGGAGTACTCAGCTAATATTCAAATATCGAAATTTCAAATGAGTTATTCATGTATTTTTGATATCTGCATAAAATTCTGCAGAGTTTTAATAATGTGTGCTCCTTTTATCCAGTAAAGAAAGAGAAATTTTGGTCGGCCGGGTAAATGAACAATAAGAAAGCCATGTAAGTTGAATAATATACATGAGCCGCAAAATTACACGCCTTCCCAGCGAAACCACAGAAAATAATAAAAGCACCTCATTAAAGAAAATAGGAACAAAGATGTTCTCATTAAAGGATAATGTAAAGATCATTTACATAAATTTAAAAGTCTTTTCACTAATGGCAAATTCATTTCACCCAACTTTCTTTTCATAAAAGTCTTTCAACTCATGCGGCTTTGTAGTATGCAGGATATTCTAAAATTCGTGTTTCGCGCCAGTACATAAACTGCCATTAACGATCTCAGAAATGTAATTTCTGCTCGGAATTAATAGCAATTAACTTGACCTAATTCAGAGCCTTGTGTTCAATGAGAATTAAGAACGTAAAAGGAAACATATTTTACTTTCATTCTGAATTGAACTGCTCTTTTTCGAATTTTAAGAGACTATTTTTTATGTTTATTTTCCCAAGACATTTTTATAAGGAACGATAAAAACCAAAAGTGTTTTTAAAAAATAAATTTACAATAGGTAAGTTGTCATTTCAAACGTGTTTATTTTTGACGTTATACAAAATATACTGATTAGACGCAAATGTAATTTTAAATTCGCTAGAAAGTGTTATTCTAGTCTTTAACCCTTATTCTCATAAAGTAGCATAATATGCTACCTGGGGTTTTCCCCTACTTTCTATTTGCTAAGTGACGTCAGCGCTTATGTTGCATTGTTATTTGCTAGCCCTTATTCGCATGAAGTAGCATATATGCTACTTTATGAGAATAAGGGTTAAATGACATAACTTGTTTTACCATTATCAGCTGCACATATCAGCTGTCTTGCTGATTTATTTTTCACTTGTATATTAAAAGAAAACATATTTTACTTTTATGATGATATTTTAAGATGGTGGTACTACGGTTTTATATTCTCATTTTCGCGAAAGTTACTAATAATTCATTTGACTTATTTTTATAGCTGTATATTTGCTATCTTTTCGACAGCAATGAACCGTGAGCATTACCTAAATAATCTTTTTATGGAATAACTAGCGAAGTATTATTTAAATTCCTTGTGCTTCGTGCGCCGGCTGTTAAATAGCAGGCATGTTTTACGTAAGAATTAGCAATTTCAAATATTTACTGTATTAAAAACTATGTCAATGATTGAACATTAACATATAACTTCAAAGAGTAAATGAATTAGGGTCTTTTATTCACCAACTTCACAAAGTGTGCTATCTTGGTTAATATTATTTTTTCATTGTATTCGGGTCCAATAGGGTCTTAAGATGGTGGAGACTGTGCGAACAATGTTCTGTGAACTTTCCTAATAACGACAGCTCTAATCTTCAAACTGACTTGGTTTATTTGGTTCTTTATTGTAGATTTAGTATACCATCTGTAGACTAATAATAAACCTTCACGTATTCCTGCGAAAACAAGGTAAAACCGGCTCTAAGGACAATGAGGACTTCTGAAATCTAAAAAGAGGGGGGATCTTTTGAAGCCTTTACTGCCACTGCGATGAAATTAAATTACTTCTGTTGACTAAATTTCGTGATGGAAAACCACTTGGTGAAAGGTTGTATAATTCATTTCGCCAAATGGTAACGTGTAGGTCAGAATCTGTTTCATGTTAAGAGCCTAAATGTAACCCTAACGATCAGTCTAGTATTATTTTTAGTCTATGGTGCATCCTCTGGAGCTTTCATGTTGTATTGGTATGCATGACTAGTAACAATAAGGTAATGAATCTTTTAGTTGGTAATCAGGATTTCACAGGGTCACTAGAACTCGACATATTGGACAAAAGCGTACCTAGCTTCTGTACTTGGGCATTTTTTAAAAATCTTGTTCATATTTACGTTCTTTTGTTTATGGGAGACATTTAAATGCTTATCGCTAAGTAACTTCAGAATTCGCATATACGTTTTTGTCTCATAGCTTGTTTCATGCACTAAAGAGATTTCTTGTAATTCCGCCACACATGTTTGCAATTTTCTTAGCAAATTTCCTTTATTTAGCTGTTTCTCTTTAACTTCCTCCTCAGTCTGTAATTGAGAAAATCGTTATTTTGAGTTAGAGACGTTGCAAAATAATTTTCCCTTTTTTCATTCAAGTTAGCTACTATAATATGGACAAAAAAAGACATTATGACATTGGAATGTGAATTGAGAATTTGGCAATAGCAAGTCGAAGTCAATTTGCTCATTTGCAAAGGAAGGAATCAATACTAGCTTTCCACCAAATGCTTGTTCTTCCTCTCAGATACGTAAAAGCTTTGATCCTCTGATAATGGCGATAACAATAGGGAGAAATTGCTAGGAATTTGCTGCCGCATACCTATTTGGGAAAATCTGATACGTAGTTCTCGAATAACTTGGCGAGGATTGATCTTAAAATAACATTCAAGGAGAGCACTTGTAGCCAATAAAACTGAAACATAAACATTTATTGGACATATAGGTCAATTTGAAAAGAGAAAAAAACGGACATTTTTTGAAAGCGAAGTTTGGAAAAGTTTTTTGGCCGCCGTTAAAGTTTATTTTCGCTTCAAAACATTCCTTAAATCTCACAATAAAATATGAAATCAAGATCGCTACATACTTCAGAATGAGAAAATCTAAAAGAGTGTAATAGTTTGGACAAGAAGAAAATGTTGCCTTTTCCGTTTAATTTTAAAATAAAAATTGACTTGGGGTCAAGTAGTAGAAAAAAGTAGTTGAAAACAATTCTGCAATAAATTAACTTCAATCAGAATTAATTTGCTCATTTGAGGATTTTTCCCTGAATAAAAATTCTACTAAATTGTGTTAGCTCAAAATAACGTTACATAAGACGAAAAAATAATAAACCTCACGAAATAGATCATTAGAAAAATAATGAAATAATGATTTGTTCAGTTGATCGATAAAAGGTTTTTAGTTAATTCATGAAAGTAGTAGTAATTGGTTTTAAGTAACCAACCTGTAGAGTTTGCGATCACAAATTTAAAATTTATAGGTAGGAAAACGAAAAGATGTTGGTTCATATATATATATATATATATATATATATATATTTAAACTTTTTAAAAAAGGAAGAAGTTTCTTAAACATATGAAAAGCGAATCAATAAAATCTGAACAACTTATTTTCGTGTATCCTATTGACATTAAACAAACTAAATCATTTTTTGACTTGGTGTTAAAAGAAGTGGTTTAAGATATCGAAAAGCTATTTATTTTTAAATATTTACAGAGAAGTTTTTTCTGAAACTAATTGTTGAAATTAACTTTCCATGTTCAGAGTTTTAAAAAACAACTAGATTGGAAACATTATATGTCAAAATATGTAGATCTGTGAATTTGTATACTGTGTTTTTTACACAAGCTTATAACTACTGGTAAATATAAAGAAAAGAAACTTGTTTTTCTTTTATTTTTATTTATTTATTTATTTAAATTTTCATTTTTTTGCAAATGAGGAAAAAACATGATAGCCACGTTCTTGGTCAAAATTTTTATATTCGGTGACTGTTAAATAAACTCAAGTGTATATAACCGCATAGATTGAAAATATTCAGCTTACATCAAATTTAGTGGTTTCGCATAAGACGTTCATTAATTATTAACTCAAAATTTTACTATCATTCCCTGAATATTAAAATCCTTTGCATCCTTCCCAAACCTTTCTCCTAGTTAAATTAATTACCTTCAGACTATACATCTTTGTTATATCTAATATCTAGTTATAGCTAAGTAACGGAGCACATAAAGTAATTAATCCACATATCTATAACAACATTGTTCTCTAAAATTTGATAGTTTGCTGAAGTAACTGTGAAATTTTAATTTATCCATTAAACACTAATACTCAACATAATGTCTGCACGAATACTACAAAACTTTTTCCTCTCCTCTAAAATGATTAAAAGGCCCGTCCATTTTCTTCTAAAAGCGTACGATAATGGTATTCAAGTAGCTAAGCCTTAGAGACGTGTGCTTAAGCGTCTTTCTCATGTCTTTGAAAGCCCGTAACACTCCACGAACGCGACATAGTGAAAGAAGTTCCAAGCTCCTAAGAATCTGATAAATATTAATGAGGATGTTATCCAACATGTCGGATGGCTAAAGTACTTTTATGGATGAATATTCAAATATTAACCTCGCAAAAAGGAACCATTCAATGGTTATGATGTGTGTTGAGTAAGAGGGAACTGGTGCTTGTGCACTCTGAAAAATTCAGGAAAATTTTAAGTTGAAAAGTTCTGGTCATCCACGTTGCTAATACGTTTTACCGGAAAAATTACAGTATTTAAAAAGCTTTTGAATAAACAAATTTTTGCATGTAGTTCATTTGAATCTTATACTTTATTCTTAATTATTATTATATTCTGTCTGTACCTAAGAGGCCATAGTATATTTGTCCATTTTTCAATTTTATGCGACTTTACACTTGATGGACGTGCATATTACCAACGACAAAGCCACTATCTACAGTGGCGCTGAACTTTTAAAATAGACATCCTTATTCTAAGGTTCACACGGAAAAGGCTAGTCATATAGAACTAAAAATGTTTATTTTTTAAAATTCATCGCAAAATCACGAAAAATGGACTTGAGATACATATTAGTGTTGTATTGTAGTGCCTGTTTATTTTCTACTTCAAATAGCTACCTCATGTCAATTTTATATGTACCTTTAAATAACAATGGAAGTGTTAAGTTAAAAAATTTCACGTTATTTATAGCACAAATGCATGAGATATGTTTCGGGATTACTTGGAATCCCTTTTTTAATGCGATACTGGATAATCTAGATGCAACAACCCCATCCAAATGAAACAGCCATAAATAGAAGCTCCACTATCGCATTGGAAAAGGGATTTCAAGCAATCCCGAAACATTTGTCATGCATTTTAATGCTTATTTGTGCTATAAATAAGGTGCATTTATTTTTAACTTGTGCACAAAGTTCCTTTTATTAATTATAGAAGTGTTGTTTAGAAATTTGCATTCAGAATCCGTATAAATATGAAAACAAATTATGCAGATTTTTTTTTTTTTTTGTGCGATCTTGGTTTAAACTACATCTTATGTACTAATTAAAAACTATTTGTACTTTGCACACCGTTTTGTTCCTTCTTTCTTAAATATACTTAAGAACAATTTTACATATTTTATGCATTCAAGTTTTATAAAATCAGCTCTCTTTATTAAAAGCATCCTCATTTCTTTTTGAAAAGTCTTCATTCTTTATCTTCGTAAAATATCTTCCACGTTCTGCGAAGTTTGCTTCATTTCTCATAGACGTACTGAACACAAGACACGTACCGACAAATTCAATGAACGATATTGATCTGATTTGATTATGTCCTCTGAAAATGACGCTGTATCCTAAAGATATTTTTATTCCAAAGAGAAAATTGTGAACGGTCCACGGAATAAAGTTGTTTACTTTTATATTCAAAACAAAAAAAAAACTTTGGATGATCAAAAATTTACTGTTATTTTATTTAAAAATCCGTTTCCGAAAGGAGCGTAAACATTAAATTGATTTATATTTGCTTTTTAGTTTTCAGTAGTTCATATAAACTTCTTTTTCTTCAAAGGGGAAAAAATTACTGATTAATAATTATATAATTAGGTGCATACATTTAAAAGAATATCAACAAATTTCATTATCTCTAAATATATTGTTTTGTAGCCCAAAAGCAAAGCATTTATTCTTTTATCATTAGATAATAAATCGTTTTAATGATCAGTTTTTAGTTAATTTTTACTTTCTGGCGATAAAATACAAATGAGGGCTTCCTTAACTTATCAGCTTTTATTTGGAACTTTTTTTTTTAATGGTAGCTTTTATAATTGTATCATTTCGTCTATGCTGTTTCAACTATGGTTTTCTAACTGATTTTGTTGCGTATCCGAATAAATTTTCAATCTATGATTATAAAGTTCAAGATAGTACACTGTCAAATTAGTGCTTAAAAATGAGAAAATGCGCTTGATTTTTTTAAAAGTAGTTTTGATTATAAAATGATTAATAAATTGTAAATAAATACTTTAACGCCAAATATACATTTTTAAAAGAGAGACAACGAGGTAACGTCCTAATTTTCTAATTTGCAATGACTTGTTCACCAGGTTTTGAGGTAATTGCGGTTGCTCAGAATAGGTTCTGTGACATACTTTTCACGAAGTATTATTACTTTCGGGCAGATGTTGTTCTGCAAATATACGAATAAATTTCTACTTTAATAACTGAGAAAATTTTGGAATTTCTGAAACAGCTTTCGTAGAAATAAATTTAAATTTCATCTGAGTCAAAAAAGAAACAAACATGGCATGAAAGGATCTACATTAAAAAATATTTAAAAGCATTGTGTGTGTGTTTATATATATATATATATTTCTAAACATAAAATCATTCTTTTTTATCATAAATGTGTTCGAACAAAGCATTCTTAATGGACAATGAGAGATTTTTTCTTTGTTTAGTTCGCCGGAAAGGGTCTCACAAAATATGAAGCAACTGTAGGACACTTTTAAAAAAAGTAAGATAAACAAAGAAAAAAGAAAGATTAGATTTAGTGTAGTGACGCAAGTAAAGAAGCAATCAGTAATCGATTTTGAGAGAACAGTTTCAAAACTTTTTTTTTTAAGAAGAAAACAAAAGCTTTTCCTGGAAAAGTGAAAATGTTTCCAAAAGTACTTGCCCAGTTTGTAGTATCTTTACAAAATGAAAGGGAAAACTTAATAATGATGAAAACGAAAAACACCTGTGCTTTCGTCTTCGTTGATAGCAGTTTGAGGTCTCCTGCCTTTTGACTGGCACAAAAAATAAAACATCCTCGAAAACGGAAATTAATTGTAAAATTTTGAAAATATTCATTTTGTAGAACAGTAAAGCACCGAGTATCCGGAATCCGATTATCCGTCGTCCTTTTTTTTTTCTACGAAAATCCGTCTTTAGGTTCAGTGTATGCATTACAGGAAATAAATTCTATATGTACTTCTGTATAACTTAGAAGCAATTTTATGGAAAATAAAATTAACTTCTAAAAAACCATTTGTAATATGTTAAAATACACACGATTACAACTAGCATTCCCAATCCTCGGAAACGTGTAAAGAGAATTTATCTGTAAATGTTGTTGTAGCCGTTGTGTAAAGTTGTCCTTTTATACTGATCTTTTAATAATCAGATCTGTCACAGTCCCGAACAGTCCGGATAATAGACGCTCTACTATATTATTATAAAATAACAGCTCGGTGTGTACTAAAACTCTAAAGACCACAGTTAAGGCGAAAAAGCTGTTTTTCCCCCAATTAAGAGTCGAATTGATAGCAGTTTTAAAATAAAATAAAGAATTCAATTTAAAATTACAAGTCAGTTTATGTACTAAAAAAAAGTTAAGAGTCGACGTCTTAGCTGTGTTATAATTTAAAGCTCAGTCAGCTCGTTAGTATTATCAAAGGTTTAAATTGTGTAACTTTCTAAATAAAGATTTTAAATCGAGTCAGCTCGTTAGTATTATCAAAAGTTTAAATTGTGAAAATATCTAAATAAGGATTTAAAATTGAGTCGGCTTGTTAGTCCAATCAAAAAGACACAAAATATTTAATTAGAAAACTTTTTCCAACAGAAATCTTGAAGCTGAGAAGCCGGGCGCGAAACAAGTTGCTTATTAACGGCGGAGATATAGATTTCAGTTAATCAATGATTCACTTTGATGAAGTGATTACTATTGCAAATTTCACCTTTCCTGGTAAAATCAATGTGTCAATCCCTCGAACTTCTTCAGTGGCCGCGCCTTCCATCGATCCAATTTTATCGAACTTGCTTACAGTGCCTCTTGACTGTACATTTCTATTTAAGGGATGATTCAAAACGAGGCTCTAAACTTTCCCTTTCGCTCCGGACGTCACAAAAATTTCAATTTCGTTTCGGGATTTTTGACGCCTGCAACAGCTTGCTCTGTCCTTAACATACCCATGCTCAAAATAAAAGGTGAAAGAGAAAGAAGAAACAATTGTCAACGTATATTCAAGAAAAGTTGCGTGCAATTACTTATTCTAATAAAGTGAATGATTTCTATTATATTACCAAACGTTCCTTGGAATTATTTCATCTTACGATAAATCTTTATCTTTCAATTGTACTACTAATAAAAGACCAAGAAATAACAAAATTAATATTTTCGCTTAGTTTTCATAAAATCAAAAAGTAAAGTGATACCTCTTATTGAGTTGCAAAAGTAGAGAGCTTATTCAGTTTAGAAAAATCGTGTGAGGTCACCTTGTCAAATACCATTGATAATTTAAGAGCAGTTATTTACCTTATTTACTCGAATCGAACACTCACTTTTGTAATCATAAATCTGGATGCGCAACATATAAACGAAGACAAACCAAGAAGATTTCTTCCTAGCTGTCACCTCGCTTGTCCTCCCTTTAAAGTACCTTAAAACTGACCTCAAGTATATATTGTTATGTTGCTATGCTCCCAACGCTGTTAAAAATGATGTACTTAAAATGAGAAAATGTACCTTCTTATTTTTTAAGTAATTTTGACTTAAAATGATCAAGCGCCGTTCTCAGTTTTAAATACCGATGCTTACTTAGAAATTGTAGTTCCAGAAAGGGCAAGTATTAACTGCAATAAATTAAAAATATAAAGAGCAACTTTACGTTCATAATTAACCCAGGTCTTTTTTTAACGATTATTTCTTAAGAATATTATCATATCAAAACTAAGGAACTATTTACCTCGCCAAGAGGTCAGAACGATTCAAGAAAGTGACTAGTCTGTTTGTCTCTTCAGAGCAGGAATATGAGATGAATAATTCGTTGGATTAGGAGCAGACTGGGATACGAAGAAATTTGCCACAGAAGTACTTTATCACATGCAGCTGGTACGTCTGGAAGCTATGTAATTTAACTGTCTCCCTCACAATGCGGTGTCTTCCTGGCAGAGTGGTTAGATGATTATCTAAGAGTGAGAACAGTCCACGTTCAAACCCCAAGTGAGGAAACTTTTTTTTTTTAGCGGTCTCAAAAATGATCCAGACAAAAGAAAATAAGATTTTTATTTTTAATAAGGCATTTTAAATTATAATCAAGTGTTACAAATTTCAACATTACACACAAAAAAAACGTTTGGAGTCGCAAGGCATTTTATTTACACTTCCAGTATTTAGAGGTTCACAAAACTTTTAGAGTTGAGAATGTTTGGATTGGGGGACGCTTTTAAAATATGTTTTACCTCGAAAAAATGAGATGCACTGTAAGTTCTAACTAATGTGAAAGATATACGATAGTTCAATAAAGTGTTGTGTAACTATTGATTAAAAACACAAGTTTTTAAAAAGATTTTTTCTCTTTTTTTAATCAGTCAGATGATTTTGTGCGCAAAATGTATGGAATGAGTTGCACTAAAATGAAATTAACGGTTTTTGTCTCCAAAGCACGTGACGTGTCTACTTGCGATAGAAGTTATTGCTTAAGTTTTGCTCTGCAGTAATGTTTGATATGAACCAAACCACGATAACTGGGATTTTTCTCCCCTCCGCAATGAATTTCACTTTTTTTTTTCACTCTTTCATTTTGTAGTAAGTTCAATTTCCATGTGGGAATGTTTTTAGCGTTCCTTATGCACTCGTGAAAAACATTGAACTAGGCAAATTATTAATAGTTCGAAGTATTTAAGTGAAAGAAAAAACAACGTTCGTTGCGGAGGGGACACGTTGTTATGGTGGTTTCACCCATATGTGCGTTTTCCTTGCCCACCTTGAGCTGAATTACTTACATACGTACTTTAACTACTCTTTGAGCAACATTAATTTACAAAATAAAATTGAATGAATATATGCAACCAAACTATAATTAATTTGCACGATCACACGAAATTAGTTCACAAACGAACGAATTTTTTTTCTAAACATTAATACTTAATTGCGAAGCCTCAAAAACAAAATGAAAAAAAAACCCCAAGAATGTTTCAAAAAAAGATTCAATGCTTTATTATATTTTAAGGCTAACATTTAAACCCAAGTTAAATTTTAAGCCCGCTTCTACCAACTAACAATGTTGTTTATAATGACTTTTAAAAACTATTAAAAACAGTACATTTAAAATTCATAAAGTTTATTCACCATTTCTTAAAATATCCTTCAAAATTATGATAATACTTCGCAAAAATCTTGTAAAAAAAAAAACGTATTTCATTCAATCACGTCAAAAGATAAAATGCACTATAATTAGCTACCCTGATTTGCCTTCAAGAAAAAAAATGAGACTTAAAATATGTCTTTCTGACTTGGAGTTATAAGAAGCTTTTATTTTTCTTCTTGATTCGCATCTAATTTCGGAAACACCAATCGAGCAATAAGCAAATGCTTGTTGGGACATTTAAAATAGAAATGTTATATGCGTTTAAAAAAGAGGTAAACAAAATAGTGCCCGAAAAGCTACTGGTAATCACAAGTCATTTAAAACTTTTCGCAAACTTTGATGAGAAGCAGGTGTAATTTCATAGCTAAATGGGGCAAAGCGGTATATTTTTTTAAATCCGTTCCTTGTAAATTATGTGGGGGAAATAATTAATGTTGACCTAAATAAAAGTGTTTTTCTTGCCTATCATACATAAAAATAATATCTTCTTAAAATTGTTGAAAAGATACTAATATTTAAAAACACTAAATATGAGTTTCAAAAATGTCGCTATAAAAAGTATCCACATCAGTTCCTATCGCTATTTCCCAAAAGCTATTTGTGCAAATTAAAAAATAAATTAAATAAAAGTAAATGGATTGTTTTCCTTAAATTCAATAAATTAGCATTTTCTTCTAAATTTAATGAAGCAATATTATGGACATTGAGATAAGATTTCTTTGCTCTTGATGATTTTCGGAAGAAAACGCATTATTTTTGCCTCATTTTAGTTTTATTTTCTAACTAGTTTGCTTATTATTTTGCTTCATTTACTTTTGATGCCATATGTTGCATAATTTTATTTAATAGCTTTTTCCATACATTTTAATAGGCACCTAATTGTTCTCTGGCATCAAAGCAATTTTGCTACATTTGGACTTAGTGCATGTAAAATGTGAAATTATGCATTAAACTCTTCTTTTTTTGCCTCTAAAATTCCGAAAATTAAAACTACTAAGTCTGATTTTTGAAAGGAAAAAAAAAATTCTCAAAACTAAAGCAAAATCTTCAGATTTTCGTTTTATGCACTTAAGGGAAAAGCACTTGATTACTGAAAAAAACACACTATTTTACAAACTAATGGAACGACAGATGTTATTAAAAATAACTTATTAAGCCAATAATTTTAAATAAAAATTATTCTACTCTTTTTACCTCTAAAATTCCGAAAATTAAAACTACTAAGTCTGATTTTTGAAAGGAAAAACAATGATCAAAATTAAAAGCAGTTTCTTCAGATTTACGTTTTATGCACTTAAGTGAAACGCAGTTGGTTACTGAAGAAACACTATTTTCCAAACTAATGGAGCGAGGTATTTTATTTAAAAAAATGTATTAAGCCATAAATTTTGGATAAAATTACCAATGAGAGACACTTTATAATTCCAATAATAATAATCTAAATGAGACCCTTGAAGTCGTTTTCTACTTACCTCTGTTATTTTACATCTTTCTTATATAGCTTCAATTTTACTGCATTTTAAAAAGAAATAAAAGGTGATATTTTAAATTCGAATAGCTTTTGACGTTTTACTTTCCGGCGAAAGAGCTTAAAAGATAAAAACGGAAAGAAAATGTTTCGAAAGTATTCGAAATTTTCTTGTAGTTTAAACTAGTTTCCTAACTTTTCCAGTTAGAACGAAAGCCAAATGAACTCTGACAAAATGCGCATGCATTTTCAAAGTTAATTAGATAAAATAAACGTAACATCGCATTCTTCGTTAAATCTTGTTTTTATCTGTGTCTTTCTAAGATTGCCATGTTTTTTACTGTGATGGTTTTTGTAAAATGTTGTATACATTACTTTAGTATTAAAAAGTACACTGCTTTTGAAAAAAAAAGCCAAAGATAATTTTAAGTAATGTAAAATGCAAAGTATTGCCACATTATAAAACGTTACGAAATTGAACAATTTACTACTTTTGATAATTTTTATGCAAAAAACAATCATATTTTATCTGCATTCTGATAATGTAGTCGCTCTACGGATACATAAAAAAAAATTTCGTTTAACAACGTTAAGTTTCCGCTCTTGAAAACTCCATAACTTCATCCATGACTCTAGAATAGGTGTGAAATACACGTACATAAGATCAGTTTCTTATATAGGTCAAACGAGGCGAGCTCTCAAAATTTGCATGAAGGAACAAGAGCATTAGCGTATTAAAGTCAAATGGTGCTCAATATTGTTACAGTTCCCTCCATTCGTTTGATTTTAAATTAGGTAAAGTGGTGCAGAAATGCTAACGTCCATAGAAACAGGAACTCTGGGAAACATTTCATACTTAGAAGCTTCTTTCAACTTAGTAAATAATGTAATTTTTGTTTCCCCCCCCCCCCCTTTTTTTTTTCTTTTTTTTTTTCTAAATGTGTTTCGTTTTAGAAACTTCTTTGCGGCTTGACATAAGAAAATGACAGGTTATTTTGCTAGTTTCCGTTCTGAATGATTGTAGGCACTTAGGTTTACTTCTCGAGTTCGGTTTCAGCATTATTTTATATTCTCATTTTTCATGCATTGCAACTTCAAACCCTCTTATACAATTTTCATTGTAGATTTGTGTTTTAATACGCTGCTTTTTTTCTGACCTGCCACTTTCTTGTCCCATTAGGAGGTAAGTAGTAAAAAAAAACCTATTTAAAGTAAATATTTCCTTATTGTAAGATATTGCATTATCACTTTTTCCCATCTGTTGCTCTTGTCCTTTTATTTTGTTACTTTTATTAGTGTCAGTTAAATTTTGTACAACCACGAAACTAAATTTCCTTTTAAAAAAATGCAGATAAAAAACTAAAAGGTTATGTCTAAAAAGACTTTGTGAGAAATGAGAACCAGTCTTTAAAGAGTTCGATTCATTTATATAAAATATTATATATAGAGAGCTATTCTTGCAGCTATATTTTCTTAGTTTATCATTAAGCTGAAACAGTACAGTATTATAAGCAAGTAAACGAAAGATTGCACTCTTGTACATAATTTAACCTCAAAATATCATCATAAATTGTAATTCCTTGAACTGCTCTTTAAACATACATCAGGAAAAAACTAATAATTACACCCATGAATCATTTTAATTGAACTTGTAATTAACATCAAAATACTTCAATTTGAAACTAATTATTTTGAACCATTAGAAGAAATTAAAAATACGGCGTTTTTAGTTTGCATGTTAAATTAAATTGAAATATATTTTGCTGAAAGGGACTTGCTAAAAATAACCTGCGTTTTTAATTAACTTCTAATCATAAATGCTTCTCAGAATATAATAATTAAAGAAACTAATATTATTTTACTTCGCTTGTTTATCAGACATAAGAACCTTGCAAATTTAGCGAAAGATAATTTAAAACATACTAATAAAAAATGTAACAGTTTTACTCATAAATAAAAACATGACTCTAATAATATTTTATATTATAAAATAAAAGCTGTGTGTAAAATAAATCCAATGAATGGCTTTAGTTTTTAATGCGCTAAAGAATTAACTAAAGCGTTTTTAAAGCTTTGTTTTTTAACAAAAAATCTACTACATAATCACGCAAAAGAAGCAACGTAAGAATATATAAAACCATCGGTCAATAGCAAGACTTAATCAAGAAAGGAAAGAACCATATAAAACGGACACAGTGTATGCATATCATAACGTTATATTTGTTACAATCCTAAATTTTTTTCATTTTTAAATACGACATTTTTGTTAAAGTAATTGTGGCAACATTTTTGGTAATAATTTATCTTACTAGCGAAATCCTATTTTCCTAGACATATACTTATCACGAATTTTCATTTTAGATCGAAAAAGGTCTTTTATATTTTTTTGCATAAAATTGTAATTTGTTACATTTTAACAAACATTAGCAGTTTTAGCATTAAATGCAATTTTTAAACAATTGAACAACAATTAAAGTCAGACAATTGAAGTTTAGATGAGTTTTTTAGTGATAATGATATTTAAATAATGGTATAAATATATTCCGTTGGAGTAGAGAGTATCTTGGATATATAACGTTGGTTATTAACAAAACTTGTGAAATACGTTTTAATTAAACGCTTCTTCCGTGCGGCATTTTCTAAAAAAATTAATAAACTAAAATTTATTGAAACTTAAAATAATTCATACTCATGAATACAGATTTGGAAAGTTTTCTTTCCCTTTTGCAATATGTTTCATGAATCAAAATTAAAAATCTTCTGGTTCCCTAATCACTGGCTCTTGATATGCATAGAAAATATTGGATGACAAAATTTTCCGGTATCAGGTTTAACAGACAGCTTATGATTATTTATAGCGCATCTCTTAGGGAATGCACAGTGTTAAGAGAAAACACAACTGGTAAACTGATAATAGTCAAAGGAATTATTCTAGCATTTAATTAAAGTGTTTTTTTTTTATTCTTGATTGACAGCCACTTAGTATTTCATGGAGATTTAAGAAAAGTAATTCAAATTTATATCCAGTTAATTTATGAAGAAATTTTGTGGATAATGCCAATATAAATGGCTGACTAAGATGCAATAGCTCTTAAAATTCTACACCTTTTTTTTCTATAACATTTCGCTCATTCGCCCGCTTTCAAGATAATAACGAAAACAACCTGCAAACTCAAATTTGCATTTAGTTGTTGTAGGTAGTTAAAAAGCAATTTATTGCAGATATTAAAATCCTAAATTCGAATGAAAAAGTTAAAAATAAAATGGATAAAAACACAAGTGTGTAACTTGTGTTTTTATCCATTTTATTTAACATTTTCTTATTGCTGACTAGAAAACAACAAAGATAATTTTATACTGTAAAAATATGGTGAATAAATGACATGAGATAAGTAACACTGAGTAGAAGGAAGAACAACTTCATCATCATTTATGTGTGCTTAGCGTGAAAAGACTGTGCCATAGCTTTACTACTCTGCACGGAAGGATGCTTAGATACAAAGACTTTCAAAATTGTAAACTTTGATTTAAACTGTTAAGAATTGAAATTATAGTAAATGTTTTATTCTTCCTGTACCATTAAATAATGTGCATTTTTCTTTGAAACTTCATAAAAAAATAGGAGGTAAAAAATCATTAGAAAAACCTTCGGTAACTTAAAAGAGCGTTCCAACTTATGAGTCAAAAATTTATATTACGTCTCCATTATGCTAATAGTAAAATTTAAAATTATTTCTATGCTTAAGATTGATGAAACAAAAAATAATTGTCTCTAAAAATTTTATCTTTTTTTGTAATAATGAAGTAAAGTGATAAATAAAAACCTATAAAACAAAGAAAAATGACAATTTATATTAAATGAAGCTAAACGTCTGGGAAATATTAGAAGTATTTGTACAAAATCTGAATTGTATTAGTAAAGTGGTCAAAGATTAAGAAAATATGGTAAGTTAGAAAATAAATAATTTTTTCACTTCATATAGAGTTCTCCGAAAATTAAATCTCCTGAAATTTCTACAACTTCTTCTAAAACACTTAATAAGCAATTTAAAAAAATACTGCGCAGTCAAAACCGACTATGTTAAGAAAACAGACAAAAAGTGTATTGCTGAAATCGTATATGAATTGACACATCGTATAATATTAAAAAATATATTTTTAAGTGTGGTGCTGTTAAAGTCGGATAAAATTTTGCATTTCAACAGAGTAATGATCCACAGTATACTGCCGTTTTAGTACAGAAACGAAATAAAGTCAGCTGAAAACAACCCCACAATCTCGTTGCAATCTTGTAAAGTATTTGTAGTCGTGTTTTGAAAAATTGTACAAAAAGCACAAGAAACAAATTTGAATCTTATATTTAGAGAAGAACGCGACAAAATGCTCAACCTTCAGTGTCTTGATGATTAAAAGCAGTCAACAAGGCAAAATAATGTAGTTCTACGAAATTTTAACGTATTCTTTTCATAATTTCTTGCATACGTTTGTAATTATCCATTAATTATCATTTTATGTGCTTATTGCTAAGATAAGATGATTATAACGCGTGTTTCAAATACCTGTTTTTGAAAGCTTCCGTTATTTAACTGCATTGAATGTTTCTCTTTTATTTTTAAGACGCATTTCTACTTAAAGTGTACCCTCAATTATGGGAACCACTGTATATAATTAAGCTTAGTCCGTTAACATATTACTTCTCAACAATCTTCCCCTTATTTTTGATGAGCACAGGTCTTTTGCATATTGGTTTGAAAAATGACAGCTAATGTGGTTCTTAAAACCTAGATGAGCAATGTTATTCCTGGAATCGTGTACAAAATAAGTTCTTTATTGATTTCTTCTGCATGTGAAATAGTGCTAACATATTTCTATATCTATTAATGTAGCCAAGAAAAATAAGAATAACTACGATTGCAGTCACGAAAACGACCTTTGAAAATCAAATATTTGCTCTCGACTTTTCAATTTGTTTCTCCCTCTCTCAAAGTGACCCTCAATGAGGGAAAAACAACATACCAAGAGCATCGGCATTAGTTTTGTATTAAAAAGTTTTGTTTCTCTAGACACCATTCTTATGTTTACTCAATTAAGAACAATGTTTATTCAGTTGTTAAAAATAAAATTTTGACGCTTTAAAAATTAAAAATCAACACCCTTTTCTGTTTGGACAAAGAAAATAATCGGAAACGTTTAAGGGTTGTTTTCAGACAATTTTAAAAATAAAATTGAGATTAGTTTTGGCTCGCAATATTTACACTCTTTAATCCTAACATTACAAAATTGTCTTTTTTTCGCAAACAGGTAGGAAACGTATTTTGTAAAAACATGCAAATATATCAGGAAATGTTAAGTTTACTCTTGCATCTGTGGATAATTTCACGAAGCACGTATCTACCTTAAAAGAAAGGATTCAATTTCGTTGGGTTTCTGTTCTCTGATGGAAAGCAAACAGAACGTATTTTTCTTATTTTTCGTTTAGTTTTTTTATTATTTAGAAAAGTTTTCTGGGGGAGTATTTGCAAAAAAAACTTTGTTGGGAATTAGTCATATTTAACAACAATAAGTTGACCCAGTCCCTTCATTTTCTTTGTTTTTATTACTAGCTTGCACTTGAACAACTTTTTTTTTAAGTAGTTGTACAAGCTTGCGCTTTAACACTTGATAAAATTGCTAGTATTGGCAAGAGTTTCTCACCGAAGTGAATTAAAAAAGAAATGTTATTTTTGAAAATTATCGAGAAAATTTATCATTGAATTTGTGTTTCTATAGATAGGAAACTATGCCAAAATGATTGGTTAAAAAGTGCTGCATCTTTCTCCGGAAATAGCAGATTTAAAAAAAAATTTCCTTGGTGCTATAAATATTATGAACAGTAAGTGATCTTGTGCGTTTAGAAAAGTGAAGATAAGAACAAAAGCAGCAGGCGTCAGACAAGGAGCAACATAAACAAAACTTCAGTCGATTAAAGCTGTGTATTGCTTTGAATGACATTTATGCCCATACTGTGTAGGCGTCAAAAATGAGCGAAAGACTTTTGCTGCCGTTGTTTCTACGTGAATCCAGCATAAAATTATGTTAAACATTTTATTTATTCTCTTTCGGTTTCAAGTCACATAAAAGCTATACTTCACTTTGCTGTAATGGAATAGTACAGAAAATAATAATTAGTAAAACCTATTTCCACGCACGAAAAAGGTATTTTCAGAACTGGTTGAATCTCTCAATATGATTACAATATATGTAAGGACCCAGGAAGGAATTCAAATTTTGCGATTATGCAACAAAACTCATCTATCGAGTCGGGACTATTCAAATCAGCGTCCTATTCCGTAGCATAAATAAGCATCGAATCTTCACTATTGGCAACTTTTGATGCAAATATTTGTTTGGACATATTTATTGACATTGTAGGTAGTTTGAATAAATACTCAGAACCAACATTCCTCATTATAGAGGGATCCGATTGTTATCTTTATAAGAGCTCGATAGCGTTTAGTCCGTCTTTAATCATTGAAACCTGTGGATTGCTTATTACGCTCCAAAACGGCTATATTTTTTACCCATAGACCTTGAAAATCGTAGAGACCGCTTGGGGGCGTGCCAATGGCATAAGGATATGAATAAGGCTGGCTCACGTGTCCAAGACGACGACCCAATCTCTGTTAAGAAGACGTTGTTTCTGTTGATAAGCCAGCGTTTCGAATTCCACTCGAATTGGGGACCTCACAAATTTGCCGTAACGAGCACAACCACACTTTGGGATCAGGGCCCGCCTGATCCCAAAAGGGTGTCAGGCTACAGTAAGCATCAGTTTATATCAATGCCAATTTGCGCACCGAATTTCGTTCCCTACTATGCATTACTTTTTGAGTTATAGCTTCTACAAAAAAAAATTCATCCAGATACACCCACACATTACATAGATACTTTTCCGAAATGCTTTTGTATTGGGATTCTAATAAGCAATAATCTTTATTTTGATAAGTTTCAGTGATCAATTTGAGTTTTAGTTTAAAAACAATGAAGTTTTAAGACTTCGTGAGCTTGTAGGTGATTATCATTAAAAAAAAGGAGAAAACCTTTAAATTTCATTAAAGATTCTAATCATCGAAGATGTGGTAAGTGGTCACATGTAATTTAATGAATGATTGTCAAGGAAAAACAATATTAATATTAAGGTGTCAGTAAATCCATTCTCAATGTCAAACAAAATAAAATACAATACTCAATACATTTTTCACCATTTATAACTCAAAGAAGAAACTTCAATAACAAAATAAAAGGGAAAATGTAATTTAATGAATGAATGTCAAGAAAAACAATACTATCTTAAGGTAGTATCCATTTTCAATGTCAAACCAAATAAAATACAATTTGAAGCCAACAATGTGTAATATAATGTAAAGTGAGATAATAAATGCGGTGACGCGTTATTTTGCTTCGAATCAACGTTCTTAAGATTGTTTATTTGCATTATCGTTTTGAACTCTTCATTAAATTGTAAATGAGTGTTTGTTTTAAAAATTTGTTTTATTATAATAAGAAGGCATGAACATTTTTATATATATTTTCTTTACATGAGAGGAAGTGCAGAAATATAACATTTATGTACAATATGTGTTACAAATGCATTAAATAAAATAACTGACTCCGTGGTCACTCAGTCACACTGAAGAAAAATTATCGCTAATTGAAGTATTTAAACCAGAGAAACCGTCAGGAAACGGACGAACTAAAATGTCTAAAAGTTGTTTAAGCGTTCGAGGCTGAACTTGAAAAACTTAATGAATTACAGTCAAATTTCGACCGCTGGGAAAACCCTACTTGTTATTATTTTCCTTTTACTGTTCTTTTTAAGAAAACAAACAAACAAAGATTTGATTATATCCTTTCTAACTATTTCTATTCAGAATGATCATATTTTTATTACAGATTAATATACTTTTCTACTAGATAAAGTATTGTGAGCAAACAGCATGGCATCCATGAGTAAAATAACAAGCAAAGTCATGATATAAGCAACAATGCAACATTCCAGAAACATAATGTTTATTCTTCCGGTGCAAGTACCTAACTTTAATGCGCTATTGCCCAACTAAATCAATTAAATGCGCTTAGGATCGAAAACTAAAATGTATGTTAATTTCGTCTTTTGATATTTGCACAAACAAATAAACGCATTAGCTCACTGTTACCATTTTTATTATTTTACCTATTCAAAAATTAGAACTTAAGATTACGCGGGAAATGTAGAAATATCCGTTGTGAAAACATTTATTTTGCATGAAATGTCGTACAAATTTCAAAGAAAATGGTAATGAAAATAATATACAAAAAAATAATAAATAAATAAATACAAACAAATCCTTGTTTTTAATTTAATATCATATCTGTAAGATTCATGTTTTAAAAAAGAAACACTTAAATGAAATGAATAGCTGTGATACTTCATAAGCTGGTTAAAAGTTTCGGCTTTTTATACACAAAACAACATTAGGAAGCTTTTTAAAGAAACCTTTCATGTAGCTAGTTTATCTCAAAAATTGCATAGCTACGCTGTCATTAGAATTTCATTTATAAACTCCTTCTTATCCCGAAATATGTCAAACATTTTGTGAAAGCAAAGTTACGACATTATTTCCAATACAAAAAGAAATAATTAGGGGTGAATTTTTAAGTAGAAAACTAGCTCCCAGCTAATCTTACCTCATTAGCTGAAATTTTATATACTTCTCATCATTTAACATTCCCCTTTTGGTAAAAGAAGCTAGAAAAGCACGTTCTGAATAACACATAATTTCGGAAAGCTCTTTCAAAGCATTTTACTCTCTTTTTCTTTTGAGACGTCGATGTTTTTAATCATTAAAACGAAAGAAGATAAAAAGAACGTACAGGTCAAACAAGTTGAAATGAAATTGAAAGTGCTGCGACATTCAGATGAAAAGTAAATTTAAATTCTTCTTTAAATGCAATTATTACAAAGTAGTGAATTTTTACGGCACAAATTACTTCGAAGTTTTCGGTAAGTTATTTCAGAAATTTACTTTTCCTTATAGTTTTTATGAATGCCATAGTTTCTGAAGCAATTTTCAAATGTTAATTACGAACGACTGTTCAATTTGGTTCTGTCTGGTCAAAACTTTAATGAACGAATACGATTCATAAAACTATTATGTTTTTGAAAAATTAACATTTTTTTTAATTTTCTAATTTTGAATTTTATCAAGTTTCTAGCGTCCCTAACAATGAAAGAAATTGATTTTAATTTAAATTGATAATAATCAACTTTATAACAAATGCGCATTATAAAGAGCGATAGAATAAATATAGTACATTAACGTAGAATGAATCATATTTTCTTACGTACTTAAATCCCGTGTTTGTAGAGAACCGATTGAAGAAATGTAGTTTTATAAGATAGTTTATGTACTTATCGCAAACGCTTCAACATGGGAGTATGGGAACGTTTCCAAATAGTACTATATATGGCAAAACTGGCATCGGATTCGGGTTCTCGATTTTGGAAACATTTGGATTTGGCGAGATATAATCAAGTTGTCGCCAAATGCACGGCAGTATACTGAGCTCTGAAGATGGATTGAGTGAAAAGATCGAGTCGGGAAAATATACGAAAAAGGACGTGATACAAAATTGAAACAAAAAGCTCCTTTGGAACACCCGGTTGCTTCCAAAAGGGAACGTGCACAACTAAACTTTGAACAAGTCCTACATACAAAATTTCAACCTTCTACGACTAACCGTTTTTGAAATATGCGAGATACATACAATACGCACATACAGACGACAGGACGAAAGTCTTAAAAACGGAATCACGGTTGATCAAAATATATTAGTTTGTGATATTAGTATTATTAGTTTGTGATATTATATATTAGTTTGTGATTAAAATCAAAATTTAGGATGAAATGTGAGTCGGAAATTTTTCGTGAATACATTGCAAAAAAAATCTCCTGAAAATAACGGGAAAAGTACGGCAGCAGAGTTGCCGGAAATATTCCGCTTCTGATAATACACTCATGTCCAAAATTATCGTTACATACTCAAAAATGATGATATTCAATGAAATATCCAATCAATATGAACCGTATTTGCAGGGAATGTGTGAAAACCAAGCCTAATTAGCATTATCCAATCAAAAGTAATCAAACGGTTTGTGATATGCAAATCTAGGCGTTACGTCATCCAAGGGTGAATCAAGCGCTTTGCGCAAACTGAATATTTGAGTGAATTTCTGCAACATAGCGTTTGATTTCAGTGTGTAGGGACTCAAAGCGGTTTGTTATGGCTTCGAAGAATCATTTGGAAGAATCTGTAAAGTGGCGAATTATCGGCCGTTTAGAAGCAGGGCAGTCAATCACGGAAACAGCCACATGTCTGAATATTTCAAGACAGACAGTCTCTAAGCTATGTAAACAGTTTCAAAATGATGGAATTGTAAGAAGGCCTGTACAAGGTCGGAAACGAATGACAACTGCTTCTGAAGATCGGTATCTGGCATTAAGTGCCCGTCGTAACAGAAAGGCTACTGCTCGCCAGTTAAGTTCAGAGCTTGCAGCCGCCACTGGAACTGTTGCATCACGGCAAACAATATACAGAAGGCTTAATGAAAAAGGCCTTTATGCCAGAAAGCCAAGGATATGTGTTTTACTGTCTTCACAGAAAAAGAGGGATCGCTTTAATTGGTGTAAAGAACATCAAAACTGGACTGAACATCAATGGTCCCGTGTTCTCTTTACTGATGAGTCGCGGTTTAGTTTAACTGGTGATTCTAATCTGGAGAGAGTCAGGAACACGAAATGATCCCTCGAACATTGTGGAACGTGACCGTTTCGGTGGTGGAGGTGTGATGGTATGGGGTGGAATAATGATCGATGGACGTACGCCCCTACACGTGTTCAGCAGCGGATCTGTGACAGGCCAGATATATCGGGATGAGGTCTTAGATCCTTATGTAAGACTTTTCAGGGGCGCATATGGACCTGACTTTTTATTTATGGATGATAATGCCCGTCCACATCGAGAAAACCTCGTTGATGAATTCCTTGAAAGTGAAGACATTAAGCGAATACTTTGGCCACCAAACTCTCCTGACCTTAACCCGATAGAGAACTTATGGGACTACCTTGGAAGAGCCATTGCACGTAGACATCCTCCTCCTAGAGATGTAAATGCTCTGAAGACGGCATTGCTGGAAGAGTGGAGTTTAATTCCCCAAACTGTGATTAACAACGTTATTTCCAGCCTTAAAACACGTTGTGATATGTGTGTACAAGTCAGGGGAGATCATATTCCATATTAAATTCGTAAGACTTAATTCTTTTTCTGAATCATTCCTTTTTTTCTTAACTCTCTTTGTCACACTTTATTACCATTTTTATTGTTTCATGCTACAATTTTATATCATATGAGGTGATCTTCAATTTTTTCTTTTGCATTTATGTGTCATAATGTTATGTATCATTCCACGAAAATTCATTAAATTATAAGTCATAGTCTTTGAGAAATCCGTGAATTTATGCATGTAAACATAATTTTGGACATGAGTGTATTTTCCCGAGACTTGACAGAAGTTCCATTTCTTTTTTCTCCGTTAATCCAAATCAGGAAGTGAAAATACAGCAACCGTAAAACGGAAAAGTTCTATTCTCATATTTTCAGGACGTGATATTTCCGTTTTTAGAAGGAAAAACCATGTATTGAAGCACTACGGAAATCTTCCGTTAAAATCAGTCAAAAACACTGAAAATTCAGGGGTTTTTTTTCAACAGTGTACAATGTTTCCTTTACTTCGTACAAAGAAGTAAAGAGATTTCATGAGTGTAAAAAGTGTAATTGATTATTTACGGTTTAAGACTAAATTTTTAACAAAGGGGGAATAACAATAAGTGTCTAGCTAGAAAATTTTTAGTAGGAAAATTTATCGTACCAATCTGAAAATAAAAAGTTATGCCAAAACTGAGTGTTAAGAGGTGTCTTATACTCTTCATTATGAAGTTGTGACGAAAAATCAAAGTTTTATTTATCTGTTTATTTATTTTAATGAATCCAAAAATTAAAAATGTTTTGACCTCTTTATTGTAGCATTGTGCATGCTATAAACTATTACGTTGAATACAAGACTAAGCTGTCAACTATGAAAAATACATAAATGTTTCTACTGTCCTTAATGAGACAGCATCAGCTTAATTTCTTACGGTTGTAAACATAAGGGTATTTTTCACCAAATAAAAGCATTAGTTCAAGATGAATGTGAAACTACATGAAGTTCTTTAATCAAAATTATGCAGAAAAGTGACATTTTATGGTGTTAGTTTTGAATGCGAATAAATTCAAAAATTATTTTTATAAAAAAGGGACCTGCCAATTTGTGCACACAAACCAATTATATTTCCAAGGTTTTCGTTTTTTGTTTGTTTGTTATTTTTTTTTTTTTTTTTTTCTCTTTCTGGCTGATGTTTAAATGATGAATAGGGCAGCAAGGATGAAATTAGTTTCTAAAGCAGCCATCCTCTTTGAAATGAACGCAAAAGTTATTTGACAGTTAAATTCTTCTTTGCTATAAGCTTTCGCAATCTTCTTGAAAAAAGCTAGATTTTTGACGAGCTTTAATGAATATATTTTTATTGATTTATTTTTTGCTGATTTAAAACAATGTCTTCTGTTATTTTCTCCTACATTTTTGCACTAAAAACCTGAATTCGTGCAGCCGTTCAACAATTGTTTGGAAATATTAAGAGAAAAAATAATATTTGTTGTTCTTACTCATCAAACTAACCAGCATCATCTGTAATTCTGTATCTTTTGCCAAGAAAAGTTAATTTCTTAGATTGTGGTTCATTTTATTTATTTATTTTGCTTTTATTTACTTATTTTCCTTTATTATTATTGCGACTATTTTACATTTCTTCCTTGGTCGCAATTGTTTCACTTTAAAATGCAATGTTTATATTTATTCATTAGTTGGGGTATATATTAGGGTATATTTATTCATTGGTGGGGTATATATTAGGGTATATTTATTCACTGTTTCTCTCAACAATGGACTTCCAGATTAGTTTACCTTTATTCTTTATAAGCAATTTATCAGAAAGATGAAGTTAATTATTATTAATAAAGTATTTCTTCAGTTTAAGAAAGCATATATTTTTATTCTTAGCTAAGCTTCCCCAAAAAATTACTACGACATTTGCTTTTATGTTTCCTTTTTAACGAATATACTTAATTTTGTTTTGATAACAATTTTAAGTCACATTTACCATCATTCTTAAAGATCTAACCTACATCAACTATATGTTGTTGTTTAATTACGTTTTCAGAAAATACATCAAGAATAGCCTTTAACTGATTCACTAAAATTTATTGAATCATTCTACATAAAATGCTGCAAATATTTCAAATCAAAACATTTTTAACTTTTGAAATTAAATCTAAAAAATAAACAGATGTTTTTGAGACTATATTATGAATATTATTTTAATCCTGTAATTAAAGATATTCATCGGCACCGATTAATTGAAATTTGTTCGTAATTTTATTCGGTAGGTATACACTAAAAACTGCCATGATGGCGTCGTGGTAAAGCGCAGAGCTCGTACGCCTCAGGTCTGAGGATCGAGCCTGACAATGTCGGTGGATTTTCAAGATGCAGAAAATCGTCTGCACCCATGTCATATGATTATGCGGCATGTAAAAGATCCTTTGAGTAGGCATTTGTTTTGGATGCTCTCGGCCAAATTAAATTCCTAGTGCAATTTCGCATCAGCAGAGTCCGGGTGCTTGCCCTTCAGGTGGAGAAATCGGAAGGCAAAATTCTCATTCGGCGATGGTACCACACTCATTATGGTGCCGCTGAAAAAGATGGTACCAATCTCTTCGGAACGCACTAGGTCTGCAGGCAGAAGCCAACAGCAGCCCAATAGAAATTTTAAAAAAAGACGAAAAGCATTCCAGCAACTTTTAGTAAAGTTTTTAAATTTCGTTTGTTACCCTTTTAATTCAAAGAAATACATTAGACTCCCGAATATCCGACCACATGTGGCGGAAGGGCAGACCGGATAACAAAAAAAAATGGATAAGCTGGAAATTTATGAGCTCATTTCTTTTCCCCACCAATACCAGAAAACAAAGTTTTTATACCAAACCCATTGTTATAATGCATTTTCTTATTTAGTACAGAGCCTTTGTTTATCTCAAGCCACGCATAATGTGAACGCGACCACGGCGCTAGGCCGGACAGTACAAGGAAATAAAACTAGGCCGTACAAAAAATACTAGGCCGGATAGCGTAGATGTCGGGGAGTCGCGAACTGGACACTTGGGAGTTTACTCTAAGCCTCCTCCCTCATAAACTGGAAAGAATCCATTTATCGTTGATTCATATTATTATTATTTTCACATAAAATATGCGAATCATTTGCTAATGATTCGCAGCTTAATGAAATACAGATAAAGCACGTATTACTTGGGATATTTGGACAAAGCACTTCAATAGCTTTTCCAATACTATCAACCAGCCATCAAGACACTTTTTGACCTTAGTAGTCAAATGCAAATCATAATTTTTCCCATTAAACGAAATATATACAATGAAATATGCAACTATATACTGCATATTAATCGTCGTATTGAAATTATTAGGAGATTCTTCTGTTAAATGGTTCTTGTGCGTTCAGCACGTAAATAAATCAAACCCACTGATAATTTTGAAACGATTGAAAGGGTCTCCTACTATGAGAAATTCCAGGCTTCACTTGATATGCCAATTATATTAGTAGATGTCCGGAAAATTGCTTCCGGCAACTCATTTGGTCCTGACGCTCCGCAAATAGTATTGATTATCTCATCTCTAATCTGGAGTATTTCTATTTCAGATCACAAATAAGAGCTTATCATATGCTCTTTAACAAGCATTCACTTTGTTGTAAAAAATATTTCGAAAAATATTTTGAGTAAAATATACGAGACATACGAAAAGGAAACTAAAAAGATTTTTTTCATAGAAAAGAAGTATGTATTCCACCCCCTCCCTTCTCTTTTTTCAAATAACTTTTTAAATTATTCCTTATCTTTGAAAATCGTTCTCCTTCACTGAATTTTCATGATTGGATCATGCCTTATGAGAAAATTTAAATTGGGCAATATTATTACTTTTATTTCGAGTTTTATTTTGTTAAGTTTCATTTTTAAAATTTTTTAAAATTATTTTTGCCATTTCCGAATTAAGTTTTCGTTCCCTTACTTCTGAGATGGAGTTCAACTGCTGTTAGGTTGTTCAATATTACTACTTTTATTTCAAGTAAATTTCCTGGGGGAATTTTTATTTTACTAATTTTTTCCTGAACAAAAGCTCTCTTTGTTAGTTTTATTAATTTTCAATTAATTTTTTGTCTTGTCTGAACGAAATTCTAATTCATTAAATTTTCAAAGTTGGCTTTGACGGAGGATTCAGTATTTTATTAAGTAATGTATATTTATTCATTTATTTATACCCAATCTACCGAGTAACACTTTTTAGCCCTTTCCTCTCTGTTCAAGTATCTTTCAATTTTAATTTCTACCGCTGAAAGCCAAACACATAGTCACAAAAGGAGCTCATATCTTGTTAACCCTTTTTGAAAAGAAAAAGAAAGCATTTTAAACGTTTAAATTTAAGTGTGTCAATTTAAAAAAGGCATCCACAGGAAGTTAATTTTTTTTCGCTAATAAGAAACGTAGAAATGACGTATAGATATGTTTAAAAATCAGACTTATGCTAGACAAACTTGTATTAATTCGGAAACTCAGTAGTTCCTACAAATTTCAGATCAGTCATTTATCCCAATTTCTTGAATAAAAAAGATCTTAAAATTATATTAATAAATGGTTGTTCTCATTTTTGTTCAAAAACAACATCTTGCAAGCACGTCCCATGAACTTATTGAATAAAAACAAAAGAAAATTTACTAGTAATCTTACGATTACTTTCAAATCAAGCTCAGCTAAACCATCAAAAAAATAGTCCCAACATAGTTAATTGGGTCTCGTAAGCAATATTTCTTAGTAAATCGTTTATATAGAGCAAAATAAATGGGTAGTTAATCATGCGGAAAAAATAATCACTATTTATGGATGACATTGCGCTTTTAATACAAATACAAGGACGAAATGAGAAGATTCATGATGATTTTTTAATCTTTGATCATCAAGTGTAATTCTTAAGAAGCCATTACTACTACACGAAATGAAGCTATGAAGCCATCCATTAGTAGGAAGCGATTATTTTTCCGGAGGAAAATATTTCTACTTCATTGAATTTATTTACAACAAATGAGCTTGAGTGATGTCGATAAATGAACTGTTGTTCTTTTCAAGCACTCGTCATTCTTCGCTTAAGAGAATCATTTGTTTGTTCTGTCGATACGCTGTCAGATTTTTAGTTTCATTTGTTTCCATCACGCTCGAAAAACAAATCATCATTACTAGAATAAACAGCTAGAGCAGCATTTCCTAATACAATAAACTTCAAGAAATTTTGGATGAAAAGTAAGCGAGACAAAATAGTAAAACTAATTTTTGTATTCTTACTCGCTTTTTTTTTTTTTTTGGTCCTCTGGCTAAAATACCGTGGGTGGATTTACGGTGTGTTTAATACTGCCATATTAAAGTTCGATATGCGGATTGACATTGTATCAAGCTCATTGAAGTTTTCCTTATCCTTATACATTTTTCCATATCCTTTCCTTTTTTTTTTTTTTTGTCCTCTAGCTAAAATACCGTGGGTGGATTTCCGTTGTATTTAATACTGCCATATTCAAAATTGATATGCGGTTTAACTTTGCATCAAGCTCATTAGACTTATTCCTTATCCTTACACATTTTCCCATTTCCTTACCTTTTTTGTTTGTTTTATTATTGTGTTGCGTTATTAATTACTTTTTCATAAGAACCGGGTCCTAAAACTGAAAAAAAAATCACTATTGTTGAAATGTAGAAAAAAATTAAAAATTATTCACAAAGGTTTTATAAGTTTTTTTTCCTCCTTCATTATTAAAACATTCGTAAAAAGTAATTAGAAAAATCCCCTAAAATTTCTAAAGACTGTTTTGAGTTTCAGGAGGATCCTTTCATTGGCTTGAGATGAAACAAACTCTAAAATCTAGTGCAAGGATATGTAGTGTTTTGAGAGACATCTGTTTCTACTCGCATTTTATGTTTTTAATTGAACTACACTGCTCACGCCCCCTATTAGCAGTCCGAGGATTGTAAGCAGTGTTACGTTTTATGTCTCGACTTTATTAAAAGCAGCAGTTTTTACAGCAGTCCTGGTGTATAAAGTCATAACAAACTTATTGTTTCCCAGTACAAAAGCATCCTTGAATTTTTCGCAATAGACAGTCGCAATTTTATTATAAAATACATGCTCGTTCTTAGTTTAGACAGCAAATTTTTACACAAGACCGCTTAGCCAAACAATACACCTTAATTGACTGCTTAAAGCACCTTTTGTTTGGAACAATCACTATTTTCGTTATAGTTTTTCTGCCCCTGTGTCTAGCAAAATTAGAAAAGAAGACAACTTATTGTTCGATACAATTAACTGATTTCTAAGCTTTTTATCGAAAAATGTGAGTCATTAGAATAATTGATTTAATTTTGCTAAAAAAGAGCTTTCTTAAAAAAATATTTTGTATTACAAATTTCTTTAGCATAAAGGTAGCTTTGAGGAATCGTAAGACTGCTACTTAAGAGGTTCTTCAAAATGTAGCTTTGGGAATAAATATAGAGTACTCAGAAAACAGTACACAAAAGAAAATAATGAATTCTTTTAAAATTAAAAGCATAACAAAACTCATAAAAAATAACAATAACTACGTAAAGAAACAAATTTCATGTCCTTTTCTCTTTTTATTTTTTCTTAGTATTTATGCTTACAAATGATCATAATTACTGCTCACGAGGCTATTCGTTAAGCGTTTGCCATCTAAAACGCAATGACAGTCACGTTTTACACTTTTAAATAGTAATAAATTTGTGCAGCCACGCGTAAAATCATTAGAAATTAGTAATTTCGGTACAGGCTCTATATTCAACAAAATATAATTATTCTTACAGCCAATAAAGTTCTTCATTTTGCGAAAAGGAAAAAAGTAATAAATTATTAACCTCTTCATTCCAAGTGTACCCAATTGGGTACATTTTAAAATACAGTTTATTAACTACTGTTTGTGCAATTTGAAAGCTAAAACACCCAATTGTCTTTTAAATTAATCAACAGATAGTTTACTTCGTTTTAAACATGGAAATTGGGCATTAATTATTATTTAAACTAATTATTAATTAAAATTTAAAAAAAATTAGTTATTTTGTTTTGTAATCATTTTTTTAAATCTGAGAACCAAAAAATTGCGTCAAAATTGTTTGTGCTTAGTTCTGGGGTCTGAAGGGGTTAAACTATACGTTAATCTAAATGCAATAATTGGGTGAGTATTTTGCTTATTTTGATTTCATAGTTAAAAAAAAGCTAAATCCCTATTAGTCCACCTGATATTAAAATACATATTATACATGTTGCTTAATTGTATATTGATATGCATAAATGTATTATGCAAACACCCAGATTTTCAACGACCAACAAATTTTAGTGTTTTCCTAATAGAGTTACGTTCGATTTTACATTCGACACTGCCAAGAAATATATCAAATTTTAAAATCTAAAATTACCTAAAAGCGCTCGGATCCAACCGTGACTCTGGAAGCTTGCCAAGTGCAAATTTCATTACCAAGCAGTCATCCTCTACTGCCGTACTAAAGGAAATTTATTTCTATCTATACATCAAATTGAATGCCGATCTTATATTTTTCCCCCTGCTTTCCAGATCTAAACATAAAAGTATAAGGTGGAAAAAAATCCAGTCCCAAATTTATCTTTTACTGTTTTATCTTACTATTTGCGCTCTGAAAGGAATTTTTACTCATAGCATCGATCCAAGCTGTTACCTAACTTTTATATCTTTCAAGTGACCTTTGCGGGCTCAGGTAGTCAAGGTGAAACCTTGTACAATTCAATGAAATACTGAATAGAATGTTGCACTAAAACTGAAGGCAATTTGTGTGACTAAGGTTTCTTCTACTATTTCACTGAACATAATATGTATTGCACACCAGAGTGTTAATTTCTCAATTTTTTATTTACAGCTCAAATAACTTTGTTATATGGTTTTTCAATATTTTTGAGCAATTTTTTAAAAATTCTTCGAATATTAACTCGTTTTGTGTTATTCCCTTTTAATTTTGTATGATGACATATTTTCCTTTTTATTAAATAAATGTTTATTTTCATCCATCTTATGATAATGAAATATTTTACAAACATAATAACAAAATAGATGAAAAAGTTAAGAAGAGAAAGGGACGCCAGATTTCATGTCTGTCTATGGGCGTCTTGGAACTAAATTAGTTCCCGCGTTTTAGGTCATAGCGCTGAAAAAAGTCGTACTTCCACCCTTGCGGTGCTCATTGAAAACGGAAGGCGCAACCTTACTGCCTTAATCCCTAGTCCCTCCTCGAGGGAAGCTTGGATATCCAAGTGGTTTGTTTAGCAACAACAGGTCATAGCGCAACCAGCAAATCAGTCCTTTGGATGAAAGTAACTTTAACAACGGAAAAAAACTACTAGTGAGTAAACGATTAAAAACACTAGGGCGAACTTATTAAATAATATAAAACCGCTGAAAATATGCGGCATAGATTTTGTTGCTGTTTCCGTTTGCGTGAAATTAGCATAATATCCTCAGAGAGAGAACCGAAAAGGGAGGGATACATTCTGAATGTTATTTTAGACTCTACGATGAGACATGGTCAATACTATTAACACATCAATATATACTCCTATTGCTTCTTTTTTTAATTTATGAATATTATTACTTATTTAGTTAGTTTATTTCATAAATATTGTGAACAACAGGACATTACTTCCCTCCGCATACACTGCCCCCCCCCCCCCCTCCGAAGTCGAAAATTTTATAATTTTAGATGTTATGAACTGTTTCATTATTACGGGCTTTAACTTTTCAAATAAAATAACTTGATTCATTCGTGCAAGATAATGTTTACGCATTTATAGCTACCAAATATGCATTTATAACTACCAATGTAAAATATCTCTCGTATCGCATATAAAATAACTTATTTTCCATGACGTCTTCAACCAGATTAACTTCAAGTTCATCTCTTAATGTTGCAGAATATATCATTTCCTAAAAATATTTTCCTGTGAAGACATCTCTTATCTTAACCATCTGGCACTTCACGAAAAGCGATGATAGTTTTTTTACATCATATCACAAGTCATCTTTACTAATTCTGGCGAGGAAAAACCTAAACAAGAAGTCTTTTCCCCTGAGGGATACTTCCAGTGAAGACTTTTAGACAATATATCGGTACTTTCATTCATGGATGTTACAGAAAAACCAAGAAAATAACTGAATTTATTGTATAGAGAGACATCATTAGTGAACTAGGATTTGTGGGAAAGATAGTGTATAAATGAACTGGAAATCAAATGTCCTTTCTAATATATTTTAGAAAATCATGAAAAAGATGTGAAAAACAAAGACGGGTCATGAAACAAATAGTCATTTCATGCTGAGATCTCATCCAAAAAAAAAAAAAAACAGGAAGCATTAGTGGTATTGTCGTAGAAAATACGGTGAGAGAGTGCTTACATATGTGAATATAAAGAGTTTCGAAGTTGAAATTACCTTGAAATTCCTTAAAAGAAGGTAAATTCCTTGAAATTACCTTCTCGCGAAGTCCCCCTCCGGCATTAATTTACACCGTCAAATATTAATATTTATTCGAGAACCAATGTAAAACAGCATGTTTCATACACTTGTTTCGGATCTACAAAGAACCTTTTTTTCAATGCGAAAAAAAAATTTGCAGTTTCCGGACTGCAAGTAGACAGACGATAAGTAGCAATTACAACGAGATTTGTTAGCTTGCAGCTCAAGTTGCAGATCAAGTTTTTTTAGAGTGAAAAAGAGGTTCTATGTAGCCCCAAAACAAGTATATGCAGCATACTTTTAAAGTCATGTTGTTCAACGTTAGTTTTCACATGAACTGTTTTCTCAGAAAGATAAAGGTTAATTTCTTCAACAAATATTTATGTATTGTACGAGTTTCAATTGATAGTAGCTTAAGATGTTTAGGCAAAATAAAAGTTTTTGTGCTTTAAACAAAAGCAAGTTTTTATGACATTCAGTCGTGTTTGCAAAGATACAATGTAGAACAAGTAAAAAAAAGACAATACAACAAACAAAACAGAGTCCGTTTTATATTACGTTCTGAAAAGCCTATTCAAGATATCAAAAGCGGAATGGAGTACAAATTCTGCATATTTGAATCTACTTCAAGTCTGCCTTAAAAATATATTTCGAATGTTGGTGGAAAATGTTCGATAGTACTTATCCTATATGTTTTTGATAGCACTAGCGACAAATCCCGATCTATAGAGTCCAAAGTAACTGGAAATGAAAGAGGATATATTACTTTTCAAAAAGTATCTTTGATGGGAAATATTTTCTTTCAGAACGAAGATTTTCTTTTCCACGAGGAAATATTTGAGCTTTATTTCGTGGATTAAGAATCAGTTTTATAATACGGAAACAAATCTTGTGTAAATTAACTTTTGTTTTTAAAAATATCTGATGTGCTCTTAAGAAATTAAGTGCTATTTGGAAATTAAATTCGAAAATGATGTTACAAAATAAATATTTGAAGGGAAAAATAATTTATTCTCAGATTCTTTTCACATAAAACATAATTATAAAAATGTATTTTTTTTTAGTTAAATTGATGAAATAAAGACAGGTAGGAGGGAGGATGAAGGCATGGAAGACTTGTATTTCCTTCAGCTAATGAATGAATTACTACATACGAGAAAAAATATGCATGACGTCATGGGGGTAATCTCCTTTAAAAGCAGCATTTTTTTAATTAAAGAGTGAATGATTAAAGTTTTTTCTTAGGTAAGTTTAAACAAACTGAACTCATTAAGTATTAATATTTCTGTCAATAATTTCTAGTATTTCGGTGTTCAACAATAGTAGCACTGCAATTTTGATAGTTAAACTCTTATTTAAAATTAAGAAAATATACAAAATTAGATACAATTGTTACTACAATGTAAAATGTATAAAGCAGTAAAACACAATTTGAATGTTTGGGTAAAGTTAAACCAACAACAGAAATGCTCTAAAAACTAGAAAATACGTTTACCAATTTTAGCATTCAGTCTTGGTAACTTTAATGTTAAGAAATATTTTAATCCAAATAAGTTAGGTATTCTAAAATTACTGGGGGAAAATGCCACATCAGTAGAAACGGTAGAAAGTTGGATTTTTAATATATTACTTCGCCAGTCTAATTTTCTTTCAAACAAAACAAAACTGCTTCACGATAAAATTCATTTTTCTGGTATCATATTATTAAAAAAAAGTCCACTCAGAAGGGTTTTTTTTAACTTTCATTTCCGACTTTTACCCGTCGTGATTTACGCCGGTTGTAAGCTTCTAATATCTTGTGAATAGGCTCTTTAGGTTGGAGGAATTAATAGAAAACTTTCAAAGAGGAATTCACAGCCATGAACAGACAGCTCATATGCAGTCTTGTTTATGAGCTGACTATTCATGGTTGTGTATCGGAGGAAATGAGTAGAAAAATCGCTTCAATTTCTACGCCGCTAACAATTAACCTGTTAGCTAATATGAAGCGGTCGCTTCATACAACAAGGGCGAATGCGCCAAAATTGTATTTCAAGGAAAAACCTCAAAAGAAAAAGAAACTTGTTTTAAAACGACAAGCGCAAATTGCAATGTCATGCAGAAAAAACAAGATGGAATGTTGCATTAATACTTTTATTGGAATGAAAATGAGAAAAAAAATCATTTCAAACTGCTTTCATAAATTGCTTTTAATTTGAAAATCAGTAGTTAATCAAATTAAAAAATCCATGGAATTAATCTGGGCACCATCCATAACATCATTCTCAGTTACCGTAGTTGGCATATTCAAATTATTTTCTGATGTTTGGTGAATAATCAGCTGGTAGAAGAAATGCCTAGATCAGTGATGGCGAACCTATGACCAAGATTTTTAACTGACCCACGATTGCTAGGCAACCAGTTGTTTGTTCAAGCGGTTTTATTTATATTTTTTAATTTGGCTGGAAAATTTATACTCTATTTGTATTTTTTCAAGCGCTGCATTGACACCAAAGCAATTTAAATGCTGTCTGTAACCTCCAGTTTCATCATTACAATTCTAAAGTTACAGTAATGACGACAAATGCCTTTTCAATTTTTGAAATAAAGCAAAAGTGTTTACAAAATATCAAATAAAGAGTATAATTTTACTCGTATTTTGTTTGTGAGAGAAAAATCCGCAAACCAAGCAACTAACCATCTTTAAATCATTACTTCTTGTTCATTCAAACACTTATTGCCATTTGCGCCACGTGAAACCAAACATATTTTTACCAGTTAAGCCAATTGAATTTTAAAAATATGTAGTTTTAAAAATAGATAAAAAAAAATAAACTTAACTTTGGTGCAAATGGACATTAGTGATCCCCGAGCTAGTATTAAAAAAAGTATGAGCAATATTTGAGCCACGTCTCAAAACGGTTCGCCATCCCTGGCCTAGATGGTGCATTCGCCCTTGCTCCACACACCATTTATCGCAAGTTTGCTGTTTCTCACGACTTATGCGCCCAAGTTCTACATGCCAAAGCTTCAGACAGAACCATCGGACCATCCACCAGACAGAATAAACCATCGTGTTGTGTTGCTTAGCTCTTCTATAACAAAGCTTTCTACTGAAAAAAAAAATGAAGGGACTGGCGGATTCGTCCTTATCGCATGGAACGGCTCATATGTAATTTGGTCCATAATTCGACTGTTCGAGGCTATGAATTAAAAGATGTAGTTGATTTTGTACCGATTTACCCTGCTGCATCAACTGCATACAGTTATTATCTGGAATATATTCGATGCCTTCTACGTCTAACGGTTTTCGAACATTGCTGTATCGCAGAAAGTAATTAGTATTTATGTGTACATGATAGGGGATACCTGGGCACGTTTTGCGTAAGGGCAAGTTTTCCAGCTGACTTTTGTTTTAAAATCAGCCGCTAAATGATTCCAGCTGCTGAACTGGCTGAAGTAGCAACACTCCACACGCCATCGATGAAGGTTTCAATTTGTAGCTTCTGTCATTTTGTGAAGAGAGCTGCTTTCTTCTTTTCTCAACGGCGAGTAAAATTTCAGGACTTAAAATTTAAATGAAACACATAATAACATATAAACTTTGTTTTGACCTTACATGCATTGAAAAAAAGAGTATCTACGTAACTAAGTGTTTTTATGAAAATAACTACTCGTCAAGCTAAGCAGTCAAGTTACCATATAGGCAACGAAGCTGCTTTCCCAACTGCGTACGGCGCACGCATTCCAACACATTCTCATTGGAAAACACACCCCTACTTAAATAAATAAGGTCATCTTGTTACATGAAATATGTTTAATGTATAACAGAATCAGTCGATTGAACATGTTTGATACGAGCCTGTTTGATAATGTAGTCGTTTAAGAAAAACTGTCGGTATAAAAACCATATTATGTGATTCTACTTTACTGATAAAGAGATGTTTATTTTCTGTTTGAATCATAGTGAGTAAGAAAATGATGAGGGACTTGTGCTTAAGAAAAAATGTCTTTGTACAATTGGGGACATTGTACAAAGTCTTTGTACATTAATCATGCTTTTTTTGTTCACAACGAAAAATACAGTAAGAATCATGATGTATTTAAAGGTAAATACATCATGCTTTGTTTTACCTTACATAGCTTTACCACATAAATATTTTCTCTTACATCTTTCCTTTTCTTTAAGTCAGTATCATTTTCTTATATGTTTAGCCAGCGGACAGGCAATAATTTACAATTTAATGAATCTTACGTCAAGCTTAATGACGAGAGTGAACCCAATTTAATGACGAGTTAAACCATAGTGCCAATTCAAATGTATGTCCGAATAAAAATATAACTCCGATAAACATACAGTCGACGCTCGTTATAACAACCACGCATTATAAAGACCATTCCATTATAACGACCAGTGATAAAAGCCCCAACTTTCTTCCTATGAACTCTATGTTAATTTGCTTTCGGTATAACGACCGTTCTGTATCGCCCAATCCAATACAGCGACCGCATTCAACGGACACTATTTCCGGTATTTTTCCAAAAAGAACATGTTTCTAAATTTGTAACTTGAAATGACCTTGATTATAGTTTACTGACAAGCTGCATGCAGCCTTCAGTGTTCAGTCAGTCCAACTTTGACAGGGGGAGGGGATTACCACTCACCATAGTATGGAAAGAATAGAGAGGGGGAGAGAGCACGTGGACTTTACGGATTTTAGGAAAAGGGGTTGACAGATGTATTGGTAGTTTTTGTCATTTGAATCACGGGCTTTCCCAAGGGTCGATTCTCCGAAATACGAGGAGTCTTGCTGTCCGTGACTGGTGGTGTCATGTCAGCTCAGAAGTTCTGCTTCCAGAAATGTGAATGAGAGGGTTCGAGAAAAATTAACCTGCTCTTCAACCTGAATGTTGACAGGTTCCAGGTCACGTGCCTTGGATTAGTTATCCTCTGGGGGAAGGAGCGAAAAAAGAATAAGGTTCTTCAGTGAAATGCATACTGCAAACAGGAGTTGCATTTTCGCTATTGAACGAGATGGCAGGTTCAAACAAGCGCAATGCGATATGTCTAGATACTAAAATTAAAATCTTAAATGAAGTTGATAAAAAAGTTTTAAAAAAATGCGAAATTGCTAGAGTTTTCAAAATTCCCAAAAGCACTTTATTTGGCATCATTAACAACCGGGACTCAATTTTAAGAAAAGAAGAAATTGGAGTCAAATCTTCTAGAAATCGGTCCCGTGAAGGGAAATTTCAGAAGATCGAAGAAGGTTTATATGAATGGTTGAAAATAATGCGATCAAAAAATGTCCCAACAGATGGAAATTTGCTGAAGTCAAAAGCTCTAACTTTTGCTCAAAAAATGGACATTGGCGAAACTGTGTTCAAAGTTTCGGACGGATGGTTGCAAAAATTTAAAACCAGACATGGTCTTTCATTCCGGAAGCTTTGTGGCGAAAGTGGTTCTGTGAATGAAGAAGCAGTGGACACACGGAAAAAAGAAAAGCTGGAAGAAATTATCAAAAATTATACTCCAGAGGATATTTTTAACGCAGACGAGACTGGACTGTTTTTCATGATGAAACCTGATAAATCTTTCGTTTTAAAAAACGAAACTGCGAGTGGAGGGAAAGAAGCCAAGCAAAGACTAACAGTTCTCTTATACTCAAATATGTCTGGTACTGAAAAACTTCCACTCTTAGTGATCGGAAAATCAAAAAAGCCGAGATGTTTTAAAGGGCTCAAAACCTTACCTGTCACGTACAAAAACAACTCCAAATCGTGGATGACATCTGTCATTTTTGAGGAATGGCTACGTTGCTTGGATAAGCAAATGACAATTCAAGGTAGAAAAATTATTCTTGTAATTGATAACTGCACGGCTCATCCCAAACTAAATGGGTTGAAATCAATCACCGTGGAATATTTTCCACCTAATGTCACATCTGTTCTTCAGCCACTAGACCAAGGGGTCATTATGAGTTTTAAACGCAATTATAGGAAGTTACTACTGCGAAGAGTTGTTTCTGCACTCGACGAAGATCAAGATTACAAAGTTGATGTCCTAACAGCTTTGCATCTCTCTAAAGCAGCATGGAATGACGTCTCAGAAAAAACCATCAAGAATTGCTTCCATCATGCTGGTTTTAAAAAGCAAGAGGAAAGGGAATCTACTGCTGAAATAATTAGTCCGGCAATCGAAGATGAAAATTTCGTTGAAGAAGAGGAAATGCTGCAAGAAATTTCTCAGAAAATGAACATGGATGCAACGTTGAACTTTGACAATTACGCTAAAATCGATAATGACTTGGAATGTGTCGAGCATCTGTCAGAAGATGAACTAATTTCCCGTTATTGTGGACAGGAATAAATTGATGCATCATCATCAGATGAAGAAGAGGAAGAAATTGTAACAAAAACTCCTAGCATAAAAAATGTGTCTAATGCTATCGAGACTTTAAAATGTTTTTTTGAAAGGCAAGAAAATACAGAACACTATTTGTCATCAATAACTGAAATGGAAAATTATGTTTTGCAAAAATCACATGTGCTAAAAAGGCAAACAACCATTTCTGATTTTTTCTTCCGAAAATGAATGATTTGCAAGTATGTAATTTTTTCCTTATATTTTCTACTTTAAAATCTGTTTAACATTTTATTATAACATATTGCACTGATAATTTTTTTTAAATTCCAATGATAAAATATAATTTGAGCATTTTGTTGGAATCTTTAAAAAATTGGCAATTTTAATGGAATTACTATACTGCATGATGCATGCATATACATTTTTAAATTCTACCTCTTATAGCGACCACCCGTTATAAGGACCTTTTTTTGTGGAACGGAGATGGTCGTTATATCGAGCGTCGACTGTATTTCGTAAAAACTTAGCTCGGTGAAGACCCTTCTGCGGCATAACAAAGCGACGCACGAAGCCAATTTAACGGTTTTTGTAACATTTCTCATCTTTGCCTGTTACTTTTACATTCTGTTACGGTGCAGAATATGCATAAAGAAAGCACTTTATCACTCGCGACTTCTCCAAAGGAAAAGTAATACCTAAGACTTTTCCCCCCGCTGCTCTATAAACCCTATCCATTCAAAAGTCTTCGGGTAAAAAAAAATACTCCTTTGGGAAATTTCATATCTGAAGCTCAGAGAGAACGGGAAAAAAATGTATGAAATGAAATGCGTAAAAGCGTGTAAATTGAGTAGATATTCGAGTTCAAAATTTATGATGTTTCAGGTTACGTTCCGTAAGAATGAATATTTTTTCGTTACTTTTAAATGAATAACTCAATTTTGTCTAAAGGTGCGTTGCATGTTTTTTCGTTTCCTTAATGTATTCACGAAAAAGGCTATTTGAAAATATTTATTTTAGCATTATGCTTTGCACAAGCAGTGGTTCGCCGTGCATATTAAAAAGATTTTAAAATGCTGTTCAATACTCTTGTGTCTGGTGTTTTGTGCACAATTGTCTCTTTAATATCAAATAACACAAACTGCTCAAGCTCTTTAAAGCTCAAAGCTCTTTACAGCTCAAAGCGCTTTACAGCTCAAAGCTCTTTACAACTCAAAACGCTTTACAGCTCAAAGCTCTTTACAGCTCAAAGCTCTTTACAGCTCAAAGCTCTTTACAGCTTAACGCTCTTTACAGATCAAAGCTCTTTAAAGAGCAAAAAGGTTTTATGAATTATTATAAAGTGATGTTAGAAAAAATAATTAATCTTTCTGAGGAATTTATAAAAAGGTTCCAAGACGCACCATCAACAGAAACTATAATAAAAATTGCTTATAAGAAACATAAAAGAGATCTTGCGTAAAAACAATAACTGTTTAGAAAATATAATATATTGACAAAACTTCTGAAAGTAAATCGAACATGGATTTATAACATTGAACACACATAAGTTCGAAGAATACATTGAAAAGTATTTAAAGAACCTAATTTTAAAATACTGAATAGCTGAATCTAATGCTTAATATTGGGCAATAACATAATTCATCTCTTAACTAGCGTAACTCTAACTCTGTACTAAATCTTCTCAATTTTTCAGTAAATAACAGGAAAAAAAAAACCTTTTGAGAAAATTATATTTTTGCAAAAGTTTTGAACTTTTGCACACACAAATCTATGACTTCATTTGAAATTCATTTGAAGTATGTGCCTTCATTTCAAATTCGTCACATAAATTTATAACTTGCAATGGTTTAAGAACTTTTTAATATTCATTTTGTACACCTAAAATTTATATAAAATGATTTTCCAAATCGTTTTGAATAAAAGAATTTTATGTAATAAAAGAGTCCTATGTATGTATCTATTTTGCTCTACAGTGTAAAAAATTCTAGGTCAACCTCTCACCAAAAACATGGTGAAAATGTTGGTTGCAGCTAAATTTAACCATTTTCCCCATGTTTTGGTGAAAGGTTGAACTAAAATTTTCCACAGTGTAAAAATGCTTGTACCAATGTTTCTCTTTCTAAAAATGCTTCTATTTTTCATCTTAAGATAGTTATTGAATTATCTTATTTAAAAAAATCATTCGTGCATTGTAGTAGTGTCAGACATTGAAGAAAATTATTCGTGTCGTCAAATCAGTTTTATAGTTCAAAACAGCGCTTGCTATAATTCCCCAATGCTGATAGGAAAGTAATTTACTAAGTGTTTGCCAAAGGACGATAGTGGTTTAAAGCAAAGGGAGATGAATGTGCTCATTATGCGAGGACAACGGTGATATACTAGTTTCAGTATGGCTAAGGTCATTGTCAATAGTAGTAAACATACTAATTAATTTAAATAAGTATTGATTTCCGGATGTAAATCTGTTCCCGTGATTACAAAATCAATAAAATGCACAAAAACTGTATTTATTAATTACTAGAAGAATATCTTTTTTGAGTTTTGCCATTAATGCACAACCATGAACCGTATAATTTCTACAAAAGGGGTTTTTTTTTTCGCTTGCGTTTATGTACAAGCACAATTTCAGTAACTTCTGGAACACAATTCTTTTCAAACTTGACCGTCAATAGTCAAAATGTGCAACTTATAGCAGATGATTAATATTTTCAGCAACAATTCAGATTTGCTGAAAATATTAAACTCGGTTTTTTTTTTGTAAATTTTTCTGCTATACTTAATATTGTTCAGTGTTATAAACTTTGTTTTTTATATATAATTTGAATTTTGAGGGGGGGGGATTTACTTCAGAAAAGCGATAAAGCGATTTTTCTTAATTATTATTATTATGATTAAAAAATTGAGAGTTGTCAAATTTAATTAGGATGAATGTAATATTTTTCTCAAAATATTTGAAGAGCGTTAATGTCACGTACAAACGTAGTGAGACAACAAACGTAGTGGGACTTTTCACTCTTATAGAGCTACAATCTGTAATTAAAAAAATACAATTTTTCAACTACTATATATTGATATATTACTCTCTACAATTGACGACCATAGAAATGCTTACTTCTTAGTTCGAAATCCTACACAAACGCTTAAATTGATAAGAATATGTTATTATAGGAAATCTCAAGATCAGGTACAATGTTTAGCGAATAGCAATGACAGTCCAAAGTTCTTCTGAAATCCTCAATCAAAACAAAATATATTCATCATTTTTCTTTTTTAAACGTATTGTTATAAACTAACTCAATTCGTTAGCTTCAAATGGTCTCCGACAATGTCACTTAATTTTAACTGTTAGCTTCAAAACTTTATATTTAGAGAATTATGAATGATTTTTAGATAACCACTAACATGCACTTTTTATCATTCAAGACAGGAGATATATATTGGAGAAATAAATTGATAAATGCGAAGAACTTAATGTTTTGAAAATAATCTTCAAAGTAAAGGAATAACAGCCGGTTTTCTTATTATCCCACAAAATCCAAAATGTCACACTTTAATAGCTCAAAATTGCTTTTTCTGCAGATATCCGAGCATCATTATTTACAGTAAAGTTTAAATTTTGACGTTTAAATAGAGATAAATGAATCCAAGTCAAAACGCCAATTTTGCTCGTGGATTGAGAAATGGCAGGGAAAACCATTTATCTTATCTTAAAGAAAATTCTTTTATCCAAAACTTGACTTTTCGGAGAATTTAATCTGAGAAAGATTCAAAGCTCTCACAAAAGGAAACATTTAGTCGTAGGAGCACTCAAAAGTTTCAAAAGGAATCCTTTATTCCAAATTTAAATGACTTGTAATAAATAGATACATTTTTAGGACGAACTGCAAATTTGGCAACGGGTTGAAGAATGGGCTGCCTTTTCAAACGAATCAAAATAATTGTAAAATCGTGAAAAATTCAATGCAGTTGTTGTAATGAGTATTGTAAATCATATTTTCATGGATGTCTTCACAAATAAAATAAGATATCAATATGCGCTTTCAAATTTAGAGAGGTACGTTAAACTTCAAACTTGTCTAATGACTTTACCATAATATGATATCCCTATACCCCGCATAAAAACAGATTCAAGTGTACATTTTTTAGTCTTAAATTTTTTTCTCCTTAGTGTTTGTTTTTCTAAACATCGCCATCCTTGAATTTTACTACTCTTGAACTTCAGCGAATAAAACAGGTTACTTTATAAAAGTTATTAAATTTTATTATAGGGTAAGGTTACTAGTTGGGCATCAACCTATATTTGTTGGGTTTTTTTAAAGGTGGAATAACTAAAGTTAACTATTAATTTTACCTACAACATATTAACCCCTTAACCCGTGTCTGATATGAGCGAAAGCTACCGAAAAGTTACACTTTGTTTGTAAAATATCTTATATATAAGCCGCTTAAGTGTCTGTTTGTCGCCGATAGCTTATTCCGAATTTCTTAATTCCGAGAAAACTGCATCGTGCTGCCATCTACACAATGGTTTCTATAATGAAAACGTTTTTTATGTTAGAGAGCGCCAAAAGCTTAGCTAATTTGCAGCAGTGTAATCGAATTTAATTTAATCCTTCTTTCTTTGTTTTAATTTATTTATCGTCTGCGCTTCTTATGTATATTAAAGTGGCAGTGCTCTTTTTTCCAGTTTCGTTAAGACTATTGTTTTGACGATGATTATGTTGGAGATAAATAACTATTTTCCACAAACAATTTGATTATATAGTAAATAATATTTTTATTTTACAGATTATTATAACTTGGATGTTTTTTTTTTTTCGGTAAGAATATTTTTTCCGCAATTATTATATGTTTATTTTTTATTCATTAAACTTTACTGTTCTACCTGGTAAATATCTCTTTGATTTTATGTGCATTTCCGGTTACAGGGAGAATTGTATATTCATAATATCCGGAACAGCGGTCATTTCGTATGACCGCTGGGCTTCCTGGTTTATATACATATATAGTTCTTACCCAACCCCCCGTTCTTAAGTCAATCCCCCCCTCCCCCCACCTTACTGAGATTGCAACAAAATAAGTTGCGCTATACCTATACATTCCTGTCTAAAAATACTATTTTTTACCAGCTTTTCCGAAAAAAAAACCTCGTGCTTTAAGGGGATAATCAACCGCTTGTCGTATTTTTGTGATCAGTTACGCTTACAGTAACTTCAGTTTAATGTGTGTATTTTTTATTGCATATTTAAAAAATAGCGTTTGTTCTACAATTATTACCCTGGTACTAGTTGCGGATCAGTCAAAGGAAAAGTCCTTTTATATGCTAGTATATTACAACACAAAAATTCCATAAATAGATGGAGCATGCAATTTTAATAACCCTCAGATAAGATACAAGGTTTTTTTGCTGTATATTGCCCATAACTTTATATGCTTGTTTCTTCTGGTCGAGCGTTGTTGCTCATATTATTACGACGTATTTTATGGTATCACAACTCATTTGCTACATTGTATCCAACTTCATAGCCTAAAATCCTCTTCCATTGCGCCATCGCAAATATTGTCATTTTTATTGTTATCAATTTAGTGGCTTTAAATGGTGCTTTCCGCTTCATAGTTCAGATATTTGTTGCCCTTGATTTTAACCAGAAACTCAAATGAAGTTGCATATCTGGTAGTAGTAATTGTTCTTGAAAGTTCGGTAACCTCCTCTTCTGCTCCCAAATTTTCTTTTATCACCTAGATCTAAAGAATACTACAATTAAAGAAATACTTTCTCTGCCTTTATGTGAGCCTCCATGTTGCATTCAAAATGTCTTGAGAAAGTTCGATGAAATATTAAAAGTTTATTTAAACTGAAAACATTATATTTTTAGTTCAACAATGATTTATACTTATGCAGTTTTTTCATGTGGGCAAGCAAACGTGGCTCGCCCACAAGGCAGACCGAATTCACTAAATCAATCGTGTGTTTTTTTAATAAAAACTATAGGCTTTGCCCTTCTCTTCAGAGACTTCGAAAGTTCATTGTAAATGTGGAAATAATTAAATTTTTTAACTCGCCTTTCCAAATTTCCTTTTCAAATTTTTGGCAAAAATTATTACAAATGCTCTTCTGTCGCTCATAACGGCTTTTCTTAACAAATTATGGAATTGCCAGCATTCATGCATAGAAAACCTAGTACAAGAGCTAATTATTGCTAACTTAAAAATCTAAGAGAAAAGATACTTTTATCCACAACTAGTGCCCAATTCACAACTAGTGACTTTACTCTACAACTAATTATGTTTGACTTTTTTGAAAATTAACTTCATTTAACCTCTTCATTCCAAGTGTGCCCAATTGGGTACATTTTAAAATACTGTTTATTAACTACTGTTTGTGCAATTTGAAAGCTAAAACACCCAATTGTTTTTGAAATTAATCAACAGATAGTTTACTTCGTTTTAAACATGTAAAACATGGAAATTGGGCATTAGCTATTATTTAAACTAATTATTAATTAAAATTTTTTAAAGAAAATTAGTTATTTTGTTTTGTAATCCTTTTTTAAATCAGAGAAAAATTGCGTCAAAATTGCTTGTGCTTAGATCTGGGGTCTGAAGAGGGTAAGAAAGATTTTTTGAAGAAATCTAATGAACAATATTTTACTGAACTCCTGCGAAATCCATTCTTTTAAAACTAAAATGTGTCGGCTGCATCATATTTTTTTAAAAAAACATTGATTTTCAAACAATTTAAATCTGATTTTGTAAAATGACTTATTCACACATAATAGTGTCGACAGATCAGTCGAAAGTAACATTTACGTTTTCGAGATACATTAACTCGTTTGTAAAAAATACTTTTGCTCATCCTTCTTCAAACTTCAAACATATACGTGGTTATAGAAATCGTTTCAAATGGCAAGCTTTTTATAAAAATTGCTTACTAGTATACATGACATCGACAAAAAAATGTATTGAGAGGAAAGTTTGACAGGTCAACCTCTCACGCGTTCATGAAAACCACTTGAAATGTCAAGTAAGACTTTTTTTTAAAATGTAGTAACAACTCATCAAAAATATTTAATTCATTAAAGGGTATTGCTTGCGCAAAAATGTATATTATACATTTCAATTAGAAATATCGAAAGAGAAATATTAGGTGTGCATGAACAGGTACAAAATATATACACAGAAGAGGACGTGCACAAATCAAGCAAGGAAGAAAATCAAATGCATTCATGCTGTGAATATGTGATCTAACGAAATTATAAAATTATTAAACATCATAAAATTATTAACGATTAAAAACGCTCAAAAAATTCCTCAATCAACTCTTCAAACGCTGCCTTGTGTAAGACAATGTCATAAATTTAGTTTCACTGTTATTGATGTAACTCCATTCAAAAAAAATGAATATTCTCTCAATGGTAACTGAGGAAGAGCCCTACGTTTTGAAAATAAATAAGCAAAAATTCATCAATTGCATTACACAAAATATTTAATTATTTTCATTTAAATCATCATTCCTTTTTATCAGACATGCGTATGATACAATAAATAACACATGCACATAAAACCCTATTATTGGTGAGAGATACAGAGAAAACCACAAAATAAAGATAATAAAAAAAGACATAGTATTAAAAAAAGAAAGTTTAGATTTGAAACTTCCTCAAAAATTCCGCTCTTTACTTCTGTAACCGAAATCGAAGATTAAAAAAAGACAAATAGCATTCCCAGAAATGTAAAAAATCAGACACTTAGGAAAAGAATGACTTCCGATCTGAGCTCAGAACATTTAATAACACCAAATATCTAAAGACACTGAATTACTACATAAACAATTTTGAAATTTAACTTACAGTGGCCTTCGTAATTAGTGCAACACTTTGGGAAAACCACGTATTTTGTGTATAAGGCTGTGGAGAACAATACATGATATTACTAGTTGCATATTTCTAGAAAAGAAATCTTATAAGAATATGAAAAACTTAAACAGAATGCAAATTTTATCAATTGCGCATGCGACACCGAGTGAGAGAATAAGCAACACTAAGAAGCAAATGAAAATAGAGAACTAGAGCCTAATTATTCTGCTCATAGGTTTACCATAAAAGCAAAAAATTTGCAAAATTATTGCTTTCAGGATTACAAGGAACGTTTTTTCAATGCAGAAAACGTTTTGAGCATAAGACGCTCTGTAGTAGTTAGTCATCTGAGAAACTTTCCGATTGTTAGCAGCAGTCACCAACGAAGCTTCCGATTGTTATCAGCAGTCATCAAAGAAGCTTCCGATTGTTAGCAGCAGTCACCAAAGAAGCTTCCGATACTAAGTAGCAGTCACAAAAGAAGCTTCCGATTGTTAGCAGCAGTCACCATAGAAGCTTCCGATTGTTAGCAGCAGTCACCAAAGAAGCTTCCGATAGTAAGCAGCAGTCACCAAAGAAGCTTAAGATAGTAAGCAGCAGTCACCAAAGAAGCTTCCGACACTAAGCGGCAGTCACCAAAGGCGTAATACTCTTAACTGACTCAGTGGCGCGACAGCCCATTGGGGGCCATGACCTACTGTGCCCATCCCAGCTTTCGAGACCGAGGGCCCTGTGGTGCAGAAGCAGATGACCCCTTCAAGTGGTCGGCCTGACGCGGAACCAAGCATGCTTGGTCCTCATTTTATCGACCTCACCGAAGGGATGAAAGGCTGAGCCAACCCTGCCCAGCCCGGGAATCGAATCCCGGACATGTGGCCAGGTAGCACGGAAGTCTACCACTCAGACATTGGGCCTCCGTAATACTCTTATGTTACTTTTTTTTACGACAGCTGCTTAGCGTCGAAAGCTCAAAACTTTTCCAGCCGTGTGCAAAAGAGTTCCTAAAGATTCCCTTTTCAATATAGGAAATCCTTCTTCCAATATGCTTCTTTCAATTAATTCTGCATTAAAAAAGTCGAGGTGCTTGTAACCTCGAAACACGATTACAATACTATCGCAGATGATATATAGTATACTTTAAAGCGTTGATTTTATAACTTGTTTTTTTAGCACTATGGTAATAATTTTTAATTCTCAAACTATCTATTGCTTTACATCAGTTCTGATCAATATTTTATTCAAATTTTAAACGGGTACTGAAATTTAATCTTGCATTCTGTTTTTCAGTGAGTCACAAAATTTCTGTTCCAGAAATATGCAAGAAATTAACTTTCTTAATATAGTGATAATACGATATAGTAACCTCCAAAATTTACATACTTGACAAATGCATTTAAAAAATATGGTAATCCATTTATTTTGGAATTTTCAATTTTTCGTATTTTTGTTATGAACAAGTAAAGCAAAAACTATGTAATTCTGATAATTTCGCGAAACCGAAGAAGTTGAAAAAATCAAATCTATAATTTATGATAATAATTTGATAAGTGTCGAATTTCTCAATTATATTCTATTTCTAGCTTGCATGTGCAAGCTAGAAATAACACAAATAGAAGCACATAGGGGATGGTGCGCTACAAAGCCAGTATTGGTCAAAACTTATTTCACTAAATCTGCATTTTACTCACATACCTTGTTGGTGTATGCTGTAATCCCCCACTGAGGCGTAACTTTTCCGATTATTCATTATGTTTAGCAGAAATACACTGATGCAGTCTATTCTTCCATGCTGAGAGCTCTTCGCGTGCATTTTAATATTTTGCGTAATGTTACGGTCCCTAGCAGAAGCTATTTTCTGTGGGGTTATATACAGGAGAAAGTTTGGAAATATCGCCCCCATACTTTAGTAGAACTGAAGGACTGATTTATAGAGTAAATAACCGCCATACCCCTTTAAATGTGCAGAAAATTTCCCCAAAACTTCAGAAATAGACTGCATCAGTGTATTGCTGCTGAAGGCCGTCATCTTGCTGAGTGGTATTCAAAACTTAATGTAAAAAAGTGGAATTATATACAGATCAAAATAAAAAAGCTTTAAGTATGAAATTGTATTAGGTTTTTTTATACCCCCTCAAAACCGATTCATACTTCTGCCCCACCCTGTATTTTAGTACATAAGTGAATCTCGTCATAACAATAGCGCGAAATTCAGATGACAACTTAAAGATACAAAGATTTACCAACTATGACATACAATAATAGATTTTACAACGTAAACACATAGAAAAGGTGAATCAGGTGACAACTCAATACGTGTTCTTAAAAAAATTAAAAGGTGCTTAATGTTATAGTTTTCTTGGGGGAAAATTTTTTACAGATGACGATAATTCAAATAGAGTCATGACATTTTTCATTGTATGACGTAATTGCGTGCAAGGATTTCAAAACTAATGTCTTTAAAATGTAATAAACTCTAAATAGTTTTAACACAGATAAATAATTTTACCAATTCTGATTTACTTCATCGTGCGGAATTATAAAGATGAATTTTTGGAAAAATTGATGAGACACAACAATCGCACATTGACCGTCAAGACTTGATTTTTAAAAATGATGTTGAACATTAAAAAAATGAATTCTAAAGCCCACAAATTTTAGTTATAAGGACTCGAAAGTTGCTTGTTTTTCTCGTGAGAATTTTATATCCCTTCTGCAAAAATTCCCAACGCCTGTTTCTTCTTTTAAACAAACATATACCGTATCTACGTGTTTTCTTATTCCGTCTACTCCATCAATCATTTTGCTTTGATAAACAAATTGATATGAAATATTTTTGCTGAATAAATCTTGAAGACTGATTAGCATTTTAGCAATTCTAATGAATTTCATTGGGTTAGAAAGGAATTTTCTGTATGGTTAGAAAGACATATAGAAAAGTTAATTGTTCAATAATTATATTTATCAAGTCATAAACTGAAATGCTGACCTTGTGATTCCGTATTTGGTGAAAGATAATTTTATTATTTTACTCAGACGAAAATGAAATGGTGATTTCACTTCCGATGCAGTGAGTTAAAAATAGTGAATTTCAAACTCCTGTTTCTAATGATAGTTGGAGAAATAAATATTGTTCCAACTCTTCTACTCAAACTATTAAATAGTTCATGACAAAAAGTGTTTATAACAGTTTTTTTTTTTTTTTAATACCACAAAATATTTTCAGAATACCAACAAAGGAAAACATACAATAATGGATGCAGTGTTTAAACTTTTATAAAATAAATGCATAAATAATATATTATAGTCTTCTTGCAATCTGCACTTAGTGTTTAATTTTAACAGAAGATGTGTCTTTGAAGTGTGTTTAGTTAATTTGTTAAATTATTTCCAAAATATTTGTCATCAAAATTATTATTAAAATTATCATGAAGTGAAGTAAATTTCTTTCTTTTACCATTATTAAAGTCGAATATTTTGGGTTTCGTGAAATCTTTACAGGTGTTTAGCAGACATCTTTCAACGATATTATAAAAAAGAGATGGGTATATTACTTTTTCGAAATGGAACAGCAACGTAAATTGAAGCGAAAAATGCCAAATCATCGAAATTGGTAGACCAATCTCAGCACCAATGGCTCCCTTGGTCAGTAAGTACCAAGCGAAGAATTCATTCTTCCAGTTAACTACATAAAACTTTTCTGTAGGAACAATGTCAGTAGCAACAAAATTCGCGAAAAGAAAAGCGCTTCTCGGAAAAGAACCAGGTTAGTTCGGGTCTTCATTTGATTTTTCTCTGAATTGATTTCCGTGGACTAAGGTGGTTTTTTCCCTGGACGCTTCAGTTGTAAGCATAAATAAGTAACATATTGCACGAATGTATTTCACGGCAAAGCTCCTTTTTGTGCTGAATTTCTTGTGTATTGAATTGTGTGCTGAATTTCTTGTGAGTATTCTATACGAGATATTTTTCGTCCTAAGCCAATCGGCATTGTTATATTTGATAATATTTCGTTTTTACATTTGAAATGAAAAGCCTTTTATCAAACAAATTGGAAAAAATTGTAAAATATTAATTTAATGGCTTTTTTTTTTTTTTGAATATCAGGTTATATTCATAAAAATGTAACATATTAACGTGCTTTGTTTTCTACTTATTTTTATCTTATTATTATTGTGTAAAACATTTTTATATTCTGTTTTTGTATTGACTTTTACTTAATAATTGCTCTTTATATATACAAATCTGGGCACATAGACTCCTTATTCATTTAATGCTTCAATGAAGGAATATCAGGTCATATCAGAAAGGTGACATTTAGTTGGGGTACATTTTATGTCTAAATAGCCGTGTTTAACCCTTTCAAAAAAAAACATTCGTTGCATCAATTCAGGACATTATGTGCGATAAGTGTAAAATGGGAGAGTTTAACACAGTCAAAATCAGTTACACGATCAAATAAAAGAATTAGATATAATACGTGAAGTACAACAAAAAGCTTTTGACACTGTTGTTATAAAAGTTTATAATGCAACAAAATATGTAACGAAAAAGTAGCACGAGAATGAATAAGACATTGAGGAAGTAACGGAATGCAAAAAAGTAAATAATGTCAATTTAATACAAACTATCGCTTTTAAAAGAAAATCCCTTTATTGTTAAAAAAAAGGATGACTCCCAAAAGAATGTGAAATACTGTCATTATTTAACACCATGCATATATACAGTGTAACCTGTGTAAGTTGACCACCTGCAGTGCAGCACTTTAGTGGTTAACTTAGATAGGTGGTAAACTTACAAAGGTAGTCAACTTCACATGTTTTACTCTATATGTATAGAGTACATTTATGTGTTTTATAAATGAAGCAGTTCTGATTTGTTAAATGGGTCAATGCACTAATAAATATGCACTACTTGAACAGATTACACAGATATTTTTACTTGACCAAACACATTCTAAAGCAGCATTACTAACTTTACTCCTGTATCTCATATTTTTTTTAGATAAAAAATTCACCTTCGCTCTTTTCCCGCCCGGCGGTGCAGTTAGCGTGCAGTTTATAACCATTTTCTAACGTCTAACCATGTTTATGGAAGAGGCTAATGCCTTTCTTTAAACTGGAGATAAACTTAAGTAGGTACCCAAGTACCCTATATATATATATATATATATATATAATATACAGTAAAATATCCATGCAGTGTCCAAGGGACCGTGAAAATACTTCGTTGTAACGGAGTGTTAGTTGTAATGGAAATTTCGTTGTATCGGTATTTTATGTAACGAGATTTTACTGCACATTTATATGCATAAAATGTGGGAGCATGTGTAATTTTTCCTTTATTAAGCCACAAACTTTTTTCATTTTATAGCTACCTTAAACCATATTTTAACTGCAGTCCGTTGAGAAAAATACACTTATATACATTCTTAAACAATGTCAAATATTATCTATCAGGTACCCTCCTTTTTAAAGCTTTAAGAATGTTATTTTAGATTTTAAGGCTGTTTCAAAACAAATATGAATTACTGCTACTTTGCTCTACAGAGTCCGACTACATCATAATATATTTCCAGATAAACCATTGTTTATGATACTGCGTTGTGGAAAAGTTTTAAATTGTAACTTAACGTAAGCTTCTTTTCAAGCCTTAGATAATGGAAATTCAGCACAGAATGGGAGTTTTAAATAAAATATAGCTTTGAGGAAATACTTTGATGCTTCTAAAACCGAATAGAAGATTATATCTCTCGAATACCTTTAAATTTTATTCTTACATTCCACTTTTCCATTTCCAATTTCGAGTATACATTTCTAGTTTAGTACGTTCTGCTGAACTCGACTGAAGAAAACTCAATAAAAACTAAACCTCATATTTATTTAAAAGAATATGTTTAATTTTCTTTCTTTGTTTAATGTTATTGATGGAATAAATAAACATCCTTTATTTAAGTTATGCAATAAGAAATGTCTCAAGAACTTAGATTTTTAAGTAAAATTAGAACTAACTGTTATTTTGACATAGAAGCAAAAGTTTTAAATAGTATCTCACATTTTTGCGAAAACTGAGCCGCCTCAGATTAGAGTGGTTTTTTTGTAGAGTTTATCAGATCTATCCGTACATAAGCTTTCCTTTTATTAAGTCACACCATAGAAACTTGTAGATCAGAACTAATCTCCCGATTATAGCTTTTTAATTAAAAATTGTCGAAAAATCTAGACTTTTTTTTCTTTTTTGTTCGTGTGTGTGATAAATAATTAGAGAAAAACGGTGCATTTTGCGTTGCTAAACGTAAGCCATAGAAAGAAGATACAAATTAAAAAAAAAAATATATCTATTTATTTCAACTCTCATCAATTAGAAAAACCTAAGACTACTTTTACTTAAATAAAACCTTTTTCTCAGCTTCAGACTAACTAGCATTATTTATCTGTTCGAAACGTTTTTACCTACGTTTTATCTAAATCACATGTAACTTTCGTTATCTTTCTCACTCCCCCCCCCCCCCCGCCTCTGTAGAAACAAACAAAAACATCTAAAATATTGCAGATTAGTATGGTATGCATGAGAATTTAAAAAACTCAACGCTTTAAGATTCCTTCATTCGCATACACCTGCGAATGTAATTTGAATTGCTTCTACTTATTTTCTTATTTTATGTTACTTTTTATTAGAACCTACACTCTCAGAGACGCATGCTCAAATCTCACGAAACTTTCGTCGTATTTGACGAAATGGCTTCGTGAAAAATGCTCCAAGTAAACCTTTCGTCAAATTGCCGAAATTTGTGTAGTAACTTTTGTAAGTCACGTGATCCCGCGAGGAAAGTATCGTTACAAATGACGAAATTTTCTTGACGATTGAAGGATCTTCGAAAATGAGGATTCTATTTTCGAGAGTGTAGCTGACATGCCCGGCGTTGCACGGACTTTCTCGAACGTGTATCATTCCTTGACGGAGAATATCACACAGTCAGCCGGAAAAAAAATAAGAAATTGAATTAAAAATTCCCATTAGAAGATGAGCAACATTCCTTACAAATCTGCATTAGAAAAGTAAAAGTTCTTAAAGATCTTCACTAGATATTCTTTATAGACAAAACCCATTATTCTACAGACAACAGTTCTTAAGTCAGAATAAAAACAACTATAAGAATTTTTAAAAAACGGTTCCTAAAAACCCTTGAACAACACGGTTAATAGCCTCTAAAAATCTCCATTAGAATATGAACAACATAGCCTAAAAATACAAATTAAATAGTACTTTTGTCATAGAAATAAGTATTAAGCCAATTAAATACAATTCCTGAACAAAAAAAGGAAAAGCACCCTGTAGAAAGGTCAAGATGTACAGTCGGTGCGGGGGACGAAACACTCAAAATGACTTGGTCATCATAGGCTCTAAAATCACAAGTAAGGTGCCATTCGTCATCAATTAATGTCTTTTTTTAAACTACTGAAATAAAATTTCGATGAGGAGCCGTATTCATATTAAAATAAGCACTAACTCTGAAATTTCAAATACAAGTCTCTATATTTGACCGCGGAAATAAGTTTAGCGTGCTCAAATTAGTCTATACACTAAATTTGATTGCATTTCGTTCATTAGAACAGGATATATTAACGAAAAGTTTTTAGGGGCCGTCACTGCAATTAAATTAGTACTTTTAAGGCGCATGGTTTATCAATCAACGACAATAAATCTAGTGAAACCCAATGAAATAATTTTTCACATTATTTGCAGAATAAACGTCTTTTGGGCGATGCATTTTATATTTTGATTTGTAGCACAACTACTTTCTACTTTATTTTACAATTCCAGTCATTTCAGTTTGCGATCATCCTGTTCAGCTCTACATGTCATGCATCATGATCCTACAGTGTAAATCAGAAGAGTATTATTAATGGGAATTTTGGCGGTTTCGAAAACTTGCAAATGTAAAAGAAAAAAAAAACAATTAACAGCACACAAAAAAAATGAACACTTGGGGAGAAAATCAAAAGTTCGCGGTTTAACCCAAAAAGAATTTTCATTAGTTTTCCGTTAGCAGAAACTTTCCTTTTTACGACAAAATGTCTCTTTATTTTGGCTTCAATACTCAAATTGAGCAGATGAATTCAGAGGTAAGCCTCGTTTCAAAATTTAAAAACTGCTTAAAACGAATATTACGCGTGTTCTATTTGTTTTACGAACTTCAAAAAGAGATCTTGCGTATTTTTTTACAGGCTTTAAAAATGCAGGCTGCTTCAATTTTCATAAACAAAAAAAAAAAAAAAAAAAACCTAGTACTTACCTAGGTGTGATATTTCTTCGATGAGATAATTCCCAAATTATAAGTTTTGACTGAAATTGAAATAAAAAAAAAGAACCAATTTGAATTTTTGGGAAAAACGGGAAAATTATATGATACGGGAATTTAAGTTTGGTGCAGTTTATGAACTCGGTATAATTACTGAAGCTACCTTTTTATTAAGAAATTCTAGTACATTTACCTCTAAATGATGTTTTTTTAACGTGTCTACTAATTTATATTTCATCTCATTTTACAAAAATCCATTATATCCAGTACTACTCGATTTGCTACTGATTAAAAAGACAAACACGATTTTCTTATCTGCGACATTATTATTTTTTTTTTAAATAGAGTGCATTCACACCGACGGCAACGGATACATTTGGCCTGCGTCGTAAGACTTGCTATGGTTATCAAACTAATAGCGATAACGATAGCGCAACCAACAAATCACGGTCTTCTGAGTGAAAATCGCTTTTAACCCCTTAACGCATTTGCCCGTGTCTGACACGAGCAAAAATTACCGGCAAATTTGCACTTGCCAGTGTCTCGCACGAGCGATCTTGTATCTCGCGTTATTGTATTTCTAAGGCGCGTCTTGGATCCGTTCGCACTTTGTTTGATTTTTTATACAACTTTTACCCTCTCCCTCGCTCTCTAGTCACCCCTACAATTGAAATTGCTAAAAACAATTTATACTATGCCTATATATTCATATTCTGTCAAAAAAATTCTCGATCATTTTTAAGTTTTTTCGTAAAACACTCGTACTGGGTAATTTTCAAGAAAACGGTCATAAAAGTTCCTATTCTTTTATCCCTGAAAATTATATAAAAATATGTGCATGAACAATATATATATTCTTTTTTCTGACTTGTTTTTATTTTGAAATTTTAAACACTCCAGCCCGTCATTTTCACGGGAGCGAGAGGGAAGGGGTTAACGTATGTTTAACAAATAAAGCTTTCAGAAATATTTCGTCACCATCGAGTTTTGTGTGAATACACTGGCACGTGCACTAAAATTTCATCCGTTGATTTTTCTGCTAACATTTTATTTAAGCCACTGTAAGGTAATAACTAATTAAAATGTTAGTTTTTTTAACAGTAAATTTATAAAGTCAATGTTTAGCATGATACAATTTCCTCAAAACATTCATTCTCAGTGTTTACTCCTTTCATTAAAGGTAACACTATTCTTTTACGGTCGAAGAACTCAGGCTGTTGTTCAATCTTTATGATCAATAAGCAACAGGATAGTAGAATAAAACAAAAACCTCACTCAAGGAAACAGTAATTTGTGTCCAACATTTATGACTTTTTCTCCAGAAAAACCGATATTTGCCATGAAATCAGAAAACCAATAATGCTGTAACACTGGATCTTTTTCTTGACTTTCTATCAGAAATGTTTGTTAATTCCATTAATGTCGAAGTGTTAAAGACAAAATTACGCTCAGAAAGAATCTTCATTGTGAAATTCGAAATCTTTAAATATGTGAAAATAGTGTCTATACATAGAGCAACCACGATAATGATCGTCCTCTTTTAAAAATCCTTTACTTTAGAGAATCAATTGCGTTTTTCTTATTATTAACGAAATTCGTTCTTTTTATAATATTGCCTGAAACTTTCCAAAAAAATATCAAGAAAACTGTGAAAGAAAAGCAGTGTAGTATTTTTTGTATGCTCTATAATAATCTTGCGCCTTTTCATCTAAATGTAATATATGAACGCCCAACAGTGTTTATATGATCACGAGCAGAATCAACAGGACATATCGTGATAATTTCTAAGTGCACGAACGTTCACAATTGCTATAATCTCTGTAACACTTGAGTGGAAAATGTTTCTAAAAAATATAGATGTTAACTTGAAAGATTTCGGAAATCCGTTTTCCTATAAATTTCACAAAGTATAGATATTACCTAGAATAACTGCTTTAACCCCTTGAAGAACGAGGTTTTTCGGAAAAACTAGTAAAAAATGATTAGAGGTTTTTTTTGACAAAAATTGAATATATAGATATAGTATAAATTGTTTTGGATTTTAGTTGTAGGGGGTGACTGACTATAGAGTTGGGGGGTGGGGTAAAAGTCATATAAAAAAATTATACAAACAATGGGTAAACGGATCTCAGACGGGCGTTAGAAATAAAATAACGCGAGATACAAGATCGCCCGTGTGAGACACGGGCATGTGCAAATTTACAGTACCTTTCGGCCGTGTCGGTGGTTGATCAAAAAGAAGTTTTACAATCAGTATCAAAATTAGAAACATTTTGATGTACCCAGAATTTATCCCTACAGAAATATCTTGAGATTAATATCAGTAGTTTAATCGCATTCCTAATTAGTCGTGTTTTTATTTTATTTAACTTCATTCTTTATAATTCGTTTATTTTTTTTCTTTCAGTAGAAACAGCAACGTGGGCTAAAACAAAAATCCTACCTCGTAACAACGTTAAAAACTAACACCGATAATAAATTTTAAAATTATTTTGGATGATTATTCCAACAAAATCGTTTTTCTTAAACCACCCAAAGTTCCGACAGAAATTTCTTTTTTTTTCCCTTTGCGAAATTTTTACTGGTAACCTTAACTTTCAGTTTGTACATAAATTCCATTTATAAAGCACCCTGAAATAAGTTCCCCCAAAGTTAAGTGTCTCTAAACAATTTGGCCATCTCTGGATTGGTTTATATATGAGGGAATACACTTTTTCATCCAATACATCTTTTTTTCCTTCCATAAAGCATATTCCTCGGGACGAAAAGGATGGGGGGACTAATAATTAAATTATTTTTTCAAATGCCTAGATGATTTTTTTTTCTTAAAAAACAATCCTAAACTGTAAATTATATTAACATAGCAGTAATAGATAAAATTGGCCGTATAAAGGATCAAGAGAAAATACTGAATAAGTTACAAGAAATGCCTGAGTAATAAAAGACTTAATTCAAAAACATTTTTTTTCCCTATTAACAAAATTTGCTTTTAACAAACTGATGTTTGAACGAACTGATACACAATTTTTTTTTTGGGATGTAAATGAACGTAAATGTTGGGGCATATTGTAGCAAGAAATTCTTCGTGCATAAGATTTACTTTTTCCTTTTCCTTTTTTGTCATAAATGTGCTCGAAAAATGCTTTTTACTAGAATAACTTATCGCTTAATCACTTTGATGACTTTGGTAAATGTTGAAAGTCAGATGGCATATTTCGAAAGCACGAGCTTCAAAACATATGCAATACCGTGTCCGTGACCGTTCATCAATAAAGACTTTGAAAACTATTATTATAAGCATAAACTTATACGAAGTTATATTCATTTAAATCGCGTTTGGAGTGCGAAAATTCTCACTAATAATCCTTACATACCTAAATAGAACTACAGGCTATGCATTTCTTATCCGCACAAGCAATCGATTTACATTACTGAAATAAATTCGGATATATTTTAAATCAACAGAATCTGAATCTCTCAGCTTTTAGGGAATATTTAACTTTCCTGAAAATATTTTGACACACACATTTAAAGTTTGTCTTATCTATTCACTTATCGTAAAGTATCATTGTACAGTTGAACCAAAATGAATAATATTTAGATATCATTTTTTAAAAACTAAAATTTTATTAAAATATGAAACTTGTTAAAAAGTATAAAAGATAAGCTCTTACAACCGATGGTACATTTAATTATTTTATTTTTTCAAAAATTTTTGTAAATGTTTCAAAAACGATCCAGGATGTTATGCTTGAGTTATGAACTCTTGTTTACCTATGCTTCATATTCATTGCAGATAATAATAATTCATAATAGGCGGAATATATTTCGTAATCATTATATCCTTGAAAAATATCAAAGTTGTGCTGAAGATCAAATAAGTTACAAACGTGTACAAAAATTTTCATATAACATGAAAAAGTAATTTCCGAAGCAAGGACAAAAAAAGTTTTTGCTAACTCAGTAATTTTATGAGCTAGAGTAATGCTTCCCATTTTACGAATAATTTACATACGCTATTATGTCTGATGTCCGCAAATCTAATTCATATGCTAAGCCACCAGTTGCTACAACGATAATTAGCTATTTTTCAGTCAATATTCCGCCGTGCTGGCATCTCTTTCCCAAAAAGAAAGTCCTCTTCTAATATTTAGCAATAGATAACACGATTAATTTTGTTGCTGTGCTTCTTAAAGTCACATCAGAATATTATGTCGTTTCATTTGCTTTTAATATTTGTTCATTTCTTTACGGACTTAAGGAATGACAAAGCATTTTCTAGTAATAAAAGGAAACAGTGGATAACGAAACTAATTTTTAGAAATCTTTTCAGTTTTTAAAACAAACTTTCTAGTAAAATACCTTATAACTTGCTACTGAAGTTTCCAGATACTTTTTCATTTGCGATGAAATTAAAGTTAAATTTTCGAACATGTCTATGAGAATATAAAAATATTCGACTCGAACATCCTAAAGTGACTGACTCTTTACATGTCGTGGTATATTTTAATAAAAAAGTTGAAGCTGAACATGCAACTATCGCTGTTGGTTTTGAAAAATAACGTGTTTGTGGGAAAAGTTTGTTGTATTTAAAGATTAAAAAGGGAAGCGAACTGGAATTCTGGAGAATTAAAATTAAAGTAATGAATATTCATTAATACATTTTTCTGAATTTGAGATGTAAACAACTTTGTAGGTTACAGAGTCATAAAGAATTTGCATGCATATTTATTTAGTTGAAAATAAACCAATTCGAATATACGACAATACGCAGTTGATTAATAAAAGTTTTATCCTGGAAGCATAAAAGAAAAACGGAACCACTTACAAAACTCAAATATAATTTTTTACCTTTAAATGGAATTTATTATTAACTATTTTTAAGAGGGTTTTTTAATTATTTTTATTCTTATTGTTAAAGTGCATAAAAAATATAACGAATTACTTGCGCAATTTTCAAATGCATTTAGATACTGGTGTCAGTATAGGAAATGTTTTATGTAGGGAAGGGTTCATTTATAATTCACATATATATAAAGAGAGAGAAGATAGGGATAAGGTAGAGGGGTAGAGAAAGAGGTAGAATTTACAGGTTTTTGTTGGAAGGTTTAAAACGGTAAAACGCTCAACTGCAGAATCAAGTCTGTCAAGGTTTCCGTCAACTCTGAACTGTTATAAATTTTATTTCGTCATTGGAGTTTAACTCCCCCCCCCCCCTTGCCCCATCCGCTTGCTATGTCATCGGCTGATGTAATATTTTCCAATTCAACTTCCTATTCTAATTTTCAAGATATGGTCTTTACATTTATTTTCGTCTTGATAATTTTCAGAATATTTCAATAAATTTTTCTAATCAAAAGGCTTAAAAATCAAACATTTAAAGCAGAAAGAATTTCATAACTAGATTCCAAAGCAATGCAATAGAATTGAAAATCGAACCCTCAACATTGTTGAAACCTCAACGAAACTAATTTATAGATTATTGAATTTTTTAAGGATCATATGAATTCATTGCATTACAGAAACTAAGGAAAACTTTAGTCAGAGAACTAAATAATCTGAATATACGAGTATTTTATCAGTGTAAAACATTCGGCTGCAATTATATTATTTCTCACTTTTAATAAAGAAACTGGTATTGTTTGATGGGTATGACTTGAGATTTTGAAAATTACATTGTAAAGGTCCTTTTCGCAGTGAGATTTGGTGTCGAAATGTCTCGGATTAATAATTGGAGTGAATGTATGATGTTAAATTGGTTTTTAAATACTTTAAAACAAGAAAAAGCTCATTTCATGACGAAAACTAGCGTCTGTTAGAGGAATTACTAAAAAGAGAAATAGTAGGGATTGTCAAAAATCACACTAGCTTAACCCTTTATCTACTGCATTATGATCTGCAGAAATTGTTTTTACAGAAATAGTTTGTCTAGGTATTTTCACTGAAAATTAAGGGATTTACATAAATAAAATGATCAATCTATAAGAATTTATTTTTTACAGTTAATAAGTGCCACAGAATATTTACCCTGTGAAACTAATTACATACACTTATTAATCAAAATATTTTGTCAAATAGTTTCCTAAGTTACTAACTAACACATTAAAAAATTCAGTGACTTAATTCTTGCATTTTACTACTTTTCTGGAGCGAAACTCCAAGAGATCAATCTGAACAAAATGGAAGTTCAAAACGCAGCGTGGGTTTCAAAACTATCTATGCTCCTTTCCTCGGTAAAATACTTTTTATGGAACCCTTGCTGATATGTATCCTGAAAAGGGGGAATTTAAAGACTGAACCGGCAAAGTGCCATCAGAATATTATTAAAAATGGTTGCTGGGATGGAATTTATAGAGAATGGTACTTATAAGTATCGTCAGTAAATAAAGGGTTAACATGACAAGTACTATCCCATCTATCGAAGAGAGTCGCTCCAGTACAAGTAACATTCGACCTTGAAGAGTTCCAATGACTCTTTTATTATATGAAATAACTTCTTCCGGTCTAATTCAAGCAATTATGCAGGAAGAACTCTCACATTCATTCCGCTATTAGGTACCCTTAGTCAGGAAGGTTTCAGTGTTACAGCGATGGTCAAGAATCTTTAAAAGAGATGTTCTTAACTGCCTGCAAATTTACTGTAAAAAATAAAACAAACAAAGTTATTGTGGTAAGAATGAGGAGATTTTATCATTTGTGCATAAGTTGATCGTTATTGTCAAAGAATCAGGCATTGATGTGAAAAATAAAATGAGGTCCAATAGCCTTTATTGAATTGAGCGAAATCTAACGAAATTTGGTAGGAATGTACAGAAGAGTATGCGGTTTGGATTTAAAATGAAAAAATACTACCAAAAGCCGCCGCTAGGGGAAATTTTGACACAGTTATAAAGAAAAACAATCCAAAACCCTTCTCTGAACAGATACCATAGAGGGATGAAAAAAAGATCAAAAGAATTGTCATCATTCATAGATGATAATTTGTCTCGCATGTACTGAATTTACGTACACTGTTGAAAATTTCCGTAAGAAAATAGTAAAATAACCATTTATTTGATTGTTATTTTACCATATTCAATTACAACAGTTGAATAACCATTAAAAAAATGGTACTCAAACCGCTAGTTGCGAAAAAAATCGTTTATTCCCTGTTTCTACTAAAGAACGTTTAAATAACCGTAATTTACAAGCGCTCATTAAGAATCAGGCGTCCATCTTGATTGCGAAACCTTACCGGTCGTACGTTGTTGTTAAAATATGAATAAAGATTGACTACTTCAAATCTGCATGTGTATATAAAAAAAGAAGAAAAAAGTGGCTTAAGCAGTGGTTACTAAATAGAAAGACATACACACGCAAATCAAAAATTGGAGACATCGGATTCCCCAACTGTTTGCGAATGAGCAAACCCATCATTTCAGCTGCTGAAGCTTGATTGTATTTTAATTTTTGCAGCAAATAAAATGATTTTCGTCAATATACAGTAAATTTAGACCAAAGATGGCTTTGGATCCAATCAAAAACTGAAATCTTAATTTTAGTGCCGTTTTTTTATCAATAAATCTTTCTTTCCCTGTTGAAAAGAAAGATTTATTGATAAATAAACGACCGCTTTGTGTGGTGCAGATGGCCGAATGGTTAGAGAGTAAGGTTGGTGTGCCGACGAGACGGGTTCGACTCCCGCAAGCTTCCTTTACGGTTTCTACGCCTGGAAGATTCTACGCCTCGAAATGGTTCAAAAACGGTAAAAATTTTGTTTTGAAACCCTTTTTAAATGGTTATAAAGCCGTAAACTTTTGTATTTACGGCTTTTTAACCAAGCTGATTGGGAATGGTTAGGTCCCGCAAAGATAGAAAAATGTTCGAATCCGTAAATTTAACGGTGAGTTAGATGGACAGACTGATGCCGGTCATTTAACCGTAATTTCATGACGAAATTTCTAACAGTGTAACGTGCTCTGCAAGTCGTGGAGATATTTCAACGGAGCAAAAATGCCAGTGCTTATGGAGCTTGGGAGAGCACATAAAAAATGGATCCCGTGCTTATAAAAAATAGGAATACAAATTTTCCTGCCACTGTATTACTATTCAATAAATCCAATAAATTAGAAATACAAACAAACACTTTCAATTTAACGGAGAGTACAAAGCGTTAATGCAAATCAAAAAACTTGAGAAACGTTGATTCGAACTAAAATAACGTGTCGCAGCACTTATTATCTCACTTTATATCATATAAGACATTATTAGGCTTCAAGTTGCATTTTACTTTGACAGTATACTGGACAAACATTCTGACTGACTTATCATATATGTATATATATATATATATATATATGGAAATGGATTAACTGACAACTTAAGATTAAAATTATTTTGCTTTGATATTCATAAATATTAAAAAGATTATATTTTCTCTATTTTGTTCTTGATATTTCTTCTTTGAATGATATATAGTAAAAATTGTATTGAATATTGTACTAATATTGTAGATATAAGCAGTAGTATGAAATTATGAAGAAGAAAGACTCCTTAGAAAGGCTTTAAATCTACGTCGAAAATAGGAGGGAAAAAAATTCTAGATTTCCAAAAGTTTTTATTGATAACAGTAAAACTCACCAGTTGCTACTAAATAAAAAAATGTATGGGTTGAGAAACATAGGAGAAAATGATGTAACTGTTTTGTTTTTGCCTATCTATACATAGATTACGATTGCAACACCACACTTTTCCCTAGAGACAACTTTTTGTATTATTTTTTTCCTTAGAAATGAAACCACTTAGTATACAAAGCATCTACGCCAAATTTTCTTAAATTTCGCTTAGTATACTAATCTTCACCATATCTTTACACACAGCGTTTTTTTCTTGCATTTTTTATTCACCACAGTGGCAAAATTTCCTCTATCGGCGACTTCGTTTTTTAATGCATGTTTTCAATAGTCTTCTACTTTTTATTACGTTAATTCGTCATAGTATTTTTTTTTTTTTGCAGTTTAAAACATTTATTTCTTAACAAAAAAAATCCTTACCAATTTCATTCGCTAAAGTTTTTAATCACTAAGATAAGAGATTTATACCATGAAAAAATTTTTTAAATATCTGAAATATAAATGAAAGATTTACATAAGTAAAAAATATTCTACAAATAATATATTCTTTTGTAATTTTCTTTCTTGTTAAATATTTTTTGATTATACAATTTCACTCTTGCATTTTCTTTAACCCTTTAACTACGGGTAACGTCAATAGACGATTTGGCGAAACTTTCCTTTGGTACGGGTAACATCAATAAGCGATTTGATGAATTTTTGCTGAAAATGTAGGTTTCAGAATAAAAAGTTGAACAAATGGAAATGCCTTCGTTCTTTGCATTAAAAGTAATACATTATTCAATTGAAAATGGCATAGTTAGAGGTGCAGAAGGGGGTAGTGACCACCCCTTTTTGATACAGTGTGCCGCCTATTAGCAAGCAAAAAAGCTACATCTCATAGGAATTTTGATCTTTAACAAAAAATTTCCAATCAACATCTTAAAAAATCGCCATAGGTCGACTAATGTTTTTTGGAACCCCCCAGTTTTGCCTTTTTCATGTAAGAAACTCATGAAATATACATAAGAAGTAGATGTATCGCCATTTATGCAATTTTTGGATACTTTTTTTTTTTTGGCGTTCACACAAAGAGATTTGTGAATATATTCCCGTAGGTTAAACGAGAGGACTTTTTTCATCTTAATTTTTTTCTCTTCTATGGAATAAAACATGAATAATGTATTCTTAATCCTTGCAGTGATTTCAGTTTTTTGAACTAAAAATTTATTTATTGCATTCATCGTATTTTTTTTTTTCTTTTCTTTTTTTCTTTTATTTTTTTCTTTAATACAAAGCTTTAACTTTCGCCCGTAGACGCTAAAGTTCATTCTTTTCGAACTATTAAAAAAAGACATAATAAAAACAAGTCAATTCTTTTATTCACATATACGTCCTAAAAATTCTTTCTGTTAAAGTTTTTGAAGCATTCGTCGTGCTTACGCAGGAATTATAAATGCTTAAATTTTCCCCGTAGTCACGAAGATTAATAAGTTTTGAACAGTTTCAAACTCAGATTTAAAAATGAACCAAACCAATGAAAAATAACTTCCATTGAAAAAGGAAACATGAGAGAGTGGAGTCCTGTCGTAGGTCCTTTGAGCAAAAAGATCTCAGTTTTAACCACTTAACGCATTTGCCCGTGTCTGACACGGGCGAAAGTTACCGGCAATTTGCACATGCCCGTGTCTCACACGGGCGATCTTGTATCTCGAGTTATTTTATTTCTAATGCCAATCTGAGATCCGTTTGCACTTTGTTTGTATAACAATTTTTTTTATATAACTTTTAACCCCCCCCCCCCCCGCTCTTAAGTCCCCCATTACAACGGAAATTGCGCAAAACAATTTATGGGTGAATATTAGGAAAAGTGACAATTTGTGTCCCAGAGAAATTTCTGAAACATTTTCTATTAAATACCAAAGAAATATTTTTATAATAGTGTTAACTTCGTTTTACATTCAATCCATGGCAAAAATTTCCAAGTTGTTACTTTAATTTGTGGCAAAAGAAACTTTTTACTTCTTCAAAATCAGATCGGCAACGTGTCCCAGTTACGAATCGCGATCTTTAAAAAGAACCCTGTGCATTATAAAACATCATGAGAAAAACAACTACCAGCGGAAACAATGCCTTTTATGTGATTTATGATAATTGACTTTCATGTTTTAGAAAACGTAAATATGCATTGAAAAATCAAAATCTATCCTCGTCCCAAGTTTTCGTATCAGATCGGTAACACCGACTTCCGATACATTATTTCCGGTCAAAAAAACTTTTTTAGCGCCAACTAACTACGTATGCTAGAACCCCTTTTTGTGAAGGGCAAATACCAGTTGAAAGTTTGAACTTCAGTTCAATAGAATTACAGGTAAGATTTTTCATTATTTTATTGTGTCTACCAAATGAAAGATCAGTTCGGTAACGCAAATTAAACCCAAATTAATTGATCTTTTAATTTCAAAATTTTAATTATAAAAGGAATTGAACTTTGTGAACAGAATACTACACGTTTTCGTTTCAATTCATTAATTAGGGATGTTTAGTGAATATAATAAGGGAATTCGTCAAATCTGTAGCAATCAGATCGGTAACAATAAAACTGTTGTTTGCCGATCTGATGCGTGTTTCCGATTTTTTTCCATAATTAGTTTCTGGTTGTGTGTTTCAGAGTTGCTTTTTGCGGAATAAGATGAGCTTAAATGCATCACGATCGTAGCAAAAGCTTCGATTACTTTTTAAATTAGGATAATTTCCCAAAAATTGATTGCTCCAGACATTATTTTCGGTCCATAAATATAAGTTTCTTAAGAAATAAGATCTTTTTTCTGTAATTTTTCTGAGCATTGATCGTCAAGACTTTTGAAAACACAACATTGCTTTCAAGAATATGTAATTTGTTAAACTATTTTGTGCTAACTCCCCCTCCCACCTAAAAAAATGACTGCCGTATTTTCGGTAGTAAGCGCCGCACCCGCAATTTGTATTTAAAAAAACATAAACAATATTACCTAAAGGTATATTCAATCTTATACTATACCTATATATTCATTTTCTGTCAAAAGAAAACTCGATCATTTTTTACCAATTTTTCCGAAAAAAAAATCGGGCTTCAAGTGGTTAATCGAATATTTTCCTCCAAAGTTCACGAAAAGGATCAACGGAAAACATTTTACCCTTTGCGATTACCTACTTTCAATTCTTATATTTTAAGATTTTAAGTTGATTTATTATTCCGTTTTACTTAGTATTTAATTTGGTGATATTTTGCGGCACTTTTTGTGGTTTCATTATTTTGGTTACTTTATTTTATTTTCTAATCTTTTCTCATTTTTTAACACAAAATTAGTCTAAAAAGGATTTAATTTATTCTCATTAAATGGTTTATTTTGATTAATTCATCCTGTTGAAATTATTAAAAAGAATCGGTGATAATGTTTAACGAAATTCTTTGAAATTCAAATCCAGCTGGAGTAGTTAAGATGTTTACGGTTTTTTTTTTTCTTTTTTTTCTTCATTTTTTACGAATTCTTACGCTACGGCCTTCTTTATTTATTTATTATTATTTTTAAGTTTTTGAAAAGAGTTTCCGCAATTACCAATAACAAATCTCCACATAAATGCTTAAAATTTGTATTATTTTACTTATTAGAAATGAAGTTTATTTTTCACAAAAACTAAAATCTAAAAAAAAAAGAAGACGTCAGATTTCAATCGTAGAAGCTGGTATCCCGATTCTAAGATGCCTTAAAGGTATAAGCACAACGCACACATAAATGTACAAATTACATATTCGTACGCACACATACATGAATTATCATTAATATTATTATTCAGAAAGCAGATAATGATTGTGAATATTAACTGTTGCGCCAATAAAAAATAGACTATATAAAATATGAATGAGTTGAATAATCAACATAAACGAAGCACAAATAGTCAAAGTTCATAATTTATTTATATGATTCTTTGGCAAGTTGTGCCTTACTTAAGTTGATTTTCATATTTCAACTAAACAATTTTTTTTAATCATTTTTCATTGTAAATATGCATTTGTTTTTAAAACGTCCAGAAATAACAACCCCGACACATTATTGACATAGTTATTGTTAATATATAAAACGTAACTTCAAGTTTAAAAGTTGTTGACGTAATAAACTATTGATCTTAAGAGCGCACAATGTTTATAAACTAAATAATTGCGAAATCGGTTAGTTTATTATTGCGAAAAACATTGTGAAAGCATTGGTGAACAATATATTTTCTACATATGAAGTGAATAATCTATGAATAATTTTGTGCCTTTTAGTAGTTTTATGTGCATTAAAAGAGCTAGTAAAAGATAATCTTCTGAACGAGAGTTTTATGTGTCTTTAATTGTATTAACCTGAGCTGAGTTATAATTAAGTGTTATAAATTATGCTTTATTTATTGTAACACATCACAACATAAATTGTTTCTTCACTGCTTGTCATGTTTTCTACTCGGAACATTCTCTGATAAACAATGTTTGCAAAAACATACAGCCAGAAAAGCACTACAACAAGCTTTCAAATAGAATTGTCTTGCTGTTTGGTTATACGAAAAACACATGGGAGCAGGATTGCTGTTTCATTCCAGCAAAGCAACAAAACCGCATTTATACGCAAAAACAGAAATGCAACAGCAATGCGCTCAGCTTCTTCTCTTAAGACCCAACAAATATCCGCAGCTGAGAAATTAAAATATTTACCTTTTACAGATGCTCTTTCAAATCGGCTCACGCTCTGGCCGAAAGCGGAGGAAATGGTGAGCACATAGAGCACTAGCCACATTGTAGGGCTGTGGGGAAATGGATTCGCTTTCCTCCCATCAGCTCTTTCTAAACCCAGTGTCAGTGGGAAGCCCAAGAGCAGATGAGCATGCGCAGACGATGCTAACTGAGCGGGAGAGTCCATACGTTGAGAGACTTGTGGGAGCTGTGGAAATGGTCAAGAGAGATTAAGTTGAGGTTATCTCATTATGGCTCGTCGAGTGTTTTTGATTTTTTTTTTTTTAATTGGATTCTCCTATTTCTATAATATACATTTCTGTAACTGCAGTAGATATTTATAATATAATCAATTTCGAAAAACTATTTGTGAAATTTTATCATTATTATTATTTATTTGACTTGCAACATAATGTCTGATGTCGTTGTTCGTAAACTTGACACTTCTTTAGAAACGTTTAAAAAGGGTTGAACAAACATATGAGTACATTAATAGAAAAAAAAAAGATTCATAATTTATAAACGTTTAATGTATTAAAAAATAGAAACCCTTTCACTCCAAGCTATACCAATTGGAATCACAGTATCTGCTGAATTTCCGAAAACTGAAATAATTTTCGTACGGGAATCACAACTTATGTCGTAAATGGATCCATGTCGAATGAAATGATCTAACTCCAATTCTTAAATATATATATATATATAAATTTTTCAATATACAGTACATGTATACATTAGAAAAATAAAACAAATATGTGTGAGGGAGAACATTAAGAACACATTTAAAATTTTTAAAAGAGTAATATATAATTACAAAAATTGAAGTAACGTAAGACAGTGTAAACAGTATGCGGTTTCGCATTGTTCTGTTGAAAAGTTGATTCATGATGACTTCAGCGGTATGTCACAGCATAAAGCCTCAGTTGCACAGGAAGAATAACAGTGTCATAATATTTTTAAAAAGAGGGAAGAGAAAACAACTCGCTAGTTTGTAGTTACGATCTTGTCCTTTCATATGGGATTTTTTTTTTTTTTTTTTGATTAACGTAAAAATTGTATTCATTGAAAAGCATTTTCAGCATTTCTCTATACTTTATAATATTGTTTAAAAATAAATTGAAAATTATGCGTGGCAAACTATATTTGTTAAAAAAAGTTATAGTGGTTAAATTTATGTCAAAAGTTTGGTAAGGATTTCTTGTGAAAAGATGGATCTGAGGCGGAATTCTTTCAATTTTGATGACAAAAATAATTTAGTTTCTAAGAAGCTGAGGTAATAAAATGAACTTTTAAAGCGAGGACGATTGAGCTTAGATGCCTAAAATGGACTACAATAAAGTAACTATGAAAATAAAATTATAAAGTAATTTTTCGTAAAAAAAAAAAAAAAAAAAAAAAAAGATTACGTTTTAAAGAAATATGATTTTTTACTTTTATTCGACTCTTGATGGGTGTTTTTGATAAATATGCGATGCCTAAGTAAGCAATGTTACAAGATTTACTTCCGTAAAGAGGGAAAATGATGTTTAGCCTTTAGGAATTGTTTGAGGACGAAATTTAACTTTTATACAAGGGCTTTATCAAAATTTAATTTTTAAACGAGGGCTGTGATGAAAGTTAGCTCTTAAAGGACGGAGATAACAAAGCTTAACTCTTAAACGAGGGTAGTAATGGTCTACTTTCAAAGAGTAGCTAATATAAGAGCTTAATTCCTTAAAAGAGATAACAAATTTTAGATTAACAAAGACGACGAGAACCTGAAAATATTTCGATAATGTAGCTTTGAATGCTTCTTGAAAACAAAAAAAAAGTTTCTGTGACGATATTTAAAATAAGGTTTTCATTTTTTATCTTTTTTAAAAAGATATTGAAAAGCTTTTTTCTACTACATAAGTTGACTTTAAGATTTCTTCCCCAGGTTTCTTCATAATTTTTATCATGTGAGCGAGAAGGGTTTTTGAAGTGAATCATGTCTCATATATATAATATATATATACTTTATGTTTTTTAAAAGTTTTTAAAAATTTAAATATAATTCCTTTCAAGCGGTCGGATAATTACCGTGCTTCTTTGAAAGTGGCGTTACTATATTTTTTGGTGCCAAAGTATTCGGTTCAAAGCAAAAGTATGAACAGCCTGTGGCACGAAATATAAGATAAAAATTTGTTTAACACTTTACTTGAACTTACTACCTGAACGAATTTAGCAGTTAAATTGCGAAAACTCGTGTTGCCTTAAAAGCGGTAGTATAATTTTTACGTACTAAATTCATCTGCATATTACCATTTGTAGATATTTAGGCTATCCAAAAGCAAATATTGAAGTTTTACGCAACTGTTACAATTTAAAGCGCTTATTCTTATTGATGAATTTACAAATTTGTGTTTAAAATAGACTGAATAGTCATGAAAACAGTTCAAACAATTCGTAATATAATTAAATTAATCTCATTTACAAAACAACGAAGGACTACATGAAACAATACATCCAGAGAAAAACAATTTTTAATAAGTAGCATCTCAGTGTCTTTGAAAATTTGTTCATACATTTTTTTATTTAAATTTCGATCTGAAGATCTTGCTATACATCAGATAGTAATTGTTTCTATTAAACTTAAAATAGAAATATCCGGATCAAGAAGATATGTTTATTATGACTACAAATATTGCTAAAACTTTAAATAAATTGAACTGCTGTTTATGACTCCTATTGAACTAAAGTGTCGCTCGTAAAACTTATATTTCAGTAGTATGATAAGTTCCTTAAGAGAAGTCTAAAGCCTTTTTGTCGGAACACTACTTAAGAGACAGCTAAAGATAAGGAGAAAATATTTTTTCATTCAAAATAAAAGATTAAAATAATAGTAATAAAATAAGCATTGTTCAAAAGGAACTTCAAAAATACAAGCATTTTTATTTATTTATAACACCCTTTGAACATAAGTGTAGAAAAGAAACTTTTTAGCATATTAGTAGTTTATTATTTTTAAACAAGCAACTGTTATGATTTTGATACTAAGTTGACCATTTGAAATATTAACTATTTCCCAAGTCATATTTAATAATAGGCTGTTCGACGATTCATTGCTGTTCCTCTAATGATACAGGTTGCCCTAACAGTCCGGAAAATGGGATGCTATATATTAGAGGCTGTTGCGGTTTTAGCGCATCTGGCTTTTATATCCCGTCCCATGTCTGCTTTCCAACGCAGGGTGTCATTTCAAGTAAGACGAAAACATTCAGAACTGTGTACCGATTATCATCAAATGGCTTGACCTATTTACTTAAATTGCTACAAGTTTTCGCAACGTAAATCAATACATTAATTGAATATCTTATATTATTAATTTTGGACAACCACAGCAGCCACACGTTTTTTTTTTTTTTTTTTTTTGGTTCATTCTTACATTTACTATTAATGAAATGAACAATTACAATGCGTAAATAAAGTGAAAATTGTTAAGAAACTAGATAATTATTATTGTACTTGATATTTCCTCTTCTTTCGGATTTTCGTTTTTTATCCTGAACTTTAAAAAGACAGTAATTAAAGTTTGGAAAAATGGTGAGCAACTTTTTTTTCTTTTTTTTTTTGGAATTCTCAGCATTTTACTGATATTTCTGAAACCTACAGGCCACCAAAAAATTTTTTAGCGATTTCATGTGCTAGGAAGTATTGCTACTTCTAAGTGTGGTATAACTCGTCCCCAACGTTTATAAACTAAAAACTAGCTCCAAAATGTGACTTTTCATTTCTTTACATTTTGAACAAGAATAGTTATATAAAGGTTAATAATTTAGAAATGTTTCAATTAATTAAATTTTGCAACGCTATTGCTCTGTTTTATTTTTCACCTGTGTTAGTCTAGTGTTGTAAAATCAAAACTACTAAGACAATAATAAAATAAATTCACTCTAAAATATCCACAATGTTTCTTATAATTTTTAAGGCAGCTTTTACTAGTAAATTGAATTAAAGGTTTGTAAAAAAAAAAAAAAAAAAAGAAAAAAAATGTTTAAAAAAGAACAATTTACACGCTTTCTCCAAGGCTGCTTGCTCATAGACTGTCAGTGTGGCCTAACGGATAGAGCGGGAAAATTGAAGGAAAGCAATTCAATTGCTTATTTATCCATGTCAAAATAAATAGAAACACTGTTGAAAGAAATTTACAGGTTACTACTCACCCAACATCACCATGCAGATGATTCTGAGCTGTTCGCATAATAAAACAAGCATACAATAGATAAGAGAACTCATAAAACATAAAATACAAGCTCGAAATTTTTAAAAGGAAAACTCTCAAACTTTCTCTTAGGATGAGACATCCCAGCTCAACGAATGCATAAAGCATTAATTTTTAATGCAAGATAATAAAATATGCCTTCACATGTCCAAGAAAAATGGGGGTATTTGATAATACAAGTGATGCTCATGGGTTTTTTTCCAATGAATAAAAGAGTCCGTTCTTTTATATTTCTTCATCATTCTCATTTATACATATTATATTTAAGGGGTGTCCTTGCGGAGAGATGACACCCCTCTAAAAATCTACAAAGCCTCTACCCCCCAAAAAAACAATGAGCCCCTTCCTAAAATTTTCAATGGCGCAGTTTGCGCCGTGACCCTTTCCTCTTTGGTGGACACCCCTGTATAGTAGGTGTAATTGTTGCCTAAATTCAAAATCAGCTAATTAATTTTAATGGTACCCTGTTGCTAACTCATTATATTTGAGCAAAATGGTAAACATGGAACACGCAAGATTTATTTTTTCTCTGCAAAAAATCCTTTGAACTACAAATAAGTAAAGCAATGAAATGTGTATAAAACTTACCAGCCAACCGAAACATTAGCTATATTTGAGCTCATGCTGGTTTTTTGTCCATAAATTATTCATGAAGTCTAGATAAGTGTGAAAACAGAATTGACGATAAAAAAAGCTTCGCTTTTATAGTTTTATTTATTCATGAACATTAAAATTAACATCGTTAAGTATAATTTTTTTAACTTTATATGCGTTATGTTCACAACTTCTGCACTTGCATAAATCACTTATAATTAATGTCAATAATACTTTTCTACGAATGCGTCTGAAAAAAGTTGTGTTGTTTTAGTACCACTAGAGTTTTTAATATTACTTTTCCAGGAGGAAACATCCTCCTGGAATGAATGCGTCACTTTTAAAATATATATTTTTTTATTTTTGTTTTTTGAAAATTTTTAAATATTCGTATTGATGACAAAAACAAAAAACTACTCTGCTCAGAATGCATTCAGATTATAAATATATACTTTTTAACGTTAAAAAAAAGGGCTTTTTATGTTGGCATTTCTGAACTCCATTTCTGAAAAACAATCTGCATGCAGTGGATAATTTTCATTTTAACTAGCAAGGATTTTTTTTTCTCTTATTCATTTGATGTTCATTCACCAGATATTGCGCTTGAAATTACCTTTAACACGAAGCGGCATAGGGACTTTTTTTACAGTCCTGGGAGAAAAAACGGAGCACTCTTCATTTGAATACTATGACGTGTCAATATATTAAGAAAATGTGTAGCAGAAAATGAAAACTAAAATTTTGCAAAATTGTCAATTTCACATTAAAATGAATTTCAACTTTAAAATTTCAAATGATAACACTTATTTTTTATTTAAAATTTGAAATCAACTTTAACATTTAACCTTGTGTGCCAATTTTCGTGCAATTTGGTCTGAGAAAAGTCTACCTCATAACATTAAAATGTATTTTGATATTTTTGGCATATAAAATCAAAACTATCATAATTACTGCGCTGTTTCTATTTTTATATGAAACTATGAACAAACCCAACAATAAAAGCGTGTTTTATGTTTCTGAAAACATTGATTTAATTTTCTTAAGAATTATAAAATTAATATGATTTTTTTTTCTTTGAAACAATGTTATGTTTCGGTAAAAATTCGTCAAGAATCTTCTATATGATATCTAAAATTTCAGCCTCAAATAACCAATAATTTTTTTAATTTACTGCAATATTCGTTTTTTGACCTCTTAAGAGCTGCTAAACACGCAATACACTACTAATTGTTTTAATAACTAACGTCCGTCCTACGCTATCAGTGTATCACGTTATAGCACTCTGGCAATGTACAAAAGTATGAGAACACACGAATTGGCATTCACTTCCATTATATTGCTATTTTATTAAAGTAAAAGTAATTCATAATAGAAAAAAAAAGATTCATAATGGGAGGAATAATGAAAAATATTCAAAACACACAGAAAATGTTTTAAGCTTTCCTGAGGTTTTTCCAAGAAGTAAACATATTGTAACTGCTTATTAGATAGAGTACGCAGGAAAAACTCGCAAGTTTTTTTCAAGTCGTAATACCGCGGAAAATTATACATTGGGGAGGGCAAAAAGCATGTTTCTTCCGGTCATGCATGTTTTCTAAACTTTCTCAGAATTCGAGAAAATCTGATTTAAAAAATAGGTTTCTAAATATTACTATGTTAATAAATAGTTTTTAAATATTTAAACTTGTATATAATAAAGAAGGGGTGGGGGAAATAGTAAACTTATTAGTATTGTTTCCAATTGAACTCTGATCTGCAGTTATTTAATTGTTTTTCAAAATTTCACTAAAGTTGGAGGTAATGCACCACCCGAAGATGTTGGTAGATTCAAGTAACATTTATACATTACTTTCAATGGTTCTAATACATAAGGATTTGAGCCTATTACATTCGAGAAGAAGACCAATTTTCAAAAAGTTATCGTAAAAATGTGAATTTTTCCAAATGTAGTCAAACTTTATAGCTCATGCGTGGTCGGAAGATATAAACTAATTTCTTTTTTTACTTTTTTTTATTTTGCTTACTCTTAATTAAGTGAGTTTTGCAACTGTTGCGGCTTGGGAAGAAATTCTACTTTTTTCAGTCCACTCTACTGTTTATATCAGTTGCTCAAACTTTCGACACCTTTTAGATCCCTTCCATAACTTTCGTAATAATAAGCAAACCCTTGTTAAAAAACAGGTTAAAAATAGGATTTCTTCAAAATCCTTAAATGAGAAAACACTTTACGATCTTTGCTTTAGGAAAGAGTCAAACCTTGATACGCGAGGCATATATTTGGAATAACTCTAAAGGTAAAAGAAATTTTGGGGAGCGAGATTACAGCCCGGTGCAGCCAAGTACCCCTCCCAAATTATTCCCGTACCCCAGGGGGTAAACGTACCACACTTTGGAAAATACCGGTTCGTATCAGAGTTAGCCGGTGAACGTTGACACTACAAAATGTATGAGAAATCCCAGATCGGGGCATTCACTAGCATTATACAGCTTATTTATAATAGATATGATAGTGAAAATATTTTAATACTTAAAAGGTTCCACATTAATGCTAAATTTATAAGACATTTTATTTACTATATTCCTATCTATTTAGTTTAGCAAATTATAATCGCTAATCTCTTTAAGGCTGCTTTTCCAAGAAGTATGATGCCTTCTCAATCTCAGTGCATGATTCAGTGATGTCAACTGGTGAGTGAAATGCTGTATTTGCTAATCAAAAAACACTTATTTCTATAATAGCTGTTTATGTTGTACAGACTAATGCTAACTTTATAAGAATGTATGAGAAGTCACAGATAGGCATTCTCTTCCGTTACGTAGTTAATTTATGCTCTTAAACTTAAGGAAAATTATTTGAAACGGAATTTTCATATAAGAATATTTTTGCAGTGTCAAAGGAGTTGGGATTATTTGCTTTTGTTCCTATTTGCGCCAAAGACATACAAAACTGTACGAATAAATACTTTTAGTCAAGAATAACACCCATACTTTACTTAATACATTTTTAAAGGGAAAAATAACAGATTACCACTATTACTCAGAAATAAGAAAATGTAACACGTTGGAACTAAATTAAAAATAACAATAAGAAAAAGCTGTGACTTGTACGTACGTAATTGAGAAAGATAAGGAGCGCTCATTTAATAAAAGCATACATTTTTCACATTTTTCTTAAACAAATAATGGTATCTGAAGGATCACATAATGGAAAAATTAAGAAAAACTTACAAAAACTTTCCCTTGCCTTTAAGACGAACGTAGCAAAAAAATTAAAAGTAACAATAACGAATTGTCGAGGGTAAAAATGCATAATATCAAAATTTGATTATCTGATGCAATTCCTTATTAAAACAAAGAAGAATGACTAGAAAGTGCTTAATGAGGAAGTAAAAAAATGATTCTCCCAAACGCTATCAGGAAACAAAAAGAATGATGTTATGAAACGAAAAAAGGTTTTAACTATCCTATTGAGCTTGTTAATATGGAAAACTACTAATGAATTGTAAAAGTTTAATTGAATTATGATTCATTTTCGAAGAACTATTAATTAAGTAACTTAATAAAACGGCAAACAGGATGAAAAATTTTGAATGCGACAGTTATTAATAATTTTCTTAGATAATAATCAATTTATGTACCGTTTCCAATGTGAATGCCTTCGGGAATAAATTTTTATATTAAATATCCAAACTTTCCTTCTTCCTATCAAATTATACGAAGAGAATAAAGTACTCAAAATGATATAACGCGACGCTTTTAGTATCAATATAAGCTTCAATAATTCAGTTATTAGCACTACAATCAAATTAACCTCAAAAGAAATCAAACTGCTGAAAAAATATCAAAGCAATTGACTGAAATACCTAAGCTGGGCTTTGTCTGAAAATTATATGTATTATTTAGACAATTTAAATGAAAAATCATTTAAGTTTTAATGTCCTTCGATATACGTTCTGTGCGATCAGAAACTCCTTTATTTTGTATAAATTTCCATACACTATATAAAAGTAGAGACTATTTTACAAGTATCATGATTTATTTACTGTAAAAATGAAAATATCTGAAATGCTGAAAACATTTGCATAGAAAACGTCTTTAGGAAATTCAAATATCACTTGCTTTTTGAAAAAGAGCGCACAAACGTGAAATATTTAATGTGACTTTGTTTATTGAACAGTAAAATTCTACAAAAATCAAGAAAAACTAACACTGGCAATGTATTTCGCTTTTTCAATATTTCCTTATCAAAAGGCTTTAATAAAAAAATGGTTAATTGTAACCTAGGTAATAAGTGTTCAAGGAATGCTAGCTCTATGCAGTAGTGTCCGTCATGCGTATCAGTTACACACACTTCTTTGATCCGCATAGATATTTCTTTTTCTTCTTAACCAAAATCCCTCCAACTTTAGAATTATTTTTTAAAAGTTGTAAGTTTGAAAAATTCCACTTCTACCTAGCGTACATGAGTACAGTTAGTCATTTTTTTCTTAAAAATTATATGTACGTTTCTTTCTTTATTTTTGCAACAAAATCATTTTTTCTCATACGCTTCTCTGAGCTTTCTTCGAATAAGTTCTTTAGATGCTATAAATTGATTTATGGATAGTACGAACATAAAAGAATACGTATGGTGAAAGAAAAGAGCATGAATATGAAATTTGGATAGTAAAATCGCTAAGCATAGTACGTAAGGGTGCCCATCAAGGGTCATGGTGCAGACTGCGCCTTTGAAATTTTTAGGAGTTGTTTTCAGTTAGGGGTTCTGTCGACTGTTTGTCCGATTCGGAGGATCTCGTTTGGGGGGGGGGGGTCCACAGTTTTTAGGGTTTACACCTTCGCTCTGAGCGGGATGTACCCCTGTAGTATGAATCACTAAAATAAAGCGACCAAATGGCTTCAAGTCCAGAATATTTCAAGTTTGTGGGGAAACTTTTATTAATTATGGTCCACTGAAAGAAAAATGTTCTATTTGTTCAAACGAGCGAAAACTTCCTAATATCCTTTCTTTTATACTACTTGATGTCTGAGTCCCCTTAAAGTAATTAATACTAACTAAATAAAATACACAACTTTTTGTTAGGGCGATTTTTCCAAAAGGTTGGGTGGTACGGGTCATGTCAAAAAATTATACACCTTTAAGTGCAACTATGTATTTCTTTAAAAAAAACTTTAAGAAGCAATTTGATACTACGTAAATCTCTATCTAAATTACTTACAAAAGCTTCCAAAAATGTGGTTAGGTTAGTCTTTCTTCTCATAAAGAGCTGATAACTAGTGACCCTGAATTTGGTGAAACTATGAATAATTAATTCCAAATCGAGCTCAAACTCTCACTATATTCACTAGCCACTAAATATAACCCTAAAATCTACATTGATTTCATCACATCATTGTTTCTAAATTTAAGCTAAATACGTAAAATGCTTAAATGATGTAGTAATTAAACCTGATTAAATTTCAGCTAATAGGTTCCAAAATTTAATTCCAAACTTCTAGATATTAAAGAATGAGACAATATCATTCAAGAATCAGGTTTGAAACATCAATTCCAAAACCAAATTCAAATTTTCTTTAAATTTATATCTCTCTAAAACAAGTAATCAGATCATTGGATCTAATTAACAGTTCAGTCTTTCTCCGCATAATGAAATTAAATGCGTTATTCTGGAACTGTTTCTTAAGTCAAGACAAATTTTAGGATGTAATGCTTAAAAATGCCTTACCAAAATATTTATTACATATAAACTGAAATATTGTTAAAATTGGTAAATGTAATATTACGGAAAAGTGTCAGAACCAAGTAAATAATATGTGAATATGTTTTTACTGAAGTGAATGTAAAACATTCGTTTACGCCCAATCAACTTAAGAAGTGTTTCGAAATTTCATATTCAATTTCATTCAATTTTCGAAAAAGATTTCAGCAATAAACAACGGGTCGCATCAGCAACGTCAAAACATGGTGTCAAAATGCAAAACCATCACATTCTTAAAAAATCGGAAAGATAGCTTATAGAACTTTTAAAAGTAAGAAGAAAAACGGGTACCAAGAAAATCAAACCTCTTCTAACTTTTTTTTTTGGTAAGCTCTTTTCGCATCCATCAATTCCTCTTTTTTAAAGCGTTTATATTTATTTGTTTTTTATTGTTTATTTACACTTCATTTAACTTCTACGGTTTTTGTTTTGTACTTTGACACGAAGGATTTTGGTAATAGCTTAACTTCGGAAGAATTCCGCCAGATTGCTTTAAAAGTTTTGCTTTTTATCAATCTCAGCTGGACTATATTGAAAATTTTTAGAGTAAATGAATTTTTACTTCGATTAAACTTTATACGGTTGGATAAAGGTGCCGCATTTCCTTACAATTCATTTCTCTGTAAGTTTTAATTAAAATTTTGAGCTAAGGCCAGAATTTTTTTGAAAATGTGGACAATGTTAAACGTTATGCTCTATTAACCATTTACGATACAATGTATGCACATACTTTTCAAATTGCACTATAATAACTTATACGTATGTTAATTGTTGTAAAATCACGAAAGTGTGGAATTAATTCAAGGCGACGACACTTAATTTGATGTAAATGTTTTGTATTTTATCCCGCAGTATACATACTACCCTTGTTTTGGAGAAAAGGATTTAAAAGTATCGCTGGATCTTAAGTTTTGATATAAATTTTTATTTTATTTATGATAATTTTTTGGCATTTTGTTTAGTTCTATCTGCCGTAACTATGACACAAGATATAATCAAATTTTCAATAAATATAAAAGTTTGTGCCTGATAATATTTAAACGCATTACTAATTTATTAGTTATAAATATTAATATAGTGAAAACAACACTGCTATTAACATATTCTGCACTCCAATCGTATTTAAAAACTTTCAAAAACCATTAGTGGTGAGCAAAATACCTTTTTACAGCTCGTAAAAAATTATTCAATCATTCTGTCTGGAATTGATCGACCATGCTATTTAAAGCATGAATTTTATGCGTTAAGACATTTAAAGACGAAATTAAATTTTCTCGATCTGAGACGGAGTATTTCTAATTCAGACACCACAAAATGACACACACAATAAACGCTGTTCTAGCTTATTACATCATAAAAGTTCACGAACTGGAAAGAACATTAACTTCCCAGAAATTCAACAAAAGTCAGAGCGATGTAATGGTTTAATGTTGTGGTTTTACGATGATGACTGCATTTGGTTAAAGCGAATTTTGAACTGAAATAAGAGTTCGTCGTCCTCGTTAAATTGCGATATAGACCTGACACCACAGTGAAAGAATTGATTTTTACATGCATTAACACATTTCCCCCCTTTTTTTAGTTGAAACAAATATTAGTTTTTCAGAAGTTCGAAAATTTTTACTAGTAAAGATATGTTTCCGTTTCGAAATTTGGCATGTATTCGATTTTCCAGTTATATAATGAAAGAATTGAAAAAATAAACCGCTATGGTAATGTGCTTCATAAAAAAGATGATAGCATTGCGTAAAGTAAAATGGTTAAAAAGTTAAAATTCTTTAAAATAGCAAACGGTGAAAAATTGTTACTTTAACTGAGTCTTATGGTGAGAAAAATACGGTATCATAGAAGTGCCAACAGCCTTCTATGATACCGTAGGTACTAGTGGTAGCCTTCCGTGCTACCATGCCACAGGTCCGGGGTTCGATTCCCGGGCTGGGCAGGGTTGACTCAGCCTTTCATCCCTGCAGTGGAGTCAATAAAATGAGGACCAAGCATGCTTCGGAACTAAACACTGGGGTTTCCGCGTCAGGCCGACCACTTGACCGGAACTTCTGCTTCTGCACCCCAGGGCCCTCGGTCTCAAAAACTAGGATGGGCACCGTAGGCCATGTCCCCCAAAAGGGTTGGCGCACCACTAAGTTTAGTTCTTTTAGTTTAGTTTAGAAATGCTAACAATGCTGCCGTTAGCCTTAGCTCATGTTATACAGGAGTACACTTGTAGTTAACTTTACTTATAGAGGTCACAGTTGAAAATTGTATGAAGAACTATCAAAAATCTGTTCTAAAAAGCAAGTAAATGGTTAAAGTTAAACTTAATCGCTCGCGATATGTGGCCGCTTTCCGTTGTTCTTATTTTTTTTTTTTTTATTAATCTCATTATATTTATAATGTTAACTTCCAAAACGCGGCACTACTCCAATTTTTCATTAGTCCTGCTTTCCGTAACGGTTACTCCAAATTTCCGTAGGGATTTTCGTGTTGCATCATCACCAAAAACAAGAAGGCAACTACAATTGAAAAGTTTTGTTTTATACGCAACAAAATTGATAGAAACTAAAATATTTAGTAAACACCTGGAAGCATTCAGTAATGATTAATTTGAAGTGGCGTTAAGTCCACAAAAGCTAAATGCTCCAACTTTATGATACTATTAAAAGCCTGAATTCACCGTTGTCGTTGTCTTAAGGGTTAGGAGCTATTCTGGAGGACTTCTACAGAAGAGCTTCATACCTGCGTTTCCAATAAAATAAAGGAAATCAAGAGATTTTCTCATAGGGTATAGGAGAAATATCCTTTTAGCTAGATATCTGACATAATAACCATTTCACTACTCATTTCTTAAAAGCAGTGTCTAAAATACAGAGGCTTGGGCCCGGGACCTTCCTATTCCTAAGCTACCGCTGCGTCACGAGTCAAGAATGCCAAACAATTTTATTGGCATACAGCTTCAAACTTACCAGAATGGTGATACTAGGTGAAAATCAAATTTATTAAGGTTGAGTACTTTTTGTAAATGTATAATAAGCATATTGTATTTTTAGAAAAATCTTTAATAAAACATAAAACTTAAATAACGTCGTTGCACATGAGAATACAAATAAATATACGTAACTATCTTAACTGAAAAGGAAAATAAGACCTTTTAAATTCAATGCGTCGCCTAGATATATAAAACTAAGAGTCATTCTGAATATATCTTTACGGAGACTAAATATATCTGTCCAACGTCAGACTTTTTTTTTAAAGTGGAAGCAAAAGTTCCGAAAAACCATTAGATCACAGTGTCTCAAATAACCTTAAAGTCCTGAATAGAAAATAATTTTTTATAAACAAATATTTATATATTTGAAGCTCTGCATATAAACTTTTAGTTTCCACTAACATTCACTTCGTCCTTTCCCCGAAGCATCATTATTGGCTCTTCAAAATGTTCCCCCGACTTCCCGAGAATTTCCTTAACTCGCAAAAAGTCTACTTTATTTCTCATTTGAAAACCTAATTTCTCATATGACATTTAGATGTTTCGAGCCATGACTCGAAGGATAATTTATCAAAAACCTTCTTCCATGATCAATATCTGATTCATTTTCAACCCTTCTTGACTTTGAATTGTATGGAAGTGCTACTTTTTGCTAAATAAACTATTTTTGCCCATTGAAAGTTGCATTAAATTGTTTACGAGCGAAATCACTTCAAGGATTAAGTTTTATATTTTAATTTATAAACAAAACATTTTTTCTTTGTAGTTAGCTATTACAAAATCTTTTCTTTGTGGTTGACTGCTCCGGTTCATTCTTTTGAATGACTGCTTTCATTAATTTTAATGGGTGGTTTTCTTCCTCTTTTCTTCTACCGTTTTCCACTTTAATGGATTACTTCTTCCAGATGAATCTACGACTTTAAAATCATTTTTAACATTTGCTTTTAAAACATATCCATCTTTGTTAAAAGCGGATGATGTTAAAACGTCCAGGCTGCTCGCGAGGCATTAAAGGCAAAAACTTTAAGAGCGGAGATGAATCTTTGCACTTAAAAACATTGGCTCTTTTTGAAACTTTTTTTGCTGTCTGACAGATCATGAAGATCATGTGACTTTGAACGGAAAAGGACTTTAAACGACTTTGAACGTGTTATTACGGTGATGTAGGTGGCATCATATTTTTCAATATTGAATTCAAAAGTTCGCGATGTTACGTGTCCCTTGTATTAAGAGACTATTGGATTGAGTTTCATGATAGCATTCATTACAATAAGTGGACTAAGAGACTACCATTTGAATGCATGAATAATATTCATGGCCAAGCTAAAAATTGAAATTACATGTGGTGGCCAAATTTTTTATTTAGCTTTTGTTGTGTTTAAAATAAGTTTATATGTTTTCTATATGTTTTTTATTATTAAGTAGATAGGGTTTATGTACTCTTAATAGCTATCCCGCAATATCGCGGTTTGGTGAGGTTTCGCATCGCGTGATATATTTCGATGAACGTATTAATGGTATAAATTTCTGAAAATGAACTAAATGTTGTCGTAAATATACCCTTATTACACTGATTTGTTTAAACAGGCGTTCCTGTACACGCATTTTGTTTTTCTCTTCTTTTTTTTTTTACATTTTTCTTTAAATCTTATAATTGTTTACTTTGCAAGAATTGATATCATCACAAAAACACCGCTGTCGCCACATTTCACGTGACTTTTTTTAGTATATGTTCTCCTTAGACAGATTGTAGTGAGCACATTTGGTAGATAAAATATTATTTTACCTTGATTTTTTTTTTGTTATTTATGTCTAGTAAATAGTGTTAGCTGGATATAAGTCCCCCAAAGCCAAAGTAGATACGTGTATTAATAGATATATCACTTCTCTTCTTCTTTTTTCTTTGTTAATGACCTAAACTAGAATTCTTTAACTTAACAGTTAACACCCCCGTTACTATCGAGTAAGAAGTTTTTGCAACAGCTAGTGCAGTGCACATTCTTTTAATCAACTTTCATTATCAATTAATCAACTTCATGATATTTTTTCTGATCTAACAGATGATGTAACGGATAATTTTCTCATTACCCAAATGCTAAAACATTCCTGTAATCAAAAAAATATCAGCTCAATCATGTTAACAAAACCTTCATCCAGAACTAAGCGAGTCTCGTTTTCCATATACAAACATCAATCTCATAAAATTAATTATCTCTAAGCTTCCGTTCCAAATGATTTTAAATAACCCTTTTTATAGGTTAAAACATTTATTTCAAATTAACGTATTTTATAAAATGAATTTTTATTATTTTTGTACAAACTGTTTATTGTACAAATGATGTCAAAATTATTCACTCAAATTCTTAAGCTTCAATAAATTCCAAACATTTAGGTTTTATAAGAAAATTAGTAATATTCCAAACACTATGTTTCGATATATGTACAAACACATTTTAAAAAGTTACGTGTAAAGCTGATTTACAACGAAAATTGCATGAATATACTTTGAAATTAACGAGATATAAAGCAAAATGGATAAAGTAAGAGCATTTTTCACCGAATAATTTTTCTCGTGCAAATACACGCTAAATCAGTTTATTCAATAAAAAATAAAATGTTTTGCTCTTAAATTGGTCAAATGAAACAAAAAACCGTAACACACTTAAAAACTAAGCAATCAAATTTTAAAAAATCGCCTCAGTAATTATTTTGAACGAAAATAAAATTGCTTACGTCTAATTTCTTTTGCGCGATAGGAAAAATATTTTAGATTTTTTATAATTCTTAAGTTAACGGTTCAATCAATCCATCGGTTTCGAACTGATGACTTATGTTGTCTGCACAGAAAATATTTTTATTTTTACTCATAACTTAGTTTTTCGTTCCAAGAAGTAGAAACAAAGATTTCATAATGGCTGTTAAACACTTTTGAAATGTTCAAAAAAATTCTTAAAACTCTCTTTTTTTTTTCTTTTGGTCAATTTTTTTTCTTATAAATTTTGCACGCATAAAACCTACCTGTTACATTAGGTGTTGTACAGATTCTCGTAGATCTTTCTAACAGACCGATCCACAGATTGACTGACACATTTCCTCTATCTCAAAAGCATTCTTTCAATTTTTTTATTTTTAAATATTTACTGACTAAACGTTTTTTGACTTAGTTTTATTTTTAACTTTTTTAACGAAATACTTACCTTTTTTGCATATTTTTAGTCAATTTTATTAATTAATTTTATTTAGTTTTACTTTTACAACTAACAATGCTTTCTCCTAAAAGTTATTAATAGGACAAGGTAAAAATGTTTCATTCTTGCAACTTTTCACGTGCTTATAAGATTAAAAATAATTGCTTGTCGCGTCTCAATTTTGAGAAAATATAATTTGTTTTACTTTGCATAATAAAATATTGGGCACGAGTTTGCGATGAGAGGCTAATTGAATAAAGCCCTGAAAGCTTGTTACAAATGAAATGGTAAGGAAAATGTTCTTGAGCTCTTCGTGCATAACAAAGTTTCGCCATATTCTTCAGGCGAAAGGAAGTGATTATTTGCATTATTATGACTCTAACTCAACTACAGACTTACTTGTATCAATATTGTGTTCATAAAAGATACTGAGGAAGCCCCTATTGAAAAGCCTTCAGACAATTGGTGGGACTGAAATAAAGTTTTGGCTGAAGTATGTAACTGTGAGGAAGTCAAATTTCCGAAACTACTTATATGGTTAAACTAAGAATATGGTTCCAATTTTGAATGTGTAGTTGAAATACGTTTCAAAAGGAAATAGGATTTAATTTTAACTTCGCTGCTGTAAAGTCTATCAAAGCATTAATGTTCTATGTCAGAGATGGCGAACCTATGGCACGCGGTTCAGTAGATGGCACGCAGCAAGCATTTCAGTGGCACGCCCACAGGTGCACATTACATTATTATTTAATATCCACCTGTGTGTTATTCACTCGCATTCACTAACAACATTTCACAAAAAAAAAAAGAAAGAAAGAAAGAAAAGAAAAGAAAAGAAGCTAACTTCCAAGACTAGATGCCACTTTGATTCCAAAATGGATGCTTTTTAAAGAGGATTTTGGAAAAGAACGATAACTAGTGGCACATAAAACAACTAAAAATAATAAATCGTAATTTAACTGGCACACTAATCGAAAAAAAGTTCGCCGTCCCTGGTAGTGATATTAAGTGCAATTACTTTTGAATCAACAGAATTTCTAGAAAAGCTCCAGCAGCTAATTATTAATTGCTAAATAATTGAATTGTATAAGCATTTTTCTCTTTCATAAAACCGTCCATAAAGGGTTCACATAGAACGAATATCCAGAAACGTCGTGAGGAACTTGTTGTAGAGCTAATTACTAGCAGGACACTAGAAGTTTATTAATAGGAAAACGTTTGGCGTACATAATTAATAGAATACATTGCGTAGTATTACAACAAAGGTTTGAAGTTTCCGCCAGGACATGCTAGAAATCAAGTTTTAATTCTAGCTTACTAAAAAGCGCCAATGTTGACTTCAAATAATGTTTCCAGCGATGAGCAATAGATAATTCCTGTATGCGAGTTTCCGGTCAAGATGGTCTCTATGAAACTCTTATTCCTTTAGATAAGTTGTACCACCACTGCCACTATTAGTGAGATGCTCTGTATATAACTTAGAACAGAGACTAAAGAACTTTCGTTTATCTTATATGATGAGGAATTAATTTTTTTTTTCAGCTACACTACCAGCTAATCATGACTGTCTAGAAACGCCGCCATCCAGAGAACTTTCTTTAAAATAACCTTTTTATTAGAAGTTATTCTTATAATTTTTGTAGGTACAATTTTTCTCTCAACAACCAATATAAAAATGTTAATAATTTAATAAAAATGTTAAATATTCATGAACATGCCTTTTTTGGGTGTAGTTTTTGTAGTTCACTCTAAAAGCTAATAGAATTAGAGGCAAAAAACGGAATAGGGAAAATTAGGAACATGTATTTCCCTCAAAAAAGTTATACATAATACTAACTCGATTTTTATTTATAACGATGCGAGGAATATTTTATAGTATCTTGGTAACTAGGTTATTACTTTAATATTTAGATTTTTTAGAAAACTTAACTGTACAGAAGGTAGATCAATAGTTGTTACATATTCCCCAAAATGAATTTCAGTTAAAATTGATTAGCAATATAGGGAGCTCTCCTTTATTAGCATTTCTATGCAAAATGAAGAACGGCAATGTGGAAAAAGGTAATCTACTTTAGCCTCAAGTTGAAGATAAAATGAAAAAATTCAGACTTTTTTTTTTTTCCTCCTTCCAGAACGTGATTTGAAAATGCGGCTACGTGCCTCGGCACAAATTTACGTGCCTCTGTTTTGTACAAAATCGATCCTGGATGATCATCATAGTTTCCTTTTTTCTTCTTTTTCCATTTATTTCTAAATAAACAGAGCCATTTACTAACGAACTCCAAAAGACTAAAGCGAGTATCTGTATGTTCTCGAAAGGAAGTAATGCATTTGAGACGCAATTTGCTTCGCGTGGTAATGTACCAAAACCGAACACAACAGTAGCATTTTGACTGCAGATCTTGAGAGTAATTACTCCTCCAGGGGTAATTTACAACCCGGGCTATAGTGGAAGTTATGCAGTAATCGAAGACGGTCTCTACATGATCTTTCTTTTAGAAAGAAATTCAAATTTATGTTCACATTTTTATCCAAGGGTCTCTTTAAGGAAGCGCAATTTGAAAAAAAAAATAATAATAAATTTTAAATTTTACCTAGAGCTTCTTAACATAGTTTTAAAACATTTTTTTTCTTGTTTCTTATTTATTAATATCATAAGCCTACTGCTTTTTTTTCTTTTGATGCTGGTTAAGCAGCCTTCTCATCTAAAGAAAGCTCACTTATTTGTTTATTGCGAAATAAGCTTGTTTCTGAGGAATCGTTTTATGTAAGTTTGACCTTTTTCAGTATTTGTAATTTGAAAATTATTTTCCGTAAGTTCTCAATCTGCTATCATTTATTACCATTTCTACAGTGCGACTATAGCACAGCGCCACAGGTTGCCGAAACTTTCAGCATTTACTGTGACTCCCTTTTCTATATCAATAAAGATTTAAATTTTCATTTCGTTAATTCTACGAGGCTCCACTGTTGACAGTTTAATTTGAATATCTCAATTTAAATTTTTTGGCTATTTTACAGTGGAATGCAGATGCAGGTTCTATACAGTGTCGAATTTTTTGCATTGCTGCCACCAGGCATGGAAAATAATGTGGCCATCGCAATGGGTAGCGGCTCCTATCTCTTTCCGTCTTCGATTTCACGTCCTTTTACTCTCCAAAATTGGTAGTCGCCACGTTTCTTTTGACTGTTAAATGAATTTTATTGTGTATCAAATTGAGTTAATAATATAAACGTTTAATAATAATTAAAAGTGAATACACTTTCTATATTTGTGTGTGCCCAAATAAAGTGGGTTTTATACGAGTAAATTTGTTTAAACAGGGGATGTAGCGCTCTTAAGTCACGCCCCTTTTTGTAAGCACCTTACCACCACTATACCAGAAAGATAATTTTTTTATTAATGAATTCACGATTTATTATCAAGAAAATAGTTTTCTGCGGTTATTGTTGATAAAGTTCATACAAAATGGGGTGTGACTAAAGAGTGCTACGCACCCTGTTTTAAAGCATAATCCCCTTTGAGCATGCCACCCCAGGCAAGCTCTGGTCTGCTTCTACGTCAATTCGTCCCTCGTTCCATTGTATTGCTCGTCTTTATGAATACAATCGATCATCTGATTTTGTTGAAACTTTTTTTTAACAATGTATATATAGAAATAAAATTTCACGTTAAATTAAAGCACAAATGAGCATTAAAACGCACATTTTCTATTACTTTGCACAAAGTTAAATTATTACTAATGTATATATAGTTGAACTTGGCTATAGTGACCTCGGTTACAGTGACAACTCTGTTATAATGTCAATAAATTCTGATCCCTGAATTCGCCCATACACCTTAAAGTATCGCCTATAGCATCACTTGGTTATATCGTCCAAAAGATTCCGGTTCTTTTAATGCCGCTATAACAGAATTATACCACATAGAGAGAGATGACATAATATGCTCACAAAGAAAAGTTAAAACTTCAGGAAAATAAGCTATCTTTTTGAAACTTAGGTTTTAAGGAGCCTCCATCAATGGCCTCAACACAAATGCAAATGTAAAACAGCTTTCCTGGTGCCTAAAATTGAATGTGGAAATCGTTAGAATAAAAGATATTGAGAAATAACCTAAATACAACAGTAAACAGTACCTGCCCTCATGATCAGTTAAATTTATTTTATGGCTACTTCTAGACGCACAAAATATGTTAAAATACCGTCGAGTTGAATAATATACCATCATAATAGTATGCGCATGTAAAGTTGCCCATAAGATTCGAGAATTTACGATAATGGAACGAGAATCGTTCAACATACGAATTTGAAACTGCCTTTTCCCCTGTTTTGCTTGAGTAATGATAAAAGGAAATGGGAAGTAAAAAAAAGAGAATTTTATTTTTCACTCTATTTGTTCGATGCATCATAAAACAAATCGATATTGTTTGGGTATGAAGGATTTCTAAGATAATGTTTTGTGAAAAGAAACAAAAGATCTTTGGCGAGAATCTTCATTTTGATTTGCATACCATAGCAGTTTTTATTTAGGTTTGCATTAAAATGTTCTTTTGGTTTATTAGTTATTCTCGTGTAATATCTAATTATTTTTAAATTGCCTTTTAAAATTTCTTCCGTTATTCCAGCAATATTTTTTATTACTTCATCATAAGATTACTATTCATTTTCAACAGACCCCACTATTATTACATTCACTACTAACTGAATGAATTAGTCGAACATGCACTCTGTAGGTATTACCTGATTTCAGTCAACCTTTCCCGAGTTCTTTGCTTGAAATGTATCACAAATGTATAATTTAAATATAATGTGAAAGTATTTGCCTAAATTAATTATAGAAAGTTGGGAGCACTGCGTTGTAGACGCTGCTGTGAGAAACAAAGGGGTGAAGCTGGCGTTTTACCACATGCCTGTTATTCATTGCGCAGCTTCTTAGTTTTCCTGGTTTTTCTCTTGATTGCGACGCTGACGCGAGGCAGTCCCGATTGGAACTCTCCAGAGAGGCATCATTATCCCCACTTAGATCAAAACGAATTTAGACAGCATCACTGATTGTGGCCATTCAAATTGAAGCACTCCCAATTGTAGTTTCAGTGGACTCGATGTGATTTAAATGTGCTCCTATTAAGAATTTTAAATAAAGAACAACAATAATGGTAACATTAAAAACTTATTATAAGAGCATTTTGTATTAAATTACTTCCAAGTCTAAAATAAGTCGTGCGATCAAAAGTGGTGTGAATCAGTTTTTGCAACAGTTGAGTTTTATGAGCCAGAACTCAGTTGGACACTACATGCTATTTGAAATGCATTATTGCAATCATGAAATTAAAAATGCTGCAAAACAATAAATGAAAACTTACGCTTGCCATATAAAACAGTAAAAAAGAAGTTCCGTCTGGAACTTAAACGATTTTACTTTCCTGTGTGGCAACATATAATTTGTAAACACAGCCATTTTTTGCAACGTTTTTCTTAACTCGCTTTCTTGTCTGTCCGTGGAATTTTGCAATCAAATTTTCGACCATTTCTCGATAAGCTATTGTTCTGAAACTTTACATATAGCTCAGAATCAGATGACAATGCAATATTCTACCATTTTTATCATGATTTGATAAGTTTCTGAAGTATTTCCAATAAAATAAAATTAGATATGGCGATTAGTTCCGAAAATTGCTACCAAAATTCGATACGCTGCGATCGTATTTTCTACTTTTTTTAGAGCGCAAGAAAAACGTTGTTTTTTTATTATTGAATAAAACCTTTTTAATTATCTCTTTTATTCGTTTAGCTTAAATTCTTCATTTCTTCTAATTTTCAAATGTCCCTTTTTAACTGTTAGTGCACTCACATATCGAAACATAATAAGTATGTTTCAATAAAAAAGAAAATATTACCTCTTATAGCCTGCAATAGCTTTATTCCAAAGAGAATAAAAAAATATTTTTAATCGTTGCCAAAAAATGTGTTTTTAAAAACCAACCATTAAAAATAAATTAATCTTAATGTGAAAACTAAAGTGCTTTCATTTCTCTCTATTTTTATTAAATCAACACAGTGAATTGACCAGTTTCATCAATGCTAAGTATACGCAAAATTAAATTTCGATTTTTACTTTTTTTTTCTATCTATTTACTAGTTCATTCATTTATTTTCTTATTTATACATTCACTCAGTCATTTATTTATTCATTCATTTATTCAGAAATATCCTTAAAATCTAAATCAAAAAGTTTCATGATAAAGTAGTCTCGTTGAGTTCTGGATGAACTAGTTTGTACATGATCTACGTCAAATGCTACTTCCGATGAAGTTTGCTCTAACCTTTTTTTTTCACTAACCCTTTAATGCATTTATTTCTTCATGCAATTTACTTATTAATTCATTTATTCATTCATTCACTCATTTATTCATTGATTCACTCACTTATTCATTCTTTCTCTCATTCAAAATTACCCTCAAATAATCCAGGTCAAAATTTTTATTAGCAGGTAGGCTCTTTTGATTTTGCATGTACTTACCTGTACACGTTCTACGTTATAACCCCTTACCGATAAAGTTTATTCCGAGCAAGTCCATCGGTTACATCAAGATATATGAAGCATTAAAATTATTTTCCTGAGGTGTTAATGTTTAGTTTTTATGAACTGTTCAACATATTGTTCACAGTTTTGTTCAAAATTGAACAAAAATTTGGTGGAATCAAAAAATAAAAGATAGGAATGAAGTGCTCCCCCCGAGATTTTTCGAGTGCAAAAAAAAGTGTTTTTCAAATTGGACAATACCTTCAAAATTTATAGGGGGAGGCACAAGCCGACGGACTGACAGACACACATTTTACCCATCTCAAAACCCTACTTTTATATTTAATCTTTATTTAACTATTTAATTTATTTTCGATTTCTTTCTTCTTTAATGATATTTTTAATCTACATTACTTACATTGCCTTCTTCCATACTTTTACTGTTTTACGGAAAAGTAGGCTAAAAATATACATCCGACAGACACAGACAGTGACTTTAATTCCAGTCTCTTAGAAAGCACACCAAAAAAAAAAAAAAAATAGAAAAGAAAAAGAAGAAGTTGTAAACAAAAAAAGTGCTTATCATTTATTACGTAACCGAATTCAATATAAAAATTCAGAGCAAAAAGTTATCAATATATTAATGCTATTAGAATTTGTAACATTTTAATTTTAAAAATAAATTCCAAGTACATCAACATTAACCAATTTATGCAGGTTCTCTGATTTAATAAGGAAATAATCATTTCAAGCTGAATTCTCACATTCATAACAGCAAGATTGCATACTTCGCTACAGTTTATTCAGGAAGCAAATTAATTTCAGTCTTAAAGCACCTTGTTTTGCTACTTTATTTCATTATCTACACTTTTTTCCCTTGCTAATTTATATGACGTGGCTTTTTTATCCCCTCATTTTATGAAATAGTAATTTGAATATTTTAATAATTGTCCTTAAATTGAGTTTCAGGTCCACTAATAACGTCAAAAATTGAAAGTAAAGTTCTTTCTTTCCTTCAAAAATAATTAGAAAATACTATTAAAGTTTTTCATTGAAAAGTCTTTCTTTCATTATTCTCATTTTTTTTTCCTCCCCGAAGTTAATTAATTGATTATAAATGTTGAAAAAGCTTTTATACGCTTGTCACTAAAATTAATTTGGGAACGTCTTGAGACCACAAAGCAAATTCTAAATTAATTGGATAATGTAAATTTTTGCTTGGCTTGTTGTGTTATTTCAGTAAAAGAGGCGCTGTGCTCTGAATGAAAAAATTAGCGCGAAAATCAAAATTCTTTTGAATGGGTTTTAATTTTAAAAAGAAAAAAAAATCAGTGGGGTAATTTATTATTTGTAATCGGGATTTCACTTAAACTTTTAGATCGCGTGCATCTAATTAAATCGGGTTTGTCATAAATGTTTTAATTATAACGCGTAATAACTCTCAATATTAAATTCCTAACTCTACCTTGATTGTTACGCAGACGAGTCTTGCAATTCCGTCACTTAAATAAAACGTCAGTCCGGTTGTCAGGCCTCAAAACTTTCCAATTTGATTAACTATAGTACAGCTCAAAATATATGAATATGGACACCACGTCACTTTATGTTTAACTTCTATACATCTCTCATTCTTAATTATTTATTTATTTATTGTTCAAATTCTTGTTTCTTCAAAGTCTACAAGTGTTTAAAAAAAACAGTGTACGGAAAAAAACACAAAAGAGTTACTTATTAAATCTTGGTGTATCAGATTAAGTGAAATCACCTGACGTTCTAAGCTATAAGAATTCGCATAGCTGAATTCTAATTTCCATGCTACTTTTACCTCATATAAAGTTAGAGCATTCAATTGCCATTTCTACAACACTATGACTTTCAGTACGGTATGGTAGAGTTTGATAACCCTAGCATATGAAGCACACTTTAGCAGAACCCCAAAATAGCTTAATGAAATATTTAATGAGAATGGAAATGAGACAATTCCAATATGAAGGATAGCAAGGGGGGGGGGGGCTCAAAATTTAAGCTTTTCCGAGGACCCATTTAAAGGTTGGTCGGGTCTTCAATATGTACCCAGCGATGTACATGCTTCTGTACATACATGACCGATGATGATGTACACATTCTACAATAGTATGTATAACGAGGGATGTATATGGGAGGCGTAGTAAGACTTGGATTGGGTTAAAATTTTTAAAAAATATGTAGATGATATATCAATCGTATGTGTTTTGTAATGCATGCTTTTTATAATATAGGATTTTAGTACATGTATCGTGGTTTCCGATTTTTCATTCTAAAAGGTGAACGTTTAACATATGCTTTTAACATACATCATGTTTATTCCAGATTCATTAAATACTATTTTTACTCAATGCTTAAGTTATTATTCTGTATGTAAAATATCACTGATTTTTATTAAATGTATAAATTAGACATTTCTAGAGAAGCCCACGAAGTTTTATAATAAATATTGAGTCGTGTAAATAAATTAAAAGTCTTGGCTCTTAAAAATCTCGTTTGCATAAGCTAGAAACTAGAAAATTAATTTTCAACTCGCAAAAAAAGAAAAATTTAGCCTGAGTAATAAAGTAAACAATTAGAGTAAATACAGTGTTTGCTTAAAGAACTCGATTGAAAAATTGCTGTTTGAGTAAAGTAGAAGAAAATTGGTTGAGATTTTTTATGTCTTGCTTAATTAAATCTTAAAGGAGCTATACATGATGTTATATAATGAGTAACTTTTTTGACCTCTAATTTGTCTTTCTTGAGGATGCATTTTTACAAGGTAACTCATTTTATGTTTCACAGCAATTTTAAAACTTTTTCCTAGTCGGAGCAGGTTTAAAATAAACGTAGAGTGCAAAATTTCATCCTGCATAAAACATTATTTACTCATAAGAATGTAATTTAAGATCAAGTAGATTCAACTTTTAAAAAGGCAAGATAATTTGGCCACTTTTGCTTCAGATTTGAAACAGTTTCACTATTTTAGCTTAGAAAGTTCGAAGCTGTTTTACATTTCTATGTGCATGTTTGCAGTATTTTTAACATTTAAGCGTGCAAGATATCTCATTCGAAAAACGTTTTCTACTCTTTATGGAGCATTTTATGCCCGACGAAGAGCTACATTTTGAAAAAGTCGGGTGTAACAACGATTAGTTAGTATATTCTAAGTTATAAAAGAAGCACTTAAACAAAAACGGACATCCTCTAACTTTAAAAATTAACAAAGTATTTTTAATTAAATACAGAGTTTTACACTTACACATTAAAGAACTAGTCACTGCAACTGGGCAGAGTCAATGGCATACCAATAAGAATCAGGTCGGGGTCACGTGCCCGAACTGAAAAACTAACTTCTGTTTAGAAATAGTAGAGCGTCGCGTTTTCCCGTAAAAGTACAGCTGATCAGTGACCATTTCCGGCGACCATTGCAGCAGGTAGGACAAAAGAGGTTGGGTGAAGTCGACTTGACGAGATTTAAGGTCGGCTTCAAGTGATCTCTTATCCTTTGCTTGCTCGCAAAGCGAAAAGGAAAGCACGGTAGCTCCGTCTAGACTTTAAACTATAATTTCACAGAAGCAGTAAAGACTTGTTGAGACAAAATTTTATTCGGTATATGGAATGATGATGATGCTTCCTTTATCGTTGCGTATCTGATGTGATTGGTCTGAATGAGAAAAACCGATAAAAAGTAACTTTTGCCTTCTCAAAAGTAGTTAAAAAACGTAAACCTTAGTACACAAAGGGTGTGGAAAAAAATGTTTAGCTCGTGATCCTGAGAGCGAAAACGGAAGTTCCAGTTCTTCGCAAAAAGCTCCGGAAATGTAAAACAATGAATATTACCCTCAAAAGCAATTGTTGTGAGAAGTTTTCTCAGAGAAAACGGCATTGGTAGCCTGGTTCTCATTAAAGAGATAATGAATTTAACAAAGTATATTAAAAAATTTTAATTTATGTAAAGATTATGTCCTTAAATTCTATAAAATGCCCGTTTTAGTGTGTGCTAAGTGCCGAAACTCCTAATATATGAGCGAACACATTTAAAATAAAATTACTGCCCTTTTGTGGTTTCAATATATGTCAATCATAAATAACATTGAAAATAATGTAACACTTCAAAAAAAAAAAAAAGTCGTGTTAAAATAAATAATTCACAAAAGATCTCGCCCATTTGCTTTACCGAGAAGCAAACTCTCATTTTCTAAATCAAAATCGCTCGTTATTCCTAAACGTTGACTCAAACATGTTACGAAGAGTGCATGTAATGATAGTTATAAAAAATGATATTAATGAGCTTAAATGCTTGCTACTCACATGTGTCCCATGCTTACATATCCCATCTCTCGTAGTCATTACAGTAACGGTCGTGCTGAAACCTTAATAAGCAATAACTTGTGATTAATCATTCCCTCGAGTAACATAATAAACTTCTCTCTAATATAAATATCTGAGAGCAATTCTACAAATATAAGTGCTATAAAGATGTTCAAAAGTAACATTCAAAAGCAAATTGAATATCGGAAACGGCTTCTACAGATTGAAAATTACGCTTATGTGGAAATAGTCCAAAGCATTTTCAAAATACATAAACAATACAGTGATTTTCACGAAAAACGCATTACCAGAATAGTTACTTTATAATCATTACATTCCTAACAGAAATTAATGCTATCTGAGAAACCAGATGAAGCATCTGAAGCAGAAAATCTCATAAAGGATTAATTTAAATGTATCTTCGAGCGAGTTCCGATGCCAAGAGCGTTTCAGTTGCATTCTAAGGAGATAATCTAGGTCTTCGATCACTTATGGAAATGAGCTTTGGACACTGAAAGGGTTTTCCGAGAAGTTTCCTGACTGACCTTTTGTATTCATATCTCCCAGATAAATTTCCTCCGGTTGCAACTGTCAGATCATGATGTCTTACTTTAAGCATGAAATATTCTTAACAATGAACCTAAAATCTTAATACATTATTCATTGTGAGGAATTCTGAAACTGAAAAATCGTACAAGTGTTGCTTCATTTGTAAAGCAGAGATAAAGAGAAAAAGATCAAAAATGAGGCAGAAAGAAATAAGTACCTACATTTGATGCCTAATTATGCATGCCATAGTTTGTTTTTATTGAAATAGACCCTGCGTAACCCTCTGACGGTCATGAATGGAGCGTTACGCTCTTCAAAACACTTAAAAACAACTGAAACGGTGATACGTATATATAATATTACTCGTGGTTTCAGTTAGTAATACACTGTTTTCTTAACGGGAAAGGAATGTTTAAAACACTCAGTTTTACGGTCACCTCTTTCTAAACCTCTGACATTGGAAATGCGGATATAAGTATACACTACCAATTTATGAAGAAGACATTACCTAGCGTTGTGACTCAGTGGCAAAGTGATTCACATCTAAAGAACCAAGGTTATAACTCTACTGACCACGGCAGCATGTTCCACCGTACAGTTTAACCCGCCATAAAATGCGAATGTCAGTATAGACTACCATTTTATGAAGAAGACTCTAGCTAGCTTTGTGACTCATTGGCAGAGGGATTCACATCGAAAAAACCAGGGTAAAACATAAAACTCTATCACGGCAGTATGTCTTAATGGAAGCGTTAGAAATCGAATTACAGACTAAGCCGAATCGTGTGAACTTCTAGCATTATGGAAATATGTATGAAACGTTATATATGTTCGACAGCGAATGAATGAAAGATGTAGCCTTTAGAGCTCGTAGTAGAGGAGAAATTAATGATAAACATATTGCAAGAAAGTAAGAATTTACAGTGAATGTGTGCGCATAGTACAGCGCAACTGAACCGAAAATATTTTCCTGAATGTTCTTATACTTAACGAGTTTATCGAAAATTTTGTGAAACGTTTAAGGGATAGCGGCAAATCTTGATGTAGTATACCGAGCAATTTACAGACTGAAGATTTACTAGCGCAACATCCTCACATATCCTCATAACAGTGCAAGAAAGATCCGAGAAAACAGTACGAAAATCATATTTAGGAAATCCTGAATGGAGTAGGGACACACCCGTAACGACTAACTGCTGAACAGGCATTACTAGAGTGGACGCTGATAGACGTTACAATTTTTGCAACTTTATCATGATCTAGGTGGAAGTTCATATATATATATTTGTATCCGACTTCAGCACAAACAACTACTTGCACAAAAACTGATTCAGTGATGTAGAGGTGTTTGCATTTTTAAATTGATTCCGATAAAGAATTCTGAGAAAGAAATGTTTTGCATAAAATTTCCTGATGCTTATGTAGCTTATTATTTCAAATGTGAAAGAAACATCGTCTCATGATTTTAAATTTATTCTATCTTCAAATTTTTGCATGTATTGAAAGACATGCTTTTGCGCTTTGTGAGGAGAAATATTTTTATTTTATAATTCAGAAACGCTGTGAAATGCTAAGTACTAAAAGTTACACTACCAGAAAAAAGAACGTAGTTTCAGTTGTTTTTAAAATGAAATTGATGGTAACAGGATGCAATCTCACAACGCGAAAATGAAGTTCAAGATCTATAAAAACATTTGTAGCAAAAATAAATAAATTTATAAATCAAGATTTACGACTTTAAAGAAACCTAATAAACACATGTTCTCTAGTGTTTCCGAGGGATGTAGAGCAACGCTGAATATTTTGTAGAGCCTTGTAGAAAATCAGGAAAACCATTCAGCAAGACATAAATTGTGAACCTTGGTTTACCTAAATGTTTGTAAAAAAATAAATAAATAAATAAGTAAATAAAGGGGGGGGGGGTAATTTACTATTAAAACAAAGAGAAGAAACGAATGTACCTCTGGGATGTAGTGGAATAGGAATGAAATCCTTACCAATGCAAAATTTCCCCCTTGTAAATTATGTTGACAGAAATAAAGGTTAACTTAACATGAACATTAGAAAGACCTCGAATCCGTTCTAAAAATATACCCTCTGTTTTAAGCACAAAATTATTCACAATTTTGTACATAAACCAAATGGCATATCGCGCAGTGCTTCAACACAATTATTGTTAATCGTAATTAGGAAAATATGACACTCAGGTCTCTTTATAAGGCTAACGCGCAACTGTTCACTACCCTCAAATCCATACTTACCTTCCACATTCCCAATAGAAATTTTTTTAGGATCATTTTTATTTTTACTTCCCGCTGTACTTATATATATTTGTCAGTTTTCTTTTTCTTAATCTTTACATTGAGACACTAATTTGTTTCTAACATTTTCAGCATGCAAATGATTTTTTTTAAGTGTCAAGATTGTTGCTAACTACTAATAATGAATGTTGAATTAATTATTTTTTCGTAATTAGGCAAAGCATTTTTTAAAGCATTTTTATTTTTCCTATGCTCTTGCTTTAATTTTTTTCTGAGGAATTAACTATCTCTATTCATAAGGTAGAGCATAAAATGGCATAAAAAACTCCCCAAGCAAATTTAACACTTCTTCGAATTTTCAACTCTTATTTCTTCAATTTTTTAAGTAGCATTTTTTTCTGTCTCGAAACTCATGCATTATGAAAAAAATGCTCTTTTTTAATTAAATAAGCACGTATTTCTCTTCGCACGCTCTTTTTAACTGCTCAAGTTGACAAAAAAAAGTGCTCATGTTGTATTAATCTAGTCAACATTTTCTGTAACTGCTAAGCAAACGCGGTGATTTATATGTACGTTTTTCTTTGGCCTTTTTCTACTGAATTGTAAAATATTGTAAAGTAATGAATTTTTTTTAAATTTTAACTATCCAACTACTTAGATAGTTAAAATTACTATCTAAGAATGAAATCTCTTTGAATTAAAACCCTTTGTATTCAAAATATAGTTACAAGTTACCTTTCTTTCAATTACTATGCATGTTTTCACGAACAATGTAGAAATTTGCATGAACGGTTGCATACACGCATTTCGCAGTGCCCTAGAATATATTCTTCAGTTAATTCAATCATAATACATGCTGACCTAAACAACTACTACACGCCCGTCTCGTGACTCATATTCAACTCATTTAAATCGGATTCACAAGGTCTACAGCTCAAATTTCTGCAATGCCAATGTTGCTTTGGCGAACGAAGAGATGAAGCGGGAGATGCAGTTCTACCACGAACCAAAGCGATCTGCCTGGCCAAGAAGAATCCATTCATGTTCAAGGGAGGAACTGCTGGTATAAGGAATGTGCCGTGTTTCTTCTCGTTCTAGTTCGTTTAGCATACTTGATTTCTTCCGAGCAAACGTTCTGATTCGCGTACTAAATAAACCCACCTGCATAACGAACTTCCCTAAAACTCGAATGAATTCGTTCTTTTCTGCCATGCGCAGAAGCGTCCAAATATCAAAATTCCGTGTTCGAACTGTATTTTGCTACAGGATAAGGGCACTATGTATACATGAGGCAATGCATCAGCCATTTTGGAGCAGATTTTTTCATTGTTGAAAAGCTAGGAGAGCGAAGTTTATGGTCCTGCCATTATGTCATATTGCCAAGTCTCACCAAATTCAGGAGAGTTTAAATATCAGGATGAATAAAACATCGCCAAAAAGGCGATGCAATTCAGAAAGGAGAAACCCCGCAGAACACAAACTTTGATTGAAAATGGCGAAGCGTTGGTCTGTCTACGTAAACGCTTTAAGCATTAAAATATTTAATTACAACCAATAAAAATTGCTATTTATTCAATAAAATTAGTTTCAATGGTAAAGTTTGTTACATCTTATGTCACATAACATTTTTAGAACAAAATTTGCAATTTCTACTTCAAAAATATTAAAAATCAAATAATGAAAGGAAAAGCTTCAAAATCATAAATAAAATTTTCATTTCTGAAACTATTATATAACTCCCAGAGAATTTTTTAAATTTCTTTTCCAAAAAACAATGTCTACTCCTAGAAATAAGTTCAGTTCATTTCTTCCTTTGAAACTATATTTATTATCTATGACTATTCAATAAGATATATTAATCAATAATTTTGATAGAATTAAGAGGTGCATTTTTCTTACATAATTGGATAACTGCGTAGCTGTCGTTGACCTCACTAACACCTTAACGTGGACCCAAATGTGGTTCAGAAGACTCCAGAAATCTTCCTTATGTGTGTATTGTGGTACATATGTGTATATTATTCTTCTAAGAATTATGCCTTACTCACTGGATAGGACTTTGAAGAATTACATTTGTGATTATTGTAAGTAAATTCGTTACATTAAAATTATATCAATAGGTTTTCTAGTAACTGTTTTGAAAGATGGTTAGCATCCTCCTCATTTTCCTAGAAGTGTACCTACCAAGCACGTATGCCCTTGGTTAGCTGACAGTTGAGAAACTGCGCTAATGAATATTTGTAAATTTTTAAGTATATAAAATAATAGCTTCTATAGTAGAAATGAGTTTCTTTACCTACAAAAATCAGACTAAAGGAGGGTTTGATAGGCTTAATTCAAGTTTTATTATACAAATTTTGATGATTTCATAGGCTTTTTCTTAGTTGCGCGCAGACTTAGAAGTCTTCTTGAAGCATTAGTTTGTGACTGGACCTAATGTCACTTATTTTAGATGGAATCGGAAGATCTCATGTTTGAATACTTTTGTTACAGACAGTTTTCAAGAAACGAGTGGATGAAATGGATATTGTAAAGCATTGATCTAATCTGCATTGAGTTTCCTGATAGGAGTTCTCGTGATTTTCTCGCACTCAATGTAGTATTGAAATGAGGCAAAACCGCCGATAAAAGTCATTCTGGGACATGATTTTACGTGTGACCTGACTTGAAACCTTATGGTAATTCATTCGACTCGGAATCAGACGAGCTCAAGTTCGAACCGTTGTGTTACATAAATTGCTTTCGGAAAACCGAGAATAAAATAGTAGTAAAGCATTGGTCTAACTGTCATCGAGTTTCTTGATACCAGTTTCCCTAAATGTTTCGTACTTCAGTTGACAAACGTCAATCCTTAGAAATATTCCAAGAATATATTTTTTGCCTCAAAGAGCTCTGCACCAGGAAGTACCGATGCTGTGTAACACACAATTACTACTGGAAACTGAGAAGAAATTAGTACCTATAACACCCACCAATCCACAACAAAATAGCAGTGCCACGCAGGTAGGATGAGTAAATGTACATTAAATAAAAACACTATCAGCACTCACGAGGGCCTTTTTTCAGCACATTTCAAATATTCTTGCAGATTTCAAACACCTATGGCTTATTTACTTAGCGTAGAGAACCAATTTGGCGATCTGTTCGTTGCCTAGTCTGAGAATGAGGGTATGAAACTTCGATATACTGACTAACCCGAATCACTCACTTTTTTGAACTTAACATACATAATTCCAATGCAAACTTTTTTTTTTGTGTAAATAAATAAAATGTGTTTAGAAGCAGAAATTTTTATATGGCTTTAAGAAGCCTCACACTATTATATTTTATTGTTGAGTAAGAGTATCAAGTACATCACAAACAATACATTTATACATTACTTTTGAATGAAACCGCTGAATAATATTACAAAAAAATCTAAACAATTTGGAATTTACAAATTTGGATTGATATTTTATTTCTGAAGAGTGAATCCAGATGATTTTTTGCAAACAAATCTAAACAGTAAAAATGTACAACTCATTAACAGTTCGGATACTTCTTTAATGCATATAGCTACATATCATTGTAAGGAGATGTATTGCCAATTGCCCTACGCTTCAAATAAGCGCATTCAACATGAATTAATGTCCAAGCAATAAAAAAGACATTAATTTAAAATGACGACCTCTTTAACTTAACTGCATTCTTTGTAAAAGACAAACGACTTCCAGCTTTCATGGGAGACAGAAACTTCAAATATCTTTAAGTAATACAAATAAAAACAAATTATAAGTCATCAATCTTTGAAATCCCAAAGTACTACAGAAAATAGCAGTATGCGACGTAATAAATTTTGTGCATATAGAAAAAGCTCGGGGGAAAAAGGCAAGAAAATGGAATGAGATAAGTTTGAAAAAAGTTAAATATTCCATGGAGAGAACAGATAAATTGTTTATTAGTTCCCGGTACTCTAAAAATGAAAGGAAAAGAAATGCAAAAAAGGGTAGTATAATAACTTAAAACAAACAATGTGCTAGTAAGGAAGTTATCAGCAATTGATTGTATTGAAATCTTTTCTCCTTTTCTACATAGATAATGATTTTATTTTGTCTATTAAGATTCAGCACACACCATTATTGGCAATGGCTTTTGTGGGAAAATGAATGCCATAATTTATAAAGAAACTTTGTTCTTCATCAAATATTTGGAAACTCGGAAAAAATGTTAAATGTATTGCAGTGCAAAACTATACATTTTTCTTTCCTTTTGAATGAACACATATAGATTCGAAATGTGCAGCAAAAGACACTTTTTACGAAAAATATTAGAAAGAGGAATAATATTTTCTGACTTAATAAAACGCTTTGGCGTCGTACAATTCCAACTATATCATACAGTATAATTGTGTGCATACATTTAAGGAGCCTCAAATCAAATGAATATTAAAAGAAAGTAGTGAGATAAAATTTGAATCTTTTATTAAGTCACACGACATAACATCGCCCCGAATTATTGCATTGTTAATGCTTTGTCCCCAAAAATACTTTAACTACTTGGGGACGCAAAAAGTCCCCAAATTTGAAAAATTCCATTTTTTCTCTCAAAATGTCTTCTAGTTTTGCAATTTAGATAGTATTTCGTAAAATTTTAGGCACTTAAAAAATTATTATGGCACTTATCAAATTATTGCCATAATATTACTATTCCTAACAGACAGTGCACTAAGAAAATACGCATAGTCGCATACATTATGTAGGAAATATGTTTGTGTACACTTTAAAGTATATTAATATGAGTTATTTTTCATAATAGAAGTGTATTGTAATGGTTTATCTCTTTAACACGTTCACGCCGGCGCCGATTTTCATGTTTTTCGCTGTGAGGCGGCGCTAGAATTCATCCTGCGCTTCATCTGGCGGCGCGCGAGTTGGGACTGTCTAGTGTGGGCCACCGGTGGTACGCGCCGGCATGAACGTGTTAAAGACGTCCCTAAAACTTTTTCTAGCGTCCCCAAATTGACACTCGGAAATATGGTCACCCTTTACTATCAACGTTACTGACAGCAAGCGTTACCTAAGCTTTCACGCAGTTCAGATGCATCCCCAGCGATAATGGGTGAATGTTAAAAAAGACCACGTTTTCGTAACACTTGTACGCTTCTGAAATATTCACGTGCAAATAGTCTTAACTTCTGTCTCAATACAAAAGTTTATTGAAGACTATAAAAGTGTTTAGTGTTTGTATACCTTGAGCTCTCATGAGCTGCCGAGCTAACTACGCCCTGCTCTACGCAAACATCTTGACTAAAATACAAGTAGCAAATTTTGCTTCTTGAGTTTAGGAACCTATGATCTCTATTTTCAGATTTATGGCCTTGTCACTGAACGTTAGTTTTGAATTTTTTAGTGTTCATCTTTAAAAAAAATTCCTGCTGTCCACCAAATCGCTCAATTTGTTACTATGTGTTTTTTAGTTAGTTATTGTTATTATTATTACTTAGTAGCAGTAGTAGTGGTATTGTAGTTTTGATTTTCTGACATGTTCAGTGAAACTTGGACATGCAGCGATGGTAATTAAACGGAAGTGTCTTTTGGAGCGTTGTCACAAAATTGCTGCAATCTGTTGGCTTTTTCGTCAATCTACCAAAACTAAAACAACATATTTTGCTATTATACATTTCACACATTTGTTTTTTTTTTTAATCTTTTCTCAAGCTGGAGATAACGATGCTTAGGGGGATCGTGTTTAGGTATAAGTAAGGCGACCAAACTTCCCTATTTTTTGGGGTCTGTCCCCATTTTAATAAATTGTCCCCACAGTTCAGAGTAGTGAGTGGGGACCACAATTTCTGATAGTCCCCACTTCCTCAACTTTTTTCAAATTGATGACTCAAAATTATATGATGAATTTCTATCTCCCAAGTCCTTAAGTATTGAAAAAATGCGTTTTAAGTTTTAAAAAAATACAGTCTGAGAGAGGAAAATATTTTCAATGTTCATGTCAAAAATGTCAGAAAAGTGATAATTTGCAGCAAAGAAAAATATTGAAACTCAAAGTGGGGATGAAAGTATCCCCAATCTGCAGTTATCCCCTACCATCAATGCAAAGATGGATATGGAATCATTCACATCTTCTGCAATTAGTGAATAACTTCTGTAATAAGGCTATGTATATGTGTGGCGAATAAAAGTATGCATATGCATGGTTTATAAGAGACCGTTCCCTACCCCCTTTCCTTTTAAAAATTTATTTCTACATAACTGTCTACAATTATATGCAAACTAGCTCATAGCAACTTTTGTCCCCACTTCGCATTTCAAAAGTGGAGAAGTCGCGCGGATTTGCCCCCAATTTGCCCTTAGAAAATTTCGTCGCCTTATCAAGTATAAGTGCAATCAGTGGCGTAGTTAGCATGGGTGACACTAGTGGCGGGTATTGACGGCATCATAAACAAAAACAAATCATGCAAGTATGAAGCCATGCATTTCAATGTAACATTTTTTTTTTTTTTTTAAATCGCAGCTTTGAAAGATAAAAAAGAAAAAAAAAAAGAGCCATTCATATCATGGGCATAATCATATTTAAAGTATTTGTTGACGGCAATAGGTGTGTTTAACGGTTAAAAAACGCTTCGAATCTATTTTTGAAAGGAAACACTTTGTTCGGTTAAAAATAGAAAAGAAAATAATAGAAAAAAATATCCAGTTTTTGGTATTTTTTTCATTCTATGGAGCTTTTAAAGATTTGTTGGTTTTCCCCGCTGTAGCCGGGGGACACCAGGGGCAGTCAGTCCCCACGTGACTGAGTGCAATCCGTCCTGAAAAGTAAGAACCGCATACGATGCATTTTTTTAAAAATAGAGTATCTTAAATTATAATCAAGTGTTACAAAATTAAATATTGTACAAATAAAATATCGTATGAAGAGGGAATGTGCATACATGAGAACAGGCACCGTTATTTTATTCCTATTTTTTGTTAGCGCCACTGAGCGAGAAACAGGGAGCGAAAAGGAGGTAAATGTTCTATGGGATTAATAAATTAACTTTGTGCAAGTAAACTGTAATAAAACTTTTTACGTTAAGAAAGCACAAATAAGCATTAAAAGGCAGACATGTTTCGGGATTGCTCGGAATCCCTTTTTCAATGCAATAGTGGAGCTTCTAGATGCAAAAACAGTTTTTTCAGATCAATGGGATTGTTAGTTTGAAAGTAGCATCATTTCTTCACTTTCCTCAAGGGCGCTCTGACACCGTACACTCCCAAAAATGTAACTCTATAAACGTTACACTTTCGGATTAATACTGTATCTGCTATCATTCTTTCATCTGTGATTTAAAAGATTTTTCTTTTTTTTTTTTTTTTTTTCAAATTGGTATTTCTATTTAAAAAAATGAACAAGTATAACGTATGTTTTTAATTCTTTTATTTATTTTTGTAGAGGGGAAATCATGACTGTAAATTTCCCTTTAAAAAATCCAGATTTATTTATTTACTTATAACTTGCATTCGTTTTCCATAAATGGTTTATCAGTTATTCGCGAAAAACGGCATGAAAGGAAATGAGATTCTAACGGTTGGATTAAGTTTCGAGAATAGCAATTTACAGCTAAAGACGAAAATGAGTAAAGAAGAATTAAGTTAAAATAAAATATATTCGAGGGAATTTAAATAAATAATTTGTTTGTTATGCATCTAAACTTTGAGTTGCAAGAAAAATATCAAATCCATACTTGCAAGAAAAAAAAATGTGACTTCATTTAACGAGAATCTAAATTGTAAATATTATTTTTATACATTAGCTTGTGGGTAGCTTTTCTTCTGAAATGTCAAACAAATACAAAGATTAAGAAAGGAGTTTTTCCCCCGAAAGGTTTGAAAACTGCCTCTGCGTGAAAAAAGTACTCCTTCCCTAAAGTGTAAATCATTTAAAATCATTCAAATCATCCCCACTAACTGCAACGTATTAATGTAATAATTTTGTCAAATAAGAAGTCATAAGCCAAATTAAAAATGTAACATTTTCACTCAAGTTTTATTTACTTTGTTTTCACTGTTGTGTGTGTGTGTGTGTATATTTGTTTTTTTTTTTTTTTTTTTTTTTTTTTTTTGTCAATTTAACTGCTTGAGAGACCGCTACTTATTGAAAAAATATATAAATAAAAAAATAAATAACAGTAATTTTTTTCATAGAAAAAAGTGAATATCAGCAAAAGATGTTTAGTCTTATAATTAGATGCATGCGCAACATAAGTAATTGAGTTCGTAATCGAAAGTGAATAGTTGAATGTGTTTCTCTTACTCTACCATTTCACTTGCCTTTTATCTATTTATGATTTATATATATAATATATATAAAATGCAAGTGTATATGTTACTACAACAAAACGTACACACTAGCATTATATGTACGTTTACCATAAGTTAACATTAGTAATTTTTGATAAAAAGTACCCAAATATCTTAAATTAAAATTGCTGAAAAAGTACGCATGTCTTTGGGAAATTAAGGATTTTACCTTGAAAATCTCTTTATCTCGGAGAAGAATCTCTCAAGAATATTCTATCAATCATTAAGATAAAATCGTTCAGTCCATTTCTTTATTGTTCTTTCAAGATTTTAACTTGAGTCAGCTTCTAGCTGATTTTGATTATAAATTTGAAATAATAAATCAATAAAATTTCATTTATCTTATCTTATTTCATTTGATAATTCAAAATACAAATACGGTATTTTCGATACAGATTTTATTCTATTCAACAACAACAATCAATATAAATGCTAAACTTACAACTACAACATTCATCACAAATTAGCACAACAAATAAATGCAAATTGCCAGAAACATTTAATCACCAACGAAACGTTTTACACTTGTAAAATGCATTTGATCAACATTGATTTCAATATCTTTTATTCGCTAAGGGAAAATTTCTTACTTTTTAAACCTTTCATGAAATTTCAACAATAAGTACAGTAATAACAGATAAGCCTTCTTATTTATGTATAAATTGCTCTCTAAAGATGAGAAAATGTAAAATTTTACAATGAAAAAATTTATTAACATATGCATGATGTAGAAAAAAAAAGTACTATAAGAAAAAAATTAAATAAAGAAATTTTATGTACACATTTCACCGGGATATCAGCTTCAGGAGATTCTCGGGGAATTACTCCATTCTATAACTACCATGTTACACTTAAATTACATATTGCACAGCTATGAAACACGGAAAGCCAACAATCCATTCACAATATGACAAATTTGCTTTTTACAAACAGTATATAGATTTATTTCCAATAAAAAAAGATGAAACTGATTAATCAAAATGTATGTATAAGTAATTATGTACATTTGTATGAAATGACTTTAATTATACTTTATAAAGTTGCAACTTTAAATACTATTTTCATAAATAAATTTTTGATATGCATTAAAGAAACAAACCTTTTTATTTTAGCCCAAAAAACAATGAATGCTGAAAACTACAAACATGTTTAACAAACATTACATTGGTAAAATATTTAATAATAACGCATTTGATTTTAATAAAGTCATAACTAGCTCTAATTTTTAAAAATATTTGCAATATGCAATTACCCTCCTTCCCATCTACATCTAATATTCATTTTTTTCTTTTTTTAACCATCTTTCTAGTGATAATCATCTTGTGAAAATAAAAATGAACAAAATGCAATAAATATTTAAATGACTTGTTTTACAAATTATATTTGCCAGTAAAAAGTTTAATTAACAAAAATGAACTTTTCCACTTGATTGGATTTTTTGGGACAAAAGTCAATGTGTTGAGAATTGCAGCAAATTTATTAAGTTGAGTATTGCAGCAAATTTATTAAGTTGAGTATTGCAGCAAATTTATAAAGTTGAGTACTGCAGCAAATTTATAAAGTTGAGTACTGCAGCAAAAAATAAGAAGCAAAAGCAACATTTAGCAAAATACTTCCTAAATAGTAAAATATTAGTATTAGTAAAATTGAGTATTAATTTTAAAAATGAAAATTATAATCATCTTTGAAAACTTATGGGAGTTATAGGGAAAAAAAAGCTTTATCCCCTAAACGATGCTTCAGAAATTATTGAATTTTAAAGATAAAAATGAGGAAAAATTTGGATGACATACTAAAAGTACAATATGATTTATAATCAGAAAAAAGTGCTTTTCTGAAAGCAAATGATGATATAAACACTAATTGTGATGCTTTTAACATTGATAAAATAGAGAGTGTTACAAATTTTGTAGCTTGTAGGTCACAATAAACTTGGCAGAGACCATGAACATTGGCAAAAAGTTGATGCCAATATTTAAAAACAAAGTTTCTGAATGAAATAACAGTAAATATGTTACCTATCCTTCAAACAATTAGTGGTGAAAAGCAGACATTTGCTTACAATTAGAGGTGAAATGCAGAAATATTCAGTTATACATATGGAACAATACGTGTGAGTATATTCAACAAGGACATACATATGTTTATGTATATGTTCTGACAAAAGCTTAGAGAATATCGATTTCAAATACCACATTAAATAGGTTATGAAAAATTTATGGCACATACATAAATACAGTTTATAAATGTTTTTTGAAACCTGAAAAATCATTCAATATATATATATATAGCTTCAAATCTATTAAATTGCTCTACTGGAATTTTTAACTATAAAACTTCAATAAAAATTGCTACCAAGATGAATAATATTCTTCTGCAAGAATTTCATACAAAAGATGTATAATATAAATAAAAATGCATTAAATAGACAAAGAAACAAATTGTTTTCTTTCTCATATGACTGCTATAAAATAGTAAATCTTATGAATACATAAATATATAAATATGTGCATTTTATTTTTAAAAAATGATAATGTTTCAGTAAAAATATCTAAATATAAATCTTTGCAGAAATATGCTGCAAATAACAATTAGACATTTGTAAATGGACGGATAAATGAAATTAAAATTGTAAATGCAAAAAAATAACAAAACTGATCACTAAATTGGCCAAAAAAATCAAAAATTTACCATGTAAAATAGGCAGTGGTAAAAAGAACAGAAAATTCTAGAGCATAAAAACATTTTAGAACTATCTTTAGAAGTAATGTAGAAGTTTTGTTTCAGTGTGAAATATGGAAATATTTTGCAGTAGAAAATTTATGTTAAATGGCATTTACAATGTTATTATTCCCAAACGTAGAATTTAGGTTAAATCTTCAATGGTTAGTGATGTTCATTTTTAATTTAATGTTATTGAAAAATTTTTATTCATTTCATATATTACTTTTGTTAACCATTCAATAAAAAATGGTGGAACTGTCAATACAATAAATGAAAAAGCCTAGAAATCAGTGAACGTTGAATAAAAAAAATCCAGACCACCTAAGGATTTTGTGAAATTGTATTGTAATTAGGAAAAAGAATCAACATAGAAAATAGGGTCAGTCTTAGATAAATATATCAGCATCACAATACTCATAATTTTTCAAAGACTGATAAATTTTACGCTCTCTTTAGAGAATAAGCTCTCACTTGAAACTATTTCCTCTTCAGCACCAAACTGAAACCCCCTTCAGCAGCAGATCAGATCTTAAGAGCATGCACAATAATATGTGAAATTTGAAATATAAAGATTAAACATAAATGCATTTGATTTCAGCATAAGTAGTACAAGAAAATTAAACAAATTCTGTTGCTGCACATTACAAACCAAAATGAAATAAAATTAAAATGTAACAGCTATAAATAATAAATTTAAAATGTAACAATAAATATAATTTTAAACAAAATAACGAAATGGTATTGTAATTATGTGACATATGGCACGTATGTCGATGGTGTTTTAGTGACAGGTTTGATGTATATCCCAGGTACTGAAGAGGTAAGTAAGATGATGGTGTTTTGTGCCAAAAAATCCATTTAATGTACTTTACTGGATAGAATGTTTGGTTTCAATATTTATTTTTGTGTATATACTGTCTATCAACATAATATCAATCTATACTAACAAAATTTTTATCTTATCATTGGATAAACATAATGTTTAAAACTTTGACTAGCACCTCTATACTTATTTTACCTTGAGCTACAGTCTGAAGGTTATCAACTTATGAAAAAGTTAATGCACATAGAACCAAGAAATTTTTCTTATACAACCTAAACTTTTTATTTTAATGCTCATAAGATGTGTGCCATGGTTAATATAGTTAATATAAGGAATGAAATAGGTTTTAAAATTGTGCTTATTAGCTGTACCTCATATTAACCATTCTCATATTGAGTGAGTTGCACCACACTTTTTAAAATTTAAGCACTGATTCTGCTTTTGAAGTACTAATTTATTGCTAATATAAATCCTTAAAAGTTATATAAAATATGGACTTCTTGGCATTGGTATATATCATCTGTGCTAAAAATAGAAGTGAATAATTATTTTAGCATAGAAAAAGAAAATTTTAATATGTTTGTGCACCAAAAACAACAATATAAAAATCAGTAACATTAACTACTATTTTGAAAACAGACTTGGATATACTTTTTTCCCAAATCTTCTTTCAATAAGGACAAAAACCTTAAAACGTTAAAACCTTCCTTCCACCTGCAGTACATAACTAATAAGGATAATATATAATTATCGTGAAGTAGAAAATTATCTATGCAGAATAAGTTGAAGCTGAGCTTTTTGGTGTTGTTGATCTCGTATTAGGTTGATACTTGACAGAGTCCTCAGAATGTCTCGATGATGAATGTTGTTTGACTGAATCGACGGAATGTCGAGATAGTGAACGAGACTGGCTAAGGCTGCTCATAGTTCCCATCTAAAAAGGAAAATTTAAAAATTACAAACTCAACGTCATGTTTCAAAAAGGTAAAAAGATGCAGAAATTGAATAATCAAAGTTACGAGCCAAAAGATAAAATTTGCAGGAATTGAATAATCAAAGTTACTACCCTAAATATAAAATTTTTAAAACATACTTTAAGGTTAGGACAGCTTTGCATGCATTTATTTTCCACAGATTTTATATTTCATTCATTTGAGAACAAGTATGCATGTATAGAGTTGGGAGATGGTGAGGACTTTTAAATATACTGTTTAGTTAACATAAAGTGCTTGATTGTACTGTTTTGTCGATATATGTCCTAAAGTGCAGAATACTTTGTATTGACTCTTCGGATACTCATTATATTTTCATTGCTTAAAGTAGGCAATGAAATAAATCCATTATTCAATGTATTTAATAAAAATTGAATAGTTTCAATATTTATAATAATTCATACTGAGTCTAAAAATCAAAAAAGAAAAATGTTGAGAATAAAGCCATTTCACAAGATAGCTTACTTGATACGCAAGGTACTCCTTTTCAATACATATAATACCTACAATGTTTTTTTCCCTGGCAGTTTCACAATTCTTTTGTACATTCTTCCCTTCCTTGATTTCTTTTCCTATTATGTTTGCAATTACTACTTCCTCTTCAGAGAGTTTCTGCACCATGTTCTTTTTAGAATTCTTTGTCTGTTTTAATTTATTTTTTTTACTTTAATTTTTTTACCATGTAAATCTCTTTTCAGTGTGCCTATTTAGATTCTTCCATTTATCTGGGTGATTTCTTAATGCAAAACATTCCGATGAATCCTAGAATTTGTAAGACTTTATTTGTGTATTCCAATAATCCAATTTATACTCCGATTTTTCAAGCTCTGCAATATACTTTCTGTTTTTTAGAAGAAAGGGGAATTTTTCCTCATCCAGCAAAGAACAAAAAAACCACTTATTCATCTTTTTAACATCTCCGATTAGTTCTGATATGAGATGGAGAGGGGAAAGAAAGTATTTTATTTGGCTATGCCAGGATCAAAACTGGACTTTCCTTCAGAACTAGACAGAACTTCCCACACCTATACAGCTTCACCAGCATTGTGCACCCTTCTGCCTTTCTCTCCTCCTTCCTTCCATAGCATAATGACAGTATTGCCCATGTTTCCTGCATTGTCCGTGAGAATGTTTTTGAAGTTTGAAGTTTAATTCTTGTGTTACTTTTGCTGATTCATGTGATTTTCTTTTTTTCTTTTCAATATGTTTTCAAAACAACAAAGTCGCACTCAAAATATTTTGTGACCGATATATAAAAGAAAGTCATGGTAGCAAATCATACTTTTTTTCACAGAGCAAAACAAAAAAAACACATCAAATTTTAGCATGTTCCTAAAATTCAAATGAGCTTCAATTTACTCCGATTTCAGAGGATATGGAAACAAAGATAAATTAGTTCTCGCCAATTTTTTGCTTGAGTGTAATATCCCATTGGCTGCTGCACAGCATGCTTCTTAATTGTTCAAAGCAATGCTTTTGCATTCTTCAGAAGCAAAGAAATTCTTTTGTGGAAGAATTAAAGCAGGGCACTAGGTAAAGGAAACTGCACCAAATTCCATAGACAAAATTTCCAATGTTTTACGGAATGAACCATTCACTCTGTCTACAGATGGTAGTAATGACTAAATTTCATGTGCCTTATAGAAGTTTTTTTTTTTTGATGAAACAGAAAGTCAAATTACTTCAAACTTCTATCTCTCGCCTGCCTTGAAGAAGAAAACACAGGAAAGAACATTTCTAATTTGATAATTAAAGAATTTCGGAAGCTTAATGTACCTTTCAAAAACTATCTCCGTGATAATTCATATGGTATGACGGGAAGACCGAAAGATGTTTATGCTTCTTTTTTTTAAGTGCAAGATAACTTATTTCTAATAGGATGTTTATACTGCTCAATTAGTCTTGCTGCTGAAAAGGGCTCTGCCAGTAAGCTATTTTGTTTGATGAAGCATTGATAGATGTTTATTATTGCTTTTTATAAAGTCGTAGAAGAAAATATACATTAAAAAAATTCTGAAACATATGGTGCTAAAGAGAAAAAAAAATTAAATCATGGTGTGACCAGACTGTTATGACTGTGAAAGGGCCTAAACCAGAAACCGCCTTCTTGATCAGTGGGAACCTCTTTGCTTTAAGAATGTGAGCTCTTTACCCTTACTGATGTTTAAAAAAAAGAAAATATCTGAATTAAATGATTCCAAACAAAGTTCCTTAGGAAATAACAAAAAAGTTAAAACCAACTGCAAGGAGTTACAAAAAGTGAAAAAGTCCCTACATCTGCAAGCTTAAAACAACCCAGAGAAGATGTTATTGGAAAGTCTTCCAAGCCTTAGCCTAATGGAGAAATTAAATTGAAAGACCACTATCTTAAAAACTAGGAAAGAGTTTTTCTCATCTGAAGTAGTGATATTGTGCATCATAACCAACAAGCATATCAATTTTACAAACAATCCTTATTGCATAACTCTCAGGCTTCTGATATTTGTTATTTTCAAAAGTATGAAAAAGAATTTTTGAAAAGGCAAAATCTGCCACTACAGTTGCATTAATCAAAAAAAGTTGCATTAAAAACAACATATTTTTTATTACATATTTTGTATTTTCAAGCTTATAAACTTCATCAGTTTCTTCATGAATTTGTATTTTTTGTATGGGGATGTTTATTGCATATCCATTGTGTATGATTTTAGGGCCACTTGAAATAGACTTTAGTTTAGGTAAGCGAATCATTATCATTTTGAAATATTTTTACATAATTGGAAAATTATGAAAAGCAATGCAAGTTGAAGTGTGACACATGGCTTGTATATATTATTTAGGTTTTGTTCTGTTTTATCCAAGAGGCTAATTATATCAAAAAGCTATTGACACCATATGCGCCTAAAATTAGTCTGGTGAAAACTTAAATTTGTTGTCAGCTATCATTTTATGCAAAATTTAAGCCATATTCAATATTTTTTTTTGTCACCGATACCCCTTTATCCCTTTGCATCTCACTGCGTCACTTAAGAATATGTAATTACAACGCGAATGGTATCATTTATGTTGAGCTTATTTTAGCTAATTTCTAATATGAATGGCATGAAATAATTCTAATTTCAAGCCCATGGGGAAAAAGTACCATGTAACAAACGAAAAAAACACAACTTGAAATATTAAAATAATTATTTACATCACTTGTTCAAGTGCTTTCCATTTACGTCACATAAACAGAGTATTTCTGCATGCTTAAAAGTATCAATGAAGGATTTCTTGAGTAATGGCAGCAACAAGACATATTAAGACTTGTTTTAAGTTTAAGTGGAGTGCTTATGGTTTCTTAATAATATGCAGGGTGAGTCCCAGGAGATGGATGTTTTTGGAATGCACCATGTTCTGCTTGTAGAGAGGTGGCATTTGATTCCCCTTGAGTTGCCATTTAATATCCATCATGCCATTGTAAACTAAGAAAGAACATAACGTAATTGCTAATCACACATATGTGAATAACAGCAAGTCAGTGCAAGATCAACACTATCTAGAGTTCTGGCAGGGCCAGGTGGTTTCCTTTTCCTGAAAGAGCAACTCGCTAGCTGTACATTACCCACCTAAGAATGGTAATATTGCGGCTGTGGACATCACCATGACGACCAATGCAGAATTTTTGCGAACACGAGGGTAGTTCATCTTACTTCTCACACCTCCCTACTTCTACAAGCTAAGTATGGTATATTCAAAGAAAATCCATTTCCTGTGACTCACCCTCTAATATTCAAAATTTCTACAGCCAAAAAACACAAGGACTCAATCCATAACAGTAAAGAGAACCTTCAAGAAAAAACCTATTTTAACACCTCTCGAAAGCAAGCATGTCTTTTCAACTGTTAGCCAAAATGAAATGTTGCACTTGCATGAAAGTTATCTATAAATATTCTTATTACTTATAAATGATTGCTATGGAATAAGTTTTGAGCAAAAAGTGCTCAGAATGGAACATATTTTAGCGCTTTGAAGATTGCTTCCCTCATAGAAAATGGTTTCACAATTAAATCAGCAGCAAAACCATGACATATATTATACATAGTAAATAATGACAAGCATTAAATCTCACATCATTCAAACTCAGTAAGCTTGTGATATTGCCTTCTTTGTCTCCTTAATCCAATTACATATCGATCACACCATGCTCAACCTGGAAGATACTTAAGGCTCATGAAATTTATATCTTGTATTTACAGCAAGTTGAGCAAGGTACTAATTGCTGTACCAGTGGCGTAGCTAGACCCGGATTTCAGGGGGGGGAGGGGTTTCTTCGGGAAAAGTCGGCCAATTTCACTGTTTTCCAAGAAAAATTGGTCAAGTTCCAAACAAACTTTACCATTTCAGGGGGGGTTTTATCCCCAAAACCTCCCCCTTATCTACGCCAGTGTGCTGTACTATTAACACCACATATTCATGAAGAGCAAAATTTCTGCAGAAATCATGTTTCAGATATGTTCAGAGCTCCTTCCTGGTATTGAAACTTCATTTTTGGCTAGTGCATACAATTTGCATATAAATATTACCTTATAATATGCCTTCTACCAATACTATCGCATGCACTCATAAATATGCTCGTTAAAAAACATGCTCATTAAAAAAAAGTATTTTATGCAAAGCATTCATTTACCTTTAACTTGGCCATATCTTCAAGTCTTGTGATATCAGCAAGTTCTTGGTAGTTTGATAAAACAATAAACCACACAAAAACCTGAAATAAAAATTCAATATGTAACATTCGAAACAAGCTTAAATTTTTTCAAGAAATAGGAAAGGGAACTATTTTATGCAACACAAAAGTGAAGTCAATAAATAATAGCCTAAAACCAGATACATATAGAAAGGATATAACATTGTTTTAACATACTTATTACATCAGTACGTAAGCACTTTAAACAAATAGTCTCTTATTTAAAAATTATATGGATACAAAAATGCTTTTTAACCTACTTGTTGGCTTTTATTTAAAGAGCATATAACTAATAGAAATTTAAGATGACTAGTTATCCTAAATTTCAAAATAAAAATCCAAAAAATTCAAAAAAAAAAATAAGCTAAGACTAAGAAAATTGTTTAAAAAATAAGAGTATTTTCATATCATAAAGAACAAAATTAGTTAAATCATTGTATAAAAATAATGCAACAAAGTACAAGGAAATTGTAATCCAAGTATAGCTACTGATATCAAGAAGTAATACAAGGTTAATGCAAGGAGTATATGCTCAAGCAACAAATTCCTTGAACATCAAGTATCTTGCATAAATCTTGCAACAGAAGTACAAATGCAAAATTAAAGGTAGGTTCCCCCTTAAAAGTTCTGTTTTTATTATTATCATTATTAAACACTAAATTAATATTTACATTACAAAAAAATATATATATTACTAGATAAAGGCAAAACTTTTGCCACTTTAAAAATTTTAGAACTCATAATTGATATAGTATTTGTTTCAATACATGACAAAATACATAAAATGACTAACAATTTCTGAATAATGTTTTGGAATAAACCTGCTGTGAGTTGTATGCTTCAGATTTACTGATATAATATCATTAATCTTTATGGTTACCAAAACAGCCAACCTACTGATAAAAGCTCTCCACTTTTCATCTGCTAAAAAAGACAGAGGGTTATACGTTTCTGACAACTAATAATCCTAAACTTGAATTTACAAGAACTGGCCTTTTTTTTTTCTTTTTCTCTTTTCCCCCTTCGGTACCACACATTGCATTCTTTTACGTAAAAATACTTACATTGCCTGCAATCAGCAAGATCCATATCACTAACATTGCTTGATGATAGCTAAAGTATAAATCCTAAAAAGAAAATGTGCTTTTATAAAATTAATTTTGAAATTTATTGTATGTGCATGAAAATGGATGAAAACTCATTTATACTTTACACACAAGCATGCATGCACGCATACATAACAATTGTGGGTACAAAACTTTAAAAATAAGTACACAATATAAATATAAAATAAAACTGTTTTAAATAAGACAATGAGTTACATGTGTCATGCCATCAATTTTGTGCACTTGCAGCACAAAAAAAAAAATGATTCTTTCTTGTAATGAATGTACAATTTTGTGCACTTGCAGCACAAAAAAAATTGATTCTTTCTTGTAATGAATGTGCAATTAGAACTTTGAAAGAAAGAAGATGCTATGGTTAGGCATGATAGAGTTAAGCAACCAAACTGGGAAACTTAAAATTCAACTATGCAAATAAAAAGGTAAGTTTACTTAACTAAAAATGTGTAGGAAAAAATGAAAACAAACTTTACCTAAATAAAAATGCAAAAGCAATGTTTTTGCGAGAGTACTGAATGAACTATTATATTGGTCACAATCTATTTTTGCAGATATTAACTAAACTCTGATTGTAATGATTAAACTTTGTGCAAAGTAATAGAAATAAAATTTCACGTTAAATTAAAGCACAAATGAGCATTAAAACGCAGACATATGTTTCGGGATCGCTTGGAATCCCTTTTTCAATGCGACAGGGAGCTTCTAGATGCAAAACATCCAAATGAAGCAGACAGAACAACAAAAACAAAGCTTATATACATTATATTATTATATTATTACAAAACGTGCTCTGAAAATTCGGTTAAATGAGCATAAAGGTTATGTACGAAAGCAAGAGCTGAATAAGTCTAGCATTGCTCAACATTGTTGGAATTCCAACCACTCTTTTGATTTCAATTCTGGGAAAATTATTCAAAAATGTTCTTCCCCTTTAGAACTTGACTTTTGGGAAGCTTATCATATTAACAGGAATAGTTCTAATTTGGTTAATGATTCTTCCTCAACTCCTTATTTTTCACAGGTCTGGCATAAGTTCCTTTAATTTGTTGTTCTTTCTTGGTTTTCTTGTTAGTTTTCCTTTTTTGTGTCAATTTTTTTCTCTCTCCCCCCCCCCCCCCCCCCCTCTTTTGCATGTGTACTTTGTTTTGCTTTTTGTTTTGGTATTTTCTGTACTTATTTTATTTCCATTTTATTCTTTGTATTTTATTTTATTTTTTTGCAATTTTCATGTATTTTCACATTTTTATGCACGCTGTTGTCTTTTTCTTTGTTTTTATTGATATTCGTTTTTACTTTCTGTACTTCCAACTACATTCGTTTGTTGCTCTCTTATTGGTGCCTTTAATACTACTTCTACTTCCACTTCACACTGCCTTTATTCTCATTGGTTTACAGTTAATTCTTAGGCTATATAAGCTTTGTTTTTGTTGTTCTGTCTGCTTCATTTGGATGTTTTGCATCTAGAAGCTCCCTGTCGCATTGAAAAAGGGATTCCAAGCGATCCCGAAACATATGTCTGCGTTTTAATGCTCATTTGTGCTTTAATTTAACGTGAAATTTTATTTCTAAACTCTGATTGTTATTTTCTTTATACTAATGTGCTTCTCTCAAAATTAGTAGCAATAAGCATTTAGTTTTATAGTCGTTTACAAGAATTGGATTTTAAAATTCGTGCAAAATTAACCACTTAAAAATGCCTTTTAATAACTTGAAAATTGATAGGTTGAAAAAAAAACATCAATAGTATGTAATTACTTACGCATCATGATTTTAACACACATCTTTACAATGTCATATAGTAAAATTCTGAATACCACTTGCACTCCCCTCCCCCCCCCCCCCCCAAAAAATATAAAACAAAGGTGCGACTATTCAAGTGCAAATCTTAACTGAGGATTTAATATTGCTCTGCTATATTATTTTTATGACTACATATCAAATATCAGATGCATGCTCAGAAAGTATCTTGCTATGGGCAGTTTACTTTTTTGGAGTTATTTGTTTTTTTTTTTTTTTTTTTTTTTTTTTTTTTTTTGTTTTTTTTTTTTGCTTTATAGCTTTAAATAACATGAGCACTTAATTTCATTTGGCACAGAAAAAATAATTTTTTGTCCAAATGTTATTTTATTAAATATATATTTATTTCATTTCACTTTATTTTCTATTTTTTCAATTTATTTTAAACAAACTTTAACTTAAAAATTCAAATTTTATCTGTAAAACCTCATTTTAAGCAAATTTAGTACCAGTCACACAAACACTGCATGACATATTTTATTTTCATATTTTGTCCACAGATGGCAGTACTTGACATTTAAACAGAAAGGGAAAGATGATTTTAAAAGCTTGCTTCACTTTCAGCTTTCAGCAAGTCATATTGGGCTCTAGCAATTGATTTGTCATTCATTTATTATAATAATAAATAATTGCACCATATTATAATAAATTATTATAACAAAAATAATATACATTTATAGAGATAAGTGTTATATTATTGTTTGTCTATTTTTTAAGTATACTCCCACTGTCCCATGCATTACAAATACTACATTTACTTTAAATATTTCTATTTCAAACTTTCTATTATGAAGCACATCTAGTATAACGCTCTTTTTGGATATGTTGGGGAGATTGAATAAGAATTGATAAGGGGAAAAAGCAATGTGTCATTTTTTTAGGTTGCATCAGAAAAAATAACCCAAAAATTCTACAGATAGGAAAGTTATTTGATTCAGCACACGCTCAACAATGTTTTAGCATTAAAAGTTTAGGTAACTTTGATGCACATGATATTCGCAGAAAAACGTAAAAACAGCTATCAATAATATCAATATTAGATTCGCTTCAAAAATTATTTTTTGCTATTGTGCAAGCATGCATTACTTACATTAACAATAGATCTATAAAATATAGCGATTGCTCTCCAAGCTGTAAACACCAGCATACAAAAAAGCCAAGGACGGAATTTTCCTTCAAATTCCTAAAAAGTAAGAAGTCATTGTTAACATCAGCTTTTTTATTACAGTATTCTTTATGACTGTTTTTAACACTTTTGTGAAACATTTCGCTAAAATTAGCTTTTAACATCTGAGAAAAGAAATAATTATGTATTATACAAAGATTATAAAAGGTATAAAATGATAAACTTTTTCAGAAATCTGACTAAACACGGATTTTTTTTTTCCTTGGAATCGCAAAACTGTTACAAAATTAATTTGATTTTTTCTTTAAAAAAAAAATCTCATTACTTCTCTCCTGTAGTAAGAAATTCTAATTATTTTAGATCGGTGGCCTTTTTCTCGTGAAAAAATATCTTGAGGACAAAATATATATCCCTATATAAAAGTTAAATTCACAATCTCAAACTTAATTCAATAATAAAAGTGATTAATTCTTATTTCTTCCAAAAACCATTCATTGAACATTCCTTATTCGATTATTTTGTTTTCAAATATCAACATGAATATCAACCATCAAGCAGACAATTTCTGTCACATGAGGTCGCTGCAACGCTGCCTGGTTTCGTACGACACCTTTCACTATCGGAACGTCGGTAAACATCTAGCTAGAGGGCAGTGCGATTGGATACGGCGCGAATTTTTGGCATAGGAGAAGACAGAAGATTTAGTATTTTTCTAATGAGGCAATCTCCGGTAACCTTATTAAACTGTCGGTTACAATTCAAACGTGATAAATTTCGTAATAGATGAAAACTTAATTGTCTCCTCAAAAACGTTTCAAAGAGATGTGAATGATTGCAACATTTGTTTGTGTTTACTTTTATTTATACACATCTAAGTGATTTCATATTCGTTATATATTTGGTTCATTAGAAACATCAACCTTCTTGGATGTTAATGGTAGCTGGAGGAAAAAATAAATAAATAAACGACTGCGCAGTCTTTTAATTTGATTAAATGCGTAGAACAAGAGCCATAAGGCTGAAATTAAAATTCAACTCCTAAAATAAATGAGTGAAGAATTTAGATCTATCATTTATCCTTCCCAAACTACAAACAATAATGCTAGGTAAAACATAACAAATGACAACGAGAAATAAATTGCAGTAAGGATACCAGTATGATGTCTTACTTTCTTGAGAGCTCTCATCAGAATGACAGATGCTATGATAAGGCACACAGAGAGGATGAACGATATTATGGAGCAAAATATTAAAAGATTTCGAACTGAAAAAAGAAAGTAACAATTAAATGAATAGTATTGTTACGCATATGTGTAAAAGTGCACATGATTAGAAATTATAATGCAACAAATTTCCAGTAGTTTAATAGAAAGTTTATTCAAAATTATAGCATTAATTCAATAATCACTATGTGGATGTTGGATTTTTCTGAAAGGAAGCGGTAGGTTTTTTAATCAGGGGACACAAATTTCTCAAAGGAAAACATTCTGAATACATATAATCATTATCATACATTACATTAATATGTCAACATTATACTAATATGGCAAATAAAGGTAACAAGATTTTTCGGCTAGAAAAAAACGAACTTACTTTCACCTATACAAAGATCGAATTTGTAAAACTAGCTACACAGATATACATATAAAAATATCATTTAGCTTAGATTCTAAATTATAGGGATCTGGAGCGGAGCCAGAGCAAAAACATTTTAAGTGCTGTTTTTTAAGAATTTTTTTTTAGAATTTTGCACTAAATTATTTTAAGTATATCTATCTTCCTTTTTAACAGTTAACATGCTTTAATATCAACACAAAATAAATATAGTAGTTTTTAAAAAAAGGAAAAGTATTACCGGACATGTAAATGATATCAAATTAGTTTTCTCAAATTGGCTAAGCATTAAATTTCTATAATTTCTACCTATCAATGTTTTTAATTTAAGAAAAATTAAAGCGAATTTCAAGCAATTTTTCAATTGGTAAGAAAACACATAACTGTATCTCAAATAAAATGCCTCCCCGCATAAAATTCACGCCTAAATAGGTAACATAAATGAATAAATATAAAGTAAAAAGCAGTTTTGACATGGTACTTATGAAAAGGCTCTTAGATTTTAGCGTAATATATAAAGCCTGCAATTGTTTTATTCAATCAAAAACAAAACTTAACAAATAAACAACAAATTTATAAAAAAAAAACATTAAAATGAAAATGAAGAATTAAAATAAAAAATCCTTGATCATCTTTCATCAAAAGAAGTAGGAAAACAAATCGCTTGCAGCTACTTTCATTTTAAGAAAAGATAAAGCGCTTTCATTTCCCAATTCACTTTGATTCAATCAATCAATGTCTAACATCTGTCAATGTAAAACATCAGCCATTTTGTTTTTTATTAGTAACTCCTCCCCCCCCCCCCCCCAAACCCTTGAAGCAAAAAACTAAAATATATTCAGAATCTCTGCATTTTCTCCATTTTTCGTTAGGAGAAAAATAATTTTTAGTGTTCTTGGTTATGTGAAAGGTATACATGCATACTTGTGTGTGTGTGGTGGAGTGTGTGTGCATTTAAAAGCTAGGGGGAAATTGCCCCCTTTTCCCCTATTAATAACGTGCCTAAAAAACAACCTACTTATGAATGCCAATAAAAGCTTATAGACCCCCCCCCCCCCGAACCCTCGGTTTAAAACCTTTAGCCATTCTTAGTATGATAATATATATGCATGTGAGGATTTTTATGAACCAGAAACCCCTCCCAGGAGGAAATTCTGGCTGGATAAAAAATAAGACAAAAATATTTCAAAAATATATAAAGAATATTTCTAAATAAATAAATAAAACATAAAACTTCCAGAAGATTCTCACACAAGTTTGAAGGAGTCGATGTTCTAGGCTTCATTGCACTGTATAGAGAATAAAATCCAGCCCCATGGAAAACAAGCCCCCAGTTCATACACTCACTGCGATATAAACAACATTTATGCTGTTTTCATCGCGACCATCATAACATCAAACTTTAAGATAGCTACAGAATACATTATTGTACATTTAAGACTGTAGCCCAAATTTATGAAAATTAGAACTTTTTACTCGAACGATCTCTCGGTGCGAAGAGAGAATGCTTGTTACTAAACACGTCAAACGACGAAGGAGCTTTGAAACTATGATATACGATTCAGAAACCAAAATAATATAGAGAGGCAGATTTTTTTTTCATTTAAAAAATACACTATTCTTACATTTACTCCAAATTATAACTTGTGTTATAACTCATGTAACATAAAAATGAAACTCAATATTTTATGACTTGAAAATTCTGTTCCATGTTTGGAGATTTATTCAAATTGGATGCAATCACTAATAAGCCATATGCTTAAACAAATGTTTCACTAATGAACCAGTATTAAATGTTGCAATGTGAAGTATAGTTATCCTTATTAATTCTATTTCTGCGATTCTGCTTACGTGTTTCCAAATCGGAACATTATCGGACTATTGAAACAGCTGCTGGTTCCCATTTCACTTCACTTATTCACGCTTTCATGCTTATATCTTCACCACTGGTGCTTTGAATAAACATATAGCAGACACATCCACAGCTAGGGACGCAGTAGAGAGTAAAAGAAAGTGTGAACTAAACAGAAATTAGAACGCAACTTAATAAACAAAAACAATACCTACACCAAAACTAAAAAAAATATATATGCCTTTTGATATGAACCGAGAAACACAATTCCCTGAACTCAAAAGAAAGAAGATAGAATCCAACGTTATTAAGGTAATTTGTTCCTTCATCAAATTTAAATACACTAAATGAGACACATAGCTCACCAAGGTAAAAAAAAAATATAAGTACAGTATTTATAACTTCGTTTTTCAAAACTTTTTCCCACTTAAATAACATATTTCAAACTAGATTTCAAAGCACACAAATTTAAATTTTAAAATATAGAGCGCTTAATTTCTGATATTTGTTCCAACCTATTATCGAAAGAATCAAGGATATTTACCACATATGCAAATAAAAACACTACACCATTAATAAATAAATTATTAGATTCCCAATAAATGTCATATATCTACAAAGAGCACAGCTCATTCTGAGCAATAGAGTAGCTCACCCCCGGTGGTTGCTAATACTCAGCTGACTCAGCACGTACGAAATATTTCGCTTTCATGAGGTAAGGTTCATTGCGCTTATGCGTCTAAATACGTCTTAATAACATCATCTGCAGTTTATATTAAGAATTCTTTTTAATATGGTTATATTTTAATGGGTTAGAGCAGGGGTGGGGAAGCCCGTCATTTGGACAATCAGGGGGTCAATTCATTTCCCTCTTAACTTTTAGAAATACATTAAATTTATACATGTTTTTATGTATTTTGTTGTTTTTTTTATCTAAAATATGCATTGAAAATATACCCTTTGCCCCTCCACCCCTGTTAAATTTTGAAATGACGGGCCTGTGGGGAACCCGAAGATTTCTTGAGATTTTTTAAACGGTTGTACTTCACTTGCATCTTCATAACTATGCTCAATTAGATAAAAATGTTCAAGTAAGTACAGTTTTGGTTATGGTACACCAGTATCATTAGAGATGTGTGATAAAAAGTAATATTTACAGTAGGGACTGTACGTAAAAACTTAAGTCTATCGCATAAAGCCGATCAATTAAGTTCTAGAAGAGTAACATGCAAGTCAATGAATCAATGTTTGTTAAGCAACAAAGTTTTGCTGCATGTTTTTTTTTTTTTTTTATATAGAAAAAGGAACTCGAAAGGATGGTTCGCCGCACCTCATGTTTCCTTATGTCATAAGATTAATTGCAGTCGGGTTCTGCATCGTCTACGGAAAACAATCACTTTCTCAAAATGGTAGCATTGTTCCAGAAGCACTATGCTTTCCATCCACTGCTCCTAAATGTGATATTTTTATTCCCCAAACAGATTTTCTACCAAACATCTCCGTTTTACTACTCAAGACTGATTTCGAGACACCTTACAAAGAAGGATAACTCAAATTATTTTTTTCGTCTTCAGTGCATTAAAAGAGTGCGCTTCGGGTGAATAATTTTATAAAGGTTTTCAAATCATGTTCGGAAAGGATCAAGAGAAAATAACCAAAATTTCAGTCGTCACATTCCTACAGTCATGCAACTACTCGGGGGCTATGATCAAAAGCATCCTTACTGTTTAAATAAACTTTCAAATTCATTCCCTGACAAAATAAAACAATAAATAAAAATAATAAGTCGTCTGTATTTGGAAATTTTGAACCTATATTTGATCGACAGATGGGAACTTTAATCGAACAGAAAAAAGAGCATAACGATGGTTCTTCATTTATAATTTTTATTTACGTAATGAAATCAGTACAAAAAGATTTTAATATAACAACTTGAAGAGTTTCTTAAAACAGACTATTGCATGTCCTGTAGTCCGGGTATATTTAAAATGAATGAATTATTAAACTTAATTATTTTATGTTGCCTATATCCACTACATAATTGGAGGAGAAAAGCCACTGCATGAAAGATTATTCAGCATGTCACATTTCATTTTTAAAATTTTATTGACATGTTTTGAAAAAAAAAAAAAAAAACGTAGAGCCTCGGTTATCCGAGCCCCGACTAACCGAATTTCAGGTTAACCGAGGTATATTTGCCCTTGAAAAAAAGTTTAATTTTGGCAGCCAATGGCGGAGTCACCAGCTACAACCATTGCGTAAAACGGCAGCAAAGAAGCGAGCGAGTTCCGTTAAACAGAAAACAATATATATACATAAACTTCTTCAAGAAACAACTTTAACTGGAACATGTAGTTTACTGATGTGAACATGTAAAATTAGATATTTGTAAGTAAGTAACGTCATTTTTTCATTTCATATGAACAGTAAATGCCTTTTTTTTTACATCTTTGACGATATTTTCATTCATTTCAACCCATGTTTCCCTCTCGATTTAGACAGAGTCCGTGTTATCCGAATTTTCGATTATCCGAGGTACCCTCGGTCTACATTACCTTGGATAATCGAAGCTCTAATGTAATTGTAAACTGGAACTTTAGACGAACTGCACCAGTCACCCTAGATAGCATCGAATATAGGGTGCCCGATCGAATTTTACGTATCTGGAATCAGATCGGGACACTGCATGAAAGATCCGGTTATCCGGCATGGCAAATTTCACCCTTTGCCTCCGACTCCACAGCCTTGCTTTTTAATTAACTTTTCGTTTCAGTAAAAGTTCACTTCAAAGACCGAATGAACATATTAAGAAGCAGTGATGCAACATCATGTTTGATTTATTTCAGGACGTGCATTTATTATAAGCTCAAGCTAAGATTCATTTAAGCTGTATAAATATTTACTCCACTAGTAATCAGTAAAATACTACCGCAAGTGCAATAGAACTTTTTTTTTTTTTTGTAATGTTGGGATTGGACACGATGGTAGATGACTCAGCAGATACCATTCAAATTTTTCCTGTTAGATATCGAAAATATGTATTTATTCAGACGCCGACAAAGATGTGGCGTGGCTTCAACTGTGAAGCAGAGCCACCTGCATTTTCTAAAGTAAAATTTCTATCCCATTCCTTCCAAAGAAAACACAATTCGTACTCACTCTTCAGAATCTATACTAACTGTGCTACTTGTATTTTGCTTTCGAAAGTAAAATTTTCAACTTGCTTTCTTCAAAATAACAGTACGAAGCAACATTTTGCATATTCATATTTATTTATAGGGACCATTTCACAGTATTTTCTAAAAATGTAGAGTCCGCAACATGACACCTTTTTTGTTATAACTACGTAATTTACAGTTTAGTTATCACTAAATTTTATTTTCAAATAATGTGCTCAACACATTATTTGAAAATAAAATTTGGTGATAATTAAACTGTAAATTATGTAGTTATACCAATAAAGCGTCATGTTGCGGACTCTACGTTTGGACAAAATACTGTGAAATGGCCCATAGTTGTTTAGTACTACTGAATTTACTACTTACACGATTTTCCAGCTTTTTGCGGTAGACCAAAAGAGATTAAATTAAATTTTAGGGGCCGTGGTAGCCTAATGTTAGGATGTCGGCCTTCCAGCCGTTAGATTGGGTGTCCGATACCCGACCCGCTGAAGACTCACCACGTACACTTGGGGCTACGTGCATGTAAAATCCGTGGACCCTGAAGTACCGAGGGTACCGGAAGGTGGATAATTTCCCTTCCTTTCACTCTTAGGTCAAAAAAGGAAGGTGGCGTATTTGTGTTTGCACCATCTGGTGTCATCCCAATACATAATGATCCAAGGTACTTCCACCGTTGTGGTGCTCATCTATAAACGTAAGGCGTTCCTTACTGCCTTAATTCCTGGTTGCTCTGCTAAGGAGAGCTTGGGTACCCAAGTGACATTAGAAACAAAAATAACAACGACACATTAAATTGGACCTTACATGAGTTAACTAGAATCTTCCCCAAACACTAAATCTATCAGCATAATTTGTTTTATTTTCTTGCTCGTATTTTCTCCTATTTTATGTAAATAAGATATAGAGAATATATTCACTTTCTTCAAAATGTCTTCAACATTTTTGGTGTTTTTTTAAGCATAACTGTGGGTTAGGTTATTAAAAATAAATAAACTTTTAATCTTGCATACATTAAGGAATGTTAGTTACACAAGTTATAAAAGTTATTTCTCTCACTTTCTCTCTCTTCCGTTCTATCTATCTCAGGCCTAATGCTAATATTTTCTGAAGTATTGCGTCGTAAAATTTGTTCACATGGAAAATAAATAAATAAAATAAACATGGAACTATGACTGCTTGGCAAAAAGCTTTCAGGGTAAATCAAACTTGGACCTGAAAAGGTATTAAGGGGAAGCAACGGACAAACAATCAATTGCACCGTCAGACCACAAAACATATTTTCCACATCTTGAGAAACTACTTTTGATTTGTTACTCATCATTAAATTTTAGTTATGAATATAGTTTGTAATATTCTTAGCATTTAATAAGCTTTTTACGATAGAAAAATTCCGAGACATGTAATTCAATAAATAATAAAATAAACATAGAACTATGACTTCTTGGCAAAGAGCTTTCAGGGTAAATCAAAGCGTCAGACCACAAAACACATATTTTCCACTTCATGACGAACTACTTCCATTATTTTTTACTCATCTTCAAACTATATTTATGGATATAGTTAGAAATATTCTTAGCATTGAATGATATTTTTACGAGAGAAAACATTCCGAGATACAACTCATATATCATGGCATAAATTAAATAGCGATTCCGCATTAGGATGAATTCGCATAAAGCAAGTAGGTAAGAAAAGGGAAAATCAATGAAAAGGAAAAATATAAGCTTCTCAGAAAAAGATTAAATTTTAATCACTAAAATAAGCTTCTAATTTGTTATAGCGGCAATACATTCTCACATTTTGCCTGCATTATTTGGGAATGAGGAGAAAAATGATATATTGTAGTTTTCCTACTTTATTTAATGGAAGTTGCCAAATAGAATTTTGTGATAGAAATTTTACTAGAAGGAAAATAGTTTCTCGACGTAGTAGATTTTGTCACATATGATTTGATCCATTGCAGCATAAGCTTTTCCAATAAGGAAATATCAACTGATGTGTCAAATTCTATAAAAAGAAAAAGACTAAAAGAAGTTTTTCAAAACTCAGTCAAATGCTGCAGTTCAAATTCTGCACATAAAAAGAGTGTCTAGAAAGAGGTTTCGAGAAAATAAGAAGGGTGATTGCACTCATCAAGATGGACAATTTTTACTTCTGAACCAAGGGTATTTCACTTTTACGAATCAGAAAGGCGAAAATTGAGATTCCCATATTGAATTGAAAAATCAGCGAAAATAAGAACCACAACTCATTTGTTTACGTCGTAAAAGAGTCGAAGTAAATGAATCGATTATTTCAGGAAAAGGCATTAGTCACGTTTCTTACAAAATTAAGTTAGCAGTGGTTTTGTCCTAAAGATGAACAATTTTTACTTCTGAAGCAAGGGTAGTAAGTATTCGACTCTTACGAATCGAAAAGGCGAAAATTGAAATTCCCACATTGAATTGAAAAATCAGCGAAAATATGAAGCACAACTCATTTGATTACTTCGTAAAAAGAGTCGAAGTAAATGAATCGATTATTTCAGGAAAAGGCATACGTCACATTTTTTACAAAATTAAGTTAACACTGGTTTCGTCAAATTTTTATGACAGGAAATCGATTGGTGCAGAAAAAAATAAATTTCATAACAATTAACCACTTTATTAAGAGGGCCGCAATTCCCTTTTAGTGCCAGAAAGGGCATAAGTCAAGGACAAATGCCGTTTTCAGCTCTCAACGGCAAAAAACCTGTACAGTTGAATATGGATGGCATGATCATGATCAGATACGACTCAGATAACAGAAGGAAAGCAAGCACAATCGTCAATCTAGTCAATTTCTCTTCTTTAAACCTTATTTCATTTTATCACTCAAATTATTGATTTTTTTTATTGGGACTTCTCTTCTTTACGCACCAAGTTCAGTTAAAAGTAATAAAAATGCAAATAATAATAATAAGATAATAATAATTAATGAAATAGATCTAATTTTAACTAGTTTAAGATAACAAGATTCAATTATAAGAAAATAAACTGATAAAATAAATGAATAAATAAAAGCCAAGTACGTAAGTGGAAAAAACAATCATCTTCATGAAATACTTCATGTGCTTTTCTTTTTTCTGGTTTCTGATAGATTAGATAACAAAGATTAATGTAAACTAATCAGTAATGAATAAAACAATAACAAACTGTGGAAAAAGAAAGAATCCACGTGCCGTATGATCGTATGAAATTAATTATCTCCAATAAACTCTTTACTCATAGAAATACTGCTTTGTCTCGTTTTTGTGGGTCAAGTAATCTTTGAAGAAGGTGATTCAGTTTATTAACCATAACCATATGAATTCCTACAACAAACAGGCTACTTGTCTCAATAAATACAGATAAGATAAAAATAGAAAAAGCAATATTTCAATGGATATGGAGAATGTAATTGATGAAGATGATTAACTTTATGCATAGGTCAGACCTTTTCTTTTTCTCAGGTTGTTAGTTTTATACTTTGTTGATTTGTTTGCCATTAATCTTTATTATTTCACAAAATCTAGACGAAAGAGAAAAAACAGGAAGTATTTCATTAAGATAATGATTTTATGCATACATACTTCACTTTTTGTCACTTAGTTATATTTTTTCCTGATCTTAACTTAGTTTAAAATAAATCTATTTTAATTTACTTGCATTTTTATTACTCATAACTGAACTTTCGGATTATTGACAACATAAAAGGCATAAGTCCTAATTTTAAAAAAAAATCAATTAATTTCAAATACGAAATAAAACCTGATTTAACGTGAAATTATGATCCTAAGTATGACTAGAATAGTATAAAACTTTCTTACAGAATTAAAATAAACTATGACTGAAATAAATATTTTTTTATTGAATCTCGAAAAGTTGCGTTAGTAGGACTCATGATCTTTCCAAAATAATCGATTCAAATACACAAAGTGGCGACCAAGTGCGGTGTACACTGGGAGTAAAACACTCCCCCCTCCCCCCATCTCTCTCCCTTTGTACATGAAATCTCACTGCAGCGAAGAAATTGTTAATTTAGGACCTTATTTTTAAGAATCCAAAAGCCTCACTTTTGATCAGTATGAATTGTTAGCCTTCCTAATATCTACAAATTGTGCAGAAATATATATTTTGTTGAATTGCATGATTCAATTTAAAATTATGGTTAATCATATGAATTTTATGTTATACTGAAAAATAAATAGAAACCTTTCGAAAAAAGTTAGTCACTAAAACATGTGAGAATACAAGTGTTATATCTATTTTTATGTCATGCTTTTATTCTTAATAAATACACTTAGGGCTCGATATTGACTTAAAAGTAGTCAAAAACTCTTAAAGTGAATATAATTTGTTAATATAAACATGTTCCGTTTTATCTTCCATTTTTTCTTAGTTAACATTCATTGAATATTTTAAAAATGTCTCAATATTAGGATCTATTTTTTCGTATTATCATAAATATTAAAATTTCAAATGAAGAAATTGATAACTTAAATTTGCTTCTAAGTTGTTTGTTATTTTCAAACATAGAGGAAGGTGATTTAAATGCGATTTACGTTTAAGTATTTGTGTTTCAATTTTGTAATGTTTTTTAGTTTGGAAAACAGAATACAGTAGAATCCCGCAAATTCGGCACTCGATAAACCAGCGGTCTGGATAACTCGGTCACAAACTGGACAGTGAAAAATTTCTTAAAACTTCTTTCTAAGCATTTCTTTCAAGAAAAGTGGCCATTTTTTGCAAAGTCGGCAAATTTATTTTTATAATAGACAGCTTTATGATTTCGAATTTTTTTTCAATTATGTCTTGTCAGGCAAATTATACACGACTGCACATTCATTAATTTTCATTTTAATGAAGTAAAAGTTATATATGCAATTTTCCTTTGTTTAAGGGTATTTCACACTTTACACTTTGTGGTATCCTCAAGCAAACGATACATATAAGTGCAGTACTGTATTTTCTGAAGAAACACTCGTACTTTATTCTTGTTTAACCCCATTCTCGATAACCCAGCATTTTCACCAACTCAGTCACCCTTCGGTTCACATTAGGATAAGTTTACGAGACTCTACTTGTACAAGTAAAATATTAAGGCTCAAGCGAGCTTGGCGAAAATTGCCAGCCACCGAAGATAGTACTCACAAATTGATTCTTTTAAGTGTTGCAGGTAGAAGAAAATTTCGTAAACAACAAGTACTGTGACGTTATGTTATGCAATTGAATTGATTTTTTAATAGCACAGAAATGGAGAAACAATCACTGTTTAAAAGTAAGTTTTATTGCATCACTTATTTCTTCATTTCACTAAGCGTTGCAACAGACTAAAAAAGGCAATACATTTTCGTCTGACACGTAATTTAGCTTTATTTACCAGCGAAATAAATGCAAATTGTTGAAAGATGTTTTAAAGATAGATCTAAAGACTTTACACTTAACTTTTCCCTATCTTTAAATGGTAAAAGAATTACATAACATTTTACATGACGCGATTATTTCATTTACATCTATTTTATTTGAACTAATTTTCCCCAAAAATAACTACTTATTCTTGAGGCAAATAAAACGAACCTTATAAAATTAAAACGTGTAACGGTTTATTTTAGTTAGGCACATATCTCTGCCTTAATTACAGGACAAATAATTGTTAATAGCTGGCGAATGTTTTAAAACTTACTCAGTTACTGTCTATTAAACAGAAGTTTTCGCTTACTCAAATGTTTAAACAAACACATACAATTTTAGTTGATACGTGATTCACAATGTCTAACCTTACATCTATTTATTCTCCCTTATATAGTATTTCTATCACAGTTAAAATTCCACAAGAAGCTAAAAGAGCCTCATCTTATCCATTTTGTTTCTGCTGAGATCATTGCTAATGGATCCGTGAGTTTACTCGTACTTTTATTATCTGTTAGGCACAGCGCACAAGATAACGCGTCTTCAATGCGCTGCTTTTAAATATAGTCTGCGTTTATATATTGTTGCTACAAAGGGCATTCCATAAAAACTGAGAGCTTTTTTTCTTACATAGTATTGCTACTATGTAAAAACAAAAGCTCTCAGTTTTTACGGAATGCCCTTTGTAGCAACAATATATAAACGCAAACCACGGAATATAGCAACACCACGGAACAAAAAAGAAATATATAAGGGCAAACGATTTTTTCAAAATGTTAGCTAAACGCTAAAAATATTCCAAACGAAGCAGACGATTTCATGTTCCTGGTTTCGTGCTTGTATAAAGAACTTTTTATTGCCCTACAGAAATGGTAAAAGTGATTTTTCCCTAATTTCAAGATTATCCTGGGATATGAAAAGCTTAAAACAATGATCTCTGATGGTTCTTTCTGTGCAGAAACGTAGCACATCAACATCTTCGATTTTAATAAATTTAAATAACTGAATCATGTTCTCTCCAACTCTCCTTTGCTTAAGACTATACATACTGTGCCTTTTAGGTCTGACATCATTATCTAAATCTGAGAGACCACTTACCAGCCTAGCAGCGTCCTTTGAACCTTTTCTAATAAGGTGATATCTTTCTTTAGACAAGAAAACTAAAACTGAACAGCGTACTCCGAATAAGAGCTTACCAACTTTCTACATAATGGCAGAACTTTCTTAGACTTAGCATCAAAATGGAAACAGGGCGCCAGCAAATGGCAACAACGTGCAATCGAATGGCAACAACGTGCAATCAAATGGCAACAACGTGTAATCAACTGGCAACAACGTGTAATCAAATGGCAACAACGTGCAATCAAATGGCAACAAGGCGCAATCAAAACGGCAACAGGGCGCAACCAAAAGGGGCAAAAGGGAGTAATCAAAACGACAAAAGGGCGCACTATAAAGGCAGCAGGGCGTTGCGCCCGCCCAAAAAGTTCTAAAGACCAAAAGACCACACTAGACGTGACCAAGCATACTTATTGATGTCTCTTTTAAGTACATGGCTTGTCCAACAGACTTCAAATGTTTCAATCCTTATACCGTTGCACGGTATGTAGTCGTTATACTGCCGGTAAGGATTCATATTTCTACGCCATGTGTGAGCGCTGGTAATTTGAAACTTTTATTTTCAAGCAGAGTGTGTGGCATATGTACTTTCGAATACGTTGTAGTTTGCGCTAAATGTGCTCTAACCTATCCCGCTTCCCCCCTTCACTTTTTTCAAGATATTATCTACAGACATTAATTGACCTAAGTGTAAATAAATAACTGCACTACCCCAATGCTCGACACTAGTATGACGTTAATATCACTGCAGGAAGTGCATTTATCCTGATTAATTTTAGGAAATCATATGATTTTTAACTAATATATTTTTCATTAAAATTTCATCATGACCCAATATTGGTTTGCAGCAACTTTATTTTTTAAAAAGAAAAGGTCAATGAAATGTGAATTGAATAACTCGCAACAATGCGATATTATACATAAAAAATATAAGTGGATTGAAGTTATTGAAAGGGAGAAATAACTTAATATGCAAAGATGCAAGGTACTTTTTTCCCCCTTTTTTATTTACTACGACTCAGATTAAGTGATACTTTTTTAAGGAGCTACAATAGCAAAGAACTGGAAAAGCTTCATATTACTGAGGGGAAAACGCACACACAATCATTCTTATTGTGTAGAGATCATTTTAAACTACCCATACTTATCCCCTAATAAAAATAAGCTCAGTTATCAAAAAAAAAAAAATCATAAATAGGCTCTGCTCCGAATAATTACTTAATCATTGCTTTAAAAATACAGTTTTTTCCTAATAAAATATTTGTATGAAAAGGTGTAGCAATAGTAGGTTGAAACAGAAAATGAAAAATTAATGTCTGAGGAAAATGAGAATAGATGAGTTTAGAAAAGAGGTAATTGTTGAACAAAAAAAATTGAAGATTTCAAGACATTGATGAATTGCGTAACATAAAAATAAGAAAAGAAATGCTTCATTTAAATGATTTATGAAGAAAGCTTTAAAAAACTTGTTATAAAAAATAATGAAAAAACCAATACGAAAAAACAAAGGAAAGGAAATGAAATCGCCAGGAAAAACAAGTTTTAATGCTATTCAAAGAACCAAATTAAATAAAAAACAAAAAGAATTCTTTATCCAGTTTTGAAAATTTTGCATTTTAAATGTTGCTTTGTTTTTCCTGGAAGAAATATTAGAAAAATGCAGCGTAACAGGAAGATTACCCAAGAAGCTTTATTTTCATTCAGGAAATGGAAAGTCTATTGTTTAACGCCAATTTCCGTTTTTCTGTTTTAGACGAAAAAAGTGAAAAAGGAGAAACTTGTAAGTTTCGCTAAATAGGTAGAACTGCTTTTTTTTAATTATTTATTTCTTTTTCTCAGTGTTCATCTATATTATTACACAAAAGCACCTAGAATAGTATCATATCGTTAAATAATACACCTTCTTTATTCAATGAGCTCAAGAAATGAAATGGGGAAAAAATTTAATTTGTATTTATTTAAAATTTTTTGGAATATTCATTTTTTTACGAAGTTCTCGCTTTATGGTGTAACAGTAACATATTTATCTGCCAACGTTTACAGCTTTTTTTTTTTTTTTTGGGTATTTTTTACAAAAATTGAACAATTTTTAGGCTCTAATTCCTTTTTAGCTATTTGTTTTTAACGATTGGTGTTTCCAACCATTTTTAGATTTCATCAATTTTTACAGCAATTCTAGCAATTTCTCAGAAAAAAAATACCGATTTCCATCGCATTTCCACAATTTTTGCCAACTGTACCATATTTTACCGCTTACAAACGCAGGGTGCCATACTTTCGATTTGACGGAGACAGAATGCTGACTGAGTAAATCTTCAGGAATGAAGGGGGGAGAGGGTACAGTTTCGTTCTTTCATGTCAGTAAAAGTTCTAGAACACAATTTATTTTTAATGATCTTAAAGAAAATAAATGCTTTTAAAAAAGCAACTTTAAATATAATTTATCTAAGCTTTTCAATAAGTTGTTAAATTTTGTTTTCTGATTTTTTAAAACACATTTTCATAATTGCATTATTTAGACTTTGATGATTGGATTATTTAGACTTTTTATTATTATTATTATTATTATTATTATTATTTAATAACTGGTGATTTTTTCCTTTATGTGAAAAAATTTTATTCTCCAATATCCACATTTTCCTGAATAATGCTTCTGAATAATTCTCCAAAGGACTTTCGATTGGGAAGAAATTGAAAATTAAAAGAAAAATTTACAACTTCTATTCGTCAAGCTTATAGCCGGATAACAGGCCAACAAACAATAAACATTTTTCTTCTTTTAGAATTCTATTAAAACGAAATTTTTTTCAATATCTTCTCCACTGGCGTTGCCAAAACGCTTTGCAAAAGGCGAAGACAACCCTTTTATCACTGTTTGGTTGAACTCAGTTCATACGGGAAGGGGAAAAGAAGGCTATAATAAGTAGTATTTGCTTATGATAACGTTACGCATGAAAAGATTTGAAAAACAAAAGTAACATTATGCACAATAGAAAACACAAATATTATGATAAATACATCAGTTATCAATTGCGTGCGTTGAATAACTGGTGAAGACTACTTCTTTACCTTGTTCCCATAGTTATAATAAAAGGTCTATGCTCGTTTCAAAGAGTGTTGAAGAAGAGAAGAGAAAGTTCTGACAGATAGTTCTTAGTAGTACTATGATTAGTAGTATCTTTTGAAATTTGAGCAAAGAGGATTTGATAGGATCAAACACTTTCACATTCATCCATTTCTTAAGACAAAAGCAAAAATGAAAATTTATATTGAATGAACCAAAAAAGTTCTTGTTTTGTATAGCGATCCTCAGACTATTAACCTTAAGTGTAAACTTGAAGTGCACGTAGAAAAAATAAATAAATAAATAAAAATAATTTGTTTTTTAAATTTTATTTATTTATTTTTTAATACAGAAGAGCATTAATGAAGATTCACTAATGAAATGCATCAGTCTACAACCAAAACGAAGAAATACTTTTTTGACAGCAATGTAAAACTCTGACCTACAACGTCATGACAAACAAAATTAAGTCACGATACTATTCCAGATATTTTAACCACGAAGTAGTCGTTCCGATTCCCGTCTACATTTAAATGATAAAATGATATTTACTACCGGTATACTTTGACAATATTTGCTATCTCTGTATGGAACTACTAAGATTGCTGTTAAGTTAGATTAATTATTTTACTCTGTGATCTAGTAGTTTTTACTTTACTTAAATGATTTTTAAGATTAAATTATTGAAAGCCTAATCATAAGTTAAGCGAGTTCATTAAAAAGTTTTGATTTTCGGAGCTCCGTTCTTTTTCTAAGTGAAAAAGATCGGGAGAACAAATATTTATTTGTTCTCCTTTGTGTAAAGAAACTATAATTTATAGATTGGTAAAGGTATATATGACTACTTTACAGTTTAAGTGCACGCAAATTCTGGATTATAAATATCAACATGGTTGTGGTGGCGTACTTTATAATCTATGTCCGTACAAACTATAGTTTTCTATCTGATGTTAATTTATGATTGAATTTTAGAAACTATAAAACGACTGGTAATCGTTACTTTTAAAAAAAAATTAATACGGATCAATATTTTTTTAAAAAACTTATTACAAATTTACCTTCTTTACTCGTTGGATCCATTTCGGAACAATACATTTGCTTTTCAGTACGGATGAAACGAATATTCGGCCACTATTCGGCCTTTTGACAGAATATTCTGCTTAGCCCAATAGAGATTTCCTTATCAAGCCGAGTATTCAGGCTGAATACTTGTTGTATAATAATAATGTAGAAAAATAAAGAAACCTGTCCAGTTTAAAGATTTCAACTTATATTACAGTTATTGCAAAAGAACACAAGTCTTTAATTATCATAAATAGGAATTATTTCGAAAATAAATTACACATTTCGCACACTGATTTTAGTTCTAGCTATAGCACATGCATGTGCTTTCAAAACTTGTTTGATATTTAACAAATATGCAATGTTCCAGTTATATATCGTGTTTACATATTTTTATAGTTATTCAAGTATAAAATATACGAATTAATACAGTATTATAGTTATCTTATGCATTGTAATGAAAATTAAAATTATGATGTAAAAACATCACTTTTCTAAAAAAAATTATATTGCATGATTTTCATGCCTACTTCTAAGAACAAATGCTCTCTATGATAGACATTGTGATGCTTTACTTATGCAATTTTTAGCTAAACGGAAGGCAGATGTTGTAGACTGGTTTATTGTGAAAATTAGGTCCATATTAAGTTTGCTTATTTAAATATATAAACATTTTTCTGAAAGTCCATAAAATAGAAATATTAACTTCTACAACTCTTAAAAAAGCTGAATAAATTCATTTCGAATAAGATAAAAGTTCACAAATTTATGGTATTTCTTTAAATTGAAGGAAATATTTTTTTAATGATGCAACTGCTTACATTAAAATATGTGCAGCGTAAAATTATCAAATTTAGTGCATTCAAAGTAAAGCAGAAAGTGCATTAATTATAAATGTTTTTCAAATTTTAACCAAACCTAATGAAAAACATTGTGATTACTTTTAAATTTAGCAAATACTTTCAACTAAAATTAATTTTAGACATTTTCTTATTCGAGCGCCGAATAGTATTCGTCCAAAACTTTAATATTCAGCCGATGAATATTCGATTTCAGCATAAAAGAAAAGGCCGAATATTCGGCTTCGGTCTAGGAGAAATGGCCGAATACTCGGCATTTGGCCAAATCACTATTCATTACATCCTTATTTTTCAGGTGTAACTGAACAAGGATTTAAAAGGTCAATATGGTTACAGCCCCTTATTTCATAATCCATACACCCACGACCACCTCGCGTTTTCCATTTCAGTTACCTTGAGAGAGGGAGGTAATAAATCCGTACGCATTCGTACAGAAATGGAACAAGTGAGAGGTCGCAAGCAGCGAGCGTGACATACATGCAACCGGGAAAAGGCAAACATTAGGATTGAAAGTGAAATGTTTGGTTCCGCCACGAATAACGGAAAAAGTTATCCGTATTGCTCTTGAAATGCTTTACATGATTCTACTGGTAAAATTTCGGAAGCATATTCAGATTATCAGGGTTAGTAGGCTCTGTTTTTGTCGCTAAATATATACTAGAAAAAGAATAGGTATAAATATCTAGTACATTGAAACATTTTAGACCGCAGGAAATGAAGGAAGTTTAGAAGATTAATTGGATCGTTTATTTCAAAAAGGTAACAACTCTGAAAAACAAAAAAAAAAATTTCAGGAGGTAGAAAAAAAATGGCTTATGAAAAGTTGGAAAACCTTACGGGTCTGATCTTTTACTATTTTATTTTAGTAGGTAATAGCAATGCAATATTGGTAAATAAAACGATTTTTGAGTAATTAGGCCATAAAAACTAATAAATTAATTCTGAGAGTTCTTTCTTTTTCAAAGCAAAGATGTTTCCTTTTCGAAATAAACCGATTCAATTAAGGAGATGCATACAAAAAAAAAAAAAAGCACAAAAATAAATGATATCTCTGCCAATTTTATTGCAAAACAGGTGCATTATCTTATTTTTAATTAGTAAAAGTACTATTTTAATATTTAAGACTTTAAATAACTCTTCTTCAGAGGGTGAACCGAAATGTTAAGAGACATAACCAGATTAAGAATTCTGAGCATCAGAATCTTTAACAGATATACGCCTGGCAGACATATAGAGCAGATTTACATAGTAAAAAAAGCTAAACTGAAATGATGTGTTACAGCAAAAAATGCATTTAATATCAAAACTGAATAAAATTGCGTGGTTTACAAAAGTCCGCAAAAATTTTCAAAATACTACAGCCAAAATTTAAACAATGTCCTTTTGCTACTATGTTTGGAAATAAATAAAGAACTAATAATTATCAAATGTCTACTCTTCCTTCTAGTCTCTCACACTCTCCAAAAAGCCCCAACACATATCTCGAAATGCCAATTTACTGCTATCAAGACCTTGACTAGAATTTGACAATACTTTTGAATGACATTGCACGAGCCTTAGGTACAGCCATTCAGATAGAAGTAAACAATGTTATAATAGCTAATATTTTATACATTTCGTGCTACTTCTAAAGGAATTACCAACTTTTTTACAACGAATGGAGAGTTTCACACCGTGGTCAGGATTTATTATAATTGGTCTCTAACTTCCCTCTCAAACTCATGCTGTATAAAGAATCAAAATCAGAGGGGAATAGATGACTACTAGAGTAGTAGATGGAAAGCAAGGTGTTAAATTATTGTGCTAAATGAATATCAACGACTTTTTTTTTCCTGTACAAACTTGGGTTAAGAAGTAACTTTATGGTGCCGCACATTTGTGTGCATATACTTCCGTTGCATATTGAAGTTACTCTTAGCTCAAAAATTCATCCAAATTAAAACGGGTTTGCGGGAGATTTTTTTAATCTATTCCTAGGGGAGCGCACCAGAAAGATTGGAAATAAATGACTTAATCCAGTTATATTATTATTCAATACGCAATCATTGATAGTGCATAACTACACAATACCACTCGGCACGCAGATGCTAAATATCACTAACTAACCACGATGAAAAAAAATAAGTTCATTTCACTTGACATGTAGCATGTTGATAGACGTTCAAATTGGTGGATTTTCAGATTACAAAATATTGTATTAATGTTGTTATAAAAGAATACAACATTTTTTAAAAAACACTTAAGTCATGGACACATTAAAAAATATATTTTTTTAATGTCTCCATGACTCAAGTACCTATGCACTCAGCTGTCGTGTACTAAAAAACCAGAAAAGGTCTTCCATAGCCTTGTAAATTACTTTTTTAAGGCGCTGTTAATCACTAACAAGTATAAGGATGATTGTTCAAAATTAACTCTTTTAAAATGTGTGTCACAGGGCCTGTCGTTCTCTCATTTCTATTAAACATTACCAACTGACAAACTTTAACACATAATGCAACGAAATTTTTAAAAAATGCAAATCAGCATTTATTTTTCTTACTTAGGAAAGACGACCCCAATATCCGTATAAAATTTCTGGTCATGGGTACCACTGCATCACTCTTAGGCATAAAACTCATTGGACATCCTAATACATGAATTAAGTTTAATGGAGAACAACTTACTGTGTATATTTCCGCTGTACACAAAGAGAAAACTGATTCCAAAATAGCGATAATGGATGGAACCTGGTGCTGCTTCAGCTAGGCAATAAACGTCAAAGACTGCAAGAATAATCATGAAGAGGCTCTGCACCTGAAAAGAAAAGTAAAACGTATGGAAAACAAAGAAAACCAAATCGAATATTTTAACATACAATTTTTAAAGTTTTTTTCTTTTGCAGCCTAAGATATTTTTTATGCAGAAAATTTTATTTTCAATAAAGATAAGGGTTATGTTTCTTTTCCAGGACTAACAAAATTGGTAATGAACAGGAAAAGCGAAATATCCTACTAAATTCAATGGTTGGTTTGGTTATGCTTTTGCTGGCTCATAAAATAGTACTTCAGTGATCATTGCTGGTTCTAATATAGATATCCACTACTTTTACCTTAAAAAAAGCTATGAAAAAATGTATGCTCATAAAGTTGCGAACTACTGTTAAGCCTGTACAGTCATTACGGAAATAAATCAACGAATTCTGCAAAGCGGAACTTGAAATTGTTCAGACATCTAGCAACAGCGAGGTTTAACTCGAGGAAATTCGCAGAAAGAAAGCATCAACTCTAGCTTATGCTTCATTAAGTGTATAAGAAAATCGTTTGAGCGGATACAGAATCATTCTAACGATTTGGCAAATAAAAAACTGAATGCATGTAAATGCAGGAAGATGAGGCTAGTAGAAACATCACCATCAAGAAGGAAGTCATGTGGAAAAAGTAAACAAATTATCAACTAAGGTCAAGTTCTATGACTCAAAAATGAATGCAATTCAAAACATTTTGTTTCCTTTTTGAGTTATGTTTAAATAAAACCAAACTGAAAACGACTCATTCTCAAAACCTGCGTGAAAGAACTCTGAGCGTAACTCCCAGCAATATGTAATGGATCAGTTCCGCTTAGTTGGGACATTTTAGAATGTACAGTGGTACGCCACTGTACTTGTATGTACGCTATTTTACATTATGTAATGCATTACCTTGTCATGTGACAAAAGGGGGTAGGGGTATGTTGAAGTGTGATATTTTAAGACAAAGAGAGGGGAGGGGGGTCAAATATACTGAAAAAAGTGTGACATCATTTATGAACGGTCCCTTGCTTTAGTGAACAAAACAACTAAAAATGTCCGTTTCTCTTTAAATAATGTCTTCTTTTTTTTTTCAAATTCAGCCGACTATATCTAAAATACATATCTAAAATTTTTTTTAAATGCATTAAGTAGCTAGTATTTAAAATTAAACGGAGTGGACTATGTATATATTTATCAATTTCGAACAATTTCCAAGTCATTCCTTATTCATATAAGACTTTTAAAAACCACTTCAGTTATGATTTTTTGAGTGAACATTGCAAGCACTTCAGTCCGTATTACGGAATCAAAATGCATTGAAGCTTTGCTATTTTTTACTGTTCAATTTCCATCCATCTGTTATCAAATTCCAAGTCATTTATATAAGACTCTTAAAACTACTCCAGTTATGACTTTTTGAATGAATATTACACTCAAATATGCATTATTGAATAAAAATGCATTGAATCTTTATTATTTTTTTACATTTTTTCTTTTTAAATATAGGTCTCCTTTACCTGATAGAATTAAACATTTTCATATATTTTGGTAAAATAGTAGAAAGAAGTTTTTTAAACCACTCCTGAAGAAACTGAGCAAAAAAAAAAAAAATGCGTCAGACATTATTTGCTGCTTTTATTCAAATTGGGCACTGTATATAGTAAAAGACACTTTTTCACAAGTTTCAATAGAAGATTGATGAAACTATTAGAATTAATTTCTACTAGTTAGATCTGCATGGTCATAGGTTAGGTTGCTAATTACAGGTTAGGTTGCTTGGCTATGCTAATTACAAAAACTCTAGGTCAGCAAAAAATAACTTAGTATATATATTTCCTAAAAAGTAAACAAAAAGTTCAAAAAAAAAAAAAAAGGAAGAACTCAAAGTGACACATTGAAGGACGGTGTGCAAGTATGTTCCGAATCCAATGTTTTGCTGGAAATGATTTTGCCTTTTAAAAATGACACGTGGGAAAAACCGCTGTTTACAGCGGTTTTTTTTTTTTTTCTTGCTCGTGTGTCACTACACTAAGATAATGATAATAACGTAGAACCTGCGATGAAATTGATATGCAACCATGCAAGTACGAACAATCTTTACAAAACCTTGAAGCACGAAATGGAATGATTAAGTAGCGATAATGATCCGAGTTTTGAATCTGAAGCATCAATAGCAGAGTTGCAGGCAATGATGATAGTGCGATAATAAAAAGGGCAGAACTCATTCAAACTTGCAAATACTGTGACACGAACTTTTACACATTCTGAAGTAGCTGATGCATTATTATAAAACTATAAAAATTACATATATGATGTTAATTATGTGAAATTTTTAAAAATATTTTTAATCGATAATAAGCGATTACTCAATATGTATCACTGTTATACTGCACACTAACTTACATGTAGTTTAAAATAGAACTCCTGAAAGTAAATCGTGTAACTTTTTTTATAGAGTCTCGAATTATGATTTAAAAAAATCATTACTCCGGTATCTGTGATAATTAATGAGTAAAAGTAGAGCTTTCAAACTGCTTCATTGGGATGCTGTAATCTTCCAATGCAAAAAATAAATTTAAAAGTATGAAAACTAAAACCATAAAAATTACATACATATGTTAATTATGTGAAATGTTTGTAAAACATTTGTAAATTGATAATATGCGATTACTCTCGATGTATCGATGCTACACAACTCCACAATAACTTGATCGTAGTGTAAAATATAACTCCTAAAAATAAACCGTGTTACATTTTTATAATACAGAGTTTCGAATTATGATAAGAAACATAATTCCGATTTCTGTGATAGTCTGTAATTGAAAGTAGAGCTTTATATCTGCTCTAATGGGATGCTGTAATCTTTCAATACAGAAAATAAATTTAAAAGTGTAGAAACATTTTGGGTAATAAATATCAATAATAAGCCTTGAAATAAAAAAAAAATCTGTACATTTTAAAATGAAAGAAATTTTTAAAAAATACAAAACTTAAAAAAAAAAAAAAACATTTAAAATCAAAATACACCACTTAGAATTTTTAACATATTTTTATATTTACAAAACGTTCCCTCCGTGATAAGACTTTTGACCGAATCACTCTTTTTAACGTTTCAAAGAACTATCAATCTTCTCTGTGACATTTACATATTTATAAACACAACGTGTAAAAATAATTTCATCAATCAAATAGATTCAAAACATCCATCAAACTGTTTCAACGGAGTCTTCTTTTTGAGCATCGACTTGAAACAGAAATTGAAAACTCAACAGTTATTGGCAATGAAATCGAACTTCTGATAATTACATATGTATTAAGCTTAAAAAAAAAACAGGAATAAGAAATTCATTCTTCATTTACAAAACTATATGAGCAGTACTTTGCATCTGTGAAAAAAAAAGTCAAACTAAGATTAGAAAACATAATCATCTATTTATTTTATTCCATTTTTCAACAGCTCTTGAAATTAGCCACTTAACCACTTATTTTGACAACTTTTGATTTTCTTTAACAAAAATAAATAAATAATTAAATAAACCCAATCTCTCAGTTTCTAAAGAGGCTTTTTTCCCCGTTATAATCTATTTTGTAAATTGTTTTCCCTCACTCTCTTTCTCTCTATCTTTCCTCTTCTTGTTAAAATAAAGTTTTTCTATTGTTCCTTTAATAGGTTAAAGATTCAGACAGAAAATAAACAGACCACTAACTACACTTGTAATTTTTTTTTTCAATTCTGCATGCCACCGAATTTTGTCTATTCAATGCATGATCGATGTTCCGTCTTCTAGTGTAATTTATTTGGGAAAAAAAACTCGCCTTTCAGCAGTAAGACTAAATCAGGCGAAGAATGATATTTATCACAACATTGAACGTTGGAGAGCTTTTCTTATCACTTATCATTATTTATTTTTTAAAGTTGGCTACAGAGTAGTATATTTTTAGGTTGACCAGTTCGAATCAGAATAACTGTGAATCAATCATAATTTTTACCCTTGCAACATCCGTTGATTCACCTGGTATAATTAATCTAAGTAAAAATATTCAATTTAATAAATTCCACGTTTCACAGAAATTTTTGGCACACATTCAACGCCTTCGAAGAATTATTTGAATTTTTTTTTTTTTTTGTCTTACAGGCTCAACAAAAGTGAAATCAACGAATCCTTATATGAAACACGCCGGTGAAAGTTTTCTAATATAGCACAAACGGAGAGCTCTAAAACTTATATATATATATATATATATATATATATATACACACACATTACCAATTTTATTTTTGAATGTTTAATGGCATTTGTGAGCATAACAATAATAATGATAATGTGTGTACTTAATTTGCATAAAATGAAATTGAGATTTACAGAAAATATTATTAGTATTTAGATAATTGTAATGAAAGTATTAACTGTTCAAATTTTGTAAAACGGAAACGCGCTATTTTGTCCTCAAAAGTGAAAATGCTCAAGAAGATTTTCTTTTACGTTTAAAATTTTAAACCTTAATCAGCATCGATAATTTGCATACAAAAGGAAATCAATGAAAATAGAAAAATAATAATAATAATATAAAAAATATTTAATTTTCTGATTTGAAATGTTTTATTTTAAATAAAATGTGTGATGTCACACGTTCTTGCTACCCCCACCCCTCCCCTTGTCACAATTTCTCCCCCCCCCCCTCAAAGCATGACATCACTCATGAATGATGACCCCAAGCAAGTAGTTTCTTCCTGGATGCTGAAACAATGCTTTAATAACGATCCCTGCTAACAATACAAATCAGTTTCATCTCAATAATAAGAAGATGAACAAAAGAGAATTTAAGCACGTTATTGGTTTTTGAGGCTGGGACATCGCCTTTCATCAAGAAAACGCTTTTATTTATAAGGCAAGGAAAATGTCATCGACCTTCCTTAACTGGACCACAAGAAGGGCATTGAACAAACCTGACTTGAGGAGGATCAAGGGATCCGAAACTTGTGCAAAACTTGTAGGTGGGCGTTTCTGGAAGAACCGGACTACAATAAATGCTAAAAAGACATCGGCAGATCAAAGCATCAATTTCAATTTCAAAGAGAAAAATAAGATCACGATTTCACTTTTAATGAGCAACTATTGTTTTTTCCAACTCGTGGGAAAATCCATTTCGAATTCAACAAGTAAAAAAATCGACAACTTTCATTAAATTGAATAACTTAAACTCGGTCCTAATTAAAACGTTTGGTTCTTGAAAAACGCGTTTTCGTCGTTTCCGCATTTGAAATAAATAAGTGAAAGTGAAATATGAACTGTTTAAAAAGTTGAAACCATTTAATTTAGTGTAATTTAAAACTGTCCAATTAAACTTTAAAGCCTGGGAACTGGAACAGTCATTTTTTCCTCGCTCCGCCTCCGCTCCAGTTTCGAGAAAAATTTCGTTGCCCTGAGCTAATGCTCCACGCTCCGTTCCAAATCCCTGGTGAAAACTAATTTATTTCAAATATGTAAATGATAAAATCGTCAAAGAATAAAAGAACGTAATTAAAGCGCAATTTTGCCGAAATAAATAAATGTACTTTATTTTATGGATTATGCTTAAAAGTAAAAGTTTCGATTTTATACACTTATATATTTCATTTCGACTTCCATTTAGAAACTGCTTAAATTTTATTGATTCTGCTTAAAAGTAAACGTTTCGATTTTTTATACTTCATTTGGATTTCCTTTAGGAAAGGCTTAAATTTATTGATTCTGCTTAAAAGTAAACGTTTCGATTTTTTAAACTTCATTTTGATTTCCTTCTGAAAAATGCTTAAATTTTATTGATTCTGCTTAAAAGTAAAAGTTTCGATTTCCATTTAGAAAATGTTGAAATTTTATTGATCCTAATTAAAAGTTTCGATTTTTTACACTTCATTTTGACTTCCATTTAGAAAATGCTAAAATTTTATTGATTCTGCTTAAAAGTAAACGTTTCGATTTTATACAGTTCATTTTGACTTCCATTTAGAAAATAGTTATTTAAGCAAAAGAAAAGCGTCGGTCACAGTTTTAAAATTGAGTCCGAAAGAAGTTGTAAAAAATAATCCATAAAAGCGACCTTATTTAAGTACAGCTTCGTAAAAATATTATAAGCACATGTAACAAGGAGCTCCTTCACCAATACATAAAGATGTGATCTTCGGGATCAAAGGAAACGTAAAGTAAATATAGTTGGTTTATCATTTACTTTTTGCCCACAAAGGTAAACATTTTTATTTTCATTTGTATTTATAATTAAAAACATTTGTATTTATAATTTACTCAATAATATTAGGGTGGTATGAAACTTTTTATTCCTATTTTCTTTACAGGAGAAGGAGTGCAGAAAGATCAAATTTATGTATAATATGAATTACAAATACATTAAATTGAATAACTCAACTGTCAATCGCACTGAGAAGAGATTATCGCTAATTGAAAAACTTAAAAACACAAAAACTAAAATATCTAAAAGTTGTTTAACCCCCTTAACGGTCGGGTAATTTTCAAGAAAACGGTCATAAAAATGCCTATTTTTTTATCCCTGAAAATTATATAAAAATATGTGTATGAATAATATATATATATTCATTTTCAATTTTTAATTTGTTTTTATTTTGAAATTTTAAACACTCCAGCCCGTCATTTTCACGGGAGCGAGAGGCAAGGGGTTAAACGTTCGAGGCTGAACTAGAAAAATTTAACCAAGTCCGGTCGAATTTCGACAGCTGGGCGAACTCGAGTTACTTTTAATTCTCAAAAAGATGATTTGAGGCGGTGAGAAGCAAAGGGATGTAAGTGACTAAGGTATCATTTTGAGTAAAACTCGTTTAAAGTTTAATTCCTATACTAAATTCTAGAGATTCTTCGTGTAAATATTTTTTTTATTTTCGAGTCCAAAAAAAATGTGTTAGTTTAAGTATGAAGTTTGAAGTGTTTCTGATGATTAGATTTGGCGTAGGATTTTTTTTAAAAATAGCTTATTTTCACTTACACCCCTTTGCTTCCAACTAGTTAACTTACACCCCTTTGCCACTAAATGAAAAACGTGTCTTGTTCATTTTGCTAATTTATACAATAATAAAGATCGTTTGTTAGTGATATAAGCTCCATTAAAAACTGCATAATATAAATTTCAAATAATTATATTTAACAACAAACTAAAAATCATTGCCATTAGACGAATTGCCTATTGCCGAAAACAAAACATGACAAAAATAAAATCTGCAGGCGATTTAACCCTTGTTTTTATAATTATTATTCAACAATTCGGAATTATTTTCCTATTTTTTTTTTCTTCTCTTTAAGTTTCGTAAATAGATCGTCTGCATCGCGTATTTAAACTAACTGAAAAATCAAATAATTTTATTTAGAGGCAAACGGATGTAAGTGCACTTGCATCCCTTTGCCACCGAACGGAATGCAGCTTTTATTTAGTAATTTTTTTAAGCCGCACTTTTTTGCAGTATCTGTCAAAGCTACCACTAAAATCTCTTTCCCACAAAACAAAAGGGTGTTTAATTTATCATTTGCACTAGCTATCTCAAAATTTTCATTTTGGTCACTTACACCCCTTTGCTTCTAAGTGCCTGATTTGTTCATATATTTTCTAAGAAACGAAAAAGTATTAAAGTTGTAAAACACAAGAAAATTCATTTTAATATTCTAAGCAAAGAAATCTAAAAGACTGTAATGATATTGTACGACAGTTTAATGAATAATACTTGCGTTCATTCATTTTAATAAGAACAAATTGTCCCACTGGAAATGCCCATTGTAAATGCACTGTATAAAACTCATCTATTCTGCTAACGTAATAAAGAGTACGTGTAGTTTTTTAAAAAATAATAAAACATTTATTTACTTACTCGTTCATTTTATTGTATATTTTAAAACCAAAACAACAAATGATAAAACGGAAGTCAAAATTCTCAACGAAATCATTACCGCTGTCTAAACGTTTTTATTTTTATTTTCCTTTATTACTCAACAAATATATAGTGTGTCCAGTAACTAGGTAAGGAAGAAGAACTAAACGACAATTCTGAGGTTAAATATTTTTATGGCAATTCTGAGGTCAAACGCTTTCACCTAAAGCCGGCAGTCACAGGGAAGTTAGGATTTCGTCACAGTCACTTTTTCCGCCAGCTTATGGCAGCAGCAGTACATCACTTGAACTAATAATGTCAGCTACATTGAAACAGCGTGAAAATTGTATCTACAATCACTTATCAGATTTTGGAATCTAGGCCAGTGTTCTCACAGTGAATGCATGCAGCGGAATAAATTTTTCAAGCCAAAAAAAGACTGGTTTTGTGAACAGATTATTCGAAATTCTTTATTTGATGGACCGTACTCCTGCTTTTTATACGATATTTATTTAGTTGCTATTTTTCCATACTCTTCAGCTTCTCATATATATTATTTGATGATTTTGTCATTTATCTATATAATAGCGGTACCCACACGGGGTTGCCCGTGCTGAATTTTAAAAACGTCGCCTGCGGCTGTCTTTGTCAAGAGTGCTTTCACACCAAAGGCGACAAAGAAAAAACTCATCTTTTCTCACTATGCTCTGCGGTTGCGCAAAGAGATGAGAAAAGACAATTTTTTGGGGTGAAAGCACCCTAAGAGTATAAAAAACGTCGCCTTCGGCGCTCTCCTTGCTAAGAATGTAGCAAAGACAGCATAGAAGCAGCATATAAGATGAATTTATATTTCATCAAACGTCTAACTATCCAGTTTCAGGTTGCAAATATAGCAATCTTCACTTAGAATAAAAAGCACTCGCTCATATATCAATACATACCATCAATCATCCTCATTAAATTAACCATATAAGCAAATGCCCGAATTTAAATCACAACTTTGTCATAAAGCAATCCTTGATTTCTCAATAACGTCCGATCTAATGATCTTTAAAGAATAGGATATTTCAACTTCTAAATATCATAAACGAAAAAACTAGTTTCTGGATGATGTACTCTAATAAGTATGAAAGTTAAGCATTATTTGATGTCAGGTAGTTGGATCTGAGATTCAAGTCATTTACCATGGAAAAACCACATAATCAAGTACTCGTCATAGGTTTCAGAGGTATCAGCAAAATAATCAATCGTGGATTGAAATTGATAAACTTCGATTTCAATATTTTTATTTTAACTCGTCATTAACCATCAGATAATATGTATAATTGATAATTTTGCCTGTGCAGATAAAAATCAATTATTATTTTTAGTTGATTAAAACAGGCGAATTAAAAAAAATATTGATTTCGAAATGCTTAGTAGAGCTCCTATTCTACTGTAGTTAGCATTTTAGACATCATTACAAAATCAGTTTTGTTTTCTGTTGAGAGAAATAGCAACGCATTGATCCCACTTTAATAAATAAATAATTCTTCACGTAGAGTCAGTAAAGGTACAATAAAGAAAACGTACGAATAAAAAAATATAGACCACTCTGCCTCACCCTTACATTCTCTTGATAATCTTCTATAACCACTCCTGAAGTGTATAATATCTGTTAAAATCAGAATGTGGTTTCTTTTTTAATAAGAGTCACGGAAAATTAACATAAGGAGCAAAGTTTTCCGATATAACCCGTTATTACACAGGATTTAGTCACGAAAACATGATCCTAAAATCAGGTGCAAACGGTTGAAGGTTTAAAAGGTCGAACATACTTATGCACGACGCCAATAGTCACGACTTCAGCTAAAAATTCTATTTTATCCGAACCATAAATTAATTTAAAATGTCAGAGCTCATCATGCTTTGTAGAAAACCATTAGATAGAAGAAAACCTTCTTAGAAAATCAATATCAATTTTTTGTAGAAATACATTAGGTTAAAATGCATCTGCTATTAGACTAAGAGAAAAACAGTATAAACAATTTATAAAAAAATATTTTTAGCATACAATCTGGAAATAAAATTTATGACTTGTGAAACATTTGATTTTATCTTGTTGTAATAATAATTATGAAAATATTTCAATATGGTATTGCAAAATTGTTTTAGTTAAGTAGACGCTAATCACACAGGGCATTTGTGACCATTTTATAGTTTTATCTGCTATAAGTCCTCTATTTTATGAATCAAAAATAGTCACTCTATTACATTATAAAAAGATTACTAACTATAATTATTCCATTTTTTTAACAGTAAACTTGCAATAATGAAGAACATTTAATTTTATTGAGCACTGCTTTAATGCAGGGGCAAAAATTGAAAGTTGGACGGCGGGATTCCCTCAGAAAATTCGTTGACAAAAGTTAATTTTTTCGAATATTTAGGTTTTTTTTTCTTGCGAAATAAAAGTAAACAATTGTTAATAACTTGGACTGAGTTATGGAAAACCTAGAAAAGACATCAAACGCGAAATTTTAGAGTATGCAAAAGATTTAAATATTGTTACTTTTTCTACCTCCTAAATAGCTGTGACACCCCTCCCATTAAAAAATTTACTTTTAGCCCCTGTAATTTCACTGGAGTCACTGCATATTCATAAAATATGCTTAACACTTTCTTCGCAGTTAGCACATCATAAAACTTTTTTTTTTTTTAATATTCGTTTTAATATGCAACGATTATTTCAAGGACTATTCGCAACTCCAAAAATGAGTTCAAATAAATCAATCTTTCATTCCGTGCTGAACCAACAAATTCTACTTCAAAATTCATGGCTACAATAATTTAAAAGGATCATTATTCCGCTTGCCTGCATTGCTCAACAATGAACAGGAGAAGCATAGGTGACCTCCACAAAACTGAGATGACCTCGACGAAGAATCCCCAAAACGTAAGATAAAAGATGACTGCTGTCAGTTTCTTCCGTTGGAAAATACCAGTACATCCTAGCAAAGCATTTTCCACCGAAGCTTGACACTGGGGATCGTTAAAATAATGATAAATTTCTTTGGAGAATTTTTCTCTTTGTTGGTTAGATTTAAAAAGAAAGACAAAAATAATTTGTTTTACTTTAGTTAAAAAAATTGGATTAAATAGTATTTTACACACTTCTTTCAATAGTTCGCGAATATGAATATTTTATGAAACCCATTTCTAATCAGGAATTCCATGTTATAACTTGAAACGCCATAAAATAAAATCTTTAGAAAGAAAACGTTATGAATATTTAAGTTATTCCACAATTCGTTATTTTAAGATTTATTTTTAGATATATATATATATATATTCAAAAAACTGCTATTGTTGTTATTTATATTTCGGGTCATCAGACAAGGAAGAATGTAATAAGAGAAAATTGATTGTTCTTCAACGGGGCGGTTCATAAGTGATGTCACACTTCTTTTTCAATATATTCTGCCCCTCCCTCCCTTTGTCACAAAATGCCACACTTTAACATACCTTTATCATATTTCACGCAATATTACAGAAGTATATGTACTTACAGTTCAAAGCACTACGTTATAAATCATATTCCTAATTTTATTTTTGAGCTTTTAATGACATTTGCGAGCATAACAATAATAATGATTATGAGTGTCCTTAATTTGTCTAAAATGAGATTAAGGTTTACAACGAAAAATATAATTTGTATATAATAGTAAAAAATTGGCATTGTTCGAATTCTGTAAATATTGCCAGCGCTATTTTGTCTTAAAAGTGTAAATCCACAAAAAGAGTTCCTTTCAAAGTTAAACTTTTAACTAGGAGTTAATTTAAACCTTAACCAGCATCGATATTTTCGTTACAAAATGTAATCGGCGAGAATACAAAACAAACAAAAAATTTAAATTAAATATTTAATCTGCTGATTTTAAGTGATTTTATTTTCACCAAATTGTGTAATTTCACACTTTTTACTACCCCCTCCCTCGTCACACAGTCACAATATTTCACCCCACCCCCTCAAACGTTATTTGTTAATAATCACTTAAATCATAACATAGAACATATTAAAGATACATTTCATGCAAAAGCGGAAATACAATACACGTGGTCTTTAAGCACTCTAACAAGTAAAGTCAAGGGCAAGGAAAGAAGACTAGTATGATCGATAAAGAATTAAGAGGATGTGTAACATTACGTCTAAAAGCAAGTTAAAGGGGATCATTAATAAGCTCTTACACTTAAGGAAAGATTTTTCCCTAGTAACAAAGTAATGTTTTATTTATTGTTGTTAGTTTTTTTTTTTTTTTCTACTTACTTTACTTCCAACTTCCACTTCGATTCGCACTAATGAGCTCGCTGCTATCATTTTCACTTCGCGAATCCTTCTCAGTTACACCCACTTTACCAAAAAACTAACATTTTGTGAATTAGCAGGGACATAGTTCAGCGAATTTTACGGTTGCACTGAAATGTGACCTAATTTTGGGGACTTTCAGAAGAGAAACTAATCGCTGAAAATGTCTTTCACAATAACAACGAAACAAGTACAGGAATGGTAATATAATGCACAAAAACGAAATTATAACTCAATTATTAAATTATTGTACAACATATTATCTTAGGTGAGTATATTCATTTTAAAAAATGTTCATTGTAAATGGTTGGTCTAATTTCAATGAAAAAGTTAACTAAAGGTTTTTATTCTTTTTTAACGAGAAGCATGGACTTTTCACACCACTTTAATTTTATTTAAATTACGTTCATATGAAACATAAGTAAATTTTTTGAGGGCGGTGACAAATTACCACATCAGGTGAAACCATTATAGAAACGCTTCTGCCCTAAACTAATTTTTAATGAAACCTTTTTTTTTTTTTTTTTTAATTGCAAGAGCACTTGATTGTACATCATTGACTCCCTTGCATCAAATATGCATGAGATTGGAGCTAAAACAAGACATAAATAGAACAGCTGAAAAATACAATAAATGCAACAAACATTATAAAAATGAACTGTATAAACATGAAGAAAAATCAGTCGCTGGAAGTCGATTGCATCAGTTCCCTAGCCCGCCAATATCGACTATATAAGTTTTCTTCGTTCAATGACGGACAGCTCAGCAAATGATCTTTGTCCATCTCAAAGTTCTGATTGCACAAAGTGCACACAAGACTGCTGTATTTACCAATGGTGTATGAATGTTTAGCTAAGCAGTCATGTCCAGTCTCCAGACGAAAAGCCGCTACCGCAATGGATCTTGGGGAGTTAGGGATTTTACTAATTGAGTCTCTCCATTTCTTATTCTTGATTGCTTTTGATAAGTTGATAACATAGTTCTGTTTCACATTTTTTATGATTCTTTCAATTGATGAGAACGGCACCTTTACTTGGCTGCAAAATTTCAGTTCCCTTTTTAGCTAAAGTATCAGCGAGTTCAGCTAAAAAGGGAACTGAAATTTTGCAGCCAGTTTAATGAAACGTAAAATATAATAAAATGGATATCTAGCTTAGAAATGATACTTTCCCCCCTTATTTAAAGATATTACTTTAAAATACGCAGAAATGTGCCGAAAAATTATTGAAAAAATGAAATTAATACTAAAAGTTAAAGCAATTTTTAAAGATGATATCGTACATTCTTTTCTGACCCTGGTTAATTGAGTCTTTCATTTATTTAATAATTTTGGTCAAATCTCAAATAACAAAAGCCAAACCCAAAAAGGTAATATATTATTAGATATTTCTCCTTAATTAGGACAGCTTCGGATTTTCAGCTGTAATCTGTTGAGTTTGACAAAGATTAACAAAGGCTTTACATTCAAAACGAATTTCCTTTTCCTAGCGATATACATTTGCCGCCTTAAGGTGAATCCGATCAAATCTTTTCAGTTATTTCCTTTACTGGCATTAAATTTTATTTCTAAATCTAGAATGTTTACAGTGTGCGATAGCGTAACTCCGTGTTTTTTTTTTTTTTTTTTTTTGTTTTTTTTTTTTTTTTGTTTTTTATAGATTCATTATAGGTGTCAAAATTTACACAGCAATTTCCCCAACCAGGGTTTTGTGAAACATCGTTAAGGGTCCCGCGAAAATTGAAGAGTCGTGACTGCACTGGTTCTCTCTGAAGAAAAAAAAAATTAATGGTAATTTTAATTGGGATTAACAATATGTGTGCGTGTTTTTTTTTTTTTTTTTTTTCTGTTTCTTTTTCTTTTTTAAAAATACCATATGCTATTTACATTGACTGTTCAGACATTTTTTGCGGTTATTCGTTATTCATGCACATTTAAGAAATTTTTTTTTAAGCGATTCAACCTTTCAGCAAAAAAATAAACCTCCGACATTCCCTTCAAATTTTTTATTGTTATTATTTTTCCCCCAATTAATATAATTATTGATTTTTATTTATTTTTTTTTTTTTTTTGCAAAACCGTATTCGTATACGGATTTATTCCCGTTCAAGTCGGCCGTTCTGACTTGGCGTAGTTCTTACTACTCGCGAAACTCCAAAAAAAAAAAATCAATTTGTAGAATCGCCATCACGGAAATTGAGCTATTCCTAGAATAATAGGAATTTTGCACATTAATTGCCAATTATGTATAACTTTTCTTTTGATAATTTTCATTTGTGAATCAGGGGAAAATATTTTCATATTATTCATCAGATCAGTTTTTTTCATATCATAATTGTCCTCTCCTATTATTAGACTTCTACACTTTTTACGTTTTCAAACTTTAAATTTATCATTTTTATTATTGACAAATTTATTATCAATAAAATCCTTATTAAAGATTGATTAGATTTCCTAAACAAATTCCGAAAAACATTTCAAACTTTGTCTTTCAATTTCAGTTTATCTTATTATTTACATTTTTACTTTATAAATGACTCAATACTTTCCTATTCAACATTTTAAGTAGAATTATACTTATTTCAAACCTGATCAACTTTTTGAATTTTGCTTTTATATTTATTCTTTGATTTTTTTTCTTTTTCACCTCTATCTATCTCAATAGATAAAATTTAAAAAAAAAATCGAGGAATAGAAAAATCATTAGTAGAATTTTCATCTCTTCTTTTTTTTTTTAAGTTGATTTAACTATTAGATCGTTAACTTCCGTTAATTTTATTTTAAAAAGAAGAATTTTCATGGCGAGTATGCACTTTACAGCCAATTATGCTAACCTCAAAACGCACCGACTCAAACGGGAACTGCTAAAATCCTTTACAACCCTTAGCGACTAAAACGGGACAATTTTAAACTAGCGACTCAAACGGGAACGACTGAATCGGCACTAAACCTTATTAAGTGATCCGTTAGCAATTACAATCAGTTTTCATTTTTTTATCAATCTATTTTTACTTTTTAATGACGCTCGGAAAGGGAAAATTTATTGATACTATTATTTTCATAGATATTTACATAAAAATTTCGGATAATCTCTCGTTTTAAGTGAGCAGTGTCTCTCTCCCATTTAAGGAGGCGACAAAGTATCGTCACTCGTAGACGGCAGCAATTTTTTTTTTTTTTTTCCTTTTGTAGTGTACTTTCAAGAATTATTAAGAAAGCATAGCGAAAAAACGTAATGCAAAATATCCTGAAATATGATCTCTTTCATGCACGAATTTATTTTTAAATGTCCCGCACGTGACGACTGATAAACAGTTTATTCTTATACGTATATAAAATAAAATTAAAAAAAGAAAAAAACGTTGTTTTTTGACATGATTTTACTGAAAATATGCTGAGAGCAAGAGTATTTTATGCCCTAAAAATAATAATAATAAAGAACTGGTAAAAAATATGCTGAAATGCGACCTCTTCCATACATTGAATCAATATATATCTCCCAATTTTTGGCATTTCAAATAACAAGGGAATTGTGTAAACAAATGAAATGCTATTGTTTCAGCTACTTTTAGCTTCAATCAGAAATATTTCGGTTATTTTGGATTGCAATCGGTTTAAAAATGCGTTGTCAACGTTTTTAATAGGCCAACAAAACTCAATAAATCTAATCACAGACATTGATGTGCTATTTATAGCAACGTAAATTATTGCTTTAGTTACATCAACAACGAATCGATAGACAAAACAAGTGCATAACGGCACGTGTATATGAAACTGATTTAAAGATTAAAATACTCGACGGACTGCTGTAGGGTATAAGTGTCTGTTGAAAATACTTAAGCGTCATTATAAAGCGGTACATATTTTTACGCCTATTTGTATTAAATATGTCTAACTTAGTTTTAAATAAGGGATCTGAAGCGGTGCAGTAGAACGATTTTTCTCGAAACTGGCGCGCAGCCAGAGCAAGAAAATTTGTGACACTCCACTGCTCCATTTTTTTAAATTTAACTCAAGACTAAATAAATTTCTTTCTTTCTTTTTATATTATCTATCTACCTATCTATCCATCTATTTTTTCATTTTATTTTATTTTATTGATATGCGTCTAATTTTTTTTTTATTTAATTATTTTCAAATTTATTTTTCTAGTTTAATGCTATACTGATTTGGTAGTTGTGATGAAATTACGATATTTATATTATCGCCTGTCTTGTAATTATGTGTTTTTTCTTTCTTTCTTTTTTTGTTCCGAATTATTTTTCTAATAAAAACAATCCGTTTCTCGTTCTTCGAATGGCACATCCGGCCTAATTGTTCTTTCTTCAGCCAAAATAAATCACGTTTTCAACGAGTCTTTTATTTGTATGTCGTTTCGCTTTTGATTGAATAGCTCCACTAACATGGCACTTCATTGTGCGAGTGATAGTTACAAATTCAGAAAAAAGAAAAAAGAGGAAGGAAACATTTCAATGGCAACGCCAGTTTTAAAGCTCCAGCTCAAAATTAGCTGGATGCAATTTTATTATTATTTATTTTTATTTCTGTCACGGTGTGTCACGGCATGTGTTTACATAATAACTCCAATTGTTTATTTCTTCGACTAAAATTCTTCCACTACTTTTCAAGTAGGTATGAAGATACGTAAGCACACCAAAAATTATAAACTTATTTTAATGTTTAATACCTGAAATGAAACAAAAAAGTTGTGACAGACATGACAGAAGGTATTTAGAATTTACCAACAAAAAACAAATGTTAACCCATTTTTAAACCCACCCAAGGTGATAATAACGAGTTTAAGAAGGATTCCTGAAAACGTAATCTTTCTAACGAATACAACCCCCCCCCCCCCTCCACACCCAGGGCCCCAACCTCAGAGGGTAGCAAATTCATGTATTGTGTCCAAGAGAGGGCCCAATTAACGTGACACACAATTTTATGACTCGTTCCAAGAAAATTCAACTTTTTCCGGTGTTGAAAACCGAAATTAAAACTGCAATCTTATTTAATGAAAACACTAGGCTTTTGTTATACCTGTTGATCAAGTTTTTTTTTTTTTTTTGACCAGACAGGAAAGAAATCAAAATTTAAAGACACAAACCGCGAATGACCATATGTACCCAACAATTCCTAATACTTAATTGCTTCTAAACATATCTTTAGTAAAAATGAAATTCTACCTTTAGAAGAAATATCAGGTTTGATTTAAGACTTTTCTGGTCCATCCTCTGACCTACTTTTTTTCGAGAAAGAAATTAAATTTTAATTCCAAATTCAAAGATAATTCTTACATGAAAGAATTCTATTTATGAGCTATACTAAGACAAAATGTATATTTTCCCCCTCGTATTTTAATTTATTTTAATCTAAAATATATTTACGCTAATAAAGCAACAAGTAGTAAGGAAAAATTGAAATCTTTTTGACCCTAAAATAGCTGGAACAGTAACATACATTTTAAATACTTATCTCGGCAAGATAAACCTGGAAATTACTATGTTTGAATACCATTTAAAAACCATCCTAAGAAGTAAAAGGAATAAATTACTTAAAACCTGCTCCCAGAAGCTTTGGTTTGAAAGACATTTTTAATCTCATTAAGTTCAGCTACTATGAATAAAACTTCCAAGTCTCTAGAATAAGAGGAAGTCTCAGTGTTAGTATAAATGCGCTACTACGAGTGAAATTTCCTAAAGCTTTTCATTCGTTGCTCCGATCTTTATTGAACCTAGAACTTAACGTTTAAAAGTAAAATACTAAGGTATACATATTAGGGGAGATAATTTTTAAAATAAAATAGAAATAAATAGTAGCTTTTAGCGGCATTGAGGAAGTTTTATCAACAGCGAAGTAATTCCTGTGCAAAATTTCAAGCTTATCGGGGGAAATGCTTTCTGTTTTAGCAAAGGCTGCAAATTCTGAAAATTTCGTAAAAAAAAGCCAAAAATTGTTAACTTTTTTTCAATAAAAAGAATCACCGTCTTTAGAGATATTGAGGACAAGTTTTAGAGTTAATTTAGTATGAATCAATAACTATTTTTGAAAGGAATGAATGAAGGGGTCCAAGCGGGCCTAGATCTAGAGGGAGGGTAAGTAAGCACCCCCTCACCCCCTCCATACCCAGGGCACCAATCTCAGGGGGTAGCAAATTTATGTGTTGTGTCCAAGAGAGGGCCATGACCCATGACCCTCATAACGTGACAATTTTAGGACTTCAGTTTCGAAATTTAGCCTAAAATTTTAGGGACATTTTTAGGACTTAAGATTTCAAAATGACCTCAGCTTCAATTTTTTTTTTTTTTTTTTTTTTTTTTGGGGGGGGGGGGGGGTTCGCCGTTCCCATAACATTGGCAAAAAAAACTAAAACTGAATTTTTGAGACCTACTTTTTGACAATTTTAGCTGACAGCCCTCAGCACACAAACAGCCTAATCAAAGGTAGCATAATATTGGTTTTTCAGAACATCAGTTTCTGAAAAAAATTTTCAGGAATACCCACCCCCCTTTCCCCTTATCTAAGGTATGCCATCAAAGAGGACTTAAAATTGTGTTTTTATGACTTACTGACATGATTACATTTTAACTAATAAAACTATTGGTTGATGAATGAACACTTAAATCATATTAAAATTACTTGAATCAGAAAATATTCCTTTTTTTCATAAGTAAAATTTTATTGAAAAATTTGAGAAAGTATGCCTGAGATCCCAAATTTAAATTTTGTATAAATAAAGATAGAGAGAAATACTTGAGATTTTTAATTTCCATTTCACTCTTTAAAAGAAATTTAAAATTTAAATCTCAAGGTTCATTTTAAACAATTTAAATTTTTATGAAATTAGTCATGATGCATACCATTGGAAACTGCACTCAATATACTGCAAAATGCTTTCTACCAGACCTTTATAGCTCTGTTTAGTGATGAGTTATAGTCCATTTTGTGCTCAAGATGCAATGGAAAAAAAATTTAATTAAAGCCTAATAATTAAAAAACTAACCAAGATAAAAATCTAAAAATTTGGATTTCTAATTATCTTGAGAAGCACAATTGACGAGCCAAATTCGAAAAAAATTACAAAATGAAAGGAAATATTTTTTTCACAGATATTGGATCACTTTGATATGGAATGATGCTTGTACAGCTAATTTCTATTTCTTATTGATTGAAACTTTTTGCTGTACTTTGTACAGTTAACCATTCAGCTGAATCAGAAAGTCTTTCAAAGTAACAGTTTGACACCTTGAAATCCATACAATTAGGCCGAAAACAATTGGAAATGTTCAATAAAAAGGGACTTTATGTATACCAATGGTGTAGTCCTGGAAAAAAAAGATGGGGGGACGCTGACGAATACGAACATCAAAAAGTGCGGGTACGCTTGTGTTAAATTAAAAAACAAGTGGGGGGACGCTTGTGTTAAAATAAAAAGGTAGGGGACACCGTCCCCCCTCAACTACATCACTGATGTATACCCCAATATGTACTGATACCATATAAAACTGAAGTACTAACCAAAGTTGAACCTACAACACAAACTGGAAGGGTTAATCATTTAACATAATCTGAAAGTACAGATGCCTGTAAAAAAGTACTTTTCCAGCAGTGGTGTAGTCGAAGGGAACGTAAGGGGACGGCGTTCCCCTACTTTTTAATTTTAACACAAGCGTCCCACACTTTTTGATGTGCACATATGTAAGCGTTCCCTCACCTTTGTTATCAGGACTACACTACTGCTTTCCAGATAAGAGAGAAGTAAAACTTAGTTGTAAGCAGTGGCGTAGCTAGACCCCAATTTCGGGGGGGGGGGGTTTCTTCTGGAGGAAGTTTGGTTCCTCTAAAGAACAATTGTAGTCAAACCGATGTACGAGATTTAAGTCAAGCGAACCCCCCCCCCCTCCCTATGAATTAAAAAATTATTAAAATCGGTTCATTTAGTCCAACTTTATGGTTGAAAAAGCACAAAAATTATTAAATTTCCTCCCAAAACCTTTTTTTCTTTTAATTATCTTATACGGTTTCTTGCAAAACGAAAGTAAGGGATCTATGGATGACCATCCTCGATAGATTTTAAAAAAAGAATAATTACAATCGGTTTATGAAATGAGAAGTTATCTATTTACAAACAAACAAAAAACATGCATAGATATCAATTAATAACCATCCTCCTTTTGGAAAGTCGATTAATAATAAAGACAAATTGCTTTCTAAAAGGAAAAATCTACACTTTTCCCTTTTAAAAGTTTTAATTTTTACGTGATTTTGTTTTTTGTTTGCCCTCGTTTCTTATTGTAGGGAAAGTATTTAATATGACAATGTTGCGTTGTATAGACTATATACATTTCCGTTCCCCTAACTGCATTCAAATAATGATTTAAAAAAAAACTGACCTAACTTGACGAATTTACAGGAATATTTTTTTGTCACAGAGAACATAGAACTTTCAACTGATAACTTTTTTTCCATTATCATTTTTAGCCTACTTTCCCGTCAAAGTTTAAAAAAAATAATAATAAAGCATGAAAGAAGGCTAAATGTGTCGTGAAAATATCGTTAAAAATAAAGAAAAGTTTAAAATAAGTGAAGTAATTAAATAAAGATTGAAAAATAAAAAATTTGAAAGTAGTCTTTTGAGGGTGGGAAAAACTTGTGTCTATCGGTCTGTCTGCTGTTAACTTTTGAAGGAATTGTCCGATCCGAATTTTTTTTTTTTTTTTTTTTGGCATCAAAAGATCTCGGCATGGACATTTCATTTCTATATTTGACTTTTTGATTTGAACAATTTTTCGCTTACTTTTGAATAGTTCAAAAAATCTTAACAATAGCACCTATGGGCAAATTAAGTAAACTCTATCCGATCCAAGTTCCGATGAACAAGTTTATTGGAAGAAGCTCTCAGCGTGAAAATTTTTTTTATTTGAACAATTTTTATTCATTTTTTAACAGCTCAAAAAAAAAAAAATTAAGATAACGCCTACGGGGAATTTTCAATCTTATATGATGATATAACAGACGGATTTTCTTGGAACAAGCTTCATCGGAAAGATGTTATGACGTAGAATATGTACAGTTACGAAGTTCAATCAGAACTAAGAGAGCCTATTTTCATATGAAATTTATTCGTCGGGATTTTTAAGGATATTTTTGAATGAATAAATGATAAATTAAATAAACAAGGGAATGAACTGAAAAACAACTAAATGAGTGAATAAATACAATGAGTAAATGAATGACTGAATAAATGAAAGAATGAATGAGTGAGTGAAGGAATACGTATTAACTGCTGAAAAAGGTATTTGAAGTAATTAAGAACTAAAGCTAAATGAGAAAGAGAGATAGCTGGATTATAAGTTTGAAGTTGGTGTATACGAGAAAGTAGGCTCGTATAGTTCTAGACGGAACTTCTTGTTAGATAATGCATTAGTAGTAAAAGCGGCAAAAATAAAATATTACCTTCAGAAGTGTCTAGTGAAACTAATGCTGATTCTGGAGATTGTACTTCCTACTCCTCAGGGGCATCAGCTTTCTCTTTTTATTACAATTATCATCAATTTTCTCTTTCGGCTTAAAAAAGCTTGTGATAGGTTTTGCTCACCTCATTATTGCCTCCCATTCAATGCACTTCCCTAAATAAATTGGGTTTGAAAAAAAATGCGTAAAACCTGATCAGTACAGACTGACCCACCAATGCATAAGGGTGCACGCACGAGAGGGAAGTGGGAGGTCTCTGCTCATGGTGAAATATTCATACATTAACCTATAGGCAAAGTAAACAATCATTGGCGGAAAAACCCATTTAAATAAGAATAGTTGATGCTTAAAGAACGTGAGAATTTTTTTTATGGCTGCAGTGTTATTTGTTAGGGGAGAGGAGAAATTGAGAATGACATTCATCACTTTACTCTCACTATCTCCTATCTTCGTGTTCAGTGCATCTGTTTCTGTATATCTGTAAAGTAAACGATATCTGTTCGGTTGAGGCGTTATTATTGAATGGTCAGTAGAGAATGGGGTTAAGTTGAAAGTGGAGAGCAATTAACGCAAACCCCCGTGGTGCTTGAAAGCACCTTCTAAAAGGAAGAAGTCATAAAACGGACTTTCTTCCGCTCTGGGCATGAAACGTAGTGAGGGACTGCTGATAAAATTGTTAAACAGAAGCTTTGAAAGGAGAATCGGGAACAGTCATGGAAAAGATTCTAGTTTAGATAAATTTATCGTTAAAAGTACGGCTTGGTTGCATTTGAAAGCTATTTCCAGCCTCCTTTTTTTATTCTAATAATGGTTTTTTGCTAGTCCTGTGTCCACTTTCATTTTGCTCCAGACTATAGAGACACATCTTATTTAATAGGTCTTCTTATTAATAGGTCTCCTAACTGCAAGAATTGCACTGAACATATTCCAGTTTTGTTCGACTGCGAATCAAAAACTTCCCGAAAATGCTGCCAAACCAAAGATTTTCCAATATCATTTTTCATTCATTTTAGCTCACCAGAATTTATTCTCAACTGGAACATTTGATGATAGTTAAAAAATATATTGTATTCTTTATTTGAAATTAAAAGAAAAATCGTTAGAACCAATTGCGATAGCAACTAAAACCTACATTTAATCGATGTAGCACCACATCTATTAACAACACTTTATACAATAATTTCGGGGTCGGGAGGGCTCGGTCTTTGACGCCGAACAGTATCACTCGGGCTCGGACTTACAAAAGTGAGTCCAAACTCATCTCTAGTGTATGATTGGGGTTTGTGGTGGAGGTATTTAGGGGAGAAACCCCTAGGAAAGTGGTACGACTACAGCTGCAAGTTTGTCGCTCCGCGAATTCCCTCGATTTTTGAAGCTGTTTCCTAAAATCCGTGATTTTTAAAAAATTCCACGATTTGTGCGAAAATTGTTTAAAATATAAGACTTTTTTTTTTTTTTGTACATTTTAATGGCAATTTATACTGTTCTGAAGTTTTAAAATGTATAACAGATTTCCCTAAAATTTAGAAAAATTCATCAATAGAAAAATAACTATAAAAGCAGTTATAGATAATCACATTCGTGTTTAGAAGAAGTTTTTGATCCTAATCAATACAAATATTTAAATCTTTTTATCGAAGTTGATAGTTCTTCCATTTTTAACAATAACCCTATGATTCGACACCCCCCCCCCCCCCCCAAATGAGTTACACGTTGAAGGAGGGCAATTCAATTTTGGAAATTCAAGAGAAAAAGTTTTCCCGACCTGTCCAAAGTAGCAATTCGATGTTTGTCAGTTCCGTCAGTAGCGCAGATGCTAAACGGTCCTTCTCGACATATAAAAACGTATTAAGTCATAGCGAGTACCAAAATTCTGTACATTTAAATAAATACCTAAATATTGCATAAAGTTGAAAGAAATAAAATTGTTCACTTATGTACTTCCTTATTTAAAAAATAAATTTCATTGCAGATATCCTAGATTTTATTACATTATATTTGTGTTCTCGCGAGCATTTCACGAAATTTGCCGCGAATTTTGGGCTTTTTTCTGCGACAAATTTGCAACTCTAGGTACGACCCTACAACCCAAAGGTTCCATAATTGTCTTTTTTTTTTAGCAGTGTTCTAATCAATTGTTATTATAAAAATTAAATATTTTTAGAATACTATAAAGCGTAAAGAGAGTTAAGGTCTCAAAAAAAGTTTTCGGACACCAACATTTCGGTGGGGTCCATCTAAGCCATCCCGTATCTAAGTCAAAATTTCGGGGGGGGGGGGGGTTGTCCCCAACCCCCCCCCCCTTATCTACGCCACTGGTTGTAAGAGACATAAAAAATTTTATGATTACAACTTCATAAATATATTTCTATGAGTTTGTTTTTGCAACAGTTGATTAGCTTTTTTTATGTTCTGCAAACTAGATTGAGTAAATTATGTCTTACATTCCACAATAGTACTTTCAGCAATAGTACTCAAATTTTCGTGACATATTTATTAACACACATTAAAAAACATGCATTCTTCTTCAAAAAATTTAAATCGACTCAAAAAAAAAAAAAAAAACCTGAACTGTCAGTTTTTTAAATAATAATTACAAAAAACTATCATACATTAATTGCTCTGAATTTAATATTTATTAATTTAAGATTTATAATTTTAAAAATTATTTTTCACTTATTTTCTAATTTAAAAATTTTTGATTTTTAAAATTTTGTGAAAAATTTTTTTTAAATTAAATGTAGTCAAGTTACATATCAAATGAACCGTCATTCCATTTTATTTAAATGAGCTTTTACACAACTCTCTAGATAATATAGAACTGAAGATATAGCATTTTGAATCACTGTCAACAAGTAAAATAATGTTTGTAAATTTCAAAAATTAATAACTAATCACCAGAACAGATAGATTTTTTTAAATTATACATAAATTAAGATTGTCAAAGAGTTGAAATTTTCATGAAAATCTGAGATCGTCAGGTTGAGTGCCTGTATTCAAATTTAAAAACAAGTTTGTTTTTTGTTTGGGAGCAATTTAAAAAACATGCCTTCATAAGTTTTAACTTGTCCCTGACAATTTGCATCATTACCATCCAACAGTTTTTATGGTCTTTCATGCCTATTAGAGTATTAGTTGGCACTGGTAATTATATTTAATGCCAATGCCACCTAATATATTAATTTGAACTGTCTATCGAACTCGAAGTAGTAAAGAAATCTGTTGACATTTTTAAAAATACAAACTATATTATTTCTGAAACAAGCACCTATATTTAAAAAATATATATATTTTTTAAACATTTAACAATTTTAAACGACAAAGTGATACATTTTACTAAAAAACATTTAAGTGGATGCAAAAGTTTAAAAAACATGCGCTTCTAAATTTAACCCTTTAGCTGTCGCCTATCAAGACATCACACAAGTCCTCAACTCGTGTCATATAGACCCGGAATTAAAAATTTAGTACATTGGGTAAAAAAAAATGTAAAACATTGTGTTTTAATTTCAATATAATGTAAGAATATGTAGTATATAAAAAGCATAGAAAATAAATTAAAATTGTACCTGGGTCGTATTTACCCTTTAGCTGTCATGTCCGGTCATATTCACCGACATGACAGCTAAAAGGTTAAAAACAATTTTAATGACCTTAAATTTATTTCTGGTGTTATAATAAAAAAAGTAACACCTATGGACACAATTAAATTGATGATAATAATTAAAATAAACCATTTCAAGTTTCATGTTACGAAACGATCAAAATTTGGCACAAATATTTTGACCTATATAATGATAAACATTACCATTTTAAAAAATTTCGAAACACATGAGCCATCACTTTAGTTTTCGAAACATTTTTGGAAAAAAAAAAAGCAATGATGTAGGGCATAAGTGCTTCGTGTCTATTAGCCTCGAGGCAAACCATAACAGCTGGGTGTGATGCCCCGAATGTAAACAAAAACTGAAACTACGTTTTGTTTACATTTTTGCCGTTCGAATCATGACATTCATTTCCGTCCGATTTCAATCGATCTAACGGGTTTTGAATGATTTTTAGCAGTTATCCTAATTAATATTTAACGGGATTAATAAATTAATGTTTTGCACTTACCATAGAATAAACAGCAGCAATGTAACTTCCATTTTGAAGATCGGTGAAAAATGCTTTCAACAATATTGGGCGTCGACGGTACCACTTCACCTTCGTGCGGTCAGTTGATCCAGTCGAAGCTGAAACCATTTGTATCGTTCTACCGTAAACAAAACTAACCCGAAAATTTTCACGAAGAACCGCTTCTGTCAAATTTGCTCCACACCATTCGCAACACGCGAAGTCGAATGTTCACTCCAATGCAACTCCGAAAGTAAGATGGCGGAACGGCATGCACACTCCTGTGACGTCACTCAAATGTCCTGTTTATTTCCGCCTCCCTCTCCCTCCAACATCTCGCAGCTTTTTGGCCTTGAGAAGCGGTATTTTGATTACAGGTAATCAAAGGCTCGCAATGGAAGATCGAATAAAATCTTCAAATGTATGAATAATATAATAAAGGAAAGGGTTTTTTCCAATCGAATAAAATGCAGTTGAATATTCGCTATCAATCAGGCGTCCGGACCGTGACAGTTTATATTTCAAAATATATTGGTTATTATTTGTACTCGTAAATAATAAAATCATTTTCTTTTGTTTTTTATTTTTTAATTTATTTTTTTTTCCTGTATTTTTGCCCCTTTTCTTTTTCTTTCTTTCTTTTCTTTAACTTAATTTTAAAGATGGGAAAAAAAGCAAAATTTTAAAAACTACCTACCCTCAAAAAAATAGTTTATGTCTCTGCAAGGATAAACCATGAAGCGTTCATTTAAAACTGCTTCCATGAGATTCAACATGATTGCAAAATTAAAAGTTTTAATGAAATACCTTTTATAATTATTTTTTTAATTTGTATGTATTTATTTATTATTTTTGTTATTACTTCATTTATTTGTTATTTATTTTTTAATTTTAATCGAAAAGAACATCTATCTGATTTATTAATTTTATTTAATTTTTTTTCTATAGACACAAAAACCGAAAAACCTGAGAAGATAAATTTCTGTTCTTTGTTTTACTATTCATAGGATATGAGTTTCTCTCTCTCTCAATTATATATTTAATTTTAATTTTATTTCTAACAGCGTTTAATCTGGAGTTTTTTTTTTGTTTTTTTTTTTCTAAATAAAGTGGAGCAAAATGGCATCAGCTGAAAATAATAGTTCATAAGGATAAAAAAAATTAATTTCAATTTCAGCGCTTTTAACTGCCAATCCGTTTAGTTTCTAATTTTAATTCTGAACTGACACATTTTATTTATTAGGTAATGAATCGTTTTATTTTAAATTGAAAAATTATATTGTTCTTAATAATAATTTAGGAAGATCATTCCAACTCAAACAAACAAGGCACTCCACTTGACCATCTCAGATTTTCTTGAAATTTACAGAAAATCATTCTCTTTGACATACTAAATTTATATATATATATATATATATATATATATATAATACATATAATGTATCTTTTATAGTTGATAAGTTATTAATTTTTTTAATTTTAATTTTTTTTTTTTTTTTTTGCTTGCCGGCATTGATTTAAAACTTTATAGTAGCAGCTCTATGGGATCTATAAAGCTGCGCAAGATAATTTAATGACGTTTAATTTGATGTGCAACGACTACCTTTTAATAAAAAAATAACGATATTTAAAAACTTAAGAGATTTTTGAAATGGTGTTTTTGTATTTTTAATTTTGTGGAAAAGATACGATGTTTAATTTGTTTTAATGAATTTAACAAGAAATTTTTGAAGTGGGACCATGACGGGATCAGCAGTTATAGCAAATAATGTGTTGGGCAGTTTTTTGCAATTTGTGTTAAAAATGTTCGAAAATTTAGATTCCCCGTCTCCCCCGCCCCCCCCCCCTTTTTTTTACATGTTATGTGTTTTAATCAATGTGTCACAAAAATTTGAGGGATAATACACTATATAGCCAAAAGTCAGGGACACTTTCACCTTCAGACATTTTTTTTTTTTTTTTTATTCAATTTCTAGAGAAACGTTCTACAACTTCGATAAGGCATGGTTCACCTCACTTTCGATCAAGAATTTCATCACGCGAGCATTTTGGGGGCCAACAGCAAACTGAAGAAAATTAAAGCTGTTTTCGAGCATCCTGTATCGTAAATTCTAAAAATAAGCTCTAAATTTCAATTAAGAGTTTTTTTACTATGTACAATAAATCTATACATCTTCGTCAAATTGGCACGCACATTCAGAAAAGAAGAGTCGCCATACGAGTGAAAGAAACACTAAAGAAACACACGTGGTCAGAGTAGGGGAGAAAGACGATACAATACCCCTAAAGTAGGGGTCTTCAACCCATGTCCAGGGGGCCACTAGTGGCCCTCCTAAGATATTTTAGTGGCCTGCCAAGCCTTTTAGGTGAAATGAAAATGAAGCTGTTCAAAAAATAAACTTGAGAAGGAACAAAAATGGCTAAAATCGATTCAGAAATTCACTTAAAAAGATTAATAGGGTGCTGTATGCGCGTAAAATTGCTTTGTAGATTTTCTTTACTTCTAGATTTTCAGACTACCGCGAGAATAAAATTTTCAATGAAATGTTCCGCTTGCCAATCTTAGTATAACGGTATTCCATCTGAACTTCAATTAGAAATTGTAGATTTTCAGTGTGACTCTGCATCAACAAAGTGGTTGAAATACCTTCATTAACTGACTTATATCTGAAGTACGTGTCTGAAGACAAGTATCCAAGAATGCCTAGACATGCATTGTTCAATGTTCATGTCTAATATTTTTGGTAATATCTACCTATGTGAAGAAATATTTCGTCAAATGAAAAACACAAAACAAAAACAAGAGCCCGTCAGATGGATTAACATTCAAAAAGGTAAAGTATTATTGATTCGACTTCCATTGAACCTTTTCTTTTATTTTATTTTTCCGAACAAAAAGAGAAAATTTTGGAATATTTAAAAATCACTAACATCACCCATCCCCTTAAAATTAATTGTAATGTGTCATCTCCCTGGTTATATATTTGTGGGAGTTCGTAAATATAAAAGCGTAGGATGACTCCATGAGGCAAGCTCGTTAGTTATAAAATAAAACTTTTTATTTCCAAACACAACAAAATAAGGTACGTGCAATTCAAGCGGGAGCATTATATCAAGTACAGCTATTTTCGCAGAGAAGAAGCTCTTCTGCTCAGATCTACTGCGCGTTGCCTGTCGGGAGAAACTTCGTTCCGCCACAGACTTGTAGGCGAGATCTCATGTAGGCCAAATGTCAGGGACCACCGGGTGTGAACGTGTTTTAAACTGTCACAACTTGCCATTACATTGCAAAGTAATTTCATTTTTTCTCTTTTAAGATAAAGTAAGTACTACCATGATACGATGACAAAGTTTAATTCGTAGCAAAATGTAGTTGGTAATGGGGATATGTTAATTAATTTCCCGCATTTAGACTCACACAGCATTAAGAGAAGTAACAAGTGGGCCTGAAAAACTATTTTCCTAATTAAAATATATATATTGCTTACCTATTATCTCTATTCTAACATTATTACAACATTCATTCCAGAAGGTTAACCATATGCGGGCGGATAGTTGGAATTAGTTTCACGCGAATTCTTGAGAAATAAGCATTCATTATGATTGCAAAATAAACATGTGTATCCAGTGTGAATTAAAGAAGTCACTGACAAATTATAATGATAATTTTCCTAACATACACAATTTCATTCTTCTCATTCTTTTATAATAAATGTTATACATGATATAACTTTATAATACATTAGTATGTACTATAACTATATCTATTTTATATATATTTTTTACGGGGGGGGGGGAGGTACTCACCATATTACGAAAATGGTAGAAGGGGTAATGAAAGTTTGGGAAACACTACTCTGAGATATTACATTATATGGTAAATTTTAAAAAATATTTTAATTGAAACTGTTTGCGTTGTAAACCATGTGAAAGCTTATTTAACCTCTTCAGAACCCAGAACTAAGCACAAACAATTTTGACGCAATTTTTTTTGGTTCTCTGATTTTAAAAAATGATTACAAAACAAAATAACTAAAAAAATTTTTTTTTTAATTTTTATTAATAATTAGTTTAAATAATAATTAATGCCCAATTTCCATGTTTTTCATGTTTAAAACGAAGTAAACTGTCTGTTGATTAGTTTCAAAAACAACTGGGTGTTTTAGCTTTCAAATTGCACAAACAGTAGTTATTAAACAGTATTTTAAAATGTACCCAATTAAGTACACTTGGAATTAAGAGGTTAGAGAGCTTTAGATGTAATACGAGTAAAAATTTTAGCATTATTTGTTAAACAGTTATGAATAATCTTGTGAGGAGAAACTGTACAAAACTCCTACGTAATTATTACCCATTTTAAAAGTAATGAAAAAATACTTAAAAATTGGACTTTACAGACTCTCAATGAATATAAAATGCAAACCAAAATTTGTCAGATCTGAGACGTCAAAGTCTAAATGTGTTATTAATGTTATTTTATTATTTAATTTTACATGGAATGACCCTTGCGACATTTTTCTCAAGAGCGAGAGCAGACTGTGGGGCCGATCCTGCAAGCACACAATGCTTTATGCTTTGTAACTTTTAGCCTCCTTGTAACTTTAGTCACCACCACAGACGTGCATAAAAAAAACTACAGTAAAACCTCTCAATAAGGGACACTAAGAGGACTGGACATTTTGTCCCTTAAATAGAGGTGTCCCTTCCTCGGAGGTTCATAAATTGATGCATACACATATAGTGTATTAACTAAGTTCAACTTAATAATAAACATATGTTATCATTTGAGCTTAAATACTGCAAAGATTCATGCATACAAAATATAAGTTGAAATGATTGAAATTTAAAATGTTTTCATTGAAAAACTAAAATTTTAGCATAAACGTCGTATTGGCAGAGTTTTGGAGCTTACAAAAATTTATTTGAAGTAATCTGTTAGATGGGTTTGTTTCCAAGTACGTAATTTGAGCAATACAGTAGAAATTACGTTCAGTGCACTTTTTACAATTCTTGCATAAAAAAAACTTGTTGGTACTGTCTGTCCTTGCTGAACACACTTGTATTCCACTGTACAAAAGAAGGAAAAGGGTTTACAAGTAGGTTTTGTCATGTACTTTAAAATACACTTGTTTCTTTGTTCATGCTTCTAGGACTCATACCAACTTTCAGAAGTTAATTTTTAGAAAAGAAAAAAAAAAGAACTTTAGCTTCCATTAAATTTTTATATCTATATAAACTTAAATTTTGGAAATTTTTCTCCAAGAATGTCCATTAAATAGAGTGTCCCTTATACAGAGGTAGATACATTGCAGTCCCTATTGAAAGGGACTGGGACCAGAAAAAATGTCCCTTAATTAGAGGTGTCCCTTTTGCGGAGGTGTCCCTTACAGGAGGTACCACTGTATAAGTAAAGAGAAACGAAAAGAAAACCACAAATGATTTTGCCATCCTGAAAAGCAAATACACCTTTTATAGAAACCTTTCACTTATTCACCGATGCATCGGGTCAACATAAATGAGAGAAACACATCTATTTATAAATAGTTAAATACCATTTTCTCTGTCTTTAAGCCGATTTTCTTACTTTTTAAAAATCTTTTTAGCAGTTATTGATGAGTTTTAGTGTTATCAATAAAAACATTCTGGAAACAGGTTTTTATTTTTTTTATTTTCTTCTACTTTCGACGTAGATTCGAAGCCTTTTTTTAGAAGTCTTTATTCGTCATACTTTCATACTACTCCTTACATCTACAATCTACAATATTTGTACAATACTTAATACATTTTTTTACTATTTATAATTCAAGGAAGAATAAATGTCAAGAGCAAATCAAAAGAGAAAATATAATCTGTTAAATTAGTGTCAAAGCAAAATAATATTAATCTTATGATGTCAGTTAATCCATTTCCAATATAGTATATAATATATGTGTGTGTGTGTACGTATGATAAGTCAGTCAAATTGTTTGTCTAGAACAATGCCGAACAAAATAAAATACAATTTGAAGCTAGCAACGTCTAAAATATAATATAAAGTGAAATAATTAAATGCAGTGACACGTTATTTTGCTTCGAATCAGCGTTTCGTGAGTTAGTTGGTTTGCATTACCGTTTTGGAACTCTTGATTAAATTGAAAGTGAGTGTTTGTATTTCTAATTTATTCAATATAGGTGGAGGGAAAATTTTTATTTCCATGTTCTTAACAGAAAAAGGAATGCTGAAAAATAAAATTTATGTATAATATGTGATCAAATGCATTAAATTAAGTAACTAATTCAGTGGTCAATCAGTCGCACTGAGGAGAGATTATCGCTAATTGAAAAAAAAAAAAAACTGTTATCAAACAGTAAAACTAAAATGTTTAAAAGTTGTTTAAACTTTAGGTACTAAACTTGAAATATATAACCAGCCCGCTTGAACCTTCGAATTGCAGATTAAAGGCTTCCTCAACCAACTAGAACCGTCAATCAGCGGTTCAAATGTTTGACAGAGATTCGCATTTGGTGAATAAGGAAGGCTGTGAATGAATTACGGTCGAATTTCGACTGCTGGACGAACTCTGATTAAAATTTAAACTAGAACTATTACTGCTTAAATGCGGTGCAAAATTGAAAAATCAACATTCTGAGAAAAATGCACTTCAAGTTTTAAAAGAGTATTTTCATCTACTGAAGAATTGAGCAGAAAAGTGTTGAAACTATTTTATTAGTGGGGACTTTTTACAATCTTGATGTCCTCTGTTAGCAAAAAAATGCCGTGCTTATTTCAGAAAGTAAAAGAAAAAAAGTCAATTTTCATCGATTTTTGCGATTTCAAACCTACACGTATACCTCAATCAATTTGAAATGGTTAAAGCAACTTCAAAGATTTGAAAAGTGAACACTATTTTTTTACTATTCATCTTTTATTTATTTGGGCATTTGATTCTTTCAATCAAATGTCTCATAATGAGCTGGCAGTGTTAATCTCGTAAATAGATCATAGATCGTCCGTAGGAGGAACAAAAAATTTTTTTATTTACTTTTGGTTATTTATGTATTTTTACATAACATGCATACGGTCTTTAGTGCTAAAACGGCTTAGTAGAATTTAAGAAAATAGTAGTACAGTGGACGCCGCTTTATGTGATCACGGTTAATGTTATCAGTCATTTAATGTTATCAAAAATGCCAAGTCCCGTCCGCTTGTATAAAATTACATTGAAAATTTTTAAACAAAACTTCGCTCATTGTTATTAAGTTACAGAGATTATTTTTCTTAAATCAGCAAAAACTAGGGGAAAATACAGTATTTGTTCCTGTTTGTAAATTATATTCTGAAATTACTGTTTACAAAAGGTATTAACCTGCTCAGATGACGGAGGCACTTCGAATTTTGCGTCGATGTGTGCAGAAAAAGATGCCAAATTCGTAAAATTAGCAGAAAATCACAACTGTAATCCTGTTGCAGTATAATTCTTTTTTTTTTTTCCTTCTTCTCTTTTTAGGACAAAAATATTCTGATTCTTATATTTTTCTTTCTACTATTATTGTTTCGCTAAATACATTTTCGATAACACGTAAGTTAACGTTGTTTGTAAAAATCGACAGTGTATTTATTTCTTACTGTGCAAAAGGACAGGAATATTCCAGCAATAAAATTTAATCGTTTATTATCACTCGGTTATCGTTTACCAAAACATTTTCGTCCCGATGTGATCACATTAACCGGCGTTCACTGTATTAAGAAAAACTCTAGTACACAGAGATTTTTGCATCGAGGAAACATTCATGATCTTAAACTGCTGATAGATAATATCTCTTGATACGAAAGGATAATAACTAAAAATTCAGAAAGTTTTCCTCATTACGGCGAAAAGAAAATAAATGTTCGAATTAAGGTTCCATGGTAACGCAATTTCTGGCCTTTCTAGAACATATAATACTGTTAATAGACTAAAAGTAAAACACATCATGTTAAAAAATCGAATCGAATTATTAGACTTACTTTTAGAAGTGGAACTACTGTATCCACAGATACAGGATATCTCACCAAGACTAATAGTTCTGAAATTGAAGTCGAAAATCGTTCTTCTTGTTTTTGATACGCACTTTAGAAATTGGACAAAATATTGATTACAGCTGAGATTAGTTTTCCTATATATCTGAACATTATTCCTTAGAGCTTACGGCATGTGTACGAAACATTTCCTATTGGGGTTGTGCTCTATATTTCCAAGAGCTGTAACGTTGACTCTTTTTTTTTTTTTTTTCGGTCCTTCGTGAATTTCTATATAGAATAGTTGTGAAATTTCTTCCCTGTTAAAGTTTTAGTATCTATGGTTTCAACCAAATCAAAATGAACTGCTAATTTATAAATTTCCAAACGAATGGTGGATAAAATAATGCATGAGGAGGACACATGAGTAATCGCAGATTTAGTTATCATTGATAAGTTTCGAAAAAATTTTCGTCATCACTAACTTTATCTCTGTGTTACCCATAGGTGAAAAAACTACTAAAGGTGTTGTAAGTTTATAATTACTCTCACGCAATTATCACAAATTTTTATTTTATGTTTTAATGTGATTAATTGTTTCAATTCACTTAACCCCTTAACGCATTTGCCCGTGTCTGACACGGGCGAAAGTTACTGGCAAATTTGCACATGCACGTGTCTCACACGGGCGATCTTGTATCTCGCGTTATTTTATTTCTTATGCCCGCCTGAGATCCGTTTGCACTTCGTTTGTATAACATTTTTTTATATACCTTTTACCCCATCCCCGCTCTCTAGTCACCCCCCACAACTGAAACTTCCAAACACAATTTATACTATACATATATATTCCTTTTCTGTCAAAAAAAAATCGATCATTTTTTACCAGTTTTTCCGAAAAAAACTCGTGCTTCAAAGGGTTAATTTTTGTAACAAACAATGCCGTTTCAGAAAAATTTAACTTTTAAATTTTACTACGGCTCTTGTTTCATTTTATTATTTTTCTTTTTTTCAATCCATTTATCCTCTTTCGAAAGGAAAACAACCTGCTCGAGAAAGTCTTCCACTTAGCCATAAAAACGTATAAAGCATCAAGCTTAGAATAATGACTTAGCTTATGCTGCTATTATAATCAAACGAAAGTTTAAAAAATGAACTTTTTCAACTATAATTAGTTTATATCGCAAATTTTTGTGCAAAATAATTAGTTACCAATGTTTGCATTAATACATATTAACATGATAGACTGTTTTATGAAAGGAATAAACACTATTATTGTGCATTGGTATTATGAAAAAAAAAAAAAAATCCTAGATTAATGTCATGATTTCATTTTAAATTTTACTAGAGCATTCAAAGTCACCTGATTATAATCACTGTGACTAAGCGTACTTACAATACGAAAGCAAGAAGTTACATCTAGAATTATACGAATACTTTCCCGTATACATCAACATCAAATTTTTAATCTAGCTATCTCCTTGTCTCATTTAATTTAGTTCTTAATTGCTTCAAATATGCCTTCTTAAATGGTTAATGCATATTCATTCACTCATTCATTCACTTTTGGCCCATGTACTTATTCATTTATTCATTCAATAATATACTTAAAAATACAGATAAAATAATTTAAAGGGATAATAGGCTCGTTTAGCTTTGGTTGAACTTATTATCTGTACATGTTCTACGTCATCTCTCCAATCAAGTTTGGTCCAAGTAAATTCGGTTAGTTAGATCAGAATTGAAATTTCCTTATAGGCGATAATGTTTTTTTTTTTTTTTTGAACCGTTCAAAATTGAACAAAAAATTGCTCAAATTAAAAAGTAAAATATAGAAAGGAGTTGTTATCGCCGAGATCTTGCGAATGCAAAAAAAAACTTTACAATCGGACAATCCCTCAAAAGTTATTTGGGAGAGACACCGACAGATACTCATTTTTCCCATCTCAAAACCCTACTTTTAATTTTGCATTAGAAATACGTTGGGTAGTGTACCCTAAAGAAATGTAATACTTATAGTCCCTTGAAATTAACATATTCTGAGTATAATCACTTTTTTTTCACTCCGGGAAAGTACATGTGCGCATATTTTGAAAATGACCCATTTATCATTTAGCGATTTTTTCGCTGAAAACTCGCTCGCTTTTACAATATTGCACTCGTTATTCAATTTTTACGATTTATTGGATTTACCACTGAATTTTTGGCGATTTATAGGGAAATCCTAATGATTTTTAAGATAAATGTAGCGATTTTTATCAAATATCCTCAACACTTTTTTGTTTTTTTGGCTAAAGCCAAAAAAACATCCTACAATTTCCATAACTGTATTATTTATACTTTAATGGTAATGACTTTAATGATTGAATTATTTGGACTAATTATGATGACTGGATTATTTTGACTTTAAAAAAATATGACTTTAGTGTGGATTACTAATAAAATAAGTAGGTTTTTTTCTTTCATAAATGGTGATTTTTTAAAAATCATTAATTGACGGTCACCATTCTGCATATTTTTCTCAATACTTCTAAATTTTCAAGAAAATTTTATGAGTTTTTGCTTCAAAAGGATGGCAAGTATGATTTAGCCAACCTCCTCGAATCATTTTAAAATTACAGAGCGCTTCATTGTAATTTAACAACATAAGTGTTTTTTACTTATAACACCAAATAGTTAAACTAACAGTACATTATGTAATGCTCCGAATGCATTTTTTAATTACTCTAAAGCTTTTTCACGAATATCAACGAATGATTGTCATCAATTATACCTGTGGAATAAACCAATAAATAATTTATATATAGACCTAACTTTTACCCCATCTTTATTTTTTAAAAAAAGCAGTTTTTTCCTCAACTCTACCTCTCTTCTTGTAAACTGCTGCAATTTTTATTGGGTTTCTTATATCTCATTAAAAAACCACAGCACTTTTTAAAAAATGTAAGCTAGAATTGTCTTTGAAATGCTGTTAAAACTCATTGTTTTCAGTGAGTAAATTTACAAAAATTTTCGGGGGGAGGGACCATTCATTTTCCGATCCCTGGTAATGTCTGTTCCCTAGGGCCGGTCTATTTGAAATGTGTCAGGGCTGAATTTTCTTCCCCTTCCGCCCCTGAGCGTGTTGACTACATCATTTTCCACTTTTGAATTTTTTACACTTCGGCGTCTGGTTGCATTGAATGTAAGTACAGTGCATATACGTCGCTCCGTATATATATTTTCTACAGTATCTGTAGACGTCTCACTTTCACTTTTGTTCCTATGTTTCATTGTATTCTGTTTTAGAAGTTGCATTTTCTTTTATTTACAATCGAGCGATTATGTGCTGCAATTTCATCTTCGCATAATTTTTCATACTTTTCCTAGACACCTAAAGAACACTTGGCATTTGTGTGCTTGAATCTGTTTTACATTTCATTTGTAATGTACAATTTACTTCACCCGAAATTGCACGCTTACTTTAAATCCTGAACGAAATTGGGGAAAAAAACCTTGACAAAACAGAAAATTATAACGTTCAGAACATCATTGCTTAGATTCTCTTTTGTCAAAGCAATTACTATTGCATTCAGAAAGGATTTTATCAATAAGTTTCTTTTCACTTAAAGGTTTTATCAATCCTCCCAGAGATTTGAAGAAGATATTTATCCAGCAATAATATCAAGTAGTAATTTGATAAAATTTAATCTTTTCCCCTTTTCGTATTTTTTATCTAGTTACTAAGTGTCCGAAAGTGAAACGTTTTGCAATAGAAGAAAGATAATGTATGTGTAATTTGAGTCGTTAATGTTTAGAACTTACTTTAAGAAAGAATCTCGGGATTTTGCAGAATACAGATAAAGCCCCTTCAACCAGGAAAAAGCAGAAAAGAAAAAAAACTTTAAAACATAACTACAATTAAAGTGGGCTCTTAATTTGATAGCAAAGTAAAACTCCCTCAAATGAAAGTAAGCGAATTTAATCAAGCATTGATTAAAACATAGAATTCACTCAATTACATAGTGTCATATATTTTACACTTTTTGAAATCTTTCTATTAAAAGCAAAATTTTTATAAGATAAATGAACTTTCAAACTAGCATGAAGTAATATAATATATTAATAGTTTAGATAGATGCTGCAATATTTTTCTACACAAGACAGAGTTCTATAAATACTGCATTAGTTTAGGTTGAAGGTACAAGATGAGCTTTTATTTTTGTCCGCTTATTAACTCTTCATTACTCGCTCTTGTGGGCTTAGTGACTTGCATAAGACACGTCTTTAAAATACTTGTCTTATGCACCATTGCATAAGACAAGTCTATTTTTGTGAGTGGGTTTTTTTTCGTTTCATATGTTTCATGTGTAGGGTGAGTCGACAGGGTGGCGTAGTGGTAAGACGCAGGTCTCGTATGCCCTAGATCGAAGGTTCAAACCTGGCCCAAGTCGGGGGATTTTCAAGATGCAGAAAATCGTCTGCGTCCATGTTGTATGAATATGCAGCATGTTAAAGATCCCTTGAGTATCCGTATGGCATGGATACTCTCGGCTAAATTAAATTCCTAGTGCAGATTGCATCAACGAGAGCTCAGGTGCCCCATCTAGGGACTAATCGTCAAAAAAATTGCGGCAATGGTACCACACTCATTGTGGTGCCACTGAAAGTGTTTGTACCAATCTCTGGAGACGCACTAGGTCTGCAATGGTTGATGACTAATACTGCAGCTCCATTAGAAAGAATAATAAAATTGTAGGGTGAGGATCGGTAAGAAGACGAACTTAAGGTTCAGAAATTTCTCCTTGGAATAGGAAATAGATTTTAAACCTGAAATTTGAAGGGGATTTCTTCCTTAAAACGTTATGTCCAACAAAAAAGTTTTGAAACTCTGGTTATCCATTTTCGAATTATGAAAAATATTTCGAGAAACATAACGCGTGATTTTCGTCATCTTACCCCACCTATGCAGTAAGATGACGAAGGGAGGTGATTAGATGAGGTAAACATTTAGACATGATAAAAGTAAACATTTAGAGAGAAATATGCTATTTAAAAAATACGTACAAACACATTAAGTTACTATCCTATCGCATGAAATAAAAAAGCCAAGTATGAAAATAATAATAAAAAAAATTAATGATAATATTAATTAATAGACTACTCATAATAAAACATATTTTTTTTTTTTTTGGAAAAATTAGTTGAAACAAAAATTTACAAGAAGAAGATTAATAAATAATATTTTTAACACACACAAAAATCAATTCAACTGATGGCGAATGATCAAGTTGCCTATGTTTTTAGCATAGAGGGTTTAGCTCTGAACCTGTCCACTGCAGTCTTGACAGCCTTACTTTCACCTAGCCCTCAGCGGGCACTCCTCCCAACTCCGGAGGCATCTTTGGCCGAGCGGCCTAATAAGACACAGGAATCACTATTCTTTGTAATTTCATTTTTTAAAGACTTTGTAGCTTCCTGTTCTAAGTTTTCTGTAATTTTAAGTCAAACTCAGGATAAATGATTTCCTGAAGATTCTCGTGTATTTTCAGGCAAAACATTTTTACAGTGTAGTAGACATATCCCATTATTACTACAAAGTCAATAGACTCTAGGGTGGCATATGATGCATGATTGTCCAAAATTTAAAAGAACTTCCGAACATTTTTACCACTCATCCGCCTGAGTCCTGATTCATGACCCATTCCTTTGTTTCCAGGGGTTTTGCTCCATTTTGAAAAAGCAGGATTCATCCTCTTACACTGGGAAAGACAAGAATAGGCAATCTTCTCGTCATTTTACCCGCCGAGCTATTCATCATCTTACCCCTCTCCGCCATTTTCATTTCGAAGTTGGTTATCAGTACCTTATCTTATCGTAAGAAGTTGAACCGTCCATGATTATTTACATTAGGAGTTCTATTTTGAGGATAATGAATCGAAGAACAAACACAGCTAACCTTGATCGAGTAACTGCTTACGTTGCGATGTTGAAAAATTACAAGCATACGCAAGAAAAACACATGTTGTTGGCTATTGCTCGAAAAAAAAACTTTTGCGACATCGCCTCGTGGTAAACTTTGTTTCTCATCGCCTGACTCTCAAAAAGTGCTTGGACAGATGCGGCTATCGGGTGAATGAACGGTAGAAATATCAAATTCGTCATCTTACCCTTCTTTATCCTACAAATAGGAGGGTGCATGAAGTACACCACAAGAGTACTTAAGTATTAAGCTTGAAATATTTAGGCGTGGAAGATAAATATCAAAATTAGAAATATTGATTGAAACGTGAATAGGTAAAATAATTAAACTGATTTTGAAACAGCTCCCAAATTTGAGTCGATCAGTTTGGCACCCCAGGAGGTATCATTTCAAACTTGTAGGAGATTGCAGCCAAGATGGTTTTTACATGCTCTCCCTTAGCGTACACGGTCCCGGAGCAAACACTCGCGAGAACTGGTCACCCTTCCCAAGCACTGACCTCTGCCACTACTGCTTTACTTTCGGTGTCCTGTGGGAACCAAGCTCAACCGATTAATGAACAACATTTATAGTTCCTCTGAATAAATAAAGCGTCTCTGGAAAATACCTCAGTTATTTTATGTATTTATTTATTCGTACTATAAAAGCTAAACATGGTTTAATGTATTACCTTGAAAGAAAACTTCTTATTAAATGCATATTTATTTAAAAAATAGGTCAACAACCTGAGAAAATTTTCTTCAACTGCAGAACAATAAAATCGATTTCTTTGACGTTTTTAACTGAACCAAAACGCTCAGCCCTCCCCCCTCCCCTTCCACCCTTCAGGTTTACATATTGTATTATAAAGAGTAGCAATTGATGAGATATAAAAATTTTTTCTTTTCAAAATCTTACGAATAAAAATAATATGTATGCCTTTCTTTTAACCAATAAGAATATACAATCAAAACACCGACTATGTTTTACAAGTAACAAATGGTATTTTTCTGTCAAACAAGATTCTGAAGCAATATTTATGAAGTTCACTTGAATCAGTAATCGTTCGAAGGAAGGGAAAAGGAATCCTATTTTCTTGAATCCTAAAAATTGGAATTTCTTTTTGGAAAACATTTTTTCTGCTAAATACCGCTTTATGATATTTTTCAAGAAAAGGATGATTCAAATGAATTAGCAGGAATGAAGAACTACTTCAGGCAAAATTAATTTTTCTGAAAAAATTACTTTCTTCTTTTTTTTTTCTCATCTCATTTTTGCATGAAAATGACTTTAAAATGTTTATAATTTGCGTTAAGTATAAATAATTTATAGGAAACCACTTTCACAAATTAAAAAATATCAATTTAAAATAATGTACATATTATCAGGTTGATGCGTAGTTATCCGCAGTTCACTTTGTAGGCGAGATTTTGTTTTTAGTGAAAATTAGTTTTATTTACTTTATGTATACATATAAATGTGTATACATAAATGTACCTCTTTCACAAACCCCGAAAAATGCACTTATATCATATATCCATAAATATTTATAATTACTTAGTAGTAATAAATGTACATGAGATCGCAGTGGCATAGCCAGGGTGGGAGGGGGCCATAACCTCCCATAAAGCATTAAAACTATATACATACATATACATATGTGTATGTATATGTGCATGCTGTGCGGCATAAACGGCGTCATGAGGCCACAAAATTTTCTGCGACCCTATTATTAATGTACCTTGTAGCATTTAGGGATTAAAAGTATTGTCACTAAATACGAGTATTTAAATAATATTAAATAGCGATGGAACAGATATATTTTTCTTGTTGATTTTTTAAAGTGTAATACAGTACTTTATAATTTAATTGACGGTTAATAGCGGCCGCCTTTAAGGGAGTTGCGTAGCGACTCACTCAAACGCTTCACTGCTTCAGCCTTCCTATGTGCATGGATGTACGCGCCGTAAGTGAATACCTTCCCCTAGAAACTTGAAACCCCCCCCCCCCCCAATCTTCCCATGAAAAACTATATTATATAATACACATTGATAGTATTATGTGTATCCCTTCAGCATTGATAAATGTTCTACAGCATGTTCCAAAAAAAAAAAAAAATAAACTTAAAAAAATTGGAAAATAATGAAACAAAAATGTAGTATAGACACCTGATCGTTAACCTGCCAGAAAAATAATTTAAACTAAGTAGTTTAGTACATGTAGGGATCAATTTATGAAATTTAAATTATTTTCAAATGCTCCCCCATCCGTCTCCTTGTGAAAAAAAAAAAATTCTGCACGTATTTTATCTTGATCTGTGGAAAAATGGAGCGGAGCCCGTAAAAGTAAAGTTATTGTTTGTTTAATCTGGCAACTATTCTGAAACAACGATTTTACTTCACTTCATTTTCTTCTTTTTAATTTCCATGACAGAAGATAGAAGACATTCATAAATCTAATTACCCATTTATGTGTATTAACTATTTGCAATAAATAATAAATCATTATCAAACTTTCCATCTAATATTCTTACTACGTAATTATTATTATAAAATTTGTTTTCTAACGTATTTTGCATTCGAAAATTTCACGTGTGGGAAACATCAATACATTTCTCAATTTCTTCACTTCTAAGAATGATACTAAAAACTAGAAAAATTAAAAAATAATATTAAATAAATATTGTTTCAATATATCCAGGTGTCGCAGTAGGCAACTTATCCGCAGCCCACGTGTGGTGCAAATATCATCAATTCGGCATTCTTGGGCGCCCAATCGCAAGTGTTTGAGTTGCGGCCATTTGTGCTATAAATCGAAGAGTAGATAATTGTTACATTGATATCAAGAGTAAGTGCATATATTTTATTAAAACATCCATTGTATCTTATTTATAAGTAGCGAAAGTAATGCTTTGCTTTTCTGGAAGGAAAATCGATTTTTATTTCCACTATAAAAAGAAATGGCTGCTAATGGAATACTTCGGTCGGTTGCATATCGGTTAGCCATTTCTGCGCCCGACATCCGTATCTATCTGCAAAAAGTTCGTAAAATTCAACAATTTGCTTAAAAAATAGTAGCAATTATGTGGTGTAGTTAAGGCATGAATGCTAGGTTCATTGCGTACTGATCTCTTAGAAGTCGAGCTCCTATCAGATCTCTGATCTCTAAAAACTTATTTACGTACAAATCATGATTTTCAGCTGAATGATCATGCAAAACTTATTTTATCGCTGGACATAAAACTTCAAAAGTAAACGTGTTACAGAATACGTTTTAAGATTTGTTTTGATGAGCTACAGACGTGTATTTTTGTAAAGATCAGTTCGCATGAATCGGTGCTTGCTTCATAATCATTCTTATAAAAATGCTTAAAATAATATTGTAAAACTAAATGAAAATTAATTTTTTATTTTCTTTTTGACTTTTATTTTTTTCGAAATTCATTTACAAAACAAAGTTTGATGCATTCTAAAGTGTAAAGCTTTTAACTGTTAAAAATTCCGGATTTCGAATTGAATACTATAAAACTGATCAATTATGTATCTAGTTTTGTTTTCAAGTAATTATTTGGAAAGATTTCATAAAGCGTTTCCTGGTTTTGAAACTCTTATATCGTGTAGTCATTTGAATGTAATGTGACGAATCTGTTTCCAGTTTTATTGCTGAGGTCTCATAAAATAAAATTCTTGTTAAAATTATTATGAACATTTTGTTCAATTTAAACCCCAAAAAAATCTTGTTCCTTTAGTAGTGTCATGAGCAAGATTACTAAAAAGCACCGCCAAATCAACTGGAATAGAGGCTTTTGGGACTAACTGTATCCTTCTACGCCTTAACTTTAAATGCAAAACTATAATATTTTGATTTTATTAATTATTTTGTAGAATTTATTTCTCCTTACAAAATGTAGATGGTTCAGTCCCCTCCTCTTGTATCTGCCCCTACATAGTGAAGATTTGTTTTGATGAGCTACAGTTTTTGCAAGATCAGTGCACATGAATTGATGCTTGCTTAATTATCATTATGATCATTATGTTAAGGGCTATGAGAAGGACAGACCAATCGCAGTTACAAACACTATTAACTCATGGCCTCCCACTCCTTTGAAGTTGGTTCAGAAACAAAGCGTATTCAATAACATACTCACCCTAGTTAAACAATATGAATTTAGAAAAATGTTCATAGCATTACACTGCAGAAAATATAATTCAACTGCATTGTGGGAAAGTGTTACAGGCAAAAATTTCCTTCTCCTTCGAAACCCTAGCATCTTTCTTTCTCCTTAATAAACTTTTTTGGCCCCATTGATGATTCGGGTCTGAAATTTTTTATTATTCTAAAAACTTCTTTATTAAATAATTTCTGCCTTTTAACCTTGAGGCAAGGAAAATGTTTTGTACTTTAAAAAAATGTTACTGATATTAATGTTATAAACTTTAATTTGATCATCTGAAATATTTTTTCTTATGTATGTGTGTCGCACCCCTTTATAATAAAGTTTAAGTGACCCAATAAAAATTTCCCTCTTTGAAAAGTTATTTCTCCAAAAAATATCAAATACAGTAAAATGTGAAAAATAAGTATTAACTTTTAAAAAGGGTAAGCAATGTTAGTCGCAATTACTTTACTTCCCAGCTACCTAAAAAGCTGTTTTTATTGTGACTGCACAGGTTGTTACTTTTTTTAATTGAGAATCTATTTTTCTTGAACAGTATTTGTAAGCTGATAATATGGTTGGTTGTGAGACCTTTACTGTTCTCGGACATCACTTGAAAAACACTTTCTATTTAACAAGAAATGAAATGATTTTCTTGATAGAAAAAGTTACACCCTAACAAACAAATTACACCCTAAATCCTTGTTCAGGAATTTAGAGGTCAAAAATGTTCAATAAATATTGGGAATGTGAGGGAGTCTTCTGTGATTTGCTTTAAAAGCTGAATGCAAATGTACAAATGAACATCTAAACTGAAACATAAGTTTTGAGGACAGATAACATAAATTTAAAGTATTCATAATTTTTTGTCCACAAACTCTTTGAACATCCTTCTGTGCTTATCACTTCATAAGTGGGGAAAGAATTTTTTTGTCCGATCGCACTAAATACACAGCGAGGATTCCCACCTCCACTTTCATGATATCTCTTCAATGAAAGAAAAAGAGATAAATATAAAAATAATCACAAGAAACTGCTTTTTTACTGCTCAAGCAGTCTTATAAAGCAGGTGCAAAACAAGTTTTCTGGTGATTCATCGTTCTCGGCTCGGACTCTCAGACTTGGTTTTCTTCATTGAATGTGGTGTGAATGATGAACCCTTTGATTTGGATAAAAAGAAGCCTCAACACCTTAAATATTTAAAAAATACTCATTCACTTTAGATCATATTTTCATTTGAACTCGCAAAAGTCTTAACTCTAGCGCCTAAAAGTATTGTGCCATTTTGAAAATCCATTGCCTTCTTTAATTAGTGCAATAGTGGAAAGTAAACATTTTGAAAAGAGTGAAAATGAAATCCAGTTAACAAATTTAAGATCGTAAATGTTCATTTCTGTACTTGTATTCGATTGGAGGGGGTGAAATTCAGTATTTTTCACCTGAAGAAAATTCAAGGAAAATAAAAGGAGGCTCTTGTTAGGTTCTGAGGTGTCATCGATCGAACAGAAAAAAAGAAATTCGAAACTGTTGATCATAGTAAATAAAAGTAGATGCAACTGGATCTCAAAATAGGGGGGGGTGTGTGAGTTATAGTGTGAAAAACAGTTAAAATGCTTCAATTTTACCCTTAATCCATGAATGTTAGCAGGTATGCCAAGTCAGGGGTGCCGTTGGGTATTCAAAGAACTGGGTCCCGAGGACCCCAATTTTAAAAAATGCGAGTCCAATCTTGAAAATTGTGGGTCCCCAAAGCATTTTTTTCTAGCATTTTCGTATGTTTCTATTGCTTCAGTTTGTAAAAATACAGTAACCATAATGCACAAAAAAAAAAATTCCTTAACAGCCCTGGAAACAACCTTTCGCTTTGAAAGCAGGTACCGAAATTCTATATTATGTACTAACTATAAATAACTACTTTTCTCCACTAGACCCCTACCTGTTAGCTGAGGCCTTGGGATTGCTTGCACAGGGGCAAGGTAGTGGTGTCCACTGGTTTTACATGCACGTATCCCCAAGTGTACATGGTGGGTCTTCAACGATCAACGGGTATCTAACACACAACCTTCCAGGTGGAAGTTCAACGCTCTAACCACTAGGCTACCGTGGCCTACTGTATAACTACCAGATGGAATAAACAAAATTCCTAATCTATAGAATGAAAAACGTACTGCAAGATTTCACATATTTAATAAAGATGTGTGCTAAATGAAACAATGTTTTGAAATGAATTTTAGATAATATATCCTGTAAATGCACTATCAACTCATGGTGATAAAAAAAAAAAAAAAAGACTTAAGGTGATTATCGCTGTAATAAAGCAGCCAAGGTGTACATAAACACCAATTTTTCTTTTCGGACTCCTTCAAATGTAACATGAATTTTTATCAGTTTCGTTTTTTATTTGAATCTCTTTTGAACGACTGGACGTATGTATATATATATATTGCGAAAACTTAAACTTATTGAAACAAAATAAAATTAAACCCGCGATTGCTGAGCATTCACTTTCTTAACTTTTTAAAGTTTGCCCTCTTAACGAGAACACAATTTTTTTAAAACACCATGTGATCAAATTTTAATGAAAATAAATATTAATTTCATTTATTAGCCTTCTAACAAAGCTTACTAGGCATAAAAAATGAGAAACTTCCAACTTCCAGAGCGGATGCAAAAAGATTGCATTTTTCAAAATGCGATCGAAATAAAAATCGTCAAATAAACAAATTTCTCTGAATAAAATAATTTTAGAATTGCACTTAAAACATTTCTCCTCCGGTTATCTGAAGCAATAATTGTCAACACGATCGTACCAAATTTGGAAAACGTTTAGAAAAATAACTCGGCTCTGACACGTGCCTGTCGTAATGAAGGGGGTGAGGGAGGGGCTTTGAAAAGAATAGAGGTGATATGACGTGTTGTAAGGTAACATGAAGTATAAAGAAGGAGACATATCTCCTACGTTTGGCAACAGCTAAAAACAGCACAAAAATTTCACTTTTCCGCCAGGATCGCTGCAGTAATTATAGTAACTCGACGCATGCGCAGAAAGCAAGTTACGCATGCGCAAAAAGTGAGACGCAGAAATTTAACAGACGCGAAATGTTTACGCTTCTAGTGATCTGTTTTCTGCACAGTTTACTTTTGTGCTTCTATGTACATCTGTGATTTCCATTACATGCCTCTTGGAAGAAATTCATTTAACTTGCAGCGTATGCTCAGAAATAAATTCACAAAAGCCAAGATTACCCTAGATCTAATTTATTAAAACTATTAGTTATTATTAACTTAATGTTCATCGGTCCAACGATGAAGAACTATTTCAATAACTGCATACATGTGATTTTTCCAATAATTAGCAGAATTCTGTGAATTTAATCCTTCAGATTCGAGGACATTCGCTTATGATTGTTTTTTGTTAAAATAAAAAGGAATTTTTTTGCGTTCTATTCATTTTGCAATGTTTCACAAGGCACATCTTTTTTTCATTTCAACATTCAACTGTTTATTAAGTTTTGATACAAAGTAAATACATAAAATTCCTTTTTATTTTTAAAACATTAACTTTGTTTGAATAATCGTTGATATAAGGCAAGCATAAAGTTTCTAAATCATTTAAATAATTTAGAAGCAGCTCTCAACAAGTACTCGCCATCACCAACAGAGGTTTTTTAAAACAAGATTTTTAGTTATGAAATTAAAACTGGAAGCCATAGTTTTGTGAAATAATTACTTAGTGTATTCTTTTAGTTTATTTATTGTGATCAACTAATTGATGTATGCTTCAGAGAATCATGTCATTGATTTCTTGCTCAATAAACAGATACAGAACTAACTGTTGTAGTCGGGGGACGGTGTTTCCCGACTTTAAAGTCCGAGTCCCCCCCCAATTTTGGATTTCAATAACTTAGTTTGCATATGTAAGCGCCCCCCCCCCCCCTTCCCCCGACATTTTTTACAGGACTAACACCACTGCTAACTAATATGTGTGCAAAACACCGAGTCGCATACGCTCGGAGAAAAATATAAATTTTTTAATCGATAATCTGATATTGCCGAAAAAATTAAAGGATGTAATTACTGATATTGCTATACGAGGGTAAAAATAATCCACTTTGTTAGTAAATCCAGGTATGTGATTATTCTGCAATGCCACAGTTTTCTTCTTTTTTCTCTTTTTTTAATAAAGTTCTCTTCTGCCATTCATCACATGGCATACTTGTTAAAATTTACGCATTTTAACATTTTATATGCATCCCCCCGTCCCCCATTTTGAAAGCCAATTGCATCTGCTTCAGTAAAATTTGCTCGTTTCTATAATACCATGTGATTATATTGCCTATTACCATTATTTTCTATCCTTATTATTTTTTATGCTATGTACTACGTTCTTGTGAGGAAAACTTTTCATAGTTTGACGTGTAATGTATTCGTGCAGGCAAACGTTTCTTCAATGAATATTTTTGAGGATTTTATTAGCAGCAAGAGACAAAATTCTACAAAACAGTCTGAAATGTCTCAATTTGTGTAAACATACGTAATTGTATTCAAAATTTAATTTAAATTTAAGTGAATTTTTCACTTTTTTTAATGCGGGAAAACCTGTACGTAAAAAACACAGGTTTCACTGGTGTAGATAAGGGGGTGGTTTTGGAGATGGGACCCCTCCTGAAGTGGTAAAGATTATTTAGAATTTGACCAATTTTTCTTTGAAAAGAATGAAATTAGCAGACTTCTCCCGAAGAACCCCCTCACCCACAATCCGGATCGAGCTACGCCACCGACAGGTTTCATGTATTTTTTAGTTTCAAAATTGTATTTTTTTTAAAAAGTAATTGTATGGTGGGATTGTTCTGTATTTTACATGTTATTTGTAAAATGGTTTATAGATGTGTTGATACAGCATCTTTAATGCACTGGTGTAGTCATGAAAAAAAAGTTGGGGGGGGGGGGGACGCTTATACATACGAAAAGCAATTGAAATCAAAAGTGGAGGGATGCTTATGTTAAAATGTAAAATGTTTGGGGGGACGCTTGTATTAAAATAAAAACGTAGGGGGGATACCTTCCCCCTTCGACTACACCACTGCTTTAACCCCTTGCCATACTTTAACGAGTCTGACTTGTGATGAAGATTTTAACACAAACATTAATATCACAAGTCAGATTCATGAAGGGATAATCGGGCCAAGCATGAATGTCACGAGTCAGACTCGTGAAGGGATAATCAGACGACTATCGATTACGCCCGAGTTTGGTCAAGCCAAATGGTACGGCGAGGGGTTAATGTGCATATTATGCATACAGATTGCCATCCTGGTACATGATCTTATACAAGACGAATAACTTGTGGCATACCACGCAAGGCCGTATCCACAGTCCCCCCTCCCCTCGAAGTCCCAAAAATTTTCGCAATGTGGCCTATATTCCTCCCAGAAGCTTTCCTTAACACATGTGTCAAAGTCATGTCTCCCCCCCCCCCCCCCCCCCCACACCGAAAAATTTCTGGATTCGGTCTTGATACCACGGTTTTGCTTTACACGATCAAAAGATTCAAAAACCTTCATACAAGAATAATCCTACAGTGATAAAGAGCATGATTTGCATTTAACATTTTTTTATTAACACAGTACATAATTAGAGAAAATTGAGAAAGTTTTTAAAATCACATACATGTCTGATTGTCAAAACAAAAAGCAAGATGTAAGCGGAGTAGTTTATTTTCCAAATTAGTTCGAAGTTTTAAAATATCATAAATTATTTTATTTATAAAATAAATGCACTCGATAAAACATTAAGTGCTTGAAAAACATGACACAAAATTTTTTAATTTAGTAAAATAAAGGTTTTTTTCCTTGGTAAGTAGTTGGTGGTATTCTTGGTAAGGTTAGACTCAATATGAATCATGCATTTGAATTGAAATTTGTTAATCTATATTATTATTGGAAAATTGTCTAAATGAGAATAGCTTAAAATATATTGTTTAAAATGTCACATTTTTATAAATAAATATCCAAAATATTTAAAGTCTGGTTTAAAAAATTGAAAAATTCAAAGTCTGATGTTTTGAAAGTAATATGTTAGTGCATAGCAATTTTAAACAATTGTGTTATACAGCCATGGAAAAAATTATAAGGACACGGTTGAAAAATGAGTATTATATATTAAAATAATCATCAACTGCAAACAAAATCAAATTTAATTAACTACTTGTAATTGGGAAACATTAGAAACTTGTTAATATGAAATTAAATTACAAAATCAAATTACTACAAATGTATTATATGAAATATGGAAAAAAATATAGGGACATTAGCACATATGTCTCGAAATAAATTAGTATTTTACAAAATCACCTTTTTTCTCAATTGCCTTTATTAATCGTCCAGTCATTGACTCAGAAAGTTTAGTTAAAGTTTGTTTAGAAATGTTTTTCCACGCCAAATTAATGGGTGATATCAGTTAGTCTTTATTTCCATATTGTGTCCCATTTTTATACACTTTTGTAGCTAAACTGCCTTACAGATTTTCTATGGAGTTTAAATCAGGGCTTCTTGCCGGCCAGTCCAAAAGTTTCACTGAATTGGCCTCGCACCATGAACATGATGCACGAGACACATGGCAACTTGCATTGTCTTGTTTAAACAAATAATCACCACTTGTGATAAGGGGTGCTTCAGGTAATAAATTTTCAGCTAACATGTCAACATATGATTCTGAATTCAAGCGACCTCTAATGGACACCATTGGTGTTGTTCAATTGGCTGCAAAACCTGCTCACACCATCACAGAACCTCCTCCGAACTGTCGTTTGGAAAAAAATGGTCTGTCTTTTTGCAAATCATACCAGTAATGGCAAAAACCATCTGGTCCGTCCAAATTAAATTTTTTTTCATCAGAAAATACGACGTCTTTTCATCTAGACACAAAAGAAACGTATTTCTTCAAATTCCAATCTATGCTTTTTGTGAAGTGTTTTGTAAGTGGCGGACGTGACCGTAGTTTAGTATATCTAACATTGGAATCCTTGGCAGAACATTACGCACTGTTCGGCTAGTGCATGGTAAATTAATATTTCTGTTTTAATTTGAGTAGAACTCTGTTTTGTTAAGCAAGCTTGAAGGACAATTGAACGAAGAGTAGGAAGCCTACCTGTACGCTTTTTCTTTCCATACTCCTTTGGATTCCGACACATTCTTTTGTAAAATTTCTTATTTAGAGTAATTATTGCAATCATAATCAAGACTCAGAGTTTGATATGTTATACATATTTAAAGCAAATGCAAAGATATGCTAAAAAACAAATAGCACTGTAGTAAATACACAAGTTTTTGATGCATTATTTAAAAAGATTTCAATGTACAGTGATTTTTTTCAATTTTATTTATAACATTTAATCGTGCTAGATGAACAGCAAAGCAAAGCTACTATTAAAATTCTTCCAGTTTAGCGTTCCAGTAAGAAAACTACAATACACATAAATTAAAAACAACTGGAAGCGTTAAATTAGTTCATTTGGAACAATACTTAAAAATGCTTCTATTACAAAATGAAAAATTCAACTTTAAAAATTCGAACTTGTTATCAAAGTTTTAAAATATGGTGGGGCACTCTTCGTGTTCCAAAATAATACACATTTTATTTTTAAAAGTAAATTTTGCATTTTCAATCAAGATACATTGTATCCTCAACAAATTGTGTCTTAAAAACTAAAACAGTAAAAAAAATCAGAGCAGTATTGAAATATTCACACAAAAATTCAGAGGCACTTCCAAAATAAACAAGAAAGAAAACGTAGAGTCCCGAACTGCGAAGTTGAAGTAATTCACACAAAAATACAGAGGCACTTTTGCAAGAAAAAAGCGAGCCGAAATGTGAATTTAAACCCAAACGACCAGAACCAATGAGAATCACCAAAATCGTAGCAGACGACGGAGGGCGGGGCTTTGTAACCATATATAAAAGTATTTTTATTTTAATATCTAGGTGCCTCATAGCATATTGAGTCGAAACATATTAATCTACATGATCTCTACTAATTGTGTGAAAAATAGCTTTTTTTTTCCTCTCACGTTTTCTATTTTTCCTGGCGAAAATAAAATCGTCCAAATTAGCACCTGAAATGACCTAGCTTTCCGTACAAGGTAGTTACTCTGGCAGAGGCAGCGCCATCTGGAAAAGTGAAATTTTTGTGCCACTTTCCGTCAGCGGAGATCTAGCTCCTTAGCCTATAGACTCCATGTAAGGTAAGAAGCAACCAGAGTGAGATTTTACCCTGGGGACAAAGATTGAGCCCCCTGTGAGGAATAGGTTCCGTTGGGCCGATTGTATGGTGCGATTGGAAGGAAAATACTGATAAGGAAGGTTGTTAGGAACTTGTTCTCAGTGGATAATGGATTTCTTAATCTTTTCAGGAAAAAATAACTTCCATTCTACTCTGGTTTTACTTTTAAGAAACTTGAAAGAAAGTAATGAAAGGAAAATAGCGCGTCCTTTAGGACGCATGAGGTTTCAAATATCGGGTCCTTTTTGCGTATCACGCGTCTTTTTCGCGCTATAGCGCGTCAGCGACACCCCTGCCAAGTGATGAATAGCAGAAAAAAACTTTTTTGGTAAAGAATGTAGGTAAAGATGATAAATATCTTTTTAAAAAAAAAATGGAAAACCATAAAAATAGATTTTTTGGTATTTTAGTGTATGCCATTTGCTTTAAAAAAAAAATACTCTAAGGTTGGAAAAAGTGCTGTTTTTCAATCCTGGGGGAAATCGTATATCTAATATATGAAATTTCATTTGATGAGCGGTACTTAGCATTAAAAAAAAATCACGTAAGGGGTATACAGAGGTCATAGGTTGGAAACTTTACACATGAACATCCCTCTTTAATTAAAGGTTTGAGTTTTCATTCTATAATCTAGACAATTAAATTGATCACGAAAGTAACAAAACATTAAATATGTCCCAAGAATTTTCCATCCAATGTCACCCCCAGAAAACATTTGATATCTGGAATTCAATGTGGCCACTGCACAAGATATTCAGTTATCTGGCATGTCAACATTTAATATGAATTCAGTATCTAAAAATATCACCAAAAAAAAAAGTTTTTAAAAGCACACAGCATCTATTAAATCTTCCATTGAAACAAATTACTTATTTTACAATCAATGAATTTTAGAGATTTTAGTTCATTTTATTCTATGAGCCGAGTAAATTCGGAAAATCACGGACTTTAATCTTTACTTTATTGGTACCACCATCTAGTGGGAATTTTGCTGAACCTCCTGTAAATATTAGTGGATTGTGTTGAAAGTTACAGAAATTGTAATAAACGCCGTATCAAATGCTTAGTACAGGCCTTGCTTATAAGCTTACTAAAGTTACAGTAAACCTTGCTAAAGATATTTTCGACATACCACCGTAACTCATTTTTTGATGTTGTGTTGGAATTTCTATATCGAACTGTAATTTGAAATTTGTTATAAACTTTTTCCATTTCAGATGTTTCCCATTACACGTTAGAAAACTTGTAGTGTAAAACTCAACACTTGTACAAGGGTAATTTTTTAAGTAAGAACCGTTCGCGCATCCAATCGGGTGAGGTCAGTTCAAGGTCGGCAACTCTTGGCGGGTCCCCCACTACACAGCCATTACGTTTCAGGTCTCTGCCAGTGCTGGTTGTGTAGTTTATACTGCATAGTTTGTCACCATGTCTATCAGTAATCCTGCCGATTGTGAAGTGCGTTCCGTTATTTGGAGCTCTGAATGCAAAATCCATCGTCCGTCCTGCTGAAATTCAAGAACAAAAACGCAACTGGACCATTTTTACTGGAAAGTACTGAATTATTCGCCTTACAGCTCAGACTTGGCACCATCAGCCTTTCATCTCTTTCCGAAACTTATAGCATTTCTCAGTGGGAAGCGTTTGGAAAAAGACGACTTGGTTAAAGAAACGTTTGCGAACTGGTTTAATGGTCAGGCAGCAGGTTCTTTGATGAAGGGATCCAAAAGCTGGTGCCACGGCTTGACAAATGCTTGAATGTTGATGGCGACTATGTTGAAAAGTGATAAAATGTTCATATTTTAGTTTTTGATATAATTTGTGTTATTAAATCAAGTTTCTTTTACTCCATTACAAAACAGTTCTTACTTAAAAAATGACCCTCGTATTATATATTTTTGTCTTTAAAAGCTTATTTTATAGCAGGTATTAATGTAATATTGCATCACACTAATTTGTCTAAAAGTTAATACTGTATAAAATTTTGTACTCGTAGTTATTCCACAACTTTTTCACGCAGTCGGGATTAAAAGAAAAATTATATATCCACTTTGCGTGTACGTATTATATTAGTTTTTGTTTAAGCCTTTATGTTGCTTTCATTTCTTGCTGTGAACTGTGCAACTTGGGAAATAAATGTGCTTGTAAATTTTATAGTTTTCTTATTAGTTACTAATGGTTATCAAAGGGGTTTGCAATGAAAACATATTGGGAACCACTTTTACAGAAAGGAAAATGTTTTACAAATTTCTCCACCTTATCCCAATTGGAAGTAAGCATATTTGATCTAATGTCACAAATATGTCTTAAGAGATCCAATAAAATAAAAGCGACGTCATAAATAAAATTAGTTTTAAAACTTTCATCTACATCCAACACCAACTAATTTTAAAGGTTTTATGTCTACACTGTAAAAAATCCATATTTTGCGACTTCATAAGACTAAAATTTAAAAATTAGAAAAGAGTTATTTATCTTTCATCAGTGATTTTTTTTGTCATTAAAATAGTTACAATATTGCAAACATGGGTGGGAAAACTGCACCACAGCAAGAGCTTGCACCTTAAGGAACTTTTTATCCTCTTAAGGCCAGTTTTGGTTTTTGCAAAAGTACTGCTTTGAAGACTCGAATCCCAGCAACTCCGCCTTCATCCTTTTCTCCCCGACCACAATAGACTTTACCGATTCGTTACTTGATTTATCAGGTCATGTTCAGAAATTGTTTTTAGTCTTTGTGATATCATGCTCTCCATCAATGTGCTCTATATTTAGCTGCGTGGACTACCCGATTAAAGATTGCAAACTCATTAAAACTATGTAATTTACAGTTTAATTATCACCAAATTTAATTTTCAAAAAATGTGTTGAGCACTTTATTTGAAAATAAAATTCTCCGAAGTAAGAGTCGTGCTGTTGTGCCAACTGTGATGTTACCTCAGAAGTTCTGCTTCTACAGGGTGCGACAGCATAACTTCCTTTTCTCAAAGCACAATGAAAACTATTTTATGAATCGTTAATTTTCAATTTTTTAAACTGATAGATATACATCTAAAGTTTTGTTTTACGTAGTTGTGAAAATCAAATAAGGTAGGTAGCGCCAATGCCTCCCATTCCCCATACATTTTAGCTGTTGTAGTAGGGTTGTTGGACAGTTTGCATAAGAATGGGGTTTCAAAAATCCTTACAAGAAAAACCGTAAGGGGTTTAAAGCGTGCTAGTCACCCAAATCGCGGAACATTCGTTTCAACACGCAAGTAGGTTTTAACGGAAAATGCACGCTCCTCACTGTTTCTAGGCATGATGGTGAAGATCAAAGTTGGGATCAAAACTTTAGAACCATCCTTCTAGGATGAGATCACTCCCGTCCAACATCAACCTTTATGTCACAAGCGCATTTTAAAAAAGGAAGTTATGCTGCCGCACCCTGTAGAAATGTGTATGATTTTTTCCTCTGTATTTTCTACTTTAAAATCTGTTTAATATTTTGCCTTATATTTTTTTATAATTCCAATGATAAAAAAAATTTAAGCATTTAGTTGGAATCTTTGAATGATTACCAATTTTAATGGAACTAAACTACTGAACATGCATGATGCATGTATGTTTTTTTTTTTTTTTTAGAAAATTCTACCTCTTATAGCGACCATTCGATATTATAAAGACCTTTTTCTGTTGGACGCAGATGGTCGTTATATCGAGTGTCGACTAACTGATTTGTAGAAATAGAATTATGTATAAAAAATATCACTTTATTACAGTGAAACTTAGATATCTCGACACCCCAAGGGAACACGAAAACATGTAGAGATAAGCCGATGTCAAGTTAGTGGTTTCGTAATGTCAATTGCTAATATTAGTCTGCATTTGTTGTTTACTTACCATTCAAGTTATAAAACCCAATTCCAGTGAATGAAATTATCCCCATTTATTATTTGCCTATTATTATTATTTTGAAAAGTTATACATTGCAAATAAATAAGTAAACATTGTTTTTCAAATCAAAATACCTCATGAGAAAAAAAAATCCATAATTTTTGTTTGTGTTTGTTTGAACAGAAAACATCAATTCCTCAATGCTATTGAGCTTTCTAATTTGCAATTCACTTTTTTCTTGTGTTCATAGAAAGCTCATGATGACATCTACAGCTTTCAATGCATCGCGCCTACACGGAACTGCAACATTATCCATTTTCTGCATTTAACGGTTTATCAGTTTGATTTATAGCTTCGAAGGGAGATATCAGTGTCTTCTAGAGATCCTGAAGTGGTCAGTTCAGAGTGAATATTCACATATTCCTCACAAATCAAATGGTGAGGCTCCTCATGGTACTAGGGGAATCTTCCAGGAACACTTACCAGAAAAAACTGATTTATTGACAAGAAAACATCACATGTAAAGAAAAAGTAAATAAGAATATGAAATGGGGGTTGACTTACAGGAGCTCCTGGAAATTGTGTGTCAAGTCGGAGAGTTTTTCGCCCGTTGAAATTAGCTTTGGGCCAACCATTAAGGGAGGAGAATGTTGACTTACCGAGGTAGTCGACTTCACCACATTTCGTGTATTTTTGCGAAAAAAAAAAAGAAAAGAAAATAAATAAAAATATAGTGTCAATATATACTTTTTAGTTGGGGGGGGGGGGGATTATGCATTATGAAGCATTTTACATTATTAAATGAATTTTTACTACAACCAATCATTTTTAATAAGCTGATTTTTAGAAAGAGTTATAATGTTTAAAGAATTCTATTTTGGGTTTCTTACATTTATTTTCTTTCATTAGTTTATATATGTGGTAGTTAAAATGTGTTTTGATTTCAATGTACACAAAATTCTTCATGTGCACATCCATGTTCTTGTTTTATTCACATTTTAATTTATTTTCTTTCAGTAGCCATTTTCTTTAATCCTGCTCACACCAGATAAGCTTTTTAAGATAATAAAATTCAGATTTGAAAACTGCAATTTGTTTCAGAATTGAAACTAGTCTACAGTTGTTCGAGAGATGTAACTCATCTATATGTTGAAAAAACGAACATTATTGAAGCAGAATATTAAATTTTTAACATTAACGTCAACTTAGCAATGAAAATATTTTACCTTTATGGAGAACTGACAATATTATTAAAAATGAAATCTATATTTATCTACACTACATATAAAGATGAAGGATAATGTTAATGTAAGTTTATAATCTGCTTGTACTTTATATGCCATTTTAATCATTTAACCCTCTGGCTGCGTATCCCGCGATTTCCATAGGCAGCGCATAAAAAAAAAAAAGAAAAACACAACTTTTCGCCTTATTTGCCCTTTTTTGCGATTTTTTCCGGGGAACGGGAAAAGAACGGTTTGCAGAGTTTAATAGAATAGTCTAAAAATTATCTATCCATGCAATAACTGCAAGATTAGCAAAAATTTTTACTTCTGCGCTGCTCGTGGAAATCGCGGGATACGCAGCCAGAGGGTTAATAGTGAATAGTCTACATAATTTTATTTAGTACAGATAAAAATTCTTTGCTTCCTTGCACAATATATAAGCATTTATAAAATTCACCGACCATCGGATAAAGGACTATACCTTTTCAGCCACTAACATCCTTCACATCATTACGTTTTGTGTGCAGAAATTTACTGCGCACTCTACCTAGACTTCCTTAGGTCTTAGCCCGTTGGCTGATTTGGCCAGTGACGTGCATGATATGGGGTTTAAATTGAATGGATTTATTAGATCCAAAATATTTTTCTCATTCAATTCTACAAATTTATTATGGTTAAATTAAAGATTTGTTATTTATAGTGCAATCAATAATAAATGATCATAATGATCATCATGCCTTGAATAAAGTATTATTTAACTTGGCGAATTGGCTTTTTTTTTTTTTTTTTTGCTCCAAAAATAGCAATTCATTTGCTTTAAAATGCTTTATTGCTATTCCCATCCTTGTGCAAGTGAAACCACTGACCTGAATCTTGGATTTTTGTTTTGCAAGTCTCATTTCTCAGCTTCAGCTCTTTTGTCCAACAACATGAGTCTTATGCATAATATGTCCAACACCGTGGAATTGTCCTGAAAATGGTTGGTAAGAATATGAAGCAATTATTAAAACTACTGAATTTGATGATTTTATGCAGAAAATCTGGATCTTGGTCGTGGAACCCTTAGAATTGTTTGGAAAACAAAAAGATGGCATGTTAACCATGTATGGATAATGAACATTTTGGGGGTATTGTTTCTAGAAGGGGTTTTTACATGCAAACTAGTATGTAAATTTCATTGAAACGTATTTCAAGCTGTGGCTTCCAGAATGTTTTTTTTTTTTTTGCAGGGACGGTGGTATCAATAAAGGTATGGTCTCTTCATTTTGGTTTTGCTCTATTAATTTTTTTCATTATAGGAAAATGAACTCGAGTGAGTGTTACAAGTGTCACAAGACTGGGCATTTTGCTCGTGAATGTCCAATGGCAGATGCTCGAGGTGGAGGTGGGTACCGTGGACGCGGAGGTGGAGGTGGATACCGTGGACGTGGTGGTGATTCTCGCTCTACGCCTAGAGGTAAATACATTTCACGTTAATGCTTTCATTAAATTTTAGTTTTGTTTTCTGCTGTAACGAAATGTGTGCATTATTCAAGCAAATGTGTTGTTGCATGTGTAATTTTCATCTTACAGAATGTTACTACACATTAGTCGTTTTTGTGCATCTAACAGATCCAAAGTTCCCAATAATATTATTTGTGCTTGTTAAATCCATTAGAAATGATAGTTGATTGTTCTATATACAAGTTTGTGTTTCTTAAAATATAACATATATATGGGTAGTTTTCCTTTTAGGGTGGTTTAAAAAACTGCTAAATTTACGGGATATTTTAAAGGAAAAGTGACTCCATCTGCCGAAGAAAAAGTTACATATTCGAAAAAGTTGCTCAGTTTCGCATTTAACACTTTACATAGATGTATTTTTTAAAATATATATTATCTGCTGTGTTCTTTATGAGTGTTCAGCAAAAAAGTTTTCTTGGTATTGCTTTTTCCTCTTATTTATTTTATTATTTATATATACGTATATTTTTAAAGCAAAAATGATGTAAATGGGGTAGAAATCCACAACATTTAGTGTGATTGGACAAAGAAATCCCTCCCCTTCTATTTGTAGCAATAAGAATGAAGGATGACCAGTATTCTTTGGCAATTTCAATGCATACTATCCCTATTGTTGCTCAAATAAAAGGAAAGAAGAAATAACGTGATTCTCGGAATTCAGCAGAAGCTTAAGATTGAAGAGTCTCTACATTCCCCTGGGTACTTTTCATGTTTTAGGTAAAAGAACGACAAAATTCATAAAAATGCATAAAAGCATTGTTTTTCCTTGTGGGTGGGGCGAAGAATGGGGAATGTCTACAGTCCTAAGAACTATACAATGTTTTTTTAATCACCTATGGGCTGTAAGAATTTCTATAATCAAGTAATGTGTATTTATTTTGTTAGCAAATAGTGTTATTTCCGTTTGTTATGTAGAATTTCACAAAGTTAAAAAATACAGAAGCAAATTAAGCCTTGATTATATCTAGAATAATTTACAATTAAGGGAGGATTGACAATTCTACCGAAAACTTTTACTTTTAATTTTGCCATCCCCTTTCCATGTACAAAATTTTATCATTTTTGTTTCTATTTTGTTGAAAAATTCTCCTAATTGTTGAGAGTTGGCTTGGGCTGGTTTTTTTTTTAAATCTGGCATAAAATATCTGCAATATTTCAGATTATTGAACTTGATGAATTAATGGAATGTTAAGTCTTCCACATATATTGCAAAGCCTACTTGTACCCGCTCACCCTTACCTCCAAGTGAGAAGTATTTGTCTTATTTAAATTTTTCCCATGTCTCTTTGTTTACTTATTTTTATTGTAGTTTTTAAATGTCAGAAAAGTCGTAGGTTTATAATTTATTCAATGTTATTTTACCATTTTTGAAATTCTTAAATGTTCTGTCATATGTTCTATTATTGAAATGTTCAGTCTTCTCTCATTCCTATACTAATTTTATATACAGTGGTACCTCCTTTAAGGGACATCTCTAATTGCGGGATGCTTTTTCTGGTCCCAGTCCCTTTGAATAGGGATTGTAATGAACCTCTGAATAAAAGACACTATTTTAGGGACATTCACAGAGAAAAAAATTCTAAAATTCAAGTTATTTTGATAAGAAACATTTACTGGAAACGGATGTTCTTATATTTTTATTTATTTATTTTTTTTCTTAAAATTAACTTCTGAAAGTTAGTAAGAGTCCTAGAAGCATGAACAAAGAAACAAGTGTAATTTCAAAGTGCTCTCCAAAACCTACTTTAAAGGCTTTTCCTTCTTCTGTGTTACGGAATACATGTGTGCTCAGCATTGACACAGTACCCACCTATCAACAATTTTTTTATGCAAGGATTGGAAAAAGTACACTTAACGGAATTTTTACTGTATACCTCAAACTACAAAGTTAAAAACAAACCCATCTATTAGATTAATTTAAATAAATTTATGTAAGTTGCAAAACTTTGCCAATACAACATTTGTGCTAAAGTTTTAGTTTTTCAATGAAAATTTTAAATTTCACTAATTTGGACTTATATTTTGTATGCATGAGACGTTTTCAGTATATACGCTTTAAAAAGTTAAACTGAGTTAATGCACTATATGTGTGCATAAATTTATGAACCTCTGAGGAAGGGACAAAATTTCCAATCCTCTTAGCATCCCTTATTAAGAGGTTTTACTGTATTTACTGGACAATTGGGGGTAGGGCTCATAGGCGTTTTTAATCACCTATGGGAACTGTAAGAATTTCAATAATCAAGTATAATGAGTGAAGGCTATGTAAAGTCTCCAAACGGAATATTCCGTTAGGAAATTAAAATACCCTCCTTTAAAAAAAAATCCAACATCTGAAGGCATTTCTTAGGAAAACAAGCATTAAGACCAGGTTATCAGGCAAATGTCCTGCTCCACACTTCTTTGTAATAAGGTTAAATGTTTGATTCATGGCTTTATTTAAGCGTGTAGTTAGAGTTTCTACGGATTTCTGTCCCTTGCTTCCCACCCATTCTTTCTACCAGAGATCTCTGCATCTATCAAAATTCTTATCCTGCGAGGTTTCCTATAAATTTGCATCACAAAATGAGCAGCAAATTGAACTTAAAGCCTTAACACCTTCATTTTTTATTTTCCCTTTTAAATTTTAAACCACTCCATAACAAAATTAATGCAGAAGAGAATTTTTTTTATTTGGAATGAAAATTTTAATGAATTAAAATCATTGATTTTTATCTTTCATTAACAAGTTATTTTGGAGATTTGTACTATTTGTAAAAAATAAAATAAACCGTTTATAACGTTTAAAATGAATTTTCATTCTTTTCTGATTTGTATAGATATAATTTTTTGGGATCACTCTGACATAAGTTTCTGTATAGAAAATTGTTACCTTTGTTTAAGATTTTTCAATTATGTTGAAGGTTAAAAGTTATTTTATCATTTGTTATTAAAGAAATGTTTTGTTTACTATTATAATTTTTATTTTGAACTTGATTTTATATGAAACACTGGTAGTTATGTACTTTTGGTTAAGCACTAACTATGAAAAGAATAAGCACTTCAGTGTGTATAATAATGCACATAGACTATATCGGAATGTTTAATTTTGAGTCGTTCAAATTTACATTACAATATGCTAGAAATTATTTGTAGTCACTATACTATAATTGTTAACAATTTTATGTCACACTATCTAGCTCCTTGTTTCAACTGTGGACGAAGTGGGCATTTTGCAAGAGAATGCCGGGAATCGGATAAAACTTGCTATACTTGTGGAAAATCTGGACATATTAGCAGGGATTGTGAGCAAGATGAACGTAAGATAACTGTAAGTTTCAAGCCAAATTTACATTGCAATGTCATTGAGGTATAAGAGTTATTTATAAATTTAAATAAATTTCATCAAAGTCCTTAAAACTACATTGGTCTTTCTCTGTATCTTTGCAATTCCAAGATCTAGATGGTAACTATATTATCAAAGTAAGCAAGTCATAAAATGTTGCCATGATCATTCTGAGTTCAGATAAAAATGTTTTCTGCTTATTTGTAGATGTCTCGAAAAGGCAAGTCCATATTTTTATAGATTCTTGGAGTGTCCCAAGCAGTGTTTCCCAAACTTTCAACATTTTTGTGCAATCTCTTTCAGGGTTTGCGTAATGCTTAGTACCTGTTGTAAAAAAAATGCTATAAATAACACTTCTTCAAAATCCATAAAGGACGACTCCCTGTACTTTAATACTGTCACTCAAAAACTCAGATTTTTTTTTCTTTAACCTCTTATCACACAGTCATTTTGGGTTTGGGAAAATTAAAAAAGAAAATGAATTAATGAAAATAAGCATTTCAGACAATTTCTAAATATTTGGGGGGAAAACGGCGATATAATGACAGGGTTCCCACCAAGTCACTTTTTTCACCTAAAATCACTTTTTTTTCATTGGTCACTTAGTCACTTTTTGTAGCAAATTGTCACCTAAAATCACTTTTTTTTTTGCATTGGTCACTTAAAGTCACTTTTTGTAGCAAATTGTCGCCTAAAATCACCTTTTTTATGGGGTATCTCATAAAGTGATAAATAACCACCAACCTTTTCTTATAAACACCAGGAAAAGTACAAATGCCAGGAAAAATGCTAATAAAATAGTTTCCACAAAGCTACTTGCCGAAGCAAATGAAAAGTTAAAGGAGGGCATTAGAAATCAAGATTTTACAGAAATACAGCTTGCTCGGGCAATGATAGAAGGGGCTAAATCTATAAAAGCTGGTGAAGATGAGCACAGAGCAAAGGGGCACATAAAATTGAAAAAAAAAAAATACAGAAGAAAAAAATCTTCCGTAATCACAACATTTTTTCAAAAGAAATCCAAGACTGATTAAATTGGAATTTTTACAGAATGCTGCCATTTATATACCAGGGGCGACAGTTCTCTAAATTTTTGAACCATTCTTTTCTGAGATTTTTGTATAAAGGGGAATCGCAACAGGCCTCCGGCTATCGTCGTCTCCCATGTTATCTCTGCGGAGCGGGTTTTCCACATCTCCTGCGTTTATTTTTTGGAGTATCCTTATGCGATTTTTTGCATATGAAGCACCAAGGAAAGCTTTTTATCTTTGTCTTTCGAATTTTGAAGTTCGGAGTAAAACTTTTTCAGAAATGAGAAAAATACTTGCGTTGCTAATAAAGCGCTCTCAAATACATCTTAATCAAAATATCAAAGAAAATGAGTCGGTCTGGCTGCTCCCTCCCCCCTATAACTTTTGAAGGAATTGTCAGATTTGAATTTTTTTTTTTTTTTTTTTGCTTTCGAGAGATCTCGGCAAAGATATGTCATTCCATGAAGTAAAAGACAAAATTTACACTGTTTAGCAACTGAATCCGCAAACAGAAGTTCATTCCGTTAAATTTAACAGCTGGAAACTCAAAAACAAAAGTAGTAGATTTATTGCAAAAAATTGAGAATTTATTCACTGCTTTGCAGCGCCCTCTGGATTCGTAGGGATTTTCGACGAAGAGAAGGGAAAGGGGCATCAATCAACTGTCATCCTTCAGGCAAAAAGTGATTAACGGTTGATTTACTACAGTTTACGTTAGCGGGAGTTTCCAGGCAATGGACAGACATACAAGTCGAAATTTTACTTTACTAAATTAAGAAAAGTTTTTAAGCATTCCATTTAGGTAGAAAAAACCCTACAAAAATGTATATACATGTATTATGTGCATTTTTGATATAATATGAGAAATCGAAATACAATAAATGAGTAAAATAACGGATAGAAGAAAACGTAATAAACTTCTTATAAATTTCAATTTAATCATACTTTTTAAGTGCTTTTTTTAAAAACATTTTTAACAGCAATAATTTTCAAAAAGAGAAATGTGTGTGAGTGTGTTTTAAGAGGATACTACAATTTTTAAGAGATACAATACTGTAGTTTGACTAGTTGGTTGAAAAAGCAAAATATTCGAAACCCGAATATTAATTCATATTAAAAATGAATGTATAATATTTACAAAGAAGGCAGGGGAGTAAAAAAATTGCACCTGACTGATTTTATGTTACAAGCTCATTGATAATACACAAAGTTTAAAAATTCTGTTATGACAATTTTTTATTTAGGCAAATATTTAACGTTCTCAATGGTATATTCATTTGTTTACGCTTCAGTAAGTTTTATTTATTCATATTCATTTTTTTTTATTTAAAACAAAGTAACACTTTCATAGGTTAAAAACAGAAAAAGATATTTGTGGACATCAAACATAAGATTCTACTTTATAGACAGTACCGCTCATCCAGAGGTGCTTTCCCCCTCCCCCCTCCTTAGACCATATAGTAACTAGACGAGCCCTTCTATTCACTCGCCATTGTTAGTTCCCAAGCAGGAATAGTGGGGACCAGTTTGACTGACAGGGGTCGGAGATCAAAGCTTTTCGCCGTCCTATACCACGTGGGTGAGTCTTCTCAATTTCTGAAATTGCTTCTGATCTGTAAAAGAGCTGAGATTGCTTTCAGGCAAACGATCAAGACCCATTCTGTGCACAAAAGCACAAACCTGATTTATTAAACATAATAGCAATATTAACAATGAAAAGCGTAAATTTTAATTTTATTTTTAAATCTCTGGAGTATCGTATTCTTGATTATGAAGAACAAGAAAGTCATATATATAAATTAACTAAAGCAATTGTTGAGAAATACTTTAAAATATGACTACACCATTTCTAAAATAATATCAAAGAATACCAAAAATGCGTAACAAATACACAAAATTAATTTTATTTAAAAATCAAGAGCAATTTTCAATAGAAATTTAAACTATTTTTTCCAGTAGTTAAATTCCATTCTGCTTTATTAATAATGCCCGCCCCCTAAATAATAAATGCAACGTTGAAATTAAAATTTCAATAATATTAAATTTTAAAAGACATGAACGATGCTTGAAATATACTCGCAGAAAGGCCGAACGTTCGTTGCATCACCAAGTATACATATGTCTGTGTTCGCTCCAGTTTATTTTTTATTCTCTACTTTTAATAATGTAAGTAAAATTGTTAAATTTTCAGAATTATGTTTAAAATGCATTTCATGCTACCCCCTTACCAATATATTACATATATATTGTATTTCTGACTGTATTGCACAACACTTAGATAATAAATTAATTTATTCCGTTTGTTTGCAATCTTAGAACAAACTTCATCTTCTGTAATTCATTAAAAAAACAATCGCATTTTAATTAACGGTACAATGGGACCGTCCATAAATGATGTCACGCTTTTTTCCCAGTTATTCGACTCCCTCCCCCCTTTGTCACAAAGTGTCACACTGCAACATACCCCCTCCCCACCCCTTGTCACAATTTCACGAACCCCCCTCCCCCTCGAAGCGTGACATCATTTATGAATGTTCCCAATCTGATGTTTTCAGTCCTACAGGCTAATGTCACATGACTATTAATTTTAGATTTACGAACTGTATCGGAGCAACATTAAAGTTTTAACTGACAATTTTCTAAAGAAAATAATTTTTTGAACTTAAAAAATTTAAAAAACTATTTTCAAAACTAAAATTTTTTCTTCATGCTGTTGCTTTCTTTAAATTTATTTCAGATTTTGAAAAGAAAAACAGCTTAAACGCTTTTGTTTTTCCTTCCTTATTTTTCAATGAACTGAAAAAGAAAAGAATAGGTATATTTGATGTTTGGCTTATTAACGTAATATTACAAATGTTTTTACTTTTCGCATTGATATCTCAAGGGCAAGACATAATGAGGTTGAGGTCAGTTAAAAACCTTGTAAAAGCAATACGAATTGTATTCATTGCAAAGAGCTTTATTGTATGACATTAAGTTTCACAAAAGGGGGCAAGAAACTAACTCCTACTCTCAATGAGCTCAATATATAAGATCATTTTCAAATCACTATTACTAATTAATTATTGATAATACCAATAAAAAAACACTTGTCCATTAATCTATGAACTGTTTCCTTGCGTGTGATAGAAAATAATTGTGCTAAAATGTGTCTGTCATACAATAAGAAATTAAAATAAATCACTCTTCAAATCTCTACGAGAATTAACATGGCACGACGAAGCCCTCTCTCACCGTAGGACTCCGTCACCTGTTTTCCGGGGAAAGACTCCTGCTTACCGACCACGCCCCCAGACCTTGTCTATCTAGTTTATGGTCTAAGCCCCCCCTCTGCGCGATGGCGGCACCCTTCGTTGTACGGTGCAAAAAGACATGAAGATAGTGCGCGTCTTTAAAAATATTCAGTTTTGGAAGGAACTGCTTCCAAAACTACAATATTTTTACAAGAATTGCATCTTTCCAAAACTGATAAATCAAAACAAAAATGCCCATAAGAGAACCAACCATTTGTTGATAATGTAAATACGTATATTTTTTGATATAATATGTAAATTCTTTTTCTGTCTTTTAACTTTGACAAAAAGCTGAAACTGCCCATTATATGAAATAATTGCTGTTATTGTCATTTTTGTTTGAAGATTGCATGCATTGCACGTTGATTCTTCAAATAGTTAAACTCTATTTTCGAGAGATTAGTATCTATTATTTAAAACGAATTAACAGAATTAAAAAATTCATAGTAGAAAATCAGATCAATCAAATGTTTTCCGAAAATGGAAAATGCGGAGGGACTGGCGGTGGGACTGTTGGCTACATACAGCATTTTGATTTGAAATTAATGAAAGAAGGCAGGGATGGTTGTCAAGGGGGCTGGAGGAAGAGCTAGGACTCCACCCCCGCCCTATACACACACACTGGACGCAATCTTTTTTTTTTTTTTTTCCACGGTCAGAGTCTGTTTGTGTGGACAACAAATTCAACCAATTTTAATGTCACCAAAGATATCCTGATATACGTTTTATGTCCTGAATTTCCAAAAATTTCAAAAAAAAAAAAAAGCCTTGAATCCCCCACCTCTTTTTTTTTCCTCCAACATCATTAATGGACGTCCAAAATTGCGAATTTTCGAACCGAATTTAGGAAAAAATTCTGAAGACAGTCTAATATACGTTTTTAAAGCTTTAATTTTAAAAAAGTCCCCCCCCCCTCCCCCCCCGCAGCACCTTCCACCCCTCCCCTTCACATCCTCGAAAATCATTAAAGTTGTATTTTTAGAAAAATGTCAAGTGTTTTTAACGTCACCAAAGATTGCCAAATGTGAGTTTTATGCCTTGAAACCCTCCTAGGTCTAACAGCATCAATGGATGTCATTGTAAATTTCCGAAAAGGAGAATGAAATTCTGAATTCTGCAATTTTTTTTTCATTTTTTTCACAATTTTTTAATTTTTGCGTTTTTCGAATTTAAATTTCTAAAATTTTCGGGGGAGATTCCCAGGACTCCCCTCTATTTATGCTATAATATACTTATGATCAAATTTATATTGATAATTTGTTAATTGTCTTCTTTAAGCATATATATCGCAATTTCTACCGAATTGTTTGCTCATGTTCTAACAATGAGCTCTTTCTATACCAGAAGCTGGACTCGTTCATATATATATCATATTATTAAACAAGCAATTCTTATATATATATATATATATATATATATATATATAAATATATATTGAGTTCTCAAAAACGACTCTAACGAATTGGATCAAATTTTATATTTGGGTCAGGTTTTGTTTTTTAAATTTACCTATGTAATTGTCTTCCCCGAAAAAACGCTATTTTACACACACACACACAAAAAAAACTACATTTTTTTAATAATGCAATTGAGGTACTTGTTAACAGTGTATAAACGTCATCCGCCATAGATATTTTATTTCAATTGAGATAGCAATACATTGAGTAGCAACACTTAATTTTTAATTTACCTTTTGTTGATTGAAATTTGTTGTTGTTACCATTTGTGGGCATTTTAGCCCAAGAAACCCATTGAAAAATAGTTAAATAATGATGCGCATAATTTGAATATCAGAAGGTCTATGCTACTGTGTAAGACTCACTGTGTGTAACAAGTTTAAATAATAACATGATAAAGTCGAAAATCGTTATGGTGAACAACCTGGCAAGGAAGTACATAACATAGGCATGTACCTATAGTCACTTTTTGGGTGCAACTTTAGTGTTAGGGGCCTAGTTTACGACTTTTTTTGGTTGGAGAAGGAATTGTTGGTCACAATTGCAACTAGTTATTTTGTGTTTGATGTGTAGAGCTTGAGTTTGTTGTGTATTTGGAAAGTTCTGGACATATCTCTCTTTTGGGGACATCTTTTGTCGTCAACCAAAGTAAACTGCCAACCGGCCCCTGCACTAAAGTTGTTCCTTTGCCATGATAGTGCACACATCTCAAGGTCAAACTTACGAATTTAAGATCATCGGTTTTTATCCGTGGCATATTGTTTGTAGAATTTTCCAGAGTAAAGCAACCAACTATGTTAACAGGACTCCTCCCATCCCAAATGAAATTTATCGACATGTCCGCAGCATAGTTTGAAGAAAGTATTACGTTAAGACCTGATGTCACCATAGTGAATATAGGTTTTTTAAGTACAAAAACGTATAACTAATGATAAGTAAACTGTAAAGTAAAAACCTTAATATAGCATATTTTTAGAAATGAAATGTTGAAATAAGGGTGTGGACATGTTTTTTTTTTTTTTTTTTTTTTTTTTTTTTTTTTGTTTTACTTAAATGAAATTTTAAGTTCATATGTAGGTGGGATTGCAAAACAATCATATTCATTATATGTAATGCAAAGTGCATTGGCTAAATAGGTGTCAAACCTTATATCAATTGATCGGAATAGGCAGAATTATAGGTAAATTACTCCTGTTCATATCGCTTCACAAAATTTTAACCTTTAAATGACTCGTATAAATAAATATTTATATGCTAGCACCCTCAGAGTCGCCTCAGGTGAATGACTATGGGGGAGGCCTATGTCCAGCAGTAGACTTCTTAGGGCTGAAATGATAATGCTGCTGAAACATTTTATATGCATCTACTCAATATATCTCTCATATCCTCGTATCTTGGAAAAAGCTCTAATAATCGGCATGGAAATTTATATTTAGTAAACACTTTAATTTTCCAAATTTATTTGAATAAATATCTGAGCTAAGCTTGGTCACCCAAGTACTACATATATATTAAAACGATAAATTATATATAATAACTATATATCCTATATATACATGTATACGTTTATAAAAACAATCAAGGTGCTACCAAACTGTTACCACCCCTTAAAACTGAAAAACAGTAATTCACGTAAAGGTTTCGTTTGGATGATTTTGCATCTTGAAGCTCCACTACTGCATTGAAAAAGGGATTCCAAACAATCCCAAAACATATGTCTGCATCTTAATGCTCATTTGTGCTTTCTTTACGTGAATAATTGTTTTTCAGTTTTACTAGTGCACAAAGTTCATTGATTTTATTTATCATACACCCCTTATTTTTTACCTCTTCACGGTCAGCGTTTAGAGCAGATATATCATAGCAATTTTGTTATTTAGTATATTTGCTCCTTCCGTCTAATCAGAAATTAAGACTTTCGGATGTTTTTTCTATTCTTGTTGTTTGTTATAAACGCACATTTTCATAGTGTGTTAATCACACTACTGTGAAAAATCACTTTCTTTGCATGACCTCTTTGTCCGTCAGTATAAGGTCGATTTTGCACTTAATGTCCCTTTCCCACACAAACAAGCGAGTGCGAAAGGCAGAAGTAAAAAGAAAGTTTAATGCTAAGAAAGAAAAAAATATCTTCAGATTATGTCCGTAAAAGACCCCCCCCCCCCCCCCATGCGCGATTGCGCACCTGCTCCTCAAAAAGACCCAAGGCCGTATCCTGAAAGCGCCGACAGGCCCCCCCCCCCCCCCCACCACCACGAAATCCAGAAAATTTTTGCAATGTAGCATATATTCCTAGCTGAAACTTTCCTCTACACTAGTGTTTCAAAGTCAGGCCCCCCCCCCCCCCCCCAAAAAAAAAAATCTGACTACAACCTTGAAAAGACCCCCCTTTCCTAAAAATGCCAATTGCAGTTGTTCAGTTGACACAGCAAAATGGAATTTCGTTTTGTTGAAATTTATTCACTAAATGTCCAAACATTTAATAAATACGATTTTCGTTTGTTAGTATTTAATAAATTAAATATCGCAATTTCTTTAAACAAACTTACAGAAATTCATTCCACTAGTATAATTTGTTCATGCACATCTGCTTAACGCATACGTTAATTGAATCGTTTAAACATATAATATTCATTTCATCGCATGATGTACTACTGCGGATTTTTTTTCCCCTTGTTAAAATTAATATGAACCGGTCAAGAATAATATTCTACATCTACATTAAGGCTAAGGGGTGGGAATGGAATTTTTAAGAATTTCAGACATTAAATTGAATTAAAGTTTAAAATAAAGTTAATTTAAAAACATTTAAAGCAACTAACATCACCAACGAACAAGCAAAATAGGCACCGCTCTTGTATCTCCATATTTCCTTTGAAACATTCTAACAAAGAATCAAAACCATATGTCACATTTTTGAAGATTCCTAAATGACCGGATGTATGCGAATCAATTGTACGCCAGTGAAGGAAGATAATGAAGAATGCCCCAGAGGATATGAGGAGTGCGAACAGGGAAAAAAGGGAACGTGTGGGGAAAACCAAATCAGGGAATTTAAACCAAAACAAAAAATCCCCAAATTAGCTTTGATTGCAGCTCCATCTAGATGTCAGAATTCGCTACATCCAGAGCTTTCAATTCCCCTTAACATTTAAAATTTTTGAGCATTCCTACTGTATTGAATTTTTGCTTTTCAAGGTCTATTCTATCATATCATTTTCATTTTTAGCCTTTGAATGATTTGCAAGTAAAAAACTTTTTGCTACAGGATAAGTAAGCACTTAAAGTGTACTTTTCGAGTATTTTACTTTTGGTATCTGTACTTTCTAAATTAGCTTTGGACAAAGGATTATAATCAAAATCATTTCTTGCAGAATGATTTGAACAGAATGCATTTAATTTAGCGATTTCCTTGCTTGATTTAACTGGGCATTGATCCTTTTCCTGTTTTTTATGCTTATAATTGATTTTATTTGCTTTTTTAGTGGTCAACCAAAAGATTTTTATTTTTACTTGCTCTAAAATATGTAATTTGACATAAATATAAAGGATATTCAAATTAACTTTATTTCTGTAGTAATTCCAATGAAAGCAAATTTTGAAATATTAAATTTTTTTTCTCTTTTGAGCACTTGCATGCATTTGAAGTACAGTAAAATCTATAAAGTTGCCCACCTTTGTAAGTTGACCACCTGTTAAAGCAGACCACTTTTTTCAGGAACGGAATCAGCCCTTCACTCTCTGTAAGTTGACCACTAAAGTGCTGCACCGCAAGTGGTCCACTTACACAGGTTTCACTGTACTTAGCTTTGGTGTTTTAATTTTGGCATCAAAGAATATTCTGAATTAAGTTTTTCAATAAAGGATTAAAATATTCCTTGTATATACATACCTTTAATTTATCTAATTGTTTCAAATATTTTAATATAAATAAGGAATGAAAAATTTGAAAGTAGGGGTTTGAGATGGGCAAAATGTGTGTCTGTCGTCCCCCTCCCCAATAACTTTTGAGGAAATTGGCCCATTCCTGGCCAAGATCTTTTGAATAAGATTATAAAAAAAAAAAAAAAATTCCTGCCATTTTGCTGCTTTGAGGCAACTTTTTAAAACCCTGAAATATCTGATAACTGTTTTTGATATTTGTATTTTATGTTCTGTATTTCATTGTTCGGTAGTGCTACCAGTGTGGAAAATCTGGTCATGTGTCCCGTGACTGTCCTGGAGCAGACCGGGATCGTGAAGAACGCAAATGTTATTCATGTGGCGACACAGGACATATTAGCCGAGACTGCCCCGAGGGTGGAAATTCTGCTGAAGTGGATGAGACTGTTTGTTATCGGTGAGAATCAGTTGATGCTCAAGTTGGGATAAGATTTATTATTCTATTGAATTTTATTAATAAAGCTTTTATTAGTTATGTGTATCTTTTTTATTTATAAATATTGCAATTTAATGAGCTTTTGTGTTAGAAAATTAATTTTTCATTCTTAAATTGCATTTTTACTGAAAATTAAACTCTGGATTTTAAGAGTAGCTAAAGCCTATAAATGTTTTTGCATCTGGCTTTATTGTATTCTTGACAAGCAATATTAATCTTTTAGAACAGCGGTTCCCAAAAGGAGTTGCTCAAAACCCTAGGGATCTCAAAGCGCCACTGGTGTTCTGTGCGTTTGGCTCTATTGTGGTAGAGAGTAGAAAAGGCGCTAAACAACATTCACAATAGGGCGTCCAAATGAACGGATCTGATAATATTGTATTGTGTAGAAACAGACTGGCAACATAAAAGCGAACAAGCAAAAACTCATGGAGTTTTTCAAATTAACTACATAGATAGACATATTGATTGCAATAAATGTACCGACATATTATGCACCCATGGGTGCTGCAGCTATGAAAAATAAAGGGAACCAAATAAAACATATTGCAAATAAATTTGAAAGCAATAGTTGTATTAAGTGTACTTGACTTATATAAGGGAAAAAAGTATTTAGGTAAAAATTAAAACATTGAAATGAAGGAATAAAAAAACATTGAACAACCCTATAGTACCACTTAGGTTTTCTCCCGAGCAAGTTTATAATTTCAAGTTTGCAAGTTCATAATTTCTAAGCAACATACTTGAGGAGTTTCGGTTCTGTGAAAAGAAAGTTGATTGTTTAGGGTTCCATGGAGGGAAAAAAGTGGGAGCCCCTGTTTTAGAAGATGCAATATGTTTAACTGTTAATTATGATACTGTCAATTCCCTGCTTTAGTAAAGTTTGCTCTGCAGTGTTAATCAAAACATTTTGCATAATTTTAATAGATTCTGAAGTACTTTTAACAATGCTAATCTGACTGCATATTCTACTCGACAATGTGTTCTCATATATAAGCATTTTATAATAAAAACAGCAACCTTTATATATTATTTATATCCTTTTCCTTTTGGATCTTTTTTAATAACCTTTTCCTTTGGACATACAAACTTGCCATTAACATGCTTGTAAAAGTAGGATTTGGCTCTTATTGTGCTTTTGATATTAAGTAACACCATTTGAGTGGACCAATCTTTTCCCCCTCCCTTCTCAATCTTTTCCCCCTCCCTTCTCTTTTTTCATTTTATATCATTCAGAATTAATGCTTCAATAGCAATGCGGCATGGATAACTTTTGCTTTTGATAAATTTTTTCGCTGCTTTTGTTCACATCTTATTTTCACTGTTCTTGCTACTGCTGTGTTTATTTGGGATAAATGTCTTTAGATGTCGTACTGTTCTTGCTAAACTATTTTTCTTTTAATTTTCATATGCTTCTAAATGTTAATGAATTTAATTTCCTTTCTTTAAAATTGCTTGATGTATCCCTAGTATTGTGTATATATACTGTACTTAATCTACAATTGAAAATTGTTTCTTTTCCTTTTAGATTGTATTTCAATTAAATCTAGCTAATGCAAATGCTCTCGGCAAAACCACTTTTGTAACAATTTGTTTCATATAAGCTAAGTAATTTAATAGAATGTTCAATTATATTTTTAAATGCCTAACGTTTTTCAAGCAAACACTATAATGCTTTGTTTCCCCTTTCTCCTCTTAATTAATACTTCAATATCTGAATCTTATTAACTTAGCATACAATATATATTTTGGAAATAAAATATTATAAAAGAATCTGCTCAATGATATTGATTCAAAAATTTTCTGTATTCTTTCCTTTTAATTTAGTCTTAATTTAACATAATTTTACATATTGTAAATTTCACGTTTTCACTAAAAGTGACTTGGTATACCTCAATTATAATTATCAGTTTTTAAATTGTTATTCTCTGATCAGATTCTATTATATGTGCTTGTTCTTTTTAACTTTCATACTATTATCTTTTCTGTATTCTTGCTTGCATAAGGTTTAATTCTTTATATTATCTAAAATTTCCGACTTAAATTGCCTGTTCTCTACGCAGGTGCAATGAAAGAGGGCACATTGCCCGTAACTGCCGTTCGAGCCGACCTAGTAAGTGCTACACATGTGGAGAGGTTGGCCACATTGCTCGTGAATGTGAAATGAAGGCATAAGCCTCCCACCTGCCCACGTTGCAGCCTCTGGTGTCATTGAGAAATTGGTCCACACAATTTGGTGAGCGGGGAAATAAGCTGCTCCTGTGTTTATCTTGACGGCCTAGTTTTGGCTTGTAAGCCTTTTTCCCTGCTGGTATCTTTGATTCAAGTATATGCTGTCATGTCTGGAGAGCAGAAAGTAATGCTTTTTGGGTTCAGAATGAATGCACTCAGTTCCAAAACTAAACAGGATGATGCACTTTTAGGTATCCTGTGGTTTCTGCCTGCATTAGATGATCGATTACATCATTTTATTCAAAGGACTGTTTTGTGGAATATATTCAAGGTTGTCATCGTGGGGAGGGATGGCATTCTACTATACTTTTGCTTTGTCTTTTTTCCTTTAAAAGTTTCTTTGACAAATGTATAAAACTGTCAATTTTAGCTCTTAAAAATTGAGTGTGATACAGGGCACGATGACTGCACTCTCTTGTAGTTCATAATTTTACCAAATGCTGTCCATCTTAAGTTGTGGCACTACAAATGTAGAGTGCATTACTATTCTCGATTTTATGAAGCCTAAAGTTGATTATTAGTTGATGTATGACAAATCATTCAGATATATGAATTACGCCTTATTTTTTTATAAACTGAATGTTGAATGCTGTGCAGTTCTAAAAGAAAAAACTATGCAGTTCATACAGCTATGCAATTCTCATGTTCAAATTTTGCACTTGTTAAGTGATGTCTTTAATCTGTATATAACTTATGGTAAGACATTGTTTTGGATAAAATTTTTATTTATGCTGTTTTGAGCTACTTAGTTTTGTAATTTAACTTAAATCATCCTGAAATATGGAACAATAATGCATTGTGCCCAGACTTATTTGTATTTTTATTCTATTTATTCGTTGTTTTTCAGATAAAGTGAAAGTCATGGTGGTGCTTACCTTGAAATATGCATGCTACTCTTGTCTGGTGACAATTTATAAAATTAAGCTTAGTTAATTCTTCCACCTGTTATGATTACTGCTTGAAATACCTTTATAGGTATTTTCATTCTTTTCTTTTTTTCGTACATCTTTAACGTTTTATCTACTTGTGAAGAGTGTAGGGTTTTTTGGTTACTTTTATGGCTCTGCCAGTATACTAATCCTCATCTGGTTGATGAACCAGTTGTAACTATTAGGAATACAAGTGGTTTGTTCATCAGTAGTCACATTGAACGGTTTTGCCTCTTCAAGTCTCAAGCTTCATGCTTGTAACACATGCAGTTTGGAAAAGAAGTTGTTTTGGTAGTACGAAGTTTTTATACTTATGAAGATTTATAGCTACGTTTCGAATTACAAGGGATTTGTTGGCAGGAGGAGGATATTGGGGTGTAAATCTAGGGGGCGTTGTTTCTTTGGAGAATTGGTTCATATGAGTGTACATGTTAATGCAAGACTCATTTGAGTGACACTTGAGCATATATTTATGTCATGCTTGAATAAATTATTTCATATGCTTTTACAAAAAGGATTTTAGAACAAAATTAGAAGATTTATAGCCATTATGAGCGCAAATCCAAAATTGAAGCTTAATTCTTAAATCAAATTGTTGATCAGTATTATGGGCGTTTCCAGATTCTTATTATCAAGGTTTGACTTAAATTTTGGCAATGAATATGAAGGTGATGTGTTAGATTTTGTTACATATTAAAGTGCTGCAATTATTTTAGCTATAATGTGCAGGACATCTACTTGCATAAATGTGTTGTGAAAATTTAGTTTAAAGTTGTTGGTTTGATAAATTCATACATCAGACATTAGTATTGTGCAACATGGAGTTTTTGTTCATTATGTGCCATGATTATGGAGAATAAAAGTTTTTAAAAAATAGAAAAAAGCTTCTGATGTCTTACATTATTTTTTTCTTTAAGCACTTGATTTTATGAATTAAATAAAAAGCTGTTTAAAAACTTATATACATACATTGTTAGTCCTATAGTGATACTGCCCATTTAAATTGCTGATCTCTATTTTCAAGACTGCATTATTTATTCTCAGTATTTTCTAATAGTATTTTGAGTGTATGAAATTGTTAATATTATGTGTACCTTAATTTTCATGAGTATTGAGTACTCTGAAGTCTAGTGACATTAAAATTTTCATTGTACATTTTTTAAATTAGATAAAAGTGACTTTGACTGAATGGTATATTTCTCTTTAAAAATCTAATTTTTGTATTCAAAAGAGTAAATTGAATAAATACATTGGTTGAATGTGTAGTTTTTTTTTTTCATGTGATGATACTAAGCATAACTCTTTCTGTTCCTTAAGAGATTTTATCCAATTCTGGGTTTGTCCAACTCCAGAGTGGTTAATCCTTTATAGAACATGGACTGTTTTTGCTCTCAAGGTTGTTCTTTTACAAACATGCTTTTTAGAAACTAGTTTTAATTATTTTCAATGCTTTAAACTTGTTTCAAAGTATTAATTTATTAAAATTGCAAATAGATTTGATATTTCCTTATTCAAACTCCTCAATACCGCAGATATTTCTAAATTTAAAAATAAAATAGCTCCATATCATTAAACTCCTAGATGAATTTATGTATTTGCAGTTTACTGGCTGGTGTTAATAAGTTAAAATAAACATTCCTGACAAGTACTTCATTTCTGTGTTTCTAATCGTATAACAAGTGTAACATTCTTTAACACATCCATCATGAACATACTGTTTTATAAATCTTGTACCTATTGCAGGGTTCTCGCGGTCCTCGAATTTTTATTCAGTGTTTAGCTGATCGCTGATCTAGCTAAACAATTCGGATGGTTAAATCTTGAACATGATTCGTCAGTTTCAAAAAATAGTTATTCAGCTGTTTAGCCGATTGCTGATCAAGCTAAACAATTCAGAAGGTTAAATCTTGAACATGATTCGTCGGTTTCAAAAAATAAGCGCACGGAAAGCACTGCCTACTCACTTTACCCAAGATCAGTTGTCAATATTTCGTGCGAGCAACCTTGTTTCTCCATTCTCCACCCTAACTAGGAAGAATAGCACTTTTACCCCTTATTCTCCTGACCCTAGATTTTTTTTTTTAATTTTTTTTATTTTTTACAGCTGAAATAAAGATTATTTAGTATCATAACCTTATTAACCTAATTAGTTCAGAAATTGGAGTTTTATAAAAGTTAACATATATGTTACTGCACTGGTTCATGGGGCTTGTTGTATTCGTGTTACATGATAACCTCTTCAGACTCCAGAACTAAACACAGACAATTTTGATGCAATTTTTTGGTTCTCGGATTTAAAAAATGACTACAAAATAACTACAATTAAAAAGTTTTTATTAATATTTAATCCCTAATTTATGTGTCTGTTGATGTTGATTAATTTCAAAAACAATTTTTTTCCAATTGCACCAACAGTTGTTAATAAGCAGTAATTTAAAATGTACCCAATTTTGTGCACTTGAAATGAAGAGGGTAAAGGCGGTATAAGTCAAAAAAAAATTATGCTATACACAACTATTTTAATTAAGTTTTTTTATAAAATACAAAAGTCAATGTAACAAAGAAAAAACAAAAAGCTGTATACAATACAATATTATATTTAATAGTGTGCTTGTTCAAAAAGTAATTCCGGTTCATCTTGATCTTCTACATCGATGTAAGCAGCATATTTGTCAAAAAAATTATCCACCTCTAAAATTAGTTGTTCGTTGGGAATTTCTTCATCAACATTTCCTCTTCTTCATACATTGGCCCAGATTGAGGAACGAGAGACAATAATAATTGTCCTCTAGATGCGAGATCCTAAATCAAGTCGAAATCCACGTAAGAAATTTTTAAAACATTATTCAGGTGTAAGCAAGGTTCGTTGATTTAAATCAAGTGATTTTTTTTTTTTTTTTTTTTTTCAAAAAAATCATTGATTTTACAATGTTAGAAAGTGTAAGTGTTGTAAAAATGAAATGTTGCAATTACAACAACTGTTTCACACAAAACTTCCTAGGTCCATCTGTCTGTGTGCATGACATATTTCATAAGTTTATTTACTATTACTATTAAAATGTTAGTTACTATTTTTTTAATTTTATAATATTACTCTTATTCTTCAAGCATCTTAACAGCAAAGCCTTATTCATCCAATCATTCAAATTTGAATTCATAATAATCATGAAATATTTTACCTTAAATAGTATTTTAGATCAATTTAATAAATGCCACACGATAAATAATTCAGAATGAGTGTTTAAAAAAGTTGTTAGGATATGTATCCTTAAAGTTTCATTCATGTCCCCTAAGAGCTTAAGGTTTTTTCCCTTCTAAAATGTTTTTATCATAGAAGTTTTCAATGAAGATATTTGATTAAAACAAAAAGTTTCAGTTTTTAGTAATAGTGTGAGCTTGTGATTTTACTAAATGGGTAAAAATATTTCAGGGTTTTCCATTTATAAAATAGGAAAATGATTAAAGTACACTCAATGTAAAAATTAAATACGCACAATTGAATTGTTACTTTTTTTCAGCTTTCAACAGCAAAATAATTCAGATTAAATGTGTTCATTTTCTCTGTACCTCTGAGTCCGGGGGTGATTGTATTCCGAGTGTACCCCGGAAAATGGGGTTTTTCATATCCTCCTTCCATGTTTTAGTCTTCAAAATTGAAAATTTAGCGGATGGGAACAAAAAATACGCCGAAAAGCGATAAACATTCTTTTTGTAGCAAACCATTACGCAGCAAGGGTTGTAACGGCGCCAACCATCTTTGCTCCGAACACGAACAATACCACGTCCCACGTGCTTTCGTTGTTATCGATGACTGGGTGTTGGCGCCACTTTGGAAAAAAAATTTCGGCGCCAAACCCCGGGGTAGGCGATGTTTACATTCCCGACGTAAACATCGCCAAAAGTGTGGTTTTTTTTTTTTTTTTTTTTCCGGACTTTATTTTTAAAAGAACGATTAAAACAACTTGGATTTTTTTTTTGGATTTAGATATTTTTCCGATAAACATCGCAAAAAGTTACTCATTTTCCGAACTTCATTGTTTGCACAATAACTTATTTTTACGTCCTTTTCCTGAAATCGGCGCTGGACCTCTAGTTATTTTCTCAACTTTTATTTTAAAAGTTGCAGATATTTGAAATAAATGAAAAAATAACTCTAAAAAAAGTATATCACTGCAAGAATTTGGCAAAAAATATATAGTCATGGGAAATTCCTATTCATTGTTTTGCTATAAATTACAATTTGCTGAAATAAATAAATTGAATTTTTCTTATTAGTTAGCAGTAGCTAAGTAAAATATAAATTTTAATTTCAAAAGTTATTTTAAACTTGCCGTTGTAACTATATGTGTATAAAAGCTGTCTTATAACTTATGATGCATAAAATGATACCGACTTTTTGCATAAAAAATGTTCAGGGTTTTTTACTTTGTCGCAATCACCCCTGATTAAGTGTACTATTATTCGTGGTAGGGTTAAGTTTCATTTGAGTCATGCATTTGCATTAATATTTGTTTATCATTATTATTATTAAAAAATATTTGTTGTAAAAATAGCTTAGTGTTTTTTTTTTTTTTTTTTTTTTTGCGCATTGATTAACATGCCATATTGAATATCCAAAATATTTAAGGTCTTTTCTAAAAAAATTGATTTTTTTAAAAAAAAATCACGAACCCTTGGTGTAAGTAACAACTGCCTTAATTTCATGAAGTAGCATATATGCAACCTTCAGTTTTTAGCTTGTATTTTTCCAAAAACAGTGGTAATCAAACAACTTAGCCATTTTTGTTTTATACTAAAGAACATAAGAAATGTGAAAAATATTTTTCGAAGTAAAAAAAAAAATCAAAATTAATATGAAAAATGATTCAATGAACTTACCTTGACAGTGAACTTACCTTACAGACCACGAGACATCATGCACAAACACAACAATCCAACAAGTTACCTTAAACAAAAACTTTAATAATAGATGCTTTTTTTCAGTGAGTTTTTCAAGAATTAATAAAAATGATAAACTTTGGTCCGTCGGGAAAACCATTGTTATGTTATCACATGGACAAGCAGCTATTGAACGTGGATTCTCAACAAAAGCCCAAGAAACCTGTGTTTCACAACGTGTAGTGAAAGACTATAAAATGCTATGGGGGTTATGAATATTCCCATAAGTAATGAACCAGGGTTCGCACTAGGGGAAAATACAAGGTGAGATTACCCACCTTGACCAAAACGTTAAGTGGGGAACTTTTCTTATTGTTTGTAAAAGTATTACTAAATTGAGGATTGCTTAATTGACTAGGACCAGCCTAGCTGGGCCCTGAGCCTGTTGCTGGTCGTTACTTTTGTATTTTTAAATTGCCCAATATAAATTATGTAATAAAAGATGTGATGATTATCTAATCTATACTCAATAAGGTTCACACAAAACGGATCCTGCACAAAATTCGCGATCGCAAAAAGGGTGCTTTATAAAATTATAAGCATGAAAAAAAAGTCTTCTTAAATAACTAAAATTCTTTGATGTGTGAATTTTACAAAAGTTCAATATTTTTTAATATTTAATTTTAGTTTAATATTTCCTGTATTTTTTCTCATCACGTCATTTTATTATCTATTGATGTTTTCTATGGAAACAGTAGAGAAACCAGCATTCTCTTGTAACTTGTAAAAGTGAAGGTTCTTAAAGACTTCTATGATTCCCGTGAGTTTGAAAATGTATTGTTTCAAATATAGTGCGAAAATACAAAAGAAATATTGTGAATTATCTGAAACTTCCGTGCATTTGGAACTGCCTTTTACACTTTCCTAATAATAGAGGTATTTTAATAGATTTGATGACTGGTTAAACACAGGCTGAAACATTAATCTATTATAAAGTGAACTAAATGACAATAAAAGAATGTAGACATAGGAGACATGCTAACGAGTGCTGATACTTTCATATACATCTTTCCTTTAATCCTGATTTTCTGTTCTTTTCATTAATGGGGACAAGATGGCAGTTGAAAACTAACATACTCATTTTAGTTTGTATCGAATATCAGATTAGAACACACAATCTACCAATAAGCATTTGGACACCTATGCAAATTTCGATATCTGCGGTTCTGAGATACGTCATGTCCTCCGCTGGTATATATCGTGTAGGAAGCAAGACCCACTTCATATGCAGGGAGTAGAAAGGAGACGAATCTTCTACGAGATTGCGAGTTGAAAAATGGACCGGTTTTACTCATGTTTCCTAGAGGGCGCTCGCTCTCTATGCTCCCGGGTCTGGGAGCCAGATCCATATTAATGATACTGAAAACGGTCATTCTTTTAGCAGCTGCTGTTTAAAGCAAAGAATTTTTTCCGACTTGAAATCGGTGTTAATTATCGAGAAACAGTATGTACTAAATATGGTTTTTGTCTCAATAAAATTGGTAGATTACTTTTATAGCAAATGCTCAATTTATTTGCCGTTATAAACTCGCCGAGTTCGACAGTTTGACAGTTGCCACGCGATTCGCTTTTGCGAAGATTCGTGTAAGGAATGGGAGTTTTTCTTTTTCGCTAGATAGTAGATTAAGCTTGCAGTTTCCATTAAAAAGAAAGATACTTATTTTTGTTTTTAAACCATCATTAAAAATGGAATAATTTTTCGCTTTAAATCACTTTTAACAGGTAGAAAAAAATGCTTATAATTTTATTTACTTGATTTCCAATTTTTTTACATATATAAATATTAGTTATCAAGTATTAATTAATTTCATTTATTTATTTATGCCACGCGTTTTGCATTCTGCGAAATTCGATTTTTCTGCGAAAAAAAATGAAAAAACATAATTGGTACATAAGACGGTAGAAGAGCAATAAGAAACAATAGTATTTTAAAACTTGATATATTTTGCTTTATAGACCTGACCTTTATAGATTTTTAAAATTAATAAAATAGAATAAACGTGAATTAAAACTAGTTTACATGAGTGAATCGCTATCTCATTCCATTCTTCATATTAGTTTATATGAACATTTATAAAACTGTTATCTTAGAACTTGATTTTAAAAAATGGTTTGAAATTGAATTTGATTGCTCATGTTATTTAAAATGACTAGCATTGAGAAAAGTATTGAATATTTGAATATTATTTTAATTTTGTATAAGTAAAAAAAGTTTGTCCAATAAAAACAATTAGGTACTCTCTTAGAAGTGTTGTATATATTGTGGTTGCTTCAATTTCACCAAAATAACATTTTAAAAATCACTATTTTGATGAAATCGACACGACAAAATGTCAGTTCCAAGACAGTACCTAATTATTATTATTATTTTTTTTTTTTTTTGACGAACTTTTCTGACTTATACAAACTTAAAATAATATTCAATTCTTTTTTTATGCCAGACATTTTTTTATTAACATAAGCATTCAAATTCAATTCGAAATCTTTTCTTTTATTTAACTTCTGAGGTATATCCAGTTTTCTAAGTGTTCATATAAATTAATGTGTAAAATGGAATGAGATGGCAATTCAATCGTGTAAACAAATTTTAATTCATGTTTTCCTCCCTTCCTCAAAGTGAGACATTATTTGAACAACCGCTAATATGGTTGGTTACATGTTAAAGTAATCAAGAATTTTGAATTTGTTTATATTCAGTTTGTTACAAATGTTATACAGCTTTGTTTTGTATTTCCTGAATAAGTTCTTTTACTCAACCTGAATAAAAGTTTTTTGAAAAATGGTGTTTTTATTTTTCTATAATTATTCCAGATCTTGCTTTTTCCCCTACTATAAGATAAGTATTATTTTGTTATTTTTCTGCATCTTCAGCAATCAAATACTGGATTCAGATTGATTACTTTTGAAAAACTGATAAGGAAGAGTGTATAAAATTCGAATTAATAATAAGTATTAGAAAAAATAGCTACCTATGAACTTGTTTTTGCTCATTAAATGTTCCTGCCTAAAAATGCGTTTCATTAGTTGTTTTCTGTTATGAAAGACTTCCCAATTTTTATAAAGAATAGTTTGCTGGAAAGTTTTATTCCTCTTATACATCCCAACCATTTTCCTAATTTATAAATGAGTTGCGAAGAAATATTTGAATCAAGTCTTAAAACATCAACAAAACACTGAAACAAGAACATATTTTCAATGTGTATTTGCTAGTAAAAATTATGTATCATAAGCTAATTAGAAAAAAATTGTATCCTTCCCTCAAGGATGTTAGGTTGTAGCTAAAAAGACGAGAATAATTAAGAGAAGAGCAAGTTAATGGGAACATACTTTTGCATGTCAAGAGGCATAAAAGGCAGCAAATTGTCATTGCATTAAATATTTTTTTTTTACTTAAGAAAAATATATTTACATTTTAATGGTGGTTTTCAAAAAATTAATTAAAAAAGAAATGTGTAAGTATCTTAATTTTCAATAAAAACTGCAAGCTTAATCTATTAATTACCCGAAAAAGGAATAGAACATTTCTTGTTTCCAGCACACAAAACTTTGCAAATCGCGTAAAAATATTTTAATTTTAATGATGGTTTAAAGAAAATAATAAATATCTTGCTTTTTAATAAAAACATTAAGCTTGATCTGTTAATTATTTCTAAAAAAGAGAAACAGAACATTTCTCATTCCTAGTACATGAAACTTCGCAAATCGGATAGCATAAATAAAAATTAATTAATACTTGATAACTAATATTTAAAAAATAATTGGCAATCAAGTAAATAAAATTATAAGCATCTTTTATTACCTGTTAAAAGTAATTTAAAGCGAAAAATTAATTCAATTTTAATGATGGTTTCCAAAAAATAATTAATTAATAATTAAAAAATAAGTCTCTTAATTTTCAATAAAAACTGCAAGCTTAATCTATTAATAAACGAGCGATTTAGAAAATATCCTAATCCTAGTACGCGAAACTTCGCAGAGCGCAAATTGCGTGGCAACTTCTGTCATTCGGCGAGTTTATAAACAGCAAATAAATTGAGCATTTTCTACAAAAGTAATGCATCGATTTTATTGGGATAAAAACCATACTTAGTTCATAATGTTTGTCGATGTTTAACACCAATTTCAAGTCTGAAAAAAATTTTTGCTTTAAACAGCAGCTCCTAAAAGAGTGACCGTTTTTGTATCTTAAGGCTGCTCTTCAGTCAGAGTTTCAAATCTTCGAAACCAATGTTAACCTACGGGAAAAGTTGGACTAAGTTTTAGAAAGTTCCTTTGAAGTTTTCGAGTCCGGAATTTTTTTGAGTATTTTTCAAGCCTATATATCGGTCTTTTAGTTTTTACTTTTTTAAAATATCACTTACCGTATTTTTAAAAAATCGTTAAAAAATGAATTTTGGAAAAAACGTGGTACTGTTAGACGTTTCGCTCTATAAAATATTTTCAAAGCATGTTACCGAAATTTTAAAAACAACAAGACCAGCAAAACATTTCCAGCTTTCTATTGAACTTTTGTTTGAAATAATGCAAACATTTTTAAAGACAAAAAAATCCGTCCAAAGTTTGAAAATATTTCCAAAAAAAGCTCGAAATTCCTATAAGCCACGCCTCCCACCGCTTCCCATGCAAGGGGGCATGATTTACGAGGTCGATTAGCTTAATGACTCTCACTCCGGGAAGGGGAAGCATTGCTGCTTCGGATTCGGACAATGGGGAAAGTGTAGTCAACCTCTTCAGACCCTCAAACCGGCCAGACACAGAAGACAGACCACATGTTTTTTTCGAAAGGGAAGAAAATTGAGAGCTTTTTGGAAGAAATTTGAGAAGCTATGACTTATATTTAATCTTTTATATGGGCAAATTCCTGTTCCCACGGTACTATAAAAATATTTTTCACGAATTAAATGTTTGTACAATTGGGGAAAAAAAACATTTTTTAAAAAATGTAAGCTTGAAAACATTACTGCTCTTTAATTAGTAAATCAAATGAGAAATTATTTAATGTAAGTAATTATTCATTTGTAGGTTATTGATTTAATTTTCTTCTACACAATCCATTCTTCTTTTCTTCAAAAACTTTCTGAAGAGAAAAGCGTTGCCTTTACTCCCCCCCCCCCCCTGCCCTCTTAAAGACAACTGTGTATGCCACAGATATAACTAAATTGAGCGAGATAGAGTTTTTTTGTTTTTTACTGAAGGGATAAAGGAATGATAAACTTGAAATGTTTTCGTAAATTAAAAAGGGATTTTTGAGAAAATGAATGTAATTTCAAAATTTTATATTGGCCTCTTTCTGAATGCAATGTTTCAATAATTTGTGTTTTAGAAACCGGAAAAAAAAAAAAAAAATATTGATTAAATAAACCAACATCTTCCGGTGGAGCTGGAATTTTGAAAAACAGAATTACAAATAAAGGTCGACAGCTGGGGGGGGGGGGGGGGAATACTAACAACCTCCTTTCTTTCGTTTATTTCCTTTTTTTTAATGATTTTTTTATGCCATTCGTAATATTTATTAGCCTTTCCTTTCATAAGATTTTTCCATCTTTCGATATCTTTTACTTCTTCTTATCCTACTTTTCCGTAAAAAAAAAAAAAAAAAAAAAAAAAAACAACGAAAGAAGGCTAATGTATCAGATCACAAGAATATCGTTAAAAATAGGAAAAAGTCATAAACAAGTGAAGTAAATAAATACACATTGAAAAATTTTTAAAAAATTGAAAGTAGGGGTTTGAGATGGGGTAATTGTGTCTGTCGGTCTGTCTCCCCCCCCCCCCTGTAGGGCCCCATTTGTCCCCGAGGGCAAGCCCTCGGGGGCATCTAAAAATCCGATGCTCCAGACAATGGCAGGTGCGGGGGGGTTCTGGGTGCGCATGTCTCCCTCCCCCCCCCCCCCCCCCAATAACTTTTGAAGGAATTGTCCGATTCGAAAGATTTTTTTCCCTGCATTCGAAAGATCTTGGCGAGGACATCTCATTTTCATATTTAACTTTTTGATTTGAACAATTTTTCGTTCAATTTTGAACAGTTCAAAAATTTTGAACATTAGCGACTTCGGGATTTTTTCCCGAAGCAAAGTATGCAAATTCTGGGCAGAAGATCCAAGTTCCTTTGAACAAGCGTATTGGAAGGAGCTCTCGGCGTGAAATATTTTTTTATCCACTCCGAATTTCATAGTTCAGAAAAAAAAAAAAAAACCGACAGCGCCTACGGGAAAATTTCACTCGTATACAAATCCTAAGCTAACCAACCGATTAACTTAAAATAAACTTTATCGGAAAGATGTTATGACGTAGAACATATACAGTGGAAATCCGCCATTCGTACTTGTCCCTCAATTCGTATGGCGCCAGGGGTCAGCTGGGTCACCAGTTTGGCTTTTTTAAAGAAAAAAATCGAGAAATTATGCTCATTTTGAACTCGTCTAGAAGTAATTTTTTTCGCGTTTTGGATTGTTTTTAAATTTTAATACTTTTTGAGATTTTACTGACAATTTTAGCTTTCTAAGGGGGCATCTAGAGGAAGTGGTTGAAGAACTTTCTTCTTAAGAGGAGGAAAGTAGTAAGAAAAGCATTTACTTTGCAGAAATTAAAGAGCTGTGTTATTCCTGCAAGAAAACGCAGAGAGTGATGGGAAAACAGCATCCCAACACTGCTGTGGTCAACAGCAATGTTGGGATGCTTTGTTCAACGGCAATGTTATTGGCCATTTTAGAAAAATTCTGAACAATCGTCAAAGCCAGACAACATTGGACAGGTTTTTAGGGAAAGAAGCCCAAGATTCTTCTAGTGCAAAAAGAAAGGACAACAGAAAGCGAGAAAACACTTGAAGGGATATTACCTGATGTTTTTATAGAAGGGGCCTCCTCTTCCTCTTCCAGCCCTTTCATTTCCTCATCTCAACATTCCACATATGCCATCAGCTCACCTCAGTACAAGCAAAGTGCAGTTCAATTTTAATTTATCTATAATTTCATGTACAGTACTGTACATTTGTTTTTCATAGGTTTAAATAAGCAACCATCTGTGTGTCTGGACCGGATTAATCCAATTTACACTGTATTTTATGTGAAAAAATAATTCGCTATTCGTACAACTTGCCATTCGAGCTGCCTCCTGTAATGAATTGTGTGCGAATAGCGAGGTTCCACTGTACAGTACACTTCCTCGGGGAATGGCGAAAAGCATGGGACATTGTTTAGAAAACAAACCACAGGTTTCTTTTCCTGAATCGCAAAAGTTATTTTCTTCACAGTTCACATGACTAAACTAAATACAGTGGAACATCGGTAGCTCGACGCGCAGATAAGTCGACTAACCCTTGGTAAGTCGACATATCCCTCCCCTAATGGTTGGCCCAATGCTAATTTCAATGAGCGAAAAACTCTCTAACTTGACACACAATTTTCAGAAACCCCTGTAAGTCGACCTCCATTTTGTATTCTTATTAACTTTTTCCTCCGGTATTTTTCCACGGTGCACAATTCTGGGAATTTTACAGCGGTGTTTTTTCATCAATAAATGAATTCTTTTCGTGAAAGTGTTCCTAGAAAATTTCCTTATTCCCCTTGTACCTTTCTACGAACACGAGAAAAAAGTTAATTGCAAATTAGCAAGCCTAATAGTGTTGGGGAATTTATGTTTTCTCTTCAGAGGGAAAAGCAAACAAAAATTATGGATTTTTTTCTCATGAGGTATTTTGATTTAATGTTTATATATTTATTTATTTGTAATGTATTAACTTTTCAAAATAATAATAGATAAATAATAAACGAGAATAATTTCGTACACTGGAATTCACTCTTATAACTTGAATGGCAAGTAAATAACAATACAGACCAATATCAGCGATTGAAGTTACGGAATATCGGTAACTTGACACCTGCTTATCTCTACGGAACGCGACTTTTTTAACCTTTTCAGTTTAGCCCGCAGCTTTCCAAAGGCTGCCCATTCCTGGTTATGCAATGTTTGCTGTGTGGCACTACGAAATAATATCTTATTAGCTAAAGAATAAAAACGGTTTGGTTGTTTCTCATCCATAAGCTTACTTCTTTGCATTGCAACACGGGCTCCTTGTAACTCTGAAACACGTGCCCGCAATTTTTGATTATGTTGACGTTTTATTCTTTAGTTCCGCAGCTCAAATGAGGACTAATTATTTCTCTACATTAAATTTATGCATGCGAACTCGCGTCATTAAAGAAAAAAGAACTATGTCTCTTATGCAAAATTTCTGCATGTGATTTAAGTCAGGGGTTCCCAACTTTTTTTTTTCCTAGCGAAGCCCTTCTAAAACTCGGAAAGAAATTGGCGAATCCCTTTGGTAGTCCTTAGTAAACGGGTAGGAAAACAATAAAATTTGCTTGCACATTCATTTTTCAAGCTTCACAACAGTTCATAACAAGTAATGAAACAATTCTTGAAACATCTAAATGGAAATAAAAACTAACATAATAGCTACAATAATAATAATAATATTAGTAATACAAGCATTTAAAAAATTAATTACTTATTTTTATTATTTGTTGTTTTTGTATAATTAATAGTAGCAGTAAACATACGAATTTGCAAAAGCTCTGTTTTTAGTAATTATTTCCTCGATACTGTGAAAAAGTTGTGGAATAGTGGAATGACACCAGAAATATAAGTAAAAAAAAATTTAGAATCAATCAATAAATATCTTAGGGTTCCATTCCCACGTTGAAATATACAAAATTCGCAACAGTTATGGAAATTTACAGAAATATTGGGAAATTTACATGTTTTCAAATTTCCATTGAGATAGAGCAGGAAAGTTGGAATAATATTATTAAAATGTGAGTACAAAATTTGAAATTCAAATATCTTCCTTCGCACTAGCGTGGAAAAAGTGAGAAATGGTAGTAGAAACATACCTCTGAAATTAATATAGATCAATTAATACCTTTTGATCAATAAACCACTTCACGATCTAAATTTTCAAATTTACGCAATGCAGAAATAAGTGCATTTCAAATTTTATGCGTATAGTTCCTATGCCCCAGAACTTTTCCGTATTATCGGGAAAACAATTTTATACAAAAAAAAAAAAATCATTTTTAATCTCCGTTCTAATATGTATGAACATTTTTAATTTTGTTTTTTGTTTTGCGTTAGCAATTAAAAATCCAGCTATTGCAATATTATATTCGCGATTTGAAATTTTTCCCCTGAAAAAAAAAAATATCAACCATTTCCAATGACTGGGTTTGAGCTTAAAAATTCCCTAGTTAGCATGGGAATTAATTAATTTGAAAATTGTTTTGATTTCATCTGTCATTTTTTGCTCTTTTCACCGGAGAAAAAAACTCTCCAAAATAATAATAATAATTACGTTTTCTGATGGGCATGTGAACCCGAATTGTTCATTTTCTCTGTCAGATTACTAATCACTACAATATGGATGCCTTTTCTTTCAAATGGTAAATTTTTTCTTGAATTTTGAAGTTTAATATGACGGGATCTCAATATGCATTAAATTTAACATTGATTTTAGACTTTGAGTCATCATATGACTTTTATTTTTTCATTATTATTATTTTTGTTGTTGTTAATATTTTTTTTTTACGAAAAGGAGAGAAATCCGTTCGTGATGCATGAAAAATTTCAGAATTTAAAAGTTATTGTCTCATTTTTTAACTGTATGTTACATTCCTGCAAATTTGCATTTTGTAATGAAATTTATCTCAACGAATCTTTTTATTTCGCACATCCCAGAAAACACAAAACAAACAAACATGACAAGGAAAAGAACTATGTAGAATTCATTTCAGAAGATAATTCCATACATTACAGGTTTTGCATTTGAATAACTGAATTTGTCACTAAATCTCTTGTCATTTTTTTGTGCATGCACATTATTTTCAGATTATTCACTGTTAATCATGTACTTCCGTCTTGAAGTTTCAAAAGGTATATTGAAACATTTTTTGAAGTATATACTCCGGAAACTGTTTTTAAATGCGCTGTAGATGGACTTCCTTTATTTACTCCTTATTATTTTAACCAGATGTACTTATCTCCTTTTGCGTAAATTATATCCTTCGGGAAAACCGTTGTCATTTTGAGTCGCATCGCATATTGAATCTTTATTGGTTATATTCATTTCTGTTCTATGCTGCTTCAGTTTGAAGTGCGATCTTCCGCGCTCCTCCGTTTTTATTTACTGGATAATAAAAACAGGCAAGCTCGCACATGAAGAATCGGCACAGAAGAAATGATGCAAATGCGCGTCTCAAGCCCCTCCCCCCCTTGTCGATGTGCCCCGTCTGTTCCGTATTTGCAGTTTTAAAATTGGCAGCCCTCACCTCAACCTGCAACCATACAAACTTTATCTCGATTCAACAAGTCTTGGTAAAAGCTGTCGCCCTGAGAGGTCTTCTAATGGTGTTTTTGTGCATTCAATCATAAGAGAAAACCAGGAAAACTCTCAACTTACTTCTCGATAAATATTAAATAGAAATTATCACAGCAACCACCTCAGCTCGCTTATCAAAGCAACGTTTGTTGCCAGGATAAGAAATTGGGACTTCTGGTTCCGAGGAATATGCCGCCCCAGTAGTCAGGCTGCCATTTTGAAAGTTTTGAATACCTTTTGCGCAGGGAACTGGAGCAGAGTTATTATTATCATTATTATTATTATTATTTATGTTAATTTATTTTTTTTTTGAGTTGCTATGCTACAGCTCCCCTCCGAATCTTATGTTATAGTTTCAAGTCCGCTCCAGCTCCATTCACTGCTCTGAATAGCTTTTAATGGCAAATACAATATTTATCGCTTTCGTTTATTCAGTGTATTACGGAAAAAATTTAAAAGTCGTTTAAACCCTAATATTTCAATAAATGTTTAATGTTTCGTACATAATGAAGGAAAAAAGTAATAAATAAATGCACTCGGAAAAAAGGCCACTGTTTCAAAACAGTCATTGCCAACCATTTGCTTATTTTCTTTCTTTTTTTTTAAGTTCTTTTTTTCCTTTCTTCCCTGCCTTCTTTTTCTTCTTTTTTTTTTGGTGAATTTGTAATTGCCGCATACTTTTGCAATAGTTAGAAAGTATGTTATGCACATCCCCAGTTTCAAGTTCGTGATTTAATTTTGCTGAGCAATATATATTTTACAACATACATACGTAGATACTCATAGGTGTGCGTGCGGGGCTTAGAGATACCATTGTACCCCCATTAGCAAATAAAACTGAAAGCTAATTACAAAACTGGCAACCTCTTTCGCGTTTGTATTCAATAGATATGCTTCTTTGCGTTTAATTTGTCATAAGTTTCCCTGGAGATGCATCTGGGACCCAAATCTTATGGGCAGGGCCGGCCTTATCAGTGTGCAAAGTACAAAGGCGCCTCAGCGTAAGAGAGAGAAAAAAAAAAAAAAAAAACAATAATCCGTGTTTTATAAAATTAGTTCAACAAAATTCCAGTTGTCTTCACGTAAGCAGACCCATTGATAGTGACTCCTATCAGATACTCCATCTTTCAAGTGAAAGAACTTAGCGTCAAAATTCACTTGTAGCGATGGTACTATACCTACTGTGCTGCTTGATAGAGATGATTAGATGGTACCAATCCCTGTGAACCACACTAGGTCTTCAATTACGAGAAGCCAACAGCAGCCCATTAGAAATAAAAAAATACATTATTTGTTTTATGTATGTAATTATTAAAATTTTTAAAGTAATTGAAAACGCAATAAAATTATACACAATTTGAATTTATATTATTTTAGTTTGTATGATGAAAGAGGGCTAGGGGTGACTATTTTTATAAAGTCCAAGGGCGCCGAATACCGTCGGGCCGGCCCTGCTTATGGATGTATTTTGGTACCCCCTTTAGCACAGTAGCGTCCCCCCCCCCCTTGCTAAAGCTCTGCGCACGCTTATATAAACACATATTACTTGACTACATATTGAAGTGCCAATGAAGCGGAACTACACAGAAAGTAAAGAACCATTGAAAACGTTCTTTTGTCAGAGAAAAAGAAAACCAGGATGTTTTATTCGAAAAATGATTCGGGAATTTTATTTTAAATGACAGAAATATAAAGGAAAGAAATAAAATGAATGTGATGGTCTCATTATATTGATCAAGTATTCAATATGCAATAATTAGCAAAACATAATTGAAGAAGTGTATAAAAATAAATAAAATAAAATGCAAAATAACTAAATAAATTATATAAAATAAAGAAAGAAACGCAAACATTCACATTTAGTTTCAGAAAAAAAAAATAGAGTAGTGGAGCTTAACAAATCTTCATTTGCTACTCCTGTTTCGAGCAAAACTCGTTGCTTAGGTTACCTCTTTTCTTATTTATTCATTTAATTTTAATCATACTAACGCAAAAATTTCTGCTCTTAAATTAAGCTTTATACAAGAGACGAATTAGCGCTCTTTATGTAACAATAACTGAGAACAGCATTCAGCAAGTTTTCGCTAAATAATTTTTTTTTAATTTTTTTTTTTTTTTTTAAATATCAAGCAATTTATCGCAAATTTTGATTGATCAATTTGTACTAAATTAGGTCTAGAAGCAAGTTCTCAGAAAGACAAACCTTTGTTTTAAAAGTATCGTTTACATTTTCATTTTTACAGCACTAAATACGCAATTTACAAACAATTCGGGAGAATGAAAGAAGGGTAACAGTATGTTTTCTTTTCGTTTCAACTCTCAGCCACAGAGAATTAATTTTGGAACCGGAGAAGGAGCAACGTTGTGTAAGTAGTAGAAAACACGTGCATGCCGCTAGCGACTACACTAACTGCAGGGGGTCTCGGCCTGAAGTGACAGGTCAATTATGGGGGACAGTAGACCCTTCTTCCAAGAGCTATCGTACATTTCATTGGTCGTTGAAATGTCAATCACTTGAGGTTGACACACTCCCCTCATGCCCTTCGAAGGCCATCTTAAGCCTAACCACGAAATTTTTTCTGACTGAAGAGCAGCCTTAACATTGATTTGGCTCCACACATGGGAGCATTTGGAACGAGCGTCCTCTAGGAAGGGTGAACGAAATGATGCCAACTCAAGATAGCGAAGATTTCGCTCCTCCCCTTTAACCTCCATGTTCATAGGATATGACCAGCTCAATCGCGAAGTTCCTACGAGGTTTTATTACAGTGGCTAGAATACCTAGTGTGCCGTTCGGCGCGAAAATGTTGAAAACGAAACTAAGCCACCAGTAGGTGGCGCTAGCATCCGTGGCGAGGTAGCTGAGCGAACGTTAAAGAATCATTTACTCGCCTTAGTTTTCGTACTTTTTTCAGTACTAAAAAAGGGGGAAAAAAATATGTGATTTTTTAAAAAAATATACAATCATCTGTTCTAGAGAAGAATTTGGAGCAATAAATAGACGGCTGTCGTTTAGGTGAACACAAGCGTAAAAAATATTTTTATTTAGTTTTCGGAAGCAGTCTTAAATGAAAATCATGTATTTTGTTAGGAGAATATTGTGATACTTTTTAAGGACAAGGGTTTCTTAGTACAATATAGTGTGAATGAGCTGTTGAAGATAATTGCTTTATTATGCTCGTATTACCGAAAAAAAGAAAGGATATATGTCTTTGTACTATATTTTAACATAAATAAATAATAAAAATTAACAATAATTACTATCACATAAATTTTTTAAAAAGAACATTGCAATCTAATGTATATTTAAAAAAAATAATAAAATAAACACTCTCAATGTCAGTTTTTAAATGAAATGCATGCTTAAAATTTTGTGTTAGATTTTAAAAAAAAATACAGGATTTAATTTTTTTTAATTTACATTTATTTAAAAACACATTATGATGCACAAAGTTTTAATCAAGTTTCAATTACATAAAAAACTAAAATAGAAACAAATAATTAACAAAATCTTGAACCAAAGCAAAAAAGTTTAGCTTTAAATTTATTTTGTTGTATTGACAAGCACAATTTCATTTTAATATTAAAAATCAGTGCTTTCAATCGATATATTACATTAACCAATGCGAGACCGATTTTACACAGTGTGTGCAATTGATTTCCGATGCTATAAGACGGCCTGCACACCGTGTGTGCAATAACAGTAATGTGCAATTATCAGCTGTTCTGAATAAACTAATCGTCGGAACAAGATTTTTCTTGAACTAATGAAATCTGAAGTACAGGAAAATTGCATGGTGTGCAATGATCTTATTTATGTGAATTCACTAACGAATTGGGTGATTTTCATAGTAAACATGTTTTTTTATTAAAAATGTTTCGCTCCTGGGGACCGTGTTCGAAAAAAAAATAGTCGTCTTAAATGGGTTAATATGTGCAAGGTTTTTTCACTCCCATATTGGGGAATTTATATGAAAATTTGCGTAAAATTGGAATAAAACAAGAACTACCAGTAGGATTTTTTTCCTAAGGGATCTATGAATCTTCCTCTTGAACCACGCTGCCTATTGATGAAAACCTCATTAAAATCCGTTGCGTAGTTTAACCTTTTCATTCCAAGTGTACCCAATTGGGTACATTTTAAAATACTGTTTATTTACTACTGCTTGCGCAATTTGAAAGCTAAAACACCCAATTGTTTTTGAAATTAATCAACAAATAGTTTACTTCGTTTTACATATGGAAATTGGGCATTAATTATTATTTAAACCAAATATTAATTAAAATTACAAAAAAAAATTTTTTAGTTATTTTGTTTTGTAATCATTTTTTAAACAGAGAAACAAAAAAATTGCGTCAAAATTGTTTGTGCTTAGTTCTGGGGTCTGAAGAGATTAAAAGATCTAAGCATACATACGGCGAGAAGCGACTTTGCTATATACTCTTTTAAGCCGAGGACAGACATCTTATTAGGCTATTATACAGGGAATAGTTCAAAGTAGCAGAGTAGATTAGAGTTTTTGCAGACACCAGGAAAGAAACATGTCTTCATTTAAATTTTAATTGTCCTCCTGGGTGAAAATATACAAGATGGCCTTGGTGAATATTTAGAGATGATTCAAATGAAGTTAAAGTAAATTTGAAAATGCTCTCACGGCAGTAAATATATAGTGGCCAATTAGAGTAAAGCTCCGAAGATCTAACAGACTGCTCTTACTGTAAACTTTGTTTCTTACTCCTTATTAATTTGAAATATTCTAATTAGTTTGTTTTAATATTTAGCAGAGATTAAATTCTATCACTTCCCGAAAAGTACCACGAGGAGATATGATGCTCCTCTTTTAATGTCATGAAAACGTAGCATACACATATAATTTTACATTTCATGAATTCAACAATTATTTTATTCGATACCACGTAATTGCATATAAAATATATTAAGTCTGCTGCATTATATTTCAAATTTATGCACTTAAACTTCTTTCTTTTTTTCTTTATCATCATTATTTTTCATATTTGTGTAATGAAAAAGAAAGAAGTATGCAAAGATAGAAACACGTTCCAAAATTTGTTCTATCCTGTGCTGATTGCAATTTTATTCTTTATTATAGTCTATGTAATTAGAATCGGCGCGTCAAGGTCACACAACTCTACCTTTTTCCCTTCTGGTCCAGGGGCGTACACAAGGAGGGTGTTTAGAAGTTTAGAATTCTCCCCCTCCCCCTTGAGCTCAAGTCAAAATTGTCTAGTTGTCTAAATTTGAGAAATAATAGTGTTTTATTACATACTCGAATTTCTTTTAGTAGTTTCAGAAAATTATGAACCCTTGAAAAAATTCTGCTTACGCCACTGTTCTGGTCGTCATGGTTTCTGTGGTATAAACTTTTTTCCCACGTTGGTTTGGCGAACATGATAAGTAAATTTGTTGTTTTAGTTATAGTAATAATAGATGGACTCAGATCAGATTTATTTCTCAATGTCAAAAATATATTGAATCAGATAAAGTATTCTAATATTTTGAACCAATCTAAATCTTATTCTAATATTTTGATGTGTTTCAGAAAGCTATTGTACACCTAATTTATTGTATTTTATATTTTGTAAACGTTACAATCTTATCTAAACATTCCAGATTTAATTTATGAAAAATTTAATTGCATTTATTTTGTATCAAAAATAAATAAATGGAAAATAAATTCTTTCTTATTACTTTTTGCAAATTATTCTGATATTTTGAATCGTACAATTATTCTAATATTTTGAAAGGTGTAGTCTGGTGCTGTTATTTTTCTCGCAGTTGCAATGGTAACGAAGCAGGAAACACAACCTTGATGCGCCCATTTTAATTGGAGAGACTCAGACTATAGTAGCAACGAACTCCTCAAGTTGGGTGTGGATCAATAGGGAAGTTTCGATGTTTGGTTTTATTTTTATTTGATGGAATAGCGTCTTTACAATTAAATATTGAAGCCCTTCTGAAATGATTAGCACTTTTAAAATATTTCCCCTATTTATTTATTTATTTAATTATATATGGAGCTAAATGGTTTGTTATAATCATAATTGGAATGTTTTCTATGAAAGTTACCCAAAGGTTCCCAAATTTATTATTATTATTTTCAGTGGCACAAATTTATTCTTAAAACGTACGAGTAAAAAGTTACAGGCACTTCTTTTATTTTAAGAGTTATTAAGTAATTTTAAGAGTTATTAAGTTAAGGGACATGGGGAAATCTCTCAAAATACGGGATAGCCCTGCAAATTCCAATACGTTTGACAATCGTGATTGTAAAACTCCAATCTTTAACTCCGAGTACCGAAGGTTAACTCCCTCAGCAGACGAATTAACATGCTTGTTGCCACACCCTGGACAAGGTTCATTACCGCTTAAAATCACTCGAATTTAATTCTCAGATCTGGCAACACTAATGTCGTCACAAAGATTCGCGCTCTTTATCTCATACTTATTTCTCGAGGATATTAAAATCTGGTAAATAAAAACACTTGTTGAATTTTCGCTGGACGTGAACTCCTTCCATTCACGATGGAATCAAATAGCAACAGCAGTTATGAATCTGAGGAAAGTTGGTCATCTTTTAGTCATACATCAAATCCCGAACGATCCTCTCCTAGCAATACAAATAGACAATGGGATGCTGAAGAAACGTACTTTCATAGACGTGTATACTTTAATGGGAAAAAGAATAGAGAGAGTAACTCTGATGATCAAGAAAAGTTAGGTAGGTCCTACGTTAGTCATAAATCTGTTCCGGAACGCTCACCGGCCACTCTCACCACCTGGGATGATGGAGGACAAGATCACAAAAATGGTAAACAATTTAATAAGAGTCGACCATACTTCACCAAGAATAGGAGAAATCCCCGCGATGAAAGTAACAATAAAGAACGGCAGCCCCAGCAAATACGACAATCTTTGCAGCAAAAAGCTCCACAATTACAGCCCTCATCTCAGCAGCAAAATAGGCCTGCTTATTCTGAATTTGGCTTTAATCAAGCAGATCTCACGCGCGTTGATCGTAAAAATCGATCATTTCCTAATGAAGCAGGGCGGCAGCAGCAACAGATAGGACACTCTTGGCAGCAAGAAACATTTCAATCACAGCCCACTTCTGAGCAGAAAACACCTATTAATTCTACACATGGATTTAATCAAGAAGACTGCCCGGTCTTTGATGCTTACATGCAAGCCATTCCTGACACAACTAATGACACTAAGAAACCAGCATTTTCTAACAAATATGCTGATGCTAACAACGCACCTCTTAATAGCGAAGAATGGCAGCAGCAACAGGTACAAAAATCTTTTCTGAGAGCAGATCTCACTCCCCCGCAGCAAACTATACCTGTTTTTCCTGCATTTGGGCTCAATTCAGCCAATCACTCATTTACCATGAGACCACCTCTAATGATGCCGCCTTATAATTATAGTCCAGCTCCGTGGGGTATGAATCCAATGAACCTAACTTTTAATTTAGCAGCAACTGCTTTACCTGGTACATCAAATTTACCTGTTGCATCCTCCTTACCTACTGCATCGAGTGTGGGATTGGGTCCAAATGTTAGCATAAATATGACTGAACAAGACGGAGCCAAAACATATGGAGCATTTTATCCAAAAGAACTCATTACTCTCACCAAAGGAATCTTGTGCCCGCCTTACCCAGAAGATAAACCTCCTACGTTACGCCCGAGACCACCTGGGTGCAAAACAGTTTTTGTTGGTGGCTTGCCAGAAAAAGCCACTGAAGAGATTATCAGGGAAATATTTGAGCGCTGTGGAGTGATATCCATTATTCGAATGAAGAAGAATTTTTGCTTCGTTAGGTTTACAGATGAGCGTTATGTTGATAACGCTATTGATTTGAGTGGTTACAAACTTAAAATTGAAAGAAAAGATGATCTCCCACATTGCAAAAGATTGCGTGTTGATTTTTCATACTCAAGGGAGGATGAACATGAATATAAATGCCGTCTTCAAAAAGAACTAAGAGAAGCTCATCACAAGCAGAAAATGGAAGAGGATGCTCGTTGCAAGCAGAAAATAGAGGAGGAAGATGAAGCTAATCAGCTGCAAGAAAATAAAAAGAGTGGTCAACAAAATTTGCAAGAAGAACTGCTTAGGTCTAAAGAAGAATGTGATTCATTGAAATGTCAGCTTATTACAGCCCAAAATGAACTCGCAGAACTACGTTCGGAAATGGATGAAAAATGTGATCGTGCTGAAAGTCAAACTGGAGCTTTGAGACATGCTCTTCAAACACTGTGGCAAGAGAATGTATCATTGACTGAAAAACATTTAAAAGACAAGGAAAACCTGGAAGAGCTAAGGGAGCAAAAAGCTATGCTGCTAAATGAACGAAAAGAAGATAGTAGCTTTGATGGCAATTTTGAACAAAAAAAAATATTTGGTTTTCTCACATCTTCTTCCGTTAGACTTATCACTGAGAAGGAAGCTCGCTTAATTGGCTTGATATCCACTTTTTTAAATGCATATCCGCTTGGTACTAGCATAGATTGCATCTGTACTTACTTGCATAAGATTGATAGTACTATCAGGTCTAAAGATGTTGAAAATTTCATGAAACGTTTTACTTTGGCTTTCAAAGAAGAATATATCAATGATAGTTTAGAAAAGAAGTGGACATTTTCAGGATTAACGAAAGAGGATGAAAAAGGAGAGAACAACTAGAATTGTCTTCTTTTTTATTCTCTTGCCATATCAATGTGGGACTGGATCTTTTCAGTGGTATGTATTGATAAATTTAGAATGTGGACTACATCTTTTCAGTGGTATGTATTGAACAATTTTGTCAAATTACAAGCATCTTGTAGAGCTTAAATTACAAGACAGATAGCAGGTATTGTTTGTATGTTTTGATGCTCCGCAGATTGTATTAAAACTTAAGTGTTTGCATGTGTGTTGTTTTTTTCTTTTTGGCTATTTTAGGTAATTTTTCATTATTTTGAATTTTGATGAAGAACATAACATTTGCAAACAAGTAAAAGCTATTTAAGTTTTAAAAAAAAAGTTCTGTGCCACTTTACGTGTTTATCAGTCAAACGGCATACTGTGTGCTATGTTCCCTAAGAGAGTAAAATAAGACAAAGTGAGTGATTGATCTGTTTTTAAAATTAATTAAACATTCCAAAATAAAAAAGAATATTTTTTTTATTTAATTGTAAACTATTATAGTTGAAAAAAGTAAAAAATAATAATAAAACAAGTTTTTTTTTTTTGGTGGTTGGGGGGGGGGGGGGGGGGAGCGTTGCTACTCAATGAAGATTTTACCTGAAATTTGTTTGAATGTGATAGCACAAGTTTAGTAACATTGTAAAACTAGTTAAGCAACTTAAACTAGCCATTTTTTTCTCTTTTTTTTTTTTTTTTTTTTGAAGCATTGCAGCAGTAGCAAGATTTGGCTTACTTGAAGGTGAGTATTTTAAACCTCTGTCGAGTCTGTTATCATATGTTTTATAAATAAAGTAATAAATTTTGCTTAGTTACATTAAAACATTGTTTAATTATTGTTTAAGAAAGTGATTATATTCTTATTTAAGTTGATGGGGAAGATTTTCTAAGCATACATATTTTTTTCAAATGTCTATATCAGATAGAAGAAAAAAGTTATTTAAAAAATAAAAGGAGAGTGGAGAATTATGCATGAAGTTATGCATGCTTTTTGGAGAATTATGCATGCAAGTGTGCAGGGACATAACTAGGTCATTTTCTAACTGGTGCAAGACTAGGATTTAGCGCCCCCTCCCCCTTAAGTACACAAAAAAAGAATATCTATTTAGGCAAACACACACATTTAGTCAGTTAAGCCCCCCTAAAATAATCTGGCGCCCAGGACTTACGCCCCGTCTGGCCCCCTCTAGTTATGTCCCTGCAAGTGTGCTGAGGAAGTAGAATCATTTCATTATGGTGCTTCAAGAGCTCAAGCCATCTTTCACACTGGTGTATTATGCATTGGTGGGGAGCATGAGGGAAATTTTTACTTCTCATAAGTAATGCATGCATTATTTTTCATGCTTTTGTTAAACCCAAGCTTCAACAGACTTGACGTCCAATCCGTTACTCCAAAGAGTTTTACTTAATACTTTATTATAGGTATAATTTTTCCTCATTATATTGTTAATTTTTTTTGTACCCAAGAAAAATAGATATATGGTTCTCTTAAAATTGAAAAAAATATCTGAATCTCTGCCATTATTATAACAAAAAGTATTTCAATAAATTTTGATTTCAAGAAAACATGTCTCTATAAATGTGTTTTATTGGTTTAATCAAGATATATTGTTGACTAATACTATGTTTTAAGCTTAGGAGACGTAAAGCTTGCAACCAATTATTTTTCCATTCACCATAAATGTATTATAATAACACTTGTTAATATTTCTAAGTGAAATTTTGAATGTTTTTTTTTTTGGAAATTTTATTTGAAATGTAAACCAAAGTTTGAAAATGACCCTTATATTATTTTATTTACATTAATTTTGGTAATGATTCCTCAATATATGAATGTGCTGAATTACTTTATAATATTTTGTGTTCAACAGAAATTTCTGAAATGTTATTACCAAATCTAATGTAATAATTGAATGGTTTGTGATTATAATTAATTTTTAAACGTTAAATCCGAGTTTTAAAGAAAATTACTTATTTATTACTTTGCATCTATAAAGCTGGTCTGGCACTGAGGTTAAGTCTTCGGAATGTCGTCACGTAAACTTTCTTCTTCTTTGTCCAATAACACTCAATCCTATAATTTAACAAATGCATGAATATGTTGAGTTTTTTTTTTTTGCAAATAGTATATCAATTACAACAATTTGATGGTTTTACCCTTTTGCCAATGTAGATCCCACATCAATAAATTTCTTAGTTTTCTTCAGTTTACTGAAGTCCTTAAATAGTGTTTAGTCAATTTTAAACTTCAAGAAACTTCTTATTAGTTGAAGTGTCAGTAAAATGTTAATAAATTTCTAAGAATCATGAAAATATTAAAATATGAAATGAGTAAGATATTTTGTCCCAAATGATAAATAATTTTACAACACCCAAGGTTTCATAGAATATCTGGCATTTCAGATACATTAACTGAATTTTAAAGAACATTTTCATTTATATCAGGTATATTTTTGACCGAAATTATTGACTGGAGGTTAGTATGAAAACTGTTTCAGGGTTTTGTTAACTATATATTTATCTACTCTCCGTGCTGACAAAGTCCGAGTTCACATTTGTATAAATTCTTATACTAAACAGCAGGGTTCATTGATTTAAATCAAGTGATTTTTTTTTTCAAAAGTATTATTGATTTTGCAATGTTAGAAAGTGTTGTAAAAATAAAATGTATTACAATTACAACCACTGTTTCAAACAAAACTTCCTAGGTCCATCTGTCTGTGTACATAACATATTTCATAAGTTTTGAACTAATTACTGTTTTTTAAATTTTATAATAATACTCTCATTCTTAAACCAATTTAACAACAAAGCATCATTTGTTCAATCATTCAAATTGGAATTCATAATAATCATGAACCATTCTGTGTTTTTTATTTTAAAAATAGCATTTTAAATTAATTTAATAAATGCCACACAATAAATAATTCAGAATGATAGTGCTTAAAACAACAATTGTTGGAATTTAGAATATGTATCCTTAAAGTTTCATCTATGTCGCCTAATAGCTTAAAGTTTTTTTCCTTCCAAAATATTTTTTATCATAGAAGTTTTCAATAAAGATATTTGATTAAAACAAAAAGTTTCCGTTTTTAGTAATGGTGTAAGAATATGATTTTACTAAACAGGTAAAAGTATTTCAAGCTTTTTCATTTATAAAATAGACAAATGATTAAAGTACACTAATTGTTATTTTTTTTCAGCTTTCAACAGCAAAATAATTCAGATTAAGTTTGTTCATTTTATCTGTACTTATGAGTGCACTGTTGTTCCTGGTAGGGTTAAGTTTCATTTGAAACATGCATTTGTATTAAAATTTGCTTATTATTATTAAAAAATATTTATTGCTGTGAAAATAGCTTAGAGTGTGTTTTTGCATATTGCTTAACATGCTATATTGCTTCTATGAATGTAACATAGTAAACATCCGAAATATTTTAGGTATTTTCAAAAAAATCCGATTTAAATTTAAAAAATCTGATTTAAATTAAAAAAATTCCAAACCCTGCCAAACAGTGATTTTTCATGGCTATATTAATGTGTAGAAAACTGCATTGAACTGTCTTGTTTACGTCATTCTATAGCGTATCCGTCTCCTAAGCGGTGAGCCACAACATTAATTTTATGGCAAGTAAACATAGAGGGTTGGCGGTTTTGTCGCCAACATTTGCCATTTTTATGATTTACTTGCTGAATTCTCGATTGCGGGGAGCCAGAAAAACTCCATAAACATTTCGCTTATCTGATTAGCCAGCAAAGGTATTGCGAAGTGTTGCATTTCTTTGTTTATCTCAATCAAGTTCTCACTTCTCCCTGAATCCAATATGGTCGATAATTGGTTTATTTCTGTGAATACTAGTGTATTCTTCCTTTTCCTTTTTTCAATAGGCTTTCTAAACTTTATTCAAATTAATTGCAACCAAAAAATGAAGATCCTTTTTTATATGATAGAAATCAGGGCAAGAACTATTACATATCTAAGTAAATTAGCATTGAAATATAAAAAAATCATCATTTGTAGAAAGTGAAAACTTATTTAACTTAGGAAGGAAGGAAGAATGTGAGTTTGCAAGAAATAGGTAATGTCCCGGTAATACTGAAATTCTTATCTTTTTGCAATGCAATTGAAAAGCAGTGGGATCCATAGTGCATAATAGTGTCATGTCAGTTTAAGATGCGAGCATTATTTCAAAATATTATTTAATTCAATTTTCATGCACTTTCATGTTACATGACATCTTACATTGCAACAAAAATAAATAAATTTTCTTATTTCAAACTCATTTAATATTTTTTCTTGTGCTTAACATAGTACCAAAGGGAAGCCAAAAACAATTTTTTTTATACAAATTGCTATTAAGATGTTTTTTTTTTTTCATGCCTAATTTTTAATACAATGGAACCTTGCTATTTGTACGCAATTCATTCCAGGAGGCAGTTCGAATGGCGATTTGTACGAATGGTGAATTATTTTTTCTCATAAGAGACAATGTAAATTGGGTTAATTCGTTCCAGACCCACAGATTGTTGCTTATTTAAACCTATAAAAAACAAATGCACAATACTGTACATGAAATTGTAGATTAATAAAAATTTAACTGCACTTTGCTTTTACTGAGGTGAGCTGATGGCATAAGTGGAATGTTGAGAGGAGGAAGAGAAATAGAAGAGGAGTCCCCTTCCATAAAAACATCAGGTAATAATATCCCTTCAGGTGTTTTTTCCCTTTCTGCTGTTCTTTTTTTTTTTTCTTTATTTTTGCACTAGAAGAATCTTGGGTTCCTTTCTCTAAAAACCTGTTTAATATCCTTTGACGGTTGTTCAGAATTTTTCTAAAATGGTCAATAACATTGCCGTTGAACAAATTAATGCTGTTGACCACAGCAGTGTTGGGATGTCATTTTTCCTCCACTCTCTGTGTTTTCTTGTAGGGGTAACACAGCTCTTTGATTTCTGCAAAGGAAATGTTTTCCTTACTATTTTCCTCCTCTGAAGAAGAAAGTTCTTCAACCATTTCGTCTTGCTGCCCCCTTAGAAAGTTAAAATTGTCAGTAAAATCTCAAAAAGTATTTAAAATTTTTTTTTAAATCCAAAACGCCAAACAAATTATTTCCTGACGAGTTCAAAATGAGCATAATTTCTCGATTTTATTTTCTTGAAAAAAGCCAAACTGGCAACCCTGCTGGCTCCTGGCACCGTACCAATTGCCGGACAAGTACTAATGGCGAGTTGAATTTTACTTGAAGAAGTTGGGCGAATAGTGAGGCGGACGAATGGCGGGGTTCCACTGTATTAACATTTTTTTCTCTCTTTGCAACAATTAATTTTTTTTTTTGTGGAGTAAGACAATTGCAGGCCAAAACAGGTAATATATATTAAAAGATATGTATTGAGGAATTTTGTTTATATGCTGGTATTAAGTGAAATAACAGGTTAAAAAAGTGTATTTAAAATAATGAGGAATTTAAGCTAAACAAGAAAATAAGAGGAAGATAGCTAGATTTACAAATGATAGGCTGGTACACGAGAAAATGGGCTTGTATAGTTTCAGGAACAACTTCTTGCTCATGACCAGTTTATTTTTAAATGTCTGAAAATTTCACGAGCAAGTTTGATCAACAAATGTATAATTTAAAAATATTTTGATATTCTTCATTCTTAAGGATAAAAAACTTGGTTGTAACAGAAAAACATGAATAAGATATTAAGAATTTACAACCATATATATACAAGGACAAATACATGTAACAGTACAAAATATTTCAAATATTTACAGTACAGTAAAATCCCGGGAAATCCGAACGAGTTTTTTTAAACAAATTTAAATTAGAAAAACACACGCAAAAAAAAAAAGAAACTTTTTTATTTTGTCACAACAAAAACAATAAGGAACTATTATTTATTAAATTTATAAAACATTTACTATAACAGTACAAACTCACAAAATATCAATTTCACTTGAAGTTGGTTAACTTCAATTGTCGAAGTGACGAAAACCTTCCAGCGGAGGCGCACAAGAGTCGCATAAACATGACATTGTTTGGTGTGGGTGCTGCTTGTTGTTCTGCGAAGCGCAATGTGATGTCAAGAGCAGAGGCAGCATCAGTATAAGTCGCATTGACAGTCGGAGTTTCTTCTTCCTCAGTGTCACTAGTAACATTATCGTCATGTTTACTTAGGACCAGATTCACTATTTCATGTTTGTTGCATTCTTCATCGACATAAACTCTTGCCCATTCCTCTAAACAACCTTCTCCAGCATCCTCACCACCTTTTACTTGCTGAACAAGATGAAGTAGCTCAGTGTTATTGTCTTGTGTGACGGGTGTAGGGGTAGGTGTTTCCTCGAACTCGAGGCTAGGCCACAGCCTCTTCCAAGATCTGTGTAGTAAGTTCACACTTGTATTTTGCCACAATTCTGCAACCCAGTAAATAACGTCTTTTATAGTAACTTTCTTCAATAAGTTATCGAAGAACATTTTCCGGTACTTCAGTTTTACATTCTGGAGAACCTCTTGGCCCATGGGCTGCAGCAGTGATGTAACATTGGGAGGCAGAAAAACTGCTTTTATGTCCCCGCATATTTGATGGGTGAGAAGGGGCATTGTCTATCAGAAGTAGAGCTCGAGGTGGTAGTCCATTTTCTTCGTTAAATTTTTTCACTGAAGGAACAAATTTCTGCAAGCCAAACCAGCCTGCCTCGCTCAATGTATATACCTCTTCCTATACCGTAACGAGGGATCGTTTATTGTGTTATGAATAGTTTTCAGCTAATCCGCACAAATTGAAATCCGAACAGGCTACAGCCTCCATTAAGTTCGGATTTGCGGGGTTTTACTGTGTATGCAATTGCAAAGGTCAATGAAAAACTTATACACATGCAATGGGAACATGAGTGCAGAGTAAACTGAGTGATATCATGGAACAGTGTAAAATTTTTAAAACTACATAACGAAACTACGTCCCCTATTACAAAACAAATATTTTTACAGTAGTACTTTTTTTTTACTCAGAGCAACTTTATCCAACTGAATTTTAAAAGTTTTGATTGAAAGCATAAAATTTTTCCTGGTCTTCCTCAATCAAACCTTGAAGTATGATGTGTGCTTATTCTTGGCAGAAATGGCAACTGTCATGACATGAAGAAGCATTCCACACACCGAGCAGTCAGGATCCTCCTTTTTTCGGCCCTCCTAACTCTAAAAGCAATCTATCTCTCATAGTTTGTAAAGTACAGTAGAGTCTCGATAGTTTCAGGTAGGCGGGACCGGAGCTAACTTGATCTATCAAAAACTCGAATTATAGAAATCGTAACATTTTATAAATAAGTAAAAGGGGGAAAAGCAAATTTTAAATTTCAGTATCGTATATTTTCAGGGAAGATGTACTTGCATACAATTACATGATTGAAAGTTAATTGTATTATTTAATTTGCCACCATTTCAAATCGCTCTAAATAAATGTAGCCAGCCTACTTATTAATGACATTTTTGGTCACCTGTCATGGATAAAAGTAACCCAATTCGAAATTTTTACGCATGAACCGTCGAATAACAAAAACAATGTGGTATTCCTTTTGCGAGTTTCGCTGTTGTTGGTCCTTATTTGAGAGCTAAGCCGATATTTTTTCGTTAGCTTGAATTTATGGGAAACTCGAACTATCGAGACTCTACTGTACTTCTTCTAGTAGACCAAATTTGAATATAAATGACTAAGTAAACAATGCAAAAAACTCTTGGACTGATGACAAGATCTAAATCTAAATAGAATGTTTTATCTGTTAAAGTTTTCAATTTTAATGGTGTAAGCATCCTGTGGATGCTGTTTACTTTCCTGCAAACTTTTTAAATTCATTTTATTCCTGCACTCTACTTTTCAATATTGAAATTGGCCTACACCAAAAATTATTAATAATCATTTCTTTCTGTTCCTTTTTCTGCATTCCATACAAAACCATCAACAAAAAACATGTTAATAAATTTAATCATTCATTCTCAGTTTGTGCATCTCATTAAGTCTACAGCATGTCCCAATTCTAGAAGTTTACATTAATTGTCTACATTGAATTTGCATGCAGATAAGACAACCAGAAATAATTAAATATACTATTTCTACTTCAATGAGGTGAATAGCTTTTTAATAACATTATAATACAAATTACAAAACTGAAATTTCAGTTTGATGTTTGCTCATCTAGAAGCTCACTTCTTCTCCATTGACTAGAAGGTTTCCTTGCAACCTCAAAACACATGTCAACAGTCTTTTGCAAAATTTGTGCACAATATAAAATTACAGTTAACTCTACTATTCAAGCAATATCTACCCCATTTAGCCCGCCCCCCCTTTCATTCAAATCAATCATTAAACAAACACTATCTTATTTGTTTGAAAGAAAATGTTTTTTTTCCACATTAGCTTAATAACATTCCAATCCAATTTTAGACAGCACACAACTTAATTTATATTGCTTTTCAGTTTAGGAACAAATGTAATTTAAGATAATGCATGTTAATAAATTGTTAAATTTCCGTCATTTACTACACTTAAAATTATCAGTCATTCAGGATAACTTTGAAACATGGGGATTACCTTTGAACAGCGTCATATTTTTTAGTACATTTGACTTAATTTAAAAATTAAGAGTAGAAAACTGATTTTATAACCTATCCAGCTGTGTGCAGCACTGGACCTTCTATTTTTTTTTCAACTCAAATATGCTGAAAAATATAACATGGTTAAACGTTACCCTAAATGACAGTACTGGAAATAAACAAAGGAGTTGAAAAATAATTTTACAGTTCCTTTACTTTGAGTTATTAACACTGTAAACAAGGAGTAAAAGCAAATCAGTTGGATGTTTGTGATCGTGAAGCTCATTCTTTTGCATTAAAAAAGAAGTTCCTTGTAACCTTAAAACACGTGTCTGCAATTTTCGTAAAAATGTGTGCCTAATTTTAAGTTATTTTATTTTTGCTTTGTAGCAAAAGGTTTACATTTTATTTAACCAGAAAGGCATTCATTTGAAAAGAATCACTGCAGGGTTTTCTTCAAAGAATAAACATTTTTTCTTTACAGCAGGAAACTTAATTCGTGATTTTCATTTGTACGATTCATAATATGGTGTACTTATCTAAACATAAGTCTTGATAAATTTTTCCATCAGCAATGCACATATTAATAACCAGCAAGATTATTCTTAAGACAGAATAAAATTCTGCCAATAAAAATAACCCAGCTAGTTAAAAAAGTGAAAAAAAAAAAAAAAAATTTAAACACGTAAAACATTTTTAGTTTAAATATTTCACACCATTTTGACAAGTATAAAACGCTGATATGACGACATATACAGCAACTTTATTTTCTTAAAATAGATAATCCTAAGTATGATAGAATTTTCTATGCCTATAAGCTGGAATACAATATCGAGAGAGCTATAACAAATTTAACGAACAATTGTTAAATAACCAATCTATAAATACATTAAATCTTTCTTAAAGCCATGATTAATATTACAAACCTATAACAACCCTTAATGGCAAACCATTAAGCAAAGTTTCACAACCTTGATTATTGCGCTTCAATTAGATAAAATTTCAACACGGCTTTTTTGTCACCGTCATTTTATAGACGCATCACACATTTAATGAAATAAACATCTAATACTACACGTATAGTACTTTCTCGAATGTCACATAAGTACTCAATAATTGCAAAAATGAAGGACAACATGACATTATGAAAAACATTGCATTGTTTGTTGTAACACCTGTAGATCATATTAACACCATTCAGTCAACTTTAATATCTGTCAGCTTTGCTGATCTCAAGCTTTATTCGAATTATAGCAAACTCTGACTTATATCAAGGTTAGATATGAAGGCTGTGATGCAGCCCACTCCATGAAGAATAATCTATTAAGGGGCCGAATATTTAGAGGTAACTTAAGACACATATCAATGAAATTTACCTTGATAAAATATTCATTTAATGTGCTGTATTACAACATGATTACATTAATGTATGCACTATTATGCAGTAGTAAATATTCTGTTTCAGTTTCAGTAAGGAAGTTAAAAAAGCCGAGCGGTCTTGGAACCAGTTTTCGCTGCCTGCCTGCTCGCACTGAAAGAGGCGTGGGTCGTATACAAATAAAAACAGAAAACTCAACAATAATTTAAGAAACATGTGCTTAATATTTAAAGGATTAAAAATAGTGCATGAATAAACAAAAATACTTATTAATAAATTTTTAGAATTAGAACTATAGTTTAAGGAACAGTTAGGTTGTAGCTAATATATTTGCGTTTCTTTTTAATGAAGGAAATATAGCCATGGCACAAGGACATTACCATACTATCAAAGTAAGCATAATTGAGGCAATTCTAGCTATAATTTTTAGTGGTAGGTTTGAAAAAAAAATGTCGCAAATTAAAAGGAGAGCTCATAAATGCTAAAAATATATATGTTGATACGTCACTGAATCGGAACTTCGTCTAAGACATACTCGCAGTGATGTCATGCGGATGGATTCCATTAGAAATATTGAGAGTTTTGTCTGTCAAACTCATTTGAAACTCGCTATTTGAAATGTAAATCAATTTGATACAAAACTGTCGGGAATGGTTTCATAATTTATAATATTTAATGTATATTTTCCTGCACGGATATTGGCTACTGATTTGAAAGGTTAAATAGCAAGTGCGAAAAAGAACCGAAGTTCAAGGTTCAATAACCACAGTTGCAAGGCCGAGCAAGCACAAGTGCAAAAAGGGGGCCTCAGTGGCTGAGCGGTCAAATCGACTGGCTCCGGTGCCGAAAAGCACTCCGCGCTCAGAGAATAATCCCAAGTTTTCATCCTGATTATTGTTTTATTTCAAATACATAGACGTGCAGAAAAATATATATTAAATATTATGAAGAATGAAACCGTTCCCGAAATAGCGAGTTTCGAAACAGTAAAAGAAACTATTAATATTTCTAATGGGATCCATCCGGGTGACATCACTGCGGGTATTCAGACTAGCATTACACGAAATTCTGATCCTTCGACTTATACCCACTATCAATATATGTATTTTCCAGTGGCGTAAATAACACCCCCGCGGCGCGGGGGGGGGGGGGGGGCGCACGAGATTTTAGGGCGCACGCTCCAGAAAAAAAGAACCTCCATGAGTTTCAATACTTTTCTCCACCAGACCTCTACCTGTTAGCCGAGGCTTTAGGATTGCTTACGCGCGAGGAGAGGTAGTGGGGTCTACGGATTTTACATGCACATATCCCCAAGTATACATGGTGGTCTTCAGTGGGTATCGAACGCGCGACCTTCCAGGTGGAAGTCCGACGTGCTAACCACTAGGCTACCACGGCCCCCATGAGTTTCAGTACTACATAAATATTTTTATACGCATTTTTTAACATTTATTTCCTACTAATGCAATGTTCTTTCTACGCTTTCTGAATGAAAATGTTTGCTAATGCGTCACATAATGCATAATTAATCCCCTCCCCCTTACTTCCTCTCCTGCGTACATTAGCGTACAGTGACCTCTCACTTATGTGCGGGCGCAAGGGCCCGCGAAAAAAAAACGCTCCAAAGTTACCACAACAGGTATCTAATTCCAAACCCCAAAAGGGAACCCCCCAAACGCCAAAAGAGAGCTAAAAGTAAATCATCTGCGTTCAGTGTACACAATAACTGCCAATTAATATTATGCATACAGTCATTCAGAAAATGGGAAGAGAGATTACGTAGGGCGTCCAAATGCAAGTTACGTAAGTACTGTTTTATTTTCTTGAACTCGAATATGAAATTGTACCCAAATTTCATTTTGCACTTAATATTATTTTCTCACAAAATAAATTACAATCGAGGATTGTTATTGTTTTCGTGAATTTACAAAAAGCGTATTCGAGTTCACCAAGGAGTGAGAAAGTTCGTTAGTTTCTATAATTGAACTGGAAGTTCGTCTTTTTGTCATTTTAAAAAGCAATAAAGCTCTAACACTGAAGATTTCGTTAGCAATCACTGCCATGTGCTATCAGAGACGTAACGGGGGAGGGGGGGGGGGTGCACCCCAAGCGCCAGATTTTTAAGGCGCGCTAAATCAAATAAGTATGCTTGTGTGCATATGTAATTTTTTTCTCACTATAAATCTAGCGGGGGGGGGGGTTTAGTTTTAATTTTCTTAAAATAAATAAAGAAAAAAAAGTTAAATTCTGAGTCACATTTAGTATTGGTTTAACGCGAATAAAGAGTAGATGATATGAACGAAGAGAGAAAGAGGGGGTAGGAGAGCTCAGTAACTAGCGCAAATGTATTTATTTCTTAGACAGAGACCAAGGTAAATGCTTGTATCTTTTCTAAAGAATACTACACTCGGAGAAGGATTCTGCCAACATCGGCCCTTGGAAGTAGCGATACAAAACAAGGCAAAAGCCCAGTTTCCCCAATAAAACCATAAAACTGTCCCAATATTGTTGATGTCTTCCCTTTAGCTTATTATTACAGTGACGGGTGCTTGTCTAAACTATTGGCGCTTATAACCCCGATATTTTCATGCTAAGATAATTTTCATTGCAAGTTGGTAAGTGCATGTAATATTTCAACTCACTAACTTTTCGAAAATCTGCTTTTTAATAATAAATACCCGAATATCGCTTCACCGTAGTGTTTTTGTTTTAATGTTTTGGGGTAAACCAAAGATAGGGCGCAGTTATAAATCTTGCAGGGGTGCGCACCTAAGTCTATGTACGCCACTGGTATTTTCAGTCCTATGAACCCTCTTTTTTTATCTACAAAAGACATTATTTTCAAAGTTTGCCTCTTAGAATTGCTAAAAACAAAGAACAATATATTTATTTGTTTCGAGAAGCAACGTCTGTTCGCAATTGGAGCAGGGCCGAAGCAAAAAAAAAAAAAAAAAAATTGCTCAACTACTTCAATTTTCTCCTTTTTTGTCTTGCACTCAAAAACTTAAAAATAAATGATTTTTTTTTCTATACAGTGTCTTTAAACATTACCATACCTGCAAACTTACGACTTTTTCGCTGTTTTGACGAAAAATGGACAGTTTTTTTGAAGTGATTGTTAGTAGGAACGGGTTATTTATTCACATATGAAATTAAAAAAATTTAGTTGAGAATGAAGAAAAGGAAGTTATTAATATTTTTGTTTACTTTGTAAATTTGATATTTGTTTAAGTCATCAATAAAAATGCAAAATAATACATAAAAAAATTTAAAACCAAAAAAAAAAAAAAAAGAAAGAAAGAAAAGAAAAACGTTGAAAAAAATTAAAAAAATTTTGAAATTAATAATAGTGCTTTAAATACTGTTTATCATAAAAAATTATCCCTTCAAACGTGTTTATAAAGTTGCAATAAAATGCTCTGAATAAAACAGATAAGTATGTAAACATGCATTACTTCTTATAGTAATTAGAAATCTATGAGTAAAGAGGAAAAACGATTTTGAAGGTCAATTTTATTTTCTGCAAAAGTAACCAAATTAGTTACATTTTTAGAATTAACAATATACTGCAATAAAAAAGCTTATTGAATTTACAAGTAAATTTTATCAATTATAGCTTTGATATAAAAGTGTTTGACGCCAGATCGTATATCTATAGAAGCAATATTACAATGTTATATACTCTGTAACAATAGAGTTGAATACTGAAAACAATTTTATATTGAGTATATAATTTATGTTTATTTGAAGAAAGTTTAAGTTTGTCTTTTCCCCTCAAAATACCCAACGTTCCCAAATTTCCCAGTTTCTTCCCGAAAATTAAGGGATTTTTCCACTCATTTAAAAATTTCCGGGTTTTTTGTATCTCTACATGCACAGGTTGAAACAGGCAATGTACATGCAATTTTCAGCAAACGATTAAATTCGAAAGCGTCTGCAATTGTACTTATGTAGGAATGAAATTCCAACAGAGTCTTGATCTTGTCTTTTATCTCCTTTCTCAGCATCATCTTCTTGAAATTCTTAATTTCTAGCCGTAAATCTTCTATATCACAACAGTAATGTTTAGCAAAAGAAATGACGTGTTCCTCATCTAAAAAACTGAAATAACCTGGATCAAGAGCTCGAATCCCCAAAATTATATGTAAATTATATGTTTATTTTCTTTAAAAAAGATCTTCTGTCGAGTTCATTTCATACTTTATCGACAACAGCAAAGATAACTCTGTAACAATAAATAGGAGTATTAGAACTATACTTTTAATTACACATTTATATTCTGATCCAAAAAAAGGAAGAAAGATAAAGCAGAATACAATGCACATGCACATTCAGCCAGAGCTTTTGGGGAGGTGCAATGCGTTACGATGTTTATATTACATCTTCAGTTCAAGCGTAAGAACTAATTTACGTCATTACTTTTTTAACGCTAAATATTGGTGTTGTTCTTTTAATTTACATAAGTTTAAAATCACAAAATTTTTTGAGTTTCTTGAGCAACTCGAACCAAAAGTTTAACCATGAGCATTTGTGCAATAAATTCCATGAAGGCATTTATTTCACGAACTGTAAAATAATTAATTAATTAAAAGAATAAATAAAAGGGGAGAATGTAAACACGTTATTATTATTTATAGTAAATATTATTTTTCTTTTCAAAAAATTTTGTTTTCAGATTTTAAGCCAATTTGAGCAGCTTTATGATAGAAAATCGATGTTGACTCTAGCAGTAGGTGCCCCCTTTACTTCATGTCATCAGTACTTTCCAAAATATGGTTTCAAATTTCAAGGCGAATAATACATAGAGCGATCTATAACACTTATCTTCACCTTTTAGTAATAAGAAAACAGGAACCATGTATACATGCATATCTATGCATGTCTTCTGTTTATATATCTGTACAATGTACGCCCTAAACCAGAAACAGCAGCGCCGCTTCATATTACATATATATAACCTGCATAAAAGTACATTTAATATGTTACCGGCAAAGTATGAAATATGAGAAGTATTACATACTTTCCCTATTCATTGTGTACAATACCTTGGGGTTTTACTGGTTTTGCACATAGTTCAAAGAGTCCATTTGATGAGCATGGAGCTTTTAGAAGTATATATTGTCTGGAGTCTCCTTGCGGAAGAACCGACAACTTATATCGTCTGAATCACCAAAGTTCGAGATTCCTCGCTTCATAGCCTTTGAAGCTGATAATACATCTGGTGCATTCAGCTCATTAGACTTTTGTGCGTTTCCAACTATCGCGCACATGTCAATGTCGCAGCAACCATATGCCGGTATCGTCTGCTTGTTACCGACTGTGATTTCTGCTGGTTTGTTAAAATGAAAATGACGGTGCGGGTTGAAGTATTTTGAGGAATTCGTAAAGAGTGTAGTAGCTCTATCGTCCTTTTAGATACACATTTCGACAATAATCGTCTTTTTGATAAACAAATGCACTGCATTGAGTATTAGAAAATAATGTTTCGGTATTGCTACTATCGTCGTGTAGCTGGGCTTGTCAAGGGGAATCTGGGCAACATTTTCCATTGTGCGTGAGCTTATTACAATGAAAACAGATGTCATTAAAAACTTTCACACTATCACTGGTCTTACGAAGTTTATTCATCGTCTTGACATTATTTGTTGTCGGGGTTAGGGTTAGCTCGCTATCTGATGAGGGACTTTTTTTCCCCCAGTTCAGCAGGAAATGTTGAAATCCGAAAAACTCAAAGTCAGTGTGAAACGAAACTGATTAAAATTTACAATTCAAATACGTCGTCATAGTTATCTCACCTTAAGCGCAGTTAATCGTCGCTGGGCCCTAACCTGGTATAAAATTAACGAAAACTAAAGTGATTACCAAAAGAATTTAAAATTGTAATGTAGGAAGTGCAAAGTAAAAAGAACAGTACCTGTTTACATAGCGAAACTAGAACGTAAGAGACAGTGTTGCTAAATACAAAAAACACAGTACGGCATATAAATGATGTTGCTACTAAAATACAAGTAACAAAAATGACTGAATGCTCGATCTTTTAACAGATAAAACGCTATTTAACGTTATAACGCTAATCATTAACACTAATAACACTGAATAATGAAGGTAGACTCCCGCAGCAGACGAATTAAGTAGGCTGCTGCCATACCGTTAGTAAAGCCTATTGACTAGGATATAATTATATGTCAGAGAAGGCTAAGCCAACATTTGTGCAGACTATGTTTCATTTCCGACCAACAAGTAACAGATTTTACGCTAGTGAAACGTATTAATTTCGATTTGATAAGTGCAACATGAAAATACGGAGTAACTTACCTGTTTCACGTCTCTTATTAAGTTTTTTTCAAGTTTTTCTATTTCTTATGTAATCCTTAGATTTTGTCGAAAGTTTGAGTTATAACCATTTAATTCGTAGAATGTCATGGTAAGTTCTGGAGAAAATTAGCTCGTTAACTACGTTTTCATGAGCGCTCATATTTTCCAGCAAGAAAATAAAAAGCGAAACTAGAGTGATGAACAAATTGTTGTTCTTTCATTATCCGTTTTTTTTAAAAATTATATTAAGCGAGTCTGTAAATCTCGTAACATCAATGAAGCAAATACAGGAGTCATTTGATCATTGCTGTTGATGTATCCTTGAGATAACAGTATAACTGAAAATTTCAAATAAAATTTAATAAGAGATGAAAATAATTATGAGAAATCATAAAAAAGTTTTTAAAAACCTTAATCAATGCACTTACATATACTGAAATGCATGTGTTATTAAGGGGCATAGGTAGTTACAAAACGAGTGATTTAAAAATTTTTAGTTTTGTGAAATCTTGTCTCATTTCAATTGATAAGGTTCCTCTTAATATTTTACAGTAAACGTTATCCATCGCCCTCCCATTCATGCTTTTTTATACATCAGTAAAATCTGAGACTGAACAATGAATTTTTGATGCAGCAAAGCTCTTTAATTTAATCCTAATGTGTTTTGATAAACAATTTTAATGCGCATTCATTTTAGTTTTGAACTGTCCGGCCTGATTTATTTGACTTCTAGTTATAAGTATCTATAAGAGTAAAAAATAACACCATAATAAATGAATTTTTTTTACAATAAATACCCATATAATGTAAAAACTTTGTAAAAATGGAACATAGTTTACTAATTCTCCTTATGTTTTCATTGTTAACAAAAAATTCTGAAATTTTGAAGCATAAAAAGAAAAATATATCAATAAACTTCAGGTATAATCAAGTTTAGGTATGTTTCCACTATTTGGAAAATACATGTTTTTTTTTTGGAAATAATAAAGTTTTTTTTTAATTTAAAATCCTGATTTCAATATTAATTCACTCTCACAGAAATTAAATATATGTAATAAATTTGATAAGTTAAATGTTTATTTAAATAAAAGAGAAAAAGTTTTTTTTTGATGAAATACACACACATAATGTATATCATGTGAGGATTTTACTGGATATATGGTGCCTTGTGTGCTGAATATGTATATCCATACTGGATATGGGGGAAAAGGACACAGTGGGGACAATGTTCACTAGTTTTATAATAATCTTGTTTAAAATTAACTTTTGTTTAAAATTAAATATAGAACACTCTTTTGGAAACTTTCAATTTAACTCTTTTCGTAATTTATTCTTTTTTAAGAAAGTAAAATTTCAAGAATATTTAAGGTCCCACTGTGCCCTTGCATGCGGCTGAGTTGGCTAGGAAATGAATTATAGTGAAAGGTCGATCTAAGCTATATACAAGATCAGCTATATTTTGAAAACACATTATTATTTTCATTAAATATTAGCTAAGATATTGAACATAGTATAATAGTTCTAAGAAAGTACATAGTGTTATATAGTTCCTCCTACTTAATGGCTCTCCTTCGAGTCAAGTACGGGAAAATCCTACTGATATTGCATGGATCGCATTAAAGAAAATCTTAAGGTATTTGAAGGGAACTTAGTCTTTAAAACTTGTGTATAAAAAGCAGAATTCTGATCTTAATTTATTCATGTATGTTGATACTGACCGGGGAGCAGATACAAAGGACAGAAAGTCAGTTTCGGGTTATATCTTGATGTTTTGTGACATGCCTGTTCTGTGGTGTTGTAATAAGCAAAAATCAGTAGCATTGTCATCAACTGAAGCTGAAGTTACTGCTTTAACTAAAAGTATACAAGATCTTTTATGGTTTAAGAATTTTGCTTGTGAAATTGTAAATATTAAGGACTTAATTATTTTTAAAGATAATCAGTCATGTATTAAATATATCGTTAATGAGAGCAATCATGGTAGAATGAAACATATTGATATTAAGTTAAAATTTGTTCGTGATGCTATGAAGGTAAGTAATATTAAAATTGAATATATTCCTACAAACATGCAAATTGCTGATATATTTACAAAGGTATTACCTAAAGCTGGATTTCAAGAATTATTATTTCTTTGTGGTTTGTATAGGTAATTTTTATTTTGTGTTACATCATTAATATTTCTAATGTTTGTTTTCTATATATTTTTGTTTTTCTAATGTAATGCTGGATCATGGGCGGGTGTTAGAATTTTGTAATCTCAGCATCAACCTAATCTGATTTATGTCTATGTTTCGCAAGAGATCTCTCAATACTTGGCGTTGAAGGCAATGAGACGGGGTCAATTCTGTTCTGACTCAAAAGGTTAATCAACCAAAGCTATAAATACTTGTCATGTTCTTTGTGAGGTTGGTCGTACTGTAACTGTTAAATGTATAACTCAATATATTATTTCGATCCTGCCTCATAGTGTTTCTTTTACTATTTATCAATGAATAGCAGGCAGACGAATGGCAGGATCCACTGTATTCGCAAAAGTATAAATTAGAATAATTTAATTATAGTTGAAGTTCAACGTCAACACAAAAATAGCAAAATTGATTATTTACTAAAATGATATTCAAGTTCTGTGAATTGACTAACGTTTTGGTTTTAAACACCACTAAATTGAAAAGGTATACAAGTATACACATGAATAAAGCATGTTAGTTTTCAAATATCATTGTTGAGAGTATAACTATTTTGAATTTTTTTTGTTCCAATGTTGGATGTCAACTGTAAGCTGTATGTGTTAGATATAAATAGATATCAATGTTAAAATTATAAATTTACAGATAGGTTTAACTATTACTCATATATTACATGTATTATTTTTTACATTTAAAATAGTTTTTTAAACTTAAATTCTTCCTTATTTTCAGTCTGGATGGGAGAAAGCTTTTTACCCCAATAGCAGAATAGTTTGCCATGTTCTTTGCAACAGCCATTCAGCTCTATGTATGTATTTTATTTTCAATTTTTGACCATTTAAAATTGCCTTCAGAGTATCAACTCTGAAAGACATAACTGAGCGTAAAAATTTTCCGTCCTCGCTCAATTTTGCTCTTGCTCTGCCACTGGTTGGTTGGTTGCCAATCTTTGATTTGATGGTACTGTTTCTGATAAGAAGCAATACCATCGTATCTGAGATCTCTTAATAGATTTTATTGGCTCATTTCTTACCACACTGTTGGGTTTGAAATATGTCATGGCTGACTTGTAGAAATACAATGTATTTATACATGTGTTTATGTATTTTGTCGGTTTTACCTATAATATGCATTGAATATTGTATAGGGTCAGTTGGGGTAATTGTAAACATGGGGTAATTGTAAACAAGCTTCATAACTAAACTTGTGGTGATTTTGAAAACTTAATTGTGGGTAAGTGACGAACTGCCAACATGGGCAAGACGTTGAAAAAGTTTCGTATGTTTTGAAACAACTGTGGAAGCGTTACCATTGTTTAAAAATGACATGGTGAAAAAAGTTGTTTAACAAAATTTAGTGATCTTACATTTTCCTCTCCAGCTCATCTACAAAAGCGATGTAAGCGGTTTCAACCATTTTAATTTGTCTTATGGAATGTTGCTAAAAACATTTAGTTATGAATTTAATCCTCCCTGTTATTTTTCATGTACAAGTTAGGTGTTTACAATTACCCCAGAAATTTCGTACTCTGGGGTAATTGTAAACACTTAAATTTATCCTATTTCCAATATTTTGGGGGGACAATACGTTCTATATTTTGATGTAAATTACATTTTTATGTCTATTTTACATAACTGTTGTTGTTGTTGCTAATGCCACTTGGAAATCCAAGCCCCCCTTGCAGGGCAACCATGAATTAAGGAAGCTCTTACTGATTATTATTGAGCTCCGCTAGAATAAAGTACACTTGGCTCAGAGGGGCTTAATGATTTTGAACCAGCTCCCAGATGAGAGATAGTCGCCTAGGATGGTCCCTCATAGGAAATTATTTCTAACTTGGTGGACTATTTGAAGCGACGGTGTATTTCACACTCGGTCTCAGAGTAATCAGTCGCGGGAGGTGGTCACCCTCCTAAGCGTTGACCGCGGCCAGTTGTGCTTCACTTTCAGTGTTCTGTGTGATCCAAGCTAAACCGGCTGATCAACTGTGGGACAAATTTTACATAAATTTGTCGCATTAGTTGATTTTTTGCAAGATATTTCTCGTTAAATGATCTCAGCCGACTCATAACATAACTCAGTGGACCACATGCTGCCTGTTGGCCGCAGATTGAGAACCATTGTTCCCGAACTTCTTAAGCCTTCAAGCAGACTGTGTATAAAACAATTTTCCATTTGCATCAACCTTATTCGAAAATAAATCACTGTTTACAATTACCCCAGATCTCTGGGGTAATTGTAAACACGAGTTCATTCGCTAACAAATAGTCATAAAATCAAAATTTTTGTACACATTTACTCACAAGAAGTACAGTAGTAGCTACAATGCTCACAATTTTATCTCTGAATTCATTCAAGAGGTAGGGAAGGATCAAAAGTTAAAACATTGAAAAAGCGTTTACAATTACCCCAACTGACCCTACCCTTTGCACCCCTCTCTCTCCTGGAAATTTTTGAAATGTCAGGCCTGATCCCTTTTCATACGCAGCTGTTCAGTATGGGAATGAAGTACAACTGATTTGGGGTATGTGAAACATTTATAGCGCTTGAGATGTAAGCTGCAGCTTCCATGTATGTTTTAACTGTTCTCATCGTAAGAGTTCCTGTCTAAAACTACACCACAAAACCATTCCCATTGCTCTGAGAAAGGACATGTTTAAAGTTATCTATTATCTTAAAACATTATTGAAAGTTTGCAATCTAAAATATTTTTTCTTTCTACAATGGAATATTAGTGCAGCAGTAACTAAATAAAATAAAAAATAAGCAGTCAAATCTAGTGTCCTGCAAGGCGTAAATGACAAAAGTAACTCGTATCATCAATACTGTTTTTTCTCTTTATTTACTAAATACAGTTCATTGTTTCAAGAAAAAATTTAGTGCTCCTCATTGAATTTCCATTTTGAAAGGTGATCTGGGTTCTAGCATGGTTGAGATACTGCAAGCTAATGATGAACATCTATCTGCATTCATTGTATACACATAATTGTGGGTGATATTTTTTTGATATTTTTAAAAGGAATGTGTCCCTAAAAAAAGCATTATGTTTGAAATGATAGGCAATGAATAATATGTACCTACATATGTATAATCTCTTTTTTTTTTTCTTTTCCAGATACAAGGAATTTACAATTCCGACTGATAGCTGACGTTTGATTATGCTTTCATCTTAAGAGGAATAAAAAGTCTCAACTTTTGTATATATAAAAAAAAGTTGCTTCAAGATGAATCAAAGTCCTGCAAATAAGCTTTCATCTCGAGATCGCACAGAGCTGGAGAAATATGTCAGATTTCTTGTTTTTAAAATGTCACAAGTGGTTGTCCAATCTCGCTTTGGGGAGAAACGTAGATCATGGATTAAAAAGAAGTCTTCATTTCATGAATGGGTATATTTTGTCAATATTTTCCATTTAACTAAAATATATTATTATATATATATATATATATATATATTATTTCCAATGCAGCAGGCTCAAAAGACAATATCTTTAGCCAGAATCACACAATAAAATATTTTTTAAAAATGCAGAATCAAAAATGAGCAGATATAAGTTATCTAGCTTCTCAATAACGGGAAAAGATTGAAAAACTGTATAGCATTAGACACTTATGTAGACAGAGATGCCAAATGCTATTGTCCGTAGTATCTACGGGAAAATACAAAAATTTGAAATTGGCTATGAATTATGGAAACCACTTTTTTTTAAATGGAAAATACAGTAAAACCTCCAAAGTTGACCACCTCTCTATGTTGACCGAATTTTTTTAGTTTGAATGGTCACAACGCATTTTCAACGGAGATTTGCCTCTCTATGTTGACGCCTCCATAAGTTGTATGTTAACCAAATTTTAGTAGGATATTTGAAATAATTTTTTATAATTTACTCTCTGTAACTTGACCACTGATGTTTTCTTGAAAAGTGCTTTTTACAGTTACTTGATGAACAAAAAGAGGACTTGAACAAAAATTGAATCCTTCTTTTTTAAAGTAAAAATTTGCTGTACCTTCATTAAAAATGAAAATGAGTAAGTGCTAAATTTTTCCTTAAAAAATACTTAAAATGTTTAATAAATAATCTCTAATATTGTACTACATTTTTTCTAAAAATTCCCCAAGTTGACCACCTTCGCATGTTGACCTCTTAGTTATAATCCCATCGATGGTCAACTTATGGAGGTTCTACTGTACAATATTTTGGCAGAGCTCAACTTTTTGCACTTGGCGTACATAAAAAAAAAATATTCACCAACAGTCGCCAAAACAAGCGCTTACTGACGATTCGTAGTAGTTTAGAGCTGCGAACAATAGGAGATTGGCGACAGTAGAAAGCTCAAAATTCCGGTTCTAAACGGAATTTCTCCCAGCGTGGAGCAATATTTACAGCAACCCTGTTCTACTCGGTGAGAGAGTTCGGATTTTTCGCTTACTTGCACGATACATGCTTTTAGCCTTTTAGCATTAGCAGTTTCTTATTGCATTCTTCGTTATGTACGTTGTTTACTCATTTCGTTTTTAACTATTTGGTCCTAAATTAATTAACGAATTCAGTTAGAAATTAAATTTGTATTTTATATTGAAAAATAATCTTATTGGGTGCAAACATAACTGGGAAATCAGGGAAGTTTTATGTTTTGGAAAATATCAGGGGATATTTAAATTTTCTCCAAATATCAGGGAAAATTATTCAAACGGACAAGCGTCCGGAGTTTCGTCTGCGAATTTTCCTTTTGTTGCAAGTTGTCGGATTGGTTGCCGATTTTCCATTGGTTGACAGAGCTCTTTCTCTGATTAAGCAATAAAAAAGGTCACTGTTTTTGTGTTTGAGTTAAGAAGACATTGCAATCTTACGTAAAAAAAACGCGGGTCAACATTTGTTTCCGAGAATTCGCCATTTTTGGTAGTGTTCCAAAATTCAGCCTAACACCGTTCTCCAACGTGTCTAATTTGGGGTTTGGTTCTGTGCATTAAACTGTAGGGGCGCCACAAGGGGAAGGGGCACAGAGAGCCATGCCCTCCCTCGTGATGATTTGGAATTTTTAAAACTGTTATCTTTACTCAATACAGGAACAATATGCATCTTGAGAAAATAAAGTAATATAAGTATAAAATAATGATGGAGGGGGGGGGGGGGGATGATCTTCATTCTTAAAAAAGAAACTTTAGATTTGAAACTCTCAGCAGTTTCAGATTATATTACTGAGAAAATTATGTTATTTTCTAATTCTAGGGGTGGTAGAGTTCTGGAAAACCAGAAATTTCCGAAACCGAAATTTTGTTGAAGTTCCGTAAATTTTATTTTGCTTCTTAACCCTAAATTTTCCGCCCTCATTTTTTTTGTTTTTGTTTTTTTGCTTTAAACTGCAGCAATGCATATTTCTTAATTGATTTATGCAATTCTTTAAAATATCGTGGGCCTTTCCACGTGTAAGCAAGAAAACGTATGCGTTCTTATCTTTACGCAATCTTTCTGCATCCTGTACAAGAATCGTATTTTTTCCATTTTAACTCTTTAAAATTTAATTATGAAATAAGCAAATAAAATTCCTTTTTAGTTTAATCAGCAGGGGTGGTAGAGTTTCGGAAATTTCCGGAATTTGTTTTGCCGAAGTTCCGTATATACTTGCGTGTAAGTCGAATTCGCATGCAAGCAGAACCCCCAACTTTTAGACAAATAAACAGAAATCTGCGTGTACGTCGACCTTTCGGAGATAAATCGGGAACGTTTTTGCCGTGAATTTTTAGACATAAATGTTTTTAAAAGAAAGGGGATGAATTTTAATTCCAATGGGAAATTTGGCTATGATGTGGAGTTTCATTTTGGCGATCGCGATTTTCGTAAAGGGTTCGTGTTTGCTGTTAGATTGTTAATTGTTGCTTTTATTCCGAATCGATAAAAAGAGCTTTTGGGTTTTAATTTCTCGCAGTCTTATTAAATGCAATAAATAATTTTAGTAATTTATTCTTCATCATTTTGATGATTTTTTTTAGAGAAAATTGTATTTCTTTTAATAATCCACACATTTTATTAAAATAGTATGCCCTTTTTGCACCATTTTCCTGTTAAAATAAGTACTTTTTCAATATCTGTGTGGATCAACTAGTTTTCATAAATTTCAACTAGATAAATTACATTTCGTCTTATATGCCAGAAAATACAGTACCTATGAAAAAAATTCGAGGTTCAGGAAATTGTTTTGAAAGTTCAGGAAATGCAAATCCTTACTACTACCACCCCTGAGCCTTCACTGAAAAAAAGGGAATTGCACAAAGTTCAGTTGGAAATGTAGTGTCACCCTCCCTAAATATTTTTTCTGCTTTCACTACTGTGATACTGTCATTACACATGGCAATGATGCTGTGTAACTTACAATTAAATTATAATGTCAGGGCAATTTTTGGAGTCCAATCAGGGAGTTATCGGGGTTTTTTTTTTTTTTGGAATCTGTTGCCACCATGGTTCAGCTGAGGCAAATATTTTGCTTTTAGGTTGAATATTGAGTAGTTTTTGCATCTACGTTTCTTCGGTATTATAAACTACTGATAAACGCTGAAAACTACTGAAAGTGGTTCAGGTTAATACTGAAACTTTAAGATTAGAGTGACATCTCTGTGTAGACGTTCAGCAACCATCACAGCGACGCTACTGCAGAGGAGGCACAAGGGGCTACTCAAAATGTTGATTCGATAGAGATGAGTAGCAAGGCAATCACTGGCGTAGATAAGGGGGTGGTTTTGGGGACACCCCCCTAAAATAGTAAAGATTGTCTAGAATTTGACCAATTTTTTTTGGGAAAACAATGAAATTAGCCAACTTCTTCCAAAGAAACCTCCCTAACATCTGGCTCTAGCTACTCCACTAGAGGCAATCATGCCCCATCGCTAGTCTAAATGCTGCAACAGCCAGATCTCTTGGGCATTCAGGTAACTGGAGGATAAAACGGCGCCATAGTTTTTTCCTTTGCCAGTTCTTCTAGTTCAAGTCTTTGAGGAAGTTTAATTTTGTTACATATTAAATGTGCAGCAGACCTGTAGTTGACTGAACTGTGGGGTGCTTGGGTGACATTGGTGACTTTCTTTTCCAACTCATCCGCCTCCTCATTCACCCGCTCAACTCACCCGCCTACCATAAGTCCCACAGTGGGATGGGATCCAATGGAAAACAATTTGCCTAGATCTTAGCAATCCTATAAATTAAAGTGACTGTACATAACAGTACTGCAAGTAGGTTCAGTATTGTTAGTATAGCCTCCTGAGAGTCGTTGAGGATTACAGCATGGGGAAAATCGGAAAAGCGTAATCTCAAATACTGTAGAGTCCGTGATTTTCCTTACCTCTCTGTTAAAAGCAGAGTTGGAAATTCCTAGTAAGATATAGTGAGAAAAGAGTTCACAGTAAATACCTGATCCAGCTCGTTGATTACTAGTTTCATTTTTTGAGCCATCTGTTCAGCCAGGTTTCAGTTGGGTAGCGAGTATGAATTGTTTCCATAGCTATTGATAAAAGAACTTCAGGACAACTTTCCAACTTAGAACAGGCTGCGAGAGGCCCAAGTGATACAAGCTTTGAAGCTATTTTTCCTAGATGTTAATCCTTTTTGCTGGTTTTGTAAAATTGACATATTCTTCTTAAAGTTCAAATCCTCTATAGTAGTTGGTAATTACCTGGGGCAGATTACCAACTACTATAGCGCAACAGTAGGTGGGCCTGGCACCAGTGGTGTAGTCGAGGGCGGCACAGGGGGACGGGGTCCCCCTACCTTTTTAGTTTAATACGAGGGTCATTTTTTAAGTAAGAACCGTTTTGTAATGGAGTAAAAGAAACTTTATTTAATAACACAAATTGTATCAAAAACTAAAATATGACCATTTTTTCACTTTTCAACATAGTAGTCATCAACATTCAAGCATTTGTCACTCCGTGGTACCAGCTTTTGGATCCCTTCATCGAGGAACTCGCCGCCTGATTATTAAACCAGTTCGTAGCTGTTTCTTTAAGCATGTGATCCTTTTCCAAACGTTTCCCACTGGGAAAGGAATTAAGTTTTGGAAAGAGATGAAAGTCTGATGGTGCCAAGTCTAGACTGCAAGGCGGATGATTCAATACTTTCTAGTGACAAGTCCAGTTGCGTTTTTGTTTTTGAAATTCAGCATTCAAAAACTGAATAACGGCACGCAGTTCACAATCGGCAGCATTTCTGATAGACATGACGACAAAGTACGCAGTATAACCACACAACCAGCAGTGGCAGAGACGTGAAACTTAATGGAGGTGTAGTGGGGGACCGGCCAAGAGTTGCTGACCTTGAACTGACGTCACCTGACTGGATGCGCAAACACGATGCACAATCGGTTCTTACTTAAAAAATGACCCTCGTACAAGCGTCCCCCCACATTTGTTAAATTTTAACATAAGCATCCCCCTACTTTTGATTTCAATTATTTATCTTCGTATGTATAAGCGTTCCCCCAATTTCTTTTTTCAGGACTACACTGGCATCTGCCAGGGCTCCGAATTAAAAAGGGGGCCTCTTTGTTTGTTGAGTAAAGCCCCTTTACTTTAATCATTCAGTCACACTAGTGATCTAAGAAATGTTTCAAATCACCAACCTTTCCCTCAGCAAAAGGCATATCTAAAACCGTGTCGAAGGACGTATTTCACGCATTTGAATCCTCCCACCCTTTTGAATGGCAGACTTGGAGATCAAAACATTGCCGGTTGGCAGATCCAGTGTTGCCAAACGAGAAAAATCATTGTTGGAATACATGGCTTGCATGGAGGGAAGGTCGTTTTAATTATGTTGAAATAACTTTTTATGGCATCACGATTGCGTAAGTTGATCTGACGAGATATAAAAGGGAAGAGCGTGTGCTTGCTCAGTCTCTCTCAACTAGCGATTAGCTCTTGTGCTGAACTCCTCTCAGTGTGTGAAGTCCGAGCTTCTGACTCGGGTGCGGCTTCCCTCCTAGCCTGCCCCGTGCTGGTTTTTGGCAGTTGACTGCTCATCTGGAAATGAGGTGTGCTGTTTAATAGTCGATGGTTTTTTTTCATGAGAGTTGAGGAAGATAAATAGAAATCTTTTAAAAGCTTATGGTTTTTATTTTAAAAATGTTTCTGATCATTCAGCGTTGACTGTTGTTTTTTTTTTTTTTGAAAAAGAAGTTGGAAATTCATCGTTAATCTTTATCCCGGTGTATAACTACCGGTGACTTGGAATATTGCATCAATACTTACCGTATATTTCCGTGTATAAGCCAAGAATTTTTGGAACTTTTTTGAAAGCTAAATCGGGAGGATTGGCTTATATACGGGTTCGATAATCTAAAAAAAAAGTCGGTCTATATATCGCAAAATATTGACTAACATAGAACTCTAATTATGTAATTTATGTCTTCTACATTAAGGAAATAATTAGCTGAAAATAAGTAGAGTTTTATTTAAAAGAATATAATTACATATATTTTACATCTGGATTTCGTGAAATCATCGCTGAAACAAAATGGCGAAATTTGCTCATGGCTATAATAATTCGCTCGCGCTTAGCTGTGTATGCCTTTCTATTCCCTTTCATCCTTCTAATATTAATGCAGAAAAAAACTGAATAAAAACAATAAAAAAAGTAAAACAAACTAGCAAATGCAGGGGCAAAAAGCAAAATGAATGAATAGGGGAAAATGTGCTCTCTCTCTCGGCGCTCGCCTCAAACAGGGTTACCAGAGATCCATCTGTTGCCATTGGCGCCTAGCTTCTCACTTTCACAAAGTCTTGATTGGAAAATACTTGATCTGTGTTACCTGCTTGTCGAAATTTTTGAACTGTAATTTTTCTTCTTCTAATTTTTTTCTCGGCTTATATTCAAGTTTTGAATTTTTGGTACATTTTTGAAGGAATAATGCACTCTCGGCTTATACACGGATTGGCTTATATTCGGAAATATACGGTAAATCATTTAATGAGGTCATTCAACTGGCGAATGACTTGGTTCTTGCCTTCATGAAGTTCTACTGCTGTGAAGGATTTTTGATAACCGTGGGTTGAACCTGGCCAATTGATTGATCGAGTGGTGAATCAACGTACTCATGTCAAAGGATCCATTGCTACTGTCGAACAACTTGTAATCTTGAAGGACATTCCAAACTCTGAAAATGATTAATCTGTAATGAATTTTTGTAACGGTCAGCTGAAAGACTAACATTGAGTTATGTTCCTGGTTTTCTGGATATCCTGGTGGTAATATATTTTAATTGTTGTTAAATTATTTCAAAATATATCCTTTTTTTTTAATTGCTAAACTGTTTCATGTTTTCTCTCCATCTGACATCATCACAGAAAACTCATGTTGGGTTTAATTTAGTTTTGAATTTTTAAATTTAACATCGACATTTTTCCACCCAACATTGTTATCTTAAATTTCTTTTTATTCTTCCTTTGTTTAATATTGAAAAGCCCATGAATTCTAGGAGAGCCTTGCGATAAATGATGTTTCATGCAATTTACAGAATAGGAATTGAATTAAAAAATTAGCAATTCAAATGCTGTTCCTTACATTAACATTTTCCAGAACACTTAAAGGGGGCCCCATATTTATTTTACTTCCGGCGACCTCCAAACTTCTTAATACACTCCGGTAAGTACACTGTCGCGATCTATGTCAGGTTTTGGGATCATTTCATAATTGATCTCGTGGTTTGTTATTTCTTCACTAGTCTGCCAAATGTTGCCCACAGTTTGATATTGACCCATATCTTGCTAAACCACTGAATTTCCAGGTTTAACTGTGTTGGGATTCTAGGAAATAGAAAATGGGCAGTACAGATTAAGGGTCAAATCTAATCTCAATCTAGTTACAACTGCTAAACTGCTAGTGGTGGGATGATGATGAGAACTCTTAAAACACTTTTTCTTTCTTTCATATAAGGTTCACTGAATTTTACTTGAAAAAGAATAAAAGCAAAAATGAAATCTTGGGAAAAGTTACATTAAAACTGAAGTCACTTCTTTAGCTATGACGTTAAAAGCGTGGTGGTTTAATGTTGTTTTCCATGGGACTTGTGATTTATTCACATCATGACTAGCTTGTCATTAAAACATTGTCAATATAAATGAGTTAAGACTTTCAAAAAGCAACAAAAGAAATCTATTGTAATTTTGAAATCATCCTGAGAGAGCACTTTTTTTGTCAACCTCTTTTAAAGCCAAAAAATATAGCTTTAAGAAGTTAACGAGAAACATTCATTAACTACAATTGGGTTTGCATTTAAAATCCTTGATAGGTTAAAAATATTATTTGTCAGGCAGATCTATTAAATCATGGTTTTATTGCATTTGTTTAAAATTATGCTTTTATACTAACTGTATAAAACTACTAAAGTTGCTTTATGATACAATATTTAATTATTTCCTTTCATATTTTAAAAGATTGTTTGGTTGAATGATTTTGGAAAAATTCTCTATTGTAATATTGTATTAGAGTTATAATGGTTAACTCATATAGTTCAAGTGGCTGTGCGGAAAAGTTTCCAATCATAAAGAAAATGAAGCAATAATTTAAAGAACTGTCATACAGGAATATAGTTATGAAACCCTTTCTTGATGCAGGTGTTACTTCATTATTGTACATCAAAGTGAAATAAAATGGTCATTTTTTTTTAAAAATATGAGTCACGTTAACCAGGGTATGAGTCATGGTACCCAACCCACCATAGCGCAGAGTGCGCCATTGTGATTGGGGAGGGGGTATTAGTCCACTGTTTGGTCATTTTGGGGGAGGGTGTCAATTTTTTTAGATGGGGGATGGACCCCCTGCTATACCTCCAAATTGTCCACCAGGTAAGATCTTGATAAATTTATGGAAAACGACATATATTTATACTGTCATACAATACAGGGTTCACGCTAGGCAGCGTGATCGTGCGATTCCCGCAATATTTTTTGAAATCCCACTCAAAAAAAAATTTTTTTTAGGCTTAAACTTTAAAAATCCCACTTAAAATTTTGGTCAAGGAGGAAAATCCCACCTTGTATTTTTCCCCAGTGTGAACCCTGCAATAGTTTATATTTTCATGTTTAAGAACTAGAAAGAAAGAAAAAAATGAAATTCTAAATAAATTTGGACTCTGTGATAAATATAAGTTTATCTTTTAATTTAATGTGAAATAAATTATTTTAATATTGTATAATCTATCATTTTGTTGCAATTATGTGTTTAAATTTTTATAAGAAATAAAGATTTTAAGAAAAACCAAATCATTTCAATATTTTGTTGCAGTTTAACTTAGCCATTGAAGATAATGTGGAAATTCAAACAAAAGCAAGAGAAGCTTACAGCAGCATAGTGCCATTAAAAGATTTTTGTATATGTACTGAAATACTATTAAAAACTGCTGATGGTGATACATTGGTTTTGGAAACATGGTGTTTGAAAATGAATACATCTGATTTCTTTTGTGATTCTCCCTATGTATCATATACAAGTTTAGCATCTGTATATTGTCGAATGACTTTACTTTTAAAATCTGTGATTGCTGTTACTCGGATAACCCCTGCTTACAAGTTATCTTCTCGCCAAAGTGCAGATACTTATGTGATACTATATCGAATCTATGCTGGTGACCCACAGGTAAGATAATGGACCATTGCTTTTGGATCAATGATCATGTTTTCATATTCGTGCCAACTTTATATGCTGGTTTATATTAACTCTTTGAGGTGGTATTAAGTTTATACATGACTGTCATGCTGTTCAGAATTAATTTTCGCTGAACGAACAGTAATACGTAATATGCAAATACAAATGTGACGACCAGCAACAGGCTCAGGGCCCAGCTAGGCTGGTCCTAGTCAATTTAGCAGTCCCCAATGAACATCAAGAGCTTTCTTAAAAGTTTTACCCCACTTCAATTAACAGTCGCTTCTGGTAAACTATTCCAACTGCCTACAACCCTATTGAAGTAGTAATTTTTCCTAATTTCAAGATTAGCCTGCGATTTAAACAGGGTTGGTTGGTTTAAACCAAGGTTTAAATCAAATGTTTTTTTTAAAAACCACTTGGTTTAAACCAAATCTTTTTTCATTTATTTTGCACATTATTGAAAATCGCAAAATCCAATTTATGCAGAAATTACAAGCACAGCACTGGATAATTAATGAATTTATAAATTAACAAACTTTTTTTTCATCAGTACAAATTTTTATCATCTCCTATCTGCATGTCAGACTATTTGGGTTTTTCTAAAATTAGCTCTGAAAAAGCTAATTTGAGAAAAACTCGTCTCCGTCATTATAAAAATTAAATGATATTGCAATTGTAATTCCTGGAGTTAAAGACTATATATTAGAAATAATAAAGTATCTTCATAATAACCAATTTGCAAATTTATGTTACAGATAACAATTTTTAAAAAAGCCAAACCTTTTTTCATTTATTTTACACATTATAAAAAATCGCAAAATCCAATTTATGCAGAAATTTCAAGCACAGCATTACTAGATAAATAATGAATTACTGAATTTATAAATTAACAAACTTTTTTTTAATCAGTGCAAATTTTTTTTTTTTACTAAATTATTCTTTTCTTTTAAAAAAATATATTTAATCTTTAATCAGGAAAAATAAAGTTTGTACATTGTATTACTTTTATAAAATTGTTTCTGTTTTTATAAATATTTAATCAGGAAAAATAAAGTTTGTATTTAAAAAAATAAAATAATGGTGATAATTTCTAAGTCAATGTTACTATTTGTATAAGTGTTATCATTGCTAAATCCGGTTAGTGATTAAAAATAATTCCGGTAAATGATTATTTTTACTTTATAAGTAAAATATATCTATAGTAAGAGACTTGTAATCATTTGTTGATATTACCGATACTGTAAATCAACACACATTATATCTTTCATTTTTGCTAATTTTTATTGATTTAGTAAAATATGGGTTTGTTAAAACTGAACCCTCATAATAATTATTTCTTTAATAACTTTCTAAAAATTCTGTATAAGTAGAGTATTATAATATGTTAATGCAGTAAAACCTGTAAAGTTGACCACATTTGTAAGTTGGACACCTGTCTATATTGACCACTTATGTATGCCAAACTTGGGTAAGAGTATTATAAAAAACTCTTTGTAAGTAGGCTGCCTAATTATTACTATATTTATTTTTTTATCTATTTTTGCAAAGATGAAAAAACTTAAATAAGTTCTCTAGGATAATAATTTTTATGCTATAATGTTAGACCAATATTTGTTTGGATGGATGAAGTTTTCCTAAACTTCTGTGTAAGTTAACTATTCGAGAAAACTACCCTTATGAGCAAGCACTCTTTTGTTCTCTAAATAATAAATAACATATTTATCTTTAACTAAGTGCTTTAATTTTGAAGTTGTATAGGATACATTGTAAGTCATTCAGATTAAATTTATCTAATGGTATCGACGGCGGATCTAAGGGGGGGGCGATGGGGCGATCGCCCCCCCCCCCTGGGCTGATTCAAGTGGATACTACAACGACACTCCTAAGTGAGTTTTTACTCTTTGTGCCCCGGGACCAGCCATTTTTTTATGTTCTTGGAATCCCAGCCTAATATAGCCCTTCAAGTTCTATGCTTTCCCCCTGTCCCTTTGTCCTTTAGTATTGCTGAGTTTCTAATCCTCGGAGTAATGGGAAAGAGATTCCTTGCTCTTTTCTTCTACCCATCAAACTGGTGACAGCTAGCCAACCCTTAGCACGTGGTGTAAATTCCTGCAGCATTTACACTAAAACCTGGAGCCTGAGACATTTCATTGAACATTCATAATTACAGATGTTTATATAAATTGCACATACTCGTTGATGGTTTTTTTAGTACATATTTAGTATTACATTTTGAAAATTTTAGAAAATATATTACTAATAATTGCTATTATTTTGTAATTTAGACATATCAATTCAAATTTAGAAAATGTATTTACAAGCCTACATTTTTCTTGAGAAAGCTTGAAGGAAATCCTAACTCGGTTAAAACTTGGCTATGAAGCAGAATGAGTGATGGTAGACTCACTGAATTAGCGTTATTGCATATGCATAAAGATTGGACGTTGAAAAAATTATAGACAGATTTGCGAAAGCAAAAAAACGTCAGCTTGTGTTCCTTTTATAAGGGCTTTGAATAAACGTATATGCATTGAAAAAATGTGCTAGTAAAATTTTAAATATCACTACACTAGCATTTTTTTTTTTTTGTTCCGGCTGTTTGAAAAAAAGGGGGGGGGGGGGCGGAGGGACTGTTGAAAAGGAATGAAGAATCTCCTCCATCCATCCTTACTTTGAACCCCGAGATTTCCAAAATCGCCCCCCCCCCTTGAAGATTTTCTAGATCCGCCCTTGAATGGTATTTTAGATAATTGTAAAAAATAGCTAATTACTAATTTTAAAGTAACGTTAATACATGAAGTTATATTTTAATTAGTCACAAATGAATGAACGCATAGTGTTCATAATGTGAAAAAATAAAATAAAAATCTCCACCTTCTGTAAGTTGACCACAAAAGTGCTGCACCGTAAGTGGTCAACTTTGTTTTGTTTCACTGTAGGTAACTTTATGAAAAAATAAAAACTATATTTATAAAGTAATTAAAATTCAAGTTTTTAACTTAGTTATTATCAATAAAGTAATTATTATTAATTTATTGATTAAATTATTAATTTAATTATGTATAAATTAATTACTAATAACATTTATTCACAATTAATGATCTAAAATCTCCATGATTTTCCAAAAGTTAACTTGTTTTTTCTGCAAATGCTATTTATATCAAAAAAACCCAGTTTAAGGGGGTATTCTAGTCTAGAAATTTGAAAAAAATCGAATTTTTTTTTTCCATATTTCGATAGTTTATATATTCAAGAATATCTCTCTAAAAGAATTTTTCAAAATTCAAATTGTTTCGCATTTGCTGTCAGGCGCAACGCAGTAAGAATTCAATGGTCTGAGGTTCGAGCTTCAGATGCTTCAAAAGAAGAAAGAACTGCTCGTTATAAGGACAGAAATGCTCAAATCAATCAATATGAAGTAGAGGAAGGCCCAATGTATGAAACTGGGATGGCTGATTAAGAGAAAGTTTTACGTACTGTTCTATCAGTTACGCTGCCTAAAACTTAACGTAAAACTTTAAACGCGTTTTTCTCGAAACTACTTTTTTCGATGTAGTTGCCACAATATCTCAAGTTTTAATCAGCCGATTTACTTTAAATTTGGCATAAATATTCTTTAAATATCTCTCTATCACATGAAGCAACAAAAAATGAAAATTTGAAATTTAATATTTTAAAAAAATACGACAAGTTAAAAAAATGATTAAAAAATCGACCTTTATTTTTGAGTAGCCTCCATTTATGATTTTTTTTTTCAGTTTTGCAGCTTCTTGAGATAGAAACATTCGTACTAATCAAGAATCCATCATTGTTTTATTTTTCAGATGACCACAAGAATAGAAATCATGGCGACGAGGACACGGCCTCCCCCCCCCCCCCCCCCTCTACTTCAAGGATGCATAACTCAATGGATTTTTTAAAATTAATTTTCATCTTCAAATATAAAGAAACAAATGATAAAAAAATGGATAGTAAAAATATCAAATGCCTTTTTTCTATCAATTGCCAAAAACGCTCGAAATTCGGGCCTCTAGACTAAAATACCCCCTTAAACCAAAAAAAAAAAAATTTTTTTTTTAACAGGTTTTCTTCCAACCCTGGATTTCAAAAGCTTAAAAGAATGACCTCTGGTTCTACTTTCAGCACATAGCTGTAGTCCATCAACATTTTCCATTTTAATGAATTTAAACAACTGAATCATGTCCCCTGAAACTCTCCTATGCTCAAGACTATATGCAAAATTATGAAGGATAAATAAAATTTATTAATTCTTTTTCAAACTTTAGATGTATGTAAAACAATAATATGTTTTAATTTTATATAAAAATTATATTTTATACTTCTCCATCATGTGGTATCTTTCAAAGTGCTGGTGGCTGAGAGTGGACATATGACCGCAAAGGGTTAAGGTTGTACATGCAAAGAATTCATATTGCCATTTTATGGAGTGTTTCAATTTATGCATACATATATCTATGTATGTATTATACAGTGGCGGATTTTAGGGGGGAGCATGTGCCCCTTCAAAAGAATGTAATTTGCCCATTACATAATATTTATTTGCTGTGAAAGCACTTATTTCCCAAGCCCATCATAATTGTGAAAATTTAAGTTTCTCGAAACTTTATTTTTTTGGGATTTTTCTATTTTGGATTCTGCTTATATAAAATTTTAAATTATCAGTTATCTTCATTTTTGCAAAAATTAGTGCTTTTCTGTACTTAAAAGTAGATAATTTGGTTTTAAAAAATAATGAAAAACATAGAAGAGAATTTGATTATGAAATGTTTTAAAGAGGAGAACCACTTGATATTCCCTGGTGCCCCCTACAATCTTTTTCCCAATGTCCGCCCCTTATATATATATCAGGGTTCACACTGGGGAAAAATACAAGGTGGGATTTTACTCCTTGACCAAAATTCTAAGTGGGATTTTCAAAGTTTAAGCCCAAAAAAAATTTTTTTTGACTGGGATTTTAAAAAATATTGTGGGAATCGCGCGGCCTAGCGCGAACCCTGTATATATATATAATACTTGACACTGGAGGATGCACAATATTTATGATGTTATAATCAAGGTGATGCGAAACACATAGAGGATATTAGATTTCAAATCAAATAATGTATTGTAATACAGTGAAATAACTTACATGCACGAGAAAACAACCAAATTGTTTAGAAATGAAAGACAAAAAAAAGAAAAAAAATTTTTTTTTCTTTGACATTATTTTGTTTTGACAATGTTTTATTTGGGGATTGCTTATAGTCTGTTATTTCTTCTCTAGTTTCATGTGCACTTGCATTTTTCACACCCTTAAACTTCTATGTTTTTATTTTTGTTTAAATCTAGGAAACAGACAGGTTACAACTCTTGGTGGTAGAGACAAATTTAGAGTACTTATCCCTAAATAATGTCATGCTTAATTAGAAATATGAAGTTTTAAATTATGTGTGGTTATAATTTATGTGGTTATTTTTGCATTAGGTTCATCAGTTAGGAGAACATTATCAAGGAAGTAAAATTGGTGAAGTTTTAACACCTGTTGGAACTGTAAGAGTGTCTGTTTCCTATCGATCAAAAGATGATATGACGATTACTCCTCAAAAAGTAGAAAAAGGAAGTCCTTTCATGGTAAAAAGTGATTACTTTATGCCAGATATGAGTCCACAAAAAATGTGTTCTGGAGGAGGCAGAATTGATCAGAAGTAGGTTTGGATCTTGTTCATAAAAATGTATAAGAAAAATTTATAATTTTTCTTAAATTATGAATATACAGTAAAAGCTGTAAGTTTGTATTTAAGAATCTTGGAAAAAGGTTTTAAAAAATATACTGTGAATATTATGTTAATTTAATCAAAATGCAAATATTTTTTCTTTTCTTTTTGAAATGAAATTCAAGATTTTGAGTTTAATCAACATTATTAATTACAGCTATTTAGAGGAGCTAGAAAATGGCACAAATTTTAACAACTCAAACAGCCCTTTAAACATGTGCTGCTGTGGGAGGCGTCTTATTCCTTTAAAATCTGCAATGGACAGTGAAAAGGAGCTACAAAACAAAACTTGGTGCGTATGCAAGTTTTTCTTTTTTTTTTCTTTTTAAATGTGTGTCCATTTTAATTGCAAGATCCATTTTATTTGCAAGACCATTTTCTAAACTTTAATCTCAGAAATCTCCAGTTATAGCAGTTACTTTCATTCAATGAATATTTTTTTTAATTTTAATTATCATATATTGTTTCATAATAATATGTATATCAAGGTTTACACTAATTTAACATCATTCTTATCCAAGAAAACATAGATTTGTTGCTTAATGTATGTAGTATTAAGTTCAGTTTATTGGAAACCAAATGAAAATTTAACTGTGTGAAATACATTCTTAATACTGATTAAAGGTTTTTTAAAAAGTGTTTTCAAAGATATATTTCAGTATACTTATGAGAATTTCATGCTTTTTTTTTTTAATAGTGCTAAATGAAGTTGATGCTAAATTCAATATGCACTCTCAAAGGCGTTCGATTTTACAAATCTCTAATTTAAGAACAATATGCTGGTCCCAAAAATAGCTTCCATTGAAACAATGTAATTTTTTTATTCTGTTTTGAAAGCAGTGTTTTCCCAATTAGTTTCCTTTTTTAATTCTTAATTCTCAGAAGTATGAATAAATTCCAGTTAATAAAATATGTTTTAATTCTGCAATTCTTAAAGCATTTCTTTCTTATTATGAAATAAACATGATTTGAAAAAATAAAATAATAAATATTTTACCTTCCTTTTTAGCTAAGTATAGTACTTGCACTAAGCTATGAGCTAAAAATATATTTGTCTACTGATACTGGAAACATTCGAAATGTATTGGATTATATTTAATATAATGGAAATGCAGGAATCATACCAGAATTTTTATAGAAATATTGGACAAATATAAATTGCTTTTGAATCAAATGTGTCACAACAATATAAACAAAGGGACAAAATGCTGTACTCAAAAATAACCCAGATTGTGGTAAGCTTTTTTCTTTTTTTGAATAGAGATATTTTCAGGTGACAAAAATGTAACAGTATTATAATATTATGTATCCTATAGAGTTAGTTAAACTAGAAAATATTGAATTTTTTGGGGTTTTTGCTTCAAGCAATTCTTGAACAGGATTTTGCTTTTGTCAGCTTAAGTTTCAAATGCTATGCGTAATCAATGAGGTTACTAAATTAAATTGCTTAGCTAAATTATCTACACAAAGCTTTCAAAGATTAGATGGACAAAAATAAAATCATGTTAAAGATTATGTGAATCAAAGTCCTGAAAAATTCAGTGTTACTACAGTCACAAAAGTATTAACATTCCATAGAAGAAACTAAAACAAGACAATAGGTAAATCATGAAATAAAAAAGCTTGAACTGAAAAAGCAATTTATTTTCCAGAATGCAAAGTGTAAAGCTGAAAAAATACTATAAGAAATGCAAAAATTAATGAATAAAATACTACATATTTTGTTTTTTTTTTTAATATTTTTTACTTCTCAAACTAGTGCAATGTGATGTTATTTGCATGTCAAACGAAGAGATGAGTTGACTCAGAGTACATACCACGGGTACATACTCTTAAAAGCTCCCACTAACACAAGACTCTTCGCCTCTCTCAGAGAGCAATGTTGATTAATGTTTATTACTGTATTTATAAGGTTTTGTAATTAACCTAATTTATTAGCACCGACACGTTTAAGTAAATCCGTATATTGTTGTAATTTTTGTCTTAAATGTGTAAAGTATAAATACTGTTTAAAATATTCCTGTACCTGCATACACGAAAATTCCTAGAGGCAAATCCTACTTCGCGGTTTTTCCACTTTCGCGGAAGGTTTTGGTCCCCATTAATCGTGAAAAACGCGGGATCACTGTATGTCCATACATGAATATAATAAATAGTTGATCAAAGCTAGCATCATTTTTCAATTAAAATAGTATGTACAGAACAAAGAAATAAAGATCATGCAAAATTTTTAATACAATGGTTTACACACTTGCATACTTTGTTTTTCATTTTGCTACAAAAATGTAACCAAAAATTTTTAAATGTCATACTGGAAATATGGTATGTTATATCTCCAGATAAGACGCCCTGTGTAATGTTTTTGTATTAGGCTTCAAATCTTGGTGTCTTTTTTTTTTTTTTTTAGTACGATGCAGTTTGATTTCAGAGGAATATGTAAACATTTTATGTACTAATATTTTTTGGATGCAGATGCATTTTCAATAATTATCATGTTGAGCTTCTTTTCTAAAACATTTTAGCTTGGTATGGTTACATTGCAATTGTTTCTTATAATAATAAATGTAAAATTTTTATTCCGAGAAGTCGTAGTAAATATGCATAAATTATATAAATTGCTATTTTATATTGTGTTTATTATATATACATTTTTATTTATTATTTTACCTTTCAGCTTTAACTGTCAAAAAAGCCCAAATGAATTCAGAAACATAGGAGCATTTGCACCAGCAAATAGTCTACCTGATACTGTTTTCCCAGAACTGGCCATGCTTGAAAAACCATTCTTAAATTTATCAAGGAGCAAGCTGAATCGCTCTGAAAATAGAGAAAAGGAAAACGCACCAACAAAGAATTCAGATAAGAATGCTAATTTGAATATGATTGACAACAAGAAAGCCAGAAATGAAGTGGATTTTAACTGCAATGCTAATGAAAAGAGTGAACAAAAGCTTAGTAGCAGTGATGATTCAGACTGTGGAGACTTTGTCATGGTAGAGATGGTAAACTAATCTGTGTACATTCAATATCCGGACACCAACATAACATAACACTAAATGATATTTTTATAATGATATCTTATTGTTTAAACTTCCATAAATTTATTTTAATCACTCAGTTTGATATATGTTTAAAAATTAGTTGTATATTTGTCAATTTTCCTTTTGGTTTGTTTAGGTTTAAAGTACACTTGCTATGGTGGAATTAACTTTGGCTAAGATAGTGGGAAATTAAACATAATTTAATAAACAAGATGGTTTAAAAGAAATGGAGTTAAGGAATGATGAGGGGATTTGTTAGATTTATAATTGAAGAGAGTGCACTTTAGTAAATAACATTGAAGTGTAAAGAAAGATAATAAGTTAATTTTACTGTATAAATTAAATTTAGCATTAGAGAAAATGGAAAATGAATTTTATTGATGATAATACAATCTCTTTATAGCTTCAACTGCAAAATGGTATTTAAATGATACTCTTAACTGATTTATTGAAATTATATTGATATATTATCAACTGCATTTGCCATTTAAGCAACTTCAAGTATTCTCCGTACAAATACCAGGGATGCAGCAGCAGTGAAAATTGGTCAAACCATGTCAAATGGCTGATGTTCCATCAATGGTGCTTACATTTCATTGCTAAAGTTTTTAGCTAAAGGAATGATCTTCAACTCAAATTGTATTGTCTCTAAAGGTGTAATTATCAAGATTTTATTTTCTAACCAATCCTCAATACCATACAAATTTGCCACAGGGTTTAATTTTATAAACAATAATATAGTTTTTGAAAGCTTACATTTAGAAGTGTTTAAAAGTTAAATATATCAGTATATATTCTTAAGAAATTCTGCTGCTTGTTTGTTTTGTTATAAAGCATCTGGTGATAAAATTGAATTCGATTTTGCAGCCTTAAATGCCCAATTAATCATATTTTTCCTTAGTTTAAAAAGGTTAATTTGCGTGTAACATAGTAGAATGGAAAAGCAGTGGGAGAAGTGGCATAAATAAAAATGGTGAAAATTGGCAGGTCGGTTTCAGAAGCAATCGGCACCAAACAAAGAATGGAAAATTTACCGCTAGTAAGAAGTTGAAACATGTGGTTCAACAGCTAATTGGGCAGCATTTGCTGAATGAAAATTGGCTGGAGAGATATTAAAAAATTCAAATTCAATGCTATTTAGTAGAGGAGGAAGATAAATATGTGGTACTTCAAAAGACTTGCTTCATATTCAGAAGTTTTAGTGCACATGAAAAGTTTCCAAAAAGTGGAACAATAGTGGAAAGTTGGCAAATAATTTGACTCAAAAAATTAAAAATTGTGACCAGTGTCCTAACGATGTTTCGCTATCAAAGACTTTTAACGTATTTAAACTTCGTACTAACAATAGATTTTCCATTCTATGCTTGGCATTGATTCAAGAGCACTTGCTCCTGAACACACTCTACCAGTTTTAATCGGTTTTATTTGAACCTATTCATGTTGCTTTTCTATTTTACTGAAGCCCATTATGTAACTCATAAAAACTACCTTCTCAAAAATCCAAAGCTTGTTGTAGAAGCTCCATTTCACCTGAACAGGCAAGGTGCCATTTAGTAGCATTGTAAGCATTTTTTAAATTTCAGCTAATTTATTATTTAGAATATACTAATATAAGAATTATCCTTAAAAAAATGATTTAATTTTTGCCTGAAAGCTTTAAGATGCGTAAAGGTTAAGGGAAAGTTTTTATTCTAGCAAATTCCTATATACCAACTTTGTCATCTAATTGCATATAGCAGCAAATACTTCATGATTAATTAATTAACTTTGAGAAATATTTTGTCTAAGATATGTAAAATCATTGCATAACTAATTTAACAAACGTCATTTACGTGAATTTGTAGACAATTTTAGATTTAATTATTATTACTTTTTGAGAGTAATATATTAATTTCTATATAAGCTTTATATTGGTGGAAGGATTTTGAATGGTGTGTGTGCTTAGAGATAGTTTTAATTTTTTTAAAATCCTTTTCCCTGCATGCATTATTTTATTCCCTCTTCTCAAAGTTAGTTCAACTTGCATGATTGTTATCATTGGAAGCAGTTTTCTTATAGGTTGCATAATTGTATTTCTTCCCTTTCAGAAACCTCCATTTGCTGATTGTGGTGATGATAATGATCTTGGGGCCTTTTTTCGTGAATGTCAGAGTGCTCCACCATTAGCTTCTTTTGCTAGTCAGCCAACATTAGAAGAACAAGTTACAGATATTACCAGTCAGTTAGCCAAATTTGAAACAAGTATGAATGACTTCGATAATTTTGTAGATTCAATATGCCATGTGGAAGCAGAGAAGTAAACAATAGTATTTAATAAGTTATCTTGCCTCTTATCATTCATATTTTATTTATGTTCTTAAGAGAGCTCATGATCTCCCTGTATGTTATGTAAACAAAATAAAGAAAATGTTAGAAAGAGATACAAATCTATTTTTTTATTTTTCAAATTAATGAATCAAGCTATTCTAATGCGAGATATAATACTAACGATCCTACTAAACACACAAAACTAGTGCAGAGAACAATAATATTGAAATTTTTGAGCTTGGAATTTGATTCTTTATCAACGTTTTTCTTCTTCTTTTTCTTTTTGCCTTCAGTTTTTCGTAAAAATTCTTGCAATTCCATCTCTTGCTTCTTATCTTCCTCTGCTTTTTTCTGCATAATGATTTGCAATTCTATAGCTGCAATACTTTCTTTATGCTCCATACATTCATCATCACATTCTAAATGATTACCATTCTTAATCTGATTGCAGCATTGGATTTCTTTTTTTATTCGTTTACATGGACATCTTACAGTAACTTTCTTTTTGCAGTTTTCAATAGTAGAGCATGGTCCAGCATGACACAAAAATGTACAGCGATGTCCGCAAGATATCTAGAAAAGAAAAACATTTAAAAGACCTTTAAATTGCATCAAGCTGCACTCTCGAGCATGCTCTGGGTCTATGAGACCATGAGGTGTTATTTTAGAATTATTCATTCAATAAGATCATCAAGTTTTGTTATAATTGCATTATAGGTTACATTGGTACTAAATGTAAGTATATTTGGTATTTTATTTTTTATTTTTGTTTCTTGAGAAAAAATACTTTTTTTAGAGGGAAAAATATGGCTTCAAATAGCCATTGTTTGCCACAAGCTAATAACATAATAAAGCTTACAAAACCATATTTAAGGAGTCTACTTTCCTTTCATCTTTTATTCAACAATTACCAACCATTGTGCTACCATTTTCTTATATGTAACACATGCCATATGACTACCCAGAGTCATGATTCATTTTTGTGAATTATTTTTAGAAAGAATAACACATCAAGCCTTGAGTAATGCTTGGGTTTGCAGATTTATAAATAGGCTCCTCTTTTTTATGAGTCGTGAATAATATTTGTTGTGTCCTCGCATTTGGCGAGGAAGAATGGGTACGCTGCTCCTGAGTCTAACGGGGCCCTTGTAGGCAGGAGTCCGATTTCCACCCCTTTGAAAGGTCTCTTAATTTTTGAAGCGCTCCCAGATGAGAGACTATCACCTGGGATTGGCACCCCAGAGGTATCATTTCACACTTGGAGGACATTAGAGCCACGACCTATTTAACGTGCACCAGCTCCCTTTAGCATACACGGACCACAGCGCGAGAGGTAGTCACCCCTACCAAACACTGAACCCAGTCAATGTTGCTTCACTTTCGGTGCTCTGCAGGAATCGTGCTTCTACCAACTGGTCCACTGCGGGACATGAATAATATTTCATAAGCTAAAATAGTTATTTTGTGCTTTGCATTAAAATTGGCACAAAATATTAACATCTAAAGATCTAGGGACTTTTGCGAAAAATCAAAATTGAAACTTACGGCAGTAAAATTTATTATTTTTTGCCGCTTATTTAATAAATAATTCTGCAAAAAGTAGGATTTGGTATAGCTTGGAATTTCCTCTGCACGACCCCTAGTAATTTAATAATTTTTGTAAGTTTATCATTAAAAGTTTTTAGAAACTCAAACTTGATAAAACATTTGAAGGAAAAAACCTGTAGATGAGCCGAATATGAAAACAGCAGGGTCAAGATTGTGCCACATTAATTTTCAATATGTTTTAGAGGCAAAAAAGAGAGTGGCACAAAGATGTACACAGCTGGGTACAACTTTGGGCCACATGAAAAAAATTCCCCCTCCCATTTTATAAAGGAAAAAAAATGCAGATGCAGTTGAGATGCAGAGATATGTTGCATACAAATTCAGAACGATTGGTGCATAGCATAGCATGATAGAAGTATTCTGAAAAAACCTCAAAAAGTGGTACATAGTTGCCCAATTTTACTGCGCTTATTGCCTGATAGAAGAATTAAAAATTTTAACCACTTTAAAGACTGGGTGTGATATTTACATGTGAACCTTCTGAAAGTAGCTATTTTTACTGTTTTCATTTACCTATTTTTCCCACAGAATTATTTAAGTTATTATACTCATGCTTTGTCTAAAATAATAAATAGGAACCCCTGTAAAACAAAACTTATAACTGAAACCCCCTCAAACAGATAGTTAAAATCACAATAAATTCTATCATTTCTTCTTCACACTTATTTATATAACTAAATGTACAAAGCAAGTGATAAAGATAAAACATTTCAAATACAATAACTAATTTTTAATAATTATTTACTTTTTTTTAATTTCTCCAATTTTTTTATAATTTAATTTTAGCAAATTATGTTGTAGTTATCTTAAAACTTAATTATCAAATAAAGAATAACTGAATTAAAAAAGTTATTCATCTTCATTTCATTATTTTTTTCACTTCCTCAATTCACGTCAACAATTTTTTGTTTTTGGAAACATGCTAGTAGAGAATTGTCCCTCTCTTACCTTGTACATGAGCATAAGAGCAAGGCATTAATAATCAATTGTCTTAGGAGCATTTCAATAATTTTGAAAAATATTAAAATTGAATTTGTTTTACCTGCTTTGGACATCTATTTGAGCAAGATAACAGAGCGTTCCTCTCGTTTTCATCTGCTTCAATCCATCTGGAACACACTGCATATATAACATTTATGCCACAATGGCATTTCATTTTCATCTGTTGTTTACATGGAAGGCAATCTTCTGCATGACAAGGACGTAAACAAGGATGAGAGCAACCAGGTTTTCTTGGTTTACTGCAACCTTCAGAACAGGCCTCACACTCCTCACTTTGCTATTTAGAATTAAAATAAATATAGGATGTTGAGGTAATATGCAAGAAAGATACACAAGGAACAATTTATACATTTGTAAGAAAGGAAGTTAGATGTGAAGATTAAAAGTGAATGAAGAGAACAAAGTGTGTACTATTACCGAGTGTTTGTCAATAATTATCTTTTAAAAATTATAAATTTTTTCTTAGAAAACTAAATGATATTGCACATTTGGGATGTGTTTTTAACTCGGTCATACTAATTGTTATGTAGATCAGTTTTTAATAAATACTATTTTAATAATGTCCAGCAAAGTTACAATGCAAATATCTTGCCTCCCAAGTGCTTGCCAATCAAAACTTACACCATTTCAATGTTCCTCAGCTCAAAAACTAATAAGACACTTCAAACTTTAATGATTCTTAACACATTAGCTGCCTCAATGTTGAAAAAGAATGCCCTATTGGGCCAAGTTGTTTTTTCTGCTACTATTACTTGTAATTGTGAAATAAAATCTGGTATAACTCCGAAATTCATGTTCCATTGCATACAATACAATAAGTTTGGTTTCTTAGCTTGCCTCTCTAAAGTTCATGCAGTTACCAAGAAATAAATTTGTCAATGATTTTTTTATCAGTTATACAATTTGTAATACATCTTCAGAAATAAAGCAAGATTTCTATAACTCTCATTTTTCCGAGTAAGTTTGATTGATAAACATACAATATAACAATTCACTCATTTATATTACCATCTTACTTTGATACAAAACTCCAATTAAAACAATCATTTATTAAGGGGAGGGGATTACATATTATGGTCTACCAGACTGTCTAATTTTGAAATAGCAACATTGCAACAACCAACGAGACCCGTATGATGGTACACGTGGCTAGATATACTGGGATGCCGAGACACAGTACTCGTTTCTCGTGGCCCAAACGCATGGAAAACTGAGATATGACATGAGTCTTATGGCAGCTAGCATGTTACTATGGGTCTCGCAAAACTTTTGCTTGACAAAAAATTATCCCTGGCACTTATAATAAATCAAAACGTTGTTGTTGTCGTGTCTATGCACAGTGCTAGTGCAAGATTATAGTCCTCCAAAAGTCTTGGTGAAAAGATCTGCAAGTTCTGGAGCTCGAAGGCTATGGAGGATTTCGATGGGGGTGCTCCAAGTTGAAAGAAGGAGCCGATAATGGCCTGGCAGTCAAAAACATAATCAAAACATTAAACAATACAAATGTATGCTATCCATGATTAAAGATAGTGTTATTAATTGCTTAATGATTTCGAAATAATAAGATTCTCATCTCAATTTGTTTTTAGATATAAAAGACTTCTTTTATAAAAGTTTTATTAAATGTTTCACTTCCAGTGAATTCTATGAAAATATAAAAGCAAAAACCACATGAAAACGGATGACATGAAAACCACTATGAAAACGGATCAACTAGATACGACTGCAGAACACCTACATGAGAATTAAGCTATAAATTAGGAAGATATGGCCATCATGAGAACTTTAGTTTTCACATACAGTGAAACATGTATAAGTTGATCACTTGCGATGCAACGCTTTAGTGGTCAAGTTATAGAGGTTGAGGGCTAATTCTGTTCCTGACGAAACTGGTCAACTTACACAGGTTTTACTGTATGTGGTATATCTTTCATAAATTATGCAAGAATACAGCTATATAAGGAAATCTCAAATAATACCATTTGGGAGCTTGGATTACAACCGACTGTATGACACTCTAATTTACAGGTATGATTTCCACAACGTAATTTCCTGCCACAAGGTCTTCCGCAAGAAGTAGGGCGTGCTTCATAGCAAGGCATATTTCGAACCTATAAATGGAAAAGTTATGCTCAATATACTGTAGAACCCCAGATCGTTTTTTTTTTTTTGGTATACTTTTTTTGAGGGGGGAGGGGGTTAAAAGCATACTTATTTTAAAATTTTCTCTTTCAAACTTGCTTACCATAATGTAATAAACAGCATTCTGTACAAGCAGAGGCATTTGAGTTGCATGATATGATGAAAATAGTAATAATATGGCCCTACCTGATATACTGGTCAGAATATACCCAATCTAAAATACTATAACACAATATCGAATACTGGATTAAAAAACTTGAACCTTCTTTTACAAACCATTTTTTTAAGTAAAAAAGTGCCTGTGGTATTTAGGATTATACAGTCACTTACTTTGTGTTAAAAATTGTTAGTATTAGATACATTAACCAGCTTGTTGGTTGGAGAAACATGACAGTAGCATGATGTTATAAAATTTTATCACATTGAACCAAAGCAATGGTTCAAAATGCCATTGGCTCAAGTATAGAATAATCAAGAGAAACCCCACCCACAAAGTATCAATTACAAAGCCTAATTATTTATTCAAAGTATTTAACACTTATTGCAAACTGACATTCAGTGAAGTCAACATGGGAAGGGGGAGGCAATTTGAGAACATGAGTGTCTTTAAGGTCTTCATCACTAACATCACAACATGCATGGGTCATTTGGAGTTGTGCTAGGCTACATATGTCCAATTGAAAAAATCTGCATCTAAAGGGACTAATCTCACTGTCCTTTTTGTGCTAACGGCCAACAAATACGGGTGTGAAGATGGAAAAGTTAGAGCAAATACAACATTTATTCCTGAATGGCACTTAGTCATAACAAAATTAGTAGTGTGCAGCAAAACATTCCACCAGCAGTTGCACCAAAACTTTGCAACTAGTGGTTTGGAGTATTGAACAAAACCACACAGATGTGCTGTTTATAAACAATAACATTTTGAACTGCAGGATAACTTATGCAGCAGTATTCAAAACTCAGCATTGCATGATAGATTTTCAGAACTTATTATTTCTTTTACTCTAACAACTTCAATGTGAATAACTTTGAAAATAGATTCTAACAATACATTGTGAACATCGTCACATCCATTATTTTTATACATTTTTCATAGAATATAGATACTCAACTAAATGCAGAAAATTGCCGATCTCAATTAATTTTCAATATAAGGCATCCTTAAAAATTTCAATTTCACGTATATTTTTTAACACAAAAAAACATAGCTTTTGTTCTACTAATTACTGAAATTAAATTCATCTTGAAAAATAAAATCAGCACATACAAAGAATGTCTTAAAAAGAAATAAAATGAAATTAACATACTTCATGTCCTCCTAGGCAAGTTACTGGTACTGGGACTAGACAAGGAGGGCATGGCTTGCACACTAACTCTAATTTGTAGGAATTAAGCAAATCCCATGGTCCTAACTTTTTCTAAAGAGTAATAAAATCAAAGTATGCATAAATGTTAGTTTAAATATTCTTATAATATGTAAAATGAATCAAATTTTAGGATAATCAGTTTTATACATGTATATAAGATTTTAAGTCCATTTCGTTTTTAGCAGTTAATTTTTGTTGTAAAATTTACCTGAATATTAAAAACAAGCATGACATGAAGAATATTAAATGATAATTACAAGAAAAATTTTATCCCATTGAAATGAAAAAATAATATCAAGTAATAATGTTCATACACTGCATTTGTTTATATAAATTAAAACAGGATGATTGGAGTCAAATAACAAGAGAGATGATATTTTCATAGAATAAATTCATAGAAATCCAAAAAACTGCTTTCTGTTGCACTACAGAATAAAATTATGCTGAAAAGTTTTGAAACTGAATTAATTTTAATAGTGTTAAAATTAAAGCAAAATGAAAGAACAAGCAAAATTGCATAAACAAGTCAAAAAAGATATACACAAAGGTGCAACATTTTACTAAAAAAGTTAAACATGTGTTATACATTAAATTGGTTAAAAAGAGAGAGAGAGAAAAAAAAAGACATTGATGCTATCTATTCAAGTACTAAACAGGAAGTGTCAATAAGTATATAATTCAAATTCTATTATAAGATGAATCTAATACGAAAATTTTGAAAATGATAAGGATAAGTAATATTAGTGACACAAAGATAATGATGCATCTTTACTAATAATGTAAGAAAAGAATTTTTTACATTATTAGTAAGTGGGCTATTAAATTAGTGGAAAAGAACTTTTAAGTAACTTTCAAGAAATATGCTTCAAAAATATTCTGAAACATAGAAATCTGAAAATGATTTGCCCGACACTTTTTCTTTTTCCTTTAATATTCTGTTTGTAGATAGATCACATAAAATGAGTCGTTAAAATGTGTCGTAAGAAACATGAAAGTTATTTTAGTAAAAATCTAGAGTTAAAGTTTTGTACTGTCCAATATTGTTTAAAATTTTGCCGCCGTTTAGAATTTCAGTTCAAGTAGTTAATGATTTCAGTTCATCCCCTTTCATCAGAAGTATAGGATCTTTCTCTGTAACATTTCTTAAAGTTTTCAACATGAATATTTCTAATAGGCAGCCCACAATTTATGCTCACCTCTTTCTGGTTGATTAGTTTAGCTTTATTTTCTGCTCATTGGTTAGATGTAAATCCATTTTTGAGACTCAAGATACTTGTGTTTCAAACTCTTCTTTTCATAATTGAAAAGGTTCGACAGGGTGGCGTAGTGGTAAGACGCAGGTCTCGTATGCCCAAGATCGCAGGTTCAAACCTGGCCCAAGTCAGTGGATTTTCAAGATGCAGAAAATCGTCTGCACCCATGTCGTATGATTATGCGGCATGTAAAAGATCCCTTGAGTAGACATTTGGCTTGGATGCTCTCGGCTAAATTGAATTCCTAGTGCATATTGCATCAATGAAAGCTCACGTACCGCCATCTAGTGGTAACTGAACTTCAAAATTCTCATGCGGTGAAGGTACCACACTCATTGTGGTGCTGCTGAAAGAGTTGGTACCAATCTCTGGGGACGCACTAGGTCTGCAATGGTTGATGACCAATACTGCAGCCCCATTAGAAAGAAAAAAAAATTGAAAAGGAATGAATGAGAAATACAAAATATAATGGTGAAAACCAATTGAAAATGTGTATATTGGGTTGTTGAATAAGTTCTCGCACGTTTTTCAAGAAATGGTGTTACTGGAATTGATTATATCAGTTTATGATAGTGACACATCTATTTATAAGTACTATAAGCATGCTTGAAATTTAGTGTATGTCATGTGCAAACAGCTTTATTTTTCATTGTGTTAATCATGTCACATTTCATGCCAAAAAAAAAGAGAATATTTACGGGGAATTTTACTGCACTAAATTATTTTTAAAAAATCTGCAGTAGATGCTCACTGAATTCTTGTTGAGACTTATGGCAACCATGCTGTCTGAAACAACTTGTAGAGATTGGTTTAGATGCCTTAAAAATAATGATTTTTAACTTAAGATGAAGAACATTCTGGCGCACCGAAAAAGTGTCAGGATGAACAACTGGAAGGATTACTTCATGAACACTCATGTCAAATGGCAACTGAATTTGCAGAATCATTAGGAGTTTATCAGCAAAATGGCCACTATACGAGCAGACATAAGTTCAGTTTACAGTGTGTGAATGCTCCGCCACCTGTGGCAAAACCTCTAAACAGCTACTTGGAAACACTTAAGTGGGAAGTCCTACCACCAACTGTATTCACTAGACATTGCCCGTTCTGACTATCACTAATTCCGGTCGATGACACATGGCCTGGCTGAGCAGCACTTTTGTTCTTATGAAGATGCAAAAAATTGGGGCTACTCTTGGATAGCTTCAAAAGATGTGCTATTTTTCCGACAAGGAATTCAAATGCTGCCAGAAAGGTGGGGAAAAGTAGGGGCTAGCAATGGACAATACTTTCAGTAATATGTTTTTAATATTATGTAAAAAATAAAGCATTAACTTTCACAAAAAAACAGTGAGACTTATTCAACATCCCAATACAGTAGAGCGCCTATTATCCGGACTGGTCGGGACCGAGGCAGATCCGGTTAAAGAAAAATCCGAATAATTGGATTGTCAACTTTAAAGCACAGATAGAGCTAGGTTTTCTAGGCAGATTCTCTTCATACGTTTTTTATAGGGCTGGAATTTTCAGTTGTGCATATTTTATCACATTCCAAATGGAGCGTTTAGAATTTTTTTTCTTTTCTTCATTAATTTTTTTTTAATATTTACAAAAAGTGATACAGAAGTAGCACTATACACTGTACTGACAGTATAAAAAGAATCGTTGTGGAGTGAAGTAATTATTGATAGTCTCCTGCTACAAAGAGGATGTTGTCTTTACATCATTTTCCTTTCAGCGCTGCCTTTTCTTGTCCGTAAAAAACTGATGCGAAGCTGAAAATTGCATCGCTGTTTTTTTTTTTAATATCTAATATAGTTGATGTGCCATTGCCATATTCAAGGGCTACGTTGTTTCCATTTTCTGCTTTTTTCAATCTTTTAACAATTTCTATTTTTTTTTTTTTTATCTAAAAATAACACTACTCTTTTGTGCTTCTCAGACATGTTTAAAAAACACCTTCTGCACTCACAGATTGCAATCAGAAAAATGTGGGTTCCTTTAGCTTTGTGTAACACGTGTCCAGTATGAAAGCGCACGCGTGATCATTTTGTCAAGCGAGTTTCTCAACAACAGTTTTCCTGGAAATTTAGTTAAGCATAAATAATTTAACCCGACCCCTTGACCGTGAATGCAGTACTTCCACTATTTTTCTTCTGTTAGTTTTAATTCTTTACTTCCGCTCTAATGCCTCTAAAAAGGAACTTAATCATTTTATTCAGTTCCTTCTACTCCCCACCCCATGCTAATTGTAATGAATCGAACATACCTGAGGGGAGGGGGAGGGCAATCCCCCTTTCTTGGAACGCCAAAAGGCAGAGGAACGTGGTTTTTGGCCTCCAATCTGAAGGTCAGGACTTTATATATATACATTTATATTTTGCACAGCGCAGGAAGAAAAAAACCGCATGGTTCCTGACCGATCCGGTTGATTGGACATCCGGTCAAGCGGAGTCCGGATAAGCGGCACTCTACTGTGTATATATATATATATTACAGGTAGCCTCACATTCCCGATTTAAAAAAAATATATAAAATAAGAAATGAATTATGTAAGTAAGACAGGAAATAAAATTGGTTTACCTCTTTGGTATCAATCTTAGTTAATATTGCAGAGTGACAACGCACTGGACATGTATGGCCACAATTAAAAGTTTTCCCACAAACTAAGTGACAAGGTGGACAAGAACCGAAGTGACACAAATGTTTATGTCGTTTAGGATGGTGGCAATCTGCAGCTAATCTGAAAAAAAGTATCGGCAAGGTTTAATTAGGTTCAAACTAAAAAACATCACTGCTAAAAATGCAAATAGCAAAATTTAAATAGTGTTCAAAATTTAAGGCAATTTATAAATTTTTAAACTCAAAAGTTACATTAAGCATCATTTCATTTAGTGTAAAATAAATTAAAAATCCATATCCATATCATCTATGTCAGTGTTTCCTAAAGTGTGGTACACATACCCCAGGGGTACACAAAGAGGTACACGCTGTACCAGGCTGAGATCTTGTTCCCTAAAATTTTCTTTACTCATATAGAATTATTCCACTATGCCATACTCAAAAGCTTAAAATTATCAACCTTTGATTCCCTCTTAAAGCAAAGACCACAAGGTGTTTCCTCATTTACGGATTTTTAAGGAATCCTCTTTTAAGCTTTTTTTTTTTTTTGATGAGGGTCACTTAGTAGGGATGTAACGAATAGTGATTTGGCTGAATAGCTGAATACCGAATATTCGGCCATTTCTTCCAGGCTGAAGCTGAATATTAAAATTTCTAGAAATCGTTGTAATAGAAAGTATTTGTCAAATTTAAAACTATTCACAAAGTCAAACACCAATTACACACAATCTATGATGGATTATTTAATTCTGTTTGTTAAGAATTTAAAACTATTTAAAATTAATCTATTTTCTCTATTGTTTTAAATGCAATGAAACTAAGAATTCCACCCACAAGTGGAATAGAAATGACAGGTTTTATGGTAGTAAACATTAGCCTTATTTTACTAATTATTTAATTCAAATGAAAGAACTACTATTGCTTAGGGAACTTTTACCTTGCTCAAAACTGTTTTATGAAGATATTTTAAATGTTATAAAAGTTAATATTTTTATTTTATTAGGTTTTCTACATTCCTATTTTTAAAAGATCTATTAAAATATAATGCACTTAACTGGAATATATTTTTATTTTCAAAAACCCCAACAACTTATGATATCTAAATATTCATAATATATTCTGGGCTTTTCACCCAATATTCACAATAAATTAGTCTACCCAAACAAAGTCTGACTTTCCCTTTGTTAATAATAACAAAATTAATTTCTCATATTCTCCATCATAATTAACTATTGCCAGCTTTTGGGAGCAAATGCTAAGTATAAAATACACTATTACAACTTTAAAATTTGTTTTTGCTTAGTCAAGCCTAAAACAATAGTTAAAAAAAGTATTTTTTTTCTAAATAATTTTTTTTAATAAAACTATATACTGATGTATGCTTTTGCAATAATTAGAATACAATTTTAAATGTTTAAAAACTACTAATTTTTTAATTTTTTTACATTTCTACTGCAGCAGAACTATTCGGCCGAACGGTCCATCAATATTCGGCCAGGTCGAATTTGACCTTACCCAGGCCGAAAACCGAATAGTGGCCAAATATTTCATTACATCCCCAGTACTTAGCATTACAAAAGTCGTGCAAGTGGTACAAAGATGTCAAAAGTTTGGGAAACACTAAAAATTAAACATAAAATTTAAACTAGAAGAAAATTTAAGCTATAAAAAACAATCGACTGGTAAGAATCTTCAGATTTAATTGAGAATGAAAACAGTTGTAGAACCACATCACACACACACAGGTCCAAAAAAAAGAAAGATTTTATATCTATACTGGTAGCACTACAGCCAGAGTTGCTACCTAGAAGAGATACTACATGCAAACTTTAAAATAGTAAAACTACGATAGATTTAAAACGTAATGTCTAGGGCTCAAGTAACCTCACTTAAAGGCATTAGTTACTTTATCTAAAGAAAAACTTCAAAAGATTCCAAGAGCTGCCATGGTTCAGTTGTTTATTTATTACAATTAAAGACAATGACATTTAAGTTTCACAAGAGATAACACTTTCTAATTATTTAAATCTCAAAAGCATACCTGTCCATAAAGTTACATTAGTCTACAAGTATGTGATAAAAAATGAATAATTACTTGCACTCAGCAGAACATCGAGGAGGAACAGCACTTTTTCTTCCACACGCCACAATAATTTTACTTGATCCACAATTACAGGTTACTTTAGTAGTCTCATGGCATGGATAACAAGGTCCTACACAAAAATTACATTGAAAATGTCTGTTTTTCTTTGCAAGTTTGATGCATATTTATATTTCTTCTAATGTTTTCAAAGCAAAATTCACAATGTGTGAATATATTACATTTATAACATGAATGAAGCAATATGTTTGGAACTGCTAATTAATATCTTAACTACATATTTTTATTACTAAATTTTTCATACATTGACAAACAAAAAAATATGGAATGGAAAAGTATAAATTTTATGCATTGAAGTGTTTTTTAAAGATACAAGTAAAAACTGCTCTGAAAATCTGGTACAGCAATATTAGTGTTCAGGCCTAGAAGTGGTATTTAGGAAAATAAAATAGGAAATATAGGAATTTTTTGAAAAATTATAGGAATTTTAAAGAAAATATAGGAACTTTGAAAAACAAAATATTATAGGCTATTAAACACTTTAAATGTACAATTGCTCATAATAGATGAAATATATAATCCTACATCTGTAATAGATAAATAATGCATGAAATAATGACATTATCCTACACAAAAAAATTTTCAAGTGTTTTCATAATGCAAAAAATTTGTTTTAATCAGTATGCCTTCAAAATTTAAATATGGACCAGTAGCTATTTTACAAGGCCAAGAAGAAAAATTGGGAAGGTGTTTTTTTGATCAATTTGGCTTTCATCATCACTTCTGCTGTTAAATTTTATTTAATGAGAAAATATAAATCATTTTTATCAAAGTGATGTCAATTATTAGTTTGATATCTGTAATAGTCATAAAGTGCAAGTCATTTTTTAAAAAAATATGCTAACTGAAATTGTATTTACATTTATCGTTACGTTGAACCATGATGGTTCAAGTTTGAGAGGTAACATTTTCAAAACACTTTTATTTACATAATATTTACATTTTCACTCCTTTACTTTCAATGAACAAATTATTTATAGGGCTCGACTGATGGCATTTTTTGGCCTATGCCAATTGTTTCCATCGGCTGATTGCAAAAATTCGCTTTAAACTATTAAAACATGCAGAATGTTTGTCAAAAAAGTTTTTATATCATTTAAATCATTCCTTTCAGGGTGCGTAGCAAATTCTTTCAATGAAAAATAAGCACTTTTAAGCACTTTTTAAGCACTCAAAAAAAAATATACTAAGCACTCAAAAAAAGATCATTTTTGCTATGCAGATTACATCCCCCACCCCAAAATTGCTAAATCTTCTTTATATAAATTTCTATAAAATTTATATTACAACAGCAAAAAAAAAAAAATGAAAATAAAGAAGTAATTACACCCCCCCTCCCGTGATTTCCTTCAATTTTCTTTCTGTGAAAATACCGATTAAGCGCCACCCCCCCCCCCCCGAAATTTGGATTCTCATTCTGCTGACCAAGAGAAGTTTATACCTTTCATAATCAATTCCCAAACCAAACGCCAAAGTATTTAAAACTTCCCTGGGAATTGCAGACTAAACAAAGAACAATGCTCTTCCTGCCATATTTTTGAAAAAAATCCACATCATCACTTCGGGGGGGGGGGGGGAGGGTAGAGAGAGGGTCATGGACTCCCTTTTTGTTGCGCCATAGCAATATCATACACGGTGCCAAGGCTCAAATTCGACACACTGGAGAGCGGTGTTAGGCCGAATTTTCGAACAGGACCAAAAATGGAGAATTCTCGGAAGCATTAACGTTAACACGCGTCTTTTTACGCAAAATTGCAATATCATCTTAACTCATAAACGAAAAAAGTGACTTTTTTTGTTGTTTAATCGGAGAAAGGACGCTTTCAACCAATGGGAAATCGGCATTCCAGCTGACCGCGCTGGATCAATGAAAGGAAATTCCGCAAAACGAAACTCGGAGGCTTGCCGGTTTAAATATTGAAAACGATAATTTTCCCTGATATTTGGGGGAACTTTGAATATCCCCTGATAATTTCCAGAACAGAAATCTTCCCTGATAAGTCACTTTTTCCAAAAAGCGGGTCCCTACGCAAAAAATAGCATATCATGGTTTTAAAGATACAAATGAAAAATAAACCTTTTATGGCAAGAAATGTTTTTCAATGCAATTAACAATTGATTCAATAACAATTTGACGAAGAATTAAAACCAAAATCCAATATTTAAAAGCCAAAAATCAAATGATTAATTCTTGGCCCAATGTCAGATTCGCGAATTTTTCGCAATATCGATTACATGGACAGTATAAGGAATGCCAGTAAGGCTATAACAAATTAAATAGGAAAATATTTATTATTTTTATTCAAAATAAAAGCTAAGAAAAAATCTTAATCGCGAAAACGAAGGCTTTACGAAAATTCGCTGTCGCAAAAACGAAACCTTTTCCCACCATAGTATTAAAAAAAAAAGAAAACCTCATATTTCCGACATTATCCAGCTGATTATATCGCTCTGTTATTTGCCAACTGTTGCATTTGCAAAACTACAGTTTTTCAGGAGAGTGGTTTAAAGTTTTTTTATACAGTTTTTATTTTTTACCATTTGTCCCGTTGCATCGGCAACGTTGCATGTTTTTTTGTCCATATTAAAATCCCGACTATCCTTCCCTTAAATATGGTTATAATAAATAATATGTGTGCCTCTAAGTTCTCCTGTAATTAATTTTTTAACGCAGTTACAACAGTTGGACCTAAAAAAATAAGTGCGCTTTACTGTTTTATAAGGCAATGTAACTATTTGACCCTCAAATATGGTCGGTAACTTGATTGTTTTATGGACCAATATAACTTTTCTCTACGTAAAAAGGACAACTAATTGGTCGATTTGGGCGACATTAACACAAGAAAAGAATCAAAATTGCATACAAAAGGAGTATATTTTTATTTTAAATCACAAATAATTAAATTTAAATCACTAGTAATAATTATTGCACTAGGCTTGGTAACAAAAGTTATATAAATTAAACAAAAGTTATATAAATTAAACAAAAGTTATATAAATTAAACATAAGTAAGTAAATTAAACACAAAGTAAGTAAATAAAACACTCCCCACTTTGGAGACAACCTTTAGACACCCTGGTAAAACGATGCATAGCATTGAGGGATGAGGCCTTTCTTCAAAAGACTCAGTAGTCCCGCTTTCTTTCTATCTGCAACTGGCCGTGGGTTTAGATAGGCAGGCATTAATTTTCCTGCACTCCTTTTTGGTGGTTTCTTCATTGTCTCCCTTTCTACGTCTTCATTATCCATACTACTTGCTTCTTTTTCATCGTCCAAAAACTCTTTCTTGTTATTTTTGCGAGAATTAGATCGTTGCTGTGCAACATTTTCAACCGTTTTGTTCTGTACCTTCTTCCTTTTCTGCTCATCAGGAAGAATTACCCCGAACTCTGACTCCCCCCCTAGGTGTTTTTCCACTTCAAGACGTACGGCTCTCTCTTTCTCTTCCACGAGCATTACATGTCGATCTTGTAACTTTACTTTAGGCCCCTTCTTGAGATCTCTAATGGTTAGGAAATCCATCAGCAAAGATAACTTTCTGAATATTGACGTTAAAAGGTTACATGTGACATTACAGCTCCTTGCTGAAAGTTTCATTCAGCAACGATAGGTACAGAATTTATTGCCAATGGTTACATTGGCGCATGGGAAGGACCTAGTATAAAGATACAACTGTTTACTTACAAATTTTTGCGATCCTTCCTCTTCGGATGTCAAACTAAAACTGAAACATTGACCATAGCACCTGTCTTCTGCTACATCCCGCGCATTTTTCCCGCTCAAATCTAACAGTCACAGTGAATTCTAGCGGGAATTCAGATGTAACACTTGTACGTAAAAATAGAGAAAAAAAAAAAGAAAATTTTTGATGTAAAAAAATTTTTAAAATTTTTTTTGGAGATGCAACACTTGGCAAATAACAGAACGATATCCTTAAAGAAATCTTTGGACATTAAATTTATGTTTTGTTCAAAAGAAATCAGTTCTGTTCATGTTGGTCTTAAAAATTAATTTTTCTTTTAGATTCAAAAAATTCTAAGTTTAATTAATATCCAACATGAGCTTTTAGAGGTTGTGTCAGCAGGAGATATACAGGAAACATTTTTATGAAAAATTGGATTTATTTACAAACTATTATTAAATATTTTGAACAAAAACATACATTACCACATGGATTCCGATGGTGGTTTACAAACGGACAATGATTTGGTTTAAAAAAAACATGTTGATCACAGCACATTACTTTCAGTCAGTCGTCCAACAATTTTTCTCAATATACATGAAGATAGATTTTTTTCAAGAGTCCAATGTCACACCTTCACATTTGAATCGGGATTAAATGAAGAAAATACTTGAATTATTCCATGAAAACAAAGTGAAAACTCAGTGAATTCTTCCAACCAAACTCAGGTAGTTGATAGTCACTGAACAAATGACATCTTGGGTAGTTGAAGACAAACAATTTTTAAAAGTAGATGTAAGTGAGGTCAACAAATTTTAAAGACCAAATTACCTTTGAAAAAACGATTAAAAACTTTTCTAAAAATAACTATTTACAAGCATCTATTGCCAACATTCCAATTTCTTAACATGCCAGTTGTAAGATGAAATACACGACCTGCCCGGAATACGATCATTCAAAAATAATTCCAACATCAATGGGTCGGCCACATGGCAAAAAATAAGAATGCCTATCACAACAACATCGGGCTGTTCAAGCCGAACGGCGAGCTCTCAGCGAGCAAACGCCCAAGTAGTTGGCAGATGCTACACGTGTCGGGTCGACCGAGCAGAAGAGACAGTGAGAGAGTTCGTGCATCGTGCTTTTATACCCGTCCGATCTTAGTGACGTCATAATCAAACACTTCAACTTTCACTTCATTTGCATAGTTGATGAAACTGGTCTTTCCTCCATGCGGTCGTGTATTCCTAGAAACTTTCTTCCGGTTTGGCAACACCGGATCGAACACATTGCAATTGTTGACATCGTTCCCGCTCGCCACTGCCACCATGGCGCGAGGATTCAAAAAAAAACCGTGTGCCCGAAGAACGGCATGAGACTTTAAAGCCGTTCACACAAAGGAAACAGGTAAACCTCAATGAAAACATTACATTACTAGTTTAAAATACTTTCACATTACAAGTGTACTGAGAACTAATAAAAATATAATGGGTTTGTACCCAACAGTTCAGAGCCGCGGCAAAAGGGAGTTCAGGAAAGGAAACGGGCGTCTATGTGAGCTGGCGCTGGCGTCGTTTCCTTACTCGCTCTTCATCTAATAAAAGCTTAAAGAAATATGGACTTGCAAAAAAGTTTTTGCGTATCAATTTTATATAGATATTTAACTTGATTTTTTTCCGCGATAAAAAATTACGCGCTTTGGGTTACGAGTAATTTTAAAATTTTTTTTTTGCGTCCCCACCTTCGATTTTTGCACATTTGACGCGCTATAGCACGTCCCCGTTTTGGCATCGCTGAGGCTACTTTCCTTCTACTATTCGGGAAAGGAGCACTTATTTGGTATTTTTCTGCACTTATACCGTTTTAGCGCATCCTCCGATAATTTCACGAAAATTCAGGATTGCGCTTATTCGGTATTTTACAGTAAAGCAACCCTTCTGCAACACAAGCATGTTTCTTCCCTTTCTCCCTCATTTAGAGAAAGGTTGGGAAAACCAGTTTAGAATGGTAAGTGGAATTCATGGCGACATTCGGCGGTAGAACGAAAAAATATATCTTTGCATAAGAGGAAGTAAGCACTTCTTACAAACATGGATGAAAAATAAGCACTTTTAAAAGCTTTTAAAATCAAAAGCAAAAACAAGCACTATTAAGCACTTTTAAAAACCGCTACGCACCCTGCCTTTTTATATATATCTATAAACATTAATACAGGTAGACCTTCGAAAATCCAGACATTTTTCCGATTTCTGTTTTATTATTTTTTTTAAAAGAGACTTGCTTAAAATTTTAACATTTCTTGTGAAATACAGTTAAACCCTTTTAATTGAGCACCAAATAAATAAATATTAGGGATCGACCAATGTATCAGCGCCGATAGCTTAAAAAAAAAAAAAAAAAACCTAGCCATTGCCATTGGCCGCCGATGTTAACTTCGGAAAAACATCCACGCCACCTGTTGACCTTGAAGAACATCTAAATGTCGATGCAACGCCTATGTTTCTTGTGTGATCTATGTCTTGTCTACCATAAAACACCGAACAAAGCTCCCCCCCCCCCCCCAATTTGTATTGGCATTGAAATTATAAAGACGGAACAAAAGAAATAATTAGCAAAAAACGCAAAAACGAACCTTTTTGACAAAAATGGCGATCGCAAAAGTGGATCATTCTCGAATATGAGTACGAAAATTGCTCAACTACGATCTTAAATTCATTCACTAAATTTAATTTTCATTATTTTCAAAACATTAATTTCTACTTTCATGCTGTGTTTAAAAGAACGCACTTTCAAAATGGCGATCGTTGGGGTGCGTATAGTCGCACAAGCATTTTCAGTTTTGCAAGTTAGCATAACACTATCCGATTTAAAATGAAGATGACACAAAAAAAAGTTAAAAAAATTCTTTGCGCACATTCAAGTAACTAAAAAATCAAGGATGCGTCAGGCAAGGGGAATGAATGTTTTGCACCTGCCTTAGTCAGTTCAGTTCAGCTGATGTTATATTTTCTTGCTATTGTTTATAATTATAATCTATTTATTTATTATTACAGAGGAAAACATATGAAAGGAGGTTAAATGCAGAGCTGTGTATTCAGCGCGATCAAAATTTTTTTGCCACTTCACTTTTTCTTTTCTCTTTTTAAGGGGTTGGGGGTGATCGTTTGGAACGAATTTTGGCTAAACAAACAAGCAATAGATGAGTCTTTACTGTGGTACTGCTACTGCTTTCAATGAATCATGGATGAGTGCGGCGTATAATCGGTATGTTTTTTCGCTTGTACCAATTAAGCGCCCCCTCTCGTATTTTTGAAAAATTTAGGGGGGCGCTAATTCGGTATTTTACGGTATATCTTTTAGACTTTAATTTCTTATTCCTGGGGAACTAAAGGTACCGAAAATCGCTTTCGTGCATCTAGGGGAAAATGTTTTAAAAACGGACAATTTTTCGATCGGGCTATTATTTTTGGATCGGATTTTCTCTTCATCCATTTCTTTTCAGATACTAATAACAAGCAATGGGTAATACAAAACTGAATAAATAAAGAATAAACAATCACAAGAAAAGAAAACATCAGCTAAAGCAACTTTAAGGCACGTGCACGAAGCACGGCTGGTTCCGGTGATTCATCATTTCAACTTTGTTTTCTAGTCAATGGTCAACCTCTTTAAAAAAGAAAAATTAAAACCAAAATCCAGTTGCATGCTCAATAAGCAAAAGCAATTGTAAAATTGCAGCAGCAGGAAAATGCAGACATGCGTTCCTTACCTTCCTACCTGCAAAAGAAATGGAGCAATCCACTCCCGCAGGAGGGGAGTGTGAAAAAGAAGAGCTATGCCATGACGCAGCTGCTGGAATCGTGGTGGTTGAAGAACAAGGGGCAATGATAGAAAGAAAAAAGGAAGCGGAGGGCTAAAAATATAGGAAAAAAAGGAAGTGGAGGGCTCAAAAAATAGGAAAAGCTAGAAATTATAGGAAATAAAGGAATATTTTCAAATTTATAGGAAATATAAGAACGCTGCGAGGCCTGTGTTGTGAGAAACTTTTATGCTGCAATTGCAGACTATACACACACACACACATTTTGACAACCTACCACTTAACAACCTCTTTACAAACTTAAAGTTATAGTGATAGAAGAACAGAACTAAGCAATTAGTTCTGTTCTTAGTTCAATTAATTCAATTCTTTAACAGCAGTGATTTTAAAAACATTAAGTACAACATTAAGCAATTAAAATTTTTACCTGAATGACACACACTTGAACACTTATGATTACCACAATTTAATGTTCGACCACACACAGTTTCACAAGGTGGGCAGTTTCCATTACAGCACTAGGGAAAACATAAATTATTTAAAGGAAAACTTTTTAAAAAATCTTTAATGCGTCAAACAAATCAATAAAATGTGTAAGATGATCCAATTCAATGCAGTCAGCAGAATATGAAAAGCATTCAAAGCTTTCAAATGTAGATTTACTAGGCATGTGGAAAACTTCTGCTCATTTTGAGACATGCAAATTTAGTTCAGTGTCTTATATAACTTTGTAATAACTGGAGTTGGCTAATAATTGCATGGAAGGGACAAATCATAAATAATGTCCCACTTTTGTTCAATATATTTGACCCACTGCCCTCTTTGTTGCAAAATGTCACCCTTCAACATACCCCTACCTTCCTTGTCACATGTTACAACATATTACAAAAACCGCACATAAACTTGCAGTTCATAAACAAAGCACTACATTATAGATCACAACTTCATTTTTGAACTTATGTGTACTTACTTTGTATAAAATGACATTTTAAGTTTACAACAAAAAACAATTTATATAAAATAGAAAAATTAATAATTTAAAAGAGCAATTGAAAACAATAGTATTTTAGAATTTGATATAATTTGCTTTATAATTCTCATATTTACTTTTTGAACACTAAACGCTCATAAAGAAATTGAATTTAAAAATAAACGCTATTTTGTCTTAAAAGTGTAAATGCCCAAGACATTTTCCTTTTTTATCTTTAAACTTAAACTTTTAACAAGATAAAATTTAAACATTAACCAGCATTGATGTACAATGCTGGTTAACATGTTTTTGTACAATTGATGTACAAAAATGGAGAATTCTCGGAAGCATTAACGTTAACACGCGTCTTTTTACGCAAAATTGCAATATCATCTTAACTCATAAACGAAAAAAGTGACTTTTTTTGTTGTTTAATCGGAGAAAGGACGCTTTCAACCAATGGGAAATCGGCATTCCAGCTGACCGCGCTGGATCAATGAAAGGAAATTCCACAAAACGAAACTCGGAGGCTTGCCGGTTTAAATATTGAAAACGATAATTTTCCCTGATATTTGGGGGAACTTTGAATATCCCCTGATAATTTCCAGAACATAAATCTTCCCTGATAAGTCACTTTTTCCAAAAAGCGGGTCCCTACGCAAAAAATAGCATATCATGGTTTTAAAGATACAAATGAAAAATAAATCTTGGGCCAGGTACAAAAGAACATAAAACAAAGAAAAAAAGAGATGGAAATATTTAATCAGCTGGATTTTAAATGTTTTTATTTTGATCACTGCCACCCTCCCTCCCTTGTCACAAGCTGTAAATATTTTTTGACACCCCTCCCCCCTCTCTAAACATGACATCATTTGTGAATGACCCCAAATATTACAATATGTTCAACATTATACTGTTACCAGGGGTGATTGCGTCACAAAGTAAAAAACCCTGAAAATTTTTTATGCAAAAAGTAGGTATCACTTTTTATGCACCATAAATTATACGACAGCTTTTATACACATATAGTTACAACGGTATGTTTAAAATAACTTTTGAAATTAAAATTTATATTTCACTTACCCACTTCTAACTAATAAGAAAAAATTAATTAATTTATTTTTTTGCAAATGAATTGTAATTTATAGTAAAACATAATGAATAGGAATTTCCAATGGCTATATATTTTTTTCCAAATTTTTGCAGTAAAATACTTTTTCTATTTCGAGTTATTATTTTTTCATTTATTTGTCAATTATCTGCAACTTTTACATTTATTTGTCAAAGATCTGCAACTTTTAAAATAAAAGTTGAGAAAATAACTTGAAGTTCAGCGCCGATTTCAGGAAAAGGACGTAAAAATGTGTTATTATGCAAAAAAAAAAAAAAGAAGTTCAGAAAATAAGCTCAACTTTTTGCGATGTTTATCGGAAAAATAACTAAATCCAAAAAAAAACTCCCAGTTTTTTTTTTGTCGTTCTTTTAAATATAAAGTACGGAAAAAAAAAATTTACCACTTTTGGCAATGTTTACATCGGGAATGTAAACATAGCCTACCCCGGGGTTTGGCGGCGAAAAAAAATTTTCAAAGTGCCGCCAACGCCCAGTCAGCGATAACAACGAAAGCACGTGGGACGTGGGTTGGTATTGTTCGTATTCGGAGCAAAGACGGTTGCCGCCGTGACAACCCTTGTTGTGTAATGGTTTGCTACAAAAAGAATGTTTATCGCTTTTCGGCGTATTTTTTGTTCCCATCCGCTAAAATTTCAATTTTGAAGACTAAAACACGGAAGGAGGATATGAAAAACCCGGATTTCCGGGGTACACTCGGAATGCAATCACCCCCGGACTCTAAGTACAGAGAACATGAACACATTTAATCTGAATTATTTTGCTGTTGAAAGCTGAAAAAAGTAACAATTCAATTGTGTGTATTTAATTTTTACATTGAGTGTACTTTAATCATTTTTCTATTTTATGAATGGAAAACCCTGAAATATTGGGGGGGGGGGGGTATTACAAAGGGAATGCTTATCGCATTTCGGTGTATTTTTTGTTCCCATCCGATAAATACCTCCGATTTTTACTAAAACTCAGACTTTTAAAACACAGAAGGAGGTCATGAAAAACCCGGATTTCCGGAGTACACCCGGAATACAATCACCCGTGTTACATAAATAAGTCATTACATTAGTCATAAGAAAGGTGAGACAGATCCATCAAAGAATACCATTTAAAGTATTTGCCAAAATAAATACATTTGAATATACCATTTAAAATATGAACAAAAAATTAATTTCAATAACACAATTAACACTCAACTCATTAGCCCTCTCCTCACGTCTTGAAATAAAAAGGGACAAGTAGCTATGAGAACTTTGGGAAGGACAATGAGAATATGTTTTATTGCATGCAACAAAAGTCGATACAAAAGGAAAATCCTTTTACATCATCTGACTAGTAAACATTCTCTCAAGCAATCAGGGATCTGAACATGGTATATATGGTCAGAAACTACACCACCTGAAGAGTATAAATGTTGATTTCTAGTGGCAGACCATAAATCGCACAAGGAAATTCAGGTCTGTTTTCGGATCCTCCACAAAATTCCAATTAATTAGAACGGATCCTTCACAAAATTCTAATCACTTAGAATGGATCTTTCACAAAATTCTAATCAATTAGAACGAGCCTTCACAAAATTTCAATCAATCAGAAATGACCCTTCTCAAAATTCCAGTCAATCAGAACTGACCCTTCTCAAAATTCCAGTCAATCAAAACTGACCCTTCTCAAAATTCCAGTCAATCAAAACAGATCCTTCAAAAAAATGTCAGTCAATTAAAATAGACCCTTCGCAAAATTCCAAACCACCAAATCGTCCTTTTTACGGAATTAATTATTAAATAAGCGTTTGAAAAATAATAATTTTTTTTATCAATGTATGTTTCAATTTTGCATTTTCACAAAATTATTTGACTGTTCACAAAAACGTTTTTAAAATTCATAAAAAGGCTGGATCAACCCCTGCAGACATCAAACGGTATACAAATTATGAGGGTTTTAGGTAAATATTTAGTCTGTATTGCAGGAAACTGCATTTGCCACATATGAGCATTTTTTATTCAGTTTAATCTTTTCAAATAAGCTTATTCATGTTACTAGACACTAAAAGACATTGTCGAAAGAATTCGAACATTAAAAGCGTTCAAAATTAGAAAACAAAAAGTTTTAATTCAGATTGATACACGAGCATTATGTAACATTAACTGTTACTGCTACTTCTTTGTTAAATACAAAAACATAACAGGTTATGGAAAATTTTATATGATATTAAAGTAGGATTACTAGGCTCAATCATTTTATTGTTATGATTTTGATGGTGCAAAAAGAAGCCATTTAAGAATTAAGTTCAAGATTTTTACCAATACAGGATTTCTCTCCCACAGAAAGATGGCAAACAGCTAAATTTTAATGGTGTATATGCAGTATTAATAATAGTACATTTTTTAAATTTTAAACACTTCTTCACTTTAAAAAATGAGTAGAACATATACACTCAACTAGAATTCATAATTAAACTGTATATAAGTTTGTGATACTGTATTATAAGTTGGTTAGTGAATAAATGTGGTGACTTTTCCTAGTTTTTCAATAGAGTATTTGCAAAACTTCATCTCATACTGCTTGAGTAAAGATTCAGGATCTGATTTGTTTAGTCAATTCAGCAAAGACTTTTTATATCCTAAAAAAGTTTCGTTTTGGTTTTCATATAGTCACAGAAAGTATCTTTCATGCAATGTTTCAGAAACATTAAAATACTAAGGTAAAATATCTGCAGCATTTCCATTATTCCCTCTTGACACAATAAGAAATTCCTTAATTAAATCTACATAGAAAAAATGAAGCCCTTCTGGATAATAAAAAGTAAAAAACTAAAAATATCATTTTAAGAAATGTGTGTACTTATTTCTATTGTTTGACTGTATATTTACTACTTATCAATTTTCTTGTAATGAAATTATAGCTACAATAAAAGTTTCATTTAATCTCTTCAACTTGAAAATTGGGCATGACTATTACATGTATACACATACAACACACACACATATATATATATATATAAACACATTTAATTACTTAATTTATAGATGCATTACCTTTTTATTACAAAAGTGTCTTAAACAATCACGTTTACGTTTGCATTTGATGTCACAGATATATTCTTTGCAACAAGGCACAGATTTCTCACGCATTCCACAACGACATTTCATAACTCGCATTTGTAAACACTAGAAAAGAAATCACTTGACTTTTAGATTAATTTTGTCTCTTCTTTATTCATATTTACACAAACTAACAAATAGGATCACCATTATTTCAAAATAGCATCAAAGTTTTCTTAAAAGTGTAAAGTAAAAAAAAAAGTTTGCAGTGAGCTTATATATTAAAATAAATAAATCTTGAATCTAATTTTGTAACACACTAAGCATTTTAAGACTAAAAGAAACACTAAAACTTTTTCATGAAATATGCAATGATGACATAACACTTCATTAAATTCATTGAATAATTATTATTGAAGCAATATCATGAAAATTATATGGAGTAATTTTGAGTGTTTCTCCTCCCCACTATACATGGGCAGGAGAAAGGAGTTTAGAAACTAAATGATAGTTGTCATGGGGGTTGTCATAATACTTCACCAATTAATAGCACAAGGAATGCATAAAAGCAGTAAAATTTTCTCGATTCTTTCTTTCTTTTTTTAAAATGTAACTTTCAGTTATGAAAAATGCAACTAACTGCTTCTTCCCTTTTGCTTTTAAAGAACAGTTTACAATTTTAAAACCCCAATTTTGGTGCAGATTGGCACAGAGATTGCGAACTTAAGCCTTTTTGTATTATTAATTGAATACTTGCATTTTTGCATATAATTGAAAACTTGCGCAATTTGGCCCCTTTTCCTGTATTTACTATAATTGCTGGTTTTTAAAGCCTCAATCATAAAATGGACACTACCAGCATTATGTTCCTTGCAGTTGTGAATAAATGTAAAGAGGCATGCACTAACCAAATGTTTCAAAGATTCTGTTTCAGTAATCACCATCACATGTGTTATTGCAACTTATGAGATCTTATGTTTATTAAAAAATAATATTTTTAATGTTTCTCTAGAAATTGTTCTTAAATAATAAGAGCAATATTAATTTAGTATGAAATTTTTCCTTTTAATTGTATTTCCCATGTTTTAAGCCTATTGGGTGTCTTACAGGAGATCTTTAGAGTGAAAATAAATTTTCTTCTCTTTAACCCCTATTTTCACCACTATCCACATAATAGTAAGCTTCTATATAACAATACGCATGTCCAACAGATATAGATGTATACTTAAATCAAACTGTATTATAATAATAAAACAATGAGACTATACTTCAAATAGTATCCCTATGAAAAAGACAAGGCATTTAGTTTCTTTAATGAAAAAAAGAAAAGCAATGTACTTACTTTTTCACATGGACCCAAATGACACCTTTGGGTACACCGATGTAAATCACATGAAAGAAGTTTATCACAAGTATCACCACAAGGAACAACATTTTCAGTACATGGCAAAGATACAATGTTTTTTCCACAAGGACAAGATCTTGGACCTGAACTTGGGCAGTCCAAACAAACCCCAGAATGACAAACAGTTTCGCAGAAATGACTTTTGCATTTAAGTAACTTATTGCAGATTTTTTTGCATTGCCATGATGGATCTTCACAAGGTCTAACCATAGTTTCACTGCCACAAAGACACTTCTGTTGACGTGTCTGCTTGCATGGAGGACATTCACCTACAAGACACTTATAATTAGTCCTAAAAGGGAAATATCTGGCACAAATATTTTTTTGGACTTGTTAGCATGTAAAAAATGTAAATGAAAATATTGATTAAAATATTAAATCCCAAGTAAGCATAAGTGAATATGGTGAGCATCTTTGGCAAGAAAGTACTGCAAATACAGAGTGTAAATAAATATCAAAATTTAAAATGTTTGATATCACAACTTTGATTTTGGGCAAATACATTGGTAACACTTACAACACTTTTCCCTACAAATATTACTCCAATCGCCTTAATAACTGAACACATGTTAACATTCTTCCTATGCTTCAGTTCCATTAAACAACTCTACTAGCCAAACTTGGCAGGGAAAAGGTGAAGGATAAAATAGATGAAAAAGCACATTTTAAAAACATGTTAGTGAAAAAAATTGACATGCCGGATATTTTGTGTAGTGGACGAATCGGATTACGGCTATTTAAAAACTTGTTGGATACCAGATATTTGGTGCAGTCTCAAAGGTATTGGTCTTGCTGGATGGGAAAAATTTTCCTGACCTATTCCTAATTTTCAATTTTTGTGACCTTTAGACATCCTGCTTCAGATGGGAAATTTACCCAAACCAAACTTTTACTTTGCTCAGCATAAAAAATAAACTATTTTTAATTCGTAGCTTTGTGTGTTATTAAAATTAAGACTCTTTTCAAGAATAGTAAATGTCCAGAAAAATGATTGAATGAAGTTAAAATACTGAACAATTCTACAATCAAGTAAACATTCAGCATAATGAACTAAGGGTATCTGTTTGGTGATTCATCTTTGACAATATATGTTAGTTTTATCACAAAACATAAGCATTTGCTAAGAATAAAAATTTTTGTTCATAATATATAAACTCATGTTTGTGAAAATTGCAACACCATGAAGGACTTAGGCGAGTGAGCTGAAATTTTCAGGAAATGCAAAGTAGTGCATGATATGCAAATGATTAGAATTTCAAATCCGTAGCGCATGTGTATGCTGAGCAGCGCCCTCTGAACGGAGGATGGATACGAATAAATAGACGGCTGTAGCGAGGCGTGTATGGTTATTGGTGGTTATCTGCTAGTGGTAAACGTTAGCTCAATCTTTACTTATGCCTCTTTGACGAAAGAGAGCGAGATTTGAACAACTTACAGAGTTTGAACGAGGGAGAACCATCGGCCTTCGTGAAGCTGGTTTGTCGTATCGTGCAGTAGCCGCTCGTGTGCAGCGAAACAGCAGCACAGTGATGCGTGTTTGGAAGCAGTGGACGGACGAGGGTCGGACAACTCGGAAATCCGGGAGTGGGAACCGAAATGTGACGTCAACTCGCGATGATAGACACCTGGTCCGCGTGGCGCGGACGGACCGTACAGCTTCCTCTATACAATTGGCAGCACAATGGTCAATAGCTACAGGTGTTTCATTGTGTGCTTTATCAATCTGTAGACGACTGCTGCAGCGTGTACTGCACGCAAGGACTCCTTTATACAGGATCCCCCTCACGCTAAACCATCGCCGCCTGGGGCTACAATGGGCCAATCAGCATAGCGAATGGTGTGCTGATTGGCAGTATGTCGTTTTTTCTGACGAATCCCGCTTTAATTTGTGGTACCATGATGGCCGCATTTGTGCCAGACGCTATGCCGGTGAACGCCACCTTCCGGAGTGCATTATCGAACGCCACAGTGGACGAACACCCGGAGTTATGGTCTGGGGCGCCATAGCCTATCATGGACGATCTCATTTGGTACGAATTGTGGGCAATCTGAACAGCAACCGGTACATCAGTGAAGTTCTACAGCCCCAAGCTGTTCCCTTCCTTCAAAGCTTGCCAGGCGCTGTATTTCAACAGGACAATGCCCGCCCTCACATTGCTAGGACTGTTCAATCCTCCTTTGCAACGCAGCAGGTACAGCTTCTTCCTTGGCCTGCGTATTCCCCGGATATGTCGCCAATTGGACATGTGTGGGATTTCGTTGATCGGCGTCTCGCTCGTGATCCTCGTCCTGTTGCTTCTGTAGACGAACTTTGGGTACGCATACAAACAATATGGAATGCTCTTCCTCAGGCAGACATTCAAAATTTGTTTGACTCCATGCCACGTCGTGTAGCAGCACTTATTGCGGCGCGTGGTGGCAACACAAAATACTGATTCCGATCTCTTGTTAATGTATGATTGCTTTGAAAATTTAATCATTTATTTGTACCACTACTACTCAACTGTGTATTAAATTTCATTCAATTATGACGATTCCTTCATGGTGTTGCAATTTTCACAAACATGAGTTTAGTTAGATAAATTTTATACCCAGACCGTAAAAACAGCTAGCTTAGCTATTAAAAAGATGCAACAGGTACTGAAAATACAAACCTTTGTGGCACATCTCGTCACAGGAATGTAATTTACATGACAACTGCTTTCCACATTTCTTTCCACAGGTCCACAGCCTATTACTGCACCTCTGAGATATTGGTTTACTTTTGCCACAAGAGCAAGAAGAAAGAACAGTTTGAGGACAGGGAGGGCATGCACCTATACAAAATATGAAGCATATCACTGTCGAATTCAGTAGATAAAACATTTTAGACTTTAATCCAAACTATATAACAATTTTAATATTAGCACTCCAGTTATTGTGCTATTGTTAAAAAATTTAACAATTCTTTTCCATTAACTTTTCACTGCATTAGTAAATGCAGCAGCTTTAATTATTTAATTTTATTCCAATAACAATAAACATTTTAGTTACATTAAAAATAAAAAACTTGGAAAATATAATATAGTAGTCAGCAGCTAGAAGCTGACTTTTCCTTACTAGTCAGCCTTAGTTGCCAATGATAAATGTCATATTTTTTAAAGTTAAGCATTTAACATTTTTACATCAAAAGCATTGCTTAGATTTATAGTTTATTTTAGACATTTTTTCACGCAGTTAGCTCTTATACAAAGAGAAAACTAAATTATAATTTTATAACAAATAGTACTGTTGAAGGAAAACACAAACAGAAAAGCTGAAAGAAATGTCAAATGTTTTCCCTTGACAGATACATATGTTAAAATTGGTACACTATTTAAACTAAATTCCCATGCAAGTTTAACTAACATGTTAAATTTACATGAAAAACATGCATTTTTTACATATTACATGTAAAAAAATAACATGCTACATTCTGTGAATTGCAAACTGAAGAATCAACATTTTACAAACAAGATACTTTAACAATTAAGTGATGTTGTGATTGCATTTCCTTTTTTTGTTTTTGAACTTTTTAATGTTATTTGCTGCTGCTGTTTTTCTTTAGTGCCCATCTTTTTTTCTCTCTCTCTTGTATGGGACATTGGAAATAAAAAGGAAAAAAAAAAGAAAGGAAAGAACAAGTTTACAAAATGTGCACAAAGTATAACAAGTAGTTGAAGAAATTAGTTTGACACAAGCCATATTACTACAGTTTTTACTCAAATAATAAATAAATGTACTGTAAATAACTTGAAATCAGTAAAAACGCCATTAAGCAACAAAATTTTGAAAATATTTTATATGATGCAAAAAATTAACTTTGTATTTAAAAATTTTAATTTTTGTAATAAATGTCTGCAGCCTGCACCCTTCAAAAATATTATAACTACATTGTTCGGATTTTTTATTAGTCCGCGGAGCTGCAATTTCATTTAATTATGTTTATTTTGCTGAGAAGTTAATTACTCATGTGATAAAACACTCAAGACCAAAATTTTGCATCAATTCCTTTGTAATTTACATGATCGATCAACAAATATGTCACATGTAAGGATAAAAGTATTTGAAGTATAAAAAGTATTGATTATTTCAAATTCAAATTAACTGTGAAGCAGAGAAAAGTAGGTGAAATCTGCCATTACAAAAATGCCTGGAAAATTATACTCAAGTTAATGGTAATTAATATATTTCCCCTTCTTTACTTTTTTTAAGAATTAATTTTCATAATTTCTCTTGACAATTCTGCTTTATGTCCTTGTTTTTGTCAGAAATGGCCATTGTTTTAAATGGAAATCCAAGTTTAATATACAGTCAATGCTCAATATAACGACATACCTGCCAACATTTAAATGAAAAAATCCAGTAGATTGCTACACACCGCAATTTCGCACATATTTTTCACTGTTTTTTGGGGCGAAATGAGGAGTTTTAACCATCACTTAAATTACAACCCCCCCCCCCCCCCACAAGTTCCTTATATGATATGTTTCCCAGCATAACTAACAAGATATTCAGTCCTCTAAAGTTAGAATTGATTTTATAATTTCTAAAACTGTAAGTTTCTTGTACAAATCCATGATGTTGAAGAAATTAAGTAGGATAACAACATTGCTGAAGTGATTTTTTTCCATAAAATTCCCTATTTATAGGGGATAACACCAAAACTTATAAAAACCAGGAGATTTTAAATACAAACAGGGAGACCTGTAGAATAGGGGAAAATCCAAGAGTCTCCTGGAAAAACCAGTAGAGTTGGCAGGTATGTAACTACCATCTGCGTCTTACAGAAAAAGGTCTTTATAACGAGTGGTCGCTATAAGAGGCGTAATTTTCTAAAAAATACGTGAATGCATCATGCATGTTCAGTAACTCCAGTAAAATTGGTAATTTTTCAAAAATTCCAACTAAATGCACAACTTATTTTTTATCATTGGAATTTAAAAAAAAGCATCAGTGCAAAATATTTAATAGGCTTTCAAGTAAAAAATATAGGGGAAAAATTACATACACATTTCTGGAAGCAGAACTTCTGAGCTGACATGACCCCTGGTATGGACAGCGTGATTACTTTTATTTCGGAGAATCGACCCTTGGAAAACTACATGATTCAAACGACAAGCTACCAATATATCTGTAAACCCCTTTTCCTAAGAAATTCCACATTGTTCCCTCCCCGTCTATTCTTTCCATACTGTGATGAGTGGTAATCCCCCATCAAAGTTAGACTGAACACTGAAGGCTCCATGAAGCTTGTCCGTAAACTATAATCAAGGTCATTTTAAGTTACAAATTTAGAAACATGCTCTATTTGGAAAAATACTAGAAATAGCGTTCGCTGAATGTGGTCGCTGTATTGGATTAGACCAGCAGTCGGCAACCTAAACCGACTGAAGATCTACTTTCTAAGTTCCGTGAACACTAAGATCGACTCGGGGGATCGGTGGGGGGGAAGGGGGTATGCATTATTAATAGGGCATGTTGGGATTGTGCCTGTCTTCAAATTGCAGGTTAATTCTTGTCAGAACAAGTTCTGATGCTTATAAAACACCTACTTACTGTTCAAAATGCTATCGAGATCGACCGAAAATGGGCTCGCGATCGACGGATTGCCGACCACTGGATTAGACAATACAGAACGGTCGTTATACCGAAAGCAAATTAACATAGAGTTCATAGGGATAAAGTTGGGACTTTGACCACTGGTTGTTATAATGGAATGATTTTTATAATGTGTGGTCGTTATAACGAGTGTCGACTGTATATATATTTCCTTTTTCCTGCATTTTTTTGTTTTCTTCTTTTTTTTTTTGTTTGTTTGCTTCCTGAATTCAGGATAAAGTGACTAAAACAACAATTGATTCCCTCCCCTCCTAAAGTTCCTTTACTTTTAGAGATGACATAACATTCCAAGGCAAATTGAAAATGAAAAATCAAATATCTGGCTAATTTTGAAGCAGCTGAAATGTCCAATTCAACTTCAACTGTCTATATTTAAAATCCTTCTGCTGTCTTAGAAAAGCAAAACAAGTGCTTTCCGGACTTGGATACTAATAGATGGAAGAAAAAAAGCACTGATAGCAACCTTACAAGTTTAATGTATGAATTAATAAAATTGTACAGTAGAGTCCCGAAAACTCGGCTTAAAGTGGTAGCATTGAAAATGACGTATTTTTGGGAATGGAGTTATAAAAGAATAAGTACTAGCGTTTTTCAGCAAATCCAAAACCATACCTATATGCCTTGAGTATACACTAGAGAATGAACTGCTCAAATACCCTTAAACAAAGGAAAAGTACATACTTTTTGAAGGCATAGCACCTTTACTACATGAAAATGAAAATTAATGAATGCACAGTCATGTATGGTAATTTACCTGATAATGCAGTCTATAATGAAAATTAATTAGCGGATTTTGAAAAAACTGGTGACTTTTCTTCAAAGAAATACGTAGAAAGAAATTTTAACGATTTCTTTGCCTTGCCATGAGTAGGCCGAGTTATCCAAATTGTGGAGTGCCGAGTTTTCGAGACTTTACTGTATTAAATATTAAAGGAAAGACATCAGGCTATACATATAATGAACCATATATGAGAAAAGAGCGACACTTAAACTATCATCATAAAACTGAATGCTTTTTGAAGAATATTAGAGAACATGAAATTAAAAAACACAATTGTACCACACAACTGTAGATATCAGTGGATTATATAATCAACTTGCATGTCAAAAGATAATTCAACAATAAGCTAAGCATGTCAAATATTAAATGCCTATAATTACCAGGATGGCACAAGAGACAACACAGATGGCCACAATCAGGTTTCAAGTTTTTTGCACATTTTTGTCCACAGGAATGAGGAACTGTCCATAAGTCAGTAACAGGATCTTCTACTTTCCCACAGAAGCACAAATACTTGAACCTTTCTTCAGATGGTAAATACTCACATCTGCATTTAGGACTAGTTAAAAGAGAAAATAAATAAAAAGAAATGATTTATTAGAGTAATCAATAGGTTCAAATATCACAGAGCAACAGTAATTTTATAAAGATCAAGTTACTTCTTTCTACAAGTACCCCAAAATCATTTTTAAATAACTGTTATTTGTAAAATCCAAGTTTATCTATAAATTTTTTCTTTTTCACTACCTTTTAGCATTTAACACTAGATTTAACAGGCCGTTTTCAACTATTTTGAAGCTTTTATTTTACACCAAGTTGCTACTAATTATAACAAAATTTTCAGTCACATTAACTTGTCCTACATACCATGTATTAGGAAAAGCCAATGCAATTGAAAGTTGCACTATAAATAACAAATTATGCAAAATGGAAGCTTTGAAACAGTCAAAATGATTGGTCTGGTAAATCTAGCGTTAAAACACATTTCAAACTTCTACCAGTTTGACAACATGTGATACACTCTCATTTGTCTCATTTGCTGAAAATATAAAATCTATCAATCGCATCAATCAAAGATAAAACAATAACAATGTGTTAAAAAGGCAAAAAACATTCATTTTATAAAATATTTTATTTCAAGAGTAGTTTTTGATTGTATACTTTCTGTTATGTTGGTCACATGGGTTTTATTAGTTTTGGTTAGTGTTATTACTGAAGAAATGGCTGTCTATTACTCAATCATATTCTGCCACTCTAAAGTTTAAAATTGCAAAATTTTAATTTTTTGTGCTACAAGTTTCAGAGAAATTTTTCTGAGTATTGAGGAGATATTTCATGAGGTTGCAAAAATGTTACATTGTTCACAAGTCTTAGTTTTGGCAAAAATAAATAATAAGTCATACAAATTTTCATTTTAAAGACGGTTTTCATGAATTTTTGGACCTAATACAATGCCATAGAAGTGACAAGAACTTAAATACAATGCTTTCCATAATAACACTGTGCAACACGAAAAATGTCCTTTGGATGAAAATGTCTGTTTCTAATGTATTTTTGGCTGAAAATTACGAATCTGCAATTATTTTTTGCCTATCACGTACCATTTTCCCAAAATTCCACATTTTAGCTCTTTTCGTATTTTCTGGATAAATGTGCATATTTTCGTAATTTATCGACTTAATTTATTATAAATTATATATTTCTCATTGACAGTGAAATTGCTGCCATTCTAAAGACCTTTTTAATGAACTTGGGTTACTTTAGCGACATTTTTTGGCAACAAAAGCTTTATCTACTTCTCGAAGTTTCGAGTTTTTTACAAGACGACAAAAACCTTTTGTAGACTATTTTGCGGAGAAAGAAAAAGTAGAATGCTGCTGTGATATGAATGTAGTGTTTCAAGCATTAGACATGAGCACAATTCAGCAGAGTGGCGTTTGTTTATAGGTGCTCTTCCATCTAAGTATTGTTTTCCTATTCATTCCTATAGCATAGACTGCAAACACAGAGGAAACTTCAAAATTTTAAGCAGCAAAAGCATATTAAATTAGCCACTTGTAAATCTACAATGTGCCTTTTTCCCACAATTGTATATTAAACTTGGTTTATCGAAATATTTGTAAATGCTCAGGACAGAGAAGGAGTGACTTTCTTGCATTTCAGGAAAAAATTTTAAAAATTAAGTGAGGCAAAACTAAAAGAAAGGATTTTTACTGGCCCACAACTTAAGGAAGACCTTTCATGATGAAGAGCACAAAAACAAACAGTGAGAAGCCAAAAAATCTGCCTGGATGGCCTTTAAATCAGTGCGCTCACGTTTCCTTGGAAATGAAAAAGCTGAAAATTACGAAAATCTTGTTAGTGACATGATGAAATGCTTTTGTACTATTAGGTTGCTATATTTCATTAAAACTACACTTTTTGGACTCGCATGCGGACTTCTTTCCTCAAAACCTTGGCGTAATTAATGATGAGAAAGGGAAAAGGTCTCATCAGGATATCTGTGTTTTAAAAGTGTTTCAGCGGTCAATAGAATGAAAGTATACAAATTGAATATTGCTAATCTGATATCAGAGCACACCAACAGATGCCCACAAGATGAAACGGCCAAAAAAAAATCTTTTTTGTGTTTGTGTTTTCAATAAGTAAGTCGCAGTTACATTCTTCAATAACCAAATTGTATAAATATGAGAAGTGGCTCTCCAGAAAAAACGGTACGTGATGGACCATTTTGGTTTGGATATTTGAATTAAACGCCTTTTGTTTATATAGAATCACATAGTTTCATCTAAAGGACAAAAAAAAAAAGTTCAAATTTGTTGCACAGTGTAATCAACAAAATAATTGGTTGGTCATGATGGAACGAACCATGACACTACAAATTGCTTTTTACATTGTAAAAACCAAAAAGAATTCCTTTAGAATTAAGAGCGTGTTTTAGGTACAGCATGGGTTTTTATTAAAAAAAAAGACAACTGCTTAAAATAAACATAAGTATTTGCAATAATTAAAAATCATGACAGTATCCCCAGATTATACATATTTTTTAGAAAATAGTAATTGTAAAATATGCAAGCAGGAAAAAAAGAGCTGTTTTAAAATACCATCTTTTGCAGTAATATTCTTGAATTTCTTCTAGAAAAAACATAAGAATCACCACAAAATTGTACCTAAATCATGTTAGCAAAAGCTTTTTTGATATTTACCAGCACCATTGTGACTTTTTCTTTTTCTCGATATCTGATAGGTTATATAAGCTGTCTTTTGCCCATTTTTGGATACAGTTTAAATGAAATATGCCAAAACAATGACAACAAGACCAAATCTGAAACAATATACAAATGACAACATTAATGCACATTATCAATTTTGTTACTGAAACTAGGTAAGAAAAAGCCGAGAGTATCATTTCAAATGTGAATATATAAGTAATTTAAAGTGCCATAGTTGATTATAAGACTATTTTGCAAGATGAATAATCTTTAATACAATTTTAAAGAGGTGTGAACCTTTCATGTTTTTCTTTGTGATTTCAAAAATAAGTTTTAAACTGCTTAAAAATAAAAATTTTTCAGAATTATCAATCATTTAACAGAATGTAAAGAGCATTAAAGCATGACATTAAATCAGAATTTATTTGAAATTGAAAATAATACATGGAAATCTTATTATGAAAAGATTTCTTAGTGCTATTTAGGACTCATTTAAAATTTTGAAAGCCACAATCATCTATAGAATTTATAAACAGAGGTTTTTTCTTTTTTTAATATAAAAGAATGAATTTCTAGGTGAGTCAAATATCAAATTGACCTCTAACAGTAATTTTAGGCCAAAATCTATCTGTTCTAGTGATAAAGATAACTAACTTTTCATCCTTTCATCCCTTTTTTTGAAAATCATTCACTTTTTCCATTCTTAGATTTTAAGGATCTCACAGCATCTTTTGTAACACGTTAAAACATATTTGCAAAGCATTACACAAGAAAGATTATTCATCCTAAAGTTTTACTCACTAGAATGAATATACTATATTAACAGTTTACGTTACCTTATCAGTCCTCTTTACTGACTCGATACATATCAGACAGACAATAGCACCAGATGTTATAACATCTTGAAGAAATTCTCTGGTTTTTTCTAATGAAGCATCATCTCTTACAGCTGAAAAATTTAAGCACAGGAAATTAACTCATGCAATACATAAGTTACATTAACACTATTTTAATCTACCAAAGAAAAAGTAAGTGCAAAGCTGTAAAATCACTAAATCAAAATACTTACCAGAATATTGCGACAAAGTTTTCTCTAGAATTGATGAATCATCAAGGTCTTCTTCTGAAGACGATTCACTAGCTAAGTCTTCCTGTAGAAACTTTGCAGCATTTTTTCTCATCAATTCACAAGCTTCTTCAAATCTTCTACTGCGGTCAATTGTTGGTTCTAAAACATGAAATTAAGCAATTATTCATCTGTTAAAAATAACTAAATTAATATAGTAGCTCTTAGTAACTTAATCTATTTTATAAAAATGCCTGAAAACTTTTACGATCAAGTAAACTTGACTATGACAAACAGGGTTCACACTGGGAAAAAATACAAGGTGGAATTTCCCACCTTGACCAAAATTTTAAGTGGGAACTTTTCTTTTTGTTTTTGTCTTTAAAAATATTACTAAATTGTCCGATCATGATCCAATACAAACTATGTAATACAAGATGATTATCTAAGCTATGCTCAGCAAAGAAAGAATAAACATCAACAAGGTTCACACAAAACAGATCCTTCACAAAATTCGCGATCGCAAAAATGGATGCTTTATAAAATGTTGAGCATGAAAAAGATCTTCTGGTATTTTGGTTATTTAACCAAAATTCTTTGATGTGTGATTTTTACAAAAAATATTAAAAATTAGTTTAATATTTCCTCTATTTTTTCTGATCACACGTCATTTTATCTATTGATGTTTTTCAATAAAAACAGTATATTTTAGAAACCAGCATTCTTTTGTAACCTTGTGACCAAGGAAGATACCCTTTTTAAACTCCTTTTTTTGCTTTTGTCCTCTGTGAATAGAATGAACGAAAATAAGTCTGCATTCACAAAGGGCTTAAATTGTTCAATAATGCCAAGGAAAGAAGAAGTTGTCAATCTTTCCCCCATATTATTATATATGATAAATAGGGTCCCTAGATTCTTCTTTGCATTAATGAGGATAAGATGGCAGTTGAAAACTAACATACTCCATTTAGTTTGTATTGAATTATCAGTTCGTTTTGCGATGCTTTGAACGTGTGTCCGCCAGCGTGCAAACGAATTTTTTTTGAGTGGGATTTCAAAAAATAATGCGGGAATCGCGCGAACCCTGACAAAACATACAAACTCCTGTATAAACAAAATAACAATAAATGAAGTGCCAAAAGTTTTACATGGAGATATGAAAATGAATTTCAACTGCCATATATGCAATCCCTGGAAAGCAAAATTATGATATTCTTTGAAAATTTATTACACAAAAATTTAAAACAGAATATAAATCTTAGAGCTGGGGTCAATCAAGGGGCAGGCCAAGGGAAATCCAAGTCCGGTTTTGGACCTTCACAAAATACCAATTTGTCAAAACGGACCTTTCACAAAGTTCCGAACTACCAAATCTTACTTTTTACAGAAATATTTATTAAATAAGCGCCAAATTTTTTTTATCAATGTATCTTTTCATTTTGAATTTTAACAAAAATGTTTGATTTTTGAAAAAAATGTTTTTAAAATTCACAAAAAACAGACCCAGTTAAAAATGCTGGATCGACCTTTGTTAGTACTGGAGGGAGCAAGTCCAATGCTTACACTAAGAAAAGCAGAAGCAAAGATCTAGTGTTCACATTTTTTTCAAAAAAGGGCAGGGTGTATTTCTTAAAAAGGGCACCTTTTTCAGAAAAAAAAAATCTAATGCCTCACGAAGTTACATGTTAAGTGTAAAAATACGCTAAGACCTATCACTTGCATTGCATATTGGAATACATTATATATTTTGAACCACTAATACTTATGTGTGTGTATATATCTATATTCAACTGCTTGTCTTTCTGGAAATTCTTGAACCAGGAAAAAAAACAATGAAAGTATCTTACAAAATAACTTCAGAATGTTATATGCCAGCACAAAGATAGCTACAATTTTCAGTCTATAACCATTTATTTCAGGCGTGACTACTAGGAGGAGTTGTGCAGACTATGCCATTGATTGACTGCCAATTTTTGGAGGGTTCCTTAGGTTTGTTAGACGAGGAAGTTTTAAGCATTTTCAAAAAATTAAAGAAATGATGTGGTCAGTCAGGGATGAACTTGTTGCTAATGGGATTTATTGCAAAAAAATGATAATAACAATGCTAATAATAAAATTAATTTAAAAAAGTTATTGTAATATGAAAACAAAACAAAGGATACATTTTTGAAACAATTAGACAAAATCCCACCTGTATTCCTTCATTATAAAGGTAATTCGTTGCTTTTATCAAGATCACTTTTTAAAATAATGCTTAATCAAATTTTCCTAAGCATTTGATAAAAATTTCATCAAAAAGAGCCATATAAATTTAAATTAAAATAATCAATAAAAATAATAGACCCAAAAATGGAAACAAGTTTGATCAACAACTGTTGGGAACAAGAAAGAAAATAAATCACTCTAAAAATAGTTAAGAATTTTAAGTAAAATTAAGCACTTTGAAAGATCTGTGCAGCCCTGTGAACAGAAACAATTAAAACTATATTTCATCTTATTTACCATGTTGATATAAGAAAAAATTCCTTACTTTGAGAAAGAACTGCTAGTAAATTAAATATGATTTAACAAATCAGAAAAAACTTCAGTGGAATAATAAGTAATAAATTAAAATAAGAAAAAATAACTATGAAATATAGTTTTAAAATATTCATTAGAGAAATAAATGTACAATATTTTTTATTTAATAAGCCAACTTTTAGCTGCTGAATAATAGTTTATACTGACATTTAGCTTTATAAGTAATAAATTGTTAGTGTTTTCTACTTTAAGGCAAAAGTGTTTTCTACTTTAAGTCTATTTCTATGAGTGGACACAATTAATGCTACTTGAGAGAATACTCTCTCAGCCGTAGATGGTGGCAAGGTTAGTTTATCAATCTTTGTATCAAAGGAAATCTTCTGGGGCTTGAGCGACAGCCTTTTTTGGCCAATGGCCAATGCCGATTGTTCAAAAATGGCAGATTGCAGATTATTTTCCTTTTCCATCGGCCGATCGCAAATATTCGCTTTGAACTATTAAAACATGCAGAATGTTAATTAAAAAAATTACGTATCATTTAAAAATTTAAATCATTCCTTTTACATACACAGTCCAGTCACATTAATGTGACTACCACTTACTTTCCACGTCAGAGTTAAATAACCAATCACAGAAGGCAGGTGGCAGCACAGTGCAGTTGAGCGTATATAAAGGGTGTGTGAGGGCTTCGGAAAACATTTCATTCGTTGGCGTAATGCAGAAACGAAGCGATTTATCCGACGTCCAAAAGGGCATGATCATTGGCTTTCGGGCCAAGGGTGGAAGCATTTCCGAAACGGCCGAGTTTGTGAGCTGTTCGCGTGCCGCCGTGGTAAAAGTGTACCGTGCATGGCAAAATGGGACTAGTCCCATTTTGCCAAATCAGCGACGTGGCAAATGTGGTGCACCACGGGCCATAGATGACAGAGGCGAACGACGGTTGCGGAGATGCGTTCGGGCAGATAGACGGGCTATCGTTGAGCAACTGACCACCAAAATGAACCAAGGGGCTACCAAAAGTGTCTCCCAAACTACTATTCAGCGAACATTGCTGCGTCTGGGCCTCCGAAGCAGACGCCTGGTTTGTGTACCTATGCTGACTGCTGTTCATCGACGACGAAGGCTAGAATTTGCACGCCAGTACCGCAGCTCGACGTCCACTGAGTGGCGACAGGTAGCGTTTTCCGATGAATCGCGTTTTATGCTCCATCGGACAGATGGACGTATAAGGCGTGAAACCTCTGAAAGCAAACACCCTGCAACCATTGCCGGAACGGTCCAAGCTGGAGGCGGGAGCATTATGGTCTGGGGAATGTTTTCCTGGCATTCTCTGGGTTCACTGATCATTGTGGAAGGCACGATGAATCAGTACAAGTACGCATCTGTCCTTGCGGACCATGTCCACCCCTACATGCCCATTGTTTTTCCTCAGGATGATGGCATCTACCAGCAGGACAATGCGAAGTGCCATACAGCTGGCAGTGTACGTGCGTGGTTTGAAGAGCACCAGGATGAGTTTACCGTCCTCCCCTGGCCAGCAAACTCACCTGACTTAAACCCAATCGAGAATTTGTGGGACCATCTCGATCGGGTTGTTCGTGCCATGGATCCTCAACCGCGTAATCTAGCGCAGCTGGCCACGGCATTAGAGTCGGTATGGCTCAACATCCCAGTGAACACCTTCAGGAACCTAAGTGACTCTCTTCCTGCACGTCTCTCAGCAGTCCGCTCTGCGAAAGGTGGTTATTCTGGCTTTTGACAGATGGTCACATTAATGTGACTGGACTGTGTATATATATTTATAAAACAATAATGCAGGTAGAACCCCGAAGATCCGGACATTTTTTTGATTTCTGTTTAAATTAATTTTTTTCAAAGAGACTTGCCTAAAATTTTAATATTTCTCGAGAAATACTGTTAAACCATTTAAATTGAGCACTAAATAAATAAGTATTAGGGCCCGCCCGATGCATCAGCGCCGATAGTTCAAAAAATTAGCCACCGCTATCGACCGCCGATGTTGTAACATAGGAAAAAAACATCGGCCCATCGACCTTGAGGAACATCTAAATGCCGATGCAACGCCTATGTTTCTCGTGTGGAAAAATATCTTTTAGACTTTAATTTATTTTTACTTCGGAATTAAAAGTACCGAAAATCGCTTTCATGTATCTAGAAGAAAGAAAAAAGACGACGATTTCCCGATCGGGCTATTATTTTTTGATCGGATTTTCTCTTCACACATTTCTTTTCAGATACTAATAGTACATAATACAGTGAAACCTCGATAACTCGACACCCCAAGGGGACACGAAAACATGTCGAGATAAGCGGGTGTTAAGTTACCGAGGTTCCGTAATTTCAATTGCTAATATTGGTTTGCATTGTTATTTATTTACCATTCAAGTTATAAAATTCAATTCCAGTGAATAAATTATCCCCATTTATTATTTATCTATTATTATTATTTTAAAAAGTTATACTTTACAATTAAATAAATATATAAACATATAGTACATCAACTCAAAATACCTCATGTGAAAAAATCCATAATTTTGGTTTGTTGTTAACAAATGTGGATATAGTGTTTCGAGCTATTCCATATTCTTTAGCTAGATCAGTTTGAGTCTTATCCGTTTCAAGTTCTTTTTATAATTTCTACTTTCGATTTCAAGCTTAAAGTAGTCAGTTTACAAGGAGCCACTGCGGACACGTCTACTGATTGACAAAGATAATAGCAAATGGCAAAAAGCATAAAGCACGGCTATTCCAGCTTTCAGTGATTGTAAGTGTTATCGCATGAGCGCATGCGCAAAGCGTGTTTGCACCTTTTCATAGACTGGAAGCAGTCTCAAGCAGTGACTGACAAGATAAAGAGAGGTCACCTTGACCACCTCTACGAAGAGCATGCTTATTGTTGGGTGTTGGGTTTCTGACTCCCCAGAGTACAAGGGGAATAGGGGAATCTTCTAGGAACACTTTCAATAAAAGAATTGATTTATGGACAAAGAAACATCACTGTAAAATTCTGAGAAGTGTACACCGTGAAAAAATACCGGAAGAAAAAGTAAATAAGAATACAAAATGGAGGTCGACTTATAGGGGTTCCTTGAAATTGTGTGTTGAGTTAGAGAGTTTTTCACCCATTGAAATTAGCATTGGGCCAACCATAAGGTACTGAAATGTCGACTTACCGAGGTAGTCGATTAATGGCGGTTATCCGACGCCATTAATCAGAAAAGACGGCTTAGCACACTTCAAACACGATGCAAAACCTGGTTTAACAATTTAAAATAACTGCTGAAAAAGGTGTTATCAAATGTTGCACTTACCTAAAATAAATCTCTAAGCAATAAGAAACTACAAAGTGAAATTGGTGGTGTAAAAATCAAAACTTTTCCACTCGAATTTTTCAAAACATCGGCGTTGACAAACAAATAAACAACACTGCCTTTCATTTAACTTCAAATAACATGGCGCTTGTTTGCAACAAGTTTCAAGCGTTTTCCGACAAATAGCAATACTAATCAAGCTAAAACTGCTGGGTCCCGGTTTTATCCAACTTTCCCCTATAAGGATGAGGGCATTTAGATGTTTTTTAAAGCTGATGAAGGACCGACGTTGTTTTTTTAAAGTTAACATCGGCTGCCGATGCCAATGGCTTAATTTTTTGAACAATCCGCGCCGATGCAACGATCGTGCCTTAATCAAACTATATAAAAAAAAAGACAAGGCACATTTTTCTGTTCTAAACAGGGCAGGGCGCATCAGCACTTTTTAAAAAAGGGGCAGGGCGCCGCGCCCTTTGAAAAACGCGTAACAGGAACAGTACAAAGATCCCAAATCAAGCGACTCTATGTGCAGCAATGCTACGTATCTTTTTCAATGAAACCAGTTTCACCCTCTACTTTTTATCGTTTGAACATATAAATCTCATTGATATAAATATGATAAAATGAAAATTCTTTACCATCATTCTTTTCAACTTTACTCCGTCCAGAAATTCTAGAAGACTGCATAATAATCGATTTATCTCACCGATTTGTCAGCCTGCAACAGAAAAACAAACATTTTTCAAAACTTTTATTTCTGAAAATTCAGTTAAACATTTAAATATATGCATGTTTCTTTTTTAAAGTAATGTTAACTAGGAATATTATTTTATATCTATTCATCTCTCTGAATATATTACAGTCAATGAGATCAACTGGTTATTATTCATAATAACCATTTGATATAACTAGTCACTATTAATAACAAACAGGTTTAATATTTTAACCATAATATATATAATAGGCATAGGAGGGACTTCCCTACTTCACATCCCCTACTCTGTTAGCTCGAAGCCTTAGGGCTGCCCTCCCCCGGATACGGGTAAGTGAAGTCCGCCAAATGCTCGTATGGGTCCGATATAGGTTTGCTGGGCTTTATACATACAATCCCGCTGACCCAGCCTACCTATCTCTTGCTGTGTGGACCTGGCCCTCCTTGATACCCCTATGTTTAAGGAGTATCGTTGGAGGGTTGTGGTTCCCTGCAGAGGAGTGGACTGTGCCTTGTAGTAGGGCACCAACCTTGACTTCCTGAAGGGCACACTTTGGAGTGCCTGGGGGCAAGGATTCTTCCCCCCTCTTATTATCTCCCATCCTTTACCAGTTTTTCTCACTGGGATGTATTAGTTTTGGGCACAAATATCCAACCTTGGCTACAATCCTTTTATGTCTTTTGCCTCTAAAAGAAACACCCAGCTTGCCTATTAATGTAACGACATCTATTACTCCATGTGCAACTTTTCTTCTTTCAGCTACTTCTTTTTTTCATTTATTCAGTTGCTTTTCAAACAGTAAGGAACTGATCGATCTATTTTGATTATGGCTACAAACGATTTCACCGAATTAAGGTGCAACTTCGATTTCTCATGCTCTCCAACAGTTTCGGATAAGCGTCTGTAGCTATCAAAATCTAAGTAAAATACGGAAGACATCGAAATAGGCCAATCAGATACAGCAATATAATTTCTTGCTGTTAAAGGAAGTGAGTTACGTTCAAACATTTGAGAATGAATTTTGAGTTTAGAATTTTAAATATTCCTGTCATAAGGCAAAGGTCTTTAATTTTCATCTTCAACATGTTGATTAGGAAGGAAAGCAAGAAATAAATATGTATCCTTCAAGGCAGGTTTTTCTTGAAAAAATCTATGTGGTTTTAATTTTTTTTTTCTGGATCGGAATCAAAAAGCGTTACATTATTGATTGGAATCATGGTTGAAGGTAAAAAAGATTTCACAGGACTGAAGTTGAAATAAATTTCTGTAACACCAAAAACATGCATTTTCCAGTTTGTTAATATATTGCAATTATGAATCATTTATCTCCCCCTGATAATAACTAGATTAATATTAGCAATAATAATATTTAATAATTAAGATGGGAACTCAATAAGAACATTTTTTAAATCATTCTTAAGTATTTTAACAAAATCACTAAATTTATTATAATTAGCAACACTATTGCACATTAAGCTTTTAAATGAAGCTTTCATTATGTGCATTTTCCAGGATATGGTCAGAAACAAATACTATTCAGCTCATGGACTCACAACTGCTCTGTTTTATCTAGATTCTTACTAGGTCTTTAATATGCAAAGTTGTCAGTAATTACATTTTGGAGCGAGAGCCTGATTGAATGGGACCACATTTGTCAGACCTAGTTTTAGGCAGGGTTAGTGATTTTTTTGATTTAAAAGAAAAAATATATATAAAAATCAGATTTTAAAAATTTAAATTGGATTTTTTATATTTTTTAAAATAGACTTCAAAGACTTTGGATATTTATTATGTTGTACTTATAAAATTAATATGACATGTTAAACATTATGCAAAAACATTTTAAGTTATTTTCACTGCAGTAAATATTTTTAAATAATAATAAAAAACATAATCTGAATTATTTTGCTGTTGGAATCTGAAAAAATATCAAACAAATGTGTGTACTTAATTTTACATTGAGTGCACTTTATTAATTCTTCTATTTTATATATAAAATAAAAAGGTGAAATATTTTTAAATTTACCCATTTAGTAAAATCATGTTTATACTGTCCATTACTAGAAATTGAAACTTTGTTTTAATCTATCTATATATTGTCTAACTATCTTTATTGAAAATTTCTAAGATGAAAAAATATTTCGCAAGGAAAAAAACCAGCTATCATGGAACATGGATGAAACATCTTTAAGGATACATATGCATATCCTAAATTCCAAAGGACTTTGCTTTAAATTGCCATCATCCTGAATTATTTCTGTAGTATTCATTAAATAGAACAAAAATACTATTATTAAAATTAAAAACACGTGAAGTGGATCATGATTACTATGAATTGTTCAATGAATTATGCTTTGATGTTAAGACTTCTGAAGTTCTGAAGAATAAGAATAATATTGTAAAATTTTAAAAATAATAATAATAATTAGTTCTAAAGTTATGAAATATATAATATACACACACACACAGACAGAGGAATGTCTGAAGTTTTGCTTGACATAAAGGTTGTAAATGCACCACATGTAATGCTTAAAACAACACTTTCTAACATTTAAATCAATTTTTAGATTTTTTTTAAAAAATGATTTATAAATTGATGATTAAAAAAAAAATCATTTGATTTAAATCAAGCTCATTTAAATCAATGCCCAAAACTTGGTGATTTTGGAACATGTTTACACAGCTTCTTTCTTTCTTATATTTATGAGACTAAATTCCTTTTTCTTCCGGGATTCCTCATCCATGTTAAGATTATAAGCCTCTGGTATAAAAATGTTTTATCGTTCTGCACCCTGTGGCAAAAACACCATGACACTGCAATATTGTCATAGACAATGCAACCCGCTGACGAACAGTTTGTCTGCAATTAATAAGAACAATTTTTTAAATGTTTGCAATGTTCAGACCCTTTTTTTCCTCACAACAGCACGCAGATGCATGTCTTTTACCCCTCAATGCTTCTAGCCTGTTCCCGAGACACTGCAGGGAAAAAATTTTTATCTTTAAAAGTTGCAGAGGTGCAGGCCTTTATCATATGTACAGCAGAATCCAATTTCATCATGAAAACGCAAACAAAAATCATAAACAAGAACATATTGTGCTCACAAAGTTTCAAGTAAAATTAGTAAAAATTTCTAGTTTATTGCATGATTTATGCATTAAAGTTGTTAGTGAAATTTGTGGAGAGATTGTAAAATTTTAAAAGCTTGTAACTTTCTGTCACTGGGGTTCCAAAAGCTTTAGAGTTTCAACTGGCCAAAATTTTATAGCTAAGCAGGGACCGCCTCTGTCAAGTGGTGGGCCTCATTATCAGTTTTGTTACCACCTCATCCCCTATTATGCTTGCACTTTAACAATAGAAGGATTTTACCCTCTGCACTACTTCAATGCCAAACCAGGCCAGGCCCCCTTGAAAAGCTGGGCCCTATGAACTCACACACCCTTCAAGAACCCTGTAGCCAAGTGTTCCACGGAACAAAGTATTAAAGTTAAGTGTAGTCCGACATAAAAAAGATTGAGAACCACTGCATTAACCTAGTTAAAAAAGCATTAAAAACAGGGTTGGGATTTTGGACGTCCAAAACTAGTTTTGGACAGGACAGGTGGTTTTTACCGTCTTAAACTGTCCAAAACTCCCAAATTGGGTATTTTGAAAATCTTTCTGTTTTTAATTGCTGCACACTTTATAAACAATGTTTATAAATATTATTTTTCAATTAAATTTTATTATTACTTTTATTTATACTATGTTAAAATATTAAATTTAGCCAATAGTTCTGATCTGTGAAAACTATTATTTTTACAATGTTAAAAGAAATTAAATTTAGCCAATAGTTCTGTTGTGTGAAAACTATTATTTTTACTATGGGGTTAAAAAATTTAACTTTAGCCAATTCTGTTGAGTGAAACTATTTTTTCAAGCACTTTTAAAAATTACCAATTAAAAGAGAAATTTATAATAATGTACCACAAAAATAAAACATGCCAATAACTAAGAGATTTTTGAGATTTTAGAACCATGATATGTATTAGCTTTTTTTTTTTTTTTAAATTAAACATATTTTTTAAAACTATTGGTTAATTCCATGTGAAGCTTGACATAGAGACCATTTTTTAATCTTCAATTATTTTTATGTTGCTTTATTTTAATTTATAGAAAACATTTCAAACTTCTTGAATATAAGAAGATTAGCATTATATGGGCTAGAGTAATTTTTTAATCTTAACCTCTTTTTACTACTTGCTTTGAAACGAAAATTGAGCTCCGATTACCCAAAATTCAAGATTTGTTAAATCACTCAAATTATTTAATAAATCTTATTTTTATAACTTCATTTTGAAGACTGACTCCCCTCTTTCTAGAAAACACTAAATTTACAATTATGAGCTTATATAAATTTTTCTTAAAATGTCATTAGTTTCATATAAGTTTTGTGTCATGTCTGTCACGAAAAACATATACTTTTCTAATTAAAAAAATATCTACCTGAAAAAAAATACATAATAGTACATTTTCTCTTTTCTTGTATCACTAGCAATAGTTTATGATAAAAAATGAAATTAAAATTAGAAAAATAACTCAACAGTTGAAGTTTTAAAATTGTCATGTCTGTCACAATCTGTTTTCTTTCATTTATTTTTATTTTATGTATTTATCTTATTTCATTTATTTTTCTCTTTTTCTTACCATTAATGGCAACAACTTCTTGTACAACATCAGTAAACACCTCAACTCACTTAAAAATCATGTTTTGATTTTAGACCATGAGGTATTTTTAGGTTTATAGAACGTTTTCTGCACACATTATATTTTCTCAAGACTGCATGGTACTGAGTGGATATTTCAAAGGAATTGAAGGTAAGAATATAAATTCATTAAAATAAAGTTGAAATTACTTATTATTTAACTAAGTCTTAAAAAAATTAGATGAGTAAATATAAAAAATAAATATGGTGAATTAATGTGTATCAAAGTTGATAATACATTAGGGTTGAAATTTATCTTATTTTTTTAGACAACAATGGTAAAAACAGCAGCAGAAAGACAAAAGGAAAGAAGAGAAAAACTTAAAAAGAGTGGAGATTATGAAAAATACAAGAAAAAATCAGCTGAGCAGAAGAAAGTTTTGCGGAAAAAAAAAATCAGTATTGAAACTGAAGAAGAAAGAAAGATTCGTAGAGAAAAAGACAGAATTATTCATGCAAAGTATCGGTTGAAAAAAAAAGAAAGTAAACATCCCAAAATCACTAGTCCAAGCAAAGCATTTGGAAACAATCAAGCTTTAGGTAAAGCTGTTTCACGTGTTAAAAAAAATCTTCCCTCTAGTCCAAATAAACGAGTAGCAGTTATTCATAAGCTAGCAAGTCAATATTCACCGATATTACCTCCTAAAAAGGCACGTATAGGGAATAATTGTATTGATGAAGTAACAAAAGAAGCAGTTATGTGTTTCTATGCAAATGATAACATATCAAGTCAAGCTCCAGGCCTAAGGGACTTTTGTATTTTGAGAAATGACAAGGGTAAATCAAAGGTTCAAAAGAGATACCTTCAGTTAACACTTGGAGAAATATACAGGCTTTTCACTGAAGAACATCCAACACATACAATTGGATTTAGCAAATTTGCAAGTTTAAGACCCGAACACATATGCTTAAGAGATCAAACACCTAACAACGTCTGTCTTTGTATATATCATGAAAATGTAAGGTTACTATTAGAATCTTTGCCAGTTTTTCCTAACAATACCACAGATTTTGTGAAAACAATTGTTTGCAATGATAACCATGAAAGTTGCATGCTTCAAACATGCAATGAGTGTAAGGACCTCAAACTCTTCAAGAAGTTTGTAGAAGGTATTGATGAAAGTGAACTTGAGTCTCAAGTTTCATATAAGCAATGGACAAAATCAGCAGACAAAACAGTTGTACGAAACAAAAATCACGCAACATTGAATGATGTGCTGGATTTGTTGCAGAAACAACTGGCATACTTCCTGTGGCATGTTTTCATAAAGCGCACTCAGTCTATCTTCTTCACAAACTTAAAACAAAATCTACCATATGGAAAACTTTTAATTCAAGCTGATTTTAGTGAAAATTATTCTCACAGCTATCAGGATGAGATTCAGTCTGCACATTGGCAGACTACATCTTCCACCCTGTATACTACTATGGTATATTATCGTGATAATGCCCTTGCTACTCATGTTAGCTCTGAACCTTATGTCGTGATCTCCGATTATAATCACCACGATAAGTATGCAGTGATAACGTTTAATAAATTAATACTGGAAAAATTTTCTGAGAATCATCCACAGTTTAAAGTGCAGCAGATAGAGTTCCAATCAGATGGAACTTCACAGCATTTCAAACAAAAGTACACAATTTTCTCAATGACACTGAATGAGATACCTACAACCTGGCATTTTTCAGCCACATCTCATGGTAAGGGTTGTATCGATGGCATTGGCGGTACGATAAAGCGGCGTGTTCGAGAAGTTAGCCGAGCCAGAAAGGCTGATCCAAGAACATCTCTTGAGTTCGCAAACGATGCTAAAACAATTTGTATAGGAATAAATATCCTATATGAATCAGAAGAGCAAATTCAAGCTGCAAAAACGAAACTGGATGAGATGTGGGCTACAAATGGCCAAGAAATAAAAGGAATGCCAGGGACGAGAAAAGCACATTGCTTTCGCTCGTATTCATCTGGAATTGTTTTTTACAGTACTACATCTAACTGTGAAAAAGGTACCTTATTCAATTTCGGATCTGGTGACTGTGTTGAAAATTTCAGATCTAGTGAAGATGAACAGTCTTCAACAGAAGGTGAAAAAGGAAAAACTCCGAAACTACAATGTGGGCAATGGGTAGTTGTAAATTATGATAATGAAGAATTCCATGGTCTGATTACACAAACAACAAAGGAGCAATATCAAATAAGGTGCTTGGTGCCAACTAAAGTAAAAGGAATTTTCAAATTTGAATCAGATGAACATGCAGTATGGTATAAAAGAGAGGAAATTATATCAACTACTGCAGCTCCTACATTACTGAATTCTAGAGGATTTTATAAATTTTAGGATTTTTTTATGAATAATATTACACATTATGTATAAAAGATATCATTATACTTCATTACTTTAAAATAAAACTGAAATTTATAAAGGAATATTCAATGATAATTTAAATTTTTGCATGTGTCATGTCTGTCACAAATCCTTGTCATGTCTGTCACACTATTACATATATTTTTATTTATTCATTTATTTATATTTTATAATTCTTTTTAAATCACATAACAAACTAGAGTCTTGTTTGTGTAAGTTAAAATTTCTGAACTTGAAATGTGCTTCAATTTAGAGAAATTGATTAATAATGAAAGGTCACTCAAAATCATGTCCGTTTTTTGTCATGTCTATTCACATTCGGTAAATAAAGCTTTAATAAAAATAAAATATTATATTCAAGTTAATATTTATTGCATTAATTTGTTAATTATTGCATTCCTTTAATTAAATACAATTTTATTGAAAAGTAATAGTTTTGGACAGTTTTGAACACGTGGGTTTTGGACGGGACGGTAAAAACCATGGTTTTTACCATAGTGTCCGAAACTTTGCCAACCCTGATTAAAAATGAGTACAGTAGATTAACCTGCACACTTCGTTATTTAACATTATATATTATTTTTGTTGATTCTCTCTCAATATTCAAGTAAAAGATATTACATCACTCATACCACAATGGTTCGTTTAAAAACTTGAAAATTGATTCATTTGCTAGCATTATTTGTTAGGGAGACAAAGATTTGTTAGAGCTATGAATGATCTCTAAATACCAGGGTGAAAGAGGGGGATTTGGCAATTTATTTAAAATTCTTGTAGAGAAAAAAAATTCAAACTCACAAATACTTCTGAAGAGACACTCTGTAAGTATTATGCTCTAAAAATTAGTCCGGATACCTAAGTCATTGTTTGACAAGGATAAGAATACATATAGCTGAAAATGCAATATTAATTTTTCTTTATAATATAAAAACATCATCAAGTCAAATGGGCAGAGCCTTGCAAAATTCTCTTGCCTACAACCAATATGGAAGTTACACCGCTACTGATCCCTTATTTGAATTTGAAAAAAAAAAAAAATTCGATAGAAACATATGAAATCATATTCCTTGGACCCTCCCACCTCCCTCCAAGACAAACATCAAGAATTTTTCTAGACAATTGACAAAATAATAAAGGAACTAAAAAATAATAATTGCATGCTTATTTTAGCATGCAATTATTATTTTTAAATTGACCAAACATCTAAAATCTAAAGTGGATGGCAATTTATAGCAATAGAGTGTATATACATGCAATTTTGATCTATTTGCCTTTAGAAAATTAGGTACTACTGTGATATAATCCCCCCTTGGCGACATTCGAGCTAGCGCGTCAATTTGTAATGATTTTCGGTTGGTGATATCTTTTCGTTTACCCAGCGCCATCGATGTTGGCTGAGGTAATGTGTGGCAACCCTGATTATGCAATGGGTGTTTTTAGAGTGTGATGGTTGGACCTTTAGAAAGTTCTCTTTAACTAATAGGTAGCTTTTTAGTAGTTAATTTCATCGTTAAAGTTTGTGGAGATATTTCCTGTTGATAAAGGAAGAATGTAAAGTGTTAAAGTGAATTAATTTAGTTCAATTGTTTTGCATTATGGCGAGATAAATGAATTCATATTAGTTTGTTAAGGCGCCATTTTTCGAATCTGACCGAAACGTGGTTTGTAGTTTGTGCTATCTGAAGTACGAAATTGTTTTGGTTGATAAGTGCATAAGTTTGGTTAATTGTGACTAAAAGCAAAGAAAAATAAAGTGGTAATTTTCGGACCATTTCGTCGTATTGGATTGTAAGTTTGATGCTATTTGGGATTAACATTGAAAAGCCAACTGGTTTAAAGTGAGTTCTTTGTTTTTGTTAGATTATTATCTGCTTATGTTATGTGTTTGTAAGGTTATAAAACAATGAATTTTCAATTGTTCTAAAATATTAGCTGTAGTAATTAGGGTTTTGATAAAGTGGGTTTCCGTTAGTTTAATGTAAAACGTATGTGAAGTTTTCCGTGCAATTGCGCGATATTTTTAGTATGTTGTTCGTTGAATAATGCATGTCATTTTATGTAATAATTAATTGCAATAGTCATTATTTTGCATGAAATGCGTGTTCTTTCAACGAAGTGTTTTTATGGTATTTTTAATGTTGGTTTCTAATAGTTTAAGACAAAATGTACTTGAAGTGATGACCGTTATTAATTTTGTTGTCTAGTTTTTATGCTAGTTTTAGTGTAGGCTTCCAATAGATTGATGTAATATGTGCTTTAATTGATCAATGTTATATATTTTCTAATGGAGTCTCTTATTTTAAAATTCCCACAGCTTTAATAAACATTCGTTTTGCGTTGAATTGCGCGATATTTTAATTATGTTTTTCATTAAAGAGTGCATATCATTTTATTCAATAATGAATCATTGCAGTAGTTATTATTGGGCATAAATTGCGTGTTCTTTAAAGAAAGGGTTTTTATTCAATTTTGAGTGTTTGTAAAGTAAATAATTCTATTTTTCGAGTAATTATCGATCCGTTAATGTATTGAATTGCTGTTGAAAAATGCTGTACGTGCTTTACATAGTAGCGTTGATATTGTGTCTAAGATATAATTTGCAATTTTTGGTATTTTACTGTTTTTTAGTGATTTTTCTTGACATGTTTGCTATGTGTATGATGTAACATTGTTGGCGATATAATCATCGCCAAGAGTGTTGTATTGTGTTTGAAGTTGGCGACATAAAAATCTTGTTGTTGGCGACGGTTTCTTGGCGCCAACGAAAAAGTCGCCAAGGGGGGGAGGGGTGTTATATCACAGTAGTTCCGAAAATTATACTTGCATTAATCATTTATTTTGTTAACATTGCTTCCTCTAAAAAACTACAAAAAAGTCAGCATTGCATTAGCAGGGTTTGCGCTAGGCCGTGGGATTGCGCGATTCCCGCAATATTTTTTGAAATTCCCACTCAAAAAAAAAAATTGTTTGCGCTTAAATTGAAAAAAATCACACTTAAAATTCTGATCAAAGTAGGAAATCCCACCTTGTATTTTTCCCCAGTGTGAATCCTGATTAGGTTACAGTACTATAAAATTTTATAATTTTTGGAATTTAAATATTTTTATTTTATAACTTTTTTATAACGCATGATTATACCTAAGTATTTAATTGCAAGGAAGAAAAAAAGCTTTTATTAACAGTAGAAAAAAATGTGGAAATAAGAATTAAAGATCAAGAACCAGGGATCACGCCAGGGGAATTCAGATCTTTTTTTTGGACCCTTCACAAATTCCAAGCTTCCAAATCATACTTTTCACACCATTTAATACAAACATGATTGAAGTACATTTATTTTCCAGTTCGTGTGCTTAGTCTCGGGACTCGCTTATGAACTGTCGTCCAATATGACAGATAGCACAGATTGAACTGTCGTCCAATATGACAGATAGCACAAGACAATACATCAAAGATTTTATTACATCACAAAGAGAGGAAATAACAGAAATACACCCATGGCAAGGTGGGAATCGAACCCACGACCTCGTTACTGCACGCAAGCAGCGGGTGGAAACTGGTAGTAAGACTGCTCGGCCACTGAGGCCCCTTCACACCATTATTTATTATAAAAGCGGCAATTAAAAATAATAAAAATTTTCATCACTATATGTTTAAATTTTCACAAAAATCTCTTTAAAATTCTTAAGAAACGGACCTTGTTAAAAAAAATGCTGGATCGACCCCTGGTAACCAATATGCAAGCTTCAACTATTGACAGTATGATTGCCAATTAATGGTAAAAAAAAAATAATAATAATAATGTCAAATGTGCCTATTTCAATTAATTCAACAACTGTTAAAACGCTGCATCCTTTCCATTTTGAAATTATTTTACATGAAATTGTGGATGCATCAAGTCAGAATAAGAGATTTTTCCTAATAATTACTTCTAAATAATATGGTGATCATTGAATATTTTCTTACTGAGAAAAAATATATAAAAAATAATAATGATAATAGGTAAGAAATAAAATTAAATGCAATTTTAATTTGTACATGACTTACTTTGCACATAATGTGCATTATTTAGATTCAGCATTCTATGGCATAAATTCAGTGAAAATTGCATACATACGAACTTTGAAATTACAGTGAATGAGTACTACCGGTGCAAGAAAATGCGAGAAAAAGTGACTATTTTTCTTGCATTGAAGACTGAGGCTTTTGTGACACTGAAACATGTGCATGTAATTTTTATTCAAAAATGTGCACAAAAAATGTCAAGTTTGTTACTGTGGATGTGGACGTTTTAACTATTGTACCTACATTTCCCGTTGATTCAAGCAGTGATAATATTAGCATCGAAATAACTCTGTGTGTGTTCATAAAGGAGTTTAAGTAAATAAAAGCGCCTCCTTTTAAAGGGGATTATTACAATTAAACAAAATTGCAATAATTATGATTTTGTCATATTTTAGTCCTATTTTGCAGCACTGAATGCATATGTTGGGTGTAAGACTTTTATCAAAAAATTAAAATTTAACCCAAAACTAGAAATTTGAACCTGCTATTAAAAACCGTAAATGGAACACTTTGTTATCCAAAATATAAATTTTCTTTTGTACCCTTGGTTAATTTTGTTTTTATAAGCACAAAATTACAAAATAAAAATTGCCGAAAAGTGCTTTGGAATTACAAGGAACCTTGCATTTAATGTAAAAGATGCAAGCTTGTGGATTGCTACTACTAGCTACAAAACAACTTCCAAAATTCTATTTTTGCACTAAATATCCCCCAACAGTTTTCAACAATAAAATTTTAATTTTCCCCAAACAGCTATTTACCCAATAAAATATCCCAAATGAAATTTGATAAGTATTTTCCCCAAGATTTATATATGAAAATTCAAAAAGATTGATAATTACAGGGAACCATCCTCATTTTCGTCACTGTGAGCAATACTTTTGCATCCAAGATCTTCAGAATTCCATTGACGCTTTTTTGATCTAGTAAAAAATATCAATTATTTGATCAAAACTGAACTCTCCTCTTTTCCCTATATTTTAATCCAGTTTTCCAATAGGAAATGTGTTGATGATACTGAAACAATCACACATGTTAAGGAGGTTGACAAACATTTTAACTTAAATTTTACTCTAATTTCAATAGGAGCTTTAAATTCAAGTATAGCTTGTTTTATCGATACCAATCAATAACTAAGACATTAAAATGTCAATGTTCATGTTTGTTTTATTAGCTAACCGGAAGAAATATTAGAAATATTACTGGTCTCCTTTAAACTTCTTGAAGGCTTAGTACAATTTTGCGAGTTGTTTCAGTATATTTTAGAAGTTACATTTTAAGCTAATGTTTTAAATTGTTATAAATAGTTTATAAAAGTTTATTCATTAAATCTTTTTTATAACTGCTAAGCCTGAAGATTTAATTTCTCTTTTAAATAACTGAAACAAAATTGATGAAGACTATTCTTGAAATAGTCAGAGAGGGGGGGGGGGGGGGTAATGGTACTGAGAATTATAGCAATTGTTCCTTCAATAATATGGAGCCAACAATACTGATGAGTTTTGCATACATGATTAGTATTAGCATTTCAGGTGATAAATGATTGCCGTAGCATTACAGCATTAAACTAAAGTTACATACAACTATTTTAAACATGAAACCAAAGAAAAACGTTAAAACAAGCTACATTTTAATACAAAAACTAACATGTGTGATTTAACAACTAAAATCAAGAAATTCTAATGTTGAAAATTTCGGAAAATATCAATTTCTGTGAAATGACTCCCTTTTCTGCTGTTTCTCACAATAAAACAGCTAATTACTAATACATTTTGATTAAAAATATTGAAAAGGAACTTTAAAAGTAATTATAAAACTATTTAAGCTTCGGGCAATAGAGGAATATTGCTTAGCTTTTTAGAGTAACTAACAAGTTAATAAAACGTACTTCGAGCACAAGTAAAGTTAAAAATTGCCCGTTATTTATAGTACAAATAAGCATTAAAATGCATTTTAATGCTTATTTGTGCTATAAATAACGTGCAATTTTTAACTTTTTTTTAACTTGGCTAACAAGTTATCTATACTTTAAAATGTGACAAAGAAAAGCATGTGTAAAAAAATTAATGCTTTTAACTATTTTTAAAGACTTTTTAAATAAGAATTAAGACCATTTTAAGGACCCTTAATTTTTTTAGAGTAAATAAGGACTTTTTAAAAAGAGTGTGAGAACCCTGTAATTTTTATGAACTATAATAAGTGCTTCCCTGATCACTAAAAGATAATTTTGTGATTTTTTTCCAGCCCTGAAAGATGTACAACCGTTGATGAATAGAAAAGGTAGAAAGTTACCAAATGTTGAAGATTGCCTTTCACAGATCTGATGTCTTAATGTTTAATTTCAATTGCGAAACATAATGAGAATCGCCGTTGCAATAAACGAAAGTACAACTCAAAAGCACGCTGGACTGACGTCACTGTCGGAAACATCAACAAAAGAACAAGAGCAGCGTCCAAACGTTGCCACATTTTTGACGTTGCACATCAAACAAAGTTCTTTTACTTAAGAGACATGCTTAAGACGCCAACTCTGTATCGCACGCTGATTGGCCAAAGGAGAAAATCGTCGAGAGTCCAGAAAACGAAGAACTTGGACTTCTTCCCGTAGGAATAGCATTGCGCTTAAAATGTCGTCTTAGAAAAGAAAGGATTCCTCTTAAAATAAGGTAAGTCATACTATTTGGTTTCTAGTTTTATTTTCTTTGATATGTTCTTTAACCATATCTCGCCTTAAAAATGTGAAATTTTCCACAGTAATTATGAAAGATCGTTTTGATGTACTAGGCCTGTGTTCATTGTCTCGTTTTTTGCATCCTAAACTATGTTTTTTGACTTTACTGGTTAATCAATGCATTTTAGGATGTGCATTATTATAATAACTTACTTTTTTTCCTTAAATTCAGTGTGTTTTTTTGTGTGCTAATATTATTTTTGATGCTGTATTCTCCGATACATGACAGAAGCATGCTTTGGCGACATTCGATGTTAAACGCTCGCCAAACAGGTTACTATACTCAATGCTAAAAAGCTTGAGGTCGATTGCAAACAGGTTACTATACTCAATGCTAAAAAGCTTGAGGTCGATTGCCCACCGCACGGAAGAAAATTCGAAAATCAAAAGTATCTACAATATGCACTCGCTTTGCACACAAGTTTAACGTTTTGCCCCCCCTTTTAAACCGAAAAAAGTTATTAAGCGATTTAATTCGGGGGGAGGGGGGGGGGTGGAACTGAAGCTTAAGTAAGCCCCCCTACCCAAACTAAATTTTTTGGGAAATGGTTGGAAATTTTTTCAACAACCCTCGTTATGCACCCATATTTCACCTTTCATACACATAGTTTCACGTTTTCCACCCCAAACCAAAAAGAGTTATAAGCGATTTAAAAAGGGGGCGTGGCGCAGAGCGTGGCAGCTAGCCCCATCAGTGTTAAATTTTAGAATAAGAAAGAATTTGGCGTGACCCACGTTATGCACCCGTTTTCCCCCTTCATACACAAAGTTTGACGTTTTGCACCCCAAACCGAAAGGAGTTATAAGCAATTTTTTAAAAGGGGGCATGGCGCGAAACGTGTAATTTTTTTTCAGTGTTCCTACTTATTTTAGTAACACAGCTTTCATAAATCACTTTATAAGTTGTCATCTGCTTTGAAGTGCAGTTCAAATTAATTGCAGTTATCAATTACGTATTCTAATAAGTTATTATTTAAGCATTTATAAATGCATGTTAAAGCTTTGATTTATTTTGGGTTGGTGCATTTTTCTTATTTTCGTCTTACTAAAATTATTTCAGATTCAAAATGCCAGCTTGTGCAGCAATAAATTGTACCAATAGGTCCGAACAAAGCTTCATTATGAAGGTTTTTCCAAGAAATCCAGTACAAAGAGATGTGTGGGCTTCAAGAGTTAAAAGAGAAAATTGGATACCAAATAAAAATAGCTACTTATGCGAGGTAAACTTTTTTTTTTTTGTACATGTGGTAAGAAATAGTTATAAGGATATATTTTTTTAAAAATTAATATATCAGTCTTTAAAACAGGAGTGCGGAAGAAAAAATCAAAATTCCATTTGTATCACTGGATATTGAATTAATAAGGACATCTCTTATCCAAATATCTCTTTTGCCATACACTATGTTTTATTATTCCTACTTTTCTATCAATAGTAGAGAGTCTGTACTGATCAATAGCTTCTTTACCAAGTGATGTAGTAAAAAAAATGCCTATTGAGACCAATTCAATGTGCTATATGTCACAAAAAGTGTAATTTTGCTTAAAATGTTGTGCAGCGCTAGAGATGCACCTAATACGAAATGTTGCTGAATACAGAAAATAAGTAAAAAGTAAATTATTCACAAAAAGCAAATTAATATAGTAAATGACTAATTTGGTTTATGCTTATATGCAATTTTGCTTAATGGGTATTTTGATAGTTAATTTCTTTCCGCATATATTATTTGATAACTAATAATTATGGAAACATGTTATGTGGTAAATAATCTTGCCAGAAAAAGCAATATCTGGTTTATCCCTAATCCTGGCCATACAGAGCAAAATCTTGGGTGTGACACTGGTACAATTATATATCTATACTGTAAACCTATGGGGGATTCTTTCATCATATTTTTGACCTTTCTTAATTTTTCTATTTTGGTTAACAGGCCTGTACAACATACAGGCCACCTCTGTTTTTGTAGCTCGATGATTAATCATCAATTATAAAAATTTAACGGATCTTAAAATTAAATTAATAAGGTGAATTTATTTGTGAACATCAAGAGAATAGGCTGATGCATTTAACAATATAATTTGTTTCAGGTACATTTTGATAAAGATCAATGGGAAGAAGATGCAATAAAGGGGGGAAAAAAAAACTTAAAAAGAATGCGGACCCTACAATTTTTTCTCATCGACCTGCCAAATTTAAGAGAAAACTACCATTGTATCACAATTTACAAATTCAGAAAAAAGCCAAATTGCCCAATGAATTTGATGACAATTATGAAAATAGCGAAGTGTCCGATAACACTCACTCGAATGCTGAACTGGAGCAAAAAGTAGCCTGTCTTTTGCAGCTGAATGAGGAGCTTAAAAAGGAAAATATATCGTTAAAAGTCAAGCTAAATCAAAAAAATACTCAAATTTGGAGGCTCAAAGAACAACTTAGAAAGAGAACAAATATGAATCTAACAAAAGTTTTCAACAGCGATCAAATACAATCTTTGGAGCAAGTTAAATTCAATAAATGGTCTAATAAGACGTGTGAAATAGCCTTTGGTCTGAGATTTGCTTGTGGTAAAAGTGGCTATGAAAATCTTCTGCACCTTGGATATCCATTGCCATCCATTAAACACTACAGCGACGTTTACAGCATTTGCAATTTAAGACCGGGATCCTAGAAGATGTGCTTACATTTTTAAAGTTTAAAGTTGATGCCTTCAACTACAAGCAAGAGAAATGCTGTGCTCTCCTCATCGACGAGATGTCCATTTCTGAGGCTATTGAATTCGATATTTCATCAAATCAATACATTGGGGAAGTGACAGTTCTTGGTCAGGCCGGCAGAGCAAAGCAAGCTCTCGTTTTCATGCTAGCAGGCATCAGTACTAAGTGGAAACCAGTTGTTTCTTATCATTTCGCTACTGGCCATACAGATGGAAATGTTATGAAGAACTTTTTTCTTGATGTCATCAAGGAATCGGAGAAAATTGGGTTAGAAATAGTGTGCATAACATCCGATATGGGGTCATCAAACCAGGCTATGTGGCGATATTTTGGTATTTGTTGCGGCAGAATTGAAGCTAAAGCCAATATTCAACATCCTTTCGACAACTCCAGATCAATAGATTTTATAGCAGATGTTCCTCATTTGATGAAAAATATTAGATCCTCTTTGATATCCAACCAAAAGATAATAATTCCAGATTCACTTCAGCTAAAATATAATTTACCAACGAACATAATTAACCCCAAGCATCTTGAAAAACTTGTCGATTTCCAAGAGAATATGGATCTAAAGCTAGCACCAAAATTGACCCCGCAGCATTTAAAGGATAGCCACTTTGACAAGATGAAAGTTTCAAGAGCCACTCATGTTATCAATAATGATACAAGTGCTGCATTGAAATATATTTCCGAGGAAGAACAAGATGAGAGCTATCTTGCCACAGCTTGGTTTATACGACATGTTCAGAAATGGTTTGCTTTGATGACATCAAGACACCCAGTAATGCCTCTCAGCAAGAACGATTAGGAAGAATATTTTAAGGCTATCGGATTTTTGGCCGAGACAATAACACTGTTTAAAAACCTCAAAGTTATAAATAATCTAGCAAACCAGTTTGGAAACCAATCCAAACTGGCGTAATATTATCGATAACTGCCATAATAAACCTCCAGGCAAAGCTTTTAGGAGAAAAAAAGTTCGACATGCCTCTCACATCCAGATTTTCACAAGATTCTTTAGAAAACTTATTCAGCGTAATTTGATCGAAGCAAGCAGTGCCCACTCCTTTGCAATTTCGAAACAATTTAAAGCTAGTGTGCATTTCACAGTACCTTAAACAATGTACAGGCAGTTATGATGCTGATGACAGGAACTTTTTGACTGGAGTTTTGGAAGTAGCTATTAGACCTGCTGTTATTGAAGCTCCGAAAATAGTGTTGCCCAGTGATTGGGACCGTACAGCTTCAGCACCTTTCAGCCTCACTGAAAAGAACTGTCTGTATCATATCTCTGGATATATAATTTCAAAAGTTTATTGAAAAAACATGAAATCTGTTCAAGATGTGTTTTACTTCTGTAGCCACCAAAGAAACTGTTGCTGCGTCTTTCTCTAAACTAGTCAAATTTAAAGAATACAAGCAAGGCTGTTTATATTACGTAACTGAAGATGCATTCAACAAGCTTTTTGTATCGATGGAGTTTATGTTTAAAAAATTGGAAAAATATATTTCTAAAATATCAAGTAATTGCACAAAGTTTATCAAAGACATATTTCAACAAAATACTCATATTCAAAACCTGTCTTTCCCTGAATGTTAAAAGTTCGGATTGCTGGCATTTGAAAGCCATTTTCAGCTTCCTTTTTTTTATTCTAATAATGTTTTTTGCTAGTCTTGTGTGTGTCCACTTTCATTTTCAATTTTCTCCAGACTAGAGACCCATATCTAATATTAATAGGTCTCATAACTGCAAGAGTTGCATTGAATATATTCTAGTTTTAAATTCGACTGCGAATAAAAACCTTCCCGAAAATGCTGCGAAACCAAAGATTTTCCAACATTTTTCAGGCATTTTAGCTCACCAGAATTTAATCTCAACTGGAGCATTTCATGATAGTTTAAAAATATATGTATTCTTTACTTTAAATTAAAAGAAAATCATTAGAACCAATTGCGTTAGCAACAAAAAGCCTACATTTAATCGATGTACTATATAAAATTATTTCGGGTTCGGGCTTCCGAGGTATTTAGGGGAGAAACCGCTAGGAAAGTGGTACGATTAGGGGTGCAAGTTTGTCACTCCGAGAATTCCCTCGATTTTTAAAGCTGTTTCCTAAAATCTGCGGTTTTTTAAAAAAATACCACGATTTGTGCGCAGATTGTTTAAAATTTGAGACTTATTTTGTTTTTTACTTACACTTTAACGGCAATTCATACTGTTCTGAAGTTTCAAAATGTACAACAGATGTAACAAACTTTTAGAAGAATTCATCAACAAAAAAATAGCTATAAAACTAGTTATAGATAATTCCACTCATGTTTAGAGGAGGCCCCAAAATTGCCTTTTTTTGCATTTTATAGCACTTTTTTTTTTTTGGCAGTGTTCACTCTCATCAATTGTTAATAAAAAACATATTTTTAAAATAGTATAAAGCGTAAAGAGAGTTAAGGTCTCAAAAAAAGTTTTCGGAAACCAACATTTCGGTATGGTCCCTCTATGTCTCTAAGTATCTAGTCAAAATTTCGGGGGGGGGGGGTTGTCCCCCCCCCCTTATCTACGCCAGTGACCAAAAATACTATAAATGAGCAAAATGCTAATAAAAACTTCCAGAGCAAATTATATGAGCTCTGATGCTACTTACTACTTTTTTTGAATGAGAACCCGAAATCCGGAAAATTCCGAAATCTGGAAAGATGGCGGCCCGAGAGTTTCGATTTTGAGGTCCCATACTGTATATAAATTAGCTATTAACAGCCGCCGCACTTTAGGGCGTTGCGCAGTGAGACAGTCGGCTGAGACAACTGGTCGGAGAGAAATTCTCTGGGGCCGCCCCTGAGAATTTGCATCACCTGATTCTCAGGGCCGTATTTTGTAGCTTGTAGGGATTAAAATATTGTCAGTAAGTATGTAGATATGTATTTAAATAATATCAAGTGTCTACAAGATAGATTAATTTTTCTTATTCACCATAGAAGGGCAATAATACGTAATATGTTAATTAGCTGTTAATGCGCCGTGAGGCAATCGCCTCGCCCCCTTAGCCTCCCCCGTCTGCACTGCTCAAAATTAAAAACATCCATTTTGCGTCTCTCAAAAGTTTGCATAACAGACGCCCGCCTAGGCTTTCTATATGGACGAGCCGGCCCTGAGAATATCTCAAGCCAGCCGCGAGAGCTCGTTCATATAGACGACTTAGGCGGTAGCCTAAAGCGCAAAACTGATGTATTTTATTTATTTATTTATTTTCAAAATTTAAAAATAATACATAATCATTTTTGCTCCTCAGGCAGCCGTTTAGGTTGTCTGTAAGGGACCAGCCGGCCTTGAAAAATTCTGCACCCCCCCCCCCTTGTGGCCCAACGGCCAGACCCTAGAGATTTTGCCCCATTGCTGCATTGCCCTCTCTGAAGCCCGGGTTACGGCAAAGTTTTGCTCCCCGTTTTTTTATGAACATTTTAAAAGCTGTATACTTTATTAAAAAAAAAGATAGATATTTTGCGACCACCCCACCGGGCATTTGCCCGAATGCCCGCATAGCCAGTCCGCCGCTGGTTCTGAATTCAGACTTTTTGTATCAATATAAGTTCTGAAGAATGTAATGTAGGACTTCCACACTTTTTTTCGTTAGACATTAAGCTCCAATTAATGAGTTATATTAAAGTAATGACTTGACTTTGCTTAGTATTTAATATTGCATAATAATTTGTGATTTTTCAGTAATTTTTCCCCAGCGAGTCACATGTCTGTACTGTTTTTGGCTACTTTCCTAGGCATTTGGCCTACTTAAAAATCAGCTAAGCTTGTTTCCATTGATTAATTACTTAACATTGTTCCTACATAAAAATGATTTGTACAATTTTCATTAGAAATAAAAACTATAGTGATTTCTTAGCCTGCATCATCTTTCTACAAACTCACATAATTCTGCGCTGGTTTAAGGAGTAAAATGTCTAGAGTAACAGTATGCATTCTTTAAATTATGATATAGCTAAAAGAAAAGTAAGTATTAAAACAAGCAGAAAACTTTAATGTAAGTAATTATACTTTCTACTATTTTAACATGAAACTTTTTTTTTAAGTATATGTATTTTTATTATGTGTAAATATATTTTGCATATATTACTTGATTGGGACCCATAACTTAAGCAGGTTAAGTTTGCATACATGTTTGCATTAAATACTACTATGTTAAATATATTTGGATTGAAAAAAAGTATGATTTAAAATTAAAAAATCCTATACTAAACTATATTAAAACCAAATAATTCATAAGCAGCATAAGTGAATAACGGGACTTCCTTTTTTATAACTGGTCCTAACTCAACTGTTCCCGCCAAGCGAGCGATACTTGGACCAAATACGGATGACGTGGAAAAAGCGAGTTGGATGGTTTTTGCTGCGCTAAAGTATGCGCAGACACCCATCTGAGGCTCTTGACGTCTCTCTCCCAGTTCTCTACTTTTCTCTCCCCAGACCTGACGTCTCTCCCCCCCCCTGACGTCTCTCTCCCAGTTCTCTCCCGGCTCTCTACTTTTACTCAGTCAAAGAGATCTGGCATCAGGTTGCTGACGCGTGCAGGCTAACTGGAACCGTTAACTTGCCTCGTGTGTTCTTTCGTTCAGTCGACGAGTTCTCTTTTTTGGCGGTTACTCCGGGTCGGGAGTTCGGCGGCTCCTTTCCTGTTTACTTTTGCAGTTTTTTTTTTTCTTAAAGTATTTTCGCAGGTAGCCGTGCTCTTATGTCTTTCCTTTTAGGAGGTGTTCGTTGGTGGTTTTTTTCCCCCTCTTTTCTCTGTCTGGTGTTCCTCACCTTCTCTCGTCTCTACTTCCTTGAGGTAAGCGTCATTTTGTTTTTCTGAACTTTTGGTCCGCCGTCCGGCGGAACTCACCCCGGTAAGTCATGGCGGGTGTTGATTTAAATGTTTATAACGGTATCTGTGACTCCTTAACTCAAATAGAAGCCATTTCGAATAATGGCGGCTCTCAGTTTACCATTTTAATCAAAGCTGCAGACGGCTCCGGCCTCCCTAAAAACAAGCCCAAGCACCTAAAACTTGAAATAGAGCAAACCATCTCAAATTACAAGGGCATAGACACAATAAATTTTACAAGAAACAATTTTATCATTGTAAAGACTTTTAGTTCTTCCTGTGCCAAAGAAATATTGTTAAAGAAAGAATTTCTAAATCACCAAATAAACTCCACCTTATTAAATGACGGAATAACTACTAGGTTTCTATTAAAATATTTCCCTATAGATGTGAAATTGGACGAGTTAGCATTCGAATTATATGAACAGGGTCTTTACATCAGCGAACTAAGACGCTTCGTTATCACTAGAGACGGTGAAAAACATCCGACAGAAACTGTTCTCGTCTCCGTGTATGGCACCAACCTTCCACCATCTGTTAAATTGTGGTACACTTATCACAGAATCTCGTTATTTATCGACAGACCTCGGGCATGTAAAAATTGCCATAAATTCAACCATACGACTAAGAACTGCAAAGCTAACATAACATGCGGTAACTGCGCAGATAACCATAGTACCGCTACCTGCGAAAATACAAAAAAAAATGTACTTTACGCTCAGGAGACCACTGTGCTTCGGATAAAAATTGCCCTAAATACAAAGAAGAACAAAAATTTTTAGAGTTCAAATGCAAAAACTCTTTTATTCCCAGAGGCTAGACACCAATTTAAAAAAGAAAATAAAGAGTCTTAAACCATATAGTTAGAATCGAAAACACAGCGTCGGGCTCACACCTCCAAATAGAAAATTATTTAAAAGAGGCCCTTATAAAAATGGAAGATAAAATCCTGACCATAGTTGAGTCTCAAATGAAAATTTTCCAAGAGCCGATCATCCAGTCGGTAGCCTGCATAAGCAACACCCTGGAAAATATTTCACAAAAACTTCATCCCAGTCCAGTTCGCAGGAAAATTCCGTCTACCAGCCATATCAACATTGAAAAATTATCTACCTCCAACTCCATTAATCTAAATTCTGACAACGAAATGGACACATCTAACATTCACCAACATACTCTCCCAATTTACTCCAATATTGTCAACTCCGCGGGTTTCCCGCCCCCCTCGGTTACGTAGGCTTTTTTGTGCGCACCCAGCGCTTGGTTTTCTTTTTCTCTCGCCTTTGCTTTTTTCTCTCTGTTTTCCCCCTTTTTGGGGTCTTATGTGTTTTCCGTGGGGTTTTTTCTTTGTCAATGGAACTGCCGCAGCATTCTGAACAAGCGCCTCCTTTTCCCTCTCTCTCCCTTCAAATATTGCAAAATTTTCGTTCTCCAGGAAACTTTTTTAAAAGCTGAACCTTTTTCTTTTCCCAATTCAATCGTTTACCGTAGAGACCGTCTTAACTGCGCGGGAGGTGGCCTTATGAGCATCATCCCACGCACCCCTCTGCGAATATGAATTTAGAAAACCTCTGTTCTTCTGATATTGAAGTTCTTGGCACTAGTATCTGGCTCAATAAAAAGAAAATAGACATCATCAATATTTACTAACCCAGAGGCAATATTAGCAAACCTTGGTTAGAAAATCTTAAAAAAATTCTAAATTCTTCTTTGCTCATTTTCGGAGATTTTAATACTCACCATAGTTACTGTGGCAGTTCCATTGACTCAGTAAATTCTGACATTTTTGTCGATTGGATTCTCAACCATAACATTGGTATCCTCAACAACAACAAACCCACTCACAGGGCTCCTTCCGGATCCCAATCCTTAATTGATCTCTCTCTTTGCTCTCTGGACTTGTTTCCCAATATTAATTTCAATATTCATCCCGACCTTTTTGATTCAGACCATTATCCAATTATTATCGATATTTCTCACCTATTAAACAACAGCTTCAACCATAATAACACCAGTCCTAGATTTCGCTATAACTGGAATAATATTGAATATCATCTTAAAAATACCACCAGCATCACTAGTAACTTACCAAATATCCAATCCTTTCTTAAAAACACCCTGAACCACAATAAAAGTTTTCAAAAATTACACACCCAAAACCTCCTTAGCTGGTGGACTAGCAAATGCAGCTTTTATTTAGGCCAGAAAAGGAAACACCTCCGGAGAGCAAGGAGAGACATCAACAAAGAACATTGGATAAAATATAAACTTTTTTCTGCTAAACTTCGTAAAGAAATTAAAAAACAAAAAAACAAAAAATTACTGGGATAAAATTTGCCATAATTTAGGCTCAAGCAAAGGTGCCTTTAAAATCATTAAATCTATCATTTCCAATAACACCTCCCATGATAAAACCGATTTCATTCTCAAGATTGGCACCAATACCATCTCGTCTGCCACTGCTCAAGCCAACGCTTTCGCCTTACATTTTAGCTCCCGCAATTCTCCTCCTCACCTTCCGATCGACTTCAGCTCCAATAAAAACCCCAAACAAGAAAATCCCTTTTCTCTAAAAGATTTCAATAAAACTCTTAAACTTACAAAAAATACCTCCCCTGGCAAGGATGGTATCCCGGCTCGCATATATAAATGCCTTTCAGACGACCTAAAGGGTGCCATTCTTGAGAATCTAAATTGCATTTGGGAGAACGCAGAAATCCCAGATTCTTGGAAAACTGCCACCATCATCCCAATAAAAAAACCTCAAAAACAGACAGCTGACATATCAGCATACAGGCCCATCGCCCTTACTCCTGTCATTTCCAAGATTCTTGAAAGAATGATTCTCTCCCGCCTCATCACCTGGTCACTTGGGAACAGAATTTTCAACACGAAGCACTTTGGTTTTTTCACTTTCCGTGATTGTTCCGCCGCAATCACCACTTTTTTTGAAGAAATCCAAACAATTAGAAAACAAAAACTTTTTATTTTCTGCATAAAACTTGATCTCCAGTCCGCTTACGACTGTATATGGATTGATGGTCTTGCCCTGAAACTCATCAATTGTGGTATCAGCGGTAAAGTCGCCTATTGGATTCACAGTTTTTTTTCAAATAGAAAAATTCAAGTTCGCTGGAGAAATTCTACTTCCATAACTTGTTCTCTGAAGGCTGGGTTCGCACAAGGATCAGTTATTGCCCCTTTTCTCTTTATGACCTACATGCAAAATTTCTTCGAATCCATCATGCCAGGCACCAAAGCCATCATTTACGCCAATGACATCTTGATATATGCCTCCGGCGAGACTCCCACTGCCGCGAAGAATAAGCTAGAAAAATCTTTCCAGTCGATTGAAAAAATGGTGCGAATATTGGAAAATGTCAATCGCTCCTGAAAAGAGCTCTGCCATCAACCTGTCAAGAAAAAAGACTAACCCAAATTTCAATTTCATGCTTCAAGGCCGAATCATCCCCTGGACACAGGAAATGCAATGGCTGGGAATCATCTTTACTCCAAATTTCTTATTCAACAATCACATTAATTATAACAAGAAAAAAGCTTTCAATCGCATCAACTTCCTTAAATATATTGCCAATAACAACCGTGGAGCAAATTCAAAGAATCTTCTCACTATCGCTAACTCTCTCATTAGAAGCACATTGGAATACGGAGCAATCTTCTTCAGCTCAGCCAGTCGTTCCTCCCTAAAAAAGCTGGATACAGTTTATCACTGTGCTCTACGCTGGGCTCTGGGTCTCCCTCGGTGGACGCCCATACCTCTCCTTTTCCGCGAGGCGGGCACCTCTAGCCTTTGGGATCGGCGCACAGCTGCAGTACTTAAATTTGGACTCTGTCACATCGCTCTAGGCGAACTGTCTCCTCTTCATAAAAAAACTAACCAAAGACGAACCATTTCCGACAAAAAGAAGGACAACCACTATATTTTTCCTATCATCTACAACTATTTATCTAAAAATCAAATTCAACCATCCAATATAATAATCAAAAAGCTTACAGAAACCTCAAACGATGCCAATAATCTTACCATCATCACCGAAGGCCTAAAATTTTAAAGCAAAGATATTAATCCAATTACTGCGAACTCTTTTTTTAATGAATATATCAACTCTCATCTTGTTAAAAATATTCTAATCAGCACAGATGCATCTAAAAATAACTCATCAACCAGTATTGCAGCTTTACAACCACAGCACTCAAGAGGAAAAAGCTGCGACTATCCACAAAAATACCTCCGTTTTTACTGCCGAAGTCATAGCAATAGCCTTCGCAATATCTGAATTTATCTGCGAAAAAAAAAAGAAGAACTACACCATTTTTTTGACAGTAAATCTAACCTAACAGCCCTTAATCATTTTTCTATCAAATCCAGCTCCGCAACCTACTTACTCATCGATTCCATCACGGAAGCTCTCAACAAAGCTACCTCAATTAAACAAATTTGGTGCCCAGGACATCAAGGAACTCCTATCAACGAAAAAGCAGATAACCTTGCTAAAAACGGTCTCTTCAACTATTCCTTCCATCAGGAAATCTCAACTGAAGACATTATCTCTACCATCAAAAGCAACACCAAAAAGAAAACAGAAGAAGAATGGCAGAAATGCAAATATTACCAAAACTTCAGCCATCTAACTTCCATAAATTACTACATCAATTGGATTTCTAACCGCAAAATGAATGTTCTGCTCACTCGCCTCCGCACTAAAACCCTGCTTCTCAACACCATCCTTCACCGTATTAACAAGAACATTTCTCCAATCTGCTCCTCCTGCAACTAACCGGAAACCCTGGATCATTTCCTCCTGTTCTGTACTCGCTTTGCTCGTGTCAGACATTCTCTGTTTTCCTCGCTCGGTCTCCCTCTCCCTGGCTGTTCCATTCATCAAGTCATCTCAGCCATTTTTTCACGTCGCTCGGCAACTCAAGCCTTTGCGCTTTCTTCGCCCGTTCAGGGCGTTTTTAATAATTTAATTTTTTTCGTCTTTTTTTTTTGGATCTCCTTGCTCCCCCCCGGAGTTGTCGCCGCCAGTTTCGTTTCGCCTAACTCTCCCTGTCGGGATGTAAGCCGCCCCCTTGGGATAGGCAAAAATCCCAAATACCTTCATCAATCAACTCAGTCAAAAACTTCTTATAAGTGAAAAGACATCTGAATAAACCTACATTTCTTACTGCCTTTTGTACATTTTGTGCTTTTAAAATACTCACCTTTCAGCATTTCTCAAATTTTTCCAAATGTTAATGCTTTTTCAACATTAAAATATACAGAATACAGAAATATTGATATAATTCACAGCTTACAAGCAAGGCCGTATCCAGAATTCTTTCGGGGGCGGGGGGGGAGGGATGATTTTTTTTTTTTTTTTTTTTTTTTTTTTTTTTTTTTTTTTTTTTTTTTTTTTTTTTTTTTTTTTTTTTTTTTTTTTTTTTTTTTTTTTTTTTTTTTTTTTTTTTTTTTTTTTTTTTTTTTTTTTTTTTTTTTTTTTTTTTTTTTTTTTTTTTTTTTTTTTTTTTTTTTTTTTTTTTTTTTTTTTTTTTTTTTTTTTTTTTTTTTTTTTTTTTTTTTTTTTTTTTTTTTTTTTTTTTTTTTTTTTTTTTTTTTTTTTTTTTTTTTTTTTTTTTTTTTTTTTTTTTTTTTTTTTTTTTTTTTTTTTTTTTTTTTTTTTTTTTTTTTTTTTTTTTTTTTTTTTTTTTTTTTTTTTTTTTTTTTTTTTTTTTTTTTTTTTTTTTTTTTTTTTTTTTTTTTTTTTTTTTTTTTTTTTTTTTTTTTTTTTTTTTTTTTTTTTTTTTTTTTTTTTTTAAAAACAAATAATTTAAGATAATAAGTGAATAAATAAACAAATACGTCAGTATATAAACAAATTTAGCAAGTCAGCAATGAAAAAATCAGATATGGGGCCGTTCATAAATGACGTCAGTTTTTTTTCTCATATATTTGGCCCCCCTCCCCCCCTTTGTCAAAATGTGTCACACTTCAGTGGACCCCCCTCCCCCCCTTTGTCACGCGTCACGCTATGTTGCATAATGCATGATGTCACACTTCTTCCCCTTGTCACAATTTCACGAACCCCCCTCCCCCCTCGAAGCGTGACATCATTTATGAATGATCCCCATGCTTATTTGATCATACTATGTACAAAACAGGCAAGGCTTGGAAAATGATTGGTTTTTATTGACTATGGAATTAGTGTATTTTAATACTACTATTCTTTAAGTTCAAAAACATTACAAAGTAACTTTGGACTAAATTGATTCAATTTGGATGAATTGAACCCCTCAAAATTACATTAAACTACACATCAGCTTAGGGGCGCCCACCTAGCTATCAAAATTGTTAGGTGGAATGCAATGTTTAACATTCATATGAACCCCAATGATATGAAAAAAAACAAGTTTAAATACAACATTTGAGACAATAAATAACGTGATTAACGTAACCTTTAAAATAGGAAGAGTATGTTAGTCTTATTGAGAATTATCGCTGTTGGGGGGGGGGGGGGGGAGCACCCTTTCATTAAACGCGTGTAGCCACAGTAAGCCACACATTACATGAAACACTTAATAACATAATTATTATACACATGCGCTCCACACCATTTCGCATTGCTACAAACTCCGATGACGTAATTTAACTGCAAAATTTGAAACAATTAATACGGTTATAAAAAAACAACAGCCATCAATTCAACATTTAGCAAGGATACGGACCCCGATGACGTAATTAAAAAATATAATCTTAATATTAAAAAAAACAGCTAGCAATTCAACATTTAGCAAGGATACGGACCCCGATGACGTAATTCAAATACAAAATTAATGTACAGATGCGCCCTTAGTGAATAGCAATGCGGCATTTATCAAGGATACGGACCCCGATGACGTAACTTAAATATACAATCTAAATACATATATGCGCCCTTCACTAACAGCCATCGTACATTTAGCAAGGATACGGACCCCGATGACATAACTTAAATATACAATCTAAATACATAGATGCGCCCTTCACTAACAGCCATCGTGCATTTAGCAAGGATACGGACCCCGATGACATAGCAGTGCCACTACAATTGGCTGTTATCTTTGGCATAGTAAAATAATTGTAAACAACCCTGAAAACAAGAAGGAGCCAAGCGGGACCACTGTTTGTCGCCAACGGTAGTCGACGGGACCCTTACTAAAGTCTAGCCCATTTCTCAGAATGGATGTTGGAAAAAAGAGAAAGTTAAAAGCTTCCTTGAATTTAGTTGCTATTGATGACAGCACACCATCATTGAGAAAGAAAAAATCTGAAATTTCAGAAGACAGTTACAAAGCCTTAAAAAGAGAGTTGCAGAAATACTCAAAAAAGACAGAAACAGCTCCTTTTTTATCGCTTACTCCAATCGGTTATAAAGCATGTGCGAATTTCAGCAACAATCACGGCGGAACTTCTGCTAAAATATTTCCATTATTCATTCAGGACATTCATCATTTGTTACTGCGTTCACTACTCGGTAGAACTGCACCTTATGATTCTCGATGGGCAAAAATAGATAGGGCACAGAATGTTGTTAAAACTGTTCTTCTGGTTATTGATGGATTAACGAAAATTAATTTTCTTTGTAATCGTTCTTCCATGCAAGATGTCGTTGATATGTTCCCCATTACTGCGGAAATTGCTTCTTCAAATGCATCTTTTGCTACTGAACTGAGCACTTTACATTTAATGTCTGATTATTATTTTCAGGATAAAGTTGCATTTTCTTCATTATTTCCTGTAGAGGAAGGAGAAGTTATTCCTAAAATAACAAGAAAGAATAAGCTTTCAAAGTTGCATCTGTTATTGAGTCCTATACAATTGGTTATGGAACGTTATCCTTTACCAAAAAGTGTTTATGAGCATAATATTTGTAATAATTATGTTTTTACGAAAGATTTATATTCTCCCATTACAAATACATCTCCAATGTTTGCTCTTGATTGTGAAATGTGTCAAACAGTTAAAAGTGATAATGAAGTAACAAGAATTGCAGTTGTAGATGAGCAACTAAAAGTTGTCTATCATAGTTTTGTTAAACCTATTGATGAGGTGGTTGATTATCGAACAAAATTTAGTGGAGTATCTGAAGAGATGTTGACAAATGTGTATACTAGGTTATCAGATGTTCATAAAGAGTTGCAAAGGATTTTGCCACGTGATGCAATATTATGTGGTCAGTCACTGAATTGTGATTTGCATGCACTAAAAATGGTTCATCCATACATTATTGATACAAGTGTGATATTTAATCAAAGTGGAATACAACAAAAGAAGAATTCTCTGAGATCTCTGGCTGAAAATTATTTAAAAGAGGCCATACAAGAAGGCAAGAAAGGACATGACCCTATTGAAGATTCAATTACAAGTATGAAATTAGTTCAATGGAAATTGGATAATAGTGTGCAATTTTGCGATGCTGTTTTAACTTCAATAAAAACTGAAGAATCTTCAAGTGCAGACCCTGAAGCTAATGAAGCAGAAGAAGCTTCAGATGAAAATAAAGTAAAAGATACACACAGTGATGAATCCGATTTAGGGTCAAAAGATGGATTTTTTTCCAGAATTGTAAAAGCTTCCAAAAAAGTGTGTGTGATTGGAACTTCAGAATCTCTTGCTTCCTATCCTGCTGATGTGCTCCAAGAGGATATAGTAAAAATCCAGAAATCTAGTGCTGAGAAAGTTTTAAAAAGTACTTTGAATAATTTGGAAATGTTTGATTTTCTTGTAACACATGTGCAGTTTGGGGATAAAGAAACCAATTTAGGTATTTCGGAAGTGAATAACAAGATAAAAGAACTTTTTAATGCTTGTCCAAGCCAAACTCTATTTATGGTTATTGCTTCAGGTGTTGAAAATGCTACTACTCAAGAAATAAACAGTGGACTGTGTATGACAGCTTTAAAAAAATGATAATAGTATAATAAAATGGTAATATTGAATATAATATGCATATTTATATGAAATATATAATACATTTTAAATTTTCAAAAATCCCAAAATCAAAGCAAGGTTTAAAAGGAAAAACAATAAAAGAGATTTCCACAAGTGAATGTGTTTTTGTTTTTAGTACATTAGATATTAAGCAAGGTTTATGTCTATGAAATAAAATGAGATTAAATGTCCATTTAAAAGAAAGATTCAACTTTGGGTTACTCATCTATGTACTAAAGGAAGGATGTAACTTCAGTTGACTGGCAGAAAACAGGGAGTAGTAGTGGCAGGGTTGGTATTTGTGCCGGCAAAAAGGTATTTTTGCCATACTGATATTACTCGGAGTATTTCTGTGAACATCAATATTTTTGCTGATGATGTCAAAATCATGGGAATTGTGGACACGGAGGAACAAGTCAATCAGTTTCAAGAGGATTTAAATCAAATTTCTAGGTGGGCAATTAAGTGGGGTATGTCTTTTAATATTGGGAAATGCCAAGTGCTTCACTTTGGTCATGGGAATAAACATGCAACCTATTATTTACAAGGTTCCGTCAATAGGGAAGCAGAAGCAGTTGTTGATCTAGGAGTCTTGATTAGTCACGACTTCAAGTCCAGTCAGCAGTGTAGCATAGTAAGTAACAAAGCTAACAGGATGCTCAGGGCCGGCGCTAGCACGAATGGCGCCCTGAGGCAAAAAACTTTTTCCCGCCCCTACTATATATTATGAAGAAATATAGATTTGAAATGATCGATACAATCTTGAATAATACATATTTTAACTTTCAAAAAGCTGAAGGAAAGCAATCGCTGATCAGAATGTTCTGAATAAGGGAAAATAAAGAACAGAAAAAGAGAAGATTTAATCAAAAAAATCAAAGAAAAAGAGAAGAAATTACGTTTTGCTCGTCATAAAATAGATAGGTTCGACTACCACTAACTTTGAAGCCCAGCTGGGGCGGCTATTGAGTTGGAACGTTAACCAATTCTACTGTTCAATTACAGTATAGTTTAACTGCTTAGAAAAATCATTGTTTGAACATTCGGAAGTTGTGGCATTCTTAGTATAGAGAGCCCATCCACCACGACAAGGTGGTATAAGGATGAGAAAAATCGGTTTTTAACTGTCCAGAGGCCTAAAACCGCATAAAAACAAACGTAATATCGGTTTTTAATTTTTTTGAGATAAAAACTTGTTTTTTACTTATAAAGATGAAGTCAATATTTATGGCTAGTGCGCTCCTAAGAACAGCGCACCCTGAGGCGGGCACCTCAGCCTAGCACCAGCCTTGAGGATGCTTGGGTTTATCAATAAGGCTATTTCGAACAGGTCTAAGGAAGTTGTATTGCCATTATACAACAGTTTGGTAAGACCTCATTTGGAGTATGCTGTTCAGTTTTGGTCTCCATACCTAAAAAACTATATTACCTTATTGGAAAGTGTTCGAAGGAGGGCTACTAGATTGGTAAGTGGTCTTTCAGACTTAGATTGTGAAGTTAGACCTAAAAGGCTCAATATGTATAGTCTTGATCAAAAGAGAGTTAAAGGGGACATGATTCAGTTGTTTAAATTCATTAAAATGGGAAATCTTGATGGGCTACAGCTTTGTGCTGAAAGTAGAACCAGAGGTCATTGTTTTAAGCTTTTCAAATCTCAGGTTAATCTTGAAATTGGGAAAAATTACTTCAATAGGGTTGTAGGTAGTTGGAATAGTTTACCAGAAGCGACTGTTAATAATTTTAATTAATATACTGCAGTAATTTTGCATTCATAAAAGTTCAGCTTTTTTTGTCAGCCGCCACTTTCATGCCTGGTTAATTGCAGTGGGGTAAAAACTTTTAAGAAAGCTCTTGATGTTCATTGGAGACTTCTAAATTCACTAGAACCAGCCTGGCTGGCCCCTGAGCCTGTTGCTGGTCGTCACTTTTGTAATTTGTAAAATGGTAAACATATAAATATAAATGGGGAGGAAATGCAAATTATCTCATTGTTTAACAAAACAGTTTGAGGGTTTAGGACACTTGTTGGTTATACGCCCTACCTTTTTCTGCTCGTTAAACATTGGCAAATGAAATTTAAACAAAGCAAATGTGTTAGATTTAAATAGCATAAGATTTTATTACTTTTAAACATCATCTGGGCGTCATTTCTAAAACCGTCACTGAAGGGCGTATAACCCATAAATACCAATAGTAAAGTGAAGTATTGTAAATATAATCCCTCATTAATAAATAATAAAATAGATAAACATGGTTGTAAATTCAATTCAACTGATAATTTATTAAAAAGATAGTATTTTAAAGATAGTTTTGCAAATGTATTTGTTTAAATCAGTATGTTCAATAATAAAGTAGTAAAAGTAGTAAAAATTTTGCTTCAGGGGATAATACCGCCCCCCCCCCCCACACACACTTTAAAAACATTGAATTTATATATGTTTTCATGTATCTTGTAGTTTTTATATGCATTGAAAATATTCCTCCCCCTCTGGAAATTTCGGAAATGGTAGGCCTGACTGGAAATTAAATTATCCAGAACTGAGCATTTTGCAGTTGTCAAATGTATACTTTTAGTAGGTCTGTTCATTTGCACACAGCAGGGAGTGTTACTTTTGTAGATAAAACTGCTTGTGGAATTTCATAAATATTATACTCCTTGCAAGATGAAACAAGTGGTTTTGAACAGGGACGGATTTATATTTTTATACCCTAGGCCAAAGCACCATTTTGCACCCCCTTTTCTTCCATTTAAATTTTTTAATTATAACATTAGATTTAATATGTAGTAAGAGTTTTTGAAACATACATAAAACATTTGAATTTGAATAACATATTTTCAATAAAAATTTTCTACATAATTTCTTCTAATTTATCAAAAAATTACAATTAAAATTTTTACCTTTGTGCTTTCGCCCATGAAAATTCTTCAATTTCATTGAAGTCAGCAGATCTTATTAAATTTGCTTCAATGCAAAGAAGTGCCAAGGCATTAAGTTTGTCCTGTTGCAGCAAAGATCTTAAATGATCTTTGATTCTGTTTAGTGCAGAAGAAGATATTTCTACAGAGGCATATGTGGCAGGTGTGCGCACAAACATTCTCAATAATATATCAACATTTGGATACTGTTTGTAAGCCACTTTGACGTAGCCACTTGCAAATCGCTAAGGGACTTTTTGAACCAATGCTGCACTCAGTTATGTGAGATTTTAGAAGTTGCAGTTCATCACATAATGCAAGCTCCAAATCATCTTTAAAAATTGCCTGTAACTTTCTTCCCTCTTTTTCAAGCTCATGAGAAGTCAGTGACCAATTTTTCGTAATCCCTTAAAATTTTTCACAGAGCTCTCTATAAGCTTGTGACTTCTTCTCGAGCTCTGCTTTGAGTTTGTCCACAATTGTCAAATAGGTATTAGGGTGATTTTCAAATTTGTTGATGGTTTGGGTTTGACACAATCTGAAAATTTTTGTTGCATCAAACATAAAAACTTGCCTACGTATGAATACCTTACAATTTACTGCATTCTGAGCAGGTAGTTTTTTTTTCGAGTTAATTTATTTATATTTTAGATATTTCAAAAAGTGTCTTGACAAGTGATTGTTTTTCTTATGAGTGTTACCGTTATTAAACATTTTGTAGAATAATCCTTATTCAATAATTAATCTAAAAAATCTTCTTTAGGTAATCTTAAATACTTTGTAATAAGTAAAAATAGTATTAAAATTGACATACATTTAAAATTTTTAAACTATTTTAATAGCACTTTATCTCAGGAGTGTTACTTTGTTTCTTAAATGAAGCATATAACTTTCAATAAAAGTGTATTTTATTAAAAATTAAATGTTTTCACTGCAAGTGTAGGAAGTAACTGGATGGCCTTAATTGGCAAACCATTTTTTAATTACTAACTAACAAATATATTAACAAAATTCTAATTTTTAGCTACAGTAACACTCATGACAGATGGTAACACTCATGAGACAAACAAGCAATCCTCTTGCAATAATGCACCAAAAATAATAATAGTAATAAAAATTACAATAATTATAAAAAGCAAGACCGAAATTGAAATCATTTTACCCCATTAATTGCTATGTTACCATTAAAAATGTAATAAAACATCACTACTCTCATGATTCTGATTCAGAAATAGATGTTTTTAGACAGAACTAATAAAAAATTAATTTCAGTTTTAAAGTAGGCAGTAAAAATATCAAAATATACAGTTCTAATTCTGCAAACCATATCTTTAATTTAAGTAAAGTGAAGATAATAGTTTGCAACACATCACTTTCTTATTTACATAAAGTAACAACTGGCATACCCGAACAAATGTTTATTTTTTACTCATTTATTTATTTATTTATTTTTTGGGGGGGTTACAAGTACCAGAGTTTTTCTTTATTTACCCCTTAAGAATAAAACATATCTTAAAAAAACACACACAAAAATCATATTTGTCAACGTAAAAATTTTGTGTCAGGGTGTCGCTTTTAAAATATATATAGAGAGAAATAAAATATAATCTTGAACAAAAAACTAATATCAGCTTGGGTTAAAGCTCATAAAATATCTATATCTGCAGATTTATTTAATATTTGGTTGTTTCCAATCATGATTGTAACTTCCTTCTCTTAACAAGTAACACTCATGAGTATGTAACACTCATGAGATTTATTAAGAAGTTCTTCACTAAAAAACATTATGACTGTGTTTCTGAAAATTTAATTGGACCGATTGATTCCTCCGCAATAAATACACTATTGCTGAATTGCTTATTTTTATGTTGTAAAAATATTGGGAAATAAATGGGTAACACTCCCGAGAAGTAATAAAAATACTCATCAGGTTGAACTGTATGTTCCACTATAAAACAGTAAAGGAATAAAACTAACCCATTCTAGATGGTACAAGGTTAAAAGAAACATACTGGGCTTCCCTATCACAGAAAATAATTACAATACTTAAATATTTTGAAAGTTGAATGGTAGGACCTTTCTCGAGGTAACACTCATGAGCTGCATGTCCGGACAAAAACTTTCTTTAAATTTTAAAATATTAGATAAACATTTTCAGTAAAATCACTTGCATTTTTGTTAAGTAAACACACATTACTTTATGTTTTAAATCATATTGAATAAAAAAGTTACTTGGAATGATAAAAAAAAGACTCTGGTTCTGTGAAGTTTTTGCTGCGGACACGCAATTTTCCATTATTTTCCAGCTAAAGTAATAGAAAAGGCCTACTATTTCACAACTTGGAAAAAAATGTAATGAATGCATTGAATTAACTATGAAATGATGCTTCATTACAGGTTTTTGTAATGGCATAATAATAGTTTAATCGACATGAAATTCAGATTTTATACTGTGGACTTCAAACCGTCAATCTTTTTGAAAATCACCCATTAACTCTAAAGGTATCACGCCCATTTAAATTAACTTCGCCTTCACGTTTTTCGTCAGCTTGAAATTTTCTGAAAACCCGACGATTTTCATCACGTTCATAAACATTCTTTTTAGAAATATCAAGAGCTTTGTTTTCATTTATATCAAATTGTTCTCGTAGTTCTAACAGGAGCTTTAGGAGTGACTGAAGATATGAAGGATGCAAGAGGAGAAACTTCAAGAATCCTAGCCTGAAGACCTGAGTAAACACCAGCCATATTAGCTGCATTGTCATATGATTGACCACGACATTTCAAATTATCAAGGTGGAGATCAGTGGCAGTCTTAATAACAGTTTCAAACATTTTATGGGCTTTGTGGCCAACGTTACACTGTTAAAAATTTCCGTAAGAAAATAATAAAATAACCATTTATTTGATTGTTATTTTACCATATTTAATTACAACAATTGAATAAACATTAAAAAGATGGTACTCAAACCGCTGATCGCGAAAAAAATCGTTTATTCTCTGTTTATCCTAAAGAACCTTTAACTAACCGTAATTTTCAAGCGCTCAATAAGAATCAGGCGTCCATCTTGGTTGCGAAACCTTACTGGTCGTACGTTGTTTTAAAATTGGAATACGGATTTATCAGTTAAAATCTGCTTGTGTATGTAAAAAAAAGAAGAAAAAAAAGTGGCTTAAGCAGTGGATACTAAATAGAAACACATACACACGTAAATCAAAAATTGGAGGCATCGGATTCTCAAACTGTTTGCGAATGAGCGAACCCATAATTTGAGCTGCTGAAGCTTGTTTGTATTTTAATTTTTGCAGCAAATAAAATGATTTTCGTCAATATACAGTAAATTTAGACCAAAAATAAATTTGGATCCAATCAAAAACTGAAACCTCAATTTTAAGGCTGTTTGCCTGTTGGAAAAGAAGCTTTATTGATAAATAAATGTCCGCTTTATGTAATGACGGTGGCCCAGTGGATAGAGAGTAAGACTTGTGCACCACGCATTCGGGGTTCGAGTCCTGCAAGCTTCGTTTATGGTGTCTATGCCTCGAAGATTCTACGCCTCGAAATGCTTCAAAAATTGTGAAAATTTTGTTTTGAAACCATTTTTAAATAGTTATAAAACCGTAAACTTTTGTATTTACGGCTTTTTAACCAAGTTAATTGGAAATGGTTAGGTCCCGTAAAGATAGAAAAATGTTCCAAACTGTAAATTTAACGGGGAATTAGACGGACAGACTGCTGCCGGTGATTTAACCGTAATTTCATGATGAAATTTCTAACAGTGTAGGTAAAAATTTTATAAATCTCTCAACAGGTTTCCTATTTTCTTTCACATAACCTAAAACAAATGACAGCTGATCCACATGCGAAATATCAGAAGTTGAATCTACAACAAGGGAATAGTACTTTGATGTTTTAGCTTCATTAGCAATATGCCTTAGTACTTTTTTAGCTAGGAGCTCGATGAACTCATCACAAGTAGTACATGAGAGATTGGTTGTCTGTCCACTACCAGGATTCCCGAATTTTCTGATGTGATCATCCAAAAATGGATCAAACACAGAAGTTGTAAACACTACAACTCTTTGTGCAATCAATTATCCCTTCAAATTGCAGGAATTTTTAACCTGCTCCTCATTAAGTCATAATGGATGTTTGGGAAAAGAATGAAAGAAAAAGAATTAAAGAGTCAGTTGACAAAAAAGTTATTTCAAAATGCAAAAAAGCAAATAAAATTTTTAACAATACTAAGAACATGTAAATATAAAATAATTTTTGGAAAAAAATAGAACCGACTTCAAACTATAAATTGCGCTAAAAAGTGAAAAATAAATTAATTCTTTAAACAACATCAATGTGACTTTTAAACATAGTTTTAGAAGTCGGTGCAAAATCAGGATAGATAAAATCTTTTGTAATCATGAATCAATTACAAATATAAATGGCCCAGAATTAGCAACAGTTCCAATATGAAGTAGCACATGGTGTAGTGATAATTAGGCTCATAATTTTGCACTGACTTCTAAAACTATGTTTAAAAGTCACACAGATGTTGTTTAAAGAATTAATTTATTTTTCACTTTTTAGCGCAATTTATAATTTGAAGTCAATTCTATTTTTTTCCAAAAATTATTTTATTTTATTCTTTTTAGTGTACATTTTTATATAAATACTCTCTTTTTAAAAAATCCATATCAAAGGGCAAACCTTCTAATGAATAACACTAAAAACTAATCATTTGTATGAAAAATTCCGTTTTGAAGTCGATTTTAGCAAACAAACCGATTGGATTTAATTTTTGCCTCAGAGAAGCCTTCAGTCAAACTCTTGCTGTAATTGTATTTATTATTATTGCACAATGGCAACAAAAACTTTTTTAACAATGAGTTATATATTTATTAATAGTTTTCCCAACAATGAAAAATCAAGTCAAGCCTTTCCAATTAAAATAAAAAATACTTATTTTTCACCCGTAACGTTTGTTTCTAAGAAACAAATGCATTCAAATTGATGTGCGATATTTGAGTTAGACGGCCCTCTATCTATTAAAGAAAAAGTTATCAACATCGGTTCATTTAGTCAAAAGTTATGGATGAAAAACCAAAAAAATGACCCTGTTTCTGCTGAGAACTTTTTTTGTAATTATCGAATACGGTCAAATGAAGGTACGGGACCTATGGGGAAACCATACTCGATCGATTTTTAAAAAAATCATGAAAATCGGTTCATCCAGTGAGAAGTTATGAGTGGACAAACAAACAAACAAACAAAAAAAAACAACAACATACATACAATATGAATGTATAACCTCCTTCCTTTGTGAAGTTGGTTAAAAATTGAAAAAGAGAAGAATATGAACTTTCTCGTTTTACATGGATAAAAATTTTATAATTTGGTTGCTTCTTCTTCTAAATTTATGCCCTCTTAATGGCTGGCCCTAGGCCATGGCCTAGATTGGCCTTTTGGGAAATCCATCCCTGGTTTTGAACCATGGCTGCAAAAAAGCCGGCTTTCTTAAAAAAAGGCCAGACCGGCCAGTTTTTATTAAAAAAGAACGGTCTTTATTGGCCTTTTTCAATTAGACACAATACTATTTATTGTTTGCACCTATACTATGTCAATTTATGTTGCTACTGTTAATTTGTAAGATGAAGCTCATATCTTTCTTTTAATGGAGTTTATTTAAAACTAGCCTCAGAATTATTTTGTTACACATTCTGAATGCATTTTACAATACTGATTACCATTTTCGTGTTTGTATGCTTAATTTCGTGAGACTCTCATTAAACCCCTGCCTAATATTACAGCTATACAGACTCGATTTTTTTCAGCACAAAAGAAGGAATTTAAACCCAGGTTGGGAGGATCATCTTTCTTACTTATTTTTTTGTTTCCGATTGTCACTTTCAACACTTTAATTTAAATACTGGGTATACATGGGTAAAAACACAACCTTAGACATAATGTACATACTTGTAAGACATAAACGTGTATAGCTCCAGCCATGGTAATAATGTACCCAAAATACTATACCACCACCAAATAATGCCCCCAAGTTATAACCAGCAACTTGAGCTGTATTTCCATGTCCCATTTCTTCTTTTATATGCAATGCTAGAGCATCTACTGGAGCATCCTGAAATGCTGGCAAAAAGTTTAGAAGGAGCAACCAAGAAGACATAATAAAAAAATACTCAATATTGATAAAAATTCCTAAAAAAGAAACAAATGTAAGACTAGCTAAACAAAATATCAGCCACATCCATTTAGTCCAGAAAAGATCACAAAGGGAGCGAAAACTGTTTTACAAAGCCATGGTAATAAAACTAATTTCTTTAAGGATAAACGCATGTGGGAAAATCCAGCAGATCTTAAATACATTGGAATGAATTCATCTTGGAAACCATAAGCTAAGCCCTCCACAAAATATGCAACCCCCAGCGTAAATATTTTACCTATCATTGTGGTGATATGATAAATTAAGGTATTTAAATTATGAATGAAATATGACAATCCAAGGATGACACGAAGAAAGTTATAAAACTATTTTTTTTTATAGCTGAAATAAAAACATGATCACAAAACCAAAAGTAAACAAAATTCTTGTCAGTGTCAAAAGAAGTTGCCATTCCCACAGAGACCATGTCTTAATTTTGATTTGACAAGATGAATTAGATCTTTTCATCAAGTGCAAAATGGAACTTACTAGAATTTCTATGAATGAAAAAAAGTCAGTGCCATCGGCAGACTGGCTATGCGGGCATTCGGGCAAATGCCCGGTGGGCTGGTCCAGCCTGAGCTGGTCGCAAAATATCTATATATTTTTAATAAAGTGTACAGCTTTTACAATGTTCATAAAAAAAACGGGGACCAAAACTTTGCCGTAACCCGCGCTTCAGAGAGTGCAATGCAGCAATGGGGCAAAATCTCTAGGGTCTGGCCGTTGGGCCACAAGGGGGGGGGGGGGGCAGAATTTCTCAGGGCCGGCTGGTCTCTTATGGACAACCTAAACAGCTGCCTGAGGAGCAAAAATGATTGTTTTATTTTTAAATTTTGAAAATAAATAAATAAAATACATCAGTTTTGCGCTTTAGGCTACCGCCTAAGTCGTCTATATGGACGAGATCTCGGGGCCGGCTTGAGAAATTCTCAGGGCCGGCTCGTCCATATAGAAAACCTAGGCGCCCGTCTGTCATGCAAACTTTTGAGAGCCGCAAAATTGATGTTTTTAATTTTGAGCAGTGCAGGCGGGGGAGGCTAAGGCGACTATTAACAGCTAATTTATATACAGTATGGGACCTCAAAATCGGAACTCTCGGGGCCGCCATCTTTCCAGATTTTGGAATTTTCCGGATTTGGGTTCTCATTCAAAAAAAGTAGTAAGTAGCATCAGAGCTCATATAATTTGCTCTGGAAGTTTTTATTAGCATTTTGCTCATTTATAGTATTTTTGGTCACTGGTGTAGATAAGGGGGGGCCAACCCCCCCCCCCCCCCGAAATTTTGACATATACTTAGAGGGACCCTACCGAAATGTTGGTGTCCGAAAACTTTTTTTGAGACCTTAACTCTCTTTACGCTTTATACTATTCTAAAAATATGTTTTTTGACAACAATTGAATAGAGTGAATACTGCCAAAAAAAAAAAGTGCGATAAAATGCAAAAAAAGGTAATTTTGGGACCTTTGGGTTATAGGGTTGTATTAGGTCGCACCTAGTGTTGCAAGTTTGTCGCAGAAAAAAGAGCCGGAAATTCGCGGCAAATTGCGCAGAATGTTCGCGAGAACACAAATATAATGAAATAAAAACTAGAATATCTGCAATTAAATTAATTTTCTTAAATAAAAAAGGAATAATTTTATTAATTTCAATTTTATGCAATATTTAGGTATTTAATTAAATGAACAGCATTTTGGTACAAAATATTGTACATGATTAAATTATTTTCTTTAATGCTTAGAAAAGGACCGTTCAGCATCTGCGCTATTAGTCGGAACTGACAATCGGATTGCCACTTTGGACAGGTTGGGAAAACTTTCTCTCTTGAATTTCCAGAATTGGAATTGCCCTCTTTCAACGTGTAACTCATTGGGGGAGGGGGGTATCATAGGGTTATTGTTAACAATGGAGCAACTAACAACTTCGTCAAAAACATTTAAATATTTGTATTGATTTGGATGAAAAACTGCCTCTAAACATGAGTGTAATTATCTATATCTAGTTTTATAGTTATTTTTCTGTTGATGAATTCTTCTAAAAGTTTGGTACATCTGTTATACATTTTAAAACTTCAGAACAGTATAAATTGCCGTTAAAGTGTAAGTAAAAAACAAAATAAGTCTCAAATTTTAAACAATTTGCGCACAAATCGTAGTATTTTTTAAAAACTCACAGAGTTTAGGAAACAGCTTTGAAAATCGAGGGAATTCATAGAGTGACAAACTTGCACTCCTAATCGTACCACCACCTAGCGGTATTGCTCTCCAGTTTCAATTTACGTGAAAGCTGTACCCACAACCTCCACCCCTTAATCATCGGTGGGTCAGTCTCTCCTGCGATTTTTTTTCTCCAGAATTCCTACCCAATATATTTAGGGAAGTGCATTGAATGAGAAGCAATATTGAAGCGAGCATAAACCTATTACAAGCTTTTTTAATTCAAAAGAGAAAATTGATGATGATTTTTATAAAGAGAAAGTTGATGTCCTCTGAAGAAGTACAATCTGCTGAATCAGAATTAGTTTCACTAGACACTTCCTGAAGGTAATTTTATTTTTGCCGCTTTTAGTACTAATGCATTATCTAACAAGAAGTTCCGTCCAGAACTATACGAGCCTACTTTCCGTTAAAAACCAACTTCAAGCTTATAATTCAGCTATCTCTCTTTCTCATTTAGCTTTAGTTCTAATTACTTCAAATACCTTTTTCAACGGTTAATACATATTCATTCACTCATCATTCATTTTCTTTCATTTACTCAGTCATTCATTTACTCATTAATGTATTTATTCACTCATTTATTTATTTTTCCATTTGTTCACTCATTTATTTATTTTAGAATGTATTCACTCATTTATTCATTCAAAAATATCCTTAGAAATCCCGATGAAAAAATTTCTTAGGAAAATAGGCTCCCTTAGTTCCGATTGAACTTCGTATTTGTACATATTCTAAGTCATAAAATCTTTCCGATGAAGCTTGTTCCAAGCAAAATCCGTCTGTTAGATCATGATTTATATACGATTGAAAATTCCCCGTAGGGGTTATGTTAATTTTTTTTTTTTTTTGAACTGTTCGAAAATGAATAAAGGTTGTACAAATCAAAAAATCTTTTACTCTGATACACAAACCAGTAAGCTTGTTCATAGGAGCTTGGATCCTACGCCCATAGGCGCTAATGTTGAGATTTTTTGAACTATTCAAAATTAAGCGAAAAAATGGGCAAATCAAAAAGTCAAGTGTAGAAATGAGATGCCCACGCTGAGATCTTTCGATTCAAAAATAAAATATTTCGAATCGGACAAATCCTTTAAAAGTTATTGGGGGGGGGGGGGGGCAGACACACATTTTCTCCATCTCAAAAACATACTTTCAAATTTTTCATTTTTCAGTCTTTATTTAATTACTTCACTTATTTTAACTTTTTCTTTATTTTTAACGATATTTTCACGATACATTTAGCTTTCTTTCATGCTTTATTAATTTTGTTTAAAACTTTGACGGGAAAGTAGGCTAAAAATGATAATGGGAAAAAAGTTATCAGTTGAGGTTAAAAATTCTCATTTTTCAATTCTCATTTTTATAACGAACAATCCACTAGGTGCGTACTCTTACCCTCCTTTCCCTTACATTTATTTTCCAGTTCGTGTGCTTAGTCTCGGGACTCGCTTAGTCGTTTAAGTACTTTAGACTGCCAAAGCAAGAATGTGTACAGGTATCAGGCTTGGAGTCGATTACAAAGAAACGTAATCGATTACGATTACGATTACAAAGGGAGAAATTGAGAGATTTTGATTACGATTACGATTGTAATCCTTTGCCAAAAAGTAATTACGATTACAGCAGCGATTACAGTCGTTGAAAAATGTAATCGATTACGATTATGACATCCGATTACGATTTTGATTACGATTAGATTAGCATAAAATTATCCGATATTATGCATACAACTCTCATTTTCACAATAGTGTCATAAATCAAAAAGTTATGATTTTTAATTAAATTTTTGATTTAATAAGAGATAACTGAAATGATGATGAATGCAATTATAATGAAATAATTTCAACATCACAGTTCTGGAATTATGACGTCGTTGCAGAAATGAAAAATTTGTAATATATATATATATATATATATATATATGTACATATATAATCAGGAAAGGCACATTCAGTATTTTTCGAATATTTAAAACTCATGTGAGTTATAACTACAGTGATCGTATTTTGTATATAAGCAAAGACGATGCACTAAATGTATATATAATGCATAAGTGATTTACCTGGTTCATTGTTATTTTCTGTGCATACAATCAAAATTTAGTTGGCTGCAATTTCTGAAAATGTAGTATATTTCTCCATTGTATTTATTTTCTAGTTTAAATTGTGGAAATATTTACATAACACCAATTACCAGATGTGCATGAATTGTACGGGATAACAAAATATTCAGATAGTGTAAGAGATAAATAATCTTTTGAAAATAAATGCTGCATTTTAGAATAATTTCAAAAAATTTGAACATGAACATTCAAATAACTCTTAGCATACTAATTCAATACTAATTCAATAGTAATCATTAAAAAGTAATATGAAGAATAATTATAATACGAATGACTATAATATTTTAATATGATTTTTGTGGTTTTTTTTTTAACATGCACGAGCATATAATTTTTTTCCATGTATTAACTGTTTTAATAAAAAAATAAAGTGCAAGTAATTTTACAACACAAATTTAACGTACACGATGCAACTAAAATACAAAATTTTGTTGAGGTAATTCTAAGAAGAAAAAGATAATTAATTTTTAAAAATAATTCCTAAACATTAATTCATGCATGTAAAAAACAATTGGGAGAATGTCAGAACATAAATCACTTTTTCTTTTACATACCTATTAATTAAAAATAATATTAGCATTAAAATATAAATATATTTAAGATTTAAATGTATGTATTTTTTTAAATATTCGAAGAACATATTGAAAAGAAGTAATAATAATCACACGTACCAGGGTTAAGATTTCATATATCTTAAGCATAGAGCATCATGTAACGCCTGCTCCTAAATTGCTGAAGTGTAAATGTGCTATTTTTTAGAAAAATTCTTCACTTCTGCCGTTAAAGAAAGGAGAAAAAAAAAAAAAAAAAAAAAAAAAAAAGCCAAAAGGCATTTCTTCTTTTTTTTTTTTTTTTGTGTGTGTGTGTGCGTCTCTTTATGTGTGTAGGTGATAGTACTCTTTCCACTAGATTTTCGGGGGGCAGTCTGCTTCGATTATTGAAAGGGAAAGTGGTCCATTCTTATTATGCCGTCGCCAGACTCTCGCCTATAGCCCAACCGTTTGAATATGTTTTGAAGGGGTAATTAAGGAAGCAAAATGACCGAGGCATTTGGTCAGACACCTTCCCCTTATCTACCCCGAAATCTTTGACTTGCGGACAGATTACCGCTCTTTTACTGAAACTGGACGACACGAGGAGACCGGAGACCCCCCTGAGAGCCCCAAGGCGATGCGAGTGACATATCCAGACCTCTTTCTTCTCGGGCTCTCCAGCCATTCCCCATGGAGAGTGGAGCCGCAATTAAGAATTCTGAGAGACGCAACAAGTAGGACAACAATCCGCTCTAACAGACTATTATATGGTCCTGCCATCAAAAGGCTCTGCTACCGCCACACAGAACCTTTTATATTATGATCGCCCATAGGTTATTTACAGTTAGGATAGGACTTCAGTACACAGTTTGAATCCTTTTTCTTGTAATCTTATCTCTTCTATCCAATGGTAGAGCTAAAAATTTCAGCTTTCAGCAGGTCAAGATTACACGATTGCAGGACCAGCAGATTACGGATTTTTTCCTTTAGATTACGATTAAAATTACGGGAGAAAAAGGATTACGGGATTACACAATTTCGATTATGATTATGAGAATATGCCATCGTCAGATTACGATTACGATTACGATTTTGTCAAAATGTAATCGATTACAGCCGATTACGATTACGTAATCGCGATTACTCCAAGCCTGACAGGTATGGTGCTCAATTTTTCTATATTTGATAAATTCTTTCAGTTGTTTTGAAAATTTCTAATATTGATATTTTAAATGTAAGACACATTCTACGCTAGTAGAGAGTTAATTTAGTACGTTACATGATCAAATTAAGTATTTTGATCATGCTCACAAATTGTTATTACTTATAAACGCATTAATCTTACATGTTTTTTGAATACATTCACTGATCACAAGCTTGCCAATGTATTAAAAAACATTAAAAGAGCATTTCCTCTCCACAAATGTTTTTATGAAGTGATTTTTTAAAACAATTCCTATACTATAACAATTAAAGTTCTTTGATATTGCTTATGTAAGTTGTTTCCATTTTCATTTTGTACTTAAACGTACCCTTGTTTTTATTCGTATAATGTATGCTTTAATTACTGCATTTTGATTTCCTTAGCTCATTATCCAATTTTTGCGGCATGAATCGTGTTTATGTAATTAAATGTAGTATATTTATTGCTGTTTTATATATATGTAGAACATCTCAAGAGCAACAAATGTGGAGTTAATTTTAATTTAAGGATGTCTGGAACATATAATTAGATAAGTATCTTTTTTGCAACGCTTTAAAACTAACGTCATTCCAAAATTTATTCTAATTACCGCTCAGTATAACATGTGTCCATGCGTATTGAATAATATTTTTCATTTATGTTTCATTACACAACTCCCAAATAATAAGTATGTACTGAATTGTTTAACAAGATTGATGTTTTAGAGCTCAAAATTTGTCAAGTATTTTATTAAATGCTTTAATTCGCTCATAATGGATTTTATATTTATGCTTTCAGTCATTGCAAATTAAGAAATATGGAGTCTAGTTGAATTTTAGACCTGATGTAGATGTTTTGAAGTTCCGCACCATGGTTTTAATTTTACTGGAAATATTCTGAAGAAGTCAAAGAAATTTAAGGACTCTTGATAATGTACATACATGGAAAAATATCTCATGAAAGTATAAGTTTTTTTTTATCTAGTAGTCTCCATTGTTATTACTCTTCAATTAAGCTTGCATTCTTCTTCTTTTATGTTTTATTTGCTCTTAATAATCTACGTTTATGCTTTCAGAGAATAAAGGTTTTAAAAAATCCTAACTGAACTAGGTGAATTTTAGCTCAATTATACAGATGCTACATGCTTATACCAAACTGCATTAATTTTCCAGTTTCACTGATGGATATTTAAAATAGTGTAGGTAGAAATAAAGTTTGTATGCTTTTGATAAGATGATATTTCTGTGAGTGTGCGGAAAATATGCATTAAAATCTTTTATCTAGTATAGTAGTTTAGTTTACACTGTTATGGACACTTACATCAGCTGAAATGTACTATATATTTTTATTTCACTACGATGTCTATTTCCAACAGAATTTTGGAAATAAGTTTGCATGCTAGTTCTTGAGCAATTTGAGTCTATAGTCTCCGATAATATTTTCATGTAATGCCCGTTCATTTAATACATTCTGAGAAAATCCATCTGTCTGTCATGTCTGAATTATATTTTGCAAAGAAGGTGTGTGGGTGTAAGGTGTGTGTCTCTGAAAGTATTTAAACGTGTCGATATATTTGGCTACATTATCGGCTTACTGTAAATTTTATGTTTCAGATGATTCTATACCAACGGTAAATGCTGAAATAGAGCAGTTATACAAAAAAAAAAAAAAAAAACCCCTTTAGCTGAGGAAAAAATATTGTTCAAAGCCTTATAAATGGCCGATTTTACAACTATTCTACTTACTAAGATTTATTAATCTTATTGTAATGATCCATTATAAAATTTAATATTATGAATAAATACCTTCAATACATTTGCTGAGTTTCGAAATTAATTATAATAAAAATTTATTTTCACAGTTTTAGAACATTTTTTTTTCAACAATACTTTAACTGAATTGTTTATTTCGAAAAGGTACCATCTCCGTTTTGAAAAAGAAAGAACTCTCCGTATTACGTATGTCAAGACCGCTATAGAATTCCGTATTCACCAGACAATAATATTGTTGATCTTTCAACTGCCTTTCTTGAGACAGTTGTCTTGACAGTGGTATTATGACTGTGGCTGAATTCTACCATGTGATCTCATAGAGTCAAACTACTACAGCAAAGTGGATTTTTGTAGACGATATCGCGCATAAAAATCTTTTTCATCCTAAGTTTCAAAGTCGTTCATAAGACTAGAACAAACTCTGTTAGCGATATTCAAATTTCTCAAGCAATCGTAATTGTAAAAAAAAGAAACATTTACAAGGGGAGGCACGACATAGAAAATTCATTTGGGGACGAGACTTCGTGTAATAATACTGTGCCCCTTTAGGGCGTTCAATCCTTAATGTAAAAGTGCCGAATGACCAGTTAATTAGGAGAAAGAAGTAATTAAAATTTCAAACTCAGTTCACATAATAATAAGTTTGTTCAGGGGACAGCGACGAAGTAACATATTTGGTAACGTACCGGCGTTCAATGCGAACGTTCAGGATTCAAATCCCGCCCTTGACTTTTTAATTTTTACTCATTTATTATCTTTTTATATATAATACATAATTCTTCTGTGCTTGTGTATGTCACTCAACTCCTCCTAAACGGCGGGACCGATTTCAATGAAATTTTTTGTGTGTCTTCAGGTGGATTTGAGAATGGTTTAGATTTACAATTCGGTAAAATCCGACAAGTAGTTCTTTTTTTTATTAATTTTTTAATTTTTCAATGATTTTTGCTACGCCTACATTGCAGTTTCCCCCCCCCCCCCCCCCAACACACTGGCGGACGGGTCTCGACGGGGCTTGCAAGCAGAGATATTTAAAAGTAATTGCGATTTTCGTTTATTTATCTATTCTCGCAACCGCTTCATTTTGTAAAATAAAAAGAAAACGAAACTATTTTCGTAAAGCTCAGGGTATATTGATTCTAAAATTCTAAGCCTCAAAACATTATTTTCAGATTTAGTCATTCAAATTCCATAGTTTGTAAGACCCACAAATTTGCCCAAAAACTGAGCTTAAATCGTCACATATTGACCAAATGTTAAAACAAATATACCATTTTAATTCTCAGGCTATGACGATTCTAAACATATTAAATTTGAAAAAATATTTCAAGAACTTTGTAAGATACGGTTAAAAGTTCATTTTTCATTTCAACATACAATAACTTCGCCGGGTATTGACCAAATTTTAAAACGAATATACCATTTTAATCCTCAAGCTATGACGATTCTAAAAATATTAACTTTAAAAACATATTTTAAAAACTTCGTCAGAAACGGGAAAAAGTTCATTTTCCATTTCAACATAAAATAAATTCTGAATCGGGTTTATGGACAACTCACGTTTTTAAAATCAGGCTATGACGATTCTAAACATATTAACTTCGAAAAAATATTTTAAAAACTTCGTAAGATACGGTTAATTTTCCATTTCAACATAAAATGAATTCTGAATCGGGTTTACGGACAACTCACGTTTTTAAAATTCAACACGGGCAACGCTGTGCAGGTACCGCTAGTATTTACATAAAAATAAATTTATTCAGAAAAAAAGGCTAATTAAATATTAAATGATTTATTCAATTATAATAACAATTTTAGTTTATAAACACAAAGTTCCGTCTAGAACTATACGAGCCTACTTTCTCGTATACACCAATATCAACTTTATTATCTAGCTATTTCTATCTCTCTCTTTCCCATTGAGCTTTAGTTCTAAATCACTTCAAATATACGCTTTTGAATGGATAATACATATTCATGCACTCAATCATTCTTTCATTTATTCGGTCATCCATTTATTCATTCTTTTATTCAGTCATTCATTTTTCTTTTTTATTCAGTCATTCTTTTATTCTTTCATTCATTCATGTATTTATTCACTCATTTATTTATTTTTTCATACATTCACTTATTTATTTATTTCATCATTTATTCAATCATTCATTCATTCATTCTTTCACTCATTCACGTATTCATTCATTCATTCTTTCACTTTCACTCATTCACTTATTCATACATTCATTCGTTCTTTCACTCATTCACGTATTCATTTATTCTTTCACTCTTTCATTTATTCATTCATTCATTCTTTCGCACTTTCATTCATTCATTCATTCTTTCACTCTTTCATTTATTTAATTTTTTACTCATTCATTAATTGATTTATTCATTGAGAAATATCCTTAAAAATCCCGATTAAAATTTTTTATAGAAAATAGGCTAGTTCAGTTCTTGTTGAATTTCGTATCTGTACATGTTCTACAGCGTAATATCTTTCCGATAATGTTGGTTGCAAGCAAATCCGTCGGTTAGATCAGGATTTATATGAGATTGAAATTTCCCCGTAGGAGCTAATGTTAATTTTTTTTTGAACATTTCAAAAATGAACGAAAATTGTTCAAATCAATATTTCACTCCGAGAGCTTCTTTCAATAAGATTGCTCATAGGAACTTGGAGCTTGTGCCCAGAGCTTACATAATTTGCTTCACTTTTGCCCATAGGCGCTAATGGTAAAATTTTTTGAACTGTTCAAAATTGAACGAAAAAATTGTTCAAATCAAATATGAAATGAGATGCCCTCGCCGAGATCTTTCGAATAAAAATAATTTTTCGAATCAGATAATTCGTTCAAAAGTTATTGGGGGGGGGGGGAGAGAGACAGACCGACTGACGCACATTTTACCCATTTCAAAACCCTACTTTCAAACTTTTTATTTTTCAATCTTTATTTAGTTTCTTCACTTTTTTTTTTTTTTTTTTGACTTTTCTTTATTTTAACGATATTCTTACGATGTTATTTTTTTAATTTTACGGGAAAAATCTAAAAAACAGAATAAATAATTATTATTGAAATACTACGTATAAACAGTTACTATAGACTAGAGAATAAAAAGTTTAAATTGTGTTATGATTTAACTTTAACATAAATTTTTAACTACAAACAAGAAGTCTTGAATTAGCCTGCTTTTTTATTAGTCCCTTATTCCACTGGACCAGTTTTTTTATTCAATAGAAAAACAGCAACCCAAAAAACGAAAATGGAATTGAATGTTTGCAATTTTATGTAGCTAAAGTGGAAACATTCAACTATTCCACATTTTAAAATTTCGATCCAGCCTTATCTGAACTTCCTGTTTCTAAATCTGCGAGAGATAGCAGTTAAGGTACATATAATTAATCACATACATTAGCAATTGGAAAAGTAAAGGTACTCTAATCAGAAGCAAATGTTTCCTCAGTGCATTCATGTGTTTGTTTTCTTAATCTTTCTTCGCAGTCTCCTAACATCGTATCTCCTCAAAAACGCGATCGCTAAAATCATTATCAAATTTACCAGAACTAGTTGTTTAAGAATCCATTTTAATAGAAAATTTCGGTAGAGACAAAAATAAGGTTACAATTCGAATTTTATTATTATATATTCCAGAATATATAACCTGCTTTTTCGACTGTTTAAGATATATTATTTATTTATTTAAATTATACATTTAAGATAATGTACAATGTTTTAGGGTGTTTAAGTGATATTAATTCATTTTGTATATTTTAGGATTACATAACGTGTTTCTAGGTTTCTTTCAAAAAAGATAACGTGTTTGCGTGTTTCTTAGTTATTAAGAGATACATTTACTTATTTATTTAGATCAGTTTTTCCCAACCTTTCCGCACTTAGTGAACCCTTTGTCAACATCAAAGCTTTAAGGAGCTCACGTGTCCATGTGTCAACATGTTTTCGCACAATTATATTTTTCAAGAATTAACATTTAAATTTAGTCATAATGAAAAGAAAAAATGATTATTATTTTTACTTACCTATTTCGATGAAAAACACGATGTCATAAATGAATTGATATCATTATAAAGACAATAAATAATACACTTGTTCAATTGTCTTTTTGTAAACGGAACTTGAAAAACCTGAATTCGACACAGAAAATAAAAAGAAAATGTGCTCTTTTACAGGGTTTTTTGAAAAAGCTGAACATGGTAACTAAACTAAAAATAACTTAGCCTTTCTTCTTTTCTGTTTGAGGCCCTCCGCCGACTGCAAAATACAAACAGTATATTAAAATTTTCGCATCCTCTACTTCAAACATCATAAGAAAAAAAATCGAAAATGTTAAAGGGTGTACGATTTTCCAAAACTATTCAGAGTGCAACCGACAGCTAGAAATTCATCATATATTTAAATCACTCTTTTTATACATCCTAAAATGGTAATTTCTTGTATAAATAGATGGCCGTTTCCTCATTGTTGTGGATTGGGTTCCCTTTTCTAATTTTATAAATTTCTGAACACTCTCTATTTAGTTAATTCATAACTTCGCAAAATTTCGACGCATAATTAAAAAGCAATTCCCATAAGTTTTTAAGATTATCTCTTACGCTCTTGCAGTTTGTATCATGTACCTTGAACTGTGCAAATAAATTTGTCATTGAAAAAAAAAAAAAAAAAAGAAGAATATCAGCTCTTTTTCATCATTACCAGTTTATCCTATTTGTATTTAGCAAAAACCGCAAACTGGCATAGCCACGGTTTGTGCCATCCAGGGGGGGGGGGGGGGGGCTGTTTCTAATTTGCCGTCTCTTTGTCTATTGGAACTTGAACTTACAAGAAAATTGAGCGAAATGACAGGTGTCATCTATCTGTGGGATTTTAGACTAACAGTAAAATCAAAACCTATATTTCAGCGAGATTTTATTTCCTCCCATCTTTCCATTTCAGAATTTTAATTTCAAACGCTAGTGTGTCGCTCTGGTCGGACTTGTCTTTCTCTCCGGTCCAGAAATGCCAAATTTAAAACTGCAAATGTGGGATAGCAGGGGCGCACATGGATGGGGCGGAGCGGAGGTTGGAATCAGTCGGCTCCAAGAAAGCTAAATATCCGGAATCTGATGCAACAACTGCACGAAAGATCCGACTAACCGGCAGGTCATTTTTTATTTTTGAAATTTAGTTAATTAGCATACTTTAACCCATTTATGCCCAGTAGCTAATATATGGGACGCTTGTTAGTTCATGCAGAGGAAAGCCTGTAATACATATATTCTTTCACCAACGCTGTTTTTCATAAGCTTTAGAAATATGGCAACGGTGATCCATTTGACACCTAAAATGTATTTAAACCATTCCTAGTAAGAGGTCTACGCAGATTAAAAATGAATAAAATTGCTAAAAAAACTTGGGCATAAAAGGGTTAAAAATATATGTAAATTAAGAACTTATCACGTATTTGGAAACTGTGGGATGTTTAAAAAATATATAAATTTGCAGGTTTCAATCATCAGAGCCGTATATTCGGTATAGTCCCGTCACATAAGTGTCACAGGATATCAGACAAAATCAATATCTTGGCAAGAATATAGGACTATTGCTGTTCTGTAATTTATTGAAGTTCCCAGGGACGCTAGACAATTTCTCAACTACAACAAATCTACAATAGCATCAAGTTTGGTTCTCTTTCTCGTACATAGATGACGCCACTACAGTCAGTCTGAGGAGAGAGGGAAGTTTTAGGTTCGACCAAAAATGCGAAAATCTTAGGAGCCAGGGAAAATTTTTAAGAGCCAGCTATAATATTTCCATTTTTCGTCACCTGAAAAACTAGTCGCCAAGGCATTTTTTTAGTCGCCCGGGCGGCCTGGCGCCAGGGATTTGTCGGATCCTGTTCCAGAGGCGTAGCTAGGTGGGGGCAAGGAGGGACAGCTGTCCCCGGGCGCAGCGTCAAGGGGCGCCAAATTAATGTTAATTTATTTTATTTTTAAATGCGAAAAGAAAATTATTTGAACTGAAGAGGTGTGAATATGTTCGACAAAAAGTGGGGGCACCGCAAATCATATCGGGAATGACCAATGTAGCACATGCGTGGGAAATCACAAATAATTTTGCGAAGCCAAAAAGTGTCCCATTTTTCCCTTAGAAGTGAAGGGTCGCTAATAAAAATGAAAGTTAAAAGGGCTGCTTTTTAGAACTTTATCATTTAGGAAGCATAAAAGTTTTCTAATTCCCTTTAGGGGCGCCCCTAGGCCCCCAGGAGCACGGGGGGGGGGGGGGGGGTGCAAAATCTTCAGTTGTCCCCGGGCGCTAAAAACCCTAGCTACGCCTCTGCCCTGTTCCTATGTCATATCGCGAAAATGAAAGGAAATTTATTAATTCAGAATTTTGTTGCTGTAATTTCTGATGAAAATGAAAAAGTAACGCTGTAGAAGTCAGTTTTTTACTCTAAAGCCATTGTTCTATTTCGATATCATTATGCGTATGTTGAAAGTCTATTAAAGAAAATCTCTTTTTTTTCCTAAACAGCTTAGTTTTTTATTCATTAAACAAGGAATTCCTTGAAACTTCAATATAACTGTCTTTTATTATCATCTCAAGTTTGTGTTTTAAAGGCAGGTCTTGATGACTTTCAAAAAATTCGTATTGCACTGATCCAAAAATTTTCGACTTGCTTGCATGCCACCACAAGCTATAGTAACGCCATCTACGAGGAAGAAGTTAAACCAGTAGGATTTAAGAGGAGATTTACTTTTTATATAATAGGAAGTTTTCTGAGTTTTTTTTTTTTTTTTTTTTTTTTTACAGATATATTGCAGAAAATTTCTTTTGAGAGACTGGCAAAAATATATTAAACTTTTTATGAAGCGGTCGGTACACATTCGAGCTTTGTCATAAAACTTTTATGGGATCATTCATAAATGATGTCACGCTTCGAGGGGGGAAGGGGTTCGTGAAATTGTGAGTGAAAAAGAGGGAGAGGGGGTCCGCTGAAGTGTGACGATTTGTGACAGAGGGGGGGGGGGGGATATCGGAAAAAATGATATCATTTGAGAACGGTCCCTAATTGGGACACTTGAGCGACTTCATGAGTGTGTCCAGCGAGGAGGTCGGAAGAATATCGAGATATACCCTCCCCCCTCGAAACGGCTAAAACTAAACGAAGCTAGTTAAAACAAACAGGTAATAATGAACTGCTCCAAAGCAATTTTAGAGGGTTGGAGAAGTGTGAGTGCACCGTGATTTCAGGTAGTTGTACCATAGAGTTAAGAATAGATTATATTCTTAACTCTATGAGTTGTATAGTCACAACATCACAGTATCTACTTGAATTCATAAGTTTCTTCTCTGAAAGTATAATAAACAACATCGTTAACAATTGCTTTCTCTCAAAACGTAAGGGCGGAATTTTCATTACAGTTCTTCTGATTTTCATTGTCATGAGAGTGGCGCAGGATACTTTTTAAGCATACGTTTTCCCAGCTATTTTTGACGATTTACTTGCAGTTATTATTAATATAATCTACTTATTATCGACAGTTAAATTCCATGTGCATGAACCACCCATGTGCCATGTGCGCAATCTCACCCACCCTATAAGGAGAAAAGGGAAAAATAGCTGTTTTGGCTTTATGCCTGCTGTCGTTTTAAATTCAGCATAACAAGGAAATAAGGATGAAAATGCTTAGAATGTAGAATAATGTAGTAGAGTTTATAGAAGAAAGTAGTCTATAATATTCTCCAAGCATTTGGCAATAAAATTAACGTTTTCATTCCTCTTTAGCATGTTTTCCAATAGTGCGATAACTCTACTGGTTTCACTTTAAATAAATATAAATAAAAAATCACGTAGTGAATAAATTATAAATCAAATCGCTGCAATGACAAACGTGTGCATGAGCAATAACGCGATTAAAATCCCTCATCCATTGTTTTCTCTGTGATCGTTTTCCCATTTGCAGCCACTCGAATTAGAGCTTTTGTAGAAGGGAGGTACAGCTAACCGACATTTTGGCTCCAGGAAAACGTTCAGTCTTCTTAAGAAATTGAAACTCTATTATTGTGACTTGTTACGTCGCGAAAAAAGCCCGATAAGAATTGAATAAAATGCCATTTTTAGAGAATTTATCAAAAAAAGTTGCATTTTTTAATGCAATAATATTTTATCGTAAAAAGTTAAATGAAAAGAATAAAACTTTCAACTGACTTGTTTTAAATTTGAAAAAAAAAAAAAAAAAAAAAAGAAAGAAAGAAAGGTAGAAAAAAATCTGCTGTTGCAAACGAAGCCAGTCGATCATCAATCAAGCAGCAGATCTGTAACATTTGATGTAAGTTTTCTTCAAAACTTGTACCTAGTTCTTAGAACCAAATGTCGCATGAGTCTACTTCCTCTAGCATAGTAGTCGTTTGCTAAAATGCAGAGTCCATTAGATATAAAAATATTTAGATGCAAGATTCCTTTTTAGGGGAAAAATATAGCATATATATATACATTCATAAAAAATAAGAATAAATAACCTTTTGGTTGACATGAAACACTTTTCGCAGCATTTCTTTTTGCTGAAATTTTTCATCTTTAGAAATTTTTTTTTTGCCATTTCAATTCTGTATAGTAACGTAAGTCCAAAAATGGCGATTTTCAGATCTTGTTTAATTGTAGGCAAATCAACCAACAAGGGATAAAGCATACATATTATTTTAATGATAACAATAGTTTGTAGTCTAATTCATATAATAGCTTTGTTACTAGGCAACGAAAACATTATTTTCAGATTTTACGCTCAGTTTTTGAAGTAGCGATAGTGTGACTTACGTTGGGCTGGGCCCTGATGTACAGAATTTAGGATTGAATATTTCTAACTTTTTTTCGGAACGCGATTTTTGTCAGAAACGGAGTGTTAAACTTAAAATTTGAATACTTTTCAAATTGAAAGTACACATTAATTAATCTACAAAGAGTAACAGAAGTGTTCTGATCGAATCACATAACATATGGAAAATCTAAAGCTTGTAAGTACAAAGATGAAACAACGTAAAAAAGCACAATTTCAGAATAAAAAGATTTTTATGCTGAATTTGTGCTTTTCTACGTTGTTTTATCTTTGTACTTACATTTTACCACAAAGCATTTTAATCATTTGTCTTATAAATCTAAAGCTTGCTAATTTATTGAGTAAAAACGATATTGGTGCAAATGCTATTTGAACAAAAGTTTTTCTTTTAGAGAAATACTACAAAATTTCTCCGTCCTCACAAGGCACATAAAATTCAAAATGCCTTTTAGAAAAATATTATTCAAGCATACGACTTTCTCATTTCAAAATAGATCTTAATTAAAAAGAAAAATAGAGTGATAAAAACCTCTTACACTAGCATTTGATTGTATACTTTTAGAAATTTCATCATGAAATTACGGTTAAATAGGGGGCAGCAGTCTGTCCATCTTAATTTACCGTTAAATTTACGGTTTTGGAACATTTTTCTATCTTTACGGGACCTAAACCATTTCCAAAAAGCCGTAAATACAAAAGTTTATGGTTTAATAACCATTTAAAAATGGTTCCAAAACTAAATTTTTACGGTTTTTAACCATTTCGAGGTGTCGAATCTTCGAAGCATAGAAACCGTACACGAAGCGTGCGGGAATCGAACCCCGAGTGTATGGTATACCAACATTGCTCTCTAATCTTTCGGCCATCTACACCACTCGAAGCGGCCGTTTATTTATCAATAAATCTTCTTTTCAACAGGTAAACTGCATTAAAATTGAGATTTCAGTTTTTGATTGGATCCAAAGTCATTTTTGGTCTAAATTTACTGAATATTGACGAAAATCATTTTATTTGCTGCAAAAATTAAAATACAAACAAGCTTCAGCAGCTCAAATTATGGGTTCACTCATTCGCAAACAGTTCGGGAATCCGATGTCTCCAATATTTCATTTACGTGCCTATGTGTTTCTATTCAGTAACCACTGCTTAAGCCACTTTTTTTTTTCTTCTTTTTTATATGCACATGCAGATTTGAACTGATAAATCTTTATTCATATTTTAACAACAACGTACGGCCGGTAACTTTCCACAACCAAGATGGACGCCCGATTCTTATTGACTACGAGACCTAGCGGCGCTTGTAAATTACGGTTGGTTAAACGTTCTTTAGGAGAAACAGAGAATAAATGATTTTTTCACAATCAGCGGTTTGCGTACCATCTTTTTAATGGTTATTCAACTGTTGTAATTAAATATGGTAAAATAACAATCAAATAAATAGTTACATTACTATTTTTTTACTGAACTTTTTAACAATGTTATTTTTAAGCAAAGGAGAAACGTAGCAGGAGAAATATAACTGTTATATCCTCTTATCACTAAATTTCAAAAGATTTGAAACGTTTTTCACCATAAATTCATTAAAAACAATGTATATGATTTCATCTTTTAATAATAATAAAACAATTTTCTTAATAATTCCGAGTGTTTACTACCTTTTATCATGTCGTTTAACTAGATAATGAAAGGATTCTACCAGCGGGCGTTAAAGTGAAGAGAAATCTGGTAGTTTTTGACATACAAGTGCGAAATCCTTATAAAAACTATATAAATTGCTAATTATTATGCTGAAATTTTGCTACAACATTATTTGAGTCGAGTTATTGCCTCTTGTGATTGCTTCAGTTTACTGTATAGTAAACTTGCTTTGAATTATGTCTTTATCTCGAATAGACCTTCAGCTATTTATATGTGATCAAGTTTAACAGCTTTATGATGAGAACTGCTTCACAAAAGTATGACGAATAACAAGTAAAAAAAGGCTTCGAATCTAAATCGAAAGGAGAAAAAAAAAACTACTTCCAAAGTTTTTTAATTGATAGCACTAAAACTCATCAATAGCTACTAAATTTAAAAAAAAAAAAAATAGAAAATCGGTTGAGAAACAGAGGAGAAAATGGTACTAAATTGTTTTGTCTTCGCCTATTTGTATGTAGATAGTAATTAGTTTGTTATAGAACTTTTATATCTACGTAAATAGCTATATTCAGTGATACCTCGAGATACGAGTCTTTGCTCGTATGTTAATTTGCTCGTATCTCAAAGCAATTTACTGCGCAGGCGCAGTAAACTGGGTATGCCGTGGCGTCGCAGCTGGCCGTTCCTCGTATCTCAAATGTCGCTCGTATTTCAAAACAAAACTTCGCTGCTCCACAGCGCTCGTATCTCAAATCACTCGTATGTCAGGGCACTTGTATCTCGAGGTACCACTTTATTATAGAAAACGTCGTGCAGTAAGTTAAAAAAAAATGGAGACCTTTAATTTAATAATTTTAACTAAAGTCTCAGTGGTCATTTGACGCTCTGAAAGGTTTAATGTTAAAAATACATGGAAATATTGTTCTAAACTGTAATTCTTCCTTCTTAGAAGAACACATAAATTAGTTCATTGCGATATAATAACATGAAAAGCAACCGATGCAAGCTTCTAACACCTCATCAAATACTTTGTTAATTTGGGAAGCAAAGATTTTGTATAAAGAGAGGGAATGATACTTCTTTTCATAGCTTGAAATCCTGATTGAGGCCAACTTGTTTCAGTTTGACGGGAAAATCATTAATGACGTGAATTCAAATGAGGCTATTATACCCAGACCTTTCTTCTGGTCATTCTCCTTTACCTGAGACGTCTTCGACGCTCGGGATGCGAGAAGTGTTTTCTGAGAGAGCAATAACGGAAGCTTTCTTATTCCGGTGGTGGGCCAGAATCTCGAATCTCTGGGTCGCGCTTTTTCTCGGCCGACAGGATCTTGCGTTGACCTACATCCGCCTAAATATTTTGGGACTGGTATTTCGTCACTGTTTGAGTAAAATTTGGGTTGGGGCTTCAAACATTGCTCACTATTGTTTATTTTGCGTTTGATTGTGGTTTTGTGCACAGTATCGTGCATTAACCCTTCTGCTGCCATAGGGATAAGTATGTCATCCGGGCGTTTTCAAGTCATCCTATAGGATATATATGCGTAGAATATGTAATTGTAGGTTTCACTAACTTTTACAATATCATTGGGATTTTTAGTGCCCTTAAAAACACGATGAAACATGTCTCGACCGATGCCTCCTTACCCTAGCAATTTGTTTTCTCCCCAGCATATTATAAAAAATTGCACTTTAGTTGATTCATTACTGCATAGATTTCATTTTATTTTTCCTTATGAAAAAATGAAAAATGAAAGTGGTAAATATTGTGCGTCAGAAGAAATACTAAATAAAAATCAATGTTACACGCACAAGTAGCATTAAAATTGCAATTTTTATAGTTGCAATGTAAATGTTAAATATTGCGCGTCAGAAGAAATAATAAGTAAAAATTAATGTTAAACGCACAAATGACAATAAAAATATCAATTTTTATTGCTTTGTGTGCGTGTAGTTTTTATTTATTATTTCTGAAGAAAAGGTAAACTTTTTACTTCTCTGAAGAAACAGGTTTAAACATAAAATGAAAATTAGCAAAAATCGAATCAGGTGATTAATAAGCTAATACAAGTACTCACTATTAATGTGATTTTGCAGTTAATCACGAGATGACATCTTGGAAGTGATACCCATGTGTTTGAAGTTTTATTACAAGATTACAACGACCCTCATCAGGTACCTGAAGCATATTCATTACAACGTGAATCTATTGCATATTAAACCCCCCAAAAGTTTTGAATTCAAAGTTTTTACTGAAGATATGATTAGGCTGTTCTTTTTTTTTTTTTTTTTTTGAGATTTAATGGTTTTTAATGAGGTTTTATTCATTAATTCTTGTTTCTTTCTCGAAATTAATTGCTAAGATTTAAGTATTCAAAACATTTTCAAAAAATCACTCGTGTGATGTGTCGGCTTGCGTATCTGTGTCTTTTATTCGTCTATCAAGAATTACTCAGCGAACTCTGATGGGCAATCTTTCAAATTCGCCTTTGAGTCAACACTAGTACAAAAATTTACATTACACTCTCAGAAACGCATTCTCAAATCTCAAGAAACTTTCTTCGTATTTGACGAAATGGCTTCGTGAAAAATGCTCCGAGTAATCCTTTCGTCAAATTGCCTAAATCCGTGTAATAACTTTTTAAAGTCACGTGATCGCGCGAGGAAAGAATCGTTGTAAATGACGAGATGTACTTGACGATAGAAGAATCGTCGAAAATGAGGATTCTATTTTTGAGAGTTTAGGCAGATGTTCGAAAATGAATCTGTTTCTGACAGATTAAACGTTTCGCAATTAAGTATTACTTGCAAGAAAAGAATAATTCTTTCTCCACAAATATCAGAAACGCTTGTAAATGTCCATGTTTGGAGAACCTGAAATTTTCTAAAATTATTCTGTTCTTCACTAGTTGTACTAACACATGTAAAGTACTTTAATGGTTGTAGAACTGAAACTTGCAAATCTTGTCCAGCTCACCATCAACAGTATTAGCACAGTCATGTAAAACGGTCTTCTTTTTGCGGAAGAAGAACTGCACAACGTTTTCCATTTTCAGACATCATTCCCTCCTTTCAACAACCTCAACTAATCGAATACAATAAATAAACAATCCTTGACTGAGCAGTAAACAAAGTAAAATCCATTTGATACAATAACTTACAAAGTCTTTTAAAAAGTTGAGTTTTTAAGGACCTATAGAAGATCTTTTTGAGAGAACAAAGGGTTTAATCAAAATATTCAGATCTTTTTAAGTGAAATAAAACTGTTTACGGAAAACATACACACACCTCAAGCTCAAAGGTACGAGAAATATTCAATAAATTTCTTTCAAGGATTAAAAAAAGTAAATCTGTTCAAGGGATAATGAAAACGTACATTCGTTATCGTCATTTCAACACAGAGCTTAACAACAAGTTACGATTTCACAACAAGTGTCATTAAGGCAAAAAAAAAACCCTAATTTCGCTTTATTTCAGCTTTTTTCGTATTAATGGAACGCATTTTGTACATTTCAGTCACAACTAGGAAGCAGCAAGAAACTGTCCAATGCTGATTCCTGTATCCTTTCTTTTGGCCACATGGTGAAGGAAACACTTTGCAACACCAAAGTTTGAGGATTCGATACTTGCTTCTCCAATTTCGAACAATCATCAAGAAAAAAAAAAAAAAGTCATTTCAACCTTCACACAGCGAATTAAAAATCAAAAGAATTAGCGGTACATCTGAAAACAATAAGCAACCCTGGAGTGCTTTAAAAAAGAGAAAACTGTTAAGCTGTGTATGGTACGAAACTCATAATACTGATGGCGATGGAAAGGAAGAGAGAAAGTTACCGAATTTGGACTGCAAAAGCATGTTCATTGTGTAACGAATTAAAAGAGTCGTTAAAATGTTTCTTTGAAACTTTTGAAGAATTTATGTAAAATTCAGAAACTCGTTCACTTTATTTAGAAACTTGATGAATTGTTTTTCTCCCAAGGCAAGCATGCTTTTTACGAGACATTCGGCTTAGTGACAGAGGATAGATGCAGTCATCCATAACATTATCATGCCCACTCACAGAAAGTTAGGGGCTTCTTAACCTTTCAACTGTTGAAGAGGAATCCCTGTTTTAACACTGGAGGGGGGAAAGTTGGCCTCCCTACAAACAACAAAAAAGTATTTGTTCAAAGAAGGGAAATATTTTTTTTATGTGGATACCTCAGGTGAAGTTTTGTTTATACAGAATTTGACCTAGTTACTCGCAATGTTTGGGTGTTCTTAAAACTTGACTGCCCTGCAAGAAAAAAAAACGACCTCATTTATTTTAAACCAAAAGTAATAGGACCTATATAAATTGGTAGAAGAACCTAATTTATATGTATAGTAGGAAAAGCTACTTATCCATCTTGCTAATTAATATTTTGAAAGCAGATTTCAACAAGTCAGCTTTTACTGATGCTTCAAGTTAGTTTTTACTGATGTTTAATGATTACGCTTACTTGCATAACCGTTCAAACTAATTGGGGGATAGTTTTAAGACGTTTAGTTTTAGGGAACAATTTTTTTCAGTTACTATTTTAATGATCTATAAAGTTGAAAAATGAATGTAAAAATTAATCCTCTGGGAAATAACTGTTACTTGAAACACTTTTATTTATCTGCAAAATAATTCTTCGATATCCTGAATCTTTGGGTTGGCTATATACATTGATAAATAAAACGTTATTTGACAAGAAAGGAGAACATGGGACATACGAGGAGGAGAGGGGGTAACCCCCAGGACCTTGGTTTATTGCCATATTACAAATCCTAGTATGGTAATACCTATCCCTCTAAAGACTTTTATGCATCAAACCTCCTCACGATGAGGAGAAAATTTCGGTTGCTCTATCTAGTGAGCGGAATTATGTGAGAAAACAACTACTCCTAAAGTGTAGCTGCATTTTCTGCACTGAAAATGTATCGTGTAATCCTGAACCTAATCGTGATTTTTTTTCCACAAAATAGTAATGATAACAACAATAAATGAATAAATAAATAAAATCAGTAAATTAATAAATTCGGAATTTCGGGTGCGGGTCTTAACCGAGAACTTAATATAGTACTACCATATTATTTTTCCGATTACATATCGGGTATGCCACAGCATTGTCTACTCCATTTTCATCATGCGTCGAACTTTCACCGTTTGCGCATGTTTAGAAAGTTACTTTGTTGGTTGCTGGAAGCAGTTTGTTTTCTTGGAGTAAGTTTGGAGATGTTTATGTCATGAAGAAATAGAGTAAAATTACCAAAAAAAAAGTCATTTCTTCAGAAAGAAAAGAAAATATAACAAAGTAGTAATGTAAAAAGCATTGCAGTTAGAGGCTACAAATATTTCAGTAATTTGAACTTTCATAGTTCAACAGTTTGAATATTTAAAAACAAGCTATCGTTAATTATTCAGGAAAAAATTTGAATAAAAACCTAACTTTTGTATCGGAAGAATTTTCTGCAAATATTTTAAAACTATTAAATGAAATAAAAAGTAAAACCTTTGTGCTACAAAGTAGAAAAAATAAATAAATAAAAATCAACGTAAAATTAACCACAAAATTTGCGAGAATTTTTTTTTTACGAATTTTGTGCTTAATTTTACGTTGATTTTCAATTTTTACTAAATGAATGACTTCGTTGAAATTATAATTAACAACCGTTAAAAATTTCTCAATGTGAAGTTACGCCAACCTTTACCGAGGCGCTAACTAGTCCTATGAATGTTTTAATGGTTGGAGAAAACTCGAATTCAAAAGAGTGCAGACATAAAAATGCAACACAAAAATAATTTTCCAATGCACTAAAAAAAGCAATATAACTGATACATGGAGTACTTAAGGAAAACCTATAATTTAGGGACCCTCCAAATCAATATTACCCAAAGAAAATAATTAATGTATTAATATAATAACTAACAGAACAAAGGACTCGGAAATTACGATTGTTATAAAAATACCACTTAAGGTGAAATAACTTCAATCACATAACATATGCTTGTTCGCTGAGTAAAGTATACCTGCAATCAAAGAAAATATTTTTCATCTAGTATGAACAATATCCAATCATTTCTGTTTTACATACAAAGTAACACATTAAAATAACACATTATTTAAAAAGATGTAGTCCCCAAACTAGTCATTATATTGCTAGAATGACATCGTTGGACTAAGCTAAGCACGACTAAATAACACAAGTTATCCTCCCCGTACCTTACGATGCAATTTACCTTAAGGACTTTTCCGTAGCTCTAATTTTGGAAATGACAGATGTGTTTCCTATATCGGAATAAAATGCAAATGATGAAAGGAAAGTTAAGTTTAAATGCAATGAACGTGCCTGAAGATTGAATATGTAAGGAATAAAATGACCGACATTTCATGTAACCACTCGTTTCTTGGTCATTAATTTATTGCTGGAAGGGACAGATTTATTAACAATATGATCTCACTTTATTATATTAATAATGTCTGAGTCTATAATTAGGTTACAAGACGAATACCTTCAGAAAAATTTATAAACTATTTCGTCTATAACCGCAGCGCGGACCGAAAGGCCGTTAACCGTTCTTCATGACTGTAGTGATCTCAAAGTCATATTTTCTAGTTTAACACGTTGAGGACGGCGTGTACCACCGGTGGCTCACACACGAATAGTTCATCTGGCGGCGTGTACCACTGGTGGCTTTTATCAGCTATAGTCTTATAGTAGTTTTGTTAGATGAAAAAACTTCATGTGGTTAAAAATAACTTTTTTACTGAAAAATTGAAAATCTTATTTTTACAGGTAGCAAAAATCTGCCCCGTCCTCATCGTGTTTAGAGAAAATGGTATCATTGTCTACGAGAGCACTAATTACTGAAATAGTTAAGCTCAAGATAAGTCGTAATAATTTCGTTTAAAAAGTAAAATTATTAGTATTTAGCTGTTTTGAAAAAACTGCGAAATTACCTGAATTTAAATCGTAAGCATTTTCTCTGGTAAAAAAGGGGGGTTATCTGGCACGGTCGAAGTTTCAGCTGAGACAATCTATACAAGGCGAAGAAATCTCATAACTCCAAAAATACTAAACTTTAGAATTTTATGCAGCAGTTTGAATAGTTCTTTTAGAGGGAAATGGGGGATAATTTTAATTTGGAGAAATATCATACATGGACTATAATAATATTTGAGCATAAACTATTGCTTCCATTGTAATACATGATTCGTACGCCCATCGTTTGCACATAATTTTAATATTTGAATTGAAACTGACAACAGATTAACGTTTTAAACTTTTTAAAAAAATATTTTGTAATACACAAATGCAAACATTTTTTTGTAATGATTAAAACAAAATGACTTGATTTAAAACTTGAAGTTTACTTCAGTTACTTTAAAAGATCTGAAGCCATGAACAACGTTTACAGAAGATTAATTAGTAAATAGATAAACAAAAATCATGTACATTGAGATACATTCCCATTTACTATTTGTCTATAACAAGAAGGTTCCCGATGTGGGACGGATTAAACGATTCCATTAGTTAAAATGGAGCAACTCACTAGATTTTCTTGTTACATTTCTAACAATTATAATTCGTTTAAACTTGTTTAATGCTAAATTTAGCTCAATTTCCTCATTTTTAATGCCCTATTCTTCATTAGTCGACTATTTCATATCAATCTCCACATGACTTTTTTTTTAATATCTTTTCTGAATCTAAAAAAAAAAAAAAAATCAAAGCAATATATTTTGGCTAAACCTAAACGCTTACAACTATTTAAAGTTTCCATCGGTTTCGAGTTTGACTTTTGAAATTAATTATATATTGAACAAAATTCACAAATAAAAATGGAATTCCATATGAAGCTCTTGTAATGTAGAATTTTTAGTTAATTATAATGCGGTGAAATATTTGTTGAATAACGTCAAAATTGAAATAGCTTTGCTATATGATTACACATAAATGGTCTAGCTTATTGAAAAGTTTCTGCAAAAAGTTGCCTTTAATTTAAATTTTCGTTTTCTTTTTTTTTTTTTTTTTGAATTGTATGTCCATTTTCTGAATCAATCTCGATTTCATTTTAATGGAAGGAAATGATTTTCCTTTCATCTGTATTTTTCAAATTGGTGGTTTGATGCAGCCTGTATGTAGTGAAAAGAAATCTATCTACCATCAGTTGAAGCCGGAACCTTGGAGTAAAACTACCCTAAATGTCTTGACCTTAACCGAGCCTCAGGGGAAATAAAATGAATTCACTTCACAGTTCCAGCTTGGCGCTTGTTTCTATATGATGCAAATCTGCGCTGAAAATCTAATTTGTTCAGGGGCCCTCAAGTTGCTCACAAAAAAGTGGCATCAGGATATTTTTTTTTTTTTTGCTTTCTTTTGTATAAAATTATATTTTATGAATTTATCGTTCTATTTTCTTCTACCTTTCTTATTTTTTCCTGTTTTTCTTTTTCTTTCTTGCTTTATTGTTTTCTCCCCAACCCCCTTTTTTTTCTTCTGAATTATCAAACTTTTTTTTTTCAAAAATTTTGTTGAAAACAATAAATGGACTTTAGAGTGTTTAAAAATCTGCAGTATGTAAAAATTAATAAGAAATTTAAAATCATAACCCTTTATTGAAATGTATTAAGTTTTAATGATTTTTAGCAAGTAAAAACCTAAAAAATAGATGAAAAATGGAAATGAAAATGCATAATAGTTTAAGAGAATTATTATTATTTGCTGTATCATGAATTAAGCCTTTTTATTGAAATGTCTCATTGTTTTAAAATTCTTTTCTAGTGTATTTTAATATGAGCATTAAAAAGAATTAAAATCTGGACTTTTTTAAAAATATGATATACATAATTTGTCGTTCTAGGCATCTGTATACTCTCTTATTGCAAATTCGAACACTGTTTGGATCAAGACATCAGTGCAAATGAAAGAGTTATTATTATTATTATTGTTGTTGTTGTTATTGATGTATCATAAGTTAGGCATTTTTATTAAAATATCCCATTATTTTAAAATTATTTTTTAATGTATTTTAATTTGAGCATTAAAAAAAATAAAATCTGGACTTTTAATAAGTATGCTACCTGTTTTGCACAAAAGATGGCCAAGTATAAATGCTCCAAAAAAAAAAAAAAAAAACAATACTGGTTTTGTCATAACTTATAAGTGAGGGTGTAAGCACTATCGTGAGTTTCAGTTATATATTGAAAGATAAATTACTATAAAAAATTAGATTAAAATTGAATTTATTGTTTTTAAGAAATCAGTCAACAAAAAATGTTTGCTGCTAAATGCTGTCTGCGAAATATATAAAATTTTCTATGAGAGCTTTTGGATAAAAATTGTCTTTAAAATAATCAAATTTAAAGATTGGAGAGAAGCATAATTTAATATTTCAATTTTGATTCTCATCCGTTAGAAGGTGATTGATTTTTTAGCACTTATATCTGTTACCGATTAACTTTATTCTTTAAACTAATTTGTAAAACACATTTTAATAATTGGAGCATGGTTAGTTTAGCACTCTCTGACACAATGCTCGGGGTAAATAAATATTTTAAAAAATTATTCTTAAGTACTTTTATTTAATAAAGTGTTCCTCTTGCGACTTCCGGTACTCAATTGGGTGCATTTTAAAATACTGTTTATTAGCTACTGTTTGTGCAATTTGAAAGCTAAAACACCCAATTGTTTTTTAAATCAATCAACAGATAGTTTACTTCGTTTTAAACATGGAAAACATGGAAGTTGGGGATTAATTGTTATTTAAACTAATTATTAATTAAAATGAAAAGTTTTTTTTAGTTATTTTGTTTTGTAATCATTTTTTAAATCAGAGAACCAAAAAATTGCGTCAAAATTGTTTGTTCTTAGTTCTGGGGTCTAAAGAAGTTATGGAAGTTGTATTATGCAAGAAATATCGTTGTAAAACTAATTTGAGTGCAAAACTGCGAAGGAATTTAAATGAAATACCTCGATTTAGATTGATGTATTTAATCCTTAAATGAATAACTTCTTCTTCGCGATCCTTAACGGAAAACTCATGATCAAAGCTTCTATGCACAAAACCATTTTTTTGGTTTTCTGTACTTGGTACGGAGAACAAAGTTGTGCCCGAAAGTATTTTATTTGAAACCTAATTTTAAGTGCATTTATTACATAAACTGAATGTGTGTCGAATTTTATGTTTCAAATTTTGTTATGCAAATTTGTTTTTACACAATTTAAAACTATTTTGGCAGCAGATCTGGTATGGATGGTCATGGCTTATGTAAACGAAAACTGTTGGATTACCGATGGGTTTTATATACACAATTATCCCCATTAAGGGTTATTCTTCAGCACGAAAAAGGTTATACGTACGTTACCAATTGAAGAGTTCACTGGCAAAACGACCTAAGTCACATACTACTTGATGAACTTTGCTTTATGTTTTACTCATTCATTTTATAACATAAATGTTAAAATTAACATTTATGTTATAAAATGAATGAATAGAACATAAAGTAAAGTTCATTAAGTAGCATGTGACTTAGGTCGTTTTTAAAGTGGACTCTTCAATTAACGTGTAGTTTAAGTCGCAAAATTTTTGAGGCATAAAAAAAGAAAAGTACCGCAGCATGAAGAGTTATTATTTGAGCGTACTATTTATTTACGGACTTACATGAGGAGGGGAAGGGGCAAAAACAAATGGGAAACATTTCTATTGTGCTGTGAACATACGACATACATATTAAATAACTAAATTTTGTTGTATTCGAAAATTCACACGTCCATTTTTCACTCAACCACAAAGCTTTTATTTGCAGACAAGAGAATTTGCGCAACCTCGAAAGAGGAAACACAAGAAAAGCATCAGAAGAAGAAAGATGCAAAAGAGAACTATACAACCGAAGCGTCACCGAATTCATTCGATGAATCAGCCAAGGGTAACGTTATAATTTCTCAAGTTGATGTAGACGAAAATAAAAAATAAAAAGAAAACTTTCTTGTGGCAACCCCTTAAGTATACGGGCTTCCGAAGAACTGGCATTTAATGGGAGGGTCGCATAGTTGAATGCACTTTCCTTCGATTTTGAGTTGCAATGGATAGTGATGTATTATTGCCTGTTATTAAGTCAGTTCGATGACCATTAATTCTAGTATGTAGAACGAGGAAAAAGGGTTTTTGTCCATTTGAATCAATCAATGGTCGAACTTGAGCTATAAAGGTCGATGGGAGTAGCTAGCTTTACTGTGGATTGTCAACCAATAGGGAAAGTAGGAATGTCTCTTAACTTCATCAGAAAAGTTAATCGGTTTCGGCAGACACTAACCACACAGAAAAACGAGCTACTGGTGTCAAAAAAATAGCTGAATAAATGTAAGAAAGGATTTTTTTCCCCATTTTTATGCATTCATCTAATGAATTCAACGAATGATTGATCTTGAGTTCGACGAGAACATCTATTACTTTTTTTTCGCCTTTTCAACAGCTCGCGATGAATGGTGAATACATTTGAAAAAAATAAGTTATCATTTTTGTAGCAATTACTACTGCTCTCTAATAAAATGTAGGTTTCTGTGCTATTCGAAAAATTGTATGTAACCTGTTCCTTCAGTGTGGTTTTTACAGCAGTAAATTTCTAACCTTAAAGCATTAGAAATTATAAATAAGTCATCAAAGAGCTCATTAGATACGGATTATCTCGTTTTATCCTCGTATGATGAACATATTTTCTACAAAAATAGCTTTTGCATTGGAAATAAAAATCTATGAACCATTTCTTTGCATAGCCAATTAGGGAATATTTCTCTGTCAAGTGTGTTATTTATGAATACTTCCCTTCTGTTTTTTCAAAAACAGTTACAGGAACCACTTCACGCAAAGAAATTACAAAGAATTGGCAACCCCTAATGTAGAAACATACAAAAAATAAACAAACAATTAGAACTTCTTCAGAAAAAATGAAGATCCATAATTTCACTAAGCGCGTTTCATACATAAAGAAACAAAACTTCATTTTCTATCAGAGGATAGAAGACAATTTCAGAAATAGTTTATTTTAAATATAAACAATATTGTAATCAAAAAGTTACCGTGCATTGACTATCTACACTCGATGTAGTATGGATTTGATTACATGAGGCTTGACTTTGAGAGAGTTCGTACAGTAAAACTTGTAAAGTTGACCACAATTGTAAGTTAACCACCTGTCTAAGTTGACCATTTTTTTTCACAAACGGAATTAGCCCTTGACCTCACCTTCTATAAGCTGACCACCTATCCAAGTTGACCACTAAAGTGCTGCACCGCAAGTGGTCAACTTACACAGGTTTCATTGTAACTCCCTGGGAAGAATGAGGAAGAATTACTACGTTGACACAGAGTCTAACTACCCCAATACGTTACCGGCTTTCCTCACCCCTATTTTATGAAATAGACTCATTTAATCCTTTGTCTATAGAGTTAAAGTTACCAGAGCCAAATTCTAACATTATATATAAATTCCGACATTTTGTTAGACATAAAAATAAATTCTGAAATAAATGAAATAATCAAAATAAATTTTGAAAAGTTTAATTATGTATCAGCTATTGTATGCCATTTTTTGTATGCTCATATTACGCGTTTTTAGATGTATGAACCCGAAAGGTAACTTAAACTTGCTACAAATCCCGCTTTATATCCAAATGGTAAAGCATTCAACTCGAGATTAGGAGGTTCTTGGCTTGAATCCAGTATTACAGACACCTCTTTCAATAACTAAAAGGGGAATTGTTTACAATAAGTAAATTTTTTAGAGCCGGAGTTTTCCAGTTTTTCTCCTTCTAAATATGTAAATGAGAAGCAAGTCACCTTTAGAAGTCCTCCAGGAAAGATTTCTACTTTTTAGAGTGCTCTGCATTAAACAGTTGTAAGTGAGAATTAATTGCGGTGTAAAATTGTTTGGGATGGGTTATTTTGCACACATACACAACTCAACCTTGTTACTGTTGTAAATATTATTTGTGAAATAGGGGATTGACTTAGTAAACTGAATATTTATCAGCACGGGCTGCTGCAACAACGCCAACATAAATAAGGAGCTTCAAAATGTGCAAATTATGTTACATGGCATAAGGCAACGAACTTCGTTGTCAAGGCCAGCACGAAATGTGCTTGACAGAAACGTAAAGTCAAAAATATCCACATAGCAAATGTAATTTACACTTTCTCAACAATATTTATTAGCTATCTTAAACAGTTATTTTCAAACATTATGTAACACTTGCTCGAAATTTTCAATTGAGGATAAGCAATCACCTTGCTCAGTCTGCTGGCACAATGATGTTTGATGTATGAGCGATGCAAATGTGCAACACATAGGACAGCCAAGAGGAAAGGGCAAATGTAGCACTAGCACTTGCCCTAGGCCTTCCCTTTCAGGTGCCTCTTTAAGAGGGAAAGGAAACCTCTGGGATGCATTTGGGCTTCAAAATGATATTTTTCAAATAGCTCCCTAAAGACTTTGGGAAGGCTTAATATATTATGTCTGGCTTTGTTTCAAGTTGAATAGGAGGAATAATTCATCAAAGCTTAATAACAAAGTATATCTTCCCTCTAAGTCTCCATGAAGCAAAACCCAAAGTTGCTTTCAACAATTTTATTCAAAATAAAGAAAAATTGTATAGTTTATTTAACAAAGGCAGAAATTGTGCTAAGGATTGGGAATGCCGTCACAAGCAGAAATTGTCAAACCCTATCCTAAATTTTTCTCCCTTATTCAGACACGGATCTTGTGGGCTCTAATGAAAGATACAGAGATCCCAATAAAGAATCTTCAATAAGAATCGATAGTTTCGCCCATTTGTAGGCTGGAAGGCAAATGTCTCTTCGAAAGGTTCACTAGGACTCACACAGTCTCACCCTTGACCTGACCCTGGCCTTGAAGACGGATCGCCCCCACAAATGACGCGTCTCCAACCTGGACTGCTGATGCTGTGACCTACATCGACAAGACTGATGTACTACTTTCGCAGTTTTTTCAAGTAGATAAAACATTCATGCTTTCCCGTCGCTTTGTTTTCGTAGCTGTGAAAATGAGGAGAAGACTCTTTACTCCCCCCCCCCCCCCCACCTTCCAAAAGAATAACTAAACTGAAGAGCAAGACATTTTTATACAGCAAGACACTGTCGTTGTACATCATTACCAATAATATTTATGAAAAAATAATGAGATCTACTTCACAGATGAGTGAAAGAGGATTTCAATTTCGTGCACATTCTTTGTTGTAAAATGAGTATTATGTATGGAGGCATTAGCACCGGAAATCTAAGATTTAAAAAAAAATAACTGTCATATTTATCCAGGGGTTATAAAATTTTAAATATTTTAACGAAAAGAAGCAAAAAGGAATCAGAGCTAATGTAGGATAAACTATAGTTTAAATCAGTGATTCCCAAAGTAGTCTATATCGACCCCCAGGGGTCGACAATAACCTGCAAGGGGTCCATGTCAAGTGAAAAAAATTTTGGGGGACCATGAAATGAAAATGGGGGTCAACGATAGTGGATCTCATATCCTTTTTGATTTGAGATTAAGCCTATCTAATTTGATGCCAAATGTTGATAATTTATTATTAAAGCATCAGGTTCATCTCTCCCACTAAAAGCATTTATTTATTGCTTAGTTATTTTATACAAGAAATACTAAATTTTAATTTGATTCACTTTAAGTTGAATTTAATTAATAAATGTAAAAAAAATTAACGTGTTTTCTCAAGTTTTTCACACTACACTTCACTACAGTTAGAAATTTAAATCTTTCACAGTGAGTAGCACGATAACAGCTGTCAAAAACACATTTGAAATTGATGAATTTATAAAAAATCAATATCAGGTAAGCAGGGAGTCTACCCAAAACCGAAAAACATGGCAAGGGGTCTAAGAGACAAAAAAGTTTGGGAGCCACTGGTTTAAATAAACTTAGTTACCCCTTACAAAATGAAAACAATTTGAAAGCTTTAGTGCTTAAGATATTAGATAATTATTGGTAGAGATGCATTTCAGCCGTACATCATTTTCATAAACTATATAGATTTCGTAACCTTTACAATTAACTGAATTGCTAAGTCAAGAAACTTCCATCCATTTCCATCCATATATATTGATTGACATTAGATCCCAAATAGGACTTTTAGGTCACGAAAATTCTTCGCATTTTTTAAAGTGGAGTTTGCAAGAATACCAAACTTTAAAGTCAGAAAATGTCTCTCCATACTTTAATAATATTAGAGAGATGGCGCACCTACGAGAGATGGCGCACGCCCCAAGAAAACTACGGAGCCCCCCCAAACGGTGCTACCTACTAAAAATCGGCCTTTGAACCCCCTCTTTTAAAATTTCAATGGCGCAGTCTGCGCCATTACCCCTTCCTAGTGGGCACCCCTATTAGATGGGTAATCGTATGAATCTAAAATCGTATGAATGTAGGGAAACTTCACAGAAATTGTCTTTATCTTAATAATATAGCCCTCGCATCTTTTACGTGCATACACACAGAGAGACTACACGTACCCACAACCCCGTGTTTTGTTTTAAATTTTTTGTAATAAAAATAAATGTTTAGCAAAATATTTTAACCACATAGCTGTAGAAACGAGGAAACGTCATGACCGCTGGTTTCCCGTGATTTCGGAATTCTCTCGAAAGTCATATATGAATTGACATACGTGAAGAAGCATGTAATCATTTTTTCAATGTCATTAAGAAAAAAATCAACTAGTTTGCCTCGATAGACATTAAACCGGGCCTAAGTTAGACCAGACTCTATCTATGAGGCGAGTGAATCGAAATCGATTCATCCAATGAAAAGTTATGGATAGAAAAAAAAAAACTTACATACGGTATGAATTTAATCACCTGTTGCGTCATGTTGAATGCGGTCAAAAATAGAGCATTTTGTGCAAAAATACGACTTGCTTGTATGTCTCGATAATTAATTCCCTGCAGTGAACTGTTAGGAATATATTTTGTAAAACGCAAAAAAAAAAATAAAAAAGAAAAAAAACACGCTATAATAATTAAAAAATATGCATAACAGTTTTAGGTTTTCACGAAGTCATAATTTTTCTCACTGCTAAACGTGCTTCTAAATTGAAAATACAGACTACGAATAATGAAAAAGAAAGAAAAGAAAAGAAAAAGAGGGGAAAAAGAAAAAATTCAAAACAATGCATGTGAGCTTCCTTTCACAATTCAGTAAGAACTAACCTGCAGCAACTTTTTAATGAAATTCTTCCATTACCAAACAATCATTGTGGAATAAATACAGCTAATTACTGTTGCACCAATTTATATTTTCTTCCAAGAACGTCAGTCAAAAGTGGAAAATGTAATAAAACAGAGTGAAATTGCATTCGGAAACGCATTGTCTACAAAGAGGCTAATGATGCAATTTGTAAAGTTTTCTCCCGTGAAAGACATAGCTCCTTTAATGAACTAGAAGAAACTCTTGATTAGAGCATACTAAAAATATGAATCCATTAAGCAATAAAATTTCCACTTAGATCTCTTGGAGAGCCATTTACGTAATGCACTTCCCTCCAATTTACATGCATTATTTAACATAGAAATACAGATTTGTTTTCTCGCAATGCTATGCATAAATTTTGTTTGCAACGTTTTCTATTTTATGACTCTAGTTTCTTTTTTTAAGCATGCCCTACTTCACAAAAATAATTAGAAATGTTATCAAATGTTTCTTTTCATGTCTCAGTGTGCTATACAACATGATACCTGACCAAAAGTATTTTCATGGGAAATATAATTATAGAAGTTGACATTTAAACTTTTTGTCATCACGAAAACATTTACTCCGTATGTGCGGAACAGGGTCTGTTTTTCGTCAATTAACGGACATTGAAATTGTCGACGATGATGCGCCCTTTCTTCCTTCAAGTTTCTATATTTTATGTGCCGTTATCCATTTTTTGTAGAATTTCAATTCTTTACATCAGAATTTAAATAAAATTTCGCGGAGCTTATGAAGAGAAAACTTTGCAGACGTTCTCATGAAAAAAGTAATCGGTAAACCCGAATTATGCTTTTAATAACGGAATTCTATTTAGGGCTTCTAACACTAAACAAACTATTTATTTTAACTTCCTTTCCTCATTTCTTGTTAAATCCAGTTTCGCAATAGCCGACTTCTACTGTATTAAAACTGATTACGATAAGTCCAAGTCGCTGATCAGAAACTAATAACTTGCAAGTAAAATATCTACATTAGAAAAAGCAATGGTGTTATTTTTATAAAATCAGATCGAATAAGACGGTGAAAGTGTTGCACCAACACTAACTTTGAAGCAAATAGTTTTCTTTAATGCAAAATAATAATACGGTGTTGCTACATGATTTAAATTCAAACTCTAATATTTCCTAAACGTCAATATTTTAAACCACATGTTAAGACTGTATTTATGTGTTTAGCGTAGCTTATTTTGACGAAATTGGAGCTTGAAGATAACCAATAACCATTCGTAATCCTACAAGGAAACAACTGCTTCTGACTAATGGAAGCCAAAATCAGATATCCTTTAACAGTAACAGTTATATATTATTCGGATATCGTGTTAAATATGAATCAGTGCATAGAAATATTTTCTATATTTCTATATCACATCAAGACTAATCCATTGATAATAATGTTCAACACAGCAGTCAATACTGGAATGTTATTCCGATACTTTTTCTGTAATATTTATGGAAATAATTCTTCCGATCTGGTTGCGGAGGGATAGGAGATGAAATCACAAAGTGAAATTTATAAACCAAAGAATAATAACCAGTTTTTCTTCTTATTTAAAACAAGCATTGAAGTTAACTGTTTCACTGGATGATTGCATAAATTTTTCAAAGCTATGTCACATTAAAAAAAAAATGTTAGGAAGCATAACGTTAAGCAATGGTGTATTTAAAAATAACGAATGAAAAGATATACAGATCTTTTAAAAGTACAAAATTACTCTCGTAGTAAGTTACTGTGTAAAAAACACAGAGCTCTTGAAAATATTGTTAAAAGATGCTATGACAAAGTTTTTGATTACTTTAAATACATTTCGTACGTTTTCAAAAATAATAATAAAATGTAAAGGCAAAAATGATAATTCAAAAAGAGAAATGTCAAATTTAGATATGATCCGATTAAACGAAAATGCCCAATGCTATTTTAAAACAAAGATATACAGTAAAACCCCGTTATACCGAGCCTTAGTATACCGCGGAATTGGATATACCGCGGTGACTATCATGTCCCCCGACGTTTAAACCCCCTTTATCATTGCCATTTAAAGGTGATTCCATATTTACCTTTGTAAATAAAGCCATCCCGAGCACACAAATATTCTAGCCAAAGAGCTCTAATTCCCTTATCACACACACTAACACGTAATGCCCTATTGTAATAGGCCTGATGTACATTTTTTGGTTTATAACCTATCGCTCGATAGACTGCTTGAGCAGTTGAGTTGTGTGCTTCTTGCACAGCAATTACAGTTAATAGAATGGCACCAAAGAAGAGCAGAAAACATTATGCTATAGAAGAAAAGGCACTAGTAATTGATAAAGTTAAAAATGATGCAACAAAAGCGAGTAGTTTGGATAATGTGGTTCCGCGGGTATAGTTTCACTATACCGCGGTTATGTTATAACGCGGGTGCCAAACATGTCCCCCGATACCCGCGTTTTGACGGGGTTTTACTGTATATTTTTCTGTAGTTCTAAAGGCTGCACTGCAACAAGGCAATTAAACTTTTAGTTTTGAAAGAGTTTTCTCTCACTAACGAGTACTCTTATTATTCCTGTCCAATTTTCAAGGTTAGGTCACGAATCTGTTAAAGTAAAACGTATACTTGCATAAAAACACCTCTGTCAGTAGGTATGAATATGACTCAAAAGAATTTGAGAGTATTATGACATTATAAATCTTCAAAGGTATGTTAGTAGTTGAAAGTTTACATATAAAATTTAAAAAAAAAAAAGAAAACGAAAACAAACTTTAAGACGGTATTCGAAAGTACTTTTTGAACCGCCAAATAGCTTTGACGTCTACCGGTTTTGTTCTGGGATTTGCCTAAAAAAATATTTTTTGCCGATGGGGTTAAGGCATAAACACATCATTAAAAACCAATTATTTACAGCTGTATCAGCGGTCGTAATCAAATGCTAGGAGCATCAACAGAATAAATCAAATGGTTGATGCCCAACATAGACATTGTCATAATCAATCAAAGTAACGATCTGTCATCGGAGTACATCATGTTATTGACTGAGTTGATGAAAAAAAAAAAGGTAGTTGTAAGTAGCTCTTTTCTATGAACATTTTTTTTTTGGTCAACAGATTAGTTTTGAAAAAATGTAATATTCTTCAGACAAAATTTGACTAAGACATTACAAAAGATGATCTTTATAAGTTGCCTAAGTTATTGCAAAGTACTCAGTTAGCATAATTGTTTTACTGAGTAGTCTTAAACTCAAAAAGACTAGTTTCAATCCTTGCTTTGGTTTTATTGATTATATTAATAATGTTCAAGCAGGGGAAATTTCAATACCACTAATTCAGGAGTGTCCATTGCCCAAGAACGATGCCCCAAAAATAGATTAAGATCACCTAAAATACGTCTCTACAAATGAAACAGTCAATGGTTTGCGAAATGACCCATTCTCCCTTTGTGGGCCGTTGGTTATTTATGACACAAAATGTAAATTTAACTTTTCGCCTATGAGTTTGAAAAACTGCTGATTATACCTCAGGGTAAAAAAAAAAGTTTTTGTCTGCATAATTATTTCTCAGGCTATCAGAATCAAAAACAGTTGTAACACTGGTTTTTTGCTTTCATTAATGTAATTGATATCATTAAAAATAAGCTTCTAAGTAATAATTTTCCACTTGTTCTAGTTTAGTATTATTTAAATAATTTTACTTTTAACGAACATTTTGCTTCATTGTAATTATTAATTGCTCATTTTATGATAAAACTTTTCAAAACCAAAGGCAAGGTTGTGGCAAAGAGTTTTGGATGTGGATGCTACTTCCTAATGGCTGACTGAATTGGGGTTTTGAAATAGAGTTTGGGTTACCATTTTGGTTTTACTTCTATTAGTATTTCGTTGAGATAATGTTGAGGACATGGAACGACCGATCAGTGGGATATTTTTTGAATGTTTTATTTGGTTTCACGATAATATTTGGTTTTGGATAAAAGGTGTGTAAATACTTCGCTCATTGCTAAGGTGATTTGGTGGTATTGCCGAACTTTGACACGGGCAATGGACAAAATCCCGTTTACCTTTTGCTTCATTCGGTTTGCTTAATTTTTTGCTGTTGCGTTAAATCAAACCGCAACATTAAATCAAATCGGTAAACCAAACTATTTTGCTTAGATCAGGAAAATTTACATTTTTAGATTTCACTTTCAGCAACTTATAAAAACATATCAATGTGCCTAACAGTGTCATTGAAATGCTGTCGTATGCTTCCCTGGAAACAAATTAGCGGAAATGTTTCACCAAAGTCGGCGTTTTTAAAAACCGTCGCGTTGAATAGCTAAATAAAATAGATAAACCGAAACTACTTTGTTCTGATTAGCAAGATTTTCATTTGTAGCTAAAGTTTTACTTCCAGCTACTTATAAACATGATATTAATGTGCAAAAGAGTATCAATAAAGTGCTGTCGTATATTTCCCTGGGAAATAAATTGAGCGAAAATTCTGCTCCATAGTCGGGGGCTTGAAAAACGGGTGCGTCGAATCAGACAGGTAGACCAAACTATTTTGCTCAGGTGAGCAAGAAAGCAGAAAGCTCGGAGGAAAAAAAAAAAGAATTTAATAAAAAAGGAAAGAAAAAAATTCCCTCCCTCCCCAATGTATCGAAGACCTTGACTCCCTGTGTGAATGAACGAATGGTTGGGAAAATGATGCGGTAAATAGTTTTACTACCCACCCTTCGCAGCAGCCGTGCGGTCCGTTCACCTAGTTTCTTCTTCTCTTCCGGCAGGGTTGCTGGGATCTTCGAATCGCCAAATTGGAACGCCCGAAACGGAACAAGATGAAATAGCTTGCAATTTGGGAGGAAAACTAATTAAATTACGGCCAACGGAAGCTTTTGCTACCCATCGTGAAATGCTCTCTGCTTCCTCAGGAAGAAATGATTTAAGAAAAAAGCGAAAATAGAAGCAGAAATTCTTAGTTTATAATTCTGAGTAATTTACGATTCATATATTCGAATGTTACTCCGATCATTTTCTCCCGGACGCTGATTATCGCCTCTACATGTTGCACACTGACCAGTTTGTATTGGATCTGATGCATTGTTAGTTGTATATGATGATACAATGAGTATAAATAGACTAATAAATTGGATGGCAATTCTGGGGAAGAGCATACAGCAAAAGAGTTAAAAGCATTTTCAAGCAGCTGAAAATGCAAAATATCAAATTTTAACAAAAAGAAAAAAACCGCATGACTCTTAATAACACAAATAAATCTCATTCATTTACGATACTCTCATTCATTTACGTAGGTGCATTTCCTTCATTCTTTGCTTTTTAAATCAAAACGCACGTCAGTGAAGAGAAGGGCACTGCACAACGTACCTGTTCCATTAAACAGATGAATAGTTTGTAGAACGATTTGAACACTAGTATTTTAGTAGGCAGAAAATTCTATCTTTAGAAGTTATTAAATTCAGCAATTTGGCACTTAGAACTGTCAATAAAATTACATTTTTGTTCATAGATTGTTTCAAAGAATATAAACACAAAGGAAAGGGTTGGGGGTGAGGGTAAATGTTATAGTGGCGTAATGAGATATGATGTTCATTTTTATTCAAAAGTTGCAGCCAAGGTTTCTGCAGTGCTAAGCATTTTAGCAAAAGAAAAAAATAGTTGATGCAATTAGTGATGCTGATTAAATTAGAAAAGAGAAAATCGGACTGGATAATTCATGTTTACATTGAAATATTAACGAAGACAGCAAATATTCTTAGGGGGTAAAGAAAGAAAGAAAGGAACCGCTAATTGATTATTTTAAATTTTATTTTTTAAAAAATGGATTTCTTTAGATAGTACCTATTAACATTTAAAATATCACGCATAGGTTTTCTTTTATTTTATGTTCTTTAAAAATATCAAGTGGAATCAAAATTAACAACAACAAGAACCTTTAATTTACACAACAGTTTTTAATCTATAAATCAGAACTAACTCATTCTTTGTAAAGAAATTACGTTTTCGTATTTAGCACATATTTTCCCTTTTATTCTTCCTCCACGTCATATAACACTAATAATGGATTACCATGAAAAGTCATATTTTCTTCTTAGTTGTAACGTACCACAACGTGCTTCTCGGATTAGTATGCTCGAGTTAAGACAAAAACTTACTGAAAGAAGTAGCACGCTGGAGTTAAAGCAAAACTTACTGAAAGAAGTAGTACGCTGGAGTTAAAGCAAAACTTTACTCAAAGAATTAGCATAATACAGTTAAAACCAAAAAAAATGCTAAAATAATTACGATCTTTGAGTTAAAGCAAAATTTTTTTGAAAGGGTTAACATCTCTTTCTGCTAGCTATAGCAGAATAACATACATACATACATACATACACACATATATAAGAATTTTTAAGGTGAAATTTGTTTACGCAATAAATCTTGGTATTGTTTTGTCAATTAACTTCCTCCTGTATATAAAATCAAAATAACAGCAAATAATGGCTACCTCTTCTTAAATAACTAATGTGTTTTCATAAAACACATTACTATGCTGGAGTTGGAAAGCTAAATCTAGCAAATTTATTCAAAATCGAAACAAACAAAAGCTCTATGGAAAGTCGATTTATTTTTAGGATAAACGTTTCATCACACTGAATTCAAAATATTTTTCTTCTTCTGATGGTAATCTTAAGAATTTTTCATTCAAGTTTAAACCAGTTTGAATTTAAGATTCCAGCAGTGGTTTACGATAGCGAAATGATTACTAGTACAGATAAATTATTCATAAGCATTGTTCTTGCCGGAGTTAAAATATAAACTATGATAATAAATAAAACTCATGTTCTATACTAGCATAAAAATAAGCTCGGATGGGAGAGAATAGTAACAACCCACACATTAAGGATAAACTGATAACAAAATAACGTCAATTAATATTCAGTAAATTTCTAGATATTTAATAGACTTATTCAATGTGACAGTTTCTCTGTTAGTTTCAATCACTTATGCGATGTCACTGGGAAATATTACCTTCTTATATGTATTATCCACCTAAGCTGAAAAAGAAGGGTTTTGTAACCCCTTTATCCCATCTGACCCTAATAACAGTAATAAAGAAAAAGGAAGTGCAACACAATAGAGTCTAACGTGATAAAATATTTATAGTGCACTACCATACAATACATCGTAAGTACGTCTAAATATAATAAAAACTATTCAGTACAGTATAAAAACTAACTAAACGATAAAGGGTGTAATTAATGAAGATTTAAATTTTTCTGTATGCAGTTGGCTCTTCTAGGCTATGGTTGAATTTAATGCGTATCCAGAGTTTCAACTTACTATAAAGCAATAATGAAACTTTTTGAAATTTCGGCTTCTTCATCAGCAGGCCAATACATTAAAATTAATAAAAAAAATACCAAAACTAAATTGACGAAGAACGTCTCAGAATTTTTGACACATTAATTGGCACACGCTTCTATTTTTTCTTTCTTTCTTTTCTTTTATAGAGGTAAAGAGTTAACTGAGATCCAATATTTTCTGTTTCTTCAATGCATTCCATTTCTTCTCGCCCGAATGAGTAAGGGTTAACGCGAATTCTTACATCCCGAAATTTCAATCTGACGTGACCTGCATTTCAAGGTTTTTTACGTATCGCCAACAAGAAATGAAATGAAGAAATTACTTATGATGGATGATGTTGCAGTTTATGAAGCGATAAAAATCTTTGGCGTGCCTTTCATTTCATTACAACCAGCACATTTTTGCACCTCTAATATTGATGTACACTCTCAGATGAGACCTGAGCCCCGTGATTGGTCAAGTGATTTCGTTCCCTTCATGCAATTTTTTACACGCCAAAGTTAATCAGAGCAATATTATACGTTGATTGTTAGAAGACGAGCTTATTTTGCTTACTATTTTTCCTTTTAAGAACAATGCAGAGTCCTTTATTATTCTATACGAAAGGCATGGTAACCTGAAAGCATTTTAAAAGGGCCAAAGGCATTTCAAAATATGAAGCTATAATTCCTTTTGCAGCAAAATATTTTCTGTTTCCATGTAAGTGAGTTAGAATATAACCCAAATTCTCTATGCTGAACCTTTTCAAAATTAAATTTTTATGTTCTCAAAGCATCTTTGTTTAGTAAAGGACGTTCATTACTGTACTTCTAGCTGAAATATTGCAAATAAAGGCTAGCATACCAATAGTGTCATGCGGTAAATAAAATTTACTTAGAGAAGTCATCAGGTAGAGCATATACGAGCAAGTAGTCAAGTATATATTTGAAGGGCATAAAGTGAGAACGATTAATGTCAGAAGAACTAATTTTTTGTGAAATGACAAAAAAAAAAAAGACATATTCCATTTTTTTTAACTGATTTTATTTGGATGGCTATCATTATTTCACTGTTTTTCATAGCCAAACTTTGTGAGTAATTTATCATTTTCTACTGTTAATCGGAACTTTTGTTATTGGGACAAAACCGCTTATTTTCAAGAACATCATGTTCTCGGAATAGCTCCGAGTCACAATGACTTACATTTGAAAAACCGAGTTCTTACTTTTTAAGTAACCCTTTTCTCAAAAATGATCCGGTACGATCTCATTTTTGAGACCACTAAAATGAAACAAAAGTTTTAATCACTAGGGTTTGAACACGCACTATCCAGACGATTTTCGAATACAAACACTGCGCGAGGAGGACATCGAACGTTGAGGGAAAAGTTAAACTATATAGCTCTCAAACGTACGAGCTGCGGATGCTGAAGCACTTCCATGTCAAATTTCTTCATCGCCCAATTCAGATCCACTCGTCCAATCTGTTTTCTTATTTTACTGCGTCTAATCCGAATCCGACGAATTATGCCCCTTGTATTCTTGCTCTGAAGAGACGTGCAGACTACTCGCATTCTTGAATCGTTCTGGCGTCTCGCGTGGTAAATTTTTTCTTAATTTTGAGGAATTACTATTGCTCTGAAGAAGTAATCGTTAAAAAAGCCCTGCATTATTTATGAACGTAAAGTTGCTCTATAAATTTTGAATTTATTGCAGTTAATACTTGCCTTTTCTGTAAATATAATTTCTAAGTAAGCATCGGTACTTAAAACAGACAACGGTCAAAATTACTTTTGAAAAAATCAAGTAGCTATATTTTCTCATTTTCAATCATATCATTTTTAAGAGTGCAAACGGAGAGAGCAAACCCGTTCAGGGATGGGTTTCAGGGATGGCTGTTAAGACGGAGTTAAGCAAACCCGTCTTCAACAGCCATCCCTGAAACCCGTCAACAAACTGGCACTTTCTGTTCCAGAGCTGCTTGGTAATAAGACGGACACTGATGATCTCTTGAGCAAGCCAATCATTTCATTTCGAATGCCATATTAAATGTTTGGCTGTTTTTCATTTTTTGCTGCTTTTCATTTGCGTACTAGAAACAAGTCGACACTCTGGATCTTATAAGTAATATCCATTTTCATTTCTTTATTTTGGCATCCTCCCCCCCCCCTTCCCGAGAACTGTTCGCTTGGGTAGATAATGCAAAAAAATAATCTGCTCTTCCCCTCTACAGCTTTATGGCGGATTTCTTTATCGTGCATTTCTTTCTATTTTTAATTTATATGTGTTAAATAATGGATTTCAACAAAGAAAGTAAGAAGATTCTTTTAGTGGGTGTCCGAGTTATGAGTGTCAATAAACTACGAGTAGGATAATGAAACCCATTAATCTCAGTTTTTAAGCAATTTTCAGAAATTAATATTATTTAAATTTGATGTTGATATGAAATAAGAGACGCGTTTAGGAATGAAAAAAAATATCTTTCCTAAGAAGTGATGCCATCATATGTGTGAGCACTTCCCCACTAACTAAAATGATCTTTTTGGTCACTTCGTTAATTTGCAATAAGTGTAAAATTCTAAAACATGCAATGACAAGCAAATAATAAATTAAATATCACTTTCAGCGTTACTTCTAAGCGCTCACATTCCACAATCGAAGCTCCAATGTGAAGAATATGATTTCATGCATTCTTTAAAAAAACAGAGAGAAAGCTCCTTATTTTGGTCAAACCCCAATTCAACGGCTATCCCTCAAAATACACTTTTTTGTAAGATCTAGTGTTGGCCATCTTAGAGTGGTTCTACAATATATCTCATCAGTGTGGCACATACGTCTATTATTGAAATTAAAGTTTAAAAAAGAGAGGAGAAAGAACACACACTCTCACACGCACACACACAAAACTTATTTACAAAATTTTAAGAACTAAATTGTAACAGTTTTTGTATGATTTAATTGTCGCTAACTGACAATGCTTTGTTCATAATTTTTTTCCCAAGTTCTCCTATCTGCTCTAAACTGTCGTATTTAATTATTTAAAATGTTTACTACTAAAATCTGATGCATTATTTTCAAATTTTTCTCAGAAAGTGTCGCAGTTTCGGAAAAGAGAAGTATCCTTTGCAAAACTAGTACTTCCGCACATGATAATATTTATATCATACACAGCTACAAATCCTGTTTCTAAAAAGAGTGAAGAACTTTTTCTTGTTGAAATCTTATAATTTTTATTGGAGACTCTGCATTATGAGGTTTGATGAAATTTCAGGAGGAATATTATAGCATATTAACTCTCAACTGGTAGGGTGGGGTCAGAATGAAAGTGAAATATAAGAAAAATTCAGTCAAAATAAGGTCCTATTTCATTGAAGCTTCAAAGACGCACTGACGATTAGTGGAAAAAGTTTTAGGTGGAAGAGAGTTTTAGGTAGGTCGACGTTTTGAACAGGGCTCTAGGGTCAAGATGACCCCACATTGTTGAGGGTCAATGGGGAAAGGAGACATTTAATTACATATTTTTGCACCTTTATATTTATTTAACTGTGTCTAAAAATTAGAATTATTTTTAAATAAAAGGACAAGTAGATAATTAATTATAATAAGATTATATAGGAAAAATACCATATATTTAGTTGTAATACAATAGAACCCCGATCCATCGTTTACGGATCTTTCGTTTTCTTGTATGTATCATTTAAGCATTTTACCGACAAATGGAAAAAATGAAAAACTCCACCTCTTGCCATCATGTTTGACGATTATGCATTAACTGAAATGATTAAGTATGTGCTTTGATTTCTGTATAAAAAATGATCGCAGAGAATAATTAGTGGTACTGCATGTCTTTTTAATATTTGGTGTAAGTTTTGGAGTAATTTTCTTTGAAACTAAAAAAAAGCAAAGGTGTAGGGAAATTCTAATCGCTGATAAACTAATAATGGTTGTTCATAGCATTATTCGAAGGTATATTTTGTTACTTCATGCTTCCAGCTGATAAAATTACTTAAAATTGGAACAACAGTGCAACTAAAAAGATAATCACATTGAATAATTTTAAATGCATTTTTAATTTTTGATGACATTTCACTTTTGCCTCTAAAGAATCATTAATGTGTTTGAAATCTTCACTAATGGTTGAAAAATTAATATTGACTGTTTATTTAGGGAAAATAAATTATTTGTTTTTTTTCTGCTTCACGGCTTATGGTGTACTTCAGGGGTCACCAACCCTATGCCCGCTGGCACCATGGCGCCCGTCGATCGGTCTAGATGCGCCCGCTGCTTGTGCCCAACGATAAAATATTTCAGTTCTCCATTTTAAACTAGAGAACATTAGAATCTATAGTATATGAATAAAGGGCCATATAACTATGAATAATCCAATAATGATAAATGACAATGAATATCATAAAATCAAAATATAGATTGCGACTTACAGATGAACACCTTGACAATTGCTTGCGAGCAAGAATTTGCTCATATTCTCCCACTTATGAAGCGCAGGCCAGTGAAATGCAATGCCAAAGATCGCATACTTCGTATGTTTTGCAAGCAATTTAATAATCATTTATTTTACACAAGAATAGTAATACTAATTATATTCATGCGTTAAATTAATTTTTAAAATTAATTTTTTTATACATTATATGGAGTGTATTATTAACTTAATTACCAACTTTAAATTTATCTTGAAAAAATAAATGGTGCCCGCCATTCGATTGATATTCTGGTAAGTGCTCTTAGGTACAAAAAGGTTGGGGACCCCTGGTGTACTTGATTAAAAATGAAACAACAATGCAATTTAACATTAAAATTCAACAAACTAGTTTAACTAAAAATCATTGCAACGAATAAACATTTAAAATTATAATATTTGACAAGTTCTAACATTTCCAACTAGATTAATATTTAACCAGAGCAAAAAATGCCCATTTCATTGGAGAAATGACACAAAAATTGTGAAGCAAACGACGTGTCATCTTTTAAAATCTTCTTGCTAGAAAATGTACCTAAGCTGTTAATCAGTCTAAAGAAACAAGCGATACACCTTCCCCTATGGCGTTACCGCTCGCAGACAGTTACATAATACATGGTGAGAATTTATGTGCGAAATATATTGTCTTGAACTCGTTTCAGTTAATTCATGTAAATTTCACATCAATTATGCGTAGTTGGTATCTCTCATAATTAATAATTCATTAACGCACCGAATAATTTCGGTTATCAAAGAAGAACAATAACCTCATTAAGTACTATCGATTACTAATTAAACACGGCTGTTTAATTAAAGTCTTGACAGATTGGCGAGTTTTTCAGTGAAAAATTAAAATTTAGCCAATAGGGCGAGTTTTCGCCAAGCGCGGTCAATAACCGTGAATTTTGGTAGCATCCGAGGTCGTCATTGGTCTCAAGTTCAGGTGACGTCACGAGTTGCGTGTCTTAAAACTCATCGCTATACTATCGGCATATTCCATAGTAAAGAATAAATGCTCATGCTGCAAGTGACATAACGCTTCTCATGTCTCTGTGAACAATCTTACCTTGAATTAGAACTTCAACGCGGAAGCATCTCTTAGGTGTGGAGAATGGAATTTCTTCTCCCGTGTTTGGTTATTTGTGCGATTATATTTGGAGGAGGTAAGACGATAAATTATATATTAAAATTTTAATTAAATTCAGTCGAGTTGCATACATTTCTCATTTGTCTTTGAAAAAAATATCTGATTTTAGCGGCTAATTTTATAAACATGTATTAAAAGTGCACGTGATTTTTTTAAAGGACAAAAAAATGCAATGTTTTCAAATATCAATGACAAGATGTTCAGAATTTTTAGTTTATGTTTTGAATTAAATTTAAATAAAAGCAATTATATCGCAGACTATAATTTTGGTGTTTTAACTGGATATGTGACAATTCGCTCCCCACTCTTGTACAACGGGGACATTTTTATTATTTTATCATATTTTCACTAAATATTAGGTATTTAATCAGTATTTATTTTTGTTGAAATAAAACATTTTATTATCTATCGTGAATTCAACGAAAACTTTAAATAAAAAAAGAAATACATTTAAATCTATCTACATTTAATTCTATTCTCGCTATCTAAAATAAAACCAGTAATATTGAATCATTATGTACTATATATGAAATATTTTTGTTAGACGCATCTAGACAAAAAAATGTTTTTAAAACATTTTTTGAATTAAATTTAAAAATCTTACTTCTGTCAAAATAAATCATCGACATTTAGACCTCACAAATTAGAAATAGAAGCTGGAAGAACCTTTTTCTTCAAGTTTAATTTTCCTGAAACTGAATATTTTTGAAGCCCATGTATTTGCTTTGATTGTTTATTAAATTGAATATTACTTGCCAGACTTTGCGAGCAAAAGTGTTAGCTAATAAAAGGTTTTAGTTAATTGTGGACAATAATAACCTTGTTTTACTCAAATAAAAATGTTGATTTACCAATTTTGAAGCACTTTAGTTGAAATTTCTTAAGGATAAATAAATGAGATCTATCTAAAAATAAAACTAGATATTAATTATCCTTGTTCAAACACTGCATGTCAAAATTTTATGGATTTACATTTGTAAAAAATATGATTCAAAATTTCAGTCGCTTTTCACTGGTGTAACAAAATATTCTGTGCATCATTTCAGTATGTAATTCTGACAACAAACTAATACGATTAAGAAAAATAATTATAAAAGTAAACGTTAATTTGGAAATTTCAGTCGTTCAATTTGAATACTTACCCATTGCCAATATCAAACTTTCATGAACAAATAACAATTTATCGTTATAAATGAAAAAAAAAATCGACATTTTTAGGAATGTAAAATTTTAGCATATGTTGTTTTTGAATAATTATAATTCTTAAAATGACGTTTACATATATAATGCTATTTTTGTTTCAGCTTAAAAGCTGTTTGAATAATTTTTATATAAAACATATTGGATTTGTTGAATAATAGCAACATGAGCTTTGTAGCTTTTTCTTGCAATATCTTTGTAAAATATTCGTATTAGTTAATCAGGCAGTGCTGTGATTTATAATTATAAACGAATAAAATGATTGTTTTTTTTTTTTTTTTTTGTTTTTGTTTTTTTTTAACAAACACACTAGCTAGATGAATCAGTTTCTTAGTGTTATCAAAAACAGAAGCTAGCAGTTAAATACATGCCAAGTCATTCATAGTTTTTGTCAGAGTCAAAAAATCTAATGCTTTAGTGAAAATTATTTATTACTAGTACTTTTTATTGTTATATCATTTTAAAATATATCTTTAAAAAATGTGCATATTGCAATGCACGTGTCTTTAATGAAGATCGCATTTTAAAGATTTCTTTCTTCTCCTGTTCTTTCCATTATTTAACGGCAAAAAGTGGTAAAAAGAGAAAAGAGTGGATCTCATGATTAGTATTGATCAATAAAAAAAAGAAAAGAAAGAGCTAATACAGTTTACTCTGCACTTGATTTCTAGAAAGTTTCGCACAATTTACCTCCCTCTTGTTTCTAACTAAGAAACGACATCAACGCAGATATTTAAATAAAGGAAAAAGGATGAAATTTTTTTTGTGAACCCACATATTTAATACATTTAAATATGTTTTATTTCTAACACTGAAATTGCAGAAAAAATTTCTGAATTAGGACAAAAATAGAATAACAAAAGTAGGGAAAAAAGCATATATACATTTAGCTAAATATTGCATTTAAACAAACGTTCATTAAAAACAAAATTATGTTTGTACAAACGTAATTTATCACGCATTATTCTTATAACAAGCCCCTGAGGATTTTTTTCAGAAAAATATTTTGTCTGTTCTTCAACTGATTCGCTTATTCGAGTCAAAATTTCAGGACCAGTGTTATCATGTATGCGGAAACTGTAAAATCTAACTAAGCGAAAGAATATTCAAATATTTTTCATACAATGTTAACGTTTCAGACATAAGTCAGACGTTAGCGAAATATCAATTTTTACTGCGTACTTTTACTCATCAATTTCCAACGATACACAAATAAGATATGCTAACGTCAATTTGATATACAGTGGAACCCCGGTATTCGTACACAATTCGTTCCAGGAGGCAGTTCGAATGGCGAGTTGTACGAATGACGAATTATTTTTTCCCATAAGATACAATGTAAATTGGATTAATCCGTTTCAGACCCACAGATGATTGCTTATTTAAACCTGTGAAAAACAAATGTACAGTACTGTACATGAAATTAATCATAAATAAAAATTTAACTGCACTTTGCTGGCACTGAGGTGAGCTCATGGCATAAGTGGAATGTTGGGGGGAGAGGAGGAAGAGAAATGGTTGGAAGAGGAGTCCCCTTTGATAAAAACATCAGGTAACATCCCTTCAAGTGTTTTCTCCCTTTCTGCTGTTCTTTCTTTTTTCTGTCTTTTTGCACTAGAAGAATCTTGGGTTTCTTTCTCTAAAAACCTGTCCAATGTTGTCTGCCTTTGACAATTGTTCAGAATTTTTCTAAAACGGTCAATGACATTGTCGGTGAACAAGTTAATGCTGTTGACCACAGCAGCGTTGGGATGCCATTTTTCCAACACTCTCTGTGTTTTCTCGTTCTGCAAAGTAAATGCTTTCCTTACTAATTTTCTCCTCTGAAGAAGAAAGTTCTTTAACCACTTCCTATTACTGCCCCCTTAGAAAGTTAAAATTGTCAGTAAAATCTCAAAAAGTATTAAAATTTAAAAAGAAATCCAAAACGCCAAACAAATTATTTCCAGAGGAGTTCAAAATGAGCAAAATTTCTCGATTTTTTCTTAAAAGAGCCGAACTGGCAACCCAGCTGGCCCCTGGCGCCGTACGAATCGCAAGACAAGTACGAATAGCGAGTTGTACGGATAGCGAGGCGGACGAATGGCGGGGTTCCACTGTATAATAATAACCATTTTAACTGTGAATAAAAGCTTTTTAATTACATATATCAGATTTTGCACCCTTCTGTACAAAAGCTACCTTTATGTTTTTTAATGAACTTTAAATTATACCTAATTTTACCATAATCGCAAAAAAAAAAAAAAAGTCTGATGCGTAAAATAACTTTTGTATAGTTGTTATAGAAGAAAAACTACTAATGATTTCAAGTATTTGGTACGCAGTCATTGAATCAGGTTTGAATATTTTTGAGAAATCATTGCACCACTTGATAAAAAATATACTTCTATAACACATTTGCTACGTTATGTTTTCCATTGAAAGTAGAACGGTGTGGGAAATTTCGTACTCCTTTTTAAATTAAAGAAAAAAATCTTTAATCGATTGTTTACTGATATCGCAACAATAACATTAAATATTAAAATTGTTCTGCATCTACTATTTGTCAGTAAAAAAAATACAATCTATGCTTAAAACTTGCTATATACATATATATGTAATTTTTCTTTTTCTTTTGTTGATATAATGTGTTTTACATCAAGCAAATTTCGCAAAATAAAAAATATTAGCAGCATTTATGATTATTATCCGTGATTTAAAAAATATTTGTTTTTAATGAGCTAAATTTAAAGTACGGTGACAAACTTCACATTGGAGATTTTCTGACCATACACTAAATGTATGAACTTACCCACAAGATTCACATTAAAATAATTTCTGAACATAGTCACAACGTACTTGAATCAATGTGCTGCAGTTTTTTTTTAAATGAAATATTTAAATTAATCTTGATCTTCAATTGATTGAATTTTGTGTTTTTCCCAAAATTTCTTTACAAGGATGAACCTATACACTTATCCAATGTTTATTATCTTTCATTCAAAAAAGAAATAAATTTGCCCAACATTATTTTAAAAAGTAATAAAATTACTAAATATTACAGCATTTATTCAATAGTTTATTTTACACAAAAAGTATTGTTACCATTTATTAAAGTCATGATTTTATACTCAATTTCACACATATGAACGGTTTGAAGTTAAACATTCTAATGCATTCAATAAATTATAAATGTTAAGCTGTGTTGACAACAGTTAAAGTACAGTAAAATCTTCATAGCGAACACTTCGACAAATCTATAAATTAACGCATTGAGTCTAAAAAAAATCTGTTTCGGAATTATTCGACATCCTTATAAGGATGCGTCAGTACCCTGCTTTTATATAAAATTTCAATATTTAGACATTTCGGATTTATGAGTACACATCAGCTGAAAAATGAAAGCCAAATATTGCTGTTTTGTACTGTTTTAAGATTTATTAAATTTTAATTGTCACGCAGTGTATGGCTGTACTTTTGAAAACGATGCATTATAAAAATTAGATAACATCTTAGTGGTATTTTCGTATTTAGCAGAAAAACACTGCTACGTTATTTATTTTATTTACTGTAGATTTTTTTTCTTAAAATTCGATAGCTCTATTTTCATAGATTTCATCGTATATTTCCTAATATCACAAAATTGCATGTTTTTTTAATCCAACTTCCGTCTTTGAAATTTCTGCCGTCAGTCGACGAACATCCTTACAAAATTCAGAAATTAAAGGGGGGGGGGGGAGAGGAAGAACGATAAAGAAAAGACGTAAAAGAAGCAGCATTTATTGAGTTGTCCAAATAATAATAATAGTAGCATTAACAATAATGAATAAAGAAAGAAAGAAATAAAAACTACAGAGCGTTTCTTGAGATCGTCTTTGTTCATGTTGTCTTGTTGACAAAAAGGGCAGGTCGGTGGATCCTTTACTCCGATGCGGTTTAAATGCTTTTGTAAATAGCCATGGTCGGTTAAATATCTAAAAGCAATAATTTCTACACTGTCCTCACAAGCAAAAGGGGAAGACCACATTTTTTTTTTATTATTATTAAAGCACTTTTTTTTTATTATTAAAGCTTTAAGGGTCACTTAAGGTGTACAATATAGTTGTGAAACCATGTTATACTTAGATAAATTGAAATATATAACGGAAACATCACTTCTTATGCCCCCCAAAGCAGGGGTAATCATTAAAATGAGCCACACAAATATTTAGAAACATGTTTATTGCGAAAAGATATATTTTTTAATGAAACGCTATGCTTTCTTAGGAATACAGTCTTGCGTTGAGACCCGGGAATACAGTTCTTATTGTGCATCTAAGAATACCGACTCGTCGAGGTTCTCTATAAAACGAAAGTTTTTTTTTTAATTACAGAAGAAATAACGTTTTATATCACATAAAAGTAATGCTTTATGAGGTTGAATCGTAGGGGAGCTAAATTTGAAGGCTTTTCTGATGGTACATCGCCTGAACTTCTACAACACATATATTTGCTTCCAAGGACTGAAAACTCCAATGTTTTAAGTGTCTGTTGCAGGAGAAAAATGTAAAATGCTGCTACATTATGTGCCGTTAATTTCTTTTGGAGGTTCCTCTGTTATTTTACTTGACACATTTCTAGTTAGTCAATGGATGATCACTTTTTTTTTATAACTTAAATTTAAGTCCGCCTTTCATTGAAACAAGAACATTTGCGGAGATGAATTTAAGTTTAAAACTTAAATTAGGAAATAAAATCGAGTTTAAAGTGAGCCTCAGTGTTAAAGAGCTTTTTCTATTTGTTAAATGCTCGTTAAAGAGAGGCTTTAACGCACGTTTTGTTTTACCAGTTACTGAATGTTTATTCAAACTGCAGTTGGCTGTTTTGAATATTCAAATTGAAGAATACATTAGGAAGAAGACAGTTTCACCCTAAAATCGTCTGTTGGCTTAACTCTAATGGTGTCATTGTTTCGAACCATTAAAAAAGCTGGTTCATGCATATCATGCCCGACAAATATTTGCCGAGAGTAAAAACTCTTTCCTTTCGCCAGGAAATCCAGGAACTGTTGATTCAGAAAACATTTGCTAACTCATTCCAGCTCGTGCTCCTCCAAACGATCACGAAAAGGCGTTTTCCCTGCAAACGGATTGTATGCAGGGCAAGCCTGCCCTTGTTAGAAAAGTAGCAGCTTCGAGCAAATGTTCAAATCACTAAACCGTGACAAAGCTTCCATGCTGAACGAACAAATGTGTTCTTCGCTCTGAGGCCTTTATGGGATTACAGTTCAGCAGATGTCTTGGGGAAGAGTGCATATCAAATACTGAGAAAAATGTTTGATGTCTGATATTCGATATCTAATTGCCAGGCTATGTGTTTGAGTTGTACATAGATTAAAAACTAGAAATTTGTTTATGTTTCATCATGCTATCAATAATTTTGTCGTTTTTTGAGACTTTTGATAAGGCACTTAGAAATATTATTTCTGTCTGTCTTATGACTTAAGTTTAAATTTTAAGTTAAAAATTGAATTCGATTTTAACCTAACCTCACTCTAAAAGAAGACACACAAGAAACAGTAAATAGGGAAACCAAAGTAAACAAAGGAGAGTCAAATGTTGTGAGAAAATCTCACAAAAATGAAATATATTATTTTCGAATTATAGTCGACCGGTGTTAGTAATACAATGTATAGTTTTTCGAAATGATTCCGATACATAAAAAGTTGTTTTCATCGACATAATTATAGTGTGGCTTTTAATTACGTATCCTTTAACGTTGTATAATTTATTTGAAGATTGTAAATCATATGTTATATTTCCTTTCGATCAAAATAATAATAATAAATATAGTCAAAAACGTTTGAAAATTCTTTGAAAACATTTACACAACTAGGAAAAGTACTTTTTTTTAATGCAAGATAATGTAAATAACTTATGTTATATTTATGTGAGATTTAATTTCAAAATTTTTAAATTTCCATTCTAAAAGTGACCTTCTCCACCCACCCAAACTTCCAGTTATTTCTCAAAGGAAATAACTGGAATTAAATTAGTAACTCCAGTTATTTCTTAAAGGAAATAAGTGCAAAACCGGAAAAAATATTTTGAATCATATTTTTCAGCCAATTAGCTGGTTCTCACACTAGCTGACAATTTATGCCTATAGTGTTTTTGACCTACTAGATGTAAGAACTTGAACTTTTAACCTTCTTCCACGAGCAGCTTTGCATTTTGCTTTCATTACACAGTTTTTTCAACATTATCAGTAAAAACGAGAACAGCTTTGTATAATATAAAAATCTATCGATAGGCAAATACTTTATCAGTTCCGAAAATACATTTCTATATAATGATCAAGGGAACTTGTCAAATATTCCTTTGTATAAAAAACTTCAACGTGCGGATAATGCGTATGCAATAGCGTATGATGTTTGCTACAAATATGGCTAAAAATTTTAGTAACGATAATTTTAAAGCAAAGCGAAAAAATTATGCAATTTAAAAGAAGGAAATATATGAGGAAAGCAGTTTTTTTTCTTATTTTTTGTCTTTACTTTTACACATGGTAAAATTATTCTCACTTACTAGGTAAAAATATCAAGTATGATTAGTTGCTATCGATTATGAATGCTGCAGATACTAATAGAAAAGAATTGTAACATAGTTTTAACAATAGCATTAAGCTAATTCATAAGAATTTACCTAACAAACGAATTTCAATTTAAGAATTTTTTCAATGGTAACATGAGTTAATACTATTTTAAAGTATGTTTTACTTTACGACTGTTCGGGTGGTTTGATACAATAATCAGCAATAATCAAAAGCTATTTTTTCACCCAAATGTTAGACGCTCATAAATAAAATGACTTTTAAAAGTTTAAAAATAACTGCCATATATGTGACACAGAAATCATTACTGTTTATCTGTCTTCTTCCGATTAACAGTATTTGAGGAATGTAATACCATAGGAAGGTAGGGAAAAACTGCCATTGTCAAAGTGTTTGTGCGTATGATTTATGAGTTATTTCATAAATTATAGATATCAATCTATCATCTAAATGTCATCAATACCGATTATTCAACTTTGAAGTCAATATTTGTCCCCCGGCGATATAAAACGTTAATGATACTGATTTTCTCTTCAAGTGACTTTCCTTAGAATTAATCCTAATAGTTTCACCACCAAACAGATGACAATATTTTGCAAACATCCATTTTCGGTCTAAACTTTCAAATTTGAGGCTCAGGGACAATTAGATATCCAACTATTGAGGACTCTTAGTAAATTCGAGATTATTATGGACATTTTACCTCAAGGTCTTCAAGGTATGTCATGAAGACCGGCCGGTGTTACTTGAAAAGACGGCCAATTACTATACACCTAGACATCCATAATCTTAAAAGTCTCTGTTGCTAAAAATTATAGGCACATTTTCTTTTCTGCTCTTTTTCTTTTGAACTATTCTTACAGGAAAGAACTAGGTTCTAAACACAACGCATTCACTACTAGTACTTATTACTATTGTTATTTAGGAAAAAAATTTAATGTGCACTTCTAATGCATGAATTATGTCACAAGGTCTCACATTATGTAGCTCGTTTGCACTAATTATGTAAAGTTATTAAGTGAGAATTATTTTACCATGAGAAGGTCAGAAGATTATTTCTTTCTTGCATGACAGTCACAGCGCTCACACTAGGAGACTAGCATATCATAAGGACCTCTTGCTGAGAAATGTGTTCATGGCTGCCATCTTTTTCTGAAAGGGAAAAAAAACGAATCCATAAAGGATATTTATTGCTTATTTATTTATTTATTATTATTTTTTTTGAGTTTCTTAAGTTGTTTTTAGTAATCTCTGTGTGCGTTGTATTTCTTTTACTCTTCTATTAGTTCCCGTATTAAATCCCATATTTCAGTTTTTACGCATTTCGTTGCTACTGCGCTAGTTCTTCTTAAGCTTTGTCTGATTAAAAAAAATTTGACCAGTTTAATTTTAACTACTTTATTTAATAAGTTTTTGAAGTTTGAACCATTTAATGTACAGATTTAATATCCTTACTTTCGTAAATGACCTCTGCATTTAATTTCCAAACTAACCGTCGGGTCACGATAGTTTTAACCCGAAATTATTGTATTTATGTAGCCTCTATATCCATACCGCAAAAAAATTTTAAATAAAGAAGTCAACGAACTACGATAAAGAAAGATCCAAACTTAGACGCAATGATTTGCATTCTTTGAATATATTTTTCAAATACAGCTTCACACCTTACATGCATAATAAGGATAAATTATTTCCTGACCTTACATGTATAATAGGGATAAATTATTTCCCGAACTAGAGCGGCATCACAAAAGAAAAAGACATTCACAATATTGTCATGCTGTGTGTCAAAAAACAGATAAAGTCCGTGCTCCAATTTTCACTTTCATCGCTCCCTTTATATACTTTTATGCGTGTCACAAAATATAAGGCAGTCGAACAGCGTTTTTTCTAACTTCAATTTTAATGAAAATATAATATTGCATTGTCCTTGATATTTATGGGACTCATGAATACCTGGAGGTTGGAAACAATAGAATTGACAATGGAAGATGGGTGGTTGAGCACGAAATGACTGAATGTATATAAAAAAGCTCGTTGTGGATACATCCACCATTTGTGTTATTCACAATTGATTGGGTAAAATAAATTGGATAATCTAGGCAAAAGTTTTTCTATTGCAATTGTTTTCACAGCTTAGAACATAGAAAATATAATTTGACAGACTTTGTGACAAATGTGTAATTTGGGAAGGATAGTTGAAGGGAAAATATATTCCTGTTAGCGTGAAGTTTCATTTCATTTTTTATATGTAGTTAATTTATTAACTTATTCGACAGACTTTGTGACAAATGTGTAATTTGTGAAGGATATTTGAAGGGAAAATATATTCCTGTTAGCGTGAAGTTTCATTTAATTTTTTGATATGTAGTTAATTTATTAACTTATTTATTTTGTGAAGGAATTGGAAAGAAATTCAATTATGGTCTTTAATCTTCAAATTTTATTATTATGGCAGAAATAAAAATAATCATATATCCCTCCTTACTTTTGGATTTGAAGACTGATAACTTAGGTAATTTAAAAACATTCAATATATCGGGGTAGATATACAATTTACTTTTTTTACTAAAATATGCTACGTTGTTTTGATATGAAGAAAATTTAACTTTGGGAGTGCTCCGTAAATGCCAGTTGATACCTTTAAATGAAAGAGAGAGAGAGAGAGAGAGAGAGAGAAGAAAAAAAATCTTGATCACCTGATTGAATTTTAAGCATTGGAAAAGAGGTGGATTCCTTTAATTAAAAAATTCAAAGACATTTCCCTCTTTAAAATGGGGCAAATTGTTTTTCCCTAAGTTACTTGTTTATTTATTTAGATTTTCTTCAAACCTACCAAGTGATTTTGTTTTGTATTTAAAATACCGAAAGAAAAAGTTAGAGACTTCCGCATTAGCGTATGATTTTTGCTACGAATATGCCTAAAAATTTTAGTAACGATATTTTAAAAGCAAAGTGAAAAACGTATGCAATTTAAAAGAAGAAAATATATGAAGAAAGCAGTTTTTTTTCTTATTTTTCGTCCTTACTTTTATACATGGTAAAATTATTCTCACTTATTAGGTAAAAATTTCAAGTATGATTGGTTGCTATCAATAATGAGTGATACAGAAACTAATATAAAATTGAAACTTGTAACATAGTTTTAACACTAACGTTTAACTAGCAAACGAATTTCAATTTAACAATTCTGACAATGGTAAAGTGAGCTAATATTTTAAAGTATGTTTTATTTACGGCTGTTCGGGTGATTTAATGTGCTTTACAGCAATATTCAAATGTTATTTTTAGCAGCAAAATTTTGAAACTAACTTTATCAAACTATTTGTGTTCATAGTTTTAACAGTTTCTCATCAATTTAAATCTCATCAAACTAAATTTGAAAAGAACCGAGAGATCATTCCTTGTGAAAAAAGCATAAAGTCAAAGTCTATTTATACGAATTGAATTTATCGAAGCATATTTGTTTTCTCAAAATGCAGTTACGTTATTGGGACTAAAATAGCTGGTGAGTAGAGCCCGGATTTATCGAAGCATATTTGTTTTCTCAAAATGCAGTTCCGTTATTGGGACTAAAATAGCTGGTGAGTAGAGCCCGGATTTATCGAAGCATATTTGTTTTCTCAAAATGCAGTTCCGTTATTGGGACTAAAATAGCTGGTGAGTAGAGCCCGGATTTATCGAAGCATATTTGTTTTCTCAAAATGCAGTTACGTTATTGGGACTAAAATAGCTGGTGAGTAGAGCCCGGATTTACATGTGCTAAATTATCATTAAAATATGCATGTAAATATGACTTAAAAACACTTTAATATGCATTAATTTTTTAACCTATATACGAAAATAGGACTAGCATTCAATATTTGCATTTCGGTTTCAAGGCGATAAATACATTTTAAAACAATTACCCACGCAGAAAATGGTATGCACATGAATTACTTTCATTGTAATAGATCACAATTTCATCATGAAGATTTTCTGTAAGTAAGACATTGCCTTTTCCGATTTTATATCATTTCTGTAGATGAAAATCTTTTCAGCTTCTTCTTATTGGTCAGTATTTGAAGTATTTAGCTTTGTCCTGTGAAATACCAGTAGGTAGACTTATGCCCTCAAGGTTCAGAAAGTTATAGAGAACATACAATTTAAGATTATCTTTTTGTTTTCCCCATCTAAAATATAGTTTCACTTTTCCTCGAGTTTTCCTTTTTTCCGCAAGTAATACAACACATTGCATTTCAATTTTTGTTGTCGAATCTCTTCCATGACCGGAAATCGGACTCGTCATGCGCATACTTTTGTAACTTTTCATTTTAGGCTTATTTATACGTGAAAATTTGAATAACTATTTCCAAAAAATGGAGTTGCAATTTCGCAATTCAAAAATCTCTATGAGTGCTTGTTTTAGCTGAAAAGCACATTAATATGCATTTATTTAGAAATTAGACGTTTTTATGAATTTATATGAAGTAATGCCAAAAGAAGACAAAATATGCAATTGCATATACACATATGAATTTCCATATAATACGGACTCTACTGATGAGAAATAAACGATATGATACGTGAAGTTAGTATGTATTTCCTTCACATAATTTTTTTTTTTTTTTAAAGATTCAGTTTTTCATTTAGCATTATATTATAAATAATAGAATGCTAGACGGAAGTGTTCAATAAGCCAGCCTTGGAAAGTTTTTAATTAATTTAATTAAACATGTCCTTATAAGAGCAAATATCCATTCATCAGCTTAACTGACGCGTCTAGACCATAATTGAGAAATACTGCGACCGCACAGCTTGAAAGTGAGAAAATATTCGTGGGGCATCCTTTTTAATTTGTCACAATCAGCTCATCTTTTTTTAAAGTTAGTAAAGAAAGTCTGTAGTGAAAGGTTAAATTCCAGCTGTCGGCACTATATAGAACAGGATTATGTGCGTCTTATTAGTTTCAAACAAATTTTAATTCAATTATTTCATTTTTCTTTTAAAAATGCAAAAAAGAAAACATGCATGTTTTTACATCTTTTTAGATGTGAAGTCCTCGTAAAAGTCAAAGGTTGTTGAATATTTTACTTTAGGTATAGTTTTATTTCCCCAATTCGTTCAAAAGTCGTGGAAGCAGAAACACTATGAAATGTCTTCGACTTGTATAGTATATATATATATATATAATTTACTGTTGAAATCCGAAAAAAGTAATAGGAATTTTTTGTTTTATCCAACTTTAAATCTTTGGATAAAACTTTAAAAACGAAAACAAAAATGAATTATGCTAGTATAAATAAATAAAAAGTAAATGAATACAAATGAAATAATAAATTTAAAAAATGTCTATCGTTTGATGAAGACTAAGAATCTGCAGAATTGAGTCGATAGACGATTGCTATTTAAAGTAAATGAATACAAATGAAATAATAAATTTAAAAAATGTCTATCGTTTGATGAAGACTAAGAATCTACAGAATTGAGTCGATAGAAGATTACTATTTATGCGTTTATTAGTTAAAAATAAAATGGCTGAAATATGTTTAACGTTTAAAAAGATGTCCATTATACATTCTTTGATCATTTGATCAAGAATATTTTGAACTCAATGAAATAAAACTTAAACGGCGATGCCAAATTAAGAATCCAAAAGTGATGCAATAAAAAGTTTGCTAACACTAAAGTATTTCCAAACATTATAGAGCTAGAGTTAATGGCATTCCTGATCAAGATGCTTTAAGATAAACGGTTTCAGCATACGAAGAATGCTTAACGGACTGTCAAAAAGAAATTTCGAAACTCTGAAGAAGTCATGTGTGTAAAAAAGGGGGGAAAATCTCAGCAATAAAACAAGAAGAATAGTTTCGCAACAAAGTATCCGAGTTCACAACATGTCCTGAGGGTTTAACAATCACGAACGACACTTCTTGGTGAACGGATGGAAAACCAACACATCTACCGTTTTCAAGTACCTTACTTTGTTAGCTATTGGCTACAGGGTCAATAACAATGATTTTTGCACAGAATCGGGGGCTTCGTCTTCAAAACGTGAGGATCATAGTTCAACTTGGTCAGCCAAAGAACTTCCGTTAACAAATGCATCGGCACCTGCATTATTTATGGCTTGAACTTTAAAAGGTCAATTTCCAGTTTAACTTCATACTAATATCTTTATGCATTCAGATCAGTCCCGCACTAGCAAAAATAGTAGTTCATAACTAATGATTGTTTCGTCTTTGTTTGCCTGCTTATCTTTTCTTCGCACGTGCAAAATATGTTTGCATTTAAAAACAAATTTGACTTCATTAAAATAACTTCTTTGTAAGTGCCATGTTTCACTCTTGAGTCATTGGCGATTCAAATTCTACTACCCCTGCCAATGACTAATGGTGAATAACTCTAATTATTTTAAAGATTAGTCACTTTTTAATTGCCAGAATTCAATGGCGTAATTATTGCATTACCTGTTTTCGCGATTTTAATAATTATTAATATTTCGTGTGAATGGTATTTTGTAATATTTCAACTAAAATTACAATAGACTGAAAAATATTTAAAACGTGACGAAAGTATTATATTTCTTGTAGAAAAAATTAATGTGTAATTAATAATTGTGAAAACTTAATTTTACCAGCAATTAGTTCTCTAACATAAAATCTAACTTTTGCATATTCCTAAATTTAAAATATATGATATTACTTTCATTGGATGCTCGAATACAATTGATTGAAATTATTGAAACTTAGACATTTCTTATATCTCTGCGTTTTTTTACGAGTATAATCTAGTTTTAAAAAAAATAGAAAAAATATCAATGAAAATGGAAATAAATTTCTCAGTAGAATTGATTTTGACGAAGACAAGGAATGGAGTAAATAAGCAATTTAATTCAGTAAATTCAAAGCGCTTTATTTTTGACACAAAATAAAGAAGCTACAAACAATTGTATTTTTATAAAAATAATGATTAAATTGTGATTATTTAATTTTTATTCTCATTCTAAATTGTTGATATTTTTTATTGCGAAAATTTAAGCGACGGACATTTTCTTATGGAATAAATGATAGTATTTTCAATATTATTAGCCTAAAATTAGTGGACTTTGTAAAGTATTGTGTAAAATGTTTTGCTATTTTATTAGTTTTTTAAATTTTATTATTTTTTATTACCACCTTTTCAGTTTCAATAGATTATCTGGAGGGAAATTTTTGCTGTAATCTAGTGCAATAATTTGTTTCTTCTTCGTTTGTTACGCTTAGATATTTAAAGAAAAGCGCTGGAATTTAAAAGGCTCCGTAAAAATAATAATAAGTTAGAATTTATTGAAATATAATGCCTAACGCTTCGACAGAATGCATTTGATATCATTTTTTACGTGAAATAATATTATTATTTTTCCAGAAAAGAGACACGTTTTGTATTCAGAAAAATGTTTTACTGTGACAAAAAATATAAGAAGTAATTTGGTGTCTAAGCCAATTGAAAGAGAAATACACAACTGATATTAGAAAATCGATGTTGGTATAGGAAAAGTAGGCTCGTTTCTTTCTGGACAAAACTATTGTTGATTTTTTTTTTCATTTCAAAGTTTCTACTTAGAACGACATTCATCTCGGAAAAGCATTGTGCTGTTAACATAATGCATGCTTATCTTGTGTCTTTTCAGTTTAACATTAATTGTTAAAAGATGTCTCTATTCAATTTCAGTTTAAAAAGTCGAAAATCTACGAATTCTTCACTACTTTCTAAGAACCAATGTACAATTTGCAATTTATGTCATTTCAAGGACAAAAAAATATATCTGCTGCCTTTATTTCAAAATAAATTATAATTGCGCCATGACAGTGGAGGAATAAACATTTTTTTCGTATTATTGCCAATTAAATAATGTATTTCATAAGTTTAGACTCTTGGGGTATATGTATCAATGATTTTAAAGAGTTTCATTTGTTTAGTTTGTTCACAAAGTTATTACACTTTTTATATTTTAGATTTAAAAAAATATCTGCTGCCTTTATTTCAAAATAAATTATTATTGCACCATGACAGAGGAGGAATAAAAAAATTTTCATATTAATTGCCAATTAAATAATGTATTTCATAAGTTTAGACACTTGGGTATATGTATCAAGGATTTTAAAGAGTTTAATTTGCTTAGTTTGTTCACAAAGTTATTACACGATTTAGATTTTATATTTATATTTTTAATTTTACTTCTCAATTTTAATTGTAGAAGTTTTTTTCTAAACGTTATTGATTAAAATAAACAACAAGAACTATTGAACAATTGATTGTGCACTTATAAAGCTTTTTCTTTCCTGATACAAATAATCAAAACTAAAATGTATCAAAAATTTAAAATTCAAGTCCATGCACCATCATAGTGCATAGAAGACTTTCTCAAAATATTTAAGTATATTTATGGAAGTTCAGCTGCACACATTGGCAGTTAGATGGTACTTGTACAGTCTCCAGAGTCCATTATGTATAAATTGAATAATTAAAGTAAGTAAAGCGCAAATTATTTTTAAAAATACCTGCTGACATAATTTGACAATCAGTGCTTTATTTTCGTTAATTGTTCATTATATTCCCATTTTAGTACAAAAAGTTTTTTAATTACTTTTCATAAGGGTCATCCGCAATTTCTGAAGCTTTCACGGTATTTCTCAAATCCTCCAGCTGTTAAATTTTCAGTTCGTGTTACAATGATTATTTTCCTTAGAAGAGGTAAAATTTACTGTCAACAAGATTGTTCCACCAGAGTTCCTTTCAATTGTAACTGACAATCATGACGTTAATTAAACCTCACCTATAAACCCTGTTTGAAATATCTTCAAAAATAAATAATTTTTATTTTACTTTATCTGACCTAGTAGTTTTTTATAGCCTACAGCAAAGAACCGCCAACGCATTTCACTCAATATGGTCGACTCTTGTTGATTTAAAAACAAACCATCCTGTTAAACCTGATCAACTTAAAGATCCTGGTTTGCCTTTCTTTTGGAGGATATTATGCAATGAAGCACCGGGATTCGATCGTTAAATTTAATCGACAGAGCAAATCGTTAAACTTATTTAACCTGTTATTAGAATTTAATTTATCTACGTTATTTTTAGTATATCCTTTACTTGATGATACATTATTCACATTACACAGTTTGAAGAACATCTCGTTGGCTTGCATACAAAAACATGTATATTTTTTAAAGCTACAATGTAAACGCAATGTACCATTAAAATAAAAACAGCATATTTTAAGCCAATTAGCATGTACGGTTACCCATAAATATCTGACTTCAGTGTTTCCCAAATCAGATCGAGTCCAATCATCATTTTTAAAAAAATGTAACTGAGTTTGAAATATACTTACATTACCTGATTGCTAATGAATGCAGAAACGTCAAGAACTTGATACATTGTACGCCATAATTTTCGCCTATAGTTATTTCTTACTTCGTTTTATTATTTGCAGTTTTTAAAGGTTTTTTTTTTTTTACCCTTCATATATTTTTAAAAATAAATAAAACATATTTGTGGACAATTCTGTTATTATAATAATTTAACCTTCTTCATTTGGATGTTTTGCATCTAGAAGCTCCCTGTCGCATTGAAAAAGGGATTCCAAGCAATCCCGAAACATATGTCTGCGTTTTAATGCTCGTTCGTGCTTTAAATTAACGTGACATTATATTTCTATTACAATTCTGTTATTACTCAGCGAAACTTCTATGCCGAATAACTTAGTTTCATCGTTTCTCCAACAGAAAGTTTAAATATTATGAATTTTATACATATATAATCGTACAGTATCGGTATAAAGTAAAATTCTGTTTCAAAATTTCACTCATATTCAAAATTAAGAGAAATTGCCTACTTAGTCGAATTTCATGTAAAGACCTGAACAAAATATTAAACCAGTTTCAGGACAAAGATGCAAATCTTGTACGTTGAATACGTAAGCGTACATATGAGTGAGGACGGAGCCAGGAAAGGAAACAGACCTTATAAGCGCACGATTTTACAAAAGAAAAAAAAGAAAAACAAATGGTGATTTGCTTCAAAGAGTCCCTTTTTTACTTTCTTTCGTTTTCTTTTTTTTTTTTTTTTTTGATTACTGCATTAACATCGGAAGTTTTGGGGTGATAGTTTGTTTCGAAATAGTCAAAGTGACTTCAGAACAAGTAGCATTTTTGTGACCCTTCAAACACAGGAAATATTAAGTAATTCGCCCATTTTTGGTACTTTCTACTGAGAAAAGCAGCCATATTCTTTGTCCACCGTTAAACAACTGCTTTTAGATCAGCACCCTTCGACATCGACAAGAAATACAATAATAACCAAATGGCAAATCACTGCTGCAAAAAAATCCTTTTATCAAAATTAAACGTCACTCTCAAAGCGGTCTTCAATGCATTATCGTAATGACATTTTTATTGAAATTGACGTGTCGTCAATCTTGAATCTTGTTACATGGCTATTTTGCCAGATGAAAATGATGAAATTCTTGTATAACGACTGCATCCAAATTAAAATTTAAATCCACGAATTCTTCACTCCTTTCTAAGAACCAATGTACAATTTATGGCATTTCAAGGACAAGAAGAAAAAAACCCCTGCTGCCTTTATTTCAAAATAAATTATAATTGCACCATTAAAGTGGGGGAAAAACATTTTTATTACAACGTTTTTCTTAACTCGCTTTCTTGTCTGTCCGTGGAATTTTGCAATCGAATTTTCGACCATTTCCCGATAAGCTATTGTTCTGAAACTTTACATATAGCTCAGAACCAGATGACAATGCAATATTATACCACTTTTATCATGATTTGATAAGTTTCTGAAGTATTTCCAATAAAATTAAATATGGCGATTAGTTCCGAAAATTGCCACCAAAATTCAGTAGCGGCCCTGCGATCGTCAAAAATTCTTTTCTACTTTTTTAAGGCGCAAGAGAAACTTTGTTTTTTATTAAAAAATTTATAAATTATATTTTTTTTCATATTAATTCTCCATCTACTCACAGTTGTGCATTTTAGCGACTTTGAAATCTAGGATGCCACCACGTGTCCACTCTTGGAAATTCCTAATAAATAATTACTTCGACAAATCTAACGCTGCTTGGCAAACTTGTTCATTTCAAATTTGGGCAGTACAACGTTGGATTTGATAAGATATACAGCCGACGCAAAGATAATCATTTCAAGTTGATAAATGTATAGCTCTCTTTACATCATCGTTTCTCAACTTGGTGGCAGCCACCCCTAAATGATTCGCGCTCAGTAATAATCGCGAGTTGACCAAAGAAAAAAAAGTAGGAAATATCATTCCTAAAAAAAATATCTTAAATTATAAGATCCACTCGTCTTTTCATCCGGTTCAGAACAAATTAGATGAAAAAATATCTGAAAGATTTGTAATGTTACATATCCATCCATATATGAAGCATATTTATATGATGTTCTTGCCATTACGCCCTATCCTCCCGAGACCCTATTCAATTCGAAAATTTTAAGCAAAAATAATTTCATTCAGAAATTAAGATTTCTTTTAACATTCGAAAAATATGGAAGTTCAAATCCTGGTTAGGACATCCATTTTTCAAGAATCCTAGCGTAAAAGTTAGTTTATTAAATTGAAGTACAGTAAAGCACCGTTTATACGTTTTTCAAGGGACCGAGCGAAAAAAACGTATAAATGAAAAAACGTATAAACGAAAATCACAAAATAAAACGAACATTTTCGTAATAGAAAACAAAACAGTAACTTAAAATATTATGAAAAGTAAATAATGAGTACTTTTAATAATACATTGAATTACAATCACTACGTTTCATATTCATGCAGTATGTACATCCACATTAAAAATGTTCTTTGGTTCATATTCTTTTAGCAGTTCTGGCAATTGGTTTTGAATCCAATCATCCACTGTTTCACAATCAACATCTCCTGACTCTCCACTTACAGTTTTGCCTGTTATGCCGTGTTTTAACTTAAATTTATGAAGCCATCCCGAGGAAAATGATGCATCGCGTTCTACATTTAACTTCTTCGAAATTTCTTTTGCATTCTCCATAAGCAAAGGACCACTGATGGGAAATTTTGCACTACGACACTGATTAAACCACTGTAAAAGCACTTTCTCTACATCCGAAAATTTTCCGCTTTGAACTCGAAGTTTTTTTGAAGCACTAGCACCACTTTGATTATAAGTTTCCTCGATGATCTTACGCTTATAAATTATGGTGCTTAAAGTTGAAACTGGTAAACCTAATTTTTTGGCTAGGTCAACTCTTTTTAAATGTTGGTTTTCATTCGCTTGTTTTAAATGCACATTTTTTCTTTCAGAGACAGAAGTTTTCTACTACGCGAGCTCGAAGCCATCGTGAATGCTAGTGAACGATAGATCCCAGAATTTTATAAAGTTGGTAGGAGCAGTGTTGCTGGGTTGCCATAAAGTCCCCAGGCTACTTACTGAAATTTAAGGGCGCCTGCCGTGGCAACACTGGTAGGAGAGGAAGAGCGCTTGTCACCTGCTATTTCTAGGTAGCACCACAATCAGAATGCTTTTATCTGTGAATTTAGGATATTCGCATTCTTCCGGGGTATGTCTTTTGTTCATTTAGGCAGGTGCGTGACCACCGTAAGTGGTCACAGCAGGTGTGGGTCAAGGTCAAATGGGATTTCTAAACTGGACAATCGCTAGCGTATAATCACGTTAAAATGTGCGTTTTTTCTTTGACTTGGGGAGAAAAAAAAACGTATAAATGAAATGTGCAATTTCAGGAAAACGTATAAACGAAATTATTTAACATTAATTTGTATGAGGTTTCGCCGGGGCCGTTCAAAAAAACGTATAAATGATAAAAACGTATAAACGAGAAACGTATAAACGGTGCTCCACTGTAGTTCAAATAGTTGATGAATTAATGCAAAAAAAAAAAAAAAAACAACTTTTTTAATGCATGTTTTTGATTCATAAGTACTATTTTACCACGTTTGTAATTACATAATTTATTTCGCTCCGTAAAAAGCATTTTTTCTGAAATCAATATAAGCAGCACAAACTGTCATTCAATATCCTCTTCAATAAGCATTTATCTTAAGAGAGTTTTACTAATGATTTCGTAATTACTAGAATCAAAATCAATTGTCTATTGCAATAATATCTTTCTGAGTCAAAAGTTCCCTCACACACCTTCACCCCTTCAGTGAAACAATCACAGAAATCGTATTTCTAGTAGAAATGTCATCAAGTATCGTGTCTTTAACATCCTTATTCTTGTGTCTTTCATTTACATGTTTGCTTTATTATTTTTTTCTAAACGATCTTAACGTTTTGTCTTCCTTCATTCCTGACCTAGTGAGTGCCTGCGGCTATCCCGGATCTCCAGCCCATGCAAGCATAGGATTTTCTTCTGAGGTCATCGGCCCAGGCACTGTGGCAGCTTATACCTGCGATAGTGGCTTTGAACTACTGGGACCAGCTCGAAGAGTGTGTGCTGCCAACGGCACATGGATACCGCTAGGCATCCCTTTCTGTGGTGAGCAAGAGTTTTATTTTTCGTGTTTTGAATGCACCGCGCTCTGACGTCATGCTTGCCGGGGAGGTCACGTGGTCAAGACTCGCTTATAAGCTATCTGTGTTACAGGGATATACAAAGGGTTTTGTTTCTGTTTTTTATAATTGCTTTGATTAGTTTTGACTGGGCAATGTGTGTTACAGGATCTGTGCCAAATACGGTTTCAGTCAAAAACTTCCGGTGAAGTTTCATGAGCAATAATTACCGCTCAAGATAAATACAGCTGAAAATATATAGGTTACAGTCAGTATTTACATAATAATGGATTTATATGCATATTTTTCCAATGTGTTGTAAATATTAAAAGCTTATTATGCATATTGTCCATTTGATATATTCAGCTCAAGATTAACACATTTAACTCTAATTGAGCAACCATTTAATTGAAACAGTGGACAGCTTGACATTCAAAGTGGATAAAGAACCAGAAGACCTATATAAAATGAACTTATTTAATCAAAAATTAATTTATATTTTGTTGAATAAAAAAATTATTGTTCAGAAGGAAGGTTGCAAAGTTCGTCCCCCCCCCCCCCTTCAATAAAGAATCATAACCAAGCACAAACAGAAATCTTACTATTTAAACCCAGAAACACAAATACAACTCTATACTGTGCAGGTGTTTTTAGAGCTTCAAAACACTAATCTCGTAATACTTCTTTAAACAAATTCATAATTAGGAAGCATGAATACTTTATAAAGTGCGCAATAAACAGGTTACACTATTTCTTCTGTTTTGGATAAAACATTTTCTAAATGAGTTTTCCTCAACTACTATATTTTCAAATGCCTCGTTCATTTATTTACTTTTTTTTTTAACATAAAACAGCTATGCGTTACTCCATACACGTCTTAATTGAAAATACTACATAGCTAATGGATATATTTTCAAAAAAATCTGTCTCCCGAAAACTTAGTTTTGCTGTTGACGGAAAGATGTTTTAATTTTGAATTAACGATCTTTAACTTCTCTCGAATTAACTAACAAACAAAACAAATCTAAACAAAACAAAGTGTAGATACAAGTTTGTTGGTCTTTTGGAAGATCAAGAGGATTGCAAAAGAATTCAACAATAAGTTACAAAAGTAAAGAATATTTTGTAGCAACGAAGTATAAGTGCGCTGGATATCCTTGAGATGCTTTAAAGTTTCCCTGCTATTCCATTTGCCACGCAATGATACTTTCGAAAAATCAGTGTCACATACACCAGTTTTTCCAACTTTTAACCTATTACATTATTTTTGCGTATTCTAAAAGATATTCTTTTATTTATACCCTTTTTCAGATTTCTCTAGAAAATTACAATATGTTTTATCCATTTTCAAACGTCATTGCGCGTTAAATTATAGGACTGGTTCCCAGCAAAACATTTCGGCATACCGCATAATCTAAAAATATCATAATGTCTAGTGACACACAGGCGAGAAAAACCGCTGTAAACAGCGGCTTTTCTCGCGCGTTATTTTTAAAGCATAATGACACACGAGCAAAAAAATTCGCAGCAGAGTAAAATCGCAGCGCGAGATAGCGCTTCACGTGTGTCAGCTTCATAACATCTACAGCCTTCGTCAGACAGTGGCGGGAAATCTCGCGCGAGAAAAGCCGACATATGTCACTACCTTAACTCGGACCATCAAAATAAAAAAACCTTTTTTCCCAAAGACTGGGAGTAGAAGTGAAAGGAAATAAGCTTTAAAAACAGAAATATACCTAAGTATTCCTTAATTTTTAAATTATTTACAAAAAAGCTGAATTTTTACAGCTTTACTTTTACCAAATCACGAATTTATGTTCTCATTATTTTAAGGTGGCACATAGTACCCCCTTTTCCCAATAGAATCGGAGTACAATAATATCGTCCCTTGTAAAAAATTAAATCACTCCTTGTGTCGTTAGGTTAAATCTAGTTTCGAAAATATAATTTATACCCCTTACCGACAATGAGCCATTATTAGTAGTGATTACTTGTAAATCAATATGAACGGACACTTGTTGGGATCTACAGAATTATATAATCTACTAAAGAAGACATGAAGACATTATTTAAGGCTATTTTACGAAATATGGTTTTTTAAATGTGTTTTTTTTTATGTTTCCATTAAAAAACGGTTTTAATCATTGTTTATGAAAATTAGTCTTTTAATAATACCAAATTTATCAAAACGAAAATGTATTATAAAGCAGCGGCGATTGTGCTACGTCTTTCAAAGCATGACTTGAGAAGTCCAGAAATTACTTTTGTGTCAAATTTGGGGTCAAAGACACTCAATGCTCTTTACAAATACCATTTTCATTCCTCTAAATACTTTTTTATTCTACTGCTAGAATGCATAAAAATAAGCTTTAACTCCTAAGAATTTGCATATAAATCGAGGAAAATCCACATACACAACCATTTAAATTTCAGCTAAATAACCTATGGTGAGAAAAAAAGTATGTAGCGTTGGATCATTGAGGTCGGCTTGTGAAATTAACTGTGAAGTTTTATAGACCAAATGGAATGCTTCGCATGTGGGTTAAACGTCAATATTTCGAGAGTAATAAAAACTGTTTTGGCATTTGGGAGCTAAATCTGAATGAAGTTTCTTTTCCCATAATTATACGGCTCTCTATCAGAGAAAAGGATATGAGAAACGCATTAAGAATTTCTTCTCAAAATAGAAGGAGGTTTAAGAAACTGAATATATTTTTTGGAAGTTCAATCTTTATTGTCGTTTTTTAAGTCTGTGTACTTTTTTCCTTTTAGAAATTTTTTGAGTATTTTTTCATCATTCAGTTGCAATATGTATTTCCCTTCATTGCATGAGCAAGTTGGGCAAAGACAGCTGTCTCAATTTGTTAAATAATACAATTTGGGGTCGATCTTAACATAACTATTTAAAATTCAACTTAACCTTTAGACGCATTGAAACAATTTTATCAAGTTCCATTTGACAAAGAATGACCGATATGTTATACTTTTATAGAGGAATTATAGGTTGATATAATATATAATAGGTTGAGGAATTATAATTGATATATTGACAAAATTAAAATTTAATTTATTCTTCGTACGATTCTGTTTGTATGTTTTAAACTATTTTTTTGGCTTTTCTTGGAAATTTCTCTCATTGTTAACTTTAAAGAGCATTGAAGTGTTTTAGTAATTACTGTATAAATTACAAATAAAAATGTTAATGATTAAAAGACGAAATTAAAAGCCCTTAAACGTTAGAAATTTTCACTAAAAAATAACAGCTTGAAGTTGGTAACTGGATTAGCTACGAAAAACCATAGAAAATACAGTGCTGTAAATACAATGTTTTTAACACGCAAAACCGAAAAACTCGTAAAAAAGTATTATATACCGAAGCTTACTGTATGTCTACGTTTTTGCGCAACTTAATATAGCTGCCAGATAAAACTGCTATTTTTACGGGATAGTTGTTAGAATTCAAACGAAATCGAATTATATTCATTTGCTGATTTACTGCCATTGAGACAAAGGTTTGAAACGAATAAATGGACAATTTTTCGTTTTAATTGAATTATCTCATTAAGGAACTATCCGCTCTGTAGCATCATTGCCAGTTTTTGTTTACTGTTGTACTACAGTAGTTGCTCTTTGATTATCAAACAAGAGCGAAAACGCAACATTAGCTCTTTGATATAATGACACGTCTAGGAAGTTTACTGTATTTTTTACGGTTTAAGTGCATCCAACCCAGCTGCTTATTAAAACCTTTCTTTTTAGATTGCAAACTAATCCGAATTATATTCATTTGTTAATTCGTTAAAGGTTTAAAACAAATAAATGGATGTGTGTCTGTCTTTTTAATTGCTTCCTCTCGCTAAAGATACTAATCTACTTTAACGCATCATTAACAGTTTTTTGTCTACTGCTATACCTCGTTTTTTTTTCCCTTTGTGCTTTTTGATCAGCAAGCGAGAGCAATAACTAATGCCATTCTCTCACAGTACCATTTTCTCGTTGATTTGAAAAGAGAGAGAATCATTTTTTTAAAACTAAATATAAATTTAATTCAGTTTTTGTTGCGCTTAGGTGACGCGCATGCGACTAAAATTTTTGCAAAACTGTTGTACACGACAAAATGTACATGAATTATTTTACGTAACTTTCGTATCCTGTCATTGAGTATTTTCTATTTCAAAATTTAGTTGGTTTTTCTCAAATCTTACTCAACAAAATTATCCTAATAGCTGGTTCCTGTCGCCTTGAAAGATTAACAACATGCATACATCCATACAAATGGAAACATTTTAATGCAATAATTATATCATCCCAGTTAATTCTGATTTAAAAAAATATTGCAATAAAAATAATAAAATAATATTGAACAAAAAATTTTGGGAAATAAACTCTGAACTTTTCGAATTGTCCAAATTTCTAGAACTTAGACAATAAATTGTTTTTAAGATTACGGTAATAATTTAGTCTAAAAACTTAGTCGTCGTTGAAATTGTTATATATTTTTATAGTTAAAAACTTTTAATGTCACTTTACTACTTTTTACGACAAGCGCTACAATAGTTCTTGAATTGATATTGTAAACTAAAAAATAGTAAGTAGTAGAAAAAATATTATGGCTCGAGAATTTTTTTTTCTTTTAAAATGCACTAATCAATTCACTTGGCCTCACTGCATTAATATTCAAACAATTTGTCTTGAATTTTGTCCCGATAACAGGCTAGTTAAGGATACTACTATTATTTTGATTTTGCGACTTACACACCGCAGATTAAAGTACTATGTCTATAAAACCTTAATAGCTTTATACTAATAGTATTTTAATTACTATAACCCGACTCATTATAACATCTTCCCATAATATTTCCATTCAAAAATAATGTAATAATAGGCATATTAGTATCAGCTCATTGCAAGTTTTCGTCTCGATTCGTTATTGTTCACCCATGATATAGTTATTTCCTTTTTACATATGTGGTGTGTATTTCTCTGTTTATTTTATCAAACTTCTGAAGAAAGCAGAACATTAAACTGCTCTCTTCAGGCATATCAGCGAGGAGAACTCTTACTATCCAGATGTAGCTAACGCTATCAATAAAAAATTCAGTAGCTCAAAAGTCCATGCTGTCCAAGCCAGAAAGCAAAACTAGAGATTTTTTTTTTTTTTGAAAATGTGTACTTATTATACAACACATTCAGAAGCTATAAAAAAGTGCTGTGTGATGTAGACAAAATGAAGCAACGCGTAAACTCCCAAACTGTGGATTCCTAAATTTCTCCAAGTAGTGGCACCTTTGAAAGAATTATAATTTTCCTACGGAACCCCAGTAATATAATACATCTACTAATTCGTGATATAAACAAATATATAATATATTTATGTATTTTTACGATTTTAAGGAAAAAGAATCTGAGAAGTTTGTGTTATCATAATCATTAATTATATTAATATTTAAACTATAAAACAGTACTTTAATTGAAAATTACAGTCACGTTTTTGTTTGCTTAGCACAAAATTAGGCGCTGCCATTAGCGGCTCGCAGCACCCTTCACCTTGAGCTGTATTGTAGGAATCACTGATTTAGTTCTCGAACTTTGTTTAGGAATCACTGATGCAGTCCATTAAAATTTACAAAATCAAAAAATTTCAACAGAAAAAAGAGGACTGAGCTCCATTGGCAACGGAGCGACTCAATCAACAATAACAAGCTAAATAATCATTTGAAATACTTAAGGATATTCGTTTCGACGCAAGAAATTTACAACTATGTATTTTCCATTCTGTAATCATGTGTTTAGCTTCAGTTGCCATAAAATCTACTTCCGGCGGAACGGAAACATACACATAGAATTCGAGTCTCAGAATGGAAACCCTCAGTAGGAGAAGAGGAAATCGTTTTCTCCTACTTGATGCTCAAAAGTTAAGAAGTAAGCACAACACAATTTGTCAGGAATGCTTGTCTGTCTGTCACTTCTGAACAGCAATGATACACACTTGTTCAAATAACGTAGAGAATGGACCACGTGTTTTCCCCTTACATTTCCAAAAAGAGATGATTAACAGGACTTTTACAGTAGCAGTACATGAATGGAGGGGGGGGGGGGGATGTCTTTGACATCTTTACTATTAAATTACATAATTCAGAAAATATACTCTTTTCCAAATTAACGAGAACGATAAGGTTCAAATCGTTGGTTATAAATAGAAAGTAAATTCTTGACTTTAGTGGGTTAGTGTGGCACACTTCACATAGACTTTACAAGATCCACAAATCATACTTTATAATAAGCTATTCAATAAGTTGGCCTACATTTTAGTCCAATAATCAGACCCAAAACGGAAGTCGGAATACCGACCGATAAAGACACATTACGCACTCGCCCTTGACCACTAGCAATCAATTTCTTTTGTCCATTGTCGCATGAAGATGCGAAACTGTCTTGCCGGAAGCTTCTCAAACTCTCGGCTCTCGCTGGCAAACTAGCACAGGCCACTACTTACCAACTAACTTCTCCTCACAAGTAGGCAAAATTTTTGCGATATGTTAATGATCTGTCAAAGATAGATAAATTTGGGAACTCTGGAAATCAAATGATGATATCGCGACCAATAATGTGTCACATAACAAGACGTACATTTTAAGAAGAGGGTGGTACTCTGGTGACATAGAGAAGACTTGGACCATTTCGGAGTATTTGGAGCAGAAAGCCTGAACTTCACACTATAAATAAACTCTGGACAGAAAGCGTGGATAAGAGGAAAATACTATTGATATTTGAAATCACGTGTGACATAAACTCCATGAGTCATCTACTTTTGACTGTCACGTTTTTTTTTTCTTCACATTTTTAAAGATCTGAGTCAAAGTTTTTTATTTGTTTTTTATGGATCATTCTGATCACATTCTTATTAAGAAATCATTAATCTGTCATTTGCAATGCAATAAAATCTCAACTCACGGAAAATGGAGTAGCAGTAATGATGTTTTTTGCATTGTAAGGGAATAAGAAGTTTCTTTTAAAGATATATTTGGGTTTGTTTTAGATATGGGTCAACGCCATTAAGTATAAATTCACGTTGGAAATAATAGTGTATAAACTTTAAAATGAAAACAAGTGCTTAGTCGTTTTGGATTTTTGTTTGAATGATTTTATTAATAAATTTTGACGCAGTTAAAATTGAAGCAATGTTTCTCAGACTTATAACTAAATCAGAAATTCCTTTTCACTTTAAAGCTTTTCAAATATCTTGAATTAATGTTAATATTGAAGCATATTTCTACCCGATAAACTATCATTAAAATCTTTATTACTGCGCAAAGGAATAAACTAAATAATAAATTTAATTCATTAAAATCTTTTTCAGTTTGAAAAATGGTTCATAAAATAGAAAATTTAGTCGCTAAAAACCGCTTTGCTTTGCAATAGGATAAATGAAATAGTTATTTCAGGCATTTGCACTTAAACAGAAGGTATTCCTAGAAAAAATGTCAGGTAATTGAAAGTATCGTAAAAAAATAAGAGCTCTTTTCGGTTATGAATGCATTCGTTGTGACCAGTTAACAGTATTGACCTCCTAACCAAAAAGGACGTGCTCAATCCTTTTCACAATTTTTTTTTTAAAAACCTTAGGATCAATTTCATTTACTACATAGTTATAAACACAGTATAACACAGGACATAGTTATAACATAGTTATAACACAGGGTCAAAAAAGATCCTTTTAAAACAAGCGAAATAAATATTTAGGAAAATGCTCGGGGCCAAAAGTTTACTTTTTGTGATTGATAAAGGAAACTCTGGTGCTTATTATAGACTACTGCAAATTGATTTGATATTTTGTAGATTAACTGTTGATTTTTTAGATTGATTTGGGAGGAATTCATGAATGATGAATTATGTATTGGTAATTATTACTTAAGTAGCGTGAAATTTTCATCTGTAGTACAACTTATAGTACCCTCGATCATGGTGCTTTTTACCGGTTACTTTGGGTTCCGTTTACAGAACTGAACTTTCATTTTAACTCAGTAAAGTTTTGGAAACACTCAGTGAAAGAAATTTTTTTTTTCTAGCGAGACTGTGAAGTTCATACGTTTCGAACTTGCTTAATTGAAAATCTCTCTTGGATTCTGTTGTTGATTTAAAAATGACAAGCTGCTACGCAATATTTTTCTTTAATAGCTATCGTGTTATTTAAATACATCAAAATTCTCGGTCGTTTTAGGCGTATGTGGTCTTTAGGAACGCACTTTGAATTATTTGGTTACGATTTACAAAACGTACTTGTATCAAACAGGAAACGATCAAAGTACCTGTTTTAATAATAATACTTCACGCAATGAAACGGGATCGGTGACATTAAAAAGTAAGCAGGTACGTCAGTGTTTATTCACTTTAGAATCCCTGAAAGTTGTAATCACTATCACCACTACGAAAAATCTAAGGTAAAACCTGGTGAGATGGCGCGGTCGGAGAGATAGTCGCGATTTCAGATCGTTGTACAGCCAGAGTAGCACAGTGTCTACTTGAATCCAAAAAAAAAATTTCTCTGAAAATTTATAACACAACGTCGTTTTTATTGCTTATTAACTTTTTCGATAATTATGAATTCATTATTATTATCAATGAAATATTTTTATACTTGCTATAACAAAAAACCGATTTTACAACTAATCATATAGCTATTTAGAAAAGCATCTCTAGTATCATTTCCACTGCCACCAGCTCCGTGCGCACAATCCTAAGGCCTCGGCTAACAGGTAGGGGTCTGGTATAGAAAAGAAAAAAGTGTCATATGCATCTGTTGCTACTGGATGAGCTCTTTTAGAGTCCTATAATCCATCATGTATGTTCATATTTGTTTCTTCATTGGAACACTTCCATGTGCCCAACAAATCCAATATTCATTTACAAAAGTTCCAGAAAAAAGTACTTCCAGCGCGATGATCAAAAATTTTCGAGAAAAATTCTATAAAATTGACTATTTTTCTCAGTTGAGATTTGAGAAGACGTACATGAAACTGGACTTTATTCTGCGTTCCTGTCATGAAAATCAAAATGTTAAAAATAACGTTAAGTAGTTGTTTTCCATATTGTAAAAATGTTGAGAGTAAACTTGAAAACACAAACTTGCCATCACGCTTAGGTGAGGAGATTTCCCATGCGTTAAATTGTGTGAAGACAAATAGGAGATATAAAGACAAACAATGCTTTCATCTGCTAAAATAAATCAGTAACACCTATCTGCATGCGCTAACTTCCGCTTATTACCATAACAGCGATACAGTTCAGTGCCTTTCTTAAGTTAACCCAAGTACTTTCTGTTCAACTCAAGCATTTCATTCAACAGCGGGAGTGCTTGGAAACTTTTAGGAAACTCAACTCGAGTTTCTGAACTGCAACACTAACCGGTTGTTGACAGCACTATGAAAAAGGCTCAATAACACTTTGGGAATGACGAGAACTCGGTTATTTAAGACTAATTAAGTATCTTAAATAGCCCTTTCCAGACTATGACCTTTAAAAAAAGGTGGTGTCTAATACCGTAAAGAGAAGGAAATGCTGCTCTAAGAGCAAGAAAAATTGCTCTTTTAAGCAAATACTGTTTCAGCTCCCTTTCGAAATGTGGAAAAACTTTTATGGTTTGATTACGAACGCGTAAAGCGTTTAATTTAAATTTCCTTAAATGGTAGACGAAATTAAGCACTTTGCAAAGAATACGTTTTAAATGACCTGTCAACGTTTGTCCGCATAAGTAATGAGATGTAATTTACCGTGAAAATATTCTTCCTCACCAATACATTTCGCTGTGTTTATTGCAACTATTTTAAAAGGAAGTCAAATTGCACTTTTGTGGGTGAAATATAAATCGTGTTGATATCGATGATTTCAACTATCTGCGGATATTTTGACTTTCAAGTATTTTGTATTTTTATTTTAGTTTTTAGTCAAGCTGTTTTGAAACGTTATTAGCCACAAAATATCTTTTAAATAATGCGGAGAGGGGAAAAAACTGGATGATTAATCTTAATGTTTTCATGGCTGGTGGTGGTTTTAAAAAATAAACAAATTGGGCTGCTTAAAAAAGAAGGGAAAATATCTTAATACAAATTACTTTGTAACTGAGATCTAAGCAATAAATAAATGAATAACGATTGTTACCTCTTCAAAAGAAGGAACTTGGTTGTGAAACACAGATACGCGGAAATTCTATTCCTAATCCACTTATCTAGATTAATTTACAATGATCCCGAAACTTTAATTCAAGTTACTTTAAAAGTGATTTCAAAGGCGTTTCAAACTAATGAATATACGGTTCTTTTGTGACCACCTATTGAAACGCTTATTTTTAAAATTGAAGCCTAATTTTGATAAATAATGAGTGAAAAATGAAGTAAAAATAACAGCACAGAATTACTATTGAAAAAGACGGCCACCGATGACATACTAAAGACTATTAAAAGAGTGCAGTTATCTTTACAGCTCATTTATTTAGCACATGAAGAGTTTTTTTCTTTTACGAAATTTTCTCTAAAATCTATTAATTCCATAATTCGTCAAAGTAGACTGACTGAATACTGATCAAATACAAGAAAGGGCATTAATGACGATTACGAACAATTTCCATAAATTTTTATTTATGCTTGTGAACGTTTTTCAATTGAAGGGTCCACAGGAAAAACGACCTAAGTCACATACTATTTTTTGAACTTTGCTTTATGTTTTATTATAAATTATGTATTATAAATGAATATAATTATGTATTATAAATATATGTATTTTAAATTTGAATTTGAGTGTTAAGGAAAAGTAGGCTCGTATGGTTACAATTACCATTTATGTTATAAAATAACTGAATGAAACATAAAGCAAACTTCAAAAAGTAGTATGTGCCTTAGGTCGTTTTTCCAATGGACCCTTCAATTGTTATAGGAGTGCAAACTGAATAATGTTGCAGTTAAAAATTAATAATGGTTAGTAGTTCTATTCTTTTGGAAACTACTCATTGATCTTCAAAACTTTTTTAAACTGCTTAATTTCTTCATTTCTAAAGCGTATTATCATCGAGATAGCTCTTTTTCCGAAAAAAAAAGTCAAAGATTAACCTTTTATATTGTTTAAGCATTCAACATTAACTAAATGTAATTCCCCTAAAAATGTACAGGTTTTCTTTTGAAACACACCAATGCATGCCTAATTATTCAACGAGAATTGTTTCTAAAGTTTATTTCCTTTTGCTTTTTCTATCTAATTACAATGCCTAATTGCTTTCTCAGTACATGCCCTAGTAGTTGTTTCATTCTTGTGTTATGCACTACTTGCTTCTATTATAAAACTTACTGTTGTATTCATGGACATTTAACAAGCATTCATAATAATGAATAGTTTTGCAGCTGGGAAAGAGTGTATGCAGTCACTATTAAATAAGGGGATACTATATAAAGGGATTATATATAGCTACATTTTAGAATGTCCATTTTAATTTAAAGCTTCTTTTTTTTTTTTTGAATACCAAGTGCATTACATAAAAAATAAAAAGCACTCATTTTTGCACTGATGAGGAGGCTGCATTGTAGCCTTGAAATTGTGCTTTATTTTTGTTGTTTTTCCCTTGTACTCAACGCAGTTGAATGTTCAAAAATAAAAGAATTAATAATTGATTAATGCTGAAAAATCTTTCAAATATTCATTAAAAATAAAAAGATGTAGAAGAAAGCGTGTCAGAACTTTAAAAAATAACTAAAAATAATTATATTGAAATTTAAAAAAAAATTTAAGAAAAATGATAGACGATGTTTATGTTGGTTTGAAATAATTAGTATAGCTATTTTAACTTTAGGCGCATACATTGTCTAATTCAAAGTTTTTTTTTTTTTTTTCCTTGGGGGGAGGGGTAGGCTCATTTTTATCGAGAAATATACATGAAAACCCAAAATGACAAATATGGCAGGATTTTGAAAGTTTACAACTTTCATTGTTTATATTAAAATTTAAATAATGCTCTTGTAAGTTAGAAAATGATCATGTTACTAAAACTTACGTTGGCAGCGATTTTATTCAAAACAGTCCTTTAAAAACTATTTTAACCCTGTTATTTCTATCTGTCTATGTTTATTGTGTACTTTAATGTTTACGTTTTCTCGTACTGATGTAGTGATACATGTATCTTAGAGAAATTATATTTAAGTACTTTGATAGCATAAAAGTAAAAATCAACATCATTTTTATGTAAAAATCTTCTTGAAACAAATCGATGAAAAAAAATTTCATTTTTAGTACATTAGAAAGCTTAACTACGGAGACAGAAACATAAAAAATGCTTTCAATAATAATAAAAGATCATTTTAAGAAAAGAGTCAATTTATCAGTCAAATACTAGTGTAAATTCAAATTTATCTGAATATTTGTTTTCCTACTTATATCTATACTCTTAAATATAGCTCATAAAATATGAAATTATTCTTCAACAAATGAAAAGTAATTGGTTTTTAAGTATTATTTTATTAAGTACGTAAAGTATAAAACTGCACACTATCTATTATTAATGAGTTTTTCTCAGTTCTGAATATTCATTAAAATCAACAGAAGTGTAAAAGCAATAAAACTAACGAACTGTAACCCATAAAATCTAAAAGGTGAACTCAGTAGCAAATGGAATTTCATTAAAAAGGGGAAGTAAATTACAGCTTGTTATGGCATTCCAACTGCAAGCATCATTAAAACTCTCTAATAGTAATTTCGTGATTTCTTATTATTTTTTGTTACGTACACGCTATTTTAGATATTTCAAAATGAACCGTAGAAATTCTGTTTTTAATGCACTATACTTAGCGATTTTGTCACACATATATATTTTTTAATCCCTATAATCTTTACATGAAATATAAAATTAAATGAATTTTGTTCCTTGCTAGTCGCTGCATTTAATATTTTAATTAAATCTAAATTTTATCATCATCTCCAACGGAATTTCATACATTTCCAAATTTATTCTTTTTTTTTTTTTTAATTTTAAAGAGAAATGAATTTTAAATAGAGCTTCAGGGAATTCTTGCAAAAGGAGCATTTTATAAGTTTCTAAAACTCAAATATCTCATTTATTATTATATATAAAAATAATTAAAAGTGTACTTTATTTCATGGTGTCGCTTACGCTTATATAAATTTCAGGATAACAATATATATAAATTACTATATATACATACATATATGCATACCGATATACATACATATATATATATGCATACAGATGTACATGCATACAAATATACTTACATACAGATATACATATATACAGATATACATCCACATATACATACATATATACCTACATTTTTTCATACATGCATATATACATATATACGTACATATATACAGGGTTCGCACTAGGCCGTGCGATCGCGCGATTCCCGCAATATTTTTTGAAATCCCACTTAAAAAAAATTTTTTTTGGGCTTAAACTTTAAAAATCCCACTTAAAATTTTGGTCAAGGAGGAAAATCCCACCTTGTCTTTTTCCCCAGTGTGAACCCTGGTAATACATATATACATACATATATACATACATAGATATATACATACATAGATATATACATACATACATATATACATACATATATACATACATAGATATATACATACATAGATATATACATACATATATACATACATAGATATATACATACATACATACATACATATATACATACATACATATATACATATCTATATACATATACATACATACTTCAGATCCCTGATATTCCTTCATGTCGTTGAATGGAAAAATAAAATATTTACACCCTCTCCCTCGTCCAGAATAAAGAAATTAAGAAAATGAACAAAATAAAAAAGCTTTGAAACAAGTTTTTAACCCCTTCCCTCTAGCTCCCGTCAAAATCACGGGTTGTAATGTTCCAAAGTAGCTTACCAAAGTAGCTTACCAAAACATTTAAAAAAATCCTCTCCTTAATCCCAAAAACTTATTTATTTATTCTCTTACATACTAGGTGATAGTATCAAACTATTTATAGTATAACTAGAAAATAAACATTTTTTAAATGTTTTTCTGGAAAACAAATAGGGGCTTTGTTTTTGTTTTCGTGAAATCTATGCTACCGTTAAGGAGTTAAAGGTCTGGGGTAAATAACAATCACATCATCTAGTCGCCGGTGCCATTTCTATCCTCCGCTTCAATCTCGAGCGAGACAGAGATGCCGCGAAAAATCACTAACCACGTCATCGCACCGTTCAAACACCTCGTAACCTGGGAGGAGGATAAGGTCGCAGGAACAAAGTTGGGTGAAGTTGCTCTTCGCGAAGTAGGTTATCGTATAATAAAAAAGAAGAAAAAAGTTACTGCTTTACAAAATGGGTGAGCCTCGAACTTGACCTTCCGTAACTGGGGAAAAGAATTCGGCGACATTTTTCTTGCGATGTTTGCCATGAAGGAAGTGAAAAATATTTTGCGGCTTCTTTCTCTTCATTTTGCGGTTAATTTCAGTGTTTGAGTGTTCCAATCATTAGTTTCGATATCATTGCTGCTAATTACAATCGGACGATCGCGCTTTTCAACTGAAGGAGCAACACAACACTACATTCGTTGCACATGAACTTAGACGCATGATTGGAACTTTTTCTTTATGTTTAAATTGCGTGTAATAAATAATGAGAAAACCGAATTTATTCCAATAAAAGATTTTTCAAGTTAATGATGAAGACGCTCCTTAAATGTAATTTCAGGGATTCAGGCATTGTAAGCGTTTGCTCAAAATTTTTCAGCCATAGTATTTTTATTAAATAAATAACAAATATGATTTTAACTTCGTTTGCCTTCAATCATGCCCTCTGAAATGACTATTTCTATTTTTATTAGTTCATCAGCAAATATACGGCTAAAACCTAAGAGAGACAAAATTCAAAGTGTCGAAAACAGCACGATATTTTATCTCTTATTGGTCAACACAGTGTATGCCAACTTATTTATCCTTAGAATACTGATAGTATATGTTTTTTGCATGCATAAATATAAAAATATTGATACGCATAAATTTAAACGCTTCCATTCTTAATATCTACTTTCCTCACCCAACTATACACTCTCAGAAACGCATGCGCAAATCTCACGAAACTTTCGTCGTATTTGACGAAATGGCTTCGTGAAAAATGTTCCGAGCAAACCTTTCGTCAAATTGATGAAATTTGTGTAGGAACTTTTTTAAGCCACGTGATCGTGCGAGGAAAGAATCGTTGTAAATGACGAAATTTTCTTGGCGATTGAAGAATCGTCGAATATGAGAGTTCTCTTTTTGAGAGTGTAGGCATACAAATAAATTAAGAATGTTAATTTCATTAAGAATGAGATTTTTAATTCATAATAGCTACAATTTTATCTTGGTGCTACAGTGGATCATTTTTAAGCTCAAATTTCAATCGATAATAGATTAAGTTGTAATTACTTATCTATTCCAGATGAAGTTTCCTTTGAATTGATTTTATATCCGACCAAAACAAAAAATCTTTGTTCAATGTTAAAATTTTTTTTTACTACATTTTCTTGTAACACGCTTTAAAATATTTATGTTGAAAATCACTCAAATCGAAAGCAAACTAGTTTTTCACTAAACAGAAAAAAATAGTATTTAATTCACCAACACAGAAGCCATAATATTTAAAACGCAGTTTTGGCTACCTGCTGCAAGCCATGAAAGTTTCAGAGCTCTTGACGTGCATTGTACAGCTTTAGCATTTATACTAGAGATTGAAATAAATAAATAAAATATAAAAGTACGAAAATGACGAGTTTTCTTTCTGTTTCCTTCCTGAAAATGAAACCGGATATGCTATGCTAAAATATTTTGCAAAAGGCTTTGTGGTGTCGTGGTAAGACGCCGAACGACCTGGTCGTACGACCAGGTCAGAGGATCGAGACTGGCAGTGTCGGTGGATTTTCAAGAAGCAGAAAATCTTTTTTCATACATGTCGCATGATTATGCGGCATGTAAAAGATCCCTTGTGTAGACATTTGGCTTGAATACTCTCGGTTAAATTAAATCCCTAGAGCAATTTCACATCAACTGAGTCCCGGAGTTCTTCATCCTTTCAGGTGAAGAAACTGGACGTCGAAAGTTTCCGGCGGGGATGGTACCACACTCATTGTGGTGCCGCTGAAAGAGCTGGTACCAATCTCTGGGAACTTACTAAGTCTGCAATGGTTAAGAACCAATATATACGCAGCCGATTAGAAAAAAAGATTTTACAAAGAGTTGATATCATTGACTGCATTGATTTAAGAGACGCAGTTTGTTGCTAAAATTGACGGATAAACGCTTCACTCTCAGCACCACAAATATCATGCTGTACAATTCAATGATTACCAAAAAGATTTGTCTCGAGCTTTATCGTTAAGTTTCAAAACTTCTCGATGAAGTACGACTTCCTATAATGTTCCGATTCTTTTGTTGTGTTTCAAAGCAAGAAAATTCGGAAAGGGATAAAAAATGCTTTGACAGTAAGAAAGTCATTAAACTTTGCAACAGGTTATAATGCAGTCTCATGAATTATCAGGAGAATAAACTAGTTTTGCTTTTTAGAAACATTGTCTATTAAAAGTATCTTTATTGGACACATAACTTGATCTTAGGAATTCTTTAAGACATTAAATCTTGATCAGTACTTATAATGCTTTTAATTGGAAACTTTTGCAGATTTGGTCATTAGATTGTCGAATATTTTGCGTCAAAGTCATTATTTTCTTTCAAGCTATTTAATATATTTTCAAATCAAGCCTGGGAATATCTTTTGACATACTACAAAGTGGCTTCATACCTGAGTTGCTGATAAGTCGTTGAATAGATTTTCCTACCGAAGGAATAGTAAACTGAATAAATAATTTTCAATTCATTTTAACTTTCTCTTACAAATTTGGAAAAAAAATTTCCAATGTCAGGTTTAATGATTTAGAGCAGCGTCTTTTTGCAGATACAGTATCAAAATTTTTACTACGTTCTCAATGCATAATATATGGATTTGACTGCTCTGAACTTTCTATGAAATTCATTGCAAAACCTTAAGAGAATAGCGTCAAATGTATGAGCTAAAACGCTTCTGTACATGTGTTCAATTAAACTCTTGTGACAAAAATGAAGAAACTAGCGTTTACTATGTCGAAATGCTCATAAAAAGATAATTTTAAAGTTTCAAATTTAAAGAGCAATTTTTCTTTTTAAATATTTTATTTTATTATACATTAATGGAGAAAAATAAGTGGTTATTGCTTCATTAGAACTCTTAGGGGGCTTTCACACCAAAGGCGACGAAGACAAAAAACTTGGCTTTTGTCATTTGCGCAACAGCAGAGCATATTTTTATTGGGAATCTCTAAAAACTCGTTATTTCGAATGTTACTCTGTCGAGTCATTACATTTTTTTGGACTTATTTTGGAAAAAATTCCATCATACACAAAAAGAAATGGTTTCTGGAGTTCCTTTAAGCAGTGGAACGTCAAATTCAGACGATAGGATTTTTTTTCCTCCGAAAGACAAAAAGGATCCTTTAGTGAATGGAGTCCTTACAATTTTGCTTGACTTGCCATGCAAAGATAATAAACCTTCCAGACAGCGGTAACTCGTGATGCTACTGATAACATGCTCGTTTAATGCTCATGCTAGCAGAAAAGCTCAACATTAGTTTTGCCATTTAAGTAACAGCTTCCAGTTGATTGCAAGATATAAATGGTTCTCTGGTCAAAAATAAAATGCAGATAAAAACGTTATATAATGTTATCGTATGTAGTATGTCCGTTGTTAAAAACTTCTACACGTATATTTTAAAATATGATTCATGTATAAATAAGGGTTTTAGAGTTCAATAACTCAAATTAGTTGTTCGGTCATCAAGGACGCTGAATCCTTACAGACAGGCGAATCCTTATTTATGTTATTGACAGGCAAGAAAAAACGCTATGTGGCAACACAGAAAATATTCACTCGCAAATAACAGCAGAAGAAACATTCGGTTTATTACAGCTTGATTCAGGTTGGGTTGCTAGTTTATTTGCATTTCGTTTTCTTTTTTAAGTTGAAGATATTTTAACTTTTTCCTAACATGATTTATTAATACACCTAAGCGGCATTGGAGGACAGAACCTATAAAAATTCCCAAATTATAAAATAAATTACTGTTATAGGTATTTTGAACAAAATTAATGCATAATATAAAATACGTCAGCCCGTGAGATTTTCTGAAGAAAACTAACTAAACCTTAGTTTGTAAACCTTATTGCAACAGAATATTCACAGGCTTTGACTTTTCAGATAAAAACAGTTGATTTTCATTAATTAGTTTTCTTTATAAAAAATCCAAGTTCTGCAATTCAATAAAGGATTTATATTTTCAATGTCTATAAAAAAACTGCGACTTTAATGCTAGGATCAGAGAGAGAAATTAAACTAAAGAAAAAAGTATGTCATTTATGAGTGAGCATTTTAGTGGGTTTGTTCTTAATTTGGAAAAATTCATAAATAGTATGAAACTTTTGTTTTATTTACCATTAAACTTCATTTCCCATGCACTATACGTTGTATGTGATAACAGTTAAGTTACTATAAGCAACGTTATTTCAATTAGGTCAATAGAATGCTCTGGTTGTCAAAATAATATCCAACGAAACCGCTTCTTTTGCTAACGGGATCAATTTTTTGTTTCTTAGAATCGAAGCAACAGCAAAATATTTTCGTTTCAAACCCAACGCCTGTTTTGCTGTTGGATGAATTATTACTTTTCTTGATTCAAAGACCTTGAAATGAAAGTAGATATTTAGGTAATGATGTTGAGCACATGTTTCAAACTAATTTGAATATTTTTGATAAATTGTGATTGAGTGGATGGCACATTTTAGCGTATCAGAAAGCGCAGAAGTAGCAATAACAACTTGCTCTGATTATAGCCTTACTGAAATAGTTCACCCCTTAAGCGTCACGGAAAGTGATTTGAATAAAATATACCTCAAGGGGTACAACAATTACTGTAATGATACTAAAAAGCTTGTTAAAAGAAGATCAACGTTGAAATAGTTAACTAAGAACCATGTAAGGTTTAATCAGTGAAATGGAAATCTTTTTGAAACATCAAAAGCAGGATTTCTTCTATTTTCTGTTTAAAAAATTGAGTAAATTACTTAGGCTGAATGATATCCATTCAACCACACGATTTCCTTTTATGACGACAAATTTTCTTCAGAAAGAGTTAAATTAAGAAAGGCTCTATCTGTGTTAGCATTTTATTTTCGTTTTGAAAATTGAATAGTAAAATAAGGATCATTGAAGACATTTTTAAGCATTCAAAATTACAGAAAAAAAGTTTTCGTTCACATCATTACATGCTTTTGGAAAGATTTAATTGTTTGCCAACTTCAGTTCAATCAGTAGTTATTTTATAAGTCTCAAAACTACTATGAAATAATAAGGAATACATATATTTTATTTCCGTTTAAAATAAAAACTAAAGGAATTGCATGATGTCATTTTTACTTTTCTTCACTCCGAGTCATGTAAAGTATAAACGGTTTTACTTGGCTTTTAATTGTAATTGAAGAATTTAGATATTCTGCAATCTGGGCCCACCTTTTCCGACACATAATTGCATACAAATAAGTAAACACTTCAACAACTTTACTGTGTTTAAAATTAACATTTGTTTTTCACTGATGGGAGAGGCGAGTATAGCAGTTTTATAATTAAATTAATTGCACACACAATACATTTATAAGTTGCTTGTGAGCTTTTATTTTTAATTGCTTTTAATTAACTAATTCGGAGAAGCCACCAGAATGGCGTCTGTGTCAAAATTAAATTACATATAACTAAAAACTTAATTTCAATTAGTAAATAATTTAGTTTGCCTAATTAATTAATGCAACAGCTAAACTTATAAACTTATGAAAAATAAGACTTTTACATGTATCCACTTTTTACGGAGATTACTGTGGGGAATCTTTATAGAGAAGCATTTCAAATTATGATAGTAATAACTTAATACTTTATTATCCAGGTCAGTTAGTGTCTGAATTATATATATTTTTTTTTACATCTAATGGATCTGATTAATGCCTTTGTTTAGGTCATAAAATGGACCCTTCACAAAATTTGCAATCCAAAAAAGGAACCCCTCACAAGCTGTAATAACACTTTACTATCATAAAAAAAAGTCTGCTTAAATGCCAAAATTTCGTTTTAATATCAGTTTTATGCAACTCTTCTCATTTCTAAATCTATACATGTGTATTTTTTCTCACTAAAAGTTTTACAAAAGCAGTCACTTTCATAAAAATATCTAAATTCGTACAAAATTTGAGGAAGCCAGATTTTGTTATCACACTCTATATAATTTCTCTAATTATGAACATTCATTAACACCTAAGTAATGAAGCAATATAAATATAAAATTTATTTTACGTTATAAAATCAAAATTAACGTGGCATTCATTTGATTAGATTTGTAATTCAATTACGCATAGTTTGACACTAATAGTAGATGTTAATCAATAATAGTTAAATCAATAGTAGGTGCTTTAATAGCACCCAGTCTGAGTGTTAAAAGTGCACATCTTCCCAGTAGCACCATTGTTACTAATTACATTATCTAAATGGTTGATCGCGCAGAAAACTGAGCTAAGTGCAATGACCCGTTGCCTAGGTGCGCAAAGCGTCACCTCAAAAACCGAATGTCATTGCGGTTGAGGAAAGGAAAGCATCGAAAAACGTTTAAGATGAGTTCAACTTCAAGATCGAAAATAAATAAATCTTTTGTTTCTCTATTTTGAAATTTATTTTAAATCGAAAAAGAGTGAATGGGGAGAATATTTGCCTTTCAGAAAGTTCGTGGGATTTGCTATTTGTATTGTAGGTTCCGGGTTTTTAAAATGAAGTTTACCTTGAAATATTAACTCAATGGTTTATAACATTTTTATTGGTTGAATCGGGAAGCAATCGTAGCTGTGATTTTTTGTACTAAGCCTCAAATAAAATATTACTTCATATAAAGCGTAACATTCAGTAAGAAACTTTTGAATAAAAAATGGATATTGGTGTGGACATGGGCACTTATAAAGATTCTCCATACTGATGTGATCTAGAACCTGGGGGGAGGCGGGATCAATGGATGTCGCTGCTTCGTGATGCTTGAAACATTTTCTCCCCTGTAATTAAAATTTTGGGGGGGGGGGATGCTTCTTTTGAAATCCAATTTAAAATCCCTTAAATGCCCAAGTTCAATTTAAGAACTTTAATTTTAGCTTTAGAAACCCTAATATTTTCTTCCATCAATGCCGCAGAGGAAAGAAATGTTTTCCTTTTTGCCCAGTTGAAATACAATATAAATCCTTTTAACGGCGGCGGCAAAGCATTAAGCCTTAAAAAAAAAAACCTCTTTTGCAGACACTCCTCTATTACGGCGAACGAATATTTTTACCCCACCATATATTTTGCCCACCATTATTTTCACCCCACCAATATTTTATTATATTTTACACTCAAGGGCACCAAACCCCTCTATAGCGCTCCGCTTCAAAGCGACTTTACTTAACTAAGAATTCATTTCGCTAACATTCTATATTAACACATAATGTTCAAGAGCAAATAAGCAGTAGTTTTATACATTCCACCACCAATTTCGTTATAATGCACTCAAATTTCTCTTTCAAAGCACTGAGAGATGAGATACTCATACATAAATTAAATTTCTTTAAATGTTTCTTTTACATAAATTTAAACAATCTTACTATGTTTTTTTTAGTTAAAATACTAATAATTCTGTTAAAATACTAATAATTTCTTTAATGTCCAACAGATATAGTTATTGGGCGGTAAATTTTGTAGCGAAATCCAACTTTTAATTGAAGGGCCAAGGATTCTTTAGTCAGATATCGGTTATCAACAGATAACTAAAAGAATTAAAACGCAAGGCTTTTCTAGATAGCTAAACATTTCAAATGCAATGTAAGCAATTAAAAATGTATTGTAAAGGAATTGATAAGGTAAGAAACCAATCACAATGTTGTTTGTATTTTTAGAAATTTTCACTTGTTAGAAGGGGCTCAAAACTTTCCAGGAACTCCCTAAATCTCACGTCATTTCCAGTTGCGAAATTCTTTTTAGCTTTATTACTAACTACACTTGTGACCAGAACTTTTATGAATGCGTACAACTTAAAAGTACTTGTATTCCATAGCTTATTTTGTCTACAATTTTCATTCTTTGGTTACTCATTATCAAAAATTAATTTTTGTGCTTGTGTTTCTGGATCAAAACATATGCAATAAACTGGAAAGTTCATTGTAGAAAACACTAAGATTAAAACCTTATTAAAAAAAGGTTTGCATTGTTAAACTAGACAAACCTTACGAAAACAATGCTTTTTAAAAAATATGTACTTTAATCAAAAGTCGTCATATGGTAAAAAAAAATTAATCGTTACGTAATGAAGTGCAATTAAACATTTAAAACAAACACAAAACACATTTTAAAAACTTCCCATTTAACTGACTAGAAATGGGACAGTTATTTTTCAGTTTTAATATTTTTAATATAAAAGGAAAGCACAGCTATCTCACAAAGCGAGCAAATGAAAAAAAATGAGATGTATGCCTCATAATTAAAAAGAAAAAACAATTAATGAGCTTTTAATAATTATTCCGTCTAATTACGAATTCAACTGTCTTTCAATTTTATAACTGGGTTAAACACCTTTATGAATATTCACACTGTTCAAAGCATTCTGAAACATCACCGAAGTAAATTAGTCAAATAAATTAGCTAGAAATGATCACGTATTTAATTTTCTTTAAGCAACAAACTTTTATAATTAGTGATAATTAGCCCATTTGAGATTGAATCCCCTTTCCCCCAGAAATCTGTATAAATCTTCAACCCCAAATTCAAAACAATAGCCAAATATTGATGTGTCAACCGTGACTTAGTAAATGCTTAGTTTGATTTGCAGTAAAATAATTAATTAAAATATTGAAACTTGGTTATTATACTCATAGTTATAAAAATATTTATACATTTTAATAAAGATAAAAAATCCTAATTGACAAGCACATAAAATGTACATTGCTCTGTTTCCATCTGGCACACCCCCAGTGACTTTTAAATAGGGTATTTCTTAAATTCACAGTGACTTAGTAATAGCTTATTTACTAAAATCTTTAATCAGCTATAAAATTATATAAGATTTGTGCAATTATTTTAATGAATTTAAAATTAAACTAGATAGTGAAATATTAAAATTTAAATAAAAGATAAAGACTTGCGCTCGATTTATGAATCTGACAGATATAATTATTGGGCTGTTTGTATGCTCGTATATATGTAACCATAAGCTACAAGGAGAAAAAAACACTATTATAAAACGAAGAAAAATAATCTAAGTATACGCAAATGCAGAAAAGCATTAAACACTGTAAATATGATTTTTTATAGTTCGTATATGTAGTTAATAAATATATAAAAAAAGATAGTTCTCTGTCTCTTTTTTCAATTTTGAATGAAATTATCGAGGTTATTGTATAAGTGTTTCCTTACACTCATCAATAATTCTAGCTGTATGCAGCTAACAATCAGTGACTTTACTTCATTCGATTAAGTAAGAAGAAAACCATTACTCCATTACTATACTCATAATTTTTCGTTTTATCCGAACTTAAGCTTTCGTTTATTTAGAGGTCAACTTTTTAAGCTTTCAGTGACATTTTCAACGGGAATAGAAAAATTCATTGACGATGGGGTGAAGTAGATCAAACTTTTACTCCATATAATGCATAATCATACATGCAATAAATCTAACAGCAAAATAAGTAAAATTGGAAAATACCACTCTGAATCAATGGAATGAAAATGATGAGAACGGTGAAACAAGAAAAGAATAATTTAAAAAAAAAAAAGAGGTCAATTGAAATTTTCCATAAGATCCTTAATAGCTGCAGAAAAGTGGAACTTGTTAAATATTTCTAGCAATTTACAAAAATCTCTATGTGCAATGATTTTCATTCGGTGGAGAGGAGTTTTTCAGTAGAGAAATTAAAAAACAGAGGAGCTATACATTTTTTAAAAATATTTTATAACTATGAAAGTTCTTTAGACTCACTTTGTCATGAGTTCTTAAATCTATGTCAATTTTAATAACATTAATTTGGAAAAATAATAAAGGCTTTATTATTCAATACTGATATAAAAATATTATCGTAATAATGATACATAAAGGGTTCAAAATACCAATTACATAAATTAAAAACTAAGATTGCATTTATTTGCTTCCTTTCATTAACATGAGAACATAAGTTTGAGAAAGAAAACTCTTCACAACAATTGATCTTTACTTTTCAATAACACGAAAATTGGTATTCTTGATTTGTTATTACATCTCATTTCTGCAGTATATATTAATTCAGGTAATGAAACAGAAATGAGAAGCTATTTCTGATTTGACGACATTTCATTGTTGAGTTTTGATATGAAAACGTAATGAATTCCTTTTGTTATACTATACAAAAAGAATCCATTATGTGGCACACATTTTCCCAGCGAAGTTTATTCCCCCATCAAGAGACCGCACTTCAACTTCTTCTCTTACAAACTACATCAAAATTGATAGTAATAATATTAATTATTATTTTAGCAGAAGAATCTTAGGTATTGAATCTTCGCTCCATTTTATTTATGCTTTTATCGGGTCATAGTATATCAGAGCGCCTTTGGAGATCCCCCAGAACTAGTAACCGGTTTTAATAGCCTCTATTACAAGGGTAATCAATGGCCTACGAGTTAAATGATGCAGAGCTGGTGTATTGCGACCTTAACCTCGTATCGCCTCATTCTTAACGCTTAGATTACGAGGATAAGAAGCTATGCTTAGAAGCGTTTTTCTGCAATCGAGGATAACAAAGAAACGACTTTTCAATGGTTTTAATTCTCACAAAACATTTTACAGGTCAGATGATAAAAGTAATAAATTTTGGATAATTAGTGGAAGGGAGGAGTGATGGAGAATTTATATTACAGGCATTTGTATATCCTTATTAAATTAATGTATAAAGGAGAAATTTTTGTCGTTGTTGAGTGAAAGGTTGATCAACTTGATATTGAATTTTTACAATTTAATTTTAATTTTTCGGATAACTAGTGGATGGGAGGAAAGACGGAGAATTTGCAAACATGCATATAATTTATTAAATTAATGTATGAAGGAGGATTTTTTTTTTGTCCTTGTTGAGTGAAAGATTGATACATTTGATATTGAATTCTTGCAATTTTTCGGATAATTAGTGGAAAGGAGGAGTACTGGAGAATTGGCGAATAGATATATTACTTATTAAATTAATGGAAAGATAAACTTAACATTGAATCCTTACAATTTCGAGGCCTATTCATTGAGAATTAAATTATTTTTTGCACAAAGAAGGTATATAGAAATAAATCTTGTGGTAAGGTTATGCATATAATTTGAATTGAATAGGGTGGTGCAAAAAAGAGAAGGGAAAAAATGCTAATTCATAATTTTATATTTATTTCCAGATTGTGGCAATACATACCTTTACAGATGGTGAATTCCATAGTACCGGACGTTACATACATACACAAAAATAAATGTTAAATCGATCATAAGATGCATACCAATATTTCACAATTTTTTTAAAGGATTTCGGTGTAATTTGAACAGCATCACAATGGGTGAGAGTTCCTTTTTTTGCGAGTAAATCCGCCTGTTCATTGCCTTTTATCCCGATGTGCGATGGGATCCATTGAAACACAATTAGTTTCCGTAAGTCCTTAAGAAGATTGAGCGTTTGTCGTATCTTAGCCTGAGCTTTCGTTTCTAGTTTCTAGATTCTGATTTGACGTGAATTTTTGGTGAAAAGGTAATTTCGCGCCATGATATTTTTGAGCGCAAGATGGATTGCAAAATTTTGCCATCAAAGTTCGACATGAATTTGCCAGCTGGAGTACTTTGTGAGAAAAGTCCACGATATATACCAGCTCCTGCGTAATCATTGATTTGAGAGCCATCAGTTACACTGATGGTTGTCAAAATGCCAATGATGTAAAATACTTAGGGAAATTTTTTAAATGATTTTTTTTTCAATTGGTTTCAAGTTAGCTGAAATTCACCAGCTCTTTCTTGAAGTAAAGACCTGACGGTGGTTTTCGTTTTTTTTTTTTTTTTACAAAGAATTCGAATAAATTTTACAAAGGGCTATGTACTATGAAAATATTTAATTACTGAGCTCTTTGGATGTGATGAAGGATGGGATCCTTTCATTATTTTACTCAAGAAGTGTTTTATTGAAAAATAATACTTACATTTTCCTTTACCTGATTTTTTTTCCAGTGATAAGATATGAAAATTCGAAAGTATTTTTCCTTTTAGTAAGTACGTCTGAAGTGTTAATTCTCAAACATTCGCAAAATGTGATGCTACACATGTGAGCAATATTATGTATACATATATGTATGCATATGTGTATGCATATGTGTGTGTGTGTGTGTGTAAATGTTACTTCTCGGTAAATAACGTTATGACTATCAACTGATTTATTATGCGTGTTAGCTAATAGTCTGTGCCCATGCGTATACATAACGCAAAAAAATATGCTATTGATAGCAAAGTTGTTCTTTCTTTTTTTTTTGAGGCAGTATGAAGCCATTTTTATTTGTTTCTAAATTTAAATTTAAAAGGCCGTGAATTTGGGGTTTAAAGAATATTTGAGACACCTTTCTTGAGTAATTGTACCAATGTGCCTATCACACTTGCACGGAATTTACCAACTATTGCTTCTAATTTTGGATATCAATATCTTTTGGTAGCTAACTAGTTTCTCGTTTCTTTTTCTAGTATTGAATGTTGCTGTAGGAAAGGCACCGATGCAATCGAGCCTTCTTGGTAATGGAATCCCACAAAAAGCGATCGACGGAAGCACAAGTACCTTCTTTAATGCAGATACCTGCAGCATGACCCAGACTGAGCGTGCTCCTTGGTGGTATGTTAATCTGCTTGAGCCTTACATGGTTCAGTTGGTAAGACTCGACTTCGGAACATCTTGTTGTTGTAAGTATGTTTTAAATACTCTGTCCTACATATTTATTCAAAATGTTCTGTTTGAATAACTTGTAAAAACTGTGTTTTAATTTCTTTTATTTTTAGCTAATAATCGTCCGGCAACTATTGTTGTTCGAGTTGGCAATAATCGACCTGATTTGGGAGTGAATCCAATTTGTAATAAATACAATGGATTTATTGGTAAGGGGAAAACTTTTTTATTGTTTTATTCCGTAATTCGGTAATCCTTTAAAAACTGGTTACTGATGAGGATGATTGAGTATTGATGTACAGTGTTTGTTAACTAAATTTTTTATGTTAATTTAGAGGAAGGTCGTCCATTGTTTCTGCCTTGCACAACCGCAATGCCTGGTGCTTTTGTTAGCGTATATTTAGAAGATCCACCTTCAAATCCTCTTTCGATATGTGAAGCATTTGTTTATACAGATCAAGGCAAGAAAAATTTACTTTTTTCCCTCTAAGAAAATATATCGTACTTCTCTAAATACTTAAATAAATAATCTTACATTGTCTTTGTTATCGAACTCGTTAAGCTTAATGTCTTTGCTATCAAACGCATTAAGCTTAATGTCTTTGCTATCAAACTCGTTAAGCTTAATGATAAATGATACTGCGAACTTCTTATTTTTTTCCCTAACTGAGAATTTTGCTTTCTCTTTTTTTACCGAATTTGGCATAATTTCTTGTAATGCCTCTCTTTGATTCGATGAATTACAGCTACTAATTTAATAGGTAAGTTAAAGTAAACTCTATAACAAGCAACACAACTTTTATAGAAGTACTTAGAAATTTAGGGGCACTGTCAGTTTTACAATCGAGATAGTCAAATCACAATGAAAAAAAAAAGAAAAGAAAAAAAAATTGCTCGTTTAAGAAGTAATTTCGATTTTCTCAAAAAACCTTTTGTTTTTTGATACTGAAATTTATGTTCTAACGATTAGATATTATGAACAGTTGAATTAGATATTTCTCAACATTAAATTATTTATTAATTTTAGTTAAATAATCTGCATGTATTCACTAATTATAAACTTCAGTTATTTACAACTTAAATTACACACTTCAATTTAAAATGAACATAGGTTAATATAATTTAAAAACTTTAGATATCCCAGAACTTACTTTTTGCTTTTTGACGTAATGCTTTAGTTCTTACTAGCACCATCTTTTTATTGTTATCGTCCAAGTTACTCTATATCATTTTTAAAAAATAGTAATGCAGTTTTCTTTTTAATTTTCTATCTTTTTTTTTTTTTTTTGAAAGTTTATAATAATCTACTTTGGATATTGAATGCAAATATTTTTTTAAAGAAATATGACTGAAACCAGCATTGGTATTTTCTTTATAATTGCAGCATTGCCGATTGAACGTTGTCCTTCGTTCCGCGACCAACCACTGGGAAGTACTGCTACCTACAATGGCAAATGCTACATTTTCTACAACAACCAGCCTCGCAATTTGCTTTCGGCTCGGAGGTTTTGCGAAATCCGAGGAGGAAATTTGATTGATGAAACTAGCCCAGCCTTGCAGGGTTTCCTCAGCTGGGAACTCTTCAGAAGACATCGAAACGATCCTAATGGACAATACTGGCTAGGAGCCGTCCGTGACCCACGAGATCCTAATAATTGGAAGTGGATAAATGGTGAGCTAGGTTACATGTCCTGAGGAAATAAATGAACCTTCTCCAGGTCAAAATTCGGCACATGTTTTTTTTTCTCATTTATTATCTTTTTTATGATGCTAAAATTTATATTATCGACTTATAAATCCTTTCCAGTTCTTCCTTATTTTGTTCCAACTAATATTATGAGAATTCTTTAAACGTTGAAAACTTATTTATGTACAAAATATTCTGAGTGAAAGTACCTACTTTACAAACTCTTCTACTGGCCTAAAAATAAAATCAGTGAGAAGATCTTCAGTTTTATCTAGTGATTGTTTATAAATATTTACTTCTTATAAGCAGCATAATTTTCCGTAAAAGGAAAAAAACCGTTTCTAATGAAATTAGTTTTTTTTACACAAATTTCACTAAAAGTGATGCTATGTATTGCAATAGTCGTAATGCTGCTTGCTTAGATGGAAACTAAACAAATAAAAGAATATGAATTTAAAATTCAATGATAAAAATACGTATTTGTCATTCTTTACATTTGTTTATTACTTTGCTGTGGCAATTTTGTATAAAGAGTACATATATGAAAAATTATGTATACATATAATTCTTTTTCTAAACTCTGCAGTGCAAATTTCTGTATGTACTCCATAAAATAAGCATACAAATTAATACAAAATACAAACATTAGATTGTTTCTACTTTAATTTTGCATTTTATTTAATTTAGTATCTACATTACACTTGGATAAAAATGTGCAATAACATTTTTTTTTTATCAAGTACGTCAAATTTATCTTAAAAACATGTTTGTATAACTTATTTCACAATAGTAACAAATTTTCAAGTGCAGTGAAATCACTTTTTTTCCTTAACATAAACAATAATTTGAATTGTTATCGCTGTATTTTATTTCATTTTATTTTTTCCCACTTTTTTCTATAGTTTACTTTTTGAACGTTAATAATGTAAAATCAATTTTTCATGGAATGCAAGTTTTAATTTATGTTGTTTAACAATTGAAATAACTAATATTTATAACTGTAAATAATATTATTATAAATGCACAACGGAAATAAAATTTTTTATTTAAAAAAATTAATCATAGATTAAAATATTTGCAAAAAATACCTAACATCATAACTTAGATTGCTTATAGACACATTACCATAAATTTTATTCAAATTTGTAAATTTGTTTTAACAAAATCGACTTCATGAGACAATTCCAATTCAAAAGTAAATGATGCTTTTAAAATCTGAGGTAAGTTATCAAAAGCCAGACGTATGTCTCGAAATATGCACCTATTGGAAATTTAAAGGTAAGTTCCCTGCTGTTTAATTATTAATATATACACATGAAAGTTCCAGAATGTTTTGAAAAGTAAGTAATGAAGGGTTTTTTAAGTACGTAAACGCTTCGAAGTACATAAATTTTTTTTTTTTTTTTTCATTTCTATGAAAAGTGTATCCTTTTTTCATTGTTATTACATCATTACCATTATTATTCATATGCCTATATTCTTATGACATTATTTCCGTTATTATTTCATTTCTAATACGAGATGCGTATAATTAATGTAGATTCATCTCTCTTTCATAGGACAAGATGTTTCTGTGTCATTTTGGAGTACGGTTGGAAACAAAGAAAACTGCTCCAGATTTGATGGCTCCAAAGGCTGGCTCTGGTCAGAAACTAATTGCAATTTAAACCTCAACTTCATTTGCCAACACAGTAAGTTGTTCTTAAGGAGATAATTGTTTTAAACATCGAAATTATTAATTTCGGAATTAATTATTGCGGCCACTCATTTAGTTGCAATGATGAAATATTAGCACTGTTTTAAAGATGACGTTCATCTAGTGTGGTATGATAGCCTATTTATCTGAAGAAGAACATTTCTCGACAACTTAAAATTGTTAGTTCGGTAGTTAGTATTCGGAGCAGTAGAACAACGAGATTATTTTCTTGAAACTGGAGTGGAGCTAGAGAAAATGCATTTGTTATGCTCCTCTGCTCGAATTTAAAAAAAAAAAAACATTCGAAAACCTAAAAAAAAAAAAAAAAAAGTGGAGGGGAGGGGGGAGGATGCATAATTTTTTTCTCACTCCAATAGAGTGCATATAAAACATTGTGCATATTTATTGATAAATAAATATTCTAATTTTTTTTTAATGTTTTCTCACATAATCACATTAGTAAATTACTAAATCAAAGCGATAAATAATATGGTTTGTATTAAATCTAATCGAAGCGCATCCAGGGCGAGTACAAGTACTTGGAAGTCGGAACGAAGCAACTAAAAAAATGGCTCTTTCAGATCTCTGATTTATTATATTTGAACTAATTTTAAAAAGATAAATACCAAATCTAGTCATATAAGTAAAATCTTAGTTTCACAAAGAACAGAATGCCCCACTAAATAATTTCCCTATAATTCTGCGTTCTGTGTTTTGATTCCTCGAACTATCAGTCGCCCGCATTTAGAGATGACGTGCATATGTTGATAATTGTTTAATAGCTGTTTCACCTGTGTTTAATGACAATGATATGGAATTTTTTGTATTTGTATTTTTAGTGCCAAAATGCGTGAAGAAATAAAATCATAAGCAATTTAAAAGCATTTAAAATGTCTGATTCTCTCCACCCCTCCTCTCCCTGTTCCTGTAATAAAATATTTCGTTGGATAAACCGGACGAAGCTAGGCTAGTTTTGACATCCTCTTACTTTTACTTGCACCTGCTCTCTCAAGCTCTGTAAGAGCAGATGTTTTATTTTTAGTAGAATAGGGAAGCGCTATTTTTCTGATGCTTTCAGTAAATAATTGATAAGGCTACACCTTTATATCAAGCTATATTCTGCGAAATTGCAGTATCACTTTAGCATTTATCTACAGGAACATTCCTTCCTTAACGTAGTGATTTTGAGTAAATTCCGACATTGGAGCTGAAGAAAATGAAAACTCATTTATTTTACTGCAGGTTTTTACTTACTTACTTATTTATTATTATCAGTTATTATTATTATCTTGTACTTACTTTAAAAACCCTGTAATTGATTTTTGTGAACGAATTCATTTTAACCTTTATATATTATTTCTCCAGCCTGTTTTTTGTCGCTACGCGATATCTTCCTTATTCCCTCATCAAATTCTATGATTTACCCCTCATTTTAAAGCTTATCATGCCGGCTAATGATGAAACATCGACCCACGGTCTAAAAATGTACCGCTTAATTACCTCTTAAATTTGAAATTTATTATTTATATTTGCAATTTAAGGGTGGCATCTTTTGTTCCACCTGTTTCCTGGACCCAGGAAAAAAAAGACCGATTTAAAACGAAATTATTTCAGTTAATTAATTATTATTTTAAATTTATCTATCTATAGATATATATATTATTTTTCTAGCTTGTTTTTCTGTCGCTCTGCGAGATCTTCCTTATTCCTTTATCAAACTCCACGATTTACCCTTCATTTTAAAGCTTATCGTACCGGCTAATGACGAAAAATTAACCCACGGTCTAAAAAAAAATGTACCGCTTCTCTGAAATTTGACACTTAAAATCATCTACGAAGACGTCCTTTAATGGATGCAAAATTGGTGCTGTGTATGCTGGCGCCCCCTCTAGTATCAAGTAAACAAACAAAAAGTCTCTTCTGTTTTTATTGTGTAGCAAATTGGACAGTTTTAGCTGCGTCTGTGCATTAAACTTATGCAATCATCAGGCTCTACACATTCATTTATATTATGAATGTGTAGAGCCTAACCAACCAACAGTAACTGTATTTTAAGTAAAGGAACGTTTTCGTTAGTGTATTTTACTGCAATGAATACTACTAATAAAAACAATTATCATTATTATTGTGATTATTTTATTATTTTGAATATCTAAATAGTAGGGGGGAGGGATTGTAACAGCTATTTGTATTGATGGGGGTATTCAATTACATGTCTTCTTTTGTACCAACACCCTTTTGCTATTTTCTATTCTTCATTATGTTCTTTCTCCCAAATTATTGCGGAATTTCGCACAGGTCGACTAGTCTTGTAAATAATTAAATTTTTCATTTCATCGGTAATTTAAATTTCAGTACAATATAAATAATCGGTGTGGCATTGTATTAGAAAAATAGTTTAGCAAGGAAACAGATTGAAACACGTAGAATGTTACCCAAATCTCTATAACGAAATCTTCCAAATTGTTAAATGCAAATGTAGCTTGCCAAAAATTTCACAGGAGTTTCTTTTGTTCTTTAAGTATTCATCCAATAATCATAGTGTATTTGCACAAAGTATTTTTTTTCTGAAATGTCTAACCTTTGAATGATTTAAATAATTTTTGAAAACAAATGCAATACATTGCAGCAAATTGATTATAGCTCATTTTCATTATATTTTTCTTCTGTGTTTATAACCTACATAATAAACGAGAAATTTTTAACTCTGTACCCTAAAGGGGTAAAGTAGCTTTAACTAGCAAACGTGAAAAATTTCAATTATCGATTCAAGCAATTTTTTAATGTGATTTTATTTAAAAAGCTACAAAATAATGCTTACACACAACTTTTTGTAGAATGATGAAAGTAAAATCATGTTAAAAAATTGCTAAATTCCAAATCCCGAAAACTTTCCGGTTTGCAAGTCACAGTTTACATCTGGAAGGTGGGGCAGCCTCACCGAATATTCAGTTCTTGGGAAACACTGATGATAGTATAATTTTACGTTTCTATCTTTACCAGAGGTGCCCACGAGAGGAGGGGGAGATTCATGGCGCCAACTGTGCTATTGAAAAATTTTGGAGGTGTGCTTTGGGGGTCTTAGTCTTCTTGGTGAGGGGGGGGGGATAATTCAAGGGGGTACTCCGCATCTTTTGAGAGGGTGGGCCATCGCGCTTGAGGGAATGGGCACCCCCTGCTTTTGCTGCTGGAAACGGAGGAAACACAAATTGGAAGGAAGCCTTCGTTAGTGCGCAAAAAATGACACTATGTGCCAAAACAAGAACGAACTGCAGCCGAAATACAATTAAAGTGTAAATATTTCGTTATTTAATTACTCTTAATCCATTAATTGTTCGTAGAAAGATTTACAGATAACATTTGTGAAGAGTGAATCTGGAGTGCGATTTTTCCTGTATCAAGAACGTAGGCAGAAAAGAGAGTTTTACAGAGTTCGTCAATAGGAAATGTCCCCATCAATTCCGCATTTGCGCACAAAGCAAAAATAGCAGCTTGTAAAACTACACTTTCAATATAAAACGAATACCACAGCTGAATGGAATGCTTTTCATCATAAATTCTTGTCTGTTGATGTTTTACTGTGAAAATTCTACAGGTCGTATTAGAGCCATTTTTGAGTTTCAGAAGTAGTCTTTCACTGCATCCCTACTCTTAAAAAAAAGACTGCTGAAAATTATTACTCTCTCCCTTAGCATATATATATATATATATATATATATATATATATATATATATATATCCTTAAATGCTTAACATCTTTATTATATCGTTTTCACACATTTAACTTACTGAAAATATTCTCTCGTTCTTATAATCTTATGATTTATCTCTATCGCATTTTTTAATCATCCAAAATAACATATTCCATGTAAGTTAAAGGTATAAATATATTATTTATACAACAATTGGGGGGTAGGAATTGGCCCTACCTGAACCCCCTAGGTGACGGGCCTAGAATCGTCCCTCGCAGATCGAGTCTAGATCCGCCACTGACACATAATACTATACTGGTCATTCTGAAGTTGGAAACTATTTTTCAATGCTGGGTTGATGTTGTTGAAACCTTTGAAGTTGTTGAAATCCTTGAAGTTGTTGAACTTCTTGAAGTTGTTTTACGCACTATCATAAAGTAAAGAAATGCTGTGATGTTGTGAAATAAAAAGTTTAAAATATTTATTTATTACTAGAAAGCCCGGCAGTCATACGAATGACCGCTGTTCTAGATATTAATAAATCCTAATACAAACAAATGTTCACCTTCCCTCTGACCCGCTGAATTTGCGTTCAGTTGTAAACCGTTTCAATAACAGATGGTTGCTAATGCAAGCAAATGTTCACCTCCCCCCTGACTCGCTCAATTTGCGTTCAGCTGAAAATTCAGTTTAAAATACAATGTCGGAATAAAATCGGGCTAAATTTTGAACCTTTTACGCATTAAATGCAAAATAAGCAACAATTGTATAAATTAAAAATATTTAAATGTTCTTAAATAACATGATAATTAAATTAAAACAATGATAACTGCATATATGGACTATTTGAATGCCGTAGCAACTTCACCCCATTGGCTAGTACAATTACGCAAGCAACCAATAAGCTGTCGGCTACAAACAGACACCTAAGCCGCTTATATATTATAAGATAAGATTTTCTGGTTCAAAAGTTTCACAACCTACAGTACTTTTATTAAAATCATTCCTCTTAAAGTCACTTTTACTTTTCTGACGTGATTCAAAGCTACTTTAAATGGGAGGATCACTTCGAAACAGGTTAATAATTCATTTTAAATGTTTTTTATAATTATTATTTCTTAATCTTTGGTGACTATGCAACACTTGAGAAGTTGCTCAGTTTTATGCCAGCACACTATTAAAATATGAATGGGGCAATTAAGGATAGAGAGATTTTCGATGAAAGTTACCCTGATAGGCTGTAGTGGGAAAAATTTGGCAAGGGCGCAATATGTGGTATACCGCTTTTAGCCACTTTGGTTACAATCAGGTCCGGCGCAAATACAAACGTCTCCATGAGGCAACAAAATATTCTGCTCCCCTATTATATGTACTTTGTAGAATATAAGGACTAAAAATATTGTCACTTAATACGCGCGGTAGTGTTTAACCTCTTCAGACCCCAGAACTAAGCACAAACAATTTCGACGCAATTTTTTGGTTCTTTGATTTAAAACATGATTACAAAACAAAATAACTAAAAAAATTTGTTTTTATAATTTTAATTAATAATTAGTTAAAAAAATTAATCCTCAATTTCCATATTTTCCATGTTTAAAACGAAGTAAACTATCTGTTGATTAATTTCAAAAACAATTGGGTGTTTTAGCTTTCAAATTGCACAAACAGTTGTTAATGAACAGTATTTTAAAATGTACCCAATTGGGTACACATGGAATGAAGTTAAATAATATTAAATCACCGTAGAAACAGATGTATCTTTCTTATTCATTAGAAGTAATACACTACGATATAAATTAATTGACTGATAATAGCTACCGCTCTTAAGGGTGTTGCGTCGTGAGGCAAGAGCTTCCTTGCTTAGCCTCCTGCCGGCCCTACACTTTTGACTGATGATGTTTGTTTTATTCTGTATAGAACCTGCAACTTGTGGTAAACCTGAAAGACCAGTCAATTCAACAATAGTTGCTCGAAACTTCGACATCGGTACAGTCATCGAATACAGATGCAATCCAGGACATCTTCTCGTGGGACCGAACATTCGAACTTGCTTGCCATCGGGATTTTTCAGCGAATTCCCTCCGAAATGTCGATGTAAGTACACATATCGGTTTTCTTTCCTCACTTTTTATCATTGAGTTGAAATTACTTAGCTTGCAATTTCACTTCATCTGCCTACAGTATGATATAAATCTGAAGGAATTTTTACACGAAACAGTCACACACACCAAAGCAGCGTCATGACACATAAAATTGTGAAATACGAGTATATTGCTCACACATGTTGCGGGGTCACAAGGAAAAAAATTCAATGTAAAAATTACTTCTTTCGCACAGATTTTCTTGCAATATATTTCCCTATTACTTGCGTCATTTTGCTATTTTCTTATGTTTAGTTATTGCGCTAAAGCAAATGTCTACTACACACGCAGGTTTTTCACCTCTAAAACATAAACAAGTCACATCCAAGTCTAAAATGAAAAAAGTTTGGACGAACCCGCTCAGTAAGAATTTAATTTCGAGTGTGTGTTAATGTAACAGCAATTTTTAATAAAAAGAAATATTTAGCAGCATGAACCCATAAATTGCTTTAAAAGTACGTCTTTTCACCTTATATACAGAAAATTTATTTCGCATGATATCCTCCTGTTTACAAAATTTTAAAGGACCCCTGGAGTTATTCGAAGATGGCTTTTGAGTGTTGTTTAAAAGAAAAACCCTAGTAAGTAAGTTGATGAGGGTTAGAAAATGTGAAAACAACCAAATCTCCTAATTGCTTCTTAAAACGAAATCGGATTCGAACTCGGGACATTACGGTGTCCGTTGAATCAAGAGTAAAATAATAAATCAAGTGCACTTTTGCGATTTCTGTAATGCGTTTTGTATTAAACTTCTGAGTAATCAAACGTTCAGATGCTTCCAAAAAGTTATTTAATCTATCAGGTTTTTTGACCGTATTTACCGATAAAACTTCAACCATTTAAAATTCAGGGTCATTCAAAAGTTTGTAATATGTTGATTCAATCCATATATGAAGTGGATCTTCAATAAATAAATCAATAATAATTTTTAAAACCTTAAATTTTTTTTAATTCTTAGCATCAACATCGGAGCAATGCCTCTTAGAAGATTATGTTTTCTACTTGTAATAAATGCTCTACACGGAATTTTTCAAATGAACTTGGAAACTTTTATATTCTATTTTATCGCGATGTTTAGTATAAAGTCGATAATTATCATCAACGTCAGAATGATGTGTAATCAGAGTCTTTATCATTATTTGTATTTTTATAGAGTCGGAATGTTAATTCCCTTATCTGGTCTAGTTAGAAAACACCAAAAATAAAGCTTACTTAAATCAAGCGAAACTCTTCATAGCAAGTAACATCATAGTCACAGGTTCGGACTGTGCACAAATTAAATTACAGAGCTTTGTAAATCACCTTGAACCTTTCAAACGTTATTTTGCCCCAATGTTTTACCCAAAGGCAGTTCTCATCAAAATCGGAATGATGTCTGACGGGAAAAAAAAATATCTTTCAAATTAAAATACTTATTCTACTGAGCTTTTCCTCCACTCACCTTGAACTTTCCTTAGCAGGGCAGTATCAGCTGCTTAGCATCTTTTGGTTACTCAATTGCCTAGAGTAATAACGGTCCTAATGTAGAAAAAACCTCATTATGCTTTCCATCCTTCCTGAAAAGTAACGAATAATTTCGCTCTTTATTCAATGACACAATAAAACTAAAAAATAAGTTACAGCCGACCAAACCATTGTCATAGGTTAACATATTTTATAGCACAAATTACCAGGGACGTAACTAGGTCATTTTCTAACAAGGACAAGGCCACGCTTTAGCGTCCCCCCCCCCCCCGACATACACAATAACAAAACGCATAAACACTTAATCAATTTAGCTCCCGTAAAATCTGACTAACCCCCCCTTCCCCCTTTAGTTACGTCCCTGCAAGTTACCACAGACATTACTTTCTGAAAACTAAAAAATACCTATCAAAAAATAATAATAATAATTCGTCATCCAGTTACTCAAAAGTTTCTTTGCAGTTACAGAATAACTCTGACGTTAAAGTGCAAATTTGTATCTTTAAGTACACTTATGTAAGTTATAAAATTGCAATTCGACTACTTAATTTTAACGCATGTTTTATTTCTTTCTCTTACTATCAGACCTTCAGTGTGGATCTCCAGCTCGAATAGCCAATGGCAGCTACAAACTGCTCAATGGCACTCGTCATTATCTCAGCACTGTGCAATACGCCTGTGATGAAGGACACGTACTAGTAGGACGAGGAAGCCTGACTTGTGATGTTGATGAAAAATGGAACGGACCTCCGCCTCGATGTGACCGTAAGACAATTTAGATTATCTACGCTCTTATCTTTGTTGATCTGCGTGACAAAAATATTAATTTAAACTTTATAATGAAATATTTAAAGTCGATGCGGAGGCGTCGTGGTAAGGCGCGGGACTCGCGCGCCCTAGGTTATAGGATCGAGCCAGGCTGCGTCGGGGGATTTACAAGATGCAGAAAATCGTCATAGTCCGTGTCATATGATTATGCGGATAACTTGAGTAGACATTTGGATTGGATACTCTCGGCTAAATTAAATTCCTCGTGCAATTTCGCATCAACTGAGTGCGGGCGCTCACCGTTCAGGTGGAGAGACTGGGTATCGAAATTCTCATACGGCGATGGTACCACATTCATTGTGATGCAGCTGAAAGAGATGGTGCCAATTATTGCAGTACGCACTAGGTCTGCAATTGGCCAACAGCAGTCAATTTATTTTTATTTAGAAATAAAAATAAATAAAGTGTATCGAAAGGTAGTATTCGTATTCACCTTGATCGCATGAGATGAAAATAATTCGCAATAAGCAATAACTGCTGAAAAAACACTTTGATTTGCAAAAATATTTTGGTTGTTTGATATAGCAACATATTTTGGGTAAACTCACTATTGTGGATCGGGCACTAGTTAGCATCTATACGTTTAGTTTTTCAAGTTAGCAAAAAATGGTTTTTGTAGTATGTCAGCTATACGAATGCTCACGACTTTACAAATCTGGGGTGAAAGAAGTCATTCTGGGCGTCGGAAGAACGAACGATTGCAATATTTTTTGTCAAAAATTTTAAAAGGAAATTATAGAAGGTAAATTTAAAATTTTTTTACGATTCCTGTATAAAACTCAGAGCTTTCAAATTGACTGAACATGAATCCAAAATCGTATAGTTTGTATTAAAAAATACATGATTTGATTTGGTGCATTCCGTCTTCCCTTACGCGGATGTTGTTTGCCCTTCAGATATAGGTTACGAAGCGCGTAAAGTTAAATTGCATTCAAAGCAGCTATGTATTCATTTCCTTAAAGAATGCGTACTTGACCATGTTACAATGCACATAATAAGGGCTGGGGAAGCCTTTTTTTTTCCTTGGAACAATAAGGCTAAGACAAACGATTGGGGTAACGCTACTTTTTACTCTCATATCTAAAGTTCATGGAAAAAGGAAGAAGAAAAAAGAAAATGATAAGCCAAACAAACATATGAAAATCCTATCTACAAAATTTTTCAAATCTTTCTGCATCACATGTAATGAATAAAACAAATAGTTTATTTGGGGGGAAGGGGGTTCTGAGTTTCTCATTAAAAAAAAGAAGTTTTATTATTGATATTTAATTTTTTTTTCTTAGCTGAAAGGTGATATTTTTTAATATAATTTTCCATTCTTTTCAGCCTTTTACTGCAGACAACCACCTCCCATCCTTAACGGACATTACGTAATGTCTTCGAACACAACCGTGTACGGAACTGTGACAAGGTACTATTGTGATGAAGGGTTCCTTTTGAAAGGCAAAGACACAATTACGTGTGTAGCGAGTGGATACTGGGATGGAGAACCACCAGTTTGCGTTGGTAAGATATCGGACTTTTATTATTTCGAGTTCTTTTAATGGACATTTTGGGTGTGACTGAAATATCCGTGTTGTTAATGTTAATATATACCGAAGAATAAAGTAACTGACGCTAAATATAATAGTTGAATACACTTATAATTCACACTTCTTATTGGATGATTAAATCAAACAACCCCAAAGAACTAACTTTTGTTAAAGCAATTTTTTTGCGTCAATGTTCGGTGAGCAGAGATTTGTAAATCAGCTGCCCAAATGGGGTTCTTTCCCCGGTTGATCATCTGAGTTGTTGTCAAAGTAGAGGCATACAAAACTTTATATCCAGTTAAGTCTTAAGACATATTTATTGATAGATAGGTTTATAAAAGGTTTAGGCACTCGGGAGATAATGGAAGTTGCCGCACCAGCGGAAAACCATGTGTAACATTCCCAGCTGTAGGCAGTGTCAGTAGGTTGAAATATATATTGACAGTTGACGGTAAATTTCTCAGTTTACCGATGCTATTCGATTTGCCTTAAAGAAGTTTGTAGGAGTAACTGTTTAAATCGTGAAACTGTGTTTAGTAATACATCTTTCCTTGTATATGCACTTCGCGTCTATCAGATGTACAATTCTAAGCATTATAAAACTTTCCTAGTTACGTGTGTGCAAGAATACCACTACGGATGTTAAAAATCAAACCTTAAATTCTTTGATGAAACAACGAACAAATTTGTCCAGAGTTTATTTATTTCGTTACACATTACAGAATTTGAAGTACTACTTACGTGACGTTTACGCAGTATCCTTACTTCTTAAAATTTATGTGTAGTGAAATTATTTAAAACTAATATTTCAGCCCCAGTATAGCACTAGTACTTTAGTGGTCTACGGTTTAATCGCTTATCCTAAGCACAGAAACTAAACAGTGAATTATTTAGCTAACTTATGGTTTCGGGGGGTCATTTTTAGTTCTGGAATGTCATTTCAAAAAGTTTTTTTTAAGTAAATTTATAATCATTCTACGATCTTAGTGGTTTTAGTAGCTTGATTTTATTTTAATAATATTGATATTTAGTACGTAATTGCTCAATAACTCTAAAACATTTTTGCGTTTTTCTTTTCCTTTCAGACAAAGAACCAACCAAAACAGTATCGTACACAAATAATGAAGAGAACTTACGAACTCCTGTTAGAATTCTTCCTTCGTCAATACTAACGCCTTCACTACCGACAATTAGTTCGATAGATTATAAACCACCAACTACATCAAGTTTTGATTCAATTGTAACATACATCCCTCAAAGCTCATTTCCTAAACTATCGACTATGAAGTCACAAGAAATACCATATGGCTCGAAGACATCAGTCCCAACTATTCAACCTACCCGAACAACACCTCCCGTGTATGCCACGACAACCTCTACATGGCCACTTAATGTTACTGACAAAAATTTGCCTTCTTGGACTCCTCCACCACTTGAAATCATCCCTGCTGATGACCTGGACGACCCATTTAACTATCTAGAAGAATCTCCAAGTAATAGGATACCTAATTACGAGCATCCACCTCATAATAATATACCTCATCTGTATCCCAGTCAGCGTCAACCGGAAGGAACGCAACCTTCTCGTCATATACCACCTGCTTTGTCTACACCTCCAACTAAACCATCGCCTGACACACCAGCAGTCACGGGAAATGAAAATAAAGGCAATGAGATCAATAATGTCTTCCATCGACATGATAAAGGAAGCACAGTCAAGTATGGACATAAAAATGAAGGAAAAGCTCTAAATAATGCTCAAGCTAAGTTAAATATGGGTATGGTTCAATTTAGTGACAATTTAATCCAATATGTGTACGCTTACTTTTTTTTAGATATGTTCACTTACAAAATAAAAATCTGTATTTCAGGAGGAATAATTGCTTTAGGAGTATTTGGAGGTTTTATATTGCTGGCCATAACCGTAACCCTTATTCTCATCTTCGTCAGACGGTAAGTTGAATTAGAATGAAACGAATGTTTTTATGATGACCTGTATATTGTAAAACTACTCCAAGCAAAGCATTTTGGAAGGATGCTCTGACGCATTATAACTAATACTGGAAATGGCCTACTCAAAATTCAAGCACGAAATATGTACTCTCATATTTAAATTAATTGTATGCTTTTCATTAATGGAAAAACAAATGCACCTAACTTTCATAAAGTTCCTATATTCTAACAAATTTACCAAATACTAACTGATTATTCATTCACATATGATGCTTGAAATTATAATTCAAAAGGAGAACATTTTTTTTAAACTTTTCGTATGTTTTAAAATTATATATTATATTTTTTCTAAACTACAATCATTAATCAGAACGTCAAATGTATTCTAAATTTTGAACAATAATCAGAAAAATACAAAGTGGTTTATGACCCAAATGTAAATTGTTGGTTGAAAGGATTTTTTCTTTCATTGTAGATTTTGCTGTAGTATGCCACCATTAGCTTGCTATTTTCGTTGCTTCTATTGTAACACATCTGGAATTAAAGCCAAAGATTTTGCTAGTCAGTTGGCTATCTGGATAGCAGCTACTCTTCAAATGAACTTATTTTTTAGTACAATAATTGAGTCAAAAGAATTACTTCGCTGCATTCAATAAACCCTTTTGCTGCTTTTGGACAGGAGGAAAATTGAAATCGAGTCATTCATTTAAAATATTTCTGTGAAAATTTGAACATACATAACTTCTCATAAAAAGGAACATCAATAAGGAGTGCAACTATTTTTTTCTCGTTCTGTATTTTTTTAGACAATTAATTACGCATTACTCTCTTACAAAACGCATTTTTTGCATGGTTAGGGGATATACACCATTTATTCATTTACTTTTCCGCTTCTTCTTTTCGTTATGCGTTATAAATAAATTGTATAAAATTTAAAGATGCACGTTAAATAGGTCGTGGCTCCAATGTCCTCCAAGTGAAACGATACCTCTGGGGGTGCCAATCCCAGGTGACGGTCTCTCATCTGGGAGCTGGTTCAAAAAATTAAGAGACTTTACAAAGGGGCGGAAATCGGACTCCTGCCTATAAGGACACCGTTAGACTCATCAGCAGCGTACCCATTCTTCCTCGCCACGCGCGAGCACACGACAACAACAACATAAAATTTAAAATATCTTTACTAGTTCAAGGGCCATTATTCCCAGCGCAACCCCGCAACCCACATTTATTTAATCATTTTGACTTTTGTGCAGATTTTCATGCGAAATAATTCGGGTTGGTTTAGTATGTTGAAGAAAGGAAAAATTGCTATTTCTGGAAATGTCCCTAACTCACATAATACAGCACCTGCTTGTCGGAAAATTTGGCCAGTGCCCGGTTGAAAGTACGCACCATTACACCAAAGATGTTTTTGCTTTATCAACACTCATTTTTAGACGCTTAATAAATAAATTCATGAAAAGTAACTGTACAATAGGTTTCCAATGCATAAATATTACTCTTATTCTTCGCAGTTGTATTTTTACTAAACCAGTGAGTTCAGCATAGTTAGCTCAAACTGCTTTATCAACGACATTTTTTATCGAAATAATACAGACCCTATCCAAATTAATAGACACAATACAGAGCTTTTCTTTACTGCGCTTGTGCGAAAGATAGCAGTCTTTAACTGTCATAATTTCAAACCCAAATGTACAGGGTAACTCATAAAAAAAATTTCAGTTGAATGTCTTGAAAATTAAGAAAGATATCGGCAATTTAGTGAAGTATATTTCAATACTTTTTGGAAAAGAGGTAATCATTAAGGGTTGTTCACAAATCTGTCCCATGCATTTGCACTCATTCAGTGCATTTATGCTATGGTTTGAGAGAAAAATTGAGTGTTTGGGAAGAATTCCTCACCATCCTTATCAAGAACATGAATGGAGAGGGTTTGTTCACAAAAATTCATTTTTATCACAAATCACAGCATGAATGCACTGAATTATTTGCAAGTCCTTGCGACTGGTTTGTGAACATCCCCTTAAAAATAGAGGCCAGTTAACACTCCTTAAGACTAATACCAGTTTAGCTGGGCCAGGCCCAGAGCCTGTTGCGGGTCGTTTCTTTTGTATTTGTATAATTCAACATTTTATTGAAAATAAAACCTCTAAAAGAAGGTACTTGTATGTTAAAAACTCTTCGTCATTTCAATTTAGTTCAAGGACATTTAAAAAGTAAATTTCTTTTGAAAACAAGTAAGAAACTCGTATGATAAATATCATGGAGGGGGTAGCAAAAGAGACTAAAACCCTATTGCCACCCATTTACTATAAAGACCTCTTCACCGGGAACTTAAAAACTTAACATCGATGTAAGGTACTAGTACCCTTGTACTTGTTCTTCTTCCATTCAAACGTCCATTGTGGTTGACTTTCTTCATTACTGAGTCATAACTGTATTCTTACCTCATTACAAGGTATGCTTATAAGAAAAATATGACTCACATTAGTTGACAGTTATGGCTTCAGCAGAATTTGGTTGACAACATAGTTAAAATCCTAACTTTTTCCCATTTTTATTAATTTGCCTTGGGGAGATAATAAAATAGTTGCACTTCTTTGCGGTTCCTTTTCTATGCAGAGTACTATAAATTTAAAATTTTAGCATCCCTTTCATGCGATCATTCTTTGTGAATCAATATTTGCACTTAACATACGCAATTTGCACTTGGCTTTCCTAAGTGATTTTGCAGAGGCACTGCTTTTCCAGCTTTTCCTAACCACCAGAGCCTCTGTTAACCGAGCATTTGAATTGATTTTCTTTTGGTGGCGGATTCGCTGTTATCGAAGACCTCAGCGCCTCTGCCGCTCTTAATACCACGCGTTCACTAACATTTCAGGGTTCACTAGGCCTAACCACTCACTCCAGGATGCTTCTCTTCAGGACTCGAAGTCAAAGAGCATCTCGTCGGTCTCTCGATACTACTACCATTACTACCTACGATAGCAGTGGCAGTGGCGAACATGGACTCCACAAGTTTTACAAGAGGGCATGGGAAAACCTCCGTTATGATGGGAAAAGTTCTGCTCTATCCTGTGGCTTCGAGCGCCCGCATTCCCCTGTGGTTCGTCAAGAGACTTTGGATCATCCAGGCATCCGAGGCAACGGCAGAGGGACCATCGAAGGCTTCAGGGAAGCCAGTGAAATCACAGTTAACGATGTAGCTGCGCTTTATGCTCGACCGGACAAAAGACAAGGAGGACCATCTCGAAGCCAATCGCACGAACATTTACGGGAAGATAGCCCTTCTAATGAGAAAAAAGCCATAAGAGAATGGTACAGCCAACAACTGGGCCATCATTCTAGGCGAGGAGCATTTTAAAGTGCATGTTGCCTCTTATTTATTGAAAACAGTGGTTAGGGCCTCTAGGACACAAACCATAGGATTTTGAAATGTATGTACTTTGTGTTATTCTTACGCAAAAAGTTGTGTTTTTATTCATTTAGAGTCCTGAAATGTGCATCATTTTAAGAGATGATCGGCATAAACATTTTTAGAACTTTAAATGCGGTCTGCATATATTTATGTCAATTCATCCATACTTAAACAAGCTTTATATTTCTACATAATTCATAAAAAGCTGTGTATATACTTATAGATCTTCTAATTTTTAATAATTTTGTAAACCCTTAAAAGCCATATATCTTTTTTTTTTTACATTAAAATATATTACTACCAAGCTTTTTTTGACTTTTTTGAAGATTAATTTTAAAATATATTTTTATAACTAATGAAACGAATAGTTTAATTGGTGTAGACTTTATTTGTGATATTTAATTACTGCACTATTAACTACATTAAATAATTTCTAATATGTTTGCAGTTAATCGATAAAGCTATTTTTAAGTTTTTATTGATAAGTTTCGAAGGGATTAGATGATGCATTTTTCTTAGATTTTTGAAAATTATTTTCGTTTCAAGACTGACCTTATTTGTGAAAAACATGTCACTAATTACTTATTGTCACTAAGTTATATATTTAAAGTATTACATGTTTTTGATTTTTCAACATTGGCAACACATTTTCACTTCATTTTATTTATTATACCATTACAGTTGTTTGTAATGCATTCACAGAATCAATTTTGAAGCCTTTCTTTGCAATTGAAAATTGTCATACTAATATATCATTTATGAAACATTGCTAGTGCCATTAAAAGTCACTAATTATGCATTATAATGTACTACCCTTTTTGAAATGCAAATCGATTGATTTAGGCTACGGTCTAAAACAAAAAAGAGCAAGACTTAAAGGCTTCAAATATTAATTCGTGAAGCAAATTTTTCCTATGTCATAAATCAAAATGTGTAATAAGTTACTAGTTTTGAATGATTGAAAATAAAATTTTAATAAAAGTTATTTTAAATAAAAAATTGTTTTTATATTTTCACTGATTTTCTTACTTGTATAACCTTTATTTTCAAATAGGGACAAGGAATTCAAAACAAACAAAAGATAACTAAAAGAATTTTCTTTCTACATTTTATCATCAATTTTGTAATGTCTATCGCTCCCTTATTTGGATTAGGCTCCAAATTATTTTAAATACTATATCGTTTCAACAATTATAACAATTTTCTTAAAAGAAAATATCTTTTTTTCATGCAACAGGAAAGCTATTACTCATTATGAAAACGATATATCAATTAGCATTTTCTTAAACTTTTAGGAATTAAGTTCCCCCCCCCCCCCCAATAAATTTCTACTATTATAATGTCTTTTCAAACGGAAAACTTTAATTTGAAGAACATTTTCTCAACACGTACGAGCACAAACGTAAGAATAATAAATTATTGAATTAAATACGAGGGATGATAAAAAAAAAGATTACAAGTCGAATAAAGAAATATTTCTTAACAATAGACAGAAAATACAAAAGGGAATTAAGAGGCATACGTGACGAACACTTTTCGACGTAATCACCAAGTCTATTTAGGCATTTATCAGAACGCAGAACCAACTTGTTTAGCCCATCTTGGTAGAAATTAGGTCCCTGTCCATTCAGCCAGGGCTCGGCGGATGTTTTCACATCACTGTCTAAAGAGAACCGTGTGCTGGATAATTGCTCCTTCAACCTCTGAAATAGGAAATAGTCACTGGGTGCCAAATTTGGGCTGTTTGGGGGTGACTCCAAATTTTCCACCTAATCTGTCGCAACAATTCCTGCGTAGCTTTAGCAGTATGGGGCTTGGCATTGTCATGCAGGAGGATGAAACCTTTACTCAACATGTCAGACTAACGCTGTCAGATGCGGGCACATTCTTTGCCCATAAAAATCGAATCACGGCTCACACTTCCAAACGAGACCAATATTCTAAGCGTCTTGCCATTTCAATCGTCCTGAATCATCTGGGAACTTTCATTCACTACCTACCCGGACACCAGCTGTATGGCAAGTAGCGCAGTCTGTCTCCACTCTTTGGAAACAAAATTTCTCCACAATATGTAATTTTCAAATGCTGTGGCTTGTAACCTTTTTTTTTCTGATCATCCCTCGTAATTTTAAAACCTTTTCTGGTGTAACATTTTCTCAACATATAAGCGCATAAACATAGAAAAATTAAATTATTGAGTTGAATGAATTTCAAAGTTTTTTCTGGTGTAGCAACTTTTCAATTTTTTGAAAACTTTAAATCTGATTTCTGCAAAAAAAAAAATCCTCATCGAATGGAAAGAAACAAAGATCACTTCTGGATTTAGGACTATATACACTGATGGAAAAAAAAAATCCCAACACCAAGAAATAATTATTGTAGAGTAATGAAATTTCAACAATAAATTTATATAGGTAATGTACGTAATTGATTACAATTTCAAGATCAATTTAAGCCCGAGAAGAGCCATTGCAGAAGTGAAATACAGGTACATTAATAACCGGTGTAGCCGCCAGAATTTTGAATGCAAGTATACAAACGTGCATGCATTGAATCATACAGGTGCTGGATGTCCGTTTGTGGGATGGCGTTCCATGCCTGTTGCACTTGGTCGATCAATACAGGGACGGTTAATGCTGGTTGTGGATGACGCTGGAGTTGTCGTACAATGATGTCCCTTACGTGCTCAATTGGAGACAGATCTGGTGATCTGGCAGGCCAAGGCAACATGTCGACACCTTGTAGAGCACGTTGGGTTACAACAGCAGTATGAGGTCGAGCGTTATCCTGTTGGAAAACACCTCCTGGAATGCTACTCATGAAAGGCAGAACAACAGGTTGAATCACCAGACTGACGTACACATTTGCTGTTAGGGTGCGTGGGATAACCCCGAGAGTACTTCTGCTGCCATAAGAAATTGCTCCCCAGACCATAACTCCAGGTGTAGATCCAGTGTGTCTAGGCCGCAGACAGGATGGCTGCAGCCGCTCACCTGGCCTCCTCCTAACCAACACACGGCCATCCCTGGCACCAAGGCAGAACCGGCTTTCATCAGAAAACACAACAGATCTCCACTCCGTCCTCCAATGAGCTCTAGCCTGACACCACTGACGTCGCAAACGGCAGTGGTTTGGCGTTAGTGGAATGCACGCTACAGGACGACAGGCTCGGAGCTGTCCTTGAAGTAACCGATTGGTAACAGTTCGTTGTGTCACTGTGGTGCCAACTGCTGCTCGAATTTCTGCTGCAGACGCAGTACGACTAGCTACGGCCATACTCCGAGCACGGCGGTCTTCTCTCTCAGTAGCGCCACGTGGCCGCCCGGAACCCGGTCATCTTGAGGCAGTGCCTTCCCTTGACCACTGCTGCCAACATTCATGCACAGTGGATGCATTCCTGCCAAGCCTTTCTGCAATCTCGCGGAAAGGAAACCCACCTTCTCGTAGGCCTATTACACGACCTCGTTCAAACTCAGTGAGCTGCTGATAATGGCTTCGTCGTCTTCTTAAAGGCATTGTATACTAACATCAACTCACTACATCAAATCTCGACGCTAAACAACTCTCAGGAACGTTACAGCGCGTATTTAAAGCAAACCTGATTTGCATCTTCCTTGTGTCGCTACTAGCGTCACACTAATGCGCCGAGCGCAAAATTTGAATCGACGTCATCTCTCAGATGTATAAACACGACTGCCAAATTTCGTTTCGCTAGCACAACTCCTTCTTTGTGTTGGGTTTTTTTTTCCCATCAGTGTACATATATATCAATTGTCAAAACCCAAGTAACAACCATGGAAAATAGTGTGACATTAAATGTTATTAATTATTAGACAACCATTAATGATCAATTCCTTTAGATTTGAGACATTTTGTCAAGAATATAGTAAAATGCTTGACGATTTATCCTATAACTTCAGACATGTCGTATGTACTGTTCATGTAAGAACTCATGCATTTCGAGAAAGATTTAGTTCCGAAAACAAATTTGAAACCAGCAATAAATTGATGAAAAACAGTAATGATGAATGAATGAAATGAAGTCCCTTTATAATTTAAGTCGAACCTTTTTTGAAGACAGAGCGTTGTGGCTAAAATAAATAATTTTCACTATATTTCCACATTTTCATACTGAACACATAAAAGAAGCCTAACAAGTTCAGCACAAAATAAACCTTATGATTTCAGTGCGTATCGATTTATGAGAGTTTGTTTGGTAAAATATAAGTTAACATAACTTTAGGGAAGATTCAATTTTTTCACTAGACACCCCATTTCGTCACCCTGCGAAAGAAAAAAAAAGCGTGAACTGTGTTGAGTACCGCAGGCTGTTATCAAATTTCTTTTAGTGTAAAATGAGAAAAACACCCCCCCCCCCCCCCAACACACACACAGGAAAAAAACGTTCATTTTTGAAACTGTCAATAAAAATTTTGAAGCGATGTTTTTTTTTTTTTTTTTTTGTCTTAAGTTTTTGGGACTTTTTCACTTTTTATAGGAAAAATCAATTTCCCGTTAATTATTTTTAAAATGCTGCATTTGCTGAAAACAAAAAATACCATAAGGTAACGTTACAGACAGCTTAAAACATTTCATTCCTAGGAAATTTCTGAACAAATGGTTTTATCCAGATAGTATATATCTTTTGCTAAAATATCTGAAAAGTCAAATATTCATCACAATATGTTTTTGTTTTTTATTTTTTGATTAGATAACAAAGACCTAAAGTTAGACTAAAATACTGAACTGCAAAGTTTCTTTTCATACATTTCAATAATCAGTTTACATAGATTTCAGGCACAATAATTGTAAACATTTGACTTGCGTTTCCTGGATTGTTTTAAGCAAGTGTTAAAAGAACTTTCATTGCATTTCAGTTCAATATCTATAATGTTGGTTTAATAATATTCATTATTGATTTTTATCTAATATTAGGAATATTTTAAACGAAAAACAAATGAAGCTTTCTATCGAAATATTTTCATTTTTAAACATGCAAATACGAACACAATTTCTGAAAACGTTGTTACAGCATATAAATTATAGTTCATTAATTATTGAGCACAATATTAATTTTTGGACAGAAATATGAACTTTTAAAGTGAATAAAACAGACAGAAATTATTTTACATATCTACTAATAGCAATACACATTCCAATAAAATTGTTGGTTAAATGGAAATCAAAACACGTAAGAAATGCATGTCAAAATAACACTACGAGTTTCAAATATACATTTTACTCAATTTTTGTACTTTTTTAACTTAGATATTTACTTCAGTAATAAATACTTGCTCGTTTTCAAAACGGTTGACATCAACGGCAGAAATAATTTTGAATCAGTCAACTTTCAGAATAGTTTATAAAAATCATTTACACGCTAATACTTTATTATTATATAGTATAGAACAGCTATTGTTATTTTAGTATTAATTTCACATAAAAATTATTGAACAACTTACTCTTGAATGGTTTGTAGGTTGATAAACGCCTCTTGATATACAAGTTAATTCATTCATTTCAATAGTTCGATTTTCTAGTATTTAAACCTTACAAGTAACTTGATTGGCTATATATACAACTACAGCATGTATACACCGGGACTTTCTTTCGAAAGAGAATTGAAAATGAAACACAACAAAAACTACTCCAATAACGCTAACTGATATTAAGTGCAATTTAGCACGTAGTAGCACAGTAAACCTTCAATTGTAACGCAACTACTCACATTTTCGTTTCCCTTCTAGTAACGAAATTATCTGATGTCTACATGAAATTTTACTTCATTAAGAACAAAGCAATACATTATATTTCAGAAACAATTTTATAAGCAAGTCAGCGAAAATAGCGATGATTCAACAAGCACTTGGCGGAGAATCACCATACTAAATTTAAATTTTTGTTTTGCATTTAACTGATTCAGCACCAGTTCATGAAAATAACCGAAGATAACTTGGCGAGAATACAACTTCAGCAAATAAGTGCACTAGATGGGATGGCGTATTGAAGGTTCCTTGGCACTTGTTGCAGTCAGATTATTCAAGGTATCTATGATAAAGAGCTGGCATCGGAATATGAAACTTGTAAAATGGAACTTTCCTATGCTTGTCAAAAAAGGAAATTATTTGGAACGTGTACTAGCAAACGACCAAGATGCAGGTTCTTGTTACTTTTGCTGGATAGATTTGAAAAAGTCAGTTTCATTGCATTACTTCCGTTGCATGTTGTTGGGAGAAAACGTTTAGTCGTTAGAAAACTGTATGTGAATGAGGGGATTAAATTTAAAGCAACTAGTTGAATACAGAATGATGAAATGATAAACGTTTGAACTTTTAAAACCTTTTCCCTGCTGATGGCTCGTTTTCGCACCATGTTAAAAACATTTTTTTACAGTCCCTTAGTTATGCAACTTTTTGTAATGCCACTGTTTTTACGTAAATGAAGAAGCTTCATTTCACAAAACATTTTTTTAAATTTCGACTACCTATCTGTGATTTTTTGTTAAAATTCAAAGGAAAATTATTTGAGGCCTTAAATTTTGGTTAGACCATGAAGTTTATAACAGCTGACATGGCACATATAAGAAAGATATTTCTGAAATTCAGTTAACAAATTCTGCACTTTAATAACAAAATACCATCTTTCGTCGTCAAGATATTGGCGTCGTCTTATGCGCGATTTCTATCACAGTCAATTCTGATGGTGCATTTTTGAACCATTTTATAACTTACTCAAAAATAACATTTCTTTTTCTTTGTATTTACATGTTATTTAAGGCATAGGTGATGTAGAAAAAGAGTATCTCGCTAAAATTTGCATCGGAAGTATGTGCTGCATAAAATAAGTTAAATTCAAATATTTTGATAATATAATATATATATTCCCATTCCCCTCGCTGAACAGGGTTGACTCAGCCCTTCATCTCTTCAGTGGGTCTATAAAATAACGACCAAGCACCTTCGGGAGCTAACTTGTGGTTCCGCGTCAGGTCGACCACCTGACTGGAACGTCTGCTACGCTAGGGCCCTCGGTCTTGTAGGATGGGACGGGCACAACAAACCTTGGCCCTAATGTGCTGTCGTGCCACTGAGTTTAGTTTAAACATACATATATATATATATTGAGTAAATGGTAGTACTTTAAAAAATACTGCAGAATATACCGAGTTTGTTTTCTTACCCTTAAAACGTTTACTCCACATCATCAGAAAATCGTGGGCTAGGATTAGATCGTGAAATATTCTGTGACATATATGTGTAAGCGATAAAAAGTTCCGCCATTGCAATATTATTTTCGCGAACTCCCTTTCTGCACCACGCGAACCACCGGTTGGGAAACATGGGAAACACTGGTCTAGACTCTAGAGCAATGTCCTTCATTTTTGATGTTTGGCGGTGTTCAATTTCAGACAAAGAGTTTTCACCAGCTATGTTGGAGCATCTGAATAAAGCATATTATTGCAAACCTGCTTCCTAGTCGTTTCTGCGGTAATATCAACCAACAAAGAATTTCACTTCGATTCTCCTAAAGTGAAAATTGGTAAAAGACTAAGTCCAGTGGTGCTCCCTTAATGTAGATTCGAGTTCCGAGCTAAATTGATCCATGACCCAACACGTTCAAGAGAAGAGTGGATGTCATATTAAGAATTCTTTTAATGTATTTTACTACTATATATTTTAACTAAATTGTTCTGTGGCTACGAAAGGTGGTTTTACAAGGTGTTTTCTTAATGTGTCACATAAGGGAATCAAAATAGTTGTTGACATAATATTTCGACTTTTTTGAAGAGTGAAACTCGGTAAGCATGTACTTTACTATATTTTTCATGGCTAGTGGGAAATTTATTTTGTACTTTTGTCTTGACCAGGTGTGCCCCCTCCTGAACACGACGGTGCACTCTCTACCCAAAAAAGTTAAGGACCCCCCCCCCCTTCTCAAAAACGATGACACGATCTCAAAAAATCCACTACCCCACCCCCTCCCCTCTGAAAACAACCCCCGCAACTATTTCAAAGTCTGAAGTCTTTAATTTTTTTATTACAGAAGTTGCTCTTTTTCTGCTGCTCCACTGTCTGTTACAACTATCTCTTGCCACAAAGACACTGAAGCGGTTCAGAGCATCATTAGTATTCCATTATGCGAAAATTCGAGACTGAGACGGAAATACCCGGATAAATATAAAGCTTGAATTTTATGCGATTAATATCAGTAACATCAGTGATGCTGACACCAAGATCTCAATTGGATTTAACAAAGAACAGTTTAAAGACATATATGTATTTTTGGATTTAAAAGAAACCTGATGAGGTTTTATTTTTTCAAAATTTAAGTTATATATCGTTCATGGGCTGCAATAGTGGCACCAACTCAAAAAACACGAGTTTGGGACTAAGAACAGATGTAAATATGAAAATACACATTCTTTTCAGCAGCAATACTAGCACAACTCATAATTCAATATTAGGCCATAAGGTGGCAGCAAACTAAAGCATTTCTTATGCATTTTTCTTAGCAATGAAAACTTTAAACCCACTTATCTCAAAACATGATTTTTTGAGTTGTGCCGCTATTGCAGCCCGTGAAAGATATATTTTTTGTCAAACTGAAAACAGGAATCTCAGAATAGATTATGTCACTCATGTTCAGGTGCTCTCAAAATATCCTATCAGTAACTCAAGTTTTTAAAAATATAATATATGCAAAAATTTCAGAGATAAATATCTGTCCAGCCAAAGCTCAAGTTCAACATTTTATGTATTATTTATTTAAACGCAATTTCCGAAAGTGTGGAGTCATAATTGACAGCACAAAATTTTAAATTCGAAAGCCATGTGATCCAAAAATACAGAAACTAACCTTTGGCGATTACGTATAAACAGCACGATACCATTCAGTGCCTCATTGGCATTGCACCGTCTAGAGCAATATCTTTCATTTTTGATGTTTGGCGGTGTTCAATTTCAGACAAAGAATTTTTTTTCTAAGTAATATGTTGAATTTGCTGGAACCCGGTGACTTCGTGTTAGCCGATCGAGGTTTTACTGTAAAAAAAAAAAAAGAAATTGAAGCAAAATCTTGTCCATTGTATATATTCCACATGTTTTAAAAGATAAAATTCAATTCAATATTATTGAACGTAAAGATAACAAAAAAATGTTTCACGCCACGCAGTACACATGGAAAAAGCCATATGGCGAATCAAAAACCTTTAAATTTGTTTTCCCCAAGCATAATTCGGGTATTTTCACTCTGTACCACTAACCAATGATTTCAAAGCAAAACAATTCTACTAGGACACCAGATCAAAGACCAAATTATTCGTGTTGAAAAGCAGAGTTATCATCAGCTAATTGATTAATTCGCCTTTAACTAGAAATTCCATGATATCAGAGAACGAAGGAAGTAAATTCATTAGTGTGAAGTCACTAATGGGATTTGTTAATTGCTAGTGTATAGCGGTTAAAAAAAATTTTCCCTCAGCTATAAGAGAAGTAAATTAAAAAGAGGTGAGTTCGGGAGGGAGGGATTAATCAAAAAAGCTTTTTTTTTCAATACTAATCTTGATATAAATTTATTGATGATATTTCAAATATGGTGTGGTGATACACTAAAAATAGGAACCAAACCCTCGGAATGGTTTCGAAAATAATTATGTTAAAAAAAGTGCATACCTACTCAAAAAAATGCAACAAATTAGTTGTACCTCTCCTAAAACCAACTGAAAGACCAATCAACAGACTATTAGTCTCCAGAAATTTCATAATCTTAATTTTTATAAATTTCAAAGATTTTGCAAGCCACTGAAATTACACTCACAATGTTACAATTACCTGCAGCGGCGTCATGTCATTAGCCGACTTCAAATCCACTGGCATTATCCCGAAGTCGTATGAAGAGTTGAAACATCCAATATATATTTGTACCTCAGTGCCAATAAGTCCCAAAATGGTGATTTTCAGGTTACAAAACAATTGTTTAATTGTACAAAAATTAACCAACAAGGGATAAAGGATACGTATTCTTGTGCAATGTTAATAATCATCTTTTGTTGCCAGATTCATGTAACCGCTTTGTCACTAAGGCAACGAAATCATTCTTTTCAGTTTTTACAGTTTGACGACGGATTTTTGATACTTAGACGCTTCTGCGCATGGCAGAAAGGAACGAATCCATTCGAATTTTAGGGAAGTTCCTTTTGCCGCGTTTATTAAGTACGCGAATCAGAATGTTAGCTTCACTGTTTGTTGAAAGCAACTAAATTTATAAACTGGCATATAGCATCAGTTCGGAAGAAATTAAGTATTCTAAACAAACTAGAACGAGATCAAAAATAGCACATTCCATATTATTGCAGTTAATCCCTTGAATATGAATGGATTCTTCTTGGCACTCTGCCAGACAGCTTGTTTTGGTTGAAGGGAGAACTGTATTTGCTCTCCTATAAATTAGTGATGATGTGAGTTACGATTGTCTGCCCCCTTGAGGTACCAATTTAGCAACTACTAAGCTTCTCTGCACATTCTATTAAATTTAAACATATTCATTGTTCTCTCAAACTCTTTGCCAGTTTTTTTTTTTTTTTTTTTCCGAACTTCGAATAAGTTTAATGCAAAATTTGTTAGAAAGCTTTTCATTCCTAGTTGTTTTAATTTATTCGTGCAAAAGGGGTGATTTCGTATCGCATCTAAATCTAATATAAAGAACATCGATGACAGTAAAAGTTTGGTATTGCTCAGAGCGAAGTTTTCCCATTTTTCGGGCTGTTACTATGCTTCAACTACATAAATATCCTCAGATACAGTTCGACCACGGAATTTTGACATTTGGACGCTTCTGCGCATGACAGAAAAGAACGAATCCATTCCAGTTTTAGGGAAGTTCGTTTTGCAGGTGCGTTTATTTAGTACGCGAATCAGAATGTTTTCTTCTCTGTTTGTTGAGGGCAAATAAATTTATAAACTGGCATATATCATCAGTTTGGAAGCAGTCAAGTTTACCAAACGAACTAGAACGAGAACAAGAACGGCACATTCCTAATGCAGCAGTTCCTCCTTGAACATGAAAGGATTCTTCTTCGCACTCTGCCAGGAAGATTGCTTTGATTGATGATAGCACCGTACCTCCGTACCTAACTACGATATATTCAGGTTGCAGTCGCAACCAATAGAATTTTAGAATTTCTGAAAGAACGAAATCGACCGGTCAGCCGGTCACGTGATACAATCGCCCGCAGTAAAACTTCGGGCACGAAGTTCTGTCAATTATATTATTATTATTATTATTTAATTATAAACATATTAATTCTGCTGCTGTTGTTACTATGTTCATTTACCGCACAAAGGTAATCATTTTACAGTAGCCCCTCGTTATATCGCACTTGTCGGGGGACAGCAAAAAAGCGCGATGTATCCGAATGCGCGATATAACCGATGCCGTTAGAAAAACTAAAAAAGTACAAGTAAATTGACTGTCAACGTAAAAAATTTAGTTTAATCTTACACGATGACAACTTTCTAAAAAAAAAAAAGCAAATAAAACACTGGTCAACAAGTGCTTTGCCCCAAGAATGAATTTCACTTTTCCTGAAGTAGTTTTGCACGAGGAATCCATATCTGGCATCAAAAATTTTCCATCACGTATAGTTTTTTAGTTATGAGGAAGGAAATATTCGATTTTTACGTTTTTTCAGTGTTTTTTCGATCATGCAGCATCGTTTTTACTGAGATAAAGTACACAAAAGAGCTTGAATGTCAACCGTTAAATCAGTGGTCACTTTATTTTGCTGAAAAAACTTAGTGGAGTGTGTTGCAAGCAGACCCCCGAACGGAACTGCGTATCAAATTACTGCACTGGGTGCGGGTCTCGGTAGGAATTCCGCGAGAATTGGGATACAGAGGCAAATAGGCAAAAGTTTGATGCTGTACGACACGTTTAATGAGCATCGAGCTACTATTTTTATCATAGAAGTCTCCTGTTGTGTGTAAAAATGCCCCTGAAAACATGGGAGCTGTATAAGCGATGAGCATCGGTTCCATCAGGATATTTCAGTTTTGGAAAAGAGATATGAAGGGAAGTGGGAGTGCAACTATGTTAGCAGATTACTACTGGATGTTAAAAAGGGACATTCTTGAGGCAGAATATGTCAAAATCAACCCTTTTAAGGTAAATAGAAAATTACTTGGTTTTTTGGTGGAAATGCTTCTAATGTAAAAATTACAATGCCCTTAAAAAAGAGGGGGGGGGGGGAGGGTCCCTAAGGACTTTATTGACTGATCTTAGAAGTATTTTAAAAGCTGAATTCGAAAATGAAAACCATTTTCCTTATCACTTAAGGATTTTGCTTGTAAGGTACTGCAATAATTTAGGGAAAATGTTATTAATGTCAACTATTACAGCACCTTTCACGGAAAATCCTTACGTGATACAGAAAAATGGTTTTCATTTTCGAGTTCAGCGTGAAAAGTACTTCTAAGATCAGTTAACAAAGTCTTTGGGGCAGAAAAAAAGTTTTTTTTTTTGTAGACCAGTGAAAAGTTTAGTTTTATTTTCTATTGTTATTAAGAATCTGTGAAATGTCAAGTAAAACGTCAACTGGTTTGAGTAGAATCATTCTGCACTCATGTAAGTTGGGGAGTGGGAGGAGAATTGTTGCAGCTTTTAACTGCAGCAAACTCAGAAGAAAGGAAAACATTGCCGTTCGATTGCTTTGTTTAATAAAGAAAAAAGGGCTATACTGAGAAATGCAATATTTTCACTTTTGAGAGCTGAAACTTAAAATTTTGGAGACAAAAAAAAAAAAAGTGCGGTATATCCGAATGAGCGATATAACTAGGGATTACTGTATTATTCCTACTGGTGAAGGCTGCACTTTTGTTTATTCTCCATGTTCTTCTTACTCCCACTTACAGTGCAGTTTTGAACTGAAGCGGAACACAAAGTTGTCTTGTCTCATTTAACTGCAACGCATTTTAACTGACAGCTAAGCATGTAGTTTTCGGCGTAGTCAGTAGTATTGCTGTCATATTGAAGTGTCAAATTTTAATAAAGCTACTATACAGAGCCGATTTAGTTTTCAAAATTTAACAGCCATGATCTTAAATACACTCTTCGTTAGTATCTGTTTATTATATAGTCCTGTGAATGGCCTAATTGATGGCTTATATTGCGGCAAACATAACTGCTATTCTGGTATGGTTTCCATCTGTTCTTATATTTATTTATTTATTTATTAAAGTTGTTTTTTGATTTAACCTACTAAGTTTATCTCTTTTTTTTTTATTAGTGCTTGGAGTTGAAAGAGATGCTTCTAAGGTATGCTTGCATAATTATTTTTCTAGCAGTGTAGAATTATCTTCAGCAATAGTCGTTTCTTTTGATTGTTTTAAATGCATTTGCAGTTTTGTTCACATTTGTAAAATTTGTTTTCCAACTTTCATTTGTGCTCAGTATTATAAAATCATAATAACGATGTTTTTATGTTACTAAAAGTTAACACAATTTGAGGTGAATTTCATTGAAACTCTTGAAATCATTTGATTTTTTTTTCTTTCCTTTTTTGCAATTGTGATAGGCCACTTCATTTTCTCTAAGTAATTTGAAGCAGTTGATCTGTGGATCTTGAGGGAGAAACAAGTGTTTGCAGTAGAGTTCTTGAGTTATGTTTTCAAGACTAAACTTTCCCCATACAGCACAAGATGGTCCTTAGGATGTTATGAGTACTCTTGTCAAGTCCTGAGGGGTGGTCCCAAGGATGTCCTTAAATCCCAATTCGAGAACCTCAGGACGACCTCTGACCTGAAAAATGTCCCGCCTAGTGACCGCCCTGATAACGTCCTCAGAGCGACCTGAGGCATTAAACGCAAGGCAACTCGAGGACGAACGGGATTTTGGGGACATAGTTAGGACTTGAGGAACCTTATGAGGATAGTCACAGGACTTCTAGGACATCCTAAGAATAATGACAGGATTCTTTGTCGTCCCCAGTCGATCCCAAGAACATCGTCAGAACTAAAATATTCCCCACCTAATCCTAACGCGCGACCACTCGGGACAACTTGGGATTTTTAAGACAAAGTTAGGACTTGGAGAACTTTATGAGGATAGTCAGAGGACTTCTAGGACGTCCTATGAACAATGACAGGATCCTTCGATGTTCCCAATCCATCCTGAGAACACTGTCACAATCAATACTTAGCACCTAATACTGTCTTGAGTTCATCCTCAGGAGATCATCACTAAGACTCGTAGCACCCTGCCAGGACATGCTTTGAACAATGACAGGATGAATGCCGTACCCAGCTCATTGCAATGCATTATTGAAATTTATATAAACCAGAAAACCAGCAGACACAAGTAAAATACAACCAATTGACAGGCATGACTGGTCAGTCCCATTGTTAGTTAAGAGCCTCAGCTTCTTTACAAATAAAGGATGCAAATAAGCAAACACTAAGCACTTGCTTTCCACATAAGTGCAACAATGGAACAAGGAGTCATGACATAAATTTTTGTTTTATACTTGTGACAGCATTTTTTCTTGTTTATCTGAAAAAATTTCAAAACCATAATCATTATATTCAAATTTCCACAAAATACTTCATGCAATATGTACTTAAATTGACGTTTGGGGGGGGGGGGGGGAGTTTACCAATTTACTCTCCCTGCCCCCTTTTTTTGTTGTTAAAGGAATTACTTGACCTTCATGTTAGTATTAAAAAAATAAATGTTAGTTTTTATTATTTCTGATAGTGAATAACAGATTTTACATTATTTTGATGTGGTCAATTGAGATTTGTATCGAATATTTATGCAACTTAAAAATTTTCATTTAAATGAAATAGAATTTTACAAAAGATTTTAACTTGAATGAAATAAAATTTTAGAAAAAAAAACAATATTAATAATAAAATAAATAAAACAAATATTCAAATTTAAAAAGTGCATTTAGATATGCTCCGAGTTAAAACATAAAATGTTTGAATGACAATAATAAAAATCAGCATTTGAAATTAGACTTTCAATATTACAGTTAATATTAATAAATCTGAAAACATACTTTTAATAAGACCATTCAAAACAAATGCAAATGTTTTATGAAAAAAATTTATTTGAAAATATAACAAAAAATACATTGCAAGTCATACATAAATTTAATCTCTTTCTTTGTTTCAAGCAGTACTTTCAGTAACCATCATTTTAACATTTCCTAAAAAGAAAGAAGTTATATAATGAATAAAACTTAATTTACAAGAACATTGTTTTTTTTCTCTGTGCACCAATGTGGATAAAGTTTTACATAAATGAAACTTACATCAAAGTGAAGCATGATTTATGCATTATTTTTGAATAATAATAAATAAAATAGTAAATACAGTGGCACAAACTTTTTCTTTTTTATGGAGGATTGTTCCTAAATTTCTTCCTTGAAAAACACAAGCAATAAAAAGTACAATTACATAATTTGCATGTTGTGCATTGAAACCGTTCCCCCCCCCCTTTAAATTTTTTTTTACTATAGATGTTACAGCACAATGGTAACCATTTCATTCCAAAACAATATTTTTCAAGCAGCGTTACTGATAAATACCAAACAAGAGCCCGTGATCGAATATGCGCCCCTCCCCTCTTTTCCCGCAAATTTCCTTTACGTAAAAATACCGATTAATCGTGCTGCCCGCCCTTCAAACTTGGATTGTCGTTGAAATTATAAAGGAGAAATAAAAGAAAAAATTTCAAAAATAGCGAAAACGATTCTTTTGCAAAAAACGCTATTGCAAAAACTGGCCATTCCCGAATATGAGTAGGTAAATTGCTCATTAACGATCTTAAATGCAATCACAAAATATTGTTTGCATTGTATTAATTACAGCTTTCATGCTGTGTTTTAAAACTATATTTTCCAAATGTCACGAAACATAGTCATTGGGATGCGTATAGACGTGCAGGAATGTTCAATTTCACAAGTTACAATAACAATATCCAATCTGAAATAAAGATGAAAAAAAATGTTAAAAAAATTCTTAGTAGGAACTTTAAGTAGACCAAAAAATGAAGGATGAGGCCAGGGAAAGGGAATAAATCACCGGAACAAATCTTTTGCACCTGTCTTTCTAGCTTCTGCTGATATCTTTCCTCGCTATTGTTTATATTTATGATTATTTAATTTATTATTATGGAGGAAAACGTGAACAGAGGTTAAAAGCAAAGCTATGCATTTAGTGTAATCAAAATTTGTTTGCCACTTTTTTTTTAGGATCGATTGGAACGAATTTTAATTACATGATCATGAATGAGTAATAGACAAACCTTTACCTTGTTTTACCTACTTTCCATTAAATTGGGGGGATGAGGCATAAAATTGGAACGTTTTTTCACTTGTATCGTTTGCGCGCCCCCTCCCGTATTTTCGCGAATTTCGGCAAAATTTAGGAGGGCGATAATTTGGTATTTCACTACAGAGATTTTTATTTTAAGAGAGTTCAAGTATTCAAAACCAGCACTTTCAAACTATTCAGGATTTCAGTAAATTGTTTTTTGAATGAAAAAATTATCAAAACACATACATACACATATATATGAACAGTTGTTCTTGTTATAAGGACATTGTTTATAGTGGCAACTGTTATAACATAAGGGAACCCCCTCCCGTTTAAGTCTCTTCAAACACTCATAAACAGTAATAATCACTTATACTGTCACTTCGCTATAGCAGCAAAAAATTATGTCATAATTCTCGTTCCACAATCCAAGTTGCTTTGTGGTAGGGATATGAAAATTAATAAACAAAGAGCAAAATAAAGCATGCATTTATCATCCCATTTAAGGTATTTTCACAGCTATTTAATTTATTGCAAAAAAATTAAATTTTCTTTAAGAACTAAGGAACAAACTAGTTTTTCTTTTTCTGCGATTGCTTTATTAAAATGAATTTTAACATTTGGAATTAATAGAAATGAATCTAAAGATTTAAACATTTCCCAGTTTTTTCAGTAGGCGACACTGACTTTCAGCTTCTTTTTTACCAGATGCATGCCATCCCCCCCCCCCCCCCCAGATATTTTCATAACTTTAAGAAAAAACTCAAAATTGGCCACTAATATGTATACTTGCAAAGCTGCAAGCATTGGTAGGGTAAGAGAAACAGAATAATACATATAAATATGGTCATTTCATTCAGTAATATACCCGCAATTTTGTGATACATGTACTTGCATTTCTTTACTTGAAAAATTCTATTATTGCAAATTGCTTTGTAAACAAATTGGTTGCTCAAAAATTAGCCCCTACCCTCTCCCAGGGAAAAAAAAGAACAGTTGTTAAGTTATGCCAGCTGGTATTTTATGATAAGTAGAAGTAAAAGGAATGTGTTGCAAGCTATATATTTGAGAAAGCCGACACTTCACTAGAGATGGGAATGGTTGGGAAAAAAACCGGAAATTTTGGGGAAAAAACAGGTTTTTGTTCAGTTTTTTTTAAGGAAAGGATTTATTTCCACCCGGAAAAATTTAAAATTTTGAAATTTCTAGTATAAAATAATACATTCAGAAATTTATAATAGTCACATTCCAATGTTTTTTCTTTGAATATTTTATATTTTTAATTATTTTTCTTTAAATATTTTATATATTTAAATATAACATAACACAAAGTTTCCCTTTTGTACAAGGAAAAATGACAGAGATATTTAATTTCAAAGCTTGGAATTCTTTCACATTTTCTCGGACTTTATTAAGGGGTCGGTTAAAAAATCTGAATGAAATATTCATTGAATAATGAATAGAATGAATACTTCATTGAAATTTTTTAACCAACCCCTTAATGCAGGCCAAAAAATCGTGAAAAAATGCCAAACATTGAAACTAAATATCTGTTTATTTTTGTCATACAGAAGGGAAACATTTTGTGTTATGTTCCTTAGGATGGGCATCAACTTTTACTTAATATGACTATAAAGACTGGGGACTGTATAAAAAGTTAGTTTCTGTAATTTCACAAAATTGTTTTTTTAAATTAAAAAATGCTATTATCATAAATGCTTACAATTTTTAAACATTTTTATAACTGTGCGTATATATTCGAGAACCAACGGTTGCAGAGATAAAAGCCTCCTAAGGACTTTGTTTTTCACCCTGTATATATACATACACATATAAATGCATGTAACAAACTTTGGAGAAAAAAAAAACTAAGCAACTTTCTGTAAAAAAAAAATTAGTTGATAATTTACAAAAGTTACATATGCTAAAATCTACTTGCTATATATACTAACATTTTAATTATTGAAGTTGTAATAAATAAAATATTATAAAGAAAAATTATTGATAATTTTATGATTTACAAAGTCAAACTTACAGTTACAAAGATATAATGAAAAAACATTTACACATTTTTTTCAATAGAAACACCCCCGATCCTGAAAACTATTTTTAAAAAATCTACTTTCACTTGTAAAAAATCAATTTTTCCATTTTCTTTCAGAAAAAAAAAACTTTTTTTTTCCACCACCTCAAAATTTCCTGGGAAATTTTACATCCCTACACTTCACTGAAATTAACTGAAAGCTCTGGCTTGCAGAATTAGAACAATTTATTTCCATATTTCTACTGCCTATTTAAAACTGATAAGGCGATTATTTTTTATTAGTTCTGTTTGAACACATATATTTCTCGGTCAGAATCATGAAAGTGAGTAACGTTTTATTACATTTTTAATGTAACCTAAGTTAATGGGGTAAAAAGAAAGTCCAACTTGGTTTGTTTTTATAATTATTGTTATTTTAATTATTTTTTTTTAGTGTGTTATTGCAGCAGGATTGTTTGTTTGCCTCATGAGTGCTACTGTAGCTAAAACTTAGAATTGTATTAATATATTTGATAGCTAATAATAAAAGAAACGGTTCCCTAATTAAACCTTCCCCGTTATTTCTTATACCTGCAGTGGCGACATTTAACTTCTAAGAAAAAACATTTTTATTTAAAGTTATATCCTTTATTTAAGAAACAACACTCCCGAGATAAACAGCTATTCAAATACTTTAAAAAATACATAAATATTAATAGCACTATCGCTTATTACAGAGCATTTAAGATAAATTATACAGGATTTATTAAATTTATTATTGATAAGGATTAATTTACAGAATGTTTAATGATGGTACCACCCATGAGGAAAACTATCACTTGTTAAGACACTTTTTGAAATATCTAAAATATTAATAAATTAATTTGAGAATAATTACCTGTTCACAATGCAGTAAATTATAAGGAATTCATATCTAGACAAGTTTTTATGTTTGATTCAGCAATAATTTTCAGATTGTGTAATACCAATCTATCAATAAATTAGAAAATCACCCATAACAAGAAATAGCAAAAACAATAATGTTTCTGCTGCAATTGATAGGTGAGAGAAAAAATAATAATAAAAGTAAATATAGTTGCTCAATTAATACCTGCATTTTTGTGAGAAATCCATGCATCATTTCATTATAGATGTAGGCAGCGCAAAAGGCTTTTAAAATGTCAGCTGAAAGAAAAAATATATATATATATATTTTACAAATAAGAAAATTCAAACAGAGATGACACCTTGCTTAAAGTTATACAGGTGCAACAAGTTTAGAAATATAAATATATGCACTGAAAACATGCTTCGAATAAACCCCTTCTTTTCTCGCTACATGCCCAACTTTACTCATACAACTTCAAAACATATCATTTTAATTTAAGATAAATTTAACATCCCCCCCCCCCCCATAAAGAGCATATTTTCCCAACAATCACTACTTAATGAAATACATAAAACATGTTTACCTCCTTTTTGATAAGAATCTTCAAACATGTTAAAACTGGAGCTACGTCAATCTTCATCTTAATTCCAGCTTAAAAGAGAAAAACTAATGTTAGATGCAATAACTTATCAAATAATTTACATAAAAAATAGCATATTACTCAGAGTTCAGTTTTGCCTTGGAAATGTTATAATTGCAAGTAACAAATTGCAAACACTATTAATAAATTTTAATTTAAAGCAACATGTTCAGTTCTTATGTAAAAGCTATTCTACAATATTTAAGCTTCTAAAATTAAATGGCTATAAAAAAATTATCAAAGAAATGCTGTCAAATCTCTCCAGATTTAATTTATCAGATGAAAAGATGAGCTAGATGCTAGATGAAAAAAATATCTTACACCCAAAAAAAAAAAAAAAATACTTCAGTGTATCAATATTTGTGATTAAAAATTTATGTAAACAAATGCTTACAAAATAATAACGCTGACAATCTATTTTAGTGTTAGTAATTTCACATTTCAGTTTCATCAGAAGAAATAAATATATAAATAAAAATAAAATGAATGTGTGGCAGCTTGTTCAATTTAATTTTCAGCTACTAGAAACGTTTTATAAAAATGGTTTGAAAATTACCATAAAGAAATAAGGGTAGTTAACAGTGACTAAGCAAAAATTAAATTTCCAGAAAATTGCAGAAGTAATCAGTATTGCTTGTGACAAGAAAAATCAAACATGTTCGTTATATAGCAAAAAAGGGGGGGGGGAACACAAGAGTTTAACTTAAAATCAGTATGAAAACAATCTAAACAAACCCTGAAATTTCAACAAATTTTGATGCTTTGCGTAACAATTAATCAATCATAATGGCTTGGTATAACTAAATTATCGTAGCCTTATTTCATTTCACATAATTTAACTTTAAAAAGCTTTGAGATAGATCTCATAGACTATAAAGGAGAGATATTCGCATCAACAAGAATTACACAAAATACACTTACCGTTACCATTCGTAAAAAGACATAAGCAAACCATGGAGGTCAGACGGTATTACGATGATGCACTTGACGCCATTAACAAGAGCTTCCATCTCATCACCAGCCAACTAGCCAACACCGTTCCCGCCTTTCTATTATTGCCTCAGGCAATCGTCTTTCTTCTGTTGGCGAGGGACGAGGGAAGAATTCTACGCAAAGTGCGCTCGGAGTCTCTGTCGTTTTGCTTCTTTCTTTATTTCTTCTAGACTTTCTTTTTAAAATTTCGGTGGTTTTTTTTCTTTCTTTTTTTCCAGGAAATTATTATTTTTTTCCTGTTGCATTTTAGTGTTGATTTCCACATGAGTAGTTTCAAGCCTATTTTATATTTTTCTGTGCAATTAAGATTCATATATTTTTAAAACTAGAGAAAATCTTTTTTATGATTGATAATGCTTTTGGCATGATAGTAACTTTAAGAAGTCATACGAGAAAGCCCAGAGTCCTTATTTCCCAAACAAAGGTTTAATGTCTCGAAAAACGAGACGTCCTGGACGAGGACATCCTGAGAATGTTGGATTAGAACATTCCGTGGATTGTCATTTCATAACAACCTGGGGATATCCTAGCTCAGTCCTGATGATCCTGAGGATCTAGCAGGACCCTCAGGATCAAATTAGGACGTCCGGAGGTCGTTGTGTGCTGTATGGGTCCTTAGCCTAATAATGCAGGAAACTGTTTCATTGACATGACTGAATATTCCCTGATTGAGAATTGCAGTATTGTAGCCTAATGATGTTTATTTTGCTTTTAAAGTCCACAGTGCTCAAGTGTGGAATCAAATGAACTTATAAAATCACATGTTAATTATTACCTTATGTTATTAAAATTGTATATAACTAAAACTAAGGATCTGTTAAGTTTATTTTCAGGTTAAATACAGAACAAACCTGTATCATAGTACAGGTGTCATATTATTTATAGGATATGTGATATTTTGTAATCATGTTTTTTGAAGCTAAAATTTGGCTTATAAAAACATGAATTTACAGAGTATCAATGAATAATAGCATCTGAAGAATGCAATGAGATATTTTTATCACTAGATATTGTGGTGCTTCCCCACATTTTCACGCATTTATGTGTAAAATGATTTTATTTCTTTCACTTTGTTCATATTTTCACTAATTAGGCTAGCCCACTTGCTGCTTTGTATAAAAGTTCATTAGAAGTTTCTATCACAAAGTATTTTTTCTATGAAAAACTTATTCTGACTGTCTGTTGCAGCATTACTTTCTTATTAATTTATTTTTAATCTTTGTCGCAACCATAGACTTTCAAGGAAAACTTTTTCGGTTAGTGTAACAAATGGTAGTTTCAGGGGTCGCACCAGAGAAAATTCGTTTCCGTTTTCACACCCTTTTCAAAATTCCAAGATTCTGAATCCTACTTGTTACACTATTATTTATTATAAAAGCAGCAAATAACAATAAGATTTTTCATAATTATATGTTTAACCCTTTAAGTATTTGCGACATAAAATTCTGTTGTCCAGTGATGCTGCTCAAGAATGTAGCTATTCTTGCACTTTTAGATACATCACTGAGCCAGAATTTTACGTTGCAAACGCTTAAAGGGTTAAATTCTCAATTTCCACAAAATTATTTGATTTTTCACTAAAATATCTAAATTTACAAAAAACGGACCCTGTTAAAAATGCTGGATCAGCCCTGAGTTGGTCTCAAGTATTAGTTTGTTGTCAAATTGGTTTGTTTCTAAATTGGGGAATTCCTTTATCCCAGATAAGTACATCTTGCATTATACTTTACCGGTCAAAATCTTTATGTTTGTTCGGTACATTTTTTACTCTTTACTTTTCAAATTGAAGTTTGTACCTGAATCTTGGATTTAAACTATATGTGTTTTATAAAGTTCATATCACTCTCCCCTCCCCTAGGGAACCTCAACCCTCTAAATGATATTCTTTAATCATAGGAGCAGCAAGGAGAAGCCAGGTTCATACAGCAAGAGTTAAGTTTGCTGGGCAACAGCCCAGCCTAACTATCTTGGAGCGGTAATGAGCATTCGTCGAACTTCACTTCCCCCACCTTGCCCGGGGGAGGGCAACCCTAAGGCCTTGTGCTAACAAGGGAGGGGGATGAAGTAGAGAACTCTACCCTCCTCTCTTTTGAATGCCTTCCTGTAAGATTATAGTCTTCTGTAGTCTTTATAAAAATAAGAAGATTAAATCTGAACCCAAGTTGCAATATTTTGACAAAAATTCTCCCTTTTAATAAACCATAATAGTTTTTATTAATATACCCAATAATTTTCTTCATCCACCTGCTTCTTGTCATTGAACCAATCACACATCTTGGCTAGTCGGTGCTCTAAAATTCTTAAGCAGTTTCACATGTGTTGATCCCAAAATTATGAATATGATAGGTGTAATTTTGATTTCAATTACACTAGAGATGTAAAATTCTTGTTTATTGTAATAATTATTTGGAAATTGTATTCCAGAGAGAGAATATTCTAAAATGTTTTCTCAAAAATAGTAGCATCACATTTTTAATGTGAATGAATCTAACTCAAAAATAGAAAAAATATTTAATAAATGTTGAAGAATAAGCATTATAATTCAAATGCTAAAACTTCATCAATGATTTTTTTTTAATTGGTGAAAAGGCTATTTTTCAGGAAGTAAAAGCAGAACAGTATTCAAACAATTCAAAGAAATTTCTATTATTCATTAATTATTCTTAAAAACATTCAAAACTTTTTCAAGAGCAAGTTTGAATGTTGTGACGACACCGTGTGTAATTATAAGAACACGTAAGAATTTAATCACATTTAATAAGTAACAAACGGCATAAGAACACAATGAATACAAAACATAAACACAGTTGCAGTTACAATTACAGTTATTACATCTTCCCCTTTTTGACAGCAAAGTCTTTACAAGTCCAGTCTCTGTGTAGGATTGACTGTTCGGCCTGATCTAGTGACATACAAGTTATTATCAATATCTGGGGATTTTATATCAGAAGGGACTGCTTCATTTGAGAGATCTCAGGCTGGAGGGTTCTCAGGAGACACTGGGAAATCATGGATCTTTCTCTTTCTTTCAATAGTAAATCTCAATTTTGTTGGTCTGATGGTAGAAGTATTCCTGCGATATTCCCCGTCTGGCGTTATGACTTTGTAGGAGCGAGGAGCAGCTGGGGAAATTATCTTTGCTGGAGTCCATGTCCGGGGTGCTTGTTTTAGCATAACATTTTGACCAATTTTGAACTGAACACCTGATTGCTTTGTGTGAAGGTCATGGTAATATTTTTGTTGCTGTCTAGCTGCTTGAAGACTTTCCGATGTATGATGAAGTATCTCTGGTTTCAATAATTGCTCAGTAATGGGAATTGTGGTACGCAACCTTCTGCTGTATAGGCGTTGAGCTGGAGATCCTAAGTTGTCTCTTGGGGTATTGCGGAAGTTCAGTAATGCTAATTGAAGATCTTGGCCTGATATTTTACATTTTCGAAGTAAATTCTTCGCTGTCTGAAGAGCTCGTTCAGCTAAACCATTGCCTTTCGGATACTTTGGACTTGAAGTTTGATGAGTAAACATCCACTCTTGAGCAAATGTCTTGAATTCTGATGATGAATAGTTCGTGCCATTATCTGATTCTAATATTCTAGGAATTCCGTGTACACTGAACCAATCTTTAAAAATTTCAATAGTGCATGTACTTGATAAATCTTTTAAAGGTTTGAAATCAATAAAGCCAGAATAACTATCTGTAATGAGTAAATAATCAATATCTGCATAGGTAAACAAATCTGTTGCAACTATTTCCCATGGCGTATTGCTGTGGAATTAGTATGTTAAGGCCCTTCAAAATTAAGTCATTATGGACTGAAAGTTCATCTGAGTAAGGTAAGTATTTTTTGCAGGAATCTGGAATTGTTTCTTTATTCTGAGGCCAGCCATTTGATACAAAATGTTTCACTAATAAAAGTTCTGGATCTGTATTCGAGAGAGCTTGCAACATCTTGAAGCCTGTGGCCGTAGTTGGAATGCTAAACAAAATTTGCAATGTACTTTCTCGTAGAGAATCGTGATTGTGGCAGTCTCTGCTCAGTAGATCAGCTATGTGCATTTCAGTCCCACGTTTATAACAAACTTTTGGAGCATACTGCTGTATTTCTAAAAATATTTTTTTGAGTCTTGGGGGAATTCTATCAATTGGTTTCTTGAAAATGGATTCCAAGGGCTTGTGATCTGTTTCTATAGTTAGATCAGTTCCATAGATGTATTGATGAAATTTCTGGCATCCATGCCTCATTGCGAGAGCTTCCTTTTCAATTTGAGGATATGATTGTTGATTTTTATTTAAAGCCGTTGAAGAAAAAGCTACTGGTCTTCCATCTTGGAGCAGGACAGCTCCTATGGCAAACGAGCTTGCATCAACTGAGAGTGTAAGGCTTTTGTTTGGATTATAGAATGTAAGTGAGGGTGCATTTTTTAATAATTTCTTGATTTCTGTCAACTCCTTTTCTAGTTCTTCATTCCAATTCCATGTGGCATCTTTCCTCAGCAGCAGTCTCATATTATGTGTCTTCTCTGACAGACTAGGAATAAATTTGTGACGATATTGTATCATTCCAAGTAGTCTTTGTAAATCTTTCTTGCAATTTGGTGCTTTGATTCTATCAATAACTTCAACTTTTTCATGATCAATCATTATACCATCACCACTGAGTATGTGTCCTAGATACTTGACTTTTTGTACTTCAAATTCACATTTTTCTTTATTGAGCTTTGCCCCTGCATTTCTTAGAGCTTCTAGAACTAATTTTGTTCTTCTCCGAAGGAGTCAGCTTCAGTCCGAAGGAGCTTAAATCAGTTGCATGAATTAATATGTCATCCATTGAATTTTCAACTCCTTCGATATCTTGAAGAATGTTTGTTATTTCTTTTTGAAAAATTTCTGGAGCAGATTTTATTCCGAATGGAACACGTAAGAACGAATATCTACCTCATGGAGTGCTAAATGTTAAGTATTATTGAGTTATTTCTGAAACTTTCAATTGCCAGAAACCCTTCTTTAAGTCTAGCTTCGTGCAATATTTTGAACCACTGATGTTAGCTGTGACCTCTTCCAATGTTTTTAAAGGAAAATGTCTACGCAAGAGAATTTTGTTCAGATCAGAAGGATCAATGCAGATTCTGATCTTCCCATTTTGTTTCACAATGACCATGTGGTTGGAAATTGGAGTAGGCTCATCTACTTTTTTAATAATTCCATCTTGAACCATTCTGTCTAGTTCTTGTTTCACAATAGGCCTTATTGGAAATGGAACTTTTCTTGGAGATTTGATTTCTTTTTGAGGGCATTCTTCTGTAAATTCGGCAGTGTATTCGAAATTCTTTATACATCCCACCCCTTCAAAAAGATCTTGAAATTCTTTTTATAATGTATTTACTTGATCAATTCGTTGAATTAAACCTGCCTCTGTGCAAGTAATTCGACCTAGAACTGGACTAATTCCTCCATGAGCTATAATTAAATTTATCTGAATTTGCTTATCTTTAATGGTACAATTAACCTTTGATTCTCCAGCTACATCAATTGTATGACCAGAATATGATAGAAGTTTTCGAATATGAGAAGGTTTTATTTTTAGTCCTAACTCTTTTGCTAAGTTGATAGGAATAGCATTGCATTGAGCTCCAGTGTCCAGCTTCATTGGAATTGCTTTGTTATTAATTGTTGCTGTCTCATACCAATCTGATTTATTGGCATCAGACTTGCTATAAGAAATTTTTCCTCATCTTCCATTAGAGAATCAACACTTTCGATTTCTTGCACTTTGTATTTTTTCTGGTTTTTGACCTACATTTTTTTGCAAAGTGGTTTTGTTTTTGGCAAATTTTGCACTTCTTGCCAAATGCTGGGCATTCATTTACTTTGTGAGTATTACCACAGTTTCTGCAGTCATTTATCAGCTTAACTGAACCAGAATTAGATTTAGTTTTTGCCATAAATGGTTTATGCGACTGAGAGTACCTATTGGAAATTGCAGAAATTACTGGCTGAGATTTGTTGTCATCAACAATATTTTTCAATTGCTGTGCAGCAATTTCTGAAGCGAGACAAATTTGTATTGCTTTATTTAGGTCTAAATCAGCATCACTTAAAAGATTTTCGCGAATTTCGTTGCTATCGATACCAACAACAACTCTGTCTCGAAGTAATTCATTTTCCATGTCGCCCAACTTACAGCAAGAAGCTTGTATTCTTAGTCTAGTCAAAAAATCTTTAAAAGTTTCTTCTTGCTTTTGCTTAATTTGATTAAATTTGTATCGTTCGAATGTATAGTTTATTTTAGGTGTAAAGTATTCAGCAAACTTACTTTTAATCGCATCTAATTTCTTTTCATCTTCGTCACTCAAACCAAATGTTTTGAAAATTTGTTGAGCTTCACGACCTATCGTGGCCATAAACGTTGCTACTTGCACTTTAGCATCTTTTTTATCAAGTTGAACGGCTGCCGCATACCATTCGAAACTTTGGAGCCAACCCTCCCATTGTTCTTTCTGGTCCGATGAAATTATCAACGGTTTTGGAGGTCGAATACCGCCTTCCGACATCTGGAATTAGTAATTACCTTGTTACTTTTAATTAGGAAATTCTGACACCATGTGACGACACAGTGTGTAACTATAAGAACACTTAAGAATTTAATCACATTTAATAAGTAACAAACGGCATAAGAACACAATGAATACAAAACATAAACGCAGTTACAATTACAGTTATTACAAATGTACAAAATTGTTCTTGATATGCTCAGTGCTGGGTGGAAAATTCAAATGCTGAACTAACAAATTCCTTTAAACTTTTTGCAGCCTGAAATTGCAAAAACATATCGACAGTTGGCTCGTAGATATCATCCTGATATGCAGAAAGGAGCTGTAAGTTTTTTTTATCTTTTTCCCCCTTGATCTATATATTTTAAAGTATTTCTCTTTGTAAATTATTTTATTCATTTTCAGGAAGCTAAAAGAAAGGCATCTGAAAAGTTTACTCTGATAGCAACTGCGTATGAGGTAAGTTTCATATAATTTATTCTTACTTTAAACTTCATCCAAAAGAGTTAATATTTATGATTGCATTTGCAGGTTTTAAAAGATGAAGAAACAAGAAAAGATTATGATTATATGCTGGATAATCCAGGTAAATTTATAGTAGGTTAAAAATGCCTTGTGATTTTAACAAGCAATCATCTGATTTTTAGCTCTAGAAAGATGGAAGGGGCCAGTGTGGCCCTTCAGAGAATTTTGTGCATGATTCTTTCTAAATTTCTTCTTGAGTGCGTCCATGTGCCCCATGCATGTTTTCTAATCCCTATACAACAGCTGAGTGTATCATAGTGTACCATGGCATTTACTTTCTCATGTGAAAATGTAAAACTAATTTATCTTTTGAAGAGCAATCGCCATTGCCCGGCAAGCCAGGTGTCATATTTGTTTAGGATTTTGGAGTGAAACCGGTTGTAAAAAGAGAAAGGTCAAGGTTAAACTACACTGAGTCACACTTTGTCCTATTACAGCCATTAAAAGAAATGAAGAATTTAACCAATTTTATTGTAAAATACCTTAGGTGGCCCCTTCTGTAGTTCTAGGTATAAGGTTCAACATTTTCACTTATATGAGGGTATAACAAAAATAATTAAATAAATCAGCACTTAAATAGCATCATATTAGGAAAAGTCGGAAAGTTAAAAACCATTTAGTCAATTATTGTTGGAATTACTGAGCAGCAAATATCGAGAGGGCCACTCCGTCTTTCTAGTGTTAAGTTTCTAGCCACTATTGAACATTCAGTGTAATAACACTCCTACTGACTTGGGATTTGACAGGATATATTATAAATTTATGAATCTTTAAACTGCATTTTTTTCTTAAAATATTTAAATCTTTGGAAAGATTTAAATTTTTATCTTCTCAATATATAATTAACCCAGGCCCATCATTTAGAAAGGGGTAAATACCCCCTCCTAACTTTTGGAAACAGTGTATTTATAGATATGTATTTTAGTTTTTACCTATAATGTGTATCATATATAGCTACCCTTGCCCCCTTCTCTCTGGAAAATTTTAGAAATGACGGACCCAAACTAATCTAAGACACTGATATTAGCTGAATTAATTGCCTACGACATAGTAGTAAATTGAACTGAAATTCTTCAAATATTTATTAACCTTATTTTTTTTTTAAAGTATAACCTGACTTTTGCAGTATCATTTAGCATGCTATGGAAAGGAAGCTTAAAATAAAGTAACATGAAGAACAAACCTATTTATGTAATTAAATCTACAGTAGAACCTTGCTCATAGTTCTCCATTTGTCATTCTTCCGTATGCGTGTTGTTAATTTAATGGTAGAATATCTATCAATTTTCCTTGCTTCAATTTGCTCTTAATCCTTACAATTATACTTGATTGTTTGTAGAAAGTATGTAAAAAGTTATTTTAATCTATGTTTATTTTAGATAAGGTGTATGGTCATTATTATCGATATTATCGCAGGCAAATGTCTCCAAAAGTTGATGCAAGAATAGTCATTGCTGTTACCATTACAGTTATTTCTGTTATACAAGTGAGTATATTTGGCTAATTTCATTCATAGGTTTTTTTTTTTTTTTTTGGCCTCAATATAAATTATTTTCATTCCAAAGGATCTTATTTGTTTTTGATCTTACTAATGCAACTTTTTTTCACACCGGAATGTTTTCTTTCATAAATTGCCTAAACAAAATTAATACTTTACATAAACATTTTGTCAACATACGTACAAAGCCCAACGCATTTATTACTTTTAAAGTAACATGTTATGAAAAATATGTTTGATAACATAAGGAATTTCATATTTTTCTTTTTTTCAGTTTTTAGTTTTCATCATTTTTCCTGCTGGTTTCAATTTTTTAGTTTTTCTTTTGTCTCTTTTAGTTACTGAAATGTGCAAGCTTTTTGCATCCTTTACAGTAATTGAAGTTTTTGCATACAAAGTGTTTAACAATAGTCTCTAAAGTGCACACCAATATTTCCTAATTTTCTTTTTTTTTTTTTTTGTCTCTGGTGTGGAAGCAAATCATTAAAACTTGTAAGTTTAATACCACTCAACTGAAAATAAAATTTAAGTCGTAATTTTAAATGTTTATTGAAATTTAGAATTTTTGTATAGTTGTAATAAATTAAAGAATTATGCCATTTGTTAAGAAGGTGAATACAATTGGACAGCAGAAAAACAATTGTTTTGTTTTTCAAAGTTTTGTTATTCAAGTTCTTGTAATGCACAGATCACGAATATAATGTTCTTCTAAAGATTAAAAAACTATAAAACCACCAAAATAGTAGTAACATCTAATATTTTTCATGCATGCCTAATGTAGCTTCAATGTCACTCAAATGAAATTAAATTGAGATCTAGTTATGATTTAAGTGGGTTTTTTTTTAAAAAATGTATAACAGTTTTCGTAGTTTTTGAGAACAAAGAACTTTTTAACAGAGCAGTGTTTGTTTAATCATACATGATGTATGTATTACTGTAATCATTAAAATGCAAAATAGTTTTCATTACTTTTTATCAATTCAAAAAATGTGGTGTTGTGTAATCCCCCCCCCCCCCTTCTGAGAGATATTTCATTCAAGTTGGGAGCGAAACTGGGGCTGTTCAGGTATACAATGTGCCAAATTATTAAATATATTTATACCAGAGAACAATGTATTTTGTTATGTATTTATCATAGTTTATCTTTATTGTCTGCTTTTATTTATTTAATAAAAAGATTTTTTCTGCCTCATTTACAAAACTGCTTTACTTACTTAAGTTTAATTGTATTTAAGTATTTAATTTTGATGAAAAATATTTGTTTTCTATTGTGAAGACTAATATTTATTGTTTGAATTTGTTGCAACTATAAGTGTGGAGGGGACACACTGGGACCACCAGTGGTATTTCTTATTAAAATAGTTAATTATATTTCAGTATCTTGGAGCTTGGTCAAGATATAAGTCAGCAATTGACCACCTTATATCTGTTCCAAAGTACCGAATGAAGGTATTTAAACAAAAATTTTGAATTTTTCATGAATTATGTATGGCAAACATGACTCTTGATTTATTCTTAGTTACAAAACATCCCAAATTCTTGAAATCGTGCAAATTAGTGTAAAATTTTGAAATTAAAAGGATGTTTTGCTTGCATATGCACACATAGATATGTATTTAATTTTTTACACTTTTTACTGATAGAATATATGTTTTCAAAGAAACATATTGTAAAAATACTATTATAACAAACTTTACAATGAGGAAATGAAAACTTACTTTTATAAACAAAAACAAAAAAAAGCCTTTTGCTGAAAGAATAGCAAATTAAATGCAATTTTTGCAAGAAGAAACATGAACAACACTTTCTGAAGTTCTAAATTTATACTGAAAAAAGTTTGAACAATGCAAGTAAATCATACATGCTAATGTTATAAAGAATACTTGAACAAAATTTCGATGTTTTTAAACCTGTTGTAAGGCATGCAATCTAAGTCACAGAAGAAAATAAAATGTTTACTATTTAGAAAGATTGTTTTGTTTTGATAAAAAGTTAAGCATAATATACACCTTTTAATTATTTGCTAACATTTTGAGTGCATGGTAAATATTTATTAATGACAATTTATAGTACTATTAATTTGACTTTCAGAGATGCTTTTAGATATCTGTCCTACCCAAAACAAAACACTATTTAAGAAGGAATGGTGTTTAAATAAAGACAAAAGTGTTGGGTAACAATTTAATTAAAAAAAAAAAAAATACACAAACAGCAATTGAAACCGGTTTATGGAGGGACGAAATCATACGTCTGACCTACACGGAAACATGGCAGTGACTAGCTTACCGTATAATTCCTAAAATCCCCCCACCCTATTTCCCTCTGAAAATCTTCCATTTTTCCCCATGGGGGGATAATCGGAATTTCGGCAAAACTTGCAATTTTGCTTTATGGCATGGGGGGATAATCGGAAGTTCTATACCCGATTTCGTAACAGTTTTATTTTATTTTTTCCAAACAAAAAATATATGGTAAAAGGGAATACATTTAATGCAGGTAATACTAATAATTAAATTCACTTTTTTAAGACAGCATAGCTCGACAAGCATGGCATTTTGATAGAAGAAAATTTGCTCTTTGAATTTACAGCTGAACGCCAACCTAAAATGGTTCACTCAAACTCAAACACACGTGCATCGATGCACGATGCAGGGAAACAGAGCTCCGACGCAACTGTTTGCTGATTGGTTGAGTCTTCGGAGCGGCCGCTTTCCTCCTCCTTCCTTGGCGTCATGGTTGCCATATTAGGCGAAATTCGCCGATCTGGCTACTTTTCCCCGCGGCGATTGATTAAAAGCTTCTTTAGCTCACCTATTTGGCTATTTTCCCAGATGTTTTCGATTACTTCCTGTCGGAAATTTTGGCAACCCTGTTTGACTTCTACGTAGTTTCTAAGGGAGAGGGCAACTGAAATTGGATTTCTTTGTTTTTATGGGATGGGGGGAAAAACAGAATTTAGCTTCTCCCTGAAAATTTACTTTTTTGCGCCATGGGGGGATAATCAGAGGTGGGGGCTTTTTCGGAATTATACGGTAATTACCATTAGGCTTACCAGAGGGCACGATCATAAATTAGTCCGAGAATGGAATATAGGCGCATTATACCTAAAAATAAAAATATTTTTTACTGACTTGATCATAACCATACACTTATTTGTTCACAGATTTTTAAAAAATACTTTTTCTCCTGTTTTACAGGCTATTGAAATTGCTAAACAGGAAAAGCTTTTGGAAACGAATAAGAAGCGAGACAGAAGGTCAAAAGTGAGAGAAAAGATTTTTAAAACTGAGTAAACCCTGCTGTATGATCTATTAAAAATGTTTTAGATTTTGCACATTGAATTGCTATTGTAGTCCTTTAATGGCTGTTTTAAAATTAATAGCAATAGTGCTGTAACTAAGTATTGTGAAACATGATAAACAGGAAATATCCATCTTTTTATGTTGATACTTTTTGAGGAAAGTTCCCATTAAATTAATATCCAAATCAATGGGTTTTTGATGTATGAATAACTTACCTATATCTTTAAAGGTAACATAATTTCCATGCAAAAAAATATGTATTAGTTTCCCTGAACCACATATATGCTCCCTTCAAAACCTCTTAATGGTCAACCATCTTAGTATTCTTTATTTTTAAAAAAATTTCTCATGTAAAAAAATACATAATTTTTTTTGAACAATATAGTTTTGTAAGAAATATGTTATTAATGAGGTGGAATTTAAAATGAATGATGTAAAAACAAATAGTTGCTCCCTAACAGGATAAACTTTCGAATTTTTCAAATGACAACACCTACTCTCTCCTGAAAAATGAAATTTAAACTTTTTTGTAATTTTATATTTGGATTACAGCTATTGTTCCACTTGAATAAAAATGATTTTTTTGAGAAGCAATGGCATAGATAAGAGGACGGCCCGCCACGTTTGTCACTCATTCTAGGGTGACACCCGGCCACGAAGGTTAAAACTAAACCCTTCAAAGCTCCATGTAATGAAACAATACCTTGAACTGGATTTTTTTTTCTTCTATTATTTTTTTTTCTACTTTTAACTGAGCAAAGCATTTTCTTACAAAAATATTCAAAGTAGTATTTTACTGCTAAACACACCACTGCCGTCAGCAAACACTTTAAATATTATAACTCCCATGATACAAATGATATTTTTCTTTTTTTCTTGGGCTTCTTTCTTTCTTTGCATTTCTTCTTTGTTTTTTTTTGGGGGGGGGGGATGACACCATCGATAGCCGCCCGGGGTGTCACCTATGCTAGCAACGCCACTGTTGAAAAGTATTAGCATTCAGATTGATATCTTTGAGTGGAATACTAATTAATCAAAATCTAAAATTATAAAAAACTTTAATTGTATTAGACTTGAGCATAGGGATCCATGTTTACAGTTATTGTTGCACTGAAAGAAAATTTGGATCAACATGAAAATACTTCTACAAAAAATTCTCATATTTTTTTTTTTCACAATTTTTAAAAAGGTATAAGTTAATATGGTAGAAAATGATACTGATTAATTTTAGTAAATTAATGTGTTTCTCTATTTATGAACTACATAAATGAACAAGAAGTTCCGTCTACAGGGTTCACACTGGAGGAAAATACAAGGTGGGATTTCCTACCTTGACCAAAATTTTAAGTGGGATTTTTAAAATTTAAGTGGGAACTTTTCTTTCTGTTTTTGTCTTTAAAAATATTACTAAATTGTCTGATCATGATCCAATACAAAATATGTAATAAAAGATGATTATCTAAGCTATGCTCAGCAAAGAAATAATAAATATCAACAAGGTTCACACAAAACGGATCCTTCACAAAATTCGCGATCGCAAAAATGGGTGCTTTATAAAATGTTAAGCTTGAAAAAGATCCTCTGATATTTTAGTTATTTAACCAAAATTCTTTGATGTGTGATTTTTTACACAAAAATTCTAAAACTAGTTTAATATTTCCTCTATTTTTTCTGATCATATGTCATTTTATCTATAGATGTTTTACAATTAAAACTGTTAGACACCAGCATTCTCTTGTGACCTTGGGACCAAGAAAGATTCATTTTCTCCACTCCTTTTTTTTTTTTTTTATTTTGTCTTCTGTGAATAGAATGAATGAAGATAAATCTGCATTCACAAAGGGCTTAAATTGTTCAATAATCCCAAGGAATGAAGAAGTTGTCAATCTTTGTCCCATGTTATGTATGATAAATAGGGTTCCTAGATTCTTTTTTTTTATTAATGAGGATAAGATGGCAGTTGAAAATTAACATACTCCATTTAGTTTGTATTGAATTATCAGTTTAGAATAGTAGTTTCGTTTCGCGATGTTTTGAACGCGTGTCCGTTAGTTGCGGGAAATCGCGCAAACAAACTTTTTTTGAGTGGGATTTCAAAAAGTACTGCGGGAATCCCGCGATCGGTCGGCCTAGCGCGAACCCTGGTCTAGAACTATACGAGCCTACTTTCCCGTATACACCAGCTTCAAATTTATATTTTAGCTATCTCTCTCTCTCTTTCTGGTTTAGCTTAAGTTCTTAATTGCTTCAGATATACCTTAGTGAACGGTTAATACATATTCATTCAATCATTCATTTATTCAGTCATTCATGTATTTATTCACTCAGTTATTAATTCATTCTTTTGCTTATTGATTTAATCCTTCATTAATTCAAAAATATTCTTGAAAATCTCGATCGAAAATTTTCATAGGAAAATAGGTTCGTTAGTTCTGGATGAACATTTTATCTGTACATGTTCTACGTCATAAGAGCTTTCCGATAAAGTTTGTTCCAAGCAAATCGGTCCGTTAGATCAGGATTTATATAGGATTGACATTTCCCCGTAGGCGCTATGTTAATTTTTTTTTAATTGTTCAAAAACGAACAAAAATTGTTCAAATCAATATTTCAAGCCAAGAACTTCTTCCAGTGAGCCTGTTCATTGTAACTTGGATCTTGTACCCAGAGTTTACATAATTTGCTTCATTTTCGCCCACAGGCACTAATGTTAAACATTTTGAACTGTTCAAAATTGAACAAAAAATTGTTCAAATCCAAAAGTAAAATATGGAAATGAGATGTCCTCCCCGAGATCTTTTGAATGCAAAAAGAATTTTTCGAATCGGACAATTCGTTCAAAAGTTATTAGGGGGGGGGGGGGGACAGACCGACAGACACACTTTTTCCCCATCTCAATACCGTACTTTCAAATTTTTATTTTTCAATCTTTATTTAATTAACTTATTTTTGACTTTTCTTGATTTCTAACGATATTTTCACGATACATTAAGCCTTCTTTCATGCTTTATTATTATTATTTTTTACTTTTACGGGAAAGTAGGCTAAAAATGTTTTGGTTTATAAAATAACAGTGTTTTACCTTTCTGCAATGCATGCTCCATATTATATGTCTGTCTAATTTTTCTTCACTAAAACTTAAAAAAAAAAAGCAGCATGATAAGATTTTTGTTTCAATAGTTCTCTTCTTGTGAAAATAGCTGTTTTTTCTATATGATTTTCCACTTGCTATGTTTAATTTGATACTGCCAGCATACCAGCTATGGTATAAAATGAAACCCTTAAACAAACAGAAATTCATCAAATGTAGGGATGCTCATTATACCCAAGTCTCCTATGCTCTACACTGAACACACATAGGTATGAATTGGAGAAATAAGACTGTAATTAAACAAATGGGTTTTGCCACATCTTTTTGTAATTTTACCACGTGGAGTTTAAATACAGCTGCGTCTCAAAGTTATTAACTTTTGACTTACAGAGTAATTGATCTTGAACTTTTGAACTTTTTTGAAAAATTATCAGCTTTGTTTAACTACAAAAGCCAAGAGTGATCCATGCTGTTTTATATTTTTCTAAGTGCTATATTACCATGCTTCAAATATTGAAATCATTATAATATACTTATGGGCACATGTGTGTTCCTACATTTTTGATACTTTAAGTTTTTGCTATGAAAAATTTGATCCTCCTTTTTTTTCCTTTGTATAAAAGATTGAACTCTTCATTTAGCTATAATTATTCTTAAACTAAAACAAACTATTGTAAATATTTAAGGAACAAATAAAGGAAGAAGAAGAAGCAATTCTGAAGAAAATTTTAGAACAAAAAATGGACATTAGGTATTTATACATTTACTTGTTGTATCCTTTTGAATTTTTGTAAACTGTACCATGTTTTATAATATAATTTTTCATTTGCAACCTTAGAAGAGAAAATGATGACAAAACTAAGCCAATAACTTTCAAGCTCTATACATGATTTTTTGTAGAGCTAGAAAAAGGGGTGGGCGATTGGCGTAGAAATATATATACACAAGCAGTAAAACCATTTTTCACGAAAACCCTTATTTAATGGCCACAATTTCTAAAAACTGATTATTTTTCCCACAGAACCAATGTTGAATGAGCCCTTATTTGATGGCCACTCCTGACCTCAGCCAATGGACAGCATTTTCTGGTCCAGAAATACCCAAGATCACCTTAAGATGGATATTATGATCACTTGAGTCAGCTAATTGTTTCATTTCCAATGCTTTTCATATTAGAATAATATGCATTTCATTTACTACAAGCAAGGCAACATTCTGGATCATATAAAAGTACTAGTAGCTTTTCATATTTGCACTTCTTTATTTTGGCATCAGTCAAATGTGTTATAATTTCTCTCTGGGCTAACTGTTAAGCAAACCATCTACCCTTTTCCCTTAACATGCATCAATATGATTTTCCTATTATTTCTTTCTATTTTTATACTATATCCTTGCCCCAATAATAGTTGGAATCCTTTTAACTCCCCATTGAGATTCGAGCATGAGTAGGATAAAGAAAGTCTGTTTACCTTTTTTTTTTAATTCATCATTTAAGTACTTGAACAATTTTCTGAGGTATATATGGTTTAAATCATATGTTTAATAAATAAGAGAAGGGACAAAAAGGGAGAGAAAATAAGATTGTATTGAAAAGTGGGTAAAATTTGCTGTTCATTATCAAAGAATTACAGAATAAGTGGTGTAGAATTTTGAAGTTTCAGAAGCAAGGATCACATTTGAGCATTTAATAGTTCATTGTGCTGTGTTGCAAAACTAGTTCTGCAAAAAGACATGAAAGGTAGATGTGTGTTCCTACCTTCCACTTGTATGCTTCCAACATCCAGGTATTTTAGTAATGAAATAGAGGAATTTCATATAAATATATGTAAGATTGTTAAATCAAATGTTATTTAAAAACCCTTCATTTAATTAATTTTGGTTATTAGCTTTTCTCGCTGAAATTAAATCAATCTTTATGTTCCTGGGAAATTATTTAGATAAATACATTTTTATTCCATGAAATGTAATGTCTGTTACCATTTAGTAACAGACATGGCAAGATTGGTAACATATATGACAAACAAAAATTATAAGTCCTTACTACATAGCCAAAATGACTCTTTACTTATGTTAAATGTTTTGAATTATTTTGTGCTAAACTTATTGGCCAGCGACATGAAAATTTTCATTGCATCCGACCAGAATGAACTCTCTAAAAATGTTTAAAAGAAAGAAATTTAATAAATATATTCAAATAACATCCATAAAAAGTAACTCTCTATTTTATAATATGAAAAAAAGATGAGTAATTATTTCCAAATGGTAGCAAATTTCGAAGATGACCCATGTACCAAGGTATGCAGTAAAAAAGTACTTAATCTTTTTGTTATACAGTTTTATTAAACAAATATTGGCAGCAGCTCCATGCACATGCATTGAGTTGGCATACATGTGTGCAGCATGATTGCATAAGATACTGCTTAGCAAAAAGAGCTTAAGCCTGTCAGTTCCGCTATCAGATAAAGAGGAGCAACGAGTGATCCCATTTTTGTCATCAGAGTGTGAAAGGTGCTGAAATTCATCAGAGGTTAGTCCCAATATTGAGGGGTTCCGAGTTTCTCCAGCCCAGATCTTGCTTCCTCAGACTTTTATATCTTTGAACCGCTCAAGGAAGCTTTGAGAGAATGTTAGTAATGTGGTTAAAAACAGCTTCACAGCCAACTGAAAACTTTCCTCCAGGAAGGATATGAAAGCTTGTCACTAGCTGAACCACATACATTACTTAACTCTTTCCTCTTTCAGTCCAAGAAGGAGGCTATTGAAAAATAAAATGTGTTGTAAACCAACTTTTGTTTAATAAAGTGTAAGTAATTTTTGACTTACCCTTAGTATAAAAATATATTTTTAAAAAAAATTATCAATATAGAAAACTCTAAGAGTTCATTTTCCTTTTCATTATTTTTCAATATAGCAGATCTTGCTACCTTCTAAAAGAATATGGTAAAATATTGTTTTCAATGCAAAATGAAAAGTTTCCTCTCCATGATGAATTTTATTTCAGCTTGGTTAGCTCTATGAATTGTTTAAAAGAAAAACAATATTTTGTGTATGAAGAAAACATTTTAATACTTTGTTACATCTTATTAAGTATAACATAAAATATGTATTGAATTATCATTATTGATTTGCCTTGTAAATTATTCTTCCATTGTACATGATAGTAACATGAAATTAAACAATGCTTTTATGCAGGCCCGTCATTTCAAATTTTCTAATGGGTGAGAGGGGGGGGGCATAGGATATATATTCAATATATATTATATTATATAAAAGTTAAAAAATATGAGGGTGAGGCAAATGAAACTTGGAAAATTGTTATTGAAAATCAAAAACCTCACTTATTATTATCTGACCCGATTCGTATGCATGTGGACTCCTGCCATCAACTGCCGTTAGTCTCTGGACCTCAGGTAACCCAGCAGCCTGATACAGGAGTTTCCAATATGGCAGCCCCTCTGTTGGAGTTAACCAAAGAAGAGCAACGTGGAGGGATCCGCTTCCTGACTGACCTGTAATTGCATTGTAATATCATTGATGGTGACCTGTCTATCCTAAAGAATCCTCTCCTCCAATGCTGCAGTCCCTTCAGCTGTCACGACCCAATGTGCCTGGCCAGGCCTTGGAACTTCCACCAAACTTTTTGTGCCCTGCTGAATTACTTACACGATTTGTACACCTGAGTCAGCGATAAACATGTAGCCCCATACTTTGTAAAAATGAGTTGGTAGATTTATATTCTGTGTAGAAAATGGATATGGTGCACTCCAACAGAGGGGCCGCCATTCTGAAATCTCCCGTATCGCATTCCTGTTTCAGGCAGAGTCGCGGGCCAGCTAATGGCAGGAAAGTCCATGCGCATGCACCAAGTCTGATTATAATAAGAGAGGTTTTATTTTTTCTATAGCATTTTCCAATTTTCATTTGACTCACCCTTGTATGAATGCTTATATCTCTCAAAGCTAGGGGGATGACTCCCCAAATGACAGGCCTGCTTTTAAGAAAGTATCTGTTGTTAATATTTTTGATCTGTCTGCACTTCACAGTATTAATAAACTTTATGCTTTCATTTATCTATGTTTATTTGGTATTATTAAATATTTTTTCTTTCTCTAATTTAAGAGGAGGTTACTCTAAGCCATCAATAACAGATGTGTTGTGGATGAAATTGATATTCCTACCATATGTTATTGCAAAATATGTCATTTGGAAGATGCGATGGATTTGGAAATTTGTTATCTTAAAGCAAGAATATGGAGAGGAGGAAAAGTTATATATGATTAAAAAGCATATGAAATGTTCTGAGACACAGTGGGATGCAATTCCTGATGATGAAAAAGCAGAATGTTTTGAAGAAGAGCTATGGATTAAAGATAATTTTGTAGTAAGTTATATCTAATATTGATGCATCATAAGTGATTACATTTAAACATCTGAAATAATATGCTTTGTCTTATGATTCATGATTATTATTTTGATTTTTCTCATGAAAATGTTTGTACTGCTGCAGTGACTCAATACAACCATATAAAATGTTCTTATGTTCTGTAAAGATAGTATTCCTTGAAAAATGAACTTTCTTTTCAAGTTCATTTTATTTTCACTATTTAGGTTAATGCATATTCTCACTATATAGATTAAAGCCCCAACCTTTGGGTCGTGATCCCAAATAGGTTTGCAAGGCACTTTTCATAGGCTCGTTATAAAATTTCAAGTTTTAAATTAAAAAAAACTTAACCATATAGATAAAATGACTCTTTTTTATACAAAATATCATTTGGAATTAATTTTGTGCTAAGCTTAACCTATTGGCAATTTGGGCCGGATGTCACACAATGAGACTCCCTGATGAACAGACTCCTTGGAGTGTTGGAGGCATTGCTTTTCCACCCATTCCTCATAGCGTGATATCACCGCCCAAACCTCTAGTGAGTTAAGGGCGTAAATTACGAAGAAATCGATTAGTGTCATTATAATTTTTGTCATATCTGAACAGAATAAAATTTATCAAAAATGTTTTAAGAGAACAAAATGTACGAAAAAAATTCAAATAATATAGAGAAATATACAAAAACCATTCAAATAATACACCTAATTTCAACAAATTCAAAAAATTTACAAATAATCAAATAAAAGCAGTGTCTCTTTTATTACATAACAAAAATCCTTTGAATACTTACATTATTTATTGAGAGCAGTTAGACATAACGAAAAATCATTAATTTTTCCCCCAATAGACATTAAAATGAAAAAATTAAATCTCTTCTTAAGTTTAAAATTTCAAAAAAATTCAAGCTCTCTCTTTCTTTTTTGTTTTGTTTAGTAATATATGCATATTTTTTTCAAATCAAGTTTGTTAAAACAGTCTTCTTGAGTAATTTTGTAAGAGCAGAAAATAAGAGTATTGAGTAGAAAATGAGAGAAATTGAGTGTTTGCCTATGCTATGTAAAAAAAAAAAAGATCTATTTAATTTAGATAACTCATTATCAACTAATTTAATCCCCACTATGATAACACTTTTGCAATACACTATTAAAATGAACTAGTGTCTATTTTAATCAGTTATTTATTAAATCCTCTTGATTTTATTATCATAATAGCAATTTTGTAACATTTTGCCAAATGTTTAATGCCCATATCATATTGGCCCAATATATCAGCCCAATGATCATATTTTTGTTAAATATTATCTACTCATTAAAAAATGTTTATAATGTACTATATTTTTACAGATCTGCATGCTGCAAAATAATTAACAGTTGAGTCCTGAAAACTTGGCCTAATATGGTCCAAAAGTGGTCAAGCTTGAAAATGTTATCGGGAATAGGGTTAAAGAAAAAGTAAAAGCGTTCCCACAGAAAATACAGTACTGTACTTGTATGTATTGTTTACTTGAAAATATATTAGAGAATATACAGCCCAAATACGCTTAGGTAAAGGAAATGTATGTATTTTGTGGAGACATATCAATATATGAAATTGAAAATTAATGAAGCTTGAGTGCACAATAATTTGTCTGATAAGAAAGACCTCAGAAAAATACTTTATGAAGGCATAAAGCTGTCTATAGGGAAAATTAACTACTCCCTTTTGAAAAAAACTGGCTTTTTAAGAAAAATGGGTAATGTCTTGTCGTCTTCCTGCTAGGGTGTGGCCGAGTTGACTGGACTGCTAGGTTATCGAGTGCCGAATTTTCAGAGCTGTACTGTATTACTATTTGGGGTTACGCACCACCTCAGAACAATGGACCCTCTAAATCGGCTAAACAGTCAGCCAAGCCCCCAAAAACACACTGGAAACAACCCACCTAAAAATTTCAATGATGCAGTCTGTGCCATGACCCTCCCTCTGGTGGGCACCCCTGTTACTATTGATATTGATGACCATGTCCCATAAACACGTATAATCATAGATTGCATAGGCTTTGTGATCTACAAATCTATGTGCATTTTTCATCTATAATATTCATGTGATGAGACCAGCGTCCGACAAAAATGCGAAAATATTAGGCGCCAGGGAAAATTTTTAGGAGCCAACTATATGTTTATTTTCATTTGTGCCAAACATATCACATTTTAAGTGCTGCTTATTTACAGCACCAAACAATGCAAAGAAAAGCATTGCAGATAGATAAGAAAAAAAAGTTTAAGGGTTCCGCCAATCCCGCGGTTTGGCGCCGAAAAAAGAAATCCAAAATGGTGCCAATGCCCAGTTACTCGTAAATTTCCCAAATTGGTTTTTCCACTTTTCTTTATTTTGATGCTTAGGAAAAGAAAATTATTCTTACATTTTCCAAACATGAAGCACACGAAAAAATCAACAGCGAGCAAACACGAGGCAGCATGAGAAACGATGCACATAATTTACCGATGGATCCCACGTGAGTAGAAGTAAGGTTTTTTATACACGCATGAAGTCACTGAACGAGAGAAGTCCCGCGTTCGCTGGCTGCTTTACGTTGTACGCGCAGAAACCTGCGCGCTTTACGTACCTTCCTTGCATCTTGGCTTGTAGATGATTGCATGATCCTATTCAGCCTTACTGTTTGTGAGAAGAAGAAGAGCTAATGTAATGAGCGATCATCGGCGATGCAATTTGGCAATTGAATGTGAACAAAGCTAAATGCTCAAGGGGGAAAAAAGCAAACATATGATTTCTGTCTACGCAATGGAATCCTTTTCCCACCTGAAAATCTAGTCGCCAAGGCATATTTTTTAGTCACCTGGGCGACCTGGCGGCCGGCCTTTGTCGGACCCTGGATATATCATAAATTTGTCATGTATGACGAATGGTAGGTCTTTACATAATGCATGGTTTTGTGTCACCGATAAACATGTCGAAAGAATTAACTTGATAAACTTCCAAGCATTCTGGCATATGATATTGTTACAGTCTTGAATAACATATCAAACTGATAAAGCAATCCCAATTAAATTAATTTTTTTACTTAAAAATATAAATATTTTAATACAAAAATATTTATAGTTTATTTTGGTAAATATTTTTTTACTTGTAATAATTCAATTCATATTACTTTCAGAAATGGAAACAAAAGAAAGAAGATGAAATGAAATTAAAACTTGCAGAAAGTGCCCGATATAAAAGTTATAGGAGATACATGAAGAATCATGGTCCTGGCCAAATTACATTAGATGATTAAAAAATTTAATGGTATGCTGTAATGGTGTAAACTGTACTCCAATAAGAATTGTTGATAGAATACAGTTAGTTCTCTGAAATAAAGTCTTAATTTATTTATAATCAATAAATTTAGAGCTAAAACTTACGTATAAATTTAAGAAACAAATCATTTTGTTAGTGATAACTTTGAAGTACTATATATTCTGACATATAATGCGCAGTTTTAATAAGAGAATTGAAATTAACTGGTGTGTGTCGTACAACACTACATATAAAATAATAAATTTATAAAGAAAAAAAAAGAGCAGCATAAAAAATTAAATTTCTTATACGTACTTAAGTGGTGCTTATTTCAAATAAATGGGGAGAATGCATAAAATGTTGGCACTGGTCATTTTTAATTTAATATACAGTGTCTTTTACTATATGGTATAGATTTTCCAAGTTTAGCCGAAATTTTTTTGCAAAGTTAATTCTTAAAAAATCTAGGTAAAACCTAAAATCTGCAGAAATGCAACCTCTATAAAACCCTTAAACTGAAGTTGTGAGGAGTTGAAAGAGCTGACTGTACTGCTTTGAATGTCATTCAAATGACTTGTTTAAACGTTTGAATTGAAATTCATTTTATATAGCTTTTACTGAAAGTTAGCCATTACACAAGTTGACAGAATTATTGCCAAAATATCAGGAATATTTTGCTTACTATGCATTTTATCTTTTTGTCAGTGTTTTTTAATTATATAGTTAATACCTTATTCTGGTTGTTTTTAACATAATAAAAAGCTTTATTAGGTGAGAGGAAAAGTACATACATTTCTTTATTTGCTTGAAATAAAATTTATTTACTATTGAATTTTTTTTTTCAAAATAATACTTAAACGTACACAAACATAAAAGACCTTTTCAAAGCATTGAACTTTCAAGAATGGCAATAAAATGAATCCGTTTACATATTTTATCACTGAAATATATCAATAAATTTAGATGAATCAATTACTTTTTGTTCAAAGTTCCTTTGTTCTGACATTGCACTTTTAAAAGAGTAAATAGAAGTGAATTGCTGAAAATTTAAGTGAAGAAATAAAATCAAAAACTCGGTTAATTATTTTCTTAAACCATCCAATAGCTTTGTTTAAAAATAAACAAAGGTTTAAAAATTGTATCTAAAATCAGGAAAAAGTTTAAAACAGTTGATATTATGCATTAAAATATATATATATATATATAATTTTCTAATATTCTATGCATGTGAGTTAAAAGTAAAACTTATTACTGTGAATTATTTTAGAATAAGAAAGCTTACACATGGCTGATGTTGTAAATAAATGTTTAGCACTGAATAGACTTAACAAATTGGTGAAATGGTTCCAATAACAAGACTGCCAAAAACTGAAGTTTTCTATATATTTCTGTAATGAAAGTTTTAGTAAACTATTTCAAAAATAAATTAAAATTATTTAAGCGTGGTGTAACCTATATTTAAAGCCATAATCAGCAACTTTTTTTATTCATGTGAATGATGCAATAGAATTTAGATGTCTTATACATAGGAGATATGTTTGGTACACCTTTCTTTTTTTATGAACAAATGTGTCACCATGTGGCTTAATGTAATTATTTGTGCTCAGAAATGTAAATGATTTTGGTCTTTATGTAAATTATTTTCATATTTCTAATTATTTATGAAATTCATCTGAAATACATTCAATTTATTATTTACCTGTCCATTTCTTAAAAACATGATTAATAAAAAAATTTTTAACTTTCCAAACTGATCCGAGTTATTTCTGATGGCCATTTATATTATCAACTGTTTGAAAATTATTAGTAGTTTTGTACTTGGACAACAGCAATATATATATGCAGTAATAAAACGCTACTCCTTTCATTTCCTAAACACAGAGAAAAACTCACTGAATAATAAAATTATGCTCAACTATGTAAAAAATGGAATTTTTTAAGATCAAGTTCCTTACAAAATTTCCTTTGTCCTTGAACTTTTTCTAAATTGCTTTCAACAATTTTTTTACTGAATTAAATACCATACATTATTCATTAAGTAATAAAAACGGAAATCATTAAAAAAATCAAGAAAAAACACTCAAGCTACACTTCTATGCTTTATTTTCTCTTACCTTCATGTTATGTAACTCTTATTTAGAAAGAACATGGATCGGTTATTTTGCATCAATATAAATAAAGATTAATAAGATATATAACTTAAATTCATGAGCCATACTTTTATTATAATGCCAACTTATATTTTATTCTATTAGTTCAAAAGCTTAAAATCCATCATTGGTGGAAAACATAGTATTTATAAAATGGCAAGCACATAGATACTAAAGAAAATTGATTACATTAACAAACATAATGCAACACAACTTAAACTGCATTCAGTGATGGCATAGCTGATGTAGCACTGCATAGCAGAAGATAATATTTATAAAATTAAAATGCATTGGCATTAAGAATTTTAGCATATGTAGATCAATAAACTTTTACAAAGGAGTAAATGATGGACAAACAGAAATAAGATGAATTTAAATTAGCCTCAGATGTGTAACGATTACTTTTTGATTTTTAAAAGCAAATCCCTTCAAAGTTTATTTGAGCCAGAAAATGAAGAAAGAAAAGAAGGGGAAAAAATAAATCCATTAAATACTTTTGTCATAAGTTTCTCATCAATTTTCCTTTGTTGTAAAACTTTCTATGGTATTGCAAGTGATTTGTTGATGTTTTAAATTATTTTACAAAGCTAAAAGCTTGAGGTAACTTTTGTTGTAAGTATACCACCCCTCTTCTTTTTTCTTCTTCTTTCAAAAACGCTTATTAAATAAGAAAAGTAAATTTATACCATATATTTTAGAGGGGTGGTATACTTACAACAAAAGTTACCTCATCATTGACAATGAATACTGTACAATCAAACACCAATATGTTTTTTCTCTATTTTCCTACAATATTAGCCCTGTGAAAATAAAATAAGACTAATCCTACATTTGACTGTCCAAATGCAGTTTACTAATTTTCTCGGGAATATATTGAATCAACTACTTACAGAAATATTTAGTTTCATTATGACATGCTTAAATAAAAATATTTAAATAAATTCAGAAGTAATTATGAGGCAATAAACATTTCGCATCTAGTGATTGTGGTAATCTAATAATATTAAAATATTAATGGCCCTTTCTGCACTGGAGCCAGTAATGTCATCAGGGGGAGACGGCGCCCAACTACCTTTCTATTTTCATGCAAGCATCCCCACACTTGTTTTGAATTTTATCATAAGCATACCCCCACTTTTTGATGTTTGTATATGTAAGCGCCCTCCCCCCCCCCTTTTTTTCCCAGGACTACACCACTTCTTGGAGGGGCATATAGATTTATATATAAAAAAATATTGGTTAAATTTTAAATACCATTTGTAAAAAAAATTGTCAAAATTCTGCTGCATTCAATAATTATGAGTGCTATGAAATTTACATTTATAGTGGAGTGATTCATATATTTAGAGTCCTTATAGATATCCTGAAAACATCTATTAGATATCCCTTATACATCTTGACGTCGTAAGGATAAAGGGATATAGCTTGGATATCCATAGGAGGTCTCAAATGAATGGTTAATGGGTATTCATAACACATCAGAATATGCCACAGATTTATATGTGCAAAAAGTGTATTAAGTCTATAGCATAACATACATTTGAGCAATGTAGATTACTCCATTGCAAATTATAATTACAGAGTCATTATTTTCCTATAACTACTTTTGAAAATATTTAAAAGTTATTTTCAAATCTTCACTTTAGGAAAATATGATTAAGTAATTGAAATTTTTAATGAATATACTCAATACTATATATGTTAGGCTACAGGTCAACACACTTCATGCAATAAATCTTTAGCACATTTCAATATTTTGCAAAGCAAGAAATGTAACAGAAAATTATCTAGTATATTACAAAAGTTTTTCAGCTTTTTCTGTAAACCCATTTTAAATAGATTTTAAAAAAGGAAAAAAAACAGTACTTAAAAAAATGAAATATTCCTTCATAAACTAGTTCTGAAAGATGAGAATGGTTTTTGAAATCTTACATCTACTTAGAGCATTAATTTGGAAACTTAAATTTCTTATCTCAATTCTGGAAATTTAAATCCTTTTAAAGTTTTTTATATACAGTATAATTCAGATTTTATTACTGTTATTTCCTCAAATTACCACCAGCTTTTACTGATCTAATGATAGCCTTTAACAGTCCATAGAGAAATGTAAAAATCAAGATATACTGTATCATAATAAATACTTAATACATATATCTATATTGCTTAGAAGCAATTTATATAGCATTTGTAAACATATTTGACATTCTGCATGCAATTTGCACGAATATGGAAAAAAGTTTTGCAAACAGTTTTAATAAAAATTAAACTTTTAACTGCTGAGAAAAAGTATTGTAAACATCGTAAAAACCATAGCCCCCTTAACTAGATGCCTTCCGAAATGAAGCGAAACCCATTACCCTACCGGCAACGATTTTCTCCCCCCGACAACGAAAACACCGCTAGAGGGCACTACCTATTTGCTATTGGAAAACGGTGTTTTACATGTTAACGCTTGGTAAATTGCGATAAAAAGCGGTAAAAATTGTTCTTTTTAAAAAATTATTTGAATTTTTTTAAATATTTAATAACGTGACTCATTTATTACATTATTTTTTCGCTCTTTATGGTGCAGTAGAACAGTAGGAAATTAAGTGATATTATTTATTTTTGATATCTGGTTAGTCTAGGAACATTTTAACGGAGCATCAACTTAAAAATTTATTTTATTAAAGTGGTTTTCCCTTAACTGTAGGAATTTTAAAAGAAAAATTTTGTTACACAAATGAACAGAATTTTCGTTAAAGTAATGATTTAATTATTTTACTCTAAAATGAAACTTTGCTTAAAAAATAATTATTTTTTACATATTTGCAAACTTGCTGTGCAGCAAAATAAAACATTGTTTCTGCAATCTATAAATGTAGTAAAATTATAATTGCATGTCATCACACATTTTAAATATTATTATTATTATTTTCGAGTTAAATGGAATATATATAATATATAAAGTGTTAAAAGAAGAAATTTTAAGCATTTCCATTTAAAAAATACTTTTTTGGCATTTTTTCTATAAGACCAGTTTCCAAAGTCGAGAACACTCGTGTACTTAGCCAACCTGTACCACAGACAATGCGTCAAATTTCGATTACGAAATACTACTTTAAATACTTTCACATCTTAAATCGAAATCGAACTTATGAAATTTTAATTTTGTTACAATAGAAGGTTCTATTGCAACTGAATTAGGTAGTTGATCATAACATTTAAACAAGTACATTATAAAATGTTTTTTAAAAAAATAAATAAATAGATAAAAATGGCAGTGAAAAAAAAAAAAAGAGAATAATTATTTATGCAATTCATACATAAAGAATATAATACACTTAATTTCAATTGAGCATTTTTACCGTTGTAAAAAAACAAATAAAAATCCAGTTCTTGATTAAAACTTTTAATTTTAATATTTGTTTGAGAACAATGCTATAGATAAAATAATTAAAGACTTATTTGGAGCATCTTGAAAATTTTTGAGAAGATGTAATGTATACCTTCCATGATCGATTAACAGCAAAGCTATACATGTAATACATATTTAAGTAGATACTTATATGGACTCATCTTTTTTAGAAAAAAAAGAATGTCTTATTATTATTTACTTATAGTGATTTTGAAAATTAAAACTTTTCCCTGAATTTTAGAAGTCAAGAGTTTCGCAAAGACTCTGAAAAGATGCTCAAAGTTTTGAAAAGTTTTTAAGTGTACTTGGAGTAGCAGATATATTTTTGTACTATCTTTTATATTTTCCAAGAAATCATTACTTCAAAAAACGAGCAGAACAATGAGGACGTTAAATTGGGGAACTTGAAACCAAACTCTTCATATAGCCTAGTTATAAAAAAATTGCACAAAAATCAAGTTTCTATTCTTATAATAGAATCAAATTTAATCTTATCATACAATCTGATCTACCCCCCCCCCCCCCCCCCCCGAAAGAAAAACTAGTCCTTTTAGTTTCAATAAATAAAATTATAAATAAATAAATAAAAATATACATACATACAATCAAGATGTTGAAATATGTGAATAATTACAATTTATAATGCATTGTACTGAAGTCATATTTTAAGCATGAATAGGACAAATATTACTGCCAAATTATTCTCATTAATTCACCCATAGAAATAAATATGTTCTTTAAATATGGTTAGAATTCGATTCTATGCATGAATAATAAATAATTTGAATTTCTTTCCTTATTAATTTTCATTATTTCTTATTGATCCATATATGCCTTCGTATAACTAGTTAAATTTTTTTAATAAAAAAATCGATAAGCTCAATTTAATTAATATTTGCATAATATAAAATGCATCATAATATATAATCAATCGTATTCCAAGGACAAGCAACAGTAAAGATTGGACAACATAATAAACAATGTACATTTATATAAAAATAGTTTTGCACTATATTATTATGAATTAATCAATTTTTATTTTTTGCCAAATAGACGTTATTAAAGACACACACATAGTAATAATAATAATTCCCTTGTCTTGATATAGCGGAGATCCATTTTTCACGCAAACTAATGTCCGATTGAAACTCATTTTTTTTTTACTGAATTTGTTGTGAAAAATGGAACAACACAGTAAACCATCTTTCATTTAGTTATACTGGTACTGAAAAGCACCATTTTTATTAGGATCAAATTATTAGGGGGAAAAGGAAGAAATAGCAATGAAAACCAATCTTCTACCCTTCAAACTAATGGAAAGAGCACGGTTTGTTATAGCAGATAAGTAGCGTTCCTGGTGGGGGAAATGGTAACTAAAATCCGCGGCCAACTTTCCCCGCAAATCGCTAGGCATCTAGTTAAGGGGGCTATGGTAAAAACAATAGTAGTTGATGAGTAATTATCTATCATCTATTTATGAAGAAAATAAAATTCTCTTCTCAAAAAGTTATTATAATTACTTTTGGCAGAAAAAGGTGATTAAGAGTAGGCTGCTGTACTGTGAGACAAAAAAAAAACTGAACCAACAAGTTTTTTTCTTTTTATATTTGAGTGGTAAAAAAGGTACAAAAAATATATCAAATTTTCAATTGCATCAAAATAGATGGTATATTATTAATTGGGTAAAAGCATTGGTGATTTGGCCGAGTCTTCTAGCATAGCAACTCTGGAGTACCTTGCTTTGGCATGCCTCAGCCAGTTTTTTATGATTGCTTTAATTGCTGCATCAGTTGAAGCATTTCCCAACTGTTCATTTCGTTTGGTTGCATCTAAAAAATAAATTTTAAGATCTGAATTTTCCATGTAGAACAAATATTTCTTCATAAGAATGTAAAAGAAATCTTGTCTTGTTTGTCTATTTTACACACAAAAATATACACATGAACACGGATAAAGGAAAGAAAACTTATTCAAATACAAAATGTAGATTCTTACCTGGGAAAAAAAACATAAAATAAGGCAGAATTTGCATAAATATATACAAAGAAAAATAAAATAGCAAATAACTTTTTAATAGTAAATCAATTTTTAACAGATGAATAATCACTCTGAATTTACCCCACTAAAAGTTTGGTTAACAAAATCAAAAACTGGATGCTTGATAATCACGTAATTAAAACAGCCAACAACTTGTGTACTTGCACACCCCACCTCTCCCAGAATATGTGCAGCTGCTTCAAGCTTTTCACAATAAAGTCATGACTTCATTAGTTCAGACTTAAGGGAAAACTCAAACAACCCTCAACTATATACAGTCAGTACCGCCTATATGGTCACCCTGTTATAAGATCACTCCGCTTATATGGTCAGTTTTATAAAGTCCCGTTTAACTTAATAGGAGCGCGTGTTAAAGTACACCGCTTATATCGTCATGTAATTTTTAGAATTATCGGTTGTATGGTCGTTTTTCCTTAGGCTGGCATTTTTTTTTCTTCAGAAAAATAAATACTTCTTGAGAGAGGAAGCAAACGGTTTTTACAAACTCTGTTGCAGCAAATGAAAATTTAAAGACTCTTAGAGACTTAGAAAAAATTGTGTTAACAAGCAAGAAGCAACGGCAGTCCTGCTTAACAGAATATTTTTCTTAAATGTAAGGTAAAATGATAAGGTAAAGAATTAGAGATCTCTAAAATATGTATATACGTGCTTTAACATTTAAAACGTCTTAGGAAGTTTATATGTTTAAGTTCTCATTCCAAAAATATATTTAAGCCACATTAACTACTTTTTTATTGTTCTGCACATATGGTCACCCCGCTTATAAGGTCGTATGTTTCTGGGCCCCAGAGGTGACCATAGACCAGATACTGACTGTAATATTAAAATTGTCAGCTACATTCACAAAAACTTGAAAACAAATGAGAGCAGTACAGATAAAGCTTAACCCACTGGCGGTTTGGGCTGTGACGTCACGCCATGATAAATCTTTCTCAAAATGGTTGAAGCCATGATATTACGATTGGCTTTTTCCACGTCAAGATGGTCTGGAGCGTATATTTGCGATATTCCTTCCCCTTTTCCCAAACAGGTTCCCTGGTGCATCGGAGGCGTTGCTTTTCCGCACATTCCTCAGGCCGTGATATCACGGCCAAAGCCGCCAGTGGGTTAAAATACTTTAGTAGTGGATGTATATTATAACATTTAAAAAGTAATACACATAGTCCAGTCAGCAGTGTAGCATAGTAAGTAACAAAGCTAACAGGATGCTTGGGTTTATCAATGAGGCTATTTCAAACAGGTCTAAGGAAGTTGTATTGCCATTATACAGAAGTTTGGTAAGACCTCATTTGGAATATGCTGTTCAGTTTTGGTCTCCGTACCTAAAAAAGGATATTACCTTATTGGAAAGGATTCAAAGGAAGGCTACAAGATTGGTAAGTGGTCTTTCAGATTTAGATTATGAGGTTAGGCTTAAAAGGCTCAAATGTATAGTTTTGAGCAAAGGAGAGTCAGAGGGGACACGATTCAGTTATTTAAATTCATTAAAACGGGAAATGTTGATGGACTACAGCTATGTGCTGAAAGTAGAACCAGAGGTCATTGTTTTAAGCTTTTCAAATCTCAGTCTAATCTTGAAATTAGGAAAAATTACTACTTCAATAAGGTTGTAGGCAGTTGGAATAGTTTACCGGAAGCGACTGTTAATTGCAGTGGGGTAAAAACTTTTAAGAAAGCTCTTGATGTTCATTGGGGACTGCTAAATTAACTAGGACCAGCCTAGCTGGGCCCTGAGCCTGTTGCTGGTCGTCACTTTTGTATTTTTATTTGTATAGTTACATATAATATCTCATCATGTATATATATAGAAGGGAAACATCGAGTTTTACAAAAAACACAATCTCTTAAGATTTTAAGATTTTGTAATAAAACTATACTTAGCTTATTTTAACTAATAGATTATTGAATGCAGCAATAAAAAATATTTATCAGAATTTGTTATATAAAGATCAGCATAATCAACAATTTTCACTATAATTTTACAAAATATCTTCAAATTTTAAAAAGTTATTTGTTCTTGACACATACCATAAAGTAAAAATTTTAGATTTGTTTGAATGTAAAATATTGATAAAAACATGATACACAGAATAGTTATTTCAGTAGTGCTGAATATTAAATTAAATTCCATCATTTAATTCAGAGAACTAAAATTTATAGATCTCTGATTTAAAGACCTACTACTATAATGTGATTTTTTTACCAACAAAAAAAATAACACTTAATCAAAAAGAATTGAAAAAACTAATCATAACATGCAAAATATTCACAGAACCTTGCAAAATAAAAAGTAACTAGTTCTCTGCTCCAAATAAAAATAAAAGCTATTTCTCAAAAAAAAAAAAAATTTGCATATAAAATAAAGATGCCCATCTTGAAGCAGACAAACTGGTCAACGTCAGAGGTCAATATTAAATTCTACTAGAATGATGCTGATTTAAAAAAAATTCTATTGCTATGTATAAAAAAAATTTCCTTATATAAAAGCAAGCCAACTACTCCCCACCGGTGACTTCCTTTAAATATTTACCAGATAGTGCTTTAGAAAAACACTATATTAGTTTATTAGGATTATGTAAGTATATTGTTAAAGGGAAGGAAATACTTGAAGTTGTAAATACAAAAACAGAAAATTCCAAATCATTGTTTATCTTCCTCTTCTCGTCTTGAGCAAAAGACTTTTTTGTTTGTCGTGTAAAATAAATACTAGCAAAAAATTAATCAACGTAGTTCTTTATTGCAAGTTTCGGTATTCTGAATTACTTAAAAATAAGAAATTCTTAATATTAAAATATAATTTTTAAGTGAGAAGTATGTACATGAATCTGTAATATAGGATGTCATATGTATTAAGATAAGGTATCGTGACTAGTGGTTTTGTTTTCTGACACACACTTGACTATAGAAGCAAAATTAGATTCTTCTCTCAACCTGGATTTAATTTCCTTCTCTTTTTGTGTTAAAAAAAAAATAAATTGTGTACTAGCTATGATATTAGGCAAAGGTTTAAAAGAGTCTCACAAAATTAAGCACACAAACTCGAAAATGGTAATCAATATTATAAAATATCTGAACCAAAAAAAAAGTTTGAGCTTCATTTTAAAGTAGTTATAGCAATACAGTCAATGCTCTTTATAACGACCACACATTATAAAGACCAGTAGTAAAAGTCCCAACTTTATCCCTATGAACTCTATGTTAATTTGCTTTCGGTACAGCAACCTTTCTGAATCGTCTAATCCAATACAGCGACCATACTAGGTGTCATGTCAGCTCAGAAGCTCTGCTTCCAGAAAGGTGGATGTAATTTTTTCACCTACATTTTCTACTTTAAAGTCTTTAATAGTTTGCACCGATAATTTGTTTTAAATTCCAATGATAAAAAATAATGCGAGTATTTGGAAGGAATTTTTTAAAAATTCAATTAAAATTACTACTGAATACTGATGCATGTACATTTTTCAAAGAAAAATCTACCTGTTATAGCAACCACTCGTTATAAAGACCTTTTTTTGTGGGACGCAGATGGACGTTATATCGAACGTCGACTGTATAAGTTAATTTAGTATAGGTGCAAATTGCAAATAGTACTGCACATAATTAAAAAAGGCCAGTAAAGGCCAGGTTTTATTAAAAAAGGCCAGTCTTTCTTAATAAAAGAAGGCTAGTCTGGTCCTTTTTTAAAAAAGTCAATCAGTTTCAATTTTTTTGCAGCCCTGGTGGTGTTGGTTATTTATACTTTAATTGCACAATGCAAAATCAAGACATGCATATACAAATCATTCGGAAAAGGAAAAACATTTGTAATAATTCATCTATGTAAAATTCAAAGCAGAAGAAATGCCATGAACAAAACAAAAGAGAAAGTAATATTTCACATGAATGTCAAAGCAAAATAATACTAATCTTAAAGTGTCAGTTAATCTATTTCCTATAATCGTATATATATATATATATATATGATTTGAGGCTAACAATGTCAAATATAATATAAAGTGCTCAATCGATCGCATGAGGAGAGACTATCGCTAGTTGAAATTATTTAAGGAAAACAAACTTTTCAAACATTCTTTCGAGTCTTAACTTCAAAAATTTAATATGTTACGGTCTAATTTCGACCGCTGGGCTAACTAGTAAAATATAAATATGCAGTAATCAGTGAAACGAAATAAAAGGCATGATTATTTTTTTTTTTTTTTACAAACTGCGAAGAATATCAACATTGTCGTTGGAACGAACGATAATCAACTCGCTAGTACTTCGCTAACGAATTTAAAAAGTGCTTCCCAATTTAAGAATCTACCTTTGATTTGCATACCTACAGCACTGATCAACGAATGATAGAAATATAATAAATATAAGAATTCCTTTATGAACGACATCTACCATCTACCCTCCCTCGAAAGTTTTCCGCTGAAAGCGCTTTTCTTAAATTCTTTCCTCCTGACAGTACCTTATCAGGAGGAGGACGTGAGTGGTAGATTGTAAAAACACACTGAGTTGGAACTTCAGGGTTTCGTTATTTATAGGGCATTTGCAATTGACGTCACGGTGGAGGACAAGCAAGCGCAGATGACAGCTCCACCTATAGTGTTTCATACTTCTTTCCTTTCTATTAATCTGATTCATCAATGAAAATTAAAATAATGATTTTGATAGATAAATAATCTATCCATAATTCCAAGTTTGGTCTTTTGACATAATTCCAAGAGTTTTTTTTTATTTTCTTGGTTTAATGGCTACGGGTCCCTCAAGGAAGTGTCAATGTTGCCTTCTGTAAAAGCGCCAAAAACCAGTTGAAGGCAGCAGAAGGTTAGTAAATTGGCGCGATTTTGACAGAAGGTTCGAGATTTGTAGGTTTGCTGTGAAAACATGAATGGCGTTTTGGCGTTGGTTGACATCACGGAGTAAAAAGAAGGAGACGAATCTCCATAGTAAAAGTTTGTCCGGACGATTCCACTGGCGCTAGATGGCGCGCATGTAAAATGTCTTGCCATGAGGGTGATTCGCAACATAATTTAGTGTTACAAATAAAATTATTTAAAAGGGTTTTTTTAAGAGTATTTAAGCCGATATAGTCAATTTTTGTGAAGCTGGTTATAGGATGATGGACTACTTTTAGATTCAGAATGTGTTTGTGATTTCTTTTTATTATATTTGGTTCATTTTATTTTAGTTCGATGGTTTCGGTTTGCGACTGATGGTTTCGGTTTGCGACTGGTTTCGGTTTGCTAAAAGCCCGTAAATTTTCGGGAAGAAACTGGGAACATTGGGAATTTTGAGATGTTTTCAGTCTTAAAATATTGTTACAGAACATATAACATTGTAACGCTATATTATTTTTATTTTAGATACATGACCAAGCGTCAAACATAATATTTTATATCAAATCTATAATTGAGAAAATTAACTAGTAAATTCAATAGGCTTTTTTATTGCAGTATTATTGATTCTAAAAATTTATTTGATTTGGTTGCTTTCCAGAAAATAAGATTAACCTTCAAAATATTTTTTTTTCTTTACTCGTTGATTTAAATTATTATAAGCAATAATATATCTGTTTTATTCATAGCATTTTATTACAACTTTAACGACACAGTTGAAGGGGTAATTTTTTGACAAGAAACGCTGTTTAAAGCACTATTATACATTTCAACAATTTTTTTTAAAGGCAGGTTTTAAATATTTTTATGTGTTATTTTGTTTTTTATTGATGACTTAAACAACTATGAAGTTTCACAATGGGGCCGTTCATAAATGACGTCACGCTTTTTTCCCATATATTTGACCCCCTACCCCCCTTTGTCACAATATGTCACACTTCAGCGGACCCCTTCCCCCCCCCCTTTTGTCATGCGTCACGCTATGTTGCATAATGCATGATGTTACAATTCTTGTTACCCCCTCCCCTCCCCTTGTCACACTTTGTCACAATTTCACGAAACCCCCTCCCCCCCTCGAAGAGTGACATCATTTATGAATGATCCCTATGTAAATAAAAAATATTCAACTTCCTTTTTTTCATTCTCAACAGAAACATTTTTTACAGGTACCAACATTACGAAATAAATATGTTGTCTGTTTTAAAATGCTTTAACAGTAATGTTGGGGAAAATAATTCTATTATAATGAAAATTTCATAAAAAGGTATTTATATTTGATGTGTTAAAATTACTATTTCAAAAAAAAAAAAAAAAACGATCCCAGTTTTTAGAAATTTGAAACTTCCCGATATTGCTTTAAATTCTCGGGGGGGGGGGGCGGTTTTTCCGAAAATAAAGTAGGCGTTTAGACATCTTTGCAAAGCTAATTGTAACTTTAATTTAACTAAAAACGGTTTCAACTTTAATGTAAAGTTAAGTAAAAAACATGTCCATTAAATGTGATAACGCACGCCTCCCCAAAAGCTGTGGACCCTCCCTCTCCAAGGCGTAACAAAGTCAGTTCCCCCCCCCCCCCCCACACACACACACAAAAAAAAAGGATGCGAGCTCCAGTGGTGGTGGGTATTCTGCAAACCGCACGCCATTGAAGTTTTTAAGGGGATTGTTTTAGGTGTCTTTGCTTCTTTTAAGGGGTGGGGGAGGCTTCTTTTTCTCAGGGGTGAACAATTGGGGGGTAAGTATATATTTATTAGGGGTGCCCTTGGGGGTCATGGCACAGATTGCTCCATTAAAATTTTATAGGGGTCGTTTTGGCTTTGTTGAATTTTGAAGGGAACATCGTTTTGGGGGATGCACCATCCTCTTGGAGCGGAAATGGTATATACATAAATATAGTATATATCAAGGGCGCACACGAAAGGAAGGAGGGGGACATGTTGCCGATTGCTCCATAGAAAATTTTAAGGGGTTGTTTACGAAGGGTGAAGGTGAGCCGAATTTTGAGAGGGGTCATCGTTTGGGGGGACTGCACCGCGAAGGCCGTATCCAGACAGGGGCCCTCGTGCCCCCCGGCCAACGAAATCCAACGAAAAGGGTCCCCCGCGTAGTGACGCCACTGATATGTATATATATATATATATATATGTTTTTAGATTGGGTTTTTATGGGATCTTTTCTAGGAGTTTAGGGATCATTCCAAATGATGTCACGCTTCGGGGGGGGGGGGGAGGGGGTCGTGAAATTGGGACAAGGGGACGGGAGGGGGTAAAAATAAGTGGGATATCATGCTTATGCAACGTAGCGTAGCATATGGGACAAAGGGGGGAGGGGTATGTTGAAGTGTGACATTTTGTGACAAGGGGGGGAGGGGGTCAAATACATGGGAAAAAAGCGTGACATCATTTATGGACTGCCCCTTAGCAGAATTTTGAAAAAGGTCATCGCTCATAGGTGCGGGCGCCGTTACTCTGGGGAGGGGAGGGGAGGGGGCATCGCCTCAATATATTTATATATAAAAAAGCGTGTGTGTGTGTGTGTGGTGTGTTGGAAGCCGCTCAAAAACATTTACATTATTGAAGTTTATGAACTAACTGATTCCAGATTATTAAGAGTATAAATAATGAAGTACAGTAAGCGTTAGATAAAAGAAACGACGTGCGGAGTTCAAAAATCGGGGGCCCAACAGACCCGTTGTGTTAGGGGGATAAATTGCACCTCCCCCCTCACTTGGAAAATAATTTAATGTATTTCTACGTATGTACATGTATTTTGTGTTGTTTTAATGCAACGTACAATGTGTTTTTACTTCCCTTCATTTAAGAGGGTCGGGGTGGGGGGAGTGCCCCCTGGCCCCGACATTTTCCTCGCATTCATTATGGCACGAATACCAGCTGACCGTCTGCTACCCCTCTTTTAATCCTAAATTATCTAGTCACTAGCTAATTACAGTGATTTTTTACGAAAGCAAAAAATGCATTAAATAAGATACTAAAATAACCTTCTGATTATATGTTTAACTTATAATAAAATGCAATAAAATATTGCAAATAATAATTTCAATTGTTGGAACAACGAGAGACTAATGCGTGCCCGAACGCCCGAACCGCCTGGTCGCTGCCGCCAAAACGAGCTGATTTTCCGCTACCTTTTTCCGAATACTCGGGCTCAAACGAAATTTCTCTTTCCCTACTTGATCAAACGGCAAGACATTTTACTCTAGCGCCATCTGACGGCAGTGGAAAAATCGCGCCATGTTTTCGGCCCGTTCCCCGCTTAGTTGAGGCTCCTTCCTTTTAGACTCCCTGGTTGACATCATGCTAGAAACTAAGTATTTTTGTAGTCCAAGGAAAAAATAATTTATTTATTCTTTTTTATCTTGTAAAATATCAGTCTCAATCTAGTATTGCTTTCTTCTTTTCCCTCCTTGCAGCAGCAAGTTGAAAAGAAGTATGAGAAGACTCCAATTTGCTAATGCTACAGAAATATTACCCGCAGTCTCAAAATGAATTAGTCCAAGTAAGTCCGAATAGTTTCAACATATTTTCTATGAAATAATCTGGTGTGATTCGTATGTCTTTTTATGTATTTAAATGTGAATAATAAGTGAAATAATCCATTTTAGCATTCTTTCTTTACCATGGTAGGCTAGGCTTATTTTTGAATGTGCATTTGTCTTTAAATGGAGGTTGTCGTACAAGGTCTAGCGTTTTTTTATACAAATATGTCCAATGATGTTTTTTTAGCATTATTAAGTAATAAATGTTGATGCATTTGAAGAAAAGATGTTAATAAATCAGTTATGATGTAGCTCATTGAATTAAATCCGTATTCACGTTCCATGGAAAAGTTGATATCCTCTTGAGGTTTTATACGGCATTGATTCTAAATTTTAGGTAAAACCTCATAAGCAAATGGTACACACTTTTTCGAATAAAATAGGGATAAACTCTGCTCTCAAATACATCATTTAAAGCTGTTAATTTTCAATATTTTAATACAGGTTTTCAGTTTAAAATGCAAATTTTGTTGCATCAGTTATCCAGCTTAATTAAGAACGTTTTTGTTCTTCAACTATAAAAAATAAGGTGATAGTGCGTACAGGAAATAATGATCTGCACCGAGTTTCTAGAAGCATTTATCAATATTGTATTTAAATTTGGAAAGGAACAATCCTGACAATTAGTTGAAAGACAACCCTATGTTTTGACAGCGAATAACATTCTTCTGATACTAGTCCACTAAACCAAGTATTCTTCCTCCTAGTGTTTTAAAGAGGTAGTGTCAGACATGGCCGATTCATGGGATTCAGTCTTTGGAAAGGCCAGTTTTTGCATTATAGTAGTGATGAGGGTAAAATGTTTCTGGCTATAATGCAAGCGTGAGGGGAGGGGGGGATTAGCACTGGTCCTGCCTTATCTTTTCATGGTCCTGACCTAGTTTGAAGTTTCCCTAGAGCTAAGTCATTAAAAGTATGGAATCATTACTTTTAAATTGATATGATTGTGTCAGGCTTCATTCATTACTTTTTATTATGTTTTCTTATTGACATTTTTGAAAACAGTATTTGCAGGAACAATCATTGCTCAATGCAGTGTTGAAGTCAAGAGGCCATGGCATGCCCCTCCTACACTTTATATTTCATTGACTTAATTTATATCTGTAAGTATTCCTCTATCTTTTATTTTTCAGGACTATGACTGGCTGAGTGATAACTAGTCTAGTGGTATGTATAGAATATTTTTTTTAGGAAGGGTTGTGGCCTAGAGGGAGTGTTTTAAGGGTTAAACCCCTCTCATTGGTAGAAATTAAGAAAATATACATTTTAAAATTTCCTTTAATGTTCATTTGCAACTGCCCTCTCTTTGAGAACTGTAGTCATATTTCAGAGGCTGCAGAGCCACCTAAAGCATCTACTTCAAAAACTTCCTTATAGGAGGTTTATGATAAAATTGTCATTTCTCAAAATAGAAGAATGTTGTTACAATGAAGTAACAATATTTGTTTGGCTGTATAATTTGCATGTGTTCAATAAGCTTCTGCAAAGTTTATTGAGCATTTCTGAGCTGTATAAAACCTGATAGATGGAAGATTATAATACAGTGTGTCAAAGAATGTTTAAGACTGTTTATGAAATAAAAACTAGTAATTATATATTTTTTAATGTATTGAAAATAAGCTCCTTCTGCTTCATTACCTTTGTTACAGCTGTTTAACAACGACAAATGCATGTTCCAGCTCACATTGTTTGACTGCCTCCAAAGCTTGCCTCACAGCTGTTTGTACACAGTGTGTCGAAGAATTTTTAAGCCCACAGCTGGAACTAAGCTTACAGTGGCGCTATCTGTTGTCGAGCATTCTTGAAACTCCTTAACTATCAGCTGATTCACTGCCAAAACCTCAGTTCATTTGTTTACTATTTTTTTTTTGCTTTGATGATACTACAAACTGGTTCGACGCGAGCTATGGAGGCAGTCCACAATGGGTGAGTCGGAACAAGCAGTTGAATCGTTGTTAAAGCACAATCGAATGAATTAAAGCCAAAGGAGCCTCCTATCAGTTTCTTTCTTTTTTATCGTCCAGCAATGAAAGTCTTTTTTTTTCTGTACCACTAGTGAAATTTGATTTGTGTGCATGAGTTTTGAGGTGTGTAACTAAGTAATTATGCTTTATTTTTAGCAAGGTAATGTTTTAATCCTTCTAACATAAGTAAAACAAGGATTTTTTCCCCTTTTGTCTAGTATCAATTGTACACGCGTTAACCCATTTTCGGCCAATGGTTGGTATACGCACCATTTCAAGAAATATTTTTTTATTGACACTGTGACGTATATTTTTCAGTAAGTTTATGTTACTGCTATTTTTAAAGGTTCTGAAGACAAATAAATATTAGTGACTTAATTAGAGCAAGCTCTTTATGTTGAGAAATTTTCAAAAAATGCTAATTTTTCAACTCTATACGATCATTGACAAATTCTACTTTTTGAAAATGTATAACATATCTATTTGAGTTTAATCATATGTTTTTATAATGGCTTTAAGTGGCAGGTTCTGTAAAAAAAAAATAAATAAATAAATAAATAAATATCATTAAAAAACTTAAATTTTTTTCAAAAATTTAATGGTTCGTTAACGCACCATTGGCCGAAAGCATGAACAAAAAGCAAAAATTAAAAACAAAAATTGTTTTTATGCAAATTTCGGCATTTTATGCCATCTTTTGGCAGACAATCATCAGAAATGTTTATGAAGAGAAAGCCGGTAAGGTTTGGATTCAAACTTTGGTGTTCGTGCTCATCTGACGGATACTTTTACCTATTCATACCTTATAGAGGTGCTGAGACTAACAGTGATTTACAAAATATGTCATTAGGAACAAGTGTTGTTTCGAAATTAGCGTGGTTCCGAAACCTGAAATGTACACAATATATTTTGATAACTTTTTGTCTTCTTACGCTTTATTCGACATTTTAAAATAAAAAGTTCTTTTTTTATTTGGCACAACTCTGGAAACTTGCATATCTGGTTGTATATTGGATGACTCGAAAAATATGGGGGGAAAAAAAAGCCATCGTTGTTCCTACGATTTTGCCTTCAACAAAGACGCAGAAACATGTGCAATCAAATAAAACGACAATACTGTGGTAACGATTGTTACTAATAATGCAACTATTTTGTCTCTTATAAATACCAAACGATGCAGTCGCAAAGAAAGAGTTATGATTTCCCAACTGAACGTTATTACGGATTACTATGAACATATGGGAGGGGTTGACTTTCATGACAATGACACAGCATAAACATTCAAGGTGAAAAATGTTGGTGGCCATTATTTACAAATATCGTTGATAGCATTGTAGTCCATTCATGGAGTCTGCATAAAATTTCTACTAACACAAAAAGGGCACTCATAGACCAGATCTCATAACAATTGCCCTATTAAAATCTGAATGCAAGAACAATCTACCTGATGAAAATAAACTACAAATGACTCATCCTAATAAAGGGCATCCATCATCCGCAATTCTACCGAAAGAAATACGGACTGATAGTCGGCCATACCATAAGTGAACATGAAGAAAAAGCATGTAGACGATGTAAGGTGTGTATAACCACATGATTTATCTGTGCCTCAAATGCCGAGTACATTTGTATCCACAATTTTTTGAAATTTTTCATAAAAAATATAATATTTCATTATAATATACAATTAACATGGTCCTCAAAATTCCATTTCCAGTTTCAACTTTTTGTTCACTGATTCGGCCAATGGTGTGTATATGCACCATTTCATTTCGCAAATAAAATATTATTTTTCATGCATGAAACTTTTTTTGTGTCTTAATGGATGTAAATTAAGCATATTTTAATAAAAAATGCCACATTTTATGAAATTTCTATGCTTGGCCGGAAATGGGTTAAATTAAACCATATTAAAAAACAATTTTCATATGAAATTCAAATTTAAAATTCATTATAAATTTATAATTGTCTTATTCTCCCTTTTGAGCTCTAAAAGGAAAATAATTAAAGCTAGAGTAAAATTCTGTTACCATCATTTAAGGGTCCATAATATTTATGATGGGATAGCCAAATAACATTGTAACTGCTCAACATTAACTGTAATGTTGCCTATATACAAGGTTTATTTGGCTATCCCGTGTGTGGCTATTATGTGTAAATAGAACAGAAGGAATGTTTTTTTTTTTAGCCTTATAACTTGTTACTACAAAAGAGGTTAACTAATAACGATAACCGTATTCAACTGTATATAAAGTTCTAAAATTTAAAGGGAACTTTTCCAGTTGTCTAAATCACCGAAATCTAATGCAGTATATTTCATGTCAGAAAGACTTTTGGACATTTTAAATTTCCCAAATACATGTTTTAGAATTTGTTTTTAACTGTTTAGTAAATGGTATTCTATGCAACATGTTTTTTTCCCTGACGTGTGCATTTGTATTTTATAGCATGTCTTTAGTGATACACTGTTTCAACATGCATATGTTACATTTTAATTGTATATGCTTTGATTTCTATTTCGTAACTTAATTATGTTTATACAAATTGTACTTTTTGATTGAAAAGAATGGAGGAAAAAAATCCCAATGGTCTTTTGATTACGTTTGCCCTTTACTTATTACGGCATTCGTTTTTGATCGACTTTTAGGATATTATCCCATCAAGTGTAAACATAGGCTTGCACATATTTTTGTATTGCTGTAAAGCAGCTGCTTTTATTTTACAAGGCAGGACAAACACAATGTTAGAACAACATTTAATAATTTGGAATGCTGAAAGACGGCAGGTTTTGTTTCAGTTGGTCTTGCAAGGGGAGGTACGGGTCTAGTAATTTCAGAGACTTGAATACTTGTTTTAATAATTTCGGAAACACGAATCTAAGTGGAGTTTGCTTTAAAATCATTTCTTAGTTGAATACCAGTTAATCCTGTAATTTTGGCACTATTTTCTAGAATATAAATTAAAGCAGATACTGCAGCCACACACCTTTGCAAATTCATCATTTCTTTCAGTATTTTAGTGGTAAAGATACAGTAACGGATTTAGGTTTGAGGGCGCCCTAGGCCCGAGACGATATGGCGCCCTTTTTCTTTGTCACGAAAGAAAAGTTTATATATATACATACGTGTGTGTGTGTAAAAATAAACAATAATGATAAGAAATTTAATTCAGGTATAAATTAAATATATGCTAGCATTAAAAAAAAAGTTTTAAAAATCTTTTTGTTAGATATTCAGATTTTAGTACAAGCCTGATTAACTTTTAACGAAGAAATTCTTCCCTCAAAATGATACTATGTTTAGATAGTAAGAGCGCACAATAAAATAAACTTTAAAATTTGGTCTTACAGTTTACAGAAAACCCAATTGATTTTCAATTTCAGTCGTTTTAAAAATTTTGGCGCCCCTCAAAATTTGCCACCTTAGGCCCGGGTCTCACAAGCCTAAGCCTAAATCCGCTACCGTAAAGATGTACTTAAGGCTACTACCCTTTGCGAAATTGGCGATTTTTGTTTGGCGCCATTTCTATTTACACAGTGGTGTAGTCCTGAAAAAAAAGTTGGGGAGATGCTTGATACAATTGAAGATAAGCAATTGAAATCAAAAAGTGGGGAACGCTTATCTTAAAATGTAAAACGATTGAGGGGACGCTTGTATTAAAATAAAAAAAGTAGGGGGACGTCATCTCCCCTCGACTACATCACTGTGTTTGCAGCTTTGCAACACCCAGCTTGGCGAAAATCAAGGGGCACCTTTAAATATAGTCTAACCATTTTTTTTTCAAGTCTAATTGCTCAAATATGAATTTTCTAATCATCTAAAACCCTCTAACCATATTAAAAAATTCTTTCCTTTCATCCTTTTTAGTATCCTCAGAAATATCAGGTGCTCCACTGTCTGGTTGGTCCTTAATACATTTGTTAGTCTTAAAATGCTGGTAAGTTATGAAGATGACTTCTACCAAGACATTTTGCAGAATGAAACTTTTCTTTAAAATAATCAAATGCTTTAAAATTTTCCACTTCTGAAAAAAAAAAGAGGTCATCTAAAGGAACATAGAAAACCAGCAATTTAGTTTTTTTTAAACCCAACAGTTGGAACGACTGAGGTAGGGTGGTAGTGTATTACTTATTGATGTAATGTATATCCCTGTAATCGTGGTCTCCAAAATCAATGCCTTGAATCATTGTTATGTTCTATGTAGATGCTTAGCATTTTCAGTACCTAAAATAGAATTATCCCAAAAAGCCTTCGTACTTCCTTTTAACCATTATTGATACACCTGCATCCCTGTAATGTGTTTCCTTCCTTGGTCATTGCCTCTTATCCATTTGCTCATCTAGTATTTTTTGTAAATGTCCAATTAATTAGCTATGCATTTTTCCTAATGTAAAAATTAGACAGAACCAAAAATTTTAACAATTGCACCCCTGTTCCAGTTCAATAAAAATATACACTAATGAACAAATTTCCCACTGCACATAAAATACCGTTACCCACATGATTGGTTATTTTAAATGAAGTATGACAAGTGATTATTTTACGCTCACTTTTGTATGATGTACTTGCACACTAGCTAGTGAGCAATTCCATGCATAACAGAACAATATTTTTGATAAAAAATATAGTTTTTTTTTAGTATCCGTGATTATTTATTCAGTAATATTTGATAAAATGTCAAACAGTTAAGGCATTAGATTTATTTGTTTGTCAAATTTAACGATTTTTTTATGGTATTTGAAAAGAGAATCCTATGTTTTTCACTTGTTTTTAATTTTTTATTGAATGAAAATAGAAAAAAACTGTTATTTAATCATTTTGTAGCTATATATAATGAATACTTTAAGGGGGAGAGGAAGCCCCTTATGCTTGACACAATCCAAATGTGTGTTGCCTGTTGATGCTAATGCAAAATTACTGCATTATCCTTTTCCTAGGTTTAAAATGTATTCTGAACATTGCAAAAGCCTTGATAATGAAGCTAAACAAAGATTTATCGAAAAAAATCAAGATCATCGACAATAAGAACCCATATTAATTAAGTAAAAATGAACTTTCAACTAATGTGTCTGATTTGGCGGACTTGACTTGCATAGACCTTGTAAATTACTTAAGTTTATGGTGTCGGTGCATATACATATGAGGAGTTTAAAGCTTATAAAAGCCTGCTAGCATATAGTCAATTCTCTTGTGGATGGGTGTGAGATGTTTTTGTCAAGAAAATAGCAAACATGCATGTGGTGACTGGAAGGATGAGTAAAATTAATTTGGCGTACAAGGTCTTTCATAATTTTTTTTGCGGCAGCCTTTTTTTTTTTTTTCCAAGTGAATTTTAATTTTTTTAAATGTAAAAAATGATTACTTTTTGCCGAAGTATGATTTATTTTGGGAAAATTCTGTTAATTTTATGAAATTAACTTTAGTGAGGAAAAAAAGTTAATCTAACTTAACAAGCAATCTGAAAACTGAAACAAATATTAGCCCAGTACATAAGAATGAGATAATAAAAAAAGTTTTTTATTCTTCTGCAGACTTCTAGAAAGGTAATGCATAACATAGTTTGAAATCTGGTGAATGTTTCTATTATGTTTAGTATGATGTTGTTTCAGTGCATGTAGAGAATATTCAGGAAATCGCTAATATCCTGTATCTTAGCTTTAAATTTTGCTAACATACATTTCTGAATTTTGTAATAGTAATAAATTAGAGAAACTAACTTCAAAAAGGGAAACAGATAAAGTATGGATAAATTTGTGGATGCTGCTTTGAAGAAACAAAATATTAAAATCTATTTAATCAGTAGGAACATTTAGGCAGTAGAAAGATGGAAAATGTACACATGAAAAGCCGATTTAACTTTCCCAAAAGACTGAATAAAAAAACGTAACATACGGGGAAACGTAAAGTATTGAATTGAAAGTATTTTTGGAGATTTTTGCCTTTCCCGAGAGGGTGGCTTATATCCCGGCAGAAAGGACCAAAAACGTAAAGTACGGGAAATAAAGTACATTCAGGATGTTTACAGATTTTCGAAGTGAAATTTCGCGATCTTTCACTGATACATCGGATTTGTTTCTTGTAAGACGTATACATATTGGATATCGGGCATTACTTTTAACCAAAAAAGAAAAATAAAGAAACAAAATCAATGAAAAAAACAAAAACAATTAACAATAATGAATAAACAATGTCAACTAAAAACAATGAAACAATTTAAAAACAAATCAAACAACAAAATTAATAAAAGAGAAAAGTAAAGCAAACAAAACAGACTACATAAAAACAACAAGTTAATTAAACATAAATATTGTAACGGAAAGAGCAAAATAATTGTAACGCAACGTGAAAGATCGCATCGAAGCCGAACGAAGGTAGAAGTTTAGCTGTCATCATCATCATCATCAGCGATTGCTTGTCCTCCAGCGTGACGTCATTTGCGAATGCCCTATAAAAGCAAAACACAATTAGATTTTTCAAACGAGTTGATTAAGCAAACTGATTTTTGTAAAGAACTGAAAAATAACGTTAAGCACTTTAAACGATAAGAATTGCAGACACGTGTTTCAGAGCTTAAGGGAACCTCTTTTTTTTCCAATGCAGCAATAATAATAATTGTAATAAAAAAATAAACGTATAGATGAAACGATGAGAAAATTTAGATTTGAGGTAACTGCATGCTATTAATTTGTCCAAGATTAGCCTAGCTGGGCCCAGAGCCTGTTTTTCTGTTTGCTGATTCTCGATTTTGTATGTATAAGCTGCTTTTCAAAAATCTTCATTTTCATCACTTTAAAAAAAAGCCATTTAAAAACACCAAATTAATGAGGAATAGGAACCACACTTTCTACCTTCCCAAAAGAGCCTCACACATACATGAAAGACCCAAGACCCATAGTCAAAGAACACACAACATTCTAAATTTTTCTTTTATTTTCCCCCCCAATTACCTCTTTATTTTAATGAGTATTAAAAGTTGGTTGCTACCCTAAAAAATATGGTTGCGGGAGTGGGCAATCGGGGTGAGAAAAAAAAGCAAAGGATTAAGTTAAAATAAAGAGCAACAGAAAGGCATTCTGCCAAAAAATCAAGTCTGATGCACAGTTTTTCAATAGAGGTTGCAACTATATGAGCAAATATAGTCATACGCGCCCATATGGGGGGGGGGGGGGGGCTCTTGCCGGACACAATGGCAGCTTTTTGGCTCAATATATAGCTCAAATGTTAAACGCAAGAAAAGTGACACAATTCAAAAACGAAACAACTTGGCAAAACGAAATTAATTTTTTTCCTAATACCATACATTCTTCATTCAAAAGAGTGACATATTGAGCTGTAATTCAAATAGTTTGCACTTATATACAGAGAAACCTGTGTATCATGTCCAGTTGCAGTGCAGCACTTTAGTTGTCAACTTAGTTAGGGGGTCAACTTTATAAAGGGTGGAGAGTTTTTTTTTTTTTTTTTGTCATTTATGCCTTTATTCATTTCTAACTACTTAAAATAATTAAAATGTAGCTTCATGTATTAACGTTACTTTAAAATAGTAATTAGCTATTTCTTTCAATTATCTAAAAAATGTTTAGAAAAATTTTACCTGAATGACTTACAAACATGTATCCTATACAACTTTAAAAGTAAGTACTTAGAAAATAAAGATATATATCTCATTAAATGTGTAAGTTACTTATACGATGGTAAAGATTTCCTAAAAATATATAATTTTTCAAAATGGCTATATCAGATAGAAGAGAAAGAAACTTATTTAAAGAATAAAGAGTGTTTATAGTAGTTTTCCCATATGGGTGACTTACAAAGAGCTTTAGGAAAACTTTATATTGATGTTTCCTCCAGATAAATACTGGTCAATGGCATAAAAAATATTCTGGAGAAGTTATTTTAGTTTTATTAAAAATCTTTAGCAAAAATAGATAAAAAAATAAATATAGTTATAACTAGGCGGTCAACTTACAAAGGGTTTTTCATAATACTCCCACCCAAATTTGGCTTACATAAGTGGTCAATATATAGACAGGTGGTCAAGTTACAAAGGTTTCCCTACATTATATAATATAGATCTAATTCCATTCCTGAGAAAATTGGTCAACTTAGACAGGTGGTCAGCTTACAAAAGTGGTCAATTTTACATGTTTTACTGTATAAATTTAATACCAATATATATAAATTTATGAAGCACATATATTTAATACTTTGCACCATGAGCGATTGCATATTGAAAAATATCTTAGGGGAAACTAATGTTAGTACAGCAGTTTAGTATGAGAGCTGTATGTTGATTCTGGCCAGTGGCGTACGCAAGGGGGGGGGGGGTTAACCCCCCCCATTGAGCCCATAATAATAGTGCTTTATTACATACTCAAATTTCTTTTAGTAGATTCAGAACATTATGAACCCCCCCCCCCCCCTCTCCCTGCGGTGGCGGGAGTAGAATAGCGCCGCAGTCGTGCCCCCTCATACTTGGGGGTAATCCGTGAAGGCCCAGATGCTATAGACGGTACGGCTGTGGTTAGCGTTTCGTACCCCCCCCCCCTTGAAAAAATTCTGCGTACGCCACTGATTCTGGCTATTTGCAGATGGGGGATTTAAACCTGCAAGCTTTTCCCTAAATATGCTCATTTTCTGCACAATGTACAAACGTGCAGAAAAAAAAATTGATGGCAAAATTTGTGAATTTATAAAATGTACAAATCTGACATTATTGCACTACAGGGGAGACCAGGGCAGTGGAGGCGTTGCCCTTATTTTTTAAAAAACAGGAAAAAGATATGTGCTTGAAAAAATTAGACATTTTTCAAACTTTTGTTGTAATGACCTTATTTTTTTGCAACAATATCTGGAATGCATTATGAGTAAAAATATAAGTTGTGTGGATTCAACAAAATAGTCCCCTGTGCCCCATTCCTGAGATACAGTGGACCATAGACCATCCTAGATTAACTTGATATAAATTACATTTTCTCCTGAGATTACATTCTAATGTGTTTTGGTCAAAGAAACATAATGCAAACAATATCACGAAATAAAATTACCAAATTTTAAAGGAAATCAAAATTTAAAAAAACCATTGAAACTGAGAAATTTCATTAAGTGATTATTGTAAGTTTTAAAATTTAATGATGAAATACTGTAAGCCACATTTGAAAACACATCCATGAATTTCCTGAGGACACATATAGGTCAGGAAGAAGCATAACAATGTCCTCCAATGAATGTGATGTTCTTTATATTAAAAATTTTCACAGCAACATAACGAATGACTTTAGTGTTTCTATATTATTCAAATATTTATTTTATTATTGAGAAATTTACTATTTTCATTACCATTATTTTCATATAAACACTTTGGAAGTTATGTGTACATGTGAATTTAAGTAAACTAATTAAGCTGCATTTTTAAACAGAAAGATGTTCCACTGTGCCTCATGTTAAAATGAAACAAATAAAGGCACTAAAATTATATATGAACTATAAATGTGTAAATAATTTCTAAAAACTTAAATGCAGCATGATTTCACCTTTCTGGAAGGACTATTTAATACTTGTAGACATTTCAGGCATGATAAAATTTAAAAAAACTTCAAGATGAAGAAATTATTTTAAGCAGTTCAAAATATAAAATTTTCTCATAACGGGTACCCAAGTATTTCCCATATTATATTTTTGGCATTTTAGTTACAAACAACCATAACTACACTACTGTCTATGAGACTTCATATGAACGGATAGTAACATATTTAAAGGGAGAATCCATTATGTACTGGACCCCCCATATATAGGAAATAATATAAATACACTTCAGTTTTAATGGTAGATATATCTGGCATGTTGAGCAGTAATTCAAACAGTTTGTACTCCATAAATCTGAAAGCTTGAATTTAGTGCATCACAAAATTTGAGAATGTTTGCATTTTAAATTATATTATGACTCAGTACTAATATTTTAAAACTAAATAGCATTTTAAATTTCATTTTCATTGATAAACATAGTATTTGATGAGAAGATGCTTTGTTTCATATAATAAATGAAACCTAAAATAACAGCTTTTACTGTCAAATGCAGTCATATCTATTAAAATTCAAGTACATATAATTTCTGACATTGCATGATAACTTTCCCAATGCACTTCAATATCATTAATGAAAAATATTACTTTAAGAAACACAACATAAACCTTAAAAATCAGGAATTGAATTTAATTAGATCACTACAAAACCTGTAAAATGATTGCCCAAGTCCTGAAAATAAAGCAAAGAATATTAATATAATAACAAAACAGTCACTGAATCCAAACTAATAAGTGCAATATATATGTAAATATATATATATATACCCATATATACGAATATAAATTCTATATAGTCTATATATATATATACAGAGGAATTATATTTAAAAATATATGTATAGTGCTTGTGTACCAACACATGAATACGTTTTCTTTATTAGAATACATTAGGGACAAGAATAATCATTTACAATTTATTAACTGATGTAAATAATATGCATTAGAGGGTACGATAAGCTATAAAATAGTTCTACTAGATAAAATATTCTAATGCATTTTTTTCCGCCCACACACAGAAATGATATTACCAAACACATAAAAACACTTTATTTCTACCAACACTTTTAAAAAATATTCACCAGTGAAATTAAACCCTTGATGCAGTTTGGAATATCTTCTGCTGTCTATAGGGCTAAAATTCACCTAGTTTAGTAAGGATATTTTTTCACTTGCATTCTCTAAAAGCATAAAGAGATTAAGAGCAAATGAAGTATAAAAACAAAAGAGTGCAATCTGAACTGCAGGGGAGTAACAATGAAATTTACTGGATAAAATTTTAACTTCAATGACTTTTTTTTCATGTATGCACACATTAGTACATTATCAAGAGAAAATTCTTAATTTCTTTGTCAGCTTCAGATCACCAGTAAAATTAAAACCATGCTGCAGAATTTTAAAACATCTGCACCAGGGCTAAAATTCAACTTGAACTTCACATTTCTTAGTTCGCAATGACTCTCTCTAAAAAAAAATCCATGAGAAGCGAATAAAGCATAAACATTTGTTTCAAACTATTGGACAAATTTTGCGCTCTAAAACATCAATTTTGTTAAAAATTCAACATATACCTATTGAATAGGAATTAAAGAATAAATGAAAAATATTGTTCACTACGAACGTTATATTGAGCTGAAATTAGAATGATAAATTTTGAAATTACCTTGGTTCTAAGTATTAAGGCATCGTTGCAAAAAGATAACTATCAAATTTTAAGCTTTAGTCATTCTCTAATTAAAGTTTACACCACATAGGGTGCAAAGTATTCAAATCGCAGCTAATATGCTTTTTTCAGCAGGATATTTGAAATTGCATTACACTTAAAACACTTAGGAAGAAACTGCACTTATATTCAAGAGAACATCCTATCATGTACAGGATTTAGCAGAAAAGTTACACATTTATAAGATATTTACTATTTGAATAAAATTCCTGGTTACACAAACAAAAAAATCCTGAAATATATACCAGAACAAGAAACAAACTTGAACAATAAAATGGAAAAGAAAAGAATCTCGTTTAAAACCGGATCACCCGATTGATTAAATACACATTAATTGAAGAAAAGATTTTAATTTTAACAACATAACCTACTTCAGTATCTTAATTACACAAAAGAACACGTGCAGAGGAATAAATCCTTTCTCCATGATTGAAGCAAGAAAAAGGTTAATATAAGATAGCAGTAAGTTTGGCGAGAATTGATTTGGCGAGTTTATTCCTAGCGCATGCGCATAGCATAGGGGAAATTTAAGAATTCAGACGCTCGTCTCAAGTACTGCCATGGAGGTAGTATCGAGGGGAGATGACACGGCGGCTAACATCAGAGGGATCGGGGTTACCATTTCCTGCCATGTGTCGCTCTTTCGCATCGGCACAAGCAAACCGTATGCTTAATGCTTTTCTACAAGAATTTTTCAAATTTTCATTGCCTATATCTTTTTCCGATTTCATGTAATCTTCCAAATAAAGCGGAAAACAAATACACCATACTATTGGCAAGTTCTCATTTAAAAACGGTTAACATCAGGTGCAATTTTATGATAGAAAATGCTGGTTTTTGTAACGCATTTTTCGATACTCTGAGCGCTTGCCCTTCGATAATTTTGCCGGTTTTCTCATGTATTGTATTAATATTAAACTTTTTATACATTCTTATTCAGAGTTTGAGCTTCCATGTCTTCTCAAGCATTTTTTAAAAAGTTTTAATAAAGATCTTGAATGCTTTATTAATATATGTACACACACACACACACACATATATATATATTATTTATTTACATACATGTACATTTGATCTGATATTTATGGTTATATAAGCAATGATATCGCATTGTAATAGAAAGCTCATTAATGTAAATATTTCAATGAGGACATTTAATTGTTGCGTAGCATTTTATTTAAAATAAAGTACATTTGTATTTCAAGAAATAAGTAGTTTTAAAAAATATTTGCAGAATTATGCATAAAAACTAGCTTCTATAATTCAAAGTATAATTTTAGGAATATCATTTTAAAAAGATAAAATTAAAATCGATATTTTTTAATGAAATGATAAATACTTTATTTCTGTTCAAAAACACTGAAATGATATAAATAATGACAAGCATTTGCTTAGTGATGTGACAAATAATTCTTGGAATTAAAAACTAAAATAATCTATTGGTACAAAAGTTAATATTCATAACAATAAAAAGAGTTTCACACGGGGAGTAAGATCTTTAAAAAAATTTCATTACAAAGAAAAATGCTGATCAGTGATTTAAATTTCTGAATGACTGAACGCAAATGGGTATGCTCACTAAATTTGAAGCATTTACTGGAAAACTAGGAACTGTGATGCATAAATTTTGGGGAGTTAGTGTATAGGAATGTAAATTTTAGCATCATTGAAACCCAAAGTGGATGAGGGAGAGGCACCCCCCCCCCCCATTTTTTTGTATTCAAAGTCAAATTTTGAGACAATAATATGTAGATATTAAATAACAAGATCTCTTAGGGAAAATCCCACTAAGAAAAAAATACTGGTTGTACTACTAATTAAAACAATCAATCTCAGTGACAAAGAGCATATGAAATTAGAAAGGCAGATAGAAAAGGAGACTGTGTTATATTTAACAGTGCCGGGTCTCGGGGGGGGGGGGGCACCCGGGCCCTTGCCCCGGACGGCACTTCTGGGCAGCAAATTCATTTGTGATGCAAAAAAAGGAAGAAGAAAGAAAAGACAATAAAATAAAAAAAAAGAAAAATATATTTAATTAAGAAAATTTAACTTTTGGAAAGAGAAAATTAAAATCCTAGTTAACTAGGATTTTAATTTTCTAGCCGAACGTTCGGCGCTCTGATTTAATCATTGATCGGCTATTTTGCTAACGATTAAAACCGATTAATAGAATTATTTATTTGTATGAATTGTCGGAAACTAAAATTGAGTTATACTGAATATTTTGCGTTGTTGATCAATCGGCAGGCTAATTTAAAAAAGATATTAAATTAAAAAAGTAAAGGTTTTTTCCTTTTCTGATAATGAAATATAAATCATGCTATGCTAACAATATATTAATAGTTTTTCATTTACAAACTTTCAAAGCATCCTTTCGGGAAGGGACGGGGGGGGGGGGGGGAGGGGAGAGCTTGTGATAGTGAAATATAAATCATGTCATGCTCAAACAATACAGAAGTTCTTCTTTTGCAACTTTTCAAAGCATTCTTTTGGGAACGGGGGGGGGGGGGAGCTTGAAGAGTCATTTGAGAAGGCAGACATGGCTCTTTGATACGGGCGTTAGTTGGGGGGGAGGGGGTCTTTTTCCTGCATTTAAACAAAAATGCTAATTTCGTTCTGCATTTTGATGAGTATTTTCGTGAGTAAAAGAGTTTTTAAAAAGTTTTTGTATGCCTTTTTTTTTTCCCTAATATATTTTTGCCGTCCCAAATGCGCCGTAAGGCCTCAAGATGCACCAGTTTGCATATAAATTTTCCCGAGAAAGAAACCCCTGGACTGTCAGAATTTCATATCTCTAGTTAAGGGGGCCTTTCATATGGCTCTACCCCCTCCCAATGTTGAGCTGAAAGGACCATGCCTGGGAACATTAACGAAAGTTTCATGGATTTATCAATGCCCCCCCCCCCCCAAATAAAAAGTCCTTAAAAAAAGGCCAGTACATAAAGGCGATGTGAAATATGACCATTAATTAGATGAAGGTGGGCAGCATATTTAAGTTTGGCCCCGCCGCGGAAAACTCCGGCACTGATATTCTATCGTACGTAGAGTTAGCATTACAGACAATCTTACTTCTCACAACATTAACGAACATTACTATTCATATTACAATTAATATACATACATATATTTTTTACTTTTTAAATATGATTTACTTATCTAATTTCATTAAAATTATAAAAAAGTTTTCCACATCATCCAAGAGGTACAGTTTATAGAAGCATTACCCCTTTTACAAAATGCAAGGCGGGTAACCCCAGGAAGTATATATTCCTTCTATATTAAGTTAAAATAATGATCCACAGTAGTTTTTACAAACATTTCATTGCGTACTGCTATATGTACAGAAGTAATTTCCAATGAGTGGCAGCTCTGGAAAAGTTTAAACGAAATGAATTGGTTGGTTTCAAATTTGGAAAAACAGTCAGGGGATATGTCTCGGAAATGCAACTATAGCATTATAAAAACAACAGACATAAAAAGACAACAGAATCAATCAAAGTTACGAGAACGAGCACGAAAATAACGGTCAGTTCAGCAGAAGCTTGGTCTCCGAGCGGCACTTGCATCGGCCCTGCCACGCCCCCGCTATCGGCACAAACAGAGCTCTGTAGGGTTGCTATTTGGCAGGACGTCACGTGGTACGATGTCATCTCCCCTAGATAATAGCTCCATGAGTACTGCACAGAATGAAGAAACCTTTCTTCTACGTGAGAACCAACTCCGACAGTTGAATGCGAGAATTGCATGACTTTTCCCTCTGCCGACTGTCGCTGCGAGTTCTTGCTTGCAATTTTTGCTGTAGTGCGAACAGCATATTGACCGTTCCTACCCTGTAGTGGGTTTAAGCCACGCCTCCTTCTGACGTTGCCCATGACATCATGATTCAGACACTTCTGACGCTAGATGGCAGCACTAGTTTATTGAACTTTAAATTTGCGTGGCTAGAATACTTCAATCTTTTCTTCGGACAAATTTTATTTAGAAAAGCAAGGCTTATGAAAATTTGAAAATAATGAAACTTAATGACGTAATTCGCCCCATTTATCATAACTATCGTCATTTTTTTTTTACGAATTCTTTCGATTATTTTCCAAAAATATAAATAAAATGCAATTTGATAACGACATTGTTAATATTGTGAATATATAAATTAAAATACATTTAAGCATTACTATTTTGAAGGTGAAGCTAATTTTATTCAAATGAAATGTTTCCACATCAATAAATCATTGTGGAATATCAAATATTTTGCATGTTCTATGTGCAAATCTATTTTCATATGGGAAGAAAGGAAGAGTGCAATGTTTTTTTATTCTGATCAAATGATAATAACATTTTCATGTCATGAAAATTTGACATACACATAAACAGTATAACATACCTATTTTTTGTATCACATTATTATTTTGATTAATATTGCTTGATTTTCCAGCTAAATTAGGATATGTTATTTTTAATTTCAATTAAGTTTTCAAAACTAAAAAAAATATGCTCTGCTTATTGAAAACAAAACATTTATCTTTTATGAAAATTTTGACTTATCAAGTCATTTAAGGATGACAGTGTCCCCCCCCCCCTCCTATCTTAAACATATGCTTGTTTTTTCATTTTCCTTTTAAAACTTATTAATTGTACTTATTAATCGTCTGGTCATCTTTTCATAGTGAAAAAATACAATCAATATAAATTATATTTAAATTAATATAAAAAGTCATTAATTAAAATTAATATAAAAAGTCATTAATTAAAATTAATATAAAAATAATTAATTTAAATTAATATAATTAAATTGTATTTAGTATTAAATATGTTGTGGGTTTTGCGTAATAAGTATTGTAATGGTCAGTTCAAGTATTTCATATATTGTAAAGGTAAAGTATTTCATATTCAAATTTCACCTGAGAAAAATAACTGTTGACAGTAAAGTGCTTTTAAAGGCAAACAGCTAGAGACAAATATGTAATTAAACATTTATTGTTAGTTTTCCTTTTTTTCCCCTCAGGGCCATTTCACAGTATTTTCTCCAAACGTAGAGTATGCAACATGACACTTTTTTTGTTATAACTATGTAACTTACAGTTTAATTATCACTAAATTTTATTTTCAAATAATGTGTTCAACATATTTGACACACGCCCCTCAAGTAATTACATTTTCTTTTTTTTCCCTACATATTTGTTATCATGGACACATTCATTTAAGTTATGTGGAGCCCGTTTCTTTTTATTTGGTAACCGGCCAAATGTCGTATAGTCATGATCTTTAATTTGTAGAGGAACATTTTTCGCTCCGAAAGGGCGACCAGCACCTAGCTTTTTTTTTTTCCAGTAAGAGAACATTTTCTCCTTCCCATAGCAGTTGGCTGAACTCCAATGTTAGTGCGATGACACCTTCGGGAAACCTTTTGGGCTGCCTTCAATTTTGCAATTCTATTTCCATTATATTTCCCGAAGGTGTGCAAGCATGTCAGGAACCCTGTCTCTGTTTTTGAAAATTTTTGGACATTACTCAAAAATGTTTCTACTGCAGGATTATAGTTTTGGGGATCTTTTTGCATGCCCTCAACAATTCTGGATACAAATGCATTGAGCTCGCTTACTTTTTTTGAAAAGGTTTCTTCCATTCGTTTTTTTGCTTCTTCCGTTTGGTTTTCAGCTTCTTCCATTAGGTTTTCAACTTCTGTTTGGTTTTCGACTTCCATTTGGTTTTCGACTTCGATTTGGTTTTCGACTTCTTTCATTTGGTTTTTGACTTCTTCCATTTGGTTTTCTTCTTCCAATCTTCTTTCTGTCTTAAGTGCTTCAGTTTGGGGGAAAGGACTTGTTAAAGGAGCAAACCAGCCTGCTGGTGGTTCAACTCCCTCTGCTATGTAAAACATTATTTCTTTGCTTTTTATTGATACATGATTGTACGCAGTGGTAATGTCCCCATCTAATTTTAATATTACAGCAGATGAATGCTTGCATAATGCTCCGCTGTTGCCAGAAAAGCAAGAACACTTACCCTGTTGAAGGTCGACATAAAAAATTTCATTTTTTTCATTTGTAACAGAAAATCTTCCAAACTCATTGGAAAGAATAACAAAGTTTTCAATTACTTTATGTGGCATCATTTTTTTAAACAGAATATTGGAATACCTTCCGTTGCAAAAGTCGATTAATCTTTTCTTGCAATACAGTTCATAGTGATGATATAGTCCACAAGTTGAATAATGTTAAAAGCCATTACTCGTCTTAATACGCAGTCCTTTAGCAGACGAAAAACTACCTCTACATAATTGTTCGTGTTGTTGCCTCGTAGCGGCAGACCTTCTCTGTAGCAATTCATCCACATTTTTTTTTTTTGCTGCATTAAATTTGTAATGTATATAACAAAATTTTTATGATTCAGTTCCAAAGAGCGTTTTACAATTTCACTCAAATTGTTTTTTGCAGTGCCTTCATCATAAGAGTATAGGAGTTTCCTGAAAAAAAAGTACAACTCCTGCCTGTTTGTTTTCTCTATTTTGTGATTTGCGTCTAAAAGCCACTTCCAAACAGCTTTTAGCACATGAAAGTGGCACAGCAATATAACTGACATGGGAAAGTTTTTTTCTCAAGCCAGAAAGTTCTTTTAGATCATTGTCAGTCATAAAAAATTGAGGATATTTATTTGAAAAAAAATGCAGTTTCTGGCAGGCACTCCTTGAAGCACTGCACAGCTTCAAGAAAAACATTCTCCCTTTCTGTATCAGTTATAATTATGCCAATAGGAATTCCTCCAGCTGCACAAGGTGTAACAAAGAAGTAAACCCTGTGTCTATCTTTGTCGACGCCCCCAGATGCATCTAACATGACCAGTTCAATAGCTTGCAACAAGTTTTCATGAGCTCTAAGCATCATTGGGGTACATAAGATGATAAAATAATGCTCCCCATCTGAACTACGTTTAAACTTCCCAACAGCACCAGTATTTTCTACATACTTGTTTAAAAATTCTTCCAAGGATTCACTATTGTCATTTGAAAAATGTCCATATTCTTTCTTAAACTCATTTTCAAATAGTTTATTCACTACTGAATAAGATGGTACATACGTGCTATCAGCAGCAATTTTAAAATAATGTTCGCCATTTTCTATAAGCAAATCTGTCTTGTGACACTGTAGAGTATATGAGGGATTATGTCCTTGTTAAAATAATTTTAAAAATTTAGATTTAACTTCTGTAGAAAGATCTCGGTATTTTAAGGCAGATGCCGTACCAAGTGCATGATTATGTATTCCACTTAGCACAGCAAGTGTTGGATATTCCTTGATTTCATAGCTGTTACGAGTTTTAGCATTTTCAAGAAACCTGAAATTAAATAATTAAGAATTAAATTAATGAATAAAAGTAATCATTTTCAGAAATATCAAATATTGTTTTAAATTTTAAAAGCTTATATGTTATTATAGCTCAGCTTACCCTGTAAAGATAAATAAAATACAATTGTTTTCAGGGTATAATACCCCCCCCCCCCCCCCCCACACACACACACATTAGAAAAATAGCTTTTGTTGAGCTCTAAAAATTTAACTACCATATGTTCTGTTTGTAGTTTTATCTTGCATGTTGCTGTTAAAAATATTTCAGTTGTGTACGCACAGACAGACCACACCACATATTTAGTTCACTAATGTTGGATAGTTAAATTCATTGTATGAAATATTAGGCATGCATTGTATGCAACTTTTTAATTCCTGTTAATTAATATTGTTCTTAAAAAAAACCCTACTTTTAATGAAGAAAATTCTGTTATGTATATACATATATATATATGTATCCCTTCTCAGAATTAAAAATAAAAACTTATAACTTTTAGCAATTCTTGATGATGTGCTCAAAATTGGTTAAGCATAAAAAAAGATCATACTCATCCTTTTCAATAATGTACTTAAACAAGAATCCTAAGTGACAATCACAAACATGCACTAAATCCTCAACCACCAACTAGGCTAGTTCTTATGCATCAACAATCCATAGTAAAAATTATCCCTTTGTTTTTTAAACTTCACAGTTGTCTGAGGTAAATACTCATATTTATTTTATTTTACCTTTTTTTTAATTTAAAATGGTTAAAAATGCATTTCATACAAATCAAGGTTATGCACTTAAAAATTGTTAGTTAAAAAAATTATGGCCTTGAAAAATGTTTGCAAATGTTTTTCATATTTGTGCATTGAGAAATTTGTCTTTTTTCTCATAACTATGTTAAATTTTTCTGCGAAATAAAAATAATTTTTTAAAGATAGATTTGTAAGTACTCATAAATAAATAATTGAATTTAACTAATAAAATGTGAATTTAAAACACCCTTTAAATTAACTAATTCAATCAATATAATTACTAAACAAATTTTCTAAAGCCTAAGTAGTATATTTTTCCATAGCATTAGCTGTAATGACTAGTATATTTATCATTATTATTAACCGCACATTAAAATGAATTGTAAGGCCTTCTAAATATTTTCTCCACTGAAATTAAAGAAACTTACCTCTGTATAGTTATGATCAGTCTGGCTTTGCAGCCTGTGTGTTTCGATGGGCCAGCCCCAGATACTCTTCTATCCGTGTTGTGTACACAGCGGTAGGCTATTCTGTACTTATTTACACGTCCTGCCTTAGGATATGTTCGAGCAACGCGCCATGTAGTGTAAGTCTTTTCACTGTATTTTTTAATCCAACCCTATATTTAAAAAGAACGATTATATATTAGTTAAATCTTAGTAAAGGACCGTCCATACAAGATGTCACGCTTTTCTCCCCATATATTTGACCCCCTCCCCCCTTTATCACAAAATGTCACACTTCAACATACACCCCTCCCCCCCTTGTCACATGTCGTGCTATGTTGCATAAGCATGATGTCGCACTTCTTGTCCCCCCCAGTGGTGTAGTCCTGGAAGAAAAGGGGGTACGCTTATGTTAAAATTCAAAACAACTGGGTTTGCTTGTGTTAAAACAAAAAGCTAGGGGGACGCCATCTCCCTCGACTACACCACTGCCTACCCCCCCCCCCCTGCGAAGCATGACATCATTTGTGAATGATCCCTAAGCTATTGAAATCAGATAGTATAAGTGAGAAAAACCCGCACATATGTAATATACACAGCAGATTATACAATATACAGGTTATTAGAATGAAATGCTTTTTCAAGGGAGTGATAGTATCTAAAAATATGCAAGTGTTTTTAATGTACTATAGTACATTAGACACTACACTCAAAGAGTCAAAAAAAAACTAGATTGTCCATGTTGAATTGCCCATTTATATATACATGGTCAATATTATATATATATAAATAATATATATATACTATATTAAAATATATAAATAATATATATATATATATGTATAGAAATATACAAATAAAAAGTAAGCATAATAATAGTAAAAACCCCTCTGTTATCAAGGTATTTTATTGTTATAAAATACAAAAGACCTGTAGGCAAATATATTATATGGGAAAGATGGATCTGTTATTTTTTTAAATAAAATAAAGGACTTACATTAGCAGAATCTTCGTTTTCTATTTCCTTTATTCTAAATGTCAAATTTTCCGGTTCATCATTTTCGATATTTAAATAGGTAAAACCGCATGGTAATGTTGAATCCATTGTTTTGAAAAAAGCGCAAAACTCAAGAGGCAAAGAAGTAGCGCGCCATCTATAAAGTATGATGTCATGGGTAACGTCAGAAGGAGGCGTGGCTTAAACCCACTACAGGGTACCCAAGTCAAAATTTATGCTAATTTTGCTTTGCTAACTAGCATAAAAGATGCTACTGATAGCATATCAAATTAGCATGAGATGCTTAAAATATTTGCTAGTTTATCATGAAAAACCAGCATGAGATGATTAAAATTCGAACACAATTTATGCTTATTAGCATAAACAAAAAACCATAGAATGCTATAAACTGTTGCTTATTTAGCATAATTTTATAGCATCACATGCTATAAACTGTTACTTATTTAGCATAATTTTATAGCATCACATGTGTAACGGTGCGAGAGTGTCTGTAAAGCGCCGGGAGTCGAACCCAGATCGTTTTGGTGGTCATTTCTTTACCGCTATCCCAAAAGGCGCGCCCCCTGGGCAGGAGCAAAGAGGGCTATTTGAAGCACTGACTCGCACCGCTACGTACTCCGCCCCCAGTGAACGAGTAGGGGAAGAGTGAACGATATTTTACCACAGATAGGTGCACCAGCGCGAGAGAAAGGCTGCGCCAGGTTGCTGCTTGAGTGAGTGAAGTTTGGGCCTGTTTCCTCGGATCCGTGGCGGGGCTCAAGTGCGAGCGCGTGCAGACTGCACGAATGCGTGAGAGCAAGTCATCTCGTGGCGCCATCTGTGGAGTGTTCGAGTATCCATTGCTGCGTGCGTAAATGCCGGGTCACCAGATGTAACGGTGCGAGAGTGGCTGTGAAGCGCCGGGAGTAGAACCAAGATCGTTTTGGTAGTAGCCGCATTCTTTACCGCTTTCCCAAAAGGCGTGCCCCCCGGGCAGGAGCAAAGAGGGCTATTTGAAGCACTGACTCGCACTGCTACACATGCACGTGCTATAAATTGTTGCTTTTTTAAGCATAGTATTAAGCATCATATCTTATCTTTGGGTTGATTTTTTAGCATAATATTAAAGCATCAGATGCTAGCTTTTTTTAGCATAAATACTGGGATAACCGCGAGCTATGTTGTCCAATAGGGAAAGAAAACCCTTTAAATTATGTATATTAATGTACTACATCGGACATTTATAAGTGTTTTAAACTAACACTTATAATAATGTCCGATAAAACAAAAAAATATTTTTCACGTCATGAAAAGGCCACTAAAACCTCATTAATTTTTGTTTTTTAAAAGCTGTATAAACCATGTATGTAACTCTCTTGTATGCTAGTTGTCGAGCATTTTATGCTAGTTAGCATAAAAAAGCAAAAAATAGCTTGTCAAGGTAACTACCTCAGCATGCTTTTGAGAAGCTTGCAGTGCTAGTTAGCATCATATGCTAGTTTTATAGCATAAAATCCTTTTCTTTTCTGTATGCTAGTTGTATAGTATTTTATGCTAGTTAGCATAAAAAAGCAAAAAATAGCTTGTCAAGGTAACTACTTCAGCATGCTTTTGAGAAGCTTGCAGTGCTAGTTAGCATCATATGCTAGTTTTATAGCAAAAGATGCTTTTTTCTGTATGCTAGTTGTATAGCATTTTATGCTAGTTAGCATAAAAAAGCAAAAACTAGCATGTCAAGGTAACTACCTCAGCATGCTTTTGAGAAGCTTGCAATGCTAATTAGCATCATATGCTAGTTTGAATGAAATGCTTTTTCCTGTATGCTAGCTTCATAAGCATGGCATGCTAACTAGCATAAGGAAGCATATTTTAGCAAAAAATTAGCATACATAGCATAAACATAGCAAAAACTAGCATATTTTTTATGCTACTACTAGCATAAATTTTGACTTGGGTAGGAATGGTCAATATGCGTGTGAACACTCTAGTAACAACTGTCGGACATTTTCACGTGAGTTTTCTCGCTCGTCAGAACGCGCCTTTACTTTCAACGTGTTTCTGTTTACCTTTGCGGAATTAACGTTGTACTGCTGTACGAACACACATTTTAGCCCAAGAATTTTACATGTGACAGCTCAAAAAATAATGTATAATTCTACATTTGAGTATACAAATATACACAAATAAGTATTCAAATGTAAAACTACACGTTATAAGGTAAATTGTATAACTATTGTAAATAAAATTATTTTTTTCATGTGAAATGAATGTTCTTTCATCGCAAAGTATTTTGAAAATTTCATTTGTATACAGAATGAATACATCTGTATTCATTCTGTATACAAATGATCTAAATCTGATTAAAAATTCTTGAATTTTAATAACAACCTCATTGATGGAGCTGAATCAATGGAACTGAAAAAAACTTTATCAATGGAACTTTTAAAATATATATATATTAGTTTTTTCACTTGTGCTTTTTTATGATAAATTGTCAATGGTTTTTAAAAAGATAAAGATGTCTTACGTGACCTTTGTTATTCAAATTTTCTTCATGCAATAAATTTAGGGGAGAATTTTTTAAAAATGTATACTTTCATACTTTCAATAAGCGGGGGAGACAGGGGTAAAATGGACCACTTTTGAAAATTTTGAGTGCTTACACTCAAAAGTAATGTTTTTTAACCCTGAAAATATCCAAGCACATTACCTATATATTAGATTTTATAATATACTCAATCAAAATTAATTATTGTGCATATTTTTTAAATAGAAAGTGAGAAAGTGGATTATTTCACCCCGAACCCGGGGTAAAATGGACCATGACATGAGGTATTATGGACCACAGGTAATATATTTTTTTAATAAATTAATGTAGTACATTCTTTAATAATACAAAACATAAAGGAATATTATATTGGTTTATGCGTATAAAACATAAAATTAACGCACATTGAAATTTGCAAATGATATGCCAAAAAATTTTTGTGTCACTGAAAATCTGCTGTTTTTTTTTTTTTTTTGTGGCACCGTGGGAATTCTTTTTTCCTTAGAAGATTATGTTTATGCGTATAGTTTCAAGAAATCTAATGGCTGATTTATTACCACTTTCTAGTTGAATTCATTTAGAAATTTTGTACTTTTGTACATAACGTAGAAGGGTTGTGTGTGGAATGTTTGACTAAATGTTGCAGGCTGAATGAATAGAGTTTTTATCATCCTGAGCATTTATTACTGCCTTCTCCATAACTGCATGTGGCAACGATATACATGATGAAATAATGAAAAATATATTCTTTGTAATAACTTAAATGATGATGAAATGAAAATATATTCTTTGCAATAATTATGATATAAGTTATATCATTTGAAAAATTTTGTTTACTTAAGTACATGATCTGTGAAATTATTGTATTGCCAGTGTACCTTTTAACATTTTATCTCAATTTTCATATAATATCTGTAGCTTAGCTATAAACTAAAAGATATATAATTTTTTATAGGAACATTTAATTATAGCAAGTTGTAATTGAATATTTGTAAAATTGCAAATATTCAAAATCAACTGAATGAATTCTAAATCAGAAGAAACCTGGATTAAAACTAAAGGAATGTTTGCACTTCTTTTAGGTCTAATTAGGATTAATTTTGAAATTTGAAAGTATAATACACTTAAAACATTTCAAATGCACATTACAGGAATCATTGATTAATTTACTCATTAAAAATAAATACCTTATCAATTTTCAATTACACACATGATATCAACTAGAAAAAGTACATGGAATACAGAAATGGGGTGAAATAGACCACGGTCCATTTTATCCTATGTGCAAGTCTAACAAAAATTGTCCATAAAAAGTTACATTGAATATAATAATACATGATTTTATCTTTTTATTGTGCTGCGTAATATATTTCAAATTATAACTCTTAAATGAGGAAAATAATATCTGTTTTGATGAAAATATTTACTTTTGCTAACCACAAATTCACTTTCTAAAACAATGCGGCTAAATTGTCACCTAGATACGCAGTCGCAAAGTAATTATCACTATTTTAATGCTACCATCTATGTACCAAATATGAAACATTAGAAGAAAGTAATAATATAGATAATAGGGGAGGGTCCATTTTACCCGTCTCCCATATTTCCTCCTGATTGATTTTACAATATATGTTCTTTTCTCGCAAAGGAATTTCAAAACAAATGAACTATTTGTTTGATAATAAATATACGGTATAATATCGATACAACGAAATTTCTGTTGCAACGAAGCAAATTTTTAGACCCGTTTTGAACTCTAAAACGCGATAATGTATATTCCGTTACAACGAACATTCCATTCAATGAAGTAGTTTCACGGTTTGCTGTAACGAGATTTTACTGTACTTTATGTTAAAATACATAAAATATAATACTGAAGTCAACGGCAGTTTTATTAAAAATTAGTAGATTTTGAACAGTTAAAATATTATTATAGTAATTGCAAAAGAATACATTAGCATATAGTTTTAATAAATACAAATAATTTGGAAAAAAACTACTTTTTTAAAACATTGTTTTTAGGTTTGACTGAACAATTTAAAGCTATAAAATTGTATTTTATACTTAACATTTGCTCCCAAAAGCTGGAAATGTTTAATCTTGATGAAGAATATGACTTTTATTCTGTTATTATTAACAAAGTGGACTTTGTTTAGGTAGATTGATTTATAGTAAATATTGGGTAAGAAAGAAATGTGAAAAGCTTAGAGTATATCCTGAATCTTAAGAAAGCATAAGTTATTGGGGTTTTTGAAAATAAAAATATATTCCAGGCAAATGCACTAAATCTCAATAGATCTTTTGAAAATAGCTATGTAATAACACCCATAAAATCAAAATATTGACTGTTATAACATTTAAAATATCTTCATATAACTATTTTGAGCTAAAAGTTCACTAAGCAATAGCATTTCTTTCATTTGAATTAAATAATTAGTAAAATTATGCCAATTCTAACATTAAAACTTATCATTTTCCACTTGTAACTGAAATTCTGTTTTATTGCATTCAAAACAATACAGAAAATACATCAATTTTAGATAGTTTAAGATTCTTAACAAACAGAATTAAATCATACATCATCGATTAATGTGTGTAATTGGTGTTTGACTTGATTAATACAGCTAATTTAACAAGTACTTTCTATTATAACGATTTTCTAGAAATTTTAATATTCGGCTTCGGCCTAGAATAAATTACCGGATATTCGGCTTCTTTTAGGAAGGAATGGCCGAAATAAAAATAATGCAAATGTATCAAATTTATTTTGATAAAAATAAATATGATTCATTGATCTGATTTATGAATAATACAATTTTTAATCGGGGTGGGGGGGGGAGCATTTTAATTAAAATACATAATTTCAGTTAAATAACTTTACTTTGCTTTTAAGTAGATATTTTTAAAATTTATATGTATAGCATAATTGCATTTAACAAATTAATGCAATTTTTTCAATGCAAAATTTGATTAACAATTACTAGCGACACAATTTCTAATATTTATCTCAAAATTTTAAGTAATTAGAGGAAGAGGGAAGTGGGAGGGGGCAGAGTGATTTTAGAATGTTGTGTTTCCAAACACGAATTCTCTTCATAAGCTTCACTTCAGTCAAATTAACGCCGATTTCATGTCTGGTCGCCGCGATCGCTCTATGATCGTCAGCTCCAGACCACACGATCAGCGAACGCGAGTGCGATGGCGATCTACTGTCGTTCAAAGAGCGCCAGAAACACTTTTGATCGACAGGTAGACGAAAACGTCACAGGATGACGTCGGGATCTACAAACCACGCCTATCGCCCGCGATCGTGAGTGGCAGAAACAGCGTCTAGAAGAAAAAAAATTAATAAGAAAACAAGTTGTAACCATTGCCATTTAAACGAGTCAAAATTTGATAATGAATATACTTTATGATATTTAGGGATGATATTATTTTATTATTTGACAATATTTAAATTAGACAGAAAATGGACACCCCCGTAGGCCATAGGAGACTCTACACAGTTCTGTAAAATTATGTTTCCTTATTTCAGATATACTTATGCAAATGGAAGGTGCGTAGACGAAATTTTATGCGGGGAGATTGTTTCTTGTTTTGCGTGCATATTACTGGACTATGATTAGTATTAATTCTTCCAACGGCAGAAAAACCTAAGATAGATTATGTGTGTGGGGGGGGGGGGGGGGAGAGATTTATTATTTAAAAAACAATTGAATTCTTTGAATGTAAATACACTTCCATAGTCGCTCTTTTTTTTGTTGCACATAAATGTAAATAAATAAATAAACGTAACTTTAGATATTCATTTGAATAATATTCATTTATTAAAATGAATATAAATTTTATTTAACAACTTTTTTCAGCTATCAGATTACGTTTCAGCAAAGATAAATTAAACCCATTACCCTTTCCAAAGCACTGGAACGAAAAAAAAATAATAATAGCAATAATAAAGGCCTTTGCACCTAACCAAAGAGTTGTAAAAAAAATACCACTTTTCAAAAGCAAAATTTTCCGCACTAGACCGTTGTGAAAGCAATAGTACGACGGAAGAAAAAAGAACAGAGTATACTACTATACTAGGATTAGTAATATTGCTTCCAAAGAGCAGAAATCCCAAGGATTCTGTGTGAGGGTTGTCCCCGAACTTATAAATTTCACCTCTGTACAGCCCCCATGAGCAAGGGCGTAGCGAGAACGGTTGGGCGTTGAATTCCAAAAACCCTCAGCTTTGATCCGCATTTGCCAGTCCTAGTATTGTGAAGTATATGTATGCCAGAAGTTTTGTGAAATACAAAATGAGTGGCGACCATCAGCAACAGGCACAGAGCCCAGCTAGGCTGGTCCTAGTCAATTTAACAGTCCCTAATGAAAATCAGGAGCATTCTTCAAAGTAAAGTTCCTCACTGCAAGTAACAGTCGATTCCGTTGGTTCACCATCAGTTAAATAAATCGTAAAATCTTTATGGGATGCTGGGTTTTGCCAATCCTAGTAGTGTAGAATCATCGACCAGATGGCACAGCCTACTTTCAATTTTTGAGTTTCGTATCGCTTGGTTCGATGGCATATTAACCGATCCCACCCAGTAGCAGGCTTAAACCACGCCTCCTACTGACGTTTTCAATGACACCATGATTTCTTGATGGCGCTATCACTATTCTTCTGTTTCTTTTCTCAAACTCAATTTCATTCTTCCTTCTTTTCGTTGTCTTTCTTATCTCAAAACTCAAGAGGAAGAGAAGTAGCGTCATCTAAAAATCATGATGTCATGGTCAATGTCAGAAGGAGGCGTGGCTTACACCCACTACTAGGTAGGATCGATCAATATGCTTGCTGCATGCCATTGCATCATGGAGTATTAGGGTACAAACACTACACACATGATCGAATGAGATTTGTAAAAAATAATCAACTTAAATATACTGTTCATTTATTCATTTTATTATACTTGTTTTTATTTGTTATTTTTCGTTCTCGCCAATTAATTTTTCTACCAATTTCTTGCTACAACAGTTGTAAGCAGAAAAAAATGTTGATTCGCGAGCGTTTAAGAAAATTAAGACTCACAGCGAAAGTTAAGATATTCCCCTTTGTCCTTCAATTACTTATTTACACAAGGTTGGTTTATTTCACTCTTTGTTTATTTATTTTTCTTATTTTGGGAATGTTTGGGATCTTTAAACATTTTTATTTCCTTATATATTACTATTTTTCTTTCTTCTTTTGGTCCTCCAGCATGTTCATGCGCAATTCGATTTGTTCCCCGTTATGCCTAGGAAAAGCAATTATCTCTCTTAAAAATGACTTTGGAAAATTCATTTTCTGTGGTTTTCATTTTTTCCGTTCTCACATAGTATATGCATTATCTATATTAGTTGGGATCCGTCAAAAAGGAACCTCTAGTAATCACTTGAGTGATGAATGATCAAATGCTACGAGAAATGTAAATTACACGATGATATTGTAAATAGAATCATATTTCAAGTATTTGGCCCCGCAAATAGGCTAAGTCAATAGCAAGCAAATAAATCATTTCGGAAAGACATAACATTCATTCTTAAAAAGAACTAACGAAGCGACCGATTAGACATCCGTCGACGTACTACATTCCTAACCGATTGGTCGAAAGCAGCAGGAAAAGATCCGACAGCTCATTCCCCCCCCCCCTAGCCAATTAGTCGGAATTGTAAGTTTCGGGAAGAGAAGACAACATGTTTATGAGTCAAACGAAAACCAACTTGGTTTTGCATCATTTATTCGTTTACCTCTGGAATTTTCGCGGATCCCAACCGTTATAGTAAAGCAAAGTAAATCATTTAACGAGATAAAATTTCATTTCCAAAGAAGCTTTAAAATTTAAGTACGGAGTCGTTTGTAAATAAACACTACAAAAGCGATAAGGGAAAGTCGTTTGTAAAATAAGACTATAAAAGTGACTTAGAAATATTCGGGTAAATGAGCCTTTTGCTTAATTCCCTTCTTGTTCACTAGATGGCGCTGCAGGACAAAACGTTGGGTACTGGAGGGTAAAAACATGGAGTCTATAGGCTAAGGAGCTAGATCTCCGCTGACGGAAAGTGGCACAAAAATTTCACTTTTCTAGATGGCGCTGCCTCTGCCAGAGTAACTACCTTGTACGGAAAGCTAGGTCATTTCAGTGCTAATTTGGACGATTTTATTTTCGCCAGGAAAAATAGAAAACGTGAGAGGAAAAAAAAGCTATTTTTCACACAACTAGTAGAGATCATGTAGATTAATATGTTTCGACTCAATATGCTATGAGGCACCTAGATATTAAAATAAAAATACTTTTATATATGGTTACAAAGCCCCGCCCTCCGTCGTCTGCTACGATTTTGGTCATTCTCATTGGTTCAGGTCGTTTGGGTTTAAATTCACATTTCGGCTCGCTTTTTTCTTGCAAAAGTGCCTCTGTATTTTTGTGTGAATTACTTCAACTTCGCAGTTCGGGACTCTACGTTTTTTTTCTTGTTTATTTTGGAAGTGCCTCTGAATTTTTGTGTGAATATTTCAATGCTGCTCTGATTTTTACATTGATTTTTTTTACTGTTTTAGTTTTTAAGACATAATTTGTACAACGTATCTTGATTGAAAATGCAAAATTTACTTTTAAAAATAAAACGTGTATTATTTTGATACACGAAGAGTGCCCCACCATATTTTAAAACTTTGATTACAAGTTCGAATTTTTAAAGTTGAATTTTTCATTTTGTAATAGAAGCATTTTTTAAGTATTGTTCCAAATGAACTAATTTAAACGCTTCCAGTTGTTTTTAATTTATGTGCATTGTAGTTTTCTTACTGGAACGCTAAACTGGAAGAAATTTAATAGTAGCTTTGCTTTGCTGCTCATCTAGCACGATTGAATGTTATAAATAAAATTGAAAAAAATCACTGTACATTGAAATCTTTTTAAATAATGCATCAAAAACTTGTGTATTTACTACAGTGCTATTTGTTTTTTAGCATATCTTTGCATTTGCTTTAAATATGTATAACATATCAAACTCTGAGTCTTGATTATGATTGCAATAATTACTCGAAATAAGAAATTTTACAAAAGAATGTGTCGGAATCCAAAGGAGTATGGAAAGAAAAAGCGTACAGGTAGGCCTCCCACTCTTCGTTCAATTGTAATTCAAGCTTGCTTAAAAAAACAGAGTTCTACTCAAATTAAAACAGAAATATTAATTTACTGTGCACTAGCCGAACAGTGCGTAATGTTCTGCCAAGGATTCCAATGTTAGATATACTAAACTACGGTCACGTCCGCCACTTACAAAACACTTCACAAAAAGCGTAGATTGGAATTTGAAGAAATGCGTTTCTTTTGTGTCTAGATGAAAAGACGTCGTATTTTCTGATGAAAAAAAAATTTAATTTGGACGGACCAGATGGTTTTCGCCATTACTGGTATGATTTGCAAAAAGACAGACCATTTGTTTCCAAACGACAGTTCGGAGGAGGTTCTGTGATGGTGTGGGCAGGTTTTGCAGCCAATGGAACAACACCAATGGTGTCCATTCGAGGTCGCTTGAATTCAGAATCATATGTTGACATGTTAGCTGAAAATTTATTACCTGAAGCACCCCTTATCACAAGTGGTGATTATTTGTTTCAACAAGACAATGCAAGTTGCCATGTGTCTTGTGCATCATGTTCATGGTTCGAGGCCAATTCAGTGAAACTTTTGGACTGGCCGGCAAGAAGCCCTGATTTAAACTCCATAGAAAATCTGTAAGGCATTTTAGCTACAGAAGTGTATAAAAATGGGACACAATATGGAAATAAAGACGAACTGATATTACCCATTAATTTGGCATGGAAAAACATTTCTAAACAAACTTTAACTAAACTTTCTGAGTCAATGACTGGACGATTAATAAAGGCAATTGAGAAAAAAGGTAATTTTGTGAAATACTAATTTATTTCAAGACATATGTGCTAATGTCCCTATATTTTTTTCCATATTTCATATAATACATTTGTATTAATTTATGATTTAATAATTTTACTGTAATTTAATTTCATATTAACAAGTTTCTAATGTTTCCTAATTACAAGTAGTTAATTAAATTTGATTTTGTTTGCAGTTGATGATTATTTTAATATATAATACTCATTTTTCAACCGTGTCCTTATAATTTTTTCCATGGCTGTATAACACAATTGTTTAAAATTGCTATGCACTAACATATTACTTTCAAAACATCAGACTTTGAATTTTTCAATTTTTTAAACCAGACTTTAAATATTTTGGATATTTATTTATAAAAATGTGACATCTTAAACAATATATTTTAAGCTATTCTCATTTAGACAATTTTCCAATAATAATATAGATTAAGAAATTTCAATTCAAATGCATGATTCATATTGAGTCTAACCTTACCAAGAATACCACCAACTACTTACCAAGAAAAAAAACCTTTATTTCACTAAATTAAAAAATTTTGTGTCATGTTTTTCAAGCACTTAATGTTTTATCGAGTGCATTTATTTTATAAATAAAATAACTTATGATATTTTAAAACTTCGAACTAATTTGGAAAATAAACTACTCCGCTTACATCTTGCTTTTTGTTTTGACAATCAGACATGTATGTGATTTTAAAAACTTTCTCAATTTTCTCTAATTATGTACTGTGTTAATAAAAAAATGTTAAATGCAAATCATGCTCTTTATCACTGTAGGATTATTCTTGTATGAAGGTTTTTGAATCTTTTGATCGTGTAAAGCAAAACTGTGGTATCAAGACTGAATCCAAAAATTTTTTGGTGGTGGGGGGGGGGGGGGGACATGACTTTGACACACTTGTTAAGGAAAGCTTCTGGGAGGAATATAGGCCACATTGCGAAAATTTTTGGGACTTCGAGGGGAGGGGGGACTGTGGATACGGCCTTGCGTGGTATGCCGCAAGTTATTCATCGTCTTGTATGAGATCATGTACCAGGATGGCAATCTGTATGCATAATATGCACATTAACCCCTCGCCGTACCATTTAGCTTGACCAAACTCGGGCGTAATCGATAGTCATCTGATTATCCCTTCACGAGTCTGACTCGTGATATTCATGCTTGGCCCGATTATCCCTTCATGAATCTGACTTGTGATATTAATGTTTGTGTTAAAATCTTCATCACAAGTCAGACTCGTTAAAGTATGGCAAGGTGTTGAAGCAGTGATGTAGTCAAAGGGGGACGCAAGGGGACGGTATCCCCCTACATTTTATTTTAATACAAGCGTCCCCCCAAACATTTTACATTTTAACATAAGCATCCCTCCACTTTTGATTTCAATTGCTTTTCGTATGTATAAGCGTCCCCCCCCCCCCAACTTTTTTTTCAGGACTACACCAGTGCATTAAAGATGCTGTATCAGCACATCTATAAACCATCTTACAAATAACATGTAAAATACAGAACAATCCCACCATACAATTACTTTTTAAAAAAATACAATTTTGAAACTAAAAAATACATGAAACCTGTCGGTGGCGTAGCTCGATCCGGATTTTGGGTGAGGGGGTTCTTCGGGAGAAGTCTGCTAATTTCATTCTTTTCGAAGAAAAATTGGTCAAATTCTATCCACCCCCTTATCTACGCCAGTGAAACCTGTGTTTTTTACGTACAGGTTTTCCCGCATTAAAAAAGTGAAAAATTCACTTTAATTTTGAATACAATTACTTATGTTTACACAAAAATTGAGAAATTTCAGACTGTTTTGTAGAATTTTGTCTCTTGCTGCTAATAAAATCCTCAAAAATATTCATTGAAGAAACGTTTGCCTGCACAAAAACATTACACATCAAACTATGAAAAGTTTTCCTCACAAGAGCGTAGTACATAGCATAAAAAATAATAAGGATTGAAAATAATGGTAATAGGCAATATAATCACATGGTATTATAGAAACGAGCAAATTTTACTGAAGCAGATGCAATTGGCTTTCAAAATGGGGGAGTGGGATGCATATAAAATGTTAAAATGCGTAAATTTTAACAAGTATGCCATGTGATGAATGGCAGAAGAGAACTTTATTAAAAAAAGAGAAAAAAAAAGAGGAAAACTGTGGCATCGCAGAATAATCACATACCTGGATTTACTAACAAAGTGGATTATTTTTACCCTCGTATAGCAATATCAGTAATTACATCCTTTAATTTTTTTGGCAATATCAGATTATCGATTACAAAATTTATATTTTTCTCAGAGCGTATGCGACTCTGAGTGTTTTGCACACATATTAGTTAGCAGTGGTGTTAGTCCTGTAAAAAATGTGGGGGGGGGGGGGGGGGGGGGCGCTTACATATGCGAACTAAGTTATTGAAATCCAAAAGTGGAGGGACTCGGACTTTATTGTTGAAATAAGGTCGGGAAACACCGTCCCCCGGTGTCCTCCCCCGACTACAACAGTTAGTTCTGTATCTGTTTATTGAGCAAGAAATCAATGACATGATTCTCTGAAGCATACATCAATTAGTTGATCACAACCAGTGGTGTAGTCGAGGGGGAACGTGGATGGACGGCGTCCCCCTACCTTTTTATTTTAACGCAAGCGTGCCCCACTTGTTTTAAATTTTAACATAAGCGTACCCCCACTTTTTGATGTTGGTATATGTAAGCGTCCTCCCACCCTTTTTTCCAGGACTACACCACTGATCACAACAAATAAACTAAAAGAATACACTAAGTAATTATTTCACAAAACTATGGCTTCCAGTTTTAATTTCATAACTAAAAATCTTGTTTTAAAAAACCCTCTTTTGGTGATGGTGAGTACTTGTTGAGAGCTGCTTCTAAATTATTTAAATGATTTAGAAACTTTATGCTTGCCTTATATCAACGATTATTCAAACAAAGTTAAGGTTTTAAAAATAAAAAGGAATTTTGTGTATTTACTTTGTATCAAAACTTAATAAACAGTTGAAATGAAAAAAAGATGTTCCTTGTGAAACATTGCAAAATGAATAGAACGCAAAAAAATTCCTTTTTATTTTAACAAAAAACAATCATAAGCGAATGTCCTCGAATCTGAAGGATTAAATTCGCAGAATTCTGCTAATTAGTGGAAGAATCACATGTATGCAGTTATTGAAATAGTTCTTCATCGTTGGACCGATGAACATTAAGTTAATAATAACTAATAGTTTTAATAAATTAGATCTAGGGTAATCTTGGCTTTTGTGAATTTACTTCTGAGCATACGCTGCAAGTTAAATTAATTTCTTCCAAGTGGCATGTAATGGAAATCACAGATGTACATAGAAGCACAAAAGTAAACTGTGCTGAAAACAGATCACTAAAAGCGTAAACATTTCGCGTCTGTTAAATTTCTGCGTCTCACTTTTTGCGCATGCGTAACGTGCTTTCTGCGCATGCGCTGAGTTACTATAATTACTGCAGCGATCCTGGCGGAAAAGTGAAATTTTTGTGCCGTTTATAGCTGTTGCCAAACGTAGGAGATATGTCTCCTTCTTTATACTTCATGGGTAAAAACTTGCGTAAAGCTCTGACGTCACTCTGTTAAAGGCGTTGTGTGTGTGAGAGTATAGTTTTTAGCGTTGTTTGTTTACATTGAACCCAGTTGGGAAGGAACGGCAGTTAGAAATATGTTTAGAATATTTTACATCGATTATGTGGAATACTATCAATACAAATAAAAGAGATCATAAAGAGACCATAAACAAACAGCTGTTTGTTTATGGATAGAATTTTAATGTTCAGCAGTGCCATCTGTTGATTGTTACTGAAAGTATAACATTTATTTAAAATTTAATCGAATTACATTACTAACTGCCTTTTCGATTAAGCGAAAAATTCACTTATTTCTCGTAATTGGCAATCAATAAATCCGACAGCATAATACGTTTAACTTATAAACATATTTGCTCTCATTTATTATTGTTATTAAAGGAATATAATTTTTTTTCCAATAAAAACTTCGTGTATTTTTTTTTTACTACAGTTAATTTTTTTAAAAAAACTTTGTGTAAACTTTGTGTATTTTTTTCAATAAAAAAGTTCACCCATCCCTTCAGAATAAAAATTATTTGTTTGATAATAACTGATGATCTGGCCTTTTTCTATCTTATCACATAATAAATTACTAGTACCTTTTTAAAAATTAAAACTTATTACTAATGTACTGTAACTTATTTTGTGATAGGATAGAAAAAGGCCAGATCATCAGTTATTATCAAACAAATAATTTTTAATTAAAGTATGATCTCTTTTATTTGTATTGATAGTATTCCACATAATCGATGTAAAATATTCTAAACATATTTACTGGCGTCCCTTCCCAACCGTCAGAGCTCCACGCCCCCTGGCGTGACGTCACCAATTTGCAGTGGATGTGAACTAACGTCGACCTAAAAACTTGATTTCCAAACGGCAGCACTGTAATTTCTTCTTTTTTATTTAAATATTATATCCTGTATTGTCTTGTACTATCTGTCATATTAGACGAGGGTACGTTCATTGAGATAGAAAATAAACTCCAAAATTTATATGACTGATATGATTATTATAAGAAAATGATTATTATTGAAATTTGCTGTCTATCTACCAGTGAGTAGTTTAGAGTGAGCTACATAAGTCGCAGAACCAGCTTTGGAAGTTCAATCGAGCTTTCCGACCGCCGGAAATCTTGTGATCCTCCCTGATGCTTTGATCGGGAGGAGAATTGAAAAGCAGCTTTCTAATCGACAAAATGAGGGTGCTCGTGAAGGAATTCCAGAGGTAGCGTAGTTTAATATATTTGTTTATTATTTTTGATTCATTCATTTATTGATGCTACAGGAAAGGGATCGTTGTAGTTGTGCTGTCGAAGGTATAGAATTTTAATCGATAGGTAGTATGTTGGGAAGCACTATTCATACATTACAATACAATACAAAAAGTACACCAACAACACTATTACCAAAGTAATAGTGTTGTTCTTCGGTCGTTCCAACGATAATATTGATTTCTTTTTTTTTTTTTCACAAACTGTCAAGAATCTGATATGCATGTTATTTTCTTTAACCGATCACTGCATAATTATATCTTACTAGAATTCGCCAAGCGATCGAAATTCGATCGTAATGAATGAAATATTTCAAGTTCAGCCTTAAACGTTTCAACTACTTTTAGATATTTTAGTGTTTTCGTTTGACAAGTTTGTTTTGCTTAAATATTCCAATTAGCGATTGACAATTGAGTTATTTAAGTTAATACATGCGCGACATATGCATGCGCTCTTATGATCTCACTTCATATTATATTTTTATATTAGACATTTTTTGCCTCACATCATATATATATATGTATATGATATATATATATATATTATATATTTTTTACATATGTATGTATGTTTATAGGAAATTAATTAACAGACACCTTAAGATTAGTGTTTACTTTGACATTTATGTAATAACTTACACTTTCTCTTTTGTTTTATTCTTGGCATTTCTTTTGCTATAAATTATAAATAGTAAAAAGGGTACAAATATCGTAAATTTTGGATTTAAGGAGTCGTCTTATAAATAGTAAAAAATGTATGAGTATTCTACAAAATGTTGATTGTAGATAGAAGGAGTAGTATGAAAGAATGACAAATAAAGGCTTGAAAAAAAGCTTTGATCTGCTTTGAAAGTAGGAGAAAAAAAATCCGAAAATTTTCACTTAAACTCATCAATAGCTAATATAAGCATAAGAAAATCTGTTGACAAACAGTGGAGAAAAGGGTACTTGGCTATTTTATCTTTGCCAATTTTTACTTTCATGTTACTCACATTCCCATTTTGTATTTAGTTTTTGGTGTAATTCGTAAATTACAAAAACATGTCTTTTTAAATCACTTTTATTTATTTTTATTGCATTGTTGGAAATACTGTGTTATAGTATTCTTTATCTTTTTCCTGGATTAATATATTGTTTGTAGAGGCTATATTTTGAAAATTACAAAAAAATCATTGATATGAATACCAATTGTAATTTTGTTTGACTTCTATATCCTTTCTATTCGATTTTTTGTGGATTCTTTGCTTTTATTTCTTGTTGACACCATGCTCAAAAATTTTATGCAGTAATTCACTAGGAGAAGTTTCAAGATTTTGACTTCATTGTTCCTTTCCCACATAAGGCAATAATTAAATTTTTCTGCACTATATGCTTTTCTGAGTATGAGTCAGTGGCGTTCGCAAGGGGGGTGTTTGGGGTTTAAACCCCCTCTTGAGCCCTAAATAATAGTGCTTTATTTTATACTCTAATTTCTTTTAGTAGTTTCAGAAAATTATGAACCCCCCCCCCCCCCCCTTGAAAAAATTCTGCGTACGCCACTGGTATGAGTGATTTTTTCGTTGTTAAAACTAGAACCAACAATGTTGCCAGGCCCATTATTTTGAGGGGACCATTCAGCCCTGGCTTTAAGAATAATTGAATCTGCATGTTTTTGTTGTTTTTTCAATGTAACATGCCATGACTGGAAAAATTCAAAGTGAGGGACCTGAATGTTTTTCGTTAACAAATCGGAAATTATTTGAGAAATGGATAAAAATCAGAAATTTTTACTAGAAAAAACCAAATATAATAAAGTTGTTTTTAAAAAAATGTACTTAGGGTTAGGTTATTAAGCTGCAGGTTTAGGGGAGGGCCTAGAGGACACATGCTCTCCCCCCCCCCCCCAAAAAAAAAAAATGTTTTTTTTTCTTCTCCTGTTAAATATTTTTATAGTTCTCCTACTGAACCAAACAAAATTTTAAAGAATTATGCAACCAAAAAAAGCATATTTGAAATAAAATAAACTAGTCGACTCATACGAATTTTCACATTTTATGCAATGAATATTTAATTTAATAAATAATTTTAATAGTATATTTTCCACTATTTTTTAATTTACTGCATGAAAATAAAAACACCAAATAAAATATAAAAGAGCCCTTTTTAAATTTAGTTTATCAAAAATCACTGATCCAGCAAAAACTTAATTGGAGAAAACGTAAATGAAACGCAGGACTCAAACCATGGGTGTTGGGTATACCAGCCTTGCGCTCCTAACCACATGGCCTCTAACCAGCAAACAGAACACCAACTTGGCATCCATTAAAGGACATCTCAAATGATTTTAAACTTCAAATTAAGGAAAAGCGGTACATTTTTAGACCGCGGGTCTATTTTTCCGGTGTAGCGGTTAAGGAAAGCTTTAAAATGATGTCTCATTCATGAAATTTGATGAAGTATTAAAGAAGTTATGGCATACTGACAAAAAAGGCCTTGAGAAATAATATATAAGATGATGATGATAACAAAAATTGCTACAAAGTCTATTCATCTCTTTTAAAAAAACCCTCTGCAGTATTTTAATTCGTTTAAAAAAAAAATAATAATCAAAATCCAAAAAAAAAAAAGTAAATAAATATTAAAAATCGGCTGGCTCCTAAAAATGATAAAAACTGCAAGAAATAAATTTTAATTCGTTAATAGAAATATTTTTTTTTTTTTTGGATTTTGATTGTTTTTTAACAATCAAAATCCAAAAAAAAAAAAAAATAATTAATTAATTAAAAATCTGCTGCTCCTCAAAATGATAAAAACAGCAAGAAATAAATTTTAACCCATTAAACGCCGCTATATGTTCCAACATTTTTTTTAAATGAGTAATTGTTTTTTTTTCTAATGGACAGAGGGTATCTATACCTATTTCATTTGAATTTGTAAAAAAAAAAAATTAATAACTAAAAGTTATAGCATGTTCCCAAAATTGGAACATTGGCGCCTAATGGGGGTATAAGATTCTACATGCATTTTGTATTAGACATTTGAATTGCTGAAGTTTATTGTGTAATAGTAGCTGCTTTTCCGATTTGAATCAATAAAATCTAACTTACCAGTTCATAATGTATACGTTTTGTGCAACTTTTTGTTTTTTTAATTGTTACATCCTTTTTAGCCTACTTTCCCGTAAAAGTAAAAAAAAATAATAATAAAGCATGAAAGAAGGCTTAATGTATCGTGAAAATATCGTTAAAAATCAAGAAAAGTCAAAAATAAGTGAAGTAATTAAATAAAGATTGAAAAATAAAAAATTTGAAAGTAGGGTATTGAGATGGGGAAAAAGTGTGTCTGTCGGTCTGTCCCCCCCCTAATAACTTTTGAACGAATTGTCCGATTGGAAAAATTCTTTTTGCATTCGAAAGATCTCGGCGAGGACATCTCATTTCTATATTTTACTTTTTGATTTGAACAATTTTTTGTTCAATTTTGAACAGTTCAAAAAATTTTAACATTAGCGCCTATGGACAAAATTGAAGCAAATTCTGTAAACTCTGGGCACAAGAGCCAAGTTCCTATTGCAAGCTTATTGAAAGGAGTTCTCGGCGTGAAATATTGATTTGAACAGTTTTTGTTCATTTTTGAACAGTTCAAAAAATTAACACGAGCTTACGGGGAAATTTCAACCCTATATAAATCCTGATCTAACGGACCGATTTGCTTGGAACAAACTTTATCGGAAAGCTCTTATAACGTAGAACATGTAGAAATAGAAAGTTTATCCAGAACTTACGAGCCTATTTTGCTATGAAATTTTTTGATCGGGATTTTCAAGGATATTTCTCAGTGACTCAATGAGTGAAATAATGAATGAATGAATAAATTAAAGAGTGAAAGAATAAATCAATGAATAAATGAATGAGGAAAAGAATGAATGAATAAATTATTGAATAAATGAAAATATAAATAAATGAGTGAATAAATACATGAATGCGTAAATGAATGAATAAACACTTGAATGAGGTAACGAATGAATGAATAAATGCATGGCTGAATAAATGGAACGGTATTATCCGTTGAAAAAGGTATATTTTCAATAATTAGAACTAAAGATAAATAAGAAAGAGAGAGAAAGAGATAGCTAGATTATAAATTTGAATTTGGTGTATACGGGAAAGTAGGCTCGTATAGTTCTAGACAGAACTTCTTGTTTTTTTATAAAGTATTATTTTGAATGAAAGAGAGCTGTACAGATCTTACGAAGCATTACATTAAATTTTATACCGAGAAGGCGAATGTTTTTCAAAGAAACTTTGCACCTTTCTTGTCTTTCTGCATTTTACAGGAAACGATTAACCCAGTAAAAGCGTACATCTTGGGATACAGATCCAGAAGGGCCGGGACGAAGGTGATCCTAATGTTTTGGCTCATGATCTCTTTCCATCAACGTAGTCATAAATTCCAACCGAGGGAGCTTTCGGTACTACTGTGATATAATCCCCCCTTGGCGACATTCGAGCTAGCGCGCCAATTTGTAATGATTTTCGGTTGGCGATAGTTTCAGTGGCAACCCAGCGCCATCGATGTTGGCTGACGTAATGTGTGGCAACCCTCAGTGTATGATGCGGAATGGCTTGTGTCGGTGTGATTGTTGAACTTTTAGAAAAAAAATTTTGCGAATAAGTAGCTTTTTAATAGTTTATTTTATGTTTAAAGTTTGTGGAGATTTTTCCTGTTGCTAAAGGAAGAATGTAAAGTGTTAAGGTGCATTAATTTGGTTCAATTGTTTTCTATTGTGGCCAGAGGAATGATTCTATATTACAATAGTTTGTTAAGGCGCCATGTTTTTGAATGCGTTAAAATGGACGGAAACGTGATTTGGTGCTTTTGCTATCTGAAGTATGAAATTGTTTTGATTGATAAGTGCATAAGTTTGGTTAATTGTGACTAAAAGCAATGAAAAATTAAGTGGTAATTTTCGGACCATTTCGTCATATTGGATAGCAAGTTTGTAGTGATTTGGGATTAATATTGAAAAGCCAACTGGTTTAAAGTGAGTTCTTTATTTTTCTAAATTTATTATTTGCTTATTTTATGTGTTTGTAAGGTTATAAAACAATGAATTTTCAATTGTTCTAAAATATTACCTGTAGTAATTAGTGGCGTTGCTGGTTTTGATAAAGTGGGTTTCCGTTAGTTTAATGTAAAATGTACTTGAAGTTTTGCTTGGAATTGCCCGATATTTTTGCTATGTTTTTCGTTGAGTAATGCATATCATTTTATATTATGATAATTAATTGCAATAGTCATTATTGTGCCTAAAATGCGTGTTTTTTCAATGAAGTGTTTTTATGGTATTTTTAATGTTGGCTTCCTATAGTTTTAGACAAAATGTACTTGAAGTGATGACCGTTATTAATTATGTTGTCTAGTTTTTATGCTAGTTTTAGTGTAGGCTTCCAATAGATTGATGTAATATGTGCTTTAATTGATCACTGTTATATATTTTCTAATGGAGTCTCTTATTTTAAAATTCCCACAGCTTTAATAAACATTCGGTTTGCGTTGAATTGTGCGATATTTTAATTATGTTTTTCATTAAAGAATGCATATCATTTTATTCAATAATGAAATATTGCAATAATTATTATTGGGCATAAATTGCGTGTTCTTTTAAGAAATTGTTTTTAATCAAGTTTGAGTGTTTGTAAAGTAAATAATTCTAATTTTCGAGTAATTATCGAGCCGTTAATGTATTGAATTGCTGTTGAAAAATGCTGTACGTGCTTTACATAGTAGCGTTGATATTGTGTCTAAGATATAATTTGCAATTTTTGGTATTTTACTGTTTTTTTAGTGATTTTTCTTGACATGTTTGCTATGTGTATGATGTGACATTGTTGGCGATAAAATCATCGCCAAGAGTGTTGTATTCTATTTGAAGTTGGCGACATAAAAATCTTGTTGTTGGCGACGGTTTCTTGGCGCCAACGAAAAAATCGCCAAGGGGGGTTATATCACAGTAGTTCCGAGCTTTCAATCACATCCTCTAAGCAGTCTCCAAACAGCTACAATTGCCATGTTTAATGTATTAGTAAAAAAATGCCTTTCCATTTCACAATGCTGATAGACTTTGTAGTATTCGAATCAAATGTCCGTCTTCTTTTTCTTGATGTCCTTAGAACTTCTTACAGGGCAATTTTATAGCTTATTTTCACATATTTTTCCTGTGGTGCTACATATAACTAACCTCTGGACAGTTAGTCACCAGAAGTTGCAAATGTTCTATTTTGCAGGTGTAGCGCCATCGTAGCCCATATTCTGAAATTTGATTTGTTTCCAAAAACTAACAAAGGCGCCAATGTTCCCAAAATGGGACAAAGATATTCTTTAAATTTTTCTTAAATTTTCACTTTGAATCAGTGATGTTTTATAAAATAGACGGTTATAATCTAAATTAATGGGCAAAATTAATTTTCATTATTATATTATTAGGGAAAGAATGCATGTGTATTGAATGTGTTTAAAAAGCCAAATTTCGAGTTTTTAACAATTGTATAAAAAATATTAATTACCAAGTGAGCTTTTTAAAAAAATTTTAAAAGCTGTCTCAAACATAGAGGTTTGAAGAAAAATTAACAGTATAATGATATTTGGAATATTGGATGTTTGGATTCTAAAAAAATCAGAAGTTAATGTTCCCAAAATGGGAACATTGGTGCTTAATGGGTTAAAAAATTCGTTAAAAAACAATCAAAATCCAAAAAAAAAAAATAAATAAATATATTAAAAATCAGCTGCTCCTCAAAATGATAAAAACCGCAAGAAATAAATTTTAATTCCTTAAAAAAGAAGAGGATCATAAGGCAGTCGGCATGGTAACAATTCAAATAAAATTAAAGTTAATTACCGTGAAAAAATAATTTCGAACTACAGAGAAAAATGCTTATAGCATCTTTTCTAGTTAATTTAGATACTTTGAATTTTAGCACATAGCAAAACCTCTTTCTGAAGTAGTTTTTTACGTGATTTACAATGGTATCAAGCTCGAAAGGATGTGACAATTTCTTCCCATAGAAAATAATTATTTTATGTAATTTTTGGGCTATAAATTATAATAAAAAAAGAACAAATTCGAATTTCAGAAAAAACTCTCCGAGGTGCACACCCCCATGTTCCGAACTAATTTTGTGCCAAATTTCACGAAAATCCACCGAACGGTCTTGGCACTATGCCGGACACAGACACACACAGACATACTTGCTGCTTTATTATTAGTAGAGATAAAGGTTGTATATATTTTTGTATATTTCCGTATGATTGTATATTGTATATTTTTCTGGTGTAGTGGTTAAGGAAAGCTTTAAAATGATGCCTCATTCATGAAACTTAATGAAGTATTAAGGAAGTTATGGTGTACCGACCAAAAAAAGGCTTTGAGATATAATATATATGATTTTGTTCGGAAATCAAAGTCGGTGTGCAATCAAGTGCTTCCTGGGAGTGAGTGCCCTGGAGTGTATCTTAATTTCTGATTTTACAGTATTTTTTGCTGTATTATCTTCCAATCATTGTATAACTTTTCAAAGCTACCTCGGCTGATGAAAGACAAATCTTTTCCTGTCTTCAGAATAACCCGGCTGTGTGCTATGGATCTATGTACATGATCTTCAGTGAATAGATGACCGCCGCTTCCTTATCAGTAATTAAACTTAAATAAGCGGCAATTCGGCCCTGAGGAGAGACTGTTTCGACTTTCTACACCCCTCCCTCTGCTGCGGACAGTGGAATAGCAACAGACCTAGAGCCGCGTACAGACTAGAGCACAAATGAGCGAACAAGCATTCGCTGTCCTTAAGGACTTGTGTGGACGACAGCCAGAATGGTCCCCCCACTGTACCAGGAACGTCTCCAGTGGCGTAGCTAGCAAGGGTGACACCCGGGGCAGTTATTGATGGTGTCGCCCCATGGAAAAGATTGAAAAAAAAATTATGTAAGCGCAAATTATGCGTTCTTGTCGTTGTCGTGTTCTCGCGCGTGGCGTAGAATAATGGGTCCCCTGCTCCTAAGTCTAACGGGGCCCTTATAGGCAGGAGTCTGATTTCCACCACTTTGTAAAGTCTCTTAATTTTTTGAACCAGCTCCCAGATGAGAGACTGTCACATGGGATTGGCACCCCAGAAGTATTCACTTGGAGCGCATTAGAGCCACGACCTATTTAACGTGCACCAGCTCTCTTTAGCATACACGGCCCTACAGGAACCAGCTGCGAGAGGTTGTCACCCTCCGAAACACTGACTTAAGTCGATGTTGCTTCACTTTCGGTGTTCTGCGGGAGCCGAGCTTCTACTGACTGGTCCACTGTGGGACATTATGCGTTGTGATGCAATTCATTAAAGAGATAAATTGTAAATGAAAAATGACTTGCATATTAATTTAATTATTTATTTTCAGAATAGTTACCATTTTAATTTGCCAAGATTTGAACAATTTAAGCTTGAAAAATGAATGAAGACATATCAGAAATTTGTATTAAAAATTACAGCTTACTAGTTAAATTTTGGCATTGCATGTCAGGTTAATGAAGTACCTGCTGCAAGGTTGAAATTTTGCTGGTAATAATGCTTTGAAAATGTAAACTTCAAGTGCATTTATCATTATTAATGTAATAAAAATTTTTGGTTTCTATGTCATAAAATAATATGGAACATTTACAAGATATATTTGTATAAACTAAGAATTCTTATTGCCATAATATGTGTACCAAATTTTAGCAATTGCCACTTGATTTTAATGCCTTTTCATTAAGTCCGCTCTGATAGCATGCATTTCTGCTCTTATATTTTGTAATATAAGACATTGTATAGAAATACATATACAGTAAAATCTGTAAAGTTGACCACTTGTCTAAGATGACCACTTTTGTCAGGAACTGAATTAGCCCTTCACACTCTCACCCTCTATAACTTGACCACTAAAGTTGCACAGCAAGGGGTCAACTTACACAGGTTTCACTGTATATATATATATGTGTACATGTGCTGGCTACTTCTGTAGTTAGCTTAGTAGCTCAAGAGAATCTTTCCCGGTACATCATTTGGTCTTCAAAATAGGTGTAGCACGATATGGAAAAATCTCCTTTGAATGTATAATAAATATGAATTTATTTTAACATATTATACTTCAATAACATAATTGTTTTGCTTAGTTTTCTTATGTTGTCTAATTGAACTTAATGGCAGCATTCTAAAAGAGTTACAATATTTTGTTATCACACTTGATGGACAATTTATCATTTTGTATGACATGAATCAAACTTTGTTGTTTAAATTTCCAATTAGTAGAAAACACTAAATGGAGGGAAAAAATACATGCTTGAATGCAAATGTGTGTTTTCTTTTTGTTTTCCAGCAAGGAAGCTCAATTTTTACATTCCTTAAGTGATTTATATATTTTTTCTAAATTGTCTGTTCAATAGACATATTAACACAGAGGTTACTTTTGTTCTGATTTCTATATTTTATTTATACTTTTTATTTTCAAAATAATTTTCCTTTTTTGCGCTGTTTTACAAACAATGTGTTTTCTAACAAAGCATTTAGGTCAATAGGCAGCATATTGATGTCAATTTTACAGGTCTCCGGAGAATACTAACAATTTTGTGAAATGTACTATGGGATCATTCATAAATGACATCACGCTTCGAGGGGGGAGGGGGGTTCGTGAAATTGTGACAAAGTGACAAGGGGAGGGGAGAGGGTAACAAGAAGTGTGACAACACGCATTATGAAACATAGAGCGACATGTGACAAAGGGGGAGGGGGATCCGCTGAAGTGTGACATATTGTGACAAATGGGGGAGGGGGGTCAAATATATGGGAAAAAAGCATGACATCATTTATGAATGGCCCATATATGCCTTTAAAAAACTTAATAGATGAATAGATATGTGATGAGATGATGAGAAATATTAGAGGAAAAAATAAGCCAATATTCATGATTTTTTAAAAATTATGTAACAAAGAATTTTGGTCATTTAAGAGGTTTGTTTTCATATTAATAATTTCATAAAGGGGTAAAGGGCCTGTACTTGCAGTTGCCAACAGAAGGGCTCATGAACAGAGCTGGGTTAAGGCCTTGGGACCCCAGGGAAGTCAGAGGACTCCTAAAAGTTATTCAATTAATGTGTTAAAGAAATTATTTAGATGTTATTTATTATTTTTAAATTACTATCTAGTATTTATTGTGTACAGGGCCTGATTAGCGAACGGTCCCGTGCAGAACCGACCTTAAGTCTATTGGACCAATAGCTCCTAATTGGGCCCCGCGCTTTTAAGGAGCCTTTAACTTATGTTTAACAAGGTTACAAGCCTTCTGCATTGTACTTCAATAAATATGCTTTCATTTAGAAAAAAAAAATTAAGCATAATGCAGAAAATGCATGTTTTTTTTTTTTTTTTAAGTGCACATTTTGATTTCTTCATATTCTACAGCAAAATCATTAGCTCAACTAAGGAAATTTTAGGCTTTGATGACATTTTGCTGAGATGAGGAGTAGGAGGGGTGTACCCAAATAGGGCCACTCAAAATTACATCAAAAAAGGGGTCCTGCAAGTCTTAAGGCCGGCTCTGATCTCGTAGGTCTATTGGGCACTACAATTTTAAAGGTGACAAAAGTTTTCTTTTTTCCTTCCTGTTTTTACAGGATACCTTACATTACAACAAATTTGCAACGCAAAAATGTTCATGTGAGCCTACTTATTGTGAGCGGAGCAAATGGGGGGGGGGGGGGATCAATTTGTATCAGGGATAAGTGGATTTTCTTGCAAGGGCTGCACCAACTTTTTACTTTTACCCATCTGGTCTTTTAAGTATTACTTTTGGCATAGGTGCCCCTAAAAGCAATGCCGCATTACCCTAAACAGAGCCCCCCAAAGCAATGACCCCTAAACAGTCGACCATGCCCCAAAACCCCTGAAAGCCAGCCCTTGATGGGCACCCCCGACTTTGGTTTAATCACTGTAGCCGCAAGGCATGCCTCATGTCAGTTTTTTGTCCCCCCCCCCCCCTCCCAATGAGCTTGCCTCTTTTAGCCATAGAAACATTTTACTCTCTGCAAAACTCCTTTGCCGAACCGGGCCCCATGAATCAGCCATGCCTGATACCCCCTCTCGATGGCCCCGCTTAATCGGGCACTTTTGATTTATGTTGTTTATTCTCGCTGTGCACGTCTAAGGCTATAAACCTTATGCAATAAATGCAATGAAAAAAAAAAGCATTGGAATACCAAATGCAGCCCTTTCTTCAGTATTCAGTTGTACTTGTATTATTTAATGGACCCCTTTAAAGTGAGTGGGCCAGTCTTCAAATTCCTAAATTTGGCCTTGCACATGAAACAGAAATTATTATAGTCACAAAAGCAAACATATTTATTCAGAAAAGTTGACGATTATATAGTGAAAATGACAAGTTTTTCGATGTGAGAATAACAGGAAAAGGAAGAGGGCCTACGAGAGAGGCCCTCCCCGAAAAAAGGGCTCTGTAGCCTTTTATTCGGGGGTGGGGGTGGGTATGCGTCATCATGCTTTACAGGAGCACACCCGGAAAAAGAGCTGCAAAAAACTTGCTTAACATTCTTTGCAAGTGGTTGCAACGGTGTTTTTCCTTGTGAGTCTCTCTTTTTAGAATGTTTGCAAATATATCGATGGTTAATAAGGAGGCATTATCGGGGGGGGGGGGGGGGGGTAGCACAGAAGGTCTCGCCATGAAATTATTTTAGGGGACGGTGCTGCATTCAGGGGAGCTTAGCTGACCTTTTTGGGGGGGCAGGGGACTGCAAAATCGCGGTTAGGAGAGATAATAGGTAATCCTAAATACTAACACCACAACTAATGAATTCATATAGGCGACAATTCGTTAGATCAGTGTCAATGTGGGCTCTAGAACCGCAGGTGTGATCGATGAAGGACGGTGTACTTACTTTAAAACAACCATTTTCTCCCCCCTTGTTTTTTAAAATTTTAACACAAGCATCCCTTCAGAGCTTTTGATGTCGATAATTTGTGCTCATATCTATAAGCATTTTCCCCAAGCTTTTGTCCAGCACTATGCACTACTGCCTATATAATAACTGATAAATACCTGAATACTCGTAAATTACTTGCTGTGTGTGGTGCTTCACTTATGATCATCAGCATACTTTCTTAGCATTTGCCGTTTTTTTTACAGCTCTTTTTACCTGTGAAATAACGATTTTGGACACGGGCATTGCTGTGGGTTGCTGTTTTTTTATTAAAGATGCGCAACTGACCATTTGGTATATCTATTCAGTATTTTCATACATGTAAGTACATTTTTAGACTTGCAGTTGGGGATAATTGTTTTTGGTTCAGTTTTTGCAGAAATTGTGATGAAATAAAATAATATTCTTTATTCTATATTTTGCTTGCACATTTTTTAATGAGTATTGACCCTTAACTTCACATCCAAACCAATTTTATCCCTAGACTAGGAGGAGTGAGTTTTAATATAGTTACATTAAATCATAATTATTTAATGCTTGTGTTATTTATTATGTTCTTGGATTGTTACTTATTTTTTAATCTTATGTGTATCACATGATCAATATTGTCAGTTTGAAACGTATACATATCTTCAGTTTTGCATTCTTCAGGAATAAAAATTCACTTGAAGTGTTTCATATAGTTGTGAACTGATAATGCACATTTATTTGCGTAACACAAGAAAGTGCAAAAACTATACCAGAAGCAAAAGCGAAAATAAAAAATTGACACTATTCTCTACTTAGGTGTCAATAATACATGTGTATTTGTAACATAAATTGTCAAAACTAGGGGCGGATCCTAGACTGACGATTCGGGTGACCGCACAGCACCGACTTATTATTATTGACTTGTAATTAACAAATTGTTCATTGGGATGATAATGGAGGCTGAATGGCAGCCTTCCGTGCTACCATGCCACAGGTCCGGGGTTCGATTTCCAGGCTGGGCCAAGGTTGACTCAACTTTTCATCGCTCCAGTGGGGTTGATAAAGTGAGGGGCAAGAACGCTTGGGAACTAACACTGGGGATTCCGAGTCAGGTTGAGCACTGGACCGGAACATCTGCTTCTACACCCTAGGTCTCGAAAGCTGGGATGGGCACGGTAGGTCATGGCCCATTGAGTCAGTTAGTTAGTTAGAATTGTTCTTAAATTCTTACTCTCAAAGTGATTGTATCTTAAAACAATACATCTTGCAAAGTTTTCTTTTGTAAAATCCACAAATCATCATATTCAATCATTGTAAATTGTGACCAAATTAATAATTCATGTTTCATGTGCAACCGAATTAAAATTCTATTTCCAATAATGTATTTTAATTCCTTGAAAACAACTTGATGGAAAATGATTTCTGCATATGTTATATTTATAAAGACTATGTCACAGTATTATTATTTTTTTTTTACAGATGTTATCGAAAAGACTGATTTGACTTGTACAGGCTGAAATATTGGAATTCTACTTCTTCTGCCCATTGTCTTCAAATTATCGATATATGTACTTATGTATTATCAAAATCTTGTAAAGTTCTTTGATTTCAGTATTATGATTAAGTACTTCAAATAAATTCCTCCTTCAAAATTTTGTTTTCTGACTTTAATGTACGAGTACAGAATTAATATACGCAGTGTTGAGTTATTTTAAAGAGAAAAATTAAAAGGCAATTATGAGATTTGTATTTATTAGCATAAGCATATTACTTTTATAAAATCATTTTGCATTTCTTATTAATATTTAGTGTCAAAAGCACAATTTATTTCCACATCGGCAAAAGTGTATCATCTATATGTTATACTCAGTGGTGTTGTGTAGTCCTGAAAAAAAAAAGTTGGGGTGATGGGGGACTTATAACATAAAAAGATAAGAAATTGGAATCACACACACAAAAGTGGGGGTACACTTATTTTAAAATGTAAAAAGTTTGGGGGATGCTTGTATTAAAGTAAAGTCGAGGGAGTCCTCGACTACCCTACTGGTTATACTCTTTGTAGTTAGTGTACAGGTTTCAAAATGCAAGGGACCATATTTTTATCTTAGTAATGTCTTTTACAGTTAGTGGGGTCACAATTTAGTAAACTGCCTTTTTTAGGATTTTAATAAGTGTCTCATGTTTGCATATTTATTAAGGAAAAAATAGGAAAGCTAACATACAAGTTAAGTGTTATAACAATGCCACACTTCCTTGATTATATAAAGTGATTTACAGCGCATTTTGAAAAAATGTTTAATTCTAGTGCTAAGAAAAACAGTTCAATTTTATCTTGTAATTTCAAGATCTGATCTTTTAAAAAAGTTATAGTTTGAAATGTTTTTTGATATTTGCTTAATCCTAATCCTGGAATTTATATTATGTGTGTTACCTTTAACAAAATGCAAAATATTTCTTCGAAAATGTAAACTTATTGCTGTGTGCAAAACTTAAAAGTATTCTATTTTCTGTCATTTACGAAGCTCGTTGATAAGACCGCTGAAGTAATGATATTATTTATGTTTGTTGAAAATAAACAGAAGTTTCTTTTTCTGCAATATGAATATCAAAATTAAAGAAGTATTAACAAACAATTATTTCCGCACGACACTTTTATGAAATGAAAAAGCTGCTGGAACTGAATGAAAATACAAGTTTATTAAATGGGGCCTCAGTGGCTGAGCGGTCAAATCGACTGGCTCCGGTGCCTCCTTGCGCGGAGAGAAAGAGGCGTGGGTTCGATTCCCACCTTTGCCCTGGGTGTATTTCCTTCTTTGTATATTAAAATCTGTTGTGCTGTCTTGTTCTATCTGTCATATTAGATGAGAGTTTGAGGCATATCCTTGAAAATAGCAAATAAACTCGAATATTTATGTGACCTGAAATGGTTGTAAAGAAAGAAAGAAAGAAAAGTTTATTAAATACATCGTCTGCTTCTGAAATCGATGCCTAAACACAGAGCCGTCAAATGACGAAGGCAGCCCATTATTGGCTCATGTAGAGAGCTTACGCCTTGCAACCATTGGCTGAAACCCACTGCCCGTCACAGAGCCTTTGTAGTGTGAATTGAAATCAATGTCAGCCATTTTTTTACGTCGCTCGGCAACTCGAGCTTTTTGCGCTTTCCTCGCCCGAGCAGGGCGTTTTTAACTTAATTTTTTTTTCTTTGGATCCCCTTGCTCCCCCCCCCCGGAGTATAGTCACCGCCATTTACGTTTCGCCTAACTCTCCCTTTCGGGGTGTAAGCCACCCCCCAGGGATAGGGAAAAATCCCAAATACCTTCATCAATCTTCAAATCAGGTTAATATACCTTTGTTAGCTGAAAATTTTAAATTAATTACACAAAAGAAGAAACTGTACTTATACTCAAAAGAACATCACATCAAGCACGGAATTTGTAGATAAGACACACATTTCTAAAATACTCACGAATTGAATGGAATTCTTGGTTACACACACAAAAAAAAAAAATCCTAAAAAATATACAAAAACGAGAAACAAACTTGAGCAACAAAATGTAAAGGGAAAGAATCGGGTTCAAAACCGGATTACCCATTGATTAAATACACATAAATTCAAAAAGAGATATTATCAACATTGCTTGCCTACCTACAACCTTAATTTGTTTGTTTGTTTGTTTTACGACCATTTCAGGTCACATAAATATTCGAGTTTATTTGCTATTCTCAAGGATATGCTTCAAACTCTCGTCTAATATGACAGATAGAGCAAGACAGCACAACAGAGTTTAATATACAAAGATGGAAATACACCCAGGGCAAAGATGGAAATCGAACCCACGCCTCTTTCTCTCTCTGCGTAGGGAGGCACCGGAGCCAGTCGATTAGACCGCTCAGCCACTGAGGCCCCACAACCTTAATTAATACACAAAAGAAAACGTGATCGTGATCCTCCATTGCTAGAGGCCGTCATCTCTGGGATTGGCACCCCCAGAGGTATCGTTTCACTTGGAGGACATTGGAGCCACGACCTATTTAACGTGCACCAGCTCCCTTTAGCGTACACGGACACCACAGCAACCAGCCACGAGAGGTTGTCACCCTCTCAAACACTGACCTCAGTCAATATTGTTTCACTTTCGGTGTTCAACGGGAACCGAGCTTCTACTGACTGGTCCACTGCGGGACAACGTGTTTAGTTTATTTTATATATCGTCGACGCTTTTGTAAAAGTCATTAAGTCCATCGGTCCAGTTTTGAAACATTGTCAGTCAGTAAACTTTTCAATCATTACTTCCCCACAGACGCTCTTCATTTCCCCATGCATGTCCCTAATAAAAGTAGTGCCCTTATTTACCGCACAAATTCAAATTTGAGTAGCGAATGAGAGCTTGGGTCCCTGGCCAATCGAAGTGACTATTCAGCCTGGATTTTAAGGCTGATTAGACCCCCCATCTATTCAGCCTGGGAGGCTCATAGCCAATCATCGGTCTTTTTTCATTCGTACCCCCATTTTCCCTCCAGAGTTTACAGCGGCGAGCCATTTTTAAAATGTCTGTGATGAGAACGGTTGTTTGTTTTCGTGGTCAAAATTTCTTCAGGTATGTTCCTCACTTTTTAGTAAAATCTTATAAATAAAAGGTTATGCTTTTTAGTTAGATAATGAGTTATTAACTAAGGACATGGTGAAAACTGGAATCAAATCCAAGAAAATAGGCTAGTTTAATTTAAAGAATTTCCAGGTAGCTAAAGGCGCGTTCTGACGAGACAGTTTTCCCCTGCAATATCTGTCGAGACAGTCACTGTCCAGTCCATGTCTGAACGAACCCGACAGTCGCTCTCTGACAGTATCTCGCCGAACCGGTTTCTCGCTGTGACAGTCACATCTGAACACAGGCTGACACTTTTCAGAGCTACTGTCGCAAGTTCTCAGGCCAAGTTGAAGTCCTTGCAACTTTTTCCCGACTGTCTGACATTGACTCCCGCGAAAAATACGCAATTGCTTCGATTAATGTCCTAAAAAAGTTTAATTAATTTCATTATTGTTCTGAAACTTCTGTTTAGTGGTTGATATATTTGGATATTAATGAATATATTCTTTTTTCCTCGCGAAAAACAGCAATTGCGTCGACTTATGTCCTAGAAAAAGTTCAATTAATTGCATTATTGTTCTGAAATTTCTGTTTAGCGATTTAATCTGATAGAAATGAATGTAGCCTCTATTTCTTGGTTTAAAATCCAGAAAATTATGCTTTTAATAAATGCGTAGTTTAGTAGAAACAAATTTATCTATTATATTGAAGGTCAAAGAAAAAAAAAAAAACAATTCAGAATTAAAAAGTTAATTTAATGCATGGCTTTAAACGGATTATGTATTTAATTTTATTATTTACTTTACTTTTCAATGCTTAGTACTTTAACCCTCTTCAAATGTCAAAATTTCAAATTAATATTAAAAACTGATTATTGTTATCAGCACTTGCTTGCATATATATTGTTATCAGTATACACTATAGAACACATTTTTTACTTGTGTGCTCATATTGAATATACATTAAATAAGTAATTAATTTTATTTAGCGCTTCAAAACAAATATTTAATGCAAAAATCCTTTTTATTTCTTCGTTAAATAGAAATATTGTCAAGTGCAAACATTTATTTTGAGATAAACTTTTAAAGCTGTCAACGATTTATAGTTTCCTTTTAACTAATATTTTTAAAAACTTTTTATTGTTATCTGTGTTTAATATGTGGGAAATAATATACAGTACAACCTCGAACGGCCTTTTCCACGGGAATATTCATTTCATATATGGAAAAATGATGAACGTGGGTCAGAATAACGTCCGAAGAAATCGTTAAACCATTAAAACAAGACGATACCTACGTTAAAATGATGGATGCAGGTACAATGCATAAAGATTTTACTGTATTGTAATCACTTTAAATTAATCCTTTTTATTATGCTATCATGATTTAGCAAAAGGTAGCCAACAATTATAGAATTGCAATTAATCTTGTACTTATTTCCAATGAAAATTCAACATCAAACTTTGATTCATGTAAAACCTTTATATGTAAAAAAGATTAAAACTTCCTTTAAAACATTTAGAAATTAGCTTTATTGATACGTGATTAAATTTATTAAACACTTTTGTAGATGAAACCGCTATAAAAGGGTGTATAGTTGTAAAGTGTTTTATTTTCGTTTCATTTTACTTCAGGTAAAAATGTTATATATTTTTTAAAACCTACATTAGTTTCGTGCAAGTCACTTTTAACTGCACTCACACACAAAACTTTGTGTTAGGCTGTTAAAAAAAAAAAAAAAAATCTAATCTATCCTGTTATAATTTTAATCTTTTACTGTCAAAATTGTGATCATTTAAAAATCCAATTTTAGGAACTATACAGCGAACTTTTCGTAATAAAAATATCCATTTATTAATTTTGTGCACAATTCTAATCTTTATTTTTTTAAAATTAATCATTCAAATTTTTCTGACCTTTTTTACTGAAGTATTATCTGCACTTTCCATAATTAATGTGTCGATAATACTTCAGTATATATACAAATCTAATGTAGCTTAAGAAGATACAAAAACAAAGAAGTAAATTTAAAAAAAATCAGCTGCAAATACAACACATTGCGACTCCTCAATTTTTTCGGAACAGCGTCTCAAGTACTGCACAGAATGAAGAAACCTTTCTTCTACGTGAGAACCAACTCCGACAGTTGAATGCGAGAATTGCATGACTTTTTCCTCCGCCGACTGTCGCTGCGAGTTCTTGCTTGCAATTTTTGCTGTAGTGTGAACACTCTAGCAAAAACTGTCGGACGTTTTCGCGAGAGTTTTCTCGCTCGTAAGAACGCGCCTTAAGCATTCTTGTCGTCACTTGAATATTGAGTAAGCAATTCATTTATAACTAAAAAGTTATGCGCTCTAATATTCAAGCTTTATTTTCTTCATGTTTAAAAAACTAGAAGTTAAAGCAAAGTAAGTACTTCTTGTAAATTAATAGCTTCTTAGATTTTCCAGTCACAATAGCGTTCATGTTCTAAATCGCTTTAGTACGAACTACTCCGTTTTTATATAATATGATAATTGTGCAGGCTTTTATTTTATATAAATTTGAAGCATTTATTTTGATACTTACTAATTTATTGTTACGGATAAAATTTTCATGTAGAAAAGCATTCTCGGCATTTGATTACTGCCTGTTCAATGTATTATTAGGCGATAAATTGCGTGTGCGTTTATTTTAGTGAGCAAGTTTTAATGTTCTACAAGTTTAAATCATTTGATATAATACTTATTCATTTAGTGTTAAGAATGAAATTTCCGGGTACAATAGTATTCTCATTATCACTCAAATATTAACCATGTATATTATACAATAAGTTGTGTGTGTGCTTTTATTTTGGTGAAAAAGTTCTTGTTTTGCAAGTTTAAAGCATTTCTTGCAATATTTATTAATATATTATTATGGATGAATTTTCCAGGTAAAATGCATTCTCCTCGCCATTTGATTACAGACTTCAAATTCATACATTAATCGATAAATTGTGTATGCTTTTATTTTAGTAAGTTTTTATATTCTGCAAGTTTAAAGCATTTCGTGTAATACTTATTTAATTATTGTTAGGAATGAAATTTTCAGGTACAATAGTATTATCATCACTCAAACACTGACCACTCTAGTAAAAACAACTGCATTAAACAACAAGTTGTGTGTGTGCTTTTAGTTTTTGAATAAAGTTTAAAGCAATTTCTTGAAATATTTATAATTAAGATTAAAATTTCTAGGTACAATGGAGCAATATATTTATTGGATGTAACACAAGGTTCATTGTTGTGTCGATCTCAGTCAGAATTGTTTATAAGAGGCCCTATTGGGTTTTCATTAGCAAAAGTAAGTATTTGTTCAAAGATTTTTGTAATTATTATGGCTTTTATTAAAGTAAGAGTATCGAGTATGTGGTGGACAATGTGTGAGGCCACGGAGGTGACGTGGTGGAGGATGTCTGCCGGAGGCAGGGATAGAACCTCGGACCTTCTTGATGGCAAGGCAGTGCTTCCGTGCTTTGCCAAAAGGTACCTGATGGCCAGGACAGAAGATAGCTCTTATAGGTGTCGAATCGTGCCGCCACATATAGCTTCAAAACATTCAGTTTTTGTAAGTTCTAGAGTGCAGATTTCACTCTGTAGGTAAATTTAAATTTCCAGTTCAATCAGAAAACATATGCAAAGCACATAAATACATATTTCCTAGAGGGCAACACTGGGAAATTTCACTAGTGGCCAGTAGAGGTAGATTTTGTACTGGCCACTTTTTTCGAAGCAGTGGCCACTTTTCTCGGTGAAAAATGCACAACGGTGTTTTAAACTTTTTTGTATTGATGAGTAATGATATAAAATTAAATAACCCAATTAAATGTGCTAATATTTATAAAATTAAGTACCTTTTTTTAAGTTATTAAAATAAAATTATAAAAATTAATTTTTTAAAGAGGAACTCACAAAGTTTACAATCTTACTTTGACCCTCAGGAAAAATATTTTCCCTTTTCTCCCAATTATTAAAAACCATTGTACATACATTAACTTATGCAAAAATGAAAGATCATTGTACAAAATATTGCTTACCGCACTGGAACAGTTGATAAAAACATAGCACATTTTGTTTTTAATATTAAGGGATTTTTGTCAATACTTAAAGCAAATGAAATTATATATTAATATACAACTTATGAACGAAGTGTAATTACAGAAAACTATGATAAACGATAAATATGGCCTAGGGGTTTTCGGGCGGGGTACTAGACAAAACTGATTGCTTTTGTGAAATACAGTATCGAACCCCAAATTCGGAAAATCCTAAAATTCGGCACTTTTTCTGATTTTTTTAATGTAAATTCAAAAAAATATTAATCTAAGAAGTTGTTAAATTAACAAACACCAGTAAATTTTGATTCAAATAGAAGCAGCAATCCTTGTAGATATCTTTCTGATTTATATGAACTAAATTCAGGAAACCAAGATAAAACCAGAAAACCCTATGTTAAAAAGTGAAAATAGTTTTTTTAGGCGTAGTTAAGTATCTTTTTTCCCTATAAAATGGTAATTATTTTTTACTTAAGTTCTTAAAAATTCCGTTTTCCAAGTTGTATTCCCTTAAAAAGAAAACTTGCTGTATTTGTCAATTTGTTTCTCTGGTCATAAATGGCGCACAGCATCCTTGCAATTTGTACAAATGTCAGGCGTTTTGGTTTGTCTTCTCTGCTAATATTTTACAGATGTAGCACTATTTCCTTTTTCATGCAATTGCAGGTGATTAGTGAAATGGTAAACTACCATATGGGTATGGTTTATTTTTGCTGAATTGTAATTTGGAGCGTTTTATTAAAATATATGAATAAGTTATTTTTTTGTTTGGTAAAAATATATGAATACATGGATTTACTTATACAGTATAGGACCCCAAATTCGGAATCCCGAAATCCGAAAGACCAAAAATCGGAACTTTAAAAAAAAAATTGGCAGTTGGGGAAAAAAAATAGCTTTTGTTTTTTGAAAAAAAAAAAAAAATCGGGAAATATTTTGCACCTTTTTTTTTTGGAAAAAGAAGGAAAATAAAATGTAATGAACATGTTGAAGATCGGAGATGTGCAGTTTTCAAAAAAGTTATTTTGCGATTTTCTGAAAAGGGTTCGTTTTTGCGATTAGAGTTTTTATTAATTGTTGCTTTAATTCTGAGTAAATATCATTAACTTTTTATTTTTCTTGTAGTTTCATTACATTTATTTTTGTAAAATGAACTCTAAATTTCGGGCGATACAAAACGTTCGCGAAATTGAAATTCGGCGTTTCTTGCATTTTCTCGATAGGCTGATTTTTTACTGCAATTAAAAGTCTATAGTAAGTGGCTAGAGCATATAAAATCCTATCAGAATTTGACGGAATTCTTTTCTTTTATTGCTTAATTAAAGAGGTTAAAATAATATCGGGAAAAGTCTAGATTTTTCGATGTTTTGCCTCGAATGTAAGCAAACTCCAACTTCGTTTTTTGTGCTAAATTTCGCGACTTATAGGCGAGTATATGCGATAATAAAAAGTGCTATACAGGAGCAAAATGCTAATAAAAACTTCCAGAGAAAATTATATGTGCTATGATGCTGCTTAAAAAATTTTTAGAATGAGGACCCAACATCCGGAAAATTCGGAAATCCGAAATGATCACAGCCCCGAGTGTCCCGGATTTGAGGTCCCATACTGTATTACCTTCTCAAGGAAAAAAAAAAGGTATCTTATTTGTATACCATTTAAGAAAACAGAGCAATTTGATGTAAAAATGCGCATATTAGCTTCGATGTTTACGTAAATCCGCCATTTTTGGTCCTGTAAGTCCGCCATTTTGGGTCGGGTTCTGAAATTCGGCAAATTTCGAAATCCGACCTAGCACCGGTCCCGAGCATGGCGAATTTGGGGTTCAGTACTGCAATAAGATGGGAAAGTGAAAGCACATGTTTTTGAACCTAGCAGTGTACTTCTTGGAAATTTTTAAGGGAGAAAAAAGTGGCGACGAGAGTGGCGATTGTTAGGAAATATTTTAGTCGCCATTTTTTTTCATCTAGTCGCCCTGTGGCGAGTGGCGACCGCTTATTTTGCCCTCTAATATTTCCTCCTTTTATATCTTTGCAGCATAAAGAATTTTCAAACTATCAACTTTTCTTAATGTCTTATTAGTAAAAATGGCAGCTTTTTGCAATCCTAATCTATGGAAGGAAGCTTGCAAACAAGAAGAAAAATTTCTGGCAAGTTTAGAAAAAAAGACGTTTGCAAAGCCAAGAGATAGCTGTTTGCATTTTCCACCTTTTGACGCATCGATAACTGTAAAGAAAAATATGTGTCATGGCGACAATTTAGCGTCTCACGGTTGCCTGAATGTTGAGATCAGCGCAAATTCTGTTAAGCCTCATTTACAAACAACAAATCCTCCAAAAGCTGCAAAGAAATGTACACTTCATCCCCAGTATTGTGGTCCAACTCACTGTATTTCTCCTGTAGGAGACTCGTGGCTTCTATTCAGAGAAGCGGGCCATTCCATAACATTAGAGTTGTCCACACCAATGAGCCATTACAGATTCATCAGAATATGCATCACGTCCGGTCAACCATTCTCATTTATGAAGTGTTGTGCTAAATTGTTTTTGAAGTGTTGGTACATTAAAATTATTTAAGCATGGTGTAACCTATATTTAAAGCCATAATCGGCAACTTTTTTTATTCGTGTGAATGATGCAACAGAATTTAGATGTCTTATCATTCATATATATATACATAGGAAATATGTTTTGTATAAATTTCTTTTTTTATGAACAAACGTGTCACCATGTGGCTTAATGTAATCATTTGTGCTCAGAAATGTAAATGATTTTGATCTTTATGTAAATTATTTTCATATTTCTAATTATTTATGAAATTCATCTGAAATAAATTTAATTTATTATTTACCTGTCCATTTCTTAAAAACATTAATTAAAAAATTTTTAACTTTCCAAATTGATCTGAGTTGTTTCTGATGGCCATTTATACTATCAACTGTTTGAAAATTATTAGTAGTTTTGTACTTGGACAACAGCAATATATATATGCAGTAATAAAACGCTACTCCTTTCCTTTCCTAAACGCGGAGAAAAACTCGCTGAATAGTAAAATTATGCTCAACTGTGCAAGAAATGGAATGTTTTAAGATCAAGTTCTCCTTGAACTTTTTCTAAATTGCTTTCAACAATTTTTTACTGAATTAAATAGCATACATTATTATTCATTAAGTAATAAAAACGGAAATCCTTTAAAAAAATCAAGAAAAAACACTCAAGCTACACTTCTATGCTTTATTTTCTCTCATCTTCATGTTATGTAACTTTTATTTAGAAAGAACATGGATCAGTTATTTTGCATCAATATAAATAAAAATTAAGACATATAAATTAAATTCATGAGCCATATTTTTATTATAATGCCAACATATTTTATTCTATTAATTCAAAAGCTTAAAATCCATCATTGGTGGAAAACATAGTATTTATAAAATGGCAAGCACATAGATACTAAAGAAAATTGATTACATTAACAAACATAATGCAACACAACTTAAACTGCATTCAGTGATGGCATAGCAGATGTAGCGCAGAAGATAATATTTATAAAATTAAAACGCATTGGCATTAAGAATTTTAGCATATGTAGATCAATAAACTTTTATAAAGGAGTAAATGATTTACAAACAGAAATAAGATGAATTTAAATTAGCCTTAGATGTGTAACAATTACTTTTTGATTTTTAAAAGCAAATCCATTCAACCTTTATTTGAGCCAGAAAATGAAGAAAGAAAAGAAGGGGAAAAAATAAATCCATTAAATATTTTTGTCATAAGTTTCTCATCAATTTTCCTTTGTTTTAAATTTTCTATGGTATTGCAAGTGATTTGTTGATGTTTTAAATTATTTTACAAAGCTAAAAGCTTGAGGTAACTTTTGTTGTAAGTATACCACCCCTCTTCTTTTTTCTTCTTCTTTCAAAAACTCTTATTACATAAGAAAAGTAAATTTATACCATAGGCAGGCAATAATCATTGACAATGAATACTGTACAATCAAACACCAATATGTTTTTTCTCTATTTTCCTGCAATATTAGCCCCGTGAAAATAAAATAAGACTAATCCTACATTTGACTGTCCAAATGCAGTTTACTAATTTTCTCGGGAATATATTGAACCAACTACCTACAGAAATATTTAGTTTCATTATGACATGCTTAAATAAAAATATTTAAATAAATTCAGAAGTAATTATGAGGCAATAAACATTTCGCATCTAGTGATTGTGGTAATCTAATTATATTAAAATATTAATGTCCCTTTTCTGCACTGGAGGCAGTAATGTCGTCAGGGGGAGACGGCGTCCAACTACCTTTCTATTTTAATGCAAGCATCCCCACACTTGTTTTGAATTTTATCATAAGCATACCCCCACTTTTTGATTGTATATGTAAGCGCCCCACCCTTTTTTTCCCAGGACTGCACCACTTCTTGGAGGGGCATATATATTTATATATAAAAAAAATATTGGTTAAATTTTAAATACCATTTATAAAAAAATTGTCAAAATTCTGCTTCATTCAATAATTACGAGTGCTATGAAATTTGCGTTTATAGTGGAGGGATTCATATATTTAGATTCCTATCAACTAGAAATAAAACGGCTTGGTAATCCCTTCATTCTACAATAGAACTGTGTTAAAGATCACTGAAATTGAGTGCGGACACGGAAACATAACATTTTCTTCAACTTGTAACCATATTTGCCAAATAGCTTTTTACTACACGGTGGTGCTCACCCTCTTCAGAGCGATGGTGTACCCCACCTAACACTATAGAACCTCCCCAAATTCGCCAAAGAGTCGACCTCCCCCCCCCTCCCAAATCTCAATTTCACAATCTATGCCATAACCACCTCCTGTTGGGCACCCTTTACTTACACCATTACCCCACAATTCATTTCAGTTAAATTGTATTGGCTTAATCAATATCCTTCAATTACATTGAATCAATAAATATATAAAATATCAATTTCAGCTGCAAGAAAATTTACTTTTACTGTGTTTTAAATGTCATTTGGTTGATTTATTTTTCCTTAGGAGGAAAACAATTGCACCAATACAAGTTCATTTTTCTAACTTTGTTGCTTTCTGGGCTTTTTAGTGACGTGTGCACCAAACAAGTTTCATTCATTGTTATTTACTACTTGTTTCTTCGTAATTTCAATTTTTTTAATTTTCAAGACTGGGTTCTGGAAGGCAAAATAAAAAAATGATGTATCTGTGACTTTTGATTCCACAAAAGTGTTATTAATATAGTGTGCAATTAACAAAATTTATTTGCATTAGTAAATCAAGAAGCTTACTTTAAAAAGTCTCAATTTTTTTGTTGCTAACCATGTTAATATGTTTATTTTCTGACATCCTGAAGTGTTGTGTCTTAAATATGGAATGGTTTGTTATGCAATTATAAAGGTTTTGAACATAAAGACTGTGAAAATGGAGTCACACAGTGACTTGACATCAAGTCTCTTGACCTATAGGGAATCACAACACTCCAAATGATATTTTTCTAGCATAGGGTATCGAGGAGGGCTGTTCTCACACAGCAAGAGGTAGTTAGACCGGGCTGGCACCCCGCAAACCTACCTAGGGATGTAAAATTTCCGGAAAATTTGAGGTGGTGGAAAAAAACCAGTTTTTTTCCGTTTTTTTTTCTGGAAAAAAATGGAAAAATTGATTTTTTACAAGTGAAAGTGGATTTTTTTTATTAGTTTTTAGGATCAGGGGTGTTTTTATTGAAAAAAAATGTGTACCTAAATGTTTTTTTCATTGTATCTTCGTAACCTTACTCATCATCATGACCTTTTGTATAATCATTACAAGAACATTTTCTAATTTAAACTGCCTTTTAACTAGATAAATGCTGCCAATTTAAAGAAAGAAAATGTGGCTGTCATTATAAATATTGTCAATATCAAATCTTTCATTGTTTAAAAGTTTGTTTTGAAAAAAAAAAAATTCTTGCAATATAATTTTTTTGTCTGTAAAAATATTTTACTAATTAGTTTTAATTTATTTTCCAGTCTAAATACAAACCAGAACTACATTAGTTTCTGTTAAGCTTTCTAATTTAAATCCAAACCAAAACTGTATTTATTTGTTTACGTTTAGAATTCTAAAGCTGAAGCAAAACTTAAAATACTGTTTAGTTCACGTAAAATTGGTTGCTATTCGCTGGAATTTAGGATTTTTTAATGAAGAGTCCAAGTCCAGTATTGCAATGGAATGTGAATGTTCATCTTCCAGCAGCGTTGCTTCAATAAATTCAGATACTGATTCGGATAAAAGTTAATCACAAAAAAAAAAAAAATTAAATTTGAATCCAAAGTTAATCATAAATTTTAAAGCAGCATTTTTTTATTGATTTATCATTATTTTTAATGTAAAAGTAACTAACCCTGAACAGAAGTAAAGGTTATAAAGCAAGTAGATATGTAACTTTTGTAAATTATCAAATATTTTTTTTTAAAAGTTGCTTAGTTTTTTTTCCAAAGTTTGTTACATGCATTTATATATATGTATATATACAGGATGCAAATCAAAGTCCTTAGGAGTCTTTTATCTCAGCAAGCGTTGGTCACAAACATATACTTCCAGTTATAAGAATGTTTAAAAATTGTAAGCATTTATGATAATAGCATTTTTAAATTAAAAAAAAATCAATTTTGTGAAAATTACAGAAACTAACTTTTTACATAGTCCCCCAGTCTTTATAGTCATACTTTAGTAAAAGTTGATGAACGCCCATCCCAAGGAACATAACACAAAACGTTTCCCTTCTGTATGACAAAAATAAACAAAGATATTTAGTTTCAATGTTTGGTATATTTTCACGATTTTTTGGCCTGCATTAAGAGGTTGGTTAAAAATTTTCAATGAAGTATTCATTGTTCAATGAATTCTTCATTCGGATTTTTTAACCAACCACTTAATAAAGTCTGAGAAAATGAGAAAGAATTCCAAGCTTTGAAATTAAATAATCTGTCCTTTTTTCTCGTACAAAAGGGAAACTTTGTTAAGTTATATTTAAATATATAAACTATTTGAAGAAAAAAAATATTTAAAAATATAAAATATTTAAAGAAAAAAAATTGAAATGTAACTATTATAAATTTCTGAATGTATTATTTTGAACTAAAAATTTTCAATTTTTCCGGGCGGAAATAAACCCCTTCGGAAAAAAACCGAAAAAAACTGGTTTTTTCCCCAAAATTTCCGGTTTTTTTCCCGACCATTCCCATCTCTAAACCTACCTCGGCGCGATAACGCTAACAGTAGACGATCGACGGCCACCTGCTCCGTACGGGAGCAATCCTAAGGCCTCTGCTAACATCTAGGAGTTTGGTGAAGAAAAGTCTCTTGACCTCTGTTAGCCTCTTTTTCACAAGACAACCATGTCACTTCCCTGAACCAATGTTCTAAGCTATACATACACCAGTTTCTGCTTTGTTTGATTAGTACATTGGACACTGTTTCCAGAAAAATATTGAAACTTGTGATCATAGTTTGCTTTTCTCGTACTTTGTAATGGCAGTTTTTTTTTTTAAATCCTACATTTTGAAAAGTCCAAAGACCATAACTCCCCAAGTGCGGCCAGTGGTGTAGTCCTGGGAAAAAGTGGTGGGTATAAAGTGTGTAAAAATGTCAAAATGTGAATGTGCAACATAGTATTCAGAATATTATACTGATACTTTTCTCCACCAGACGCCATAACCACTTAGCCGAAGCCTTTGGGTTTGTCGTAACAGACGTCTGGTGGCCGTCGATCGACTACGGTTGGGCCCATTTTATGCGCCGAGGTAGTTCCGCTGGACCGATATGCGTACACAACCCCGCCAGCCCAGTTTCCCTACCTCTTACTGTGTGAACCTGGCCCCCCTTGATACCCTATGCTTCAGGGATATCATTTGGAGGGTTATGGTTCCCATTATACTGATACTGGCATTGTACTTGGAATCTGCTTTCTCTAAACTTCACAAATTAATTTTTGTATTAATTTAAAACATTAAAATAAAATAATTGTCTTTTGTTTGAGATTTTCAACATTTTTCTTTTATTCCAACCTTTGGCATAAATGGCTAAATGAAATTTAATTTTCTACTGTATTTATTAATGAATTTTAATCAAAAGTATTGTCCTGAACTCGTTGCTGGTCAACTCTTGCATTTTATCTTTTTTTTGTACTTCTATGATAAATAATATCGAGAGTTTTTCAAATTAGAAGAATAGAGAAAAATTCTTTAAAATATGTAAAAATAGTAAGCTTACATTAAAAAAATTAATTGGAAACTCAAAGAAATTGTTGATGTACCTACTTGAAGTTCACTTGATTATTTTAAAATTAGTTCAATCAAAGAAGGATTATAATAGCTCTTGAGAAAAACAGATTGTGCATTCATAATTGTGAAATGTTTTGAAATTATTTTATGAATGTCGCAGATTTCTCTAAACAATATAATAAAAACTATACTGGGGAGTAATTTAAAGAAAAATCTACAACATAACTTAAAATCGGGCAAGCCATAAAAGGATTTATTTACAATCACAACAAAACATAAGATAATACACATAAAAATACCATACTCTACAGCAAACATAATTTATTTAAAAACCTCTTTAAAAGTTGAAACATTCTTTTTTAAAGCATATGCTGAAAAATTTATTACACATTATATGTATCTACTAATATTATAATTGTAAAATAAACGACTCTAATACCAAAATCTTCAAAAAAAGAAAGAAAGAAAACCTCCCAATTTTTTTTACTGTTCAAAATAAGTCATGTGACTAAATTTTAATGCTGTGTTCTATAATAGTTTAAAAATTTATACTTTTCCATTTGTCTTAAGATTCAAGCCAAATATGTATTTATTTTATATAAATACACATGGTGGTAAATGAATCATTTTTTAATGAGCAATGCACAAAAGTATTTTTTGAACATAGTGAAATCGAAATGAGTAAACTTGATTTGTACTGCATTTTGGAGTAAAGGACTTCATGACCTGTCCTGTTTATATAGAAGACCTTAAGATTTTGTCTAAGTATAATATTGGAGAACTAGGCAATCTATACAAGAGGTCATGTAAACAGAGCGGATGCCCCCCCCCCCTCGCAACCCCAAAATTTTTCTTAGCATAACTTCCTCCCTGAAACTGTTTTAATTGTAATGCGTCAGTCATCCCCCCCCCCCCCCTCTTGGAAAAAATTTCTGGACACGTCCATGAAACTTGGAAAATCTTGTTTGAGACTTTTCATCACAATTAAGCATCCAACATTGGACATATCATGTAATGATCAATCTCAACACACAGGTGAAAAATGTTAGATTTTGATCACTTTCAGTTACTTGCATGGAAGTTTTAAATCCCCTATTTATGTCATGGTAAGATTAAAATTTTTAGTTCAAAATATTTACCACATCTTTATAAAACCTGATGGAGAGAACATATCTAAAAACAAGTGTCACCAAGAAACAATGCACTCAGCGAAAAATTTAAGATTATTGACAAAAAAACAATTTATTATATAATTTGAATTATGCTTGTTTTTTTTTCTTGGATAATTAGCTTCTTATTAAAAAAAAAGGTAGTCTTAATGAAAACATACTTCCAATGAGACTTTTATAGTTATTATATAGGGGTGTACATTATTATGATTTCTTTTTAGTTTAAATTGGTGTACTTTTTAGATTGCAATTTAATTTTGTGTTGGTGGGCAGTGTATTTTGTCATTCATTTGATATATTTTTATTTGAGCAAGATATGCCATTTAATTTTCTTTTACTAATCGTTCAACATTCCCTTACAAGTAATGGCTAATACAAGCAATTGACTGCATGCATACTCTCGCACATATCCATACCAAAGTCTAATGCAAGTCCAAAAGTTCTTTAAAAAAAGATCTAAAATCAGGAAAAGATTTTGCAAAATGCTCATATACATTTTTGGTTTATAAATAAAAATTTGTAATATATTTTATATGCAAAATTATATTGTGTGACCCCATTCCCCCTTCAAAGAATTTTTTTTGTTGCATCACTGCATACATTGAAATAACTACTACCTTACTGTTACTATTATGTGCATTTTAATATGAATGTTACGCTTAATTCATAAAACAGTCTCAATACTTATAGTTCATAAAATACTTTTAGATATTATGAGACAATGGAAAAAACATGAAGCAATTCAATTTGACTGATTTTTTTTTTTTTTTGATGTTCATTACAATATCAGACATCATCCCACTGTTCCAATCATAAAAGAATCACATTTTTTATTAATAATTCTTTTCCATAAGAAACGCGTTGCAATAAAACAAAATTTTCAACACATATTGCCAATATAAGAAACTAAAAATATGAATAGGTATTCTTCAAGGCATATACAAAATGAACCAAAAGTCTTGCCCTGATTATAAATATTTGCTTCAACTATTATGATTAGACATATTTGTTCAGATATACTTTAAGGGCCTCACTGTGTACAAAACTATGCTTATATTAACAGAACTGTTACAGCACACTTTGCAAGAACCAACATTCTCCGAGCTATCAAGGGGGACATATTGAAGTTTACAGAGGGGTACATTATCTTATATAAAAATTTATAACAGCTCTTACAATAAATCTAATCAAATATCTGTAATTATAATAGTTTGAGCAGAATAAATATTTATAAGGAGGGCAAGATTTTTGCTTCACCTTGTATAGGTATATATATGTGTGTATAATTAAAAACTAAAATGTAAAATAAATTGAACAGCATATCAATTATGAATCAATTTCACTTGTAATCTATTTTGGCTATACCTGCACCCTCTAGAAATACAATGTTACCAATATTTCATCATGTGCTGTAATCCCGAATTTTTTTACTTTACCCAATTAGGGAAAAGCTATTTTTAATGTTAGAATAGATTAAAACATTTTACTTCGGGGAATCATGCAATAACAAAAACATCTTTCACAATTTTGCAGTTTTTGCCTTGCTAAAATACTTCTTTAAATATGTAAATTCAGCAAAAATACATTAAAAATGTTTTCTTGGGGTGAAAAGTATTTGAAACACACAAATTTGCAACAGAAATGAATATGAGAGTTATCTTTAAATAATGAACATAATTATGCAACCATGTTTTATTTATCTCATGAAGAGTAATCCACAATAGTCAAACATGATTATGAAAATTGCAACACCACAGCAAAACCATGCAATTTAATGATACTCACAGGAAATGTAAAACAGGGTTGTGCATGGTTAGCAAGTAGACACTTTCACATTGGCCAAGAAAAGATGACATGTATTTCATATGTAATCAATATGCCTTCTTGAATATGTAGGGTGCCTCATCCTCAAAAGTGAGGGAGACGTCAGAAAGTTGTGGAGCTCAGTTCTTATCCTTTCGTCAAGCAATAATGAAGTTATATTTTTGAAGGGAAAAGATCATTCAGATGTCGAGAAAAAGTACGGGCTTTCTTCAGTATTAGGAAGAAAAAATCTAAGGACTCTTAAGAAATTTTGAGTTTATAGTAAAACAAATAAGCAACGAGTTTGTGCAGGAGCATGTTGTGTGTTAATTACTCAGAGATAACTCTTTGTAAGACCAGAAGTTATGCATATGGTAAACATTGAAAAGTATTTATTTAAAGTACAACTATGTTCAACCTTTTGTAAAATTACATACAGATCTATATTGTTTATCTGGCCTTATTTGGGATAAAAATATTTCAAGCAGATGTTATGCAAACAATGATAACATCACACAGCATTCAATGTACTTATTAATGGATTGATATAAGTTTAAATATAAAATAAGCAGTCAGTATTATGCATTAACAAATAGTCACATTAAGTTCAGATGCTGAAAAATATTCGATATTCATACATCATACAACTTTGAATTTTAAGACTAATATGGTCAAACTTCGTTAACACAAAATTGGCAGTACCAGGATAATTATCTCACGTTAACCGGATTTCATCTCATCTGACAACTCATGAAAACAATTTATTACGTCCTAACAATATCATATGCTGTAATTAATGTACATAGCACTAACAATATCATGAACCGCAATTAATGTATGTATTATGTCTGTAAACAATATTACACACTAAAAAATTAAAATAAGCTAAAAATTTAAACATTTTTAAATTGCTTTCCGATATTATTAAATATATTCTATATATAATTATCGACAATTTGTTAGTTTTATTTCAAACTAAAATAGTCTCCAACTGATTGATGTTTTTTCTTCTGATTTTTATTTATTTCAGAACTGCTAAATCTCTTCTAAACAGTTTATAGCAGATGGATTTTCTTGTTAAAATTCCTCAAAATAAATAATTGGCACCTTATTCACAGCCTTATGTGCTTACATGTCCAGTTTTCTTTCATGTTTAAGCAATAATCAGCTCCAAAATTTCATGTTAAGTATATAAAATATAGCATTACTTTATTCTCAACTCACGGGACCAAACATGAATTTCGTATAAAGCAATATTTCACATAAAGTGATTTCGTGTTAACGAGGTTTGACTGTATTGTAAGGAAGAGATTTATGTAATATAGAAAATCAGTAATAAACTTTATTATTCTTTCTTCAAGCAGGCATGCAGGATAATTAATTTTATTTCCTACAAAAGTGAATTTCTTTCATACCTTATGTATATGTAATAAGGGTTATTAAATGCACAAAAATATAAAATTATGTTTGAATTAATAAAGGAGATCCATTAAGTTTAAGGTATCATCTTCTTAAGATATCTTTTGAAGACTTGAGTATCATTTTTTTTCTATCCCACCAATTTCAATTTATGAAAGTTTCCAAGGAGTATTTAATGAGTTCTCAGCACCATGGAAATTGCATTTTGTAACTAACATACATGTGATGGGTTAACTCTCTAACACCTGGGACAATCCGTACCCAGTAGCGGATTTAGGCTTAGGCCCGTGAGGCCCAGGCCTAGGTCGGCAAATTTTGAGGGGCGCCAAAACTTTTAAGACGACTAAAATTAAAAATCGATTGGATTTTCTGTAAACTGTAAGACCAAAATTTAAAGTTTATTTTATTGCGCTCTTACTATCTAAACATTGTCCCATTTTGAGGGTAGAATTTCTTTGTTAAAATAATTAATCAGGTTAGTACTAAAATCTGAAATATCTAAGAAAAAGATTTTAAAAAACTTGTTTTTAATACTAGCACATTATTTATTTACGAAATTAGATTTTTTTTCATATTATTCATTCAAAATTTAATTGTAACATTTGTTTGCTCTTTATTATAAAACAAAACATTAATTCACCATGACAAATTATACAAGTATCAGTTGACACATAAAATAACTTTTTTATTTTCCAATTTTTTTGGGGGGCCCTTTCTGCACCAGAAGCCTTTAGGCTAACCTAGAAACATTCACTAAGTGACAATCATGCCTAAGGTAAAGCAGTTACATGGATTGATGGCTGTTAATGTCAGGTGCTTGAGGATGCAAGGTTTTGGCAAGAAACCGGAAGTGAGAAAAATGTTTCACTCATTCTACCTTTTTAATTATCACTTAATTTTATTTTTTTGTTTACCTCCTCAGGAAAAAAATACTTTAGGAATGCATGTAACTGTATCGTGGAATCATTAGGAAGTAATCATGAAAACTTTAGGACAATTGGGAGGTGGTGAAGAAAAACCACCGCGGAAAGGGTACTCCTACAGTAATAAGGAAACAGAGGGATTTGGGGGACCTGCTAGGTGGGCTGGCTAAGAATGCGTGATTCCATCTTCGAAATCTCCTTGATGAAAATAAATTTTCCGCCCTTCCCAATTAAAATCCATAATAAAACTTTTTTGTTTGGTAAAAACATATTACACACCCATTACTTAACTTAACAGTTATTACATTAACTTAATTTATTTACACCCTTCTCAAAAATGAAAAAAGGAAAAAAACGGATTTATCTACCAGTTGAGAAAACACTGTAATTTGAAGCAAAAATGCATATGTTATGGAGGAGAAAAGTTGATGTTTACATAAATCCGCCATTTTGGGTCGGGTTCTGTAATTCGGCTTGGCGCTGGTCCGGAGCATGCCGAATTTGGGGTTTGTTACTGTAAATAGTTAAAAAAAAGTGGTTTTTATAAAGGATGCAATAACATTGCAAAATGAATAGAATGCTGTGTGTGTCTTATTTTAAGAAAACGTCATAGAAATGGATTTCCGCAAATCTGAAGAATTGAATTTGCGGAATTTCGCTAATTAGCGGAAAAACCACGTGTATAAACTAAGGAGTCACACATACTGTTCAGTTCTGATTAAGTTCCACTTTTCTGAATAGTCTGACCTGCCATCCTTTGGTATGTTGTTCATCAGGTAGAGGTTAAACATCATGTAAAACTTAGGATTGAGAAGATATTTGAAATTACAAATAGAACTTGTATGATTCAATCCCATGTGTCATCATCATTGGTCATGATGACAACACAATAAATTATCAACATTTTTTATTGCCCAAAAAAATGCTCAGTCAGTCTTCAGCATAAGTAATGTTTAGAGTGAACTTCATTAATTTCAAATTATTCTTTTCTGATGTTGCAATTTGCATATAGTATGTGTAATCACACACTGACAGTTTAGGTTTAAGAATGTTTTTCACTGACTACCAGATTGTGGAAACCCTGCATTAAAATCTAAAAATACTGCTATACTTGCTTGCTGAAAAAGATTAATTATATGTACTAGAAAAAAAAATTAAAATTAAATATTAGGACATATATTGAAAACAAATGTTACTCAGGTAGCTATAACATAAGGCACATTTAATTTAAACTAATTTAGGATAATTTTACACAAACTTTCAATTTGATAATGACTTGGATGAAAATAAATAAATAAATGTATGAATAAAATAATCGTACACCAGATATATATAAAAAAAAGCCGGAGACCTACTCGTTAACTACACATTAATCGTTATATCACTATGTATATAATGCATTTTTCAATACTTTGATTATTTTTCTACAATTAAGAGTAAAACTCTATAAAAGCTAAAATGCATTAGGACAAAGTGTATCATTAATTTTAAGAGTTTTAGTATAATACAATGTAGTGCACTCATATAAAGGATCAAGAACCTCAGTTAACAATGTAAGCTGCGATATAATAAGTTTTCATGGAAGTAAAGAAAATCACAGTATAGATTTGGAAAAAATACATTTAATAAAACTTTGAAAATATCTATTTCTAGACTAATGTCTTTTTTTTGTTGTAATTTAAGAAAAGTTTGTTGAATATCTCGATATTATTGAAAATGAAATTAATAGATAATAAAATACGAAATTTTAGCATCAATGTGTAAAATTTATTATGGGGCAAAAAAAAAATAAATCAAGAATTGTAGATCAAGACTTTTTTAAAACCATCAGCTCCCAGTATTAAAGTAGTAAAATTTTTCTGTCAATACATGAAAGCAAATTTAAGCATCTTTTTCTCTTATATACCTAGAAATATATATTTTAAGAAAAACTTGGCATAGTGATGGAAACATGCAATGCATATACATGTATTATATATATATAAAATTGGTGAATATAATTCAAAATATGAGTATTTTGAAGACTTGAAATAACAATAATAAAATATGAGAAAATGGCATGTTGACAAATTTTTATACACAGGAAAGTTTTAACAGCAAAATCACAAGTATAAGGATTAAGGAATAATTTTTGATGAAGTAAAAAATTCACACACATACAAAATGAACTTGATCAACAAATGTTTAGTTCGAGTCTGCTCAAGTTCCTTACTAGAATATGAATACATGAAATTACAAATGCAAATTTTTATCGTAAATCTGAAGGGCTACATATTATCAAGATTTATGCTCTGCAGAAAAACAAAGTAGATATGCACACAGTTTCAAGAGTCATGTACAAAATATACAAATTAAGGTAGCAATGGTACCAACCAAATATTTATACAACCCCCATAAAATGTTATTAGTTAGCAATGCATTTTTTGAAAATGTTTCAAAAGTATATTTTGATTTATTAAATTTATTCATGTAAAGCCTTCTTTCCAGAACAATAAATTTCCAGATGATACTGTAGTGGATGAATCATTAAGGAATTAAATGTTGTCAACTTAAAATGGCTAGATACTACTGCTCATGCATTGATAAATTAACATGTATAGATTCTGAGCTATTTCATACCAAAAAATATTTCAACAAATGATGTCTTTTTAACCTTTTCCTTCTGGCAGATACTGACAGGGGAAAAATCCGTCATTAGCATGTATTTATGTTTTTATACAATAGTTTTTATAGTTAATATACCAATTTTCCAATTTTAACCATAATATTTTATAAAACAAAATCTATACTAAAATGGTTATCATACCAGAAGAGAACAAAATATCTTTGGTTACAAAATCAACATGGTGGCAAAAAGGAAAGTTTTACTGATACAACAGTTATTTCTGCATGTATTGTGCTGGGAACTACTTTAGGCTTTCGTGCTAAAAGGTAGAGGATAGAGGAGAAAAGGACAACAGTTGTACCAGCATCAAGACGAATAAATTAACTCTAATGACATAAAAGGATTATAATGATATTTAAAATAGAAATTGAAGAGGCACACAAATTAAAATAGTTCTTAGTTTTTAATCACGTTATAAACATTTTGAAATTTCCGTACCAGAATTTTGTGGTTTTCCAAACAAAAATATATACGTAAAAAAAGAGAAAAGGCAAAAAAGCAAAAGCAATTCTCTAAATATAGGCTTAGAAAACAGCAAGCTTCATTGGACAAAGATTTTTAAAGGGTTCTGTCGAAATTAAGTGTTGCATACTCTGACATTAGACAAGTATACCTACAGGAAGTAACACTCGGTTATTCGTAATGCGTGAATAATACCATCTAGAATTTAATGCATAAATAAATTTGCATTAAAAAATTTTTTTAATTATAAGTATGATAGTTCATAATATAAGTTAAAAACTTTTAAACTAGTCTGTCTTGCACACACATTTTGAATCGAATTGAGTTTTTTGACAAATAAAATAAATTTTTGACAAAGGGGGAAATCTTTTTTTGCGCTAGTTTGATTTAATTAATTTCACATCAATCCATTTAATCAAACAAATAACCGCTCATGAAACAAAAGAAGACTTTTAGGTAAAAATAAAAGCTTTTATGAAATTATGGTAAAATCAAGAATTATAGAAGACAGCGAACATGACAACTTTTTTTTAAATAGCTCAAACTTTCCTTTAAGAAACTATTTTTGTATTTAGCCATGCACATTTATAAAATTGCAATGAAAGACCAATCTTTAAAGCTACAAATAATTACACATTTGACATTCAAAGTTTGAGCTTATTGAACTTAAATCTTAGACTTTAAAGAATTCACTGAATATACATATATACCACTTTTTAAGTTTAAACATCACTTTATACTACATTTCTTGAATAAAAAGCATTGCATAAAAAAAATAAAAAAATTGAAATGGTTAAAAATGGGTTGCATTGAAAAGGGTAATTTTTCATTTATATAATACAGAGCATTAAAAAAAACTTATTGTGTAATAATGAGCAACTCAATTTTCAAAATTTATCTTTACATGCAAATTCTCAGTAATTTTTATTTGAACATTGAAGATAAAATTGTACAATTCAAAGCTATTGAAAATAATTTTCATAGCATGCAAATAGCTCACGAATTAAAAAATGAAGTAAAAAATGTTAGAAAACATATGTACAAATGTATAAAAATCTGGTATTCCGCTTATAATTACATTTTAAAAAGTGAGAAAATGAATTCATCTTTAGATGACATGAGTACCTTCAAACCCACATTACAAATTACAATATAAAAAGCTAAACGCTCAATTACTACATATAAAGGTTCATTACAATAATAAAGTAAATCCTTTGTACATCGCAGTTTAAAAAATAAGCTGTACTTTCATTTAACAAGTTCAACAAATGGCAAAAAGGCTTTCCTATGGCAGTATTTATATTTTTCAGGAAATGATTTTATACATCAATTGCAGCATTTTCTTTCTTCTTATCATATTCATCTATATACCATTGTTGATTGAGATATATAAATTTGAGCATGAGTTTATAGATTGTATTTCTAGCCTTAATTTCTACATACATAGCTAAGAAAAAAGCCAGAAAAAATAATGCACCACAGATAAGAGTAATAATTTCAGATTGAGTCAGTTCTAAGTGTGTAATTTCTGCTTTAGTTCCTCTGTGTTGTTTAAAGCACATCACTGTAACAACTGCACATCCAATCATGATTAAAACTGATATAAGAAAGACAGTATGTAATATTTTGTCTTGCCAAGAACAATGGGGAAATTGCCACTGCCCAACCTATAAATAAGCAAGAAAATAAAGGAATCATCAAACAGCTTAAAAAGTATATATGTTCATGTTAAAGCTCAAAAGCCATTAAAAATGTGCAGATTACCTAGTTAATGTGTAGATTAACTGATTTGCTCCATTAAAGTGCGGAATTGATAGTTTTCCACATTTTAATTAGGTAATGTGCACATAGCGGGTTTCATATCATTAAGTTCATAAGTTTTATTTAAAACATTCAAAGGATTTTTTCCAAATAATTGTAAATTTAAAATGTGTTTTTTTTTACCGTATTTTTTGTACAACACAGTGTGATACTGTTTAATATATAAATAAGCTTAGCTTGGTTTCACCTTCAGTACATTTTTCTTTATTGCTCTTTTATTCTTTAGTATATATAATTAAAATAATTTTTAGTGTACTGTACATACTTTCACTGTTTGTAGATCATTTTATATTATACTAGCGGTACCCGCAACGGCGCGACTTGTTTTTTCCGCCAAGCAGTACACCGAAGGTGACCTCTTTAAGTCACTTCTGAGCCGATAAAAAACTTATTTCAGCCAGTCTTTTTTCACAAATGTATATCTACTTTGACTTAGGTATAAAATTATTTCAATCTATCACTAATAACCTATATTTATTGACCTATATTTATTGATCTATATTTGTACATATTTATCTTTATTACATCATAACTTTTACAATAGGTTTTTTTTTTTTACTCTGAGTCTGATAGATAGGAAGCAGTACATTCTTTCCGAGTCTGAATTCAAAAATATAAATGTTATATCATAAATGTTTATTTCAACCAATAAAAAAAAATAAATTGCGATACAAAAATTAAAAAATAAGTATACTAGTAGTTTTATACATAAACATACATTTTGAAATCAAATCAGAAAAATGAATTGATATAATTTTAAATACAAAATTTTAACTGCTACAAATTAAAGTAGGCTAAATGGAGAATTGATAAATTGATCAGACAATGCCATTTAGTAAAGATCTGAAAAATCTAACACTTTCCGGAAAAATCTAACACACCCTTAGCTAATTCAAGTAAAGCAAAAGCTGCGGTGATTAGTGGCGTACATAACGCCCCCGCAACCCAAGCGGCGAGGGGGGAGAGGCGCAGGAGGTTTTAGGGCGCCCGCTCCAGAAAAAAAAAACTCCACGAGGTACAATATATATGACTAAATGTTTTTATACATATTTTTTTAGCATTTCTTTTCCACTAATGCAATGTCACTCCTAAGCTTTCTAAGTAAATTTCTTTGCTATTACGGCCACATAATGCATAATTAGTCCCCTCTCACTTCGTCATTCCTGTGTACCTGCATATTATAGTATAGGGATCTCTCATACTTATGTGCGGGAGCAAGAGAGCGCCCAAAAACCGTATAATAAGTGAAAAACGTGCATAAATGAAAAGCGCGAAAAGGGAAAAACCTCAAAAGGGAGCTAAAAGTAAAACATCAGTTCAGTGTACACAGTAACTGTTAATTAATATTACATTATGCATACAGTCATAGTGAAAAATAGGAAAAGAGATTACATAGTGTCAAAATGCAAGTACGTATAATGCAAGTTACTAAGTACTGTACATTTGTTTGAACTATAAGAATATGAAATTGTACCCAGATATCATTTTGTACTTAATATTATTCCCTCACAAAATAAATTACAGTCGAGGATTGTTTTTGTTTTCGTGAATTTTCAAGAAGAGTTATTCGAGTTTATCAAGGCGGGAAAAGTTCGATCGTTTTCAGAATTGACCTGCTGGAAGTTCGTTCAGAGGCGTAGCTAGGGTTTTCAGCAGCCAGGAACAACTGAAGATTTTGCGCCCCCCCCCCTTTGCGAGAGCTTCTGTTAGCCAAAATGCAATAGAAAAGGGAAAATAGAGACACTGAAAGAGAGAATGAAATTTTCAATTTTTTTCCAGAGGAATTTGAATTAAAAGTCCATAGCTTTGAAAATACTCATTTTTTCTGTCACTGATGTTTTAATATGTTTTTAAGATTCGCCAGTTTAGCTTTAAACTCGTTACATGCCATATACCTTGTTTCTTGTGATGAATGTATTCACTTTGATACAAAATACTTGTAAGTTTTTTTAAAATTTATGGTTCACAAATACTTGGTACTTACAACTTTGTACTGAAGAGGAATGGAAATAAATGCGATTGTGATATGTACTACCTTTTAATGAATGATGTTTTGAATCCTTTTTCATTACATCTCATTGTCTTTAGAACAATCTGAAATCCATCAAAAAAGAAAAAAAAAAATCACAGGGGGGGTGGAGTGCAGGAGTTGAGTTTCCCCCATGCAAATAACTCTCGAAAAAAGCATTGTATTGTTGAAATTTTGCTTTACAGCGTTAGTTGTTTTTAAAGGGAATAATTCTGCATGAAATAAGCTCCGATTTAAAATTATAATGCAACGATAGCATTATTTGCTACGAAAAAGCATTAATTGATTTAGAGGAAATGTTTGTTTTTAATGTTTTCTCAGTTTAGGGCCCCAAGAAACTGCTTCTAAGTAAAAGTTTTCTATGCTGCTATTGGGCATAATGGTAAACCAAATTCATCAAAGGTTTGAGAGCATGTCCTCAATATGTTAAATTTTTTAACTCCCAAAGCATTAACAGATCTATTAACGCTTTCAAGTGCACAGATAAAGAACTTGTGGAATCAGTGACTAAATTTTACGAGAAGAACCAAAACAATGTAGCACTCTCAATTGCATCACAAATTATCATTTTGCGAAACATTTTGGAAAGTGAAATAGGAGAGAGAAACTTGACAAATAAATATAGCTGAAGTTGCTCATTTAATAATGATCGAGAACAATGTTTTATCATCTAAGTCTCCCAGACAAATCTCGCATTGCCTTTCATATCTTTCTTACTTTACCTGTAACCATCAGCATCATCAGATACATCATTATCCAAACAGAAGCTAATCGAATTTTACCTCAGAAGTACGATGACAGAAGAAAGATTGAGCGGTCTTGCTGTTTTAAGCATAAAAAGCACTAGGATTCATAATTTAAACATCGACGAACTTGTTCAAAAATTTCTTAATTGTAAAAAACAAAGAGGGAAATCTATTAGCACAGGTTAATATAACATTGATTTTCTTGTCCAATTAGTGTCTAATTTGTGAACAAATAGTTTGTTTCCCTTGTATCATTACTGTTACCCAATTCACTTTATAAATAAATGACAGAACCCTTAACGAAATTTTAAATATTACTTTAAGACAGTGTGTTATTTTCTCGTATTATTAAGATAAATTTCATTCCAAACTGGTAAGTGCATCAAATGTTTCAATTCGTTACGCTTCCGAAAATCCGCCTTTTAATGATAAATATGATTTTAATTATCTTAAATAAAATTAATGGTTATAAATACTCGAATATACCTTCACCGTAGTGTTTTTGTTTCAATCTTTTGCAATAAGCCAAAGATAGGGCGCACTTCTAAATCTTGCGGGGAGGCGCACCTAAGTCTATGTACGGCACTGGCGGTGAAGAGATGATGGACTGTATATGTAGACAGTTTGATGAAAAAAAAAAAAAAAGTGAAGGCTTGATGTGAAGTATAAAGAATAGTGAAAATTGTATGGAATGCGGTGTTCTAGCTAGCATGGGTGGGTAGTGATAGGTGTCACCCGTGGAAAAGATAACCCCCTCCAAGAAAAAAATCATGTAAGCATGAAGTATGAGTTTTAAGGAAATATAATACGAGGGCCGTTCAGAAACTAACCTCCGGTTGATTGAAAAAAATACACCAAGTTAAGTAAAAATATTTTAATATATACATCTTACAACTACATCTTTGCACTATTTTTCGACATAGTCTCCATAACGATTGAGGCACTTATCGTATCTCTTCACAAGCTTTGAAATTCCTTCTGCATAAAAATCACCCGCTTGTGCCTTGAGCCAGCCTGTGACCGCATCTTTGAGCTCTTCGTCGTCATCAAACCGCTGGGACCCGAGCCATTTCTTCATATGCATGAAGAGGTGATAATCGCTTGGCGCCAGATCTGGGCTGTAAGGTGGATGGTTGAAAACGTCCCACTTGAAGGACTCAAGAAGGGCTGTTGTTCTGCGAGCAGAGTGAGGACGGGCGTTATCGTGCAAAAAAACGATACCGGAAGTCAGCATACCACGGCGTTTGTTCTGTATAGCCCGTCGTAATGTTTTTAGTGTTTCACAGTACACGTCTTGATTAATGGTCGTCCCACGTTCCATGAATTCAACCAACAACACCCCTTTGGCATCCCAAAACACCGTTGCCATCAGTTTTCTGGCAGAAAAATCTTGCCGGGCTTTTTTTGGTTTGGTAGGCGAATCTGAATGTGCCCACATCTTTGATTGTTCTTTTGTCTCAGGGTTCACGTACTTAATCCAGGTTTCGTCACCGGTCACGATTCTGTTTAACAATGGTTCTCCTTCGTCCTCATAACGTGACAGAAAGCCTAATGCAGAGGCCATTCTTTGAGTTTTGTGGTGGTCGGTAAGAATTTTGGGCACCCATCGTGCACAGAACTTACGGTAACCCAATCTTGCTGTCACTATCTCGTACAAAAGAGTCTTAGAAATCTGTGGAAAATCAGTAGACAACTCCGCCATTGTGAAACGTCGATTTTCACGAACTTTTGCATCAACTGTCTGAACGAGTTCGTCAGTCACCAATGATGGTCTACCACTCCTCTCTTCATCATGAACGTTTTCTCGTCCACTTTTAAATAAACGTACCCATTCACGGACAACTCCTTCACTCATAACTTTTGGTCCATACACGGCACAAAGCTCACGATGAATAGCTGCTGCAGAGTATCCTTTGGCTGTAAAAAACCTTATAACAGCACGCACCTCACATTTCGCGGGATTTTCTATTGCAGCACACATTTCAAACTGCCACAAAAACTAAACTAGCGCAGGTACGATGTTCACTCGACTACGGCTTGATGCCGACTGACCTGCTGAGCGCGTGAATGCACAGATGGCGCGCTACTCCCCCCACTACCCGCACTGTGACCAATCGGAGGTTAGTTTCTGAATGGCCCTCGTACATGTTTTTTAAAAAAAATTGCAGATTGAAAAATAAAAACACCATTTGTATCATGAGCTTCATAATATTTAAAGTATTTGCTGATGGCAACGGTTAGGATTAGCAGTTAAAAAACATTGCAAATATATTTTTTTAAGGAAACACTTTCCTTAGTTCAAAAGAGAAAAAAAAAACCCTATTTAAAGTATTTGTTTTATTCTATGGAGCTTTTAAAGGTTCCATTTTTTTCCTCTGTCCTGGTTGAGTGTCACCCTTGAAGTCAAATAGACATTTCTTTGGTAGCGGATAATGGAATATCCTGTGTATAAGATTAAACTAAAAATTTTCCTGCAGACACTGTTCACTCTCCGCTTTATAATAGAATAGCCTCATATAATGCAAAAAAAGATCTTTTTATCTAAGATACCTTGAAACGACTTTTTGAAGATGAACAAATTTCTCAATGTGTGTACTTTAGCAGTGGCATCAAGTTATTTCTTGATTTATGCTGGCAACCTACTTTCTTCCATTATTTTTCAAGCAAGTGGACGTTAACGCATTAAAAATTCTCATTAGATCTCAAAAAATGAAGAAAGGCTAACCAATATACTAAAGTATTAAATTTACAGTCCAGTCAAGGAGGAGGTGGTTGAAAATTTTGCCTCTTGCCCCCTCCAAATGAAATAAATGGTTTTCAATACTGAAGTAGCTGAAAACAATTTTGGGTTATCCTTAGTTATGTAATAGGAAGAAAGACGGCAAAGGCTCTTCTATACAAGTTTTTCGAAATTCAAATTCGAAATACTCAATTTTACACTATGTTTGGTAAGATTAGGGGAGGGGAAAGGGCACTCTTCCTCGAAATTAGTTGAAATCAAAGTTCTAAAATTACTTGCATAGGCTGTCATTCGAGGCGTTTAGCGGAAGGTGGACGGCCCTAGCTCTCTTCCTGTATTTCTTACAAATTAAAATACTAAAAGCATATACTTATTTAAGCTAGGTATATTATTGACATAAGGGGAAGGTTCAAACTGCCAGAAAATTTTTGCCATTGAAGTTTGAAGATCAATTTTTTAGTCTATTTCTAGGAGACAGGAGAATGACCAAAAAGTCTCCACCCAAAATTTTTTGGAATCGAGGTTCTTAAGAAGAAATTTTACTCTAACTTTGGTGGCGGAAGAGAGGACAGTTTGGTCATTTCCGAAAGAAATTTTTAAATTCGAAGTCTTCAAGACACAACTTTAGGCCATCTTAAGAACATTAGGAGATTCAGCGGCTCTCTGCGCAACATTTTATGAAATTTGCAAAACAAAGAGGTGTTCAGGTTCCATTCTAAAATCGTTTTCATAACTAAAGTTGGATTTACACTGCCTTTGGTGACATTAGGGGAAGGAAAAGGGATTTGGAAGCTTTTATTCAAGTACATATCCTAAAACACACTTTTGAGCAATGTTTGGGGGCATGAAGAGAAGAGGGAGGAGTTGTAAGCTTTCCAGAAAAGTTTTTGACGTGAAAATTCCAGAAATTTAATTTCAGACTACCTTTGGTCACATTAAGACGGGTCATGATCCCCGTTTTGATTCATGCTTAGGCTTCACACTTAAGCTTGCCCTTCTATATTTGGCATTGTTCATGGTATCGAAGGAGGCTTCCTGGTTTCTCAAATTCCCCAGTTTCTAATCAAGTGGAAATATTTAGAACTAATAATGAATATGTTAGTAATCATAAAATATTAAGCAAACATTTGAAGTTTACATAATTAAAATGCCTAAATACCTCAACTATTTTTTAAATGATTTATTTAAAAACAACATACTTATATTCTATTTGAATAAATGTCCTTCCTGTGAATATTTAAATACAGAAATACATATTAATGACAATATTTTTAATCGGTATTCTCAACAAAATACATAAAATAGGGGCACAGAATATTTTGCTGCTTCATGGCAAGGCTTATACTTGCTCCGGACCTGTTTACATGTGACTGACAGTGCTTTTAAAAAGATAAATAAATCCTTGACCCCTGTAGTTAACATGAAATTGTGGTAATAATGCACTTTTAAGGAATCCAAGCAAAATTGATAAATAAATGCTAAAAATAAGGATTAAACCGCAAATTTTAATGCTGCATTAGCTGTGTACACTCACAATGTTGTCATGCTACAAATATACAGCTTTTCATTGTTTTGAAAATTGAGGATCTTTCCTTCAAATAAGTTGTAAGCTGATTTTACGCACTTTCCCAATAGAAAGCAAATTAACAGAAAAAAATGCCAAAAGGGAAAAAAAAAAAAAGAATATTTTTATTCCAAGGAATAAAGCATTGATTCCTAGAAATCCTTCTAGAAAAACAAAAGCGTACAACAAAAACACCACAAAATGAATATGAAACTTCAATTATTATTCTGTATAAAAAAGGTAAATTTAAAAAAAAAATTTGGATAGGAAAAAATATCGAACATTTCAATAAATTATCAAAATCCAGCAGCATTTGAAAAAAAAAAAGAGCAACTATTCCAATAAATGGAGAATCAAATTTTAACAGGATTATTCGTAATAAGGCAAACATTTAGAATGAAAAAATTAAATCGGCAGACATTGAATCGTTTCGAAACAACCACAGAGACCCCAATGCTGTTTACATTCATCTGTTTGATTTCTAAAATTATCTTCATTTTGTAAATCATTTATTTAAAAACAACGTACTTATATTATTTTAAATGTGGGCATCATATGAGGGGCACCCCCCCCCCCCATAACGTCACTGAAGCAGTGCCTTGTCAAAGGAAAAATTAAATTCTTCAACACTTGAGTGAAAGTTGCTTGCCACTTGTTTTTTGTAATGAAGGATTATTATTTTTAGGAACAGCTCAGATGAATTAAACTGGTTGGCCGAGTCACTTAATTGAGTAATAATGGTTGCATTCGATATAAATTGCTTAAGCAGGCCCAAGAACATTCTAGGCTCAACACAATAAAGAGCGGAAGCGATTGACACTTCTGTATAATAAAAGGCAAATTTAAAAAATAATACTGAAAGAAAAGAATATTGAACATATCAATAAATGACCAAAATTCATTAAAATGCATAAATACCAACTATTTTTAAAATTCTTTATTTAAAAACAACATACTAATTTTATTTTGAATGTGTGTATCTACGGGAGGTAGCAAATTAAAAAAATAATGCTGAACGAAAAAAATACCGAACATTTCAATAAATGATCAAAATCTAGCAGCAACATTCTAAAAAAGAAAATCAAATTTTTCACCTTTCCAGTAAACCATGGTTGATCCTTAGCGGGGAAAAAACAAAAATCGAAGCTTCACGCAAAATTCTCGGAAAAGTATGCGCCAACCATTTAAAATATAAAACTATATACTTAGGTTAACAATCCCCCCTTCTCCCTCAACACAACAGTACATACGCATATATATAAAACTCAAAAATATTCTTTCAAGTAATTGAATAAAAGATCTATTTATATTATTTCCAGAAGTTTTTTTTTTCTGGAAAAAAATTATTCATTGTATTGAAAGTTTTTATAGTACAAAATATTTTGCTTATCTGAAGGCAGAAAAAAAAAAAAAAAGCAGGTGTTAATTGTTAAAGAAAACTTTTGGAAAACTTTTTTTTTTTTTGACTCGGAACAGGTGCTCGGAAATTTTCGGATCAGAATCACCCATGCAGTAAATATCATTTGCTAGTAAGAAGGATTTGTTTCGCGTTAGGCACCATTAAAAAATAAATTTCATTAAAACAATCGATCAGATCTGTAAAGACTTTCCAAAATCGGTAAATTTCTCATCAGGTGGTTAAAACATTGGTGACAGCACCGATCAATATTAAACCTTAAAATATGAAAAGATTTATTAGTTCAAATCTGCATGTATATAAAAAAAGGAATTTAAAAAAGTGGCCTAAGCAGTGGTTACTAAATAGAAACACATACCCACGTAAATCAAAAATTGTATTCATCAGATTACTGAACTGTTTGCGAATGAACGAACCCATAATTGAAGCTTGTTTGTGTTTAATTTTTGCAGGAAATAAAATGATTTTTTCCAATATACAATAAATTTAGGCCAAAAATGATTTTGGATCCAATTAACCCCTAAACACTTGCCTCGTAGCTCAAACTACTACGTTGTTTACAATTCAACCGCGGAATTTCTGAAATTAGCTTCACGCTTCACTTCATTTCACTCGAGTCAATTCTTGAAGAACTCACGTGAAGTAAAGAAAATGCTGGAGGATTAATATTTTAATTGTTAAATTTAAAGAATATAGGACGAATTTTAAAAAAATAGCTTTGAGGTGCAAACCATCAAGATATGATAGAATTTTGTGCCAGTTTTTGTAATCGTACGTTGCGTACATTTCGCTGTAGAGCGTATAGCCACAAGGGCATTGCCAACTCGAAAGTTCATCAAACTCTCATTTTATATATATAGACAATACAATTGAGCTTTTAAGCAAGAACAATTTTTACTATCTGCCGTGCCTGTCCCACCCAATTCTGCCAAAAATTAAGAATTTACTGTAGAGGCAAAGCAAACTATAATTCCTAAGAAAAGGGCAATAACAAAACGTGTCCTGTCATTATTCTTGGTTTTCCTAAAAGGAGAGTACTACTTCATTTTTTTCAACTCAGCAACAATGGTTTATGACAAATTATCAAAATGCTGTGTGCTAAAATGTAAGTACAAAGATAAAACAACATAAAAAAACAAATTCAGAATAAAAATTTTATTCTGAATTTGTGCTCTTTTACGTTGTTTTATCTTTGTACTTAAATAATAGATTAAGTTTTCAAAAGGGAAAAATAATATATACTGAAAAAAGAGAACAAGAAAATGAAACTCAAGTTTTTCAGAGCATTTAATAATGATATTTAATGTCTCTAAGGGAACAATGATCAGAAAATGTGAGAAACATTTTCCTCCACCAGACTCCTACCTGTTAGCCAAGGCCAACAGGATTGCTTTTGCGCAGAGCTGGTGGCAAGTGTGAGAAACACTAGTTTAGATTTTGAATTACAGGATCCACCACAACTTTTGACTTCTAAATTAGGTAAATATTTTAAATTTTAAGCATTTGTATGAGGCTAAAAAACATGGTATAGTGGTAAACTGTTAATACAAAACTAAATGATGTATTAGCTCACCTTGAATTTCTTGTGCCAATGAAATTGATATTTACAAAGCTCACAAGTAGGAGGCTTTCGAGATCTCTTATTACATATTTCAAGCCATTTCTGCAACAAATAAGTAAATTACATAAGTACAAATTTTAAACTTTTTATCATAACTAGTAATTTATGATCAGGAATGTGATTGACCAAAAGGCAAAAAAGAAAGAAACAAAAAATGTGGCATTAAACAACAAACTGGGATTGAACAAAGTATGAACACATCACAAAACATTGATGTCACACGAGCATTAACCCTTTAACTGTCAAGTTATTTTGATGCTGTGGGTACATAAATTGTCAATTTTTTTATTGCAAAAATCTAATGTTTAGTAAAAAAAAAAAAAAAAAAACAATTTGTTACCGTAATTTCCTGCCTATAATCCGCGGATTATCTATTAAAAATGGGAAATTTTTGGGGCGCGGATTATTAGATAATTATATATATATAAGAGCGGACTTAAAAATTTGTTTGAAAAATCACATATGGCAGCATGAGTAAAAATTCACAACAGCTCATTTGAGTCGATACTGCACATGCGCTAGTGCAGGAGCGCTGAAGAGGAAAGCAGTCGACTCGGCCATACGTCATTCAGCTTTTCTACGTAGATTTTGCCGGTAAGAGGGGCTTCGGAATTCTTTGTTACTTCTATATTATTCTGGCAACAGGCAGGCTGTTGAAAACGTGCTCTCCCCGTGTTTTATGTGTAAGGAGGTCATTTCTCATCTGTGGCTATCACAGAAGTTTGGCGTACTACCGCTGCGAAAAACTTTGTCAGCATGTCTAAAAACCACGTGAGTTACACAGCTGAATTTAAAGTAAAAGTCTTAAAAGCAGAAGAAGTTGGAAACCGTAAAGCCGGTTGGCTTTTTGATGTGGATGAATCAAATGTGAGACTGTGGCACAAAAACAAAGAAAAATTAGTTGCAAGCAACCGTACAAAGCGATCATTTCGGCGAAAAAACAATATCCTGTATTCACAATGAAATTTATCAATTGTGCTTTTTAAAACATTTTAAAGTTTATCATTATAGAGATCTATGCATAACCATGTTTTGATTATTTTTTGAAGTGTTTTTTAAAGTTATATTGTGTATTTATTTCCGAGATTTTTTTTTTGTCCGAGCCAAAAGTAGCACTTGCGGATTATACATTGCCGTGGATAATATGCAGGGAATTACGGTAGTTAAAAATTGATATTTTGAATTACATGCATAAAAATTTTAAGGTTTTGTAGCCCTGTGTCCGAGATAATCTCGGGTGTGACATTTTGGAACACCAGTGCTGTGCCCAAGATAACCTTGGGCATGATAGTTAAAAGATTATGACATCGCAATGTCTCATGAAACTGTGATGTGAGAAACTGAGGTTTCAGGGTTCCCTGAAAGTGCTTTCTATTTCCCATGCTTCTTTTCCACACTTCGAAGCGATTTCTTGGCTCATTGCCAAGTGTCAAACCAACTTTGGGCAGGTAACACATCATGCAGCTGCTTGGGGCTGAAACATCACAGTCTCTTGGCCCAATGCCTTGGGAGAAAACAATGGCATTCTCAGAAAAACCCCGACTCCTAATAAGGGGACGCCGCAATCAAGAGACCCCAGCTAGACCCGCATTTTTTTTGGGGGGGGGGGGGTTCTTCGGGAAAAGTGAGATAATTTCATTGTTTGACAGGAAAATTGGTCAAATTCTAGACAATCTTCACAATTTTAGGGGGTTTCTTAGGGAAAAGTGAGCTAATTTTATTATTTTACAGGAAAATTGGTCGAATTCTAGACAATCTTCACCATTTTAGTGGGTTTCTTCGGGAAAAGTGAGCTAATATTATTTTACAGGAAAATTGGTCAAATTCTAGACAATACAGGGTGGGGTGGAAGTAAAGACCCGGTTTTGAAAGGGTATAGAAAAAACTAATACAATTTGAGACTTAAAGCTTTTTATATTTTGATCTGTATCTAATCCCCATTTTTTACATTATTACCATTTCAGCAAGGTGGCGGCCTTTAGCAGCAATACTGATTCAGTCTATTTCTGAAGTTCTGGGAAACTTTTCTGCACATTTCAAGGAGTTTGGCAAATATTTCCTTGGTCTTTCAGATCGTCTAAAGTATGGGGGCAAAGTTCCTTTTGCTTTCAAATAACCCCACAGAAAATGGCATCTGCTAGGAGCCATAACATAGCGCGTAATATTGAAATGCACATGAAGAGCTCTCTTCGTGGAAGAATAGACTGCATCAGTGTATTGCTGCTATTCAGCCACCTTGCTGAAGTGGTAATCAAAACTTAATGCAAAAAAAAAAAAAAAATTGAAATATTTCCATTAAATTTTGATCACCACTTCAGCAAGGTGGTGGCCTTTAGCAGCAATACACTGATGCAATCTATTCTTCCATGAAGAGAGCTCTTTGTGTGCATTTCAACATTCCGTGTCATGTTACGGCCCCTAGCGGAAGCCTTTTTCTGTGGGGTTACTTAAAGGCGAAAGTTTGGAAACATCGCCCCTATTCTTTAGAAGATCTGAAAGACCAAGAAAAAATCCGCCATACACTTTGAAATGTGCAGAAAAAATTCCCACAACTTCAGAAATAGACTGAATCAGTGTATTGCTGCTAAAGGCCGTCACCTTGCTGAAACGGTAATGAAAACTTAATGTAAAAAAAAAGAAAAGGGATTATATAGATCAAAATAAAAAAAAGTTTTAAGTCTCAAATTGTACTTGTATTTTTGTTTTATAACCTCTCAAAACTGGGTCATTACTTCCACCCACCCTGTATATCATTGTCCATTTTTTGTTCCTGCAATGAAGTTAAAAACTAAACATTTTTAGTAGTATATAAGACTACTTTTCCTGTGCGAACCTTAGAATAAAGATGTCCGATAGGAGCTTTATTTCATCTTTCTCTTGTCATTATAAATTGAGGTCTATTTATTTACTTATTTTGTGAGCTTAAATTCACAGGCAATCAGATGCACTGTAGAAAAATGATTTCTAATAAAAAAACATAAACAATTTAAAATATTTAATCAAACAATATGCTTATTTTACTCTGTACAAAAATAGTATACAGAATCATTTTTTTAAACTTAACACCAAAAACCTTCCACCGACTGTTTTTATTTAAAACGAAATTGCTAATAAATTGTACATTTAAATAATTTTTGTGAATGTTCGTTTTCTTCCTCTAACAAAAATGTTAAAATATTACAGAAATTATTTTTGGGACCACGGGACAATTCGTGAAATGCCTATGCAGTAATAAGGTCCTGTGTATAATGCTATAAGTATGCATATTCTTTAACATTCTGCACATCTACACATTTTGCAGAACTGCTTATTGGTTTATTCAAAATTTAAAGTCTTAAAATATTCAAGCTTTTAAGCTGGGAAAAAAAAAATCAGTAAAATATATTTGGCATTATACAGGGTGTCCCAAAAGGTCGTTTACAAACTTTGCTGGTCTGTCATATCATGAACAAGATTTACATAGGAGCTTGTGTCCGAAAATTCAAACTGAGACCGCTAGAGGGCGATAATGCAAACGGGAGAGTGGGAAAAACAATCATTTCAGACGTCGACATTGAAGGAGAAGGATGAATGAGTTTAGTAACGCAGAAATGGCCGACATGCATTACGTATACGGCGCCGCTGATGGAAATGGACAAGCCACGGCACGGACGTACCTTGAGCGCTTCCCAAACAGACGTCAGCCAAGTCATGTTTTGTTTGGACGATAGCACTGCAGATTACGTGAATCAGGTTCTTCCGTAGTACGTAGCCACATTGGTCGAGAATGTGCTACACGCACGCCTGTCGTAGAGGAAACCGTGCTACAGGAGTTTGCCATCAACCTGCAAATAAGTCTCCGAGAAGGCGAACGTGTCTTGGGTGTAGGTCGTTCCACCATAATGCGCATACTGCACGATGACATGCAACACCCTTACCACTTCCAAAAAGTACAGGCATTGTGCGCTGACGATTATCCCAAACGCATTGCATTCTCACGCTGGTATTTGCAACAGCGGGTCGCACAGCCAGATTTTCCATCGTGGATTTTGTTTTCTGATGAATCCAGCTTTACACAGGATGGTGTCGTGAACCTGCACAACATGCACGTATGGGCGCATGAAAACCCAAGATGTACGCGTGCCCATGCACATCAACAACGTTTCACCGTAAACGTTTGGGCTGGTATTATCGGTGACATGTTGATTGGCCCTTATCTTCTACCTGAATGCCTCGACGGAAATACCTATCGCATTTTTTTAGAAAGAGTTTTGCCGGATCTGATGGGTGACGTTCCAGCCGCTACACGCTGAAACATTCGGTTTCAGCATGATGGAGCGCCTGCCCACTTTAGCTACGCTGTTTGAGAATACCTCGATAGGACTTATCCTAATCGCTGGATCGGTAGAGGCGGCCCAGTCAAATGGCCGCCACGTTCCCCTGAATTTCTACCTGTGGGGACACATGAAGTCCACAGTGTACGATACACCCGTAACATTGGACATGGATCTTATCGCCAGGATCGCGGAAGCGGCAGTACGTGTCTGTGACACTCCTGGCCAATTTGAACGGGTTCGTGAAATCATGCGCCGACGCTCTGAAACGTGCATTGTGGCGAATGGAAGGAATTTTGAACATTTGCTGTGATGTAATGATGTTTTGTAATAAAAATCCTATTAACACCGCTGTCGATATCATTTTTTTTCTCCTCATCCAAACCTGCACTTATCGCCGTCTAGTGGTCTCAGTTTTCATTTTCGGACACAAGTTCCTATGTAAATCTTGTTCATCATGATATGACAGTAAAGGTCAAGACTCAGAAATTTTTGAAGTGGCCAGTGGCCACTAAACTTGATTAACTTGGTGGCCACCTATGCAAAGGGGGGGGGGGGAATGGTACATCAGTGCGCTACAATTCCTTATGTGTCTTATTTTCAGTGAAGAAAACATAATAATTTGTCAAAACTATTAAGTCTACAAAAAGAAAAAATTAGATTCGTTGGCGATGGTAAATTAAGGAAATATGAATTTTTGCGAAAAAGTTTTTTGTGTTGAATGTTATACAGTATAAAAGATTTAAATGTAAAATTTTTGTTAATAATAGAAGCAAAATATAACAAAAATCCCAATTACAGAAACGAACCTTTTACAAAAAACAGCGATCATAAATACAGACCATTTTCGAACACAATTATAAAAAAATGTATATTTCCAGTTCTAAATTTGTTCAGTACATTTTATTTTCATTCATTTCAAAACTTTTTTTACAAACTTTCACACCATTTTCAAAATGGCGCGACACTTATGTTTTATAAGTTTTTGCGAAAATGGCCGATCTGAAATGCAAGTGTTGCAGCTATGAGGGAAAAAAAAAATCAAGATTTAGATTGTTTCCCACAGTATTTAAAAGATTTATATAGCAGAGAGAAGAATTAAAAATAATAAAAAAACAGCGCAATCGGGAAACGTTTTCGGCATTTTTTTTTCTTGTGAAAGGGGAAATGAAGATTATCGGCCGAAATTCGGTTACTCGAATGCCGAATTGATGCGATTTTATTGTGCTTGTGTGCATGAAAGAAGCAAGAGTTGTAAGTTCTATAGATGTATTTGAAAAGGAAAATTTTACTTTAAAAATTAAAATTAAAAAAAGGAAAGGTGGCGATCGCTCTTAATTTTTCGATTCGCCACTTTTTCAGACAAGGTCGCCACGTGGCGAGTGGCGACCGTGAATCTTGACCTTTATATGACAGACCAGCATGATAAGTGTAAACGACCTTTTGGGACACCCTGTATTGTACTGATTCAGGTAAAAGTAATTTTCTGAATGAGTAAAACTTTCCTCAAATTACAAAATGCAAAAATAGCAAAAAATAATTTTAAAGCCAAATTACACAAGGGTGACATACATTTTAAAGCCCAATTACAAGGGTGATTGAAATTTCAAAATCTAGCATATCACTAGAACTTATATAATTATAAATACAGCAGGGGTTGCGGCAGAGGAAATTCAGGACTGTTTTTTGGACCCTTCACAAAATTCCAATTAATTAAAACGGACACTTCACAATCAAACAAAACGGACCTTTAACGAAATTCTAAGTTACCAAATCGCACTTTATATGGAATTACAGTGAAACCTCGATAACTCCACACCCCAAGGGGACACGAAAACATGTCGAGATAAGCGGGTGTCAAGTTACCGAGCTTCCGTAATTTCAATTGCTAATATTGGTTTGCATTGTTATTTATTTACCATTCAAGTTATAAAATCCTATTCCAGTGAATAAATTATCCCCGTTTATTATTTATCTATTATTATTATTTTAAAAAGTTATACCTTACAATTAAATAAATATATAAACATATAGTATACATCAACTCAAAATACCTCATTTGAAAAAATCCATAATTTTGGTTCGTTTTTAACAAAAATGTGGATATAGTGTTTCGAGCTATTCCGTATTCTTTAGCTAGATGAGTTTGAGTCCTATCCGTTTCAAGTTTTTTTTATAATTTCTACTTTCGATTTCAAGCTTAAAGTAGTCAGTTTACAAGGAGCCATTGCGGACACGACTACTGATTGACAAAGATAAGAGCAAATGGCAAAAAGCATAAAGCACGGCTATTCTAGCTTTCAGTGATTGTAAGTGTTATCGCATGAGCGGAGCACGTTTGTACCTTTTCATAGACTGGACTCAAGCAGTGACTGACAAGATAAAGAGAGGTCACCTTGACCACCTCTAGAAAGAGCATGCTTATTGTTGGGTGTTGGGTTTCTGACACCCCAGAGTACAAGGGGAATAGGGGAATCTTCCACAAACACTTTCAATAAAAGAATAGATTTATGGACAAAGAAACATCACTGTAAAATTCTGAGAATTGTACACCGTGAAAAAATACCGGAAGAAAAATTAAAAATAAGAATACAAAATGGAAGTCGACTTATAGGGGTTCCTTGAAATTGTGTGTCAAGTTAGAGAGTTTTTCACCCATTGAAATTAGCATTGGGCCAACCATAAGGTACTGAAATGTCGACTTACCGAGGTAGTTGACTTATCCGCGTGTCGAGCTACCGAGGTTCCACTGTATTTACTATACAATTTTTAGCAATGTATGTTTAAATTTTACATTTTCACAAAATTATTTGATTTGATCACAAAAATCTTTTTAAAATTCCCAGAAACAGGACCTTGTTACAATTTCTGGATCAACCCCTGTGCAGTAGAGATGAGTTCGGGCTCACTTTTGCAGGCCCGAGCCCGAAGATTTGAAGATTGAGCCTGTCCGAGCCCGAGTGATACTGTTTTATGTCAAAGCCAGAGCTCGAAATGATTTTATAAAGTGTTGTTAATAGATGTGGTGCTACATTGATTAAATGTAGTCTTTTTGTTGGAATCGCAATTGGTTTTAATGATTTTTCTTTTAATTTCAAATAAAGAATGCATATATTTTTAAACTATCATGAAATGCTTCCGTTGAAAATACATTCTGGTGAGCTAATTCTGGTGCATGAAAAATAATTTTGGAAAATCTTCGGTTTTTCTGCATTTACGGGAGGTTTTTGATTTGCAGTTGAATTTAAAACTGGAATATATTCAGTGCAACTCTTGTAGTTAGGAAACCTACTAATAAGATGGGTCTCTAGTTTGGAGGAGCAAATCGAAAATGAAAGTGGACACAAGACTAGCAAAAAAACCATTAGTACGGACTGTAGGTTGATTTATGAATATTTTAACATGATCCCGAGAGTAACTTGAAAAGGCTGTGGCTCGGGCTCACCTCGACTGTGCAATAATCTCTCACTTATATGTGAGCGTAAAGGATCGTTCAAAAACGATGCATAAGTGAGAGAGACATACAAATGAAATTCAACTTAATAAAGTTTAAATAACAGAAACATGTAGAAAGAACAGTTGTTTATTTTATAGTGAATCAACTTCCTAGTCAAAAACTGTTAACAGAAGTAAAATTAAAATAAAAAAATTTACAACTTAAATACTTTACAAAGTATTTCAAAAGTAAATAGTTTCTGTTTTTATTTTTATACTATTTTAAATATCTTCTTATTCAAATAATCATGCATTAAAGCTGGAAAAAGGCCGTAAAATAATTTGTAATAAGGCTTACCATTAAACATCCACAGTGAATGTAGCGGAGAGTTCCAGTACATCGACAAGGAGAAATTAATGGATCATCTGGTTTAGCTGCAGTGTGACATATTTTACAGGTAGGTAAACTATTATCACCAAAGCTGCTAGCAATACTAAGCTGTGCCGCTGAAGCAGAACCAGATATATCAGCTCCACTAAATGTATGACGAGCACTGGGTATAAACCAAGCATCATCTAATCCAAAATGAGCATTATTTTCTAAAGAACCATTGTCACAAGGCTCTCCAGATTCACTAAGTGATTCAATATCAAAAACTTTAAAATTAACATTTGGATTTAAATTATAATTTTTAAGAGGCAACTTCTCATCGGATGTTCCAGTAAAAATATTTCTGTCTTCATTAAATTCATTATAAGTTCCAGATGCACTTGGCTCACTGTCTAAAGCATTAAGCACATGCTGTTGCATTTGCAGTGAATAACTACTTTTATGAGAAGGTAAAGGCATATCATTCGCAACTGAATGCAATTCATTTACATCTTGCCCAGGGAAGGTATTAATCATATCACAATTACTATTATCTTCAATTGGATGAGGTAACAGCACTTGAGGTTTAAATAATGTTCGTTGCCAAGATTTGAGCAAACTATCTCTACATTTATCATCATGCATTTCTTTTTCAACACCATTCTTGCTTAAAAAATATTCAGAAATTGATCTTTTTGACAGGAAGTTTTTGCCTTTTGAAGCACATGCATCATTTTCTGGAGGTTTCTGACAAATTTTTATACTCAAAAGTTTCTGGCCTTCGGGGGATGTATAATCAGAAGCAATGAATGAATATTTACATGCTTTGGACATATACAGAGATTTCTTTTCATTTACATTTAAAGCTTTCTCAAACAGATTTTGGGATTCTACAGATGTATTGGCACAGTTTATAGATGCTGAAGCAGCTTCATCATATGGTTTAGAGACCTTTGAATTTGTAACAGCAGAATCACAAGACAAATGATCAGATGCACAATTTAATGACCGAATAAGAGCCATATTCTTTATTGCATTGTCAGTCAATCGATTTTGATTGGAAGGAATGCAGTTGAATTCATACAAAGCACACATAGTTAAAAAAATTAATTCACTTTGACTAACTGGTGCATATTGAAAAGTAAATTCACTTCAAAGGAGAACATTCTGTAAACAAACAAAAATGGGAAAATAATTATAAATGCATATTTAAGTAATGAAGTTAGAAAGAATATAATAAAATTATATCAAACTTATACGCAGTCATCTAAATAATAGCAATAATAGTAAAACTAATTATGAAACACACTAAACATTTATGGGTCATAGTATTTATGTGTTACATACAGAACATTTTACAGTAAAATTTTGAAGTATTTATTCCCATTTCATTATGAAAATATAAATTATAAGTTTTCAATTTTGTTTTTTGTAGATCTGGAAGCAACATTAGTATAATTTTTTTTCCAACGGGACCAATCCTTTTTTACTTAAAAAATATTAAAACATTTTTTTGATACCTAATACATTTGAGTTTTTCTCTGAACTTATAAAATTTTTTGAAAACAAAATCTTTTAATTTGATGCAGAAATGTCAAAACTAATTTTTAACCTTTCTCATTAATTAATGATGAGATAATTACTGGTGTTATGCACAGAGCATAACATTTGTTAAGGGGGATCCAATTAAAAAACTGGAATAATGATGTATAAAATTTTTTATTCTTGCTAGTTTCAACCTAAAATAAAGTACAAGTTTACATAAAGAATAATTAATTAATAAACATATTAATGAAAATCAATTTAAAAAATACTAATAAGTGTATAATAAATAAATGTTCGTTAAATAATGAATTTCGTAACTACTTACTACTTTTTAATGATTATTTTTCCTTTAGAAATTGAAAAATTAAAAAATAAAACTACTTATTTTTATAATTACATACAAGTATGTTATTTTACATTTATTCATAATTTGATACAAGGGCCCTAAAATAATTTAAATAAATTTTCTTTGTTCAAAGTCAATCAGCTAATATTAATTTCTTGGAAAATAATTCAATTAATTGCATGAATGAAAAATCTGTGCTGGAAATAAAGCAAAATTATACGAACATATTTAATTTGCATAAAATGAGGATTTTTTTCTTTAAATAAAAATCAAATAGCTAAAATGATAGTTGAAATGTATAATTTTTACAAGAAATCTTTCACACCAATTCTTTAAAAAAAAACTTTTTAAAATAAACTAAATATAACTTCAGTGACTGCCATTTGATTGTATGTTAGTAAAAAGTTGTTTCATCTATTATTTTGAATTGATTTTTACTTTTTGTTCAACATATTAATACATCAAAATTAAAGTATCAGATATATAGTTGATATGCCTTCAAATTACATATTGTGAAGAAGCATTTAATACTAGATTTCATTTCTACTAATATTTTCAAAATATATTTTGACAACAAAAGTTGTACAGAGATTTATTTAAAGCACGATTTCAAAACAAATGAAATAGTTGTTTGTTAAGAAAGAAACCGATCTAGTACAAGATGCATCAAGTAGAACTTGGTAAAAAACTGAAGTTTAAAGTAATAATCTAAATATTACAATATAACTTTGAAATTCTAGCAATTACAAATGCAATCAACGAATTATGATAATTTATTTTATGAGGTCTGGTTTTCGTTCGAATGGATTTAGCAGTTAAGTTTCTCCAACACAAGGTCTTTTTTGTCAAGGTTACTTTAAATGCACGTTTCACACAGCCTTGTTTTTCTGCACACATAATAACATACTTTGGCTTTAAACAAAGAAAAAACGTGACAGAAAACGTAATTCATTCAGAAATAACCATTTAAACAAAAAATGGACGCGTATCATGAACGACTTTCACTACTATAAATAAGTTTCAGTTTTAATCGATTGAATGTTAACAAAAACGAAATGAGTAACTCTATGGAACATATTAAAATTTTACTAACATGCTTCAAACGTGAGTTGACTAACTTCTCTCACTGTCAAATTCTCTCAGCTGTCTCAACACAATACCATAACACAGAACACACATGCCCTAATTTTCTCCGCATAACCAAAACACTTTCTATACGACTTTGCGAAACACGATGCTTCCTCCATGCGATACTTACATTCGCAATGCAACGATTAAAGTACATCAACTTGCGAAGAATTTTTGTTTAGTGTTTTTAAACTGTTTTTCTCTTTTATAAATCAATCAAAACAAAAACGATTCAAAGACTTTTCTTCCAGCCATATTTTACCATACGCACACTGAAAAACAAACTTTTTTTCATTAACTGATGAAATAATGATTAATTTTTTAATTGGTAATAAATTTAACGAGGAGGAAAAAAGTAGATCTTCAAAATTAATATTATTTGCATAGTTTTCAAATTCAGTCATGAATTCAACTAGGTTCAACATTTATACTGACTTTATTTCGCAATTAAATTTCATGCCAATTTTAGATTTGGGAGAGTTTAATAAAATAATTATAAAATTTTTTTGACAAACTCTCCCAACAGAAGCAAATCCTTTTCTTAATTAATAGATTAATTAATGAAATGACAATATCTATACGCTACCTGGCTTTTAGGACTTTTTTAGGATGTGTCTTTTTACTCCGTGGGCTGACTCTCTTATGAACTCGTTCACAGTGAATGTTCATCACTGCCCGTGAATGTTATAAATAAATTCCCTGAATGTTGTTTAAATAAACAGCAGCACATTTTTCGCATTATTTGAGTGCCAAGATTTTTGAGAGATAAAAATTGAGACTTTCCTTAGCTTCATTGAAAACTTTAGCCTCCACGTTTCCTATTTTTTGTTTTAATTTGTATGAAAGAATTTATGAAACTAATCTATTTTGCTATAATTGTTTTAAATCTAGTTTCGATGACAGCATAATGATCGAAAGACTATTTCACTTATTTATGTACATTTAAAAGAAGGTTCCAGCTAATATGGAAAAAGTAAAATAGATGGCTTACCATTTATTTCCTTGAAGGTATTTAGAAAATTAAGCTATTTAAGTTGAAGTGTTCAAAGCACTAATATATCTTCGTGTTCGTGATTACAAAATTAAATAGTTTCTTTCTACCTGAATACGATTTATTCTTCGATTATTAAGTAGAAAAAAGTGCTTGCATTATCTATTTCTTCATGGTTTTTCTTTATAGAGTGTCTATAAATTGAATCGTACTACTAATCAAAAGCTTTGAAATGGGGAAACTGATTTCATTTGGCATATAAAATGAGAGAGTGTTTGAATTTCGCCAGGCCCGTCGTTTCAAAATTTTTCAGGCTGGGTCGGGCAAAGGGTATATTTTCAATGCATATTATTGATAAAAAACAGCAAAATACATAAAAACATGTAAAATTCAATGTCTTTCTAAAATTCAGGGGGGGGGGGGCGATTGATACACCCCCTCATTAATTTTTATGAATTTTAACCTCATTAATTAAACAATACAAGAAAAGAATTTGCTCAAATTCTGACATGATTTTATGTTGTCTAGCCGCTTATTAAAGTCTTTTAATTACAAAAGATTAGATTATCCGAAAAATAAAAGAAAGCCCGCACTTCAATTTTACAAATTTTTTGTATTGCTTAAAATTTAGAGCTCAGTCTAAAAAAAAAGTAAATATAATAAAAGTACAAAAAATAGAAAAAAGCAAAATGTTATGATATTATCTTAGAATTAAAGCAATAAATTAATAAGAACTCTGAAATCGCGAAAATGAACCACCCCCTTTTTCAGAAATCGCGATCTCAAACATGAAAACTTTTTCGGACACGATTATGAAAACTGTACATTTTTATCTTAAACATGTTCATTACAATTCATTTTTTCATATTTTTAAAATGTTTATTTCCCAAAAAAAAAAAAACGAAAAAATGCTTCCAGATTTTTCATTAAAATCAAAGAGCCGTTTTTTTAAAAAAAAATTTGGGATTGCGAATTTGGGGTTCCATGATGTGTAATTGTTCTGGGTTTAGCATTTAGCCCCACTATATCAAAAAAATAATAAAATAAAACAGTAAACTGCGTCGGTGTCATTTCGCGAAAACTTACAAAGACAAAACAGTTAAATACTATTTTCAAAGCCAAATAAGCATTTCTTTTCTTTTCAGTTTAAACATTTTAATTGCTACATACTAATCGGTTTATATGTGTGCTAAAAATGGTATTTGTGTCTCATGGTATATGCTTTTCTTCGTTTGCACGCAGGAAACAATCATATGCTAATTAGCGAACAGCGTATAATATGACAGCAATCTTTTAGCATCTGCTTTAAGTTTACAATGTTTCTTATTATTTTCTAAATAGTGAACAGCAAAGCGCTTATTGGGCCTAAATACAGTTATTTCTTTCCAAGACTTTGGACCCCACCTCCCGAAATTTATGGCTTTATTAGGAAAAAAAATTAACAAATTAAATAAGGTGTTGAATACAAGCATTATTTGCACACTATTTTCCTCTCATAAAATTTGCCCATAGAAGAATAAAAGAAGTAAAGATTGTACTTGCATGTGGCTCCCATTTGCCTGTGAAAAATTATCTTATGTACGAGGGTTATTTTTTATGTAAGAACCGTTTTGTTATGGAGTAAAAGAAACCTTATTCATTAACACAAATTATATCAAAAACTAAAATATGAACATTTTTTCACTTTTCAACATAGTCGCCATCTACCTTCAAGCATTTGTCAAGCCGTGGTACCAGCTTTTGGATCCCTTCATCAAAGAACTCGCCGCCTGATTATTAAACCAGTTCGTAACTGCTTCTTTAAGCATGTCATCCTTTTCCAAACGCTTCCCACTGAGAAATGCCTTGAGTTTTGGAAAGAGATGAAAGTCTGATGGTGCCTAGTCTAGGCTGTAAGGCGGATGATTCAGTACTTTCCAGTGACAATTATCCAGTTGCGTTTTTGTTCTTGAATTTCAGCAGAACGAACATTTTTTTTATGCATTCAAAAATCGAATAACGGCACGCACTTCACAATCGGCGGGATTACTGATAGACGTGACGACAAACTACGCAGTATAACCACACAATCAGTACTTGCAGAGACGTGAAACGTAATGGGAGTGCAGTGGGGGACCGGCCAAGAGTTGCTGACCTTGAACTGACGTCACCTGACTGGATGCACAATCAGTTCTTACTTAAAAAATGACCCTCGTAATTGTAGTGTTTTCTTGCATATAATTAATTGTGCAGCATTTTTTTATCACCTGATATGATTTCTTTTTTAATGGTAAAAAGGACAAAATATATTGAGTAAAAAAAAAAACCTATTTTCTTCAAAGTTACCACCCCACCCCTCCTCTAAAAAGAAAAATAAAATGTTTCATTTAGAAACAAAATGATTAAGGAAAAATTTGAAAGCTCTATGATTGACGTTTAAAATGGCACCAAGTTTGAAATCCTAGGTTACCGTCACCTGAAATACTTGCCAATAATAATCAAAGACAGCCTTAAGACTTGTACGGCCACATTGGGAGTACTTTTGTGGGCTATCTTTTCCGGATTTGTTGAAATTTTGGTAATCCCCTCCCAAACATGGTCATGGAGAAATGTCACGAAGACCTAAAATTTTTTTTGTTGAGTGGTTCATAATTTTGCAGCAGAATACATATGAAAATGTGCATAAGTGATACATATATACGTATGTATTTTTCAAAATGAAAACCTATATTTTAAGGTACACATGCAAAGTTTGCAACCTTGCAAGCTTTTTTTTAAATGCTTAATTTTTTTTACCTGTAAAAATTTAAGCAAAGGCGCTTTAATGCTGGGGGGGGGGGGGGGGATTAAAAAAATTTAAAGCACAACTCAAGGGTGCCCTTTTTAAAGAAAACGTGGTGCCCTTTTCGGAGTTCACCCTGGCGGCCCTTTCATCCTGGAGTCAGCACTAGAGGTCCCATACTGTACTTAGTACTTTTGAAATTCCGTAAACAGTCTGCAACATGGTTATTTATATCTTTATTTAATTGTATTGACATAATCATTAGATCTGACTAAAAAATTTTTAAAAAAGAAAGGCAAAATATGTACACTTGATTATTTTAATTTAATCCACACAATTGCTGAGATTGAACAAATTTGTCATTTTTTAATTACATAATCCCCTTCTACTTCAGTTTTCCACAAAATTCATATTTTTTTTCGAGAAGAAATTGATATATTGCTTATCCTTTGGAGGAGAATGTTTTGTTTATTGTTGAGGCATTCATGCACAACTTCCTGCACCTCTTTCTTCATATTATGAAATTGGAACTACATGATGCATCAAACGTTGGCTCAAATGTTTGATCCAATGTTAGTGTCAAATGATTGGGCTGTTACCCAGACTTCTGCATGGTGTGGTGAACGGTTGATCCAATTGTTGACCTAAAATGTTTGATTCAATGCTTGCTATTTTCTCACATTTTGATAATTAACTAGCAGTTGCCCTCGCATTGTTCACGTGAAAATTTTGATGTGTATGTGAGAGACCTGACAGCTTGATAAAAAGGGATCAATGTGGGTGAGTATTATAAAAGGCGTCCTTTTGGGCTCTGCATTTCTGGGCAGCAGAAGTTCTAAACTAAATTAGATGGCGCTGAGCCTTCGATGGCTTATAAACCGGAATCTTATGGCACTAAACATCTTTTTTTTTCTCTTCTTAAATTGAGTGATCAAATGTTCCCGTTGTGAATTTTGATTTTTGGGCGGTAAATATTTTGTCAATTTTGGGGCTAGAAAGCTTAGCATTAGAACGCAACTATGGTCATTTTCAAAGAATAGATAGTAATTTTTTAAAAATATTTTTACTCGATTAATTAATAAATTATCTGCAACGACACTCAGTTAGAGCCCTACAAAATATATTCGAAACGAAAATACACCTACACAATCATGACGTGTGCATGTGTCCACCACACTCTGTTCACGTGAACACTGAGAACTGACCAATAACAGTGGACCAACAACAACATCAGAGAGGGTGCAAACCCCTTAGAAACAGCAGTCTACACACAACCTTAGCAGCAGAAGGTTGTACGTCTTTACGCTCATGATTTTCTTGTAAATATTCCTTCAATTTCTATGTGTATTTGTCTAGTGTAATAAATGTTGTGTATTAAAAATGAATATAAGCAGTAACTTTACCGAGGGGTCGCGACACTGGTGACCCGGCAATTTAATGAACATGCATAATTATTAAGGCAAATCTCCAACAATTGAATGAGAAAGATATTTACTTTTGAGTGATGAAATTTTCTTTCTCTCACCAAGTCATCAATTCAGTGCTTCTAATACTGCCTTTTACTGTGATGCTATCTGCTGGTTAAGGTCACAATTAGAAATTAAAAAAATGTTAATGTTGCCAATAGGTTTTTAGAAATTGCCAATGTCCCAAGGTACAAGCTTCCCAAGGTACAACACTCTCCCCTAATGATAATTAGACTGTCATAATTTTGCACCAACTTCAAAAATTATATTTAAAGTCATATTGATGTTGTTTAAAGAATCTATTTATTTTTCACTTTTTAGCGCAATTTATAATTTGAAGTCGGTTCTATTTTTTTTCTAAAAATTATTTTATTCTTTTTAGTGTAAATGCATTTTTATATAAATACTCTATTGTTAAAAAATTCAAATTAAAGGAAAAGCCTTCTTTGAGGGAATGGCACTAAAAACTGACCATTTGTATGATAAATTCTGTTTTGCAATCAATTTTATAAGGTCACTAGAGCAAACAAACTGATTGGATTAAATTTTTTCTTAAGAGAAGCCTTCAGTCAAATTCTTGTTATAATTGCTTTAATGTTACAGCTTAATTGGAAACAAACTCTTTTTTTTTTTTTTTTTTACAATAAGTTTCATATTTATTAACAGTTTCCCAACAAAGAGAAAAAAGGTGAACCTTTCCAATTAAAATTAAAAATTACTTATTTTTCCACCCATAACTTTTTTTCTAAAAAACAAATGTAGTGAAATTAATGTGCGATATTTGAGCTAGGCAACCCTCTATTGCTTAAAGAAAAAATCATCAAAATTGGTACGTTTAGTAAAAAGTTATGGATGAAAAAACAAAAAGAATGACCACATTTCTGCCCATAACGTTTTTTCTATTAATCAAATTTGGTCAAACTAAAGTATGGGAACTATGAGAAACCACTCTTGATCGATTAAAAAAATCATGCAAATTGGTTCATTTGGTGAGAAGTTATGAATGGAGAAACAAAAAGAAAAAAAAATGACATGTGCATACAGTATGAATGTATAACCTCCTTCCTTTGTGAACTCGGTTAAAAAGTAGCCTATGTGTTATTCCAGACTGTTATCTATCTCTCCCCAAATTTTATCCAGATCCATTCCTCTCTCTGTTCTGGCATGATTAAGTAACAAACATACATCCAAACTTTCCCCCAATTCCATAATGTCATACCTTTAAGCCCAAGAATTCTACATTGTGTGGTGAATAGTTGGTCCAATTTTTGACTTGAAATGTTTGAATTCATGCTTGCTTGTCTTTCACGTTATTATAATTAATTCATAAGAATACACATGCCTCTTTGGTTTCAAATCCCATAAATTCAATATCATGCCTTTTTTGGTAAACTTCTATAGGGTGGCCATAAGTGAGTGTTATTTATTTATTTTTTTAGTATTTCTGTGAACTTTTAGGGGCTGATATAGATATATATATATATATATGGATTTCAATGTAAACTGGATCAAAATGTGCAATGTTGAACTTTCTTAATATGAACATGGTTAATACGAAATCACGACTAAAATGAACATTTTGTTCATTAAGTTAGGTTTACTATTTAATTACACTAACTATCTCACACATATTACGAACACTAAAATAAAAATTTCGGCTAAGACGAACAAAATTTCTGACCTATTCACAAAAATTTTCTCGATTGCATATAATAATAATTATTTTTTAGAAATTGTTGGTTATTTTGAGTCGTTGTAAACCCCCAAGCATGTATTTCGAATCATAAGTTCAATCTTTCTGGGTAGAGAACAAAGCTCCTGCACTTGTTTTCTTTCGGACAAGTCGGTCTGCTCACTGATCAAACCCTCTATCTTTGAATCATTCTTAAATAGTAGTATTTTTTTATAATATAAACGTGCATTTCTAATACTTTTTTTTAACAATTTTACTTATTCACGGTTGTTACGAATAACGGCTAATACGAACAAATTCGGGAATTTTTGGCATTTTGTATTAAGCGAGTTAAACTGTAGTGCAATGCAACAAACCTATGCTATTTTCTAGTGACATTAGATAATGTCACTAGATGCCTAATATGTATTAGGCATATTTTACCCTTAAAGCTAAACCATAATTTATTTTGCTCTTAAAACTTAGACCCTAAGGCATTAGGTTTTCTGAAATATTTAATAATTTTTTTTTGTTTTCAGGTTAGTGCTGGAGCAGTGAAAAACTCAAAATGAAGATAACTGTATTATTTCTTACATCATTTTTTTCTATTGTTGTTGGTAACCTGCTTTTAAGAAAGAATGATATAAAAGTATCTATTGGGAGAGAAGTATACTTGATGCCTGACGATTTATTGTTTCAAAATGTTTCTGGAAATATTTGCAAAGTTGAAGTAGTTAGTAATGAACCTATGACACAGCGTGTTGGTCTTTTAGACCCTCAGGTACATCTTAATTTAATTTTATTTTTAAATCTTATTAAAAATATTGTCATAACTTTGAATATAAAACTACCGTATATTTCCGTGTATAAGCTGAGAATTTTTGTAACTTTTTTGAAAGCTAAATCGGGGGGGGGGGGGGGGGGTCGGCTTATATATGGGGCTGATATTCTGAAAAAAAAAGGCGGTCTATATATCGCGAAATATCGACTAATATAAAGCTCTAATTATGTAATTTGTGTCTCATACATAAAGGAAATAATTAGCTTAAAATAAGTAGTTTTGTTTAAAAGAATATACATATATTTTGCAGCTGGATTTTGTGAAATCATCGCTGAAACAAAATGGCGAAATTTGCTCCCGACTATAATACGCTCGTGACTAGCTGTGTAGACCTTTCTATTCCCGCTCATCCTTCTAATATAAATGTAGAGAAATAACTGAATAAAAACAATTAAAAAAGTAAAACAAACTATGCAAACGCAGGGGCAAAAAGCAATGAATGAATAGGAAAACGGAACATGTGCTCGCTGACTCGGCGGTCGGCACTCGTCTCAGACAGGGTTACCAGAGATCAATCTATCGCCGTTGGCGCTAAGCTTCTCACTTTCACACATCTTGATTGGAAAATACTTGATCTGTGTTACCTGCTTGGCAAATGTTTCGCTCCTTTTGGCGATTCTCTTTGAGCTGTAAGTTTTTTTTCTTCAAATTTTTATCTCAGCTTATATGCCAGTTTTGAATTTTTGGTACATTTTTGGATGAATAATGCACTCTTGGCTTATACTCGGAAATATATGGTAATTAATCGAAAATAATATAGGGTTTTTCAGTTATGTAAAAAAAAAATGCTCTGATAGTCTGATACAATGAATTCTAGTTGAGACAGAATCATTGCAACCAAATTTTATTTTTATTTGGTAATTTGTCAGTTACAAAAATGTTTTGGCTTTAACTGGGTTAATGCAAATAAAAAGAAAATATGGATTTAATGCTCAATAATGTGAGATGACAAGGCAGTTCAGCTTCCATCATACAGTAAAAATTGCTTTTTGTTAATAATAAGACAAGGTGTTATGTTGCTTTTGTAATCTCTACTACTCTCTGGTGCCAACAAAATAATTTTTAAGAAGAGATCCCATAATGCTCATTGTGGCACCAGATGTGGACCTTCTTTTTTTTTGGGGGGGGGGGGGGGTGATGCCACAAACTACGACACCGGGTGACACACCTTGTAAGGAACACCACTGGTTAATAGTTTTAATCAGCATGATCTCACATGTTTTAAAAAAAAGGGGGTTTTCTGTGTTAATATCTTATTAAATGTCATAACAAGTGCTCTTAAAATCTATTTTCAAAAGTTTAATACTGAAAATTCTTGTACTGCATTATGTGTAAGTTTAGATATATAAAAATTGCATTAGAATTTCATGATTCATTTTATTTTTTTAATATGCATGTTATCAGTAAAGTATAATCTGATTTTATATAGAATGCCTAGTATGAGAACTGCATTATGTAGAATGCCTAGGCATTGTATGCAGGATTTTATACATTGCCAGTAACATACATTCGTATAAAGTCTTATTAGTTGTATCACCCACTTCAATTCTAATTACTTTTTGTTCTCTCTCTTTCTCACAGATTTTTGACTGTAATTTCAATTTTGGGTCTGTTAAGTATGTGCATCATGGATCACCTTTACTATCGAATGATACTGTCAAGTTAAGAGCCTATAAATTTCTCAAACATGATACAGTGTCAGAGTACATTGATTTAGTATTTATAATTGAAAATAGTTCTTATAATGTGATACAACCTGTACTTCCATTAATCATAAAAGACTTTTTTGGGTTAAGTGATCCCATTGATGAGAACATTTTGACATTTAATTTCAGTCGCAATGAAGGAGCAATCTGTAAAATTAGAATGTCACGTCATATTGGTCATAGACCCTCACATGGACAAATTGTTATTGGAAGAGAAAAAAGATCTATTGATGTTATAAAGCGAAGATGTGATGATTTTTTGCATTTGGGCCTACGTTATGAACATTTGAAGCCCCCTTCCCCTAATATTGATTTTGTTTTAATTATTGTTGAGGTTAGCGATCCATATTTAAATAATGGAGATCTAATATCTGAGTGGTATCATATTCCTGTGTTGATATTACCAGGTTTTCCAAATCTTCCTCCCAAAGCTTCTTTTTCTAGCATGTATTTGATGGATGTTGATCAATTTATAATTACCGCTATAACACCAGGTGTTTTATCTGCTACTGATAGTGAAACTCCGGCTGATCAGTTGATTTTCAATATTTCTAAACCGTTACTTCCCCATCAAGGAAGCATTGTTCATCTATCTGATCATACTCGAGCCATCTCTTCATTTAGACAGAAAGATTTAAACAACTTTGATATAGCCTACAAACCACCTTCAAGATCATTCAAAGATAGACAAATGTTTGAAATTGGATTTGTTATATCCGACCCAGATTTTTCTTACAGTGAGCCATTCACAATGCATGTTGCAATTCGACCTGCAATCACAACTGCACCTCGAGTATCAATGAATGTTGGAATGGTTTTACTAGAAGGGCAGTCAAGACCACTACGTTTAAAAAATTTTGAAGTTGTCGATAGTGACAATATAAATGATATACAAATATTTGTTACGGGTGGACTTCATCATGGAAAGTTGGAGGTTAATAACAAGCCATCTGTTTCTTTTATGCAACAAGATATTGTATCTGAAAGTGTTGTTTATATTCATGATGATAGTGATTCCACACGAGATAGCATTCATTTTAGGATTTATGATGGCACACAGTCTACCTTTGTTAAATTCCCTATCACCATAATTCCAAAAGATGATAACCCACCATCCTTAATTATTAACATAGGGCTGAAAGTCAATGAAGGAGGAGAAGTGCAGATAACACCATCTTCACTTCGTGCTGTTGACCATGATTCCACAGATGAGCATGTTAGCTTTACACTAATAAAACAACCTTCATCCGGAAAAGTTTGGAAAAAATTCTCTTGGGAAAAAATTGGAACTGATATTTTGACATTCACCCAGCGAGACATTAATAAAGGCTTAATATATTACCATCATGATGGAAGTGAGGTAATTATATTTTATTTAAAGATCATATATGAATTTGATGTTTTTATTTTATATAGATAATTTAATACACTAGGTTTCTCCTATTGTGATCGCATTTAATGATATCAAGAAGTAAAGTTATCAAAATTATTCAGTACATGAAATATTCAATTCATTTTCATAGTATCACTTTTTATCTTAAGAGGTTGGCTAATATACTTTAAGTATCAACTTTACATATTGGCACTTTTATTGCATACCATATGATAAAAATGGATGTCTTCTTACTGGTAATATATAAAACATTTTCCTACTACAATTGTTTATTAAAAGAAAAGGTAGAATAATTCAGTGTTGAAACCAGAAGTCAAACAGATTTGCGTATGTGATATCAGTTAATGGGTTTCTGCACTAAACTCAAAACTTTGTGTAAATAATAGCTCGTAAGATGCAGTGGCAGTAGGTAATTTTCTGAACAAAAATGTGTTTACAATATAATTTACTGATTCCATAAAAAAAAAACACATTGTGGAAAAATTTCAGTTGATGGGTTTTTGAAATAAACTATTCATTTGCTACAAATTTTAGTTCCCATAAAACTCTAAGTAGTTAACCCTTATTTTCATGAAGTAGCCTATTGCTACCTGGGGTTTTCCCCTACTTTCTATTTGTTAAGGGACGTCAGCGAGTATGTTGCATTGTTATTTGCTAGCTCTTATTCTCATAAAGTAGCATATATACTACCGGGGGTTTTCCTTGACTTTCTATTTGTTAACAAATTGAAAGTAGGGGAAAACCCCTGGTAGCATATATGTTACTTTATGAGAATAAGGGTTAATCAGTTTCAAATTAAGCCTGTAAAATCTACAGAGGCTGAAATTCAGGGCAGGATGGATGGGTTCCTCCAAAATTTCTCAGATCCCATTCGACAAAATAGGCTGGAAACTCTTGGAGATTCACCAAAGCCTATTCAAACTGAGTGCATGACATTACTTGGACAATGATGCTAATGCTGGTTTTCTGAATCAATTCACTTTTGAAATGTTTGTATTTTTAGTGGGGAATAATGTTATGTAATGGTCAAGAATTTAGGTAAAGTTGTCGGGGGGGGGGGGGGGGAAGTAAGCTATTGAATGAAAAATTTTAGAATTCAGGAATATGCATAAGTTTGAAACAAAGAAGTTAATATTGTGACATTTTCTCCCCCCAGAAAGTCTGATCCTCTCTACATCTAAGGCTTTAGAGGGACGAAGTGGTGTAGTTGTGAGCAGGGTTCGAAATCAGTGGTCGTTAGTCATATTTTGCACCTACAAAATTCTGTTTGACAACCGCAGTTTCACATCTAGCTGTTATTTTTGATGGCCTTTTTATAAAACATTTAGTTTGACATCTGCAACTTCTCACCTAGTCGTCATTTTTTTCATCTATAACTTAATTTAGCGTAATTATCTTTCTATATATATATATTATTTATATATATATACATATATTTCATCTAATCTTCTGTGTTCTGAGTTTTTACTTACAAATGAAACACTTGAAAAAATAGTTAAACTGATTAACACATATTTGATTTCATTTATGCGCTGATTTAAAGAAATATTTATATGGGCACATTAATGTAAGTAAAAGTACCCACTTCTCAAAAATTTCTATTAGAAATTGTGATTCGAAAATTTTGTTGTTGTTATTTCTAATGTCACTTGGGTATCCAAGTTCCCCTTCGCTGAGTGACCATGAGTTAAGGCAGTAAGAGAGCTCCTTCTTCTTATAGATGAGCACCACAATGGTGGAAGTACAACTTAGCTCCTGTATTTTGATGACACCAGATGGCGCCACCACAAATACACCACCTTCCTTTTTTGACCGGAGAGTGAAGGGAAGGGAAATTCTCCACCCTCTGGTACCCTTGTGACTTGTCCATGGATTTTACATGCATGTATCCCCAAATGTACACATGGTGGATCTTCAGCGGGTCATATATCGAACCCCCAATCTTCCAGTTGGAAGTCTGACATCCTAACCACTAGGCTGTCACGGCCTCTTCGAAAATGTTTCTTTTGCTTATCAATAATCCTTTCAGTTCAGGTTATGATGTTTTATGATGCTTTTTAACAATTGCACAACTGCTTTAACAGTTATCATTTAATATTTCTGCTTAAGCAGTTTTAATTATTTTTAAATTACGCCTAGCAGAACATTTTTGGCAACGAGAACAGAAAAAGCTAGGTGCCAATGCCGCCAAAATTTTGCATTCTAATTTCGAATCCTGGTTGTGAGAAAAAAGAGTGGGAGGACACTTACTGATGAACACATGAAAAAGTGGGGCGATACTTTTAAAATTAAAAAAAAAATGAGAGGAGAGAGAGAGAGATACTCCTGTTGAAATGAAAAAAAGCGGTATGCCATCCCCCAGCATCTCCTGTCAAATACACCACTGGGAGGAAGCTTCCCTCCTCTTAAAAATTCAAATTTGGCCTGTGAAACTAGTTGTTACACATTCCTCTAGAAAACGGAGGAAGTTCTTCTAAAGATGAATGACAATTAATTATGATGCAACTAGTGAAATCACAGAAAGTCATTTCTGTACTGCTCATGCATTATCTGATAAAATTTCTTTCTCTGAAAAAGTAGCATTACTTTTTTAAGTCTACACTAAATAATTTGATTAATTTGTATTTGTGTTTATTATTGCTGGACTTACTGCTTGCTACTCAAGTAATTTACATTAGCATCAATTAGCATGATCTTAAATATATTAATCAAATATCATTATTTGGACAACTTTTATGTATATTTGATAATTTTAGTAATATTCAAATATTATATGTGTATGTTCAGTTGTGTATGTTTGATAACTTTAGTAACATTAAAAACTTTTATATGTGTGCTCATTTATGATTATTTTTTATAAAATTAAGCTTCTGAAAATTATTTTTTCAGGTTGCATTTGATAACTTTGCTGTTATTCTTCAGGATGTAAACAATCCCCCAAATTCATCTCCACCTTTCAAAGTGTTAGTACGTGTCATTCCAGTTGGTGATGATCCTCCAAAACGAGATCCAGCAAGTTCATTTAATATAGAAGTTCAGGAAACTGACTTTGGCGTTCTTGGAAGTCAGCATTTGTGTTATATGGATATTGATTCGCTTGCTAGTGAAATCACATATGCTATTATCACATATCCTAGGTTTATTGGATCACTTGCCCATGCAGGTAAGGGTAGAATGTTTAATACTTTAACTGTCACCAATAAAACTGAAATTAAATGAGTCTTTCATTTATAGAGATAAACTAAATGTGTAATAATATGCTTAAATAAACCATTGTTTTAATAATTCAAACTAAAGGATATTTTAAAAATAATTGAACTTGATTGGACAGGTGATTTGCATATTTTGGTAACATGATGCATAATAACTCAATTTACTTGGAAACTCGGCACATATTTTCTCTATGGTTGATACAATGCTACTTGAATGAGTAAAAATGTAATTTGATAAATATTAGCAAAAGTTTACTTTGAATTTACTTTTCAAAGATAACTTATCTTTATGGAATTGTATTTTACAATTTTCATTGTATAATTTTATAAAACATTGGTTTTGATTTCTTTTTTTAATATTTCTTCAAGATCCAGGAAAAGTTGTTCTTTTTTCTGATGGTGCAGATTTAGAAAAAGAAAATAATTGGACATCCGTTAATACTTTTACACAGGAACAAATAAATCATCATAAAATAGCATATGTACCTCCAAATGATGAAATTGGGCCAAATCCATTGTATCTTCAGTTTATTTTCTCAGTTACAGATAAAGACAACAATGTAGTTCCTGGCCAAGTCTTTAATATTACTATTTTGCCAGTGAATAATAAGGTAATTTGAAAAGATTTTTATTTGCATTCAAAATATTTTTTTTCTTTCTCTTTTTCTTTTTTTTTCTTTTTTTTCTTTTCTTCAAGCTAGTCATACTAGTTGAATATTTTTATCAGTTTTGTTAAATAATGCATGGTGTCAGATTTTTCAAATAATATTTGTACTATTTATATTGTATCTATTTATTTGTACTGCATATTAAAATTGAAAATCCCATTCATTGTCATATACAGTAAAAAAAAAAGCACGGAATATGATAAACCGTGGGGACTAACATGTCCCCCGATGTTTAAACCACCCTTTAACATTGTCATTTAAAGGTGATGATATAAATATCGAATCTTATACTTTTCTTCTGAAAAATGCAGAGTACAAAAGTGCGTATAATCTTGAATGATGACAAAAATTTAAATCATCTAATAATTTATTGGTACGGCACAATTACATTGAATTTAAAAATAAAATGGCGTATATTAACCAAAACTCATATTACGTCACAAACAAAGATTTTGTCTGGGCTACCGGAAAACAGCTAACTCTTTTAAAACTAATAAAAACATCTGGCCGAGAAATAAGTGCCAAGCATAGCAGCCATCGGCCACAAAAACAAGCTCCTGAAAAGAGCGACGCGGTAAGCGAGCAGCAGGTATGAATGAGAGCGAAGTTGAGTCCTGAGACACGCGCTTATATACCCCGCTCCCCTGCCAGATCCGCCAAGCCTCATGCAATTTATGCTAATTTGGCGGTTTGGAACTTTGCAGGACGGGGATACGTCATCGTAACGTATGCGTTAGCTTAAATTCCCGATAAGGTAGAAAGGGATAAGTAGTGAGACAGGCTAAATGCCAACAATGCTTAATACTTAAATCTAATATTTAAATCACTTAATAACTTAAACCCTAAACCAATTATTCATAGCCTCAGTCAAAATATCTTATTAAGCATTGCACACTTTTTAACAATAACATTAAACACTTTTAACTGTAACATTAAACATATTTAACAATAGCTTTGAACAAAATTTTTAAGAAAAACATTTAAATAAATAAAATTTCCCATTAATGATTAGCAGTCACATATAGCTTGAGAAGTCCATATTTCTTAGCAGTCCAAACTTCAAAAAAATTATCTTCTTGACTACTACTCCATTTCATTTACCAAAGAAGCTTGAAAATGTTCATATATATAGTTCTATATTAACACCAGCAGCTGCGTCAAACTGTAACATAAGAAAATATTTTGCGAGAAATATTGCATTTTCTTTGTATAAACACATTTTAAATTCCATTTAATACAATAAAAATAAGCTCCTTTAACAATTTTTTTTTTTTTTGAATAAAAATTCTTTTTTCCTAAAAAAAAAAATCACTCATTTTTTTTTCAATAAAAACTTATTTTTGTATCTCAGTAAATAAATGAAATTTCAACATAACCCATAAAAACTAACACTCATTTATCCATGTGCAAACAATTTAAATTTAAAAAATCTAGTTTATTAGAGTTACATTTTAGTGTAAAATTCTACAATATAAAACATACAAAAATACATTTGAAAAATACATTGAAAAGCACATTGAAAAAATACACTCACAAAACTTAGTGAGGTAGAACTGGTGCAAGGGTTTAGTGAAGATATCCGACTTATTTTCTTTACTATGTACAAGTTTAATATTAAATATTTCCTTCGAAATTAAGTCCCGTATAAAAAATAACTTTACATCTATATGTTTCGTTCGGTAGTTTTCAATCGGAGATTTCACAAACGCAATAGTTGCCTAATTATCAACTAGTAACAAAGATTTTTCTTTTTCTTTAATAATTTTCCTTTCTATGCATTCCTCACAGATTCTATCGAACCACAGAAGTTCTTTACTAGTGTCAGTCATCGCGATAAATTCAGCCTCCATAGTCGAGAAGCTGACGCACTTGTGTTTATACGTGCGCCAAACTATGGGCGAATTGTCTAAGAGAATTAACTGACCTCCCAAAGAAGTTCTATCGTCGCGAAATCTGCGTCTGAAAAAGCAATAATTTTAACACTGCTACAAATTAATTTTAATTTATAATCTCTGCTCTGATAAACGTATCCCCAAAGCTTAAGTAACCCCCCCCCCCCCCCCAATGTACAATGCCAGGATTATTTTGAAATTGACTAAAAATATTAACGGCTTAACTAATATCTGCTCTTGTTCTGTTACACAGAAACAACAAACAGCCCAACAAATTTCTATAAGGGAATTTCGACATTTCTTCTATCTCTTGACTGGTACTTGGACAATTTATTTTCGAATACATCGTGCCTTTACTGATGGGTAATGAAGAAATGAAGATATTGGGAAATTATATTTCTTAAATTTATTACAAACTTCATCAATATAAGATTTTTGGTGTAATAATAAACAATTTTCCCCTTCTTCAAATTCAACACCCAATAATTTACGAGTATTTCCTAAAAGTTTTAAATCGAAATGTTTAAAAAGTAAATCTAATACATCCTGTAGATACCTGTCCTTTTTCCCAAATATTACTAAATCATCCACATATAATATTAAAATTACTGTTGAGTTAAAAGAATAAACACAGTTACACCAATGAAATTTCGTGAAACCAATTGACGTTAAAATACCACCTGTTTTGTAAAACCACATTCTCCCGCTTTGGTGAAGGCCATAGATTGCTTTATTTAATTTACAAAACAAATGCTCTTTGCCTTTTACCTCAAAACCAGGTGGCTGTTTCATATAAATAGTTTCTTTACGGTGCGTACAAATATGCACTGGTCACATCAAGTTGGATATTATGCCACTTAAAATTAAGTACTAAAAGAGAAAAAAAGAATCTAACTAGGCTAAAATTGACTACAGGACTGAAAGTTTCGTCATAACTTTCTCCTTTCACCTGTGAACTGCCTTGTGCGACTAAGCGCGTTTTGAATTTTGCTATGTTCCCTAGATTATCTCTTTTGAAATTAAAAACCCATTGGCTACCAACATATGAAGCATTTTCCGGTAGAATTTCCAAATCCCAAACTTTTCTTTCATTCATGACGCAAATTTCTGCATTCATGGCATTCTGCCAACTTTCTTGTTCGGGCGATCTAAGAAATTGCTTAAAAGTTTTAAAAATTGAAATTTCTCTGTCTAGTCACGCTTCAGAACATTCGGTGTCGTCATTACTTACTGACGGATCAATTATATTATCCTGCTTGGTAATTTTCCCTTTAAAATTAAATGAATCTGGGGTAAATAAAATACTGTTCTTATCGCAATATTTTCTAACATCGTGAACCAATCTCAAACGTTTTTTGCTACCTTTTTCAAAATAATAAACATCAATTTGCGATCCATCTGCTCTTGGTACCACCTTCCTTTCCCAATCCGCGTTCCGTAAAGGTCTATTTTCATCACTGGGTGTTTCAGATTCACCCAAATCGGAATCACGTGTTTCAGATGGAATTTCAGGAAGTTTGGGAAGTTGCAAAATTTCATCCCCATTTTCCGAATTTTCATTGTCCTCAGGAACCTGATTAGACCACTGAATTGAGCCCATCATGACTCCACTGTGATTATCAAAAACCTCTTTGAAAAATTTACCGTCATCAAATCTGACATTTATGGTTTCTAAAACTTTATTATCATATGGAATCCATATCCGGTACCTTTTTGTACTGAAAGCGTACCCTATTAAAATGCCTTTCTGGGCTCTTAAGTCCAGTTTACACCTACATTGTTGTTTAGGAATTCCAGCATACGCAATACAGCCAAATGGCTTTAAATGCCTGATTGACGGGATTCTCCCCACTCAATATATAATTCCTATAGCTCAAAAGGAGTTTACGACTGATTTTTATGACATATTCAATTCCAGGTGTACGTAAAGTACGACATGGCGTCGGGCCAAAAATTTTTGCTCAAACCACTTTCCTCTAAAATTACTCTGGTACCATCTGCTACAGTCCTATTGTAAATTTCCGCGACTCCATTTTGCTCCGGAGAATAAACATTTGCAAGTTTGTGATTGATTCCTAAATTTTTACAAAAACTGGTAAATTCTTTGTTAGCAAATTCTCCCCCATTATCAGTTCTCACAGCCTTTACTTTTAATCCCAGAAACTTTTCGGCTCTCTTGATATGATTAATGAATATTTCTGTTACTCACGTTTGCTGCATAAAGGATACAGAGAAATTCTGCGGGAAAAGTCATCAACAATTGATAAAAAATAACACTCGCCTTTTCGACCCTCTATACTACTGGGTCCCCATGTATCAGCATAAAGCAGCTGAAGTGGTTTTGTAGAGCGTATTTTTTTCATTTACTTGAACGATATCCGCCTGAATTTTCCCAATTTACAATTTTCACAGTTTATGCTTTCATTTTTAGAAACAGGCAGACCCCTTGCACTCTGCAATTCTGCAGTTTTCTTAATGTAATCCACGTTCACGTGCGCAAGTCTTTTATGCCATGTGTCCAGGCTTTCTATGTGACTAATCTCAAATTTTACATTCTTTTTAGGTAATTGATCAGAAATAACTTTAGGATTTACATAATAAATTCCATCAAAGAGTTTTGCTTTAAAAATTATCTTATCCCCATCTGATACAGTCACTAAACCATTGCCCCCCTTAAAACAAGCTCCCTCTTGGTCAAATTTCAGACTAGAGAGTAGGTTACGTCCCAAACAAGTCGAGTACATTACATTTTCTAATATAATAGTTTGAAAACCAAATTTTAACTTTATTTCACCAACCCCAGATATCTGGGATAATTGTAAACACACTGGGGTAATTGTAAACACGAGCTCTCCTTCGCTAACAAATAGTCATAAAATCAAAATTTTTGTACACACTTACTCACAAGAAGTACAGTAGTGGCTACAATGCTGACAATTTTATCTCTGAATTTATTCCAGAGGTAGGGAAAGATGAAAATTTAAAACATTGAAAAAGTGTTTTCAATTACCCCAACTGACCGTACCATCCCACAGATACTGAAACTCACAATAAGACACTGAAATACATTATGTATAGCATGTAACTTTTTGCTGCTCAGGAAACATGTTTTTTTTTTTTTTTTTTCAGAAAGTTGGGAAAACGATTCAAATGGTTTTAATTACCACCCAGACTATGATGGGTAGGGTAGAACTGTTATGATTAGTTTAAAAAATCATTAAAAAGTGTCTTTAAGGATTTAAATATTTTAATTTTCTTTGCTATGTTAAAAACCTAAAGGAAAAATAAAACTGTCTTTGGCAGCCAAAGAATGCTGCGAGACAATTGGAAAATGATTCCTCTTTGTCACAACTCTTGGAAACAAAGCAATTGAAAGTGTTTAAAATCACTAATGGGGGGCACCAGATGTTTTTAATATCTTATTGTTACATGTTTTATGTGTTAAAAATAATAATGTATGTATTTATATTACTTTTAAATAATGACATTATAAATAACATTTTACTTCATAACCTTTATGTATTTCCATATATTTTAAAAATATTTATTGTTAATTTTACATGCAATTTTTTTCTCAGGTTCCTCAGCTTCACACTGGCGAACTACTTGTTGAAGAAGGTTCTTCAACTTTACTTTCTACTAATGAGTTGTCTGTTTATGATCCTGACACATTAACATCAGATTTACAGATGAGTCTATTTACTATCCCTCTTCATGGTTCATTACGAAGGAGTGAACAGCCTCTTAGAGTTGGTGATCTGCTGTCACTTGATGATATTCTTACCTTGAGATTGGAGTAGGTTCTAAATTTTTTTTTTTTTTAAATTCATTAAAGCAGCAAAGTTTTGAAAAATGCATGATTTTATTTACTTGCTGAAGATTGAAGTTTCAGTATTATTAGTAGTTGTCTTTTTAAATGTACTTGTTAAAAATATATATGAACTATACACATTTCCCTTTTTTTCCTCTTTCTCAAAAGTGATTTCTTGGATGGTCTCTTAAAATAAAATAATTTTATTTTCATCTTAAGATGGATCTTGTGTTTATAAGTTGTTCCAAAGCATATCTACCAAAAATAAAGCTTTATTGAGCAAATAAATAGAAGCATAGGTGCAATATTCAAGATAACCTGTGCAATGACAGGTGACATATCTAGTTGTTAAAATTTGGCAGTTTTTGTTCATTGTTTTATTTCCTTTTATGACAAAGTTCCATTCTCTTAATCCCTTAACCCACAACTACGGGCATAGCCCGTGTAGTATGATCGGACCAAATGCTCCCAGTCTGCACGAACTTGTTTACTTTTCTGGCTCAAAATTCTCGAACGTAAATCGTAGGTAAGGGGTTAAGTAAATAAGACTTCCTTTCGGTATTCATTTCAATAATGTTCTTTCTGCATTGAAATTGTTCACTTCAGGGTGCGTACGCGTCCTGGAAAACCTTGAAAGTCCTTGAATTACATAATTTTTTTTCAAGGCCTTGAAAGTCCTGGAAATTTGGAATAATGTACAGAAATGTCTGGAAAGTCCTTGATTTTCTCATTTTTACTATTACTTTGCAACTTATCAACAGGAAAATTCACCTTTCTTCAAAGTCCTACCTGCAGACATGTGATTTTTCCGTATTTTGATGGAATTCCGCAGTTTTGGTAATTTTGGAAATTAAAAATTTCGCTTCCGCAAAAAGTTGTAATTTGGATTATTTTTCTCTATTTTTTTTAACCCTATGAACATTTTTGAAAGTAGCCTGCTTGCATTACTGCGAAGTTTCACAAATTACGAGTAAAATGTATACATTCAGTCCGTTTTTTGCGCTTTTAACTGTCAATCCCGAGTTTTTAAGCATTTCGAAATCTGGTTGCATCGGCTTCTGCAAAACTTCCTGGTTCTCGTTTAATATCGGATTCTTCCCCTTAGACATCAATAAATTTGAGCTTATCATTATTTTTAATCTTTGTTAAGTTTCAGCTTCTGTAAAGGACTTGCAGAAATGTCATTTTGCCACGCCCACTCTAAATGTCGCCGATAATCAAGGATTTTTTAGCCTTTAAATTTCAGTGATACATCAGTTGATTATAATTATTAAATATTAGAGCCTTATTAAAAATCTGTTTTAAAATATTTTTGCCAAAAATGTTTCGTTTTTTTAAGTTGTTTTTTCTTTTTTTTTTTTGCATGTAATTTAAAATATGTTTAAATTTTAGATCATCTTTAGCGTTAGGGTTCCCCCCCCCCCCCTTTCAAGTACTACTTTTACATTGTTACAAAATAAATAATATTTCTTCCTATTTTAATTCAATATATAAAAATATGTAAAAAAATATTCACACCTATGAACATTTTTGAAAGTAGCCTGCTTGCATTATTGTGAAGTTTCACAAATTACGAGTAAAATTTACACATTCGGTCCGTTTTTTGCGTTTTTAAGTGTCAATCCCGATTTTTTGAAGTTATTTCATTTCATTAAAATTTTTATAGTTATCAAGTATGAAATAGTTATTTCAGTTTAAGAAGTTATTACTCAGAAACATGTTTATTTCTTTAAAAAATGCCATGTCACTTCCACCCTTTTTTTGGTTAGACATAATGCCCCAATCATTTTTTTATATTAAAGTAATGAGTTGACTTGCTTAGTATTTAATAATTCTATTGCATAGTTATTTATGCTTGTAATATAAGACTTTTTAATAAGCTTTTATACAGCCTTATGTCATGATTTTTCAGTATTTTTTTTCTCAGTGAGGCACATGTCTGACCTGACAAGCAATTAAGCTATGGCTCGTTACATACACAGCCGATACAACACATAAATCTAATTAATGTGCGATATGATAAATTTTTATAGTATTGAATATGAAGTTATTTTATTACAGTTAGAGTTTTCTAAATTAAATGTTATTAAAGAATTCTTTCTGGCTTGTAATGTAACTTGTATTCAAAGTGGTTAGGTTTACTTATTTTTTGCTTGAAGAGTCTTTTCTTTCTGGCTTGTAATGTAACTTGTATTCAAAGTGGTTAGGTTTACTTATTTTTTGCTTGAAGAGTCTTTTGTTTCTGGCTTGTAATGTAACTTGTATTCAAAGTGGTTAGGTTTACTTATTTTTTGCTTGAAGAGTCCTGGAAAGTGCTTGATTTTTACTCAGAGAATAGTGTACGCACCCTGACACTTGTATAGTTTGCAAAAAGATGATCATTGCAATTTAATGTTTTTAGATTTTTTGTACTTAGTGTTTTGTAGGTTAATTTTGAAATAAATAAATTAAACAAGCATATAAAAAGGGCTCCATTACCAAAAACTGTTTTTAATAAGATGAAAAACAGTCCAAAAGTTATACACCTTAAAGTTGTAAATTTTTTGTTTTCTTCTTTACTAGGGGCACAAAATTAGAAAAGTACTAAATGGTCCCAAACTAACATATGTAAAATTTTGTTGCAGTCAGATGATTCTTTTCCCCTCCAGATTGATTTTGAAGTTTCAATTTCTTCAACTATGTTCTATATAGGAAAAATGGAACTGTCCTTACTTTGCCTGCTATATCATTCCACACTACTAGCATTTTTTTATTGTTTATTATGGTATAAAAAAATCAAATGGTCTTAAAAAATCATGCAAAAATTTCATAGTAAGAAAAATTTTCAGACTATTTCAAGATCATTATTTCAAGCATTGTAAAAGTAAAATATTTCAAATGTGTTTATAATAAATAAATGTGATACTCTTATATATTTAACTTATTATACATTATATTATGTATACATATTATATTTGCAAATTTGTTTTTTCAATCTTTCAATAAAGAGAAAACTATTTCCTAAATCAGTTTTTCAAAGTCAATCCAGAGGCAGAAAATGATATCCTGTTCTAATAAAATGTTATATTTAATCTTAAAACATCATTTGGTACCTTTTCCTTGCAGTGCCCTGTAGAAATAGGGAACTTTTTTTCCATAATAGGATGGCGACCCACCAGATTAAGTAGTCAAGGTTAAAAAAAATTTTTACCTTAAAATTAATGTTATGCAGGCATGAGTTTTTTCCGCTTTTTTTAAATTAAAAAAAAAAAATTCGGTTTTTCACGCAAAGTTCAGCTTTTTTTATATTCTACAAAAGATTATAATTTTTTTCCCATTTTTTCTGTTGTACAAAAGAAAAAAGCCATCTGAGCGTGAGATTCTTCCACGGAACCACGAATTTCCACTTTTGTTTTCCAACTGTTTTTAAACCGATTTTCGTTATTTTCTCGTGATTCGATTTCTTTTTTTTGTGTTAGCAGACCTCTCGGTTAATAACTTTTTTCATATCTATCTCTTTTAATGAAATTGCAATTTTATTTTTCTCCTCTATATTATTGGTCATCAATTTTTCTTGCTTTATGTTCCATTTGCAGATTTGTGTGTTGAAATCTGTAATCTTTTTGCATCCTGGGCTGTTGTTAAGTACTCAGAGAACTGTGTCCCAAGGACCCACAATTTAAAAAAATGTGAGTCCCATCTTGAAAATTGTGGGTCCCCAAAGCATTTTCGTATGTTGCTATTGCTTCAGCTTGTAAAAGTACAGTAACCATAATGCACAAAAACAAATATTCCTTAATATAGCCCTAAAAACAACCTTTCTCTTTTATGAAAGCAGGTACCAAAATTCTATATTATGTACTAACTATATATAACTACTTTTCTCCACCAGACCCCTACCTGTTAGCTGAGGCCTTAGGATTGCTTGCGCAGGGGGCGAAGTAGTGGGGTCCACTGATTTTACATGCACGTATCCCCAACGCTCTAACCACTAGGCTACCATGGCCTACTACAGTCAACTCTCCAAAATCCGCACTGCTTCGGACTAAGGGTTGTGCAGATTGTAGAATTTTGTGGATTTCGGGTCATTGATCTGTGTTAAGCATTTTGCAAGGTTATAATGTTGCATTCACCTTTTTACTTATCACTCAACAAATGTTTTGATAAACCACTAACTATACAGGCATGAATATATAAAAGAGATTGATAGAAAAGAAAAAAAATTTATAAAAATTAGATTCAATATACAGTAAAACCCGTTTAAGAAGTTCCCGCTTAAGAAGTTTTCCCGTTTAAGAAGTTTTTAATTTCAATACCAGTTTCATTCCCATCTCCCTAATGTTAAAATAACCCTTTTAAAAAGTTTTGATTTTATTTTTTTCCCGCTTAATAAGTTTTCATATCGGTCTTTTTTTTCTTTCAAGTGACACTTTAGTCTTCTAAAGTTTCTTTTTTTTAAAAGTTTTTTTCAAACTACGTAGTTCTTTTTCTTTCGAATGGAAAAAAGACAGAAGTAGGTTCAGAAAAGCTGCTTTGGTCAGCTTTTTCTCAAGGGCACCCTTTTCTCAACACCAAAGTTCCAGGAAAACAGGTGGCAGAGAGGTCAGTTGTCAGGAGAACAATAATGACTGATAAGGGGAGAAAGAAATGTTTGTAGCTTCTCCTATATGGGTGTTGCTCTTCAACAGTAATAAAGCAGGGAGCAGGGGTGAGTAGGTATTGTATCAATAAGTTAACTGAACCATGAGTTGCTGTTAACTCGCAATGCATTCTCTCACCTTGTTTTAAAATGGAATGAACCACAGACTACAGTTGTGGTTGGTGCTCAGCTCTTTCCACTGAAATTATTTTTCTACGTGATTCTTAGCTTCCTACGTCAGTGAAAAAATTTGTGAACAAACTCCGCTTCTTTTTCAAAATGTCTGGAAAAGGAATTAAAAGAAAAGCATTGTCGATTGAGGAAAAAGTCAAAATATTGAAAGATGTGGATAACAACTCACATTTATCTAGGGTTGAAATTTCAAAAAAATTAAATCTTCCAGTGACGACATTGAATGGAATTGTTGCCAAACGAGAGGTCATTTTGAATTCTTGTAACCAATCTCGGAAAATAAAGAAAGTTAAGAGGGGAAAGTATGAACACATAGAAGAGAAGTTGTTAATTTGGTTCAAGCAAGCAAGATCGGCGAACATTCCCGTAAGCGGAACTATTTTAAAAGAAAAAGCCGAAGAAATTGCTAAAAAGATGGACGTTGATTTTGTTTCTTCAAATGGATGGATTGACCGCATGAAAAGAAGAGCTGGGTTAGTGTACAAATCGGTAAAAGGCTAGAGCAAGAGCGTCGACCTTCATGAAACGGATGCATGGAAGAGCACCTTACCTGAATTGATATCTGGCTATCAACCAAAAGACATATTTAATATGGACGAGTGTGGACTTTTTTATAACCTTTTTCCGGACAAAACTTATGCCTTTAAAGGTGAAAACTGTCATGGAGGGAAAAGAAGCAAAGAAAGATTAACAGTATTAGTAGGTGCTAATATGGATGGAACCGAAAAATTACCAATTTTGGTAGTTGGCAAATCTAAAAAACCAAGATGTTTCCAAAACGTTAAGTCACTTCCTTGTGAGTATGAAAGCAATAAATCGGCGTGAATGACGATTCCAATCTATGAATCATATTTAAAGAACTTAAACAACAAAATGAGGAAAGCCAAAAGAAACATTCTCATCTTTGTGGACAATTGCGCCGCACACTCGAAAAACGCTCAATATTCAAACATAAAAGTGCATTTTCTACCCCCGAACTCTACCTCCGTTTTGCAGCCGATGGATCAAGGGGTCATCAAAGTGTTTAAGCAACACTATAGAAAAAGGCTCGTGAAATGGATACTGGAAAAGCTTGAGAGCAGTGATGAATTTAAAAAAGTGAACATCTTGGAAGCAATCCATTTTCTCGTATCTTCTTGGGACTTAGTTACACCATCTGTAATTTCAAATTGTTTCCAAAAAGCTGGATTCCTGGATGGAGAATCAACAGAAGAGTACGATTTTGACATTGACAACAGTGATGATGATGATGATTGGATGACGTTGCAACGAAAAATGAAATTAAGTACATCCTTTGAGGAGTATGTTGCGATCGATGACGAAGTACTACCATGTGAAGTGCTTACCGTGAATGATATTTGTGAGGCAACAGAAGGCAGTGAAGAAATAAGTGAAAAAATAAGTGAAGATGAAGAAGATGGCATGGAAATTCCCAGCTTTACAGAAGCCATAAAAGGACTGGAAACATTTCGCCGGTTTGTCGAAACAATTGAAAATGTGCCTGAAGAGGTCTTTAAAAGCTTGCGGCAATTGGACTGTTTCCAGTTACAGATTTCTGAGCGAAAGAGAAAACAAAAAACTATGCTGGATTTTTTTCAGAAAAGCAGTGAGTAAATGTAATATCTTCAAATGGCTGATGTTTCGGTAAAGAATTTTTTCCTTATTGATGTTGTTTTAATTATGCAAAATTAATTAATAAATGCATGAATTTTAAAGCAAAACTTAAAATTATGGAAATGTATTCCATGTCTAATTTAAATATTGACAAATGATATCATCCCTAAATATCATTAAGTAAATTCATTTTCAAAAATAGAGCCTACCCGTTTAAGAAGTTTTCCCGCATAAGAAGTTTTTTTCTCTTGGTCCCTTGGAAAACTTCTTAAGCGGGTTTTACTGTATATATATATATGTGTGTGTGTGTGAACTTTAAATGAATTTTTTTATTCTACTACTTTGTAAAAAGGCAGATTGGTGGTGACCACTCGTCAACTATCTACCAAAAAATTTTTAATGGTGACGAAGAATTTCATTGCCGATCGCCACGTTGGCGACCAAAATTGTCTCCATTAATTAGATCACGGAGAAAGAATATTTGCACCACAAAATCGATGCAAATGCAAAATTTATACTAAAAAATAGCTTAATATTTTTGCTGAATACGATTCGAATTGTGTAATAATAAAAAAATAATAAGAAATATCGCAAACCGAAAACTGATGCAAAAAGATTGATATCTAATTACGGCAAAACGCTAGCACGTGGCTATCAAAAAAACATAAAAATAAGCTAAAAATACATTGTTTTCAATGTATAAAAGGCTGATGTGAGTTATTGTAAACATTTTAAGTTAAAAAAAAATGCTTTTAGCTTCGAAAATGTAAGGAATTTCTAGTTTTTTTAATTAAGTTTTTCAACTAAGTTTCAATGTTCACATCTGATATCTTACGCGGATTTTAGACGTTCGCGGATTTTGGGTCCGTGTATTTGAGAGTGTTGACTGCATATAACTAACAGATAGAATAAACAAAATTCCTAATCTATAGAATGAAAAACAGACTCCAAGATTTCACATATTTAATAAAGACGTGTGCTAAATGAAACAATGTTTTGAAATGAATTTTAGATAATACATCCTGGAAATGCACTATTAACTTATGGTGATAAATAAATGACTTGATTTAAGGAGATTATTGTTGTAATAAAGCAGCCAAGGTGTGCATAAACACCAATTTTTCTTTTCAGCCGCCTTCAAATGTAACAATTTTTATCAGTTTCGTTCTTTATTTGAATCTCTTTTGAATGTCTGGACGTATGTATATATTGTGAAAATTTAAACTTATTGAAACAAAATAAAATTAAACCTGCGATTGAGCATTCAATTTCTTAACTTTTTAAAGCTTGCACTCTTAACGAACACACAATTTTTTTCTAAACACCTTGTGATTAAATTTTAATGAAAATAAATATAAATTTCATTTATTTTCCTTCTAAGCATAAAAATGAGAAACTTCCAATTTCCAGAGCGGATGCAAAAAGATTGCATTTTTCAAAATGCAATCGAAATAAAAATCAGCAAATAAACAAATTTCTCTGAATAAAATAATTTTAGAATTGCACTTAAAACATTTCTCTGGTTATCTGAAGCAATAATTGTCAACATGATCGTACCAAATTTGGAAAACGTTTAGAAAAATAACTGGAGCACAATCACTTCCAATACTGTTTTAAAACTATTAAAGAGCATGTGTAGAACACTCGCGGACGTGCGAGAGTTGGCGACTGACACGTGCCTGTCGTAATGAAAGGGGTGAGGGAGGGGCTTTGCAAAGAATAGAGGAGATATGACATGTTGTAAGGCAAGAAGCAACCAGAGTAAGATTTTACCCTGGGGACAAAAGATTTAGCCCCCTTTGAGGAATACGTTCCATTGGGCCGATTGTGTATGGTGTGATTGAATGGAAGAAAAATACTGATAAGGAAGGTTGTTAGGGAGCTTGTTCTCAGTGGATAATGGACTTCTTAGTAATCTTTTCAGGAAAAAATAACTTCCATTCTACTCTGGTTTTACTTTTAAGAAACTTGAAAGAAAGTAATGAAAGGAAAATAGCGCGTCCTTTAGGACGCGTGAGGTTTCAAATATCTCGACCTTTTCGCGTATTACGCGTCTTTTACGCGCTGTAGCGCGTCAGCGACACCCCTGTCTTAACAGAAATTGAAGTTTTTGCCATCAGAGCATTTAATAATCATCTTCATGACGTAGGTGATTTTGTTCTAATATTATTTTCATTTAAATATTTTTTTTTTATTTTTTTTTATTTTTTAATTTTTAGCATTTCTGGAAGCAAATTACATAATCAAAGTTATTGCATTTATTGCTTTTTAGCATTAAAAAGAAAAAAGAGAGGTCTATCCTGTATTACTGTAAAATTTGTTGAGTGTTGATATGAGTACTTTAATACCAAAATTGCATTTTTTAAGGTATGTTCATGATGGTTCTGAATCTTTCAAGGATGGCTTCAAAGTAGGCGTTAATGATGGTCTTCATTTTGTGTCAGGGATTGTAAGAGTCTCCATTGAGCCAGTAGATGATGAAAAACCTGTTTGGAAGAAAGATTTGGTGCCAAGAATTTCTGTAAATGAAGGTGGAAAAGTTCTTCTCACACCTCAGGTACTGTTTGCTAAATTTTATTTTCTTTAAATGTGGCTTGGCAAAACAATATTCAGCATTATTGTTGTTATTGTTATTATTAATATTGTTTAGTTCAAGAGTGAAGTTTGAACCACATTCAACTTACGTTTACAGATGTACAGTGACTTGTTTCTTAAGAACCAATTTTGGAGCTTCGAGATATCTAAAATGTGGTGCTTGGGCACACTATGTGAATATAACATGTAAAATATTAGCCTTTATTTATTTATTTAAGTTTTTCTTTTGATAAACTTAGTGTATTTTTGTACTTCATTTTTGGAGTGTTACATATTAAATAATTTTAATATCCCAATCAAATAAGAGTAAAAAAAACATGTTTAATTTGCAGTCACTCAATTTCCAATACATTAGTGTGCTATGCTGAAACATCATTTCTTTTATGTTTCTCTTTCAATGGCTCCACACATTATGTGGAAATTGAGGAAAATGATAAGTATTTGTAAATAAAAGTTGTCTTTTTATTTACATGCTTTGACAGTAGAAGTACAAGCTTGTCTGTCTTCTGATCAGTTAGGGTAAATGTGACCAATGCTTCAAAATGACAAAGAATATTCATGTAAATAAAATTTGTCATAAAATAGCAAGTGTAATGTGCAAAATTGATGTGTTTGCGATTGAAGATACACTCTAATATCTTAATTTAAAATCATTAAAACAATTATTGGCTGCTACTTTGCGTCAATATTTGTCTTACCCGATCTGATTTAACTGGCTTCAAAAATTTTTTTTTTCTGCTATTCTGCAAGTCTAGTTATAATGAAGGGTTACAAAATAGATCATAAATTGTTATTCAAGAGGTTACTTTTTAAATATAGAAATAATTTTTCTTTTGTAAAGGTCAATATTTTACACGTCATATTCATACTGTGTGCTCAGTCACCAACTTCTAGATATCTCAAAGTCTCTCTGGACTGGTTCTTGAGAAAGCAATTCACTAAGTCTGTAGGCCAAAGCCAAAGGTAGTATCGTATTTCTAAACCTGCCATCACTTGAATTATAATGGTTGCTTACAGTAACGTTTAAGTTTTGATTAACCACATATTAGAATAGGTGAAAAACATAAAATTTCCTGAATTTTTTTCCCAGCTGTGAGAAAAAGTTGCAAACTTCCATCCATACTAAGTGTGAAGCATCTTAAAATTTGAGTTCATACAAGTATTTTCTGTCTCCTCAATTGTTTTGAGATTTTAAATATTGAACTGAAAATGCTTTGAAGTATGAAAGTTATTAATAAAATTCATGTAGATTTGTTTGCAATAGTAAAAGATATTAGCTGGTGATTTTTTATCTAAAACTCTAAAATTCTATACATTTGTTATTTTTTTGCAAATAATTCCTTTTAAGTTATGCCACAAATTGATCTGCAAAATCTGAAAATATAAAGCCTTTTTAATTCAGTATTTGAATATTTTGGCCTTTTGAGGCAACAGAATATATTGATTCCAAGTTTTATATTTTCCACTATTTGTAAGGATGGGAATTCACAGCTGTTCTGTGCTACCAATCTAAGGAATTTGATTCTTAAGGCTGTCTTTTTACGTATAAATGTATGTGTGTCTATGTATATATATTCGTTAATAATTTAAAAAGTCATAAAATTGGAAGTAGGTGGCATATTGTGGTGCAGCTGGTAAACAAAGTTGTTTTTATAAAGAGTATTTTCTTTTGCTGAAATAAAGAGTTGTTAAATTTTTGTTGATGAAGGATGAGAAAATCTTAGAGTCTCCAGCAAAAAATACCCTGTTTATTAGTATTCAGACAATTGTTTGTTTACAAACAGCATTAGAGTAATTCAATGTGTTAGCCGTCACCACAAATCGATGTTGGCCATCGCTTTGCAAACGCATGACAACGCCAATTATTGCAGAATGTAACAAAAAGATACCAAACTCTAACATATGTTGTATATCTGGGCTCCTTAGTAGGCACACAAGTTTTCCTTCTCCCAATTCCTAGTGATGAGTATCGACTTCCAATGCAATGAAAAATAAGTCTTATCTATCCACAAGAAATTGAGAAGCTTCATTGATTTTGGACAACGCTCTATTTGGGAATGCCTCCTGCTTAGTTGAACCATTTAGTTTGAGCTTGTGCCTTGATTGTAACTTGTATTTAATTCTTTAGATTCTGGGAAATGCTTTATGATTGTTTTTTGCCAAAACAAGAAGGAACACATGCATTCTATTCATTTTGCAATCTTTCTCAAAAATATAACTTTTCTCTCATTTAAACTATTTATCAAGTTTTGTTACAAAGTAATAAATAAAATTTGTTTTTATTTCCATGACAATTTCATTTTGAAAATAAAACTTCATTTGAAAATATAAAGGCAAGCATATACTTAATCATCTAAATCATCTAAACAATCATTAATAAAGCAGGTAGAAGCAGCTCTTAATTAGTCATCAGTTAAGAAAACATTATTTTCTTTTGAAAAAAGTTTTTTTTTTTTAAATTTTAAAATGAAAAAAAAAAAAAAAAAAAAACGACCATAGTAATGATTACTTAAAAAAAATTACTTTTTATTTTAAATATGGTATTCTCTTATGATCAACAAATTGAAGTACACTTCAGAGAAGGATGCCGTTAATTTCTTGCACAGTAAAACAGACATAAATAATGTGCGGGCAAAAAAAAGTTTTTTCTTGTTTGATCAATCACATATATTGCTTATAGAAATAAACAGTGTCATATCTGCAAAAAATCGTTTTTTTGTTTTTATATCAAAATGTTCAGATTTTTGCGCTCTTTATATTGGGAATACTGCTGTGAGAAAATGTTCAAAAATTAAGGCTGGAGGCCAAATTAATTTTTTTGGTGCAGTACTGTAATAGCTACTTTTTATAGTTATTTTTATTTTTTTTTACATCATTAACATCTATCATGTGAGAGAAAACTAGAACAATAACTATTTTCTGAACAAAATCGATTATAATAATCATTGAAACAAATAAGGCAATTAAATAAAACAAATTGTAAAACGTTCAAACGCCTCTCTTGAAAAATGTCCCTTTTGTAGATATGACACTGTTCATTTCTATAAGCGATATGTTCCACTGCCATAGTTGTGAAACATATGTGCCCTTTGATTAAATTTGCATTGTTTAACTGGGAATTTTTTTAAGTTTAAGAACCTTTTGCATCACTTGCACCAAAAAAAAAAAAAAAAACTTTCATTATTATGTGTAGTTTTTTCTGCCATGAGAGCTGGAAATGTAACAAATGTCAAATACATGGCTGACCTATTTATTAAGTGCTTACCTTTGTTATCATTGTTAATAGCTGTTTCCATTTACTAACTTTTTTTGCACTTATTTAACCCTCTTGCTGCTCAATTTTGAATTTGCTTCAAAATATGCATACATATCTTTTAGTTACATATTTGAAATCTACAGATATTTTGAAGTTTAAATTAGTAATATATTTTTGCAACAAAGATTTTTTTATTACTATTTAGGTTCATAGACACAGTTGTTCTGAAACATCAATTTTAGGCATAATATCCGAAAACTTTATGCAACTAATGCCATCTTTTTAATAAAACCGTAATTACAGTCTGAATACTTAAGAAATCGCATTACTGATGTTAAAACAATGAAATAGTGAGATAAAATTTTAAATACATGTAAAAAGCTTATGCTCGTTAAAATCATGGTATGAGCAATTTTTGCTACATTTTCAAGTTGCATGCAGAAATCAAGTGATAAGCGGTTAAGGGTTGATTGTATATATGCTTGCTAAACTTAATTTCATCAGCTTATCTATTAATTGATCTTGTTTGTTCAATCCACCCTCAAATATGCAATGGTAATTTACTTATTTCGTAAAAAGTCTTGAATTTTAAATTAGTTCATTGTCTGGTTTTCAAAAAATTGACAGCAGGGCAAAACTAATGCTACACTAATTTGTGATATTAGGGTGAGTAGAAAAACGTGTGTTCCCAAATCTTCAAAGATCACATTTATAAGGGTTTTGCTCTGCTAGAAAAAATTGGATGTTACTCTAATTTTTAAGTTTGATACTCTGATCCTATATATTGAGGTTTTCAAGCAGTTTCTAGCTTGATTGAACCACTAGTAGAAGTTTTAAGAATCGTTTTTTAATGCTATTGCTCAGGGTCGCACTTTTTCCACTTGGCGGGTTAAGTGTGTACCCAATGTTGTTTTTGTTTAACAGTTATATTTATAGTGATGAGCTTCAGAATATTTTTCCCCTTTAGAAGTCCAATATCCTTTTAAAAATTTCCTATTATTGGAAGTGCAATAATATGTAACTGTTAAAAGTTGTCAAATGCTGAGATTAACCCCATATATACTTGTGTATGAGTTGAAGCATTTTTGACAAGATTTGAAAATGGGGAAAAAGGGGGGGGGGGATTGACTTATACATTTGTTAGTGAAGAGAAAAAATACCAATGTGTCAGTGTTCAAGATTTTAAAAATGGAAATTCTATCTATAGTCTGAAATTAAAGTCTAAGTCTGTCCCTAAAGTCTGAAATTTCTTTTATTGTTATTATTTGAAAACTGAAATTTATCGTTGAGACTTATCAAAATAGGTTATTTCTTAGAATCAGAATATTTATACAACTTGGTTATTTGAGAATCCAGTAATGGTTACTTCATCAGTTTTGAAGATCTCAAGCTCATCAGTGATGATACATCAAAATTGGGGGGGGGGGGGGGGGGATCACATGTTTCAAGAAAGAGGAATCTTTGGGAAAATGTGACTTATGCACAAAAATGTAATTTTATTATATATCTTAAATCAAAGTTATTTTTTCCTTTTCTTTTTTTTTTGAATGGGATTTAATACTCTGGTTTAAATTCATATATTTTAATGGTGTATAATATGCCCTATAAGCAGAATATTGGTCTTAAGGTGCTGAGAATAACTAACTTGCAATTAAAAAAAGGGCATGGTGTTGTGACTTATTTTTAAACTCTGATCTTTTTAGGAGATGTGTAAATGGGTTTCGGTTTAATTACTCCCTCATTGAGGTTTATTAAAGAAACTTTTATGTTTTCCTCATCTGATAGTGAAACGTCTTCTATCTGTGCTGTATCATGACAAATGAAAATTTCAAATCCTATTTTACATTTTGCCAATAATCTCATGATAATAAATCACATGTTTCAATAAGGGGGAAAATCACACTTTAACTGAATTGTACTCAGTTGTTTTTTGGTATTCCAGTACTTTAAGTGTCAATAGGCATCTGAATGACAGAATAAGTAAGGTCATTCAGGCTAACTTTGAACCATGTTATATCTTTTAGTATATTTGACTGAAAAAGAAACTAGAAAATCTAGTGCTGCACTCAGATAAATAGGTTATAAAATCAGTTTTCTATTCTTAATTTTCAAAATAAGTCAAATGTACTAAAAAATATGACGTAGTTTAAAGTTAACCTCCATGGTTTAAAATTACCCTGAATGACAGTAATTAAAAATAGATTGGAGAATTTAAAAAAAAAGTTTTTTTAGCATTACATTACAATGATAGATAACTGTAAAATAGTCATGTATCATTGAAATCATAATTATAAATCATTTTAAACTTTCTTTGTAATTAACTAATTCAAGAAAAACTATCTTATTTTTATATGTTTTAGTTAGAGCATATATAATTGCATTATGTTTTCATTAAAACATATAGATTCCTATTTTATAGAAATCTAAATGCTTTTAACTAGATTTTGTAGTACTTTCAGTTATTTTAGGTATTTTTATAAATAAATAAATTTTGAAATGTGAATTGCATGTCAAAATTAAGTTAGAATAGTTTTAAAATTGGAACTTGTTTCACACTTCTGTAATAAATGTTCTTTTTCATTTCAGTTTCCTATGAAATTGTTGTATCATCTAGGGAAGGAACATTTATTACAGAAGTAAGTCTTTTTTTGTTTTATTGTATTTCTCATGTTTTAAATTATTTTTGATCTCTTATTTAAACTTTTATTTTTATTTTTTAGATTTTAGCTGCTACAGATATTGATACTGATGACTCTTCATTATTTTTTATTTTGACTGAAGCGCCATTATTTGGGAGCATTGTTCTTGAAAAGCATAAAGTTAATCGCTTCACTCAAAGCAACGTATTAGTAGGAGAAGTATGTACATTTTCATGTTAGGATGAAAAGTGCAAAAAAATTTCTTAATGCTAGTATGGATTTCAATTTTTTCCATTCTGCTGATACATTTTGTTGATTGAGGATTTGTTGTTATACTTAGCTAAAACTACTATAGCATGTTTTTAAACTAGTTTTCTTGGGTTCATTTCTTGTACTGTAAAGTTGATTTAGATTTCATTTGACTTCCTTTTTAAATAATTAAAATACACAACACGAAAGAAAGAAAGGAACTTTGGTTAGAAAGTGTTTGAAAGAATGTTTTTTCATCTTTGATGTGTTTGAAAATGCCTGGTGGCAGGCTGAATCAGAACTACCCTGATGGATGCATAAAAAAAAAAATCAGTTACTGATTTTGATTGTATTTTGAATTGCTTTTAAAGTTTTTTGTTTGCCAATTATCTTACTATTGGCACAGATATTTACAATAAATATTAAAAAATGATTAAAGTATTATTGCAAAGTACTCTAATTCAAAATTATTACTGTATCTCTAGAAAAATGAATACTTTTTAATAATGGTTTATGTTTTATTCAGTAATAATTTGGTCTTAATTACCTGTCAAATCCACCACTGTGTATGACCCATACCACCATACCCTTACTATTGGGGACACAGTTTTGGAGGGGGGGGGGGGGCTTCTTTATTGAAAATTTGACTTGATTTCAGCTTGACTAATACGTTTAACATTTCCAAATTCGTTTCCTATAACTCCTTTGACTTTAAAAGAAGATTGAATTTGTTTATATATAGCCAGTGGACCAGTGGTTTACCTTGCAACTTGCTTCTAGCCCCCTGAAGTTCCAAGTTGCTACAAGGTACACCTTTAAACCTCTGTTTTCCTTTACATAGGGATAAAGCAGAAGAGCAGCTTTATTGTACTCATAAATAAGCCAGCATTTGGGCCAATATAGCTATCTTCTTTCTCAGATTTGATTAAGAATATCTTTTTTGCAGTTTTGTAGTATTAAGGAATTTTTGTTTTGTTTTGTGTGTGTTTTGAAAAACAAAGTCATTCAAATAATGATACTTTAGTGTATTTATTGAAATAATAAAAAATATGCTGTATTTAATTTTACTTTAGGTTGCATACATGCATAATGGTCAAGAAATTGGTCCAAGTCCAAAGGAAGATGCTTTGACATTCATTGTCACTGATAAATTATTTCCACGCTCAATATCACATGATAGTCATCGAGTTTTTGTAACAATACTACCTCAAAATGATAGACCTCCTAGATTATATTTTAAACGAGCCATCCTTGTTGAAGAGGGTCACAAGTCAGTAATTACAGATGAAAATCTCTCCGCAACAGACGATGATACTTTTGCCTCTGAATTATTAATTGTTATAACAAAGCAACCTGAATATGGATATTTAGAGAATTCAAGACCCACTCCTGGATATGAACAAAATGACGGGAAAAAAATTAATGCATTTCCTTTGCAAGATGTAAAGAATGGATTTATTACTTTTGTACAGTTTAACCACAGGTAAATTATTTTCATTTTGTATTTAAAAGGCTCACTTAGGAAATGGATTTTCATATAATTATACTTTGTGTTTTTTGTTTATTCCTAAGGTATATCCTATGTAGGTTTAAAGCTCTAGTTTTAGTTTAGTGTTTAACAGTAAAAATTAAAATATTTTAACAATTTCAATGAATGGAAAAGGTAAAATCAAATGTAAGTACCACATTATGTTTAATTCTCTGTTAATTATTAATTTTTAGAAGTAACTTTTTTTCGAGAGATATTTTAGTGTAAAAACAGATGTACTCATTTGTTTGTGGCATCCAGTAATTGTGAGGATGAAGAAACTTGTAGTAACTTTTCATTTACACAAAAAGGCAATTGTAAACTTAAATCTCAGAATTTAAATAGTAGTTAATATATTTCAGTGCAAGTTTTTTAAAAAAAGGAATAATGCATAGAATATAACTTTACATTGAAGTTGTGAGAACTGAATTCATTTGAAGCAGTAAGATAGTTATTTGGGTATTAGTAATTATATTTGGTATAGCAATTTTAAAAACAAAAAAGAGAAATAAAATAGATTGTTTAAATTTTTTGTAACATTTAATGTATGTACAAACAATTACTTGCAGTATAGTTGAATTTTATTAAATTTATTATTTACACATAAATTAAATCTTTTATTTTACTAAAATGTATTGAATTAAAGTGCATTATTTCATGTGTTCTTCATTGAACAATATCTTTTAAAATTTCTTATCACAGTCAAAAATTTATAACAGAAAAAGTAGGCATCAATGATTCATTGTGTTTCTACAAGGTACAAAAATTCACATTATAACAATTGCATCTTAGAATAAGAAATAATGGTAACATTATATGTACTTACTTAAAACAATTACAAAACAGAAAAGTTAACATTGATGAATCTATATATATATATATTTCACTTAACGTGGACCAGTTACTATTACATTTTGCGGTACAATACGGTACTGACATCATGCAAAAACCGAGCTGTGGCATAACAATATTTACAAAATTGTTTAGTGATTACCATAAAGAAAGAAAATAATATTTGTATTTATTGTTTTAACTTACGGGGCTTTAACAAATTTATTTCTATATTTTAAAAAGTGTTTCCATTCATAACTAAATTTTTAATTTCCGATTCTTTGGAGTGGCAACACTTTAATTTGTTTATATTGCGCATGTTTATATCTAGCGATCTTTACTGAAGCCTTTCGAAATATAAAGCATTTTTTACAATTTTAAAATGGTTAATTTCCGACTAATTTCCGTTAAAATTGCGACTGTGAAAATGAATTCTTTATTAAAATCGATTTCGCACAAGCGAAGTTGTTATATACAAGTATGAAATTTGTGCATTTCTACATGTAAACACCATTTTTTTTTTTTTTTTTTTTTTTGAAGTAGACATTTTAAAAGAAAATAAAATTTTATGAACATGTTTAAGATCGGAAATTTGCAGTTTTCAAAAACGTTATTTCGCGATTTTTTCCTGAAAAGGGTTCGTTTTTGCGATTAGAATTTTTATTAATTGTTGCTTTAATTCAGAGTTAATATCAAATTTTGCTGTTTTTTATTTCTTGTAGTTTTATTATATTTATTTCTTTAAATGAGCTCTAATTTTCGAGCAATATAGAATATTCGCAAAATAGGAATTCGGCTTTTCTCGCATTTTCCCGATAGCCGGATCTTTTACTGCAATTTTAAGTCTTTAGTAAGTGGCTAAGGAATATAAAATCATATTAGAATTTGACGGAATTCTTTTCTTCTATTTAATTAAAGAGGTTAAAATAATATCAGGAAAACTTTAGATTTTTCAATGTTTGCCTCGAATGTAAACAGACTCCAACTTTGTTTCTTGTGCTAAATTCCGCGACTTGTTATATAGGCGAGTATATACGATAATAAAAAATGACATAAATGAGCAAAATGGTAATAAAAACTTCTTAAATGGTAAAAGCAAATCATATGGGCCCTGATGCTGCTTACAAAATTTTTTGAATGAGAACTCAAAATCCAGAAAATTCCAAAATTTAGAAAGATCGCGGCACCGAACGTTTCGAATTTGAGGTCCCATACTGTATTTGAATCATTTAATAAATGTCATTTTCAAACCCTGTCCCCCCTCTCTCGTTTTGACTTGTGAATGCTATTGATTTTTATCTTTTAAATTAGTTCTTTTCTTTTAATATTTCTTAATTTAGAAGTATTTATTTACTGTTTTCTACTTATTTTGAAGTATTATTACCATTTGTTATTGTAATTTGGGTTCGATAAACCTCCAATATCGGCATCTTTTAGCGATCCAAAATACCGGGAAATTCAGTTATCCGGGATAGCGATGGTATCCCGGATTCATATTATCCGTGCCGGATAAGAGGTTCTGTACCGTATTAGGTAATATTAGGAAAATAGATAATTCATTTTAATAACATCAACCATCACATCAGTATTGCTTACTATTACTTTTATTTTTATTATTATTGAAAATATTGATATTTGAAATTTTGCTTCATATATTAAATGTGTCTCGTGTATCAAATTAACAATGCTTCTTGTGGCAACTCCGCCACTTCCCTATTTGTAGTACAGTAGAGCCTCGGTTATCCGAGCCCGACTAACCAAGTTTCGGGTTAACCGAGGTACATTTGCACTTGAATTTTTTTTTTTTGGCGGCCGATGGCGCCGTCACCAGCTACGACAATTGCGTAAAACGGCAGCAAAGAAGTGAGCGAGAACAGAAAACAATATGTATGTATAAACTTCTTCAAGAAACAATTTTAACTGAACATGTACTCTACTGGTGTGTGCATGTAAAATTAGTTATTTGTATGTATGTAACGTCATTTTTTTATTTCATAAAATGTACCCATAAGTATCTTTTTTTACATCTTTGACGACATTTTCATTAATTTCAACCTATGTTTCCCTCCCGATTTGGACAGACTCCGTGTTATCCGAGCTTTCGAATGTCCAAGGTAACCTCAGTCCACATTACCGCGGATAATCGAGGCTCTATTGTTCCTATTATTATTGTTATTTTAATTTTAATTTTTCTTTTGTAGCAATGTAGAGCCTGAATCAGATGGATTTGAAGTTTTTGTGACTGATGGAGTTCACAATTCAACTTCTGTGCTTGTGTTTGTTAGTATTGTCTTACTGAATGATGAACTGCCAATATTTTTTATTTCAAATATAACGCTTGATGAAGGAGGTTCATTTGTTATGAATAACAGTTCTGTTGTTGCTACAGATAGAGATTTTCCTGGAGACATATTAATAATTACTGTTAAAGCAAAACCACATTATGGAACATTGACTCACTTTGTTCAAGCAGTGAACAATGGGCCTCTACTTGAAATTCCTTTCACTCAGCTATCATTTGAAAATTTTGAAAGTATCGTATATCGACATGATGGATCAGAAAATTTTAAAGATTCTTTTGCATTGATTTTAAGTGATGGTTTACACAATGTTCTGAAGACTTGTTTTATTGAGATCAATCCTGTGAATGATGAAGCACCTTTCATAGTAAAAAATATGCCTGCAAAGAATGTTGAACTGCTAGGAAGTTTTATATTATCTAATGCTGTTCTATTAGCAGATGATATAGATACTACATCTGCCGACTTGTTTTTTAAAATAACAGAGCCTCCTACTCAAGGCATTTTGGAGCAAAAAAATGAAAAAGGATATTGGGTTATGTTAGACCCTTTGGAGTTTTCACAAGAAGAAATCAATTTAAATCTTATAAGGTAATTACAATTTTGATGTTAACATTATAACACTTTATTTTACATTGATAACACTTTATTTTACATGGATTTATTTTACATTGGGTTTAAATGAAGTATAGTATACAGCTAGTAACTATTTTTACAAAATTAATAATTCAGTAAAATTAGTCTTAACCACTTAACCCTGGAGGTCTGACGAATTGAATGTGCCTTAAAACGGGGAGAGAAAAATGTAGGCATAGCTTGTTTTTTCTGCAGTGTTCTTCTTTCCCCCTTGTCGGAGAATGAAAGACTTCACAGTTGCCATTCAAAACGACTGTTGAATATACAGAGGCGTGACGATGTCCATTGATGACCGTCGAAAGCTATCTCCCCCGAATTTGCTAGCTGAAAACTAAACCAGTTTCATCATCAGTGCACCTGTTCTGGACGACTTTCATTTCCTAAAGGGACTGAAGATAGTTTAAAGTTGAACTTTTAGGAAAAAAGAGTTTTTCGTTTCCTGCATTGTTTTATGTGCACGTATTTCATTTTTTTATGTCTGATGAGTAAATTTGTGCATAACAAATAGGTCATTACACACATATCACTTTTGTAAATGTTGAAATCAGCGTTTAAATTTTGTATAAAATTCACCAAAATCTTCTTTTGTTCTTTTGAAAAGCGATGATTGAATTACAACAACAATAAAAAATAAATAAATAAATAAATAAATAAAATAAAATAAATAAATAATTTCCACTCCTACCAAAAGAGATCCCCCCCCCCCCCCCCCGCATTTTAAAGGCCAAGTGGCGCCTATGCATCAATGTCTTACTGTGATCTGTCAATTATATTTATTATTGCCCGAATCCTAAAATTTAAAAAATGTATGAAGATAACTTGGTTCCAAGATGATTTGGCTGGTCCTCTTAAATGCTTACATGTTTCTAAGTAATTTTTTTTTAAAAATTCCTAATCTACTTATGTTATTTCATTTTCGTAAAGCGTTCATGACACAGCTAATTCACTGATGAGTTTGTGGGATTGTTTTTAGTATTCAAATCTGTAAACTGCTCTTTGCACACAAGAAAAATTTGCCTACAAATAAACACAGCCTACAAGAAAATTAGTATAAATATGCAAAAAAAAAAAAGAAAAAGAAAAAAAAAGATCAGGTCCCAGCAATTGCTAGTGTTGTTTCTGGTGGTCAGACTGCTTTTACCTCTATCCGCTAGCTACTAATCAGTACCGAAACTGGGAGTTTTCTGTGGCAGGGCAAAACTTAAAAATGCCGCCCCAACCTCCCTCCAATTATTGCTCATCTTTCATAAATTTTAATGCGTTGGCCCAGCTTTTTGAAGAGTTTTCACTTGGGGGACACTGATAAAACCATAAACCGTTCGTTAATGTGCCACGTCATGGCCTTTTCAGCTCAAAATTAGGGGGGTAGAGCCATATGAAGGGTCCCCCCTTAACTGACGAAATTCTGACAATTGAAGGCGGGCCGGGGGTTTCTCTCCCGGGAAAACTTTTAAAACTATATGCAAGCTGGTGCATTTTGAGACCTCAGGAGACACATTTGGGATTGCAAATATATTGGGGGAAAAAAAGCAAACAAAAAATTTCAAAATATGAAAAAGCATTTAAATTTTAAAAGTTTGTTCTCATAAAAATACAAAACAAAACTAGCATTTTTTTTCAGCCAGGGGTCAATACCTCTCCTCTCCCCCTTCTTACTAGAGCCACTTCTTACCAACGCCCCTATCGAAGAGCCACATGGCTCCTTTCTCAAATGACACTTACAAACTCCCCCCCACCCCTTCCCAAAAGTATGTTTTGAAAACTTTTAATAGAAAAACTACTGTATTGTTTGAGCATGGCATGATTTATATTTCACTATCACAAGCTCCTTCCCCCCCCCCCCCCTTCCCGAAAGAGAATGCTTTGAAAATAAGTAAAAGAAAAACTGTTGTATTGTTTGGCATAGCGTGATTTATATTTCACTATTACAAGAGGGAAAACAATTGAAATTTTAATTTAATTTTTTTGATTTTGACTTTGTAAAATTTGCCATCCCGTGAAACTGCTTATCCATCAGCCCTTGCATGCCACAGGAGCCGGGGGGACTGATCAACAACGCAACGTATTCAGTATACTTCAATTTTAATTTCGACAATTTATACAAATAGATAATTTTCTTAATCGGTTTTAACCATTAGCAAAATAGCCGATCAATGATTAAATCGGAGCGCCGAACAAGGACTTTTATTCTCTCTTTCCAAAAGTTCCCCAGATCCAGCACTGCTACTAGTGATTTTGAATGTTCGTTATAGGAATAATGAAAAAGAGAAATTGTTTATTAATTTATTTTCTCATGCTTATGCGAAATCAATTAGCTCAGAACGTTGGAAAACCATACCTACCATCTAACCGCTTGTATTACATATTCTGTGCTATTTTACATCGGGTTAAATGCTGCGTATCATGCGTAAAAGAACCAGCACGTTATTATTATTATTTTATTTCTCCCTCCACCTTTCATCATTGGATCATTGCCCTCTCCCCCCCATGCGTGAAAAAACATAAATTGAACCGTTTTCATAAAAAATGAGGTGGTCCCTGCCGAAATTATGAAACGGAAAAATATCGTTCGTACTCTGAACATTATTTCTGATCAATAAAGGATTCTACTACAGCAAACACAAAAGCACTACAGCGTTCTATAAAAATGCATTACAACAATTATAAGCATCAAGGATATTGTCAAAATTCATCAAAGACTGTCTTTAGTTTTTCTGGTAGAGGAAAATAACAAAACATTTTCTACAGCTAACTCAGTTTTTACAAATTCTAAAGAACTGTAAAGATATTAAAACAAGTATAAAACAAACCACTCATATTTATATGATGCCCGAAATCGGTTCATTTTTCAATTTCAATTTTTAAGGCATTTTTATTTCAGATACCGTCATACAGTTCTGAACCTAAACATTTGTAAAAGTATGCTTGAGACTGATTTTTCTTCAGTTTCTGTGGGAAATAAATCGCCCCCCTTCGAGACCCACAGTACTGCACAGAACGTCATGTCAGTGTCAGCTAAACAAATTTGCGAACATGTGACCTTTGAATGAAGGTCAAATTCTTGCAAAATTTGGATTTCTTTATAGCTTATCAATACAAATGAAACTGAATTTCTAAATGGAAAACATAAGTTATTTTTTGTGGGACATATTTTATGGGATCGGGAGCCTTTAGTATTAGAAAAATATTAAGTTGACTCAAATTACCTAATTAACGAAAAAACAAGACGACAAAAAGAATTAAATATAGGCAAATTTTTAAGATCACGCAATGTATTTGTTGTCTTATTGTAAATCAAGTGTCTCCTACATATTTCTTAGAATTTAAAAATTAAGAGCTTATTGTAAATAATAATCTATGTATTTATTCTTCCTTTCTTTCTTTTTTTTTCAAAAATAAAAAAAGGAATTGTTGCATTCGTGACAACTCGTGTTTTTTTTTTTGGGGGGGTTGCTCTAAATACGTTATACATGAAATCAAACGAAAATTTGCAGACTTTGCTGTATCTCTTGCCAGTGATGCAAGAACAACCATATCTTTCACGAGCAAAAAAACAAACTTCATCCCTTTTAATGTTATTATATACGGAATTAATTGCTGTATTCCACCCAACTCTGAGCAGAAAAACGTAAATTGAGTCGGCCAACTTGAATTTCCAACAGTGTAAACGCGACGAAATACAGAATCGTAAGTTGCGTAAATGAATTTGTTGGCATGATAATAATAATCACAATAATAAAAGATATTCTAAACGACTGTCAGGTGTTATGTTGCAGAATTCCCACTTGTGAATGAAGCACTGTCGCGTTCAGAAAAAAATCTAGCCCGCCATTTTCTCCAGACAGCATAATTTGAAAAATTTTCCCCAGGCAGCATAATTTAGCAATGGGTGATCTATGAAATTTGAACAATTTTCTGGATAATACGCACATAAAGCTACCCAATACTTTTTGTTTAAAACAAATTAGGCACACATAGCGATTAAAAACTTTTGAAGTGTCTTTATTTTTTTTAGTCCTCAGCTTTTGGTATTGTATGCAGAAGAAAGACACTGCTCTCCCGGAAAAGTGTGCAATTTAGAACTCGGGAAAGCTCATGCAATCTGAAAAAAAAATTTAATGAAACAATTTTGAATTACTACTTTACGCATTTAACTATTTTGAAGAAAGCATTTAGTCAGCACCCAAATCCATGAGAAGTGAATTGATTTTCCTATACGTAAGTAATGCATTTTATAGAAATAAAATGTTATAAGGAATAATGATAAACTTAAGTGCCCCGAACTGATAGTTTTGGGAGGGGGAGGGGGAAATTTTTTCATTGGCCAAATGAAACTTTGAATCTTACCAAGACATATAATGCGAGCACAGTTCAAACTTAATTAAAAACGATATACTGCAAATTAATAATGTTTGCGAATTAATTCATTGTATACATAAAATAAAATATAATGCCTTGACTACTGTTATGTAGTGGTCAGTCGTCAATATGCAATAAGTATAGATTTGAAAAGGAAAAAAACCCGTATGTATTACCAAATTTTTAAATTTACCGAATAATCAGTCAAAACTTGCTGAACAAGACATATTTTTAGGCTATGGCCTGCCATGACCTCTCATCGGAGCCCTTGACCAAGTAAAACACTTTTCGCTTAGTTGAAATTTAAATTTTAAAGAACTTAGGGTAATTTTTATTGGAAACCAATTTCTAAACGCGCATATGGAACTACAGTGTGTCATCGAATTTATGGCGTAGATGAAATCATTCTCAAAATTGCATTATGACTTGGAACTTGATGAAAATTTTGTTGCTTATGAGTTCGCGAGCAAGGTATTAAGTAATAATGATTATTATTATTATTACTACTATAATAAACGGCGCATCATAACTGACGTATTTCTCGATGAATGTTCTTACATTTTCAGTGACCCAGATACAAAAATGTATTCTTTTACTATTTTTGATTTTCAAAGTAAGCTGTAAGCATACATTGTACATGCAAACATCCAAAATCAGGTCAAAACCACTTTGAATAGAATATATGTGGCGAAGTGCTATATTAGCTACACACGTGCTTGAATCATAGCGGTTGAACGAAGGAGAATGGGAGAAGGTATTTAATTCCCAGTGGAGTACTACCAACCTACCTCTTCTTTCAGCTAAGCATTTCTTCCTTTTAACCCAAAGAACCAAAGAAAAGGGTCAAACCAGTTGACCTTGAAACTCGAAACTGGTGTTCTTTTCTTTCATATGTTTCTTGTTTCTACAGTTCAATCAATGATTTTTTTATTTTTATTTTTTCTGAATCTAATATCAGAATTTTGGAAAATGAGGAATAACGAAGCAAATACTTTTGGCCCAACCCAATGGGATGTACTCATAGGTTTTATTAATATCTTATCTTTGTCAGAAATTTGAAGTATATGAATAATATTTGGCTGCTGGAAAATTTTAATATTTCATACAACAATAACAATACTTATAAAAACTTTAATTTTTGTCATTGTAAGACCAATACAAAATTGGAAACTTTTATGGGATACATATTTTACTAGAGATTTGGTATATAACAACATTCCTTTTATCATCAAAAGCCAATTTAGCTGCTTATTACAATGGCATAATATTTTGTACACATTCTGCCAAGGCCGTAGCCAGAAATTTTTTTCGGGAGGGGGGGTTGGGCTGACTTTGAAACACTAGTGTTGAGGAACGTTTCAGGGAGGAATATATGCTACATTGCGAAATTTTTCGGGATTTCGGGGGGGGGGGGGCGTCGCCCCCCCCCCCCTCTGGGTACAGCCTTGCATTCTGCTGCTCAAATATTCCAAAGTTTTCATCATCGTGGTGTGAAAGGCTAAAATCTATAAGGATTTTTGTATATAAAAATCATGATTCTTTTCTTTTTTTTTTGTCACTCAAATATTCATATGTTCAACGGTAATTTTTATTGAGTAAATGAAACGTAAGCGGTCGATTTTGTACTTTACACAAATGGCATTTTTTTATATACGTGTTTTTTTTCTAAGGATTATCAACATTTTATTTTTGTATTTATGCTCAAATTTAACTAATAAATTAAAAAATTAAACTTTATATAGCTTGAAAAGGACTGTTTCTTCATAATTATTTTTCAATTGATGAATAAGCTCTTATAAAATAATAGGAAGCTAAAAATTGAGTATAATATAATAATAAATTTGATGCAGTCAAAAGTGATTAATTTGCTGAATTTTAGTCACACTGCTTGGTACGTATTAAAATCATAATATAAAACCATAAATCTTTTTCGTATATAAAGCTGCGTCGCTTATAACGACACCAGAAGTCCGTGGTGTTTATGACATTACAAACCATGTGAAGTTATAAGCAAGGCCGATTTTCAGCACTTTCAAATTAAATTAAATACCATACTATAATAACAATATTTTACAACTATGAAGTACAAGTTTTTTTATGCTATAAAAATGCTTCATGTCAATTTTATAGCAATAATAGTAGCGACCCCCTCTATTTTTTGGTATTGTTATTCTTTTTTCCTTCAGTTTTCGAAAAAGCTGAGTTACTATTTTAAAACCTTGTGTTTGAACCTTTAGTAATAGCGTATTAACACGCTGTCAGGGTCTTCGTCTGCTTCTTCGAGTTCGCGACCATGTTTTACTTCGTGATTCATACACTTTGATCAACCAATACATTTCAAGTTTTAAGTAGCTGATATCTAAGAAACGGACAGTAGATGTTATAGATTGAGGGCAAAATCCACCTATTCTAGTTGCAGTTATTGGGAGCGGAATAAACGTGATAATTTAAGCATTGTTTTTTAAAGTTTTTTTTTTGTCAAAAGGAGCATGTTATAAATGATGTGAACTTAACAATGGTGTGGTTATAAACGAGTTCATTGTATAAAATCTATGCCAAAAATTAAAGTATAAAACCACAAAGTTTTTAAAAACACAGATAGAAAAATTACATTGAGTAGAAAAGGAAAGCCGAAACCTCGCAATCTAACTATAGCCAAACCCTCTAGACTAGAAAATACATCTGTTCACTGCTCAGGTAAAGAAATACCGCTGAAGCGGAAAAATCTCTGATCAACCCTTTTGACACTAAACCCATTCAGTCCGTAACACCCTCTTTCTTTCATGAGTTCCGAAAAGGGGGAAGAGACGGTGCAAGCATTGCAGTGAAGCCCTTTGCGCCTGTCCAGGAGCTCGGGCCGCACGGTTTGGTCCACTTTTCCCGAACCCGAGTTATCTCGGGCCCCACGGTTAAGTGGTTAATAGGGCTGTTTACAAAGGCAATGAAATAACCAATTAAAAGTAGGTTGTTTTCTTCCTACAGAGCTGGTTTTCATTGTAAATAATTTCTAACCCTCAGGGTTCGCGCTAGACCGCGCAATTGCACGATTCCCTCAATATTTTTTGACATCCCACTCAAAGAAAAATTTGTCTGCGCTTAAATTTTAAAAATCCCACTTAAAATTTTGGTCAAGGAGGGAAATCCCACCTTGTATTTTTCCCCCAGTGTGAATGCTGAACCCTAAAACTCTTAGTTTCCACTAGCTCCAAAAACAGACTCCCCTCCCCTTTTGCATGTATTTTCTCCTATATAATAATTATAAAAAAGAGAGTTAAAGACAGAGAAAGGGCTTATTGTAAGTCTGAATGATTTGGCTTTTGGTCAGTGTAAACAGCACCAATGTGAATTTTAAGTAATATCTCTAAAATATGTGCTTGTGCATCAAATTTTTAGGTAGAGAGGTAGGGTTAGTTGGGGTAATTGTAAACATGGGGGGAATGTAAATAAGCTTCATAACTGCACTTGTGGTGGTTTTTAAAACTTAACGGCAGGTGTATGATGAATTGGCAACATAAGGAGGATATTGAAAGAGTTTTGTATGTTTTGAAGCAACTGTGGAGGTGTCTGAATTGTTTGAAAATGACACAGTAAGAAAAGTTGTTTAACAAAAATTTAGCGATCTTACATGTTCCTCTTTAGTTCACTTAGAAATGTGAAGTATGCAGTTTCCACAATTTTTGTTTGTCATATGGAATGTTGCTAAAGAAGCTTAAATTTTGTGTAGAATGACATATTTCTTATTGCTATAGTGCTTCTGTAGGAGGAATTTGGCTCTTTGTTTCTCCTTAAACTGGTCACAATTGGTTACACCTACCCTATGTAACAGTAAAATCAATGTGTCCTTACTGCCTGGCTTTTATTGCTGACTTTCTTTTTAATAATTGTTATTCAATGAGTTATATTGAATATGTATCATGATGATAAAACATTTCAAATATTATTGTTACTTTGCAGATATCGACAGACAGATGAAAACATTGAATTGTATGAGGATGCCTTTATATTTATTGTTTCTGATGGTGTGCATGAATCAGTTCCTGCTGCTTATTCCATTAAACTTGTTGCTCGTGGCAAGTCTATTATGAATGTCTTAAGCAAAGGAATAGTTGTTGAACATGGGTCTGAAGTTATTTTGAATTCTAGTGTTTTGTATGCTTTTGATAATAGCTCAAAAATCGAAGATATAGTATTTTATGTTATGAAAATTCCAACATATGGTGATTTGATTCTAAACAGCAATAGCTCGCATCCTGTGCGAAACTTTTCTATTTCTGATATCATCAATAACCATTTGTCATACAAACATAATGAGTCGTTCAAAGTTACTAGTGATAGTTTTGACCTTATGATTACAAATGGTGTTGCTGTAGCAAATATCACCTTTGATGTTGCCATTTCAAGCTTGGTAATTAAAATCCCTATTCTGGAAATTGTTCTTCCATTGTCCAGTGATCAACAAAATTCAGATACTTATATTATAACATCGGAACATTTATTATCTTATCAACCAGGAAAAAATGACAGTAAAATAATTTATGAAATCATAGATGCACCAAAATTTGGAGCAATTTTGCATAGTGGAGAAATTCTAAATCCTATTATTTTTTCGCAAGAGGATATCAATAAGGGCTTAGTATCATACTTAACAAATTCTAACTCTTCTGTGAATGATCAATTTACATTTAAAGTTACTAACAATGAAGAAGATGGTTATTTATTTGGAGGAAAGTTGATGCTTAAACCAACATTGTAAGTATAAATCAGCAAAATTCAATGCTTTAAAAATATTTATCGCATTCTCTTCTACTATTAGCTTAGTTTTCATTAATGGAAAATGATTTAAATGTTAAATATTGGTGTTTTTATAATTTATATTTTTTTGTATTGTAGTATTTTTGTAGCTTAGTTCACTTAATCTCAAATTAAGTCTTTTTCCCCCATTTAATAGCCAACCTAGCTTTTCATTGAAATGGATTTAAGTGATAGTTATGGAAACGTCTAAAATCTCCCTCCTTTTTTGCCTACTATTCCCTCCCCTTTTCATTGGAAATAATAATTTAAAAAAGGAAAGAAAATTAGCCATAGTTCTAATTTTTGATTGTGCCTATACATATATATATATATCTATCCATTACACTGTTTTCTCCCTTTTTTTCCAGGTTTCAAATCTTTCTAAAAAGTGCACCTCAAATGGCTGAACCCTCAATGCTTATTAGATCTCCAACAGACTTAGAAAATGTATGGAACCATCTCACTGGATTTTTTATCAATAATTATAATTTGAAAGTAACATTCTCTGATGCTAGTGCTAGTGAAATCAGATATTATGTAACAAAATATTTACAACATGGGTACATTTTCAATGTAAAAGAAGAGAAGTTTGTTCGCAGTTTTACACAAGAAGATATTAATGAACAACAAATTGTAGTTGTTTTAAAACAAGGAGTTGAAACCTTTGATTACTTTTTATTTCATGTTGCTATCAAACAAGTGACTTTCAATAAAGAATATAGGTAAGTTATTCATAGCTAATTAAAAACTAATTGTGATATTATAATATAAAAAAAAGTTTTAAAAAATCGTAGGCAAAACAATTTTTATGCTGATTTCTGTTTTCACTACTACCATGTCATTAAATATACATATATATATATACTAGAGGGGAAGGGTGGGCAAAATCAAGTACTTTCTGGCCAGTATATCCATGATAAATAGCAAGAAATTAATCAAGTGATACTTGAGTTTTACAATCTTGGCAGTTATTCAGTAGTATTAAAACTTGAAATATGCTGCATATTTTAAGATCTGCATGTGAATATGTTCAAAGCTACAAGCTATCCCATTTTGCTCTATGAGGTAGGCCAAATCTGGTACTGACTATTTACATACAAATTTGTCATCACAACAACACACGAGTCATGAGCTCATTTGTTACATACGCACTACAGTACAGAACCTCTTATCCAGGAACCAAAAATGGGAAATTTTTCATAAATTTCCCACCATTTTTTTAAAGTTCGTGTCTTTTTGCCCATTTAATAAAAATACGAATTTTTTGAAAATACCTTAAAAAATTTGTATTTTTTCGTTACAGGTAACATATTCAGTGTTTATAAGTCAAATAATTTAGTTCAAAAACAATGTTTTTTTAGGGGAGGGAGCATAAACTTGCAGAAGAAAATTAGAAAAAAAATAATTTTCCAACGAAACATGAAAGAAATATGTATTTAGATTTTCATACATTTATTTAATAGTCTGTTGAGTATTTGAAGAGGATTTGCAACAATAGTCGGACTATATGAAAGTTCAGAAAATTTCTAATACTGCAGGTTCGCGAATTTTCTGTAATAGCTGAGCATGTGAAAATTAGAGCTTCTTTATTTTTATTTTATAATTTTTTTTGATTTATTTAAGAGCTGCAATAAGGTAATGAGAATTAAAAATTGATATTAAGGCAACAAAAATTACAACTGTGAAAATGAACTCTTTATTAAAATTGAGTTCGCAAAACTGACGTCATTGTACACAACTATGAAATTTGTGTGTTTCTGCATGTAAACATGCTTCTCAAAAGAAAAGGATCTCCAAATTGAACTTCGGGAGTATCCTAGAATGTGGCTGAACGGGATCTTTTAATAGAAGCCAACATCGACGATGCAGATAAAGATGCTCGATTCGGAAATCATTCAAATGGTGCTACACCCGAACGATGACAAAGAGCAAGATAGCGATGAAGACGAATATAATGAAATTTTGCCTGCTATATCTAACGAACGTTGCGTTGAATAAACTAAATAACTTATAGCAGGAATGGAACAAAAAATGTTTATTGACGAAACGCACATAATGGCTGTTCGAAAATCCAACAATTGTTTTTACAGCAAAAGCCTAATTTTCGCCACCTGAAAAAAATAAATGCTATTTATATATTTGAATCATTTATATCATTTTAACCCCCCCTCCCCCCTCTCGTTTATGACTTGTGAATGTTATTGGTTTTTATCTTTTAAAGTTCTTTTCCTTCAATTTTTCTTAATTTGAAATTATTTCTTTACTTTTTTCTACTTATTTTGAAGTTTTATTACCATTTGTTATTGTAATTTGGGTTCAATAAACCTCCGAATAATGGCATTTTTTAGCGATCCAAAAAAACCCAGGAAATTCAGTTATCCGGGATAGCGATGGTCCCGAGCATGCTGGATAAGGGGTTCTGTACTTGATGTTCACGCTTCTCTATATGCTGATCTTGTATGCATATCATTACAGAATAAAAGTTTAACATCTACATCATCTGGATTGATATCTGATGATATGTCATCTGTTTGTAGAATAGGAACACAACAGGTCATAGTTTGTAAACTAATTGTCTGGCATCCAACCTTTGTGCCCTTTTTTCCCCTTGATCACAGGCCTAGATAGAGAATTTGCATCAGTTTTCTTCTTTTTTTTTCTTTCTTTACCCTGTTTTATACTAGATACAGTCGTGCCAAAAAACTTGCGTTACATAACAAATTGTATTGAATGCAGTTCTACTCTTTCATGCATGGGATCAAATTGCTAGAGAAAAAGCTATTGTAAATTGGAACATTGAATTGTGTTTGAAATTGATGCAAACTTTGAAATTCGAATATGAAAATTTAGAAAAAATGATCTTCACATTTTGCTTACAATTATGTTATTTCCTGTGTGATCCTGACATATTTCCTATTGTAACATATGACAAATTGGTTCTATGTTTTTAAAAAAAATCAAATTAGTACCGACTCCACTAGAAAATATTCTACCATGTATTCTAATATATTTGAATATGCCTGCATTAATTTAATTTGTGCTATGAAATGTTTATTTTGTATAGGATGGATTTTCAGTGGGCTGCAGTATTTTTTCCTTATTTGGAATACTCTGTTTGCGAGGATGCAGCTGCTTTAAATATTGTGATACATCGAAAAGGAAATTTAGACATTTCATCTTATGTAACTATTTCTGCTGTTGAACAGACTGCTAGAGAAGGCCTTGATTTTGTATCAAGATATGTGAATAAAATCCAATTTGATCCAGGTATTTTATTGAATTGATTGCAGTTGATAAAAGCACAATATTTATTGTTTTAAAAATAAATTTAATGTATTTATTCTTAACATGCTGATTTATTTTTATATTTTTGATGTAATTAGTTTCCTCCTGTCATCATTTACTAAGGTGAACTAGGAACTCTTTAGAAAGAACAGGTGAAACATGCCTTGAAAATTCAGTTTAAATGAAGTTACTGTCTGTGTTTTGTCATTTCCATTAAAGATTATGATAATGAAATTAAATTTACTTTTTATATTAATATAGATTTCAACAATATAATATTTAAAATTCAATAATTAACTTTATTAAAAATGAGCAGTAAATTGTAAATTTAAAACAAGAATTATATGTTATTTTGTTCAAATGTCCAAATGGAAATGTTATCAAAATGAATCATCAAATATATTTTAAATCTTAGTAACATTTCTTACCAAGTCATTGAAATTCTTTTTTGTTCTAAGAAATGTATTTATGTAAATTAAAATACCTCCAAATCTTAAGTCATTAATATTTCGTGCCCTAAAAAGTGCTGTCCCCAAATTAATCTTCCCTGGGAAGTTTGCCGTACGAAATCTTTTGCAATCTATTGAGATATTAATGAAATGGAGCCTGGTAGCCAAATAAGTTTTTTTTTAAGTTCAATTTTGTTGTTATTATTATTGCAGTCAACTCTCGCTATCTCAAAATCATAGGGAAAAAATAATAATTTGAGGTACCAAAAATTTGAGTAATTTAATATCCAATTAAAATTATTTTGACAAATGTAAGTACTACTATGACCGTTCATCATACAAAATGAGCACAAAATAAACCGTTATCATACTTTATTTGAAATATCTATCCAGAACAATTTGATGAGCACTACTTTTTCTTTTGGCATCATTGTTTTACAAATGTGAAATAAATGGAAATGTTTTTGTGGTCATGTCTCATTGTGAGTCAATAAAAGCCCGTACCACACACTTATTAGCAGAAGCTAGTCTTAAGATTGGCTTAGCAAAAGTAAGATACATGTGCCATTTTAGATAAAATGAGACAACTTACTATGCAACTTTGAAGTGAGATTATATTTTCAAATATGGGTTGTGGTTTTGTGAGATTGGAAATAATAGAAAGCTGGAAGGGAAAAGGAAATAATTTTGAATGAAGAAAAAAATTCGAATTATGTAGAATAATAAAGAAAAAATGTGAGTTAAAGAACTAGAAAGACATTGAACGAGAAATAAAGGTGCAGGGAAAAAACTTTTTTGGAGCTATAAAAAAATTCAAGTTATTGACGTTCCAGTTTTTGTGAGTTGACTGTATTATTATTATAATTCCGCTTTCAGAAAAATTGAAATCTACTTTTAATCTATTTAAATGTAATAATTATTGATGATAATTTAATAAAATATTCTAATGAAATGTTACAGCGGAATATGCATAAACTTCATATCCTAATTTCATCTTCCTGGAATGTATACATAAGGCCTCATTTTCAAATTTTGCTTTTATGCACATGAGTAAATAAAAGTATATTTTCATAATATTTCCTTTTGGAATTGTTTGTTTCATTAAGCAATAAGTATGTGCATTGAAAGTCACCATAATGTCTCCATACATTGCTAGTGTTAAAAATTACTTAAAGACGTGAGTTTTTATATTGGATATCTGCCATTTGTTTAAATTTTTTTTGACATATGTAAAATGGAAAGTTTTTAGTATATATGTATTTAAGGATACCTGTTTTGCATTGGAAACTATGCAACAATATGAGGATATTTTCAAACATAGACATATAAGTAAATAAATAAAACCATTTTGGAACCTTCTAAATAATCTCACCATACCAACCTGTGACAGATTTTTTTGTGTAATTTTTTTTAGAGATTTGTATGCACTTCCTTTTTCCCAAAACACTTTTGAAGCCAATTTTTAAGTAGAGATTTTGCGTGAATCAAGAGGAAAAAGATTTTTAATTGCCTTCAGTTGATTTTTAGTTATAATGAATGTAAAGAAAAATTGAATGTTATCACTTGCTAACAATATTAAAAAGTGATGTATTGGATGGATGTATTGGAAGTAGATTAACTATTATTTTTAAATTTCCATTATAATTTCATAAATTTGTAGATAAGAAACATAAATACCATTTGCAAATTTTGTGCTGCAGATAGTTGTTTTAAGTAAAATAATGTATAAAACTAGTGTTTTGCTTTCCCAAGTAAATATATTTTCTGTGAAAAAAGATAAGGTGTTTTCTCTTAAGTGTATGCGAACCTTTTAAAGTTTAATTTCTTTCTTTTCTGTAAAATATATATTAAAATAGTCTTCTGTTTTGTAAGGTATTTCTGAAGTTCTGTGGAAAATTATTATTGTTCAAGATGATCTTGAGGAAGCTCCCATTGAACAGTTACAAGTTGTTTTATCCGAGTCTGAAAACTGCATGATCTCATATCAAAATCGAACAATTGTGAGCATTTATGATTTAAACAGAGGTAAAAATCTTATCATTGTTCAAAACAAGACTATTACAAGTTCTTTCCATTGAATTGTTTTGTTAATGATATCCTCGCTAGTATATTCTCATTGTTTCCTTCCTTGTTTTTAGGCTCCTGTTCACAAATTCCAATTATTAGACCAGAAACACATAAAGAAGAAACAAAGTCTCTTTTAAAAGTTTCAGAAAAGCCTGAGTTTGAGAACAATGTAAGTTTATTTTTGATACAATAATAATCAAAGTAATTAAAGGCCTTCACTTTCTAATACTTACTCCCATCCGTAATTGTGATAGCCCTTGAATTTACTTATTCTCTGAATCATTAGCAAGTTTTCAAAATTAATGGTTCTGATAAAAAGAACATTTAACTACTAAAATAGTTATTTTCCTGGGGGGTATATATATATATATATACCTCAAATGCTTGATTTTTTAGAGTGAAATATACTTTTTTAGATAGTGGTTTAAAACGTTCCCAAAATAACCTTAATATTCAGAAATATCTAAAACCTATCTTAAAGTTTCTGAGTATGCTGTAAAAGTTTCAGAAAATTCTCTATTATAAATCTCACAACTTTGAAAGATCATTTCTTGATCATAAATTAAATGTCAAAATATTCTCATTTTAGGATTTGCTGAAACACTTTTATTGTTCATGGTACTGGTTAGTTGAAATAATTAAAGTACATATGGAAAATTATCAAACAGCCTTAGATCAGCCCTTCACAGGGACAGTTTAATAAATGATTATTGTCTGGTGCTGTATTCAAGTTTTCAAATAAATATTTGAACTTAATCTCTCATAAAAATTGGTATATAATAAACATTTTTAAAATTTGGAATATGAATATTTTTCATCAAGTAAAATATTTAAATTTGAAAATTTTTCATCAAGTAAAATATGTAATTAATCTTTTGAAAAAAATAATTTTTTACTTTTAAGAAACTCTTAATATTTTGCCATTTCCTTGCAAGAATTACAAGGTTTGTATGGTCCTTAAAAAGTCCTTACTATTCATTTTCATTTTTAAAACCTTTAAAGTCCTTTTCTAAAAAAAAATCCAGGTGCTTATTTTTTTTTCAAGTCTCCCAATTTCCGTTTACTGCATTTTTCGAGAGAAACACCTCACTATCATAAGCGCCGAACAATGCTGAACACATCTCCCGATTAAAATAAGAATCTTCCCATTTTTTCCAATTTCCTTTTAAAGAAAATAATTCTCCCACTCTTTACTTTTTGATTTCAAATTACATTTATGCCTTAAAAGTGCTCTGAAATTTTTCTTGTGGTCAAAATTTCATAGAACATTGTATTGATTTATTAATGTTTATAAATGAGTGAGTTAGTACATCTTTATTGCTGTCTTTACTTAGGAAAATGTATTTGATGGAGATGAAGAAGGAATAAATGACTCGGCATTTCCCATGGTACTGATATTATTTTACACTAAATTTGTTTAAATTCAAAAGTTTTATAATTATCACTTTAAGCCTTTAAAAATAAATTATTGCTTTTGATCATAAACATTTTCTTTACTAAAATTATTTCTATGTAGTTAAATGCAACATTTTAGTTCTTAATTTTAATTGAAGAACATTTTTATGGTGCTACAGCAAAATATGTTTATTGCAAAATATTATGCTTTTTTTCACAGGAATGCAATCAAGATATATATGGTCTACTACACTTCAAACAATCTACGCAAAGTTTATTCCAGTGTGATGGGAAAAAATGGTTACCATGGTATTCAAACAAAAGTAATGTTTCCAATAATCATTCTCTTGGAATTCCTCATATAGATGACAATGAAAGAATTGAAAACAAGCTTGACAATATTACAGAAACTTCTGTATCTGAGGAACAAGAATCTACCACATTGGTACCTGAAAATTGTCCAAAAGGTAATTAAATGTTTTACTGTATGTAGTCACATTATGAGGCCTATATAATTGAATGATTTAAAAAATGAAGTGGATATTTTGAATTTCATAAAATGCTAATCAATCTTTAATAACCCTTTAGTTTGTGAAAACCAGTTTCATGTTTCTATCTATTAAAATATTCTTATTTCTTTTCTCAAACTTCTTAGTTTCGGAAAAACATGTAGTTAGTTCTATCCAAGCAATTTAATGAGGCTTGAAACTGAGAAGTATTTTTGAAGGAAAAACTGAATAAACTTCATTTTTGTAGTAGTATGCCTTTCAATAAAAACAATTTCTAATAAGAAATGATTAGCAGAATGGCAGGGAAAGGGATGTTTTGAGCCTACAGACTTGCCCACCTAAGAAGTAAAACAAGACTGATATTTTTATCGACATCACAACATAACGTAAAAAGTTGAATTAAATTCTCTTGAAGCATTTATATTGAGTAATGAGGGCTCTTTATATTATTATTATGTGCTTCAAATATATTTTTATTTATATCAGAAAATATGTATGCAAAATTTTATTGTTTCAATGTTTTATCATTTCTGTTAAGGGTAGTTTCATTGTAACTAACGTAATATTAAAGAGGTTTTTAAGGGAATTTTGTAATAACATACTACAAAAGAACTCTCGTAAAGCTTATACAAAATTTTTAAAATTGTATTAAAAGTTTTGCAATTTCAAATAGTTGAGTTATTTGGGACCTAAGCTATTTTTAGGAGGTAAAATAAATGTTATGTTAACTTCAAATTGAAATTTGTTTGACTTTTATGGATAGAAATACAGTCATGCACGTTTATAGCAAATTTATGGTTATAACCTAATAATTTGAATTCCCCCTTGTTTTGCGGCGTACTATTTATTTTTTATAACGAAATTACGTTACTAACAAAATTTTCATTGGTTTCCTTCAATTTTGTTAGGAACAGGCACGACTGTACTTGCAATTAATTCTGGAAATACATATGGCTATAAAGTTTGAAAATATTGCAATTTTTTCTTGGTTTATTATTAACAACATTTATTGATATTTTTATGAATCAAGTGGCATGACAAATGTAACAAAAGCTACCTTAATATTAATGCTCGCACTGTACTAAAAATCAACCATTACAAACCACTTATTTGCTTTTTTGTTTCAGTGCTAATGTTTTTAAATTTTAAATTAATTTGCCATGTTGATGCTTTATTTAATGTTTTTTTTTCTAAATCAGTTTGGATTAACAGTTGGCCAACGTAGACCATCTTTTTGCTTTTGCAGCCCTTTGCATGTCAAGAGAGCTTATATATGTGTTTGAAAATTTTTGACTAAAAACCCATTTCATTAACAAAAGTTTTGGTGCTAAGTGCCTTTTCTTTAAATTTTCTCTTGTATGTTTGATTGAAGCCTTTTTTACTTTTCATCAAAATTAATCTCTTTCTGAAAAGAATTTCTTTACCTGTGAACAATTATTGCAGTTTTATTCCTTACAATTCATAATTTTGTCCCATATATTTTACATTTTTAATTTTATTGCTCTTTTTCATAAGATTTGGATGCAATAATGAATTTCATGGCAGAAGCAATATAATTTTTATTTTGACTAGATTGTAAAGACTTCTTAATTTTTCTCGCTACTTTTTCAATGTTTTAGGTGATGAATAAGAAATTGCTTGATACTGTCTATATGGCTTGTGGAAGATTCCCACTCTTTTTCATTTCTCTCATTTAGTAGATTCAGCATCTTCTTTCCCCCCTTTTTACACGGTTTTATTCAACTTGATTTGTTTTAATTTGTCCAAAGTTTTAAAAAAACAATTCCATATTCTGAAACTATATATTTTGTTAAAAAATGATGTATCGTTACGGATAGTACAAAAGTTTTTTGGGGGGATAAGAGGTAACATTTCCTATGGAATGACCCCTTAACCATATTAGTTCTCTATTTTTAGGATGGCTAGAATTTATTGGAAAATGCCATAAGTGGCAAAGACAACCTATTACCTGGAATGCTGCTAAAGAAGTATGTGAATCTTTTCCTTCTAGTCGGCTAGTAGTAATTGAATCCCTTGAACATAATAACTGGTTGCTGCAATTAGCTCGTGGGAAACCATTCTGGATTGGTAAGTTATTCTTCATGACTACATTTTGTTTATTGGATTTAATTTTCTATTGCATTATGTATTTTTCTCTTGCATGAGAAATAGTTTACATATCAGGTCAAATCTGAATACCGTATATTTCCGAATATAAGCCGAGAGTGCATTATTCCTTCAAAAATGTCCCGAAAATTCAAAACTCGTATATAAGCCGAAATAAAAATTAAAAGAAAAAAAAAATTACAGTACAAAGAGAATCGCCAAAGGGGGTGAAAATTTCGCCAAGCAGGTAACACGGATCAAGTCTTTTCCAATCAAGGGGGCGGCCCAACGGCGACAGATTGAGCTCTGGTAACCCTGTCTGACGCGAGTGCCAGCGGGCAAGCAAGCACATTTTCCCCTATTTCATTGTGCTTTTTGCCCATGCGTTTGCTAGTTTGTTTTACTTTTTTTTTTATTGTTTTTATTCAGTTATTTTCTGCATTTATATTAGAAGGATGAAAGGGAATAGAAAGGCATACACAGCTAGTCGCGAGCGAATTATTATAGTCGGGAGCAAATTTCGCCATTTTGTTTCAGCGATGTTTTCACAAAATCCAGCTGTAAAATATGTGTATATTCTTTTAAATAAAACTTTACTTATTTTCAGCAAATTAATTATGTTATTTATATCTCCTACATTAAGGAAATAGAGTTCTATATTAGTCGATATTTCACGAAATATAGGCTGACTTTTTTTTTTAAATTATCGGACCCGTATATAAGCCGACACCCCTGATTTAGCTTTGAAAAAAGTTCCAAAAATTCTCGGCTTATACACGGAAATATACGGTACATAAAAATAGTTATGATTAATGAAGTAAAATCCCTCTATAGCGGGACCAATTAGAAATAAGAATTTAACCCTCATTTTTTTTAGCGAATTTGATTCGGTAAAAATTGGTCTACTTTATGCAAAGCCATCTCAGGAATAAAAACTTAATTAATGTCCAAATGCTTGAGAAATTGTATTACTGGCGTTTTAACAATGAAACATTAGGCAGGGTTTAATATTTTTAACACGCTTAAAAAGCTCATGCCCGTGGAAAATGCAGGATGAGCAATTTTCGCTAAATTTACATTGCATGTGGAAATCGGGGGATAAACAGTCGTAGTGTTAAATCTGGGAGTCATTGAGGCCCAGGATAAGTTTCTAGGCATTAAAATGAACAATCTAGGTGTTAATGTTAAAAACATCAGAATAAAAAATATTTTTATTAAATAGAAATGCTACACATTCATGAGATAATATATGATAGTATATACATGTTACCGGGAATGAAAATTACGTTGCATCATGATCAAAGGCTTGCAGGGGAAGGAATAAAAATGTTCTCTTTATTCTTTCACATCAGTTGTGTTTTGCAATCACGGTGAGTCAGGTAAGAAAAGCTTCAATACGAACCAAAACATTATGCGTCAAATTTAACGCGTAGGTTTGGAAACCTTGGTACATGGAAATCTAGGTCGCAAAAACATGATTAACGACTGCTTATTTCTAACACTGAGCGGGACAAAAATATTTGTCCATAATTTAGGGGTGACCACCAAAGAGGTTTTTTTCTTTGAAGTTCAATGCTTTGCTGTAGTGGATTTAAAACTGATGAAGAGGGGTTTTTCTGTAATTTGGCTGCAATACATTTTCGGTTACCTTGTTGTCGTCGTATCCTTGCACAAAGCGAGGAAGAATGGGTGCGCTGCTCCCGTGTCTAACGGGGCCCTTATAGGCAGGAGTCCGACTTCCACCCCTTTATATGTGGTCTCTTAATTTTTTGAGAGACCGTCACCTGGGGTTGGCACTCCCAGAGGTATCGTTTCACTTGGAGGACATTGGAACCACGACCAATTTAACGTGCACCAGCTCCCTTTAGCGTACACTGCGAGAGGTTGGTTTAGGCGTGCCATTGCTCCGAGTTTTCTCCTATCCATACACAATCAACTGGTGTGAAGTAATAGTTTTGTATATGAGTTGATACCTTAATTCTCTTAAACTATTGTCAACAATTATTTTTTTTTTTAAATTATCTTAACTCTAGAAATAATCTCGCATTGTGAGGACATTTATTGCAAGCAATTAAGAATGGTGAGTAATCTTAAGAGAAAAACCAACAAAATTGGTCAGCTGTTGACATGCACAAGTTCTCTTAATTGAAAACACCTGCCCACATGTTTTATTCTAAACACTGAACTTGGAAACTTTATGCCATCCTCCATATTTACCAGATTTGGCACCAACTTTCTTTTTCAGATTTTAGTCCAATTATTGCTAGGAAAGATCTTCAACTCCCAACAAACTTTAAGCATGTTTTGTGACCTGATCGGTTCTTGCTTTGCTGATTTCTTTGCCACTGGTTCAACAAGCTATCATTATCATGGTTACAATACATAGATGATGATAGTACATACCTTGATTAAATATCCTGTTAGAGAGATAAACATCAATAGTACTTCAAAATTGAACATTTTAATACCTAATGACCTTTGTGAAGCAAAAATAATTGAAATTGATTCCATTTAAGCTTATTTTTTAAATTGTTCAGAGTAAACCCTACATAATCTCGAATAACACCTGTACTTGTTTTCCGAAAAAATAGGTTCATAAGTTGGGGTGTCTTAACCAAGGATTTGTGGCAAAGGTAACAAGGTCTAAAACAGCATTTTTGGGGTTATTTTGAGCTGTTTACTGGTATTAGTGCACATAAAATGAGCAATGTTTTCCCCAAAATTGTACCCTTATTAATAGAGGTAACAGTCATATTCAGGACTATATAGGCATATTCATTCACTGATTTATCATTTATTTAGGATTACACATGTCAATAGAATCCAGTGATTGGAAATACACTGGGCAGAATGATGTATCTTTTTTTAACTGGAAAAAAGGCTTCCCACGTTTGCCTCAAAGTGGTGAAGTTAAGCATCGCTGTGTATTGGTAAGGGGCTCTGGCCAATGGATCAACAAGAACTGTGAATTTCATGACCATAGCTTTATTTGTGTTATGCCAAAGAGTCTGAGTGCTGTTGTTGGTGACTTACAATGAGTTTCATATGTTTATTTGTTGCTTTCTAAAATTTTGTTTAACATTGTTCGCAAGAGACTTAGCAAAGAATTTTATGCCTTGATAAATATTGTAAACATGAATAAACAGTCATACATGAAATGCTTGTAAGAATTGTTAGATTATGCTTTTTAGAATTTGGTAGTAATAAAACTGAATGTAAAAATATAAAATAGGAAAAACATATTTACCTTAACTATATGTTTTTTTTAAGTGGCATTCTAGTCTTGTCTTTTTTTTTTTTTTTTTGAAAATAAGTGGTTTGTTTTGATTTGGTAATTGTGATTTTTTAAGTTAAAAATCATTCATGTTATTTTTGTTAATTTAAAGAGCTTAAGCCTCTCTTTTTCCTTAAAATTAAAAGCAATTCATTAAATTTATGCACTGCGATTTAATTTCATATTCTCTTAAATTATGCCAAGCATTTTTTAAATGTATAAATATTTCATTTTTCTGTAAACTATGTGTAAACTATTTCTGTAACAACTAACACAGTAAAACAGGGTGTTGCAAATGTAATGACCCGGGTTTGAAGTGTTATAAAAAAAAACTAATACAGTTTGAGACTTAAAACGTTTTTTATTTTGATCTGTATTTAATCTGTGTTTTTATCTGTATTTTTTTACACTAAGTTTTGGATGAAACTTTAGCAATATGGCGGCCATCAGCAGCAATTTTAGCCATCAGCCAACTTTTTTTTTCAGGACTACACCACTGAAATAACCCCACAAAAAAGCTTAAGGACCATAACGTTATGCGGGATATTGAAATGCGCACAAAGAAGAAGTAATGACGGGGTATAAAAAAAATAATGCAATTTGAAACTTAAAACTTTTTTATTTTGATCTGCATATAATCCCATTTTTTACATTAAGTTTTGAGTACCACTTCAGCAAGAAGGTTGCCTTCAGCAGCAATACACTGATGTAGTCCATTTCTGAAGTTTCAGGACACTTTTCAGCACATTTTAAGGGGTATGGTGGATATTTCCTCGATAATTTGGTCCTTCAGCTCTTCTAAAGCATGGTAACTTTCTCCTTCAAATAACCCCACAAAAATAAATAAATAAATAAATAAATAAAAATAAAAAAATAAAAAGCTTAGGGACCGTAAAATTACGCGGGATATGGAAATGCACGCAAAGATGCAGTCTATTCTCTCTATGTGGAAAAATAGACTGCATCAGTTTATTACTGCTGATAGCCACCATATTGCTGAAGTGGTATTCAAAACTTAATGTAAAAAAATGGTATTAAATACAGATCAAAATATAAAGAAGTTTTAAGTCTCAAATTGTATTAGTTTTTTTTATAACCCTTCAAAACCGGGTCATTACTTTTGCCCCACCCTGTATATCCATATTTTAATGGCGTTCATTTTGCTTAGAATGGATGTTTTTATGTACCTAATATTCAAAGCATAATATTGGTAATTGAAATATGTTTCTAACGATGACAAAACTTGGTTTTTGTCTTGAACATGTATGTATATAACAGGGGTGGCCAAGCTCCTTGATAGTCCGAGCCATTTATCAAAATTTGAAATTTTTCGCGAGCCGCAATTAAATATGTATTTAAAAGGTATGCAAAAAAGGTATTAAAAAACGGCACTGTTTATGTTCGTTCGCGCAGTTTTCGATGAGTCATATCATTCTTTACTTAAACGGAAAGGAAATTTGTTACAATGTTGCACTTTGTCTTTCATATTTGTTGTCAGTAATTTGAAAGACATTTTGAAACACATACGGAATGATAATATTTTTTAAAAATGTAACAGCACAAAAATGAAAAGGGATCTTGAGTACATTTATCGAGATCCACAAATAATCCTTCAAAGAGCTGCAGTGGCTCACAAGCCGCAGGTTGGCCACCCTTGGTATATAATATATACACGTTCACATACTAACTAAAGCATAACATTTTATTTAATATTTTTAAGTCCTGCACTGGAATAGCAAATAAAAATGACTGTACTATTTTTATTATAAAAACAATGATTAAATACTGATTTCAAATTAAGATTATATTTTGTTTCTAATTGCAAGTTTATAGGCATGCTTAACACCTACTTGTTTATTATGTCATTGCTAAAATTATAACAGATTTTTGATTTTATGTAATATTAGTAGTATGAAAAAGCATTATAATAATGTATTTCATTAAGTTGAAAGAAAACTAGATTTTTATTTTTATTTTCTTTTTAAATGATGTATTCTGATTTCCTTCAGTTTAATGCATGTTTTATAGAAAAACTTTCTTTTAAGTTTTAGAAAAAAAAATCCAGGAGAGTAGTTTGAATTTCATGTGGTGTAATTTGTTTTTCTATGTACAAAATCAGTAAACTGGGTGTTTCCATTAAATTATCTCATTTTTTTCTGCTGTGATTTTTTATACTTAAAATACAGATATGATCATTTTGTCAAATTTTGTGATATGCAATAAAACAATCAAACAAGCTTTTAATTGTTATTTTCTTGTTCATTAAATTAATTCCTCATTTCTATATCCACAGCTACAATTTAAGGCAGAATTTTTGCCAAAATTTTCTGTCTTTGAAAATAGTCCACATTATTTTATGAAGATTTATCAAAGATCTTTCTTGAGGTGTTCAGCCCGAGTGGCCTATGAGCAAACAACCTCTTTAGCTAAATATGCAATTGGAAAATTTAACAAAGTTCTGAACAATCATTTACTTATATGTATTTTATTTATTTATTTATTTCTGTAACCTATCAACTTTTGTATAAAATAATCTTTCATTTGTTATTAGCTACTTTTTTGCATAAATACCAACTTTCTCTTTGAAAAACATCCAAGTTGGCTTTAAACTTTAGGGGGGGGGCGAGGTAGGGCAAAAGTTAAATTGATAGGCCAAAGTAAAGTATAATTTCAATGCAGTTATGTGGATTTTGGAACAATTACTATTATGTTGCCGAGCTATATGCACCCACCACCACACAAGTAAACGGGGTCCAAAACAATACTATGTTTTTCCCAAAAAATTAAAAAGACAGTGGAGTTTTGTCACTGGCATAGACAAAGGTTCCAAATCCCTTTACTAAATTAAAGCAATCAACTCACCTTATAACCAAAGATACTAAAAATAAATCCTTTTCCAACTGGTCACATCATTCCAATTTGTCAATATTAAAATGAACCAAATGAATTATTTATCCATATTCATGTCCAAGCATCCATTCTTAATCGTCCAGTCCATGGAAGAACCACGCATTCAAAACTTCAATGCTCCAGTTTTAGAAAAATATTTCATCTCGGTAACAGTTGAACTGGTTTCAAGAAAAAGCCGAGTGAGAAAAACTTGGAAAAATATTTATTTAAAAAGGTAAGAAGAAAACTATTTAAAAGTTTTCAAGCAAACTAATTTCAGTCAGTGACATTTTTTGTGTTACAAATTTTTTAAATACAAATTGTTTAAGAAATAATAATCCCAATAAGTACTTTTTTTACTGAGGCAGGAGTAAAAGTTTCGAATGTTGTTTACTTTGAAATTAAACTCTTATCTTATCGTAGGTGGAGGAATAGCAAAAGGAATCAATTTCAATTCTAATATCAAGCAAGTTATGTATTTCATTATGTTGACAAATTTTTTTTTGTTTTAAATAATCTAGGAAAATATTTTGACTAAGTTGTGGAAATTTATTGTAATTAATACAAAGCAGATCTTTGATCTACAGCACAAAGGTGTTGATGAATTTTCCATACTAATATTTTTTTAAAAAATACAAGGGAAAAAGATTCACGAAACAGAGCTGAAATTATCATGCATTGCAATATATCATTAATTTGTAGGAAACATGAACTCCCATTTTTAAAACAATGGTAATTGATACAAAATTTAAGGAGTTTAAGAAACAGAATGAAAGAAAAGCTTAAAACAATGACCTTTGGTTTTGCATTCAGTGCAAAAACTGAAACCAACAGCATTTTCCATTTTCATAAATTTAAATAACAATCATTTCCCCTATAATTCTTTCCCTGAGACTATACATTTTCAGTCTCACATCAGTCTAAATATGAGAGGCTACTTATCACATTGTAGCCCTTCTGTGAACCTTTTCCAATAAATTACTATTTTCCTTTGATATAAAGAAGACCAAAACTGAACAGCATTCCCCAAATGAGGTCTGACCAAACTTCTACATAATGGCAGCAGAATTTCCTTAGACTTATTCAAAATAAATCTATTGATCCAAGCACATTCTGTTAGCTTTGTTACTTACTATGCATCACTGCTGACTGAAATGAAAGTTGTGTCTAATTAATACCCCTAGATCAACAACTATTTCTGCTTCACTAATGAACAAAATCTTGTGAATATTAGCTTGTATATTTATTCCCATGGCCTAAATAAAGCCACTTGACATTTCTCCCACCCTAAATAACAAACCCCCTTTTAACTGCCAACCTAGAAGCTTGATTAAATTCTCTTGAAGCTGATTCACTTCATCAAAAAGATTCCTAGAAAGATTTTCATTAAAATCAATAAAAATAATAAACAATAATGCCCTAAAACTGAGCTTTGAAGAACACCACTTAAAACGTCAATTCCCTAAAAATAATTGCCCCCTTAGCTACTATTTGTTTCCTTCCAGTTGGCCAACTTCTAACCCAAATTAATGTTGTCCCACCAATTCTCTCTGCTAAGAAGAACATTTTGAAGTGCCTTATCATAAGCTTTTTGAAAGTCAATGTAAATATCATCTACACTTTTTGTTGTCTAAAACCAAGGTAGCCTTTTTCCAGAAATGCAACAAATTAGTTCCACAGAACCTACCCTTCCTAAAACCCTAATTATTAATAGTCATGTTTATACTCTTAAGCCAATCCAGACAATGAAAGAAAGAACTAAAGTACTCTTATTTTAAGGTTATCTATTGATGTGTTTTCAATTCAACAGAAGAGTTTGTAATTGTAAGTTACGTTTGTGTCATCTGGTTATGATTAAACAATATTCAAATCATCTATGCAGTAACATATCAAAATACACTACAATACTGAAAACCAGTCAATAGATCACTAGTTTCCTAAAAATTCATAATTTTCATTTTGATCAGTTTCAAAAACTTTACATACCTCTGAAGTTAGACTCACCTGTAATTTCCTACCTTAGCTTTAGATCCTTTCTTGAAGAGTGGTATGTTATCCACCTTCCAATCAACTGGCACTGTCCCTGATTTATAAAGAAATTATGAAAATATTCAAGGTAACATACACTAATTCCTCTGCACATTCAAATAGAGTTTTTGGATTATCAGGTCCTGGAGCCTTGCTTTAATCTCTTACAAATGAAAAAAAAAAAAGAACATCTTCCCTGGAAAACACAAAATCCTCATGCTGTATCCTTCCCACTGAAGATCAACTTTCTTATTTTCCAACCCAAAAGAAAAGTTGCTTTCAAACCCTGTCTACAAAATCAACTTTCCTGAAATTGGGTATAAAACTAAAATTTTCATGTTTATAAACAAAGTCAGTCTATAACCTAATAGTACAGGGTGATTCATAAAGAAATACAGTAAAAACCTGTAAAGTTGACCACTTTTGTCAAGAATGGAATTAGCCCTTCACCCTCTATAAGTTGACCACTAAAGTGGTGCACCGCAAGTGGTCAACTTACACAGGTTTCTCTGTATAGTTTCAATACAATGGGCTATAAATGTACCCTAATCATAGGCTTGCCATAAGTCCCGGTATTTTGCTCTTGTCCCGTCCAATTTTATAAATGTCCCGGAAAAGGCTGTAAGGTGTAAAAAGTAATGAATTTATGTTTTAAAGAATCTTTTATGAAAACATTAAGAATCTTTAAGATGACAGAGCATTAATGAGGGAGTCCACTGCAAGAGCATTGATTGTATGTAAAATAAACTTTGGACTTTCTTGCTCTGACTTTTATGGAAAAGTCAAGCTTAACAAAGACATCTTGAAAAAGGTACATTCAAGTCAGAAATATGAGTGGTTTGAAAACAAAGAATAACACTGTTAACTTATTAATTGCTTTTTTAGCTTGACAAAAATGTTTTTTTTTGAAATGGTTTTTGTAATTAGACAAAAAGTTGTTTTTTATACAAAAGACTTAGTAATTAAAAGACTTAGTCTTTTGTTTTTCATTATTCAATTAAACAATTTATGAAGTATTTTAAACTTTATTTTATTAACACTTCTTTCTAGATGGTAGACCAGAAAAAATTCTCATTAAAAAAGGAGGGAAGACTAACAATTTAGGGCTCCAGATTCCCCACTCCCATTACTTGCGAGGCTTTAAAAAAGGCTTAAAACTCACTATTAAAATTAAATTTTAGCTTTAATTTATTTTAAAATTTCCCCAGACACCCCGGTATGCCTATTAAATATTAATGTGTCCCGGTTTCACTAACCAAAAATATGGCAAGCCTACATTTAGTACCCATCATGCCCGTTGTGGACTTGAGAACACCGTGTATTTACAAATGATACGTACCTTTCAACCAGACTTTTGACATTTGGATGCTTCTGCGCATGGCAGAAAAGAACGAATCCATTCAAGATTAATGGGAGTTTGTTTTTCAGGTGCATTTATGTAGTACGCGAATCAGAATGCTTGCTTCTCTGTGCATAAAAACCTACTAAATTTATAAACTGGAATGTAGCATCAGTTCGGAAGAAATCAAGTATTTATAAATAATCAGCATTGTGGGCCCTGGCCTTCCTCAGAAGTTTCTCCCATTCCGCCCTCTTTTCAGAAATTGACCTCCAGTTTTTTTTGTTTAAAGTACAGCAAAGTTTTCTTCCAGTCCAACTGTTCTTGCTAACTTTATGGACTTTTGATAATATAATCATCTTTATTGATTTTGTGCAGTTCAAAGTGCCTTCTTCACCAGATTTTGTTTTTCAGGACATCAGCAAAAATAGCTCTCAGAATCCTCCTCTCAAAAAAACCCAAGAAACCATCTTTCATTGTTCAAGTTTTGTCTGAGGTTAAAACAGATTGGATAAGTTTTGGAAATTACACCAGTGAACTGGCGACCGTTATTATCGATGCAGATTTTACGTCTTTCTCGTAAATTTTGATAAAAATCTTCGAACAGAGTCGCCGTGATTTCTTGTGTAATATGAGTTTATTTCTAATAGTGCTATCTATAATATCAAAAAGGAACCAACACCACACAAGAAATCAGCAAGTTTAGGGCGATTCTGTGGGTCCATACAAAATTTCCGAAAGAGTCTTCAAAACTGCATCAACAATCACGGTCGTCACTTTGCTGATGCAAACTTCAAAACTTGACGCATACAAGGGCATATTGTGTACTTCTCAGGCACAAAATATTTCTTTTTCTGTTTTGTTTGTAGTGATGAGCATAATCGAGAGATTGCAATAATCGAGTGATTAGTACTCCGCGCGCGGGTGGTTTTGATAATCGAGTGATTATCTCAAGTTCTCGATTGATGATCTCAATTGATCATTTCGAGTTATGGAGTGATTATTTCGAATTCTCGAGTGATCATTTCGAGTTCTCGAATGATGATTTCGAGTTCTCGAACGATTATTTCGAGTTCTCGAGCGATTTCAGAATGGAATGGATCTCTAACAGGGACGTCATTTAGCGAGTCAGAAGGGAAAAATTTCAACCCCCTCCCAAGCCTTAATATAATGTATTTCTCCATAGGTGCAAGTATTTTCGTGTCAGGGAACTGGAGCAACAAAATTTTTGTGTTGCTCAGCTCCTACTGTTAAATATTTGTTCCAACGCTGCTCCAGCTCTGCTCCGTGCAGCGAATAGCTTTAATAGAAATCATCTTTATATTTTTAATTAAATAATTAAATTATAGTAAATTTAGTTATTTATAAACAATTTATTTTGAAAAAAACTCTTTTTGAAAAATCACCTTTTGTTTTACGTTGTTGTTCACTTAAAGCTAGTTTTAATGAAGAAATATGCCGTGTTTAATGAAATTCTAATTTTAAATGACCAGAGCAAATAAGCGCAACCAGTTTCCGTGTTTTGTCTCCGCTTCTACTCCAAGCAAAAACTAGTTGCTCCACTGCTGCGCTCTGCTGCTCGACGCTCCGCTCCAGATCGCTGTTTGTTGTTTTTTTTTTTCATGTAACATGTACCGAGTTTATACCCCCCCCCCCCCTTTGAAATGACTGGCATGATCTCGACAAGTTACTGATGATTATTTCAAATGATTTCTGGGCATGAAATTAAAGATGACCCTCTCTCACCGCCCTCGAAGCATACAGATTTATGGGCGTTGAAGGGATTTCGGCAAAAGAGGAAGTAGCGAATACATTAAACTTTTAAGCGGAAGGGTGAGTATAGGAATGTTATTTGTACTATGTTCATACATTATACTATGCTGACGTAGGGCTGGCTACATTTCACTAATTTTGTTTTGTGCTAGATCTGTTTACTGCTTAATGCTTATGATTATTTTCTGAATAACGGATAAACGTTTTTTATTGATTGCATATTGCAAACATTTGTTTATTTATTTATTTATTTCACTGGTTAGTGAAATAACAGCAGTATTTCACTTATTTTTTTAACATTTTTTTTATTGACGAAAAATTATTTTAGCAGAAAACTTACCTATGTCCCTTAGTATTTATTATTTCTCTACATCCAAAGGACAGAGAAAAACGGTCTGGATGCATATATATGTCGCGGTGAAAGACCGAAATTGGTTAATGTCAACATTCACGAACTAAGTCCATGAAAGTCCGAATATTTGGTTATATTCTTATATATTTGGACATTCAACAGTGTATGTCGACAATTACAGATGGGCTCTGGTGAAAGTCGAAACAAAAAGCCGATGCCAAAAGAGTTGCAGCAGTCTGATGAACTCTAGTCCAGTGTTTCTCAACAGGAGTTGAGAGTTTCTGTGCGCCCCTTGGGGCCACAGAAAAAATCTTGGGGCATTAAAATGCAGACATGTGTTTCGGGATTCCAAGCAATCCCGAAACATACGTTTGCATTTTAATGCTCATTTATGCTTTTTTAACGTGAAAATTTTTATTACAGTTTACTTGCACAAAGTTACTTTATTATTTTCACCTTATGGTCAAAAAGTGACGGTGCTCAGTGGCTGTATAGTTGTTGTAAAACAGTATAGTGTTGTTCATTTTATATAGCTGTCAGTTTTTTAACCCTTTATAGAGCCATTTTTTTGTAGTATCGGTATGTTAAAATATTTTTCATATTTTGTTTTGTTTCAAAAAAGAAATTCATATAGGACAGTAAATAAGATTAGCATGATTTTTTCCACCACCCCGCCTTTGAGGGGGGGGGGGATAGTTATATTTGAATATTGATGCATGTGGTAGTAAATATATTTCCCAGAGTCTGTGCAAGATTCTGCGAAACATCTATAATTTGATGAATTTGGTGGGAAGCATACTTCCCACCGCCTTAGAAAGGGTTAAATTACTAATCAGGCCCGTTATTTCAAAATTTTCCAGGAGGGAAGGCAAAGGGTATGTATAAACTCTATGTATATTGCATTAAAAAAACAAAATACATGTACACATATAAATTCATTATAATTCCCAGGGGGGAATCGAGCCCCCTAATTGACGGGCCTGTTACTAATGTGTGCATTTTATGATTTGTTCGAACCGCATTTACCTCCATGAAGCCTATATAAACAGACCTAGAATCCCCTCTTCCGTTCTTAAAGGGAGATGAAAATTTTCCTTCATTTTGAAAATTAAAACCTATAAAAGTAGCGTTCTCAAAGTTAAAAATCATGCTCATCTAGAAAGGCTGATTTTTTATATTATTTTATTTATTTATAACATTTGTTTATTGTGATAACAAGGGCAGGATACTTCTCTCCACCAGCCCCCTACCTGTTAGCAGAGGCCTTAGGATTGCTTGCGCACGGGGCAAGGTAGTGGCGTCCACGAATTTTATATGCACGTATCATCCCCAAGTGTACATGGTGAGTCTTTAGCGGGTATCGAACACGCGACCTTCCCTGTGGAAGTCCGAAGCTCTAACCACTAGGCCACCACGGCCCAATTAAGGGACACTGGTATAGGGCAAGTTATCAAAGGATAAACATAGAAATCTATCCTATGCTCATGTGATAGAAAAACATAATTATTATTTGACAGAAACAAATGTTGTTATAAAAAGCAAAAATTTACTGAGATATTAAATTATTCAAGAAAGTGTGACAGTTCGTGACGAGGGGAGGGGCTAACAAGAAGTTTGACATTGCACATTTTGATTTCTATAAAAACATTTAAAATCAGCAAATTTAACTAATTTTATGCTAATGTAATATAGCGTGAGATGTGACAAAGGGGGTGGGGGGTATGTTGAAGTGTGACTTATTGAAAAAGGGGGATAGGTCAAATATATTGAAAAAAGTGTGACATCATTTATGAACGGTCCCTTAAAACCCCGATCTTAGAATATCAATTTAAACAACTTTTCAGTGCAAGAGCAAACGAACTCCCCCTCCCCTTATGCTCTTACCCCTGATGACACACTAACGATAACCTAGAAATGCGTTTGTGAAACTTAAATTTCGAAAAATTTTGGGAAACGTCCCCCCCCCCCCCCCGTTTCCCTAACATCAAAAACAGCTTACCGTTCCAGGAGAAGTCCCCTACCCTCCTCCACCCCTTCCCATCCCCAAAAATGTACTAAAATTGCGCACATTTCCAGAGATAATCCTGAATACCAGCTTTCCCAAACAGCTCTATAAATACAGCATTAGGCTGCGAATTTATCACTTAAGTTTTAAAAAAAATTCTAGAAATGTGCCCCTCCCCCCTAAGCGCCACCAAAGAGTTTAAAACTACAATTCTCGTTCTTCAATTTCGAAGTAATGCCCCATAAAAATCCCCACTTAATCCTAATATAGCACCACCCAAAATTGAGTTTTCAGTATTGCAATTTCGAAAAATTTCCGTCTATTTTCTTTTCGTCAACATGATAAAAGTAGTCTCAATTTCTATTTTTTATACATTTAATTCTAGAAATTTTTAAGGAGAGACCCCTCCCCTTCTTTTCCCCAGAAAAAATAACCTAAAGTAACGTTCTCGGGAGATCCTTTTTTTCCTAACATCTGAAAAATGCAACACAAAACTGATTTTAGCGTATAAATTTCTAAAACTTTCGGAGAAATTGTACGAACCCGTTCCCTTAATGTCACCAGCGGTAGCTTAAAGATATATTTGAAGGATTTTAATTTAGAAAATTATCCTCAAAGAGTCCCCCGTGAAACCCCTTTTCTCTAGCACTTCAATTCCATAAACTTTTCAATGTAAAGTGATATGTAACCACACTAGATATAAAGCAATTCTCTGCGAAGACAAAAAAAATGGGAGGTGCGAATCAAATAAACATGTCGATTAAAAAAAATGCATTGCTTTTGAAATGACCCTTTACTATATACGTTAATTTATTTATCCATTTGTTTGTTCTCCCCGGCACTCCCGTCCTCTAACTCATACACAGTCATTTTCGCAATCACGTGACTACGAATCAGCCAAATGTATTACCCGAGAAGAAAATCATCCGAGACATTCATTCGATTGAGAAGTAAACCAACCGAGTTCTCGAGAAGTTCAACCGAATTCTCGGGTAGTTAATTCGAGTTCTCGAGAAGTTCAATCGAGTTCACGAGATGGTCGTCTGAATCGAGTTCTCGAGTTATCCTGAATAATAGAGTTCTCGATTATGATCACTCGATTATGCCCATCACTATTTGTTTGTTTTCTTTCTTTTTTTTTTATTACAGATGTTCCAAATCAGAACGTTCTCTCTGCCGCACCCTGTATTTCTCTTTAAGAAAAAACTTAAATTTGTTATTGCTATTTATGGCATTGTTAAGGTTATTTTTAACTTTTGTTACACAATAACGTCCAGAAAAATAGTGTCTTTAAAACTAATTCTTTACAACATGTCCACAAACAAATTCTTTTCAGGGGGGAAATTTCTGAAGTTCACACAAAATTTGCACAACAAATTTAAAATAAAAATCAGAAAATTAGATGACCACCTTTAATTATATAATTTTACTACCAGCCATACTAACATGAATACATAAGCTCAAAAAAAAAAAAAAAATCAAGTGCTAATGAAGAATAATGTGATATTAACACTAGATTTACCACACCAGTCATTTTGACTGTTTCGAAGCTTCCATTTTGCATCATTTGTTACTAATGATAGTGCCACTTTCAATTGCTTTGGCTTTTCCTAATTACACGCTTTTTTAGAAGTTAATGTGACTGATAATTTTATTCTGGTATACAGTATTTATAACTCTGTGTAAAATTAAAGATTAGAAGTGGTTGAAAACACCCTGGTAAATCTAGTGTTAATACTGAAAGTCATTCGTTTTTTTTTTTTTCCAAACAGCATTGTTTTTTAAAAAATATTAAATATTTTGCTCATTCTAAAGTAGAAAAAAAGCATCAGATACTATTCGTCAAAAAAATCGTAGCTTTTTTCGTATCTTTTATCTTCAAAAATCGTTTATCTATTAAATCTAATATTTCGTTTATCTTTTAAAAATCGTAATTTTTAAAAATTTCGAAAATCCTTTTTTTACCTCCCCCCCCCCCTTTTTTTCTTTCTCTTTCCTTTCATTCTTTTTTTTAATCTTAATTTTTGGAACAGTCTCTAAAATTTTCGGATCAGAATCATCCATGGCTTTCGTTACCTCAAGTATAAAATTTTGAAAATGTGTTCTTTACTGAACATTGTAGTATTTTTTTATGAATGCCTTTAACATATAGTTCCCATAGATATCTAACAGTTTCATATTGCATGAGTAGAGTTGTCAAGAGAAAAAAATTAAATAACATCAATTTTTTTGTATTTTGAGATGGCAGACAAACTTTGAGGACCTGTCTATTTAAAAATAAGTGGGGTAGGTAGCTAAAACTTTTGACTTTTTCATGCCTCTATATCATCAATCTGTGTTCCACATTTGAAAAAAATCTGAGTTGGTCATGCAACCCTCATTAGGCGAGTTGGTATGGAATCACTCACATGTAAGTGTTCCCCTGCCTTCTTTTTCAGGACTACACCACTGGTACAAACACGTACCATACTATACTTTGTCATATGCTTTATGTATTTCAAATAAAAAAATTTTTTTGAGCCAATATCAAATAAAATCAGAAAAACTTTTTAACAGATTTTATTCCAATAGTATAAAATTATACAGATATTAAAATGTATTGTTTAATTGTTCCATACAAATGAGTTAATGATTTTATAAATGATAAATGGCAATACATATAGAGTCTGCATATATTAGACATAGTAAATACTATGATTTCTGTTAATTCCCATGCAACATAAAGTTACTATGCACAAATGAATGGACGCTGAAAGGCAAATATTGTAAAAGAAGGAGATCTATGTAATATACATGCAAAAAAAAGTATTCTGGATGAAGTATCAAATACATAAGAATTAAATTGCTTAAACTTGCATTTAAAATTTCATTTAAGTTATAAGCTGTGAAATATTTTTTTTTACAATTATTTCAGCCATGAATATATATATATGTTTTTAACACTGCTTCAAACTTCAACTTTTTTCTTATACATTAGCAAATTTTGAAAGCTTAAAAATGCGTGTATATAGATATTTTTCTTTAAAACATAAATCAATAAATAAAATTTTAAAAAATCATTATGATTATAAATTTTCTCTCTTTTTTGCTAAGCCGTTTCTGCAGTATTACCCCACCTTCCCTTCCCAGCAGAGGCACACAGGACTGGCCGGGGGGGGGGGGGACGACAGTTACACACACTTTATAGAGTATTTTATAAATAACTCTTAGTGTTGCTCAAATGTGCATGTTCGGATTGAGACGAGCTATGCAGTAAAAATGTTACTGCTCTGTAAACAAATGAATCAAAAGAAAAACTTTGAATTTTAAAGAAGTATTTTACTTGACAAGAAATAATATTACAAAACTATGGAACTATTTGCTTAAAATGAGGAATTCTCTCAAAAACAGGTAACTCTAAAAGATTGCAATGTCTAAAATGAAGTTTACAAAAAGTTCTTCTCCAGTAAAGATTCGAGAGGCTTTTTAGGTTTGCTAGTAAGAAAAATACATTAAAAAAAATATACAGGAACATGGTTTTGAGGTCGTTGGCCAGTATGGATTCTAGTGTTCTTTTCATGCACCTTAGTTGAGAACATGCCATAAAACAAACTTGAGAGAAACATAGTTCTTTTTAAACATGAATTCTCAGTCTATTGGTGGAAAAAATTTCTTACATCTAAGTTTTCAAGAATATTGTTTTCCGCCCATAGGCGTAACTAGGGTTGGTGAAAGGGGGGGGGGTCACCCTAAAAATGTACAGACTAAACACCAATAAGAAGTGTAAAAGAGTTGAAAATTTACTAGTCATAAATACTTGTCTCTAAAGATATACCCCGTTTTTATTTCAGGCATCTCCCGGGGGGGGGGGGGAGCTACCCCCTCGGAGCAAGTCAACTCCCCCCCTTCCGGCACAAAATTCTGATCACAAGTTTTAAAAAAAGAAAGAAAAGAGAAATTACGCTTTTAAGACACTTTACTTTCAGGGAAAGGACATTGAATACTATCACGAGCGACACCAAAAGTAACTTAAAAGATATAAGACTTTATTTTGAAAAAAATAGCGGGGGAGAGTAACCAAACTCCTTTCTGTTTCCTCTAACTTCACCAAATATCTAAACATACATCTACTATATATACATCAAAAAGCTGCCATATATGTAAAAAAATTCATATTAACATAATTTCTAGTCATATATATCTATATATATGTATATTTAAAGGGTATGATTTTGAAGCATACACTGCCATTCCTACTTCTTAACATGCTCCCCCTGCTCAGGAGCCAAGGCAGTATAGAGAATATTATCTCGGGGGGGGGGGGAGGCAGACTTCGACACACTTATGTTAAGCAAAGTTTCAGGGAGGAATATATGATACATTGCAAAAGTTTTCTGGGGGGGTGGGGGGCCCGTGGGACCCTCTTCCCCTGCGGATACGGCCTTGATAGACAAAAACATTAAACATTCATTACTAGATCTATTAGTTTATTTTTAAAATCAAACGCAATAGAAAATTCAATATTTAGCGCTAAGCAATCTTTTATGTCCAAGCATTCATAATATTAAAACTGGAAAATAGTGGAATTTTAGAGAAAAAAATCCAAATTCCCCTACAAAAATGCTCATCCCCACAATAAATTTCTAAAAATTTTGTTAAATTTGTAGCAAAACATACCTCAGAAGTGGAAGCGTTTGAATCAAATTTTCTTTTCTTTTTGGATGACGAACGTGTCCATCGCTGGAGTGCAAACATTATTATGTATCGAAAATAATTAAAAATTTAGCTAAAATATAAATAATACTTGATTGTAAATTAAAATGCAGCATTAAACCGTAGCAGTGAGATTGGAAACGTTGAACGGATGATTTCCAGAGTCGTAATGCAATCAGTGATGGACCATAATAAGAAAAAAAACATTTAAAATATAAGAGATGAGAGAACATCTGTAAATGAGAATGGAATGCTAATACAGTTCATCAGTTTTCCAATCGGTTCATCTACAAAAAAGGTTTTACCAAAATGGGTTTTTGGACAGGAAGTCATAAATAAATACAAACTGCTCTTTAAGTTTCTTGATGCGCATCCCTTCCTGGCTTGAGGGTTTAACCCATTTAGACAATTGTTGGCTAGGGGTCCTTCATTTTCAGACCCCAGCGCCTACAATTTGTAAACCGGTGTTGTAGGCTACAACACCGGTTTATCAGAAAACAAAACTCCATCACAGTAGAGAATATTTTCCACGAAACTTATTACTTGTGCGATTGTGATCTCAAATTGCTGCCTTTGGGTAAAAAAGACATCAAGAAGGAAAGAAAACCCTCTGGAGTGATGGAAATATTTCTCTTTGTCTGTGTGTGGTACGGTGATTGAAGCCACCTTTCGCTGTAACCTCCCCCCCCCCCCCCAAGGTGATAAGGGGGTTGATTATAACCAGATGAAAAGTCATCTTTTTTGTGAGCTGCATTCTTTGGTCATGATCACAACCCTTCAGAGAAAGAGGAAATGAAATCATATGCATATGTGTTTAATTTTCTTAGGGAAAAAAAATGTGTGCTTTTGCAAGGCTTTAGCCAGAATTTTTTTTGTGTGCCTAAATAAGTAAATACCCAATGGGGGGGGGGGTTTGAACCCCCCCCCCCCTGGTTACGCCTATGTTTCCGCCAGAATAGATTATCAAGTGTAAGAAGAGAAAATTTTTTACAGCAAATTTCACAGGAATATTTTTTTTCTACCAGTATAGGTCCTCAAGCTTATTTTCAGGCTCATAAAATGAAGCAAATTTGTTAAGGCAAACTTTGCAGGAATAATTTTCCAGCAATATGGAGTCTCAAGTGTTTTTTCAGGCTGGAGCAAATTTCTTAGAACAAACTTCACAGGAATACGGTTCACCCCCAGTATGCATTCTCAAGTGTTCTTTGAACTGTAAGTTCGAAAATTTATTTGCGCAGAGTTCGCAGGAATGTCGTCTTTCATCGGTATACACACAAGTGTTCTTTCAGGTTCCATATTTTAGAAAATTTCTTAGAACGAACTTCACAGGAAAATGGCTTTTGGCCAATATGGATAATTAAAAGTTTTGAAGGCTTGTTAGCTGGGAAAATTTTGCAAAACAAATTTTCCTGGAAAACTGTTTTTCAAGAATATGGATTCTCAAGTGCGTTTTCGGGCTCGCAAGTTGAGAAAATTCCTTATTACAAACTTTGTAGGAAAATGGTTTTCCCCAGTGTGGATTAAGAAGTGCTTTTTCAGGTTTGAATGTAGAGCAAATTTCTTAGAATGAACTTCACAGGAATGCACTTTTACGCTATGCACTTTTAAGTATTCTTTCAGGTGTGATAGTTGAGAAAACATTGTTGAGCGAAACTTCACAGGAATGTGGTCTTTCATCGGTATGCACTCTCAACTGTGCTTTCAGGTTCCCAACTTCAGAAAATTTCGTTGAACAAACTTTGCGGCAATATGGTTTACGTCCATAAGGATTGCCAAATGTTCTTTCAGGTCTTTGAGTTAAGAAAGCTGCTGGGAACAAACTTCAGAGGAATTCTTTTTTTCCCCAGTACAGACTCTCAAGTGCTTTTTCAGACTGTTAAGTTCAGAAAATTTCTTAGAACAAAATTTGCAGGAATATAGTTTTTCCTCAGTATGGATTCTCAAGTGCCTTTTCATGTTCATAAGATGAAAAAATTCTTTAAAACAAACTTCACAGGATCAAGGTTTCTCGCCAGTATGGACTCTCAAGTGTCTTCTCAGTTGCACAAGATCAGAAAATTTCTTAGGGCAAAATTCGCAGGAATGTGGATTTTCACCACTGTGAATCCTCAAATGCGTTTTCAGAGTTGGTAGTTGAGAAAATTTCTGAGAACAAACTTCACAGGAATATGGTTTTTCCCCAGTATGGACTCTCAAGTGTCTTTTCAGGTTCGCGAGATAAGAAAACTCTTTAGAACAAACTGCACAGGACCATGGTTTCTCTCGAGTATGGAATATCAAGTGACTTTTCAGGTGTGCTATTTGATAAAATTTCTTAGGACAAATACCGCAGGAATGTGGTCTTTCACCGCTGTGGATTCTCAAGTGTGTTTTCAAGTTGTGTAGAACAGAAAATTTCTTAGAACAAACTTTGCAGGAAAATGGTTTTTCACCGGTATGGACTCTCGAGTGTATTCTCAGGGTTAAATGCCGGGCAAATTTCTCAGAACAAACTTCGCAGGAATATGGTTTTTCGTCCATATCGATCTTTCAGGTTTGCGGGTTAAGAAAGCTATTTGGAACAAAGTTTGCAGCACTTTGGTTCTTCCCCAGTGCGGATTCTCAAGTGTTCTTTCAGGTGAGGTAGTTGAGAAAATTGGAACCTTAGGTTTCTTAGAAACAACATTTGCATGAGTGTGGGTTCTTGAAAGTTGGTTTTTCAGGTGTTCTTCTAGGTTTTAAAGTGTAAGAAATTTAAGAAAAACTTCATTTTCTCTAGTGTAGATGTATGACACAAAGAAATATTTACAACAAATTTCCCAAGGAAAAAATTTTTTTGGCTCTATCAATGAATTGTTTACATTAATTTTTCTCAAATTTTATTTCCAGAAAATGTGTTTAAAAAGAATTTAATATGAATGTTGTTTTTGGCAAGTCTAGATCCTTACACGTGCTTCAGGGATTTGAAAAAGAAACTTTCCTCAATAGCAGAATACTCGATGAAAGGTGTTTTGACCACTATAGTATATCAAATGAGCTGGTGAAATGCAGAAAAATCCTTTTTGCACTGAATTCACGAGACTAAGACTTCCCCAAAGTGAGCAGTTCCGTGTCCTCTGATGGGGGTAAAGCATTAGACTGCCCAAGAATATGATTTTACTGTAACAAATTGAAAAATAAGAGAAAATATTTTTCTACAGTATAAAAGGCTAATTTTATGCTAGTTGGCAAATTTTTAGTTAGAAATGAGCAAAGAAAACAATTTGAAAGTGGCACAAGTATCCCACAAGCTTTTACAGTATAGCCAATTAGCTGTGTCTCTTTCCTTGTATCTCTTTCACAGCAGCAAAGTACAGAACTTTAACTTAAGAATAAATGACAACTTTTGACAGTTACAGGGAACTAACTGCAAATGGTTCGAGTATTGAGAATTAAGACCTGCGAAGTTTTCGAAAGAACCAACAGAGCTCTTGTGACTACAATCTCCAACTTTGTTTTATCATCCACATTACAGAATACTAACTGCTTTATTTTTAGCTTATTTTAAATCAAAACCAAATTACCTTCGAACCATCACTGGAAACTTAAATTAAGAGTTTCTCTAGAGGAAAGCCCAAATGCTGGTGGTGAGATAAAATCTGACATCAAGCAGTCTGGATCATTGCTAAAATAAAAAGAATTAAAAGGAATGACATAAATCGTTGATGGACTGTAAAGTAAATCAAGGGCATAGTCGAAAAGGAGTACAAAATACATTAAAAAACGTATCCTGGTTTGTAGCTAAGCTAGCTGCAAAGTAATAACAGTTATCATGTACAAGTTCCATCTAACAAAATCAGGGCTGGTTGATTTAAACCAGGAATGGGCAAACTACGGCCCGCCGGAAGGTTATATCCGTCCCGCGGATTGAATTTCAAGTTGATTCGGATCGCACATTTAAAGGAATGTATATATATTATATATCCATCTCCTTTACTACCTTATTTAAATATTTTTTCCCCTTTTTTTCGAAGGACTGATGATCATTTTACTATCTATATTTTTGTTCTACAAATTTAAATCAACGGAAATGCAATCACAGACATCTTCCAATCGGTGAAGTGTTAAAAGAGGATGTTCTTTATTAGTTATAGCTCTAGATTGGCACCAACCACTGAGGCACAATTGTTTCTAAATATGCCGAAGTTACCATTTTACAAATCATTACCAAAAGCAAGTTTCCCAAATTTAATATCTCATGCCCAGAATATCAGTGCTATGTTTGCTTCATCTTACATTATGAGAAAAAGTGTTTTCAACTGTTAACCTTAGAAAGAATTATTTCGCAAGTGACAGCTAAGCATTTAGCCTCATTCCTTAGAATCAGGACATCTCACATGTAACCTCAATGTAAGGAACTTTTAAAAATAAAATCACAATTTCATTCATCTCATTAGGATATTTGTAAAGTATAAAATTGTATATACTTGTGAATCATGTGCATTATACAGCACCAGCATAAAAAAGATTAAATGCAATAAACACACAGAAAGAATTGGAAAAGAAATATTATGATCACTTGTGCACATTTTGAATATAAATATTTAATAACTTTAATTACATTCAAAATTCTGAACAATAGCATTTGTTAATAATATATATTCTATTACTCATTTCAAAGCGAAATACACCTATAAATTTTTATTAAAAAATTTTGTGTGTATTATACGGCACTGAGATACCGTATAATGTACATGATCCATACTTGTGCATAGTTTTTAAATTTTAGAAAAATTTCTCTTGTCCCATCAAACTTTTTTTTTTTTTTCGATTTTAGGCCCGCAACCGAAAGAGTTGCCCAAACCTGGTTTAAACCGAATGGTTTTTTTTAAAAACCCACTTGGTTTAAACCAAATCTTTTTTCATTTATTTTGCACATTATTAAAAATTGCAAAATCCAATTTATGCAGAAATTACAAGTACAGCACTGGATAATTAATGAATTTGTAAATTAACAAACTTTTTTTTAAAAACAGTACAAATTTTTCTCATCTCCTATCTACATGTCAGGCTATTTGGGTTTTTCTAAAATTATCTCTGAAAATGCCAACTTGAGAAAAACTCTTCTCGGTCATTATAAAAATTGAATGATATTGCAATTGTAATTCTTAGAGGTAAAGAATATATATCAGAAATAATAAAGTATCTTCATAATAACCGACTTGCAAATGTATGTTACAGATAACAATTTTGAAAAAAAAAAAAAAATAGTCTTTCATTTATTTTACTCATTATAAAAAATTGCAAAATGCAATTTATGCAGAAATTACAAGCACAGCAGTTGATAAATAATGAATTATTGAATTTGTAAATTAAACTTTTTTTAAATTTGTGCAAATTTTTCTTTTTTTCCTAAATTATTACTTTTTAAAAAATGTATTTAATCTTTAATCAGGGTAAATAAAGTTTGTAGTAATTTGAAAAAAAAAAAAAAAATGGTGATAATTTTTAAGCCAATGTTGATGATTTGTATAAGTGTTATCATTGCTAAATCCAGTAAGTTTAAGGATTTTTTTACTTTTTAATTAAAATATATCTACAGTAAGACTTGTAATCATTTGTTGGTATTACTGAGCACACATTCTTTTTAATATATCTTTCATTTTTGCTTATTTTTTATTGATTTAGTAAAATATGCTTTTGTTAAAATTTAACCCGCATAATAATTATTTCTTTAATAATTTACTGAAAGTTCTGTATAAATAGAGTATTATAATATGTTAATACAGTAAAACCTGTAAAGTTGGCCACCTGTCTAAGTTCACCACTTTGGTCAGGAACGGAATTAGCCCTATATTATTTAAGGTATTGAAATCTTTGTAACTTGACCGCCTGTCTATATTGACCACTTATGTACACCAAATTTCAGTGGGCGTATTATAAAAAACCTTTTGTAAGTTGGCTGCCTAATTAATGATTATAATATTTATTTGTTTATCTATTTTTGCAAAGATAAAAAAAAAAAAAACTTAAGTTCTCCAGGATAATATATTTTATGCTATAATGTTAGACCAGTATTTGTCTGGATGGATGAAACATTAATATAAAATTTGCCTAAATCTCTGCGTAAATTAACTATTTGAGAAAACTACCTGTGAGCACTCGTTTGTTCTCTAAATAAGTTTCTTCTTTTTCTTTTAATTAATCTAGCCATTTCAAAAAATTATGTATTCTTAGAGAATCTTTACAGTCAAATAAATAAACTAACACATTTATCTTTATCTAAGTGCTTTAATTTTAAAGTTGTATAGGATACATTGTAAGTCCTTCCGATTATTTTCTTTAATGGTATTTTAGATAATTTTTAAAAAAAACACGGTAATTACTAATTTTAAAGTAATGTTAATACATGAAGTTATATTTTAATTAGCCACAAATGAATAAATGCATAGTGTAAGAAATAACAAAAAAAAAAGAGCCTCCAACCTCTATAAGTTGACCACTAAAGTGCTACACTGTAAGTGGGCAACTTACGCATGTTTCATTGCAGGTAACTTTCCGTAAAAATAAAAACTATATTTATAAGATAATTAAAATTCAAGGTTTTAACTTAGTTAATCAATTAATTATCAATAAATTAATTACTAATAACATTTATTCACAATTAATGATCTAAACTCTCTATGATTTTCCAAAAGTCAAATTGTTTTCTCTGCAAATGCTATTTAAACCAAAAAAAAAAAAAGTTTTTTTATGGGGTACTAAAAAAAAAAAGGGATTTTCCCAACCCTGAACAAAATGAATGGTTGGTTTGAAAACGAACAAATCACTGCCTTCCAGCAAGAGAGAAGTTAATTTGTTTTGTTGCTGCCATATACTAAGCATATCATAGAGTATCAGACACGCCAACACTTAGTGACTGACGCTGTCAAAAGCTCACAACACAGCATACCATTCGCAGTTTTACGTATACAGTAGAGCGCTGCTTATCTGGACGCCCTTTAACCGGATGTCCAATCAACCAGATTGGTCAGGGGCCAAGCGGCTTTTTTCCGCTGCTATCTGGGATAAAAATACACAAAATTTGTGACGTTGATATTCTTTAAAGGAGGTTGAAAACCTGCTTCCTTTGCCTTACGACGTTCCACGAAAGCTGGATACCCCTCGGCTCGGATATGATGGAGTCGGTCATTCAGTTACAAATAGTATGGGGATGTGAAGGAACTGATAAAAGGATTAAGATTCTTTTTAGTGGTATATAAGCAGAAATAAAGTACTGAAACTAACAGAAAAAAAATAGTTTAAGTACTTTTCTCCACCAGACCCCTACCTGTTAGCCGAGGCCTTAGGATTGCTTACGCACGGGGAGAGGTAGTGGGGTCTACAGATTTTACATGCACATATCCTAAGTATACATGGGGGTCTTCAGTGGGTATCGAACGCGCGACCTTCCAGGTGGAAGTCCGACGTGCTAACCACTAGGCTACCACGGCCCTATATATAGTTGAAGTACTTTTCTCCACCAGACCCCTACCTGTTAGCCGAGGCCTTAGGATTGCTTACGCACGGGGAGAGGTAGTGGGGTCTACGGATTTTACCTGCACATATCCCCAAGTATACATGGTGGTCTTCAGTGGGTATCGAACGCGCGATCTTCCAGGTGGAAGTCCGACGTGCTAACCACAAGGCTATCACGGCCCATAGTTGAAGTACTGGGGCAGTCACGGTCAAAGGGTCAAGTTAAATTATCTCTGCTTAACTTAATTTCCAGGAACACTGTTGAAAAACTCACTTGAATGAGAGATAGATTTTGCACCTCACGAAATAATATGATTATTTCGTGATTTCACAATGATTTCACATTGTTCGCACACATGCGCCACGCAAAGCTAAAGGAACCCACATTTTTGCATTTATGATCTGCAGGTGTAGAAGATGTTGTCTAAGAAGCACAAAATAGTAGTGTGATATTTAGCTCAAATAATAGAAATGGTTACAAGATTCAAAAAAGAAGAAAATGGAAAACCATAGCCCTTGAATCTGCGCATCAACTGTGTCGGATATTTAAAAAAAACAGCGATGCAATTCAAAGCTTCGTATCAGTTCTTTACAAACAAGAAGGCAGCGCTGAAAGGAAAACTATAAAAAGAGAATTATCCTCTATCAATAATTGCTTTACATCAGTGATTTTTTTTTTTTTACAGTCAGTAAGGTATATGAGTAATTTTTATGTATAGTACTACTTCTGTATCCTTTTTGTAAATATTAAAAAATAAATAAAAATGAAGGGAAAAAACTTCTAATCGTGCCATTCGTAATGTGATAAAATATGCACTACTGCAAATGCCAGTCAAATTACGCACTGCTGCCTGATAAAACTTAAATACTTATGACAATTTAAAAACATTTCTTTTTTCAATTAAATTTCTTCAACAAAAAGGGATGGTTAAACAAACTTTGATTAAAAGAGATAACCCTACTAAAATATTGTAATATAGCCACTATACATTTTGTATTACTTAAGATAAACCATAATCAAATAAACTGCTTTATATATCGGACATATCGCTTCCTGCACAGATGGCAAGATAATTTACAAATTTCAATATACATTAATATATCTGTACTCATTCCCGTATTAATATAATATTAAATAACGTTTTACTCTTAGTGCATCAATTCATAATGACGGCATTTGGAATAAGTGAGACTGCATCATAAATGTATATATGCGACGGCGACAACATAGACAACACCAAAAGTTAATACTTACTTGTTTCCATAAGTACTCGAAGATTTATAACAAAGATAAAAGTTTACACTGTGGGAAAACTTACTTTACACTGAAAATATTACTCATTCACAACATATCAAACTCTATTCACCTTTCAGTTCAGCTAACAAGAAAAAAACCAAAAATATGGCAAGCCTACCTAAACACAACCTCTTAACATTGCTTAACTCAACCCAAACCATATCAATAGGCGCATTATGAAAAACCAATTTGTTGCTAGTAATTGTGTCCCTTTAAATAGAAACCCCTCCACATCTCTTACCCAACCTGTCTTGCTTAAATAAATTGTACCCAGCAATACTTGATAAACCAGCATGATTATCTGTAGGTAAGGCATCAGTAACTCCAATAATATCCTAAACTCCTCACCTGTAATAATACTTTTCAATTCTTCCATCTTGTTTCTGATACTGCGAGGATTAATATACAAAATTTTAAGCATGCCCTAATTACTTATCATTAACTCTTACACTGTGCCTCAAATCACTATGTATAATGTGTTACTCTCCATGTAGCACTTTATCCACATTCCTTAAAACTTCCGGAACAAAAATTCAGTAACATGACATTGCCTGATCCCAGTAAAACATCCCTCATCCGTAACTAATTTTTTTATTCTGAAGTCTAATCATACCAGGTGTCACAACATTTTACGACACTCTTTGAGCTAAAATGCAGACCATCCCTAGCAACCCATAATCATGCTGACAAGAACTCCATACATCAATGAACCTGATTAAAATATATTTGCAAAATTTCTTTAGACCCAGATTCATGCTTCAAGCCCATTGATTTAACCAACATTTATGCACCGTATTGGGAAAACGAACCAACATCAGCCAAAAATTAGTTGCTTTGTCCAACAGGATCTCTCATTCTTCAGTAAGCTCCTTATTTGTGCTGTTATGGACATCATGTTCCTACACACAACTGATTCTCTCTATTTAACCATTTCCACTTTTTCTGCAACCTTATTAACATCCTCCACCCGAGTTCTAATTAAACAGCACCTAACCACCTTGTGCTTCCATTAACCCGATCACATTACTTATCCAAGTGTCAGAGTTCCCTGAAAAGATACCCTTCGTTTCCATGTACAGTTCTAACTGACCCTTTACCAGATACTTTCCTTGTAACCTTAGAAACACTAACATTATTATCGCCAAGAAACCCACCACAAGTAATTCTCACAACCTTTTTTTCGCAATTACCTCCTTACTACTGGGTTTCCAAAATTAGCATCTTGACACGTAAATCTCCCCATCTCAGCACATTTTGAGCAAATGTAGATTTCTCCGAAGCTGTATCAGCATTTCCCTTAAATTAGCTAAACATCTCACAACAGGGCCCACTAACTCCCATATACTATCTTTAATTTATTTCATCAAACCTCATAGCTAACATATTGGTACGAATAGAAAAGCAAAATGATACACAACACTACAATTGTAAGATATAACTAATTTGAGTTTAAAAAAAAATTAATTAAGAAAAAAGAAAATTAAATGAAATTCAGTCCTCCAAACTTAAAAAAATACTAAATTATATAATAAACTGTAAGAAACATATAAGTAGTTAAACAAAAAATATAAAAAATACTCAATCGCATAGGAGATCAATCTTTAGTAATAACTTCTTCAGTGCTCTGGGGGCCAAAACAATAACATTAACTATAGATATGGGGCCTCAGTGGTTGAGCGGTCTAAACGACTGGTTCCAATGCCTGCCTGCGCGTAGTGAAAAGGCATGGGTTCGATTCCCACTTTCCCCTGGGGGTATTTCTTTTTTGTATTGTAAGTATGTTGTCCTGTTTTGTTCTATCTGTCATATTAGACGAGAGTTTGAGGCATATCCTTGAGAATAGCAAATAAACTCGAATATTAATGTGACCTGAAATGGTCGTTTACAAATACAAATAACTATAGATATAAGAGCTCGTTTGTATGTTTGTCCGATATACAAATCCACACCAATTGACGGATTGGAACGAAATTAGGTACAAAATTCAATCATCCTCTGAAAAACAACGCACAAGTTCGATTCTAAAATTGAAATTAGTTTAGTTTTTATTCCGTGCTGTAAAAAGGCATTAATTTCTAAAGAAGTAATTAGTCATTCGTTTCGAATCCTGTCCTACGAATCTAGTATTTTCGCTCTCAATCTAGGGTGACCATACGTCCTCGAATTTCGGATACAGTCCCCAAATTTGTATATTTTTAATGCCTTGTCCTCAAAAACACTTTAACTACTTGGGGGGACGCAGAAAATCCCCAAATTTAAATTTATTCCATTCTTTCTCTTGAAATTGCTTCTAGATTTGCAAGTTAGAACTTTTAGATAATATTTTGTAAAATTGTACATAATATTATGGCCAATATCAAATAATTGCCTTAGTATATTACAATTTCTAACATACAATGAACTAACAAAATATGCATACATTATGTAGAAAATATGAGTAATTTTTCATAATAAAAGTGACTTTTTATTCGCCTGTTATGGTTGTCTAAAACGTCCCCAAAACTTTTTTCTAGCGTTCCCAAATTGATGCTCAGAAAAATGGTCACCCTAGTTAAGTTACTAGAATTTTCTACTGTGGTCAATGGTCTTGTCTTAGTAAAGGAGGGACGTCGTCAAATTAATGCTCAGAAATATGGTCACCCTACTCTCAATCCGAATTTCTTTTATGATGTTTGGTAAAAGTAATTTGAAAAGAGGTTATATTATTATTTGTATTTTAATAAATTAAAATATGATAGTGGTAAAATAAAAAAAAAATCATCGAAGGAAGTTAAATTTAGATTATTATTTTTTTTGAATTGCATTAAAATGCATTTCAATGATCTTATTAATGAAATTAAAGAATGTTCCCAGTTAATATGAAAACTTTGAAAAATTAATTTTACACAATTTCAATTCTTTTAAAAAGTCGGGTATTTCCCTTCCTTTGGCTCCTTATGGAGCATTTTAACCCAGACGATCTACCTCTTATGCACTTTACAGGATTTTCTGGCAGTACATGAAAAGTGCTCCTATGGATCGCTGGGTCTAAGTTTAACCCAAATCACTAGAACATGATCAGAAGAAATGCAATACCGATCAAACATGAACACCTATGTCCTTGACTCGATTCGAACCCGGGCCCCAAGGCGCAGGCGCAGCAGAGCGCTCCACTGCCTGTGTCACAAAAGAAATATATGGATCGCTACGGTTTTAAGTGGAACCCAAACCACTAGGACATGACCAGAAGAAATGCAATACCGATCAAACATGGACATTATGCCCTTGGCTCGATTCGAACCCGGGCCCGAAGGCGCAGGAGCAGAGCGCTCCACTACACTACCTGTGTCAATGAGGCGGCGGCTGGCAATTCTTGCGGTTGTGCTGCCTTCGGATATTAGATTGCGTTCAGGTTTTATTTGCGTTATTATAATATTAGGACTAATTTAAAAAAATAAGTTCTTTAAAGGGAAAATTCAAAATAGATGTAAAACAAGCGTTATTAATTTAAGAATGCTTTCTTTTTTGCTATTATTTTTCTATGTTATCCGTGAAATGTTCTGCTACAGACTCACTGTGTGACATGATGGTTGAGATTAAACCATCACATGATGGTTTAATCTCAACCTCCGGACTGCTGACTTTCACTGCATGTGCTGCATTCAAAAGTTTACGAACCTTCCAATTTTGTAGGTCCACTATGCAGTCTGGGCAGAGCAAAAATATCAAGTTGGTACTCTTATTACAGTAACCTCTCGTTATATCGCTCATTCGGATATATCACGCTTTCTCTATGCGTCCCAAAATTTAAGTTTGAGTTGTCGAAAGTAAAAGTATTGCATTTCTGAGTAAAGCCCTTTTCCCCCCACTAAACGAAGCCATCGAACAGGAATGTTTTCCTTTCTTCTGAATTTTCTGCAGTTAAAATCTGCAGAAATTCTCCTCCCACTCCCCAACTTACAGAACGCCTGCAGAATTATTCTTCTCAAACCAGTTGACATTTTACTTGTTCTTTTTGTATTGATCCTAACGCCCATTAATAAATGAAACAGACAGATGTTTACTGCCCAAGGAGAAAAAATACACCCATTTATGGATACCTTTTAGTACAGAAAGGATTCGCATTTGGCTGAACAAATCCAACTTATACAATCCTTTTAACCAATAAAAAGAGTGATAAATAAAGGAATTTTGTGGGAAGAAAATGGTAACCTTCATCTTTGACATCGTTTTCAAACCGTGCTCTGGTGGCATGCACAGGTTCACTCAATTTATTTGCACGTTTTGACTTATTTCTAACGACATCTGTTACATCGCGTTTTTGGATATATCGCGCTTTTTTGCTGTCCCCCGACAAGCGCGATATAGCGAAGGCCTACTGTATTTGACTCTTCAGGGACATCCAAACATAAAAGCTATTTTTGATTCGCGAGGGTTGTACGAGTTTTTTGATAAAATTTTTGGATAACCCTTAAGTGGGTTAATATGGATAATTATAAATTTGGCAAAAAAAAAAAAAAACTTTTTTTTTAACGCATTTATTACCTTAAAAAAACTTTACTTAATATATTAAATTGTTTGGTTGCATAGTTTTTTGATAATATATATTTTCAGGGGTGCCCACCCATCTCAGAGCGATGGCGCACCCCCAAGAAACTACGGAATCTCCCAAACGCAATGATTTCCCCAAATTGGCCAATTAGTCAACCCCTCCCCCCTGGTGGGCACCTCTGCATTTTCTAAAAGTTGTTTTGTTCACACTAGCCCCATGTAGTGGGGTTTGAATACTGATTGGATTAAGACAACATAATACTACTCTTAAAAGTGGATGTAAAAAACCATAACATACATTAGAGCCTACAAAATGTTCTTTATTAATATTATCTTGATAAAGTGTATTTAATAAATTCTCTACTTATTATATTTTTTTTATTTAAAGGACTACAATAGGGCATGTTAGGGAACTGTTTCAGACACAAAATTACGCTAAAAATTTTTGCCCAAAAAATGCATGAGAATCTCCTGGAAATCATTTATCCGGAGTCTAACGTATAATTACAGAGAATTAAAAACAAAAGAAAAATAGAGATTAAAAAAAGGAAGTTACAAGGAATTAAAAACATATATCTTACAGCGAACGCACTCTGTAATTTGAGAGCATTAAAGTACCTAAGACTCAGTAAATTAGCAGAAATACAATACCTAATTCTTTGTAAAGTTACCAAAAGTAAACAAAAACAAACTTGCTTTGCCATTGTAGTGGCGGCATACGTGAGCTCGCTGAATCACTATTTCTGGCATTCAAAGCCAAAGATTAAGGTTTGCGATTTCTGTTCGATGGGTTCAGAACTCGAGCTCACTCTATCCTGAATCCGTGCCTCAAAACCGCTGTGCCAAGGTGCCTCGTTAGTTAGGGCTAGAGGATTTATATACGGTGAACGTGCGCCACACCTGGGATATATTTTCTCTGTATTTTTATAGAAAGTATTTTAATGAAGTTGTTTTCTGTGGAGCTTCTGCTAAGAAACTTGATTCGGGGCTTTTGAGCAAGCTGCTTACGTTAACTGAACATATAAGCTCTTACTTATTTCTCTGTAGTAGTACTGTGTGCGAGAAAACAAGAATTTTATTGAGAAACTGTTATCAAGATACTTGATTATTTGATTTTTCACAAATTAATTTTACATTACTTTACTGAAATACTCATCTTCCTTTCTGTACTTTTACATAATTTTTTCTAGGTTGTAAAGGACTTTTTAGTGTACATTACAAAAAAAAAAAAAAAAACACTGGTAAAATACACAAAGAAAAATATTTGAATTTATTTACTTAATTCATACATTTCAATTTGTGCAAATTACCAAATAATTTAACAGTTTAACGGGGTTTAAAATCTTAAGCCTGTTTGTATGGTTATTATTTGTGAAAATAAAAAACAATAAGCAGATAAATAAATAAAATAAAACAAGATAAAAAAGTTTTTTTTTAAATCAGTGTTTCCACAGAAAAACTGCATGAAAGTTTTCTGCCTTCCTGAACATTGTCTTAAATGCGTTGTGGCAGGACTTTTTGCCACGTGTAAAGAAAATTGAACAAATAAAAAAATCCTGCCTTGATGTGAGTTTTCTTACTGTCTAATACATCAATATCCAAAGCAAAAAAAAAAAAAAAGTTGCTTACTTTGTTATATGTAGAGCATCGTCCCATGCGCTCTACATATTAAATTAATATTTTTACCACTGAGGGCTAAATGAGGCTACTTTGAAAGTGTCCACAGTAGCCCACCACAATGTGTCCTCAGAAAATACTTGTTTTGAAATTACTTCACGTGCGTGCGAAGTGTTTGCTTAAAATTGAACGTCCATTTTTCTCTTAGTTTATTATCAACAATCTGTACAACACATAACTCTTTACACTATGATGTATGTACACGAGATGTATTTTGAGGATACTTTTTGGAAGAGCCAAAACAACTTACTGCAGTCGGATAATTCCTTACGCTGTAAAGTTCAAAAACTACTAACAAAAGCACAAAAAACAAATTTTTGTCACTATTGCTCACAGAAACAATTTGCTCCGACATCACTATCGTTGAACTTCATTGCTCCTCGCCCGAGTCTAGGCTAGGCTAGGCTAGGAGAGGGTGCTTCTATATATGTATGCGTCAGTGAAATACCAAGTTCTTACCCCCCCCCCTTTCCCCTACATCAATTAACGTAAAGTGTCACTCTTTGTGAGATGATTTGAAAGTAGATGGTGAGCTACAATGTGTCAATTTTTTGCCTATTTATCAGACAGCAGATTCATAAAAAACGCCCCGAGGTACAACTCTCAAATTGCAACACCTTCCCCTATGAGGGGTTGGGGGTAGTAGGGAAAAAGGAATATTAAGCTACTAAACCTCCAATTTGATTCTTAGGGAGTTTAAGAGTTTAGGGAGTCTCCAAATCATTATAGAAAATTTTACTTCCATTTCCCCGTAAAAAAAAACATCTTGCGAATTTGGTGGTTTGTAAGACAGGTATTAGTACCAAGATAAATAAATAAACAATTAAACAGACTAATATCAACACTGCTGACTCTGTGACTTTTATTTTCTGCCCATTTTAAAAGGGTGCCGATGCTAAATCAAAAATAAATACAGTAGTAAAAATAAATAATCACTGAGAAGACGGACATTTTCAAACTTTCCTTTTACATATTATTTTTAATGAAATTGTCCACATTTGTACATCCCCCCCCCCCCACCTACCTAACTATTCCCGCTAATGATTAAAAAATATCAACAAAATTAATGAAAAGATAAATGATAGCTTTCAACCCAACTGATATTAGAAACGGCTTATCAAAATTGAATATAATTAGCAGGAGGAAATTAATTTGAGCATTTTGTCCAGAGTATTCCAGAAAAAAGTACGGTGCAGATTTCTTTCTCTCTCTCCCTGTCTGCTCTTTGTTTTAGACTCATAAATTGCTTTTCAAAATCCAGCGAAAATATTTTGACCCTCTTTTATGACGAAAACCTTTTTCTGAATCAGATGCTACTGTGCTGCCCTCTCGCGGCTTTACTTGCCCTGACGCAATCGTTGTTTGCACTTTGTGCATGGCGGTCGACTCACAACTGCTGCTGATGGTTTGATTAATGAACAAGTAGCTGTGTTTAACGCTCCCTACAATTTTCAGGTCAGTGCCTTTAACACTGTTTAACAATGAAGCAATAGGAAGAAGTTTTTTCTTCCTTTGTGGCTATGCAAACCGTTCTTTGTTATATGAAAAACATCCACTTTTATGCTCTATTATGTAATTCATGTGACCTGGGTCTTATAATTTCTTCTATAGTTCTGCTATTTTTCTTTGAAATTTTCATGTCTCTCTGCTTTTTTCTAAATTTTCCTGATTTCTAAATTTCAATGTCTGAAGTGGCAATGTCTGAGATTGCCACTTCAGACATTGACAAAGATATGTTTATTCTGCCCAGAAATCAAGTTTAATTTATAATTTAAAACCACAAAGAGTTCATGAAACTTTCCTTTAAAATACTTTTCTGTTTCTTTTATATAGTAGCTCTTTGAAAATTGATTTCTAGATTTTATATTTTGGAAAATGTAACAAAACACAAATAACTGTTGTGAAAGAAATAACTGGTAATTATATAAAAATTTCAATATCACACTTTAAAATAAAAATATAGCCAAAAGGATATGTTTTTAATATGAGATCTTTTGCTGGAAATCCATCTAAGAAGTTCGAATAAAAATTACGAAGGTAGAAAAAGTGATTTGAAAATATATAAATGAATGAATGAATCTTTGTAAACATCAAGAATTGAGTAAAACATTTTGAATTTTTTGCTTTAGTATTGAAAATTGTTTTATGATGTTTTTTGACAAACGGTAAAAAATGCGGAATAAGATGACGTATAAAATTAAATATTTTGATTGTATTAATTAAGTGACATCGATTTTGTTAAATTTTGCGGCTCTTTCTGAAACCAAGTAGAATTATAAGAAGATTTGCAATTTTTGTTCTATCGTAAAGGGTTATTATAGAAATATTTTTGCTACATTCATCAGTAAAATTTCTTAAAGTATATGTTAAATATGTTAAACTTTTGTTGGAAAGTTGAAAGTAATAAAAAAATGAAATATGAAGCGGCACTAGAGTTAGTGAAAATAATGTATTAAAACACTATGTGAGTTTAAAAAAGAGGAAATTTTAAAACGGAGCAAACTGTTTGATTAGTTAAATGAAAAAGTTAATTAACGTATGCATATCATATGATAGTAACATTATATTAAAGACCTATAATATTTATTTCAGATAAACCGTCCAAATTTGTTTTAAATATTCATCAATCTTTGAAATTTAGAAAACAGGAAGTTGAAAATGGAAATAAAGTTTTGCTTTAAGTTAACCCTTTCACTACCAATATTTTTTTCTGAAGAGAATTTTCCAGTGGTATTGACATAATGATTGAAAATGCAATCAAACGCATTTTTATTCAGATCGATCTCTTAGGGTCAATTGAAACTTCCTGTGTGTGTCTATGTCCTGCTAGTAGCGAAAGGGTTAAAATATCAATGATAATTGGGGAATTTAGTACCAGTTAATGTATCATTTGTAGAAAAGCTGAAAACCATGTATGAAATACTGAAATGTTCAAAATTTATTAAAATAAATATCTCGATTTTTTAATAATTCGATATAATTTTCTTGGTATTTTTGTGCTACTAAAATGAGATTGCCACTTCATTAAAATTCATGACACATAAAGACACAATTTCTGCAATTAGGTAGCAGTTATAAATGAGAAGAGAATTTCAATAGCAATTCATATTTGAGTATCTTATTTTCTATAAATTCAAAATGCTTTCAATGGTTATAAAAATGTACTTTTTACAAGTTAAAATTAAGAACCTAGTGAGAAGAAAAAAAAAACATTTTGTTTATTCCTCGTTCAAAACTACTTTACTATTAAGTTTGCTTTTTTTCGTTTGATTAAAAATTTTATATGGATAAATAATATTATAGCATCGTTGAATAGGTGATGTATTTATGGAGAAATAATACTGTAGTAACTAGAAAAAGTGCGGCCATTTAAAATATTAGAAAATGTAATTGATTAATTAATCAAATGCTTGAAACTATTTCTTACTTAATCTATCAAAGGGAAAAAATCAATTGCCCTTTTATTTTTTAAACAAGCTGCTGAATTTTTTTCGTTGTTGATAAAATATCAGTTCAATTCATGTTAAAATATTAAGTACAAAATATATTATAAGTATCATACTTTGAGAACAAGGTACAACATTCATTGATCTAAAATTTGACTAAAATAAAGTACAGCGTAAATAAATAAAATCTGACAACTTTTAAGAAACTATCTGTTTGAAAACTGCGATAGCGTCTCTTTATAAGTGACATAACAGTGGCTCTTTTTCTTGCAGCAAAACTCACCCTATTATTGCTTTTACTTCCCTTTATCAAGCTCAACGGGTCTTTCTCTGTAAATGTGCTTTCAGCGTAAGGCTACTCTTCTTGCCGTGAAGTAATACGCGCAAGGGAAAAAGCGTAATCTCTTAACATTTAAACTAGCCTTATAAATTTTTATTTTTTATGTCTACAACTGTAAATGTATATTTTTTGACATGCCATGTCCAATGTTAGAAAAATTTAATATTAACATTTTTTTGTTGTGTATTCATTTATTTATTTATTTATTTCACCTGTTAGGAGACTAGATTCTGAACACAGTGTATAACCCCTTAAATGTGTATAACCCCATCCAATTAATTATTAACACCTTTAAAATAATGAATCGGATTCCTCATATTCTGCATCCTTACTGCACGCATCAATTTTCTTTTTATATATTCTATTTTATTTATTTATTTATTTATTTGTTTGTTTCATTTACTTACTTATTTATTATTATTATTATTTTTTTTTTTTGTTTTTAAGGTATGCACTTATTTGAAGCAGGCATTATTTAATCATGTAATATAACGATGCATGAAATATTTTATTTCGAAAAAGCGTTCATAAAGTGAACAATATCATATGCAATAGGAAAGAAAGTGTTGAGTTGAAAGCCCCTTAAGATCAAAAATAAAGCGGAAAAATAGCTGTTGGTTTACATGTTTAAGAAAGTTACGCTTGTATTTGCCTTAAAAAGTATTCTTGGTTTTAGGGAAAGTTAAAATGATAATGGAATTTATGCTATTTTAAGAAACACGCCCGTGCGCCTGTGAAAAAGGGAGAAAACATCCAGAAAGCAGCGAAATTTTATTCATAATACTGAAAATCATAATCGAAGAAGAAATTTAGTGAGTTATAATGGTTAGAAAGAAATAAAAAATAAATGACTCAAGAAAATAAAATGGAAACAATGGGGAAAAGAATCTTTCATTATCAACCTTTCAATCTTTGACGTATGATTTTTTAACTTTGAAAACATTAATGTGAATTAAATTAATTTTTCTGACTAGGAGTCGATCAATATTTAGTACAAGATTTACTTCTCGGGTATTTTGTTATAAGATTGGTTACACGTGTAACAGATTTAACAATTATAGGGAAATTTACTTTTGCTTAGTAATATTAAAATTAAAAAGGTACACATTAATGATCTAAATAAATTATAAAACTGAGAAAAATATTGCAATTTGAAAAACTAAGGTCATTTATAGAGTACAATTTGCATAAATATTAAGGAAAGTTTAAATTTGAATTAATGTTGTAAGCGTGAAAAGTAGTTCTTAAATGCAAAATACGCATCTTAGGATCACTGTAAAATCAAAATTCTTATTATTGACTTAAAATGGCTTACTTTCAAGCACATCGTTTTCTCAAAAATAATGCGTTACGATCTCATTTTTGAGATACCACTATGAAAGAACAAAACAGTTTTTTAACTCATATTTGAGGTAGCACTCTATCAGATATGACACAACATATCAGAAACAAGAATACGTCTACGCTGGTGTTAGAACGTGGAATGTCCTGACTGCAAGCTAACGTTTTACCACTATGCCAAGAGGACATTGTACGGACAAGGAAAAGTTGCGCTATATAGCTTCCAAATGTACCTGCTGCGTTGGTAAAGTACTTCCGTGCCAAATTTTTTCATATCCCAATCCAGAAGAGTTTTTGTATCCACCTGTTCTTTCTGTTTTCTATTTTTGCTGCGTCCAATCCGAATGCGACGAATTAATCACCTTGTATTCCTGCTCCGAAGAGACGAACAGACTACTCAAATTCTTCACTCGTTCTGATACCTTGCGCGATAAATAGTTTCTTAATTTTGATACAAATACTATTGTTCTGAAGAAGTAATCGTTAAAAATTTGCCTGTATTAATTACAAACGTAAAGTATCTGTATAAATTTTTAATTTATTTCAGTAAAAATAAAATAATATTTGCGGTGTATTTTCTCGTTTTTAAGTACACAATTTTTAACCGTGCATCTGCAGGTGGGGTTAACTTGTAACTCCGAAACTCCTGTATGCAATTCTTTTTGCAAATTTCGGCCAAACAGCGTTAAGTGTGTTTAATGTATAAGTGTGACCGGATCTATGGTAGTCATTTTATTAATAAAATTTTGATCTAATAAGCTATTTTTTGACTCTACTGTGAGTTCAGAATGGTAAAGGTTGCAATCTCAGCTATGCCGATGTTAATTTTTTTTTAATTTTAATGTAGTTTTTGAAAATTGTACTTCTTGAAAAACGGACCGAGTCTAAGTAGTTGATAATCTTTTAAATCAGCTTTTCTTTACAATAGAAATAACATTTCCGTGTGTTCTTGTATATTAGGGCTAATCATTTCTTTTTATATGAGGTGATGTGGCACATTGGGAAACTAATGAATGGGATGTCTTATTTCACCTTTTGTTTTCCGTAAATAGGAAAAAAAATCACAAGAAAAAATCCAACTTTTTTTTGAAAACAAGCAGCTGGTATTTTTTTGAGTTTGCTGAGAAAAATATCAGTTCAATTCTTAAGTTAAACATGAAGTACAAAATATATTATGAATGTCATAATACGAAAAAAAGTTAAACATTTATTGATTAAAAATTTGATTAAAATAAAATGTAGCGTAAATAAGTTGCCTACTATTAAGAAAGTTTATTTTTCAAGGCTATGATGGAGTCTTTCCATCAGTGACTCTTTTCTCACTTACCGTTACCAACTTTCACGAGCATTTCTTTGTAAATGTGTTTACAGCGTAAGGTTACTCTTCTTGCTGTGAAGCAAAGCGGGCAAGGGAGCAAACGTAATCGATTATCATTTATACAAGAGCCCTTACAATAATATTTACTTTCTTCATTTTTTTTTTCGATGTTTTGATGTATCGCTCTTCTACCCTCCTAAGTAAGAAGGAAGTATCTCAATTTTCTCATAAAATGAGCGTCTTTCTCTCTAATGATAACGTAATACTTTATCTACGTCGCATCAAAATTAAAAAGCTGTATCTGAATTGGAAAAGGGGGAAAACATTAATAAAATAGCACGTACCTTAAAATAGATTATTAAACACTAAGTATATTCGCCGTATTTCAATTTCCTACCCGATGATGACGTATACCTGAGATATGGTTCATAGTCTTAGTAATGCCAGTACGTTATAATTTTATTAATCAGCTTGATTATTATTTTAATAAATTATCCGGAAAAATGTTAGCATAACATAATTAGTTACATCATTATATTATTAAATTAGTTTATAAATAATTGTGTCCTTTTGAATCTCAATTTAACTTTAGTGTTACACTTATTTATCTTTTTATGATTTTATTAGCTTCAAAATATGCAACTTCTTGATAAACTATTTAATTTCATCCTCAACAAATAATAAATCCAGGTGCACTTTTTATTATCGCAAAGTCATCGTGTGTATATGATGAATAAATAACTCAAAACCCATCTGTTTAAGAAATTCCATTCAAAGTGATGGACGTCAACACTATTACTGTAATAACTGTTTTATATCTTTATGAAAATAATAGACATTTATTTTGTAAAAAAAATGTAAAAAAATACAAAAAATACAAACCAATAGAAACACCGAGTATCTAAAACACATAAATATTTTATTCTTAGATAAGTAACTATCTCAACTCGTATTTTAATATTGCTTAAATTTTCTGAACAAAATGGACGTATCTCAGTTTTTTAATAAATATTTGAAAGCGTATTAGATTTAGCTAAAATCGAATACATGAAACAAAGAGTCATATCTAAAGTCGAAAAAAAAGAAAAAAGTAATAATTAAAGAACAACAATATGCGAAACAAATATTTAGAAAAAGTGAATTGCTGAAAGGCGACTTTTTTGAGATAAGTCTTGCTTCCTAACGAATTATTTTAAGCATGGAAATAAACTAATTTTTATATACATTATACTAATTTCTGACAAGTAATTTCAAAAATTTTGCGTATACAGGTATATTATTGCCTCCTATATATGTGCATTCATAGAAAAGTATTTGCGGTTATTAAGAAAAGGTAGTATATACCATAGACATTGCTTTATCCCCATGAACGGAGCACTTTGAGACATTTTAGAATTTTTTTTTTTTTAACTTTTAAATTTGTGTAGAATGTTCAATAAATATTTGTGAGATGACTATTAGTATAACTTTCAAAATAAATAAACTTTAAATCCTAAAAAAATTCTGAATTTTGAAAGAAAAAAAAGTTTTGTAAAAGTTGCCCCAATGTGCCTCCTTTTCCTCTATCATTTGTGAGCAATAAGAGAACTTATTAGGGCACCTAGGTTTTTACGTGACTTCGAATGGAAGAAATTACGAAATGGCGCCAATTATCCAATAACGAAATGCGCAAGTCGTCTTGGTTTCCCTTACTGCGCAAATTAAAAAAAAATAATAAAATAAAATAAAATCTCTGAAATGTACACGCAATACTTTTCGTATAATGTTTATGATGTTTCTATCCAATAAAAGTATTATCAAAAACTAAATTTTTTAATATTATTATGTTGTGTTTATAGTAACGTGTATTTTGCTGGATACAGAAATGTAAAAACGCATTTTTTAAAAATGTTTACTCTGCATCGAAATCACGTCAGCACTAGGACCTTTGCACTCATTCTGGCGATTAATTTATTAGAATATTTTCGTTTAAGATTCATTATCCCACCATTATTAATTATTTCAGTAATGGTCAAGTTTTTATATTCTTACCAGCTAAAGGATAAATGATATATTAATTATTATTATATTAATAATCTTGATGTACCCATTAACAATAACGTTCCAGAAAAGTTTTTCTTTTAAAATGTTATCTGGCTTGCAAACTTACTCAGAAAAACTTTGAAAGAAATGATTAAAGTCTTTTATCCTTTTTTGATTAAGAATATTATTCTTTTCTTAAGAAGTGAAGAATACATATTAGCTATTATAGTTCTTTTGTTGAAGTAGAACGCAGACGAAAATATCCGAAGAATAATGATATTGCCTCTCTTTCAATCGATATTAGCCAGGTGTTCTCCGAAACAATAAGTCTATTTTTAACGGAAACTTAGTTTGTCACATCTCTTTTTCTGTTGCATTTATAAGAAAATCATTAATTTTATTCTTCGATTCTGTAGTTTTGGATAAGATTTTCGAAAATCATATAGCGTTTAGTAAATAATTAAAACTCAAACTTAACATCAGAAAAGTGCGTAGTTTTTCTATGCTAATGATGGTTTTGATTTTGTTCGATTTTTTTAATGCTTTTTACACTAAGCCTTTATGTGTGTACATATATATTTAAACTTATGGGATTGCTTGCACGACTTATTTGATGTGAGGTTTTTTTCTATTGGAAACTTTTAGCATTAAAGAAACTTTTTTCAGTCCCCTATATAGTTTGTCATAAATAATTTATAAGCATAAGTTGGGTAGATTTTAACAATATAAAGAAAATAACCTTCAAGACAGTGTAACGGTTTTTATGTTCAGAGTTATTATGGTATTAGTACATGAAAGCCGTGCCAAAGCCGCTTTTTACGTTCATTGCCAAGTTGAAAATTGGAATTTCGTGAGGTGGCCAATTTTCTTTTAGTTTTTGTGGAGGGAAAAGTAAGTTAATATATTATGTATATAATTTTATTCTTATGTTATGTTTAGAATGTATGTACTCTAAGCATCTATCACGCAATATATCGTATATATTATCTATGTATTTTTATTATAATATAAATAGGATTTATATTCTATAAATATCTATCACGTGATAGGCCGTGTGGTGAGGGCTCGCATCACGCGACATCGCGTAATTGTCAATTAACGTGAAAATGCCGCCATTTTTAAAAAATTATTGTATCGTGATACCACCCTGAAAATATTCAGGCCATTAAATTTCATTCTTTAGCTACCCAACGATATTATAACCTTTTAGTTATTTTTTCATATTTTTATGTGTTAACTCTACTAGATAATTTTTTATAGGTTAAGGGATGTCAAAGTTCGCAACAACCTAGATCGATTTCTAGCGAACTAGATTCGAATTACCGGGGTTTGTGCTGTAGACGATTCAGTATTATAGAAACGTGACTCACTCTATATTTTTTTTCAGCTTTTACTATAATACAGATAAAGCGCATTATTAATAATTTATAGCAAGGGAAATACACTATGGTCAAAAATGGATTCTCTTTCAGTTTCCCAGTTTTTAACACTTTCCCATCTACACAAGAACAGTAGTAGGGGGCAATTACCTTTCACTAATGGACAACGCCCAACTGGGTCTCGGGAGCCAGTTGAAAGCTTTCGCATTGACTTTTTACCGTTATCGTATTCCCTCGTAAATTACGCTGATGCTCTTTTATCCCTCCCTTCGCACCCTAAAATCACGGTCAATCATTTTTTGAAAATTCTTGATTTCACTGAAATTCAGCTGCATGCATTTGCAGTTTTGTGGTTTACTGGGTGAAAACAATTCTTTTAATACTTTCATGAAAATTTACAGTTGATGGAAGAGCGTATAAGCTTGTTGTTCTTACATTTAAAGAATATCTATCATCTATCATTATTTGCCGTGATGCTAATGTTTATTTATTACTAGCGACCTTGCCCAGCTTTGCACGGGATATCTCGAACATTGCGCAGCTCCCTGGAGGAAAAAGACTAATAATGTCACGTGACACATATTTAGCATTCTGTTAGTGTCTATGTAGAAGTGATAGTGTGTTGACCGGCCTCTGTTTCAATGGCGAAAAATTAAATCATGAAAACATAGAGGGTACTCGAGTGCTTCCCGCTGCATTGATAAACTTGTGATTTAGTATTAATTCGCCCTTTAATGTATAAAAGTGCACGTTTTGTTTCTAATTTTAACTATTAGTAAAAATCTCAACTTGTGCCAAAATCCAAATCTACACTGCAAAAAATTTGATGGTTTGTTGCACCAAAAATTGTTGCAAATTTGCTGGCTACAAAGTATGGTGCTTAATTTTACCATACATTGGTGCAACGTACGCACCAATATCTTTTGCAGCTAGAAAATTTACCTTTGTTGGGGGAGGGGGTGTAACATGCTACCAAATCATTTAGTGTTGCCTGGTTCGAATGCAGGACCCAAGGTATGGATTATGGAATCAACTTTCTCTACCGCCTATGCCGCCGTGCGGCTACATGTCAGCTAGCAAAGACATTATTAAAAGGTAACGTTATAGCACTCCAAATGTTTGAGCAACTGGTTGCAACATGGCTGGAGATTCATAGAATTTTTAAGCAGCTTATTAAAAATGCTCTAAATTTTATAAAATATATTTTTATAATACTCGTATAAAATTTCACTTAGCGTGAACCAGTTACTATTAAATTTTGCGGTACGATAGAATACTGACGTCATGCAAAAAGCAAACTACGGTAAAACGATATGCAACAACTTGTTTAATGATTAGCATAGAAAAGTAACAGACTATTTGTATTCATTATCGTAATTTACGGACTTGAACAAATTTATTTCTATTTTTCAAAAAGTATTTCCATTCATAACTCAATTTTTAATTTCCGATTCTTTGGAGTAGCAACATCTTAGTTTGTTTATATCGAGACATCATTCATTCTCAAGTTTGATTGTTAAACTTACAGCCCGCAGATGTTCTGCGGGAGATCTCGTTTGATATATCTTTAACAGCATTTTTGAATTTGAGCTTCAATTATGGTGAAAGTAACATGGACTTGAAATCTCAACTGTATAAACTCTGGGGCAAGTAGAAAATTTGCGCCTTATTTATTGGTGTAATGTTTACTCGGATTTTTTGTAGCATACTCTTTAATACACTTTATATTAAAGAATTAAAGGTACATTCAAATTTTCCGTTCTCTTTCTATTTAGCTCTGAAAACCGTTCATAGCTCTACATGCTGCAGAAAATAATAAAAAATCATTAGAAGCATAAATAATGATTTTAAGAGCCGTATTCTAGATTCAGTTAAAAAAAACAATCCACTCAATAATTCAGTCACTTTTTTCAGCAACAGTTTTGCAGTATTAAATTTTAATGATTGCAGTTAAAAAAACCGTTATTAAGAAGCGTAAAATAAAGCTTATAAATGCATAATAACAATGTTGGTTTTTCTAAAAAGTAATGCAAACAACGTTGTCAAAATGTACGCAGAAAAATTATTTAAAATTAACAGTTGCATTTAGTAGAAACACTTGTAGCGCACTCCAAAAATGATTCTCCGTTAATAAGGTTCTCAATTTGGGAAGTCATTATTATAATTTTTGTGCTGATAGTTACTCAAGTATTTTTTTATTTCTATTTTCAATTTCAATTAACTCAAAGTCAGACGTAATTACCTCGGTACTTCTTACACCAAGCCACATATAGAGATAAATAGATAGATAGCTAAACACTCGTATGGAGAGAGAAAAGTGTATCAATTTTCGAGGGAATAGCTAAATTTCCCCTGTTTTACACGTCTCCAAAAAACCACAATTAAATTGCTTTGTGCACAGTAAATATTGAGATACATTATTTGGAGTACACAGTTAAAATAATAAAAATAAATACACCATAATATCGCATTAGTAATGAACAATACCATTCTTGGGACTTGCAAATACAACTACAAGCTCAAATAATGAATGGTAATTAAACCAAATAATGTTTTTTAGGTATTAAAAAAGAACGATACAAAATTCAAGTTGCTTTCATTCAAGAAATCTAGTGTTTATACGCTTTGAAGTTTTACACTACGTACTGATGATTGTTTTGCTTCTGGTAAAAGCTAAGTGGCTCTGCAAATAGGTCATCGATTCATTATTCCACACTAGGCCATTGCGTGCATATAGGATATCAGCAATCACGACTGCATTTTCGGTCCGTCTAAAGATTACTGATTTCGTCACAGGACAAAGTTATGACGGTGGCTGAAACTTTAAATTTATTGAAGAATTCTGAATTATTTTTTAAATATGTGACAAGTTCTATGAAGCTTACAGTTGTTTCAGAGAAACGGTATTATTTATAGCGTTTGTATGTTCAAACAATCAAAATTTTGAGCAATCAAAAGAATGCAATGTATAGACACGATAAATACACAAGTGTGCGTGTATATACTGTTATTGAAATAGCTTATTATTTATAAATTATTAACATTTTCATACAAAAATAAGTATACTAGTATAAAATATAAACCGTTAAAAATATGTTTTGAATATCCCATAGAGAAAAATGTATGATTAGAAGCTATACTCCTACCGTTCTGAATAAAAAATCGTTTTTTGTAAAGTAATAAAATGCCACTCTTAAGCACCGTTTCGAAAAATCTAAAATTTCATTGTAAAAAAATTGAAAAAATTTCATTTATCAAAAATATAAAATTAATGAGACTTTCTCATATTCTGGGTGTACACGCAATTACTAAATTGCATTAGCATTAAAACTAAGAAAAAATACAATTTATATGGTAATTTAGGAAGAGAGCTTTCACATGCATACTCTTGATGCTTATGCCAATATTAAATTATTTCTAACTTCTTCCTTGTGCAAAATATCAAATGAAATCGAAACAAGTAGAATAATATTACTGCAAAGCGTGTCGTTTTTTTTTTCACCCTACTAAATTTTGAAGAAGAAAAAGTAGATAATATCGTTATCTCAAAGTAAACATTTTGAAGTGAAATGAAACAAGATATAATGATGATTTCAATACTCGTTTTTGTACTACATTTTTAATAAACTTAACAACCTGTTTTTGACTCGGTTGCTAAGAAGCAGCATGTGTTTTCGTGACTGTTATTAATCATTAATGTTGTATTTTTTAAAATAATTAAATTAAAATTTTAATTATTTATTTTTAAAAAAGCGACTCAAAACGGCTTATTTGCTGTTTCGATATTTTCGAAAGCTTTAAATATAAACAATATGCGAATTGATATTCAATTCGCATATTGTTTATATTTAATGATAGATTAGAATAGATGAAAAAAAAAATGTGTGGGTGAAATTAGAAAATATTTCAATAAATATTATACTTGTTCCCTTACTTTTGGTGAAATTAGAAAAGATTTCAATAAATGTTATATTTGTTCCCTCACTTTTACGTTCAATTCATTTGTTACTTTTTGCTAATTGATTGCCTATAATTTAAAGGTAGAAAAAATCTTACAAAACGACTTTTTAAGTTGAAATTTTGTTATTGTATTTGTTGAAAGTTGTAATTTTGCTGTGACTAAGTCAAAAACCAGGAAGGGTTTGATGTCATATAAGGCATCTAATAGGCTTTGCAACACAAAATGACGGGAATTTCCGTGCCGATTTACGTCGGAAACGACCACACCTTAGACACCAAGTTCGACCTCTTTGGCATTAAAATGAATTGAAGGGAAATAAGAGACGAGAGGACGAAGTCCCCAACTGCGTGCGGAATGGAAGCTCAGTTGCACGACGCGGAAGAGCACCCCGACATCATCAACTTGTGCAGCATAATGTGTCTCGAATTTAAGATTTTGACCTCGTTTAAGGTTTTTAACCTTACATTTCTTAACATTTAATGAAGTCAACTAAATCAATGGCTTTCATACATCTAGTATCAGCTAATGAGAAAGGGATCCAGACATAATTTTCTTGGTGTTATCACTGATGATTAAGTCTTATAAAAAGTTTTGTTTGTTATTTTAGGAAAAAGATGAAAACTAAGTTATTAATTTAAATTTTATATTAATAGTTAGTTTGGAATAATAAAATTTCCATATTGAGATAAAATCTATGACTATTCTTTTAAAAGGGATGGGTTAGCAAATGTATTGTGAGAAGAGCAAATGAAGGCAATAAATAAGCGATAAAGTGTGCTTTCTTTCAAAGAAATTGTGTTATCTATGGATTTTCTTCAATAGTGCTTGAAGAGAAGTCAACTAACGAAGAGGTTTTCTTTCTTTTATAAGAAATGATTTCGACGAATATACGACGAAAATTATAATGTAACGAAATCGATTGGGAATATTCTATAAGCTATGATTGTAATGAATAAACAACGAAAGATCAAGTTAAGGAAAGGATTTGCATTATTTTCAGCTTTGCTTACATTTCAGTGACACAAAGTAGGAATTATTAAAACATAATTGAATCTTCTTTTAAAGGTAATGATGGCGGCTTTTTTTAATGCTTTGTTTAAAATTTTTATTCTTATTACTTAATCTTTTATGCATTTTCTTGTTAGAGTGCTTAAAGTTTGTTGCTGCTCAAGAAAATGTTTTCTGTTACACGAGATTTTTTTTACTAAGAAAAGATGACTAAAATGGTTACTCAATGAATAATTTATAACTGCTATAATCAACAAATAGTTTTTTTCTGGAATAAACCGTTTTCAAGTGTAAATATCAACGAACAATGAATTACTGGTAAAGGACTGAAGGATCACTATGAAATATGTGAGAAATGGCGACATGATGCCATACTGGATGATGCATGGGTTTACCAGGTTTATTCAAGCAGGTACAAACGATATTTTCGTATATACAAAGAAACTAAGAGAATAAAGAGTAAAAAGTTAATGCAACTTACTACAAATAACATTCGTTGCAATCAGTATACTTACAACAAGACCCTTTGTATGGCATTCAGAGCATCAAGGTTTGTCTTCAATTAGGTACGTAAGCAGTCTTACCAAAACTCTTATCGCATTTCCAAGCATTCTTGTTAAATATCCAGATGATTCGCCCGTGGATTTTTTTGTGTCTGGGCTACTATAAACAGATAAAAAGAAACACTAATAAATATTACTAGAAAGCTTGTCAAAAGAATGGTTCAAACTTAATCGGTCTATACTGAATTTAAGGCTTCTCTAGAAAATATGGTGTCAGGCAATAAATTACAAAAAAGATCCTCACATAGAAAACAATCTATGGCGGAAACGTAATTTAATACTCTGAAGATCAATACCATAAATATAAACAACCTGCTGTACTGACATTATTATCTAACACTAATGTAAAGAATAAAATAATACTTTTTCTCTTACAGACATGCATGTATTGATATAATTTCTCTTCCATAATTTAAATCATGTACCGTCCTATGTCAGCTCAGACTAGGAATGAGAATATAATGCGAGCAAGTGCAACTCGTCGCTTGGCAAGAGCTACAGATCCAGTGGAAAAACTGCGACTTCTTTGTTTGCAAAGAGGATCTAGTGGAATACTTGGACTTGGCCGGTAAGAAAATTAATAAGTATCGGGTAGTGTACTTATGTGTATTTGTTGAATTTATTGATTGATTACTATTTCTGGAACAATTTTCCCCTTTAATTTAATTCATGATGAATTCCCTTTGAGCCATTTTCGATATTAGGTTTTGTTTATACTGAAAAATTGCTTCATTGACCATGAAAAATCAAAATACTTTGAGTATAGAGTACTGAATCAATGTTACTTTTCCGAAATCTGTGTCAGGCGATTAAGTCCTAGTGGCTTTAACCTCTCCAACGATTAATCCATCTGTATACTGCAATGAATGAATCAGCATCGATCCCCTAAAGACTTATTAAATCTGACAAATGCTCTGTGAATCTAAAAAACATATCGTTTCCACGAATATAGAGAAAATTTATCCAGTTAGAGCCATTCCATAACCCTTTGGTGCATCGTTAATGGTTATGAATAAAAAAAAAATCACATTTTATAAGCATGTGTCAAACACCTTATGATTCTTTTCATTCTACTGTGGGTAGTTCAGAGCCCTACTGTAGAGCCACACCCCTTTTTGGATTACTGCCAACCTCCGTTTTAAATTGGTCTTTCTTATCAACACTGTATTTTTATTTTTGGAGGGCGCGATGCAGGGATTCGCTATAGATCCATTTTTATGACAGTTCGGAGAAAGTGCGCTCTCTTATGAAGAATTCGTATTTTTATATTAAAAGGTTTCCCACAAATACCAGGAATTGGAGGCATTAATTGAAGTTTAGTTTGCTCTGTGATCAGATGAACTTTTCATCCCCCCTAACACGCAGATTATAATTTTAATGTTGTCATCACGTTTGAAGTTTAAATAAAGGTATTTACTTCTTTGTCTTCATAAAAGACTACTAAATTATTGCGCGCGATGAACGAACATTATAGATTTTGGCAGCTATTTTTCTGCAATTGCTTTCAGTACTCTGAGCAATGAATGCCTAAGTTTGGCAACTGCTCAAGACAAATATTGAAGGTTAGAACGAGGGCGTGAAATTGGGCAACTTTTTCCAAAAGCATTCATATAAATCTGGAGTTGCTTCGAGAGTAGCTTGATGAAACGCTTATCACGGCCAAGAGTTTTCCAAAGATTTGCAATAAAAAGAGATTGCTGGTTTTGCCTCAGTTCTCATTAATTATTCTACAGATATGAATTCAGAAACTATGACATTCTTAAGCTTCTTAAGAAAACTGACAGATACAAAATGAGCATGCAAATGAACGCCCCCCCCCCCCCTATGCAACTTTATTTTCACCGTCGCCGCAACTATTTGCAAACAGTTGTTGATAACCATTGGTAGAGTTTGTGTACTTAAGGACTGTCACAAACCGATTAATAACAATCATAGAAATAATGGAGTCAAAATCTTAATTTTCCTTTCTTTTCCAATATTTGGCATCTGCTTATTTAGGACATTTCTGCCGAAATAGATAATTTAAATTTTTTTGGCTAGGACATGTTACTGTTATTTGTGTAGAGATACTTATTGTGCCTTATTATAAAAGTTAAAATTGAAACTTCGCTAATAGGCCGCAGTTTAATATCTGCTCAAATAACATTATTGTAAATGCAGATCAATATTTTAGCTGTAAAATGTTTTGAGCATAATTTCATGTATATATTCATGTGGTTGAGTATCTTTTGCATCAACTAATAATGAAATTCTGTTAAGTAAATCAAGATTAATTTTTCACGAAATAATTACACGATGCTCAAATAAATATATTATGCCACTTACACAAAACTCGTCAAATAATAGAGAATCACTGTGATGGTAAAGCTAATGTAATAACCCAGACATGGCAGAAATAATTTTAGCGGGAAACACCGATTTGTTAGGCCACATCAACCGCTAGGGCGTGTCCTGTACTTATGAATAACTTTCTGGGGTAGGTTTAAAGAGATACGTGGTTGCATTTTCTGTGTTAAAATGAAGACTCATTTGTCTCGTTACATCGCAATGCAAATGACTCGTGCAGTTTCGTTTAGAAAACAAGCGTCACTTCTGTATAATTAGTTAGACCCGGAGGTCAATGGCCGACATTTAAGAGAACGCGAGAGAAAAAAAGGCAAATTGCTAGAACAAACGTATTACCGCATTGAGTAGGGAAGCTTTAATTCTTTTGTTTATGTGTTTATTCAGTGGAAATTAGTAAATAAATCTCAAGAGAGTTTTCAGATCAATCGATTCACATTATCAAGAAAATTTTCATATTTATTTATCATTTTCATTAAAATTGCAATTTTGCGCAGTATATATGCCAAATAACGCCTTAGTTACGCATTATTTCACTGCGCTATGATTTAAAAAAGTAATACACCTAGTTACAGAGAATTACCTAGTTTCACCCCTTGTCTGACCTGCCCTTGTTATTGAGAAAAGCACTGTTGTCATACTTTATGCCTACGACTACTTTAAGACAAACTATTGTCATATTTTGTTTAGCTTTGATATTTTTGACTTATGCCTTGGTTTATTGTTTCAATTTTAGTATCAATGTCCTCGTTTGCAGCAATGACTGCTGTAGCTCTGACGATCGCATGCTTCGTTCATGGTTTCTTATTGAAATAAAAGACAATAGTGTATGCTGTAAGCGAGAAAAAACAACCTCCTGGAAAATATTAATTCAACTTTGTTCATCGTTTTGGAAACCGTTCTATTTAGCACCTTTTTTCTACACCTTTTAAAGTGGTCTACTTTCGTGTGAAAACTTTTTAAAAAAAGGAAAGAAAAGGTAAAAATAAATATAAGCATGGAAAAAGGTTTAAAGTCCCCAAACGTACGACTAAAAAGTTATTATTTCAATGAATATTTAAGAATTTAAAAAAAATGTAAATAAGACTATAAGATGGGATACATGTGCCCTTATCTGTCTGTCTACTTGTGCGTCCTTAATAGCTTATGATGGAATAATCCGATTTAAACAAAACTTCTTTGTTCTTAATGGCAATTTAAACACTTAAACTAAAATTAAAAGTTGAGGACTGTTCTTCCGTGTACCCATTTGGTGATTAAATGTTGCTTTAATTCCGTTTGTTACACTGATCCCTAACTTTAATTCATATGGTCATTTTATGTGAAATTTCAGATGAATTGCATTGAAAAAGAAATATTACTTCTTGCAGAGTTTTCCGAAGGATGGACGACAACAGCAACGGTTTGTTAAGCTTAGAAGAATTCAAGAAAGGCCTAAGTGATTCTGGAATGGACAGGGTACTTGACGAATACGACGAAGAAGAATTATTTCAGCGATTCGATAAGGATAGTTCCGGTTCTATAAGCTATGATGAGTTTCTTCTAGCAGTGCGGGTAATTTTTTTTAAAGCCATAATCATTTCAGGCAGCATGCATAAAAGCGCTGTCATCTTATTTTTTCTACAAGCCTGCCTATGCAACCTTTAAACCAATCTTTCTAAAATATGCGTGCTTAGGACATTGTATCTAGCACACTTAAATATATATATATATATATATAATATAATATTTAATTTAACTTTCTCAGGTGGTTCTACACTAGGTATTCTCACTCGTTTTCAAATAAATACTTTTCCGTGTAAAATAAAATTACTTTACAGTTAGGACACTATAAACTCGTAATAGTTCTACAGTACCATAAAGGCTGGTATGCATGAGTCGCATTTTCAAGATCGCGAGATTTTTCCGATTTATTTATTTGGTGTTCAACATGTTCTAAAATGTTTTTACTGACATTCTCGACTGCTGTAATCAATACTTATAGCAAACTGAATTTGTTAATACGTTTCAAAAAGAAAGGAAGGAGAAAATTGAAGCATAGTATTTCCCCAATATAGTTTATCAGTTCAAAACCCCCAACTGATTTTACATCAAAAGTTATAACCATAACTATTATTATTGTAATATTTAGATACTTGATGCAAGATTGTAAACTTTTCTTTCTTTCTCTCTTTTTTTTTTTTTTTTGGATATTCGGCCCTTTTGTACTTGAAAATAATCAGCGATTAGTGCGCTTGATTTTTTTAAAATTTAAAAACTTTTTTTTTTTGGAATAAGAGCATTTTCTGCACATTCTTTTTATTTCCCTCTTTTCTTTTGCAAAACAAGATACTAAAATCGGGGTGCCCCAGAATGACGGCGCACCCCCTAAAAAGGTACAAAGCCCGCCCCCCCCCGAAAAAACGATGATACCATCAAAAATCGGCCAATCTCCCTAAAAACTCCCTCTTTTTTATTATCCACCCCCTTCAAAATACACCACCCAAAAAACGATGGTATCCCAAAATTTTGCCAAACCCTCATTTTTTATAATTACCACCCCCTTAAGTAACTACGGAATCCCCCTAAAAAAACGATGACACCGACAAAAATAGGCCAAAATCCCCGAAAAACAGCCCCCGCCGGTTACAAATTTTCCACCCCCTAAAAAGCTATGGATCCCCCCGCAAAAAAAACGATGACACCCACAAAAATCAGCCAATACCACATGAAAACCACCCCCAGAAAAATTAATTATCCAACTCCTATAAAGCTTCGCAGACCCCCCCCCCCCCCCAAAAAAAAAAAAACGATGGTACTCTTAAAAATCTGCCAAAACTCCGTAATAACACCTCTCAATCAATTTATTAATTATCTATCTTCCTATAAAAGCTCGAAGCTCCAAAAAAATCTCCGAAAAAATAGCGATCACACCAACAAAAATCGGCCAAAATCTTCCAAAACACCCGTCAAAAAAAATTGAATGATAAATGTTGAGAATAATTAGCAATCCAGATGATGAGAATAATTAGCAACAGTTTTGATCGATTTTTGGGGATGTTATTGTTTTTAAGAGGACTCCGTAGCACCACAACAAAAAAAAATTGGTAAGGAAACATCGGTTAGTAAAATGTAGAAGGGATTTTAAAATTCTTGATTACGTATTTTTAAAAAGCCAACATTTTCAAATTTCTCATTAATTTGATTTTTTTTACTAAAGAAAAATAAATTTTTATTAATAATAAATCTTAATACACATGTGAAAAGTAAAAATACTTGAATGAACTTTAAAACATGACGGAAGGTATCAACTCCTCTTCCAAAATAACAAATACACATTATAAACATATAAATTCAAATGATAATTCGAAGTATTTAATTTACCGAAAATTCCTATATTTGTAAAATATACTTATTTAATTGCATGAAAAATAAGCAAAACCTAATTATTTCCATTCACCCCAAGAATTTTCAGAGCATTTAACGTATCAGCTTGGAAAAAATATTACGTTTAGGCTAATTGACTTTAATGCATTTATTTTATTGTTTTCTTTTTTAAAATATAAAATGTATTCAGTGCCCTGATCTCCTGGGAAATTTTGAAATAACGAGACTGGCTCAACAACGAGAAGTTCTGGAAATTCTAAGAAAACAGTAATCCTTTTTCCACTCTTTCCATCCGGAATGGCCATGTATATTTTAGTCTCCCCATTTTCTCAACAGGAAGCGTCAGAGCAAACTGGAACCTGTACAAACAAATAATTCCAAAAGTCAAGAGGATATCTTTTAAGTTATCCTCTTGACTTCATATTTATATTCTAAATTCGTGAACCCACGCTCAAAAGTCCGGGTGAACGGATGTAAGTATGAGTGGTCTGTTCAGTGCTTGTCATCGCTATATGCGAAAACAGATCCTCCTCGGAAGTTCTAAAACTTTTTTTTTTAGTTTTCTTATCAATTGATTAGGACTAAAAGCGAAAACAGCACTCTTTCAAAATGAGTGATATTTATTACAGTAGGAAGTTTCCTAGCAAAAAACGCTTTAAATGTGATGAAAGATTTCGCATTTTGTTCCTGAAATTCATATGTTTTAATGCATTACACTTATGAACATTTCTTGAGAAATATTTAAGGTAAGCGAACTTTGTCTCATTTAGGGACTTTCACATTTAGGCTAATTGATCTTAATATTTTCATTAAAATATCAATACGTCAAAATAAAAACATTTCCTGCAGTACTTAAAGGTAAAAGTTACTTTGCAAGCTCAACAATAATAGAGTTGATCAAGTTATTTGACCAAACAAAAATTTAAATAATGATTTTTTTAAAATTAAATAACAGAGCAAGAAATAGCGTCTAAAAACATGAGGCTTGAAATAAAAAGAATTAAAAATTAATTATAACATTTAAAAAAGATATCGGGAAAAAGATTCATGTCCTCTTTATTTTAATCATTTGTTTGATTTTTCAAACGCATTTCTTTAAATACAATTTGATAACTATGAATGCGAGTGAAAAATAAATAAACGTAACTCTGTCTTCCATTTAGCTAAATAAAAACTAAATTTAAATCATTTTACTACGCTATGTTATCGGCCAAAGTAGGCCTAATTTAGTAAATAGTTCTTTTTATTTATAACAAAACCATTTAGATTATTGAACGGTACATTTTTCATCCGAATTAAATATTTCAGCAGAGTGTTGTTAGTCCTTGAGTATAGTTTTAAATCTTAAGAAATTACAATTACAGTAAATATAAAAATACACAAACACTGCTCTAACCATGTTTTCAGGTGCTTTGTTTCCAGCGTTAAATTCACGTTACGCTCTAATATTCTAAAAGAGAATGTTGTACCAATCATAGAACGATTTGGACTGGATCATTACAAACTACAAATAATACTTTTTTACTCCAGACAAGCTGCTGGAAGATAGCCAGGTCATATTAAGTGGCCAGAGTTTTCAAGTATTTTGCAAAGAAAATTGGAACTGATGTTGTAACGATTTTTTTGTGAATACATGATCACCAGTACGTGTTCTACAGAGCAAAATATTATATATCATTTTGACATATAACATTTTATTGACGTATTATAATCAAATTTTTATCCTTAATGAAAACGATAATATTTCGAATCTACAGGAATATTTTAACTTTTGTAAAGCCCATTGCGTTTCTTTCTAAAATAGATTGTACTAAAAATGTACATTTGCATAAAAAATAATACAATGGAACTCTGTTATTACGTCCTTCAAGAGACATTACTTGTACTAACCACATTTTCTCCGGACTGTCTCTGAGTCAGTTACCGAGGCCAGTACTTAATTAAATTTGCATATTTACTTTTATTTTCTTCTTTTTTATTGATATTATTTTTTTAATAAAAGATTTCGATTTTGTTATTTATCTCTCTTCAAAACTAGAAGAAATGTGTATTTCTTTTGAATAACCGTAGGAACGGTTATGGTAGATTAATTTTTAATTTTATTCATTAATATTTGATTCTATTTCAATTTTTGATTCAATCAAGGACTTCCAATCCATCGTGAGAAGGTAGTCTAACATACATACATAGATACATTTATTTACTCTCAGATTTTTATAGTGTAGACAGAGATGGAAGGAGAAATTTTTGAATTTTCAAGTTTATTTACAGTTTAAGCAGCAATTAATCTTTTTTTTTTCCTTTTTCTTTTCAATTTTTGAAAATCTTCCTATAATGCTTTCTGTTTTATTAAAACAGAAAATCACTTTCCTTCCTTGTATGTATAGAATCAAATTCCATTACCATCATTCATTTATGTCGATAATTTTTGCAGCCGAAGATGACAGCAAATCGGCAAAAAATAGTAGAAAAAGCCTTCGCGAAACTGGACAGAACAGGAGATGGGGTCGTGACATACCACGATCTGAGAGATGTCTACAACGTTCATTATCATCCATTTTACCAAAATGGGCAGATGACAGAAAAAGAACTCTTCTTAAGATTCTTGGCAAATTTTGAAGTTGGTGGAAATCCTGATGGCATCGTAAGTCCTTAAGATTAAATTTTCCTTCTTTCTTGTGTTTTCTTCTTGGCTAGTTTTGAATTACTTTCAACGAAACGTATTTCCATAATAAGTATGCACTCTTTCTATAATCTTTCTAGCAGATTAAAGAACCCTAAGCAAAAATTCAATCACGAAATTGAAATTTATAAATTTAAATCATTTTCGTAGAAATTAGAAGCAATTTACTATTTAATAAATCATAAATGTTTCTTATCGTTAACAATTACTTTTCTTATCAAATAAGATTTGAATAGAACAAATTAAAAGTATTCTATAATTCAATGAATCATAATTTTTTCTTTACATTAACAATACCTTTTTTATCAAATCTTGTAAATTACAAGTATATTCTATTGTTCAATAAATCATAAATTTTATTGATTTTAGAATGCCTTTATTAACACCCTAATGATGCATTAATAATATTGAACTAAGAAAATATATATAAAAGGCACTAAAGGTAAAAAAATATTCAAAACAAACAGCATACTTTATGTTTCTTATTTAATATTGATCTGAATTGAAAGTAAATATGACTTCATCTTCAATTATGCTTAATAATTTCAGTCGCAAATGAGTTCAGACAATTCAAAGAATTTACAAATCTACAGAAAACATTATTATTATTATTATTTTAAATTGAGGAAGAGTAGAAGCGGAAAGGATCACATCAGATTTTCGATAAAATGAGTCAATAGCAGATTAAAAATTAAAAATCAACTTAAAATTAAGCACAAAAATTGCAGACACTTGTTTCGAGGTATAAAGGAACCGCTTCTTCAATGCAAGAGTGAAAAAACAAAGCATCAAGAAGAAAGTATGAATTATGAACAAAGCATATGCGATGAAACTATTCGAATTACGGTTTAATTTTTGAACTTTCAATGCTGCAACTAATTGCTGTAATTGACAGGAAAAAAACTGAAAAAAGTGATTAAAATTTCTCACAATCATATAAATTGACGCACTCGCTTACCACCTGTTTCATCTCTTAGTCTCTCTACTCATCTTATGGCGGCGCATAATGCTCACCAATGCAATATAGGTAGTCAACCCCTTAAAGCACGAGTTTTTTTTTGGGAGACTGGTAACAAATTATCGAGTTTTTTTTGACAGAAAACTAATATCTAGGTATAATATGAATTTTTTTTGGAAATTTCAGTTGTAAAGGGTGACTAGAGAGCGGGGGCAGGGGTAAAAGTTATACAAAACAATTATTACACAAACAAAGTGAAAACTGATCTCAGGCACGCATTAGAAATAAAATAACACTATAGATACAAGATCGCCCGTATGAGACACGGGCACGTGCAAATTGCCGGTAACTTTCGCCCGTATCAGACACGGGAAAATGCGTTAAGGGATTAAAGCAAAATATCTTCGTTGGTTTTAGTAAGTTTTAAAATTTGCTTCAATAAAATATAATTTTCAATTCTAAACGATTATTTATATATTTTCCATGAATTTCGACGGTATCATTGATTTCCGTTCTTTATCTTTTATAGGGTGTCTTATAGGTCACGAATTTCGAAAAGTTACGAGAAGGGTTACGAAAGTTACGAGAACATCACGAAAATATTTCATTCAATGACCGTTCCCCCCAGTACGCATCGGATATCCGGTATCCAACGGATTATCTGGAATCCGATTCGGTCACTGCACGAAATATACAGTTAGCCGGTATGCCAAATTTGGTTGTTAAAGTTTAATTACTTGACATGTTTTGAAAATTAAATTACAAACTTAAGATGTATTTGGAAGGGAAGAATTTTATTGTTTAAAAACATAAAATTTACAAGTTTCAAACATCGGAGACGAATCTGCGGTTTGTATCCGTCATATAGGAGACACACACCGGATAACCGCTATCCGGCAAAATCAATATCCGGTGCTTCTCTAACCCTGACCTAAGTCAAGAAAGAGTCCCGAAATGATCACGAAAATGTCATGAAATTTTCGCAGACCCCCTGCTCTAACAGTTGTTTTGTGCGCATGATTTTTAAAAATTTGTTTCTTTTGGTTTTGCAGGTCACTAAAGAAGAATTCATGGACTACTACACCGGTGTGAGTGCAAGTATAGATGAAGACGCTTATTTTGATCTTATGGTTCGTCTAGCATGGAAACTCTAAACATCAAGAAAATTCCTGATCATGAAGGAATTTGTTTTTATAAAAAAAAAGTAAAATATTCAGTTAAAAACTGAAGCTATGCATGAGAGAAATTGAAGATGTATCATTAAAATAATGTAAAAAAAAAAAAAAAAAGAAATGAACTCTTTTGGATAAAACTAATGTTCTAGTGCAGATTTAACATGTCACAAGTTTCGGTATTTACATTTGTTTCAGATATCTGCTTTCCATCTATTCCCCAAATATATCTTCTGATTCGAAATATTCAACCTAAAATTTTTAATTCAAGATACCAAAGTGATTTCTGAAGCGTTCTTGTGATAAAGTGCTTGAAAAAGGTTTCATTAACTGAAATGATTACGATTAAAAAGTTACTTCCATCTAATTACCGTTTATACTGTCTTGTGAAAAACTAATCTATATTTAACACATTTCTAGAAAATTATATTTTTTCGCATTTCATTATTCATAGAATTTTCTGTTTTGATGCTATTTTTTCAATTTAATTTTAAATGATAGAGACCATTAAATGTAATATTGAAGGCATGTAGGAGAACCTGTTGTACGAATTTCTTAATAAAATGTTTTTTAATCCGTCTCCAGACTTTCATTCGTGTCTAAATTGAATTAGGAAAGAAATATTTTAAAGCGTTCTAAATTTTAGGATTCAGTTGAACTTTTATTCTTTATTCGAAAAAACAAACAAACAATACTTTTAAAACATCTTTTTAAGGTTTTCCAAATAGAGAATTACATTTTACAAGCAAACTAAATAACCTTCAGTCTCTTCCCATGGAATTTCAAGCACCTTCATATTTGTGTTCATTCATAATTTTAGACTTGTAAGAATCATTTATAGCTACTTCGAAATCCTGTTGGGAAAATCTTGACTTTGTACCTTCATCAAGATGCTAGAACATGTAGTTAAGTTGAAAAAATATGACTTTTCAGCATATCTATCACTCAGAAATAGGAACTAATTTTTAAAAACACAGAATGTACTCTTTCCTTCATCAAAGAGCATGTTTGATCATACAAAACCTGGGAATTCCCAGGTTCTGTATCAGGTTTCCTTTGTGATTCATTAACATTTTTTTCTTAATTATTAAATATACCAAAAAAAAAAAAAACAAATTACATTGACAGCAGCATAAATTTGAAAGATAATAGCAGGAGTACAAATAAGGATCTCTAATAAAAGGCCGGGGGGGGGGGGATATGGGAACTTAAACTTCTGGAAGCTTTTGCCCTACGCTGGATGGAAAGTTTTAATTCATTTGTTGTTACTTCTGCTTAGATGTAGATCCCAGTAAAATCATGATTTTTATGACCCAGTGTCCTGTAAAAGCTAGTGGAAGGTCTTAAAAGATTATTTAACATCCAAAAACGGTAATATGTGCCTAAAACTTTTTCCTCCTTTACTTCTAAAAATACTTGAAAATATGAAAATAATGAAGAATTGTATTAAAACTGACAAAAATATAATCCCCTTATTTTAAAGGGTAAGGGCGTCAGATTCACATGAAATTTCGTAAAGTTTTTCGTAGGAAGTACAAGAGTGCATTGCCATTTCCTCAAAAAGTCTTCCCCGTCTTTTTGAAATTGTAGCGGAAACCTTTGCCCGGTTGCCACTCTTGCCCCACCTATATAGCAATATATCGTTGCTTCACAGTCCACAATACGTTGTCATGCTCCACATCTATTTTTTCTTTTTATTAGCCCCTTTGAGTTGATTCATCAAATTTCGACTTATTCGTAAAATAATAACATCTTAAAGAAATAATAATGAAAGGGGGAGGGGAATTAAGTTAAGCAAGAAATTATTTCTTGAAATTGTACAAAGAATGTTGAAGGAAGTCTTCGATTACTGTAGTCGTAATTTCACTGATGTAAGATTTATTGTTTGAATTTCCTACTTTACCGGTACATTGAATAATTTCAGTGACACGCAATTTCTTAAAAATTTTTACTTAGGAAATTGATAGTAAAAAACGTTAGTTTAAAATCTTCGGCAAAGCGGTTGAAACTAGACTGGATTTCTTTTAATCTAAAGGAAAGATAATTTCAACAAACCCGAATATTTTTTTTTTAAATTATTTTATTTATTTATTTATTTTAATTTTTAGCAGTAGCACTTGAACTTAGTTCATCGACTAGATTGTCTTTTAACAATTGTCCTTAACATAGCTTTCAAATTGCTGGTCATTTGTGAAGGGTCGCCTGACAGGACACCAGCATTAACCCTAACATGCTTTATTTTGTTAATTCGAGATAGATGTTGTTAATTCGAAAAATTCATTCGCATGATTTTCATTTAAATGAGATGTTACTGTGTACGAAATGACTTAGTAATGAAACATATGGGAAAAAAAGCCTATGGAGCAGAATCTAAACTTTAAAAGCATCTCTTTCCAAATTGCCTTCCTATTTTGAACGCAAACCTAAATCCTTTTAAATTAATTGGAAATTCACCTTGTTAGATGAAATTTTACTTTCAAAAAATAATTTCAGCAATTATAGTAAACTACAGCACAGTCCTCTAACGGTAAAACTAAGCAAATCATTGGAGTGTCAAGACCAGCCAAAAATTGACTCTCGACCCATCAGTGGCTCACGACCCACATCGGGGAAACTGTGGTCTGAAAGATGGTATTCAGGAGTTCCCATCAGGGTCATGGCCCAGACTACGCCATTGAAAATGGGGAGGGGGGTTTTTAGGGGTTTACCTTTTTTTTTTCGGCATAAAGATAAACGTCTTCGTCTCATACTAGGATTGCAAGCATAGCAAAATAAAATTCCTTTTCTATATTCCGACTTTAAATTAAGTATTAAGTATTAAGTAGAAGTAATTATTTATTTCCCATTAGTATTTTTCAGTAAGATTAAAGGGGAACCGCCTCATATTACCTACCCTGTATCCACGCCAGATCATAATAAGTAGGAATTAAGTAAAGATAATCTGCCACCGTTTTTGAAAGAGTTATAATGCATTAGATATATAGTGATGCAATTTTTTTGCCACATTTCATATGCTAAAAGTTAAAATGTGTCACTGAAATATCTTTTGCATTTTATTTTTTGAGTTTTTGTAAATTAAATCGTTTTGTGTCCGATTAAAAATCTTGTTAAAGGAAACGTCATCTGGATATTGTTAGTATTGTTTAACTGTAAGAAGTTTACTTTACGTTAATACTTGACTTAATTCGGAATCAATAAAATCAGGTAAAAACGAAGAATTAACTGATTGTACTCATTACATTTAGCTTAAATAGTATAGAAAATCATTATTTATAAACAACACAAAATCCATTTGTTTTTTTTTTTTTAATTTTGAGTAAGGTAACTTCTAAAATTATAACATTAGATCAGGTTGTCTCAACGAAGTCATATGGCCCCCTTGGGGAGCCACACAAAGCAAATCTAGGAGGCCACAGGAAACAATATAAAACTAAGGGAGCGATGAGAATTGGGCAGAATGCCATGGCTTAAATATGTCAAATTGGTAAAATCTTTCCATTAGGGAATTAATATGTATAATTCTAAAGGAATAGTCAGACTCTCTATGGAGCATCTTAACTATAATACATCATTCCAATGCATCTTAGTGACACTTCAATTAATTTAGGACAGTGGTGCCCCCCCCCCCTTCAGAGTGATGAGGTGTTCCCCCAAAAAACTATGGAACCCCCCAAAACTACAGCCCCTAAATCGGCCAAACAATCGACCAAGTCCCCCTAAAAAAAAAACCCTGAAACGACCCCCCCCCCCCCCGGAAAAAAATCTCAATGATGCAGTCTGCACCATAGACTGGGAGCTACCTGGGCATCCGGGGTTCCTGGTGTGATGGGCACTCCTGATTATGGGATGGCACCTTAACTGTATTTCATTATTTGATGTGAAATTTTTTTTGTTTAATTTTGAACATTTAGAAGAAGGCATTAGGCTACGTAGGAAAGTTTGGATCCTGTATAAGTTCCAATCAAATATATAAGCTTAGGACAAATTTTATCAGAAAGAACTGCAGAACTTTTGCAATTTTTTTTATTATTTTTAACTGCCTTGGGATTAGTTTTTGAACCGATAAAAAGTTTTTAGTATGAACGCCTATGAGAAGAATTCAAATCTTGAAATTAGAAGCAATTTTTCAATTCTATAATACTAAAATTTGGGCCGCCCTTAAAAAAATGTCTTACATTTTTGTTTTCAAGTGTGGACATTAAATATTAGAATTATTATTCCTCTACTTCCATTCATTCTCTCCTACCCCTGTCAGTAATAAAGTCCCCTAAAATTGTCAAATAGTTCAATTTTCAGGTTGTACATTTCCTCGTTACCCAACATTATAGATACAATATACATACATAAGGGGGGGGGGGACATGTAGGAATTTTATGTTTATAAGAGGAGGCCACAAGTCTCTTCGGTTGAGAGCCCTTGCATTAGATAAAATGAAAAAGCAGAACTCAAGCGATATGAGGGAGCGCCTTGATTTGTACATGGCGCCATCTATTAGCAAATACAGTCATTTTAAATAGGTAATAATAAGATGCTTTGTTTTGTAATTAATTAACATCGGTAACTTGCTTCGTGCTTCACTGTAGAAAAAATTAATGGTGACCAATTATGGACGAAAATTTAGTGCAAATAAAAAGGAAAACAAGAAGTATTACAAATCTAAAATTATGAAACACATTGTTGTTCAAAAATTTATATTAATATAATTTTGTATCGTGAGTAAATAAAAATTAAGCTGAACAATTATTTTGCCTTACTCTTCCAAATATGCAGCAAAAGTAAAGCTAGAAGTTCATTCAGAGCTATATGAGCTAATTTTCTCACCATTAATCAATACTATTCGTGTCTTCAAGTATTAAATACGTTTGTTTTGAATTGGTTAAAATAACAGCCTGCAAAATTAATTGGTAGGTTAAATTTAAAGTAATAAAGGAAAATTAAGCCATTCAAGAGGGGGAGTAGGAGGTTCACTTGAACTGACTGAGTCATTCCCTCATTAAATTATCAAGGAATAAAGTTGATAAAACGTTTCCTCAAAAATAAAAAAATAATTAATTAAAATAGTGCATAAGCGGTGTATGCAGTGCAAGAAATAAAAGGAAGATTTAGTAATATTATATAATTTCCACTGTTTAAAAAAATAGTAATAAATTAGTGGACTCGATAGGAAATGTCCGCTGATACAGTGGGTTCATGGCACCTTAATGAGCGAACTAATCCGAAACGGGCCAAACGTTTTTTCTTTTTTTTTCTTTTTTGAAGCATCTTTCAAAGCACACCTCAAGAAATATCAACTTTTGCCTTGTATCCAGAGAGTAGAGCCTTTTTATTTCTTCCTGCTCATATCATTTTTAGTTTATTTTTTTAAAAGTACGAGAAATTTCAATTTTTATTTCAGGGAAAAAGTTAAAAATGACTGTTCTATTCTCCTGAAAAAATTCTAAAATTCTAATGGGATCAACTTCATTACAAATTAACAGAAAAAAATAAGAAAAAAGAAATCTTTGATGTGCTCATAATACAGTTTTGAGGCATTCAAAACAGAGTTTTGCAGAACGAAACACATACTAGCATTCGCATGAAAATAGCATCTATTGTTAAGTTAAAAGTTTTATGCATGAAAAAACGAATGAATAAATACATACACACTGCTACTAAATAATAATAATGATAAAAGAAAATATAAAATTTTACACCAAATGTTTGAAAAAACAAGATAAAATTATTCTTCTGGTTGAGATATTTTGTTCTAGAGCATGACATTTTGGTTTTAAAGCCGTTTTTCTTCCGGTTTATTAAAAATTTATTGAATTAGTATGCCCATTGCTTAAAATCTGTATAATTTGTATTCCCATTGCTTAAAATCTGTTGAATTTGTATTCCCATTGCTTAAATATTGATGCTACGATGTGGGCAGTTTTGGATGGTACATCTTCATTTCCCTTCCTTGTAACCAAACTGAATGTTAGAAATTGCTTTAATTTCAAATTAAGAAAAGCTTTTTCTAATCATAAAAGCGTATTTTTTTTTCTGAGAAAAAAGATATAAACCTTATTTTTTCATAGGAAAAAATCCGGCGTCCAATTTTATTTTGAAAATTATTTTGTATTATAAATATTTTATATCCTTATTCATAAACTTTATTGTCACTATGATTATATTTCAAAGTATGGGCTTCAAAAAATATATATATATATATGAAAGAACAGATTTTTACATTTTACAAGCACTTGTCAACTAAAAATTAATTTTACAATAAGCAGCGCGTTCTGTTGCATTAAAAATGTTTTACTTATTGTTTTCTGACAACTACTATAACTTAATAGCAACAAATAGGAAGAAGCGTTTATTTGGTTCAGGCCCGTCAGTGTTCGGGGGATGGAGGAACTGTCTTGAGAAATATAATACATTTATATTTATGTGTATTTTGTTATTTTACGCAATATACGTTGAGTTTATACCTTTTGTCCTATCTCCTTTCTTTAAAATTTTGTTGACTATCCTGGTTTGATTCAAAATAAATAAATAAGTGCAACAATTTTGGAAATTATGCACCTAGTATGCATGTAGTATGGATATAAAAATATGTAAAATATCACTCAACAGATGTCGCCACTGCATGCGAAAAATGTTGATTCGGAAAAACTGGATGGAATGCATTTTATAGGTTTAATTTTTTAGGTAACCTTTTATAGGTTTTTGTGATAATAGAGAAAAATTAAAGAGCTTGTTAGATATATGGAAGTGAACAAAGTTGGAGAATGAGAATGGAAAATAGACTCATTTTATTCCATGTATTAAAAAATTGTTTTGAATACTGAAATTTAAAATTATTTTTTTAGGCAAATGTTAAAAATATATTTTTGTTCCTTAGGAAAAGTACAAGCTTTTGCATTTAACACTAGAACCGGCGAACCATTTTTTGACCATCTCGAAAAATTCAGTTTTCACCAATTAATTATAGTACAACTTTCAGTTGCAGTGACTTAGGGACCGTTCATGAATGATGATACGCTTTTCCCCCACATATTTGACCCCCTCCCCCTTTGTCACAAAATGTCACACTTCAACGGACCCCCCTACCCCCTTTTGTCACATATCACGCTATGTTGCGTAAGCAGGGATGTCACACTTCTTGTTACCCCCTCCCCTCGTCACACTTTGTCACAATTTCACGAACGCCCCCTCATAGCGTGACATCCTTTCTAAATAATCCCTTACTTGTCTTACTTGCTTTACACTAGGAATGATAAGTCATTGCAAATGAAAGTTGTACTATAAGGGGCCGTTCATAAATGATGTCACGCTTTTCTCCCATATATTTGAACATGTCACACTGCAACGGACCCCCTCCCCCTTTGTCACATGTCACGCTATGTTGCGTAATGCATGATGTCACGCTTCTTGTTACCCCCTTCCCTCCCCTTCTCACACTTTGTCACAATTTCACGAACCCCCTCCCCCTCGAAGTGTGACATCATTTATGAATGATCCCTAATTGGTAACAAATTGATACAGAATGAAAGTTTTGAAACGCGTCAAAATGACAGCTGAGGAGGTTCTAGGGTTAAATTTAAGCCATTATTTACCAACGTGAACTACATTTTAATACCTAGCTTTTTAGTAACATGGTATTACTCCTCAAATTTCGGTTTCAGCTGCGGACAAACACCATTAAAAATATTAGAACCATCCTTTCACTAAATTCCGCAAGGAAAAATGGCCAATAATTCTTCAGTATACCACAGAAGACACTAAATCTGTTTCCATTTCTCGTAGCTACTGGGTTTCCGGAAGGTCCTACATCCATTATTCTAAGAATAATTGGAGTCCAGAAAATAAAACACAAAGGGTCGTTATTTATTGAAGGAATGAATGGTTGTCGAGCTTCCTGTTATAGGAGAGAAAGTGTTTGTACGATAACTTCGACTTCATTTTTGTACTCAAAACGGCAAACATGGTATTGTTAGTAAATAGGGATTCCACCCAGATCTTATCTATCTTGCAGAATTTTTAATGCTCTTTACTTTTGAAAAATGTTTAAGTTTTTAGATATTGAATCAATGTCATTTCATTGTTTCATCCATCTGGCACAATTTTTTTTAGTACATATATTTCTATTGGGCTGCACATATATTGGTTCATAACCATTGCAGATCTAGTGCGTTCCCATAAGATTGGTAACAACTCTTTCAGAGGCACCACAATGAGTGTGGTACCATCGCCGCATGATAATTTTGACATCCACTTTCTTCACCTGAAAGGGTGAGTACCCGGACTCTGCAGGTGTGAAATTGCACTAGGAATTTAATTCAGCCCAGAGTATTCAAGCGAAATGTCTACTCAAGGGATCTTTTACATGGTGCATAGTCATACACATGGGCGCAGACCATTTTCTGCATCTTGAAAATCCACCGACACTGTCAGACTCGATCCTATGAACTGGGGGGGGGGGGGGGGCTTACGAGGCCGCGCCTTACCACAACGCCACCTTTCCGGCACTGGAACAAATCCGAAATTTATTGTTACCTGGGCTAAGAACCTGCTCGTACATTAATGTACCAACAGGTTCATCGTAAAAAGTTGAAAGAAAACGGAATTACAGTGGAACCTCGTTATTCGTACACAATTCGTTCCAGGAGGCAGTTCGAATGGCGATTTGTACAAATGGCGAATTACTTTTTCACTTAAGATACAATGTAAATTGGATTAATCCGTTCCAGACCCACATATGGTTGCTTATTTAAACCTATGAAAAACAAATGTACAGTACTGTACATAAAATTATACATAAATAAAAATTTAACTGCACTTTACTGGTACTGAGAACGCCAAACAAATTATTCCCAGACGAGTTCAAAAAGAGCATGATTTCTCGATTTTTTTTCTTAAAAAAAGCCAAACTGGCAACCCTGGCCCTGGCGCCATGCGAATCGTGGGGCAAGCGTACGAATGGCGAGTTGATTTTTACTTGAACAAGTTGGACGAATAGCGAGGCGAACAAAAGGCGGAGTTCCACTGTATATTTATCGTCAATTGACGTTAAATATAATTTCGTTTTATTTTTTACTTACTAGGATGCATGTTCCAATTCATTTTACTTAATTATTATCTTGCATGTTAAGCCTTGCAAGCTAATCTCTTGTATGTTATTCTTAATAATGTTTACCAAAGATGCGTTATGATTACGCTTTAATTTTTCATTATGAAACGCTACAGAGAAAATAAATTTTAACTACAACCATATTTTTTTTCTTTTCTGTACCTAATGAATAAGCAAGGGGTTGGAAAAGTTTTCCCGGTGTTTAGACGGCGTCGGAAAAGAGAAAACAGTTGAAAATTATTGACCTAAAGAATGGGTGTGTGGGAGGGTAGTTAAGTTTTCTACAATAATTAATGTCCCGTTCTTTATGAAACTAAAAGAAAAAATACAACTAAAAGCTGTAGTGAAAACCTCACAAAAATTGGTTTTCTAGCAACCGAGTTTGATTTTAGAACAGTTCCTCTTAACGATCAAAAACTTTATTTACTGAAATCTCCGAAAAAGCAAATTTTTAAATTTAAAAATCAACAATCCCTTTTTTTTCGATTTTGACTTCTCGACAGGAATCAAAAGGAGAAAACGGTTGGAAAACGCACCATTAAGAAAATGGTCTTCATGTTTAGCACAATGTAAATATAAACATTTAATGCCTCGTTTTGCATAAACCGTAAGAAAATATTAATATTAATAATTTTAAAAATAAAGTGCAAAATCCGTGGAAAACTACCAAATTCATTTTTAAGCAGCCGTGTTTGTTTTTGGATCAATAATTGTTGCGAAAAAAAAAAAAAACCAACCTAATTTACAGCAATTTTCACAACATAATTTACGATTTTAGAGTTTTGTTGTTTGTTTGATTCTCCTCTTTTTAAAACCTATTATCAATGACTCGCGGTAATAATAATTGATTTCATGTTACTGCATATTTTATAAAACTCCCGAATCGATCATGTAACACTTAAGTGTTCATTAGTTTCATAATTTTTAAGTTCATTGTAGTCATCATCATAATTTTCTTTACCGTGCGATCTCAAGAAGAGTGAAACATATTAAATGGTCTATTATTAATTTTGAGTGATCACATCCGCCTCCTGCAAGGTGTACGGAGTTTTCCTCTGATTGATGCAATATCAAAAAGCATTTTGAGATTTACCATCATCATGTCAGAGCACTGAACTGGATACATTATCTCTTAAGACCGCATGTTGGTACAAAAGTATATTAGGGCACAAAATTTCCAACGAAAATTGCAGATATGTGTTTTACAGTATAGTTATATAAAAAGACTCCTTTTATTACAGAAATGAAGTTACACGGAGAACTATCTGAAGATTACAGTTATTTTGACTGTAGACTCAAGTTTCCTGGCACTAAAAGTGGCGTTCCTTTTAAGTGTGAAACACGTGTAGGCAACTTTCGTTGTAAACGTGTACCTTATATAGAGTTTTCGCCAACGCTCTTATCAAATGAGAAAATCGCTAAGTTTAAAAATTGCATAACAAGATCAGATTATTATTTGTTAGTAAATGAAGCATAATCCTCTTTTCAATGCAGCGGTACTGGTTTCTTGATTTTGCGTAGAACATTTACTTTTCTATCAAACTTACTTTTTGTATGAGTAAATGAATAAAATTTATATTAGTTCCAGTATAAATGGGCCACTTTTTGTCTACGTTCTCAAAAATATATACTTATTCAACATGTACGTATTGGGGTTTTTTTTTCTTTTTAAATGAATATCCTTATGCAAGTTTCCTAAGAAAAGCTTATATCTTTAAAAGAATATTAATTGCAAATTTTGAAAATGTTTATCATGTGGGCGGATTTTACCCGGACATTTGGGATGTGAACTACAATATGCATGGGAGGGAGAGATGGGCCGCAAAAGAAAAAAAAAACATATCAATTTAATGAGAAACAAAGTGCTTCCTAACTGTGCACATGCATTTAAGTTTGGAGTCTTTCTTTTGCATCTGATACTCTTCCAGAGCTTCTTTTCTTTTATTTCTTTCCATAAGAGAAAGAGAAAGATTTGGTTAGTTGCGTTACTTAAAAGTCAATTATTTTTTACATTAATAAACCGTTGCACGTTGCCAGAAATTTGTTCTTCAGACTCGATTATATTTCTCTTTTCTTTTGAGCTCTTGGGACTTAAATTATAACCTACAACATTCGTTGAAAGGTATTCAAATAAATGTTTTAAAGCAATGCGCATGCTTCAAAATCTGATACCAGATAATTTTTTCACTGAAATAAATAAATTTTAAAAAATGCTTCAAATTGTTTCAACAAAAATGTATTATTCGTGGAGTTTTTTTGCATCGATTGCATTAGAGAATTCCAGTTGCAAAAGCTTTTATATATACATATATAAATTGCAACCGCTCATATCACTTTAGTAATTCCACAAAAGGCATGAACTGAGATAGGAAAATATTTATTCTAAACTTGAATTTGAATTAAATACGAAAAGATCTTTTACTTTTTTCTGTCTGTGAATCAAATGAATCTGTGAAAGCGCCAACAAAATGCTTTTTGTGTTATTTTGCTTTGAGTTCCTTAATGAAATCTTTCTCTAGAGAACCTTTTTTTTTTTAATGTCATTAATTCCACATCAAGTTTTATGAAATTCCAACTATATTCTAACGCAAGAAATGCGGTAAAAAACCCGCGTGGACATTCTTTCTTACATAAAAATACTCCAGCGCAAAAATAATTGCTTTTAAAAGAAACCTTAATAAATTCAACGTTTTGAAGTTTTAAAAATAAGAAATTCGTTTTGCAGAATTTAAAACGCTATTATAAACAAATAAAATTGAACAACAACCACCATCATATTTCAAATAAATTTTTCTTAGAAGCCACTGAAAAAGTTCGAAGATTTTTTTATTTTTTACTTTTCTGATAAAGAAGTTTCCTAGCTTTTATTAAGATGTATCTGACAATTTTACGTATTTATTTTGTTTGTCCTTTTTGAAATTCAAGAACACTAATCTGATTTATTCATCTCGGTTGTTTTTTTTTTTTCAAAATTTTTCGTTGCTTTTTCAAAATTTTCGAACAATAGTTATTTAAACTTAAACTTGATTCATTGCTCATTTGTTCAATGCTAAAAAATAATCTAAAAAATATTGTATTATTTCATGACATTTAGATCTAAAAATGAAAAAAAGAATTTAATTGTTGGATTTTTTTAACCTCTATAAAGAATGATCGGCTTTAAAGTTTTTTTTTAGCTTTGCTTTTTTTTCAGTTTTGTACAATCAGTGATTTCACAGTAAGAAGTTCTAGTACGATATAAGGAGTTCGTTGTAATAAATTTTGAATGTGCTGTTATTTCCTTTTAGTTTATCAGTGATTCTTTCTAACTCAACTTCTTCAACTTTGAAATATATCTCGTTGTTTTACTAAAATTACTTTATTTCGAAGGCGAGCGAAAGAGATAACGTTCTCATAAATGGAAAAATTATATTTCTTCAAAACTACTATGGAACATGTTCTACAACTTAGCTCATCAGTAAGGACCTTTCAACACATTTCTATCTAATAACGCTTTTAAAATTTGAAAAGAACATTTTTATTTCAAAAACAAGTCGATCAAAAATGTTTTATTTCAAGCTCCACATTTAAAATGTTTCTTCGAAATTTGTGCTCACCCGAAGGACCACAGTGTTTGTGCTCTAATAAATTGTACTATGTACATAATACTACATAATTGAATCGTTTATTTCAGAAACCAGTCAAACGCCAAGTTTCAAAATTCCGAAAAAACACATTTAGCATCATGTAAAATTTTGCCAATAGCATTTACATTTTTTTGAACTGAAAGTAATACATATTTGAATATGTTTCTTTCAGTAAAAAATATTCTAATTCCTACTGAACAATTTAATACGAAACTAGGAATGTTTTTTCGAAAGTGGAAAATTTAGCGATTGACGGGTATCTGAAATAAACGATTCAATTACCTCGTAGCACGTGAATTCTACGCGATAGAAATTTATCTGGTTTTCGAATAAATTGGTTGAAATACAACGTTTTATGATCCTATTTTTCAACTAAAAAACGTGATCAATTATAATCAAAGTGATCTAAAATACTTAACGCATTTTATATAGATTTTATTTTTATAAAAATTCATCACCGATTTCGAAGAATGAGATGATATTACACTGCAAGGAATTGAAGCTATCAAGAGATTAAATTGCCATTATTTTGCGTCATGGTGGAAATATTACTGCGATGAATTAGCATGGAATCCTATGATATTATTAATTTATAGTTTATCCCTCAACGGTGTATGAATTACAAGTTATTCAAGGGTAGGTTTCAATGAAAATATTTCTTAGGCTCAAAATTCTATTATTTATTAATATGTTTTAAATTGAAATAATAATAATAAAAACATCAGTAATTACACATATTACAAAGCATTTTTACTGCGAAGAACTGAAGATACGAATATTTAAAGCGTAAAGAGCTGGTGTCAAGTAGAATTGATGTTGCGATGAATTGATAATAACCCCATGATATCATTAAAAAAGAGGGGCTTATCCATCTAAACATGCAATGCATAGCTGACAAAAAAAATCCAATGTCAGGATTTTTAAATAAAAATGTCTTTTTTACCTCTTTGTATTATTGATTATTGCCTTTTAAATTAAAAAAATATTTTCAAAAATTATCACTATTAACAAATACTGCCATGAATAAAAACGATGAAGCCAGAGAAGTGAGGAATTTGTCTTGTTGAACTGATCAGGGTTCGCGCGATTCCCACACTGTTTTTTGAAATCCCACTCCAAAAAAAAATTTGTTTGCGCTTAAATTTTAAAAATCCCACTTTAAATTTTTGACATGGTGGGAAATCCCACCTTGTATTTTTCCCCAGTGTGAACCCTGACTGATGTTGAAATGCATTGGCCTGAAACTCTATATGACATCATAACCACCGAGCGTATTCCTGAGAAATTCAATGAATGAATAACAAACTATCCAAAAGTAGTTTTTCAGTAGAAACACGCCTTAGTCTTATTTGTATCATTTAAAAATGCATTTAAGTTCAATAAATAAATTGAAAAATAAATTTAAAAAAACCCCTCACTAATCACATAAACTATGATGAATTTGCACTGCTAGTAATTAAAGCAACGGTGAATAAAAGAGCCATGACTTTGTTTCAGGGGGAATTTATGATGCGATGTAGAACCCTATGATATAAATCAAAAGCGTAAGACATTCAGTGTAACATCCGAACAAAAACGTCAAAAAATCCAAAAAAGTCGGTTTTCAATAAAAACAAACTTAGGCTGATTTGTATTGGAAAGAATAATATTGAAAGAAAGTATCTATTAATTAAAAACAAGTAATTTGCAGTTGATAATCTAACCACCAAATTAACTAATTGCATTTTAAATTCACTTTTGAAGTGCAAATAAATCCTAATCAACCTACAATGTCGGCGGGGAAAAAAAAAACAAGGCGCGGTGTGATAAATTGAAATTTTAATCACCGAAGTATCTTAATTACCTCTTGTATTAAAAAGCAACCAAAGCGCTTATCTGGAAGAGGGTTATTCATTTAAGGAAACAAATGTTTTACTCCTCAGAGAAACGGAAAGACAAAGTGGGACAAAAATAGCTCGCTTTTTGCGTTGTCGTCACTTCATGCGATAGCGATAGATTTCCCCCTTTTTTTTCGCTTTTCCAGAAAAGTTCCTTCTTTTATTTATCCAAAACAGGGGTGTTTCTTAAATGATGGATGTATTTTCTCCAGAATCGGTCGGGAGAAATCTTAACTTATTCGGGAAGAGAGGAAACACTGTACCAGGAGAAAAAAGGAAAATAAGAGGAAAATTGGCACTAATAGATCTTTTCCTTTTTGACAAGCTTTCGGTTTTAACTCATCAGATGGCTGGAAAGTTTTTCTCGTATAGGAGCAGAACAGATTTGTCAAACGTTTCAATGGGCTTTCTGACTATGTTTTTGTTTCTGTCATGTAATGATCTTTCAGTCCCATTCAGAATATAGACAAATGGAGTGGACAGAGGCTCGATATCTTTCAGTTACTTTAAAGACTAGAAGGCGAAGGAAATTCCGAAGAACTGTATCAAGAATGGCATGCAGAATTTTTTTGGAACTCACTATTCGGGATTTCTTATTCTTATTTGAAAGAAGCACTATAAGCTACGAAACAATTCTTAGTGCGTATTCACTTTAAATCTTCGTCTGTTAGAGGTTGTCAATCGCTTAGACCGTTATTTGTTTGTCTAACGTAAGGTCTTTAAATATAATATATTTCTCTGTCTAAATTTGAACGAAATATAAAGCAAACAATGAGGAACGAAAAAAAGTGGCTTCTGAATAATAATTACATAATTATAATTAACATACTCAAAACTTTTACAAGGCAATGCTGGTAGGACAAACTGCTGTCAATATACTCAAACATATTTTTGTAAGCTATAGTAGATTCAGGGATAAGTGATATTTGAGGTGAACAAAGCAACATGACACTTCGCGATACCATTGCCTGCTTGGCAGTGGGAAGACTGGAAGCAGGCTAATCAGACAAGCGAAATGCTCATGGCCGGTTTTTCCGGTTCCCTTGAAATAGCCAATTCAGCAAGTAAATCCTAAAATTGGCAAATATTGGCGACAAAATAGCAATCATCTATGTTTAGTTCTCGTATCACTTCTCCCTGAATGCAGTACAGTATAGTACTCCTGCATAGTATCATAGATATTCTGTTGATACTTAATTAGCAGATCTGCATTTACTCTATGGATATCTTACAGCTCTCATAAAGAGGTTAAATAATCTTCATTGACATCCATAGTCTCATCCTTTCTATACAAACTGTAAAACTATTATTCGCTGCTTATTTAGACTTACAAAGACATATTCTTTGTGCGGCATTAATGTACAATTAAAAGGCAACAAGAAAAGACAATTACAGCATCAATGATCATAGAATATTTTATAGATAATATGAAAGATTCAGCAATTGACAGCCCGGCGTGCAACAAAAATAGTAACAGAATAAAGAACAGAACTAAATCTTAAAAATACATGGATTTAAGTTTTACCGATATTTTATTTTCTGTTATAAATTCCTCAAAGCTTGGGATACTATAGAGAAACAGTTCTGACTAATAATCGTTCTCTACCCACAATCGGGGATCTGAACGTGGTATATATAATCTGAAACTACACTATCTGAATAGTATAAATGTGGAATTCTAGCGGCAGACGCCAAACGGTATAGAAGTTATGAGGATAAAAATTTTATCTATACTACAGTAAAATGCATTTTTCCCATATGAGTAATTTCTAGTCCGTTTAATCTTTTCAAGCAAGCTCATTTAAGTTACTGGACACCAAAAGACATAATCGAAAGAGTTGAACATTAAGAGCATTCAAAATCAAAACACAAAAAGTTTTATTTCAGATCGATATGCGAGCTTGTTTTGAAGGAACAACTGATGGACGAAAACGTATTGAAAAGCGAAGTTCAGTTCTTTTGCAAGATAAGGCACTCGTCAGGCGAATGACAGTGATTTTAGAGGCCGGAGCAAATCTGGCATAGCAATAAGATTTGAAGGGTCAAGCATTCACCATACTCCAATATTCTTCCCCACGATTCAAGCACAAGATCAGATTTGCATTTATAAAGGTGGATAATAACGGAGTAATGAGCCTGGAATGGAACATGGATTTCAACATTGCTTCCGCTTCAACGTGTGAACTAAATTCCATCAAAGTTTCCAGTTCTAGGTTGAAATAAACTTTTTGTTGTCCGATTTTGAATGTTTTTAGCGTCAAATTTTTTAACTTGTACGTGATAAAGTATTAGGCACCGGAAGACATTTTTTTTTTATTTAAGTAGAACTGTTTGAAAAGGATTGAATTGATACAAAATTTTCAAGTATGTCAAATGCATTTTCCTCCAATATAGACAATATTTTTACCTAAAAACTCTCATAGCTTTTATACAGTTTGACGTCTGTGGATAGAATTTCATATTTATACTCTTAAAGTGGTGTAGTTTAAGACCACATGTACGATGTTCAGATCCCCGATTGTTGGGAGAGATCGTCTACTGATGAGTTATTATCCCAAGAGTTTTCATCAGTGTATTTTTTATTTAGCTGTTGTCGGAGAGGAAAGCTGAGGGTATGGAGGGAGGGATAGCTTAAAGCAGCAAAATTGATCTCAATTGAAATGATAATACATGTGATGGGATATTTGAAAAGGATTTTTCGAAAAAAAATAGTGTCGAAAATTAACCAATAACGCTCGACGGGAAGCACCAAATTTCTATGCACCAAATGCATAGGCGTAACTAGGGTTGGTGAAAGGGAAGGGGGGTCACCCTAAAAATGTACAGAATAAACACCAATAAGAAGTATAAAAGAGTTGAAAATTTACGAGTCATAAATACTTGTCTCTAAAGATATACTCCGTGTTTATTTCAGGCATCTCTCAGGGGGGGGGAACTACCCCCTTGTAGCAAGTCAACTCCCCCCCCCCCCCCGGCAAAAAATTCAGATCACAAGTTTTAAAAAAAGAAAGAAAAGAGAAATTACGCTTTTAAGACTTTTACTTTCAGAAACACCTTCATGGAAAGAACATTGAACACTATCACGAGCGACACCAAAAGTAATTTAAAAGATATAAGACTTCATTTTGAAAAAAATTGCGGGGGGGGGGGGAGGATAACCAAACTCCTCTCCGTTTCCTCTAACATCACCAAAGTATCCAGAAAATGCATTGCTAGGAAGATTTCTAAAAGTTTCCTTGGGAGAGCCCTCGAACCCTGGCCTCCAGGTTAGCCTAAGCATTATAGATGTAAGACCAGTTACAAAAATTTAAGTTGCAGAAGCCCCAAATACCCACTCCTCTAACTTCACCAAAGATCTAAACATACAACTACTATATATACATCAAAAAGCTATATCATATATGTAAAAAAAATCATATTAACATCATTTCTAGTCATATATATCTATATATATGTATATATATAAAGGGTATGATTTTGATGCATACACTGCAATTCCTAATTCTTAGCATGCTCCCCCTGCTCCGGAGCCAAGACACTTATGTTAAGTAAAGTTTCAGGGAGGAATATATGATACATTGCAAAATATTTCTGGGGGGGGGGGGCGGCCCGTGGGTCCCTCGTCCCCTGTGGATACGGCCTTGATTCACAAAAGCATTAAACATTCATTACTAGATCTATTAGTTTATTTTTTAAATCAAACGCAATAGAAAATACAATATTTTGCGCTAAGCATTCTTCTATGTCCAAGCATTCATAATATTAAAACTGGGAAATAGTGGAATTTTAGAGAAAAAAATCCAAATTCCCCTACAAAAATGCTCATCCCCACAATAAATTTCTAAAAATTTTGTTAAATTTGTAGCAAAACATACCTCAGAAGTGGAAGCGTCTGAATCAAATTTTCTTTTCTTTTTGGATGACGAATGTGTCCATCGCTGGAGTGCAAACATTATGTATCGAAAATAATTAAAAATGTAGCTAAAATATAAATAATACTTGATTGTAAATTAAAATGCAGCATTAAACCGTAGCAGTGAGATTGGAAACGTTGAACGGATGATTTCCAGAGTCGTAATGCAATCAGTGATAGACCATAGTAAGAAGAAAATAAACATTTAAAATATAAGACATGAGAGAACATCTGTAAATGAGAATGCAATGCAAATACAGTTCATCAGTTTTCCAATCGGCTCATCTACAAAAAAGATTTTACCAAAATGGGTTTTTGGACAGGAAGTCCTAAATAAATACAAACTGCTCTTTAAGTTTCTTGATGATTATTCCTACCTGGCTTGAGGGTTTAATCCATTAGGACAATTGTTGGCTAGGGGTCCTTCATTTTCAGGCCCCAGCTGCAACACCGTTTTATCAGAAAACAAAACTCCATCACAGTAGAGAATATTTTCCACGAAACTTATTACTTGTGCGATTGTATTCTCAAATTGCTGCCTTTGGGTAAAAAAGACATCAAGAAGGAAAGAAAACCCTCTGGAGTGATTGAAAGGATCTCTGTTTGTCTGTGTGTGGTATGGTGATTGAAGCCACCTTTCGCTGTGACCCCCCCCCCCCTCCCAAGGTTGTAAGGGGGTTGATTATAACCAGAGGAAAAGTAATCTTTATTATGAGCTGCATACTTTGGTCATGATCACAAACCTTCAGAGAAAGAGGAAATAAAATCATATGCATATGTGTTTAATTCTCTTAGGGAAAAAAATATGTGCTTTGCAAGGCCGTAGCCAGAAATTTTTTTGTGTGCCTAAATATGCCTAAATAAGTAAATACCCCTGGTTACGTCTATGACCAAATGTACGCAATTATGAGAAATTTATTTAACTTCCTGATTAGAACATGTAAATCAGAGTTTGAGGATGACATTCCAATTTTGGTTTCTTTGAATAATCCTCAATTAGTACCGGAGTACTGATCTTTTTATCAAAAGCCGCTCTTTATTTTTGTATGGAAAAGGTACATTAAATTACCGTTGTTCAAAAAGTAAGTAACCTTAAAGTAAGTTCAGAGGTTGATCAATGAGTTGGGCGTAAAATATTTAGTTACCTTTAATTCTTACCTCTAGAATCAATGGAAAACATGTCTGTACCTGGGAGGTAAAGGACTATGTCCGTTTAAAAAAAGGACATAGTGTCCTCTTAAAGTATTTGAAACACTGCTATCATATAATGTTAAAAATAAAGAAGTCCTAAGATTATAATAAAACATTGCCCACTTAAAAAAAACCAAAAATGACAATCCTGTGAATAAATAAGAAAACTTTTAACACATCTCCTGGAAAGCTTTGTTTTTGTAACAAAGTCTCCTTTACCTCTCAGGTGCATATATATTGATCTACAGCTATTGACCTTAAATTATATATAAAAATAAGTTATTTTCAAAAAAAGAATTCGTAGCTTTTCTACAGAAAAACAAATTGCATCTTTTCGTACTATTTGCATTTGTATACAATAATTGTAAGTAAATAAATTAGTTCAAAAAAAATTATTATGAATAATTGGCGGTAAAAATCTACTTTGTGACAAATACCTCACTTTTCCAAAATATGACAAATTGAAGGAAATACCCGGCGCCAATCAGACCTTCCACTGGAGCACCCCGCACAAAACACCACAGTATAAAAATATCCGATCCTGTTCATAAACATCTTCGAAGACATCATTCAATTCTGTCCTCTATAGTTTCACGCTACAAGGGCTTCGCGGCAGAGAGCGTTTCCGCTGTCAGCTGCATACCAGGAGGAATCGATCGACCATAATTTTCATTGCAAGAAACGGCAGCTTCGATGCGAAAAAAACATGGCAAAGATATTTCATTTCCTTTTTTCGCTGTTAAATATTTGACAATTTCAGGGTGCAAATCTAACAAAAGAATTTTTGAATGTGTTCTCGTTTCAACTGGCGACAGATAGCTCTGGAAATGTATTTACTTATTTAAAATATTTATACATTTATATCTTTGTTCAAGTTGAGTTTATTTTTATAGATTATTTACTTCAACTTTTTATAAATTTTCACCAGAAGTTTTGAAACATTTTATTCTTTGCAATTTATGATCTCTTGCTGTGCAATGTATTTACCTAAGAATTTTATGCTCAAATAGAAAAGTACCTTTGGAAATTTACTCGCCTACATTTATTTTCAAAGAATGTTTGTTTTATCGATTTAGTGTTTTGAACTGAAACAAGAATAGCTGATCTAGTTATTAAAAAGAATAAGAAGAAGAAGGAAAGAAAAAGAAAGAGGAAAAGAGAGAGAGGAAAAGAGTCAGAAAAAAAGAGAAAGAGAGAAACTGGAAAAGAGAGAGAGGAAAAGAGTGAGAGAAAAAAAGAGAAAGAGGAAAAGAATGAGAGAAAAAAAGAGAGAGAGAAAAAAAAAAAAAAAAAAAAAATACCGCCTTAGAAAGAAGTTCTTATGAGTTACAGAAAATCATACTGGGACGAACAATTTTTTCTCAGTAGGTAAGATTTACTACTAATTTCAAAACAAAACAAAAAGTTCTCCTTTAACTAAACAAACCTACTTACCCCTACAATGACATTGGATTCCCATATATTTTGGCAATCAATTCATTATTTTCTTAGGTCAAAATAATTATTTTGAAATAAAACATCAAATTTATTAGGTTTATAGCCCCAATTTATTACGAATCAATTATTAACTAGTAGCAATAAATTGATAGTAGCAGTAATTATAATAATCAGTTACATGATTTGAATGCTATGCGTATAACAAAAATCTCAAAAATCCGTCTTCTTAAAAAAAGAATTCTTTACGCGTTGGAAAAGTTAGAAATTCCATAGGTTTACTCTATGATTTGTCCATAAACTTATAAGAAAGTTTTATTTTATTTTTCCTCTTTTGTTTTAACTTTTTACGATTTCATGTAAGTGAAAAAATGAATAAATTAAGAATCTTTCGAGTTTGTCCGTATTTTTTATGTAAAAAATCAAATGCTCTTTTTTTCAGCCTTTTTTCCCCGTAAAAGTAAAAATAAATAAAGTATGAGAGAAGGCTTAATGCATCACAAAAATATCGTTAAAAACAAAGAAAAGTCAAAAATAAGAGAAGTAATTAAATAAAAATTCAAAAATAAAAATATTTAAAGTAGGGTTTTGAGATGGGGAAAATGTATGTCTGTCGATCTGTCCCCACCTCTAATAACTTTTGAGGGAATTTTCCGACTCGAAAGAATTTATTGCATCTAAAAAATCTCAGCCAGGACCATCTCTTTTTCCATATTTTATTTTTTGATTTGAACAATTTCCTGTTCAATTTTGAACAGTTCAAAAAATCTTAGCGGTATTAGGGAAATATGAAGCAATTATTATAAACCCTGGACATAAAATAAAAGTTCCCTTGAACAAGCTTAATTGAAGGACCTCTCGATGTGAAATATTTTTTGATTTGAACAATTTTGGCTCAATTTTGAACAGTTAAAAAATATACGAAGTGCAACCAGAACTAAACGAGCCTACGAAATTATTTGATCTGGATTTTTAAGGATCTTTCTGAAGGAATGAATGAATGAGTCAAGGACTGACCGAATAAATGAATGAATGAGTGAGGCCTGTTTGAAAAATAAAAAAGAAGACGACGAAAAACTGTAAAATTAAAACACATAATTATCTACTCATTCTATGAAACAAAATTTAAAAGTTTTCTCTTACAGTTCAAATTAATTCCTCTTATTTTATCATTAACTCTGAAAGATTAAATACACTCATCACCCCCCCTCCAAATCCTAATGTACTGTTTTTTTAGTTATTAAAAAGGGTATAAGTTGAACACTGAGCAGAAGCGCACCTTTAAGCGCATTGAAATTATGTCCGAATCGAGTAATTTCCTCAGCAATAATTAGGATTGGGAGGAAGTAAGCAAAAACGACTCCCCGACAAGTATTTTCCAAATCTCCATAGCCTTATATTTTCTGTCTTTGGTTTATGGGCTCCCTTTCGATTTCAATTTTTCATTCATATTGATTAATTTTTGTCTTGAGCAATAACTACAGAAAAATTTGATACTTTTTATCATTACCACTATTATTTATGAACTTAGATATATTTACCGAAAGATATATTTTCCGAAATAACCGAAAATTTTATATGCTTTTATTATTATTGTTGTGTCGTTTGAAAGAATACTTTATTATTCAATTTTGGAGTAGAAAAAAAGAACGTTCTTTAGTGGGATAGATAAGCAATAGGACTCATAACTCTTTTGCTCTGAGTCTAACGAAATAGTGCAAAGTCAGGAAAATCCGAGGAGAGGAGACCAAAGAAGACAAGAAAGCCATCCTAACTTATAGAAATAAATGCAAAAAACCAGCAGTTTTTTTACAAAAGTTACTTGAAACTGTTGCCACGAAATACCAGATTCATAGTATTGGTAAATAGTCTGTAACTGAATAAAAGGTTGGTAGTGCGGGGAAAAAACATAAAAGGTTGGTAATGTGAGGAAAAAAAAAAAATTAAATAAAGAAAACATAAAAAGTGATAATCAGCGAGAGTTTTTAACGTAAAATGCGTAACAGTTCCAAATGGTGGGCGGCGTGAAAAGTCTCTGTAACACAACATGTCAGTTAATGCTACAAAAAATGTGCTTGAAAAAAATAGTGTGTTTCTGCATTTAAAAAAAAGGTACGACTTAACTACACAAACATTTATAATTCTTTTTTCTTTGTTTACTCGAGTTATAAAATTATAAATGTCTCATTATACATTGTTTAAAACGTAAGGGTATTTAAGTAGACAGTTCTACTTGAAAAGACTAGATCGCCTAGGGTGCAATTTTTAAATTCCAAATTACCAGCGTATGCGGAAGCGGACTTTTATCATTCAGTACCAAGTTCGCGTGGCATAAAAATAAATCCGTTGGCTTCGGGATCCAAGATATACTGCCCTCTTAGATGAGTCACCCTTCCGTAAATTAACGCTATATTCACCCTCGTTGCTGTGACCAATTCCCCTACCGTCGAGCTAAATCTGCCATCCACACATAAAGAAGCTTAAGCGGGAACCTCAGTGCGGATGACCACTGACAAAAAGCTTCGATTTAGCCGAACCGCGTTGGAATAAATAATCATTGGCCAGAAGTGATCCCAGAATATAGTGGGACGACTATGATGTGAAATGTTGCACGGGCTGGGGTGACGACTTGTGTAACACATTTGTGCACGTTCTTACTAACAATCCCACCCACATGTTTGTGTGTGAATGTGTATATCGATGTATACGTCCGCACATACACTCAGTTCGTAGTATGTAACGTTTTTGGGATGACACCAATAATAATGGTCATGAACGTGAGATGTTCGTTTTCAAATTCTAATTGTATCAGCTGTGAACGTAATGCATGCGCAATATCACGTTCAGAGGCGCCGACTTTCCAAAATTCAAAGGAAACTGTGGGACAGTGAAAACCTTGATCGATGGGGATAACTATATATATATATATATAATAATTTGAATAGATAATAGTGAAAACACCGGAAAATGAGCGTTATCTATACGACTGAAAGGGGCTTTTCTCAAGAGTTGAGATTTTCTGGTATCTCCGGGGAGTTGGCGCCCCTGATCCCTTTGTTTGAAGTAAGCAACGAAAATACATAGCTATGATATCAAGTTCACTGTCGATAAAAACTTTTTGAGAGGTAATTTCTCATTTATGTACCTTGAAAGGGAACCTAGAAGATTTCTAAGTCTCATTAGATCTTTTCTTCGGTGCAATACAAACGGAGTTATACAAAAAATAAAAAAACAAAGTTATAGTAAGGAATTCTAAATTATTTTACTTGTGAATTTCTGTTTCTGATTAATCTCCAGTTCAGCTGAATAATCTAAACTTTTTTCACCTTTCAAGTGCTTTGAGTAAATTTTTACACACACTATTTTTTCAGTCAATAAACTTTACATCTGGGATTCATTTCTAATTTTACCATTTTTATAGCTCTATTTTAGATGCGATAAAGATGGGATATACGCATTGCAAATTTCAGAACTTCAATGCAGTTTTTCCGAAATGGGAAATTGATTTAAAAAAATAAAAAATAATAAAAAGCGCCATTTTTTCCACTTTATAGCAATTAAAGTCAAGCATTAAAGCGCGTAAAATTTTAAACCTGAGATTGTTTATAAGCTACAAAGCATTTGCCTAAAAAATTACTTCTTAAATGCCTACTATGTTATGCTTATAAAACCAGTTTGATAATGATAAAATAAATTATTCGCTAACTTCAAAAACAATCAAATGTGTGTTCAAATGGAAAACTGAAACCAAAGAAAATTGTCATCCATAAAATGAAATGATCATTGTTCGCAGAATAAAACATGAACAATTCTACTAATCCGTTTTATTTAAATGTTAATTATAGTTTTTTTTGTTATGTCGACTTTACCTCCCCTTTATCAGCTTTTAACAATAAACAATTGTGCTCTTCCATATAAAATCAGTTACTTTATCTAAGGGTAGATAAGTCGTCAGAATCATTGGATTTTGAAGAATGTGAATATTTTCAGAGAGTAACTTTCAAGCATCAAAAACTTTTTATTATATTTGTCTATCCGGCAACATGCATTTATTTAATATGTACTTTTTATCCCTCTATGTACTATTTCTAGTTGGTTTATTTCTATTCTCATGAAATGAACCAACTATTCTCTATTTAGCGTCTCATGGTTTACAGTGATGTTCAGTTGAGTATTTAAATGAAGCGTCACTAAACAGAGAAAGCAGCAGGAGTCTGCCAGTAACCTCATTACATCTTATAAAGAAATCGATCAAAAAAGCTTATGCTGAACAATGGAAATTTATTGTGGCATCTGATTTAGACCAGATTAAGGTTTCCTAACCATTAGAACCTAATTAGAGTTCCAGTCATCTGCTGGTCTCCCTGGAGAGATGGGGAGGAAGGATTTGGGGTCATCCGAAGGAAGGTGTTAGGGGAAAATTGAATAGAAATCAGCGGACTCAGAGAAGTCTGTGGTCAGTAATGTCCTTTGCGGCTTAATTGTGGGAAATGAATGGGAATGCTTAAGTCTGGAACTGTCTTTGTTCCTCGGGAGAAAGGATTCAAAATTTCAGCTTGTTGATGCTATAAGTACAATAGTGAACTATATTACTTCCGATGCAATATTAGGATTGATTATCTTCCACAGTAACATACCGGAGCATCCTCTTTGTTTCAGCGGTAGAAGGGAAGTCACAGTGTGAGATAAACATTTGAAATAAATTAATGTATCAGCTATTTTCAGTTTACAGTATTTAGAAATAAGTTCACAGAACCACTGAAAATGAATTAAAAAGTATTTTAACCTCGTTTAATTATTATATGAATTTTTGATCTGGGTACGCTAGGAACAACTTTTCACCTTCGTGTGATATAAGAGTAATATCTAAAACCTAACTTATCGATACTTGAAAGTCGCGTTTTATTGATTAGTTTTAGTAACTGTTGTTTGTTTGCTTCTATATATTATCGATATCGCAGATTTTAATTATAATAATTTTTCTAATGCATGCAATCAAGAGCTTCAATCTTTCCAATAGATGTACCTATAGCATGGTATGTAGCTCAATGAATTAGAAATTTAAAATATATTACACCAAGCTTAAATGACTCAGTCGAGGCAATAATCCCATATTACGAGTGGTTTCTGGGCTGTAAAGAGAAAGAGACCACGGGTTGAGCAGTTTAGAAAGTGTCTTATAGCCTTATTCACCAACCATGTGCCTCTGTCAAACACTCGAACCGCCGATTTGAGCGTTTCGATTGATTGAGGCTGTCTTTGATCTGCAGTTCGAAGGCTCAAATCTTGACTGGTGAATAAAGCAGTTAGGCATGCTGTATGTACACGTCCTTGCTAACACGTTCACCAAAATATACTGAATGTGCATGTCTTTCAACGACATTTGAAGAACTTTATGTTATGATTTCCAAAACCATGAAGATTTTTAGCGGTTAGGCAGCTTAGTCGGCGTTCTGGGTCTTACCGTATTTCACCAAAACCAATTAATCCTCACGCTTCATCGTCAAATCACAATGATTGTAACAACTCAAATGTGAAACCTTTGGACTTGATTATTTAATTTTGCGTTTTAAATTAGGAATAAAAGAAAGTTTCCTGTCTTTACAGAGCTTGTTACACAGAGCTTAAAATCTTATTTGACAGAATCATTGAAAAAAAAGTAAATAAAACATTAATATTTCCCTATAATAAATATATATACATATAAGAAACAGGCATGGTCTATTTCCTTTAAAGGAGAAAAAAAAATCGTATCTTCTCACCCATTATTCTATTAGCAAAAGGAAAAGATGAAAAACTAACAGAGGTAATGATCTTCCAAAGAAAAATGTCTGTAATTTTAGCTCTGAGAGTCTGAGGTTCTGCGGATGCTCAAAGCTGTCGAAGATTAATATTTCAACAAATGCGTTAGTTCTTCCCATTATCTTTATTATCTCAACCCCGCAAAGTCTAAAACTGTCGCTCTTCATTCACCCCTGAAATTTCATTCATCAGAGCTAACATTGCCCCCAAGTCCCTCATTTAAATTTCCTTGTTTGGTTGTTCTTTAAGTGTGTGGGAAGTGGAATCCATTTAAAAGCTACCCATTTGTACGATGTAATCTAAATTTTCTTCTCTTGGACTGTCATCAAGGCAATTTCAAACATTAGATGGTTTTCTCAGAAAAGTCTTCCAGCCATTTCTTTCCTTTTCTTGTCATCATAGCCATTTCCTCCCACGAATGTGTTTGTCTTCCTGGATGGTTATGGGCTTAGAAGACATTGCCTGTACGGAGTTCCCTCGTCGTTGAAGAATTTAGTGCAGGTAAAAAAATATTCGCTCGGAAAAAGTATTTTTACAGTATGAAATGGCCTTTTTTTTTAAAGCTTGTAGATGTAACATAATCTTACCGTTGAAATCAGTGCAAAAAATGCTAAAAGTTTCTTGCCATTTTAATAAGTAGTTTTCGTAAAATTTTAAGTAATTGCTATACATTAACAGTAAAAAAAAACCCCGTTTCCATAATAAGTTTCAGTAAGCATACTGCATTTCGTCTGGTACAGTTCAAGACTTAATTGAATGGTAACAGCACGTTCGATACAAAAATCGAACATATTGTGCACCTTTTCATAACTGAAATATTTATGACGTTTTGTACCACTGCTAAAAGATTAGATCTTTCGGAAGACAATGCGCTTTAACCAGTCAGAAAACAATTCGTCTAGAATTGTTTCGGGAGAATTGTGCAGTGGGTGACAAAGTGCATAAATCATTGAGAACGGGTATAAACTCGTTGCATTTAAAAAACAACAGAATGCACACACGCACATATAAATACATTATATTTTAAAGCCAGGTGGGGAGGGGGAGCCCCCAGCAAGTAAAAGATTGATTCTTTTCAAGATATTCACTGAAGACATTCCCTATTATTACTGAACTCACTCCAGACATTCACTATTATTACTGAACTCACTCAAGACATTCAATATTATTACTGATACTTAAAAAAGTATTTAAGTATCATTACTGATACTTAAATACTTTTAAGATACTTAAATACTTTTAATAAAAAGATCTATTTATGATGATTTCCAAGTACACAAATTAAGGGTGTCGTAAGAAAAAAAAAAAAAGGCTGAACCTTGCAATTGCTTGGTTTTGTCTATTTGTCGGTGTTTTCAAAATTCCCAAATGAATTACATTGTACGTGTGTACTTATTTTTCCCCACTACAATCAATTAGTTACTTTGACATTCATTAAACAAGTAAATAAATTGTCATCAGGCGACATTTAATAATTTTAATACATTTAATAACTAGTAACACTTCTTATTGTTGATCATATAAAGTTAATTTCAATTTTCTCATAAAATTTCAGATCTTCAGTACTTGAAGAAATTTTGATACAAAATAAAAAATAAAAAAAATCTTTACATAAAGGAAATACTTAGGGTGAATAAATTCGCCAATTTCATCCACTTGCCTATAATAAATTCCTAAACTTACGGGAAATAAAAGATGACATTTTCCTCTACTTTCCCCTTCCTCTCCCTCCATAACCAATATAAGGGGCGACTCTGATATGAAGGTCCAAATTGCTTTCCGATACACTTATGCTTGGTTCATAACATTCTAGGAACGTGGTGTACGGGTGAAGCTAGATTGCGCCCAAACCTTTCGCGTTGCCTTCATGCAGGACGTCATATTTCAATAAAAACGAAGCTCTACAGCTAGCTTTTTTTTTCTTTTTATAAAACCCAAACAACTACCGTATTGTTGTTTTTTAAATTTTGCAGTAAGTAAAATACACAAAATAATGAAAAAATTAAAACGAATATTTACTTTAAGTTAACATTGATTTGACGAGTAAAGTTATTGTTTGTATAATAAGGTAACGAACAATAGGAAAGAATTAAAATATCGACTTGCGGTCTCAATGTTTCCATTAACCCCTTCCCTCTCGCTCCCGTGATAATGACGGGCTGAGGTTTCGCATTCTATTGATCGCTCCCGTGAAAAAAACGGGCTAGAGTGTTTTAAATTTCAAAATAAAAATAAATCAAAAATTTAAAAAGAATATATATATTTTTCTTACACATATTTTTATGTAATTTTCAGGGATAAAAAAATAGGCACTTTTATGACCTTTTTCTTAAAAATTACGCGACTGTTAAGGGGTTAGTAGAAATCGCACTAAGTAGCTTGTCTTTACGTTACACCTCAGCTCTGCTTACGCTTTGGATCAGCCATCTTTCTATATCGTTTCAGGTATACCTGGAGATGACATGGTGAGATACTTCTATACCTCAGGACCTCACTAAAGTAAGTCACATTCTCACTATTTTAAAAACTGAAAGGAATTATTTCCTTGTCAAATAACAAAGCTGTTACATGAATTTGGCTACAAAACATGATTGTTAACATTAAAAAAATTGTATGTATGCTGTATCCCTTGTTGGTTAATTTCCGTACAATTAAACAATATCTGAAAATCACCATTTTGGGGCTTACGTTAGTCAGGTCCTGAAAGACTGGCTTGAAAGACCATCTGATTGCATTATAGTCCTCCGCAGTTCATGCTACAGGAAGAGTTAGTATAAAATTAGAAGTTTAGAAAAATAAATTAACCTCAGATTTTTATAATTTCTGCAGTTGAAAGTGAAATCATTTTCAATTATATTCTTCATCAATCTTGAATCCAAATGCAACCGATGCCAAAGAATAACTCATTACATTCCAAAGGTAAGTAAGAAAGAGATAATGTTAAATTTCGACAATGAAAGAAAACAAATCAATGTAGAAATGTATTGAGAAAAAAAAAGCACAATCATCGTCATCTATCAGTACTAACAAATTAGCGATGCATGGTTGATTGTTTTATTTATTTATTTATTCAAATCTCTTACTAAATTTAAGACTTCCCATGAGGCAAATAAGACTGAAAATTTATGGTTATTATTAAGATAAAAATTTGCTCTAGAAACTTTCTTTACAAATTCATCATTTCATACTATTTTGCAATTCTTTCTCTGAGAAACTAAAAACTTCAATTTCACTTATTTCATTTCGTTTTAGATAGTAGATGAAAAATCAACAGTATTTTAAGTATAATTTTCAGTTTTATGTATTTAGAATGTTTAAATACATAAAACTGAAATAAAAGAATTGTCACCTAATAATTGTCTCCACAAATTGCTTAAACAATAAGCCTATTCATGACTGTCATGAAGAATTTATATGGACAAATGTGCATTTTGCATGACTTTACGAAAAAAAATATTATTATTATTTTAAAGTTCAAATGCAAGTAATTGCTTATTCTACTGTATTCTAGAAATATGAACAATCAATAAACAAATAATTCATTTGCAAACTTCTCTGTTGTTCGCATCAAACGTTTTAAGTAAAAGGAGCCCAACGGAAATTGGGTAGACAAATACAAAGAAATTGTATTTCCGTTAATAATAAAGGTACATTCAAATCACTTTCTCCAATGTTGTGGTAATTCCTGCGTCTTCAAATACATTAGGACTAAGAATGTTTGTCTAATCCATCAATGGTCGCAGTTGAAAATACAAACAGAGTTTGCAACCAAATCTCCCTCAATCGCTCCAGGAGCTAATCAGCCATTTTAATCAGCATTATCAATATTTTGACAACATGCGTTGCTGCTACCGGGGCTTAGTACCTAAGAGCACAACAGACTGCATAGATCACGTCTCCAGGAGCAGCCGTCGGAGTGAAAAGCGTCCTTTGCAAAAGCGACTTCAAAGCATTCCCTCTTTTACAAAAGGTTTCGCCGGCTATTGTGCAAAATCCGTAACCACAAATGCTTCACGCATCACACAATAGAAGATTGGAGCTATTTCGTGGTTAGCAGCTCGTAAACAGATTCAATGGACCACAGATGGCTGATTGGGGGTATTTTGGGAAGTTTTTGAATGACGTACAACACAAATTTTCGGGGCTTAAGTCGCCTCTCAACAAGTAATCGGGGAGGGGGTGGGGGAGGCATAACAAGTAATGCTATAGAAAAGTAGGAATTAAGGATTTTAAAATAAACAAGCGAAAATTCAGTCATATTCATTTTTTTTGAGTGCCTTTAAAATTTATTCTAGATCTTTAGAAATGTTTGACAGGAATGGATATTACTTGATAAAATGAGTTATTTATCTCAACGACTGACATACGTACATAAAACTGCAAAAGATAAAGTAAAGCTTATTATTAGTAATAAGTAAACAAATAAATTTGTATCTGAGAGCATAGCATCGTGGACTTTTTGAGGGTTTACACGTAATGGATATACAGAGTACCGACGACAAGAGGATTCCGAACTTTTTATGCGCCCATCGGACGTCTTTATTCTAAGATTCGTACGTAAAAGTCTAGTCTTATAGTGCTAAAAATGTTTATTTTTTAACTTCATCGCAAAAATTGGAAAAATGCACTTAAGATACCATGCCCTCAAGTGCACAATTTCAATTGTAATATTTCTATTTTTTTCTTTTATACATTTGTTTTATTTAAAAATTGTAGCAAATAAGTACAAAAAAAGCGGGGAGGGGGCGGAAACGCCTTCGCAATTATATATATTTTTGTTGGCTCTTCCCAAAATCTGTCACCGAGGCACTTGAGTGACCAAAGAGAATCGCAGAGCGGCTTTCAAAATTTAAAAACGTTCGAAATTATTCATAAAAAACGGAATCCGTAAAAAAGTTCAAAACTCTAAAACTGATCATTTTTATGGGAAGTACCGTATGTCTTCAGATCTGGTACTATTGGCGTCATAACCACACCAGAGGAAGTTTGTTCATTTTTATTATTTATTTTAATTTTTACTGATCATTATTTTGCATGCATAGTCTAAATGTGAAAAATAATTTTGATTGTGAAATATGAAGTGGAAATTTTCACTCGCTACTAGCAAAATTTCATATGTTGCGGAAATCATTCATGCAAATCGAGTTAAGAAATAAGAGTATTGGAACTGTTGGTAGTGATATTATTTCGAAAACATCCGAGAATTTGAAAAAAAAAAAAAAAAGAAAACCCCTCCCATGATAGATGCTGGAATTTTTATAGGTAGCCATTTATGATAACTATTAGTGTAAATGCGTCTCCTTAACAAGCTGAAAGAAAGCAAAGAGATAAAAGGAGATTACAAGGAAATATAAATTTTGAAAGGGAGAAGTGAAAAAATTGGCTTTTAAGGAAAACTTAGGGGCCAGTTGGGAGATTTGTAACTGCTAAAAGTATTTTATTTTTTAAAATTCAGATTGCAATCGAATGATAAAGTCGGGCATATAGTAATTCAAAAGTTTTTTTTTTTTTTTTTGTTTTACAGTAGTTCCTGCATTCAAATTTATAGATTTCATTTTTAGGTACATTTATTAAGAAGTGTGTAGGACGGCGTTGGGGGGTCACAATATCATTTCCCATTTTACTCCAATGCCACTTCCGTTAACGCCACGTAGCCCCATTTTTTACTCTATCCCCTAGAATTTTTCTTTTTTTTCTTTCTTTTTTTTTTTTGAGAGAGGAAATTTGTGTACCCACAGCAAAAAAAAAAAAAAAGGCTTATAAAGTAAGACTTTTCTTATGCCCTATTTGAAATGAATAAATTTGAAAAAAGGTAAATAAATCAAATAATAAATAAATTAATTAATAAATAAAAATAAATAGCCAATTGTAAATAGAAATGAATATAATTAAATAAATGAATAAAAACTAGTTGTAGTAGAAATATGACGCCTTTTTTTCAAATGCAAGCTGTTGCAAAAATTGCCAAAGTTATTTTAGATACATCGTGTATCATTTATGTATTTATTTTTACTGAAACATCCCTCTCAAAAATTCCAATTTCTTTCTTGAACATCGTCTTGCAAAGTGCGACGTGTTTCAAGTTCATTTGAATCAACTGTACTTTCTTTTGCGCTCGAAAAGAAGATTTGTACACAATCCTAGCGCTAGGTCTCTCGTTGCATACAAAAAACCCGCGCTCTTAATTACTGCTAGATAACGGTGATTTTGTTTTCATTGTCTACCTTTGAATTAATTAACAAAATTACTCTAGATTGTTGTTGACTTGGAAAGACTACTTCATTGCCGTTAATTTTTTATTCTTCTGAGAATATTCTTTTTTCCCTTTTGCTAAATGATCCATAAATTATACTTAATTGATTTACTTCATGAAAATGTTAGTTAATTGCTGTTTGGGTAAAAGAAGTTTCAGAGCATATGTATTATAAAAAAAATGAATGAACAGATAATTAGAAAACGAAGTAAAAATTTTATGGCTACAGTATAACATAGAAAGTTGTAAAAAAGTATCCCCGGAGAATAACCAAATTTTAAATTTATCGCAATCTTGTATAATATCGAGAGCAAAATGCATTTCCAATGGTAATAGATATGTTCTTTACAAAAACCAAAACAGAACTATAAAGATCTTTTATTTTTTTCTAGTTAAAAAGTAGAGAGAATCGAATCCGATTTTATCTACCTACAGGACTTATTAAAATTTTTTACTACTGGGTCATTCCACGGTGACTGACGTTACACTTTGACTAAGTTTTTTAACTTTTAAAATCCACACTGTCTTGAAATTTAATTTCATTTTTCTGAAATTGATCTAAAATACAATGATAGAGTACAATAATGCTACCCATACCAGGTTTTAGACATAAAAAGCTTTTTTGTGTGGAATTAAGGTAAATAAAAAATTGCGACTGATGTTACACAGAAGAGACATTAGGAAAAACAACTTTTACATTAATTGAAATTCTCCTCAAACTAAGAACATGAAGATTAAAATTATTTTTTTCCAGTCAAGTAGAGATGTCAAACTTTATGAATACACTTTGTTTCATTCAAAAAACTTTAAAATTTACAATGGAGGAAATTTTTAATTACCGTGACTGACGTTACAAACATTTTGTGACTGATGTTACACCAACATAAATTGGTTCAAATAATAATTTATTTCTCCTTAAAAGTCAAGTTAGCAATTTTTTTTTAACAAAAAATCGCAAATCTACTTAAATGATAAAAAATAAACAATAGTAAATAAATATAATTATACAAGTGATGTTTTTAGTGCAATTCAGGAAATGAAAAGTGTCCTCGTGCATTTACTACATCTGATGTACTAAGTTTTCTTGTTATTTTTTCTTGTGAATAATAAATTTCATCCAATTGCCAGACCATTTCCAATGCTTCCCTGTTAAAGAATCATAACACTGACCAAGTATTCCCAGTTTTCAATAGCTCTAACTTCACACGGATGGAATACGATGGACACATCGTATTCCACAATTCTCCAATTTTGGCCACCAATTCTGGAATTTGTTCTCTTGGTTTTCAACAGGCAAATGATGTTTTAGATAATTTGGAGCTAAGTAATAAAAACTTTTATAAATTTTTGTGACTGATGTTACATCACTATGAGGCCTAATTTATGAAAATTGTTTTAATACAATAATCACAGTTTAAAGACCCTTTAGTGGCCCTAACCTCACATATAGACTAAATTTCAAAAAAAAAAATAAGATTTTATACATAGTACCTGTTAATTTCTCTACGAAAAAAAATAACTTTCCGAACCTCTCTAAAGACAACAACGCATGTGACAAAAGTAACATTGCCAAACATTGCCTATAAAACTTAAAAAAAGGTACTGTTAAATTTTTAAACATAATTTTATAAAAATTTACATATTTTTACCTTAGAGGAAAAAACTGTATATGTGCAAGAAAATTTTTTTTTTATGTTGGTGGCCCTGTTTTCATGGAATTGCCCTACTATTATCATTTGAATTATGTGTAAATTCTGCTACTCGAACTTATTTGTAAACATGCCTTGCCATTTTTTTACTTATGTGTGATTATAAAAATATCATAAGATTAACATTTATGTCTACTTGTAACATTTAGTAATGTAATATGTCGCGATATGGTAATGTAATGAGATGTTATGCTTATTTTGTGTAGTTCAGTGAAATCTCGTTACAATAAATTTCTGAGAATTAAAATTAAAGTAAGAGATAAAAAGGTAAACATCTTTAAAAAATATTTTTTATTATTACACCTCCTTTACTTGAAATTTATCTCACATTTCATCAGCTTGCATTAATGTTTATTCTAGATGATAGCTTTCAACACTATTTTGGTACCATCTACTTCTTCTATTGACGTAGGACGGAATGAAACGCCCGTGTAAGGTCGTTTTCTGTAAGTAATAAGCCTGTGTAATGACTGTACCTAATGTGTTCCCAATATTTTCAAAAATTATTTTTAATTAAAAATTGATTCATTATTCTGATATCTCAGTTTAACCACGGACAACTAACTTTTACATTTTTCCAAATTTTTGCATGTTGGCCAATGTTTCATTCTATCTATCTTTAAAAAAAGTTATTTCGCCAAAGGAAGGGACTGAGGAAAAACTAAATCAGAGTACTTGAAAAACTTTGAGTTTTGAATTTAAAAAAAAGAAAAAGAAAAGAAAGAAAGAAAACTGAAGCACAGGTAAAGCAAGAAAGTCTTAGGTTTTCTTCTTACTTTTTAAGTAAAACTTTCCGAGAACCAAACGGATTATTATTAATTTACTCGTAAATATAAACTTCTGTATGATGAAAAAAAATCATTCCCCCCCCCCCCCTTCCTCTTCGGTAACTTTTTTTGAGAACCAAAAACGAAGGAAGCTTCAGTTAACTTGCAAAGTATAACATCAATTCAGATATAATAGCAGGACAATTTCTCTTTCCCCAACTTTTGCAGTTACATTTTTCTGTGAACCAATCGAATGATCATCAGTTTACTTGTAAAGTACAAAGATGAACTTCTGCATGTATGCAATATACCACACAAGCAAAGAATTCAAAATTGCTAATTCATTACTAAAATTCTAATGAAAAGCTTCGGTAACAGTAAAATCGCCTATCGAATATCATTTTATACGACATATAACAAGGCTAAACTCATGAATTTTCAAAGCAAACGTTTAAAATCAATACTTCTCAGAATGAATCGAAGAACAAAAGGAAACAATAAAAGATTTAAACTTTCCTCTCTTCGTTGGAAATGAAAGATCTCATTTAAAACATTGCATTTCTTCCGCTTTCATTTTTTACTTTTCTTTTAAAGATTGTAATGAGTGGTAGCTAAGTACCTTAGGGTGATACTTTTTATTTTAGGCTTACAAAAAAAAAACAATCCTTAGAAATTGCGAGCGATGAATCAATGAATTTTTTTACAATAAATTTTGAAATAGAAGGATTTAGAAATCCACTAGGACTGTTTTTATAAAGTATGCGTCCTATTTTGGTGGGGATGATTTTAGTTTCAAAAGAAGTCTTATTTTATTTAAAGATTCAAATTATTTTTCGAAACCAATTTTGAAGAATTAGGGGCACCGAGGCATAAAAGTCACTAAAAATGAAATTTTGCCCATTTATTTAAAATTTGAAACATGAGCTTAAACCGAAGTATGATGTTACTTGTGTTTGATTAAAATATTTTCATAGCAACAATTTACGAGCAGTTATTTCTGTTGACTAATGCGAATCTTATTCAAAAATGGGACTTGTTAAAATAAAAGATTAAATCTGCTTTTAATAGCAAAAACAATTCGGTACCGAACCATTAAATTTTTAATGGCATATCAAATTATTTTCAGAAAAAATATTTCTTCTAAGATTAGTAGTGTACGCTTGTTTGAAGATTTTTATTTCTTCCAGTCATTAATGAATAATATTTTTCGAACATTTTTTTTTCTGAATTAGTTTTTTAGTTTATCCTTCAGAAGCGACGACCTCTACTGTGCGTCCATCTCCTCAGAGAATCAAAACTTGATGGAACATATTTTTTCCTTAGATTTAATGCTCACGTGTCTTCCGTCTTTATATGGCTACCTCTCGAAATAGCAAAACATTTTATCCCAACTTAAAATAATATTTATTCTCTTCTTTTCAGTTAGTATTATTAGTCTTAGCTCAAATGCTTCAATAGCAAACATTGTGACTTATGGTGGCTAGTGCTTTTAATAGCTTTACAATATACATTATTTATTATTTCTAAGAGCTTTCTTAGAGAGGTCTCAATTTTCGTCGATATAAGAGGTGGTTTGATATTACTAGATATTATCACTAGAGGTATTATTAAACTAGATTTCTCGAAAAGTCGTAAAATTTTAGAAACAATTAAACGAACCAACAATAGAAAGCTTAAATAGAGATTCAGCGTTGTTGATTTAGTTGAAGTTAAAGGATTTTTTGAAGTTTTATTAAGAAATAAGTTCTAGTCCGATCAGTGTTTTTTTCTCCATTGGTTGAGACAAATTTCGAAGTTGTTGGCTGCAGTCAACAAATTTCTTATCAAATTAGATATATGGTCAACTAACAAACCTATGCTTCGGTCAAAATCCAAAATACTATGTTAGTACTTTAGAAACAGATAGGTGTAAACATAAAATTTGTATTTCCGAGATTTCAATGCCCCTGTAAGCGGAGAGAAAGAATGGAGTTTACATTTCATAAAGATGTACCTCCTTCAAAATAGAAAAGAAAAAAAAATCAGTTTCGAAATGACTGTGCCACTACAGTCAGGATAAGAAGTGTCGGTTATAAACATACAAATACACGTCCTATATAAACCAAGAATTTCATACAGATGTTTCAGAACTTAAGAGTAAAGCAAAAATGTAAAATCAAAAGTCTTTTATGTGTTTTCTTTTGTCTGCTTGCGAATTTTAAGTTTCCTGTCTAATCTGCAGCAGTCTCAGGTATGAAAGAAAACCCACATAAAAGGTGATAAATACAGCAAAAATAAGTAAATAAATAATAAATAAAGAATTAAAATTAAATAATAAATAAATAAAATATTCTAAATAATAAAAAAGAAAGAGCCGAAAAATAACATAACAAATTTTTGAATTAATAACTTTTAGTTACACGGACGCATGCTTGGTACTGTGGTTACATAATTTGGAGCAATTAGTCCAATAAACGCATCTATGAATTCATTTTCATAAACCGCAAGTTATGGTCAAGCAATGTATGACAACTCACATTCGGCTTTTAATAATTTTTTCGGTCTTGTCCTTGTCCATTTAAAACTAGCTGAGTACCATTAGTTTGTCATTATTATTGTGAATGAACTTTTATTTTTAATATTTATAGTGCTATTCACATGAATTTTATGAAAATATAATTCAAATTTTTAAAATCCCTTTTTAACTTCGCATTCACGTTTCGTTTTAGTTGATAAACCATGCAACAGATGGCGCTAAAAGTTTGAAGCAGATCCTGGGCATGAGTTCAGAAATTTTATTTCCATGAGTTCAGAGTTTATTAAGTTGGAGTTAATTTGAATGTTTAATTAAATTTCTAATTCTTCCAAAATTTATTACGATTACGGAAATTAATCAATGGTCGTGGAACCAAAAAATAAATAAATAAATAAATAAATAAAATAAATAAATCGCTGATCGACAAATGAAATAAATATTGAAATTAACTGTTTTAATGACATGGCAATGGCAACATGACACTAAAAATCAGACGAATGAAAAGTCTCATTCGCGTTGATTTAGGAGAATTAAAAAACGAAGGTTTATTTTTCCAACCAAAGCCTAACACCAAAATCTATATTTAATGATAAGAGTTTCGTATAAAAAAAATTAGTGCACTTTTTTTAGGGAAACTTGAGGCGCTCAAGATCTAAGATACAAGATTTCTTTCCCTTTGCCTTGGTAGTAGTTACTTTATAAAGACAATAGGTAGATAAAACAAACTAAGAAATTAATTTTAAAGTATTTGGATAAAAAATGGAAACTGTTAATAGTCTGTAAGCCAATCGTGAAAATCATCCGAAGGAGAAAAAAATAAATTAAATATTTGTATAAGTACAGCACTATTGATTGTGTGAAGGAAAAAAAATATCATTTGTCAGAAATAGCTCCTTTTAAAATATAGTTTCCAGTGATTGAAATTATAACAAAAAACGCTATTTCTGAAATACTAAGAGAAATGTTAGGAGATTTTGTGAAACAACAAAGGAGGCGGGGGAATTTTTTGAAAAATGCTAAAATGTAAGATAAATGGAAAAATAAAAGCTGCGATAACTTCACAAAAATGTGCTTGAATGTACTCAACGCTTACAGTTTTTTATTTACTTAATACTTTAAATCATATAGTAAAAAATAGCCTTAAAGGCTTCAAGCAAAAAAAGATTCAAATTATCAAAATATACAAAAGTGAAGAAAATAATGGGGAATTTTTTTTGTCTCTCAATATATATCACACCTACGAACTGCATGATTGAAGAAAAATATTGTGCAAATGAAAATGCAATAAAAAAAATTTCAATAACAAAGTAGCACATTAAAATGTATTCCCGTACAATGGTAAATACGAGTACATACTAATCTATTGGGGGAGGGGTAATAAAAGGGGTAATAAATATGTAAATAAAGTTACATGTGTACGTTAAGAACATACGTTGGATTGAGTAGTTAGTTTATTTATCATTTCTAATCGAAAAAAATATTGTTACATAATTATGAGCTATAATAAAGTTCCAAGGTACAAGGGGAGGGGTGGGGGTAACGGGAAGTGTGACATCGCTCATTTTGGGTTTTTCTATAGAAACATTTAAAATCAGCAAATTAAGTTTATTTTTAAAGTCTTCTTTATTTTCATAATTTGATTTTAAAGTTTCATTCATTTCATTTTGTATTGAAAACACAAATGCTGATTAAGGTTTCAATGTGCTTCTAGTTAAAAGTTTGAAAATAAATCTTATTAGGCATTTACTTTTTTTAGATAAAATTAGAGCAGGTATTTTTGTTTAGAATTCGAACAATTAATATTTTTTACTATTGTATAATATATTCTTTTCTGTTGTAAACCTTAATCTCATTTTATACTAATTAAGCACGCATATAGCCATTATTATTGTTATGCTCACAAATGTCATTAAAAGTTCAAAAATAAAATTAGAAGTTGAATCTATAACGTAGTGCTTTGTCTTTGAGCCGCAAGCACATAAGCTTATGTATCGCAGCGTGACATGTGACAAAAGGGGTGTAGGCAAGGCCGTAGCCAGAAATTTTTTTCGGGGGAGGGGCCCTGACTTTGAAACACTAGTGTAGGGGAAAGTTTCATGGAAGAATATATGCTACATTGCGAAAATTTTTGGAATTTCGCGGGGGGGGGGGCTGGGGTAGCGTCGGCCCCCCCCCCCCCTCTGGATACGGCCTTGGGTGTGGTCGGGCATGTTGAAGTGGGACATTTTGTGACGAAGAAGGGGGGAGGAATCAAACATATTGAAAAAATGAACGGTCCGTTTACAGAGAGAGGAAAACTTAATTTCTGAATACGTTCAAGCCTTTTAATGCCAGTACCGACTAAAAGAAACCCCAAACAGCTTTGTAAAACGAAAAAATAATTCCTTTAGGGATAAACTTATGTTTGAATATTTAAGAGCATAACTTTGCTAGGTGTAAATAGGATCTTTTTATTAAAGCACTATTTATTTTAGTTCATCAAATTGCTTTATGCGTCTCAACTTGACTCAAAATATAGATTTTTGTAGATGTATAACGAAACTGAACTTCATGAAAGTTGATTAAGTATACTTAAGAATGTTCCCTCTGCATAATTGTAGAGATCCAATTTGATTTTTTTTTAATGTAGCGAAAATATCAGTTTGAACACGCTGGTTATCCCTGTAGCTTGATCATTTGTTTGCATCTACTAAGAAAGGTTTTTCTGCAGTAACAAGAATATCCGGGAAAGTACTTTGAAGTAAATATTTTCACAATATGAAAAGAAAGCTTTTTCCTTTCTAATAGGCTGGAATATAGGTACTCAACCATTGTAGACCTAGTGCGTTTAGAGAGATTGGAACCAACTCTTTCAGCGGCACCACATTGAGTGTGGTACCATTGCCGCAATTTTTTTGACGCCCAGATGGCGGCACCTGAGCTCTCGTTGATGCGACTTGTTACTAGGAATTTAATTTAGCCGAGAGTATCCAGGCCAAACAGATACTCAAGGGATCTTTAACATGTCGCATAATCATACGACATGGGCGCAGACGATTTTCTGCATCCTGAAAATCTACCGACTTGGGTCAGGTTTGAACCTGCAATCGTAGGCGTGCGAGGCCTGCGCCTAACCACTACGCCACCCTGTCTACATATGAAGAGAAAGTAATCGTAGCAATATGCAAAAAAAGTTTCACAATATGCAATATGGTAGGAAATATTTTCACCATAACTGATGAAGATACTTCATATATGGCACTATTTGTGTTAAACAAATCTCGTAATGAAGATTCTGTCTGTAACAAGACAGAAATCTCTCTCTTACAAAAGAATATTTCTTCTTGAAAAAATCGTAATTTTTAGAGATCATTTCCTCTGTTAAGTCTCATTCATTTAAGCGAGAAAAAAGAAAACCCAGAAGAACATCAAAATTAATTTAAAAACCAGGAAAAAAAGCAGATTGGTTTATTTCACTCATAATCTACACATTACCCACGTTGAAAACATAAAATTAAGCACGATACGAAAAGATATTTGAAAATCCATTCAAAATCTTTTATGCCTTTTAACGACATCAGTGATATTTAAAACAGGAATAAATATTCAAAAAAGATTGCGTAAAGCATTTTCAGAGTTTTTGATGTAAATTCTCGTTACTGAGCAGGCGAAGTTCGTTAAGTAAACGGTAAGATTTCTTTTGCATTGAAAAGCAAAAGAAGTTATCATTAAGATAGTTTCTGTCATAAAGAAGTTGGCATTATGTTTACTTTGAATTATAAAGTTAAACTAAGACTTTGATTGAACTTTTAAAGGTGATTTTTGTTACTTATAAGAGATAACGAGATAAATCATTTATTTCTTGAAAGTATGCGATTTAAAACAGGTATTTTGAATTTAATTTCAATTGAATAAAAAGGAAAAAAGAAATAAATGGTGTAAAGTTATCAAATGAATCTGATCAAAAGAAGTAGATAAATGTAAAACACATCAAATTCTTTGAACTATATTGAAATACTTTGCGGGTTTGTTCAAATATTAATTCATTTAGGTTAAAAATTATAGCAGTGTTTCTTCTTCTTTTGTTATTGTTTCATAATATTCAAATAATTAATATATTGTGCTTAAATTCTTGAACCATTTTTAAAGAAAACCAGTAAGATCGACAAAGTCGTATCTGCTAGTATCTGCTACTAACTAGTATATAGCTAAACTAGTATCTGCTACTGTCATCATAACAAATAAATGCTATAAATAAATAAAATAATACCTATAAAAAGTCAGAATTTATGCATGAACTTGATTATTTTTTAACTTTGGAAACCCTCTTTGAAGGCTTCAGTTGGTTTCAAAATCAAGGAAAGTTTACAACATCTTTTAATAGGAAGAGATGGAGGAGGCAGATTTCATGTTAGCCTATGGGCGGCACAGAGCTGAAGTCGGCAGCTAAATTTTAGCAGTAAAAATAATCCAAGATTTGAAGATATATTTTAAAAGTTTGAACTACATGCCAGAATTAAAAAGTGCATCATTAATGTAGCAAACTATCGCACAGTAAAATGTTAAACTTATATTCGTTCAATAGGTTTGATTGTTTGGGAGAAAGAAAAGTTTGTGTTTAAAAGATTAATTAACAGTTGCAACTGTTAAGAAAAGAATCCTTTAAGTAACAGATTAATTTAAATTGACAGATTAATTTTAATAACCTAAAATATTAATTTATATTGACTTTAGTAGACAGAATTCATTGTAATGATAGAATTAAACTAAATATAATTAATCGCTATCAGAATACGATATAACTTCATAAAGTCAAATATCTTGATTCCCGTTTAGTTTCCATAGATTGATTGTTGAAAATAGCAATATTTGATTCCGTAATCTGAAGAATTCGTAACTTTTCTTTATTGTTAGAAACAGGTTTGTTCTTTTACAAGAAATATTATAGACTATTTCTGCATTAAATCTTGTAAAATTTTATATTGAGCATATGTAATTAAAAAAGAACATTTCAATATAACGTTTTCTTGATGGAATATTCTTTCAATTTTACATGATTACAAGACAAAATTTCATTTTTAAAAACAAAACTACACATTGATTTTTATATTTAAATGACCTATGTCAAAACTGCATTCCTTTTAATTACTTATACTCTATCTACTCTCCACAAAACTGAACTATTTCATTTTGATTAAGACGATTTAACACCAGATAGAGACCAAAAATTCAATATTTATCTAATAAAAAGATTTTGACGCAGTTTTTTTTTGTACTTAATGTGTCGTTATGAAAAATAATCACTAATTTTGTTATACGGAAACCCTTCACTGTAAAAAATGTTTTCCCAAAATACAAGAGAATCTCCTGGAAATCATTTATCCGGAGTCTGACGTAAAATTACAGATACTTAAAAACAAGAAACTACAAAGTCACTGAAAAAGGAAATTACAAAGAATAAAAAAACAAATAACATCCTGTAAGTTTATTGCAACTGATAATGTGACGTAGTAGTGGCGCCATCTGTGAGCACGCTGAATTACTATTTCTGGTACGCAAAGTCGAAAGTGAGTTCAGTTGGGCCCACGCTGCTCTGATTCCTCTGCTTCAGGCCGCTCGACCAATGATGCCTCCGGAATCGGGAAGGCAGGCCGCCGAGAGCGAGCACGCTGCTCAGTAGAGCTAAAAGTATACGCTAACAATATACAGGGTGTTCTAAATGAATGTCGGGGTTTTAACGCTTTGTAGTATTTATCGCGTAAAACTGAACATTATAATTGATACATGAAATGAAAGAACTGAAAGTTTTGTTCATTGGTACGCGCGTGCGTTGGAAAGCCTGTGCGCTAGCACCTCTGCGCATGCTCTAGAAAGCGCTAGTAAACAAATCTATTTGTGTTCTGCAGTTTGCAAAGACCGAATCTGTAGTTACTGTGCAAAGTGCATTCCGGATTAAGTTCAGATGTGATAGACGAAGTAATAATAATATACGTAGAAAGTATCATCAGTTTTAATGTACCTATTGGTTGAACATCAGCGTACCCGAACGCTGGATTGGCTGCAAACGGCTCTATGACAGCGCTTGTTTCGCATGGTCTCGACGCTCACCCGATATCACGCCATGTGATTTCTATTTGTGATTAAATGTGATACCATGTGATTAAATTTGAAAAACACTTGGTTTTCCTTTTGCACTTTTACAGAAGTGTTTTACAGTGTAGTTTTCAACTTTTCTTGCAATTTAACTTCAAATAAAAAGAAAAGTAACTTTTAAAATCAAGTGATAGTCGCTAATCAAATCCAGGATTATTCTTAACATTTGTTTCCTCTTATTACAAAACTTCATGACCATTTTTAAGTTATACATAAATATGCTTCAGCTGGCTCATTTTAATCGCCATATTAAATAATTATTGCTTTGAGATAGATACCTGACAATGCGAAAAAATGCAAAAATTACACAAAATGCTATTAACTTCAAATCCGTTCCCAAACAAAGGGAAAAAAAAAGTAGCAAAAAGGTAATACTACCCCACGTAAATAGATACCACACATAATTAGAATAACCTATTTCTCCTAATAGAATACCCCACAACCTAATGTAATTCCACATTCATTTTCCAATCATATATACATATATATATATGGAATATATTAATATGGAATATATTATGGAATGTGTATAAAATATACAACATTCTTTCCGTCTAAAGTAATCACATAACTACAGGTTTGTTTGAATTCACTTACTAGAAACTTTTGTGGCGCAGAATATCAGCTTAGTTTAAAGTTTACACTTCTTAAATCCATCAGTATAATAACAGTCAAGCTAAAGATCTTAAAATGTCTCTGAGTGTTCTTACATTTCTATTTCTTCTGTGGACGTTTATTCATTATCTGTCTAGACACAGTCATGAAATCTTTGAATAAGTATCTAAATATTACTCTTCAGATACTTTAAAGTACAACTTTCCCTACTTCAGGGCTTTTACAAAGCAATGACAATTTATTGCGTATTACAGGAAACGAAATCATAGTGATATTCTAACTGAAAACAATTCAAATCGTAAGATATTTCCCTAGAAAAATAAATATATAAAAATTAAAAATAAATAAGTGCACTATATCTTTTCTAGATTTTTTACTTGAATAACTAAATACAGTCGCTCAGATCTAATATTATGCATTACGAAAATTAAATTTTTTGAATTTATAAATTAAATTGCAACTGCTTAAATATATACATAATCAGTTGTTTTCAGTCAATTAAAAATACGATTTTAAATTATTCTGGCGAACAAAATATTAAAATTATATTGTAAAATTTATTAATTGTGCCCTTGAAAAAAAAAATTACATACATTTTTTAAACTTTTGTTAAACCCTATTTTTTTTACAACAATACCTGCAGTGCATTAAGATAAAAAATAATAAGTTGTGCGGACTCAATAAAGAGGTCCACTGTGACACAGAGGACCAACACCAACCCAGATTAAATTAATATAAATTGCCTCCCCCCCCCCTGAAATTATTTTCTGATAATGCTTTGGTCTAAGGAACATAATACAAACATTATCATGAAATAAAATTACCAAAATTTTAAGAAAATCAAAATAAAGAAACCAATGAAACTAAGAAATTTTGTAAAGTGGAAATAAGTCGAAACCAGTGAATTTTAACATTTAATGATAAAATATTGAAAGACATGTTTGAAGAATCATCCGTGAATTCCCTGAGAGAACATACAGACCAGGAAAAACCTCGACAATACCCTACAAGAATCCCTTTTTGAATCGTTTATGAAACTTTTAGATTTATTTATTTATTTATTTATTATTTTTTTAAAAATTATTTTCTGTTTATCTGTTAATTTGTTTTATGCGTTAATAACTGATGTTCACCCTAATCTTGGTCGATTTATTATTTCCTGTAATTTCGTGTGTTATACAATAAGCTGTTCTTTGCTTTTGTGCACTTGGATTAATCTGGTTTTGTTGAATTTATTTGTTTTTATTTGTGTATACATGTTGTATGACTTTTGCCATGGTGCATGTTGTCTATTGATTTAGGAATAATTAAAAACAAACCCTACAATGTAGTGTGACATTCTTTGCATCAAATATGGATTCTTCTACTGCTGTTTCTGCAAATGTAAATTGATTTCAAGATCACATGTTGCACACAAATCTTATGTGAACACAACCTTCACCAGTGTTTTGAAAAACCTATACCACACAATAGATTTCCTTTTTTTTTTTTGCAAATTTTGCAACTACATAGCAGATTAATATTTCCATGTTATACAGAATTTTTTTTATTTTCAGAAATTTACTGTTTTTATTAATTATTTTTTTGTTAGTTCTTTGCATTACATGCGTGCATGTAAATTAAGAAGTAGCTTATTTAATTAAGTAAAATAGATAAGCTAGTATATCTAATTTGCACTTTTAGACACTTGGATAGTGGTCCACTGTGCCCCCTATTCGAAATGAAACAAATAATGGCACTAAAATTACATATGAACTATAAATATGAAAATAATTTTTACGAATTTAAAATCAGCACTATTTTACCTTTCTAGAAGAACTATTTAGCTCTTACAAACATTAGTTCAGTCCTGGTGAAAGTTAAAAAGCTTTAAGATGGAAAAAGTACTTTTAGCTGCTCCTACTCAAAACAAAAAACTGCACAAAACCTAGTGCTTAAGTATTTCACTTAGCCGTGCCCGGGGGAGGGCAGCCCTAAGGCCACGTGCTAACAGGGTAAAGGAGTGAAGTAGAAAAGTGCCTAAGTATTTCCCGTACCCTAATTTTGGCTGTAAACAACCAGAACTATGCTACCGTCTGTAAGACTTCATATGAACGAAAGGAATTTGATAGTAATAAATTTAAAGGGAGTGGTCCACTGTGGACGTAGGTTCATTGTGCCCCAATCTCCCTCTATATGTATATATGCATATAAAAGGCACATAAAGTATAAAACTATAAGCCCACAACCAAAAGGCTTGATCGATATTAAATTTTTAAGCACGAGGCTGACTTTATCTTTCGTTTTGTTTCCTACAAAAGATAAACTTCTCTCAATACTGTAACATGATTGAAAGTTAGTCATCATTGTAAAGCAATTCGAAATAAACGCTAGCAAATTGCTTTCTCGATATTGGTGAAAAACTTTTGAAATTAACCTAATTACTCAATCAGTGACTACAGTATAAATGGGAAGAAAAGGCTTTATTCTGAAGTTGAATAAGAATATTACAGTCAACACCAGCACCACATATCACTTTGTACCCATCTCTTTACCAATCAACATCATCTCGATTTCAATTATGCCGCACAATTGACAACTTCGCGAAAGACCAACCCAAGAGACGCTTTTCAAAATGAGAGACTACAGTATAAGTAGGGGGGGGGGGGGAAGGCTTGATCAGCAGGTGAATAAGAATATTACAGTCAGCACCACCACATCACTTTGTACCCAGCTCCTTTACCAATCAACATCATCTCGATTTCAATTATGCCGCACAATCGACAACTTCGCGAAAGACCAATCCAAGAGACGCTTTTCAAAATGAGAGACTACAGTATAAGTGTGGGGGAAAAGCTTGATCAGCAGTTGAATAAGAATATTACAGTCAGCACCGCCACATCACTTTGTACCCAGCTCTTTACCAATCAACATCATCTTGATTTCAATTGTGCCACACAATCGACACCTTCGCGTAACCCCCCCCCCCCCCCGCCCCAATCCAAGAAATGCTTTTCAAAATGTCATTTTTCATTTCTGAATAAAAAAACTGTTTCATTACTGATTTGGAGAATGAAGAATGTATCTGTGGTAAAAGGAAATAATTAAAAGTGGTTAGCAAATTCACTTCCGATTCTTGAGTTTTCCGTTTTCTATCGTCGTTTAATTTTTTCTCCTTCGTCCTTGTCTTTTCCAACAATCTCGATTTGAGATTCAAAATTTAAACGGCCGGAGGGAGACGAATAAGGAGAAAAAAAATGTAAGGAATGTTTCGTAAGATTTCTGTCTCGCTTCCAATTACTTTTCATTGAAGATCCTTCAGGTTAAAAAAAAAGGATGTTCTTTCTTTCAATTTAATCTTACTATTTTATTATTTTTCATTGGTTCTCTTTCCCAATTTTTAAAATCTTTTTTTTATGGATAAAATATTATATCAGTGAGTAAGTTCAGAAGTACATGTGAAAAATCATCAGTGGAAACTTAAAAGTAAATTTTCTCTGTGAATAAAGTTTTTAATCTTGTTCTTTTGAGAAAAAGTTTGCTCAAGATTTGATGCTTTAGGTAAGATTTTTTTCTACGCGTTTTTTATAGGTGTAAAAAAGTTCGAGAGAATTCAGAAACAAATGTATAACGGTGGAAAGCAGCCTCAGGAATGAAATTACTGAACAACCGTAAATAGTAATAATTTCATTTAATTGTCTTTTTACTTCGCGTAAAACATTTCAAAACAAGACATTGAGTTCTTTTGGAAGGGAACACATTCAGAGAGCATTTGGAAAATATTTTTCTTAAAAATTTAGAGTCAATGAGTTAGGTATATTTATCAGTCAATAACTCATAACTGTACATCATTAGTATAACCTGTTTACTCTTTTGAAATCTTTTAGACAAATACTATTTTAAATGAAAAAAAAAAATTTTAATTCGAATTTTTTAATGTTATTCATTTGCATACATGGACTTTGATAATCATTGATTCTACATTCAAATGCTTTTCATAGAAGTGGCACCAGTTATCTTTAATTTAAAAAAATACAATGAGGAATTTTTCACTAACCAAGTTATTAATTCATTTATTACAATGCGGGGCCACCCATTAACCATGTTATTAATTCAGCTATTACAATATTTAATCTCACATTAACCAAGTTATTAATTCATCTATTACAATATGGAATCTCACATTAACCAAGTTATTAATTAATCTACTACAATGTTGAGTCTCCCATTAACCAAGTTATTAATTCATCTACTACAATGTGGAGTCTCCCATTAACAAAGTCATTAATTCATCTACCTATATACAAGCGGACTGTAATTTGTTTATTCCGCACAACTGTAAGATGGGAAAGAGAAGTCATTTGTTGTGAAAGTCATAATAACAATATAATAAACAACAGCGATGTCAGCAACATATTTTGTTGCCGTCGCTGCCGGTGAGAAAACAGCCTAAGCGACCCGTTCCTTGAGCGAATGTACTTATAAAATAATGGTTGTCAATACTTTCCTTTTCTACTCTCAAACTTCTGCTCTTGCAGAAAAGAAAATTTCTCTCCCCAGTACAGGTATCTAGATTTCAATAAATTGAAATTTCAGTTATCTAAACTTTGGTGCAATTAGAAAACTTGCACCATAAATTTGTGTGAAGTTTACTCAGATTTCTGTATTTACCACGAGAACTTTGGATCACATCTGTTAATCAATCTCTGTACCTCGATTTCTGCTAAGTCTCATATAATTGTACGAATTTTCACCGGGGGTTTGATAGGTCGCACTTTCTACTAAAGGCAGTAAAACTCCAATTTCACATAAAATTTTCTGATCTGCTCTAATTTCACGAGCACTCACTGAGCTTTATAGCTGAAGTACTGTTACTTGTCTACTCAAATCGAATAACAACCGGTTAAAAAAATCACTTTCAGCATCAAATCCAATGTTTTTAGCTTCAATTCCGTTACATTTTAAGTATTTTCGAGTGCATAAATTAAAACAAAAGATTTTCAATTTAATTTCTCTTGGAAAAGTACTTTTAAAACGAGTGCAAGAAAATAATAATTATACTCTATTAATGGTACTTGAGCAATTGTAACTCCGCGCCCGGTATTCAGGTTTAAACCACCCTATGCAGTACAAGATTTCAACATAATCAGATATAATAAAAGATAATAATTTTAAACTTCTTTTCACTACTAGTCAACGTACGAAGTCCGAGACTAGAGTCTAGGAAGCAAAATTTTATTCTTTCTCTGAACGCCGACTCCAATGGTAGGTAATCAAATAGTGGAGTTCGACTTTGCCGCTTTCTTGTAGGCCAGAATGCCTTTTTGAAGTCTTTCAGGACTTCTCCACATTTTTATACACTTAAAAAAAATAATGAATGAACAGGAAGTTCGAAAATGTTGTGTCTATTATTCAGAGATTTGAACTAGGAATCTTCTAACTTGAACATAAAGCAGGTACTTTAAAACTTACTTTATCTAATAAACGATAATACTTATTTTAAAATTTCCCTTGATGCTTTTATTACGATGCGTCAAATGTTAATAATTTATATAAAAAAATAAAAATAGTTTTCAGCAGAAGAGCTGCAATCAAATATTAGGATTTAAAAAATGCGTAATAACTAATCATCAGTGAATTGAAACTAATTTCAGTCGAGCAATAAAATCTTTTCCAAAAAACTTACTAAATATAGTTTTATAAAGAATTAGATAGATTATGAGAAATATTACAAGCCTTAAGGTATAACCAGTAAGATTATATTACCAAATATTAATGGCTTACAGATTTAACTTAATGAAATGCAGCACACATGACTAAGTGAACGGAACTTGAGATCATGTTGAAACCATACATAGCATATTGTGTTTGACAATTTTTCTGTGTTAAAAAGATAAAACAAAATGTTGCTTGAAAAATAACATACTAGCGAAATATTAAACAAGTATTTCGCTAATGATGAATTATTTTAAACAAACCAAAGCATTTGGTCCCTCTAATTAATTACGGTGTCAATTCCCCATTATCTTACAGTAAAACAAAGAAATCAATTCGCTGGTAGCTGATTTTCATGCGAGTCAGCTGTACGTGAAACCTCCCTCTTCTTGGCAAGAAAGGGTTAAAAAATTGACATCTCTTGAACGTATCGGAAGCGAAACGTGACGAAAGGAAATTTCCTCTAAAGTGAGGAAGAGCACATGGGTCAGTGAAGAGAGGGGGCGGCCTTATCAGCTTATTCCAAAAAATCGCTGACCAACAGGGAAAGTTAATGGAGGACAGTGCGATTCTACAACGTAAAGCGGATTTCGTATACAAGGAGAATGGTGGTTTCGTTTTGTGGTGTCAGCAGTATAACATGAATGGGGAACTTTTTTTGTTACAGTCCCTGTCTAGACGCATATAATATATATATATATATATATATATATATATACACTACTCACACACACAAACGCAAAACGCATATTTATACTTATGTGTATGTATTTACTACTATATATAGCCTGGTGCGTAAAAAGGGAAACTGGCCATTTCCAGCAGGTATCTTGTTGCTTTTCTAGCCTTAATTTGCATAAAACGTCTCATTATGTAGTGTGAGCATTCTCCTTCGGTTACAATTGGATTCATTTCTTTTTTTTTCCCATGGAAAAGAAGGGAAAAAATGCCCCTCTGATCGTTATTTGCGCAAACGGATTTTTTTCCATGAGCTTAATTCCTTGGTTATGAATTTTTGAAGTTTGCACGAATTTATAACGCAACTGGCACATATGAAATTTCGGGGAATGTCTTAAAGAAGTAGAATATGGTAATTTTTTTAAGCGAAAAAAAATAAATTAAGAAATATTAAATAAACCAATGAATAAACAAAAATGAATAATAATAATGAAAGCACCAATAGAGTTCGTATAACTGCTTTAGTCAGAATATTGTAACTCGATATGCAAATATAAATACAAATACAAAAGTAACGACCAGCAACAGGCTTTCGGCCTAGCTAGGCTGGTTCTAGTCATTTCATCAATTCCCAGTGAAGATCAATAGCTCTCTTAAAACTTTTTATCCCAATACAATTAACAGTTGCTTCCGGTAAACTATTCTAAATGCCTAAAACCCTATTGAAATAGTAACTTTCCCAAATTTCAAGAGTAGCCTGAGATTTGAATAACTTAAAACACTGTCCTCTGGTTCTGCCTTATATGCAGAAACGTAGCTTCCCCCCCCCCCCCCCCACAAACACATCTTCCATCTTAATAAGTTTAAATTCTGCTAGAGACTATACATACTGAGCTTTTTAAGCTTTGCATCATAATCTAAATTTGAAAATTCACTTATTAATTCGGTAGCCCTCCTTTGAACCCTTTCTAATAAGGTAATATCTTTCCTTAGGTAAGGAAACAAAAACTGAACAGCATACTTCAAATGAGGGCTTTAAAAGCTCTAAAATATTTGTGTTTACTGCTCGTACAGGGTGGGTCATCTAACGTTTGGAATTTGAACTTGAGTTATTTTGACTTTGAAAAGTTATAATGAAGGTTATAAGTTGACAGAAATTTAGTTTAGTTTTTGACATTTACGAAATGGGACGGTTTACGCTTGAACAAGATTGGGAAATATTGAAAACATACTTCCAAAGTGGTGAGTCTTCTACCCAAATGGTGAGAAATTTACGATGAAGCTCACTTCCATCTCGAAGGCTATGTAAATAAGCAAAATTGTCGCATTTGGGGTTCAGAGAATCCACACTTGACTATTGAGCAGCCTATGCCTCCACAACGAGTAACTGTTTGGTGTAGTTTTTGGTCCGGTGGCATCATTGGGCCATTTTTCTTTGAAAATGAGCAAGGAACCGCCGTTACCGTCCATGACGAACGTTACTGTGCCATGCTAAACGAATTTTTGTTTCCAAAAATCGAAGAGGATGACATGAGTGACATTTGGTTTCAATAGGACGGGGCCACTTGCCACACAGCCAACGTAACCATCGAGCGCACGTAAACACTTTTGCGCAGTGTTTTTGGGAATCGAATAATCAGACCAAATGCTGATGTGAATTGACCGCCTCGGAGCTGTGATTTGACCCCGTTGGATTTTTTTTTGTGGTAAGCCCTTAAGGCTGCTCTTCAGTCAGAGTTTCAAATCTTCGAAACCAATGTTAACCTACGGGAAAAGTTGGACTAAGTTTTAGAAAGTTCCTTTGAAGTTTTCGAGTCCGGAATTTTTTTGAGTATTTTTCAATCCTATATCTCGGTCTTTTAGTTTTTACTTTTTTAAAATATCACTTACCGTATTTTTAAAAAATCGTTAAAAAATGAATGTTGGAAAAAACGTGGTACTGTTAGACGTTTCGCTCTATAAAATATTTTCAAAGCATGTTACCGAAATTTTAAAAACAACAAGACCAGCAAAACATTTCCAGCTTTCTTTTGAACTTTCGTTTGAAATAATGCAAACATTTTTAAAGACAAAAAAATCCGTCCAAAGTTTGAAAATATTTCCAAAAAAAGCTCGAAATTCCTATAAGCCACGCCTCCCACCGCTTCCCATGCAAGGGGGCATGATTTACGAGGTCGATTAGCCTAATGACTCTCACTCCGGGAAGCATTGCTGCTTCGGATTCGGACAATGGGGAAAGTGTAGTCCCCTCTTCAGACCCTCAAACCGGCCAGACACAGAAGACAGACCACATGTTTTTTCGAAAGGGCTTCGAAAGAGCTTTTTGGAAGAAATTTGGAGAAGCTATGACTTATATGTAATCCTTTATATGGGCAAGTTCCTGTTCCCACGGTACTATAAAAATATTTTTCACGAATTAAATGTTTGTACAATTGGGGAAAAAAATATTTTTTTAAAAACGTAAGCTTGAAAAAATTACTGCTCTTTAATTAGTAAATCAAATGAGAAATTATTTAATGTAAGTAATTATTCATTTGTAGGTTATTGATTTAATTTTCTTCTACACAATCCATTCTTCTTTTCTTCAAAAACTTTCTGAAGAGAAAAGCGTTGCCTTTACTCCCCCCCCCCCCCCGCCCTCTTAAAGACAACTGTGTATGACACAGATATAACTAAATTGAGCGAGATAGAGTTTTTTTGTTTTTTACTGAAGGAATAAAGGAATGATAAACTTTAAATGTTTTCGTAAATTAAAAAGATATTTTTGAGAAAATGAATGTAATTTCAAAATTTTATATTGGCCTCTTTCTGAATGCAATGTTTCAATAATTTGTGTTTTAGAAACCGAAAAAAAAAAAAAAATTAAATTTTGATTAAATAAACCAACATCTTCCGGTGGAGCTGGAATTTTGAAAAACAAAATTACATATAAAGGTCGACAGCTGGGGGGGGGGGGGGGGATACTAACAACCTCCTTTCTTTCTTTTATTTCCTTTTTTTTATGATTTTTTTATGCCATTCGTAATATTTATTAGCCTTTCCTTTCATAAGATTTTTCCATCTTTCGATATCTTTTACTTCTTCTTATCCTACTTTTCCGTAAAAGTAAAAAAAAAAAAAACAACGAAAGAAGGCTAATGTATCAGATCACAAGAATATCGTTAAAAATAGGAAAAAGTCATAAACAAGTGAAGTAAATAAATACACATTGAAAAATTAAAAATAAATTGAAAGTAGGGGTTTGAGATGGCGTAATTGTGTCTGTCGGTCTGTCTCCCCTCCCCCCCCCCCCCAATAACTTTTGAAGGAATTGTCCGATTCGAGAGATTTTTTTCACTGCATTCGAAAGATCTTGGCTAGGACATCTCATTTTCATATTTTACTTTTGGATTTGAACAATTTTTCGTTCAATTTTGAACAGTTCATAAATTCTGAACATTAGCGACTTTTTCCCGAAGCAAAGTATGCAAATTCTGGGCAGAAGATCCAAGTTCCTTTTGACAAGCGTATTGGAAGGAGCTCTCGGCGTGAAATATTTTTTTTATCCACTCCGACTTTCATAGTTCAGAAAAAAAAAAAAAAAAACCGACAGCGCCTACGGGAAAATTTCAGTCGTATACAAATCCTGAGCTAACCAACCGATTAACTTAAAATAAACTTTATCGGAAAGATGTTATGACGTAGAACATATACAGTAGAAATCCGCCATTCGTACTTGTCCCTCAATTCGTACGGCGCCAGGGGTCAGCTGGGTCGCCAGTTTAGCTTTTTTTAAGAAAAAAATCGAGAAATTATGCTCGTTTTGAACTCGTCTAGAAGTAATTTGTTTCGCGTTTTGGATTTTTTTAAAATTTTAATACTTTTTGAGATTTTACTGACAATTTTAGCTTTCTAAGGGGGCATCTAGAGGAAGTGGTTGAAGAACTTTCTTCTTCAGAGGAGGAAAGTACTAAGAAAAGCATTTACTTTGCAGAAATTAAAGAGCTGTGTTATTCCTGCAAGAAAACGCAGAGAGTGATGAGAAAACAGCATCCCAAAACTGCTGTGGTCAACAGCAATGTTGGGATGCTTTGTTCAACGACAATGTTATTGGCCATTTTAGAAAAATTCTGAACAATCGTCAAAGCCAGACAACATTGGACAGGTTTTTAGGGAAAGAAGCCCAAGATTCTTCTAGTGCAAAAAGAAAGGACAACAGAAAGGGAGAAAACACTTGTAGGGATATTACCTGATGTTTTTATAGAAGGGGCCTCCTCTTCCTCTTCCAGCCCTTTCATTTCCTCATCTCAACATTCCACATATGCCATCAGCTCACCTCAGTACAAGCAAAGTGCAGTTAAATTTTAATTTATCTATAATTTCATGTACAGTACTGTACATTTGTTTTTCATAGGTTTAAATAAGCAGCCATCTGTGTGTCTGGACCGGATTAATCCAATTTACACTGTATTTTATGTGGAAAAATAATTCGCTATTCGTACAAGTTGCCATTCGAGCTGCCTCCTGTAATGAATTGTGTGCGAATAGCGAGGTTCCACCGTACAGTACACTTCCTTGGGGAATGGCGAAAAGCATGGGACATTGTTTAGAAAACAAACCACATGTTTCTTTTCCTGAATCGCAAAAATTATTTTCTTCACAGTTCACATGACTAAACTAAATACAGTGGAACCTCGGTAGCTCGACGCGCAGATAAGTCGACTAACCCTTGGTAAGTCGACATATCCCTCCCCTAATGGTTGGCCCAGTGCTAATTTCAATGGGCGAAAAACTCTCTAACTTGACACACAATTTTCAGAAACCCCTGTAAGTCGACCTCCATTTTGTATTCTTATTAACTTTTTCCTCCGGTATTTTTCCACGGTGCACAATTCTGGGAATTTTACAGCGGTGTTTTTTCATCAATAAATGAATTCTTTTCTTGAAAGTGTTCCTAGAAAATTTCCTTATTCCCCTTGTACCTTTCTACAAACACGAGAAAAAAGTTAATTGCAAATTAGCAAGCCTAATAGTGTTGGGGAATTTGTTTTCTCTTCAGAGGGAAAAGGAAACAAAAATTATGGATTTTTTTCTCATGAGGTATTTTGATTTAATGTTTATATATTTATTTATTTGTAATGTATTAACTTTTCAAAATAATAATAGGTAAATAATAAACGAGAATAATTTCGTACACTGGAATTCACTCTTATAACTTGAATGGCAAGTAAATAACAATACAGACCAATATCAGCGATTGAAGTTACGGAATCTCGGTAACTTGACACCTGCTTATCTCTACGGCCCGCGACTTTTTTAACCTTTTGAGTTTAGCCCGCAGCTTTCCAAAGGCTGCCCATTCCTGGTTATGCAATGTTTGCTGTGTGGCACTACGAAATAATATCTTATTAGCTAAAGAATAAAAACGGTTTGGTTGTTTCTCATCCATAAGCTTACTTCTTTGCATTGCAACACGGGCTCCTTGTAACTCTGAAACACGTGTCCGCAATTTTTGATTATGTTGACGTTTTATTCTTTAGTTTCGCAGCTCAAATGAGGAATAATTATTTCTCTACATTAAATTTATGCATGCGAACTCGCGTCATTAAAGAAAAAAGAACTATGTCTCTTATGCAAAATTTCTGCATACGATTTAAGTCAGGGGTTCCCAACTTTTTTTTTCCTAGCGAAGCCCTTCTAAAACTCGGAAAGAAATTGGCAAATCCCTTTGGTAGTCCTTAGTAAACGGGTAGGAAAACAATAAAATTTGCTTGCACATTCATTTTTCAAACTTCACAACAGTTCATAACAAGCAATGAAACACAATTCTTAAAATATCTAAATGGAAATAAAAACAAACATAACAGCTACAATAATAATAATAATATTAGTAATACAAGCATTTTAAAAATTAATTACTTATTTTTATTATTTGTTCTTTTTGTATAATTAATAGTAGCAGTAAACACACGAATTTGCAAAAGCTCTGTTTTTAGTAATTATTTCCTCGATACTGTGAAAAAGTTGTGGAATAGCGGAATGACACCAGAAATATAAGTAAAAAAAAAATTAGAATCAATCAATAAATATCTTAGGGTTCCATTCCCACGTTGAAATATACAAAATTCGCAACAGTTATGGAAATTTACAGAAATATTGGGAAATTTACATGTTTTCAAATTTTCATTGAGCAGGAAAATTGGAATAAAGTATTATTAAAATGTGAGTACAAAATTTGAAATTAAAATATCTTCCTTCGCACTAGCGTGGAAAAAGTGAGAAATGGTAGTAGAAACATAACTCTAAAATTAATGTAGATACCTTTTGATCAATAAACCACTTCACGATCCAAATTTTCAAATTTACGCAATGCAGAAATAATTGCATTTCAAATTTTATGCGTATAGTTCCTATGCCACACAGAAAACAATTTTATACAAAAAAAAAAAAAAAAATCATTTTTAATCTCCGTTCTAATATGTATGAACATTTTTAATTTTGTTTTTTGTTTTGCGTTAGCAATTAAAAATCCAGCTATTGCAATATTATATTCGCGATTTAAAATTTTTCCCCTGAAAATAAAAATATCAACCATTTCCAATAACTGGGTTTGAGCTTAAAAATTCCCTAGTTAGCATGGGAATTAATTAATTTGAAAATTGTTTTGATTTCATCTGTCATTTTTTGCTCTTTTCACCGGAGAAAAAAACTCTCCAAAATAATAATAATAATTACATTTTCTGATAGGCATGTGAACCCGAATTGTTCATTTTCTCTGTCAGATTACTAATCACTACAATATGGATGCCTTTTCTTTCAAATGGTAAATTTTTTCTTGAATTTTGAAGTTTAATATGACGGGATCTCAATATGCATTAAATTTAACATTGATTTTAGACTTTGAGTCACCATATGACATTTATTTTTTCATTATTATTATTTTTGTTGTTGTTAATTTTTTTTTTACGAAAAGGAGAGAAATCCGTTCGTGATGCATGAAAAATTTCAGAATTTAAAAGTTATTGTCTCATTTTTTAACTGCATGTTACATTCCTGCAAATTTGCATTTTGTAATGAAATTTATCTCAACGAATCTTTTTATTTCGCACATCCCAGAAAACACAAAACAAACAAACATGACAAGGAAAAGAACTATGTAGACTTCATTTCAGAAGATAATTCCATACATTACAGGTTTTGCATTTGAATAACTGAATTTGTCACTAAATCTTCTTGTCATTTTTTTGTGCATGTACATTATTTTCAGATTATTCACTGTTAATCATGTACTTCCGTCTTCAAGTTTCAAAAGGTATATTGAAACATTTTTTGAAGTATATACTGCGGAAACTGTTTTTAAATGCGCTGTAGATGGACTTTCTTTATTTACTCCTTATTATTTTAACCAGATGTACTTATCTCCTTTTGCGTAAATTATATCCTTCGGGAAAACCGTTGTCATTTTGAGTCGCATCGCATATTGAATCTTTATTGGTTATATTCATTTCTGTTCTATGCTGCTTCAGTTTGAAGTGCGATATTCCGCGCCCCTCCGTTTTTATTTACTGGATAATAAAAACAGGCAAGCTCGCACATGAAGAATCGGCACAGAAGAAATGATGCAAATGCGCGTCTCAAGCCCCCCCCCCCCCCCTTGTCGATGTGCCCCGTCTGTTCCGTATTTGCAGTTTCCGTATTTGCAGTTTTGGCAGCCCTCACCTCAACCTGCAACCATACAAACTTTATCTGGATTCAACAAGTCTTGGTAAAAAGCTGTCGCCCTGCGAGGTCTTCTAATGGTGTTTTTGTGCATTCAATCATAAGAGAAAACCAGGAAAACTCTCAACTTACTTCTCGATAAGTATTAAATAGAAATTATCACAGCAACCACCTCAGCTCGCTTATCAAAGCAACGTTTGTTGCCAGGATAAGAAATTGGGACTTCTGGTTCCGAGGAATATGCCGCCCCAGTAGTCAGGCTGCCATTTTGAAAGTTTTGAATACCTTTTGCGCAGGGAACTGGAGCAGAGTTATTATTATCATTATTATTATTATTATTATTTATGTTAATTTATTTTTTTTTTTGAGTTGCTATGCTACAGCTCCCCTCTGAATCTTATGTTATATTTTCAAGTCCGCTCCAGCTCCATTCACTGCTCTGAATATCTTTTAATGGCAAATACAGTATTTATCGCTTTCGTTTATTCAGTGTATTACGGAAAAATTTTAAAAGTCGTTTAAACCCTAATATTTCAATAAATATTTAATGTTTCGTACATAATGAAGGAAAAAAGTAATAAATAAATGCACTCGGAAAAAAGGCCACTGTTTCAAAACAGTCATTGCCAACCATTTGCTTATTTTCTTTCTTTTTTTTTAAGTTCTTTTTTTCCTTTCTTCCCTGCCTTCTTTTTCTTCTTTTTTTTTTGGTGAATTTGTAATTGCCGCATACTTTTGCAACAGCGAAAGTATGTTATGCACATCCCCAGTTTCAAGTTCGTGATTTAATTTTGCTGAGCAATATATATTTTACAACATACATACGTAGATACTCATAGCTGTGCGTGCGGTGCTTAGAGATACCATTGTACCCCCATTAGCAAATAAAAATGAAAGCTAATTACAAAACTGGCAACTTCTTTCGCGTTTGTATTCAAGAGATATGCTTCTTTGCGTTTAATTTGTCACAAGTTTCCCTGGAGATGCATCTGGGACCCAAATCTTATGGGCAGGGCCGGCCTTATCAGTGTGCAAAGTACAAAGGCGCCATCACCTTGGGGGCGCCTCAGCGTAAGAGCAAAAAAAAAAAAAAAAAAAAAAAAACAATAATCCGTGTTTCATAAAATTAATTCAACAAAATTCTAGTTGTCTTCACGTAAGCAGACCCAATGATAGTGACTCCTATCAGATACTCCATCTTTCAAGTGAAAGAACTTAGCGTCAAAATTCACTTGTAGCGATGGTACTATACCTACTGTGGTGCTTGATAGAGATGATTAGATGGTACCAATCCCTGTGAACCACACTAGGTCTTAAATTACGAGAAGCCAACAGCAGCCCATTAGAAATAAAAAAATACATTATTTGTTTCATGTATGTAATTATTAAAATTTTTAAAGTAATTGAAAACGCAATAAAATTATACACAATTTGAATTTATATTATTTTAGTTTGTATGATGAAAGAGGGCTAGGGGCGACTATTTTTATAAAGTCCAAGAGCGCCGAATACCGTCGGGCCGGCCCTGCTTATATGTGTATTTTGGTACCCCCTTTAGCACAGTAGCGTCCCCCCCCCCCCTTGCTAAAGCTCTGCGCACGCTTATACAAACACATATTACTTGACTACATATTGAAGTGCCAATGAAGCGGAACTACACAGAAAGTAAAGAACCATTGAAAACGTTCTTTTGTCAGAGAAAAAGAAAACCAGGATTTTTTATTCGAAAAATGATTCGGGAATTTTATTTTAAATGACAGAAATATAAAGGAAAGAAATAAAATGAATGTGATGGTCTCATCATATTGATCAAGTATTCAATATGCAATAATTAGCAAAACATAATTGAAGAAGTGTATATAAATAAAATAAAATGCAAAATAACTAAATAAATTATATAAAATAAAGAAAGAAACGCAAACATTCACATTTAGTTTCAGAAAAAAAAAAAAAAAAATAGAGTAGTGGAGCTTAACAAATCTTCATTTGCTACTCCTGTTTCGAGCAAAACTCGTTGCTTAGGTTACCTCTTTTCTTATTTATTCATTTAATTTTAATCATACTAACGCAAAAATTTCTGCTCTTAAATTAAGCTTTATACAAGAGACGAATTAGCGCTCTTTATGTAACAATAACTGAGAACAGCATTCAGCAAGTTTTCGCTAAATAATTTTTTTTTAATTTTTTTTTTTTTGAATATCAAGCAATTTATCGCAAATTTTGATTGATCAATTTGTACTAAATTAGGTCTAGAAGCAAGTTCTCAGAAAGACAAACCTTTGTTTTAAAAGTATCGTTTACATTTTCATTTTTACAGCACTAAATATGCAATTTACAAACAATTCGGGAGAATGAAAGAAGGGTAACAATATGTTTTCTTTTCGTTTCAATTCTCAGCCACAGAGAATTAATTTTGGAACCGGAAAAGGAGTAACGTTGTGTAAGTAGTAGAAAACACGTGCTTGCCGCTAGCGACTACACTAACTGCAGGGGGTCTCGGCCTGAAGTGACAGGTCAATTATGGGGGACAGTAGACCCTTCTTCCAAGAGCTATCGTATATTTCATTGGTCGTTGAAATGTCAATCACTTGAGGTTGACACACTCCCCTCATGCCCTTCGAAGGCCATCTTAAGCCTAACCACGAAATTTTTTCTGACTGAAGAGCAGCCTTAAGGATAAATGTTACGCTAACTACCCAGAGACGATTGATGCCTTGAAACACGAAATCGATATTGCCATTCGTGCGATTGGAGCCCAAACAATCGAAAATGTACTAAAAAATTGGGTTGGTCGGATGGGGTACTGTCAAGCCAACCGTGGCAGTCATTTGAATGATGTTGTGTTTCATCCATAAATGAAAATGTTCAATCTTTCTAATAAAGTCAAAATTTTGCAAAAATATTAATTAGTTGTTATTTTATAGCCGATTCAAATTCCAAAAGTTAAATGGCCCACCCTGTACATGTATTTGGTACCATTCGCTTTCGAAAATGTCTTGAATTTGTCACCAGCAAATGAAACATGCGATTAACAAATTAATATATTTTAGTCTATATGGTTATATGTAATTCAAAGTATTTCGGACTCAATAAATAAGCAAATAATATAATATAATCATAGAAACCTAGAAAATGCTTTGCAAAAAAATCTATTTTACATCGCATTATTATTTAGTTTAATATAGGTTAATATTTCATCATACTTTTAAAAACACGCTAATATTAAAATTCGCCTTTTTTGTTTAAGTGTTCTAAAAGTAATTTCAAATCACTACTTCCCAACTAAATCTGAAAGAATATATCTAAATAGCTTGTATTTATTAAATGTTTCTTGCATTAATGCTCCAGAGAAAAAAGAATTCAATTTATAAATTGACAATTTATTTGGTGCTCAAAACAAAAATGAGAAAAATTCCTTTTTGAAATGAAAATAAATTGCATATTTTTCATTTTTAAATTAATATTTTGCTGAATTTTAACTAAAACTTTCACACTGTTCACAAATTAATGTTTTTTATTGCATTATAAGAAATCACAAGTAATGAAAACTATTTAATTTAAATGAAAAAAGAAAGCCAACAGTGTCTTTGTTTTAATAAATTCAGCCCAAGTTTAATCATTTCTGTTTGAAATGCAATAGATATCAATGAAAGAATCAAAGACAAATGGCATTACATACATGAACAAATAATCTGAAAGCCCTTCTCCAATACAAAAAAAAAAAAAAAAAAGAGCTTGATGATAAATTAATAGAAGCATTTTTCATTTCATATACAATTTTTAAGCTCAAACCCGCTGCTCATTTGAATAGAAAACTAGCACGAATATGAATCGAAAGAATATATAAAGTCAGGCCCCATTTGCCATGTTTTGGAACAGTGCCCACATCGTTCATTAGAAATGGTTCGGAAAAGGAATGAAAAAGGGATACAGCAATGGTGAATCTTCCCCTTTCAGTTTGACATTCCTTAATTAACGAAAGTTTAAAACGATTGTCATCAGTCACATTGAGTTTAAAATCTTCAAGAGTGGAGAAGGCATTTGTACAAGAAATTATTTTCCGATTCAGTTGGGTGAAAGGACGATTGATCATATCCTCGAAGCGAGAAATCACGGATGGAAAGTAATTAAAGGGATTTCGTTTTTCCATCAAACCGACATTTGTTGTTGGATTCTGGGACTTAACGTAATGACCGAAGCGGCTAAAACTTTAAATTTTAAAAAAGGAGAGGTATGAGGGATTTTTTTTTTTAAAAGGGTCAACTGTGCTTGATAAAAGAGAAGAGAAGAAAATGAGACATTCAGATTAGCTTTAGTTTTTAGGTAAACTTCATTTAAGTTTGATTTCAATTAGGGTTTTGTGTTGTAAACTTTATTTTCGCAGGTGGTTTCAATTATACTTAGTGAAAAGAGTTTATGTAGTTTTAAATGCTTATGGCATGTAGATATAAATTGTTACTAACATTGATGACCAAACATTTTTGAATAATTTAATTTGTTTTTCATGAAATTTTCAAACTAGGGACTTGTCAGCAGAAATACAAATATAGTAAAGAAAAAGAAATCAAAATGAGTCATTTAGACTAGCATTAGTTTTTAGGTAAACTTTGTCACACTGGATTTTAATTAGGGTTTCGAGCCATAAAATATAGTTGGACTGGGAATTAATTATATTTATTTTAAGTTCAACGTTCTTTGCAAGATTTTTCATCGCATAAAATGGCTAAGTCTTACAAATATTGATGGTTAAAAACAATTTTTATATGCGTTTCCTGAAATTTTCAAAAGAAAACAAGCAAGGTGCTTATAGAAATAAATATTTGGTGAAAGCAAAGAAAAGAAATGAGGCAGCCAAAATATCTTTAGGTCATGGGCTAACTTTATTTACATTTGACTTAGGGGTTTTTGCTTTATAAAATTATTTTCCGCTGGAAACATATTTTTTGTTTTCTTTTCAGAAAATTGCAGGTTTTTAGAAGCTCAATTTACAACAGCAATTTAAAAATCCATTGAAGTATAATTTACAAAAGTTTGAACAACTATAATTTTATTTACCTTGTTCCTATCTCTAATTATCAAATCAATAGAATTTTTAAAACGACAAAAGTACCTACGCAGTCAGAGGTTGAAAGGAAAATTATTTTGCTATCATTTTTCTAACAAATTTAAATTTAAGCATTTACAGTTTTTACTGTAAACTCTTTTACGTCTCCCATATCACAAACTCTGCTCCCTGAAAAGATTTATATGGGAGAGCAATAAGGAAGGCAAGTAGTTTTCCCTTATCATTGTAAAACTGCCTAAACGTAAAGATCTTGGAACGACATGTATTATGGAAAGCTATTGTATCCAATAGCGCATAAATAAAATGATTAACATTTCAATACCTCTCTCTTTTCAAAGTCATCGCCATGTATTTATCTCTTTTGAACTGAATGCTTTTTAAAATAAGAAGCTTTATGATGGTGAATTTTTTCGAAGTTTCCCTCAAAACAGAATACGGTGATGTAATAAATTTCCGACGAGGAGAAATATTACCGATAAATTTGCACGCAATTTTAAACCTTCTCCCCAAATTGAGTGGGGTTTGTATGTCTTTATCAGCCCAGTTCCTTTGTGCGAATATATATCAATGGCTTAAAAATATGACGCTATTATTCGAAATAATCCTGTGAATATTGTGCACGGGTTTATTGAGATTATATTTTACATTGGCGAAATTATCCCAAAATCCAGAAGTTTATATTGCAAATTATTACTGAATAATCACCATATTATGTATGCACAATCGAAAATCTTTAAAAAATTAAACATTTTGAAACACAAAAATGATTTTAATCGTTTAGGAATGAATATAATAATAATAAGGAAAAACTTAAGTGAGATTTTTAAAAGCTTTTCATGTATGCTAACATTTAATGATTTCTATAAAAATAAATGTCATTTAAACTATTCAATATATTTGTATTATTTTAGAAATATTTCATGTATATTTACATGTTTGAGTGCAGATTATTCACTGCTCTTTTTTATTTTGCTTGGGTTAGATATATTTAGGTTATTTTTAACATAAGGGCTTATAGTGACAGGCAAAAGAAAACACACAATTTCCGACAAAACAAATTTCTCCCTTCAAACTCAATTGATATAAGAAGTCATGTTCATTAAGTGAACTGTTTTTTCGTTTATGGTTCTTTCATACATTTGTAACATTATTTTATTACGTACATCCCGACTACTTTCTTTTGCTTGCGTTTTCTCTATCTTTCTTATGTACGTATAACTGAAAGCGATTATTGTACCTACGTATTAAGCATTCTCTATTTCTATTATGTACGTATAACAGAAATAGAATATGGTGCATATTGTACGGATAATTTGTAATTGTATTAATAATAATTCAAAATTTTAGTACTGTTCCAGTTAAGTATTGTTCAAGTGGAGTATTGTACATACAATTTGTATATTACTACTATTAATAATTAAACATTTTGTAACAAAATTTTTTAATTATTTAAGTGCTCATGGAATTCCGCAGGACGAGAAGGTGTCTTGGCAACGTTACAGGTAAAATTTGTGTTACCCATATTACAATACTCAGTAATAATCCCGAGCTCTCTCTAGCATACATTATACATTTTTGTTTTAAATATACATTTTTGTTTACTTGTATTTCACTGACGAAATTTATTAATTTTACGATTAGTATATGAAATGAAGGCTATTCCATTTTAAGGTTCCTGGTTTTATTGTCCAAAATGTCCAGTTTAGCATTTATTTATACTAGTTAAGTACAACTGATGCCATGAATTTTTAATAAATCCACAAGTAACTAAACCATTAAGATTTAAAACCCTTGAGGTACAATGTTATTTGAATTCCACCAGACCTAATATTTCTTGCAACTGAAAAAAAGATGATACATAATTATATCGTGTTACTTTCGGGCCAGATTTCCATCACATTTTGTTATTAAACATTTCCTTATGAACTATCGTTTTCAACTCACAATTTGCCCGTGGGTCTGGATAGATGAAAAAAAATCTATGAATCCCATCTTTCAATCCCATCCTCAAATCCCTGTCTTTCAGTTGAGGCTTTTCGAATAGCTCGGTGATATCAACCGAAAACGAGTCGTCTTTCTCGAGGGGGGACGCCACTTTGAAATGACGCCCAGGCAGAAAGCCTTGATGAAGTAAAATGAAAAAGCACACAAGCTGCAAGTCAATTAAACAGGGACAGGCTAAAGCTATCGATGGGTCGTCGAGCGTCAGATGCTGGCTTGATGACAGACTGGATTAAGAGTTCAGACAGACTATTAAGCAACAGGATTAAGGTGACAGACAGTCAATGAAAATAGGATGGATTTTCCTAGCTTTTGCTTTCGAGCTCTTGGCACATATGCTCACTTCTTATGTTTTGGAACTTTTTAAAAGCATATACGTTTACACATGTCTTATTGCCTTTTTCCAGCAGTTAACGTCACAATATAAGACAGCCATGTAACAAGATTAATTTGGTCATGAAATTTGATCTCATGAAACAGGATTTGTTATATTGCAAGCATGATTTCGATTTTGACTTTTCAAAAAGTTGCACTTTTGGCACTTTTAATAATAACGATTAGAAAACGAAATTTATACTGTGATAAAGTTGGCAATAGTTCTGAATGCTTAGAAAAACTGGACTTGGGTTTATTTTATATTCAAAAGGCACGCTGTCCCTGAAAAAACTATTTAGGTGACATTTGAACAATGATTCATTTCATTTATTATTTATTTGATAGATTTTTTATTGAAAGATTCGATCCATATTTCGACGACATAATTAAAAACCCACACTTATTTTTGCCACAGATCATTTTAACTGTAAGATTGTATGAATAATTGAATTGATGAGTGCAAAAGTAGTATTAGTCTAAAAAAACTCATTTTTAGATATTAGAGATATTTGCAAACTTTGGTTTTCAAATTTGTTTTTTGTCTGTAAACGCTGTGCCTAGCTGTTATAACGTAAGAGGTCTTGACAACAGTATTCTTCTTCATTACAATGTGTAGTGCTACGTTTTTAGTGCTACTTTGAACGGTTATAAAAATTTCCGATTTTGGACTAGTACTGTTTTTCCACTTACCGATTCAATTAAAAACACGGGAAAATATTTCTTTTGAAGGCACAATTAATTATCAAAATGAGTAAAGGAAATAACATCCTCTTGCTGCTTTTGGAGAATTTGAAAAATAGGCGCTTGTAAAAGACAGATATGCGTAGTACAGAACTGTAGCTATAACAACGAAATAATGATTTAATAATATTTCAGAATTTCAAACATCTTTCACGACGTGACGGATGTGGAAAAATACAATAAGTTAAAAATGAATGGTGGATTAATAATGAAATAAATGAATAATGATGAGAAAAATTCCTCATCAGCCCAAGATATTATTATGCAATATTATTATTATTAGTTTAATTTCATAAATGTGAGATCACTCAGCAGCGAAATTTTATTCCATTGCACACGTCAATATTTTACGTTTATTCGAAAATAATTTATGGCGTAAAGAAATAGAAGAAATCGATTTTTAACCGAGATTATTAATTCAAATGAGCAATTGTTGAAAATATTACGGGCAAAGATGTAAAATCATATTTCTGGTTTAATTCCTTTAAAAGTATAGCAAATCATTTATAATGAGTAACATCATCAAAGATAATGTAGATAGTAGATAATGTATAAGATAATGTAGACAATTGGTTGCAATGATTAAGAAAAAAAAAATTTTCTGCATCTAACATAATAGAAAAAGCCATTAGAACAGCAAATACGACTTTGCAGAAGATAACACAATGGGCAGAGAATTTGTCGCAAATTACTTACGTTTTGATTTATTTTCAATTTTTAATTAATTTTCCTGGTAATACCTGAACCAAGCTGCTTTTTCTCATAGTTTGTTTCGACTTAATTCTTTTTTCAGAAATTTACCTTTAGATTGTACCGCATCACTTTTCTTAGAAATTGGGACTTTGTAATAAAAAACGTTTTGTGCTTCCTCGCAAAGAGAGTGAATTATCCGTAAGGCATAAAACTCCCTCTAACTCTTTCATTGGCTTTCAATCTTGTCCACGTTGATAGACACCAATCAAGTCGACGTTTATGCTTCCGCCACTTCGAGGTCATATCACAACAAATACATGTTGTCAACGCGATGAATTCAGCAATCAAGCTACCGGGGAGGGGGGTATACATGCGAAATGGAACGTTTAGATCCGATGTCTTATCTCCACCCGCACGCCCATCGCGAGCTGAAGAAACAAATAAACGAAACCCCTAACGTACCAGAAAGGGAAACCCGGTAGAATACCCAATCGAAGGGGCAAAGCGGCTGCCAATTTCAGCTCTTCTCAAATAATCTTTAAGAAGCTTTATCATAACGACTCCCGATAAAAGAATCTCCGACTTTTACAGATCGGGGAGCTTTTATTGGGGAATAAAGATAGCGGCTACCCCCGCGCGTTAGAAGAGGTCTATAAAACCGGAAGATGGAGGCTGGAAGGCAACTTTCATCAGATTCCCTTCACTTTGAGCATGCTGGAGAAAGGGGAGAGCTGTTTCTTCGCTGAAATGAAAGGATTTTTCTGGCGAAGGTTCTCGTTTTATTTGCTTTGAAATTGAATTAAAACAAAAATGCGGTGGGACTCGAGAAGGTTTTCTTTGCGAAAATTGAACTGAAATTTCGGTTTCCTTTTCACATTTTGGAAGCGGCAGGAGAAGTAACAGCATCGGTTTCAGAGTACAGTGATTCGAAACTAATGATCTGAAATTTCAAGTTATCATTTCCAATGCTCTAACTGTATGCAAGGTACTTTTGAAATGAAATTGTTTCTTTTACTCGTTCAGACTAAATGCGGAAAGAAATTAAACAAACGAAAATGTAGAGAGCAATTATGTCTTAGAGTACGAGTGGTAGCCCCAGTGGTCGAAATTCGAACATAATTCCTTAATTTTTTCTAGTTCAGCCTCGAAGGGTTGAACATTTTTTAGTTCTTCCGTTTGACAACAATTTGTTTTGTTTAAACATTTCAATTAGCGATAATCTCTACTCAGTGCTACTGATTGACTACTGAGTTAGTTATCTAATTTAATGAATTTGAAACACATATTATACATAAATTTTATCTTTATGCAATCCTTCCCCTATAAGAAAATAGAAATACAAATTTTCTTGCCACCCTATTATTATTGAAAAAATAAAGACTTAGAAATAAACACTTTCAATTTAATAGAGAGTTCAAAACGTTAATGCAAATCAACAAACTTAACAAACCGTTATTCGAAGTGAAATAACACGTCACACCGCCCTTATTATCTCACTTTATATTATGTTAGACATTGTTAACTTTAAATTGTAGCTTATTTGATAGTGTAGTGGACGTTTTATTATCATATAATACATATAAATATATGTATTTGGTAAAGAATTAACCGATATCTTAAAATTAGTATTATTTTGGTTTGACATTCATTTTATGTATTACATTTTTTCGTTTGTTTTGTTCTTGACACTTCTTCTTTGAATTATAAATGGTGCAAAAGTTAGATTGTAAATGAGAGGAGTAGTAAGAAAGTATGACGAATAAAAACTTCATGAAGAAAATGATACTTAACTGCTTAATCTCTCCCTTTATATGTAGATTTACCGCAAAATTTTCATAGCCATTTGGTCCTTTTAAAATGAAAAACTTGAAACTGTAATATGATATTAGTAAAGCCGTGTTCTAATAGTAAGTGAAAACCCCAAAAACACCCAACACTCTATACCTTGTAGTGCTAGAGAACTCTTGTTACATTCAGTAAATGAAATAACCCTTATAACGAAATAAATTTTCAGTCCCATTTCAAATGCCACTAGGATAACGTATATTCTGTTATAACGAATACTCCGTTGCAACAAAATATTTTCCCTGTTCCTTGGAGTTCGTTGTAAAAGGATTCCACTGTACATCGAAAAAAACATAACATGCGAATAAATTACTGAACAAGCTTTCATAGATCTAAAAGTGAGATTGTTCTAAGGATTATAATGGCACCTACCGAACCGTTTTGTAGATCTTGATAGTTGATGCCTCACTATTTTTCGTATGAGGAAAAGGAAAAAAAGACATAAATCACCATTCATTTCAAAATATGTCAGCAGTGCTTAACGGTCTGTACTTATTCTGGATGTATCTGGTTTCCATTCTCTATCCGCACTCATCTTTCACTGTCAAATGATTCAGTTCAGCGCCAATAGGGCTACATGCTAAACAAAAACAAAAAGAGGAAAGAAAACACGTGACTTTGTATTTCAAATTTATTTCTGCAATTTGCATGTGCAGTTTGCAGATAAAAAATCGTTATTTAAAAAAATGTAAGAATAATTATAGAAGAGTGCATTTTTGTAAAAAAAAAAAAAGTATCACATAGAAGTGTGACAAAAGAAACGTTAGCACCAGACATTGCCAACACAGGAAGTCAAAAGCCTAAGATTTTTTCCGAAAACACGACATAACATTATAAGCGACAAAAAATTCAAATATTAACTCACATATAACTCATATGCCTCACATTTTATGTTTAAATTTCGACAACAGAACATAACATTATAAGCGACAAAAAAAATCATATATTAACTCACATAATTTCACTCACGTATAACTCATATGTCTCACATTTTACGTTTGAATTTCGACAACACAACATAACATTATAAGTGATAAAAAAATTCAAACATTAACTCGCATAATCTCACTCACATGCACTTACATATAACTCGCATGTCTCACATTTTACGTTTGGGGTTTTTTTGGTGCTTATAATGTTATTGTGTTGTTCAATGATATCCGAGACGTTTTGACTGCCTAGTTTGGGAAGTCTCGCTAAAACTTTTCCTTTTAAGCAAATAGGACCGCTACTAAGTCTCCCGAACTTTAAAAAGTACTCAATTTTCTGTAGCACTAACGGCATATGATCCTCAAGGTACTCCTTTGCTAGGAAAATGATTATGCATTTCAATATTACTTTTAAATTTGAGCTAATAATTTTCATGGTGGTGTTCCCTTTAGTGTAGCAAAACTTGGGGGAGCTTCATGTAGAAAACATCGAATGATTAAAATATGAGATGTGCTTTAAGTCTGGATGTGAATACTGGAGGATGAACACTGCCGAGAATTCAATTGCAGCAAAACTGAATTTAGTAATGGACAAATGATGATTTATGAATTGTCTCATAATGTGAAATTCATAACTGATGCAGAATTATGTTTTGGGAAATAATGAAAATTTACAGATTGAATAAAAAATATTTACCCCTTAACTGGTTTATTTTTTTTTTCCACAAATGTTCCTAAAAAAAGCATATTTTTTTATTGCATAATTAAATACCTAACTTGGTATGGAAGGAAAATGAAAGAATTTTTTAAAAATTTCATAAATAAGGAATTTAAGCATTCTTTTATTTTATAACTTTGAAACACAAATGCCCTTTCATCACTCTATGCCATTGAATGACTCAAAACAAGAAAGGCGAAAATTTCAATGCCCGTACACTGTATGGGCAAACCAGTTGGGACCAACTTTGAGTAGCCCGTACGCCGTACGGGCAAACCAGTTAATAGGAAAACGTAGTCATGTAATATAATAAAAGCATTGGAATAATATCAAAAAACAAGACTATTTTTTTCGTTTCCTTTCTTTTTTTTATTTTCCCTCTTTTTCTCTCATTTTTCGTACATAAAATATTTTAACTTGTCAAAAAAAAAAAAAAAAAACATTTAAGCAAAAAAACCTCATTTAAACAATTAAGTAACCTTCTGTGGTAAAGGGAATGCAATAATGTATTGAATTCCTTTTGCTGTTCCAACGATTTAAAAAGTTCATTTGATTATTGAGATTTTTTTTCTAATTCATATCATACGTTAAAAACAATATTTAAATACATTGATACGGAAGAGCATTAGGGTCACACTTGCAAATCAAATGCCACGCTTAATATCCACTGTTAATATAGCTTAAGCATTACAAAAGTGTTTTTACTGTATAGCCATTTCCTTACACTCAAAATGTGGTTTCTTGTAATTTTGAAACGCGTCCATGGAATTCCCATTATAAATCTCAAACTTACCAAGTTGGTTATATATATTGCATACATCCATATTCGCACTCGTTGTAGTTTTACAGCACCAAATTAACATTTTTTTTATGTGTATATGTGCGAGTTTGTTGCAAAGTCATACTTTCTTTCTACAAGAAGTGTATTCGTACCATTTCGTGATAAATTTATTGTGCCTTATTGAATGCAAAATTGCATCATTAAAATAAGTGCTATAATTAATCAATCGCTTTCGTCATTAGCATTTTCAACTGTATTTATGTATGACGTATTGAATTATAGAGAGTAAATATATATACTTAAAGCAGCAACGTTCCGACACGTAAAAGGGGCATTAAATGCCACTTCATACTATTGTTGAACAAAGCATAGACACATTAAAAAAATAAAAAGATCGAATTAGAAAAAAAGTACATTTCTTAAAAGCAAATATATTCAAATGAATATTTCATAATGAAACATAATTAAAGTAAGAGAAGCAAACAAATCTAGTCAGAAAAAAACAACAACTATTTCCCGATGTAGCAATAAATAAATATTTCGAAACTTTATTACCTTAATGGAAGAATAGATTTTTTTATCATAAGAAAGATTGTATTAATGGAGATTTGTTTTACAATAATTAGCAACACTGAAAGTTTTCGCTTTTTTCCCCCTTTTAACTACATATTTAATTCCACATTAATTTATAGTTAGTACATATAAGTAGTAAGAAAACATACAAGAACTGGCATGCAGAAAAAAACAGAGATCTTACACAACTGATTGTCCATTAGGGTTTATATTAATTAAATAATGCAACTCATTGTATTTTTTATTTGCGGAAAAAATGGAACTAGCTGCGCAATATTTATTGAAATTAAAAACAACTTTGCTTCAGGACGACGTTTCTAATTATAATTACTTTTAATTTTAATCAAGACTGGCAGTTGTCCCAGGGGCTTAATACAATCATTTCGCAAGAAATATTTCTAATCACTCAGTCATATAACACCAGTATTTGAATATATTTAAGGCTGAAATGGGAGAAAAAATTCATGTTTTAATTAAAGCTCATTTTGGATTTTTCACTTTGTAGGAAACATAAACAATACTGTTAGAAACTTTTGGGAAGAAGTAGGAGAAGTTTTTTACAAAACTTCTCCTACACTGTAAAAAAAGTCTAGTTCAACCTTTCAGCGAAAGAAATGACAAAAATGGAGAAATTTAGTTGCAACAACATTTGGTACTAACGTTGAAACTAGGAATCTATAATGGTTTCTAGTTTCACATTCATGAAGAAGCTAGGTGAAACTACACCATTATAATGGTTCAACTTAGTAAAAAATGTTGGTTGCAGCTAAAATGCACCATTTTTTTAAATTTTTTTGGTGAAAGATTGAACTAGTTTTTTACAGTGTAAATTAGTTAGAGTTATAAAAATACTTTAAATAATCAAGGAGTGTCACACTTTTTTAGCTTTAAACAAATGGTGACAAAAGCCGGTTTTATTACCTGTTCTTTTCGTTGCCGCATCTACACTTTGCTTATATATACACATAAATAAGCGTTATGGCATGAAAAATTTCTTTGCATCTCTCCGAAAGTTTACTCATATGGACATCCATGGTGTTTCATATTTGTTATTTTTAGATAATAAAAGTGTAACGAAGACCATGTGCAGTAAGACATTCCGGTAGTTTTCTCAAATCAACTAGAAGTCGTTCTGTGATTGACCTTTTGAACCACCCTGCCATTCTGAAACAAATAAGATCTTACTTAGTAGTTTTAGTAAATATATAGTTTAAACATTTTTGAAGTGAACAATATTGTTTATGGAATCGGGGTAGATTCATTTTGAAGTGATTTTCTTACGGCAGTAAACGAAGTGACTAGAAAATGTAAACTATGAGATACGTGAAAATTCACTTTTAGTTATATTATCGCACGCGAAAATAATAACTATTGACCTAATGCGCAAATGATTTTCTTTTCGGTTATCTGCGCATGAAATGTAAGCAAATTGCTACGAACACGAGCAATTTATTACAGATGACATTTATCTTTGATTTAAACTTGTGTTGAATAATAACATAAACACGAAACCCGAAAACTTCCCTACTGCTGCTGATTAGCCAAATGAATAAAAGATAGACTTTATCAGCCTTCCTATTTGCTTACTGAAGTTGGCTACAAATCTTATCTCTCTTCACTCGCATGTCGATAACTTCTGAGAAAAGAATCACAACTTGCTGACAACATCTCATTAATCCTTCTCAACGTCTTCCCACCCCCCACTTATGCATGATTTCTAAACCCAGCATAATCACATAAATGACTTCACCAGAAACTCGGCGCAGAAAAATTTCTCCTACCCACTATATGGCTCCCATTGCGTGTGAACATTTCATCATTATTTGGTACTGTTCAGGTGAATTTCGCATTACAAGGCTAATTACGAGCGGCATGCAGCGCACGTAACATTACTGGAAATAATAAGAATCTAAACGGTGACTTGGAGTTTGGGATCGGATTGCATATTAGCCCACAAGGAGCCACACCTTAATTGGGGAGCGGACAAGGCATGGCCGTACACATCACTCACTCGCATATTACTCAGATCTGTCAAATCGTTTGATTGAAAAGACTATGTGCAACGGATCTATTTCATTTGATACTATATTATACTTTTTATCAGGATTTTCCTTTTTTGCTACTGTGCGATTAAATTACATATTCTGACTTCCAGTGAGAAGAAAAATATAATTTTTATCCTAAAAGTAACAACTGATCTGCGCTTTTTACAGTTAGTAGCGATACATTTACATGAAAAAACGTTTACCATATTTTACATGTCGTGTTTGCCATTTGTTAATCTTTATTGCACTAAAAATCCTTTTTTTAAAGTTATAAATTATAATAATACACACGGCATATTTCACTCATACCTTTGAAGTCATTGCGCGAAACGAATCTGGTTCGCTTTAAAATATATATTACACATTTTAACACATTCTTCTTTTTGCTACTGAGTTATTAAATTACATATTCTGCTTTCCAGTGAGAGGACTTTTTTTTTCTTCTAAAATTAACAACGGATCTGTGCTTTTTACAGTAAGTATCAATAAATTTACATTCAAGAAAAATAACCATATGTCGTGTTCTTCACTTTATTCGTCTTTCTGCACTTAAAAAAAGTCCGTTTTTAAGTTATGAATTATAATAACACACACGGCATACTTCACTCATACCTGTCAAGTCATTGTGCGAAACGAATCTGTTTGGATTTAAAATATATACTACACATTTTAACACATTCTTCTTTTTGCTACTGAGTGATTAAATTACATATTCTGCTTTCCAGTGAGAGGACTTTTTTTTTCTTCTAAAATTAACAACGGATCTGTGCTTTTTACAGTAAGTATCAATAAATTTACATTCAAGAAAAATAACCATATGTCGTGTTCTTCACTTTATTCGTCTTTCTGCACTTAAAAAAAGTCCGTTTTTAAGTTATGAATTATAATAACACACACGGCATACTTCACTCATACCTGTCAAGTAACGAATCTGTTTGGATTTAAAATATTTATTACCACGTTCTCTTTTTTGCTACTGGGTAATTCAGTTCCAAGTCTTCCAGCAAGTAGCAAAATATTTTTTGCTTTCTGAAAACAACATCAGATTTGCTCTCTTCATCATCATTTCAAACCGATTCAGTCAATAGCGATATATTTACGTTCAACAAAGTTTACCGAATTTTATGCAGTATTAACTATCTATGCATCTTCAGCAAAAGAGCAACGAAGAAAAAAGTATTTCACTATTTCCTTTTGAAAGGAAACACCGGATCTACTTTGTCTACCGTCATTATTGGAAAGATTTATGTTTCAGTATCATTACGTAGTACAAGTGAAAAAATTACATCCAACAAAATTTATCAAGTTTTTTAAATAGTGTTCACGCACCAGATCTTTGTTCAGTTTTCCACTCATGTAAACCTTTCATCAGTTTTTTAATTATATTGATATAGATGTATTACACACTAAAGTGTATTTTACTCGTGTTTGTCAAATTATTTGAAATTAAAAAAGAAAGATTGATTGCATTTGAGACCTTAAGGAAACAACATGAAGGAAAGGATCAACAACATTAGGGGACAGTTTTTTTAATCACAGTTCTATGATTAAATTATATTTGCTTCTACTTAGTAAATCATAAAACATAGGTTAATTTTCGGGGTTACGTAGAAGTTAATTTAATCTGTTTTCAGAAACATTTAAACTTTTACTGCATTAATTCTTGCAGTCACAATATAGTTTAATTCAACAAAATGCAGTTATTTTCAATTTTGAAGTTAAAAAATCAGATATTTAATATATATTCGAAGATTACTTAGTTTAGTTAAGCTAACCGACTGAAAATGTTTTAAAAGATATACACCACATTACCATAAATGACCGGCCACTTTAGATTTTAGATCGTTTGTCGATTATCAGGAAAAATACTTGATTTATCTTGAAATTTCAGTGGTGTGAAGAACATATAAGGCTTTACATATTTCAGCCAAAGTTTTGTAACGAAGGCAAGGAGGAGACCAGCAACAAACTCAAAGAAATAAATGATGCTTGACGACATCACTCTGTAAAAAAGTATGCAGGATATGCATTTTAACTGCAGCATCTGATTAACAAGCTATATAATCAGATGCTATGACTATAATAAACTGAGTTGAAAACCCCAGCTTGTTATAGTCAAAACTACATTGCAACCCATCACGAAAATTATATTGCAACTTAGTGCAATTTGAAACTTTACAAAATACGATAGAAAAAATACCCTGCAATCAAAACGTGAAAATATTAAATATTTAATCAAATACGAGCATTTACACTAAATGATGCTTAACTGCTAATAATTCATATGCAAAATATAGTCGCTCTGATAAAAATCCTAAGGAATTATCCTGAAAACTCGAAGAAATATCGAGCGAGTTAATAGTTCTTTTTAGAAGTTTCAGTTCTTTTCAGAAAGAAGTGAAACAATGAAAGGGTTTTTTCCATACAGTTACAGTCATTGATGGCAATACACTGAAAGTTAACTCAAAATAGTAACAATGGGGAGAAAATCGAAATGTAATTTATTTTGTCAATGGGCGAAATCCGACTTTGTGACACATATTAACATCCCAAGGCTATTTCATATATGCTATTTTGGCAATTTAATACATCGAAATAGACGTTTCACTCTATGCATTTAAATACATAGTAATAAGCATAATTTTTATTTTCATGTGAAACAAATATTTAAAATTAAAAACAAGCTAAATTATGATTTACAAGTAACAAATAAAGCGCTGGAGGTTCTTTATTGAAAATAAATTGAAATATTTTTGTTAAATAATGAAAACCATAAAGTCTTCTTTTGCGAAGGTCTTTCTCTTTCACAAAAAGCAGCCATTATTTCAAAAAACTGAAGATAAGATAAAAATAATGATTTAAAAAAAGGAATGTCAGCTCATTAAAAATATATTTTTTTTAATATGGCCATTTTTATGCTCATTTGTATGTCTTTGTAAAGTGCTTTAAGATAAGTTCAAATATTTATTTGCTTATATAGCTATCAGTTATCCAGTTCTCTTAAGACCAGGCGGCAGAATATGAAAAAAAAAAATTACTCGTAAACAGAAATGCCTTAGTTAAAATATTAAAAGTTAAAAAAATAATGCATTTTTTTGTGAGTGATATTTAAATTTCTTAGCTCTCAATACTTTCATTCGCGTAGTGGCAAGACCGTTCAACGGATTTTCGTGAAATTTTGCTCAAAATTAGTATTGAGCTGCATGGTCATCTCAAAGCTTTTTTTTCTAAAATTCATTTTTTTTTTGAATTTCAATTTTAAACATATTCTTCACTTTGCTAACATGGATTCCAAAAAAATCTGGAACATTTAAAATTTTTACACCTTTGCAAAGACCGGATTTTTATGTGTAAGGTAATTTTTTTTAAAAATTCTTCAACCCTTAGAACACATGTATTAATTTCTCGCTGGAAGGTTTACTGCATTTTTGGTTTAGTGTTTATTAGGTTTATGGTTTCTTACCGTTTGAATGCTTTAGCTCTAATTACAAATAATATAATGATCTACAAGTGTCCATTTGGAATATTTCAATTAAGTAAATAAAAAGTGCGTTCCGTTTTCCATAGTTTAAGATTTTCCGTAATTTTAATCTGCTGGACAGCAATAGATCTGAAAAAAGAAATAATAGTGCAGCGTGTAAAAAAAATTCCTATGAACATAAAAGTGAATCCTCTAGTAGCAGAAAAGTATTTTCTTTTTCATTTTTACTTCGGGAAGCTCCGTGGCGGGAACAGTTAGTTCTTAAATACTATTAACGATTGTATTCAACAGATAAAAATGTATAACGTATCGACTATAAAGGAAAAATAAGTAAAAATCAATTAAGTTGTCAGAAATACATCTGCTACAGATAGATTTTTTTTCTTTCGACACAGCACCGACAAAGAATAATTTTGAAGTCATTTTCGAAACCATTATGTAATTTAAAAATATTCCGATCTATTCTTCATAGGAATCGTAGTCGTCGTAGCAAATACCAATGTCTTAATGCACGTAAGAAATGATTTCATGTTTAACTCATATCTTCGTGTCCTTTAGGATTTCTTACTAAGAATATGAATTAGCATGATGAATGGGCAACGATTATTTTAAAGGACGAAACGAAATTGGACACTTAAGGTAAAAATAGATGAATCTCATGTACTGAGATTTAAAGGAAGAAAAATAAAACTGCAAGTTGTCGCCAATTAAGCTTGATGTATTTTTTTTTGTCATGTGTGAGTCAATTTTATATTCATATAATTATATTACATTAATTATAGAATTAATATGATATAAATGTGTGTGTGAACAATGTAAAGAATTAGAAATAAATATTTTTATTGATGCAAAATCTAAAATTGGAATAGAACAATTTTAAACTTAGATAATAATAGATTTAAGCTGAAATGTTTGATAGATTGTATCATAAACATTGAAATTATTTTGTTTTATTAGTTAGTTTACGATTAAAATTTTTACATCGTAGCACGTAGTTAAAAATGTATAGAAAATTTTACTTCGACGCATGCGACTTTCAAAACTGTACAAATTGTTAAATAAAAAGCTTTTTGATATGATATGATACAAAGGCTAAATTTCCAGTCTTAGTTTATTACTAATAGATGTTTCTGTAAGAGATGATGTTGAAAGGCTTTGAGTTCTTGCTTTCATCTGAAAGGTTTCTGCATGTTTCAAAGTAATGCATGTTTCAATAAAACAGTGCTTTCGGAGTCGTATAACATTTGTCAACCCTGTAGGTTTTAATTGTAATTATTTAAGAAGTGATTATATATTTTTCTATTTTAGTTAACATCTAGCTATTTTTATTTTGTATTTGTCTCTTAAAAGATTTGATTTTTTTTTCAGTTGAACATTTTATATTTAGATTTCCCTAAACCGTCAGACGTTTTCTTAGATTTTAATTTCCCATCTGAATTTCAGTTGTTATCTCGATAGAATCCTTCTTTGTAATTGCTTACACAATAAGCTTCACAATTGTAAATAACTATGACATTATATAAAATGCATCAATCAACAGTTAATAATATAAAAGTGACAAAAGTATATAGTTTAGGTGCATAAATTTTCTCTACATGGGCTTCAATTTCTTATTAACTTTTATTTAGAGCTGAATACGTTTCAGTCATTAAACCATAACTTAACCATCATAGTATTATCCTTAGTATAACCATATCAAAGTTAAACTCTAAAAACGCCAAACTCGAAAGTTCAATCTGAAGTAATTATTGAAGATGGTCTTCGGCCACCAGTTTTTAGCCACACTTCTAGTACATAACCATTTCTATTAAGGATCAACACAAAAGTAAGGCCCTATTAAAAGTTAAAAATATCAAAAATAATATTTGAAATGAGCGAACAATTGCGCTAAAAACGAAACACAATTGTTGTCCTCGGAGTGTAGATGGAAAGAAATATAGTTCGGAAACAAATTCTGAAAGCTGAAACTGCAAATGTGACTTTGAAAGATAAAAATTTACTAGCACAAAAGGGACCTTGAACATACAATAAACTATATTCAATTTCAGATAAAGAAGAAAAGGGTAAATTTATTTCGCACGAGGGAAAAATTGAATACACAAGCTGGACGTTGAGATGAATAGCGTTTTATCTAGTCTTCGTACATATTTCCTTATAGCGCTTTAATTTTCTACAGTAAACAAATCATTACCCATTAATTAAGTTATAATTTATTATATTTGTTTTATCTGATTTTATCCTTTTGTTGTTGTATAAGTCCTGTAAATAGGTTTGTGCGGAAAGGTTCGGAACAGGAAACGACTGATCTTTGGGCAAAACAAGCATAAATTTCCAAACAGATGTAACAGTTTTAAACACTAGAAATGTGACAATTGACGTCAAGAGTGGATATGAGTAGAAATGCCGCTTGGGATTCGCGATGATCGAATCCATAAATGACTGCAGCAGTAAACAAAGTCTTACCAAAAAGTTTGTTTAATATTAAATGAGGTTATGGTTTTCGTATACTAGAATATCAATTTTATAACATTAGTTATCACAGATCTTTGGATCGTTATGATTTCATTCCGTTTAAATTATTTAAAAACAGGATAGAATATTTATGTGGATAATAAAAGAGAAAGACAGAAAAATAAAATAGGGCCGGTCGTTGTTGGGATTCCAGAAAATCTGGCATTTGAATTAAGCATAAAAATGACTATTTTAAGAGAAACAAAATATTAAATCTCCTTCTTTTGTGTTTATATAGATACGTAATTGACTGTAACAGCCTCATGCATTACACTATAATTTATATTATTCGACTCCAGAGTACAAGAAAACTGTAGTACAACTGACTGTACAATTTCTAAAGGAAAATTACCTATCTCCGTAATGTGCCTTAAAAAAGCAATGTAAAGTAGTTTAACACATTGGAAAAGTAATAGCGTAATTGACACTAGCTGTGGATGATGAGGTTGAGTTAGAGGACTCAAAATAAAAATCTACTTTCGAAAATGAAAATACATTTAAAAAATGAAAATGAAATTCAGAAATGATCCACACGTCTTGTCCGGGTTTAAACTTTTCGGATTAACGTAGTTCGGATTAGTGAGACTATCTCATTATTATTGTAAAAGAGTTATTCGACAAAGTATTTCAATAAATTCTTACAACCAATACGCACATATATAACATAAAAAGCTATGGAATGCATAGGAAAATCAGAAGTTAACATTTTGAATTACAACAAAAATGCTATTATAATTGCAGAAAAAATTGAAAAAAAAAACTGACATTAATGATTTATCAAAAATAAAATCAATTGTTGTGGTTTTTATAAGGTAAAAAAATATTTAAAATTTTCTTGTTAATATTTCGCTTTCACAATAAAGTTAACTGACGCTTTTCTTTTTGTTTTTGAACTAAAATTTTGGTTTTATGGGAAAAAATAGAAAAAAAAGTATTCATATTTTAAATACTCTGAAATATAAGATGACGAATAAAAGAGGACTTCACGAAAGCGAAAAACAGTGATATAGAATGAACATTTATCGGTAAATGAAAGACAGAGGTGTGAGAATAATTAAACGAAAAACGAGTGAAATGAACACAGCTCAAAAAACAGTTGAACAGACTTCCGGAATTAATTGAAAATATTCCGAAATTTCTTTCATTGACAAAAAATATGGTCAAAATTTGCCGCGAAATTTTCATTTACTCCAATCCGAAATTTTCGTTTTCTGCTAACAATTTCAGAAAGGGAAAGCAAAACTTTACAAAGAATTTTGTGTGTGTGTGGACCGTGACACATAGCAAAACAAGATATTTTCCTTCCAAATTCCAAATTAACTTTGGCTCTTTTTCAATAAAATCACATTTCCTCAAACAGACTCGTGTGGTGGGTGTTCTAAATTGAATATTTCCTGACCATCGAACTGAAAGGGTTCAATTTCCTGCTAACTTCATTTTCTATACAAAAACCCATATAATTTCCTTTTGGAGTGCTCCCCAAGAAATCTTATACCAGATAAAATGCGAGACACAAACATGACTTAAAATTATAATCTAGAGCAAAAATAGTTTATTTCATTATTAAACCTTTCTATCTGTTATGAGTCAAATTTGTGAAGGCTTGAAATTTTAGCGGGGGTAACGAAAAGAAAGGAAACGAAAAAACATGGTGTAATATGAAGCTTATGGCGGAATATGAGGTTGAAACTAAAGAAAGAAAAAAGTGAACTAGATCTTGACCATACATTTTATAATTAAATTATAAAACCATTTTATGTAGCATACAAGAAGTTTCTTTTTAAGAGCTTTAAACCTTTGCGGAAAAAGACCCTTTCTTAAAGAAAAATTGAAGTAATTTACTAATCTTATATTAACATAGATATTTTCTGTAATGTATAATTATACCCCTGGGAACTCTCAGGCTTACAGATACTAAACTCTATGAACTGTAGGTAAAATTAATGCATTTATCCGTTCATTACTTTCGTGTGTAAACCCAATCAAATCCCCCAAAATTCAGTGATTTTTCTTTAGTCTGCATCACTTATTGAAAAGTATTCATTTTTGCCGTAACAAACAACCAGGTCCGCCATTTAGAAGATTAGGAAAGGGTGTCCCCCCCCCCCCCCGAATTTCAAAAGCGCATTATATTTATACATTTTATGCCTGTTTTTTACCTGTAATAGGCACTGAACACGTACCTTTTGTCTCCCTTCCCAATGGAAAATGTTGCAATGAAGGGCCTGCAAATAATTTATTTTAGGAGAAGAATAAAATTCTACTTGAAGTATGAGGTGGAAAGAAAAAGTTTGAAAAATCTTCATCAATTGAACTTGCACCTCTCAGAAATAAAACTCTCATTTTCGACGATTCTTCAATCGTCAATAAAATGTCGTCATTTACAACGATAGTTGAGTTAAAGTTTGAGTATAAACCGTTTTGAGGTTTTAAAAAAAGTAAATATTCATTTTTTTTTCATATTTTCTGTCATATTTTCTAGCAGTAGAAAAGCGAGCGAGTTCGTTTAATGATAAATGGGGTGGTGAGAAACATAGCGGTCTAAGTCAAGCGATCAAAATTTTGAGAAAACCGGTATTTTGCATTACGATTTTAATGTTACGGTATTGAATAAGAAATAACTAATGGTGCTATATGTTGATAAATATTTGAAGTATTCTATAATATAATTTATTGGTAGATTAAGGTAGATGACATCCTATATTATAAAAATTGACTTCATTTTCAAAAAAAAAAAAAAAAACCGACTTACACTAGTATGCTTCTCAGCACCTTAAATGTTAAAATACTTTCATGTACAAAGCTAAAAATACGTGCTCTGAATTGGCAGTCAATTTTAAATTCAAAATTCGTCGTGTACCGGACGCAAAAAGAAAATTATACTAGTAATAATTAATACTACTACTCTCCCGCAATGGACAAGTCGGTAGAAGCTCCGTTCCCGCAGAACACCGAAAGTGAAGCGACATGACCGAGGTCAGTGTTGTTTATGTATTTTGAAATAAATTACATGCTCGAGTAACTACTTCTGAAACATGCTCAGTATCTGGCACTTATTCTAAATGAGCTGGTTTAAAAATTAATAGACCTCTCAAAGGGGCGGAAGTTGTACCCCTGCCTATAAGGACCCCGTGAAACCCAGAAGCAACGCACACTCTCTTCCTCGCTTCATACGAGGACTCAACAACAACAACATTACTAATAATAATAGTAATAATAAATGAACAAAGTAATACTGGACGTTGTAAGTAAAGGACGGAGACTGCTTCCAACTTTCTCTAATAGCAGCACAAGGTTTCCACAACAAAATTGAAAGTCATGGCATTTCCAGCTTAGCGGCTTTAACATAGCTTCAGTCCCACCTTTTTTTTCTTTACATATATCTTTTACTAACAAACTCTTGGTTAAAATATATGTTATAAGGATGAAAACTAATTTTTTTGCAATGTATTCCAAAATTAAATGAGTAGGAAGGATTTTTTTTCCCTTCTGCTTCACCTATTAACTTTTCAAGAATGCTCATTCTACAATTAAGTGTCCATTACATTAGGTTTTTCCCATAACTCCAAGGAGAAATTTTAATCAACGGAGAGTCACGATATTAATTAAAATTATCAATTTCAATATATTTTGAAATAAATTACATGCCCGAGCAGCTACTGCGGAAACATGCTCAGTCTCTGGTACTTATTCTGAAGAAGAGAATCAAAGATTTTCCCCGAAAGGTCATTATCCGCGTGTGTCCTTCCCGAGTCTTAAGACATTAAGAAAATAAAATACCAACTACAGTTTTCAGGTACTTACTTCTAAGATTTTAACAAACTAGAGTTCGCCCAGCGATCGAAATTCGACGGTAATTCATTTAAGTTTTTGAAGTTAAGTTTGGAATGTTTAAGCAACTTTTAGACATTTTAGCTTATCTGTTTGAAAACATTTTGTCTTGTATAAATATTTATATTAGCGATAACCTTTTCTCAGTGCGACTGATTGACCACCTAATTAGTTATCTAGTTTAGTGCATCTGTATTTCACATAAATATTATCTTTCTGTACTCCTTCTCCTGTAAATAAATTAGAAATAAAAATTTCATGCCACCCTATTATTATTGAATAAAGTAAAAATAAAAATATTCACTTTCAATTGAATCAATAGTTCTAAACGCTATTTCAAATCATCAAACATACGAAACGTTGATTCAAAGCAAATAACGCTTCACTTTTACTGTCGCACTTTTTATTATATTAGACATTGTTAGCTTCAAATTGATTTTATTTTATTTGACACTGTACTAAACAAACAATCTGAATGACTTACATATATTATATACATATATATTGGAAATGGATTAACCGATATCTTAAGAGTAGTACTATTTTGCTTTAACATTCATTTAACAGAGTACATTTTCTCTTCTGTTTTCTTCTTTACATTCCTCCTTCTTTGAATTATAAATAGTAAAAAAAAGTATCGAGTATTCTACGAATATTGTATATAAGGAGTAGTTTACAAGTATGACGAATAAAGACTTCTAAAAAAGGCTTCCAATATACGTCGAAAGCAGAAGGGAAAAACCTATTTCCAAAATTTTTTGATAGCACTAAAACTCATCAATAATTTTAAAAAAAAATCGAGAGTAATCAGTTGACAAAGAGGAGAAAATGGCAATTAACTGATTTGTCTTTGTCAATTTACGTACATATTCTGGCATACGAGTTTAGAACATTTCTCTTGGCTAATTTTTAATGAAAAATAATAATAATAAAAATAAAAAATAAGAATATGAAAAAAAGACGGAAAAAAAAAATCCGGTTGAATTGCAAAGAAGCATTACATAAAAATATAAAAGATAGTTTGAAACATAGATTGTAATGCGTTTTCATGGAACATCAAAAGTCTATAAATAAAACTAGTCAAAAACATTTAATTAAATTTTTTGCATCTTACTTTCTTTTATAAATGAGTTTTTAGCTATCTTAAACTTTTCTGTCCTAAATGACATTGATCTAGTTTTTAAAAGTATTTTGCGTTTAGCAAAGAAAATAAAAATATTTTTTCATATTATATATATGAAGGGTCCACTGGAAAAACGACCTGTCACATGCTACTTGATGAAGTTCGCTTTATGTTTTATTATAAATTATGTATTATAAATGAATACAAATTATGTATTATAAATTTAAATTTGGGTGTTACAGAAAAGTAGGCTCGTATAGTTTGAATTAACATTTATGTTGTAAAATAATTGAATAAAACAAAGTAAATTCCAAAAATTAGTATGTGTCTTAGGTCGCTTTTCCAGTGGACCCTTCATATATATACAGGGTGGACACAAATGATTATTTGTAGAACTCTTACTCGGCAAATTCTAACGTAAAATAGATTATTTTTTGTGATTTTTATCTATTTTGTGTTTTTTTAATCTATTTGGTTTAATACAATTTTACAATTTTGTAATAAGTAATGCATAACTTGACATGAAAGAATACTGTATAAAAGATAGTTTTTATTAAGCTATTAATTGAAAAATGTAATTCAATAAAGTCTTATAATTTTTTTAAGCTTTTACATTATCCGAAAATTATATAGCTGAACCTGGGCCAATTGACGCCGCAATCGGGACATGTAATCCCAAGCGAATAAACGACAATCTAAGCCTCTTCTGACAGTGCAAGGTTAAACGTAACTAAATGTTTAATTCCTTTTTTGTTTTAATTTAAACTACAGAACAGAACATGGGCCAACTGGTTCGATCCTTCCCACAGGTATTGAGACAGTAATAGAAATTTATATAATAATAGAAATAATCTGATGTACGATTTCGCTTTTGCATGCATTACTCAATTTCGACCAAATTCATTATAAATTTTAATTGAAGAATTTCATTAAAAGAACATTTTTTCTCATTGTGGGCTATTCAGAGCACTGTATAAAATTGAGCACCATTTCCCACATGATTGCTCACACTACATTCAGTGATTATGCATGGAGAAAGTATTAAAATTTATGCCCAAATGATGTATGATTTCTGATTATATATTCTATTTTCTTTCGATTTAATTCATTCTGAAAGAATATGAGGTTTCCCTTTTCAACGGAAGTGTTAGACGGGAAAGTTGGGAAGTTTGATCGATGATTCTGAACGGCAAGAGACAATGGGCGTCTCTGCGCATACGGTAGCCTGATTTTTTGAAAAGAGCAGAAAAAACCGTTCTGTTGCTATGCTATAATGGGGAGAGGAAGGGGGCGATGGAAAGTTTTGGTCGGAACAAACTCTGAAGAACTAATTCATGGAAAATTATTTTTTGCCAAGCAGATATCTAGGTAAATAATATGAAGGCAAGATCTAAGCGTGTTGAGAGATCCTATTAAAGGTAGTCGTCAAACCAGATCATTAGATAAAACGGAACTTAACTAGCATTTAAAATAGTGAAATTTAATCGAATAATAAAAATTCTTACACAAAACGTCGCTTTAATCCATTTCAATCTACATTCCAAAACTGAAGAAAACTGAATTCTGCGTTTGGAATGCGGTCGAAAAACTGAAAGGCACAGAAAACAAACAAAATGCCGAGTTGTTGAGTTAAAACAGATCTTCGCTTCGCTCTGCTCTATCAGCGATATACAGTTTAAATACAATTATTTGAACCAATATTAATTTAAGTATTTATTCATATAGTATATATTTATAATAAATATTAACTGTTTATTTAAACTCATGCTATTAGGAACTCAAAATTTCATGACATTGTTATAAATTTAGCACTTTTGTCCCTGACTTTACTAAAAGCCGAAATCAAAATGAAATAGCCTCACACTAATTGAACGTAACCCTTTAGCCACCCTGACCCTCAAATGAGGGTTCTACTTCAGATAGTGATATTTTGGTTTAAACAATCGCAAATTTTATCACTTTTTTTTTCTCTCAGTAACACTTGTTATTCATGTACAACACATGCAAAACCTTAAAATGAATAAAAAATACATTAGTTTATAATTATTTGCCATTAACCAATCGATTATATATTTAATTTTAGTTTTATAATTCACAGAATATGCCCAAATACCATTTTAATAGTTATTTTGAAAATACAATGAGTATAAGTAACACCTTGTTAATCATGTATATCATATTCAAGGCCTTAAGATGACTATAAAAATTATTAATTTATAATTATTTATCATTAATCAATCAGTTCTATGTTTATTTTTAATTTTATAATTTACAGAATTTACCCATATACCATTTTAATAATTATTTTGAAAATACAATGAGTATACAAGAATAAAAATAAAAATCAAGAATAAGAAATACTGTTATTGTCCTCTATTTTATTGATGTAATGACCCTACATCCGTCTTCATATAACAATAAAGTATTAGAACACTCATATAAGGCTCGTAAAGAAAAGAGCAGATAGGTTAACTGTTGAAGAAACAATTTTTTTTGCACATGACTTGCGGTGGTATTTTATACACATTGGATAGAAAAGTATTTTTTTTGTTTTCTTCATAATTGGTCAAAACTCATAATAGGTGCCTTATTTCTAGGAATTCCTCGGAAACTAAAATAAATGCCTCAGTTCATGGAACGGGTTGCTAACTCCATGAAAATCCCCATTTCTTGAAATGAAAAGCAAAACTTAAAACAGACGACACATATATTGTTACAATTTAGTCCGACACGTGCTCTTAAAGTAGTTTGTTTTTGCTGTTTTTATACAATATAAAAAGAACTATTAATAGCTTTCCTGCTACACACCAACGCACGCATTTCGAAGGTGACCCCATACAGAATACCTTGAAAAGAAATAACAGAAACCACTCAAATGAAACAAATATATAAGGTTTCATTGAAGCTACTAGAAAGATTTGAAAGAATAATGTTGGTTATATTTCAAATATTCCAATTGCTTTTTTCAATGACTAAGGAAACGTATTTGTTCTGTTGGAAAAAAATATATTGTTAAAGAAGAATCACGTATTTTTGAAACAATGTGGACCCAAGCGAATGAAAATAGATTCAGTATTTATAAATATAACATATCTAGGAGAACTCATTGAATGATATTGAGTAATGGAAGATCACTGAAAAAAGGAGAGGGGGGTATCGATCACTTTCCATTGATGTTCTTTGCAGAAAACCTCTCTGGTGTAGATTTTTAAAAAGTCAACTGATTTTTATGCTTAGTGAAAAAAACTTCAGGATTATTTTATGACTGAATAAACAGTTAAGATCAATTGTATTGGTAAGTCTAAAAATATCAAGCATGGAGTTATTTCAATTTTTCACGTATTTGACAAACCAAAAACCAACTAACTTTTGATATCTTGAAGCCATGAAATGGAGAGAAATACAGCATGGAGTGAAACAACGTAATACTAACGCAAGTTAGAGGGAGATTTGATGCCCACGTTTAGGAGTTATGAGAAGTCACGAGTGCGTATAAATAGATGAGGTAGTAACAGTAAGAATACGTTTAAAATATTTGCACAAGTTTTTATTTAACGTTAAACTGATGATAAACTTGAATCAATACCATAGATAAGTTCTTTTATACCCTAAATATAAGGAATTTAGTTGAAAATCTGGTTTCAAATCCGAATGTCTGTTAAAAAACATTAACTGAGCCCAGTTTCAGAGAAAGAGAGAGGTAGCAATTATGTTATCAAATAAGGCAATTTTGCCCCAAATTTTTGTGAAATATTGCGGAGCAGTCTTGGAGTTTTTCTCCAACTCTTCTTATCTTTGAACATAAGAACTGGTTCAACGTTCTGGCACTATAGCTTAAAAGGTAAACAGACCGATTGACAGATCAAACATACACTTTTTTTTTCATGAGTAGCATGGATTTTAAGTTTTTTCCTTGCTTCACAGCTGTAACATTGTTTACAATTATTAATTTTGCTCACTCGCATCTGAAAATTGCACACAGTTAATTTATATAAATTTTAATTACAATTCTTCGTTGACAGTTCCAGAGATCTGCTGCTAATTATAGTAAACATTTGTCTGGTAATAATTGCTGAGATGCGTAAGAATAGATTAGGATTTAATTTTTTTAATGTAATCTTACCAAACCTTTACAATAAGCCAAATAAATATTGCATATAGCATCAACAAAGCGCTAGTCATGCGGTTAAGTTTCAAAGAAGGACTTCTGTTATGGAAAGTACATTCCATGAAACGCGTTTATTTCTATTTATTTATTTCAAAAATATAAACCAAAACTCTATGAAGGAAACTATCCCTTTGTTTCATTGCTTATAATCTAGCTCGATATAACATGATATAGAAAAGCCCACCCCTTACCACTGTCATTGAAGAGTTGCTAAAAATCGATTCACTTGAAAACGAAAGGGGGTTATTATCCCCTGGGACGGCTGTTTCACCTGCCTAGGAACGCCCCATTAAATCCCGCACTATCAGCATTTAGGCACACGGACTGTTTAACAAGCACTGCAAACCTTTTCTCCAGCGAGGATTAACACGCATTTAAATAAAGCCCTCCGGAGACTACCCTCTCTATTTATTGATAGGCTTGTAGCAGCTAGACAACAAGCCTGTTTTAGAGAGCCATTCAATGTCTTCTTATGAACCAAAGTAAAAACTTTGTTTATCCACTCTTAGGAGGATTGGATTTAAAAGAATTTTTATTGAGAATGCTAAAAAGTGCGGCGGGTGAAAAGAAAATCTCGCGTTTGAATTTCATTAGCTCCTGTTGAATGGTCCCTTTCTCCCCAAGCGCGTCTTTGTTGTTTATTTGCAACTTGATCACGGAGGAAAATGATCTGATTTCTTAAGGAGAAACGAGCTGATCAGTTCTGAATTGTATAAATAAGCTGGGATTTAGGTGGCGATAAATCTGTTGGTGCTGCTGAATGCTAAATATATCTGAAGAACGTAAGAAGTTTTAGAGCAAACTTTCGTTTTAGATAAAGGAACTTTTAGGAATAGAATTCCCAATAGGGTGTTAAGAAGTGTCGCTTAAAAAAATCCACTACATTGAGTTCAGAATTCTAATAATTAGCTGAATATCTTACAGAAACGTATCTTTAAAAAGGAATATAAAAAATCTTTTTTATGGAAAATATCAGAACACTAATACGTGAAAAAATTGGTATCTTTTAGAAGCATATTGTAGAAGGCAAATTTCTTCTTTTTTTTCATTTTAAAATCCTAGTGGAGCATATGAGTCTGTCAGAAGTCAAAGCGCTTAAATAAAGACAGAAAATGAGAAAATAATTGTTTTTTAATATATGACTTTTTTAAAACTTAGTGTTTATGAAATTGATTAGAAAATTACATAATGGTTGCAATGATATACTTTTCTGTGATGCCTGAATATCTAAACGTAAGAAGGATATTTTATTCAGTAAAATGAATTATACTTAACTGTATTGGCATCTAAACGACTCATATAAAATGCCGTTTAATAAATAAAGGGTAATATTATGCATGTATTTATCAGATGAACTTTGATGTAATATATCATATGTCTAACAATATTAATATGTGCTACGCATTTCATAGCATCATGCCATTTTTTTCCTGAGATATCAAAAACGAGGTCAGGACCATGGTAATAAAAGGAATTAAGTAAGTCAACTGCAGTAGGGGGAGTAAAGTTAACTGCAGTAGGGGGAACTGAATAAATCTCACCTGTTTGTCTGTCCACAGGACTAGTCCTGTAACTCTTAAAAATTTTTCTTTGAACTTTTATTCTGAGTGTTTTTAAGCTATTGAGTTTATTTTTGCATTTTTTCTTATTTAGTTATTATCTTGATTAGCATGGATCATTAAGTTCCAAATTGTCATATGAAATAGGAATCACATTGTGAAGGGTTCGCTAATATTTTGTCACTATCATTTGAGGATTAGAATGACCCAACTCACTGCCTTAGCAAAACCTCTGACAAAAACAAGGGTTTCATCTGAAAAGGGGCAATGATAAATGTTTAAATTTTAAAATGGGATATGTTAAAAGTTAGATTATAAATAGGATAATATCAAAATTTTAATAGGAAATTTGGTTAAAAATTGCTAAAATACTTGTTATGAAGGAACTGATTAGATAAAATGTCTCCTAACAGAAATAACCTTGAGGTTTGTGAGAGGGTGGAACTTCAAACTTTTCTCCCAATAGTGTGGACCCAAACTTGTATAAAAAAATTTTTCCTATTAGAGAGGACCGATTCATAAACGGGTGCTAACTAAGTTTTATCATTCAGACAAGGTGATATCAAAGTTAAGACAGATGTGGTCAACGACTGAGTTAAAATTTCAAAAGATGATATAACAATCCTAGGAATTAAAAAGGGGTGATGTCAAAGTTAAGATCAGATAAGGTATATAACATGTTTAAGTGCGAGCTCCGTTTTCAACCACAATGCCTTAATTGATGAAAACTATTTTTTATACGAGTCTTAATTGCATTTTTTGTACAACCCTTTTAATTGGGAAATCTTGTAATTATGTGAAGAAAATGTAAAACAAAACTTTTGTGAGCAGATCTTTCATGTACGTTTAGTCTTCTTTCTTACACCTACTTTCAAAAAAAACAACTATGTTTGCCAATTAGAGTTCTCAGAATCGATTGTCTCAGAAAACGCACGAAGACCCAGAGCATATAAACGCAGAGACGCAAACCTCGCCTCCAAAGGTACGCCCCTTCATCCATCATTGTCAGAACTCAATGAGGAAATCGCGTCTCAGCATCAGGAAGGATTTTTCTCTATCGGCATCGATACAGAGAAATCGGAATCGAAAGTCTTTCGGGAATGGATCAACTCCGACCCAGAAGATTGGCGACCTACTTCATAATAGTAGCATTTGAACAGCGGGGATATCTGTGGATTTAGGTGCTTCTATAAGGCAAACAAGATTCCCAATCGCTCCCACTTCCGGGCGATCTATGATGAATGACGAGAAAATAAAATTATTGTAAGAATCAAATCCGGAAAGATGATAATTCCGCTACTTATGGCAGCATTTGGCGATAAGTAGGGTTTAAATTAGAATTTAGTGGTACAGTGCGATAGTAGATAAATGACAATGATTTCTACAGCAAATATTTATTATTATTATTACTATTATTTTAATCAATTTCATGCCGTACAATTATTAAACGTATGACTGTTAGTCTCAATCCATTTTTAGAAAAAAATAGCAAAAATGTTTCATGAATGTGGAGCACCGTTTATACGACGTTTACATTTATACGACGCTTACATTTATAAGACGCTTACATTTATGTGATGCTTACATTTATAAGACGCTTACATTTATGTGATGCTTACATTTACACGACGCTTACATTTACAAGACGCTTACATTTACACGACGCTTACATTTACAAGACGCTTACATTTACACGACGCTTACATTTATATGATAATTACATTTATACGACGCTGACATTTATACGACGCTAACATTTATACGATACTTACATTTATACAATGCTTACATACATACAATGCTTACATTGATACAACGTTTTAGTGTGTACCCAATTCTTGGATCTAGACAGAAGGGTAAATCGATTATACGCGTTATCGTTTATATGACGTTTTTTGGTAGTCCCTTCGGCGTCGTATAAATGATGTTCCACTTATAAGGAGGATATTTTTAAATGCTTAATACATTCGTCCGCTTATACATGGAAGATATTAATAGGTTTTAGTAACCTAAAGAATACGTTACTACCTAAAACTGCATTTCGGAATTTTCAGACATTTATAATTATTATTCATTTATTTTAAATATTCGCTACAGGAGAAACTTTTCTTTGAATCACAGCTATCCTGTTATTACGTACTAGATTAAAAATAGTTCAGAGCAATTCCCGTTTTCACATGAATAAAAAATAATAATAGCTCTCTGTCTTTTAAATTTGAAAATACTCTGGGTTTGACTGGTAATTGTTCTTACTTTGGCATGTTAATTGACGTTTTGTATGAAAAGTTGGACGCATACTTATTTAAGCATGCGTCAAACACAAATGATTAATGAGAAATTAATTTTTCTTGGTAGAAAGTTTTTCTCTGTAATTATACAGTATTTAGATATATATCTCACTGTAAAATTTCAAAACTCAGTTTCCGTAATTAAGTGAGTTTTTATGCGAGAAGTTAATAAATCATTCAATTAAAATTGAGTTTCTTAGAAAGAGAAAGGTGAATAAAGAACTGTTTGACTTAAGAGTGGGCTATAAGCATTAAGAGACAATTGGGTCAAAGTCTTCTCTAAAGCATCATCCTTCTAGTCACTAAGTTGAGCACAGAAAAACTAAATCTAAATAGTAATTTATAGACACTGGAAAAATAAACGCAATTTTTCCAGAACTAAGCAAGCCTATTTTCCAGTACACCAACATCAACTTGTATTTCTTTGCGCAGAACGCAGAGTCTTGGTTTATTTTGCTATTAAGGGTCTATCAAATTATCAGTAATGAAATGTTAAATTGTACGAAACTAATGTCAAGAAACTAGTGGTTAAATATCTAATGGTAATGATCTTTGTGTTTAATGTTATTAGAAATATTAATTAAAATGTTTTTACTTTATGAAATATCACCGGAATAATACCAGAAATATAACTGAGTGTTCAAACTTTCTTTACACAGACTTCAAAATTTCATAAATTTAAATTTGGCATTTTTTGAACGTGTCTATGGATAAACTTTTTTTTACGTGATGAAATAAAAAATGAAGGATGTCAAAACCTTGATTTTTTTCAAAAATGATTTCGTGAAGACATTTGATTTCTAGTGTTCAGGTTTTACTACTATTCTTATTATTCTTTCATTTTTACACTTATGGCTTTGCACTTCTCCAATAAATTCTAATGTTAACTATTTGTTGAGATTGTAACATTAAAAAAATACCTTGATTTTAAAATCCAATCCCGCAAATATTTGTGAGGAGAAAGTGGTAAAATATAAAATTTGTGTACTACACTACGTGCCTATTTACACTAATAATTCAATAAAAAACTATTGAATTATATTTAATTTCAAAAAGAACATGTACAGATACAAAGTTCAACCAGAACTAAACGAGCATATTTTATTATGATTTTTTTTTATTGGGATTTTAAAGGATACTTTTGAATGAATGAATGATTAAATGAATGTGTGAAAGAATGAATGAATAAATAAGTGAATAAATGAGTGAATAAGTACATGAATGAATGAATAACTAAATAAATGAATTAATGATGGGGTGATTAAATGAATCTGTATTAATCGTTGAAAGAGGTATATTTGAAGCAATTAAGAGCTAAAACTTAATGAGAAAGAGAAAATGAGAGATAGCTAGATCATAAATTTGAAGTTGGTGTATGCGGGAAAGTAGGCTCGTATAGTTCGAGACGGAATTTCTTGTTAAAATCTCAGTTCAGAAGAAGCAAAAACAGCAGTCAAAAGAAGGCTGTTTTGATATTCCAGCGACATGATTTAAGCAGCCATGGTACTCAATGTTATCAGACATTGACCATTGGGCAACCAGTAATCATAACGCTCCTGTGATAGGCAAGGGAGAATGAGGAAAATACTAGGTATTAAATTTTTTCTGCAATAGCATTCATTGAGGGCCTACGCCCTGAAGATTGATCTTTTCCATCTGTTTGCAAAGTGAACTCAACGTCATGTTTGTTGTAGTTTGTTAACAACATCACAATGAAAGGTCTTTGCATCATATTGTTATGAAATATTTCGTTCAAACATCTTGCAGAGTTTAGCTTCGAATCTTACGAGACGAACATGTATAGTATTACTCTGACTAGTTGATGCACGTTCTTTATTTTGACGTTCATTGCAAAAACAGCTTCAACACCAATGCATCATCGTCAACGTGTGGAATGGTGTCGTGCAATAGCTAACTTTGATACAAAATTAAGATATGTCGTTGTTCAAAAACGTTTTGTCTCGTCGACGTTGAACCTATGAGGTTGTGGAAGTAATGTAATAACTCTATCGGCTATTTTCAATTTGAGAGCAAAGCAGTGTTAGCTATGAGGAAACTTTTTTATTTTGTGGGTGAAAAATAAGTCGGTTTAACTAGCTAGTAAATGTCATGTCTGTTCCTTATTAGCACTAGTCACTTCTAATATCCAATCATCCGGAGTAATTTTTGAACAATAACTTTCCCGGGAAATTCCTAAACACCACATTTTATATTAAAAAAGACTCTTCATAAGAAAAGAAGATATTTTTTAACTCTCATATTTATAACTTATTGCCCAATTATGAGTTTACTACTTATTAATCTTTTTTTTAAAAATGTTGAGGAAGCATTTTAAAACTAACTGTTCGCCTTGTATAATATTCAATAAGTGATTGCTTATTTTTTAAGCAAAAAATTGTTCACTAACGACATATTGTCAATGCCACATTCATAATGCGTGAAGATTTTCTAAATTAATAATATCTTAAGAAAACTCTCTGTAATGCCTTTGAACTACCAATTTCTTTAGCTCAAAATAAAAGATTAAGCTCCCATTTATCTGCTTACTTCTTGGAACCACTGAAATTACACTGTACGAGATCAAGTGAGCAATTAGTAACTTAATTTATTGTCAGAACCAGATGAAGTCATCAACGCACCTCAACTATCGCAAAAGCTGATTTCAAAAATGCCATAAATGATTTAAAGTTCCGATTAAAAAGACGCCCCATTTAATTGAAAAGACTTACCCCCAAAAGCTTAAAATGGAATTTATTCTAAAGACGCGTGGACTGCAGAGATAATATTTGAAAAAGATTAGCAGAACTACTTAAGGGGATACATTCACTAATCGACAAATCGGTTGTGTTACCGCCTACCAATTACAACAAGGCAGTCGCTGAAGACGAGCCGATATAGAATCCGAAATGTATGGCTCATATTAATAATCGTAGTTTGATTGCCATATCCAATAATGGGTTTGTAACTCAGAAGCTATAACTTGGGATGATATGAATCATTAAAAGTTGTGCTATCTATAGAGAATTACGCGTAATGCCGGTACTTTATGTCTACACTGTGAATACCTGCATTTAAGGATACCACTTGGGATACATTTATAGATTTTGCTAATTCTAGCCATTAACAGTGATCAGATTGAATCATCATAGAATATACTACAGGAAAGCGTCATATAATGCCCTATTCAGTTGATTTTAATTGTCAGTGGCATTTGCTTTGATTGACAAATTTTTGCTTACGATTCATCCTTATAATAATTTTCAGGAGTGCAGCATGTAATGTAGATATTTAATTGATTTTAATGCTTTGTTATATTTACTTGCATTGGCCTTTTTTTTTCATGCAGCATGACATATTTCAGCTGTTATTCGGTTTCTTCTAATAATCATTTACATGGCTTCTTGATGTGTATGCTGTATTTTTTATGAATTACTATCAAGATATTATTATTTAAGTCCACATGTAGACGCACAAAGATTATTTAGAATTTAGCATGAGCTAATTGAAGATAGAAACCAATTTTGCAATTCCAAATTTGCATCAGTAAACCTACTTAGCAGGAGGTTAAAATAATTCTTAGTTTTTTCGCAAGGATTTGAAAGTTTAAATTGTCGTGTTTGGACATTTTTATTTTATGCTTTTTTTTGTACCCCTCCCCCCCCCCCGGTTTTTTAGTTATTCTTGTTATTTTTGTAGTTTGATGCTATTTCAAACTTTGTTTTAAGTTCTAACTTAGTATTTTGTTCGAGTTTCAATAATAATAAAATCATTTTCCTCTAAAGAAATGTTTTATCAGCATACCTTCAGCTGCCTTAAATGTGAGATATAAAGAATTATTGAATGAAACAACCGCAAGATTCAGTAAAGTTTGGAAAGCAAAGCAGTAAAATAAAAATGTGCATGAAACATTTTGTTCTCTTAAAACTCATGAGTCAATTTTACTCAAAATCTTATAAAATTATGTAATATATCTAAATTTTTCCAAGTATTACCTATATTGTCAATGTATCTAAGTATAACCTAACTAAACATAAATGTAACCAAGTATAACCTATGTATTAATGTAACTAATTATAACCTAAGTATAAATATAACTAAAGTATAACCTAACTAAGTATAAATGTAACTAAATATAACGAAAGTATAACCTAACCAAATATAAAAGTAACTAAGTATAACTTAATTTTGCCAAAGTAACTTTTTCATCTTTAAAATAATACTGATCAATAAGGATAATATGAAAATAAGAACTGAAGAAAGAACAAAATAATAAAAAAATGTCTTACAAAAATAGCTTTAAGTTGAAGCAGTTGTTAGAAATTATATGAGCCACTTCGTACAACTTTATCTAATATATCTTGTATTATCGAGTGCTTTGAAGAGCGAGTCAAATCAAATACACAACCCACATGCCATTGCCAGAACTGAAATCTAATGGTAAAATGATCCTCATTCAACAATAATAGAAGACGCGAAAATCGTTCAACCCGCCTCTTGTTGACACTGGACGCGTAAGAAAGGCCAGATAAAAACTTGCCAGAAAAAAAACCCCATCAGAATTTAAGAAGAGCCTGGAAATGTATCGAACGACAGGCAATGACACGGAATTTCCACTTTTAGCTAAATAAAGTGTGGGTGACAATAACAGGGTCGCTGTCCTGCTGAGTTAAGTGCCGAAAATTCTTTCGACGAAACCACTTAGAACAACAGCTGGAAAAGAAGCTGATAAATCGGGGTGGAGTTTCTTTTTCGGTACGAAATTCTACGAAAAGTTGAATCGAAGGCGGATCGGGAAAAGATTAGAGAGGTAAATATATTCAGAAAAAGAATCTTTAAGTCAATTTTTTAAAGTTTTGATGCTCAAATTAAGCCGTTTTCAAAGAAGCCAAGCTCCTGTGAGGGAACGTAGAGAAAATGATTGCTTGAGGCTTATAGAACTTCCGCTTAATAAAAATTATTTTGTAGAAGCTTTTTTTTTTAAATCAAAGAAATAAAACATTATTTTTATTTATATCTCAATGAAAAATGCATTTTAATTTGAATATCAAAAGAATTTGTAGAAGTGTTTTTTTACTTAATAAAATAACCCATCCATTTATTTTCATTTTGGATAAAAATACATTTAAACTATTTTATGCCCGTGTAAGAATTTGTAAAAGTTATTTACCTGTTTATAAATCAATCCAATAAAATATAACTTTGTTTCTATCTCAATGAAAAATATATTACGAAATATCAATTATTAAGAATTTGTACGTAAAAGAAAAAGTTTCAGACCGTGGGTCTGCTTTTCCTCATTAGCCGGCACGATAAGGTTTAAAACGAGGGGTAAACATTGGAATTAGGTAAAAGAATAAGGAAGATCTCCCGGACCGACAAAAAAAAAGGCTTTAAAAATAAATTATAATAGATGGAGAAAATAAAACAAAATGTATGTTAAGCATATCTTTCAAAATATTAATTGGAATGTGAATCCCTATGTTCACTCCAATTTTAATGAAGCTGTGCAACGAATCCCGAAATTTTAATTAAATTTTCATGAATTGTCAGTACAAAACTATTTTTCTGTGCTCAAACAGGCAGAAAAGATATAAGAAAAAAGGACATGAAATATTTATTTTTATACTTATGATAGCGATATATAGCATATTTTTTAAACGCTAAAATAAGGAGTTGCCTAATGAAACTAACTTTGAAGAGCAATGTTTAAATGCATCGGGTTCCTTAAAATTAGTTCTCCTCCACTTAAGTTAAATTCAAATGAAATTTATTTTCCTTATCGTAATCCTTAGAAATACTGCAGGTCGAGCAAACTTAAAGTAAACAGATATCGGATATCATATGAAGAAATAGCTGGAAAATATTTCCTCATACATGAATAGTGATTTGCGAAAGCAGAGCCAATCGACAAACGTCTAAGCATTTCCTTTTAAGCTTGGAAAAAAGAAACAGCCTTTCAGTGATGAATGAGCGTTCAAAGTAGGATACTTGCTTAAAGACGCTTCTCAAGTAGAGGGAAAGGAAAAAGGTGGTCCAATTGCATACTTGAATTGATTCGAGTGGAAGATATATGGCATCCCTTTCTGAAATTTGAAGACGAATTGCGATATAATTTAGAAGTGGAAAACATACATTACAATTATGGCCCACTATTCATGGGGTCACAAAATTTTGGGTTTAGGGGGTGAGACTTGTAAACGTCGCCACGAAAAAATAGATAAATAAATAAAAGCTTGATATACTATTTTTGACGTAAACTTCATGGTTTTAAAAATGCAATGTGTGTTATAATATATATATACATACAGGTTAGGGTGACCATATTTGTGAGCGCCATTTTGGGGACATGCTTGAAAAAAATTTTGGGGACATAGCAAACCCATATACACCACTATTATGAAAAATAAATCTCATTTATAAAGGGTATCCAAACATATTTTCTACATAATTTATGTATATTTTCTTAGTTCATTACCTGTTTGAAATTGTAACACCAAGACAATAATTTGATAATTGCCATAATATTATCTGTCTAAAATATACTATCTAAAAGCTCAAAATTGAAAATACAGAATCAACTTGTAGAGAAAGAATAGTAAAGTTTAAATTTGGGGACTTTTTGCGCCCCCAAGGAGTTGGGCTTTTGGGGACAAAGCATTAAAAACATACAAATTTGGGTACTGTCCCCGAAATTCCAGGACGTATGGTCACTCTAATACCAGTGGGACCGATCCCTCCCCAGAATGAAACGGATATCCGGTATCTGACGGATCTTTTTAAATCCATAGCACGACTCGGCCACTGCACGAAAGTTTTAGTTATCCGACATATGAAAGTTGAGTTTTAAAATTTAGTTAATTGCCATGTTGGAAAATATATGTAAATTAGAAACTAACGACGTATTTAGAAGCAATGGGATGTTTAAAATATGCATAGAATCATCAGGTTTCAACCACCACTGCCGGATATCTGGTACGGATGTCACACAAAAAGTGCCGGATATCTAATGCCCGGGAAAATCTATATTCGGTATATTCTTGGTCCGCTCCCAAAGCAGAATCCTGGGTTCGCCAATGTATATATATATATATATATACATACGTATTATAAAAAGGAAATGTCAGTCTGTGTGCAATGTCCTTATTAAAATATCGCACTTACCGACATAAAATTCGGCACCTAGGTGGTTTAATGTATAAATTTTAAAATTAAATTTAGAAAAGTTTTATTTATTATGATTTCTTCACATGTAAACCAGTTTTATTCTGTTTGGGTTGTTTTTTCGCGTATTTTACCACAGCATAGCTCCTGAAGTTTGTAAGGGAAAACTCGATGCAATATAAGTTGCTATACAAAAAGTCTCTGTTGCCGAAATTTCTTTGGATATTTACCAGTTATCAATTAAAAAATAAAAAATAACATTGAGGGAAAACATTGAAAATAAAACTGAAAGATCTACATTTGGAAATTCTAATAGCGTAATGATTTTTTTTTAATTTTCTGAAGCAATAATGTTAACAATATTTTGTTTTTATTTAAAGTGGAATAAGTCAAAATAACATTTTCCATTGATTTTTATGAAGTATTTTCTTGAATTCTAAACATGTTCCTCATTGCTCTTTTTGTGGATTGTAGCAAACAAAGGGGCTGGAAACAGATTTCGAAGTAAAGAAAACATTGTTATAAGCGAAGTTAAATTTTGATATGCAGTAGTAAAATTGATGCATTTGGTATATAGTAATCAGATCTAGTATATAGAAGTAAAATTAATTCAATATTTTTGGGAGAATGCCCATTGGAGACAAAATGAATATCATCGTTTACTATGGTTGCGTATATAGAAAGATCATTATGGAGCATAATTATTTACTTTCCTCGTCTGTACGTGTTTTATTTTTTTTCTGTTTAGTTTAAATAACACACTACATTGTACGCAATGACCAATGTCCCCACAGAAAGTATTTCCATTTTGGGCATTTATTAGTCCTAATAAATGAAAATAAAGCAAATCAAATATTGACATTTTTTATAAAGCTGTTTAATATACTAAAAGTAGAAAAAATTTGTTTAATTTTGAATATAATGTAGTTCATATGCTAATAACTCATAACATGTACTTTGTTGATTATACTGAAAGCTATCTAAATAATATAAAAAAATTGCATTTTATAGTTTTTTATTATGAAATTTGAAAAGACGAAGTATCGACCATTTCTTGCTCCAACTTCTTTCATCACATCTTTTTAACTCAGGAATATCTTTTTTTTTCGCCCATTTTGTAACTTTGGAAAGTAATATATACTTGTGTCATAGTGTAAGCAACAAAATACGATTTGATAGAAATTTATAAACATTTTAGTCGAATCGTATGATATTCTAAACCCTGCGTATATGGCACAACATTTCATATTTGTAATTTCAACATAAATGAAAAATTCATACACGAGTAATTCAAATATGTCATCGTTGAAGAAACCATTATTTCTCATTGGGTATAATTTCGAAACTTCTGAAAATAGGAAAAATTTGAAGGAAACTGTACGGTTTCACGGTAGGAGACTCATCTTCCTTGCTTAAAAAACATGAACTACTCCTTTTAATTTGAAAATTCTCCAGAATTTTCGCATATTTATTTATTTATTTATTCAATTTTTTTTTTTTGCAAGAACTTTAAAAAATGCATAATCAAAATCATTTTTGGAATACTTAATGAAAAATACTCATACAAGCGAAAGTTTGAATATTCCGGCCACAGCATTGTTGAAAATTTGTAAGTTTACTTCATTAGTTTTTGACAGTCACCCATTGATTCTACGTTATTACTAGCTGTGAGGAATGATTCATTTTTAAGCAAGGAAGATGAGTCTCCTACCGCGAGAAACCGTACAGTTTCCTTCAAAGTTTTCCTATTTTCAGAAGTTTCGAAATTATACCCAATGAGAAATAATGGTTTCATCAACGATGATTTATCATCCGCTTCTTCATGGTAACTTAAAAAAGAAAAAGAGCTGCCTAATTAATGGTGAAAGAGCACAAATTGAACAAAACTTTACGCTGAAGATGTATCAGCTTTTTTTGCCTCAAATTTTGTTGCGTAATATTAGGTTGGAAGTTGAGGTAGTACTATTGTTTAAATAATTTTTGCATTTGAATGAAACTCATTTGAAAGGCAAAGATAGCTCAAGGGTATCCCAAGGTATAAACTGTGCTCAAAGCATATTAGTAAATTAATTTTCTTATTTATTTACACTTGATTCTAAATGTTATGTATTTATTTAGAGTACAAATGAAAATGTTTCCTTTTTTTCTTTTCTTTTAGAAAGCATTCGTGCTCAATCTTTTGTATACATTTTTGAGTTTATATATGTTTCCTACAGACAACGAACACCTACACACACAATTTCAGTAAAATCAAATATTTGTCATCAAAATTTATTTAAAACCAGTATTTTTTAGGAAGAAGACGTCTTTGCAATTTGTATGTATATATTTTTTAAAAATCAATATATTATTCAAATAATGTAAGCACATTAAAAATAAACCTTTACTTTGAGTTTAAAGAAGCATTTTTCATATGACGGGTTATGTTTTAAAATATAATTGCTGTCCTTTATTGTTATAGGATTCATATTCTCAATATTTTTTAAATTTAATTTTAATTGAAAACGAACATATTAATTATAAAAGTAAAGAATAACTTCAAGACATTTTTTTTAACGCTTTACATATGCAAGGCTGCATCTCTAAAGAGTAATTTTGAACGAATAATTCTATGAAGCACGCATCTGTTCATACAAAATATATAATAGTTTTGTTATTAATTGATAAAAAAATAAACATATATAAATAAATATATAAATAAATAAACAAATATATAAATAAAAAAAAATATGAATAAATAAATATATATATATATATGAATAAATATATAAATAAATAAATAAATATAAGTAAATATATAATAAATATTCATAATATAAATCCTTAAGAGTTACAAAATGTTGATATTGCATCTTTCATACATCATAAACTTAAGTGAATGAATGAAATCCTTTATTCATGCATACATCTTCTGGAATGGTTTCAGTCATGTTTCACATAGCGCGTCATGTTAAGAACAAAATATACGTAATACAACTTTTGCCCAGATATTAATTCACCAATAAATCAACGAGTTAATGTAAAAGTGAAGATTATTCTGCTAGAAGTGATCGAATAAAATAGAACAACAAAGCCCTTAATTTGTGATGGACACTAATGCAATTATTTTAATACTCAGCATTAATTTAATTATCAATTACTTAATGTAAACGGGGGAGAAAAGATATCGGCAAAAAAATTTCAATAAACGAAAATAACGAGCCACTTCAAAAGCGGGGAGGAGCATAAACAAATTATAGTACATGCGGAGACAAAATTCCTTAATTCCGTAATTAATGTAATGCAGGAGAACTGTTACGGCCATAATATAAAACACAGGAAAAATAAGTATGTATACCTTTGACTTTTTATTATCTGCGATAAATTTTAGTAATTGTTTGGATTTCAAATGGTTTAGACTTAGAAAAAATGCAATTTATTTTTATTTAATAGCAATTTAGTTTCCCTATGAAAGTGAATCCAGACATGTTTATATTTTTTAGAGGGTCAAATGAAAAATCCTGTCGATTTTTCATGCTATGTTAACAACGCGCATTTTGTATTTTTTTTTTTTTTTTTTCATTTCTGCAATTTATTATGTAGCGAAAAAAGAATACAAAGCTAAAGGGTTGTTAGTTATTAGTAACCTAATTCACGATGTTTTGTTTTTGTATAAAGGCGATATATCTAATGTTTAAGCATGGTGACAAATTCCAAAATTTTTTTTAGCATAGGGCGTAGTAACTGAGTTTCAAGATCCCTTTAATATTTTAAAAGGGTTTTTATTCGTATTATTTTATAATTTTTAATTGATTATTATTCTTTAGAATATTTTTATTGTATAATATGCTTCTTTGTATAAATTATTATTCTTAAAGGATACTAAGCCAATTAAACTGGATAAGAAAGAAATACTAATTTGCGAAATTTCTAAGCCTGTATTTAACTGTAGTTACTGCTATTTATTTATGAATTTAATCGTTTGCTATTAAGGGGTCATTCACAAATGATGCCAGCTGCGAAGGGGAAGGGGGTTCTAGGAATTGTGACCAGAGGAGGGGATTATTAAGACTAAGGTATTATCTTAGATAGTACCTGAAATGAATTATTTTACAGAAGAATTCATTTCATTCATATGAATTGTTTTACTTTAAAATCGCCAATTAATTTTAGGACAAGGTGGCAAGGACCATGTCGGAATCCAAGAATTGATGGAGCTCAGAAAATATCATTACCTGCTCAACATTTGTGGTTTTAATTTCAAATTTTCAAGTTTGATTGTATTACAAAACTCAATGGCGCGACAGGCTAAGTGGGCCAAAAGATAATTCAAGAGCAAAAAAATAACTTCATTTGTATGAAAGCAAAAATAAGCAAAATAACTACTCTTAGTGCTCGATTTACATTGTTTCTTTGAATATACCTTGACAGTAATTGCAATTGTATACAGAATGGACTGAAGTTGAATGGAGAATTAAGTTTGACGCTGTATTAAGAAGACATAGACTGACGCTGGAAGATAATAAAAACCCAAGATGAAATGCGGCAGGAATTCATTTATTAGTTTACAAATGAAGTCATATGCTCATTTTCACTAATTTAGTGCACATTTACTAATATTAGCCCCTTAAAGCACGAGGGTTTTTTTTTTTTTTTGTAAAAACTGGTGGAAATGATAGAGTTTTTTTTTTTTTTTTGACCCTAAAGGAATACATAGGTATAGTGTAAGTTATTTTTTGCAAGGAGAGCGGGGTGTGTGGTAAGAGTATTAGAAAATATAATTATATTCTAGCCTATCTATTTTTACTAGAACGTATCTCAGACGGCATTAGAAATGAAATAACGCTAGATACAAGATCTCCCGTGTAAGACACGAGCATGTGCAAATTTGCCGGTAACTTTCGCTGGTGTTAGACACGGGCAATAAAGAGTTAGTATTTCAGTAATTCAGTATAAGGGTTATTTGCTATATTTTTAAAATGATACATTTTGATACATCTCAGACATGTTCCTTTTATAAATAGCGTAGCATACATATATTTTCGGTGTGTGTTCGAAAAAAAGAAGGCAAATCAATTTCATACTTGAAGATAACTAAAGTATAATAGAATATAAACATATATAACTAGAATAAATATGGCTGAAAATTTTATGAGTGTCGGCATAAAAGAAAAATATTTGTTACTTTTATTTTGCTAAAAAGCAGTTTAAAAGGAAAATTCTTCATTTCCTTTCATATATTTAGGAGGAAATTGCGCCATTACTACATATACAAAGCCTTTCAAAGTATGTTTAGAAAAGTTGTCAATTACTGAATATTAGGACTGACATTTCTCTGATCTTGTTAGAATAATTTTTCGCCACGAAAAGTTCTTTTAAGTTATAATCAACGCATCCGATGTAGAAAAGATGATTCCTATTTACTTGTTGCATATTTTGGAAAGCTGCTTTATCCGAAAAGCGGGCTAAATATTGTCAGATACTATATTTTTATACATAACATACATTTAGTATACGGATTTACAAGAGCACATCGATCTTAAAAATAATAATGATGTTTTATATATTTAAACAGTATACATTTCATAAACAGCTCTAGTTTTTACTATTGCTTTTCTTCAGCAATTATCGTCGATTATATAGATAATTCTGAAGGAGCCCATTGGTGCACGGATTTAAATACGAAATGTAAATTAAATAAGTTTTAAGTCATGCCAAAAATGAGACTGTATACAACAGAAAAGTGAAGTATGAAACTAAATCTGAGACTCAAAATGACTATGAATCGATTAATTGGTAGACGGTATAAGAAGGAAATATAGACAGGAACAGAATGAGGATTATTTATTACAAGAAAGGTTAGTTGGTAGGGCGTCCCTCTCCCACTTGGGGAGCTTTCTAACCATTTTTCCTGCACAGTAGGCCAGATAGGTTCAAGATAGTTTCAAGAAAAACTATTGCAAGGGGCAGATTTTTTTTAAAATTCTGAATCATATTAATGTTTTTTAAATAATGGGTGAAAAGAGGAAAATCTGTAGGGAAAGAGTTTTAAGGATGTATATAGAAGGAGGTCAATAAAGATTCCTAGTCAAAATTAATAGCATAAAAAAAATCGAACAGTGGAAAAGGTATGTATGTACCTACCTACTAGTATCTTACCTTTTATATCTTAAATATGTATTTGTGCGTGTACCTCTTGTTTTCGAGTATCCCTTGTAACATTAAAGTAAAAAGACATAATAACAGCAAATATGTAATAACTGGCATAACGGAATGTTGTTATTTTTTATAATTACCTAATACGATAACAACATTCTAATAGCCTGAATTGATTATGAAATACGTCAACAGTCTTACCCGATTTTCTGATTCGAATTACCCAAATGCCTTAACATTATACCGATATTCTGAATTGATTACCCAGTGACGGAATATCATACCGATATCTTCAAGAAATAATATTCTGAAGTAATGAGTTTTCATTTTTAGATATAACTTTATTCAATACTTTGAACTCGTTCCAGCATGCTTACTTGAAGGCTGCTATAAGTTAAAACGTAACTAGCAGCTCATTTGGGACTGAGCAAACCTCACCACTGAATTACAATGTTGATTTGTTTAGAGGAGTGGCAAGTCTGTAGGGAAAATGAAATCATTTCATCAAACGCACAGTAGTTATATCCTTTTATGAATAGATGAGTTTGAATGAAAAGTTAGATCTTTCAATGTTACCAGGAATTTTATACTTCAAAGGGGCACTGCCGGCCGTAAATGAAAATTGCTTCTCGAACCGGTAAGTGAAAATATACATTCAACCACCAACGTCGTCACATTTTAAATTAAAGGATGTTACTTTCATCACCCAGATACCCCTTTTCACTCTAATTCCGTTTGATTCAGTTTAGATTCATGAATTTAAATTTGCTTATGAGCTTGCCAATTACTCTACGAAGTATTCAACAAAGATTCAAATTTACTACGAAATATGTATCATTATGCTCATTAACCATTGTAACTTAGACAAGGATTGCTCATTACTAATAGAATGGTTCTTCAAAACGGTTTTGCTACGTCATAAATGCACCAGATATGACAATGTAAAATAATAAATTTTTTATGCTTATTTTCTTGCTCAATATATATGGATTTAGTTATTCGGAAGGAACGTATGAGAACAAATACCAGTCTAGACAGTTTTATTTCAAAACAATTTATTTTATTTTATTTATTTATTTTATTTTATTTATTTTAGAAATGTTTGTTAAGACGTGTTCTGCATGGGTGCAACCAGAGTTTTCCTTGGGAGAAAGGCGTTCCAAAACATTTCTCATATTTCATTAAAACCTTGGATTCGAATAAATTACAGAACAAAAAGAGGAACCACACCTTCCGCAACAAACACAAAATAAGAAAAAAATAAAAACATACGTCAGCGTAAAAGTACAATAGGTGGGAAATAACATTCAAAAATGAGAAAAATTTCTGAAAAACCTTTCTACCAAGCCGCAAAAACCCAGACTTCTTTATGAAGACATCTGAAAAAGTAAAAAACAGAACAAAACAAACACCTTGAACAAATACTGAGATTGTAAAAAAAAAAAAAGAAATACAACACAGCTTTTGCATTTATTTCACGTGAGAAAGATGTGAGAGTAAAAATTAATCCGTCTATTTTTATTTTGAAGCAATTTAAAAATAAAATTTTTCAGACTCAAAAATGCACTTCAATCGACTCAATCTTGGGAAAATAATTTTCTCATGATATGTAATTTTTAAACTCTTTTTCAACTTCTGAAACTAGTCATTTTCTTTGCAGTCTTGAATTGATTCCTACCGTCGGAAACACTTCTGTAAAGCATTGTTCAAGACATTTTTTTCTTTTTTGCATGTTTTAGATACTGTGCATTACCTTGTTTTCTTTCTTGAGCTATCGCACCACCCCTTCTGGTAGCAGGAATTCGGTAATTTATTTTCTTCTTTTTGCAGCATCTCCAGATCTTTTGGCGTGTTCCGGATAGATGAATTTAATTTGTTTTCTACCAAGCTTTCGGACGTTCGAAGGAAGAAAAAACACCAAGAGCTGAAATTTTCCACGCTTTGATGACCGTAATCATAGGCGTTATTCTAATGTAATACCGTGAAATTCGAAACAAAATTTGTTTATTCAACTTCTTGAACTTCATTTTGTCCTCCGATGGTAAAACGAATTAAATTGTAAAAAAAGGTATGTAGGCATGGTTGATTTATATGCTTTCTGTGTTTTCGTAGAACTTTTAAATTGTCATTTTTAGTTTAGTCGTAAAGTTATCAGCCAGAAAATTCATAGCAGCAAGATTGTTTAGTGAAAATATGAAAGCGTTCCTTTCACAAGAGTGCTTTTAAATCTGACTACTTTTATTCATCTTTTTTTTTCTTATTTTATTAGCATTTTTAAATTTATGACAATAAATGGCTGTATATACGGAAGCTTAACTGTCCATAAAGCTTATTTGTTTGTTTTAAGCCAGCGTATGAGATGGTCTGACAATTAATCGATGACCAGCATGCTAGCAGCAAAATTGATCATTTAGTTGCAAGAAAGTGAATCATGTCAAAATAAGAAAAGGTGTTGCTGAAAAAAAAATGTGTGTTTACTTCATTTTTTAAAAATGTTTAGACAATGATTTTATTAAATTTAAGTAGATTTATTTTACTTTTTGTTTCCAAGTTAAAGTGAGAGAGCATCAATATCACACCGAAAAGTACATCGCACTTTCTCATACATTCACGATCGTTTGAAATACATTGGTAAAAACTTAGCGAAGAATTTTTAACAACATTCTTATAAAATACTTTATGCATCACTAGCATACAGGGGAAGGTGAATAACGAGCTATCGTGTTTAGATTAGATCAGCGCAGTTTTCTATAGATCATTCCCTTTGCTTGTAACTAGGTTCAAGAAAACAATGCTCTATGAAAAAATACACATATTTCTCAGTTTTAAACGATTTCCAGAGTTTGGAGTTCTGCTACAATACGAGGTTATCCCCCCCCCCTCTTCATTTCCCAGAACAAAACTTGTAACAGTATTTGCGATATGAATTTTACTTGGTGATGAACAAGACAAATAAAGATACATAATATTCAAAAGATCGTATCATTTGTGGTGATCTAAACACCATATAGTATTCAGAAATGAAATTCGCGAGAAAAAAAATGACTGCAAAAGTACTCATTTCTGGAAAATATCAAGCAATAACATTTCTAGCATGAAGAATCGTATCGTTTGACTTTGAAACAAAGTTTTAAAACGTGGATCTTACAAAAACAACTCATAGACAGCAATTAAAAGTTATTTTAAAAACAGTTTAGTTGAGGACGGAGTTATAGATCTTCAAGTGACCTGTGAACATCCTACTACTAATGATTTTTCCTTTTGATTACTTTAAACTACTTTTGCTGATAATCAGAATAACTACAATTCTGCTTTATTTTTGTCGGTGGTTTGTTTACAGAAAATATTCTCCAATCTATTTACAACGAAATTTAACTCCAAATAACAATTTTCAAAGAACCAAAGAAATTCTTGGGATATTCAGCAGATATATTTCAGAATAAGCCTTTTCAAGGTTATTTCTGTTTTAAGGAAGAAATTTATTCCTTAAAAAATATCTTGCTTTTGCAACTAACATTTAACTATCTTTTGCTGTTATAAATTACCCCCAATAGTACTATATTTGCTTTTTTTAAACTCGTTAAAAAAAGTCTAGTTTTCATTTCCCGATAAAGGCTTTGAGAATTTATAAGAAAAATCTAAAATGTCGTGTAATTAGTTGCCAAAATGGAAAAATCCTGCGATTTCAAACTTTCTTCAATATAAGTTTAATGAAATTCTGCATTACTTTTGAACCCTCATTAATACGTTACGGTAAGTACAATAAACCGATGATTAACGGTTAATATGTAAATCACCAGTAATGTCAGTAAATGTGATTAATAATTAAAAATTATTTACTTTAACTGGTGATTTTTTTATAATTCCCAACTCTCAATGGGGAATATAGTAAATATTTTGACTGATTGAGTCAGATCAACATAGATAAAATTGTTTTAGCAGTTAGTTGTCAGAAGGAGTTTTTCGCTGTTAACAGGCTCGTCATTTCGAGACAACTGCCCCCATGGCTTTTAGAATGTGTGTGTATATTTTGCTGTTTTTTTCAGATAATTCTTGAGTGCATACCCTTTTCCCCCCTTCTCCCGACTGGTGGCCGGGAATAAGAATAGCCCCAACGTAGTTATGCGTGTCGTAAGAGGCGACTAAAATAGCACAACCGTTCCGGGTGATGTAAGGCTTACTTTGTAGTAGGACTGTGGCCCCGGTCAGTAAAGCAGGTCGGCAACGCTCTGCCAGCCCAGCCCTTATCGCCGGTGCTGGTTGTCAAGTGTCAGAGAGTTTGTGGGAGCTGGGAGGTGCGAAAGAGGACAGCGCTGCGTGCCGCACTCCTAGTATTGGGGTAGCCTGCGAAACTGAGAGGTATATGCAGTATGGCTGTAATTAGCATTCATTACCCTTTGCCTCCCAGAAAACAACCCTTTAAAATGAGTGGTTGTACACTATATAGTGTAAAAAAAAAAATTAGTTCAACCCTCACCAAAAAAAAATGGAAAAAATTATGAAATTTAACTGCAGCCAACATTTGGTACTAAGTTGAACATTATAATGGCGTAGTTTCACCATGAATGAGAAACTGGAAACCATTATAAGGCTTCAACTTTAGTACCAAATGTTGGTTGCAGCTACATTTCACTATTTTTTTTGGTGAAAGGTCGAACTAAATTTTTTTTACAGTGTATCGTGATGGACGAAACTGCTGTTGAACAATGCTGCTGGTAAAGTTGGGGACTTTTATCACATCCACTGTTAAGTCGCGGCGAATATGTAAGACAACAAGTTAGTTTGATAAATATATATTTATTTATCACGCTTACCAAATTTAGTTGGGATTATGCATAATCACAGGGTTAAATACATTTATCGTAACATAAAGATGTAGTTTTTCCCTCCTCTCTCTCCATCTCGCCGAGACGTTTTGCTCAACCATGTGCCCACTCGACCCTTTCCTGGTGTGATTATACTTTCTTTGTTTTATGTCTCTTTTTTCCGGGCTGTGTTTTTTAATTCCTGTTTAAAAAAATGATTTCAATAAAACGGAAGGAGATTTAATCCGCATTTATCAAAGGCGGCATAATTTTTTATTAATTAAATTCCGCCTACAACGACTGGTTTTTTTCTCTCATTCAGTTCATTACTTCTAAAAGGAAGTTCATTAGAGCTCATGAAATTAAACTCGAGAGAACGCGATGGTTAATATTCTTTTCAAAGTTAGTTAAAGCTTGAAATAAGAATTTTTCTAGGAGTTTTTTAAATGAATAATAGTTAGAAGAAATATTCATCATTTAACTTTGAAGTTAAGGCAAGACATTTATAATGCACGTGTGCACTACGGAATTTTAGTATTTAATTTAATAAGAATACAGTCCATTTCAACTAAATTCATGCGTTATAAAAAAACGTACTTCTCACTCATCAAGCAAACTACGGCGGTAATATGAAAATCATCAAAATTCGAAAGTTTAAACCAATCTAAATTGGAGTTATTGGCAACAAAGATCGAAGATTCGTTAAGGCCTGTTTCACAGTTTCCGCACTGTTGTCGTTTTTAGAAGGAGAATATAGCATTTTTCTTAATTTTTAATACGTTCATCCAGTGGATGCTTAAGATCCCAGTGTGACTTTCTTACAGATTCTCAGATTTTTGATGAGTTGAATGATGAAGATTTATTTGCTGCAATTTCTGGGCTATATGCTAACTGGCGTGTAGGTTTTAAATGACTATGTGCCGTTTTTCTGGTTTAAAAATCTTTTGTTTCTTGAACGGTACTGTATTTTTATGGTTCTGCGCAACAAACCCAACACTATGGTGGTTTAAAACCAGTAGTTTCACCGCATTTTCCCCCGGATACAAGGTAGATGAAATTGTGCCGATTTTCTCGCGACTTCCTGAGAAATTGTGTGTATTGTGTACTTAACCAGAGTGATTTTTCTTATTATTTAAACTGTTTCAAGATAAAAAATTGGTCCTACGTATTTATTTTTTAAGTAGGATTAACAAGAGAAAATAAACAATAACTGAGCACAATTGTAGTATTTTTGCTTGGAAAGACATTGTTGATTAGCTTTCTTTCAAGTCAGGTAAATATATTTTTCAGTATAATCACATAATTGAAATAATTCCGAAAAACTGAAATCATTACTGTTGCACCGAATGAACAATTAAACCAATGTAGAGGTGGCGTGATAAATCACATGAATCGCTAATTATCTCTTCTCTCCGCCTCCTCGCATTAAACAAGGCGTTCCTTGTAAATTATCAACGCTCGCTATTTTTGAAATCAAAGGGAAGAAATAATTCTGTTTATCGAAAATTTTAATAATCAAAAACCCTATGAAATGAAAAATAATATCATTCTATTTTTTATTTTTTAATTAAAAATTAGCAGCAATAAATAAACAATAACGGCTCATACTTGCAATATTTTTGTTTGGAAAGACAAAAAGACACTGTTGATTGGCTCCAACTATTAGCCAACTTTCAAACCAGTAGAGAACATTTTTTTTTTTTTTTGCATTATAATCATGTTATTTAAGTAAATAGTAGAAAACCTCAAAGGATTAGTTTTGTACCAACTGAACAATTAACCAGCCTAGCGAGGTAAACTATAAGACTCGCCAAATGTCTTACATCCACTTCCTTACATTAAACAAAGCGTACTTTATTAGTAATGTCATGCATAAATACTATTAACAACAGTAAATAAGTCCCGCAGTGGACCAGTCGGCAGAAGCTCGGTTCCCGTAGAACGCCGAAAGTGAAGCAACATCGACTTAGGTCAGTGTTTGGGAGGGTGACAACCTCTCGCGGCTGGTTCCTGTGAGGCCGTGTACGCTAAAGGGAGCTGGTGCACGTTAAATATGTCGTGGCTCCAATGTCCTCCAAGTGAAATTCATGTGTAAGATAAAGTATATCGTCTACGGATACAACGATTAAGCCCTCTATAGCGATTTTTTTATCAGATTTACCTAAGTATTATTACAACTAGGTTTTTCACATGTTTTATATGTACCGTGAGGCGAAATAAATTATGCAACCAAAATAACAAATTTGTAAGAAAATAGAGAAAGGAGGGTAATGGAAAAACTCATTTCTTTATCTATTTTTAATCTACCTACCTCTGGGGTGCCAACCCCAGGTGACGGTCTCTCATCTGGGAGCTGGTTCAAAAAAATTAAGAGACCACATATAAAGGGGCGAAAGTCGGACTCCTGCCTATAAGGGCCCCATTAGACTCAGGAGCAGCGCACCCGTTTTTTCTCGCTTCACGCGAGGAGACGACAACAACAGTAAATAAACAATAACTGAGCATAATTATAGTATTTTTGTTTGGAAAGAGAGAAAAACATTGTTGATAACATCTAACTATTGACCATCTTTCAAATCAGGACAGATTTTTTTTTTTTTTTTGCATTGTAATCATATATATCATTTAAATAAATACCAGAAAAAGAAGACAGAATGAAGGAAAGAAATAATTTAAGTCACGAAAATGTTTCGAATTATCGCCAATAAGAAAGAAAATTCTGCAGTTCAAGCGATACACTTACATTAAAAAGTAATAAAAGTGCAGTAAAATAGTATTTTATCGAGATATCAAAACAGTTCGAACTATCGCGAGTTGTTTAAAACACGTGTACCCAGTTTTCATTGTAAGCTTGGCCCCCATCACTTACAATTTGTTCAAATCAAAAACAGAAATCAGTCATGTTATTTGAAAAGATTTTTAAAAAAATCATGTAAAAGACCTGTTTGTAAAAAGACAAACCACTCTCTTCCAACTGCAGCTCAACGACCAGTTATTTTTAAGACTACCGAAAACACAAATGGATTAGAAGCTGATGCTTCACCAGGATTTCGTAATTAATATCCAGTACTTCCCTTATAAACGTATCTAGAGGACTTATCAGACTGTTGGCGCCATTTCTCAAACAGTAACACGATAAAAACCCAACAGTGCGCCTTGCGACCATTAATTAATGTGAAAGCTCTTTCGTTTAGAGCAATGCGCTTTTTCCAGTGATGTCACCCAAATTAGCAAGCAGTGCACTTTATTTAAGTTCTCTAATCTTCGTTATCTGTTGTTTCGCCACTGGTAATGCGGCAATCGGCGGTAAACGAGGGTAAGTCTCTGGAGAAACATTGTTATGGTTAGCAATTAGTGTATATTGTTCTTGCGGCAAATAATGACTGCAGCTTACAAGTGGTTAGAGAGAAAAAATTAGACAGCTTACACCGAAGGCATTTATCATATAGCACGTGACGTGTGCATTTCAAAATCTCGTATAGCTTAGCTGGTCTGATGTAATTTCATTAAAGGCATGGTACTGACTTGAAATATGGGCCACTGAAATGATTTATTACGCCGTTTAAGAATAAGGAAATTACTGAATAATGATCAAAATTAGATTTTGCTCTAAGACACTTAAAATGAGTTATGCTAAACTTAGGCATATAGAAGAAAAAGGAGCCCGAAAAAATGTGATAGAACCAGGGATTTGGCGCATTAGCTTGGAGCAGTGCAGCAACGAGATTTGGCTCAAAACTGGAGTGGAGTCGGAGAAAAGAAATTTGGTGCGCTCCACAGTTTCTTTTTTTTTTTTTTTTTGCCAGTTGCATTGAAAAACTTAAAAATAGATATACAAATGAGTTTTTCCTTTTCCCTTCTTTCTCTATTTTTTTACAAATTGGTTATTTTGGTTGCATAATTTATTTCGCAACACAGTACATATCGTCGGCTTACAAGTGAAACACACTAAGTCAGATTTTTCATTTTTTCAGTTATTTGCATAACCAGACGAGAAAGAAATATTCTTTTGACTGGTGAAACCCATTAAGGAAATAAAAATGCGATATAGAATAATTAAAAATTATTGACAAAAAATTTTGCGAGTATTGACATTTTTATTTTTTTCTTCTTCGTTTTTGAAAAATTAGGTTTTTTGACTTAGTGGGTTTCACTTGTAAGCCGACGATATAAAACATGTGAAAAACCTACTTGTAATAATACTTAGGTAAATCTGATAAAAATATCGCTATAGAGGGCTTAATCGTTGTATCCGTAGATGTTATACTTTATCTTATACATGAATTTCACCTGGTTTGATATACTTATGACGAAATAGCAATAATTAAAAACAAAGAATCAAATTGTAAAACATTACTAAAGTCTATAGAAATAAAAAAAGCGGTTCATTAGAAAATTTTCATGCCAGAAAAACTCATTTATTGAAATAAATCCATTTTTGTTTGATTATTTCTTTCTCACTGTTAAATCAACTAAGAAACTATGCGCACATGAAAAAAGTTTTTATACATTGTGTGTGATTTTCATTACATTATATGCAAATTCATGGAGATCAGAAAATACCATCTTTGTAGAGGGATTTATTATTGTAACGGATATTGCTGTTTATATTGCTGTTATAAATAGTCTGTAAATAACTTTTACAATTTTTATCACACATATACATTAATTAAATTTTAATGGGTATGTGTATATGCCAATTTTTTAAAATCATATTATCAAATCCTACTTTTATCCTTAATTTTTTTTTTATTCTTTATTTTATCCCTTCACTTATTTTTAACTATATTTTTACGATACACTTAGCCTTCTTTCACTTTATTTACTTATATTTTACTTTTACGGTAAAGTAAGCTAAAAAAAGGAAGATGAACTTCAAATGTCGCAACTACAGTTCTCCGTTGCCTTATAACACAGAAACTGCAAGAAAGGCAAGTTTTCACGTCTGCGACAATTTTTAAAGAACAGGTAAAAACCGATTCAGTTCCGAAACGGTTCCTATCGAATAAAAGTATAATAAAATATATGTGAGTTGAAAAGTAAAGCAAAGAACTGAATAAGATATCGAAGTTCTTAAAGGCAAATCGCAAAAACATTCTCAGAAACACGTATTTACAGTGAAAAAGCTCAATACTCGGTTCAAGTCGATTCAATACTTCAATGAACAGAAAGATAAATATTATTGTCAGAAAACTAATCAGATTAATTATTATTGGGAGTTATACAAATAAATAAAATTGTTGGAAGTTGCTTAATATGTTTTTGCAATAATTTTCGTAGATTTTTTTTTCAAAATTTATGATGCGTTTAATTAAAAGATATCCTAACTGACATTCATCTTGCATTGTGGGGTTATTTTTTGACCTTTAGTTCTATTTTAATATTTATACCCAATTTTTTGCTGTTTTTCATTGTACAGATTTTGCAAAAATTTAAATTCTAAGCAGAGAAAAGAAGGAAGATCGTTTATTGTAATGAAATTAAAAGCTCGCACCCAACTTTCATGTTGAGAGTTCACATAAGAGAAAATAAATAAATAAATAAATAAAAAATTCTGTAAAACCTGTAATATAAAGTTTAATTAATTTACTAATTAAATGCTCACTAAAAGTTATAATTAACTGAGAGCCTTAGAAATTTAAAACCACAGTTCAATTACCCATAAAATTTAATATTTGCCTATTTTGCTAAGGAAAGGTTTAGTCAGGCAGAGTATCATGTTTAGGAATCCGGGCAGTTTGTTAGTCCGAACTACTCATGGTTTGTTTTTGTTGTTATCTGCTAATTCAAAAAAGCTGTGAGGACGATTATTACAGAGAACATAAGAGGTCATACATACTAATTTTGATCAACAAAGTGATTGTTATTGTCTTCGTTAGCAGAACTGAAAAGGTTTAAGCATCGCCAGAAATATAAAAATAAGAAAGTATAACAGGTGGTTGCGTTTCAACGAAACCTCCCCATTTGCTTGTCAAACGAAAGTGTTAGACGCCGGGCATGAAAATGTACATTTCACATTCAATGAACGTATTTCTCAAGAACACATCCTTAACGAAGTGATGAACAATCAGACTCAAAAGGAAACCGCCAATTTCCAATTGGTAAAAGCGACTAAGAGAAGGATAGTTACAGTGCTGAAAACAATAACTCTAATTAATATTCCTCAAGGAACTTCGAGACCATTCATTTTCTAACTAAGATGACTATTTTTCACTTGATTCGTTAAAGCTAAGTAGTTATTAATAAGTGCCGATCAGTGTCTGAGTTTTCTTAGGCGGCAAATGGCGGAAAATAATCGGGCTCCACAGCCAAGAAATCGATATGCATTTGCACTAATGATAGTAGAAAAGAGGGAAAAATTACATTGACAAGAGGAAGTTAATTTCCCCTTCTTAGGGAGTCGGAAACTGCTCTGTACTGTCTAATCCATATTTTCGGGCTTCAACTATTCGGAGGATCCCTCTGCGATCCGAAATCACACGGGTCACGTAGTCACGTGATGAGGTGAGCGGGCCGCGGGTTGTAGAGTGGTTGATTGGTTTCGGGAATGGTAGCGTGCCGATAGAAGGAAGTACGACAGTAACAGGAGATTTTGTCGAGGGAAAAGGAGACAGGAAGTTGCAGAAGTGGTACTTGCACCCACCCCAGGGAATCAATGAAAAATGGATATTAATGATTTTAAAGGAAAACCTTACAAAATATTGAGGAAATACACAGCAGGGATCTTCAAGTTTCCAAAAAAAAAAAATATATTAAAATATAAACAGCTTTACTTTCTGTAAAAAAATGTCAACCTATATTCTTTTCACAAATGAAATTTTTTTATCGAAATTTCAGATGCTACGACTAGCAAAAACATAATAAATTCTGAGCTGTGCTACATAATATAACTGACTAAAAGAAATTAAAAAAGACTTTTGTCTTTATATTTTTAATGTGAAATTAGAATTATGTTTAAAATGTGAAATTAATTATTTTTTAAATTAATTTTGTACGCTAAGTTGAAATGTAAGAAAACTACTTGCTGATATTAATCTTGTTGGATATATTTTCGTATTGTTTATTAAACGATATTTTTTATGTGGTCGATACCATATTTAATTACGTTAAGTGCTTTAAAATTGTAATAATGAATATTTGTCAATGTAACATGCGTCATAAAGTACAAAATAAAGAAAAAGAAATAGATAATTCTGATTCTCACAAACAGCAAAATCAACTTTTAAACATTCAAGCGAATATTGGAAATTACAAGTTTATAAAAAAATTGCATAACTATGCCATGTATTGCGCATTTCTCGCTTTCGCTCAAGAAATGTTTGAATATTTTAACAATGATAGAAACAGTAAAAAAAATCAACGAATGTTGTTCTGATTTACACGTTTCTTCATTGATTTTTTTTCCAGTTGAAGGAACCGTTAAGTTTTTTTACACATATACTTCACTATTTTCAGAATTTGATAATTCAGAAGTACATTAAAAGAAATATCCAGAACATAATTTCTAATAGATCTCCTTCGGTAACACCAGTCTGAGAAAGATTTCTGAGACCTCAACAGAAGATTCCGAATGGAATCGTAAAGGATATTTTATTTTTCTTGAATCATGGGGAATTCCCATCGTGCTTTTCCCAGTTTGAAGAACATTCGTCTGACTGATGTGACTCTGGTGCTGGGGGAACCACTAGGCTCCACTACCATTAACTGCACCGTATCGGGCAAGTTCCAGAGGTGAATGGTATAGAGACCTTTAAAATGGCAGCAATTCTCAACGGCCCAGAATGTCATTTAAAGATCTGTTAGCTTTTACGATGGAAAATGTGCTGTTACTTTTTCCATAACATCCAAGTCCCATAGGTATGCTTTTGGAAACCCATAGAGTCATATATGCTACATAAAACCTTACTCGACTATCCTCTTGTTTAATTTGCAGTTAAACTCACGTGTTTAATTTCGTTTCATGTTAGTATATCCATTTTTAATCTCGTATATTTATCATTTATGGAGGAAAGTTACGGTATAGACTCTGAAATTCTGTTTTCATGCTTTTTTCCCTTTTCTTTACTTTATTATATATATATATATATATTTTTCGATGTTGATAATATACTTCATGCACTTACGATGAAAAGAGGTTACGGCGTAGACTAAACACAGAAAAATATTTCTAAGTTGGAAGGTACTACTTCCATTTACTTGATTTTTATCAATGAAACTAATTTATTAATAACTAAAGTAGATAAGGAAACTTCAAGTACAAAATGGAGTAAGATTTCCAACGCTATATGAAACAGGAAACTGTCTTGTGTTATTGGTTTAAAATTTTATCCCATAAATCATTAAATGATGTCCGAAAGAGCATTTTATTTCTACTCATTTTTACTTGGAGTTTCGTTGAGATGAAGCGTCTAGACGGTTTTGATTTCCAAGTAATGATGTTAGTCTTTGAAAGAAAACGGAAAGTTTTCAGAAAGAAAATGATATTCTTTGGATAGTAGTATTTTAGAACGTATCAGTATCACATAATCAGTATTAATCTACGAAAAAAAATTTATCTTTTCTTTGATACAGATGTAATGACGTAATACGTCTAGACTCAATTGAAATTGAAAAAAAAGCAATTTTCCAGATGATCACCGTCATATTTGAATAAAGTCCTCCAGCAAAACTTAAAAGTATTATTTGAGACATATATTTTTCGATTTTGCTTAGATAGTGAAAGACAATTTTTCACTAGAATTGTTCAGAGTAGTTAAATTTATCTTGCAAACTATTTAATGCTGTTATGACAACAAATACACCTTTTGAATGCAGTAAAATTCTTTCAGAAAAATACTAAAAGTTCAACATATGGAAAGAATACGATGACTTTTGTTCATGGGGAAAATTAATTTTAATTACTGTAGAGATTTCACAGAACAGGGTTGGAAATAGTTCTTCATTACTTAAATTGTGATAATTTAAAAATTCATAATCGAAAAGTTTTAGATTATAAAGTAAAGAGAAATACGAATGACTTGCTTTTGATTTCATGTGTTTCTAAACAGAATTTCGGAAAGCTTAGGAAAACAAATAAATAAACTGCGTGATAAACAGTGCATCAATATTTATATGATTTTTCTTTATTGAACTTCTGAGGTTTTAGTTATTAAAATGGATAAACAAAAGAAATATACGTTCAGAAAACTATGAATGTTATATAGTAATGTTAATAACTAGTTTGTGAAACTTTGCTAAGTAAAATAATGAATGTTATGAAATTATTATATGTTGTAACAGTACTCATAAAAGAAAAACTCACTATTTCTTAAAACTTTTCTGAAGCTTTAGTTGAATGTTTTTCATCTAGAAGCTTTCTCTTTTGCATTGGAAAAAGGGTTAATTGTAACCCCGAAACACGTGTCTGCAATTTTTGCAAATTTTGTGCTTAATTTTGCGTTCATTTTTACTTTGTATCACAAAGTTCATTATATTCTAAGCTATCAACAAAAGGTTACTGAACAACATAATGATTTAAAGAAATTATATTATGAATATCATTAGAAGCTAAAAAAATTTACTTGATAGTTTGTATAGCTTCACTGATTAATATTATAATTAATGATAAAAGATTGCTTGGAATATCTATAATAATATTCATAACAATTTCCTCACTAGTTTGTAAATTTTACTGAATAACATAATGAATGTATGAAATTGTTATGAATGCTGTGCATTAAAAATCATAATAATTCACTAGATAGTTTATAACACTTTTAATGATTGAGAAAATTATTTTATGAAACTAGGAGTTTTTTATAATAGTATTATTAGTAATTTTTATTCACTAGTTTGTATTACTTAAATAATTAAGATTATTTATTTTCTCATTACACCAAAGCTCAAAACACAATTTTCACTCTAATACAATTGCATGGCACTGTACCAGATTTTTCTTATGGGTCTATATCGTCAAGAGTCCGCTGATTTATTTCATTAAAAAATGTCCGCCGTTGTGTTGCTCTTATCTCTTTTTCTCATCGTATTCTCTTACACACCACGCAAAAAGAAATGCAAATCGTAAAGGAGAATATTAAAACATTGGTTTGTAAAAGCATGAAAACAATGTTACAGAGACTTTTCCCTTTTTTTTCCTTTTTAAACCACAAGAAGTACTTTTAGTATCTGGAACAAATCCAAATGGTAGTTGCAGCATTGCAAGACAAGTTATTAACTCCAAAAAAAGAGATGTTTTGCTCAATTGCATTCTCTTAGCTTTTAGTTTAAGGAAAGTTAAGGAAACTTGTATTATGCGCATCATATCACTTTTTAAATTAAAAACATGCTCATAGCAGAGATGAAGTTTCATTAAATGATGCATAATTTCATTTTAACTAGAATAAATTAATGTCAGATTTAGCATTTATTAATGATTTTCTGCATAAATTTTCAATAAATATATTTGCCTACACACTATATATACACATGCACAGTAGCTTGCTCTTATTAGGTCCGTTTTTCGTATTCAGGGATTATTTTTGTATAAGATGTATAATATTTCTAATCAGAGTTTAATTTCTGACAAAAAGTGTGTGTGTGGGGAGGGGGGGGGGGAGGGGGAGCTTATAACCTTCTGAACTTTGTTTCATACGTCGACAGGTTGAATTTCAAAGGATACGAAAACATTCAGGAAAATTAAAACTAAAGAAAAAAAAATAAACGTTTTTTAAAAGAAGGAGCAGGATCTGAAGTGAAAATTTAGACCTGTTTCTGATTAAACGTCAATCATAAATTTTCCCCTAGAAGAATAGTCTTCCTCTCGTTTAGACAAGGCTTTTTTTAAGCTAGAAATGGGCCAATTTCTATTTTTCTCTTTTTGAATCTCTAAAATTCTAGGTCAACTTGTATTTTCAAGGGCAACTTTTCTTGGACAATTTGTACTTTCGTATCCGTTTTTAAGAACAATTAGTAAATATCTTCACAAATTATTCGAAGTGATATTTTTCATTTATTTAAAAAAAATAGGATAATTTTTATCATTATTGCAATCCTAACCAAATTCGAATAAAGATCTAATAGAAAAAAGCTAATGAAGTTTTTCCTTCTTGATTGCAATTCAGCTAACATACGAAACTCATATTTTTGTTTGAGAAAAGATACGGAGCTGGTTTTAAACACAAGTAAACTGTAAGAATAGTTTCTTGCGTTCGAGTTAAAAAAACTACATTTAGAACATCGGTTGTGAATTGCGGTTTACAAACTATTAAATATGTTTAAAATTTTGCATATATTTGCACGTGTGTAACTTCACAAATACGTCGTATAACAGCTCCATAGCAACACAAAAATTTCTTAATGCTGTTTTTCAGAAATACAAGTAACCAATGCATTAAAATATTATTTCATTTTAAGGTTTTACTAATATATCGAAAATTTATTCGAAAACGACTTTTGGTATGAGTAATGTAAGGATGACTTGCCACTGATTTTGCTATTGAAGAACACGAATAAAAGAAACAAGTCCTCAAAGAATAACAGCAAATAACCCTTTCTAGAGTGCAGTAGATTCACGTCACTAGAGTGAAAAGGCTCAACAGTCAACATAACAACATCGACTGTATTGTTGAGTGTTGTACTGTATGAGCAATCTGGTAAAAATGTTTGCAGCGGGATTTTAATTAAGTTTCTTTTGAATATATTTTTCTCACTGGAAACTAACCCAATTTATTTTGGTGTGCTGATTTTCAAAGTAAAATTGTGTCCTTTATGTGGCAGTAACCTTCCTACAGTATGTTCACTCATGAAGAGGTTCCATTGTGAAGTAGCTCTTGAAATTCTTTAACGTTTTGCATTTCATGTACATCAGCGGTTCCCAAACTGTGGTACGCGAAGCCTCTCTAGGTGGTACGCGTGCAGACAAAAAATATATCTATAATCTATTGATCTTGTATGGTATATAATAAAGTTATATAGCAGTGGTACGCGAAATGGTTCAGAAGAAAAATGGTGGTACGATAAAAAAAAAGAGATTGGGAACCGCTGATGTACATTATATATTGATATCATCGTGTCTTATAAAAAGGTATCAAAAATAATTTATACTAAGTTATTAATAATATTCTCTCATTCATAATAATTTAACTTTTTGTGTTGAAAAGTAAGGAATCTTTATGAACGGCACCACTATCCAGAATTTTTATCCTTTTGCAAGATTACTTATCAGCTATTACTATTGTTACCAAGCTATTACTACCATTACATACTGAAGGATTAATTTTGAAAACCTTAGAGAAAGTCCAACAGATTCTCTTAATTGAAATCAAATAAAATCTTCCGTAAAAATAATAAGAAAAAAAGAAAACACTTAAATGGATTTGTACCTCTACAGCACCGGTAGTCAGTTTTTTAACGGTTAACATTTTCCTATAATTGAGTCCCGCACTAATTGTCGGATACAATAAGATTAAAAGACAATAAAAGAGAAGAACATAGAAAGAGATATTATGGGGGGAAAAAAGTCCCTCAAGAACTAAGAAAACAAGTTTGAAAATAATTCATTGTTCCCTGGTTGCCAAATAAAGCGTATTCCTCGACAGGCTTTGACGCATCTTCGCTGTCATAAGCTATAATAACACATCCAGGGGGAGGTGCGAGATGAAGTGTTTTCCGGGGAATTTAATCAATTGTCTACGATTAGCGTTGTAACCTGGGGCGCTTCTGCCTCATACCGTTAGTCCCCAGTGTTTAGTTTCCATCTTGGAAAGTGGTGTTGTCTTTGCTACTTTCTTTGGAATCGCTTAGAACCGTCGATGCCCTAAAGGATCTCATTTCGCGGGGAGGATTGCGAGATTTTTCTATTTTTTTCGATCACCTATTGATTTTGTAGGAAAATGCATTTCCGATGGATTGAAGCCAATATGTGACCGACGTCGGAACTAAATGCTTTACTACATGGAGCGCTAAAAAAGAAACAAATTGTTTTAGTCATGTAAGGGAGAGGTAGCTTGTAGCCAAGAGTTTGTTTACAAGACGCCCTCTGAATGACGGGAGTCAAACCAACTGGTCATTCGATGATAAATTGGCTCAATAATTTGCTCATACGAGGCCAGACTCCCAGATATGTTACTTTGACTGAGCAATGAAAAAAACAGATTGGGGAACAAAAAGATGTAATCAGAACCTGATTCAGTAACCTGAATTAGAAAAATAAACTGCTGAGCATAATTATATTAAAAACGTATTTTTGAGTTTTTAAGAATAATAATTTGATATTATGAATTTGGTGTACCTTTCCAGCAAGTTATACAATTAATTACTTATACTGTTTATGAAAAACATACGGTAATAATATGCGCAATTTCGAATAATTTAACTACTATTCGAAAGCCAATAAAATTCAGTTTCACCTAATGTAGCAGTAAAACAACTCAGAATAGAGGCATAAATATATTACCATACGTATTTCTTTCTCTCTCTCCTCTCTCTCTATATCTATTCAGGTGCAAGCCTTTAATGAATAAACATTAAATGGTGACCTGTTACTGTTTGACCAGTAAAAGCCTGACCAGTTACTTTTTGACCCTTAAAAGCCTGCCCAGTTACTGTTCAATAATTCTTTCAACGCTCTGCTGCTAACTCATATATTTATGTTCTGAACACTTACTGAACTTTTTCTAACGCACTCGATTATAAAAATCTTTAGAAATTATAGATAAAGAACTAAATAAAATAATTATCTAAAATTACAATTAGTTAAATGGTCAGTAAGAATATGAACTCTAATTGAGATTGCAACAGTTTGTACGCCATTTGTGCTTAGTACTCGCTAATTTCTCCATGAAATTAATATTCCCTACTTTATAACCTATATAATACTGTCTTCAGGGATTATACCTGTACAAAATTAAATACAGCGCTATTTCCAGCTGATGGTGAGTTTTTTCATTTTTATTTTTGCTGAAATTCAAATACCGTGACCTGTAGTAAAGTATTAAACAGTATGAAAACGTTTAGCACTCTTTTTTGTTTCAACGGCCATGTTTAAGTATAACTTTCAGTATAAAGGCCCTGTATTACGATAACATTAACTCATAAAGTAAGTACATAAGTTATCTTATGTACATAACAATCAGCAGGAAACTGGCTTTGTACTTTAAGTATATTTTAATATATATTTTAATAAGGGAAACTAAGTGGGTTTATGCTTCAGAAACATTTGCAGTAATAAAATATTTCTGCAGTTATTAAATAATGTTTGAAAACTATTTCATTTCAAATAAACCATACGGTTCCGGTCATCACTTTATTTGCCCAGATTTTCCACGATAAAGTATTAAAGTATCAAATAGCAAGTATACGGTTTGCAGCACGTGTACAATAAATTGAATAAACCTTCATCAGAACAGCTCACTGGAGACGTGACCTGGACAATGCAAAAATACTTTCAAAAAGTAGAAAAGTTAATTTGAGACAGACCGGGAAAAAAGTAGTTTAAACAAAACGTGTGCTCTTTACACACTGTGAGAGAAAAGAATTATGAGAAATTTTACAATTTGAAAGGCAAACATGTTGGAGGTAATTTTTTCGGAAAAAAGACATCTCTTAGAAAACTCTTTTTTTTTTCTTTCGTTAGGTTCTCTTAGATTCATTCTACAGAAAAAAGCTCATCCAAGAAAATAGAAGAGAAAGAACTTAAGATACACGTGTAAAAGAAATGGATGAAGAGAAAAAAGAATGTTTCTTCTCATCTTCCTCATCGGAACTACCCTGCAATCCAATTGCGTCCCTCCCTTTCGGAAAGGATAATCTGTAGGTAAAAATATTAGTAATGGGATTACAAAGTACATTAACGATGAAAGACTCATGTCTTGTGTGACATTTAATCTAGTCCAATCTGACATGGGCGCAGAAGAAAAGTATTCAAACAGAAGAGTAGTCCGATTTTTAAAGAAAATATTTTTTCCCTCTAATAACAGAATAGCATATCACATTTTTACAATATGTACGAATATTATCTTTGTTGCCAATTTCGTTCCGGTAAGAATGTAGTTGCGAATTAAAAACGTTTAGAACAGTAAAAGATAAACAGGTACAGTTATAGGGAGTTCAATATTTTATGTACTAAAATAACCTGTTTTAGAATTAAGAAAAAATATAGATTAAAACGAAAAAACTTTAACACACTGGTTTTGTAAAATTTCTTTCGTTTGAAATAAAAGTTTCCATAACTTCTTGAAAACTCGAAATATATTTGACACTCTTAGAAAAATCAAAACATAATAAATTAAAACAAATAAATGAGAAGTTAATAATATGCTTCTAAAAGAGTTCTTTCTATTAGGAGATGAGAAATCTTATTAACGATTTCCATTAAAATCAAAGAAAAATAATATGCGTACGAAAACATGTCGACTCCGTTTAAAACGCTTTTACAAGGGACTGGAGAACATGCTACGTCATAACCGAAGTACGTTATAAAAATAATGAATAAAATTTAGTGCATAACGTGCAAGAAAAAAATACATAATAGCACACGCAATGACGGATATTTTAAATAGAAACTTATTGAATTTCTCAAAGTAAAATATGAAAAAAAATATCTTACTGTACTTGCATGTATTAGTTAGACGATCGGATATTTTTCATTGTTTTCTTTGAATCACACAGTAAATAATACATTTTCAATATAAATAATGAAGCTTTAAAGAGTCTGAATAGTCAGTAGGGAATTCAACGAACCGTGATACAGTTTTTATACCACCCAATGCCTCAGATACATTTGGAACGTCCTCTTCAATGTCATCATCACCATTATTACTTTCACTTTGTAATATCCTATGTTTATAACCGGAGTCTGCTGCAATAACATGAAGCATATATTTCTAATTTACAAGTTTGTTCATTCGAAAAGTTAAAAAGAAGACAATTAGTAATATTTTCTGAACCAAATGCTAAAATCTGCTATTTCTGAAGCAAGGATTTGAAACAATATTTTACGTATTTATTGATTAATACTTTAACCCAATATAAATGGAAGCTTACTTCAACTCTACATCATCTAGAAAGATCAAATGCAATAGAAAATTCCGGAATTTTAACTTACAGTATTTTGACAAGTCGCTTATAATATTTGAGTCTAACCCATGCTCCGAGAGATGATGCAAAAGGTCAAAATTTATTTAAAAAATATGTATTTATTACTATGTTTACAAAATACTTTTTTCGCCTTCACACTGTCAGTATTATAACTGTCAGTTCGGCGGATAATTTAAATGACACTAAATATGCATTGTATTAATATAAATGCATCTCCAACTGTTATTCCTTAGTAATATTCAGTGTAATTTCCTCACAGCTGATGAAAGCACACACAGTTCTTTCAAAATAATTCCATTGCCTTTACAATCATTATTTCAGTACCACTGGGACATGTGCCCCACTAAAACATGTCTTCGGCACACTAATCATCCCCTCCTCTTCCCTTAGGTGATTAATTTTGCACATTTTCAGCATATTATCGATATTTGTATAGCAGTTGACCCATTACAGTACTGATTTTTCCCACGCAGAAAAGAATACGGGTACTGAAAGATTTATTTGTCCGTGCTAAGCACATAAGTGGTTAAAGTTATACATCATCATTTAATTGATTCAGATTTTAATTTTTCAGTACTTTCTATTACCGTATTTATGCGAATCTAATGCGCATCCCCATTTTAAAACTTTAAATAATAAAAAAATTGTTTGTCGGCGAATAAATTTGGTTGACGTCATCGGCGAACTGCTGACCAGTTTTGCACTCGAATCTAATGCGCACCCCAATTTTGAATACAGTCGAACCTCGTTAATTCAAACACCCTTAAAACGAATTACTGCTAAGACGAACTACATTTGCTATCCCCTTCCTAATGTATTAACAAATAACGCTAATTTCTTCGTTTAAGACGAACACGCCTAATTTGAACTATCGGATAAATCGAACCCTTATTTGTGGTCCCTACCCGTTCGAACTTCGATTCAATACGAAACAAACGTTAGTCATTTTTTACTTTACCAAACAGCGAAAAAAAAATAATTCATCAGAATGTCTAAACAATTTAGATGCCAATGAAAACTTCTGGAGCAATTGTTCAGAAAAGAGTAGGAAACAATGTTATAGCTGAGTATTTTAAAAAACAAAACGGAATTTTTGACACGATAATTTTGAAATATTTTCTCTTGGTATGTAATTTTAGTTAATAAACGTTTAAAGTTATTCAATTTTTACTTTTAAAACTTTTTATTTGAGAAGCAAAAATTGCTTTTTTTTCTTATGACAAATTCAAAATTTATAGCATTGATTTATATGTGCATTAGGGACGTAAATCGAGCATTGTGTACTGGAAAATAGCGTGAAATTCCTCTTTTTCTATCTACAAAAAGGATTTCATTGTTTTTCGGCTAAGACGAACTACGGTTAAGATGAATTTATTTTAAAAGACCCTTCGGGTTCGTTTTAACGAGGTTCGACTGTACTACATTTGGTAAAAAACGATGCGCATTAGATTCGCATAAATACGGTAGTATATTATATATTAACATAGAACGTTGTAGTTAGGTAAAATAATTTTCAAAGAATTGCCTGTTCACAATAGTTTTATTTTGCTAAAAAGGGCAGATGCGATTCTTTTTTTGCTTAGTGCTGCGTTATACTGAGATAATAAGCTCATATGTACATAATAACTTCGAGAAATTTTCTTTAAATTGAGATAACTCTTATTTAGAAAGCACCGAGCTCATTAATATGTATTAAATCCATTTATTCTTGGGAAGCTTCTTAATTTACTTAAAACTACATTGGAAACAATTTATTATAATTTTGAGCGATATTTTCTTTAAATTTATATAATTAGCTGGGAAGTGCCGAACTTGGCAATATTCATTTAATTCTGTAATTGTTGGGAAGCTTTTTAATTCACTTAAAACCACATTAGAAACAATTTATTGCAATTATAAGATTTTTTTTTTAGAGATAATCCTTAACTGGAAAACTCTGAACTGAGCAATATTCATTCTTTTACTCTCGGGAAACATTTTAATTCACTTAAATTCACATTAGAAACAATAAGCTTCACTAAAGAAATAAATATTTGTAAATGTTCGATTAGTTTCCGAAGCATGAAACACAAATCAGCATTTGCTTGGAAGAAATCTCAAGATTTGTATTGACGTCGAATGTGGTTTGTCCCCAGTTCCTTCCGAAAGACAGGCTTCTCACGTCCTTAGTCTGACAGGCTTGTCTTTGACATTTACTGGAGCAAGAAACGGGCGACTGAGGTTGCGTTGGTTGTTAAGAAGCAATCCAATTAATATCGATCGGCGATGTAAGACGAGCTGGTTTCATCCCAATCAATTCCTGATCTTCTAATGTGCGGTTGTTAATTAACATGTCTTTCTGTGATTGAATAATGTGATTTTGTTGTTTCCGGACATAGAGATTAGCTAGCTTGTATAATTTTGGGGATCTGATTTTAGAAAAGCGTTGGTTGGTTTAATTTAAGCTCCTGCATTTGGACATTTTCTGACAACTTAAATATTTTTAATTAAAACTTACTTTTAATGGTTAATCCAATAAAAGTGGAGATCATTTAGGAAAATACTGTGCGAACTATGTTATTTTGATGTAATTGTTTGTTTATTATAATTATCAAATTTTGTACCTTTTTTAGAAATCCAGTGCTAATTAAATCCAGTAATTTATCCGATGGTTTATCTGCATTAATAAAAAATTATTTAAGACAACAACTTTTCAGTATGCCATTTTATTATATACTCATAATCACAAAACCTGTATTATATATTTATTTAAATCTCTTTTGTTTTATTTTGTATTGCTCTGCAACAACAAAAATATTGACTAAGCGGCTTAAATAGAAACTGCTTTGAATGGTAATCTATATAAGACAGCATACACCAAAGGAAGGTCTTACATTTTTTGATCCGTCGTAATACTTTATTGCAACAACCCAGTTTATTTTTCGGATCACTATTTAGTGAAACACTAATTGGACTCGGAATTTTTAAAATACTACAATACTAATAGCGTCCGTAAAGTACTTTCTAGTTTATATGGATTACTTACTTATAAATCGACGTAGACAAATGGCTTTATTACATAGACTGAAAGCCCGTTTTTGATTATTTGGGGGTAATATTCGTATTCCCATGGCTTCGTAAGAATAAAAAAGTATATATACAGAGGAACCCAAAAAAGTGTAATTGTTCATTAGGGTAGATAATAATTGATGCAAGGTTTCTAGGTTCAAGAAAATTTTCGTTTAACACGTTCACGCTGGTTCCTCGTTGATTGATGGCGCATGTTATTCCACACAAACACCCTATGCGAGTATTTTAATGTATTAACCTTTTTATTTTGAAAGTAGTGTAAGCCTTTTTTTTCTGTTTATTTATTTATTATATTTTTAATTTTGCAACTTCATGGCGATCTTTTTGGTTGGATTTTTTCACCGTCTAACGGTACATTCTTGAGTGACCCGCCGATAGTACGAGCCGTCCGATGGGAGAATCAAGCGTAAGCCACTGGTGGTACACTCCGGCGTGAACGTGTTAATGTTGCTAGTTGTCAAAATGAGTAGAGGAGTTGGTCTATAGTGTTGTTAGACAACGGTAAGGTATTGGAGTATTTAAAGGAAACTATAGCTGGAAGAATTATGATTAAGAAGGTAATCATAAAATTTCATGAAAATCCATGTTGTTATTTTACAAATCCTGCTCGAGAATTTTCCTCTAATGATTTTTATATAAATATTTTCAGATGTTTAATGTTTGCTCCTGATAATTTTCTGGTATCAAAGTGCAATGTAGAGATTTAAGGTCACACAACTCCTAAAAAACTTGCAATACCAAAACACCGCACTGAAAAATGAAGCATTTGTATATTCATTTCAATTCTTTTTACACAACATTCATTGAATTTCATAGAATAACATCATTTCATAGAGCTTATATCTTTGGCAATATTTTCCACTTTCGAAGAAAACTTTAGTTGAAAAGCGAAAAAAAACTTCACCAAAATCAACAAGTACAAAATACTGTTTCAGAAATTTGTTTTACAATGTTAAGATAAGTTCAATTTCTTATGTAATTTGACAAATGTACTGTTGATGATTGAATTAAAAGGGTTTTCGAAGTTTCCACACTTTTCTGACACTTAAAAGTAGAACTGTGAACAATGAAGAAAACTAGATGCAAACTCTTTTCTCCCCTTAAGCTGGATAAGAGCAGAATGTTTACCGATGCACTTAAGGTCTTATCATATGTCTGAAACTAAGTGCTTGTCCAACTTCCGAGAAAAAGAGAGATGACATCTTTACGCGAAGCATATCTGCGACAGCCATCTTATTCCTTTGTTCGCGAGTTTAAGTTGTTAATAGTTTTTAAGAATAAAATACTTGTTCAAACACAGCAAAAAGGTAAATAAGTAAAAGTTTCTCTCCAATGGAAAAATAAAAATTGTGGAAATTTGAATGTTACACTTTTTTCTTAACAAGCTCGAGAACGAGAACTTCATTAAAAATTGCTTAAAAAATTGTTTTCAGGTGTTTTGGAGGTTTAGAATGTTTTTAAAAAATATGAAAGAAAAAAAGTATCTTAAATTTGTCTCAGTGCAGTAAACATTATTCAAAGCGAAATGAATAAGAACCAAAAACTGAAGAATAAGAACCATAAGTTTTTTTTTTCAGTTCACACTAAGTTTCAAAAATGTTTTACAATATATATAAATTTACTTCCTTTATAGGTACATTCCCGCCGTGTTCAAAAACAAGCTTGGATGGTAAATAAAATCTGTGGTTAATTTTTTTTATCTGAATTTAATGTTCTTCCAGATCTTGTCCGCATGGCATAAAATCAATAAGCTTTTAAAACGTCGTAAACTACAGCATGCATAACGTAAAGTGACTGATAAAAAAATGTTTACTTCCCAGACATAAAAAAAGAAGACTTCAGGACCTCTGAAGAAAATTTATACACATTCCTTAAGATAATACAATATCTGCTATTTTTTCTTCATTTCATTGTGTAGATACTTCTCAGATTTTTATAATCTTAAACTTTTATAACAATAAGTAGATTTTTTTAGAGATTAAAAACAACTTTATCGTTTCTATTTTTATCTGAAGATACTTTAAAGGCAGCAAAATCTATTTTGTCTTCCTTCACTTCAATCTTTTTTTCCCCCAAGATGTTTCTAATAGCATTAAATTTGACAATTTGACAACAATATCACTAGCTATTTTGCAGTTAAAACTGCAAATTCCTGTCCTCTGCTTTTATCAGCGAATATTTTTCAGAGTTATTCCTCTCAGTAATTTATTTTAATCTATATATAAAAAAAGATTATAATTATTTTGTAAAAGTAATTTGACGCTGTGTAAATTGAACCCTAATAACTTAGAGATTTTTTTAAACTCGTATTTATTGTCCAGCACGTTTTGAAACTTACCTATGCAGTCCAAATTTTTACGTTGTTTTATTTATTTTATATCCTTATTTTGCTGAATTAGCTAAGACTCTATAACTCTGTTTATAAATCACTCTTTATATGCCATCATAATTATTTAAAATTCGTTAAATCCTAAGAATAGGAACACAGTTTCCGTTTGGGGTTCGTCATTTTTTAGGAGATCACGCCATTAAAACAAATTTTTACTAAAGGAGCTCATTTCTGAAAAACGCAAAGTGACATGGAAACAATAGTCACCATACACGATGTCAAACTCAGATAATTCAGGGAAGCAAATTCGTTTTATTTATTAGATTCTAAAATTGTCTTCGTATTTTATTTTTTTAGAATTGAAAGTTATTATTCTTCACGTGTTTTGAAAAAGCACCTTTAATTTTAATAACTTTCTGCTAGGGTAAAAGAATTTATTTATTTAGTATTTTTTTATTTGTTTCTTTTTTCCTATCATAACAGCTGTTTGATTTGGTAAGCTAAAGAGTGAAAAATAATTTTAAAAAAAATAGTTGAAACTTTTCTATATTTTCTAAGTAAATCTCTAAGCATAACCGTTTAGAGATCATTTTTTTTTTCGCAGAAGTTTAATATTTTTTAGAAAATGCTTTTATAACCTTAATTTTTCCAATTGATAACTTCAAACATTCTGTGAAAAAAATTTATTCGTACAACATTTATCAGCTATATATCGATCTTTTTATCTACTGATGTGCTTTATAGGTAACAGTTATAATCAATTAATCTTCCCCTCAGAACTAATACCTTGTTCAAAGCTCCCTTATTTATTTTTCATGAGATATAAAACAAGATATCCTCAAAAACAACAGTCAATTTGATGGCATTACGTTGAACACAATTATCCTGTCGAAATCTGTCAGCTGGTTTATCAATTAATGTAGGAGTATGGACGGATATAATGAAGCCAACTAACTACCCACTGATTGACAAGACCACCGATACCTTTTCTCAACGTTTTCAATTTAATTTGTCAATTTTAGACGCAATCCAATTTATTTGATGTGATTTTTATTGTTTTTATATAGCTAAAAGGAAATGAGAGCTATTTCTGTTTAAAGAAACCGTCTGCGAACGCGCTCTTGCACATGGGTAGGGCCTGCTTTGATTTTTACTAAAATAGGGATGAGAGGAGAAATACAGATGAGGCACATTTTTTTGCTCTTTTTAAGCTAGTTATGTGGAAAAAAAAAACAAATTTTGAATCGAACGGGAAGATTGAAATCGGAAAAGATAAACGGCTGTGTGCTTAACCCTTTAAAGGGCCATTTTTAGTATCGGTATGTTAAAATATTGTTCAGATTTTGTTTTGTTTCAAAAAAAAAAAAAAAATCATATAGGACAGTAAATAAGATTAGCATGATTTTTTCCACCCCCCTTTGAGTGGGGATAGTTATAATATTTGAATATTGATGCATGTGGTGGTAATTATATTTCCCAGAGTCTTTGCAATCAGAAAGGGTAAAATAGCTTACTATAAACATCTATAATTTGATGAATTTGACGGGAAGCATACTTCCCACTGCCTTAGAAAGGGTTAAAATAAAACTTATGACTGGCCGCCTCATCATATCACCCCTTTCAGGAGGCGAATGATATGCGCGAGTATCATAAACGAAGAGCATATAAAAAACTGATAATTTTTAAAAAGTACAGAACTTGTTCCAGCTATATCTTCTGCAGAATAGATAAAACCAATTTAGGATCGAAGAACTGTTCAACATTTTAATTCTGTTACAACGTCTTGTGAAGAAACAAAACGGTAATGTTTCGCGTAGCAACAACATCTAAAAAATTAAATTATATTTTGTCGTAGTATCAGCTTGTTCGTTTGAATAACCATGTTAGAAGAAGGGATTACAACAACACCCAAGAAAGCATCGCGTGTCTATTTTCTTTCTGAAACTAAATTTGAAAAATAGCATAGAATTTTCATGTAGAAAGTTTTGAACTGAATTATTTATTACAAGTGCCCGTTTTGAGGACATGACAATATTTTTTTTTCTCTCTTTCTGCTAATGTTTTTTCGCTTCAACAACATTTATTTTTATGACTTATCCGAAAAACTAATAAAAAATATTAATAAAAAATTCAATAGTAACTAGCTTGGTTAACATGCAATCATGTCATTTATCTTTTATTATTAATATATCGAATTGCTTTCGGAAGTGCTTTGAATTCATCTTTTTAGGAAATGTTGAAGGAAATCGGTAAGTACTTAAGGTGCGTCATATATTTTCAATGCGATGACATTGCATCGTAATTGTTAGTAAGGGATTTAGTTAAAGATCCGTGTTTAAGATTGGTGTTGTGCTTTTTATTTCGATTTTCTTGGGTGCAAGTTCAGCCTTACTGTTTCGTATCAAGATTTTGGTTAATTTTTAAAGATCAATATTTAGATTTATAACTCAACCTACTACACTCAAGAAAGCGCAGTTGTTTACATCATGTGTGAACATCTTGCTCGTTAAGAAAAATATAAAAAATGTACATGAACAAATGCAAAGCAATTAACAAATGTGATTAAGAATAATTAATTAATTACTTTTACTTCTTATATAGAGAAAATCTTTTGAGTTCTCTTATTGTCCATATGGTCATTGACATTTTTAAAAAATTGCATAATTGTCAACTTCGTTTTCACTGCTTTTGATGAAAACTTTTCAAACAGAATATATTATTTCTTTAAGTATTTTATGAAATTCTTATATTAATGTCTATTTAATGGAAACTTTTCTTGTGTTCTATCAATTATTACCTTTCTCATTTATTGCAATTACTGAGGCATCTTATTGCAATGTTGAGGTCCTAAATATAAAAGTTTTAACTGCAACTACAGGCATGTCGATTCATTATCTGTACAATAAAACAACTGAAGCATTGTTAATTGCTTTTGAGGCAGAGTGTTTTTTTTTAATTGTAAAATTTGTGGGCTATAGTGTTTCATTAATAACTTTAATCGTGCGTCTGAAGTTCAACAATTTTACCCCAATATTGCAGATAATTTTATGTTGCCATATAATCGAAAAGGAAAACAATAAGAAGACTCTTTACCGTTTCCATGTGTAAATATGGAAAAATTCAACCGATTAATATTCTGTTGACAACAGCAACAAAAAATAATAATAATAATAATCCGAACTAGGTTATTATTCTGAATTATAGGATCAAACTGTTTTGGTAATACGTATTTTTACGTTGGCAGCACGTTAATCACTGAAATTTACATGTTAGTTAAGTTTGGTTGACGGAAAAAATAACTCTTCGTATTTGATTTTGTTCCATGCATTTTTTTTTCTTTGCTGTGTCAGTCATGTCAAAATGTTTTCTCAAGAAACAATCGTGTGAAATCAGATATGTTATGATGTTAAAACAGAAAGTATGTTATATTCCTAGCGCGTTATAGGCGGCATCGACAGTAATGAATAAAAGTTTAAGTATAATTTAATATTTTAAAGATTTAATTTAATAAAGGTATGCATATTTTGGGCTTCAAATTTGTTCATTTAACCCATTTTCAGTAAAACAAAATTCTTCTTATTACACAAAAAAGTTGTTGGTTAAAAAACAAAAAATTGTGTTCTTTGCCTGCAAAGAATGATACTTATTTTTACTATATTTTTGTGCAGCATACGTAAATAAGCACCATCCTTCGTAGCCAATAAATTGGCACCATTCTTTTGGTGCAACATACCAAGAATTTTTCTGCAGTGTACCTCTCTCCACAACTTATTATATCGCATAAAAGACTGAATTTGGCAGTTCGGGATCTCACTTAAAAACAGCTACGAGCCTGCCCGTGAATCCAACCCTAACATCATATCCCGCAGGAAAGTGGCATTCGCAGATTGTTTGCTATTGCTCTGGCGTCCTATCTGGTGTCCAACGCTAAGTGGCCGTCCAGCTTCCAAACAACGAGACCAGGAAACAGCTGTGTTGACCTAGTGGATCGTCCTCATGCCGTTGAGGGTCTAAAGAGCTGGACGTCGTACATCAGGTTTGGATTTCATGCTGCTAAGTGACTGGTCGGGTGTGAATATTTCGCCAGATATTTGCAGAAGGGGAAAAAGTGACATCTTTTGCTAACGATGTCAGTCACTTTTTTGTTGTTCCTGTGGGGGAAGGCGGGAATTATTGATTTATACCACGAGAATGGAAATGTTTGGCGAAAGGCTTTAGGTTTGAAACACGATGGGTATGAATCTTATGAATTTTTAGTCACTATAGGGTAAGTGATCTCTCCAGTAAACTCCCGTCACAGGAGGGCGATGAGTGAGTAAATTTAGAAGATATAGTTAGTTTTTGATGTAATAGGTTTAAAATGTTTCAGTTCTGTTACATTTTTGCACACTTGAACACTTTGCAATGTTACAAAAATCGCAATACTTTAAGGTAAACTAGTTGCCCCTAAATTTTCAGGAAATAACAAAATTTCAGAAAAACAGGTAAACGTATAGTAAAGTGCGCAGATTACGTGCTTCGGTTCATGCGCAGTTACATAAAACACAGGTGTAGCCAGGGCCTTATTTAACATTAGGCCCGTGAGGCCCGGGCCTAGGGCCCCCACTTTGAGGGAGCCCTCTAATTTCGGTTATTATTATTATTATTATTTTATTGCAATTTAAATTTTTTTAGAAAAATATATAAAAATATTATCTTTTAAAAACAAACTGTTAGTGTTCTGTTGCTTCACATAAAATTTCTGTTATTAAACTATTTTAAAACCACAAGGAATTTTCCCTTTGGGGGCCCCAAATTTTGGTCTGACAATTTGAAATTTGAAAAACAAAATCGATTTTGCACTTCGGGGGCCCCCAGATTTTATTCAAAAATTTTGTAATTTAAAAACAAAATCATTTTGCACGTTGGGGGCTCCCAAATATTAGTCCAACTCTTTTACATTTGAAAAACAAATTAGTTTTTGCGCTTTGGAGGCCTCCAAATTTTGGTGTGACTGGCAAGTTTTACAAACACATACTGAATGTTATGTTTAAAAAATTTTTGTTGCATGAGGGGCCACAAACAGGAGTTGTGCCCATAGGGATTCAAAAAGTAGATCGGGCCCTGGGTGTAGCGGAAGAATTTCTCGAGAAATTGCTTCAATATTTTCCACAACCTTCAGTAACGAATTCGGTAGGTAAGAAGTAAATTGTGAGGAAATAGTTAATGAGTAAACTAACGTCATCATGGCACAAATCGAAAAAAAGTATGAAGTACACGTGTTTCGCGGTTACAAATAGGGGTTATGTTTATTTTAAGCTTTTTGCACAGTTAGTTTCAAACTATTTGTAAACATAATATTATTTAAAAACTAAACTTTAAAAGAGTGGGATTATTATGTTAAGCATACAAATTTAAAATGTACTTAAATTTCAAACTTAAAACAGAAGAGAGTAACATTTTTTTTTGTTACCAAAAAGAGAGACAGAAGCATTCTCTTGGGAGAGCTTCAGAAATAATTTGAAATTTTCTGATAATAAAAACAAATATGGTCAGTTAAAAGTTTAAAATCTACTTCAAGCTTTTAGCAATACATTCGTGTTTATGCGTAATATTTTGCGTATAATTTCTTCCAAAAATAATAAACACAATTCAACAATTACACAACTGATAAATAATACCGAATTTACTAATATATTCAAGGAATTAAAACTCCACGTTTCAGGCGTAAAAGAGTAAGATTTCAGCACGTAAATCGGTTTGAGAAAATTGAATGTAAAACGCACATATACCAATAAATACTTGTTGTTGCGGTTATTGCAGCAGATGAATTGTTCTGCTTATTATTATTATTAGAGTATTACTAAATCACAAACTGTTTTCAGAGTAATACACATTCTAATAAATAAGTATCCAAGATTCAATCTTCCAGCTATGTATATATGCTTAATGCGAATTACTATGTATCACACGATATCGCTATGTATTTTATACAGGATGGGGCAAAAGTAATGACCCGGTTTTGAAGGGTTATATAAAAAAAACTAATACACTTTGAAACTAAAACTTTTTTTTTATTTTTATCTGTATTTAATACCATTTTTTACATTAAGTTTTGAATACCACTTCAGCAATATGGCGGCCATCAGCAGCAATAAGCTGATGCAGTCTATTTTTCTACGTAGAGAGAATAAACTGCATCTTTCTGTGCATTTCAATATCCTGCGTAATGTTACGGTCCCTAACCCTTTTTTTTGGGGGGGGGGGAGGGTTATTTAAAGGAGACAGTTCCCCAAACTTTAGAAGAGCTGAATTACCGCATTATCGAGAAAATATCCGCTATACCCTTTGAAATGTGCAGAAAAGTTTCTCAAAACTTCAGAAATGGACTGCATCAGTGTATTGGTGCTAAAGGCCGCCCTCTTGCTGAAGTGGTATTCAAAACTTAATGTAAAAAAATGGGATTATATGCAGATCAAAATAAAGCAAGTTTTAAGTCTCAAATTGCATTAATTTTTTTTTTAATAATCCGTCAAAATCAGGTCATTACTTCTTCTTTGTGTGCATTTCAATATCCCGTATAATGTTATGGTCCCTAAGCTTTTCTTTGTGAGGTTATTCGAAAGAGAAAGTTTCTAAACATCACCCGCATACTTTAGAAAAGCTGAAGGACCGAATTATCGAAAAAATATCCGCCATACCCCTGAAATGCTCAGAAAAGTTTCCCAAAACTTCAGAAATGTACTGCATCAGTTTATTGGTGCTGAAGGCAGCCGTATTGTTGAAGTGGTATTCAAAACTTAATGTGAAAAAATGGTATTATATACAGATCAAAATAAGAAAAGTTTTAAGTCTCAAACTGTAGTAGTTTTTTTTTTTATAACCCTTCAAAACCGGGTCATTATTTTTGCCCCACCCTGTATTACATTAAAACGCTTTTTGGAGCAATGCTGTTGATGTTTTAATTATGTTGCTTCCACTTTGCTCGCTTTGTTTAAATTCTCTGAATTTACAAATTGGTAATACACCAGGCTCTACATTAGCATCGAACGGAGACGACGGCAATTTACATAAATTCCCCCATCGATCTGCTGCATGTCTTCCTACTGATAAGTTGATATCATTCCCCTAATCATTGTTGAATCCCATTTGTCGCCTCTCGTGCAACTCCTCAACCGTCGAGATTTCTCTCAGAAACAAGGGTAAATATACCTAGCTGAGGAGCATTTGTTATCGTATACTGTGTAAAACAGGCAGTCATAATGTAATAGTTTGAATTAAATGTATTTTTGTTTAGCAATCACATACAGAACAAAAATGGAAGCAATTCCGACATTAAGCGTGTCGTCGTCGCGACATTCAGCCTGCGAGGCAAATGATAGTTTGTATTACAATTAGGTCAACAAACATTTTCAAATTTACTCTGGATTACGTCTGGTGTAATAGTAACACTGAAGTGCAATCGAGTAACTATTTAGTTGCTGGCATTTCACCAAAATAATGTTATTTTTTTAATTCATTTTTCCCTAGTGGCTTAATGACATCTATTTAAATATATTTACTAATTTTCATACAAGTTGAACGGTTATATACACGACAATTGTATACATTTTAGGCACACACATAGTAACTTGCTTTTGTTATTTTTTACGTCTGTATAGTAGGACTAATTAGACTAATTTCCAGATTAAGGAAAGCCCTCTAACTGCTTCTAATGCTACAGAGGTTGTTTCATTTTAAAATTGTAATTTAGAAGATTTTCCAAAAATAATGCAATATTTGGATATTTATATTAGAGGGTAACTTTTGTCTGTATAAGAAACATTTTCGAGCGCCGGTTATGGCTAAGTAATATGGTGCAAACTTCAAAATAAGTATTGCACTAAAAATTCAATTCAGAGTATATAATGATAAAAAGAAAATCCTAAAAGTGATCTACTTAAAAGTTTATATTTTGATTATGGTAATAAAACGAGTACATTCAACTTATCCACTGCATGAAATGTTCCTATCGATAAAAGTACTTCCCATCTGATGTCTCCACCTTAGGTATGATAACAGCATCTCAGTCAGAATGATTCGAAGAAATCGTGAGAAGTTTGAACAAGACAACAGAATCCCAAATGCCTGGTGTCTCGGGAAAAAGGAAAATATTTCCTGATGGGCTGATCTTTATTAAATACCGGGTTATCCAAGTAAATGGCTTTCTTTGAGGGAGCTAGTCTACACCTGGGAAGCATCACGGACCTCAATAAGAGCGGTCGAAAAAAAAGCTCCGTTATCTTCAGCTCCTGTCATTCCAAGGCTAAAATAACCAAAGAACAAAGGAGCCAAAAGAACTCCCGACAACAGCTGCTTCATATATAGATATATATATATTTATATGGATGACTGTGTGAGTGTGTGTGTACTCTATTCCCTGACGATCTCCTAATCCACAACAATCCAGAGGATTAGAGACTTCCTACTCACTTTATGGGTGGAGAAAATAGTCTTTAAGCTTCCCTTCGAGATAAACGGATAGTGTGGTCTTTTTTTTTATTTGGAAACAGGTGCCAACAGTTTGACGAAAGATGGAGATCTGGGATCAGACGTGATAGGAGATGCGTCCGCCGTGTCACTTACTCTCACAACTTGGGGATAACGTTTCCTTTTTTTATTACAGCAAGTACATTTCATTACAGATCAAACGGTAAACGACGAAGAAAAACAAATAGTTTGTCTCTATATACTTTTGCTTAGTTTGGCTTGAGTACTGCTAAATTAAATGCAAAATAATGTCTATGGATCACAAGCAAAATTAAGAATGTTCTTTGCTGCTCGAACTGACCGGGCTCAATGCCTAACAACATAATATACTAGAGAGTATTAGACATATATACATATATGTGTGGGTCTATTTCCTCGATTAGACAATACGCATAGCTAAATCCAGAGCCAAGTGCCTTTAAATAAATCAAACAGTTCCTTAAAATCCAGTGTCATACTATTTCTGTTCCGACCTATACAGATTTTTGTTTGGGCGAAGTAAGTCAAATGTGCTAAAAATGAAGGTCAATGTCTCACTACGTCAAATGCTAAATTTATATCTTAAATTCTGATCCCTCCAAAAAAGAAGTTTATTTACGTAGTTTCCAGCATTTTAAACCTAAATGTTACCCTAAGAACATTTTCAGCTACTATTAGCTGCAAAGGGGTCGTTCATAAATGATGTCACGCTTTTTCCCATATATTTGACCCCCCCTCCCCCCTTTGTCACATTTCACGCTATGTTGCATAATGTATGATGTCACACTTCTTGTTCCCCCTCCCCTCCCCTTGTCACATTTTGTCACAATTTCAAGAACCCCCTCCCCCTCGAAGCGTGACATCATTTATGAACGATCCCAAACTGCTATTGGGTATTAATTTTCACATCATTGTACAGTTAAAAGTAAAACCACGAAATATTCGTATAGATATTTTTTTCAACCTTTATAAAATACTGATTTCCTAGTAATCCTCAGTAAATACAAGAGAGAGAGCGCGTTTGAGCTTCTCGAAATCTTATTTCCTTCTCATGCAATTGGAAATACTACTTGCATAAAATTATATCATTCCCCTAACGCATCATGTTATGCTACTCAGGGTTTGAGGTGAGGTTATTAAGCACAGTCGAGTGTCATCTTTTTCTATTATTACTTTCCCGGACTTTTACCTTCAGTATATTGCTCCATATAAGGACAAATTAAAGGTACATTTAGCATCAAATTATTTAGTCGGAATACAGATTGTAAAGTAAATGAAAGTGCATTCAAGTTTCGGGATAAAGTGCATTAGTTTCGTTACTTAAACTCTGCTCTTCCATAAAAGATTAATAGTTCATTACTAGCCGCCATTTGCGTAGTTAATTAAGTATATGCTTACTTACAGAGGCTTATTCTGTCATGATGTAGTCGTTAGTCAATATTTTCCACCATATTCAGTCAGAAGATTCGATTAATCTTATTGAATATATTTCACAAATTTATTAACTTTTCGTAAAATGCGCTCATTAAGGTAGATTAATGACTCAGTTTTTATTTTCCGTAACCGTTGTAAAGTTTGAGTGCTGATGCATTCATTCTACTAATTCTGTAAGTATTTAAGTTCATACATTTCATTACGAAGTGAAATGTTTACCTGATGGATGTTATTGCGTCACATTTAACATTGTCATTAATTTAGGACAACTAGACTTTATATGGTTAGTTGGGCTAATTGGAAACAAACTTCAATGTTTTAACATTAGATCATTTCCTACTAGTTGTATGAATTCAGAAACAAAATTTTGCGCATTGTAGCCTTGTGAATAAATGTGCACGAAAATTTTGGCTTCATGTCTATTTGATAGAAAATAAATTCCTATTTCCATTTACCCCAGAAATTAGGGGTAAACAGAAACTGGTTTTCTTTCTCGTGAGGCTTATGTACATGTTAACATTAACTTTGAAACTAAGCTTGCGAATACGCAACAAAGAATAAGAACATGAATACACAAAACTATGTCCCAAAAATACTTTCCCCGCTTAAGAAAAAAAAAAAAAAATTCTACAGCCAAGTTAGAAATACATACTATATTTGTGTCAACAATAAATTAATCCACCAGAATTTGCCAAAGTAAAAGTTTACTGTTTGAAATAGAGCCCAGTATATGGCTGTATGTTTGATTAACAAAAGTTCTTGAGAAAAAATTATCTTATAGAAAACATGCTATATTGTACTATACCCAGTAGTGTAGTCGAGGGGATCGGCGTCCCCTCAACTTTAAGATTTTAACACGAGCGTCCCCTACTTTTTGAGTTCATTAACTTATGTGTGTATCTGTAAGCTCCTCCCATCTTTTTTCCCCAAGACGACATCACTGACTACATGCGACAAGGCAAGATTAAACATTTAGTTCATATTTCTCGATATAAGCAGGTTGTTAATTTAGAATTGTTTAGTTTTGGGATATAACATCAGACAGTTGGATGTTTTATGAAAGTTTTCAGCATAGCCGAGGATTAAAAAGAGTGATCAATCAAAATGCCATAAGGTATTGGAAACTACCAAATACTATAAATTCGCTCTATCACTATAAATCACGACGCCACTTTTTGAACGGATGAATAAATTAGAATCTATTCAGCAGATTCAAGTACAAATCACGAAATTAAGTTTGAACAAATCTATTTAAAGTCCCTTCACTTTATTTCAATGCATCATACACAGATAAGGTAAAATATATTGCTCAGTAATGACTTTTATTTAACTTTTCAAAATAAGTCGAGCTTTTCTTTCATGATTACATTTTTTTTCCTATCATTTGATGTTGCTTTTTAAGCATATTAAGTAATTCCTTTAATAAAGCCCGCAATAATAAAAAAAATCCCCTTTTTTTCATTAATGAGAGCGTTTGCTTTGTCAGACTAATTTCAGTTATTCTGATATTAAATTAAACCACAGAGAAAAGCACGCTTTTTTTGAAAACAAGATTAAAGACAAAGAAAAAAATGTCTTAATTATGATTAAGTAAATACTTTTTCTAGAGAAAAAGAAAAGATTTTTTTTTAGCTTTCTGTATCAAACAGGAGACTTGAAAATGTTTTTTATCTGATCTTCTTATGATAGTAGTTGTTTAACCATTTGGAAAAATATCTCCATGTAAGGTTAAACAAGAAAAGTAGCCATGTCTGATTATTATTTTTTTTTTTGAGACAATTTTTTTACTTTATTTTTATTACTAGTATTATGAAAACTAAACTTAAAAAAAAATGAAGATTTTATAATCAACACATATTTCATACTTTTGCAGCAACTTTCAAAAACCACATGATGTGTTATTTTAGAAGTATTTAAAGTTTTTTAAGGAAAAAAAAATTATGAAGAAACTTGGTTAGCAATAAAGGAAGCGGCTCTACTAAATATAGGCTACGAATTTGAGGAGGAATATAAAACATTTATCTAACTAATTGAATTAGGTTCTAACATCTGCTACAAGTTTCGGTACTACAAAGATAACCACATAATGTGTTATTTTAGAAACATTTAAAGTTTTTTTGAGGAAAAAAATGTAAATAATAAAGAAACTTAGCTCTTAATAAAGGAAGCGACTCTACTGAACATGGCCTGCAATTTTATAGACGAATATGAAACATTTATCTAACTAATTGAATTAGGTTCTAATTTCTGCTACAAGTTTTTGTACTCAATTTGTAATTCATATTTTAAACTGTGTATCGAAACTTGTTGTAACTTTTACTGCACCACAAAGATTACCAGTAATATTTATGGCACGTTAAAAGCTGTCAAAACGTAATTTAAAACTTAACTAAAAGTGATGCGGCAACAAGACAACATACAGTCGTTTTCTGTCAATATTTTTAAAAATTTGAATCTACTTACTGTATGCAGTGTTCCCTCGCCACTTCGCGCTTCATGTTTCGCGGCTTCAGTCCTTCGCGGGTTTTTCCAAAATGCTCATCGAAAATGAAAAATGAAAAAGTATAACCATGTCGGCAGCCACATTGCGGAAAGAAGCGTTGTTTTATGTTGATGCGCGAGAGAGAACCATCTCTGCATGTCAAACAAAGAGATGAGTTGACTCAAGTAATACCACGGCTCTGAAAAGCTCCCACTAACTCAAGACTCTTCGCGTCTCTCAGAAAGCAGTGTTGATTAATGTTTATTACTGTACTAAGTTTTGTGATTAACTTTATCAAGTAGCACTGACACGTTTAAGTAAATACGTGTACTGTTGTAATTTTTGTCTTAAATGTCTGAAGTATAAATACTGTTTACATATTTAAAACATTCGTGTACCCGCATACACGAAAATTCTGAGGGGCAAATCCTACTTCGCGGTTTTTCAGTTTTCGCGGAAGGTTCTGGTCCCCATTAACCGCGAAAAACGAGGAGTTTTAAGATCTCGAGACGTGCAATTTTCAATAAAAATAGCCACTGCTTGACAGACATACAGAACAGATGACAATGATGAGCCAACAGCTCAAATTTTCAGCCTAGTCGGAAAGACATACTTCCAGGACACACAGAATGTTTACTGCAATAGACCATCTAATATATTTATGTGACCATTTTTCAGACTCTAACTTTTAATCTGCTCTTGATTCAAAAATGGGGAATGGAATTTTGCAACATTTATATTTCCGAGGAATAAAAAAAAGCATTTCTCGTGCAGTGCGATGGGTTATAGTGTTTTTTATATGTTTCAGGGATCTTCAACATGGCAACATGTTTGAAACTTGCAGTTGAGATTATGCTATTGAGAATGTATGCTATTGAGAACAAACGAAGCGTCAAGGTTAAAGAAATGCTCATGAAATTTTAATTTTCAATACTTCTGAATTTGAATGATGATTATTAGAAAAGTATTACATTGCTGTTATAAAACTCAATGAATTTTTGACGCTCTAATTTTAAAGGCGTAAAAAAGAGAGTCTGGACCCCTCCCCATCGCAAAAAAAAATTTAAAAAAATGACAGGAAGATTATAATTATCTCCTCCTTATCCAATTTTCATTTTAGATTAAGCATTTTTTCGCATTTTGCTGCAGTGCTTTTTTTTAACAACTATTGCCTTTTTTTATTATTATGTTTATCTTTTTCCCGTTATTTTTGGTAATTTGATGCATTTACCTATTTACGATGTAAAGCACCATGTGGTTCTTTCTTTCAACCATTTTTTTTATCGAATTCATTTTCATTAAAATGTTATGAATAATTTCCACTTGGTCGTAGTTTTGTTGTATCTTTCCTTTTGCAATTGATGGGCGCCCAACTGGAAGTATTTTCAACTAATTGTTTTAGAAATGAGAAAATATGCGGGCTTCTATATTTAGCAATTTATTACTGAAACATTGAAACATACATTTTTTGAAACATTTTACATCTCGCCCTCTTCTCCCGGTCAATTCTTAATCCCAGCGACTAAACATTGTGTAGAAACGAACCGATCTACGAGTAACATTTCTTTCTGACGCGAGATAACGGATGAAATATTTTTCATCGTCAGAGGCGATTACGAGAGTCACTTGTCACAAGCGATTACGGGTTAGTAATTTATAGCGCGAGATTAGGAGAAGGGAAATTCCTCAGTACTGGAGTGTTGTCTAACATGCCACCGTGGATTGTGGTAATCCGTCTTTCCACCTCCAAGTCGGAACTGAGAGTCGCCCTCGCACCCATTTCCCCTCGGCCACATTTTTAAAAATCTGTTCCTACCCTTCAACACGCCATTCACACTTCTGCAAGTCTAAGAAGTTAGGAAAATCGATCGGTTGTGGGGGCTTCTGGGGCCATTGTCTGATAAAGGAGAAGAGAGGATTAATAGAGAGATCAAGGAGGCATGAAAAATTAATGATGTTTCATTCTCAGACAATAATCGACGAAGTATGTATTACTATAAGCACCTTTACTTGGTCTGTAGGAAGTTAATGAAACAAGCTTCTGCAAGGTTTTTTTCATAGTTTCTGACAATACATTTCATTATTGCAAACTCCCTGTTTGATGGGACGTTTTAGTTTGTAAACATTTTCAGCTTTTAAATTATTTATAATGTTTGGAAAATAAATTTTAATGTATCAGTTACTTATCAACTGTTTTTTTTTCTTTACATAAAGTTTTCAAAAGACAAAAAGAAAAATTTCAAAATTTAATAAACAAAAAAAAAAAAACAAAACAAAAAAAAGGTTTACGTGGAGTAAGGTGGTCAGCAAGGAAAACTGGTCACACAGCAAATAGAAAGAAAGCCATAGCTTCAAAGTAAAAAATGGAATTGGCGTAATATTTAAATTTTAGCTTTCAATAAATTTTACATTCAAAATTTTATTAATAGCAACTCTTTAGCTGAAGAGAAAATGTCAATTTGTGTGCGTATAAAACAGTTTGAAATTTTAGCACCTATTTTGACTTCTTTCTGAGATTCTGTTTAAAAGAATTTACGGAAAATCGACCCCGGTGCAGAAAGCTTCACATGTATCTCTAGAATACATATTCATTAACGGTTAAGCGAGATTTATTGTTTCTATTATTTTATCGTAGTTTAAGTAAGAACTTAAGTAAGATGGGTTAAAAAAATGGATTAAAAAATCTGCATGTGCATTAAATTTTGTAGATTCAAAAACTATTTAACTTTTGTCCATAACTTAAGAACCAAACAAATGATTTTAGGGTAAAAAATGATAAAATATCGAGTTTATTTCTTGGCATGATATGACTAGTCGAGGAAACATCAGTTGAACAATTCTGGTTGATAAAATATCCATTTGGTTGAAAATACTTACATATGAAGTGAAGGTTTCGATTACGCGTGGTAATCGACGTAACGTTCCAGCAGAAAAGAAAAGAGCTATTAATGAAAGAATTTATTGGCAAAATAATCCGTTAAGCGAACCTGCCAACAAATATACCACGAATGACTTTTTGGTTATCTGAGGTGAAACGCATATTTAAGTAGAGGAAACTTACTAGTATACCAAGTGGCGTTATTATTATTAACTCGCTCCAAAATGAGTATTAACGATATAATTAGTTGGTCAGAAGTAGAAATTATTTTTTGAGGAAACGTACCAGTGTTACAAGAGGCTTTGATATAACAAGCCTGCTTCCGAAATGTATAACGACTAAACGATTTCGTTGTCTGAGGTGGAAAAATATGTCGACGAAACATATCAGTATATCAAGTGATATGCTAATAATATTTTTGGTGAAAAAAAAAACTATCACCAAATGAATAGAGGCGAAATGAAAACTACTGTTTTGTTTTCCTTCTTTTAATACGTAAAATACAATACAGTAATTCTTTTCATTAACCAAAAGTGTATTGTGCTCCCTATAGCACGGGTTTTTGTTTAAGTTGAATAATCGAAGTTTAGTTTATTATTATTTTGTTATTTATTTCTAACGGGTATCAATATAAGCATTGTTTCCTATATTTTCTACGAAAACCGTTCCACCCGATAAAAACTTGAAGAAGCACTGTTTGAAGTGGTTTTAAATCCAAGATAACGTGGCACTTTTCTCATATATGCAGAGCATGGTAATGATCAGAAAATGTAAAATCGGTAGAATGTTGCCCCTTCATGACCGCCGAATGCTCAAATGTTAGCAGTGAAGCGGAACTTTCTTCCTGTTGTGCTGGGGGAGTGTCGAAGAAAAGCCGGAAAAGAAATAAGGGAAGCTCTTTGTTTCTGCTCGTAAGTCATGGTAGGGTGAAGGCCTTTCATATGGATATGTATTTCCGGATAATTGGGTTTTTGAGCACTTAGGAACTAAATGTTCTGTATGGCATGCATTTGAATTTCAATCGTAAGTCAGCGATTTCTGATTTTTATTAATCGTTCTGTTGGCAAGTTTGGAAGTGGATGCTTTCGGAGGCTTCTGAAGAATTATTAAATTTTAATACAAATAGCTATAAGAGATTATTATTTTTTTTTTTTGCCAAATCAGCATCAGCATGAGTAATACTTAACATGGGAAATGTGACTTGAAAAAAATTGTACTACATTAAGACGCTCCAGTAATAATTAAGGATTTGAAATTAAATCGGCATAAAAATATTTGCTTGCTTTTCAGATCTCTTCTTCAAAACAGTCGTGATTATAAGCGGTATATTTTACAGCATGGTTCAAAAAGTATATTTCATATCAATGAAAGTAATTTTATCAATTTCAGTCAATCACTGAAATAATACTATCACAGGGGTATGTGATGCTCGTAAACCATAGATAATATCAAATATAAGAATTTTTCTTTTTATCTTACAAATTGGATTGCCTAACTACCAATGTACTAAAAGCAGAAATGCTTCGCTTCGCTCACAAATCGCCAAACGAACAAAGACGACAAAACGAACAGATTAAATCATACCACAAATTAATAGTGTCATAAATAACATGATCACATAAATTTTTGTTTGGTGTTTGAAAACCAATTAGTAATTATGTGTGCACAAAATAATAAATAGTGTGACGTTCCATACACCCTATTTCAAGGGGAAAATTCAGCTAATCCTGAAAATTATTTACTAAGCCGTGCACAAAAGCACACTTTCCAGCAGTTGCATAAGCATTAACTCTGGAGAGAGCTTTTATAATAAAGTTTTCATTCCAAAATGACATGAACATAATCGATAGTTCAAATTTCTGGATTTCAATACTTGCACGAACGGAAAATTATCTTCAAAATTCCAGAGAGCTCCAAAATCAAATTTTCCACGACATCGAATCCCCAGCTATTGATGCAGAAGTAAGGCATATCCCGTATATTGCAAGGGAAGTTGCAGGGAGGAATAATCTGATATGATCAAAGACTGCGAGGAACGCATACAAGAACAAAGAAACCTTTCCGAAATTGAAATATGGGATGAAATCCTCAATAGATAATAGATAGGACAATGAAAAGTATTTGAGAATATCAAAATGAAAAATAAAGTTTTGGAAATTTAAAAACGATTTATTTTTATGATATAAAATTTAAACCATTTTCCTAAGACAAAGAATTTTAAATATTTCAAATGTTTCGCGCAAGCAAAATAGCTCCAGAAAATATGATTATACATGTTATGAAGATACTATATACATGGGGCATTTCATATAAAATTAGCCAAGGGAAAAAATCTGACCATCTTATATTTTTTGAAACTCTCAGAAATCACTAACATCCATAACTAACAATTTTGACATCCCAAATTTTTGTGTAATATTTTTTTTTAAAAAATGCTTCTTTTATAGTTAGTAAGTTGTTTGAAATTTTCAAAACAGCACCACTTTCACTCACTCGAAGTGATTTAAAGTACTATAATTCTAGTTGTATAAGTTGGAGAGAGTTTTGTAAAAGCTTATCTTAAAGAAAATTGCGTTAAGTTAAATTTGGTACATAAGTTCACTACCTGTCATTAAAAAAATAAACTCACAATATTTTAAAATTCAGAAATTCTTTTTAAGACATATTTTAACATTTAAAAATTTAAAAAAAAAATTGTTTTAAATGTGTTTTATGGAATACATTCATAAATTTTCAGAGTGGGACCATGATGGGTTCAGCTATTACAGCAATATTTTTCGAGTCAATTTAAAAAAAGAATTTAGATAATACATGTTTTTTAATGCTTGTTAATAAATATATCACTAATATTTGAGTGGAAGAGCCTAATTAGGATTAAGTTATGCCAAATAATATTCCATATAGTTAAATGACAAGCATTATGGGGACAACGGATACAACGGGGTCAGTTGAAAGATTGTCAAACTGGCCGCCCGTTGTTTTCCGGGTTGTAATAACTATTTAGGGAAACGTTCGAAGAATCGCAAGAAAGTTTGAATTGTATATGTTCACTTAAAAATTTATAACTGTTTGGTCAAACTAGGGGTGGATTCTGAACTCTTTATATAAATAAACTTTTTTCTTTCAGATTCTTTCTTACCTTTTAGAAGCAAGACCAATAAACTGCACCATTTTCATTCTCCAATAATGAAGAAATGTCAATCCTTTTTCTATATTTATTCGTTGCTTTGAAAATACGAACAAATGCCACGTATTGCTATTTTTACGTTATTATTAATATGCTATCTTTCTCTTTTAAACGCATTACATGCATGATTAAAATATTGCAGGAAGAAATAAAAGTAATGAATTGATACACGAAACCATTCAGTTAAGAATAAATAATATATTAGGTAATCAATCAAGGTTATCAATAAAGAATGCACATACATACCGAATCCGTTCATGTGTAACTGTTTGCGGCTAATATATCATTTAAAGGTTTTCGCGAACATTTCTCTTGTTCTATAAATAAAGATATAAGATTGATATTGCATGTTTTATTTATTTTTTTTCATGAGTTGAGTTATGTCTGTACAACATGATTTTATTTCTTCAATTGAATTAAATGATGGTTTAAAGAAAATGGAATGCTTTTATATAAGCTTGATCATCTGTCATTTTTCTTCAGAAAAAGTAACTATCTATAGAGAACTAACAAAAGTAAATTTATTGACAATGGGCCCTTACGTTCGAAAGTTTAATGGATTTAAAGAGGGAAAAACCCATAAATAGTTTAAGGGAAGCAGCAAGTTTTAGAAGAAACAGTAAAGAGCAGCATTAAATCATTTATTGTTTCTAATACATGAGACTTTTCCTTGTGTTTGAAACGTCTAAAATTTCCCAATCATTAAGCAAGAAAACAATACTGTCTTAAGCACCTAAGATTTAGAGCTATTTTAATAACAGAGGGAGAAAACGAATTACTTAGCTTTACGACTAATTCCGAAATTTTAAGAGAGCAACTCTATAAACGACAACCCATCGTTCCGTCCTATAATAAGAAAGGAACGTTTAAAGGTGGCAATGTCATAAAAGGACATTTGCTATGTTCAAATAAATCAGTTCTCAGATCTTTATACATCATATGCTTCCTAATCTTTGGTTACGATTGGGAACTTAGTCGAGGAAAAAATGTCGGGAAGTTAAGTTTATTTATGATACAAAAGAGCCAACTCAGAAACACAGGTTAATAGCCTTGCGGTTTGTGCTATCGAGCAGCGTTACAGTCGCCATATTTTATGGCATGACTGAGTCTACTTTACGGCACCAGATGGCAGTAAAATCATCGCCGGAAGTGAAGTTGCTCGCCGGTGGCTGCTACATTTCAGTGTCGAGATAGTTATGTGGGTTCTAAATCAAGTAACTTTGCGTGGAAAGTAATTGATCAGGAGTAAAACATTAAGTTAGTGTTTCGGTCATGATTCTGTTTAAAGTTGTTCATTTCTTTCCTTTTCTCCTAACAAGTTTTCTCCATCTAATGCATTTTGTTCATCAAATGTAACTTTTAATGTGCATTTCAGTTTGATTATTGGCGCTGATTAAAGCTAGCGTATTAGAAATTGTGGCAATATAATTGTTTTTCAAATGAAGCTTTAAAGTTTTTCAACTAAACACAGGCTAATTATGTAAAGCAGCGATTATTAATTTTCATACATGTGACTATTTCTTTTGTAATTTATGAAATTGATGTATGGTATGGTGTAATCTATATAGTTTTTTTCCCGAGAATTAACTCCCTACTTTTCAGCGTAATGATTTTAGGATTGCCCAAACAAGCGGGGTGGTAAGTTTTTCCCATGCGTGGGATTGCGTCGGAATCGGTTGGATTAAAGACAGCAACCCTAACCACAAGAAAACATGTTGGGATTAAATGGAATCGCTATTAAAATATTGTTGTGCACAACATAAGGAATCAAAATCAACGAAATATTAAATGTATGTAATGTGTTTTCATGGGCGAAAGAAAGAACACATGACATTGGTGGCAGCGTTTGGGAAACGAAGAAGGGAAGATCATTTGTCATCGTAAAGCGATGACTCATGGGAATTTTTTTTTTATTTCATTGAACCTTATAAAATATCTGGAGTGATATTTAAGCGGTACGTTTTGAAGTACTATGAGCTGGAACCGAATAACACTTCAGCAGTGAAGAGAAAAGAAACTCCCCTAACCGTAACGAGTCCACCCATTATTTGTCTTCTTTTACGCTTTATTTGAGAACTAAAAGACTTTTACCGTGCATTAAAAAAAGCAGCACATAAAACATTTTAAAAAAAGATGAATGCGTTTTCTATTTGATGATTAAAATTATAAGCCCTGATTCGCTCATACAATTAACAACTAAACTGAGCACTTGACAATCCCAAGCGCAACACGCTTAGAAACTCACTTTAGGTATTATTTGTGCATTTTCACATCTTACCAAAAATGTCTGAAACGAACGAAATGAGACCAAATCAACAAATAAAGAAGTCATTGCAAAATGAAAAATTTTCAGGGATAAGTTGATTTTAAAGATTTCTCAAAAGAAGTGAAGGGGGTTGGGAAAAGGCGTGGATAGGAAAAGATTCGGTTAAACATGTCTAGACCAATTAAAATCCTCCTAGCGCAGTCTCACTGTCCATAATAACCTACTTGTAAAAGGAAAACCCAATCAAATAAAAATAATAATTCAAGCTGCTATCGTGCACTCTTTTCCTAGATATAAGTATTTGTTGTTTTCTTCTTATTCAATGCCCTGCGGTTTTATCGCAAACTCATAAAGTGCCTGCATTTCATGTTTATTCGCTGGAAAAAGTCGCATATACCTAGTCTCTCACCATGTAAGATAGAAGTAAATAGTTGCTTCTCTCCTTAAGAATGGGTATTTGTATCATTTAACTTGATTTAGTGTGTCATTCTTACCGCAATATAAATCATGCCTTTTATCTGTTGTCTGAGATTATCCCTAATTTTCTAAACACTGTATAATTTCTCACTATATTTGCCCATTAGTTTTATTTATGTAGCCACGTCTATATTTTTACAGGAATTTGCCTGCAGTTTACTGAATATTTGAGCATTTTGCTTCGGACATGTTGAATAGAAATGAGCGTAAAAATGATTAATTAAGAAGAAGTTGAAAAGAATTTTCATTAATAGAGTTGGCTAATTTTGTGGGTTAATTGAACAATGAAATTGCATGTGTTTTTTCTTTACAAGTTTAATGTTATTTAGACAGAATTAAACGTGCCGAGATGCAAAAATTAAGCGACTTGCGAAAAGAGATTTCGTTTTTCTTTTCTTTTTACAAATCCTATTTCGCGCCCTTAATACAAGACTTGAACTCTAATACACTCAATAGTATTTTTATTTGACAATCACTTCTTGCTCTGGTTTTTGCAACTATATACATCAGCAACTGATTTTATATTCCTATTGTTCCTATTTATTTTTAGTCTTCTAGCGATTACAGATATATGAATAGTTTTTTAGAATTTTTAGAAGTACTTACGTAATTTAAGCACTACATTTACAATTTTAGTTACAAAACCGTTAGAGTCTATTTTAACTACAATGTAAAACATACTAGTTCAACTTTTCCCCCAAAAATGGAAAAATGATGAAATTTAGCTGCAACCAACATCTGATACTAAGTTGAACCATTATAATGGTGTAGTTTCACCATGAATGTGAAACTAGGAAACATTAAAATGGTTCAACTGTAATACTAAATGAATCTTTTATTTCGAAAAAGTAACATCTCCGTTTTGAAACAAGAACAACTCTCAGTATTAATTTATTAATTTTTACGGCATAATTGATCAAAAATCGTTTTAATTTACCAATATTGCAGTGCTATTACCTGCTAAAATAAAATAGTAGACGATCAGGAGGCAAAGTTTTCCGACTGTTCATAAGCCTTTTTTTGCTGTCTCCTGAAAAATTTTTTCGTTTTTAAGAGCTGTTACCTTTTGAAATAAACGATTCAATGTTGGTTGCAGCTAAATTTTACCATTTTTTTCATTTTCTTTTGGTGAAGGCTTCAACTGGAATGTTTTACAGTGTCAAATGGGGAAGCTGTGAACAATTTGTAATCTAATAATGCTTTTGCTACTGCAACGTATTACTGATACCTTGTGCGTTTGATTTAATTTCTTTTTTATGCTTTAAATCATGATATAAGTATCCGATATTTTGATACTTCAGAAGAAAACTAAAAGAACAGTTTTACTGGAATTTCGAAAATAATTGAGTAGTAAGTCATAAAACTTCAAATAATATTTTATTTTTCTGATACAAAAATTACGGAAACAAAATTTAATTCATGACACCAAAATTCTCAAAATTCCTCTAGCCCAATTTATAATATTCACCTATTTAGGACATAGTTTGAAATGCAAAATAAAATTTGAAATAGCAACAGAAATGCTTTAAATGCTTTTTTAAACGAGAGATATATATTCCGCCCGCGTGTCCACTTGAATACAACTACTCTTGATTCGCATTTTACAGCATTATTTCAAAAGATGGCTGCCCTCCCCCCTTTTATACTGCATCATAAAATATTTTATTATAAATGAAGCTCTAGGTCCTCTCTCCAGCAAAATACAATGTTTCCTAAACTACCACTTACGATGATTAGGTAAATAAAGAAAAATGCAATCATGGCATAAATATTTATCGATAAGGATAAAAATGCAGAATCGAAGAGCGAAATATATAACAGAGGAACTAAATCAGTTTTCTTCCTCATAAAGGAGATCTTTTGATGTCTCATTTGGATTGGAATACTCTTTTATTAAGCTCAACGTAATAATGCGAATGTTTTTATTTCGTATAATCTAATTAGGTCAATTTGTGGACGTTAACAACTAAATAGCTATTCCACTTTAAAATTATTAGTTACATTTTATTAATAGTGACCTTAGAACTTAGGACTTCTTGACTGAACTTACAGATCAGGTCGTTGGAAAAAAAAATATCAAAGCTAATAAGAAGTTTAGATTATGGAAAAGGATAAATAAAACCAACCTAATAGGAAAGTCAAAGAAAACACAAGAATTTTTCGAATGCTTACTTTAAAAATATACATCAAAGAACTAATAATATTGGAAGTTATTTTATATATATATATAAAGATTATGTTCCAGAATAAAATTTTGAACCTGAAACTTAAATACTAACTTAGTTATGAGTTTTGGAGATAAATTCTCTGTGAGTTTTTTCTGTTTTAAATATTAAAATGTACTAATGAGACGTTTCTAAAATTCTTTACTTCGAAAATATCCGTTTTTTTTTTTTTTTTTTGGTTAGATAAGTAAAATTTCACCCAGAGAAAATTATTTTCTTGAACTGCACGAATTTTGTTAAATGAATCATGAGCAGATAATAACTTTAAAACGTTTATTAACTGGAGAATTTCTTTTAATCTTTAGCGATACATTTAAAGAAATTAAAAATTGTGTGTGTTGAAGAATACACTACGTAATAAAATTGACGTTTAATGAATTCTTTGGACATTTACATATTTGATCACTTATTAACGCGCAAAAAATCTACTACCCTTATACAATTGGCTAGTTCCAACTATTTTAGCAGACAATATTATTGAATTCTGCTTAAATTTCGTTTGACTGATTGCATTGTTTGTACTTTTCGACTAATTTATTTTTTATGCAGTTATTAGGTGTCAGTTAAGGGTCACATTAGTGAAACTCTACTTTTGGCAAAAACAGATTTTCCCCACTGAATTCAGAACCTTCAACTTAGTTAGACAGCAAATTTTCTTGTGTTTTTCGAGTTCTAACATCCCTTGTTAGTGTTGTTCTCATAGGTAGGTTAAATCATAGATAATAAGTCACAGGCTGCTTCTGAAAATTTCTTAAGTTCAGAGACACTTGAAAACGTGTTTATATTGAAAACGAAAACTTTGTGCGAACCAAAAAGAAAGAAACGTAGTAAGGTACAAATCTGCAGCAAAAAGGCATATACGTCTTTCAGAGTCACAAGAAACCGCTTTTGAGCCACTGCTTTAGCGATTTTTTAAAAACATTCTGGAGTAAGTAGTTTTTAAGAAAAACATTCGCATATCGAAGAACTTTAACGTACTTCATATATATGCATAAGTGTGTATGTATCCACAATGATCTTAAAAGCTGTAACAGCCTTGGTTTTTCTTTTTTCATCCTTTACAACATACAGCGAACATAAAATGCGTTATATTTGAAGTTTAAAGTATGTTTCAAAGTTATCTTAATCATCTTACAATATAATTAAGTAATTAACAGATATTATAATATTTCAAAGAGAAAAATAAAGATTAATATTTTTAATTAAACCTTCGTCATGTTATGCAATGTTATAAGAGCTCAAAATATGTTATTCTGAGACTCTGCCCATCTTTTCTCCTTTATTACTTTAGCCCTATATACAGCCAACAATTACTGAACCTAAACTATCGAAACATTTTCCTGAATTCAAGTAACATACTTCTCTCTACGTCCTCAAAAGTAGTCCTTTAACCCATTTTTCCCGTGTCTGATACGGGCGAAAGTTACAGGAAAATTTACGGAGCGTTATTTTATTTCTAATGCCCGTCTGATATCTGGTCACGCTTTGTGTGTATAATATTTTTTCTCTGTGTAACTTTTACCGTCCCCCAACCTGAAATTGCAAAGAATAACTTACACTATACCAGTTTTTCAGAAGAAAAAAAAAAACTCGTGCTTTAAGGGGTTAACACCCTAGACATAATCAACAGTTCTTCAGCCTTTCTAATCAAATGCCATGAAGATAATTTACAATGGCTATATCACGAGATAAGCGGCCTTTTCTGGAACATAGATATTTCATACATCATAAACATTCAGGGCGGTTGCGAATAAGTGAGAGGTGCCAGAGAGAAAGTTAGCATCCTTGTTCTCCAGACGCTCCTTTTTCTCTCGTCTTCCACCAGCTCAATCTCCATTCAATCGACCCTCTCCCAAATGATACCCCGACGCCCCAAAGAAGAAACCAAAGAGCCTTTTCTTTAATCCGAGCAATGGCTCTGAATAGAAATGTCCGGCTCAATAGGCCCGTGGGGCTAGCTTTGTTAAGTTGGACCAGATTTATTTGCTCCACGTGGGGAGGCAGCGGACGGCCCTCCATCCCCTCGGTAATTCACGAAGTTAATCAATCGTAGAATCAAAATGCCCTCTTGAAATACGACCTGGGAGGACGGACAATCGCATTCTCTCGACTATTAACAAAATGATCTTGGCAGGATTAAAATCTATAGGAATAAATTTTGCACATCGATGTATCATCCGTTTTGCTTATATAGTGCTATTATGCATTGAGTATATTTCCTAAACTGTATACTGCCCTCCTAATAAAGAAATGCACACATCGAAAGAGTTATTTTTGCGCTATAGGGTTTTTTCTAATTGTTTGTTTCACACGTTTTCACTAACTGCACACTTAAAACTTCTAGTTCAACCTTTCACCAAAAAAATGGTGAAATTCAGTTGCAACCAACATCTGGTGCTAAGTTAAACCATTATAATGGTTTAACTTAGCACCAGATGTTGATTGCAACTGAATAACTTAGCACCAGATGTTGGTTGCAACTGAATAACTTAGCCCCAGATGTTGGTTGCAACTGAATTTCACCATTTTTTTTTTTGGTGAAAGGTTGAACTAGAACCATCATGATTGTTCAACTTTAATACCAAATGCTGGTTTCGGCTAAATTACCATTTGTTTCTTTTTTTTTTTTTTTTTTTTTTTTGTGGAAGGTTGAACTAGAATTTTTTATAGTGTACTTTCTTAATCTTAGAGAACAAGATTCTCGTTATATAGGGTGTTTTATCTTAGAGGCAGAGAACTTGAAATAAAACACAATAAAATGTCTTTAATATTCATGTAATTTGTTTTATTTGAAGTATAATTTTATGGCATTAATGTTTGAATATGATGTCAGGCATGTGGCCACCACGGCTGGCGCGTACATGGCGTAACTTGGAGGTCCAGTTTTCACACATTTTTCGCAGTAGATTTGGCTGAATGTCGGCAATAATGCGTCGAATCTTGACTTTCATGTGCTGCATTTTTCCTGGTTTATCAGCGTAGGCAAGGGAGATTACATATCCCCAGAGGAAATAATCCAAAGGAGTCAAATCGCAAGAACAAGGTGACCACTTAACAGATCTACTGCGAAAGTGTGAAAACTTGTCCAGTTTTCACACACAGTTTTCCAGGTTACGTCAGGTACGCGCCAGCCGTGTTGACAATTTCATCATGACAGCCCAGAAAAGTAACCTTGAAGCTCACTCTATTTATCTGTGCTCTGAGATATGGATTTTCTCGAGCAACGAGCATAAACTTGTTTACTAAACAATGTAGCCCGTTTTGGCAATGTTATTTTAAAACGCAGTACTCGTATGAAATATTTTGCTACAGAACTTTTAAATACTTAACTTAGCCATAAAAATACTCATTTTACAATTTTATATGGCCTAATCAGTTCTGCTGAACTCTGTTCATTTTTCAACCAGTGTCAAAACCAGCTGTCACTCATATTTGCAAAGATTGGCGACCCTTTTTTTCGTAAAATTAAAACCATTTCATACTTTTTTGCCTATTCATTTTATGTGTACAGTAATTGCCAGTTTATAGGAAACTTTATTGTCCCAAGCATTTTACCTAACAAAAAATGAAATAAGATGGTATTCAACCCCATTATCATTAAGGAGCTTATTTTATGGAACTTTAAAAGTCGAAAAACGAAACAATCGAAGAAAACTGAAGTTTTGTGCATCTAAGGATTATTTGATTCGTCTCGTGTCGATTTAGGAAATATTTTTGCTTTTGCAACGCACTGTAAAGAAATGTTTTATTTTCTTTTAAGTTTAGATAACCCATTCTTCCGTTCCTGAATAATTATGACCGGTTTTTCCGAGAGAAATAATTACTTTCTGCTAATTAATAATAAATGTTGCTCATTGTTTCAATTGTTTTCTAAATGCCTTATTATCATCAATCAATTAGGAGAAACTTCCCATCAATCATTTGAATAACAAAATGAAACTATAAAAATAATAGAAAATACTCAATGTCTGTACAGTTCATTTAGTTCTGAAAACTGATAGGTGGTCTTGAAATTAGGCAATTTATTAAAGTACGTGAAAAACATGTGCATATATAAAAATATAAACGGAAAAATATTTTTTCAAGAATAATTATTAGGTTGATGACAAGAAATAACAAATTTTGCTCCATGACAGATAAGTAAAAAATGTTCATCGGGAAAAAAAATCAAGCGTTAACTTGACTGAGAAATATATATGGTGGGCTTTATCTAAAACATAACTCTTCTACAAAATTTTAAATTTTGAAATTTTATTGTTTTTTAATATAAGGTGTACCAGAAGAAAAAAAAAACTCTTTCTACCATTTGATTCAAATCTTAAAGAAATAGGATTAATAAAAACTTCCAATTTTTTAAGGATTTCCTCTGAATTTATTTTGATTCTGCCGTTCATGACAGCAATCAAAATAATAATAAAAAAAGAACTCAATTCCAAGTTCCAAATTTTATATTTTAAAACGAAAAAGATGAATTTTATTTTCACGCTCCCTTAAAATGTTGCTTCTGTGTAAAAAAAAAAAAAGAAAAAAATACGAGCACAATAATCGATAACATTTAATTAAAAACTAAGAATTGATGAGAATTCGTCTCATCAAAACATAAGCCTTTTTTTTTAATAAATAAATTTTGTGAAAATTCGAAACAGGAATTAAATTAGCTAATTTAATTAATATTGTAATTTTTGCGAACCTTTACGTGTCTAAAAAAATCATGAGAAAGTATTAATAAAACAGTGGATAAAACGTTGTGCTCCTGAAAATTGAGGAGCTAAATTTAGCTGAAGCTCTCAAAAGCTGTACTTATAAATTATTCATGTATCGTGTCAGTGTCAGTTACATTGTATTAGATTCAAGAAAAATATTTTTTTTTCTTTCTCTCAGTCTCTAAATAGTCTTTTCGATAAATTTGAGTTTATAATGATTGAGTTTATAAAGATTGAGTTTATAATGGGGGGAAATATATTTTTTTTCTTTATAAAAATAAGACAATAATATTAAAAAAAACCCTAATACTAACTTGATGTTCCTTATATTACCAACTGCAACAAAGATGACTAGTAGTAATGTAACATACCATACAGGTTACAAGAGACTGTAATACAATTAAATGTAAAAATTAATTTTGTTTAAAAAAATGCGTGAAAATGGAATTAATTAACTTAGAAAATACTGTAAAATAATAAGTTTAAAGCATGTTCGATGGATTTAGAAATTTAAATATATATATACTTTAAAGTTATGAATGCAATTAGAAGATTGTTTCCAAAATGAGTACTTTTCCGTGAAGTTTTATTTCAAATTGTATTTATTTATATTTTACGGACGGCTTAAGACAGCTAAAATTTAACTTAAATAGATTAATAGAAAAACCTGTAAAAAAACTGGAATACAAATCTAACGTTATTTGGCACACAATGTCAAGAAAACTTTCATATTTATGTTTCGTAGCTACAAGGAACCTATATATATTTCTTTCTTTCTCTCTCTCTCTTTTTCGTGCATAGGTATGGATATATCCCAGAAAAATAACTCAACCGTTATTCAGAAACAAAGAAATGACTTGTTTTGTTTGAAAACGAGAGAATTTCATTTATAAATTTAAAAATAACTAAGAATATATAATATGCGCTTTTATAGTAAGTAAAAGCAGTTTTAAAAAATAGTTCAAAAATAATTAAGGCACCGAAAATAGAACATAATACTCTTAACTGAAATATAGAACTAATGTTGTATTTCGCAAAAAATTTTCTTGAAGTGCAGTAAAATTTATCATTAAGAGCAAAACATATTTCAAAAATTAAAATAATTGTTACTACTGCTCCTAAATGTATTTCTAAACTTTACAATGAATTTCATTTCTTCAAACTGATAGTTTCAATTTATTTAGAATTGAGCTTACAAATATAATATTTAGTATTATTAGGATTAAAAATTTTCTTTTGTGAAATGTTTTATAAAAATTTTGCTGTAAACAGAACCACATCTGTCTTTAGAAAAGTAAAGAAAACTTAATAAATTGTCTATTTTGACTTGAAGAACATTTCTATACCAATTTCATCTGAAAATAAAATCTTTATTTCCAGTTTTCTTGACCTTAATCTCATTGAAAATGCTCGCAGATTTATTCCTCCTGAATATCTGGCATTTGCAATCATTCCGAAAATTGAAAAATCCTACCATGCGTTCGGATCGCAAACTAAATTCAAACAGGATTACAAGTTAACAATATTCAAAATTCTCTGGCATAGTTTAAGTTCCTTTTTCAGAAAATCTTCTGAGAAATAAAACAGGAAAAAAATGTTATACTACAAATCTCCATTCAACAAACGAAGCGAGAGTATTTTCTTTCACATCAACGGTTACCATTTATAATGACGTACTTTAAGGAAGCTCATTAAAGATTATCTCTGTCTAAGAATTTCCAAAATTTAGAGTTAAGATATTTTGATGATTACGTACGTATGAGAATTTAATAAGTTTTTTGTCTTGAATTTTACAAAACTGAAGTTTGTCAATACGGCATCAAACCTCATTAATTTCATACCTCACAAGATTTAAAGGTGCGCACAGCGGGAGGACGTACGTAAAACCTCCGGTAATTTTTTTAAGAAGTACTTTCAAGAAGAAATGTTTTTTGCGTAATTGCACCTTAGAGTTTTATTTCAGTGATAGCAAACGAGATCTGATTTATTATTTTTACAAAATATAAAAGAATACTAAATGCATTATTTTTGAATATCATTTTGACTACAAGGATATACCAAACTTTTAATAACTAATTATAGAGGAAAATGTTTGACTACATAATACCAAATTTAGGAAAACATCTTACTGCCTCTTTCCCCATTATGTTTTCATTAATGTTAACTTTCCTCCGTCAAACTTTTTTCTCCCCCACCCTATTAGTTTTGACCTCTCCACTAACCAACTTTTTTCCCTCTAGAATTCAAAAACTTGGGCTCAATTATTAAATGCACATGAAGTTAAGAAATACCTAGTAAACTTCCCATGAATTTTCAAACATTTAAAATTTAGTATGCATTACAAAATATCGAACGTATATCGCTTACATTAGTGTACTTAGTGCATAGTTAAAATATTCTCTACAACTGTTCAATGACTGATCAGGAAAGATAATTATTGGAGAACATGACTCTGAATATTCAGCATTTTCGTCCAAATAGGATTTATGATGGAACAGTTGCATTGAAAAGATTAGTGCAAATTACAGTGAGACTTTCACGTACGAAGCAACTAAAGCTCAAGTCGTAAAACGATTTACATGGTCTTAACTATTACAAAACTTTTGACATCAGCAATATTCATGACTTTTCAAGCTTTAAAAATAAACTCGTGCAATAAAAATAAGCAACACACTGAACAATTAATAAAAATCTGGAAAAATTAGTTATCAAATTTGCACTTGATTTTTCTAAATACTTGTAATAGCTAGTCTGTAAAAAATGAATTTTATTACCACGCCAAACATCTCTATATAAAACAGGTTCATTTATGGGTGGTTGTTTTTTATTTGTTTTTTTAACCATAAATGCGTTTGTAATGTTTTACTTGTGTTATTTGTTTTTGCTGCTTCTTTCTTTTTTTTTTTTTTTCACCATTTGATAGTTCAGCAGGGTTTCTGAAAAACAATGTGCGGTCTTATACAATAGGACGTATCGTTTCTAGACCAGAGCCGTTGGAGACTGCCAACGAAGACAAACAAATGTCAACCCTTTCGTTTTCACATGTCAAGGAAACCGTTATTAAAACGAACGCATAGCTAATATATGGTCTCACCGAACGTGCTATGGTTACCTTAATTCTCAGGGATCACATTTATAGCTTCAAAAGCGGATTTCAAACATTCAACGTAACTTGAGGGTGGCGACACCAGCAGAAGAGTTGACATCGCGACAAACTGTTTTCGAACAGCACATGGACATTGCCTACACGACAGACACCCAGTAGTTTAGCGCCATTGACATTGTCCAGCACAAGGTTTTCGTTACTTTTAGCCTTGAAACACCTTCCCTTCATTGAACTTGACCAAAGTGAGGTGATGTGGTTTTCCTCTTTGAGTCGTGATTTGTTCTAAACATCAATCCTCCACATACAATCCCTGGCCAAATTAACAGACGCACTACCGAGTTTTCGTAGTTTCATACACTTAATCTGTGTAAAATCCGTTTTTTACTTAGTTGGTCATGTTTTAATTTACAAACATGATTTGGATGTGATTGTGGGAAAAATTACTATGACATTAATGATTGCGATAAATTGAAATTCCCCCCAGTACAAATGCTACACTTCTACAGAGTGCACAATATTCATCAAAAAGTATGAAGATTTTTCTTTGAACTAAAATGATGAAATTCAGCTCCTTAAATAGTAGTGACGATTGTACTTCGCAAAGAAACTGAGCTAAGTTTTCGTTTTTTGTTTTATTAATAATCCAATAATGATGTGTTATAAGCTGATACTTCAGCCAATAACCAATGCTCAAACTACAAAAGTGTTACGTCAGGATTGAAAAATAATATTCTAGATGGTTGGTTGTGGAAACCAAAAACAAATCCCTAAACTGTAACAAAAATATTGAGAAGTTTAATAAACATTAATTTAAAATATGAAATGCCTCCAGAACACATTTATTATTTCTTCATTAATCAAAGCACAATCTTGCTATCGTCGAGGCAAATCATAACGATACGTTACCTTCTTTTGTTGAAACTCATTTCTTGGACATAAACTCAGAACGAGGATTAGTTTTAATGCAGAATGTGGGTGATATATACCCAATTCATCAAAATAATACCCCTCAGAAACAAAAAGCAAAGCTGGAAATGATAAACTTTCAGTCAAATTAGCATATACTGAGGTCGGCATGATCTCCTTAATACATTATGTATTATACTCGCTGTTTTAAAACCTTAGGGTAATATTTAAAACTCTCCCAGCATAGTATACTAATTTGACGCGCCATTAACTTTTGCGCTTCGTCGTCGAGTTAGCTCAAAAGAGGTTATTAATAACAATGATATGGAAATAAATGGCTCAAATATACATCAGAATAATTTAAAAGGCTTTCTCGTTCAAATAGAAATCTGGAGTTTTTATCCTGATTTCTCCGAAAAAGGGATTGAAGAAAGGAAAAGGAAAACGGAAGAAAAGAGAAATCGAGAGATGGTTTAACAGCAAATATTTCCCTGATGGATTCTTTTATATGTATCTTTGCATTCCATGTCAAGACTGTACAGCTTAATTTTGCTCCAAAGAACTATGTACATCATACTTTGTTTAAATTTTGTAAATAGGATTTTAGTCAGAAAATATAAAAGGACTTTGAAATCGCATTAATATTGACCTGTATTCTTCTCATATTATTCGCCAGGATATCTAAATCTACGATTTTGAGCTTGGGGGGAAAATATGACGAATAATTTTAAAGCGAGATTTTTTAAGAGCAAATTTTTACATTTTGTACCATCACCAAAATTAAAAACATCTTTAGTAAAAGTTGGATGATTTTAAATCACACAAAAATGCGCAATATATGCTTGAAATTCGCGTTATTAAAAATAACTCAAAAAGTGGTTACTTTTATAAATTTTGCAGTTATTAATGATTTCTAACGATGTACATCTGTTTTCTAAAAACATTTCTAAAATATAGGGCAGCTTCAATGAGTATCTCTCAATTTAACGATCATTTATGGTCTGTTAAATACTATCGCTAAATTAAGGATATCGTTCAATTAGAGAACTATAACTTTCACAGAATACAATAAAGGACTTTTAAAATCCATCACTAATTTGAAAAAAAAAAAAAAAATAATCTAGTGTCGTTAACTCTATATTCTAAGCTAAGTAAATGTTTTTGCTTTATAATTGCATTGAATATGTAAATGCGTTTTAGCAAACACAATTTGAAGAAATATTCCGACACTACATAAATTTTTGAAAACGACGAAAAATACTTCGAGTTCCTTTTAAAATGGCTTTCAAAAAGTATTCGCGTAAAATCTTAAATTTCTATAAATAGTTTTCTCAAAAATTATTATTTTCAAGCATAAAGTTTACAATGTAATTTGTCAAAATATCCACTACGTGAAAATTTATTTTCAGTGCAAAGAAAGACTTATAATTTAGCTAAATTTTTGTTGTAGTAGAGCACATACAAGTAGTGTGCTTTTTAGCAGAAATGTTTTACTAAAAAAATTAACAACTGATAGGGTAGATTTGGGTGAGATGCCATATTGTACAAGATGCCGTGCCACGTTGCTCACCCTCGCACAAGCGCGTGAACAGTTTGCCGGTCAGTTGGAGTGAAGATTAGCTGGCCAGTTGGAGTACGTGCACATTGAAAGTATGCTAACAGTTTTTGTTCCTTAAGCAAAGTTTTAAGTAGCATTTTTAAATGATTTTATCATCCCGATTGCGCTGGTAGGTACTTGAAATTATTGTTCTGACATAATTTGATTATTAATATTAACCGCAGTTTTGATAGTAGAGAAATAACTCGGTTAGTTTTATCGAGTTTGAAGTGTGTGGTTTTCTATAGTTATGTAATGGTGCCCGCCTGCTACTGCTACGGTGTGCTAGTCGGATCGGCGTGTTGTACCAATGCTTTGGAAAGTCGACAAATATTTTTTGGGGGTAAGATGCCGTAATTTTCGCGTAGTAGTAGTTATTCGTTCGTATTTGCCTGTAGTGCTACTGTACAGAATGAAACCGATGCCCTTGAAGCAACAGGCATTTATCTTTTTATTCCCAAGGATATCCCAAGTAGTGAATACGTCGAGTCTAAGGTAGACATCAGACTTAATTCCTAGTGCAATTTCACATTAACAGAGTCCCTTCAGGTGAAGAAAATGGACTTTAAAATTCTCATGCGGCGATGGTGCCACACTCATTATGGTGCCGCTGAAAGGGTTGGTAGCCAAATCTGGGAAATGCACTAAGGATGCAATTGACAGAAGTCAGTTCAGCATCCCCATAAGAAGAAAAAAAGTAGACGTTCAGCCAGAGCCCAATTTTTTAAAGCAAAAATATTCCAGCTCGAACAAGGAATCAGCAAGGCCTAAAACCTCAGGCCCATTTGACAACCCGACTCTGGATTTCTCACAGCCGAGTACATCTAATAAGCAATCATGCAGCTTTAGTGACATAAGACCGGTACTCAATGACATCATTCCGACTCGACTTTCCGAAGGAAATGATCCTACTCCAATCAAAGTCCTGGATAAAAGTTCACCAGTGCCACCTTTCGAGGAAAGAAAGTCAAGCAAGAGGAGGCAAGATGCTCAAGAGCATCTTCAGATGCTATTGCCGAAAAAAAGAAAATTTGAGATACAAGCAAATGAAGAGAACAAAAACAAGACGCTAAGAAAAATAAAAAGCTGACAAAATTCAAATCAGCGAAACCAACTAATACGACTTTTAAAAAGAAGTTGTTTGAAAATCTCCAAACCTGGAAAAGGTGACTTCCACCGAAGAGGAAATGGATAAGCGTGATATTTCATACCAAGAATCAGACGGTGGGAATTTTGTACGCTTAAATGTAAACGAGCGTTCCGATACAACGAAATGTAGAAAAAATGTCATTGGATAAAATACATTGTATGCAGTAGTTAGATGCATCAATCGTTTTCTAAATTTGAAAAAAAAAAAGTGTATTCTGTGGAAGGGCAGAAATATTACTAAAAAGGAACCTTTAAAAAATGAAGAAATGTTATTTGGATGTACCACATGTAATACGTTAATTAATATATTTCATTTTAGCAATTTGGAATTTATTTAATAAATGTGCTTCCCCCTAAGGCATCTTACCACAAAGGTATCGGTGATCTTGCCCCAAGATTAGAGTAAGATGCCGAATTGCAAACGTTTACAAATTATTATTTTTTTATCTAAAAAAATAGTTTTTCAAAGCGAAACTTATTTTTTGACAAATTACAAAAGTACATATTTTGTTGATAAAAATAAAACCAATGTGCTATTTTATGCAAAATAATGCTAAAAACTAATGCGTCTTCCCCCAGTCTACTCTATAGATTGAAAACAATAGTATTAAAGATAATATTATTTTAATTTAAAAAGTAATTTTCAGAAAGTTCCACACATTTCAAGGATTTTTCCTTTATGCAAGAAATCAGTTTCTGCTCTAATGCCGCATTTTTAAATAACTTTATTTCTAAGCTGCTAAAATTAAATTATCTTAAACCACTCGTTATTGAACCGCAGCTTGAATATCTGTTTCAGTCCACCTCTCTTCCTCTCGTGACATACCCATATAAATATCAACCAAAATTTCGTACTGAACGAGCCATTAGGTACTAATATAAATTCTAATCTCCTAAGTTCAGTACCTGGTTAGGGTTCAACCCGTAAATATTTTTCTCCCTTTTTTAACTTTCAGTCTAAGTATTGAACGAATACTTAGACTGAAAATCCAAACAAGACCTTCTTTTAATTCAGAACTCACACAGAAAAGCAAGTTTAGGCTAAATAATGATTAATTTGACTAAATTAAATTATCACTTCTTTTACGGCAAAAACACGCGACAAATGTTAGGATTACGTTTCATGCGACCATGCTAAAATAAAAATGAAAAAACTAATTTGTTTCCAAATTTTCAGTTTTAAAAGCTTTTATATTATTTTCTCATTGTATTTATCTCTACATTGTCCCTGATTTATATTGATAAAGTTAAAGCTATTAATCAACAAGGGAATTTTTTATGGACATATTTTTAGAATAAATATGCCAAAACTTTGAAAGAAACTGTCACATTTATTTCATATTCTTTTATTGGCGAATGCAACAATTGTTTTGTATTTGTCCTTAAGAGTGCAAAATTAATTATCAAAGAAAGCTACCTCCACATTTTTTTTAATAACAAAATTATCTTCTATGTTTGCAAGGATTAAGCTCGTGCGTGTAATCAATAATACAAAACGATTCTAAGAAAATTCGACAACAAATTTTTAGTAAGTATGAAATTAGTTTCTACGACCGTAAGGATTATCTATAAACTTATAAGCATAGCCTACCAAATTTGTCTAATATTAAATATGATGAAAAATGAATTCGGATGAAAAGAAACAAAGCAAGAAGATACTTGGCTATACTATATATGTAAATATGCTTCATATTTATACGTTAAAAAAAAACGTTTTTTCAAACGTGCAGAAGCTTTAATAAATTTATTGATTTAGGATTACGAAAATCCCTTAATAGTTTTAGACCACGTGTGTGTATAATAGCTGCTAAGCGAAAGAGAGAGTAAACAACAAAAACAACTATTGAGTTCTTAAGAAATTGTACCTTTCTTGCAGTAGATATGATGGGAAATTCCATTTCTATAAACCGATACATAGAAGCACTTACGAATTTTCGTAACACTCAAAAGAAAAATCCCAGATTATAGTTCAAAATTTCAATTTCTAATATAAGACGTTCTTTGGATTATAAATTCCACTTAACTTAATACATATGCCATATTTCTTAAGACTAAAAATGCCTATTTGTTTTGCATTTCGCAATGATTTTATTCTTAATACATAGAGCTCATTGGTATACCACTGAAATTAAGAAAAGGGTATTTTTCATTGTTTATTTCAAGAATGAAATATTTTAAACTGTAGTGTAGATACACTATCTATTGCAAATAAGTATTTTAATGTTCAATTGATCAGAAACTGTTTTAGTATTTTATAACTAAACATTCTCTCATATTAAAATGGAACCTGAGAGGCATACTGCAGCTGTTTATAATTCAATGCATAAGACATCGGCATACAATTTAATAAAATAGTTTTTAGAAAAAAAATAGAACCGACTTCAAACTATAAATTGCGCTAAAAAGTGAAAAATAAATTAATTCTTCAAACACCATCGATACGACTTTTAAACAATTTTTGAAGTCGGTGCAAAATTATGATGGATTTTGATTCATGATTACTTTTGTTGAATCAATTACAAATATAAATGACCTAGAGTTTGCAACAGTTTGAATGTAAAATAACACATGGTGTAATGATAATTAGACTGTCATAATTTTGCACCGATTTCAAAACTTATCTTTAAAAGTCGTATCGATGTTGTTTAAGAAATTTCTTTCTCACTTTTTAGCGCAATTTATAATTTGAAGTCTGTTCTATTTTTTTCTAAAAACTATTTTATTTCATTCTTTTTAGTGTAAATACATTTTTATATAAATGCACTATTTTTAAAAAAATCCATACCAAAGGGGAAACCTTCTTTGAGGGAATGGCACTAGAACTAACCGTTTGTATGATAAATTCCGTTTTGAAATCGATTTTAACGGGTCACCAGAGCAAACAAACTGATTGAATTTAATTTCCTCTTCAGAGAAGCCTTCAGTCTATATCTTTTTATAATTACATTTAATATTACATCTTAATGGAAACAAACTGTTTTTTAACAATGAGTTTCATGTTTATTAACAATTTTCCCAACAAAGAAAAATCAAGCCCAGCCATTCCAGTTAAAATTTAAAAAAAAAAATCTTATTTTTCACCCACAACGTTTTTTCTAAAAAAACAAATGTAGTCAAATTGATGTGCGATAGTTGAGTTAGACGACCCTCTATTAAAGAAAAAATCATCAAAATCGGTTCATTTAGTCAAAAGTTATGGATGAAGAAACAAAAAAATGACCACATTTCTGCCCGTAACTTTCTTTCTAGTAATCGAATATGGTCAAACAAAGCTATTGGACCTATGGAAAACCACCCTAGATCAATTTTAAAAAATCATGAAAATCGGTTCATGCGGTGAGAAGTTATGAGTGGACAAGCAAACAAAACAAACAAACAAACAAAAAAAAAAAAGAGTTTTACAGTATGAATGTATAACCTCCTTCCTTTGTGAAGTCGGTTAATAACAATTGCAAGTGTTTTTAATTTTTGCAACTAAAATAAGTTGGATAAGGCATCCCTCAAACTTTATCTGAAAATATCATGAAGAATAGAAAACTTCACAACTGCAAATTTTACCATGACAAATCCCAGAAATAATGCTTTGACGACCGACATCAATAACAGAATTATTTCCCGGTCTTATAGGCTGTGATCCATCCAGGATCTTTTTGGCTTACCTGAAACATCCTGGAATGGTTAGCCAGTAACATCCCAGATGAATTACGGCTCGTAAGCTCGGAAAATAAAGCTGTTGTAAAATACAATACAATGTAAAATACAATTTCAATAGTTTTGGGTGTAGTTCGTACTGTTTCACATTTTAAATTAAATTAACCGTGATAGTTTCTCGTTGAATATTTCTATGTAAATGTCTAGTTGACACTATGAGAATCTTTCTAAATTGTATATTTATTCTCTTTCTTCCTACGGTAAATTAACGCATGATCGTGTATAGGATGATGCCACTGAATAACATTTCGCATATACTTTTGTGGAGTAGTTTAATTGTGGAAAAATCGCATGTAAATTAAGCGATAACAGGTTGAAAGGGATAACTTCGGCTTTTTCGATAGTTGTATAAAATTAAAAATGGAGAGGAAAATGGCAAGCTTTTTTATCTTCTTTTAAGAAAATTTTAAAGAATTCGGTAGTTATGTTATGAGTAATTAGATTCGGAAGCAGGTCACACTGAGGTAATGTACGAACAGTTTTTTATAATTTTATTTATTTTTATATTTGTTAAATTGGTTGCGCAATCAAAAGTGCAGCTTTAAAAGGAAAGGAAAGCAAATAATTATTTTTTAACTTACTTAAAAACTAAATAGTTGAAGTCTTTTTGAATCACAACTTAAAATAAAGCATCGGGAAAAAAGGTAAAAATGACTTACATTAAATCATCACCGCAAATTTATACAAATGACGTAATAATATTAATTCTCAAAAGTTTAACGATGAATGCATATACAAAATCGATCAGTATAAAATTTGAGTTTTAATACAAAACACTGAATGAATCAGCATCAAGCAAAAACCTCCATCCCCACTGGGGTTCATATCAAATTATTTCCTTTTCTTTTTACAAGAAAACTAAAAAAATACATTAAAAGAATTGAAAAAAAATTATTTACTCAATGATGAAGATAGAACAAATTAATTCGCAAATTATCATTGCATTAAATAAGAGATAAATAAGTAACTGATTTAAGATGATTTAAAGAGTGCTCCATGTGAAATTTAGAGAGACAAAGCAGTTGAGTGAATCTGTTTCAATTTTTGATGTTTATTAAAACACTAAATGTATCAATATAAACATAAAATAAAAATTCAACAAGTATTATACAAAATAAATTTGTATAAAATAATTGCGAAACACTCAAAAAAACGTTAAATCAAGCAATATAAACGTTGAATAAAACAATTCTTCAAACTGATTCAAATAAAATCTGTTAATCTGCAAAAAGAAGAAGAGAATTTGCTTTAAATAAAAGATAAATCATTGAACAAATCGGTACAAATAATTAATGATCCATTACGTGCAACAAATGAAAACAAACCAGAAAAGGAGTCAAACCTTGAATAAAAAATCTTTAATTCAAACAAACTGAGAGATAAAAAAAAATCTCGAAAACATTTGTTTAATATAAATAAATCAAAGTGCATAAAATCATTTGAACATTTTTCAAGAGAATAAAGAAAATTTAAGAGTGAATGTTCTTGAAAGAATTAAATATTTCATTCTCTTATTTAAGATTAATTAGAAGAGTGAGAGTAAAAGAGAAAATAAAACTGAAATATATAAAAAAAGAAAAACTCACTTAGTTAAATGATGAAAATATTTGCATTTTTATTTCAAACGCATAGCAAAAAAAAAATCAGACTTTTTCTTTTTTCGTTAATTTTAAAATTTACACATAAGTCAGTCGCACTGTGTTGCAAAGCCTCATTTCGCCCAAACAAATAAATTATCAAAGAGAGAAAGTCAACGTTTGTAACCATTTCTGGAGAATCGGCCAATTAGCAGCCAAATACGGCGCGTTTTTTTGTCGAGCAGGTTTGTAGCGTTCGGTGGTAACGACTATAGATTAAAGCATTTCCCGCCATTGCTCGCGACGATTGTTTCCACTCTTAATGAACTGTAAAAGGTCGATAGAACTCGAGTTTTAATGAATCGAGCCTTTTAATTAAGCACGAAAGAGCTTGAATAAAAATTTTTCCAATAATTTTTAATTAAGGGAACAAATTTCGGGAAATTGATGCTTCTTGGAAGGATATTCACCACAGGAATCACCCATGTGTGGGCGGAAGGAAAGGGAGAGTTAAACAACTTAAGAAAACTTCGCGTGAAATTAAGATATAAGAAATTTATTCGAGATAATTGGAGCCAGGCGTGGAAAGTGAAAACAAACAAATCCCTGAGCTCAATGCTTTGAAAAAAGTTCTTCAACTAATTTCAGGAATGTTGATGAAGTTTTTAATTATTTCACAGGTCAACAAGTATGTCGTTGTTATACTTTTAATTAGGCAGCGTTTATGCCACATTCTATGATTTTTTTTCGCTAAAGAGTTTAAGATCTGCATTCTATTGTTTGAAACATACTATAGAAACTTAGTTTTCCTACATCTTTAAACTTTCTTCCTTGAAAGAGTAATTTTTTAAAGAAAAATAAAACTTCCAGATTCAGAAACGCACATTGGCGTAAAAGACCTTTTGTTGCCTAAGGTAAATGGCTCTACGTTAATTCCTCGTACAACATTGGAAGGCATTTCAACGTGTGTCAATTTACCGCACCGTCAAGTTACCGCAATACTAAGTAGTCACACTTCAGTTCATTACGAAAGGCGATGTGAAAATCCGCTATGAAAAGAATAATGTTTTTTCGCGTCAAACGTTATTTTAATTGAGGGTAATGCACATGTGACCCAACAAGAAAGAAGGAAAAGAAGGCTCTTTCCCTTCAGGAAATTCTACAATATGGTTCATAAAAGCAAAAAACTTAAAAAATATGTGTAAAAAGAAAATTCATAGAGGCACTGAAAAGCAAACAAAAATTTCGGATAACTTAATATTCATTAATTTATGATTACTTAATGTAAACATTAATTTTAAGTCTTGTCCCATCCGAAATGAATTATGAATTTTTAAAACTATTTGCATTTAACGTGTGTCTCAAGATAACTGAATATTTTCACCTATTTCATTTCTATACGAAAAAAAAGTACTAAAAAAAAAGTTTAAAATTTGATTTTTCACTTTCCTGAAATTGTTTTCCTGTGAATAAATATTTAAAAAAATGAATTTCGTTATTTTTTATGAAATAAACAAATACATAAACGAATACATCAGAGTTTTGTGTTGAAAATTTAGAAATGATGTTGCAAAAATGAGAAAACTCAAGTTACTTTCATTTACTAAAGTGGAACATTTCCTATAAAGTAAAGCATGCTATTCGCACAATAGAGCAAAAACTATGAAAACAAAAATAATATCTTACAATCTTTAGATTGGGTGTTTGCAAAAGCGAAACAACCTTTCAACAAAGAGTCGATTATAATGTGTACCTGTTATAAATAATAAGTAAAATATGAGGTATGACAAACTTTTAAGCTCAAAATAGTGCATTTAAAATATTTTGAAGACTATATATATATATATATATATATATATATATATATATATATACGCAAGTGGGAAGAAATAGGAAATAGGAAAAAATTTCACCCGAATAGGGAAAAATTTCCCAACGTACATATAGAACAATCATCAACCCAAGCACACTCAACGACAATTTCCTGTAGAACTAAAAAAAAAAAAGTTTAATTTCACAATCTTATATGCACAGCTTAGCAGCGCCGTCTAGAGCGTTTAAGTCAGTTTATGAATTAAAAAACATGAATAAAAATTTAAATAATAAATATTTCCTCTCACAATATATATATATATATATATATATATATAAGAGTTATACCATTGAAAATGATCTACAAAATAATTAGCACTTCAAAACATTGAAATAAAATTCCGCTGCACTCGCTCCTTTAATGACTATCAAAAATTCAAGTCTTAACTTTATGTTTATTTTTATTCGTTTTTGTAATGTTAAGGTAAAAAGCGATTGTGTCGAAACGAAATTATTAATTCTCTTTCATTTACTTCAATTAATCAGTTATTGCTTATTTAAATTTCTAATCGGGGACACACAATGTTCGCTTTCACTTTAAAAAGCAACACAGAGCTAAAAGTGAAGCTTCGAAAAGCAATAGCTAGCAGGATCCTCATTACGGTAATTAGCATTCCTTTTTTCTATAATTTCATCAGGAAAACGCGATCTGAAACATTTACTTTGAAAAATACTTGTTAATTGCTTTAAGTTAAAATCGCAATGCACTGTGGAGCAGAGCTCTTTCATCGCTTTATTCCCTCGATTGATGATATCGCTGGAGGAAGTTTTTTGAAATGGAAGGAACCTTCGTAACTATTGAGATCAATTTTAATAATAATCGTTGCTGGAGTCCAATTTTTATTGGCTATATAATTTATTCATCTGAGGGGCCTCTGGCGAAAAATACGGCCGCTAAGCAAAATTAGAAGAAACGCACGAATGTTTTTTTTTTTTTTTTTTAATTTTTACTTCAAAGCTTTAAGAGATTTGATGAAACTGGAATGAATATGCATGAAGGGACGCATGAATAAATCATAAACGCTCAGGTTTAATTAAACGTCGCACTACAATAAGAATTAAAAGAGATGTTTTTTATAGAAAATTTTGCACGTAGACCTCAAAATTTATAATAAACGATTCAATCAAACACCTCGTTTTATTTACACAATCTCCCCCCACCCCTTTCACTCAGATGTATGTGTAAGAGTTAAGTAACCATGCTATGCATTAAAGGAGGCATAACAAGAACGATATAAATGATGTAATTATTGGTAGATTTGGAAATACATTTTGCATACATTTATTTAATAATCAAAGTACTGAGTAAAAAAGGATCTCTCTACTTTTACTTATTTCTGTTTATGTGCATTTTTTCGATGCCGTCATAATCGTTTCATTTCATAAAATTGAAATTATACAAAAATAAATTATCACTTAAGCAAATGACTGTAAAAAAAAAATTAAGAAAAACAAGAAATTGCACACAAAGGCTGTTTCAAAAATTATTCAACGGTTGAATGAACTTAGATAATGATCACAATGATAATGGTAGTCCCAGAAATTGAAGAAAACACCCGATCGCCAGGGTTACAGGAAACTAGCGAAATGCAATTTCACAGAGTCCATGAGATAAAAGGCATGTGCGGTTTCAATCAGCAAAAATCTTTGTCTCACAGTATTGAGGAAACTGAGCTTAAGTTAAAATCCTAAAAGTTCCGAAACGGCCAATTAAAAGCCCCCGAAAACAAGCGTTTTTTACACAAACCATCGCATCTGTGGCTGATCCGTGAAAATTTGAAGCATATATCACTTTAAACAGGAATTTGTGTGGTCAAAAAGAAAATTCATTGGCTTTCCTAGATGTGGTAGTTTCTTGTACTTAGAAGCATTTTAATTGTGAGTAATGGACGTTCCAACAGGATTCAGTTCCCTCCCACAGAGAAAGCACGCGTCAGGGATGCCGCACCACACATTATACCGAATTTATAGCATAGGCATGGTGCCTGTTGCCTTTGTCGGTTTCTAAATTCCATAGATTACAGCATGGGGACCAGAATGAGTCTGCGTCTTCTGAAAGCCATTCATCCTGTAATTGACCTCAGAGGGTCATAGAATCTCGCAGAAGGATTTCCGGCCAACAGCCGAAATTTTCGAAACGCATCTGATAATCTACATTGACGCTGCAGTTGACTACTTTGAATTTGGCTGAATACATGATATTTAACATACTCTACTCGTATATATAAACTTTTTGTATTACTAAAGTTACGCAATAAACTGTCTCCCCACGAAATTTGGGACACCCCATACATAATATAGTATCTATCACTTGAATGGCCACTTTAGCATGGCTTATGTAAAAACTAAAACTTCATTTGACATTGTGATTAATAATAATAATTTAACTTTGTGCAAGTAAACAATAATAGAAATATAATTTCACGTTAATTTAAAGCACAAATGAGCATTAAAACGCAGACATATGTTTCGGGATTGCTTGGAATCCCTTTTTCAATACGACAGGGAGCTTCTAGATGCAAATTCATTCGGCTTCATTTGGATGTTTTGCATCTAGAAGCTCCCTGTCGCATTGAAAAAGGGATTCCAAGCAATCCCGAAACATATGTCTGCGTTTTAATGCTCATTTGTGCTTTAAATTAAGGTGAAATTATATTTCTATTATTATTGTGATTAATAATAAGGAAAATATAGAAGAAATAAGATACGTTTTTAGGCATATAGTTTCCTAAAGGATTGTCGAATAGGTTGCAAGGAACAATAAATCTATTTCACCGATCTTAATGTTTAAGAGAGTAAATCTTCATAACATTGCAAAAAATGTAACTGACGTAGTTTTAAAAAAATCCCGATTCTCAAAAAAACGTCGTAAATATTCCCAGTTTCATTATAGTATAGTTGTCAATTTCACTCAACAATGGGCGAAAACAAAGCGAAAAAGAGAATAAAATGCATACGAAATTCTGCCCACTAGCACCTATGTATTGTGAAAACAAATCATTCACCATATTTCAGTATAAATGCTGGTTTCCTCACATCTTTAAACTTGACGTTTTGGGTATTGCATTGGTTTAAAAAATGCAACCGAATTCTCAAAATCTATAAACTCAACACTTGTAGATGCTAAGGATCGTTTGAAAAAAATTCGCAGAACCTATACTACAAAAAAAAAATCGTCGTTTTAAACTGGCAGCTGGGTTGGTTGTGCAAAACCGTTAAAGTTACGAAGTAAATCCTCAGTTGCAACGGTTTTTTACCGCACGAGAAAAACTTTTGCAAAATGTTTTTTTCTCGGGTGAGAAAAAATGATTGCGACTACGGATTAACTTCGTAACTTAAACGGTTTTGCCCAACCAACTCGGCTGCCAGTTTAAAACCGTAAATTTTACGGGATTTTTTTTAGTGTGCTTACTTTTTAACAGAGGTATTTGTATCCGAGGTTCTGCCTCGCTTTGTAAGACATTGCATGCAAAAGGAGAGAGTTAAGGGCACGGAAAGGCTCAAAAAAAAAAAAAAATAATAAATAAATAAATTTAAAAAAAATAAATAAAAAAAAAAAAAAATGCACAATTGAATTTACGAGCCAGCATTGCAGAAAACAAAAAAGACTTAAAGAAAGCACATTTTGAGTGTAAGGTCAGAAATAATTTGACTTTAAGATTTTCTCTGATTTTAAGGACAATTCTTCTTTTTTATTTCAATTTTTGCATTATTTGTCATATTTAATGAAGATTCAACAAGGTAAGTGAAAAATTATTTCGAAGAAAAGCTATTGTTGTTTAAGAAGTAAGGTTATTTCTATACAAACTCACGTTGGTTTTAAAGTCGTATGAAGACAGTTTTATTTATTTATATGCTTATGATTAATTTGGAGTTATATTTTAATAAATTTTTTAAGTGTGTTGGAGTTTAATTAAATTTTTGCAAAATGTTAACATTGTTGCATAAACAAACGTTTAATTAATGATGACGCCTCTATGAAGTTATATTTTAGGTTTTTAACTCAAAGAGAACTAGAGTACAACTGCATTTCTACCACTTCAAAAGGATCGTGACAAGGTGATGTCTTTCATTTCTTAACTAAATTAAATATAGCAATAGCTTCTGACACGTGTGATGAATCAATATTACTTGACTCTTATTAGCACAGAAGTTTCTGAATGGTTACACTGTTTTTCTTTTTGCTAAATCTTGACTGCTAAATAACAATAATCGCTCAATTTGGCGAGTTCAAATTTCCTTTAATAAGTGTGCTTTTTATATTTCTGTAACGCTACCTAAGAGAAGTAATTCTTATTCCTTTTTGGCCTATATTATACAGGTAGTTATGTGCGTACAGTTAAAACTACGAAGTTTGAAAACTTGAAATTTTTTAAACTGTGTTTGGAAGAAACTCATAAAAATTGAGAATAAATCAGAGCTAATTTGGCAGAATTGGTGAGTATGTAATCTCTATACTCAAATGAAAAAGTTTTTATAATTGTTACACAAGTTATTAATCATTAAGCCATTGTTACTCATTTGTGGGCGACACACATCTAGTTGATTATATCATACCAAAATACACAGTTATGTCAAATAATTTTTAAAGCTAGGTTTATAAAATAAAATAAGAACTAGTAATTGTATATTTTTAAGTATTTTTCTTCAAAATAAGCTTCGATACATTTGTTACAACGGTTCAACAACGATTCGAATGCCTGTTCCAGCTCACATTGTGGGACAGCCTCCAAAGCTCGCGTCGTAAGTAAAAGTATCGCTTAGTAAAAGCAGATATAACTCCTCGTACTTACAGTGCTTGTACAGCGCACAATAAAATGCAATATAAACTAAGAACTTACTTCAACGGCTATTTATTAAAGGGAATAATTCTTTTAAAGTTTATTATATTCCTAACATTATTTATCCATATTAAGCTTTTGGCAATGATTGCAAGTTCAGTTATTATAATAAAATTATAATTTGTTTTTTATCGCACAAGTTTTTAACACATACCTTAAATGATACAAAAAGAAATTGAAAAATAAATACTACTAATAGTCTAAGATCCGGCTGTAGAATTCTGTGCTCATCGAGTGTTTGCTAAAATCTAAATTTTTAAGCATATTTATGATTAGGAGAATATATATCTACCAGGTTGCCTATCAAAATGTGGCCGCTAATATTTTTAATTAAATTATTGTTAATTGATTTTTCGGAATAAAATTCATTCACTTGTTTTTTAAATAAAATATCGTCCACTTCACGGCAATATAGATAAAGACTCTGAAAAATCACGGTTGCCGTTGAGCACTTAGCCACACCTCTTCGCAGCCAGGTGTAAACAGGTATGATTTTGATGCATTTATGCGTTCATAACGTGCATTTGTTATTTATATATCAAATTAAAGCTAATTTTTTTTTCTGTATATTGTGATATACGGTTGCCTAATTAAATCTGGCCGCAAATAAGGGTTGCTGGTTGTTAAAAATGCCAGCTGTACGACGCTTTAAAGCCATTGCGCATGCGTCGAATGATAGTGTTCTCAACCAGCGGTTCAAACAGTAGTAGGGACAACATATTTAATACTCCAAAAGAATCGTCTTCTTTTTCAAAATGACGACGATTTTATCTATATTGCCGTGAAGTGGACGATATTTTATTTAAACAAGAAGTTCCGTCTAGAACTATACGAGCCTACTTTCCCGTATACACCAAATTCAAATTTATAATCTAGCTATCTCTTTCTCTCTCTTTCTTATTTATCTTTAGTTCTAATTATTGAAAATATACCTTTTTCAACGGATAATACATATTCATTTCACTCACTCATTCATTCTTTCATTTATTCAGCCATGCATTTATTCATTCATTCGTTACCTCATTCAAGTGTTTATTCATTCATTTACGCATTCATGTATTTATTCCCTCATTTATTTATATTTTCATTTATTCAATAATTTATTCATTCATTCTTTCCCTCATTCATTTATTCATTGATTTATTCTTTCACTCTTTCATTTATTCATTCATTCATTATTTCACTCATTGAGTCACTGAAAAATATCCTTGAAAATCCCGATCAAAAAATTTCATAGCAAAATAGGCTCGTAAGTTCTGGATAAACTTTCTATTTCTACATGTTCTACGCTATAAGAGCTTTCCGATAAAGTTTGTTCCAAGCAAATCGGTCCGTTAGATCAGGATTTATATAGGGTTGAAATTTCCCCGTAAGCTCTGTGTTAATTTTTTGAACTGTTCAAAATTGAACAAAAAATTGTTCGAATCAAAAAGTAAAATATGGAAATGAGATGTCCTCGCCGAGATCTTTCGAATGCAAAAAGAATTTTTCCAATCGGACAATTCGTTCAAAAGTTATTAGGGGGGGACAGACCGACAGACAGACAGACCGAACAGACAGACAGACAGACAGGACAGACAGACGACCGACAGACAGACAGACAGACCAACCGACAGACAGACAGACCGACAGGCACACTTTTTCCCCATCTCAATACCCTACTTTCAAATTTTTTATTTTTCAATTTTTATTTAATTACTTCACTTATTTTGACTTTTCTTGATTTTTAACGATATTTTCACGATACGTTAAGCCTTCTTTCATTCTTTATTATTATTTTTTTTTACTTTTACGGGAAAGTAGGCTAAAAACAAGTGAATGAATTTTATTCCGAAAAATCAATTAACAATAATTTAATTAAAAATATTAGCGGCCACATTTTGATAGGCAACCTGGTAGATATATATTCTCCTAATCATAAATATGCTTAAAAATTTAGAATTTAGCAAACAATCGATGAGCAGAGAATTCTGCAGCCGGATCTAGTACTATAATACAATAAAAACCATTGCAGCTCGTTGCTAGTCTTCGGCGTTTTACATTACAATGTGATAACAACAAATCTTAATCGATACTCGCATCAAAATTGTCTAGAACGATTATTCAGAGTGTAGGAAATGCCATTAAAAGTCTGCTGCTATTGAAGCTATTTCTCAGACATTTTTTTGAGCTTCTTCAGTAATTCGTGAAGTACACGTGATCAAAATAACAAAATCTGCGCGTTTTACATTGGAGTATCATATTTTCACAAAAACTGGTTAAATGTACAGCACTACTGAAACGATTTTCTAAACATTATTTACTCTTCTTCAGTACTTCCTGAACTTAGACATGATCGAATTCGTAAAATCTGCGAAGTTTGCTTTAGAGCATTAGATTTCCCCAAAGTTTGTTAAACACTTCCTCAAATTTTATGAGCAGTAAATCATTCTCAGAAATACTGCCCAGACAAACTTGACATTTTAAAAGTAGTTATCAAGAATCATTCTTCAGTTAAACTTAACGATTGACTTTCATTTCAAACTCATAGTTTAAAAGTGTAGCTAGCAAGAATCATTCTTCAGTTAAACTTAGCGATTGATTTTCATTTCAAACTCATATTTTAAAAGTGTAGTTATCAAGAATCATTCTTCAGTTAAACTTAACGATCGATTTTCATTTAAAACTCATATTTTAAAAGTGTAGATATCAAGAATCATTCTTCAGTTAAACTTAACGATCGACTTTCATTTCAATCTCATATTTTAAAAGTGTAGTTATGAAGCATCATTCTTCAGTTAAACTTAACGATTGGCTTTCATTTCTAACTAATATTTACGAAGTAGTCAATAACGATATTTAATAGTTCAGAAAACTACATTCGTTGAAATTAGAGCGTTTCTTAAATTTGTAAACATTCCCAGAATAAGTTAGATACATTTATTTAGGTTGGTACTACACAATAAATCTGATTCTTTGCCTAACTAATGATTTCTATTCTTCTATCAGATTTTCTTTCTGTTTCTTTTGTTACAGTTGTATCTCGGGTACTTATCGGCAACATCAAGCCCTGAAAATCATTTAGTGTTTACTTTCCCCTTCGGATTGTTCTCTGCATAGCACGTTTATAATTCAAGATTGCGAAACATATGTAATGAATTACGCAGGTAAGCGCTTTTTTTAGTGGCGTTTTCTTACGCATACGTACACGGCCTTGTGACGCCATGCCTGGGAAAATAATGAGGCTTCGTGAGTTCCACCTTCTATCCTCCCTTCACAAATCAGAAATTATTTATTTATTTATTCAGATATTTTGGAACAGAGGTGAGAAGGTCCTGGTAGAAAAACTATAGAAAAGCGTAAGCGTTCGTTTAGTCTTCAAGATTTCTGCTTGAAACAATACTTCTGCCCGTTGCTAAGCTGCTTTTACCAACTAATGCAGCATTAGTTAACGTTGTGTTTGTTTCTTGTATTCGTTCAAATACATTAGATAACTAGATAAAGATTTACGATACATATTATCATATACAAGGGGATCATAGTCCTTCCCTCATTATTAAAATTTATTGTGCAAAAACTAATACGATTAGGCATATAGTTGCTTCTGGAAAATAAAATTACCTTCATGTGTGATTTATTGAGAAAAATGTTGTGTTCATTAATTTTATTTAATTATTTTTTACGATAACATATATATTTATTAAGTGCGGAACATAGAATGTCTGTTCTCAGCGGAATTAACCTAATTCCGACAGATATAAAACTATAGTTAGCAATTCATTATAAAATAATAATTCCTAAATAATGTTAACTGGAAGTGTGAAAAACTTCGAAATGAGTCTTTAGAGACCGAGCCTAAAACAACTTCGAAATAAACACTAAAACAAATTCTTAGCAACCGCAGAATAATATGTGCAGTAAAACTCCTCTATAACGGATGAAAATATTTTTCCGCAATAGCGAGTTGTCCGAAAACGACTTCAGGATCATTGATTTGCTGCCGGGAAATGTAAGAAAATCCGCCTGAGAGGGGTGTCCGTTAGGAGGAAATTTACCGGATTTGGTAATGTTAATCATCATCCAAATTATGGGCAAAAAACATACTTCACTAAAAATTGAGAAATGGATGAATACACTGTGAAAAATTCTAGTTCCCCTTTCATCAAAAAGAAAAAAAGGTGAAATTTAGCTGCAACCAGCATTTGGTACTTTGAACCTAAGTTGAATAAAGTTGAATAGTGAACCTAAGTTGAATAAGTTGAATTGCGAACCTAAGTTGAATAAGTTGAATAGCGAACCTAAGTTGAATAGTGAACTTAAGTTGAATAAGTTGAATAGTGAACCTAAGTTGAAAATGGGAGCCATTATAATATGGTTCACCTTAGTACAAAATGTAGGTTGCAGTTAACTTTCAACTTTTTTTTTTTTTTGCTGAAAGGTTGAACTAGAAGTTTTTACAGCGCAGGAAGCTTAATTCGAAATGTATAGACACGAAATGTAATGACAATGAAAACTTGTAAAAAAAGAATCGGACAAGCAAACCAATTTACAAAGTGATATAATTTGAAAAAAAGTATTTTTGTAAAGGGGTACATTAATGGATATACATATTCAATAGCTGCGAACCTAAAATGTCTATGCAAATAACATGACAATGGGAAAGCTTTTTCACATGTTATGTGGCATAATTTTATCTTTTAATATTACATCATAATTTAGGTCGTATGTATAGTATACAGCAAAGTATTAGAATACTTGTTAAATTTTCATAAGAAATTCCATATTTTAATCTTTTAAAATAGTTACATTGAACCTTCAACTTAGCAATTTCGCTTTTATTCCGTAATAAATTGGATAACGATCCAAAACTTCCTGTTTACTTTAACTTAAATGCCTTTAAGCTATTTGGAGAATTATGATTACTTAAATTTCGAAGATTTTACTCGTAGCCTCGTAGCAATTTTACGAGATTCTGTGGCGAATCTAGTCTCGATTTTGGTTTAAAAACATAGTATGTAGATACACAATTTTCATTTATGACCTCGAAAAAATGGTCAGATTCTCAAAAATTGGGAAAAGTTAAAGATTCATGGAAAATTTTTAGATGCACTTATGAATACGTTTTAAGAATGTTACTGGAAGGAATTCATGGAAAGCCTTCATTTTAAAACTTTTATGTTAAGCAGTAAAAAGTTATATGTATTGAGAGCCAACTTCCCTTACTGGTAATTTAAGTGCATTATGTATTATAAAACAAAACTATTCATATGAGGGAAAAACGTGCAGAAAAACGAATTCTTGTCAACGTGAAAGACAATTTAATTCGATGTTTTTCGCAGAAAAATAAAGAATAATATTAGCATTACACAATATCAAACAATGAGTGGAAGAAATACTTCGAAGCCTATTTTTAAAGACATTTTCAAAATAGATTTCGAAGTCATTTTCCCACTCATTGTTTGACATTGAGTGTTACTAATAATCTTCTGCAACGAACTTCTTCAAGAACATTTCAGTTCAGGGAAATTCTATTTATCATAAAGTGGGTATTTAACTAAATTTCTAAAAAAATGAGTCTGCTTTTTTAAATTTTAGTTTATGCATTCCTTTAGAAAAAGTCCTACTCATTAAGGTGGAAAGCACAGAACAATAGTAGGATGAAATCAGTAGTAGAACTATCTGCATGTGATTATTGTAGATCATCGCTAATAGTTAAAATAATTACCAGGAGAATTGCGCATAATTAGCTTTGCGCTGAATGTAAAATTGAAGGGATCCAATTTGATACGGAACAATTTCAATTTTCCATTTCGCCTCTGCTAGTGGAATTTTTCTCAATTGTACTAGAATTAGCCATTTCTCCTTACGGCATGTCCCTGATGGGGCTCTTAGTAAGAAAATTAGAATAAAGTGCAGTTTTACAGGGAATTTCGCTATATGAAAATATGAAAATGAACACAACTCAGTGTAATAGCATTTAAAATTAAGATTTACCCTTATTGCAGAAAATAGAGTATTTTGCTCCTTATCATTCATTTTAATTTCCGATTTTTCTTTTTTTGGTGAATTATGTTGAATTTGCAGAAACATTCATTCATTATGTACAACGGTCTTAACCTGCCGATAATCGCTATTAATTATGAGTAATGTGCTTTTATTCACATTAAATTCAAGACATTCATGTTCTTAAAAATACATTACACACGAGCGGAGGTATAACGGTGCCGGAAAATAAAGGTCAACTCTGAAAATGACGCTGGTAATTATACGGTCCTAAACATTCTACTATGAAGTTTAAAAGCATTTAAAAAATTTTATTTTAAGTTAATTTAATTTTAATACAAATTTAGGTTCTGTTTCTAAAAATTATTTTTTAATAAGTAGGTAATTCAATAAACAAAAATATATTGATACTTAACCCTTTCTAAGGCGGTGGGAGGTATGCTTCCTACCAAATTCATCAAATTATAGATGTCTGACTGGCAGAATCTTGCCAAAGACTCTGGGATATATATTTACCCCCATATGCATCAATATTCAAATAGTGTAACTATCCCCCTCAAATGGGGGGGGGGGGAAATCATGCCAATCTTATTTACTGTTTGAACAGTATTATCTGTTCTTATCTTTTTTGAAACAAAACAAAATCTGAAAAATATTTTAACATACCGATACTACAAAAAATGGCCCTTTAAAGGGTTTAAACATATTTTGAATTTCACATTTATTAAAGAACAGCAATTCATAATAAAATTAAAGTCTTGTGAAATATTACCTAATCCAATTATATTAGTATTTAGTTTCCTCCAAATGCTTGTTAGTTAATAATATATATAAATAAATATATATATATATATATATATATATTGTTACACAAATCTGAAATGATAAAAATAAATAAAATTCATAATTTCAGACTCTAATGAAACGTATTAACACTATCATTAAAGCCTTTAAATACTAACTTCATTTATTTTGTTCGAATTATTCAAACTGTATTAGGCTCAACCATTGTAAAATTTCTCAATTCACAATGCGTGTCCACATATGCGTGTTGCCATTTTATTATCCGATACCGAAGTGCAAGTTAACCTAAGTGCGAATTGATTTGCTGCTAACAGTAAGAGGTAGCTTAACATTTGGACAGTTGAAAATAAACGATAGAAGTGAACAATTAATTTTTAACGAAGAGGAGCTTAGCGAACTATTTCTGCAAATTTGTTTACTTTTAAAGCATGCTTTTCGTAAATTATCTAAGAACGATTTCTATTCAAGCTCCGGGATTCTTGAAATTCCTAATGATAAATGGCATTCTTAAATTATACGAACTAATCAAATGAACATTTCTATTTAATTAATGTTCTTCAATGTGTTTCAATTTAAAAGGATGCAGGAATTCTTAAAGGAGAAGATTACTAAAAGGGTTTCTTTCTACATACACAGCAAGTACCCACAATCGCAGCTTGCACCACTTTTCATTAATTTTGAAGACAGTTTGAATATTGTGAGTAAACTGAAAGATTGAAACTTAATAACTGAATTGCAATTTTCATTCGCTTCACTTAACTAGTTGCTTTAAAGGTGTTTCGATGAAACTGGTTTTGCGAAGTGGTTATAATGTGGAAAAAAATCAGCTGTAAAATTCTTTTAATATGCTGTCATTTTATACTTTAAACAATGCCATTTAGTAGTATATATAAATTGACTGATATATATATATAACAATGAAAATTAATATTTCATTAATTTAAAATTAATCTAACTTAAATCATTACTATTAATTACTGTTCTATAATTTAGCTAAAGGTTTCCGTTTTGATTGCGGTATTCCATTAGCTTTACCACGGGCCAAGAATGTTCATTACGTCATACTCCAGTTCCCTATCCATCTAACATTACCATATAAGGTAGTGAAAAAGTGTCATGCGCAATAAGAAATTGTACATATGGCAAAAGCTTGTGTGCGCACACTTTCGCTAGAGATGTGGTGAAATAAAGACGTGTGGACTGGCTCTTGGGTCTTGTTTTTACTTTTCGTTTATCACTTAAAAATGAAGAAGTCAATTGAATGTGACATCCAGTAGCTAGGATGTTTCATATATATATATATACAGACAGACTGACAAATGTGCAGAAAGACAGACAGATTCATAGCTAGATTGTTACGGTTTTGAGTGGTTTATTATATTAATGTGGTAAAGAAATGCTATTTTTTCAACTTAATTATACATTCCACTTCGTCTGAAACTTTAAATTTTATGAGCAAAGCGAGTCTATTACATTTGACTAAGCTCTTCAACGTTTTCGAAAGAAACTGTAATGCTTAAACTTGAACATTGGAACAGAATAATTGTTATACTGTTTTTTTCCTTTCCCCTACTATCTGAATGAAAATTCATAAAAGGATTCGGTTCTTTCGTCACTTTCAGTAGGGACTTGCTTTTCATCGTTTAAAACTGGAATTCCAAGTTGAAAGATTAATTGGTTAACACCAAAATTACACATAATCTGTGGTAATGCATTGCGTTATGCTTTTTTAAAAACGCGTTAAAAGGAAAATATTTAAACAACTTTATTAAGTTTAAATTAGTTATCTTAATTGAAATTTTAAAATAAGCTCATGAAACTAAAAAAAAAAAAAAGATGCGAGGGAAAAACTTTCAAATAATAAGAAAACTAAGTGCAACACAGATTAAAAAAAAAAAAAAAAAGATGAATATTACTTATGGGTTTTATGTCCTAAATTTGATTTTATCACCAAATATTTGATTTTCTGGTTGTTTATTTTCTCGGAATTTTTAAACGATGCTTATCGTTCAAAACGTGATCCCTTAACGATAATATTTTAAATCACTAATTGCATACATAACTAAAAAAAAAGACATTACTTAATATTTTTATTTTCCATTATTTCATCGTATGTACCGTGTGTGAACACACAAATAAAGTAGTATTTACTTTTCGTATAAACTTTCTTAAGCTGGAGACATACATAGAAAAAAGCGAGATCTGTTTATTTCTTCTTAAGAGGATTAATGAAAAGTTTGCTAAGAAAACACTTCGATAGACAATTTGTAGACGTATTTGAAAAGCTTTCCATTTTTTCTTTTTATCTTTTTCTTACGCTTAAATAAGCGCTCTTTAGTAGCCATTCAGTTTTTGTTCTCCTGATTACTTTTCTCACATAATGCATTATGCATGAAAAAGCTATGTTTATGGCATATAAGCACAAATTTAAAGAAAAAACGATTAAATATAGATGTTCTAAGAGTAGGTTAATTTTTTTCACAAATCTTCGGGATTACTCAAGTTCTAGATACAAAAGCAATTCATATATTCTAGCAAATATTCTCGTTAACATTTTCCCATTTTTTTTTCTAGACAAAAAAAGATTCTTGGCTGTTCAAAAACCCTTGCCCTTCATTTCCCCCAGGATTATGTTTAATGTATGAGCGAATTTATTTATGTTTCTGCAATAGGACAGATTACATTTAAAAACAAAAGCAAAGAAATGTATAAACAACGCATCATTGCTTGCATAGAATCGTTCAAATGTTGCACTTTTGGTAACATTTTTAGCTTGTGACTCAATGCAGTTGGCGATCCATTAAATGATTATTTGAAGCATATTTTTATAGAGGGAGTGTTACATAATGGGAAAAATATTGGTTAAACTGGTTAAAAAATTAGAGATAAATGGACTTTAACAATACGTGAGCGCAATTTGCAGTGTTTCTATGAAAAAAATATCTCAAGTCTATGTTGAGCGACACAAGGTGCAATGGGAAGTTGAGACATTGCTTTAAAATAGCTCAGGCAGTTTTATTTATATTTCAACGTTTTTTGAATTTATTTTATTTAGTTATTTTTTCCCAAAAAAATTTTTAATCTCGCAACGTAGTTTAAAGCCTAAAAATTTAAGATGAATGTTCAATTTAAATACAGTTGAGCCAGCTTAATGAAGTAACCATTTGTGACGAAAAATAATCCTAATAAGCGGTATACTCCGATATCAGGTATCACAGAAACAATATACTACAGTTTGGTACAATGAAAATGTATGACATTAAGAGGTATATTCTTTCAACCGATTTTCCATTAAACGAGTTCGACTGTAGCGAAAAAGATAAAAATGTCCAACGAGCAAAATGAGAAATGAATCTGGGGTTAATATTCCTCTCTTTCCAACGACCCCCATATTCAAATAACAACTCTTTATTTCCAAAAATATTTTTAAATTCTCGGGAACAGTTTTACATATTGCTGTACTGCATCAAAAGTAAAAATTAATAAATAAATGAGTGAAAAATGCATTAAAAAAAACGACTTTCCCATTTATCGATGAATTATTCTACCCGAAATTTCAGTTTCTAGGTTTCAGTATAATAGCGCAAAACTTGTGAAGGAAAACGATCACAGAAGATTAACCAGTTTACATCACTAAACATTATCGTTAAATCAGAATTTTCGTGTAATTCTTTGAGCACACTTGTAATTAGCCAAATTTCCTCTCATTCATTAATTTAAAACATTGATAAACCTTTCATAAGCAATTTTTCTTCTTCTTTCATAATTGAAGGGTCTGAAAAACTACCTAAATAACATACTACTTTTTGAAATTTGCTTTTTGTTTTATTTAGTTATTTTATAACATAAATGTTAATTTTAAACTATACGAGCCTACTTTTCCGTAACACCCAAATTCAAATTTATAATAGATATACTTATAATACATAATTATATTCATTTATAATACATAATTTATAATAAAACATAAAGCAAAGTTCAAAAAGTAGTATGTGACTTAGGTCGTTTTTTCAGTGGACCCTTCAATTGTAACAGTGCTTTCATGTTCCCTAAAAAGAACTTTGTGTTTCTTACATAAATGATTTTTTATTTTTCTATAATTGCATACTTCATACTGAACAGGTATACACATGAAGACAGTGATTGTACATAGTTTAGTATATAAAAAGCTTAATTCCAATACAGATACATAGTAACTGATTGTTATAAATGAAAACTGATGGTAAAACTAAAAGATAAAAATAACTATGTGTCTGTGAGAAGAAGTTTTAACGTTGCGAGAAACTAAGCTCAAAAAAAAAAAAAAAAGCGATAGTAAAATTGTCTTTCACTGCAACAAAGATCGTAGTATCCAGTTTCTGCTGCTTTGAATCAAAGATCGAAAGTCCAGGAATATCAAAACAGAAAGCGATATCTAGGACAGCAATCTCATTTGAACGCTAATCCCGAACTCGTTTGAAATTGCTTGAAGTTTAACATTGAGCAGAATCGAAATCAGTTAGAAAGAAAAATGACCGCCGTACCTCATTAAGGTTTGAATTTGTTTCTGCGTTCAAACAACAGACTCTGCCATCATTGAGCACTTTGAGAAATGATTCATTCTTTCCTCGTTTGCCGTCGGAGCGGCGATAAAAAGCTTATTTATATTCATTTTTTTAAATTTAAGAGGCTCGGATGCAACAGAAGAAACGCGATTCGCCATTCATTAGTAGGGGAGAAAAAAATCTCCCCCTTTTGTTTTTTTTCCCCCTCGAAAAATCCCGACTTGGAAGAAGCAAATGCGGTTTCCCATTTGTCATGACTTGCAAACGGAAAAATTCGGCCAAAACGAAAAGAGTCCCGCCGAAGGAAAATGGACGTTCGAATAAATGGGAAAACCGATTCGCAAGGAAACGCTGTTTTCAAGAGTTCCGATTTTTTTTACACCCGCTAAATTGTTGATGGAAAATGCTGCCATAACGATGGAAATCAATCAAATATTAAGTGAGAAATATTTCTGTAACAGATGAAAGCCTTTAAGCCGCATAGCTTATTGAATGGTAGTCTAGTTTAATACATTTTTTTCAACCAAGAAACTAACTTTCGTATGGGGAAAGAGTAGAAAAAAAAATCCAATTCGATCCCTTAATATGTAGGTAATGTTTATTCGTTTTTCCAAAACTAATACTTTTTCACGAAATTAGAAATCGTGTAACTTTATTTTTTGCTGGTAAAAATATACTGCTTAAATTTTAGTAACAGAAAATATATTAAGTAAAAAACTGATATATATTTTTCTATTTTCTCAACTTTTAGTCCGTTACCAAATCTTAAATATTTTCCAGAGATTATAGAAACATCCTCTGAAAGGTGTGAGACCTGAATAGTTTCACAATAACTATACAAGCTATTTCGTAGCGGCCTATACAACACGCTTACTATTTTTAATGATTAATTTTAATATAAAAACGGTCTCGAACACTGGAAAATTAAATTTTTGGAGTTATTATTGCAAAACGCTGACCCTTAAATCTAATAAACTAAAACTTTCCGAGCCAAATGATCTCATATTAAATCGGTGACAGCAAGGGTTTGGAGCTGCTCAAGGAAGTTTTCTGATATTGCGCAGGCAGTCAGTGGTAATTTTTGTTTGTGACTGAGTATACTTCCCTGCTGAAAATACCTTTCTGAGAGCAGTTTTGAAAGGCTACACCTGTGGATGAAGGATATCACAAAAACACGGCTAAGTTCATGATGCTAAGAACCATTAGTAGTGGTGATTAGACGTCACTCAAAACCATACTAGCGGTGGATATAGTGTGCCGCTTTAAACTGTAAAGGTATTCGCCATAATACTTCCAAATACACATACCATAGGCTTTTAAGATGTAAACGGCGATACCATCTCAGTTTCGCAAATGATCTAGAAATGCAGACAACGTGCCAAGTACCTTTCAGCTCTGACCCGTCGGAAATTGAAGAAAAGAGCTATTGGGACGCTTGCTTTCCAATTTGGTAGCTCTTGGTACAAGTGCTGGTGCTTCAGGTCTTGTTCACATCGTTTATTTGCGTATATCCGACTACGCCGAGTTGCGATGTCTAGTTCCTCACGGTATCATGTTTAGTTACTGTAAATAGCATTTCTGTACTCGAACGATACCTCACTCCAGATGGCTACATTACGTAATGGGCGTTGGGATAACAAATGATAGCAAATGATCGTGAATAATTAACTACCTCTAAACTCGGGAAAGTTCATATAAGATTAGAACGTTCCACGCCAAATTGGGTTCACTTACTAAATATTTCACTAAAAACTACTAGAGCACAACAGAGTTTAAGAGTTAAGCAAAGTGATATGCTAAAAAGTGATTAATGATTTCTCATATTTCTGAAATACAAGTACGAGTTTATGAATATAATTAAATATAAAAAGGGGGGTTCATATAAATGTTTTATCAAATTCAATGTGTACAAGTATACTATTATACAATTGAAATCAAACACTAACTTTAAGTATATTCGGATTTCAAAAATGCATAAACGTTTACTGACATATTCAGTAGCAAATTTTAAACAATACTTCATCCCACTGAAAAATTGACCAGCACGCAATTTACAACTGCTAATTCGTTGCTTTGAAAACTAAATTTAGTTTATTATTGTTGTAAATAATATTTATTTATATTTGATTTAAGTTTTTTTTTCCGTATGGCAACAGCCGGTTGCGCTCGACATTGTTTATGTATGAAACGAAAGCAAAAACGCTCAACGGTGTTCCATGTTCATTGTTTTCTGCTTTCTCTTTTATGTTATGTTTAGTTCAAAAGTATTTGATAAAAACGAATAACCTGAAGAGCCAGGGGCTCAGGTGAAGTTCTTCCGAATAAATAGGGTGATTTTTCATAAATCCGAGTAGCGTTTGTTTTATGCTATATCAACAATTATTCTGATTTTCCACTGATGTCAATTAACATTAACTCTTGCTCATCAAATGCTGGTTGTTGTGGAAAAAAAAAAAAAAACTTTGAGGAAATTCTTCACTTGAAATTTTTCTCATCAATATACAGTTAAATATTAACCCCAAAATATCCATATTAAGTATTGTGAAAATTCACCAACAGTTTCTGAAAAAATGAATAGTAAAAAGTTAGTTAATAAATGTGTAGCAGGAGGCGTTGTAAGATAGTAAATTCTACGAGCAGAAAATTCTATTCATTAATTTTTTTCTAAAGGACAATCCACTTTGATACCAGAAAATTTAACTCATAGCCAACCAAATGTATTTCAACAGAATTTGAGCATTCCCTTAGAAAAATCCAAGCTTTGAATAATGATCCTGGAGCAGACAAGAAGAGTTTCCCGCCACCTTCAAAGAAAAGAGCTGAAACAAAACTAAATGAAGAAGCACTTCTTTTAAGACTAACTTTTGGCTTTCGTGAAAGGAAGATACTTTTATTCTGTCTCCCGAATCATAAATCACTGCGCGATGAGCTATTGTGCATGCGAATTGTTCTCTGCTTTTTCAGAAGAAACGTGGGGAAGTAAGAATTAATGCAGGGGAGAACAAAATATAACAAGATCACAGCCAAATTTGATGATCAAAATGTAGCATTGAAATGTTTTTTCCATACATTATTACTTAAAGAAATTGCAGTAGCTTTGATTTACTATAAAAACAACCACACTTCTTTTTTTTTTGGTGAATATGAATGTCCTATGCGGTTATTTTTCAAAAAGATTTCTTCCGAAACTTTCATTATTATAAGTAAAAGAGATTAGTTATTATGACTTTCAATGGTGTGACCTTCCTTTGAAGTATCATAAATTTTATAATCGTAACTTTCTAAGGATGTTATTCGATTGAAATGGAAGACAAAATGTGATAACAACAAGAAAATGAATGCTGTTGATGAAGCCATAGGAACAATATTAATAAGGCGATTAATATTTTCTGATTTTATTCATACTTGTTATTTAGTAACTTTCTGCTTTTGGTAAAAACAACCGTCCAGTGATATTTAGAAAAACTTTTGTTTCTTAATAAGTTATGCATACCTGAGTGTGAAATTAAGAAAGTTAAAAATTGCTATCTTTAGCGCATGCCCATTAACAAATGAATTCTTATAAAAGTTCAAAACTTATCAACTATTCAGAACTTTTATTCTACTGTTTCTCTTGTATGCTGTGAAGTTTTCTGAAAATTTGTTACAGCAAGTAAACTATTTTGTGACATTTACAGCTTATTTCCATCTGCAATTGAATTGCACGATTGATTTTTTACTGGAATGTGTCAGCATTGTTAATTTAAATGTTATCAAAAAAGTAAGAAATGAAACTTCACATCAGTGAAGTGTTAAGTTAGTCATTAAGTGTTGTACGTGTAATTATGAAGATTTTTTAAGTGCGTCTAATAATTTGGTCAAAGCTGCAGATCAAGAAAAGTGATGCTTTTTGGAAATTTAGATTTTTTTTTTTCAATTTATTTCCGTTTTATTCCATTTTCGTGCAATTTCCCTTTTTGCTTGAAATTTTTAGTGGAAATGCGATAAACTATTTTTTCAAAGATAAAATTTTGGCGACATTAGCATGAAAAAATGATCACTATATCGAGTCATGCTGCAATAACCGGATTTTCAAAAGGGTTTTTAACAGTAAACCAACACTTTAATTTGCGTCGTTGAACATGGTTTCTCGTAAAATTCGTGCTCGCAATAACACGAGTTTGACTACACTTTCGTTTCGCTTTTATGATTTGATTTCATTCATTCTTTCATCACTGCATCACTGCGAAATGAAGAAAGATTCATTCAAAACGATTATGCTCTTTACTGCACTTCTGATGGAAATGATAAAAAAATTAAAATTTCGAAGTTCAATTTTTAATTGGATATGCTTACATACTTTTCGACTGTACTCCAAATTAGTGTGCACGTGCACATTTTGTAACGAAATATTTTCTGTATACATTTTTGTGAATAAGTGCACGAAATGAGGACAGCTATTTATTAATTTCCTTCTTTTTTTTTTTTGACTCCATTTTTTGCATTGAAGAAACACAAAAACAGTTTTTCCCCATAAATTTAGTTGTTAATTTGTATCTAAAATGCCATTGCTCTTTACGTAGCTGAAGATAACCACACACAAATATTATTTTAGCATAAAGTTCTACCTTACAAGGCAAAAACTAATTCATCAACAAATGAACATCAACGTTTATTATTTGCAAAGCATAATATGAGGAACGCGGGATCCCTCTTCAATTAACATAACTGCCTTTTCATAAAAACGTTAACAAATAAATCATGCTAACTTAAATATTTATTCGGTCATTTTAAACTCCATGAAACAGAAATTACGCGCTGGTTTAACATGTTTCATCTGCGAGCTTCAGCGTCTCATAAGTACAAAATTATTCACACGCATCATAAATAACATAAATCTTCTTACGTGTTTCATAACTCAAGTTTCTTTAGCTTAATTTTTAAAAAGTAATATTTTGAATGTGAAACCGAGAATTTAATTAAGGGGAAAGGAAGATGAAAGTGTTATTACTTGACAGACCGTGAAGTTCCGCAGACATCGTTCCGTTTAATTACATCACATAAACAAAGAATGCCTTGTTAAGTTCATCTCCAAATGAAGAAGTTGAATAGTAAACCGAAATGATAAACTTCGTTCTGGTAGGAATATGTTTCCGCATCTCTTTTGCGAGAGAAAAAAAAAAAAGAAAAAAAAGTTGCTGTTAAAGATAGAGTAAAAAACGTCAATGATGACAGTGCCTAATCATTTCACAATCAATTGATGTCTACCTTTTTTTTTAAATTCGAGTCGTTTTATTCAGAAAACAAGTATGTCAATTTATTTTTGGAATTGTTTTATTCAGAAAACAAGGATGTCATTTTATTTTTGGAATTGTTTTATTCAGAAAACAAGGATGTCATTTTATTTTTGGAATTGTTTTATTCAGAAAACAAGGATGTCATTTTATTTTTGGAATTGTTTTATTCAGAAAACAAGGATGTCATTTTATCTGTACGAATACTCCTTAATATTTAAGAAACAGGTATTTACTCATGTGTTCTGTTTTTGTTAGGACTTCAAGTTATCGTATACTTGTAAGAGCTATTTTCTAGTTTATTGGTATAAAACCACCTCATTCTTTCACAAATATTTATACCCGGATTTTACAAATAGCTTCCATAAAAATAAGGATTTAATATTATCAGTAAAAAAATGTCTTATTATTTAAGGCACATTTATGTCACTCATAATTGAAACTAAATCTGTGGATATATTTTACAGTTATCGTTAGGATTGTTAGTTGTTTGTATTGGTGAGTACTTTTTCAATTTGTTGAAGCTATTTTCAAAGCTCAAATGTTGCATTGCTCGATCGTACATTTAAATCTACTACTCATTTGTTAAATTAATTTCTTTCAAAACAAGAATTTAGTATTATCAATACAAAAATGTTTTGTAATTTACATGTACATCAGTAATTGATGTCTAACTAGAATGGTTGTTGTCGTTTAAAAGACCAGACATTATTGACATTTTAATATTCAAGTGTTCTTTTTTAATTTTCTGGTTTTATTTGTCAAATATAAATAATTATGCTGCCTGCTCCTTTACATAAAAATATTTTTTTATATAAGGAAACAAATATTTCACTATTTAACTGATAATTTAACTAACCATAATTGATGCTAAATATTGCAGATGCATTAATCACTTCAAAAAATCCAGTAAAATTTATGGTTTCAAATGGGCAGCTGGGTTGGTTTTGGAAAACCGTAAAAGTTGCGAAGTAAATCTGTAGTCATAACGGTTTTTTGCCGTAAAGTTACTCCCGTAGGGCAAAAAAGCATTGCGAATACGAACTTACCTTTGTAATCTCCCCCCCCCCCCTTTTTACGGTTTTCCAACCCAGCTGTCGGTTTAAAACCGTAAATTTTATGGGATTTTTTACAGTATACTGCTTTTGCCAGAACAACAAAAACATGTACACTAGCCAGAGTTATTTTTGTAATTGCTCGTGTTCTCTGCAACATTTAAATCCTTATATTTCCTCATATTTTCAGTCTATAACGCTTATTTATTTGTTTTAAAAATATGCTTTCCTAAACACAATTTAAACCTGATTCAATTCAAAAAGCTTTCTATAAGAATTCAATTATTCATAACTGATGAGAAATGTGTAGTGCATTTATTCCTCTCTGATGGAATTTTTTTTTAAAGATGTGGTTGCTAAAATACATGACTGATCAAGGAACGTATAAGAGCGCCCGTTGACTTTCACATCAATTCTAAACAATCGCCAATAAGGCAATGAATGAAGAACTATTCCTTTATCATACACTTATCTTTGATTAAACTCAGCAGCATGTACTCAAAGTTATTGTGACCTATAACTTATTTTTCAAATTTTAAGCAGAACTTTAATATGTCGGAAAGGAAATCAATTTGATACTTATTTTATAACCATAATTATCATGACTTAGTATGAGCAAAAGTAATCAGTTTCTTGACACATTGAAAGCGCGTGCCTTACTCCACGATCATAACGTGATTGCGTGCAATTTTTCAAAAACAGTGTGGGGCTGTAATGATTAAGTAAAACTAATAAAACAATTAACTAAGATAACCCATATTTTTATATTTTCTTCGTAGCTTAACCATACATTCTGCCGTTAATCATTTCAGAGCGAAACTTTGCGTGACCTGCAAACATGTGTTAACAAAATCGGTTATTATTAGTTAACTTATCTGAAACAATTAGTAGAGAAATATTACGATACATATATTTTCTTGTAGGAAACTATGACAATAATAGAACTGATCTTAAGGGGAGTCAGCACCCAAAAATGTTGAAAAACACCAAACTTTTTTGTATTGGCTTAAGTAGTAAAATAAATCTTTAAAAATGTTCCCTGAAAGTTTCAGAACAATTAAAGCAATATTTATTGATTTATCATTGATTTTATTACGGTGTGAGGTGCCACCTTTTCATTCCGAAACAGTAACTGTGCTGAATGTAAGCCACACATTCTTTTTTCTAAATAAAATAAGCAAGAAGAACAACTTCCATCGTGACTGTAACTGAAAAAAAAAGTTCCTTACTTGAAATTTTGATAAAGGAAGGATTTAAGTTTTCGCAAGCCGAAGACTTAAACTGCTGTTTTCTCTCACTTTGTCACATTTCATCTCAATTAAAATGCAAAGGCTTTTTTAAATTTGGATCTATATTGCGGATATTTTCCCCACATGTTCCTGAAACTATACATAACAAATTTATGCTCTACTTTTATGATAACTTAAGTACTTTTTTTTTTTTTTTTTTTTGTAGGTTGTTTGAATTTTTCGTTGTTCGTTCGTTTTCTGCGTTACTTCAGTTTTTTTTTTCAAAAAGTATTTGACTTATAAAAAACTCAAAGCATAAATGTTTTGCTTTAATAGTAATGAATCAGTAAAAAATTTTGAGACTTTACGCAAATTTTTGAAAAAGAGGATGCATTTTTTAAAATTGCTACATTTCGTTTTAAAAATTAAAAATTTCAAATTATATTCAAGAAATCCAGTTTTTTTTTAAATATTAAATTTCTTATGAAGTGATATAACATGACATGAGACAAATATTGTAAATAAAAACACCATAGAGAAAAAAATGGTCTCATGGTACCGGCTCCCCTTAAGGCATTTTGGAAATTCTTTAGATCTTGGGGAATTGATTCCAGATCACGATTGATCTGTTATATTTAGAGAATGGGTTCTTATCTTATCCGCTGGTGAATACATATCCCGAAATCAACTATGGCCATACCTGAACATAAGGGCATAAATATTTTCTAAGGACCTCGCTCAGAGAATAAGGTCAACACCTTACTAACATACCTACAAAACCCTCGCCACTCAAGTAAATGAAAGCTGCAAGGAGGGTGAATTGTTATCAGAGGTTCGCGTGCTATTTAGAGCTTAGGCATACAGTTTGTGTACCATAATGGTATCGCCGAATATCGGAAATCTCAATAATCACGCGATTTAGACAATGCTGAAGCGCCGGAGCACAATGGACATCCTTCATCCATCACTTGTTCCGATGAACTGCTTTGCTGTCCCAAAGGAGTCCACGCCCAGCCTTGCAAGAGGCTCTAATGATATCGAAGATTGCATGGGAAAGCAGCAGCCTGCTTCGATCTCTCCATTGACTTGGAAAGCCTCTTCGAGAATTGCTGGATAAAGATACGAATCATTAGAAAGAGAAATTAACGACAGATCCTACTTTTAAATCGATCAGTCTTATTTTCGAATGAAATCGAAGTTCGTCATGTTGCCCAAGTATTTTGGCCTGAACGCTTAGCTAAAGGATACGAATATTTTACAGCAGTAAAACTACAGGCACTCAAAAAAAAAAACTGTAATTTTCTTGCAAAAGACAAATTTGCAAACTTTCATATTTTATTCCGTTTTGGTTCATGTATTAATTATATCCTTCATTTTCATTGATCACGTTGAATCCTTTTTACTAACGCTATAAGGAATTTTTCTCTCTTTATCTCTCTCACATCTTATTCGTTTTCATTAATTTTATTTTAAATAGTGTATTAATAGTAAAATAAATTTTTAGCCTTAAGGGGCCGTTCATAAATGATGTCACGTTTTTTCCCATATATTTGACCCCCCTCCCCCCTTTGTCACAATATATCACACTTCAGCGGACTCCTCCCCTCTTTTTGCCACATGTCACGCTATGTTGCATAATGCATGATGTCACACTTCTTGGTACCCCTCCCCTCCCCTTGTCACACTTTGTCACAATTTCACGAACCCCCTCCCCCCTCGAAGCGTGACATCATTTATGAATGATCCCTAATGATGTTGTTTGCATGTGGAAGTTTAACTTAATGTTAAAAATTTAATTTATCGACTAATTTTCATAATAAATTTAAACTTTCATTTAAGCTTATAAAAAGACACCAACTCCCCAGACAACATACTTATTTCACTTAAATGTAAGCTAAAATTTAAGCAAATGAGCTCAAAATCTTTAACTTTCCCATAACTTTCTTGTCTTATAACTTGCTCGTTAAAAAAACAATCAGAATAAAAAAAGATACACGTTTACGATTTATTTTAAAATATAAGATTGTGATAAATTCATCCAATAAGATAATATATACGTTAATTTTAAATTAGACAAGTTGCTACTACAATTAAATATATTTTAATGCTAAAAAAACACTCAATGCTTTAAGCCCGTCGGGAATTTGAAAATTTTTAGACAAATCAATTCTAAAGAGAATAAAATGTTAAATGCGAGGAACATTTGATTGAGATATAGTTTTAGAAGAATCGATAACCACAAAGCCCGCTCATTCTTCCATGGAGGATTAATTAGGCACAAAATGAGGCAGCGAACCGAAGAGGAAAAATGTATTACCTGCCAATACCTTCAAATAATACAAACGAGCTGCTGCAGCCACTAGATTTATGTTTCATAATATACAATGGCAGAGTCCTTCCCCGAAAACGAAAGAGTTTGAAATTCTAGTTTAAGTTTGAGTAAATTAACCGTTAAGGACTAACTCTTAAAAATTAAAAGTTCACTAATAGTAAATATTTCTCTAACCATACGTATCTAACCAGCGAAGTAACATAGTCTGTACAGATAGTATGTGAAATATGACTCAGTTATTTATACATAAACTAAGTAATTAAATATCATTTTCAGCGTATAATAATTGAATATAGAATTGTTATTGTTTTCAGCTTGTAATGATAAAAGCAATAAAAAAAAGCTTAAAATTAAATTACTCTCGACACTACTACTTGTTACTACTTTTACTGGAGGCAATGTTTTTAGGCTGCGTACATCTCAAAACTTATTTTTACCGATTTCAATTTTCCGGAAAACTGAAAACAGTTTAAAAGTAGATCATAAATGTTTCGTTTCAAAAGAAACTAAAAATGAATTTTTTAACAAGTACATCAAAATCAATGTATTTAGTTCCAGATAGCTAAATTTTGGATAATATGCTACCTGCGTCTAATGGACTGTCTGTCGAACGCACACTTTCAACATCTGCTAAGTAACAAACGTTGACTTTTAGTTTGTTCCCCCCCCCCCCTCCCCGAGGGTGTTTTTTTTTAATTTTGAACTTGAAATCTAAAACTTCTTGTAAGTTATGTTAATTTATTCGAAATAAAGGCAATATGGTTTTTTTTTTTCCTTTTTAATGTGAAATCTAAAACTTCTTTGTCAGTTACGCTTATTTGTTCAAAATAAAAGCAATATGTTTTTTTTTTGCTTTTAGTTTGCAGTCTGTGACTAGAACGATTCGTTACAATGATTTGCGCGTAGTTATATTGGTTCAAACATTTTTTTAAGATAGCACAACTTAAAAATGAGTTTGTAAAGAAACCAAATATATAAAAATAAAAGACAGCATATCTCATTCTCTGCGACAAAATAAAATAAGTAATATTAGCCCATAGTTAACTACGAACTATTACAAATTTAGTGTTATTAGTTACAATGCTTTAAGCGTAGTTATATTGTGGTCTTAAACATTTTTTCTTGAAGATAGCACAACGTAAAAATGAGTTTAAACCAACCATATAAAAATAAAAGACAGCATATCTTATTTTCTGTGACAAAATAAAATAAGTAATTAACTACTTTAACTACGAACTGTTACAAATTTAGTGTTCTGTGTCTTTATTAAAACATTTTTCAAAGTACAACATTTTTCTTTCCTTCATTAAATTGAGTTTGTGCTGCCGGCATCCCGTGTAATCAAGGAAAAACCATAAAATTCACATGCACAAACTCTGCAACTTTAAAGGGAAATGCACACTTCAAAATGCATAACGTGGCTCTGAAAATGCAAATTGCGGATGAGTACAAAATGCGTGATCATTGCCTTGCATTTACATAGGCACAGGTGGTGATAATGCAACATTCACACAGAGACACGTGACATCATTTACGATGTAGCAAAACTCGCGACGATTTTTGACAGAGGAAAACAAATGTTATTATACGGAAGATGAAAATTTTGTTTCCCAATCTTTTACTCGATAAGTGCTGTATATGCATGTGTGTTTGTATAAGAATCTATTGCATTCAATAATTTATCTATATATACAAGACCATATAATTAGACAAAAAAAAATATATATAAACCTTAATTTAGATGCTGTGCTAATAGAACTGCCTTTTGATTTTCGGTTTTGGTATTTTAATTTTTATTTTCCTAATATTTATATTTGCTTTTATTTTTGATGACCTGAATTGTTTCGCTTATCTTATGAATTTATAATTGGGAAATATATTACCTGTAATATTTAAAATGAGTATGAACGTAATTTTCAGTAGTTAACTAATGATCCTTTGGACTATTCATCAGAATGAACAACATAAATTTAGCAAGTGTTATCGAGAGATTGCCAGAAGCATTTTTCTTTGGTACTATTATTACTTGCCTTGGTAATTTAGTACTATTATTAATTTGCTTGGGTGCGTACTTTGGAACCATTATTAATTTTCTCTGGTTGCGTATTTTGGTGCTTTTATTAATTGGCTTTGGTTGCGTACTTTGGTACTATTATACTACTAGCTCTGATACTGCTATTAATTCGCTTGTGTTACATACTTTGCTATTATTATACTACAAGCTTTGGTTCTGTTATAATTGCCTTATAAGTGAAAACTTGTAACTGTTACCTTTTGGTGCTCCCTGCCGCGTTTTTTTAAACGCCCTTACGCCATTTTAATACCCAAAAGGTATTATTACAGCTGAAATTTCTAATGCTACTTTCGTCTCTCTAAAATAAGTGTCGTCGTGCCATCGATGACACTTGTTTCAGAAAAGCCATTTTCCTACACTACTACCTCTAATACAAAATCCGTAGACTTACGCGAAAATAATTTCTCACGTCATCGCGCGAAATTCAGTTTCTAAAAATCACACAGCATTTTTCTTTCTCGCCAGTTATACTAACGGAACCTCCCCCCCCCCCCCCCCCCCCCTCCAGACTACCATACTTCAAATGAGTGGGTTGCCATGATAATCGTCATATTGCATCAAATTTGTGAATGAAATGTGACGACTATTAACAGTTATTGCCCAACGGCTATTAACAGTATATAGACTATCTACATAACGAATTTAGAATTAAGGCTGAAAATCTTTTAGAGCGGCACGTTAAAATAGTGTGTTTAAAGTGCAAAATTTAATCGTGGGAACTTATTAATGAGGTAAATAAAATCTACAAATAAGAGTATTTTAATTTTAAACTAAATGCACGTTGGGCACTACAATCATAAAAGGACTCTGAAAAACGAAGAGATTATAAACGATTTTCAAGCAAGAAACAATGAGCAATATTTAGTAGGAAGTCAAAGCTATTACCTAGAAAATGCATAACAATGATGAATCTTTACTCTGATTCTTTTGAGTTACTCAAAAATTGTTTTGAAGTTGATTAGCAGAAAATAATTATTTTCATATGTTTGCACTTAATAATTGTTAGTTTGAACTTCATTCATACCAGGGATTTTCTTTTCATGGGCTTTTTTTTCCAAAAATATTCAGAAAAGAAAGAAATAAAATTCAGATGAAAATTCAGAAAGAAGCAGAAAAGAAACTTGTTTTATTTAAGAAGTTCTACATTTTAATTTTATGTGCTAAATAATTTTATGTAAGAGCGTAGTTTACAAAAAACTCTAAAAAAATACAAAGGTTGAAATGCTGGCTGAAAATGTCGGATTGAAAACAATAGCACTATAAGATCAACTTGCATGTTTTTAGATTTAACGTGCTAAAAAATATATGAGTTAACAGTTTATGAAAAAAAAGTATAATTATAAAACAAAAAATTAAAAAATGTATGCTTGCAAGATGCTTTTTTTATTTTTTACATTGATTATCATTAATAAGAATGTTTTGTAAGGAAGGTAGATCACGAGGCATGTAAGAAGATGAAACGTTTCTGTCCAACTTCCTACCTTTCAAAAGGAAGAATGGGGAGAAGTGGTGAATATCTTCCTAAACAATAAAACGATCCCTGGTAGCCCAGGGAATAGGAACAGGTCTTAACTACCAGCACCACATGAGGCAACAAGAATAAAACCAGACATATGAGTGTGTGGGGGGGGGGGGGGCAATTGTAAAACTTCCTTAATGATTTTTAAAAACGACAGCTATAATATTGCAAAACCTATGTTCATGAAACAGCATTTACTTAAAATTGACTTGTTTTACTTGAATTTGCATTGAATGGCCATGAAAGCATTGAACTGATCTACCCAAACTTGAAATTTCGGGTGACAAATCATTGTAGAAATTCGCAAAAAAAGCGAGTTTTCATTTTGAACCACTATTATTGCTCCAATCTATCCTTGTTATTTCCCATGCAAACAAGAAAAATGAAGTGTAGTAGACGGACGGGTTTTGATGTAGGACAATTTCACTCAGTCGGTTCCTCTGACAACTTCTAGTTGTGATCTTATCGCAAAGATGGACCCATATGAGAGAAGACCCCATCTGGCTGCCAAATGCCATTCGAATGCAAATCAGAAATGTATGAATCAACCTCAATTTGTTTTGCTGCCAAATGTCTTCGTTTGCATATACAGGCTAGAATCAAGCCTGTTTGTTATGGTAGATGAATCTCGTTCGTTGTTACTGATTTATTGTAAGCAAGCTTTACTTTCATGGAAATTTCATTTTTTTTTTTTTTTTTTTGAAAATTGTCAAACAACTCATGTTTCCTCAGTAGAAACTTCCAATTGTTTTTAAATGACAGATGTTTTAAAATCATAATTGAATTGCTACTTTCAAAGTATGATAAAATAATTTTACAAACAAAGTAAACCAAGGAAAGCCTTTTTTTAAAAAAATATTGACTGGAAAAGCAGTTGTCTTCTTTACTAAAACATTTTAAAATATTTCAAATTTCAGCTTTAAAAATTATAATTCCGTCAGAAAACTACATATAGTTTAAAATTTATTTTTAGAATAAGAGGGTATAGAACAATTTTATTTCTAAGCTTAGCATCTTCTAAACATTAGTGTAAATATTGAAATAGGACTTTCTTGGAAATTTTATGTCTCAGAGATTGGCAATATCATGTTTCATGACAAGTTATTTTTCAATGCATATTTGTTATATTTATAAATTGTTTACAGAGATTTTGCAATTACTGCCTATTGTAAATGTTAGTTGAAGTATTAAAATAATTTTAATCTTTTCTAAAGTAATGATCAATTAATAAACTATATATTTGTTATTATTTTATAATAATAAACACAGACGGTAGTAACATTTTAAATAAAATATGAACAAAGAATACAGAATAAAACTGGTTAATCTGAAAATCAATTTGTGAGAGGCAATTTTGTTATATATTTCCATGAAGCAGTTTCTGTGACAAAAATGAAGAGAGAAAAAATGTACAACTCCTAAACCCGAAATCTACAAGTAAAATTATTGCGACATACATGCAAATGTATACATAATTTGTAAATATATTCTGTATATGTATGTGTGTAAAAAAAGAATTTCCTACTCCACTATACATCCAGGATATCAGGAACGTATACATAACCACAATTAACACAATTCCCGCTGTTTCTCAAGAGAATAGTAGTTCATTAATATCCAAGGTATTTTACTGCAAATTCTAAATTAATGCACAGTATAAAATCGATGTCTAGTGACATTATTTTACAAGTTGTTTTTCATTTAGAGTTCAAGAAGCATCATAAATATTTAGAAGCATTTATGGCATTATGCCGTAGCGTCATACATTATAAAACAAGATGCATGAAATTGAAATAAGACTTTTGTAAGTCCTCCTCCCATAATCTCTAGCATTAAAATATAACCATAAAACACAAACTATTTTCAAGTCAACTGAAAAAAGTACACGTTGTATGATGAAGCATTAAGACGACGACGACCATTACAAATCAAACAAACCGACATCTCAAAGGACTCTTTTCATTCGGCTTACTATAAATTATTTATAAGCTAACTTGATTCAGAGGCTTCCAACACGATTCGCTCGGTTTGAGGAACATTTCCTCAAGGAAAAGAAGGAAAATGATACAATGTTTTCTCTATTTTATGTGACATGTAGATGAAAATTTCTTACGAAAATCTGAATTCATTAGTAGTGAGGAAATTTATTTCTCAAACATAGTATATTTAGTAGATAACATACGTCAGATAAAATGATATTCTTGATATGATTTGATTTCAGAAATTACGTGTCACATTCTATTTCCCACAAGAACTAACGCTTTGATTACTAACGGGACATACATGTTCCAGTCGTAAAACAATTTTATTTATGTTTTGTTTTTAATTACCTAGGCGATGTTAAAGATGTGTAAATACATTTTTTCATAATTCTACGTGTGCCGTAGTAAGTGTATGGTTACGTGTGGGATTCATGTGCATCAACTTTAATATAACTGGGGGTTGAAAAACGTATGATAAAAAATTTCAATCACAACATATAACTTGTTTTCGTGCCCTAATGTTAATTCAAATAATAAATGGGGTCGTTTATTTTTTAAATTTATTATATACAGTAAAACCTGTAAAGTTGACCACCTTTGTAAGTTGACCACCTGTCTAAGTTGACCACCTGTCTAAGTTGACCACTTTTGTCAGGAACGGGACTAGCCGTTCACCCTCTACTTGACCCAACTTACCCCTCAAGTTAACCCTCTGTAACTTGACCACCTGTCTAAACTGACCAATAAAGTGCTGCACCGCAAGTGGTCAACTCACACAGGTTTCACTGTATACATATATATACAGTAGAAGTCAAATGATTAAAAGAATCAAAGCAGATAACAGGTCACAAAAGGTATACATACAGGTCACAAAAGGTATATATGTATACGGTTGCATAACAGCACAAATGTTGTATAGCAGATAAAAAACGGTGAGTCTCAAAGAGGATGGACCAGCTGATATGGAGTATTAATTTGAGGAAGAAAGAAAACGTGGTACTTGACAAAATAAAACTACAATGCCAAACACAGGTATACTGATGTCGCCTAAGGCTACGGCTAGCAGGTTTTTGGGTGTCTGGTGGAGAAAAGGTATACTGTTTTGTATAGGGTCAGTTGGGGTAATTGTAAACAAGCTTCATAACTACACTTGTGGTGGATTTGAAAACTTGACTGCTTGTGAGTGATAAACTGACAGCATAGGGAAGACATTGAAACAGTTTCGTAAGTTTCGAAACAACTGTGGAGGCGTCACTATTGTTTGAAAATGGTGCAGGGAAAAAAGTTGTTTAACAGAATTGAGTGATCTTACATTTTCCTCTCCAGCTCATCTACAAAAGCGATGTAAGCGGTTTCAACCATTTTTATTTGTCATATGGAATGCTGCGAAAAACATTTCGTTATGATTTTAATCCTCCCTGTTATTTTTCATGTGCAAGTTAGGTGTTTACAATTACCCCATATATTTCGTACTCTGGGGTAATTGTAAACACTTAAATTTATCCTATTTCCAGTATTTTGGGGGGACAATAAGTATTTTATTTTGATGTAAATTACACTTTTATGTCTATTTTGCATATCTGTTGTTGTTGTTGTTGCTAATGCCACTGGGAAATCCAAGCCCCCCTTGCAGGGAGACCATGAATTAAGGAAGATCCTACTGACTATTAATGAGCTCCGCTAGAATGAAGTACACTTGGCTTAATGATTTTGAACCAGCTCCCAGATGAGAGATCGTCACATAGGATGGTCCCTCAGCGGAAATGATTTCTAACTAGGTGGAAATTTGAAGTGACGATGTATTTTACGTGCACAGCTACCTTTAGCGCATTCGGTCTCAGAGTAATCAGTCGAGGAAGGTGGTCACAATCCCAAACGTTGAACACGGCCAGTTGTGCTTCACTTTCGGTGTTATGTGGGATCCAAGCTTAACCGACTGATCCACTGTGGGACAAATTTTACATAAATTTGTCGCATAACTTGATTTTTTTCAAGATATTTCTCGTTAAATGATCTCAGCCGACTCATAATATAACTCAGCGGACCACATGCGGCCTATTGGCCGCAGATTGAGAACCATTGCTCCGGAACTTCTTAAGCCTTCAAGCAGACTGTGTATGAAACAATTTTCCATTTGCATCAACCTTATTCGAAAATAAATCACTGTTTACAATTACCCCAGATCTCTGGGGTAGTTGTAAACACACTGGGGTAATTGTAAACACGAGCTGATTCGCTAGCAAATTGTCATAAAGTCAAAATTTTTTTACACATTTACTCACAAAAAGTACAGTAGTGGCGACAATGCTCTGAATTCATTCAAGAAGTAGGGAAGGATCAAAAGTCAAAACATTGAAAAAGCGTTTACAATTACCCCAACTGACCCTACTACAGTAGGGGAGCCGACTCATCTCATATTTAGATTCCATAAACTACCAAAATCAACTTTGTATGTTAAAAAAGCGTCGAAAACAACTTATATCAACGTTTCATACCTGTTGTTTGACTGATGCTGATTATTTTCTTGTTCAATAACAGACAAGTTCCATGATTCAGATTTAAAAACTAGGTGTGAAAAATTAAATTGTATTGTTCTTTAGCGAAAACATTTTACAGCAATCTCTTTTTGCGTGATTTTTATTTATTTATTTATTGGCATGATTTGCTGAACAAGGAAGGCGATGCTAAGCGCTCTTGGAGCAAATTGTGGGATAAATTGACCTGTTCTTTATAGTGGTTATATGTAGCAGCAAATAACGTAATTCTGAAGGACGCCATTTTACGAGGGCGCCTAATAAGAGACAAAAAAGATTGAAAACGAGGACGCTATATCGACAAAATTCCATTACTTTACTAGAACAAATTGTAACTCCTCCCGTGTTGGGAAAACAAACGTTTTCCGATGTGATCTGGGTATATTTACATTTAAACAGAATTTTAGAAAATTTTATTTAAGAACTTCTATAAGCACTTCTAATGTCTAACGAGTCTAATATTTCAGAATACTGCTACTTAATGCCGGTTTAAAAAATTGTGGGGACATTTCAGGCCGAAGAACCAGTGCCGTATTACTAGTCACCATATAGCCAAATATAAAAATCTTATGTTGACTTTCTGAAGCAAAAATTAAGAATTTTTATCCTTATATTCTACACATTAGGCGTAATTTATATAATGTAAAAATGTAGATTGAGTACAATGTTTTTTTAACTATCAGAAAAAAATTAATATTTAGTTGAAGTTCGGTTTCACAAATAAAAGAATATCAGAATCTAATTAAAACTACAATTACTTGTTACTATATGAATAAAAATGAGAACATATCGGTAAAGCATTCGGCAATATTCCTTTTCAATTAACAAAATGAAGGCATTGCAGTATGTATTTTCAATTGGGGCAACACAATAGTATACTATTTGCAATGACATGTATTTTTCAATAAATGCGTGTATCCCCTGTTACCGTGAGGAACACCAGCAAGAGCTACATTCGCTCTACTTATATAAATTAGCTGTGCTCTAAGCCCTCCCCCCCCCCCCAGTTAACAATGTTACAATCAGATGATTAGCGTCGTTAATTAATACACAATATTATATATCTATGTCAATGAACACGAGCACATCAACTAAAGCGATTATTATGGATTTCCTCTAGGAATTCATTCTGCGGGAATAATTCAGAAGCTGAACACGTTAGAAAATTAATGCAAACGGCAAGAGGTATAAATGCAAGTACGCTTGACTAATAGATAAGAAAAATACTGTGAAGTATTTTATTTCTCTTTTTATTGGTATATTCCGTCAAGTCATAAAAGATCATGCCTAAATTAATCCTCTAATTCCCAACTCCGCCTCAAGGCGGACGACGATAACAAAACTTGGCCATTAGAGGGTTAAGAAAATTTTGGCGATGTAACAAACTGAGAAAATTGTATCATGAAATGGTTGCAAACTAAATGAGAGTAGCAATTTTAAGTGCCAAACATTCAAGAAAAAAAAATCATCGCCAGTGAAAATTTAGAGCAATTGACGAATACCTAAATATGTGTATTTATTTCCTATTTAATAATTTCATGATAATCCAGTATCCAGTAGAGCAAGTCTTGAAAAATCAGAACGACAAGTATTTACAGTTCTCCATCTTTCTCTACCATCTAACCCCTACACTAGCATTATGAAAGGCTTGTCCGTGGTAGCCTAGTGGTTAGGATGTCGGGCTTCCAACTGGAAGGTCGTGGGGTCGATACCCGCTGAAGACCCATCATGTACACTTGGGAATTCGTGCATGTAAAATCCGTGGACCCCACTACTTCGCGCCCGGGGGGAGGGCATTCTTAAGGCCTAGTACTAACAGGGAAGGAGGTTGGAGGAGAAAAAGTATTATCAAAGGCCTTCCCGAAATGCTGGTGAAACAAAAGACAATTCAACAGCTAGTTTGATATCTTACAAAATTTTTACAGGAGTATAACAAGCTGTGACAGACAGAGAGAGGCCCTTCTGTATGAATACAAGAAGTCAACATGATGTACACAAATATTGTGAAACACAATACGAATAACATCAATTCATCAGATATCGGAAAAGAACGACGTATAAAAACTGCAAAATAAATTCCATATAAGTGGTTCGGAGCTAAATTTTTCAGTGCAAAAAGTTGTGAGCTTCGGGGTGTAAATGAATTCGCGCTAGGAGGGAAAGACTTATAAAACTAACTATAAATAAGCAAGGAAAAAGCAGTTAAGTAACATTTTCTCCTCTGTTTGTCAACCGATTTTCTTTTTTTTAAATTTAGTAGCTACTGATGAGGTTTAGTGTTATCAATAAATAAATTTTGGAAATAATTAATTTTCCCCTCCACCTTCTTTCGGCGTAGATTCAAAGCCTTTTTTTCGAAGTCTTGATTCGTCATATTTCATCCTACTCCCTACATCTACAATCTACAAAATTTGTACAAAACTCAATACCTATTTTTATTATTTACAATTCAAAGAAATGTCAAGAACAAAACAAAAGAGAAAATGGAATGTATAAATCTCTTGAGACCCCAGAACTAAGCACAAACAATTTTGACGCAATTTTTTGGTTCTCCGATTTAAAAAATGATTACAGAACAAAATAACTAAAAAAAATTTTTAAATTTTAATCAATAATTAGTATAAATAATAATTAATCCCCAATTTCCATGTTTAAAACTAAGTAAACTATCTGTCGTTTAATTTCAAAAACAATTGGGTGTTTTAGCTTTTAAATTTCACAAACAAAAGTTAATAAACAGTATTTTAAAATGTGCCCAGTTGGGTACTGAAAGTCGCAAAAGATTAAATGAATGTCAAAGCAAAATAATACTAATCTTAAGGTGTAAGTTAATCCATTTAATCTATATATATATATATAGATAGATAGATAGGTTAGTTAGTCAGATGGTTTGTCCAGTACAATGTCTAACAAAAGAAAATACAATTTAAAGCCAACACTGCCAAATATAAAGTGAGATAATTAAGTCCATTGACGCGATATTTTGTCTTGGATCAAAGTTTCATAAATTTGTTGATTTGCATTAGCGTTTTTAACTCTTGATTAAATTGAAAGTGAATGCTTGTATTTATAATTTATTCAATAATAATAGGTTGGCTTGAAAAATTTTATATTTTTCTTACAGAATGAGCGCAGAAAGTTAAAATTTACGTATAATATGTGTCACAAATGCATTAAACTAAATAACCGACTCGGTGGTAAATCAGTCTCTCTGAGGAGAGATTGTTTTGTTTAAATATTTTAACTCGCGATAAACTGTCTTCAAACAGAAAAAACTAAAATGTCTAAAAGCAGTTTGAATGTTCTAGGCTGAATTTGAAAAAATTAATGCATTACGGTCAAATTTCGACAGCTGAACTAACTCTACTAATCTTTTTTTAACTATTAAAAAGGAGATATTGTTGTCCTCAAGAAATAAAAAGTATCACAAAGGAAAAAGATAATTGACCCTAACGTATATCAAAATTTGACTGAAATACTAATGACTGACATACACAACCAAAAAAAAAAATCGACTCTAAAATTCTAATTAATATTTATAAAATTTTAAGACTTACATTTCATGTTAACTAAGCTTCCTTTTTTTCTTCTTTTTTCTTGTTTCTTTTTATTATTTTTATTTTATTTATTTTATTTTATTTTAAGAATTGTTTGCTATGAGCCCATGTAATCTTATTGTATAATTCTAAAAAGTAGGAAACCTGTGAAATAGTCATCAGCAGGGGGACAGCGTAGAGGGTTTGGGGGTCCCAGGACCTCCAGCCATGTTATAAGTATATAAATACATATGTACTGAACATATAGACAACCCCCCCCCCCCCAACCAGGTGAGGAGTACCACAACATACCTCGCCTCGCCACTGATATATATCAGTGGCGATGTATATGGTCGAGGTACCTAATATCGAAGAGGACACTGATATGTAAATTATGATGAATCCATAAAATAAACATAAACAAAGGTTTCATAAACAGATCGACGTAAATTTAACATTTCAATAATCATAAAATACTTGTTAAATACTCTCGAAATATGTAGCATTTTCAAAAATGTCTGTGAATATCTTATAGTTTCTTTCTCAAGTAAAATAAACTGATCATAAATATTCAACCCCCCCCCCCCCTCATGCAACATGTTAAATTCAAAATCTTTCAATCACACAAAGCTTGCCCTTTGAGTAAGTCACATGATATCCCACATTATCTCCATTGTAATACTTTTTTCTTTTTTTTGCAGATAAACGCACAGGATTCGACTCCTACAATATCAGTGTCGACAGCAGCAGCACACCACTAATCGTGCGTTGAATTTATTCATGAATAAAACACACCACAACCCGAAAGTGAATTTGCAAGCGGATAAAATTCTGTAACCCAATGATGTATTGTATTCGTAGAGGAAATTCATTCATCAAAGGCATGTCACAAAGTCTAGGTTATTGGAAAAGCTTTACCAACAAATGGGAAGTTGAGTAGATAAAAATGGAATGAATGATGTCAAGTGTAATATAAGAATGGCTGGCTTTTTCCCCTTAATTCATATTTCGTTTTAATTCTCACACGTTTTTACCTCATAAAATCGATTTTTCTCTCCGTTCAAAACGCTTCGCAAGGCGACACATTATTATTGATGTTTAATCAATTTTAATCATCGGCTAGAAGACGTTGTTGAGGACCGTAGGAATATATATTAATAGAAATATTTTCCGCTTCATTTTTGATAACGGTGAAAAATGGGGCAGATTTTTCAATAGGTCTATCAAAGAGTAATTATGTTGAGTACTTCCAATTCGATCTTTCCATTTTTATTATTTTTTTCCTAAAAATGATGGATATCGCCTGCTAGCTCTTACTTTTAAATCTTACTTTTAACTTTGTCAAATCAGATTAAAATAAGTTGTGCAGTGCCGCACTTCTATGCGCGTAATATGAGAAGCATTGCATTTATAACTACAAATGCTGTAATAGGATACGCACATATTGTAACTTTTTCTTTGTTAAATGTATGATAACTATATGCAATAGTTATTGAGAGATTAACAAGCGCAGGGCTGCCCAAAAATATTCCGAGTAACGCTGCGCTGGGCAGAGCTATCATAGTACGTATTTTTCCCGCTAGGTGAGCGTAGAGCAACCAGTGGATTTCTCGGGAGGATTCTCAGGTTGCAGGTTTTATTTTTTTTAATCCCTGAAAAAGCAGTTTCACGCGCTCCTCGCTGTTTTCTTCTTTTTTTTATATTTATTTTGTGATGGATAATTTAAGTAAGCAGCGCACAACAGTGAATTTTTCTTCCTGCATGTGTCTGCAATTCATTTGCAAATTTCGTGCTACACTGACGTTCTTTTATCCTTTAATCTTCCATTAACGGGTTACCCTTCGCTTAACCCGTAAATGGTAATATTCGTCTGTGAGACGGATATGGTTTAGTTTTAGTCCTAATGAAAATAAAAATAATAAGTAGTAATAAAAAAGTAAGTAAATAAGTATAAGTAAAAGTAAATAAGTAAGTGAGTAAAAAGAAGTAGTAAAAAATAAGTAGTAATAATCTAATAAAAAAACCTTAGTATCATAGACGGATATTACTGGGAGTGTGAGTTGGATAGATATTACCAGTTACCGGGTTAACCGTTCCCCATTTTCATAGAAGAGTTTACTAAACTAACAAAAAGAAATGACATCAACGTTAATGGAAGCCAAAAAAGAGAAATTGAAAAACAGAACTCTCGTTCAAGTTTCTGCGTCATATCGGCTTGTATGAGACATTTATGTGAGAAACCATCTTTTATTTCCTTCTGTCATTTGCAGCAACCAACTAACTGACGGAAAAGCATCGCAATTATTTTTATTATCACTAGTCGCAAAACTCATTCCACGAAATCCATTTGTTACAACATCTGAAAGAGACCGTCTTCACAAATCGCAGAAAAGTATTTGTCGGAGACAATATTTATTAAACTATAATTTATCATTATTTTGTTACTATGTCCCATAGAAAAAAGGGACTGAAAGAGCTTATGCTTATGTTCCCCGCTACTATGTGGGTTGCGTTCAAAAAGATTTCCTGCAGTGGATAAAATGTTAGTGGACAATGGCGGCCACTTTTTTCTCGTCTGAAGGCAATTTTTACATTTCCGGAAAGCATAGAATGCAGGCCCTCTTAAATTTCCGGCTCTTTACAGTATATTTACTATCAGATCTAAAGTACTTTTATTTAGCGTTTGATCGAGGATTCACTGGAATGTATAGTATTTGGACTTGAGTTTTTGTTTTCTGTGAGGTATTTGGCATCACTTCCTATGTTGAAGTTATCGTGTTTATATCCAAAAGCAATCTTAGGGATGTTTCTTTTATATGAAATTCTGCAGTATGATGAATCTGAAAGTGTAATGTGTATGCTTATTTAAACTAGATAGTACGGTATTAAAAAATATGTGTTCACAAAATGAAGCGCAATTAATCTACGTCAAAAATTCGTCGCAAAAACTCGCTATAGTGATCTAAGCTTCATTGCAGCAAAACTGATGTACTTCTTTAAGTGATTATTACCAACAGTGTATAAAAATCTAATAAAAATATTTTTGAATTATTTTATTTGGAGTAAAAAACAAAGTACGCACGGGTTAAAATGTTGCAAAACGCTGCGCTAGACGGTCGTCAAACTGAGCTTCTCCCTTGAAAAAACGTCCTTGCTTTCAATGTTCAAAAAATAATTAAAAAACACAATTAAAATAATTTTGCGTAAATGAAACCTCGAAATCGCTTTAAGGATTATTTTTCTACACGACCATAAACTTGATTTTAGTAAATACAGTTTTTCCGCAACATTACAGTTAAGCTGACCTTACACTGAGAACAATAGCACCAAAATATCCGTCGTTCATGTTCGGCTTTTACGCCCGTGTGCTCAATATTTGTTTCTCCTTGCATAGGCGTAACTAGGGTTGGTGGAAGGGGGGGAGGATCACCCTAAAAATGTACAGACTAAACACCAATAAGAAGTGTAAAAGAGTTGAAAATTTACGGGTCATAAATACTTGCCGCTAAAGATATACTCCGTGTTTATTTCAGGCATCTCCCGGGGGGGGGGGGACTACCCCCTTGTATAAAGTCAACTCCTCCCCCCCCCCCCCGGCAAAAATTCAGATCACAAGTTTTAAAAAAAGAAAGAAAAGAGAAATTACGCTTTTAAGACACTTTTACTTTCAGAAACACCTTCATGAAAAGAACATTGAACACTATCACGAGCGACACCAAAAGTAATTTAAAAGATATAAGACTTCATTTTGAAAAAATGAAGGGGGGAAAATGAATTGCGGGGGGAAGAGTAACCAAACTCCTCTCTGTTTCCTCTAACATCACCAAAGTATCCCGAAATTACATTGCTAGGAAGATTTCAAAAAGTTTCCTGGGGAGAGCCCTCGAACCCTGGCCTCCAAGTTAGCCTAAACATTATAGATGTAAAACCAGTTACAAAAATTTAAGTTGCAGAAGCCCCAAATACCCACTTCTCTAACTTCACCAAAGATCTAAACATACATATACTATATATACATCAAAAAGCTATATCATATATGTAAAAAAATTCATATTAACATAATTTATAGTCATATATATCTATATATATGTATATATAAAGGGTATGATTTTGAAGCATACACTGCCCTTCCTAATTCTTAACATGCTCCCCCTGCTCCGGAACCAAGGCAGTATCCAGAATATTTTTCCGGGGGGGGGGGGGCAGACTTCGACACACTTATCTTAAGCAAAGTTTCAGGGAGAAATATATGATACATTGCAAAATATTTCTGGGGGGGGGGGGCGGCCTGTGGGTCCCACGTCGCCTGTGGATACGGCCTTGATTCACAAAAGCATTAAACGTTCATTACTAGATCTATTAGTTTATTTTTTAAATCAAACGCAATAGAAAATTCAATATTTAGCGCTAAGCAATCTTCAATGTCCAAGCATTCATAATATTAAAACTGGGAAATAGCGGAATTTTAGAGAAAAAATCCAAATTCCCCTACAAAAATGCTCATCCCCACAATAAATTTCTAAAAATTTTGTTAAATTTGTAGCAAAACATACCTCAGAAGTGGAAGCGTCTGAATCAAATTTTCTTTTCTTTTTGGATGACGAATGTGTCCATCGCTGGAGTGCAAACATTATTATGTATCGAAAATAATTAAAAATTTAGCTACAATATAAATAATACTTGATTGTAAATTAAAATGCAGCATTAAACCGTAGCAATGAGATTGGAAACGTTGAACGAATGATTTCCAGAGTCGTAATGCAATCAGTGATGGACCATAGTATGAAAAAAAAAAACATTTAAAATATAAGAGATAAGGGAACATCTGTAAATGAGAATGCAATGCAAATACAGTTCATCAGTTTTCCAATCGGCTCATCTACAAAAAAGATTTTACCAAAATGGGTTTTTGGACAGGAAGTCATAAATAAATACAAACTGCTCTTTAAGTTTTTTGATGATTATCCCTACCTGGCTTGAGGGTTTAACCCATTAGGAAAATTGTTGGCTAGGGGTCCTTTATTTTCAGACCCCAGCTACAACACCGCTTTATCAGAAAACAAAACTCCATCACAGTAGAGAATATTTTCCACCAAACTTGTTATTTGTGCGATTGTATTCCCAAATTGCTGCCTTTGGGTAAAAAAGACATCAAGAAGGAAAGAAAACCGTCTGGAGTGATTGAAAGGATCTCTGTTTGTCTGTGTGTGGTACGGTGATTGAAGCCACCTTTCGCTGTGACCCCCCACCCCTTCAAGGTTGTAAGGGGGTTGATTATAACCAGATGAAAAGTCCTCTTTATTATGAGCTGCATACTTTGGTCATGATCACAACCCTTCAGAGAAAGAGGAAATAAAATCATATGCATATGTGTTTCATTTTCTTAGGAAAAAAAATATGTGCTTTGCAAGGCCGTAGCCAGAAATTTTTTTGTGTGCCTAAATATGCCTAAATAAGTAAATACCCAATGGGGGGTTTGAACCCCCAACCCCCCCCCCCCTGGTTACGCCTATGTCTCCTTGCATATAATGCAGACGTAGAATCTCAGCCGCGGTGTCTATCTTTTGCTTGCAGTCCGAACCTAATATTTAAAAGATATTCATCATACTAAAATTTTTCACCTACAAATACCCTGTTTCCTGTCATCCATTTATTTATATATTTATTCGGTTTCCAAAGTCAATATTGTCCTTAAAAAATCATTCATTATTTCTATTATACTTCATCAAATAGTAAACCCATTAATAGTTAACAAGTAAATTAATAAATGCTTTGTTCCAACAGCAGGCACAAAATAAGAAAACGCAGCAGTTGGTGTTTAATGCTTCATGGGAAATGTTATTAGAAATTTATTTTTGCTCACCTCATGCTGGCTCGTTATTAGTATAGAAAATTTGCTTTTTCAGTTAAATGGAGAAACATATTGAAGATGAGGAAAACACATTCAAGTGGAAGAACAGCTGTTAATGCACACACAAAGAAAAATTTGCCCGAAATTACATGAGACTCTTTTGGAAATCATTTATCCGGACTCTAACATAAAATTACACAGACTTGAAGACAAACTACAAAGTCTTTAAAAAAAAGGAAGTTACAAATAATAGAAACAGAAAACAGCCTGTAAATTGATTGCAACAGACAATGTGCTGCAGTAGTGGCACCATTTGTGAGTAAGCTGAATTACTATCTCCGGTACACAAAGTCGAAAGCGAGTTCAGTTGAGCCACGCTGCTCTGATTCCTGTGCCTTGAACTTTTCTCCACCAGACCCCTACCTGTTAGATGAGGCCTTAGGATTGCTTACGCACGGGGAGAGGAAGTGGGGTCTATGGATTTTACATGCACATATCCCCAAGTATACATGGTGGTCTTAAGTGGGTATCGAACGCGCGACCTTCCAGGTGGAAGTCCGACGTGCTAACCACTAGGCTACCACGGCCCACCTGTGCCTTGAACTTCTCGACCAATGACGCCTCTGCAGAGGGGAAGGTTGGCCGCCTAGGCCTGTCAGGGTGCTCACTAGAGCTGAAGCTAAATTATACGCCAACAATACCTAATGCATTGACAAATTTTTTAACTGGTAGTAACAGATCTCAAGCGTTTATTTATGCATTTGTTTACAACTTTTAAACTGGGTAGTCACAAGGGATGTAACGAATAGTGATTTGGCCGAATAGCCGAATACCGAATATTCGGCCATTTCTTCCAGGCCGAAGCCGAATATTCGGTCCTTTCTTCAAAGCCGAATATTCAGCTAGGCCGAATACCGAATATTCGGCGGCCGAACATTAAAATTTCTAGAAAGTCGTTGTAATCGAAAGTATTTGTCAAATTTAAAATTATTCACAAAGTGAAACACCCATTACACACAATTTATGATGTATGATTTAATTCTGTTTGTTAAGAATTCACAACTATTTAGAATTAATCTATTTTAACTATCGTTTTGAATGTAATAAAACTAAGAATTTCACCCACAAGCAAAATAGAAATGACAGGTTTCACGGTAGTAAGCATTAGCATTATTTTACTAATTATTTAATTGCAATGAAAGAAATACTAGTATTAGTGAACTTTTACCTTGCTCAAAACTGTTTTATGAAGACATTTTAAAAGTTATAAAAGTTAATATTTTTATTTTATGGGGTTTATACCTATTTTTAAAAGATCTATTAAAACTAAATGCACTTAACTGGAATATGTTTTTATTTTCAAAAACCCCATTAACTTATGCTATCTAAATATTCATGATATATTCTGGGCTTTTCACATTTCTCTCTAACCCAATATTCACAATAAATCAGTCTACCCAAACAAAGTCTGGCTTCCACTTTGTTAATAATAACAAAATGAATTTATCATATTATCTATTATAGTTAACTATTGGCAGCTTTTAGGAGCAGATGCTAAATATAAAATACAATATCACAACTTTAAAACGTATTTTTGCTCAGTCAAGCCTAAAACAAGATTTAAAAAAAGTAGTTTATTCTAAATTATTTTTATTTCTTAAAACTATAGTGGACTAATGTATTCTTTTGCAATAATTATAATACAGTTTTAAATGTTTAAAATCTACTAATTTCTTTATTTTTTTACTGCAGCAGAACTATTCGGCCGAATAGTCCATCAATATTCGGCCAGGACGAATTTGATCTTACCCAGTACTCGGCCAGGTCGAATATTCGGCTGGGTGAGGAATTGACTATACTTCCAGGCCGAATAGGCCGAATACCGAATATCGGCCGAATATTCGTTACATCCTTAGTAGTCACCGAACTCAAATGTTTAGTTATGCGTAACTTAACAATTATTTCTCTGTAGTTTTACAGAGTAAGGAAAAACTAGAATTTTATTGTGCTACTGTTATCAAGAAACTTGATTATTTGATTTAAAGTAAGTTCTTTGTAAAATTAAAGAAACTCTCAGTTCCCTTCTGTGCTTTTACAGACATTTTTACAGTGCATTAGAAAAAGACATTGCTTATTCCACTTCAGATATTTTGTACGTGTTTGGATCACGAGTACTCTGTGGTCAGTTCGATGCGTGCAAAATGGCCCTAAATCCCCCGTAATGGTCTCAAGACCTGGTTAATTAAAAGCTACTAGCACACAAAACGGAGCTGTTTTCCCCGTTTCCAATTAGTTTCAGATTCAGTGAGATTCAAGTTATGTCTTCATTAAAAAATCAAATGGTGAACTAAATTTTTCAGTAACACGCAGTTTTGTAATCAATCATCATTAATAAGGTATTTAATAAAAAATACAAACTTCATAAAATTACTTTATAAATGAATATAGCAGCGAAGTCTCCCAGCCCACACGCGCAAAGTGAATTTTTATTTTAAAATACTATATTGCTTAAAACTCTCAATTAAAATCACGTTAACAATTAAGGCATATAAAATGCCTTTATATACACACAAAGTTAAGAACTTCGTTTGCACGAATCGTGGAAATTGTTTCCCGTGTAATTAATATCGAAAATTGTCCATAAATTATTTTTAAAAACGAAACACTAAAAGCTGTCTGCTACATATAGCACTTTTCTCCACCAGACCCCTACCTGTTAGCCGAGGCCTTAGGATTGCATGCGCACGGGGCGAGGTATTGGGGTCAACTGATTTTACATGCACGTATCCCCAAGTGTACATGGGTGGTCTTCAGCGGGTATCGAATAGCACTGGCGTAGATAAGGGGGATGTTTTGGGGAGAAACACCCCTGAAATGGGAAAATTATCTAGAATTTAACCAATTTTTCCTGTTAAACCATGGGATTAGCTCACTTCTCAAAAAGACCCCCCCCCCCCCCGTCCCCCTTTCTGAAATCCGGTTCTAGCTACGCGACTGACATATAGTTTCATGAAACGTCATCGTTAAGACATTTAATAAAAGCTACGAGTATAGAAATGGATTACTTCATAACTCTGATTTCGGCTATATGACGTAACATTTAAATATACTAGGTTATTCACTTAATACAACACATTACTAATATGATAAAATTTTCAACTAAAATAAAATTACAAAGTTAGTCGTCCCCTTCAAATAGTTATATTACAAACTGAGAGCTCTAATTTCTATTGAAGTTAAGAAAGAACTTTGCATAAATGAACTTTTTAATTTAATTACAGGGTGGCAGATACATTTAACAACATTTGGATTACTTCATAATTCTAGCTCTACCTGAGATGAGACAATATTAATTAAAATTTCGGCTGCATGACGGAACATTTAAATATACTAGGTTATGCACTAAAGAAAACAATACATTACTAAATTGAAACAATTTCAGTAAATCAAAATTATAAAATTATTCGTCCTCTTCAAGACGTTATATTACAAACCGAAAGCTCTTATTTCTATTGAATTTAGGAAAGAGCTTCGCATAAATGTACTTTTTAATTTAATTACAGAGCGGCAGAAACATTTAACAACATTTTCCTGAAAGCACTGAACATCACAAAATCTAAGCTTTCAGTAACGAAAACCAAAGCGGGCAGTGACCTGATTAAATACTCAGATTCGGGCTTCGTAATCTTGAAGAACACGCAAAGCCATAAGGAAACAGGAAACCCCATCTCAAATTCTAAATAGAATCTGATCTTAAACTGCCCCTCCGTTATAACAAGTCTTGGCTGATAGCCAGACACACAGCTCACAGATTGACGAGAAAGCTTTTAACTTGAGCAATAGTTGCAGGCTGACCCAACAGATATAAATACATAGAATTTAGATAGACTCCCGGCCTCGCACACACACAAATGTCCAGATTCTTCCAGTAGTCATGCAAAAGTACATTTAGTATAAAACGTAAATCAATTTCTTGAAGTTTGGGTTGAATCCATTTCATTTTTCGGAAATCTTTTTATTATTTGATGGCATAAAATGCCCATACATATACTCTACTTTAAACTTTGATTTTCTAAAAGATTCTTTTCGGAAAAGCGTTGTTTCATTCTTGAAACATAAATATTTTTATTTGTAAAAGTATTTACATCGGGCTGGAACAGCTATATTTGATACAAACACACACACACTATATATATATGGAAAAATTAATAACGACTGGATGTAAACAGCGTAATATCATAGGACAAATTGGAAGGGGAAAAGATTAATTTCTACCTTTCTGTTTTCCGTTTTAGGTATCCACTTTTTAAATCTTTGCATCAACTACGTACGAATTAAAAAACAAAATTAATAAAAAGCATGTCAATACTGTAATAAAAAATATATTCACGTTAAGAAAGCACAAATAAGCATTAAAATGCAGACATTGATGTTTTGCATCTAGAAGCTCCCTGTCGCATTGAAAAAGGGATTCCAAGCAATCCCGAAACATGTCTGCATGTTAATGCTTATTTGTGCTTTCTTACGGTGAAAATATTTTTTATTACAGTTTACTTGCACAAAAATAAATTATTGTTTTAAGCATGTCGATAATTAAATCTGTTGTATGAAAAACTCTAATTGAGCAATAGGAACGTAATTAAATACATGAAGGCAGTGTTAAACTTCACATAATAATCCCCATTGTGTTGGAATACCTCAGCACCAAATATGAAAATTAGTTAAGGTTTTAAAACTTGAAACGTATTTTTATATTAATACATATTTGCGCATATCGCTTTACTTTTTTTTTTTTTTTTTTTTGTTTTGGTAATTCATTTCAATAATTCAATGGAAATGTCTACCTCAAAGTTAGAAAAAAGTTATTGTAAACTATAACTACAATGTGTCTTTTAATTTAATACACATTCTACCTTTTAACAAATGTCACCACTTCTGATATATTTAAACAAAGGTCACCACTTCTGATATATTTAAATTCTGACAACAGTAGCAATATGGGATCCGTTGAAAAAGGATCAATTGAAACATTTCAACAAACCGCAATAAAACTTTTCAACCGTAGCCGGTACACCTTTTTAAAAAACTCGTCTTCACAGCAACTTAAAAAATCAAATTAGGTTTAAAAATTTATAACAATAAGTGAAGCAGCTTCTAAACCAGCATTGCGATGCACAAAATTTTATTCGATTTCTTTGAACTTATAAGTATACAGGGTTGGTCCGGAAAGTATTAGGACTGATTTTCTTCCGCCGCGACTGTACTTCGGCACGTGCGTGCACCGACTGGATTCGGTAGAGAGTATTCCTAGCTAACGAACGAGCGGCTGTTCAGTTGTCTCCGAGTACCTGGAGAGTGAGGACAGGTATTTTCGCGCGACGTGTTTCTGTGAGTGGTGCAAGTCGAAAATGCAGCCTTCGTTAAAGCAGTGGTACGCGATTAAATTCTGTGTGAAACTTGGTAAATCTGCGACAGAGGCGTTTCATATGATCAAGCAGGCTTACCCAGATGTTGCTTTAGCAAGAAGTGGTGTGTTTCGGTGGCACCAGGCCTTTTTGGAGGGCCGGGAAGAGGTCGCCGATGAACACCGTGCTGGAAGACCTTCGACTTCGACAAACACCAACAATGTGCCTCGTGTGCGCGAAGTTTTGAACTCAGACCGTCGACTAAGTATTCGTTTAATTGCCCAGATGTTAAATTTACCAAAATCTGTTGTTCATGACATTGTGACGGAGCATTTGAACATGCGCAAGGTGTGCGCGAAGATGGTCCCAAAAGTGCTGAACAGCTAACTGACCAAGGTCGGCATCCCAACGCTTCCGCAGCTGCCCTGCAGCCCAGATGTGGCTCCCCCGGACTTTTTTTTGTTTCCTCGCCTGAAAAAGCGATGAAAGGCAAGCATTTTGAGACGACAGAGGGGATCCAAGCAGCATGCACCGCGGCTCTCAAGGCTATTCCGGAGAATGCCTTCCGTGACGCCTTCAATGCTTGGAAATCGCGCTGGCAGCGCTGCATCGACGCAGAAGGAGCCTATTTTGAAAATTTTTAAAGAATTGTAACGATTGGCTCAGTAAATTTTTTTAAATCGACTCAGTCCTTTTACTTTCCGGACAAACCCTGTATAGCGGTCGATTCAAAGTACGTAATATTCCCCGCGACAACCTAACTAATAGAGCTATAAATGATAAAACAAGGACCCTTACGCCAGGCTATATTTGTTTTCCACACTCTGGTACATAAAAGTAAAATAGAAAAAATTAATTTTCTTTTCATTACGAAGAATTTGAATGCTGGTAAAAACATTGAACGGCTATTTTCATTGGACTCGCGGACGCAGGAACACACATATTTAGATTTATCATCAGGCTGTTATTGAATTGATTTTCGAAATGAAAATATCTAAAACTTACTGAAATGCTACAACAAAACAATGTGAAAATTTATTTTCGATTATTGTACTAGCTAATATTTTTGCTCCTCTACCTCCACCCAAGAAACCAGTTTAATTCTTTTTTTTTTCTGCGATAATTTTTTTGTTGAATGTCAGCAGCTTTCTTTATGCACGAAAAGAAATCACAGCGCACTGAAATGGAATATGATAGTAACTGTAAAATTCCAATACAAAATTATGCGGCACTGTCCTCAAAACTATGTTGATTAAAAGTTTAGTTCACCATTTGATTTTTAATAAATACTCTCAAAATCGCACCCTAAAATACAGATCATGTTCACTTCACCTCACAGTTGTTCCACCGTCATTCTGAAATTCTTTAAATTTAAACTAAATTGACTTTCCAGTCAACTAAAAATACATTATGAAACTATAACAAACGACGATTTTTTTCTCACGTGGTCCATTAATCAGAAAATTTTCACCACTCCCCCCTACCTCTTCTGCAGTTCTAAAACACAAGTAACAGGTCGTTATTCAACTGTCTACAAATTCACGGTCGGTATGAATTAAAAGAAAATTTGGATCTTTCAAATAATTGATTTTCAAACTAATATGCATACACTTCACAAAAAGCTAAACAATCAGATTGAATTAAGATATTTGGGGACAGAAACCATATCCAGGCATCGTGTATTGATTTTCCTTTTTTGGTATGAAACGAAAAATACACAAATTGTGTGTTCTAGAGAAAAAACACCAAAAAATGTGTAATTTCCTGAAGAAAAAAAGGTAATAGGGGAGATAGCTTTCTTTGACTTTTATACCCGGTAAGTTTTACAGTTTCAACGATTTTGTTTTTTATTTATAAATCATTTATTTTTAAGATCATAAGAAACGTAGAGGCTGCGCTTCGGACTAGACACACACAGCGAAATGGTAGTAATCTTCAGGAAAAAGCATAAAATTCTCATATTTCCGAAAGAAAAAGAACTATCTCAAAGCACCTTTTTCAAAGTATTGCGGAAAATAAACAAAAACATAAATAACAAAAAATGGATAGAAACGAAAGAAAGCAAAATCGGTCAAAAGAGCTAAGAAATAAACAAAGGCATGATAAATGGTGGAAATACGACTTCGAAAAATCTGAATTTAAGATCGCCTGACCCAAAGTTACTTTTTTGACGTCGGGGGGAAAGTCAGTTTCTAAAGTTCGTTTTTAGTTCTAAAATTTCAAAAACTGTTACCTCAATTGTTTCTTTTAACGTTCCGAAGCCTAAATTTTAAGATTTCAAGTAATTCTTAACAAAATAATCGCTGCTATAAGATTTGACCTGAGCTTATAAAAAATTTAATTGCGAGCATTTTTTATCAAAATGATTGTTTCCTCACTGTAATTTAATCATTTCAGCGAATACCGTAAGTTCTCTAGTGAAAATAATTGAAATTTCTAGCGTTATGTGCATTCTCTAATTTATTCTCTCTTGTGCCAATAAATAAGATTAAAAATTCAAATATTTGGCATCTTACTCCTCATTTTATTTCATGCAATATTACATTTTTTGCATTTTCTTCTAATAAAAAGGCTCTGTAGTGACTTTATAAAAAGTGGCCTATTACTCGTCACTAAATATTGTACAAATGAATGGGATTATAAGGGCTATCGGGAAGAATCGTGCTACCCTTTTTAATGCTTGGTTCTCTTTGAGTTGAAAGAATTGTGTTTTCAAATCCACTTTTATGATGAAAGAATTTCACGATGAATATATATCAAGACCACATAAGATATTTCATCTTAAACTATTTATTATAACTCTTCAAATTAGACGGAAATAAATGCGTCATCTGAAAGCTAAAATCTTTTTTTCTTCTTAATAAGCAATGTTTCTAATTTTTACGTAATTAAAAAAAGAATGTTTTTTTCCGTGACACTTTCTGAAAATGCTTAACACACTGTAAAAATTTTGCTTTTAGTTGCCACGATTTTTGGCGTTACTGAACACAACTTTTAGTGTTCAATTGGTGTAAAGTTGAAAATTATTCGTTTTTGAAGTACTTCAATTATTTTTATGTGTCTATCTAAAAAATGTAGACAGTATAACGTTTCTTAGCACATGAAATTTGTTAACTCTGCTACGTATCGAAATTTCATCGCGATTGCTCATTTATATGAAAATAAGATAAATGAGCAATCGTAATAGTTTTTTGATGCGTAGATGAGTTAACGAACTTCATATGGTAAAAAACATTCTACTGTCTGTACGTTTTTAGAAAGACACTTAAAATAATTTTAAATACATCAAAAAATGTATCATTTTTAACTTCACACCAACTGTAAACCAAAGATGGGGTTCAGTAACAACAAAAATGTTTACAGTGCAGACAGTAATCTATTTAAAATAATAATAGTAACAAATATTTTACGTGATAATGTGATGGATGTATAACACAACTTTATCGTTTAAATAAGCGTAACGCTATATTTTATTGCAAAGGAAATATCCCAAAAGTTCTTCGACTTTCTTTACTTGTGTGGGATTAGGGGGGGGGGGGTGATTATGTAATTGTCTCTAATATGACGTTCAAGATACCTTACAGTTTTTAAGTAAAAACCGAATGACCTAAGCAGTTTTAAAAGTTCAGCCCATCGCTTATTGCATTCAACAATGGAAATAGCAAGAAATGAAAATCCTTTCTTCTGTATTAAATATTGTCAACATATTATGCGAGCTATTTCGCTTTTTGCGATATGAATACTTGTTTATAAGGAGAAATATAATCCTAGTTTTTAGCAGAGATTTTATCTCATAAACGTAAAGAATAAAAAAAAAACCCCTGATTAATAACCACTACAGATAATATGGGCCGATATGAAAAATGAGCTAGCTAAAAAAAGTCTTCTGCTATTTTACGAACAAAGAAATTGGGCCTTTCTTTCTTTTGGATGGGGAATAGAGATAGTTTTCTCGTCTATTCTTTTGGTCAAGAATTTTGGATGCGTCGGAAAGGGGAAAAAGAAATGCAATTCATCAAGGCACAAAACGCTTCAGTAGAAAATAAAACGCTTCAAAGAAAGGCTGATAACAGTTCTATAATCTAATGAAAATCACAGATGGATGGAGTTTTTGTAGCGTTTTGTCCTTTGAGCAAGATTGGTATACAGAGCTTGAATAACGTATGTTGTTTGTCACAGCGCCCACCCACCCTGTTTGGAAGGTTGCGATTCGTTTTCGCCAGACATTAACAATGCTGATAATGTAAGAAAATATTTTAACTCTTTGGACGTTGTAATGAAGAGAAAAATTATTTATGTTATCTGGGAATATCCCGACTCGTATAGAATAGCTTTTTTATAGGAAATGTGCAGACAAATCTGTATGAAGAAAAAAATTTGCAAAAATTTTGATATAGATAAATGAACCACTACCCTAGTTGAAACTCATTATGTCTGTCTTTAAGAATAAGAGCAAAATGGTTAGGCACAACATTTAAAACCGCCTGGCAGTGTCGGTGGATTTTCAAGATGCAGGAAATAGTCTACGCCCATATCTGATTATGCGGCATGTAAAAGATCCCTTGAGTGGACATTTGACTCGGATGCTCTCGGCTAAATTAAATTCCTAGTGCAATTTCGCATCAACAGAGTCCGGGTGCTCACCCTTTCAGGTTGAGAACCAAACGTCAATCAGAACCGGCCGTCAAAATTCTCATGTGGCGATGGTACCACACTCATCGTGGTGCCGCTGTAAGAGCTGGTACCAATCTCAGGGGAACGCACTAGGTCTGCAATTGGCAGAAGCCAACAGCAGACCATCAGAAATAAAACATTTAAAACCGGGACTAGTTCCAACTAAACAAACGCCTTCTCTACGATAAGGTATTGAAAATTGCAATTATCGTCCCAGTTCAGCACCGACATAATAGCAAGGATTCAAATTCATGAAGTAGAAACAATTTGTGACTATTTAATAAGGAGCAATACAAACATTACGAAAATTCCACAGCAATCTCAAAACGAGCAGCAAACGTCAAATAAAATCTAGGCTAAGCTAAGACGTTTTTTATGTTTATTTTATTTTATTTTTTGTGCTTGCTAATGATACTCAAGTATATTTTGATTCTAATCCAGGTCTCTGATACAACCCAAGTACTTTAAACAACATTTGATTCCTATACCCGATTACCTCTCTGTATTGCTTGCCTATGATTGGAATTGGACGCATCGGGACAATAGGGGGCTGTTACTACTTGAATCATTGATAATCGATGAGATACGGAAACCCTAGTTTTATATCCTGAGGTTATTTGACTGAAGATAGGACTTCTGGTCTTTCTTAGTTATGTGAGGGGTTGATAATGCTCCATTAGATTTATGTGGAGGGAGTAAGACATCGCATTTTTTCCCCCTTATCTTCATTCTTGGGGTACATTCTAGTTCATTTCGGAGGAAGTGACTTTTAACTTTTGAGATTATATGGTCTTGTTGAAGGATATTTTTTTGAAAGTAGTAATCAGTAGTAGATGCTTATGGGATTAAGTTGAAATAGTTTGATTTCGGGGGAAGTTGCTGTGTTATATAGGGACGATTTCAACGCAATTATTGAAGAATTAATAATGTAGTCAGCGAGGATTTAGCGAACTACTTTCCACCGTTGAATGAAAAATATATGTAAAATGGGTTAAGAAATTGCTTTTTCAAAGCTAATTCATTGTGCATAACAAAAGTCCTCTATTACTCGAAACAGCAGAATGAACTCGCAAATAATTCTCATAAGACTTTTTTCCTCCAAAATCTTAATTTTTTTATAAGGTACATTATTTATACTGGAAATTTTGAAACCAATAAATAAAAGTAAAATACTTCTTTAAATCTCTATTCAAAAATGTGGCATTTTACCATAGCTTTTGCTCATAAAATGCATGAATGCTTCGAAATGCTCATATGATGTAATAATTTATAAAACATTGCTATTTTTAATTTGTATTTGATTAAATTACTTCTATTTTCCAAAAAATTGTCTTTTTTCCCCCCCCAGACTTATGTAAGATTTACCTTTCTATCTGCCGTATAATTCTGCTTTTTAAGTTAAGAATTTCATTCAGTATTTTAGAAGTTTTACAGATCATAAGGAATTTTATCAAAAACCATTTTGTTTCCATAACAGGCGAAAGGGGGGCGCAGACTTTCCAGCTGACGACTAGAATCGCAACCTTTATAAAAAGTCTCTATTCGTTATACTTTCATACTACTCATTACATCAACAATATTTGTATAATACTCAATACAATTTTTACCATTAATATTTCCAAGGAGAAATGTCAAGAACAAAATAAAAGAGAAATTGTAATGCATGAAATGAATGTCAAAGCAACATAATACTAATCTTAAGGTGCCAGTTAATCCATTTCTAATACATACATATATAATTATATATATATATATATATATATATATGATAAGTTAATCAGATTGTTTGTCCAGTACAATGTCCAACAAAATAAAACACTTTTTTTGAAGCTAACAACGAACTGTTATCAAACTGAAAAACTAAAATGTCTAAAAGTTGTTTAAACGTTTGAGTCTGAACTTGAAAAAATTTAATGAATTACGCTCGAATTTCGACCGCTGGATGAACTTCAGTGTCTAGAAAAACTGAAACATCATTGCACGTACAAAACGTATTCATTTAAAGAAATATAAGAGTTCTTCCATTTTCTATTTTAATAATTAATATTTTAATATATCTCCAAGTAAATAAATATAATTAAAATATTTGTTTAAGTACTAAATATCTTTGATAGTTTTTTCGTAACGTATTATAGAAGCGGCGACTATAAATTCGATGCCTCAAATGCTATGTTTGTTTTGTTTTAAATTCTTGGCTTAGTTGCCAAATCTCCATTTGTGCGGGGAGGGGGATGGAATGGAAAACCGTTAAAGGCTAAACAATTGAGCGCAATTTAGTATCCATCTCGGTTTACCAAGTAGACTACCAGTGTCGATGTCACTGCTATTGTTCGAAACAAAGAGGAATGGGAGGTTTTTGCATTATTCAGGATGTGGGGGAGAAAATGAAGGCTTTCTTTTTTCCCTTGATTTGATCCCGTTTTTGGTGGGCGTGGTATATGAAGCATCTTGACAAGGAGATACGTATAAGAAATGGAATTTTCTGATGATATTTTTCAGAAAGATTTGACCTGCGCTTTGAGCTTTTGCAGAGCAGTAGAGATCAGAAAATGTTTGGTCTAAGAGAATTGAGAACAATTCTCTATTAACCCAAAAAATAGAGCTGTTCTGTCTGAAAATGTGACATGCTAACGTTGATCAGTTATTCTTTAAAGTTTTGAGCTGGCATTTCTTTGACGTTAACGAAGCTGCCACATTGAATTTCGTTTGCAACATGTTTAGACGTACTTTTTCTTACATTTTAAGGGGGGAAATCTTACAAGAAAAATGAACGATGTTTTAACCCCTTTCGTCTCACCCCTGTCAAAATTACGGGCTAAAGTAGCGCACCAAAACCCCCATTAAAAAAAATTCTCTCCTTAATATCAAAAAAATATTTATTTCTTGTCTTCCATAGCAGATAATAGCATCAAACTATTTATAGTATAATCGGAGAATAAACATTTCTTAAAGGTTTTTCTAGAAGAAAAAAAGCACTTTTCTTATTTGCTGGAAATTATGCTACCGTTAAGGGGTTAAAAAGCCAGAAAAAACGACAGAACTTCGACTCTGAAGAAAGACCTAGGAAATTCCTCATGAAGATGACACTGTCTAAATTATAATTCATCTCATCATTGTTTCTGTTATATAAAAGGTTTAAGCTTTCAAAAGCTCCACCAACTATATTTTTGCTCATGGGAAATGTCACTTTTCTTGGCTTGTCTTATGAGGAAGTTAAAGGAAAAATTAGCAATAAAGAAATTTCTTGTTTTTAAACTTGAACCGAATTTAGGAAGAAATCACCAACAAAACCAATTCACAAAAATTGTTACACTTCTGCGCATTAAGTATTTTGTTAAAAACAACAGTTCACTTTGTTCATTTAAAAGTTACAAAGGAGTGTTTTAGGCTAAGTTTAAGAAAGACATCAAATACACCGAAAAGCATATATTCCACTAACGAGCTCGATTAAAATTTTATTTCATTAAACAGAGAGATTTTTTACTGCTTATAATCTCTGACGATTGATTCCGAAAAGGAATGAACAAGTACAATAAACACATAGTGCATTTCTTATTTGTGGCTCAGAAATAAAAAGTTCTAACGAAAATTTAAAAAATAAAATCTGCGATAGGTTTTTTTCCCAGAAAAGTTAAGCTGCAAATTTAAAGTAATATAAACTAACTGCTCCTTAAGGCCTTAATAAGTATCTTTTCAGCAGGAATGGCAATGAAGCAAACGTTTGTATTTATGTTTTGCAATTTTAGTAGTATAAATAACCAATTTAAAGTATGCAACATATTTTCGTTAATATTATTAAGAGTTTTATGCCAGCCGATGCATTTTTTAAACTCAAACATTGAAACAAACATCAACATTTAGATAAAAATGGATTGCACATTTAGTTTGAATTGAAAAATTATTTGAATATTTTAAAACCATTACAAACTTACAGAAGAAGACACGCTGTTTCGTTTCCCTTCTTTCAACTTCGTTTTTTCGGCGGGGAGAGAATTAAAAGAGAAATTAATGGAACAATTAATTTCAATGCGTTATATGTTTTCTTGTAAAAGAGCTTCACATCTTAATAATTAAGCTTTCACTGAACAATAAAAATCAATAGTACCTCTTGAAAACAGAAAACGTTACACGTTTGCAAACGCTTTATTAATGATATTCCTTTCCTGATAAAATTTCGATAAATGTGACTGCTAGTAAAGAGTGGGAAATGTTCAGACTAATTAAATTGACAAGGATTATTGTCCCTTGAGCCTATAGGGTTGGAATAAATGTCGGCGCACATTCGGCATTGAAGATTACATTGAGTCATTTTCTGTCACAATTTCGCTTTCATCTCACACCAATAAAATAATTCTGCGGAGTTTATTAATAAGCTCATAATTATATGGGTATCATTCTAAGACTCGGAGAAAATGTTATTGGGGAGAAAATGTTACTCCATAAATTTTAGATGGAAATTTGTAAGGTTGAGCGAGTCTCAGCTGGAGCTGCTTTGAGTGGTATTTGCTGTCTTTCCATACGATTTTCACACAAGAGATTGATAATCTTTTAACTTATATTTGAATCAAATTAGTTTGTTATGTAAATTTGAGCATTTTGTTATCTTCAAATAAGTAGTATTTGGTTTTGATAGTTCGGACTAAATAATTTTCTATTTAATTAATAGCACGGATGTGTTGACACGTAAAAATTAAGCCATTGAGTAAAATGTTTTAGTTATAAGTTTGAAAAGTTGATTAAATATTATTCAGTTGTCACTTTTCCTGATTATTTAGTTCAAGGGTTTGCGCTCGAGCTTATAGTTTTTATAGCATAATTCGTTAAATCTCTATCTCTAGAAATAGTAAACGGTTATTTTGTTGAACATAACAGAAAGTTGTCGATTATGTCAACATTTTTTATAACGAAAACAGAAGAGTAGTTTCCAGAATATTGCAACTGTTAAAAATAGACAAAAATTCTTGATTTTACTCTGAATTTGCCTTGGTAGGTTTAAAATATATTTCTTTCGGCTCTATTAAGAGTCTGGAAATAATTGTTGGTACTTTTTCTCTTGTTTAACTTTTAAATTACATATTTAGAAGTACACATGTTTTTAAAAACTGATAATCACCGCATATATAACCGATAAATAGTTGTCCTTGTTCTACAATAAGACATGTTAAAATGGCTGGTTCGAGATAAATACATTTAAATATGTGTTTTCCGCGCTGTAATTCAGCTGTACCAAAGAAAACTAAGTTTGAACATCATATTAATCTCACAGAGTTGTTATAAGCTATGTAATTAGAATTTTGTTGCAAAACAAGATGAGGCTCTTAGAGATTTTTTTTTTCTTTTCTTTTCTTTTTTTAAGATGTCTCCGTATTGAATTAAAGCAGCGAAATGTAGACATTTATGATTCTTAACTATTTTTTTTGTCTGTATGAGCTTTGTTCCTTTCGAAATTCAATCGCTGCGTGTTTCTTTAGTAATCTTTTGTTTTGTTTCGCACAATAATCATTTCAATAAGGTCATAACAGCACTAGAAAGATTAATTAAGAATTCCTTTAAATTTTCTGGGCATAGCTGTCCACCAATATGTTCTCGAATGTACTTCTTATTGGGCAACCTTTAGTATGCAAGATACGTGTAATAGCAACTACATCTGGTTTATATAAAGAACATCTGTAAGGTTCTGATTCCTGGAAATAGTCAACACAAGATGCGTACATCAATTGTGCAAATGTTTTCAATATTTCTTTAAGATATCATAAAAATTCAAACGGCAAATGATCAACAAATTTCTCTAACTTTTATAATAAATTACACAGCAGCATTTGTTATCAACAAATTCACGACTGTTCTTGAAGTTCATTCATAAACATAGAGTAACTCTTGTTAATTTATCTCACTTAAGATTACTCATTATTTAAATTTTATCTCGCAAACTGCAGCCCATATAAGAGTGCTCATTATAAACTTTACAATAGTGTAAAATATTGATGCACTACTCAAATAAACTAGACTGCATTAAATCCGAAGTATTGCACGCATTGCTTCACTTCAAAATTAAACTTCGTTAAACTTGGCGAAAATTTTTAATACAATGTAATTAAATTGTGTAATTTTAATTAAATGTTCTGGCTATTTTTATTCTCCTGTCTAGAATTTGTAATTTAGGTTTGGCCACAAACAAAAGCATGTGCAATTTAATTTCAAATGAGAGAGGATTCAGTGAACTAGATCTTTTAAGATTTAAGGCTCTGCTTCGGACTGAAATTCTCACCTTATCGCGAGTTGCAGAGCGCCTTTTATTGTCGTTGGCGACGTTTCTTCATGGAAGTTTTAACCACAATGGTGCAAATGGTTCATTATCCCGGTAGTGGAAAATTTTCCACCATCTTATTTTAACTTTAGCCTCTACAATTGTTGAAATTCGTGCTCCTGAACAAGGATTTAAATGTGAAAAGCGTGAAATTGTAATTAAAAATGTTGCGAATTCACGAAATAGTAGTATAATATAAATGAAAAGAGTCTGAATTGTCGTAAGACATTAGAAGTTAAGGCGGGATTTGGAACAAAGTTAAAAATAATCAAATATAAAATTAAACACATAATACATATAAAGCCAATGATATATAAATTAAAAAATATTGTTCCAAAATTTAATATTTTGCGCATAAAAATATCTTAAGTGCCAAAATAGTGTTTTACTTCCCTGATTCATTGCAGCAAGCGCCTTTCATCAATTAACCAGCCACCCCATCAGCCATGTGGACAAATGCTCTCCTTTGAAGATTTTTCGACAACGACTTCTAATTATTAATCAGCGATTACTTCAACCATCAAGTTTTAAAAACGAGTATGCATACTTTTAACTGGATTGCAAAACCGTTTATACAGTAAAACCCCGTTATACCACGCCTCAGTATACCGCGGTGACTATCATGTCCCCCGGCGTTTAAACCACCCTTTATCATTGCCGTTTTAAGGCGATTCCTTATTTACCACTATAAATAAAGCCAGCTCGAGCACACAAATATTCTAGGCAAAGAGCACCCATCCCCCACCCCCCCACCAGACACACTAACAGATAAAGCCCTATTGTGATAGGCGTGATGTAATACATCCTATTGTGATGGTTTATAGCCTATCGTTCGATAGACTGATTGCGCAGCTGAGATGTGTGCTACTTGCACAGCAATTACTGTGAATAAAATGGCAGCAAGGAAGAAAATAAAAAATTGTAGGGGAAGAGTAATTGATAAAGTTAAAAATGATGCAACAAAAGCGAGTATTATTTCGGGAATATAGATCCCTCGGTATAGTTTCCGCGGTATACCGCGGTATGTTCGCGGTATATTATAACGCGGGTGCCAAACATGTCCCCGACAGCCGAATTTTAACGGGATTTTACTGTAATTCAATCTTTTAAAACACAATGATTTTACATTTCGACCACGAAGTTCTGACGCTTGGACGCCTCTGCGCATGGCAGAAAAGGAATAATCCATTCGTGTTTTAGGGAAGTTCGCTTTGCAGGTGCGTTTATTAGCATGCAAATCATAATGCTTGCTTCTCTGTTTGTTGAAAGCAACTAAATTTATAAACTGGCATACAGCATCAATTCGGAAGAAATAAAGTATGCTAAACGAACTGAAAGGAGAAACCAAACCGCACATTCCTTATACTAGCAGTTCTGCCCTTCAACATGAATGGGTTCTTCTTGGCACTCTGCCAGTCATAACTTTTTTTTATGGTAGAACTGTAATCTTAAATCCGGATTTATAAATATTTTCGACATGAATGCACTGAATAATACGATTTAAAATTTGCACTCGAAGCAATAAAATTATTACGTTTTGGAAAATAGTTCAAAAAACGGTTTTTTTGAGCTTGGCTCAAAATCTTGCTACAAAAGAAAAAAAAAACCTACGCTGCAAGGTGACTTGATAAAATAATAAATAAATAAACATAAGAATCAACCTGAGCAACAGACTTCTTTTTGAAACTGCGGAATTACGCAACAGAAGGTATAAAACAGAACGATACAGAAAGGTATAGAAGAACTTATTGCAATTCAAAAAGAAATGAAAGCCAGCGTCGTGAATCGTATATGAGTCAAAGATCTGCGTACTGTCATCCGGATAAGGATGGGTTCCTGTCTCCCCGGACACCTACATTGCACAATGTGAATCTTTTCGTCACTAGGGGAAGTAGGGAAAATGTCTGTAATGCCACATTGTATTTGTCCGTCCTTTAAGACTTTCGAAAGTTTACTTTTTTTAACGGATTTCGGCCAGGCTGTGTATGCGCTTTCCTGATTGGGGCAGGCTGAGTCATTTGCTTCTAAAAAAATGAGTTTTAACTTTCCTTACACTGGAACCGTTTTCATTAGTGCACGAATCAAAAAGTTTTGGCTTAGATTGCATTAAATTGCGGACGATTTCATCGATCATGCACTTAAGTTTCTCTTTTGTTAAATAGTGCAAGGAAATACAGACGAGAAAAAAAACAATTTAAAATTATGAATTTTTATTATTGCTGCTATTCATTTAGCTATCCTCCATTTTAAGTTTTTTCGCTTTTGTTCATAAACTTACATCAACGATTTTACATTAAATCTCAATAATCTATAATTTGAAATAACAAATTATGCAATATCAATGTATTTAAAATTTGCGCATCTAATATAAGAATTTTACACATTACGAAAATATAAAAGGAGATTAAAGCATCGTTTTCGTAAACGCCAATAAAACTATGTTTAACACGTTGAGGACGGCGTGTACCACCGGTGTCTCACATGCGAATAGTTTATCTGGTGGCGTGTACCACCGGTGGCTCACATACGAATAGTTTATCTGGTGGCGTGTACCACCGGTGGCTCACATGCGAATAGTTTATCTGGTGGCGTGTACCATTGGTGGCTCACACACGAATGGTTCATCTGGCGGCGTGTAACTCTGGTGGCTTCTATCAGCTACAGTCTTATAACACAGTTTTGTTAGATGAAAAAACTTCATGTGGCTAAAAATAACTTTTTTACTAAAAAAATGAAAATTTTACTTTCACAAGAACAAAAATCTGCGCCGTCCTCCACGTGTTAAAGTATTCCAGAAGATTTAATACGCATTTCATTAAAGAAATACAGCATGATATTGTTTTAAAATATATGTGGTGCTATAATTTGGTACTGTTTTGAACATTATTTGAATGATACTGAATAAGAAGAAATACTGAATAGTAATCATGTATTTATATATATGCACGTAAGTTATTAGATCGCTGAAAAGGAGGCTCGGACAAGGTGAGAAAGAAGAGCTAGAATCATTATTCCCTAGAAACGAAAGCTTCTGGTTTGAGCCTTTTTTTACTCCCTCGGGTCTTCATTAAAACATTTACGCATACTGCAATATCATTAAAATAGTTTTCCTGCGAGGAAAAGCAGAGCTTGGAGGAAAATTGCTAAAATTTGCTGCGCCCAAACATTGCGTGAATGTTAACCTACAAAAAAGATTTATGGGAACAGTCCATAGCTTTGCCGGTTTTCATGATTTACACATCACTTTTAGCTGGTCCTGAGGACCACAACCAAAGTGGCTGGCTGACTGTTCGGCACGCAGCCTATTTTTCTGCGCTTATATTCAGCGATAAAAATTCAGACGTAATACACAGAAGTAGCTTTAATATTTTTTGCTACACCAAACAAAGAACAGACCTTTGGAGGTTTTTATTGGAACTTGCAGACTCTGCATAATCGCCCGTTTTATTGCATATAAAAGTTGATCATTATCACGTAAACTCTCACAGAAAGTATTCGTTTTATCCAAACATGACAAGGCTTTGTTTAAAAATGTATTCTTTTAGGACGAGAAATATGAGAATTCTGTAGTGCGTCATAAAATCAGTACATGTTTTTCCAAGGAAATTTAGAAATATCTGGAGATTTAAGACTTTTATTTGTTTTTTATTTTTGTTAAAACAAACCAAGCTGTGAGTTTTGGCGATAAAAAAAACATGGATTAAAATTAACTGCGGATATTGCTAAAAGCACATTCCTTTAACTAGTTAAAACATCGTCATTATCACCATTTGAGAACGAATTAGTCTAAAGCTGACCAATTATATGCTAGTTAAAACACATTGCCCAATATGTTGCTTCGAAATTTCTTTTTGTACCTCCTTTTGTCGAAATTTGTTTTTGTAAAGAAGTTGCTTACCTCAAAGGAGTCTTATTTTTTTAATCAAAAAAAAGTCACCTAAGTTAGACGATTTTTACAATAGATTGGACTTCAATACGAAATTTCCGATTACAAAGAGCATATGGTACATTTTTCAGTGATGTTGATCATAACGTGAGATTTATTAGATTATGGTCGGAAGATTGTCATAAAAATCTCTGGTTCTTTTCCAGCAATATTTTGTTTTCTTACCACATTTTCTTAACCACATTCTGCCACTTTTCATAATGAAATAATTTAATTAATTTGTTCTTCATAATCAATAAATGCTTGAGTGAAAATATTCAGATTATTGCAAATCATAAAAAGAGAATTAACTTCTGCTCCAAGTGACTACAACAAATTTCACCAATACTACTAACCTCCTTAAGAATATTAGAAAACAAAATCGCAAAGGCATTAGATACATGAAGCTCAGAAATCTAATCAAGAAGATTAACCACATCGATTCAACACACTTCTCTTCATCATCGATTTTAATAACATTCCGCGACAAGTTGCACATCAAAATCCTACCATTCTCGCCCAACAGAAGCCTTGCATTAGAACTACATGTGAATCCCATTAGAGGGCAAGTCATCTTCTGCTATAGCAGACCCCCACGGGTCTTCCATGCTTGGATTCTTTTCCCACAGGGGTCTTTACGCTCCCCCATTCATCTCATAATTAGCACCCCTTCGTGGTGATAGGGTAATTTAATTGCTGTCTTAAATATGCATCTTCAGGTCTGGCTGTTTGTTTCTTTTTTGACAATTATGAAAACCAAGTTAATTAGACAGTTCTTCGCCCTTCGCAACCGATCTCTGCATTTCATTATCATCCTCGTGGAAGAATTCCCTTCGTTGTTATGACCGAATAGGGAATAAGCTTTTCTTTAGGAGTCCTCAGATGTCGTTAACGATTTGAAGAAAAGAACAGTTGGGGAAGTGCACAAATCCGGTTCGATAAAAAGGGAAGATGGTTGACAAACGTTTTCGTTCAAGATATATTTTAATCATATTTTCTTTCCGAATCGTTAAACTAAGCATATTTTTAAGCTTTTATTCTTTAATCACCCCAAAGGGAATGGAATGATCCCAAATCATCTCATGTCATTTATTTCTACTTGAAAGGCGATTTTATCTCAGAATTAGTAATGGTAACGAAAACTTAGGAGAAATAAATCTAACAGTCACATTAAAGATATTGTGAAAAAGGACACAATTTTTATACGTCTAAGAATTAAAAAGGAACATTGAGATGGTTTGATATTGTCTTCGACTCCAGGAGACCAGTTATTTTTAGCAGGCATTGTAATATGCAAATATCAAGTTTTTTAACCTTTTTTTTTTCTTACTTTTTAGTGGAGAGAAGTGTGTGCAGGCTGCTTGAGAAAATTGTTCTGTCATTGTGCATCACACGAACTTAGTACTATTTCATTGGCTCATCAGTAGGGTGCAACGAAAAAAATAAATTTTCGATTTTTAGTTCGTAATAGCACGGAAAAGTTGACTTTTGGTATAGATAAGGTAAATTTAAAATATGAAAAATATTGGAGTATTCCTTGAGGTGCCTCAAAGACGTTAAATTTTCTTAAAACTGAAATTTTTACTACATTTTGAAGCTTTTTTACGAAAAAATTATTTTATTTTTGATTTGTAATAGCGTGGAGTAGTTGCCTTATAGTATAGATAAGCAAAATTAAAAATATGAAAAATGTTGGAGTACATTTTGAGGCGCCGCAAAGACGCTAAAAGGAGCTAAAGTTTTATGAAAACACAGTTTTTATAGCTTTTTCAAAGATTTTTACAAGTTTCGATTAAGTTTTATAAAAGCTTTATAATATGAATAGAATGATAAAAACACCTTTAGTATTGCATTGGCATGGTATTCAAGAGCCTTAGTAATCGCCGGACTTCGAGTTGGGGGGGGGGTGGCTAGGGGAGGGGGAATTTGTCTGCATGTGGTGGCAAGCTCTGTACCTTTGCCAAATTCACTTGAGTTGGCATTTGCACTCCGCCTATTCAGTAACAGATTAACGCAATTTTTTGTTAGTTTGTTTATTTTATTGAGTAAAAATGACTTGGTCTAAATTAGTCAAGACATGTTGGAATGTCCTGTTTTTGGGGGGAAATTTAGTGATTTGCTCGAAGTGAAACTGCTTGTAAAACGCATCTGTTATGAAGCGCTCCGGTTGGACATACTTCATAGTTCCTTCAGAGAAAAATCCTACGGTATGTGAAATATGTGACTTTAGTTCCCAAAATTGAACAAATAGGATGAAGAGCTTCTTTTCCCATTGTTTTTAGCAAAAAAAAAAAATTACAAAGGATAAATCTTAGCATGCTAAGTTGAAGTATTTATTACGATCTAATAGTAGAAGTTGGTCCGATAAGTTTGATTGCAACGTCACAAAATTTAGAGAACATGCTGAGCGTTTATTTGATACTGTTGCATGTAAGTGTATAAACTTTAATACTTGTATTTGTATAAAAGAGGAAAAAAATGCTAGTTATGGAATAAGAGTTTCTAAAGGATCAAAGCTCTGAGGGGAAAAGATTTATAATGTAATATTGATATATCAAAAACTAGCGCTTCAAGGAAGAAACAAACAAGCAAGAAAAGAATATAGAGTAATACTAGTGCATCAAAAAATACTAGTGTATTAAAAACAGTTACTGGAGACAATGTACCAGACCCTTCAAAATTGTAACTAGAGAAATACACTTTTAGATGCAGCTATATAGCTAGTGCTGCTTTACAGGACATGGATGTAACTACAGAAGAAGACAAAACGAATGCAATACACAGGATGAAAATCAGAAGAGCAAAATCAACATATCAAAGGTATATCATTAATGACCATAGTTATAATCAGATAACCTAAAGTAGAGGATTGTTTTTTTTTCCTTAAAGGTAAAAAAGACGTAACATCGTTCAAGAAAAGAAAGGAAGTAAGTTGTACAAAAAAGTTATTTCAGAAGAGTACATTTCACTAATAGAGGAACGAAACTAAAAGTTTTTAGGCCACTGAACACCAAAATCTTGCACTGGAAAAGACATAGCAGATATTATACTGGTATTTCTTGACGATAGAGAAATCAACAAATAGTTTTTGAACTTCAGTGATGGAACCGTTACAAACACTGCATATAATAACAGTGTTTCTTCTTTCGTGGAAAAGAAAATATAAATACATTTACAATGATTAACATGTTTGTTCCTTTGCAATTAGCTACCATTGCGACATCCTTTTTGTTATTAAGATGGTAAAGCTAAGCAACCAAAGGAGTCACACACAAGAAGTGGAAAGAGCTGTGAAACTGGTGTCCGAATCTGCTCAAAAGAACTATAGTTCAATCGCAAGAGCAGATACAAAAAAGCAAAAACTGACTCACGTGTGAATATGCAAGTTAAACAAAAAGAGTTTAATGAAATAGAAGCAAACATTTTGCATCTGTAATACAGAGTAACAGAAGTAACCAATACAAAATATTTTATTATTATTATCTGTAAATAATAAATTGTTCCCAATTATAATGCTTATATACGTATTTAAAACAATTTCTTGTAACGTTCAGTGTACGAAAAATTCATAAAAATATTTTATTAAAAGTTAAAAATTAATTTCTCTTTTTTTTTTTTTTTTACAAACATGCCAATGCAATACTAAAGGTGTTTTTATCATTATATTCACATTATAAAGCTTTTTTAAAGCTTAATCGAAACTTGTAAAAATCTTTGGAAAAGCTATAAAAACTGTGTTTTCATAAAACTTTGGCTACTTTTAGCGTCTTTGCGGTGCCTCAAAATGTACTCCAACATTTTTCATATTTTTAATTTTTCTTATCTATATCATAAGGCATCTATACCATAAGGCCACTATTCCACGCTATTACAAATCAAAAATAAAATAATTTTTCCGTAAAAAAATTTCAAAATGTAGAAAAAATTTCAAATTTAAGGAACTTGAACGTCTTTGCGGCACCCTCAAGGCGTACTCCAATATTTTTCATATTTTAAATTTATCTTATCTATACCAAAAGGCAACTTTTCCGTGCTATTACAAACTGAAAATCAAAAGTTGATTTTTTTCATTCCACCCTACTCATCAGTGCGCCGTAATGCTAACAAGCCAAAATTTACACCAATTGGAAAAAGACCACAGGTGAGTAGTTTTAGAATACTGATAAAGATAAGAGATAGATATACAAGTAAGGAGTGATATATGTCATCATTTTCAGCCGTTATAAATCAACTGCCAGATGAAAGTCTTCTCTAGCTTTTTATAAATGATACGATCTACTGCTTTTGATTTCCATAAAATCTAAGAGTTATGAGAAGAAACTAAGACGCAACGCATGTTTATTGAAATTTATTAACGAAATTCAAAACAAATTTTTTACAGAAATTTTAGTCCTTTGACTGCTGCTTTTAAATCATCCACACAGTATTCTACCGATCAGATGTACAGCAGTGTAGTGTTTATCAGAGAATAAGCAGTTTTATTTACTTATTATTTATTTCATTTATTGATTTATTTCATGTAATGCATTCATTTATTTCATGCAATGCATTTATTTATTTATTTATTTCATGTAATGCATTCATTTATTTCATGTAATGCATTCATTTATTTCATGCAATGCATTCATTAATAATATTTTAACTTTGTGCAAGTAAACAGTAATAGAAATATAATTTCACGTTAATTTAAAGCACAAATGAACATTAAAACGCAAAAATTAAATTAACGGGAAATGATATTTCTATTAATGCATTTATTATAGGATCATGCTTCAAAAATCATTTCATTCCAAAAAGTAAGAAATAACATTAAGCAAATCTGAAAATAATAACACCAATTGCTTTAACAAAACTTCCTCCATTGGTGCCTGTTTATCAGGGTAAATTCTTGTGCATAATTGCATTCGTTATTATTTATTAATTATTACTTTGCTTCGAAAAATCTTTCGATATTTTTTGTGTCATTGAAAAAGTACGAGTGAATATGACAATGGGTTAGTTATAATTTATTCACGTAAAGCAGGTAAGAAGATTTTTTACTTGCACGAACCCCTTGTTCCTATCACCGTGATTGTTTCTATACTTTCTAAGCATGTCGAATGACTTTAAGATAATAAAAAAATACAGCATATAATGAAAAACATTGGATTCCGTTTTAGCTTTCGTTTTGGATTCCGTTTTCGCTTTCGTTTTAGCTTCCGTTCAGCATAGTTTAGCTTCCGTTGAAAGTAATTCAAAGAGTGCTCCTCAGAAAAACTAAGTCTAAAAGTGTTTAAAGGTTCGAAGCTGAATTTTTAAAATTTAACGAATTACGGCCGATTTTCAACCACTTATCTCCACCAGACCCCTACCTGTTAGCCGAAGCATTAGGATTGCTTTCGCACGGAGCTGGTGGCCAACTTTCAACCATTGGGCTGACTTTTTCAGACATGGCGTCCGGTATACAGGGTTCGAAATTAGCTGTCGTTAGTTGTATTTTGCTACTAAAAAATTCCGTTTGACGACCGGAATTTCACATCCAGTCGTCACTTTTGGCGCCTAACCTTTCATAAAGATTTTAGTTTGACAACCACGATGTTTCACCGTCATTAATTTATTTTTAAATCTGATATAATTTTACACAAATACATTTTTATGAGCAAATTTCATCTAATCTTCTGTATTTTGAGTATTTACGATACCTGGGGAGACTATCGTAATTTCTCGAACTTCAAATTTTTGACTTACGAATTTTTACTCATTTGTAAGTAATTTACAATCAAGTGGTACTTACAAAACTTACTTATTTGTAAGTGACACTTGATTGTAAATAGCACTTGAAAAAAAGTTCTCATTTTTTTTTATAAGGCACTGATTAAAGTGAACATTTATATAGATGCATAAACTAGATGCATAAACATTTTACTTAGCAAAATGACAAACTTCTCAAAAGTTACTAACAGAAATTGATTTATTACTACTCTTACTTATGAATAATTTTCTCATTTTAAGGTTGTGTGTTTTTTTTTTTTTTTTTTTTTTTTGTGATATTTTTTAACGATTACACAACTGTCTTAATAGTTTTGAGTTGATATATCTGCCCAAGCAATTTGAATTAGTATTTAAAAATGACGCTTAGCAGAATATTTTTGGCGACTTAAACAAATAAGCTAGATGCCAATGACGCCTAATTTTTCCATCCTAATTTCGAACCCTGCCGGTATACTGGACATAAAGCTGAAACGTCCGTGGCATCAACCATATTCAAGCAATGCTCATAAAATTAAGTTCCAACTTACTCTTTAGAACTTCATATATGATCGTTGCTCAAAATATTTCAAAAAGAAGTTGGTAATGGTATTTTTTTGTTTGCATATTTCAATCGCATCACCCAAACGAAAAATTGATTTTTACAAACACTTATATTTTTAAATATTATTGTGACTTAAATGTTATTTTTAGTATTTATTTTAAATGAATATAGTATAAGGATTTAATAAACAAAAATATTTGAACTCGAGTCTATTTTTGTCATAAAAATTCAATATTTTGCATCTTGTCAGCCATACTGGACATTCAGTCTCAAACATTGTCTAACGCAGTTGCCCAGCGAGATGTTGCTTTTCAAAGAGGCGGTTTTCTCTCTTAACACATTCTTGATATATACATACACATATACATACATATAGGTAATTTCAATTCGTCATGTAAGGAGTCATAACCTCCCTCCCCCCCTACACTACTGGTTCTATGCATTATTGTTTGGATTAGAACTTACGCAAATATGAGATGCTTCAAAGCTCTGATTTCAGTTTGCAATAGCCTCTTGGTTTGAAACTAATCGAAATAGCTCAAGATCAATTTGCAATTGCTTCTTTGGTGATAGAAAGGAACTTAAAATTCTGTTCGAACCAAGAAAATAAGCTGAATATTCTTTCTAAGATTTCCTATGAAGCTACGGGGAGGAGGGGGAGGAGTATGCAGGCGATATTCTACTCCACCAGTTCTTATATTGCACGAAAGTATCTTGCACAAATCAATCCGATTAGTGACATGGGGTATGATAAATGTTACCACGCACCAGATTATGACAAAAACAAAATCGAAACTCAATGTAGTAACTTTGAAAACAATAAATTATAAAACTAACATTTTATGGTAATAGAAATAAAATTTCACGTTAATTTAAAGCACAAATGAGCATTAAAACGCAGACATATGTTTCGGGATTGCTTGGAATCCCTTTTTCAATGCGACAGGGAGCTTCTAGATGCAAAACATCTAAATGCTTCAAGATGCATGTTTTGCATCTAGAAGCTCCCTGTCGCATTGAAAAAGGGATTCCAAGCAATCCCGAAACATGTCTGCGTTTTAATGCTCATTTATGCTTTAAATTAACGTGAAATTTTATTTCTATTACTGTTTACTTGCACAAAGTTAAATTATTATTAACATTTTATGCTTGAAATGCAATGTGAATTTATTTCTGAAAAAAAAAAATAGTGATTTTTTTCTTTCAACTTTTTTTAAATCTTTTTCTTATTTTATTTCACGTATTACATATAAAAGGGTTTTTGAAGTAATTTGTTTCTCCTTTTACATTATATTCTCCATGTTTTCTGAGTAGTAATCCTCGTTTCTTTCTAATATAGCATTTAAACAAGTATTATACTTATAGTCACCGGATATGCCCCACACTGCTTGAGACGAAATGTCCGGTATACCGGATAAACCATAGATTTTTGTATTTATGACCGAAAAAGCATTAAATTTTGTGTGATTGCTATTGGATATGTTGCGTTTTTATACTTCAGAGGGAAAAAAATAGAGCGTGTTTTTAGAAACTCCGTCTAAAAGGGTTAACTGATTAAGGAAATATTAAACCGCAAGTCATGTTTCGTATTTAATGATTATCTTGTCCGTATGAAAAATATAAAAAAGTATATTTAACTCTAAGATGTAGGAATTTATTTTTTTTCTCTAGGATTTCCTAGAACACTAGATGAAGAGCTTAAAGAAAAAACTATGTTGCAGTTTCTACAATACATTAATAATTTTCAACTAATACGTTGCGATCTGAATTTTTATATAATTATTAAAATGCTTAAATAATGTTTTATCTAAATGTTTCTGCGTGCTTTTGCTTGTGCATAACACGATTTTTATTTGAAATGCTTTACATGTAGCGCTCAAAATAAAAAGGTGATGTTCTATTTTTATCAGGAAAAGGGCTGCCTTTATTAAAAATTTTCGCAGTTCCCTTAGGAATCATTCATAAATGATGTCACGCTTCGAGGGGGGGAGGGGAAGTTCGTGAAATTGTGACAAAGTGTGACGAGGGGAGGGGGTAACAATAAGTGTGATATCAGGCTTATACAACATAGTGTGACATGTGACAAAGGGAGAAGGGGTCCGTTGAAGTGTGACATTTTGTGACGAAGGGGGGAGGAGGGTCAAATATATCGAAAAAAGCGTGACATCATTTATGAACTGTCCCTTATGAAGGAACATAATTCAATTTTAATGGAATATAAAAAGCACGATTCAACAAAATTTTGAGAATTAAATTCTCTTTTAATATAATTATTGCTACAAATTTTAGAACGTGGTTGAATTCAGGAGTGGCAACTTATTAGTCGTTTCCAGTGACAAGTATGTAGATCAATCTCTTTATTTTCACGTTATACTATTTTATTACCAGCAAAATTTTTCCACTGAACAATCTTTATGCACTTTGGATTTTGTCAAGCATAATTATATGCTTTCTCATGAGTACGGTTTTTTTTCCTCTCGTTTATATCCATAAATAATTTATTTATTTACTATTTAATTATTTGAAGAAGAATGGGATAAATATTAGGCACTTGTCAATCTTTATAATCTATGAATCTCATCAAAAAGTTCCACGTTTTTCTTTCTTGCCTTTCTGTTTCCTTCATTTTTCAAGTTTATTTTCTATTTATTTATTTGTAGGAAGGGAGGCTTTTGGTATCGAAAACAACCTTATTTTCATCAAGCACACCACTAAGTCAACCTTTGAATTTCACCTAGTGCAGAGCTACGGTTTTTCAGTTATTTATTTGCTACTTATTCATGTGTAGAAGGATAGAATGCAGTTTTGGTACCAATCAATCTTTACACACTATGAATTTCATCACACTAGCTCCACGTTTCTCCCCTCTTTTCAACCCACCCCCTTTTTAAGTTTATTTACTATTTGTTTATTTGAAGGAAAGAAGAGATGCATTTTAGGGCGGAAAAAATCTACACACTTTGAATTTCATCAAGCCTGGCCTCTCGTTTATATCCTTCATTTTAATTTATTTGCTGTTTATTTAGGAAGAAGAAAAGGAGGATTTTTTGCACGAACTATCCTTAAACATTTTGAATTTCATGAAACCTGAAGCCCAGTTCCATTTTTATCTCGCTTAAATTTATTTTATTTACTATTCATCTGTTTAAAAACGGTACGATTTTACCTAAAAATTAATAAATAAATAAATAATAGTTTTCAAGACATTCAAAAAATAAATAAATTTAGGAAGAAAGAAAGAATATAAAACTAATCCCTCAGTTAAACTTGAAAACATTTAATTAATCCAAAAATATTGTTGGCATTGAATAGTTTTATATATTGCTGTAATAGTTTTATATATTTCTGTAATAGTTATATATATTGCTGTACATAAAGAGCCATTACTTGAATTCTTCAAGCCGAAAATGCTTTGTACAAAACGTAGTATTTATTATATAGCATTGCGATGTTTAGCATGAGTGATTTTCGCACTATGCACTTATAGTGCAAACAGTTGCGACGTATTATCAGAATTTGAACATGAAATAAAAGGAAGAGACATACCTGTGAAGGTGACTTTTTTGTATTAACTAAAATATATATTTAAAGCACAATGAATGCATCAAAAACTCAGAGTACTATTTGCTCAGACTGGACATTTTAGTAAAAAGACAAAGACAATGCGAATGAAAGCCCTGAACACCGCGAGCTTGAAAGCAATGAAAACTCTGTTTAATTCAAAGAATTTTAAGAAAACCTCAGACATTGGAATTGCCTGGAAGACAACAGCTAAATTACTACCTTGGATCATTCCGTTTTGTAGAACACACTCCACTTTATTTCGTTGAACAATACTGGCTATCACTAGCATGGCTAAAATTTCTTTTTGCTTCCTTTTAAAGAAGGAGACTGAAATGAAGTCCGGCCGAGCCCACTCGTATTCTTGAAAACATCCGATCTACCATTGTTTCATCTATTTCACGAATAAAATAAGAATAAAACCGTCCATCATTAAATACTATTTCCAAAATCAAAGTCTCCTACCTTGCGCTTTTTTTTTTTGTGTACGAGGGGAAAAGAGTTGATGCTCACGTAGTTTTCAGTTTTATGGAAAGGTGGTTTGAAGTTCCAATTCTGTGTCGATGACTTTGATGATAACTTCTAATGAAGATAATGTTATAGAAGGATAGGTCTCGACCGAAACTCAGTATTTACAAAAAAACAGCCAACGTTTCATTAATCTTTTGAACCTTCAACAAATAAAGGGGTCAATGTGTTGTTTTTTATCAAAGTAGAGTTGGCGGAAAGGTGTTTAATAATTAATTTTGGATGCAGCGAATATTTCGTTTAAAAGCTGTAGCTGAAGTTTTACGTTTCGCTTCTCTTGTTTTTTTCCCAAGAATTTGAGCATTCAATACATTTTTTCACGAATGCAAATAATTCGCAGATTGTGTTTTTCAAAAATGAGAAAGTGTTACCTTAGCATTCTACGCAAAATCGGGATCTACATATTTTCTTTTTCTTTTTCATACCGAGAGTGATTGTTTTTCATATTAAACTAAAGTAACAAACATCGATTATTTTGTTTTCAAAACCGAATATTCTGAACTTTTTCCTTTCTTGCTAAACGTTTTTAACAATTTCAAAGATTGTGGGCTGCATTGAATGCAATAAATATTCGATCGAGAGCGTTTTAATTTTCGGGAGGTATTATCGACCAGGAAACTTAGAATTGCAGCATTGTTGTGCAAAATTACATACTTGACATTTTAATTGAAAACTTTTTAATCCTAAACTGAGCTCCCTTTCACAAGTATTAATTGCTCATAATTGATATTTTGTGGAACAACTAAATAAGTCGAGGAAAGTTTTGAGGAGGTTAGGATAAAAAAATACAACTAAAAAGGTTACTGTGATTTTATTTTTGCTATTAGAGAAGTTAGATGATATAGGATTGAAGTTTTAACGAGAATAATCGAGTTTTTTGACAAATTAACTAATCGATACTTCAGCACAAATTTTCGATTTTAAAAAATTAAAAGGGACACAAAATAATTTCAAAATTAAGGATGCAAAAACTGATAATATATGGCTTAAAAGTATTGAAACTAATGATTTAATGAAATAAACGTTAAAAATAGAGGAAATAATATGGATAAACAGATATTAAGACCTTATTTGAATAGTGGGTTCAACTCCACTTTATAAAAAACCGAGTTAGCATCACTTTCAGGTTCATACCAGAAATTTCTATCATGTTTTAAAGGTGGTACACCTCCCGCTTATTTCCGAGCTACTAATCTCCAGCATTCTTACCGCAGAATGGTTAGCACAACACGGGATTTAATGCTCCGTATCTCAAAATGAACTAACCAGTTGGACTACTACTCAAATAAGGCTTTCATGTATAGATATGTTGATGTGTACTATTCTTAATATTGATCAAGATAGACGCCTCTTTATGTGATCACTGTTAATATTTCCTTTCCAGTCGTTTAATGCAGTCAAACTCCTTAATTTTCATCCGCTTGTGTAAAAATACATTTAAAAAAATCGTTTTTTTGTAAACAAACTTTCGTTTATTGTTGTCGATTCACAGAAACTATTTTCTATGTACTATAGCAAAAACTAGCAAAAATAAAAGTGTTTCCTTTTTGTAAATCATCTTTTGAAATTCAGTCGACTGAAGGTGCTTCGAATCTTACTTCGAAGTGTGTAGAAAAAGATAGCGACGCCAAGTGAACAATGGAATTTTTTTTTTGGTTAAAGTCATTAATTTATTTATTCTGATTATATTACTCTTGTCACTATTATTTTCTTTTTTCGCTAATTACATGTATTTTATTTCAACAACATTATCAGCGGAAATTAAGTCTTTATTTGCTAATGCGCCAAAAAAAAAAAAAAAATAAAAAAAATAAAACACCCATTCCCTTTTCCAGCATTAAACTTTTGTTTTTTACAACTTCTCGGTTACTAATATCAAATCATTTCTCCCAGATGTGATCACATTAAGCTAAGTCTACTGTACTTAAATAGACACAGCACATCCATATAACTTTAAAACACAAAATGAAACTCTTTAAAATTAAATCTTTTCCATTAACAAAGAAAAACAATTATAAAGAAAAATGTTTGCCTGTAACATATCTTCTTAAATACGGCTTCAAGAAACAAAAACAACAATCCAGTGAACTTATAATTCTCTTAATAACGCCGAAGGTAATTCCTATTGAAGAAAGACCTCCTAATGAAGTCACCAACATACAAACAATCTCAGCTCCAGCTGCATATTATAAAAATAATCTTATGCGTTCATTAAAAATAACACGAAGGATATCCACTTATGCAATGAATGAAGCACATTAAGAAAACATCACAATTGCATCGTTCCTCTGAGTTGTTGTCAAGGCCTTGTAACATGTCTTAATGACTACACGTTACCTCCTACTATTAAAGGAGGAAATCGATATAATTTTCATGGTGGTTAAAGATGGTTCTTAATTTTTTTTCGTATTGTACCTTGATAATTTAATTAGTCGCATGATGTCACTCTTTGGGTAAATTCAATTCAAAGCTTGGAATAGAATTAACTAGCTGAGTACTAAATTATTCTGCTTTTTGATTCTCGTTAAATTGTTGTTGGATATAAACGGATCGACATGAACAATGATTAGATTCTGTTTATGGAAAATTGTTTTCTGATGAGGATTTTTTAAGCTAGCTAGGGTGGTTTTGCTTTATATGTAATCTTATTTCTTCAAACTTTTTGTTCTGTAATAGCGGCAAATATCGAGATTATCTTCAAAATAATGGGACATGAAATTGCATATCTTTGAGTAATTAAAACTTTTCACAAACGTGTGTCAAGAAATTGATAAAAAATAAGTAAGTAGGAAAAGATTTATGAATTTTTGAAATTTTACCGACTTTGAAAATCGGATCATTTATAATTTTTCTAAATTGAAAAGTATAGTTTTGTTTCATTAAGGTTGTGTAGAAGATATTCATTATAGCAAAATCTATTACATTCAGCAGCATATTGTTATGCACATAAGCACGCAAACCTAACGATGAGACTCATTGTTGTTGCTGTTACTAATCCCCCTGGCATAGGAAATCCTACTACCAGGTCCAAAAGATCAATAATCCACTGGCTTAGGGTGATATGCAGCTTCATTTTAGAGCGAGGACCCACGAGGGCTGAAGACTGACTTGATCTCAAATTTTGTCGTCTCTTAATTTTTGAACCAGATCCCAGATGAGAAACAGTCACTCGGAGATAGAGACCGTACACGGCCCACAGGAACCAGCCGCGAGAGGTTGTCACCATCCCAAACACTGACCTAAGTCGATGTTGCTTCACTTTCAGTATTCTGCTGAACCAAGCTTCTACCAACTGGCCCACTGCGAGACAGACTCACTGTATGTTTCTAAAAGCAAAATATATTTTGCACCGATTGATTGCAGAAGAATTACTTATTGGATCGTTTCTGACAACTCTGCTTTATAATTAATAAGATTATGATCATAATTGACAAATAATTAAGATAGGTTATCGTGATTCTGAACGTAAATATCAATGTTCAACAATTTTCGTGATAAAAGTTGTGTTGTCTTTCCAAACACCGGTTAAACATCTTGAGCAACTCCATAAGTGTCCTGTACGAACGGAAAAATTAAATTTTCGCATTTTTTATGTATTATCGTGCACATTTTTGTTAAAAACCATTATCTGACATACTAGCTCTACGTTTAGGATTGCTAATGATTATTACAAATGATGTATTGTTCTCTCATGAATGTTGCGGGGAGACAGTTTTTATTATCCTTGCACTGTGTTTAAATGTATTTCCGTATTACAAATCCTATTTTAAAAACAAACTGTTACTGCAGACAGATCATATATGAAGCTGTATAGGAAGAGCTTATCACCAGAAGTTAATGTGTAGATCGATGTATCCATCCTAAAATGAATTCAAAAAAGGTGCACGTATAATGTATATTGGGGATCTCAAAGCACAAGAGAATGAAAATCTCACACCTGATTTTAAGAAAAAGGTTTCTAAAGTGCTTGAAATTAATGAAAACGGCAGTCATTTACTTAATACGTGCAGGCATCGCGTGACGTTAACCTTCTGTAGACTAAGTATCGTATGTTCGACCGCTGCTTTTGTAATTTCCTTTTTAAATAATTTTTTAAAAATTCAAAATCCTGAAATAAGCAGGGTTTTTTTTTGTTTTGTTTAGGACGTAAATCCAAATATATATATATATATAAATAAACCAGACTTAACGAGTTCGATGCCTTGTTTTTTTTTTTTTTTTTTTTTTTTGTAAATAATTTCTGAAAATTTAAATTTCTGAAATACATGTATTTAATTTTCATTATCTCGAATTCAAACAATTAAATAAATTTGAATTTATAAATGATAAAGGAATAAATTAACTAAATCTTGGTCAGCTGAACCACTACAAAACAAACATTACTTTTAAAACTATTTGGCACAAGGATAGCATCAACCTATGTTCTAATACTTTAAGGGAAATAATAGAAATTTATCGACTTGGTAACGTGACAATCTGGATTTAAAGAAAGCCGAGTCTACCAACTATTTCCTACTAACCCGAACACGTATAATGTATATGCTTCATTATAATTGAATAGTGGAACCTTTGCAATGCATTAAATTAGTTTTCAGGAACTTCAAACAAGAAGGCAAAAAAACTACTTTAGTTGATGGAAACATGCATGAAAAAAGTTTATGAGGACCACATCAAAGAAAGAACATAATATTGTGTTCATGGTTACTTATGAATCAGGTGTATGTTAATAAATATAATCATGGCAACTTCTTAAACTGTGATTAATAGTAACTTCAAATGCAGAATTTAGGTTTCACGCATAAAATTTATGAGGGGCATGAACTTTCCAATATTCAGCTATCAAAACAAGCTTCACAATTTTGCATACTGAAAATCATCACACATAATTTCACTAATAGTAAAAAAATGATATTGAATCTTTAACTTGGTACTAATCTATAAAGCGTCCGATTTTCCAATTAAAAGTTGCGCATTTTTATTTACACAAATTTCCCAGAATTGTTGAATTAATCATGATATTGATCACGTGATGGTTTTAAGACCAACAACCATTTCAAACTAAGTTTTATGGTTTTCTGTTAAGTAAAGACCAGTAATAGCATATTAATTCATTAAGTAAGTAAATTGATAGTAAAAGAGAAGAAAGCAATAAAAGATATATTTTATGACAATGACATCGATTAAGGATGATTTTTGAAGTCAAATATGTTAATCTTTTTTACCAAATAAAAATTTCCTGCATTATTTTCTAGTCCGGCTAAAATGATTTTCTTATAAATAATAAAATGCTTTAAAACCTAATTTCACATCCAGTTATTTCCCTATTTTAAATTACAGATCCCGGATTTTAATTTACAACCAGTGGTTCATAATATGCATATTAATACTATAATTGGACGTTTTAAAGCAGGATGTCAATACTTTTAAAATAATGATGTCGATAGCTTTTTTTTTTTTTTTTTTTTTTTTTTTTTTTTTTTGCGGCGGTGGCTTACACAGCAATCCATAGCTTGATTTAGAAAAACTATTCGAAATTAGTTTGAAGCAACTACTACAATATTAGCATTGCATAATTGATTATTCGTTGCAATTATTTCATATAATATTGCTCCAACCAGATCGTTGTTTAACGACAAGAAAGTACTTTGCTTTGTTTTGTTTTTCAGCGTAAAGGAATCGATACATTTTGCAGTCATTTTATTTTAATTATCTTTGCTAGCTAATTTTGTTTTATCTTCCGAATACCTTTCTTCTTTTATCCTTGAACCGCTTCTGGTAATCAACCATTTTCGTCATATATGACTTTCCCCATTCCAATGCTTAGGATGGAGTCCTGAACTTCTATCCTTGGACATCTCATTTCAATAAAAAATGAAGCTCCTTCTTCCAAAGAAGTTTATTGCCAAACAGTCTGTCTCCTCTGGAGGTGCTACTCATTAAGCAAGTCTGCTGCATGTATGTTTTTTAACGGTCGGCGACAAAAAGAACTGAAGAAGGTGTTCGAAAAGCAGGCGTCGTAAATTTAAAGATTAGCCGTGTCCAGCCAATTGAAACAGGAACATCAAAGAAACGAAGAACAGTATTCAGGACGCAAGCGCTATTTACGCAAAATCCCTATATGTGGCACGTGAATTTGTAGTTGGAAGCACGAAGCTCGTAATAAATCTGAGGATATTTTCAGGTGAAAGAAGGTTAAAAACGGAATAAAGCTGGTTTCGAGTTCATTGAGGGCAATTGGCACCTTGTTCTTAAGAGTAATCTTTTCTCGGATTTTTAGTATTTTATGGAAAAGCAATTCCTTTAAGAGTGTTGAGTAATGTTTATTCCTCATTTAAAAGTCATAAGCACGATGTTCATGTAAAAAGAACATACAGTGAAGCCTGTGTAAGTTGACCACTTGCGGTGCAGCACTTTAGTTGTCAACTTAGACAGGTGGTCAACTTATAGAGGGTGAGGTAGAAGGTGAAGAGCTAACTCCGTTCGGGATAAAAGTAGTCAACTTAGACAGGTGGTCAACTTTACAGGTTTTACTGTACCTTCATAAAATAATAAAAATTCATTGGTCTTTGTGTACAGTACAGTCAAATCAAATGCAGTTTTTTAATAGATAATTCTAAATGATAAAATACAAAATGAGGAAAGCATTTTCAATCTTTTAGGCATAGTTTACAGAGCGAAGCAAAGAGCTTTTGCATTCAGATTCACCTTATAAATAAATCTCAACGACTAAATAAATACTGTATTTTTTATTTTGCGCTTATATGGCACAAACATCATTTCCCTTTTTGCGAGTACTATCTATATACAGATCTGACTTTTCTTTAAAGTTCAGACAAACTTAAAGATGTATAAGCAAATTTTGCCATATAAGCGCAAAATAAATAAATACTGTATTTTTTTTTTTTTTTTTAGCGCTTATATGGCAAACATCATTTCCCTTTTTGCGAGTACTATCTATACACAGATCTGACTTTTCTTTAAAGTTTAGACAAAATTAAAAATGTATAAGCAGATTTCAATTTTAAAAGATAGTGGTACACCAAGAAAATGGTGCTGATTTGCGGGCTACAAGGGGTAGTGCTTAATTTTACTAAATTTTCGTGCTCACTTGAATATGTTACACCAAAATATAGTGAAATTAAGCACAATCATTTTAACCATTTTTTGGTCAACATGCCGATAATTTTTTTTTATAGCAAAATAAGTAATATACTGTTAAAAATTGTATAATATATTAAATAACATATTCAACTTCCTGAGATAATACATCTAGACACGGATGTGATTTTTCTTCAATTTCAGACACTTAAAAGATGCATAAAAAAATTATATTAAACCAATTTTACAAATTATTGTATTATTTACTTGTATTTGAGCTTCAAAAATTCGCGTTAATATATTTACACAATTGTTATTTGAAATTGGGATGCTTTTTGTGGAATAACTTTTTTGGTATTTTCCACGAAAGTTTAAAGGAAGGAAAATAAAATAAATTAAATAATAAAATTTAAATCAAACTGTAAAAGTTTATCACTGCGTTGACAACTTAAATGTACATAGTTGATCAGCCTTTCTTTTTCCTTAATAGACAATTCATTTTCGACGAAGCTTCCATAGATCCACATTATAAATTCAAACGTTAAAGTTTTTAAACATTATAATTTATTCGTTTAAATGAGTTTGGTTCAAATATCGTTTAGCATATGTGTGAAAAATATTATGTTAATATGCTGGGTTTTTTTTTTTTTTAGACAGTGTGTTTTTATTTTCTATGTTCATTTAAATTAAATTTTCGATTATTTTTTCTGATATTGTTTGCACGTTGAAATATATATTCCTTTGCCATGTAAAATTAGATGAAGATGTTTAAATCAAAATTCAAGCGTTTTAAAAAATTCATTTTTATAACTTCATTTTTTACATGAAAAACGTTTACCAGTTAAATTTAAAGAAAAAATATCTGTAAGAAAAAATAATGTATGCAAGTATTTTCGAAAGCATGTAAAGACCTGAAAAAACTCCGGCTTCTTTTTCTTTTGCCTCAGGTATTTCTTCATTAACATTCCAAGAAGCACGAAAGAGTTAAAAAATAAATCTGCTTATTTTTTTACGTTATTGTCTCATTTTTAACGTCTGCCTGTCATTAGATAGGATAACTTATTCAAAATTGCCCATAAATATAAAACTCGTATGGACATTCTATTTTAACATGTCACGGAAAGCGCAGAATTAAATCAAATGCCAAGTTATGCTATTTTAACTCATGTACTTGCGCATTTAACGATTAAAAATAATCCTACGCACACCATATTTTTTTAGGAGGCGGTCCTCATTTTGACATGATGCAGTGTTGCTTTTAAGAACGCCGTGTGGTGCTGAGGTTTCGGCCTTCATTACAGTAAAAAATTGCCAAAGCAATATATTTCAAAGAAACATATAGCTTCAAATAAAAAATGCAATATTTCACTTAAATTTGGTATTTAAATGAAGTGAAGGAAAATACCACAAACATTTCAGGCGGTTCAATAATATTCAAAATTATAATAAAGGATGAAGAAAAGGGTTTGCGCAACTTATGATTATTTGTTGGTTTAAATGCTCACAAAAGAATTTAAGAAAAAAATAAAGAATTTTTAAAAAAAAAGTCTAAATCAGGCAGATCTGTTTCAGTCTGATTCCTTCATCCGCCATTAAAGCAGAACAATAAAGGAATAATCTACCCTTAATATTATATATATATATGTTACAGCGTATGTCCGAAATTGGAGAATGTCAACAATCACCGGTCTGATAGATGGTGATTGTCGACATTCTCTACTTGGTGTATGTCGTCATCCACCGGGGATTGTCGACATTCCCCGATTTCGGAGATTCACCGTAACATATATAATATACAAATACAAAAGTGACGACCAGCAACAGGCTCAGGGACCAGCTACGCTGGTCCTAGTTAGTTTAGCAGTCCCCAATGAGCATCAAGAGCTTTCTTAAAAGTTTTTACCCCACTGCAATTAACAGTCACTTCCGTTAAACTATTCCAACTGCCTACAACCCTATTGAAGTAGTAGTTTTTCCAAATTTCAAGATTAGCCTGAGATTTGAAAAGTTTAAAACAATGACCTCTGGTTCTACTTACAGCACATAGCTGTTTCCCGTTTTAATGAATTTAAACAACTGAATCATGTCCCCTCTGACTCTCCTTTGCTCAAGACTATACATATTGAGCCTTTTAAGCCTAACCTCATAATCTCAGTCAAAGGGGAATAAGTCTATATAAAGGGGAAGGCGGTACATTGAAACGAAATGTGCTAATTATTTTTTCCTGTCTACAACTTCTACACAATAATTCAAGTTAAGTTTCACAACTTACCAGTCTCTGCAAAATAAAATAAACAAATAAGTATGTGCATATTTTTTTTAAAAACTTGGCCGAGAGGCATCTAAAGAAGAGAAAAAGTCAAGTTGGGCTGAAGAGCATCGCATTAATGTAATATGGTACGTCGTACGTGCAATAGATTTGTAAGTACAACGGCATTTCTATTCGCGATTCAAAATCAATGTTGTTTGACTACGCAGCATATTTAATACTGACACTTTCAGCTTATTTCACAGGCGGATTTAATGTTGAAGAGTTTTATGTTTTCATAAATCTACGTTTCGCATAATAACCCCACATGGAAAAGTATCTGAACGAAAGGAAAAGCCTGAGATAAAATAAAAAAATAATACATTATTTCGTTTAATTTGTATTGATTTTTTTTTGGCAATATATTTAACGAATTTAAGCATATTTCTAAAAAATGACGACGTAATTAAAAGATACCAGTACATGCATCTGGAGACATTTTCAAATTATTTTGTGGTATGATTTATTACAAATATCTCAGGCATCTAATGAGCTTTTTTTTTTCTCCTGAATCAACGCAAAACAATTCTGATTAATATCCGCTTTTTGTTGTAATGTTCAGTCAGGCGACAAATCTGCAGAAAATATCCAACAGACTAAGAAGACTTTGAATGATTGCATGATGTAGTTTCGACTGATAAAATGAGCACTCTCTTTACGATTATTACGCCAACCATCATAGAAAATAAATCAAATGTGATGTAATAAAAAGAAAAAAAGGAAAATGTTCGAATTTTTATTTCAATATATTAAATGCTTTGCAATCAATGATTATTGATCGGAAAAATAAATAAGTTGATTTTATGCGTTATGTATATTGCTTTTGCTTTCTCTTGTGAACTGATTTCGTTCAAGGGAGATATACCATAGAGGAAGTATACCACTAAAGAGAACAAGCCACTTTTGAATCACAAGAAAAGCGGCGCAAAAACCTTTATTGTCACGTGACAGGTTAATTCTCGCTTTGGCGCGATAATGCATTTACGACCATTGGTTTAATTAACCTGCGTGTACAAACATTGTTTGCCAAAAAAAGTGATAAATAACGATAACTGTATTCAAATTCGGCGCCACGACATAGGATTCATAAACTTTCTCCTGATGATATCTATTCCAAGCGGATGACGAAAATATACGTCCTGTGACCCCTTAGGACAGCGCACAATTTGAATAAAAACAACTACGAAAAATAACCATATCACTTCCTATTGGAACGAAATAAAACAGCCTTTTATTGCATTTTTCCTTTTAATTCTACACTTGGCACATTTTACTCACAAAATGGGATCAACCAAACAATATCCAATACTTTATGATAGTTTCCTATTAACTATATGTCTCAGTTAAGGCAACAGTCTGTGCAACACAAAAGTTTGAGGGTATGATGCTTTTGTTTTCAGAAGATAGTCAGAAAACTAAATGATTCTTCTAATTTTCAAACAATAATTCAAAAATGAGAGCAATATCAGTATTGCCAAAATATTAACCGTGATAAAATAAAATTAATCTACAACCCCTGAATGCTTAATAAAAAAAATAACTCAGTGTGAGACAGTATGAAAATTATTCTGTTTACGAAACCCTAGAATTTATGGTTTGAAAAAGAAATGTGCCATAAATAAACTTAGTTCGTGCTTTGCTGTAAGTGCAAGAAAATGTTGGTAAAATCTAAGGGTCTCATTAAACGGCTAAATTTATCGCTCGCTTCTTATTTACGTCAGAAATATATATTATGACTTGAAAAAAGAAACGTTAAAGTAGTGAGCATATTCACATTTAAATATCTTCATTTCATGCGTTCTTGTAAATACACGAAAATCCATACAACATCTGGAACTCTTATTAAAATGTGCATAATTTATTACTCGCTTATTGTTTCTAACAAAAATAAATACAAACGCTCTTAAACACTAGATTTATCAGGCCCTTTTTAACCACTTCTAAACTTTCATTTTACACCAAGTTTCTACTAATTATAATAAAACTTTCAGTCAGATTAACTGGTCCTACTTACCGTGTATTAGGAAAATCCAGGGCAATTGAAAGTTGCACTATAATTAGTAACAAATTATGAAAAATGGAACCTTCGAAACAGTCAAAATGACTGGTCTGGTAAAGCTTGTGTTAATTCATTGTTGGTGTCACCCCCAACACACCACAAAAGGGCGTCGCCCGGGGCGGACCTCCCGCTCTGCCTCCTCCCGGTGTGCTACTGTTAAACGACACTACTGCTATAGTAACGCTACTGTTAATTTCAAAATAATTGTTTCACATTACAATTTTAAACCACGTGTTTTATATAAGTTAACCACAATAAATAAAATAAGCGCAAAGTGAAGATTTCTTCTGAAGATTGAAAACATATAATAAAGAATTACCGTCAAGTGCGCCAACTTTGTACGAGCAAGTCAGCTTTGTGCCACAATATCTTTTCAGACATTAGGGCTACCAACTAGATGCCGAGGTGTAAATAGAGCTTCGAAACTTTTTTTACAACTCTTAATTTTTTTTCAAAGCTCTAGTTACACCTCAACAGCCGTTAGGCAGTCCTGTCAGGTCCTGGCGTCTAAAAGGACGTTGCGGCACAAAGTTGGCGCACTTGACGGTAATTTATTCTCGAACTACGCCTTTGAAAAACTGCAAAGTATGTAATAAAAATCGTGTTTTATGCATAGCATGAGCTTCACAGCTCCATAAAATTACTTAGGCTACTTCACACTTACAGGTAGGCAGAAAAAAACAGCATACATTGTATAAAAGAAGTTAAAGCTACACTTTACCAGCTAATCACAACAGCCTACGTACGTGACGGTGATGTAAATTAGTAAGACAAGGCAAAAGCAATAATAATGATGTTATAGTTTAACACATTTTTCATAAAACGTTCTGACCAAAGCTGTATCATAATTTTACAAATTCCTGCAAACTCGAAGGAAAACAGCATTCCCAATTTTGCGAAGAAACTTCTATCTTGCATCACTTGGATGCTTGACCCGTTTCTGTAGCCAAGCCACGTAGGAAATCTAGGATTTCGTCAAGTGAAAAATGATGCCTAATAACAGGTTGTGAGTTTCGCACCTCTGTATTAGAAGAAATGCTAAGTACCCCCAGACAAAACCGTGCGCAATTAGCTACAAAACTGCAGTTGTATCACTAATACATTTTAGCACATCTGATAGAAATCTAACACCGAGCTCGTATGCTTAAAACAAGTTAATAGTTTTAGCTGTTAAATCTGCAAAGAACACGTTTCTCTTTTGTAAATTCAATGCAGAAGTTCTGCACGATGTCAGCGGAAAATTTCGCTACCATTGATAACAAAATGTAATCGCAGTTACAGATATTCATTCACTCAAGCTTATTAAAATATCAAATGATTTTTTTTCATTATTACTTATTCGTTATGATTGCGAGTTTTTTTTTTTTTTCCGATGGCGATTTGAACTTGTAACAAATTAGAAAATCAAACATATTAAATGTGGTTCCCCTAAAAAACAACCAGCTATCAAAAAATATTCATCATACATTCCTTCTCTCTCGCTGTCACATACAGCATAAAACTTGCAGGAACATGAACCACGGGTTGGAAACAGTTACTGAAATGTATTTTTAACCCATGTACTTTTCAATTTTCCAAATTTTATTTATGTAGAGTTTTGTTTATTTATTCATATACATATATGTGTTACTTAAATTTTTTTATCTTTTCTTATCTTACTTTTAGTTTGTTGTAAACAAAAGTTGGTTTTCGTTAATAAATCAAAAGCAAAAATTGCAGCCTGTGATGTAGTCAAGTGGGTCCGTTGGGAACGACCCCCCCCCCCCTCTCCACCTTTTAAATTGTACCGTAAGCGTACCTATACCTTTTAATTTCAATATATCTTATGTTCGCACTTGCAAGCGTTTCCCCACATTTTCTTTCAGTACTACACGACTGCCCTTTTCATTTTATGAAAGCTGTTGTTGCTTTGCCAGCAATTCTCTTTTTTTTATCAGAATGCAAAAAAATAAATAAACGCTTACTGACATTTATCTAAATTATGCATGCCCTTTTTTCCAGTTACAATTTTGAGTACAGGAACGTTAGTAATTTTGTTCACTTTGGACTAATGAAAACAAGACATTGTTGCATACATGTAGATGCAACAAAGGGGGTCCCTTAATTCCCTTTCTTCCCTTCGAAAAAACTAACCATTTCACCTTTTGAACTTTGTCTAGTGCTTGTCTTCTCAGGACAAAAAAATACTTTATACGGAAATTATCTGCCACCACGGGTTCAAAAAGAAGAGATATTGAGGTATGAGAAAGTAGGTAGAATCATGTAATTATCAGTGATTTTTTTCCCAAACATGAAAAGTAAAAATATCATACATATATATTTTTGAAATTTAGTTCAAGTGAGAAAAATTTCTGGTTGTGCAATAAAATATGCTTAAAACCAAACGTAAGACGCATTGAACGCTCTTACCATAACGATAAAAAAATTTTGGTTATTTCTCTACAACTGTCTGAAAGGAAACACAAACAAAAATTAATATTAATTTTTACTCAGTTTTATCAATAAGACACCCATTTCAGCTTATTTTATAAGTATCCATAGAAACTGAAGCTAACAATAGGGTGCATGGAGTAATTTAGCAATAAGCTCATGAACAAAAATCAAATTTGGAACGGTAAACCCTTTTAACAAATTTATTTGCTTAATGCTTGCATACGTTTCGCACTATTATAAACAATAATGATGATAAGATTAATTGCACTTATGTGCGCTTTAACTCAGTTAAACTCGCTACAGAGACGCAACTTAAAATATTTAAATCACGCCTTTAAATATTTTCAATTTATTCACCGTTATTGTAGACTGCCAAGCTCTGTTGCTATAATTTTCAGATTGTAGACAATCAATAAAAAGGCCTTATATAAATTAGCTGTTTACATTAATCTTCTATTATTGCAAATTTTACAGAACTTTTATTATTTCGTTTAGCAATATATTTATCGAATATAACACTTTTCTTCAAAAAGTTCAGTTTAAAGTTCATTTTCAGAGTAAACAATTTCACATGTGCTTGAATAATTATGAAAATGTTTTCTCAGCCGGGAATCTAATATGGATATTATTAGTCGGATGTTTTGACACTCCGGGCAATTTTCTCTAACTCAGGCTTTAACATAAATGATTAGAGTCATTAGAATAACGTAAGCATCTTATTATTAAATTTTAACTTTCTTATCCGAATTTTAGCACCTAAATAACTTCGAGAAAGATTTTTATAACACTGTATGAGTACAAAACATCAAGAAAAAGGGCAAGCTATTAAGAAAATTAACTGATTTGTCAGTACCGCGTAGAAAAGGAAGGGAGAAGAATTTAAAATTAACGTATCTAAAATTTGTAGAGAAATATTTCAGAATAGAGTATGAGTTGTAAATAAATAAAGATTTATAGCAATCGGTTTCACTTTTAATCTACTTTGCTCAAAAATTAAAACAATAATTACAATAAAGAAATCATGAAGGGATTGATGTATCGTAAAATAAAGGCACTAAAAGCAAAAATGAATTTAAAAAGAAAATAAATGTTGAAAACCACAAATTTTGAGAATGAGTTCTGACATAAAACAAGTGTCTGGTTTGTTCGTGCCCCAACAACATGCATTGAAGAATCCATTTTAAAAAAAACTATTCTTTCGTTCGAAAACAGTACACCTCATTACCATCTTTTTTTTTTTTTTTTCAATTTTCAGCAGTTCAAAAAAAAAAAAAGCCTCAACATTTGCCCCTACGGCAAAAATTTGAATCCTATATAAATCCTGATCTAACAGACGGATTTGTTTGGAGCAAACTTTATCGAAAAGAGCTTATTGATGTAAAATATGCGCAAACAATATTTTTCTTTTATGTAAATTTCTTAAGGGTATTTCTTTTTAACTCGAAAAATTTTAACATCAGCTTCTACAGAAGAAATTAAAGTCTTTCAATACAAATATCAATAAAGTAAAATTAATTATTTTTCTCCTGAAAATTGAAAAATTTGCAGAAAGTATGAATGATATTTTTGGCTTTTTGTTTTAAGAAATTGAACAAAAAAGAAGTAAATATGGAGACGAAAACAAAACCAATTTTTAATATTTAGCTCTTATGTAAATAAAAAAACGTCTAAAAATTCTCAAAACTGGAGGCTTCTCATTTCAAGGGACATTTGCCAGGGCCAGAGGAAGGCCGGTTAAAAGATTGGTAGACGAGGTGGAGAAAGATCTTAAAAATCCAAATGTCCGAACTGGAAGGAAAAAGCGAAAGACAGGGGATTTGGAGGAAAATTGTTAGAGAGGCCATGGTCCATCATGGGTCTAATGCCAAGGAGTAAGCTAGGAGGCTTCTCATAATAGTCACAAGTGGTTAATAATTAGCAGTCAAAGCTGCATTTAATTAGTACAAAACACGTACAAAATGCGCCTAAAATCACAGAAAATAACTACTTACATTTTTTACCAATTATATGCATTTTTCTCTCTCGTTTAAAGCAAATAATGGTGTCTAACCTTTAAACTCTTTGAAAAAGGACATTTTCCAAATTTCTCTTTTCATTATTCCACCTTTTGGTGTCTAGTATTATGAAATTTTAACTTTCGATAGGTCTTTTATGTTTCAGCTAATTTCATTTCCTTCTAGAACTTTGAAATGCGTGTATAACAATACCTAACAGAATCCATAAAATTTGAGAAAAACCTCACATTACTAGATGTTATTTCTGCTCTATTTCATTATTTAGATATTCGTGCAGTCAAGGGACTATTGTAAGTAGGCTGTATGTATATATTGTGAAATAATTAGTATTTGTAAGAACGTACAACCTTATTTTTGCACATTAAACGTCATAAGTCGAACTAGACAACAATGGTAATAGTATATTTAGGCACGTTCAAAGCATTTTCCCTTTTGGTTTACAATTCTTATGAAACAATATAAATATAAGTGACACATTTTCAAAATTTTCCAAAGAATAGTTCAAATAATGTAATCTTTTGCATTAACGTTTTAAAATAATCAGCAAAATGCTAACAGCGTTCATTAATATTGCACATTACACTTGATTGAAACTTTGTATCAAGCACAAGTGTCAGGATTGACTAATGATTCAAGAAAAGCAATTAGAAAAATGCAGGTCCAACTAAAAAACCATTAAGAATATCGATTACGCAAACTAATGATACAGTTCGTCTAGCTTCGATCTAATGATAACTTATGAAGTTCAACTTAACCGACTGGTATATTAACACTTCAGCCTATCATCCATCGTTACCTGTCTGTGAGGGTGGTGCGTTAATGTAAATCGTTTTTGATATACTATTTAGTAATTGTCGAAAGAAAGGAAAGGTAGTTCGAGACTACCTTCTCTCACACTCAATTTTTCACTGCTAATGGAAATCGATTTATTTTTATACAATTTGGTTTCTCTTTAAGGCTTTCATCCGAAACTACATTAATAATCTAAAAAAATAGTAATAAAAATGTTTTGTACTGTTGGTACTGGCATATATCCAAATGTGGGGCTATTCATTTTACAGCTAAGAACAGCATACATGCTTATATATCATCTCATTTGCATATTTTACGGATGGCGCTCGTGCTAGCGTCGTCTATCGACGGTTTTTTTTTAAGTTATTTTTTCCTGTCTTATAAAAATTCTCCGTGACCTTAGCAATGCTAATCCTGAAATTATGTTTTATTTTCGGTTATTTTTTCGGTTTTTATAAATTCTTTAATTATTTACAAATTGTTTGCCCACCCGGTATATAATTAATAACTATGCATACATACATAACTGATTAGAAACTGTAACTTATTAGGGATTAAGTAATTTTATTTTGTATTTTTGTTTCAGAAATATCAGCGCCGCTTCAGTTCCTCTGAACACAATGTTTAAAAATGGCGTCGTCCTAGAGGTTGCCACAAAACAAGAATCAGGCTGTCAAGCAACATGATGCAGAATGTCATAAATTTCTTACAAGCTGCCAGCACAATGACGAGATGTGTCAGAAAAACCTAGGTCACTCATCTTGTTTAGTAAAATGTCTTTCCACTCTTACAATCGTCAACAAATTATTCATCTGCACACTTCAACATTATTTCTTTTTAATAAATAAATCATAGTTAAATTAAATTATTTTGCAGTTTTTAGAATCCTGATACTTAGTTTTTTTGCATAGACGAAATAATACTTAAACTGTTTCACAATTTTTTAATCAAACAAGTTTCAGTAAATATTTTAAATAAGATAAGGCTCACTAGCATTCTCATGCTCTGTTGAAAATAACTATGATATATAACAATTTACACAAAAATAATTATCTACGTGGTATACAAAGTGCCATGAGAACTCTTCGGTGAAACATTAAAAAAAAAAATTGTTTAAAATCTTGTAAAAATCAATACTACACTAGATTTTATCCCTGATATAGATATTTTCTTTTCTTAAGATGATAATTCTGACAGTGTAAATACAATAAAATATAACTATGAATGCGATTTTCGTGCTTCTGAAATTATTACATAGCAAAATCCCATTAGAGCTTTCGTATCTTGTAGAAAACGTCATGAGAGATATTATCAGAGTCATTTTTTTTAAGGCGCAGACCTCCGATGTGCAAATTTGCAATTAAAATATTACGAAGTCATTGGTTTCACGCCTCTGAAGTTACAGTACAGTAGTAGACACATGTCACGGTTCTAGTAAAACATTACTTTTTATCACTAGACAAATCTTTTCTAAGATGCAGGTCTTTAACTGCACATTGTTGTACAATTATAATGATATCGCGATAGCAGTTTTCACAACTGTGAACTTTAATGCAGTAAGCTTGCTTTATCGGTACCGTTCTGTTACTACCGTTTTCAGAATATCATAAAAATGATTTTTTTTTTTTTTTTGGGGGGGGGGGGGCATGGCCTACATATTTATTAGGATATTAGTCATAACTGTAACATTGAATCTAGTTATACCAAGTGGATATCTCACATCCACTTCATTTTGGTGAAAACGGTTTCAAGTAAACTACCACTTTAAGTTTGTAAAGGAGGCCAGTTATAGCCAAAATAGCGATATAACGACGAGCCAGAATGTCCAGAAAAATGGTTGTTATAGCTAAATCTCATTGGAGTTGTCCCAGACCTTCATTTGACCTCTGACTACAAAATATTTCTTTCACGACAGATTATGGCGAATCGAATATGTAGGTGCTTCACTAAATTTGCTGTGAATAGCTCAGCTGGAGATAATCTTCAACTCACAAGACCTCCTTTTTAAAAATCCGTTTCCTTGACACAGCTGAAACGTATCAGACGTTAATAATCTTTTATTCGAGAGCAAAACGTCTATTTATGGCATGAGAAATCGATAAAAAGTAAAATTGCCAATAACGAAAGCAGTTTTTCGATGAAAACATTTCAATCAAATCATTTCGGCTAACAACTAAATCATTAATTTAGGGGGAAATATTTTAATCAAGCTATTTTGGACGTACATGGAAAATGATTAACGCATTTGGGTTGAAAATATTTCGATCAAGCTATTTTGGGAACATAACGAATAACTGAAGCGGTTTTTTTAATAAAACTTTTCAATCAAGTTGCATTAAAGACATTCTGAACAGTCAGTTGTCGTTGTAGCGAACGTCTCTTCACCCCTTAACAGTTAGGTAGTTTTCAAGAAAGAAAAAAACGGCACTTTTATGACCGTTATCCCTGAAAATTATATAAAAATATGTGTATGAACAATACCGTATTTATGCGAATCTAATGCGCATCGTTTTTGGTCAAATGTAGTATTCAAAATTGGGGTGCGCATTAGATTCGAGTGCAAAACTGGTCAGCAGTTCGCCGATGACGTCAACGAAATTTATTCGCCGACAAACAATTTTTTTATTATTTAAAGTTTCAAAATGGGGATGCGCATTAGATTCGATGGCGCATTAGATTCGCCTAAATACGGTATATATATTCATTTTTAATTTTTATTTGTTTTTATTTTGAAATTTTAAACACTCTAGCCCGTCATTTTCACGGGAGCGAGAAAAGGAAGGCGAAATCTCAGCCCGTCATTTTCACGGGAGCGGGAAATAGGCGAAATCTCAGCCCGTCATTTTCACGGGAGCGAGAAATAGAAATCGAAATCTCAGCCCGTCGTTTTCACGGGAGCGAGAAATAAAAGGCGAAATCTCAGCCCGTCATTTTCACGGGAGCGAGAGGGAAGGGGTTAAGAACTCGCTTTTCGCATCATCCTCGGAACAAAACCTAAGTGACGTTGCATCTTGAATGTTCCTTTATAGTAGGGTTTTTTTTTTTTTTTTCAATAGACCGTATTCACACGCTCATACTGCAATGAAACCATTATTGAAAACATAAAATACCAAAAATAAAATTAATGGAAAGAAACACACTCAGAAAAGGAGCACCGGTAACACAAATGTGCGCGCAATTGACTTTCAAAGAAAATGGTAAGAGATCTAAAATAAGTCTCAGAACATTCACATCAAAAACGAGCAAAGAAAATCCTACCAAACGAGGCATAGCGTAATTGAAATGATTTCCTTCATTATGAAACGTTTTAGCGAAGCATGTGAATAATTATAATAAAGGAGGAAAAAAATACCACCCACATTAAAAGGGTGATGCAGCTCTTCGTCATTTGAATGCAATTAAAATAAGCCATGAAAATGGCGCAGAGAGAAAATGCATAATGAAAAGGAATTGCAAGAAATTTTCACTCTTAATTATTTAATTAATCCGACAGTAATGCTCTAAGCCGGCAAAAAATAGTCCCTCTGAAGTCTATTATTGCACTAGCTTAACTCTGCGTGACATCAACATGGTAGTTAAAGCCATTTTATTGCATCAGAATGATTAGTGACTGTTTAAGTTTGATAAAGATTTAGGTTTTTTTTTTTTTTAAATTACTTTAAAGGAGAGTAAACAATGTTTCGTAGAAAAGAAGCAGTTTGTTTCAGTATAGTAATTTATTTCATTAGTTAATCTCTTTTTAATATTAAAAAGAAGTAATGCGAGGGAACGATGAAGTGAGATATTCAAAACGTTTTAAAATAAACAGAAGCACGGGTATTTAAACTGATTAAAGCTGTTTTAATTTTGAAAAATATTTCTCATGACATTTATTCACTGAATTATTGCTGAAAATCATTAATAGTAAAAAAGATTAAATTTCATGCTGTCAAACTAAAGAAAAAAGGATTTGGATACTTTTAAGTAAATTGCGAAAAGAAAAATCGCCGTAAGTAGCATTAAAATTTTATCAATCGAAAACATTTAGCACCTGCAAGTCTTATGCAGTTACATTTGCAATATTCAGTATACAAGTAGAATTTATGGATAAAAGGTTAAATATTTATTTGCCAAGACAGTAGCGTCACTAAGAGGGGCGGACAATCCCAATGAAAAATATATATACTTGGATTGTATATTTGATAAATACATGTACTTGCATTGTATACTTGAAAGATACATATTCTTGTATTATACAATTTTATTGATGCTATTTAAACGTGTAACTGAAAATAAATGCAGTATACTGAAAGTAAATTAGATAAATAAAATAGAATTCTTGAGTTTTTTTTTTTTTTTTTTTTTGCATTTTGAAGCTACTGAAGATAACAAACTAAAAAATTTATTTATGCAACACAACAATTTTTTTGTGTGGGGAGGGGTGACACAAAAACTACAGTCTCTGGTAAAACCCATGCTAGGAAAGCAGCATTCTTTTCTTGAAATGTATTCCGAGTTGCTGAGGACATCTTTAAAATTATTCCTAAGTTTCTACCGCTAAGCTACAAAAAGCCTTTCTGCCATATGCCAATTCAACTTATTGTCATTCATAGCAGTTTGTTATTGAGTATTTTATAGGAACTTACACTTCATTCGTATGATTAAGTATAAAAAAAAACTACTACAATATGCATTCTTTTTTTCCGATAAAATTCCTAATTGTTTCTATTTCTCTTTTTTCCTTTCAGAGCCAACCTATCATCTCAGCAAAAATTCTTCCCTCTAGACAATAATAATAATGAAGACAGTTTGTTAAACAATTATTACTTACAAAATTATTAAAAGGCACTTCGATTTATGTATGTTTTTGTTCAAAGTCTACCGGTAAATGTTACAAGCTAAAAAACGTGAACATTGTGGTCATTGCAAAGAAATTTGTTCCGTACAAGAAGTATGTTATTTCATAGCATCAATCAACCATTACAAAAAGACATTGCTTCAAAAATAAAAATGAAACGTAACGTTATTTTTTTACTTCTTCCATCTAGTATTTGTATTCTGCTACACAATAGTTTTGTTGTAGTACTGAATATAAAGAAATGATTTGATCCCAATTTAAGAATGAATCGAAGTCCTTCGCTGAAGGGAGAGAGCTTGATTCCAAAGTTTGATCACATAGAAACGCCAAGTTTTTGTACAAAGTACCAAAACGCAGTGCAACAACCAAATACATGACATGCACTTTACTAGACGACGTTTCGTCAAGTCAAAACTACGTTTTGTGTCAAAACAACTCCCCGGGGACGAGGTTTCTTAAAGATTCTTGACAATTTGCACTGTAAGAAATTCTAGTTCAACCTTTCACCACAAAAATGGGAAATATGGTGAAATTTACCTATATAGTGCAACCAACATTTGGTAAAGAAGTTGGGCCATTATAATGGTGTAGTTTCACCGTGAAGGTGAAATGTTGGTTGCAGCTAACTCTTTTGTTTCATTTTTGGTGAAAGGTTGAACTAGAATTTTTTTTTTAACAGTGTAGTACGAATCATGCTATAGATCAGCGGCTCCCAATCTTTTTTTTTTTTTTCGCGTACCACCATTTTTCTTGCAAACCATTTGCGTACCACTGCTAATATAGCTTTATGATATAGAATATAACACTAATAGATTATAGAAAAATGCTACGACGACTAGGTTATTTGAAACACACCATTTTTTTACAGTTAATGCATAATAATGCGTTTATTAAAATAAAGCTGTATGTATAAATTAAAATATATGAAATATATTATATATATTTTTAATACGTACTTCCAAAAGGAGTACGTCTTTAAGTACAGAATACCTATGACGTAAAAAAATGAAAAAACGATGAGAAGGTTGCTGCTGCATGGCAGATACAAGTCGGGTGATATCTCGTTCCGTAGAAGTTAGTTTTAACCTCAAATTTGGGTTGACATTTAATCTGCTTCTCTAGGTTTATTTTTGATGAATATCATACTGGAAAAAGCAGTTTCAGAACAGCAATGCTTTTCTCGAGAAATAACGGGAATTCATTTTTAACTTTGAGCCAACATTCTGCCAACTCTAATCGGGCAAATTCAATTTTCAATCCTGAGTTTTTTTGTTTTAACCTCTTCTCTTTTTGCCTGCACGAGTACCACCTGGAGAGGCTTCGTGTACCACTAGTGGTACGCGTACCACAGTTTGGGAAACGCTGCTATAGATCAAACTATCACTTCTGTCGCGGTACTTAATGATACACACAGCAGATACATCAATTTTCAATACAAAAACACCACACTGAAGACATCAGCAGTACAGTGCAAGAAGATGATCATGTAACATAATTGCTTACGTTGATCATCGCCAAAGCGATTACAGTGCTATCGAGGTAAACCACGCAATCACTGGTGTCCACAGTGCTTTAAGGTATTACGTGTGCGGTTAAGACAGTAAATGAATCAGGTGGTCGGAGAATATCCGATGCGGCTACCCTGTCCAGAATATACTAGCCACTAAAATGAGCGATTTCAAATTATAAGTGCTTCTACAATGTGCAATGGTGGAATAGCGGCATTCCAGACATAAATTGGGGTTACATTCGAAAAGAGTCAAAATAACCGGGTGACAAACCTGTCATTCAATTTTCGGGGTAAGTATGTACAATAATAATTATACTGTTTATTATACTACTGTTCTTCAGTTTCTATTAACCACTAAACGTTTAATAACCATACTATTTAACAGATTTTGTCATTTATAATACTCCATTTAGGTACATACTTGGTTTAATATTTGATGAAACAAAATTATTAAAGAAAATGTTCGGTTAATAACACGAGCACTCGTTTGAAAGTGAAAACCAAGAAGAAGCTAAACAAAGCAGCACCTTCGCCTATGAACCAGAATTTTTTTTCCTTCTTGGTGGGAGTACTTTGCTCTCGGCGCGAGTTCTGAAGGGTTAAACATAAATGTATGAAATTGAAGAAAACTATGCTTGTAATAAATAAGACGTTTAGAAATCAGAAGTTACTTGATTTCAAAATATACCAATTTCATTCGTTTAGTAAATCAATTTCGTTTCAAAAGGATTTGGGAAATGTATAAGTATTTGGTTCAGTGGACAAAGGACACGTCCCATAATTATCATTGATACGAAAAATTTATATAGGGCAAGTAAGCCTCGCTAAGCTATTGGGAGGGGAGGGACAATAAGCAATCGTCGACTGCTTTGTAAAAAATCAAATATGTTTCCGTCTACAGAGAGAAACATCAGACGATAGCAGAGCATGCAAGAAACGAAACTTTTCTCGAAAATACAAAAATAATAAAAAAAATATTTCACACTAAACAAGAAAGTCAACACCAAGGACCAGACCTCTGCTTTGACTTCATTTTCACTCTGAAGAAGCCTGAAACATGTCAGGTGAAACATCAGCCAGAAGTATCTAGGTTGGACCACGGCCTATAATCCCGGAAAATATCATGTTTGGTATGGACACCGGCCGCGAAAGCCTGAGTTCCTATAAGAAAGTCAACAGATTTCTGAAAAGCTTTCATTTATGTTTTACACGTTGAGGACGGCGTGTACCACCGGTGGCTCACATGCGAATAGTTAATCTGGCGGCGTGTACCACTGGTGGCTCACACACGAATGATGAATGATTCATCTGTCGGCTTGTACCACTGGTGGCTTATACACAGTTTTGTTAGATGAAAAAAAACCTTCATGTGGTTAAAAATAACTTTTATACTAAAAAATTGAAAAGCTTACTTTCACAGGTAGCAAAAATCTGCGCCGTCTCCAACGTATTAAACTGCGCATAAGAAACGAAAATCACCACAGACCAATTCTCTCTCCCCTTCCCTTACCTAGAAGTGACACGTATGTCACTAGTAATATTTTCTTCCTTAAAAAATTTTCCCATTTAATGCATATATTTAATTGAAATTATGCATTAAAAATGTAAAAGTAACATCGTCCCATTTCTTCTGCTTTTCATGTTCAAGGAATATTTATAGTTATTGAATATTTAATTATCTCTTCCCCACTTCTTTTTATGGACTTTTTAGGCTACCTTTCTATGATCAGTTCTTATATATCACAGCTAAAATTTTAATATTCTTCCTTCATTTCACTTCGTTTCAGCTATTAGCAAAATTGAATTATATGCATCAGGAAAATAAATTAATTCAGTAATAACATCAGAAGTATGATGGCTATTTCTTGCAAGTAAATTGAGAAAAGATAAATCAAAATCGCACATTTAAAATACGCGTGAGATTTTCCACTGAAATAAAAAATGTTCATCTCGGAATCGGATTATTAAATAATTTTGCATATCTTTTTCATTTTTTCACAACTTCACATTTTCGACGGATTTGAATTCGTATTCGAATTTCCATTAAACGTTTCATCTCATTTATAATAAGCTTCTAAGCGTATTTCCCAGTTTTCGACTAGTTGTAGTACATTCACAGCAAAGTAATAAAATATCATGTAATGAAATTTTATAAGCATCTTGTTTAAATTAAAGATATGCTATAAAAGTGATTGAAAAAGTTGAATAAAAAAGAGGCATCATGCTGGTGCGATTATCGGCTTTGGATTATTATTGCAAAGCCTAGTAAATACTAAATACACATGGCCAATTTATTGAAGCCAACTTTTATTAAGAATTTAACATTAAACGTCATTTTATCATCATTCTCTCTCATATATGTATATGTCTGTGCAAATTTAAAAATATTAGTTTAACAGAGACCCTAAATATAATTAAAATATATATAGAAATATAGGAATATTGTTGTAAACGACCAAGCTGCTATACTGCGAAAAACAAAGTAAGTGGTCTTATAAATTCCACTCTGAAATGGACGCAAATGAAAAGCACCGATACCAAATGTATAAAATTTGCTGTTAGCTTACAAAAAGTTATAAAGTTTCATTTTCAGCGAATAAATAAATAAACAAAGCTTAAACTCTCCCAGCCATCGAGGAATGTTCGCGTGTAAGTGAAATATTGTTAAAAATAATACTGAAAAGAGAAATGAAAACACTAGATTAAAATGCTTTTGATAATTTTAATAATTTAGCAGCAAAGCGTTTTCGAATGCAGCATAGTTAATTCTTCTTTTTTTTGTTTGAAAATAAATCGAATCGCGATACCGTTTACTGGACGGTAGATCTTATTATTCTGGACATATTACTATACGGCATCTTTTAATTCCGCCGAACTATTAATCACATCTCCATAAGCAGTAGCTTTAAGATCAATTAAAAACGTTGAGAACAATCGGGAACTATTAAAAACGTTTGGAAACCGATGCATTCATGTTTCAACACTATTCCGTTCAACACTATTGCATGCCTTGCTGGTAAGTTTCTGAACTTTTTATTTTGCGGAAAATAAATTCGAATAACTTTCTATGAACAACGGCTAAGTCTGGTTTGGAATATTTTCTTTTATGAACATTTCAAAGTGCCAATTCAAGGATGAGAAACCTGCCCATTAGACATGGAACATTTACCATTTTGAAGGTTGCTAATACAGAAATAAAACAACAACGCCAAAGCTCCCTCAGCTATTCAACAATTTCAAGTAGGCTTTGCACCAACTAATTGTATATTTATCGTGTAATTTATTTTTAAAGTCATGAGGCCTTTTTCGGTGACCCTGTACATACACACATATGCGTACATGCATACAAGTTAGTTTGATGGAATAGTCATCAATGTCTATAATGAAGCGTCATAGTAAAACCTTAAGGTTTCAATAACACATCCAGCGTCATTCAAAGACTGAGTCTCAATATCTATGCGTGAACATTTCAATTTATTGAAGTTTAAAACGGTTAATTGACATTTGGATCAGACTGGGGAATGATGACTTATTATGCTCTACATAAAAATAACCCAGAATTACAGTGCCAAATGAAGTATTATATATAACCATGTTCAACTTTTGAAAAACGGGAAATGAGCAGCTATTCATTTTATTAAGGGTATTCCATAAATTTAGGATTCGAAAAGATCAGCACAGTATTAATTATTCTAATAACCTACCCTCTACCAAAAGAAAATTAAAAACATTAGAATTAAAAACTAAACCAAGGAGAAGCGAACACTATTAAGCTTAAATATTTTAACAGTGCTCTTGGAAATTACAGCTCGCTTCTGGTTGAAAAATTCTGAGTCTGGTTAAAAAAACTGCCATATGAAAATTAACCAAATTGTTCATTTAAGACATGATTTATTCCCTTTGAGAATCATTAGAAAAATGTCCGGTGATTAACAGAAATCATGAAACTTCTGAGTAATTTCGAAGAATTCCAAAATAATTATCCTTTTTTTGTTCCCAACTGTGGGTCTTTGATACCAGCGAGTATGTGCATATATTTATATAAATATAAATACTTTTCGGGTGACTTCTTTTCAAATGTTCCATCGCCGTCCTTCCATTTTTAATAAGTCAATTTGCGCCCGCTTATTATCCTTTCATCGCTAGTAAGAAAAATTCATTACCATTATTCTGTCATTAGAAGGACCGTTTACGTAGGTGTACTCATTTAGTTTTCGTCGGCAGTAGTTCCGCTCAAGTAGTCACTTTTTTGCATATCCTAAGTGGATTTCAAGGAAATATACCAAATGAATGCAAAAAGACGGAACTATACACGACATACTTGCAGTGCAGATATAGGAATTTTGCATAGGTCGCTTCCATTGGAACCGAATACATATATTTACGTATTTTGAAAAACAGGAAAAATCATTTAAATCAATATTATTTTTGTTCGCACCAAAGTTTAGAGATGGAATTTTATTCCAGAGCAGTGTTTTAAAAATACTTAGCTTCTCTGAAAACTACTTGAAATGTCCGTTATTTCATGAAAAAAACAAAAAAAAGGGGGGGGGGGGGTTCTATCAAGATGTAATATTGGAAAGTGAAGTACAATTTGGTTTAATACAGTTTTTATCTTGAATTTTAATATTTTAAAAGACGGATCTTCTTTTTATTTTAATCTCCTTCACATAATTTCATTACGATATGATTAATAAATCATAAAATATGACAATTTTCGAATAAATTTCATTGCTCTGTGAAACGTTACTAGTTAATTCAAAAATAGTGTGACTAATATCAGAGTATCATAAATTTTTATTGAATTAAGTTATTTACACAAAACTTTCAACGTGGTTTCTCTTAGCATAGTACACTTCCCATAAACATTTCGAGTAAGCCAAACAATTTTTTTCGACCATCTTTTTTTTATTCTATTTTGCATTTATTATAAATTATTAAATTCTCAATCGATCCTGTTTAATTGACTTTGAACTGTGCTCGCATTTTATGATTTCGTAGCATTCGAAGTTTTAGTCATCAAACTTGGAATTTTCCTCCTCCCTAGAATATAAGTGTTCTGAGCCAACACGTTTAACGTAAAAATGATTTTGATACAATTATTAAGGGTTCCAAAATCTCAAGATAAACGAAGGAAGAATTCCCACCCCCTCACCTCCTCCATGCTTTAACTTTGTATTTAAAAAATTTACTACGGAAGTGCAAATGAAGAGGTGACTGTAAGGGCTCAGAAACTGATTTCATTTCGTCACACCAGATGGCGCTATCTAACGCATGCGCTGTTAAGCTAAACGCCCGCGAATCCGAATTAATTAGGAGTGGGTGTCGTCAGGATTACCGAAATACCGAAATTACAATTAACTTGAAGTTCAAAATTTCTATGTTAGAGAAAAGTTACATATCTATCGTTCTTTTGTATGCGCGCACACCATGTATAATCGAGTGTAAAACTTCCACATATTGTACATTTGACATCAGAATGCTGCAGTGAAAAATTACAAGAGAAAAATAAAACATCTCTGTACCGTGCCTTTACAAATCACTGTACAGTTACTCGACATGAATTCGATCCAAAGGCTATTTGGAAATGACACTGGCTATGCTATACAGCTGCCAAGCATTAATAAAAGGCAGCGAAATGAAAGTTTAATTGATGTTATTTAGGGGTACTGTTGTCCTTATTCTAAGGGGAATTTTTTAGGACTAAGATGTATGCAAAGGAAGTTTTTAGGGACTGCTGTTCTTACTCAAATAGTAATATAATTTGTATATAAAAACAATAACTATCAGAAAATAAAAAACAATCACTTAATTCAAATTCTGAAAAATTTTGCTTTACCTTAGAATATTAATTTCCTGAAGTATCATTATTATAACAATTATTCGTATATTTTGGTTGTTCATAGCATACCCATATGAAAATAATCATATTAAAAATTTACACGACTATAAAATCTTCTGAAGCTTGTATAAATCGTGAATTAAAATTTTACTTCATCAGCCACCAGTACCAATTTTAAAAATGTAATTTAAAAAGCATACATTTGCTTTTCAAAATGACCTTAATAAAAAAAAAACACACAAAAATATATTTCAAAGAATTTCATATAAACCAATAATGGAGCTATAACTATTTCTCGCTGTCAACATTCAACTACGAAACAGCGTTTTAAGTAGCGTAGAAAATTGAAAACATCTTGAACTATAGAATTTATGACACAAACAGGATCGCGATACGACAATAATGTCATACTTCCTCGTGTCTTATACAAAAGAATTCGGCACATAGCATGTTCCGGCAGACACACGGCGTTTATTTACCCAGCCTCGTTAACATAGAAATAGATTCGAAAATTCTGTTTATTTCTGAAGTTAGCTTCAAAACTAAATGTTGGAGTTAAATCTTAAAATATATTACTTCCTGGATTATCAGATCGATAAGGCACAAAAGCTGTTCGTCTCAGAAGCCTAGGTATCCTCAAGGCATGGGATGTATTGTGGACATTTGGATGAATATACCGCGGTTTTTCAATTCTTTTCCTTATAAATGCAAGAAAATCTTATAAAAGGAAATATTTTAAAGTGTTTATTTCGTTTTATTGAAGTAGCCACCATATTGCTTTATGTTGACTTCTCTTATTTTGATTTAGCTCTATGGTATGTTATTCTGTGTGTGTGGAGTTTCTGTTATGATTCCAGACATGAAAAACCAACGAAGAAATTCTACCAACTTTTTATAACTGAATTTTTTGAAAAACTTTTCATGGAACTATTTCAAATTAACATTTATTTGTAGAAGGAAAAAAGTGACAATTTTATAAGTGTCATTAATTTTTTTTTTTTAAATTTAATGTTCTTTTATACGTAAAAGATACATTGTTTCCCCCCCAAAAATAGCAATGGTAAACTTATGAAAAAGGTTTTACTAACAACTACTAGTTAATACTTATTATAGAAGCCTAAGTTCTTATACTTATAAGTATAATAACTTAAGCTTCTATAATAAGTATTAACTAGTAGTTGTTAGTAGAACCTTTCGGGCTAAGTATTTTGTACTATCAACTGGAGGGACATTAAAGCCTCATGCTTACAGTGAATATTTAAGTCACAAAATTAATCATCAAGCGGAAAAGATCCCCTTGTTAATATAAAATTAATTCTTAACGCTTGAAAGTCTCTGCCGCTGAGATCCGAAGTAATTAATGCTATAGAAACAGAAAGGCTGTGATATAGAGACACTAATTTTACCTCATATAGTAAATTCATATATTTTCAAACAAAATTGATTTTCAAATAGTATTGGTACATGTCCAGGAAACCTTTATCTACTCAATTTCTAGTTATGCAAGGAATTAACCGAAACCTGGTTAACTGATGAATCCCGATAAGGACTCGTATTGATTGCTTTTTGATGACAATCGCTCCAAGCGGGTTGATATAAACGAATTATTGTTTTCGTCTCGCCTGATATGTGATGGCTACATCTCAAGAAGTAATGCAAGTAAGCAAACGAAAGATACTACGCAGATATGGCAGTCTAGCCAGTGAATGAACACTTAAAGACAATTTCATTTTTAAAAATTCATAATAAATTTTAAAACTGTAACATATTTGGTACATGACGGTAAAAGTATTTTTATTGATGTATGTAATTATTTGGAAAAAATCTGAAATTGTATTATTTCAGGTTGTTTTGGGTGTTTAAATAAAAAATGGTGCAACAACAAAGTGAATGAGCACTTAAGATTTGGTTTAAGACGGGGTGCAAAAGGGGGGGGGGGACCAAGACTACGATTTGGGACGCATCGGACATTGATTTTGCCGGATATCGGCTATCCAGTACCCCTCGTCTGACGGATTCGTACCAGATGTACTCTGACGTTTGAACAGAACGATATTTAAATGCATCCAGTACCCTACCAATTTTTAAATATCCGGTTTCCGACCGATTTGTAAATATCCGGTTCCCAACAGATTTTTATGTATCCAAAATCCGACTGATTTTTACATATCTGGTATCCGACCGACTTTTATATATCCAGTATCCGTTCGACTTTCAAATAAAGTTTTTGACCGATCTTTATTCATCCGGCATCCGAACAATTTTTAATCATCTGTTTTGACTAAACTTTTAAATATTCGGAAAACCGGCTGATTTTTTTTAGCATTCGATATCCGACCGATTTTTAAATATCCTTTGGCTGTGCGCTATTCAAATATCCAGAATCCAACCGAATTTTAAATACCCGGAACCCGAACCATTTTTGAATAACATGTATTCAACCGATTTTAAAATATCTGGAATCCGACCGATTTTTAAATATCCGTTATCCGACTAATTTTTAAATAACCAGAGTACAACCGATTTTTGAATAATTGATATCTGACCGATTTTTGAACAATTGATATCTGACCGATTTTTGAATAATTGATATCTGACCGATTTTTGAATAATTGATATCTGACCGATTTTTGAAAAGTTAATATCTGACCGATTTTTAAATATCCGGCATCAGGCCGATTTTTATATATTCGATATTCGGCCAATTTCTAAATATCTGAAGCACAATCAACATAGACTCGTCTTTTACCAGTGTAATGGTAAAACTATTTCCTATCGAAAATAATACCCTATTTTGTTTTATATTGACTAAACTTGAACTAACTAGTCATCTTAACAGATGACAAATATGGATTTCTAATGTCCGATTCCTGGGGAGGAGGGATGTTGTGGATTTAATTTATTGCTAAATCCCATTACTAATGAAAAAAATCAAACATAACACGTCGATTCAGACCTACTAAAAAGAAAACATTGGATCTTTGTCTACTTTTATGTTTAAGGCTAAGATTTATCTGATAAACTATTTATACAAACAATTCAACAAGAAATCTTTCCCTAACAGTTTCGCTCGTCAGAAAAATGAAACATAACGGCCTCCATTCATAGTTTCCCCTCTAAATGTGTTCCTGCATGACACTGGTTCCGTCCATCTTTTTCCCTCCGTGGCGATCTGATGGATTTATTGAGCTGTTGTACCTCCTGCTGCTAATACAGATGTATCCCAACACTTTTATAACAGTCATTTCCTTGCTGAAGCCTGGGAACAAATCTGCCGGCAACCCCCATATCCACCATCAGGTTAAGGTCATATAAATGTTTAAGGCTATAAACTAGTCACTGCCTAGTTTCTTCCGCAGAAGAGTAATAGCAGTAATAAACACTCGTGTCTTACTAAAACCTAGAAAAATTACAAATGGATGTAAAATTCAATTTGTTCTTATTTTATCTGGCAACCTTTGTTACGGACGACTATTTTCCCAATATTTTACAGAAATTCTACTAATTCAAAATGTTGTTACGAATATACATACACACTTATAAATTATGCACATAAAACCATCCCATCTCTTTTATTTTTAACAAAGAAATAAATGTAGAGAACTGCTTAAATGTATGATCAAATATTTTGTTAATAACGTTTAACAATTATATGGCTTGTCCATTGAATACGAGCGTGTGTGCCTACGATTGCTTTAATTTTTTTAACAGTGTTCTAAAAAAACGTTGCTTTTTCGGTTAATTGGGAAAATGTTTCCCTTTACAAGTCATCTTAACAAGGTACGTCTGTCTGCTGAGACAAATTCGATTTCATTTTTATTTTTTTATTTTTTACTGAAAATAGAAAGAATGACATTATAATAACAACGGTACTGCCTCCCACGATAGGCGCCGCTGCGAAACTATGTCGGGACAATTTATCAAGTGGTCTGTGGACGAGACCCCAGAGGTCGCTGCCTATCCGTGCAGCTGCCCGTTAAGCAGACATCAGTCCATCCGTATGGTTGCAGCTGCCGTAAAAAACAGAAACGCACCTGTTGAGCCGCGGGCATTTTATCACCTTTCACCGTTCGAGAGACAACGCATCAGCTGCCATTTAGGGTCACAATATCACTCAAGTTTGGGTTTCTATATTTTTGAATCTATTTCAACAAATCAAAGTTTACTTTTAGCATGTTTTTTTCTTCTTTTTAGTAGAAGTATCTTTTTCCATGCCCGAACAAGACCATGTGCCCTGTAAACCTGAAAAACAAGCCAACAATTTTTATAACATTCAAAAGTTCGTTGTCTTTTTTTTACTGCATAAAAACTGGGACTTCACGTTTTCTCCTACTCGAAATGCAAAGATTAAGCAGGTGCCCAATAGATGCCCTCTATAATTTTATTCACTATTCAAAATTTCCTCAAATTAATATGCTAATGTCAAGCAAAAGCGTTTTATGTTTTCGATGACAGCGTTATTTTTAAATATTTATGTATTAATTTGAAGAAACATCTTTTGGAAGAATAAATAGCATTTTTTATGCATTCAAGATATTTTTTTTACTTTTTTTTTTTATACATTTTGTATGATTTGAAAGAGAAAAACTAAACCATATCTAATGTAATTTACTACATAACTAAAAAAATCGATTTTATTTGCATTTTGCAGAATTTACAAACTGGAATATAACGTCTATTGATAAGCTTTACATGCGTAAATTAAATATAAGATAATTTGCAACATTATCTTTTATTTTAAGTTTACGTAATTTCTATATATAGCAATTATTTGAAGTAATAGTAATGTTTAAATTGTTTTCCGGATTTAGGTAATTTGAAGTATTCATTCTTGAATTAAATATTACGCAATATCTTTGTTCCGTTTAATCTATTTTCTTAATTTCATAAGTGCATATTTGCTAACTTTGTCTTTAAACATATTGAATTACATGCGTCCTTTTTTTTTTTTTTTTTTGGTCAATAAAAGCAATGGAACACATAAGAAAAACTACTAAAAATAAACCGAAAAAATTTAGAAAAACTTTTTTTTTCTTTTTTTAAACAGTTACGATTAATTCATTACTACTACTTATTATACTTTCAATATTTTGTAAGGAAAACTGAGGTAAAGAAAACCTTTACAACGAAAATTTTCCAAAACGTAGACAAGATTGATGAACGACCCTTCTTTTCCAGCGCATAGAATCTATTCTTAAAAGGGTCCTTCGAATCTAACATGCAATATTAAAAAAATAAGCATTAACATTATATTTTTATTATGTATGGACAGCATGCGAAGAAACGAAAAGTGTGTACAAAAATGGCGGTCGCACAGCCTTCTTAACGAAACGCTAAATTTGAGAGGGCCTAAATTATTGCAAATCCTAATCGCTGAGTCACATGCTTCCCTTTTTAGAATAGAAAATGATGGTATTAACATCGAAAATACTAAATATTTGTTTTATCTGAAAGCTTGTTGTTTATAAGGGCTTCTTTTAATATTCATTGGCTCAAATCTTTATCTCAGGATTTGTCAGGGGTGTGATCATCCTCTGCTTCAAACAAACCTTCCCCGCGAAAAAACACACCCGGCGAAACAATAATTTAAGATCGTTACTACCGTGCTTTTGACGTGCAGTTGCAATAGGGCTTACGCATATCCGCAAGAGTATATAATAAAAAGCACACAAGGAAAAGTAAATAACGCGTTATCGCAATTTATAGCGCGGCGTTAGCAAAACCGCGAAACGAATTCAGAAGATGTCGTAAAATTATGCGAATGAAAAACAGATAACAAGCTCAAAGTTATATTATGCCACTCTTACTGCATAAGCCGGTTGGTTTAAGATTAAGGAAGGGAGGCTGAACATGAAGGCCCTTTACCGGCAATTTGTAAATGCAGCCGTAAAAATTGATAAATAAGAGGCATAAATCCAGTTGCATCGGCGGCTGTTCTAAAAGAAGGTCTAGACCCCAGGAGAAGGAATTTTCAGCTTAAATAAAGATTGCTTTCTATTAGCGATTTCCCGCAGAATTACGAGTTTTCGGTTGTCTAAAATATCAGCAAGCCTGAAGATTGTTAGAGAGATTTGAAATATAAATCATAATTGCTATTAAATATTTCGTTAAAAAAACGATACATCTGTATGAAAAAAATACATATAAAAATGGGATACATAAGTCGTAACAAATCTGATGTCATTAGGCTCAAAATTTGAAAATGCTATTTTTTGCAAATAGGTACTCATTTATTAATTGGATTCACATACTAGTAAAATCTGAGTGACGATCAACTTCACGTAAGATATTGGATTTATATTTATGTCACACTAGATTTACCAGGCCGCTTTCAACCATTTCTGAACTTTCATTTCACACTAAGTTTGCTACTAATTATAATAAAACTTTCAGTCACATTAACTTGTCCTACTTACCATGTATTAGGAAAAGCTAATGCTATTGAAAATTGCACTATAATTAGTAACAAATTACGCAAGATAGAAGCTTCGAAACAGTCAAAATTACTGCTCTGGTAAAGCTAGTGTTAATGTTTTTATTTAATTTTCACCGACTATAGTTGTAACTCTCTTTTAGTACAGCATAAAAAGACAGCTAAGACTACCATTGTAAAGATGACCTTCTCACAGTTCTGATGGCGTTGGAAATCCGATAATAAATTACTATTTTTTTACTTGGAGGAAAACATGAAGTTCGCGCAACATGATACACGTCCAATTAACACTTTTGAGCGAATAAGTCATTTTATACTAGTGTGTCTTGTAAGATTCTATTTCGTTTAAAGTGAATTATACCAAGCACGATAGCACAAGATGAGTATAGGATGATTTAATGCATAAAAAAGAGCACGCTAGACGCGCGAATATATCATTTTGATGGTAGAACAACCATTACATAAGCCAGTTAGGCCACAAAATAATAAAACGTTCTAGTATCATGATAAGAATAACACTAATTTTCTTGAACACCCACTTGTTAAAGCTTTTTTGCATGCATCTTTCTCAAAAGGCTGCGTAACTCTTCCTTCTCATCACACTTCATGGGAAAGAAGTTAGTAATATTTTTAAATCAGCACACAAAGTAGCATAAAATGAAATATTTACTAATTTTCAATGATAAAACTGTATTTGCTAAGAATCTTAATTTTTATATTTTTCTAAAATAGCTTGATTTGCACTAGAAAAGCACCACAAAAAATGAAATTGCTCGAACAATGCTTAGTTTGTGGTAGGGATTGATTGTGCACCGTGTGGCACGCTTGTGGATGCAGACAATACTTCGAAAGGAAGGGAGGTTTGTTTTATCATGCAGTACATCTCGCGAATGTACGCAGCACGTGGCTTGATCGTCAGTTTAGAAAGTCAGGGACATGGTAAACAAGCTAGATAACATCTAAAAGTGGACACCAAGCCATGTGTGCAAGCACTCTTTTAATGCGATATTGAATAACCATATTATTTTTAAGCACCACCACCACATGCCGTACAACCACATAACTATATTAAAGAAACCTCCATTTTAAGTTCTTTATATAATTAGCTACCATTTTCTCAATAAAGAAAAAAAATAATACTATGTCCTACTTTTGCATGTATTCCACGTATCTCATTCTCTTTGAAGAATATGCGGATAAAACTAAAAAATAAAGTATTTGAGAGGCAAAATTAATATTCTACTAAAGTTCTCTTTGTTGATAGGTTTCCATAAAAATTAATACACTTTTTGAATAAAAGAAAAAAAAACTGGACAAATAATTACAAGAATGAGTAGTAGAAATATAAAAGTCATAAAAGAGAAATTTAAAGTGAAAATTTTAACTCAATTGATAATGAATTTAAATGCAATTAAATTTAATTATCGAAAGTATAATTATCGATTTCGTTCAATGGTCGAAAACTATTGATAGTACTGTCGATATTTAAACATTATCGACAATACTGCTTACAATTGTTTTAGAGTAAACATGTTAATTAATCACTGATATTTCTTTTCTCGTACTTTATAAGAAAACAACAGCAATTTTTAAGTGCTAGTCAAAGCAGAGAAAATCCTAGACGATATTTTAATTTTTGCAAGCATTGCTCTAAAGAAGTTCATTTTTTGATTTTGAAAAGGAACATGATTGGTTGTTGTGGGTGTTCCTTAAGAAAATATGATTAGATAGCACATCAATGAAGATTAACGAAGATTTTAAGATTAATTTCATTACGTACCGCTACAACAATTTTTGACTTTATCCCATCCAAATCTACTTGAATCTTAAATTTTATGCGTAGATAACGCAGCTAATGTTTCCTTTGAAAGCGATTTGCGTTGTTCAAATAATCAAGAAGAAAAAAATTAATTGCTTTTAAATCACATTCGCAATCAATTATTATTACTGAACAACCATATTTACTTTTTTTTTTCTGTTCCAACGGGTCAGACGGCATAATTGCGAGATGTCTAACGCCTCCGACAGCAAACGAGATCATTTTTGGAATTATTTTCCTCACAAATTGCACATCCATGAAAATACTGATTACCTAATGAAATGAAGGCATCAATCAGGCATTAGAGAAGCATAAAAACCATTTGACGGAGCAGAGTCAGTGAAGAAAAAAAAATTGCTACTCGTAAAACAAGAATGAAAAATAAAAACGAATAAAATTATTAAGGAGATTGTATTCTGCTAATTGCATCATACTGCTGCTACAGAAACGATGGTATCAGCGATGCAGAAAAAGCAATTCTAAATCTTCGGAATATGAGTTTAGAATAAAGAAATCTGTAAGTCACAAAAAAAATAGGGGGGAAAAAATTTTCATCGTAATCACTGTAAATAAGATTTACTCAGTGGAGCTTAAAACAAAGCTAAATGCTCTCAGAAAATAGGGGGGAAAAGGAGAAAGTTAATGATCAAATCATTCAACCATGAGTACTGTAGATAATGTAACTTTTTTTCTATATAATTTAACGGGGTACATCGACTAATGGTTTCAAGATTAAAGAAAAATTGTTTCTTCTTTTCTTATTCAATTTTAAACAAAATTTGTCGCTAATACACAGAATGGTTTAATAGAAATATTAAGCTGTTAACGAATTTACGTGCTGCGCAATGAATCATTTTTATAACGGTATTGCATGGTTATAGGCTGTACTTGCTGCAAGTTTGTGTTCACACACTCATAAATGCATTGTACATTGTTGCATTACGTGTGCACACTGAAGACATTTGAAATGCATTCAGTGCATCTAAGTACTAAGTGTACTCACACTGATATTAAAGATGTTCAAACTACATTCAATGGACTTAAGTGTTTGTAGAAAATACAGATGTATTTCGCTTTATCAGATAGTTTATATAAATTACCCTGAGCACATTAAGGACACCCTAAACGCATTTTATGTGTTTAGGCATTAAATTTGTTCAAATTGGCATTGATCTATTGCCTCAAGTTTTAATTTACAATTTATTTACTAAGTAAACTATGTGAAGCATATCAAAATGTTTGAAATACATTCAGAACATATTAATCTGTTGAAAGTAAAATGTGTGACATATGTTTGAAAATATATGTTATAGCATAGTACACACATATTGAAAACAATTACAATGCTGCGTTTCGAATTCACATAGAAAGTTGCATTAAGTGTAAAAACATTATGTATCATGATTTCATAATGAATGCAATTATTCATGACAAACATTTAAGTAATCAATGTAAACTATTTCCAACACGTAGGAAAAGACACGACACAATAAAAGAGAGGTCTCCAGCCCTTTTCCGCTGAAGTCACATTAAATTCTTGACGCCCCACACCCACTACGGCAGCGTTTCTCAACCTTTCAGTTCAACCGCGGCCCAGTTTTCAATCATAATTTTCATCGCCCCCCCCCCCTCAGTATATAACAATAATGTATATTGAGTACTTTGGATTCTGTTTTAGAATTATTTTTAACTAACTGCCAAAACAAGAGTAAAAGCGAGTAATTTAGTAATAAAATTAATTTAGCAATAAATCACTATTTGAATTTTGGACAGAAGTAGAGGATGATTTTTCTGCACTAAAAACAACGGCATTTCGCATTCTATTACCATTTTCAACATCCTACTTTCGTAAAACTGGATTTTCTGCTGTGCCTTGTTTCAAGACAAACTATAGTTCTCGCCTAAATATAGAAACAGAACTGAGAGTGGCTATTTCGAATAGTAAGCCTTCCTTCGAAAAACTTTGCTTTACAAGATAGGCCCAAGGAAGTCACTAATAATTATTAAATTTGTTTTTAATTTAGTATGTTTTGATTTAGTAATTTGTTTTACTTTAATAAGTTGTTAAATATGTCGAAATGTATTTTGTTTTCTACGTGTATGTGTGCTTTCCTTTCAGTCAGTTAATCAATTTTTTAAAATAATATTTTCTCTTGGATATTCTCGCGCCCCCCTAAGGGGGGCGCCCCACAGGTTGAGAATCGCTGCGCTACGGTAATACATATTATTCATTACTGAAAGCTTTAGCTTTTTAACTTATAAATGGTCATTAATTTGGTTGAAACAAGCTTTCGACCAACATGAAAGACTAAAAAAATGCTTGTGTAAAAAGGAAATCGATTACAGTCGGAAAAACTAGCAGTTCAGTCTTTGATTTTCCCCCAGAAAAATCAGAATGACCACCGGCATTACCTCCTAGGTCCCTAACTGAAACTACAGAATTAAAATGAATTTCAATGACACCGAAAACTAATCAAAAGTCAATACCAGATGACAGACATAAATAACCATGTTCACCCGTATAAATGCAAGCAAAAGGCTTTATCAGAATCAAAATAAACACTGACATTTCGACGGATACATATTTTATTTCACATTTTCTAAATATATGTTCTTTCACTTTAAATTAATTGATAAAGCACAGTATTTTCAATAACCATACAGAAAATAAAAGCAACGATATTTTCACATTTTTGAAGTAGTCATTTGTTTAGATTTAAAAAAAGGAAAACAAAGTGGATGAAAAATACAAATACATTATGAATTGAAAGATGGAAGACCGCAAAACTCCATCCGATTAAAATAAACTGCCTCACAAAACAAAAATTGGATTCGGCAGAGCGTAATCATAAGTTTTGTCCATAATTGAGTAGAACTCGGTTGTGTGTAAAAGTAAAATTCGATGAGACAGAAGCCCGTTCACCATCTTCTTATTAATCATAGCTTGAAAGGGATGGCTAATGCATTGGGTTTTATTTCTACCTTTCCTTACAACTAATAAGGAATAGTATTTTTTTTTAAAAGCGATGGCATTTAGAGAGAAGGGGATTATTCAGTTTTTCTGACGAGATTTGATTTAGTTCCACATAGAATTATAGGTATTAATTTCTACTTTCTGTTAAGGAAAAAATAGGGAAAGGTAATTGCATGTATTGCTAAATATATAGTTTGAGAATAGAAACGGTCTTGAAGCAAGTTTTCTTTTTTGACACAGATACAGGTTCATGATAAATTTTCTTTGACTGCCTAAAAGATATAAGCATTCCGAAAAGTTAAAAGCTCATTTATAGATCTCGATATTTCAATGGTGTATATATATACACATTAATGTAGTAACAAAGAAAAATGAATTTAGTTGAGAAGAGTATTATGATTTGGCGAACGAGTTATATAACTCTTTCAATTTATTTTTCTTTGTTACAACATTGATAATAATTTTAATTAAATTTAATAAAATTTACTTAGTCTAGGGTTGATAAATTATATTTTTTTATACCGAATGAAACAATGACTTCAATATCAACAGCAAATTATTTTTTTCTAACAATGTTTGTTCAGATATTAAGAACATTGTGATCGATTTAAATGAGCGGTAATTAATGTTCTACATCAAAAATTGTTAATGTTTTTTATTTTTATAAATTATTTAAATTACGCTATAAATGATTTTAAGAATCATCTCAGCTTTATTCCATGAAGCATTTTTGCATTCAGGAAGGCCAAAGGTGGCTGGCTATACCAAATAGCAAGATTAAAAAATATATGAAAAACATAATTGTGTGTCAGTTCAATTTATAGAATTTTCTGTAGAAATATTTTTTTTATGTGTGTGTGTGTGTTTACAATGAGATCTAACAATGTGATCAACACTGAATACATTTGCATGCATACTAAAATTCAAAATGCAGTTATCAAAAAATTTCCGATCATTGACTAACCTTTTATGATAAAATCTTTACAGTTGCTTTTACGAAGCATTTGCACCATATGATATTTACATTACCATTTATTTACATATTAAGTGATTTCTTTATATTTGATTCTAAACCCTTTCTGTCGATTCGTACAAACTTGAGTACAAAGAACGTTTGACGCAGAATATGTACATTAAATTTTTTTTGATTTTATGGCAAGTCATATTTGAATGATTCAAAAGTAAATCTTAGTATCTTTGAGCGTAAAAAAGGGGAATAAAAATGCAATTATTTATTTTTTACTTTTATTTTTTATTTGATTATTTGATAAGTTAACTGGGAAGACTAATTTGATAATGACAGAGAAGTAAAAGATAATGTATAACACCAGAAGCTAGAATTGTTTACTAGTTTAAAAACTCACGCCACCAGTACATCAAAAAATAACAATTTTAACAGATGCGAGTAGCGAAGCTGAAGTATGCAATAAGTTCACAAATACTTCTAAAAATGTATCAAGTAAACATGTCATCATTATTTAAGAGCAGATGGTTTCAGTCCTTAAACCCTCTCTTGACCATTTTCCTCTGAAAAAACACCCATTTGTACTTATATATAACAAATTTTGTTATCGAACAAACATTTACGCAACTCAAGTCCGGAAACCTTTCCACCGCAAAGTTCCTTTAACAAACCTCAACGTTTCATATCTCACAGCTGTCACAACGTTTACAAACAACCAGTGCAGTGGCCATAAATTAAAAATGCCTCATCAGCAAGCAAATACATCAGATACTCAAGAAAGGCCCCTTCTTCTTTGACCCTTTCCCCTTTATATATATCACAGACGCGATTTGAGCAAGGAATACTTCCTCCGAACTTTGGGCTGACCTTTCTACGAGAATAAATTGTAGCAATTTTAATGGCTCGTAGCATAAGACGGTTCAAATCTGTCGTCGCAATGTATGACACAACACTAAAGAAAGAAGTTTTGTATGTTTCCAAAAATGTGTATACATATATCACAGAAATATTGCTTGATAAATGTATACATGTAGTCAAGACATCAAAATTTTGCGTCGCAAGTGATTGAAGCTTGTAAACGAGATGAATGTTTATAATAAAACTGTTGAGGGATTTTTTTTTTTTGTCAGTTTTCTTGTCTTGATATCTCTAGAAACTGAATGCATTTTTTTCATGAGATAATCATAACGGTAAACACTGTTACTATCGGGTAGTCCTTTTTTTATCTACTGAAGACAAAGAATTTATTGATACCGAACGAAAATCTTTCAAAAATATTGTACAGTGAAGTGATTTTTGATTTATTAAGATTTAATTACATGAAATCATTGCATCTAGTTGGTTCAACTTATAGATTATAACGGTACGGAATTTAACTTACGGAAGTTAACAAATAACATCTGTGCCAACAAGTACAATTTTTCAGTAATATTACAACAGAAGCCAAAGCAGTAACTGCAAAATAGAAATGCTTGTCTTAATTTAAAATCCACATATTTAAAATATAACTAAAGAGCTGTAAAATGAAGTAAAAGGTTATAAGAAACAAGATTAAAATACTCAATATTTTATCTACTAATACGGAAATGCAACTATATTAAGATTAAAACATTTATTAAAGAAAAAAATATATTATTCATAACTGAAAATATGCAAAAAAAAAAAAATATATATATATTTTTAAGTGGTAAAGAAACTCACGAGTGACGAATACCCATCTGAATATTTACATAATTTCAGTACTTGGTAGGAAACTAAACGACTGCCCATCTTCTACACCTATATTTGGCTAAGGGAGGCTGAGTACGATTTGGTCCTATGGATCGCTGGAGAACATATAGCTTTAAGTTGAATCCGAACCACTAGGGCATGATAGGATTAAATGTTAGACAGATCAATAAAATCCAAGCCTTAGCCAGTATCCCACCATAAGGCCGTAGTAGCCTAGTGGTTACGACCTCGGACCTCCACCTGGAAGGTCGCGGGTTCGATACCCACTGAAGACCCACCATGTATACTTGGGGATACGTGCATGTAAAATCCGTGGACCCCACTACCTCGCCCCGTGCGCAAGCAATCCTAAGGCCTAGGCTAACAGGTAGGGGTTTGGTGGAGAAAAGTATCCCACCCCAGGCCTTCGGTGCGGAAGGCTTTACCTTGTGTGTCGCTGGCCGGCTGAAAATATGTATATCTAAAAGATTAATGATAAAGCTTTCCAAATGAGCAAAGGTTAGATGAAATACAGAGCTGGCGAAATTAAATTCATAATCATATATATATAGGTTATATATAGGTAATCTTTTATTTTCCCTATTGTACTACTTTATTTCCCTTTCAGTAGTTTTGCTATAAATTTGTTACACATTAATTACCTAACTGCATCCATTATTTTATTTTATTTGAAACCACAAACATGTATATATATATTATATATACGAATATTTCGTTTCTTTTCCACGAATTTTCTAATACGAAAGGGCAACGTTTCTCCTTTGCAAATAAATTGCTTATACACAGCACTTATTGTGATAAAAATGAAACACTGGTTTAAAAGTACAGGAAAATGCATTTACTTCTAAACGTACAAAAAATATAAGTTTTTAATGTATATACATAAAGTATTCTACAGCAATAATCTTTTTCTTTTTTATGAGATTAAATATATAAGAAATACGTAATGTAATTTTAATGAGAACTCATGAGCAAGAAACCATAGCAATGAACCCACGTTTTTTTCTACCCCAGAAACACATTTTGAATCAAGTCGGCAATGCCGATAGATGTACATCTCTCTCCCATAGTAATTATCTTCGCTGATTTGGATGGCCTTTCCATTTCACGCTCATAATCCACCTTTTGAAACATTTCTATCCTGAAACAATCCCAGCAGGTTTCTCTTAAAACCATCTGCCGATCTAGCCGCAAGGCAAGGAACGTTACCGTTCCTCGAACAACAGGATGTTCCTGGGATGTTTGATCGCCAGGTGGGTTTGTTTACCTGCTGAAGATGCGTCTCTCCCCCGAGAGATCAGAATTTTATAAGGAGGTCAGAAGGGCCGGCAAAAGGCGAGAATTTCCGAGAGCTGCATCGCTTCCAATTAAGTTTCGCATCTAAGCGTGCCAGTCTTATTGGGGAAAATGAGTTTTATACCGAAAAATTTCTGATCTACAGAAAGGAATGGATGGATGAAACTTGCATTGAGTCGACGATGGATTTAATGAATAATTTTAAGTTCGTTTTTCAACTTTTAGTTACAGAATTATAAGTTTAATATTTAGTATGCATAAGTATGGTTATAGATTTTTTTTTTTTTTGTGAATGTCTGTTTTCGAATTCTTTTATATGCAATACACTGATTAATATCACCTTTGAACCAAACCAAAATTACAACATAAAAATAAAGCCATAAAAATGCTTTTTAAATTTTATGTATATTCCAAGAAGAAAAAAAATCTGAATCAGCAGCCGGTAAAGTTATTGCAAATAAATGAGTTGAGAGAAAAATAATTACAACAATAATACTATTTTTAAGTTTCACCATGGGTCTATTCCAAGTACACAACATTTAAATAAGGTAATGGATAAACCCTTCATCAACATCACTGCAAATTGAGGACCAGCATAGCTGTGCTCACAGCCTGTTGCTGGTTGTCACTTTTGCATTTGTATAAAAGGCATCATAGACTTGACACTGACTTTGTATTTGTATTTTGAACTATATTTTCGACTTAATATGTAAGATGAATTATCTTAAATTCCTAAGAAACTATTTCTCTAACAGACAAAATATAAGCCTTTTGTAATAACAAATTATTTCACGTTAAGAAAGGACAAATTAGCATTCATTTTTTATTACAGTTTAACTAGCACACAGTTAATTTATTACTTTATAAGCCCTTCTAATTAAATCATCAATCGTAAAACACTGGGGGAAAAAAGAATTCTTGTTTCCCCAAGTTATTGGTTACTCCATGTGAAAAGAATCATTTGAAAAAGCAGCTGAAAATGGTATCTCGACATGAAATATAGTTGCATACAGCAGAGAAAAAAAAAATCACGATAGCCAACCATCCTATTCTAATATTTCTCCAGCGACCAATTCCGAGGCAATATCTACCCGCATCTGCTGGTCTCGTGAAGAGGGTGAGCAAGTAGCTCCGGATTACGTAGGAGGGAGGAGGTAGGGCCTCTATAATGTCCACTGGAGCGTGGAAAGTCCAGGCAGAGTTAGGCCTCGTGACGCAACGCTTGGTCAACTTTGAGGAATACGAGATGGCCGCCAAGAAACATGAATAATATTGTAGAAATATGTCCGATTTATGAAAGCAGTATGTCTTGGTGGGAAAATATCCGAGATTGCGGTATTGATTAGGGAGTTTGTTTCTAAAAACGTGTCGGGAAATACGCGAGCGTTTTTGGGTTTTTAATGAAGAACTTCGGTAGGAAAGAAATATACAGGATCATAAGTAAAAACTATATGAAGGTTAAATTACGATTCAGTTTTATAAGTGATAATCTTTCATTTTGTTGTTGCCAGAATAATTCCAATACATTAGTATTCCTACTATAAAATTTCCCAAAATTAAAAACTTCATTACGTATATTCAATTTCGTTCTCTCTGGAAAAAATTTACATGAATTCTTATATTCTTATACTACTCACTGAAGAAAGCGTTTCCTCAACTTTGCATGTGTAAAATTTTCGCTTTTCTTTGGGAATAGGGGAGGGGGCTTACCATGTTGTTATTGGCACAACATAAAACAAGGTTGCTTCATTTTAAAATTAAACTAGGTATCCACATTTGTTTCGCAAATACCATTTCAAGTTACCTCTCCTATTCAGATTTTATATCTTCCATTTGTGGAGCAGTTACAAAACGGCCATCATGATTAAATGCTTTAAATTCATATTTTTGCGGAAAACATAGTATAATTATTGCAGAAGCACAATCAGCAGATCCATTACAGCAGAGTTCACCCATTTTGCATATTATGTCTGAGAACTTCGCATGTAATAAGAAAAGAGTTGCTGAAGCAGCGCTAACGCTTCGACTTCAGTGGTGTAACTAGAAGTGGCGAGGGGGTCGGTCTGCAACCGGGGGAAATTTTTGGGGCGGGATTCCTTTAGCAAGCAATTTTAAAACCGGACAGAGATTTATATGACATACTATACATTAATATAAAGTTTTTTTTATTATTTTTTTTTTTTTTTGCAGTATCTTAGTGATGTTCAACTTAATACAGTACCTTAATTTGAAATTTAAAACATACAGTCATATGCCTTAGTATTGGGGGAGAATTCCTTTACTACGCAAAAATATTGATCTAATCTACAGAATTAGCGGAATCGAATAGTAGAAAAGATATTCAAAATTTTCACAAAAATCAATGGGAGAATTAATGATTGAAAAACTTATGAGAAAATTACAAACAGTAACATATCAAAGCTGTAAAAATTGAAAGCACACAAATACAGAGATAAAATGAAAGTTAAATAAGAAGAAAGAAACAAGCTTTATCATCAACTAAAAGTACAAATTCTTCATAAAAGAATGAGCTGTGTAAAAATCATGGAATAAGTAACCTGAGGATTTTATAAATATGAAAACTGTTCAGGGAATATGAAACCTATCAACACAGAAAATTTTTAGTAGAAAAAAATACAAGATGAATTTTTAGAAATTCAACAATTTAAGAATTCACATAAGGGAAAAGATGGCAAAAAACAGCGTAACTCTTTCGAGGAAAACTCTTCATTTGCTAGCGAGTTTCTTAGGTATAAAGTCGTTGCGAGAGTGATAAACTTATCGACTAGTCAAATACGCTTATGCGGTTGTTTGATCAGGAGTTACACAGAATAAAATTTTCCTCCGTATTTTTCTTTAAGCTGTATAAAATGAAAAGGGAAAAATAAGATTGAATGTTCAAAAATTGACATAGGATTCATGCGTTCGGGAACTCCGAGAAAAACGCCTGTCCTATACGAAATATCTGAAATTATTAGGAGGGGGGGAGGATACAAGAAGATGGACTGACAGAGGGTCACATTTACTCCATTCCAAAAGCCACTATTCAAAATTTTGCTTTTCAATTTTTAATTTAGTGGCATTTATGCTGCTTTTTTTGTATTGATAATTTAACCCTATTCATGGCACATTGTATAGTTTGAAACGTTGCACCTTCCAACATAGATTAATTGTTGTAAGACTGGCAGTGTACCTTATGTGATATGCTCAATAAAACTTAATTTAACAAATTAATGTTTCTTTTTATAATTATTTATGTTACCAATGATGATTCATTATAGCTTATATAAGAATATATATAAGATATAACGAATCATTTCTGGAAAAAAAAATCTTGCCAAGTGTAGGGTTAATGAGACAATTCAACCCTACATCTTCCATACTTTTATCAATTCTTGTAATTTTTTTTTTTCATTTTAATTCCTTTATTTTTTCTGCAAAGGCAGAGGGAAAAGTGTGTTTTGCCTCTTAATATCGTACCAGTACGTATGAATCATTTCTATTGAAGAGAAATAACACAAACATGTAGTAAATAGATGTATAGTAACTCGACCGATTGAATGCTCAATATGAAAAATCATCAACTAGTCAGCCAAGCAAGGAAGAATATGTGCTTTTCCGCGGATGTCTTTACAGGGGGTTCCTGTTCTGACCAAACACAACTATCTCATCCATAATTTTACCAGGGACTCCCCTTAAAGATTTCTGACTAGCTTTTCCTGATTCTCAGCTGTTCACCCCATCTAAAAGAATTTCTTTGTTTGACACTGCAGGAGAACTTTTCCTCCTTCCCAACCATCAGTTTCCGCCAACATCCACACAAACCTTAAATAAGTATTTCACATGGGATTTCTAGATGCGTCAAAACATTAATCCTGGGATTTGCACAATATCCAATTACACTGGTTAAGAGACCTTCGTGAAAAGACGCTTGAGCCTATGAGGATTAAACTGAATGAAGGTCTTCCGCGAAGGGACAACTGTCGCCATAGTTTTTTCATTCGATGCATAGGCAACGGGAAAAAATTCTCTGGGAAAAAAGTTATCATTCTTTCAACTAAGAAATCAGCACTAGACTTTGTTTAAAGTAATACAAAGAACACGTGGAGAACATTTTCTGCAACAGATTTCTGCTTTAAAGAATCACTTTCTAATTTACTGAACAAACAAGAAGGAAAGTCAAAAAAAAAATTTCCTAGAAAAGAAAGCAAAGAGAAAGATAATCCGTTTTTGACAGATTAAATATTTCTCAATTGCGGATAACCTGAGGTAAAAAATACGTCTTTCCACATTAACACATGTGAAAACGTTTCATACTTGGAAGAATTGAAGTTCGCTAACATTGTCAAAAAAAAAAAAAAAAAATCATTAATTGTATTCTATTGCTGTTCATTTCATTTCACTGCAATTCATTCAGTCGATTTTGTGCCCAAATCCGAAGCATCTGCAAACTACCCTGTTCTTATTATCTTATGTTTGACTCAAATCAAGCTCATTTTAGCCGCGGTTATTAAGGCCAACTCAATCCCAAAAAGCTGGGGATTCGAATCTTATTTTTTATTTCCGGATAACTGGGAAGAAAAAAAACAAATGTTTCTTCCAATTTTGAAAAAGCAAATGAAAAGTCAGAGTAACAACATAACATCTACCTGAATCGATTAAAATCATTTTACTCCAAAAAGAAAAAAAAATACAATAGTATGTCTTTTAAGTAAAATGTCCCAGTAAAAAGATTTAAAAAGGAGGGAGGGCACGTGCAATTAAACTATACAAAGCATATTAACCACAATCTGTAAAAAAAACCTTTTTCGGTATTTTTTAATTTTTTGTGGGGTTTGGGAGATCGCTGTTTATTAGGTTCAAGTACATAAAAGTAAATTACATCAAAAGTAAAATTAAACACATGTTTTTAAACAAAATACTCATGAAGTACAAAGCATTTTAAAATAATATTTTTAAATAACATCTAAAGCATTTAAATGCGTAAAAAATATTCGTATCTACTACTGAAGGAAATCGACTTCGAAGTTGCAATTGCAACTTTAGTTTGTTGCATTTTAAATATTAGAAGACCATAAATTAAAATTATTAAATATTACCTTATGAAGAAAAGTTGAATATCAGTATTGCATCAAGTGTAGGAGTACCCATCCCCTCGAATTAAATGGGGGGGGGGGGGGGTGGTATTGAAAAAGTGCCTATGATGTTTAAAATCCACTTTTGACAGGATTCGATGCTATGACATGTTAAACCCTCATTGTGGTAACACTCGGCATAATGAGCTATTGTACACAAAGATGTATGAAAATATTATGAATTTAAAAGTTGCATACATTTAATGACGTTTGCTATACGAACTTCTACTGAGTAAAATGGATACATCAGAACTCTTATAAAATTAATGAAATTTATTCACAAAAATATGCAGCTAATTACCGTGAAGGGCTCTTTTTTATCTATAAAAAATTCAATGTTTTCCCCCCAAAAAGCAGAATGGAATGCATTAGAATGCATTTTAAACTACCAAAACCGCAGGACGTATGCATAACAATAGATTTCAATGTCCTTTAATACCTTGCGGCTTTTTCACAAAAGATTTGGCTAGAAAAAAGGGCGCGTAAAAAGGAGGAAGCTTGTCTACAGCGTCTACATGCGAAAAATTGCTGTAAGAATAGATAATACATGAAGATTGGCAATAGGAAAGAAGGGGCGGTAAACTTGAAAAAATCATAAAGGGAAGATGAATAATAAAATAGCAAGATGCTCAAAAAAATTGTTGAAGTTTTTGTTATTTGAACCGAACCGCACGAACGGGACCTGCGTCAATGGTACTATGAGCTAAAAAGAGACTAAACACCCGCAGCTCCTAGGGTTACTCATGAACGGTGCAACATTTTTTCTACTTTTTCCCAAAATGTCGCCAATTCTGTAAATGCATATTACAGAAACTACTAGTTTTTTTTATAGAAAAAAAACCCCAGAGAACTTGCTAATTTGAAAACTAATTTTCGCAGAGTATGTTTTGTTTAAATATATCACTTAGCGATAATTATATCGATGGATTCAGAAGTTATATCGAAATCATCACAAAATCGTTAGACAATCTTCGTTTGTAACGTAATATTAAGTGATAAACCTTTGTTCTAGAATCAAATACAAATCAAAATCTACCGCTGGTATTGCATACAAAATCTTTTTTTACTTGTGCATTACCGCGCTGGACATTCGTTTTATATTCGAGTATGTTATAAATATTTTGAAATAAGAGTAAGAAATTTTAAAAGCATATAACAATAAAAATTTTGAAAAAAATATATTGCTTTTTTTTTTCTCCTGGGCTAAGCAGTGCATCGGTTAAGAAAGCGAATCACCAAAAGATGGAAGATATTATTAGGACTTATTTTTTCCTGTAAAGAAATTAAATGCTTTTGGTTTACACTCAGTGTTCTTATGTTTTAAAGTAAGCAATTTTAATCATTTTCTTCATAATTGTTTTAAAATCATCCATTTAATTTCCGCACCCTGCATAATATCGCCAAAAAATATGGGAAATTTAAATTTTAAGCAGGCACTTATAGAAACGGCAAACGTTCATGAAACTTTTATAAACGTTATTTAAGAAACAAGCTTATTAGCTATAGAAGCTATAAAATGATTCAGAGCATGTCGAAATCATAACTGATTTATTTCTGGTAAAAATTTTAATCCAAGTAGAATTGAGCGTTTTAAGAAACTCCTCCTTTTGTAACATCATTTCGTTCTAGTTCATATTCATAGTTTAAGCGACCACCAACGAAGAAATTATTCGTGTTAATGAATTAAATTAATCAATCGGAATTTGTGAGCTCACTAACAAAACTAATTATAATTATGATTAGTTATTAGAATATTTACCAGTGTTTTCACAGCGATTAACCGGGGAAAATCGTGTCTGTACAGGAACTGCAAAGTTTTTTTTTTTTGAGAACGCTTCTTCAACCGCTTTTCAATTAACAAAAAATCCATTTCGCAAAATCGTGCATATTCTTGCTCCAAATCCGGCATAGCAAATAAGCTCTATCACGTAATTTAACCTCCATAGATATTAGATGTCTTTTTTTAATTAAAAAAAAATGTGCATTACAATCAAAAATATCGAATATATGTATTACATGTTTATATCATCTTATGAATATAAAACCTCGTTTTTCAAGACTTGGAAAATACTTGGTTTTACATAAATTAAAAGCAGTTAAAAATATCGAAATATTTTGAGCTCATTTAACAAAACTAGAGTTCGCCCAGTGGTCGAAATGCCGACGGTAATTTATTAAACTTTTCTAAGTTCGGCTTCGAGCGTTTGAACAACTTTTAGATATTTTTGTTTTTCTGTTTGACCCAGAGTTTGTATTGTTTAAATATTTTTCAATTAGCGATTATATCTCCTAAGTTCGACTGATTGACCACTGAGATATCTATCTATATATTTCTCTTAACGTGGACCAGTTACGATTAAATTTTGCGGAGCGATACGATACTGACGTCATGCAAAACAAACTATGGTAAAACGATATTTAAAAATTTGTTTTATGAATAGCATAGAAAAATAAGATATTTGTTTTTATTGTAGTAACTTACGGACTTTAACACATCCATAACTCAACTTTTAATTTCCGATTCTTTGGAATGGCAACACTTTAGTTTGTTTATATCTAGCGATTTTTCTTAAGCCTTTAAATTTTAAAGCGTTTTTTAAAATGCCTAATAACCCGAAGATGTTCTGCGGGGAATCAGCTAGTTTAATTTAATACATTTGTAACACATTATACATAAATTTTATCTTTCTGACCTCATTTTCCTGTAAAGAAAATATAAATCAAAACTTTCCTGCCACCCTGTTACTGCAGAATAAATTACAAACATTTGCTTTCAATTTAATGAAGAGTTCAAAACCTAATGCAAATCAACAAACTCACGAAACGTTGATTCAAAGCAAAATAACACGTCACCGCACTTACTACGACACTTTATATTGTATTAGACATTGTTTGCTTCAAATGGTATCTCATTTTGTTTAATCTTTTAATTCAAACTATGACTGACCTATCATACATGTATATTTTGGAAATGGATTAGCCGACACCTTAAGAATATTGTTAGTTTGCTTTGATAGTCATTTAATCGATTGCATTTTCTCTTTTGTTTTGTTCTTGAGATTTCTTCCTCTTTGAATTATAAATGGTAAAAAATGTATTGAGTATTGAATAAATATTGCAGTGTAAGTAGTATAGTATGGAAGTATGATGAATAAATTCTTCTAAAAAAAGGGGCTTCGAATTTATGTCGAAAGCCCCCCCCCCCCCTCCCCCAGGAAAAAAAATACTTCCAAAAGTTTTGTTTTGATAACACTAAAACTTATCAATAACTACTAAATAAAAAAGTAACGAAATTGGTTGACAAACAGAAGAGAAAATGGTACGTAACAATTTTGCCTTAGCCTATTGATCTAGATTTTGGTATGTGTACAACATGAGTTATGTTACTACTATCAGTCAGTTAGTGTAGTTAAAAGAAAAATTGTAGTTGATTTAAATTTTAAAGGGCTTAATTTCAATAGATACCTTTTTTTATGAGAATAATTCAACTGAAATGAACGCACAGCCGCATTCCCAATAATCTCATTCACAAGCATTGCAGTTTGTAACGGCTATAATCAACAGGGGAGGTTGGAATTAGTAGCCACACAGGACGGTATTTAAAGTAAACTGTCTTTAAATTTCACGGCGAATTCCGGGCTGTCTAAAACTTAGCACAAAGTTTAGACGTTTTGATGCGCGTTGCTGAAGTTTCAGAAACTTTTAATCGTCATGGTCATTAAATTCTAAGCTGCAGTTCTGACTTTTTTTCTTGTGAGCAATAAAATTAATGATAAATTTACTTTATACATTGGCAGTCGTTTCTAACTATGTATTAAACAATAAAAATACATCTGCACTACATCAGTGTAATGTGATTAATGATGAAACTATTTTTTTCCAGAGAAAATATTCCTTGTCATGAATTTATTTTTTGGCAGATAAAGTTCGGTGACAAGAGCTCACTAGATTCGAAACCGGTCCAGGTTCTAACGCATAAAAGCCGAGATAGCTTGCCAAAAGTGGCTACCCAGTAGCATCAAAAGTGCAGATTCAACAGAGTCCCATCCTCTACATAAGCGACAATAGACCCTGACCCCTTCGAAAGTTGTCTGAGGTAGCGGGGGGACCTACATGATGCAGGTACAGGAGGCTCAATAATATGCGATAAAAATCAGGACTGACAGTAGTGGGGAAGAGAACGATTCAGAGATGGCCACTTAACCTCTCTCCAGAGAAAAGAATACAATCATAATAAAAGAATTTCTACCACAAGAAAAGGAAAAAAAAATATGAACAGGCTTGGGAGTGACTTTCTGAGACGAAGGGCCACTTGAGCAATTTTAGTTTTGAAAGATCTTTGGGATGTCTTCCTGTCTCGAACTGAAGCAGCTGTAACTTTATTCATCGATCAAAAAAGAAGCAGATTCATCGATGAAAAAAGAAATGGGTTGTTCCAAACGTCCTTTATCACTAACACTAAGAGTTTTGGTGTGAAAGAAAAGAAAGTACTTGCAGATACTAATCTGTGGGGTAGAAAACTCATCTCGAGGAACAACAGAAGCAAACTTTTAGAAAACAGTTGCTTCATTTTTGGTTTGAAATTCAATGATGCTAAGATAGTTAAAAATGATTTTGAGCACCCCCCAAAAAAGATGATTTAGGGTAGGAATATTTGAAATTTCACATTTCCTGGATGGTCTTAAAAATTTGGTTATACGACTTTAATGCGTTGTAATATTTATTAATCGATTACAGTATAGAAGAAAATAATTGACATTGCTCTAATTAGTTCGCACAGAATTTAGATATTTGTAGCTAAGACTGATCTGTAAAACGTCATAAATCTGGTGTTAAAAAACATGGCAAAAGAAAATTTATATTTATTTATTTTTTGCTTAGTTTTTCAGAAAGTTAATTTCAAAATTTTTAAATAACTGGGTTAGAAATGATAGTGATTAATTTTTTTCATTGAACTACAATTTTGTGTCAAGTTTAATTACTGGATAGCTTAGATTTCTACTCGATATTCAAATTTGAACTAATTCTATTTTTTCCCTTCTAACGTTTGAATGAATATTTAAAGCTTATTTACGCGCCACTAGCTTCAGGTTTTTGAACGTCGTGATCATTGCGCTCACTATTGGCGCAACTTTTGTAAAGAACCACCCAATGTCTTTATTCATCAAAGAGGATGGCTATCAGCATCTTTGAGAATTACGCCAAGAGGCTGCCAAAAAATTGCTTACTTTTTTTTTAACGATTTTTCAAAGAGCTATGTACAAATAAACTGTAATGAAATTGAATGCACCAGAACCAGCTTTTTAATTGTTGCTGAAGACAATTCATCCATTCTTTCCATAAACAATGTCAACAAAAAGATTTACCATCACTGTCCAGATTTCTAGTTTTCTTCTCAACTGCATACCGTGGGCTTCTTGCATTCACTAAGATATATGCTATCTACCCCAGCGCTTGCATGTTGCATCAACTATCGTGCTCATATACGTACTTAGGTACGTATGCTTACATCAACTATCACGCAACAAGGCCGTTTTTCAACAGGGCAAGACAAGGCTTTAGCCCTCCCTTCAAAGAAAAAACTCCGCCCAGGCATACACAAAAACGCACACATACTTATGAATTTAGCACCCCTAAAACCTGGCGCCCGCGACACAAGCCCCGTCTGCTCCCCCCCCCCCCCCCTCTCCTTGGTTACATGCACGTAAAAGTGCACACTTTCGAAGTTGCTGTCAATAACAGACATAGTTCAAAAAAATTTTGATGGAAATATTTAATTAATTATTTCAATTTTTAACTCTTTCAAATTCTATGTTTTGAAAAATGATTTGATTGTTTGAGTTATGTCTGACAATTTTTTGTATTAATATTGAAAGATATTATTTCTACCCCATCCAGCTTCACACTCATTAAAAATAACAATGCTCTGATTTTATGATATTTCGTTTCCTGTAAAACAGCACAGAGAAATCACACTGCTTAAAGGAAAATCTACTTTTAGCGAGTGATTTATTTATTGCGTAATAATTTATTTGCGTTCAAAAGCAGGAATTAGAGCATCAACAGCTTCGAATTGCGACGTTCCGAGTTTTATTTATCTGCTCCAACTCTGCTCCAGCTCATTTAAATGCTCCGATAAGTTTTAATAAGAATCGTAATATTTATCATCCTTATTTATTTAACATATATATTTATTTGTATTCGAGATAAATTATAAGTTATTTACCGACAACTTATTTTTAAAAGTTATTTACCGACAACTTATTTTACTGATGAAAATAATCTTTTATTTTTGTCGTAGTTCAAACGAAACTAATTTTAATCCTAGACAAAAAGTAGTTTTTAATTTTTTAATGAAATCACAACGTAAAAAAAAACGGAGCAGTGGAGCGCGTTAAAATTCCAGGCTGCGGTTCTGCTTTTACTCCAAGCACAAAAAAAAAAAAAAAAGATCCCCTGATTCCCGCTCCACTCCATATCCTGCTCAAAAGCACGTTTAATATTTTAACTTAACATTTTCCCGTTGTATCTATTAACCTATTTTATTTCCTAAATTTTTATGAAAGTATTGTATTTATTTTATTTTCTGCAAATTATTTAGTGAAAAAGTAATTCTGATGAATGCTGTAAAATGTGAATATACAAAAAGGAGAAAATAATATAGCTTTTAAAAAAAGGAGAAGAAAAGCAAAAAAAGAAACGAAAACTTTTACCTGATTTTTCCAGAGAAATACATTTATAAAGCAGGGACACTTATTTATTTTTTATAACGACTGAAATGTACAGCAATCGTTTCCAATCCGGAAAAGGCGGATTAAAGTCAGTTGTTTTGAGCATTATCTTTAGGCCCAACCGTATATCAATTTTGTCGTATTGGTAACCTAAGTAAGAAGCAAATCAATTTATTTTAAGCTTGTTCCCATCAAATACTGAACGTAAAAAATGCAATTTATCATTACATACACACAAAAAAATCTCGCTTCAGCAGGAAAACAAAATCTTTTACCTAACAAGAAAATCAAATTCTGTATTATTCCCTGTTGTTTATTTCAAGAATAAAAGAACTAATGTCGCATTTCGAAATCTTTTCTCTTTTTAGGACGACCTATGACAAATCTTTGCTGCGTAATCGTTTCGCAGTAAAATATAACTTTTTTTTTTTTTTTTTTAACTTCACGTAAGACTAGCATTGGAAAATTTCTTAAGAATGACTAAAATATCACTGAAGAATGGGTTGATGAATTTTTTGGATAGTTTAGAGTAGTTTAATTACTCTTCTGTTTTTACTTTCCCATAAAAATTCTTAGAAAGATAAAAAATGAGCATGAAAAAAGGTTTAATGGTTAGTAAAAACTTCTCTCCAAACAGGAGAGAAATAAAATAAATAAATTAAATATTTTCCAATTTAAAATATATATATGCAGTTTTAGGAGAAATGTGTGTCTGCCGGTATTTATGTCTCTGTATTTCTGCTCCTTTAATAAGCTCGGATTCGAACAAAACATTTTTTGTTCGAACTATCTTGGCCAGCGGGACATCTCTTTTCCGTGTCTCATTTTTTTTTTATTTTAATAAATTTTTGTTCAATTTTCAAAAATTAAGGTTCTGGAGGGAAATATATAAATTCTAATCTCACAGGCGAGCTTACTTGCTTTAACAAACTTTGTGTGTGTGTGTGTGTGTTTTTTTTTCTTTTTTTGTAGATTCTGTATACAAAAATAAAAAAAGAATCTGATTTGACTCTTTTGAGGATACTTTTGAAACAGTTTGAAAATTATTATTATCGCCTACCTGGAGAAATTCAAACCTTTTGATCCCATCAAACCTTGAGATTTAAACCATTTACTAAAAATACTAAAAACCATCTGTCAGCTCAAAAAAAAAAAAAAAATCGAGAAAGTTAAAACATATTTATTTTTTAAAAACCGAATAAAATGGAAATAAATTTATTCGTAATATTAGCACTGCCGAAGGTGATTCACTGTCGTCTGCTTCGGTAAATTTGAAGTCTTTGTTTTACACAGCAAAATAGCTGCGAACGATTTTATTTTTTTATATTAATAAATATTCAGTATTATTATATTTTAATTTTCATCAGAAACTTTTAATATTTGTTTATTTTATTATTTATTTACTGATTTTGTATTTGGAAGCGATTAAAAAATTGTTTTTCATACGGATTGAGGAAATTATAATTTTAATTCATATTATCTGCAACTGCTTGAAATTAGGAGTCATTGCAAAAGTTACAATAAAAAGTTAAATTAATTCGTTTAATTTTTATGTATTCAGATTCAAAATTTTATATCAGAAGAGATGTTGAAATTCAGTTCCATAATATTTATCTCCCACGTTTTTAGGATTTCACACTGGGAAATTTTTAAAAAATATTTTATTAAAAATATTTGTTTTTAAATATTTCATTAAAAGTATTTCCATTTATAGTTTTAATGATTAAACGCTAAAAAGGAGGTTCAAAAATAATATCTGCAATATACAAGACCTATACGGAAAGGGCAGTGAACTTTAACTTAAAAGGAAAAACAATCATCCCACAATCATCGTACATATATTTAATTTTCTATTACGAATTTTAAAAAGATTGACAAAACTAATTTAATTGTTTTGAAATCATAACAATCAAATGAAAAACGTGCATTGAAAAATTACGATTAGAATGCAAGAAAAAGCTCGTATCTTAAAACGTGATTCTTTCAACATTCTTTGCTTTCTTCTTTCTATGCTGATTTTCCTTTAATTTAACTAGTATTATAGCTTGGTGAATTTAGAAACGATAGCTGTTGAAAACAAATAAAATGATAGGAAGTTGACTTGGAGTTCAATTTTGCAAAGCTATGCCCCCGCATCGTCCGTATATGAAAATGTACTTTTTCAAAACCTCTGATCCCACCAAATTTATCTGCTCATAAATGTTCATAGAGAAGCTTTTTTAGCCCTCTGATTAGCAGAAATTTGGAAAGACTGTGGGTAGTACATTAATTGTTTTTTGACATGTCGTACATTTAAAAAGTATATATTACATGCAAACCATTATTATTATTACGGATCATTCATAAATGATGTCACGCTTCGAGGGGGGAAGGGTTCATGAAATTGTGACAAGAAGTGTGACATCATGCTTATGCAGCATAGCGTGGTAAGTGACAAAGGAGGGAGGGGTATGTTGTAGTGTGACATTTTGTGACAAATAGGGGAGGGGGTCAAATAAATGGGAGGAAAATGTGACATCATTTATGGACGGTCCCTTACTAAAATTTCTATTAATTAGCTTATGTATATGTTACCGTTAAAGTATATAATGCAGTTATTTCATAGAATACCTAGTCATTCCATGAAATAACTGATCGTGTCCGTTAAAGTGTGTAATATGTTATTAATTTGACAATTTAACTAGTTATTCTATGAAATAACTAGGTATTCTATAAATTAACTAATGAGACAGATAAAGTGTAAAATAAACAATTTATCTAAAATGAAATAACTAGGTATTCTATAAATAAATTAATGATAGACAATTAAATGAAAAAGAAGCAATTTATCTAATTTATGCAGCGTATAAATGGTATTTATGGAAACTTACCATAAAATCATTTGTTACAACAAGGGCGGCCGTTTCTTGTGCCCAATCGGCAAAATCCTTCTTCGGTTATTTTTAACGGGCTGCAGATCGTTATTGTATGAAATAACTAGTTAAACCATGAAATACAAGAGTTTTACACTTTAACGGACACGATCAGTTATTTCGTGGAATAACTAGGTATTCTATAAAATAACGGATTTCATACTTTAACGGTAACATATACAAGTTGAAATTGCGTTTCGCTTTTCAATTTTCTGGCATTTATAGTTTTAGTTAACACTTCACTAAGCAAGTTACGCTCGTGTTTTTACTCTAGTACACAATCTTGATTTAGTGCTGCGACACAAATTTTAAAAGTAAGTCGAAACAAGAAATAAGCCAATACAAAACGTTCGACGTAAATGGCAAAGCAATAGCAGTGCAACAACGCAATGCAAATAACGCAATGGCAAAGAACAATTTTTACTGATGAGAAGGGTGCATAGTATGCTTGAAACAGCTGTTTATTCTAGTTCTGACACTGTGGGCTTTCCTTACGCAGTTTATTCATTGCAACCATCTTTTAGTAGAAATAATTTTGTCTTTATTCAAGAATTAAAAATTTGGTCGCAATAAAATTATTTAAAAATTTAAGTTTCATTTCAGTATTTTGAAGAAATGCTTTCTTGGGAGATAATACACCTGGTCTGCTAAATCGTAAATAACTCAAACACGCCCCTCAAATAAATTTTTACAAAATAAAAAATCCTTTCAAAACGAGTTCTTGCCCTCTTTCTACTGATCTGCTTTTCCTTTAAAGGTATTATTCTTTGTCTTCGAAGCCATTCATTAATTTTGTCGTAATGATAATCTAAATGAAATAAAGCAAATCCATTTTGAGCGCAGTTTCAAAAATTCCACAAACCCAATTTATTATCTACATAAAAAGCTCACAAGCGGAAAGAATATCTTATCTAATAAGAAAATCGCATTTAATATTATTCTTCGCTGTTTATTTCATAAACGAAGCAACGATTCGGTCAATTGGAAAAACCTTTTTTTCCTTTCCTCTTTGGGCACCCGACGAGGCTGATCTGCATCCCAAATTTCGTTATGCTCATGTAGAGGTGGCTGGCATTTTATTCTTTTATGAATTTTGATGGATTTCCATGGTGGAAAGCGGCATATCAGACCTTTTTTTTTCTTCTTGTATCGTTTCTACTTCACGTTGTTGTTTTTAACTTGTGTTTTTAACTTCCACATTACTTGAGGAGGAATGAAAAAACTTATCTAAAATATGGAAAAGTTGAGATTTGTCATTTCTATGCACGGTAAAACGGATTCACCCCGCATTGCCGATAACCCCGAGAATCCTTATTGCTCTTTTTGTTTTCGCCAAGTTTCGAAGTTTGAGCTGTGATGGGAAAGTATTTAATACGCAATGGCGGGGAAAAGAATTTCAAAGTTGGCGTCTTTTGTTTTTTTGTCCGCATAAAGTTCCAGATTTAATATTAAGGGTGACTTTTTGAAATTTGCTTTTGTTTGCATTTATTTAAAGAAAATGCTAATATGTATTCCGGTCTTGAAACAATCGTGATTGTATTATCGTAAACACAGACGTCTTTTTTTGTAATTGGGGAAGGAAGAACGATTCACTCGGAACAATTATTTATTTACATTTTCTATTAATATTTTTGTAACTTTCAATATTTGAATATATATTAAGGAAAAGTAGGAAATAAAAGCATTTGCTTCTGTGCAGACAAATTAGAAAAAATAACTAAAAGAAAATAATTTAAAAAAAATAAAAAATATATTTAAAGCACATACAATTTTTTTCGTAACTACTGCTTGACGATAGAAACTCAACTTTTTTTGCATTAAAAGAAATGTTCCTTATAATTACGTATAGTGAATTTTGCAATCTTATGCTTGAATAGCGTTTGTTTTTTCTTTCATTTTTTATTATTCACTAGTATTTGAAATTATATTAAAGCAACAATGTTATCGCCATTATTTGAAAACAGTTCACTACCACAGTACTGTTATTATTTGTATATATATATATATATATATATTAGGGCTTTAGTATAATTATTTGTATATATATTTTAAGGGATTTATTATTATTGGTCGTAAGCATATTACGGAACAGCATTATAATTATTTTAATAATGTGAACCAGTTCATAGTCATCAAAGCATTCTTCTAGAGATACTTCAAATGTCAATGAATGTGATGCACACGAAATATCACGTTCACGGTGAATTGGATTAATGACCCTCTATGCAGGGGTCCTAGTTCTAATTTGAGTTAAGATACTGAAAAACAAGACGTCTCGAATATAATTACAATACCAAGCTCAAGGTCGTCAAAAGTCATTTTTGGATTACATGACCTAAGATTCATGGGTTTTTGAAAGTTCTTACTCTGCCGGCCGAAACTGGAAAATTTCAGCAATCCATCCTTTATTTTTCACAAACGAGGGGAACATACAGGTGACGTCACATGAATGTTTATGTTCCCCTCAGTCGTTGTCTTTTTTGGACCAACCTGATCCCACATTCCGCTTCGGAGGGTTAAGGATTTGGTTCATTTCTCAATATTGGAAAATTAGCATTCAATTTTACACATTCTGTGTCCCATACATGCCTTCTTTAAAAATCAATTAGAATTATTGTCGTAATGTTGTCAATATTTGTTGAGCAAATCGTGATTTCTTAGGAACAATTCAAGTTGCTAAGTATTATTTACCTCTATAGATGGGGAAGATAAAAGATTTTTGGCGTAGAAATCATATCGGAAAAGGAAATATAATGATTATTTTCAACTGAAGTATTTATAAAGCAATATTTAACGCAAAACTACAAAAAAGAAAGGGTGGTGTATTGTTATTTTTCACCCACGAAGCGTTTTACTTCAAGCATAAACACTCTGTGAAAACAGTTGATAATTTTTGAATTTAATCGCTGATAAAATAATCGAGACTATAAATCATTCTAGGTCCAGCGAGGAGAATAATAATGCATTCGTAATAATAATAGTGTAGTATTAATAATTCACATTGTTTTTGCTTATAATATGTATAATTATTGCAGAAACGAAATTACCCATAGATTTTCGGTAGGATTTATGCAACGATAATAACGCAGAATTAATAAATCACTCTTGGTGTCCATAATCATAAACCAGGGGCTAAAGTGTCATAAACATAAAACCAATCTTGTGGACAGGAAAATGTGTTGGTTAAAAATAGCTCATCTGTCGTCTTGAATGACGTCATCAAAGATGGGAAACCGAATTCCTCATTGGCAAGTGCTTTTCGCTAAAGATTCCAGATCAGTTCGAAAGCCGGTTTTTCTATAAATGATGTTCAGGCGCACTAATTCAGTTAACAAACGATTAGTTTTGGGGTTCGAAGGATGTGTGCGTGTGTGTGTGGCGGTAATGCACTTCCCCGGATGTAATTTCATTACATTCTTTCGTGGCATTTAATATCGGCAGCTTTTACCACTGCTTGGGTACTATTCGGAGCGGCCTGATAACACTGCGAAGGCACACCATGGAAAAACGATTAATGGCAAGAATAGGAATAAATAGTTTTCGGAAAAGGACTTACATGGCGTTCGAAGAGTGTCTGCTTGGGCGACATCGTGTCGGTTATGGAAGAACAAGAATCAGCGCAGTAAGCAGAAGGGGGAAGAAAACTATTACACTTGCATTTCTTCCCAAATGCTCGATTTAGGGGAAATGAAAAGATGTAGAAAATTAAACATTAGGTTTTTTTGATGATACGGTAAAAACCAGCATAGCTAGACTATTTTCTTACTTTTCTTTAATTTATTTTTTGTGTGGAATACATCCTTAATTTCGCTTCTATAGGGAAAAGTCATAATCATATTTCTAAGAGGAGTATGATTTAGGGGAGGGAGATCGAACACATGCATTGCATTAAGAGGTTAAAGAAATTGAAGCCAACGGATTGCTGCTCAAGTTCAATACCGAGAAATCTAAAAAGCATCTCTGCTCAATTTTAACAACATTCTAATTACATAGCTTTAATAAGGGACTTATCAACTTCATCATTACTACTGCAATCATTGAGCTACGTAACAAAATAAAAAGTTGTATTACACACAACTAAACCTACGGTGCTCACGGAAGTTACAATTTCAAATAATCTCAAATCCTAAAAGCCAGGTGCCGCAGTTCTCTCCTTTGAACACAATGCAGTGAAGCATCAGTTAAGATATTTCTTTAGCGGAAGCTATTTTTGCTAATGTTCTCTACAGAGCATAAAAAGGGAGAGAAGTATTAGTTCAAATACTTATGTACTGAAAATAATTACGGGGTTATCAGTTATCCTGTGTAGTTAAAGATGGCAGTAATCAGTGTTGCATCACATCTGCAATTCCTACTTTTTCAAAAAAATATTTTGCGCAGTTTTACTATTCCATGGCTCTTTTAAAGTGACCAAATTTATTTGAATTACGCGCAGTTTTATACGTTAAATTCAAATGCTATGTTTAGCAAGTTTGAAAGCAGCATTCGCGTTAAATGGATGTGCAACTGGCCTTTCCCGCCAAAGCAACGCCAACGGTCACAAACAGGGCACAAATTTTTGCAAATGCCTGCTGAGGATCATTTTAGCACGTAGAACATAACTTCAGTGTTAGATTTTATTCCACGCTGCCAAAACTCTTACTTTTTCCAGACCGGTAGCTCAATTCCGTACTATTATGGCTAGGAAACTACTAGATTCGAACCACTCTACCTACTACCAGCCCAATTTGTACAACTATTTTTTAGCTCAAGGAAAAAATTATTCCAGGCAAGACTTTTCAAGCTCCAGGGCTGTGGACATTTGTTCTCTGCTGCCAGTTCTGTCTCCGGACTTTACACTAAAAATAATACACTATAACAACCGATTAAAGGGAACAATTGGAATTAATGCTTATCGGAAATGGGCTCACCAAATTCCTATTTTCGCAACGAAACATTCTGTCGGTTACCAGGTCTAGGTAATTCTCTGTCAACAAAAAATAAAAAGACATTTCACTTTGGAATGGGAGAATGGGGACTACTTGATTTAAGAAAAATAGGATGAACTTCTAAATAAAACGATTTACAAAGTACTATTTCTTAATAATGCCTTTCAGAGATTTAGGAAAAGGAAAGCAGCTTTGAAAAGTAAGGACAACTTCGGATTAGTGTCAATTTAAACCTTTAAAATGGTAGTACAGTAAAGTAAATCCGAAAAAGTCAATAGAATGAAGTCATTTTTCTTTTTTTTTTTCAAATTGAAGTTGTTCTAATTTCAACAAAAATATTAGCTCTGAAACATTAAACTTCAAAGGAGGATTAAGGGCCCTATTGAGGGCTTAGGAAATTTAATTAATTCATTAATTCAGCTCAAGAAATCACATGTAATTATCGGACACAAAATCAATGATTTTACCTGTAATACACCTTCTTCAATTCCGCATAAATTAAGTAATTTTTTCAAAGACTGTATCCGCTTTCAATAATCAGAAACAATATATTTCGATACAGTACGAGGATTAAGAAGTTAAGAATTTTACTAGGACATTGACACTACATATATATTAAGTAAAAACTTAAGATTTCCCTCGTAGACTACAGAGATTATTCATAATATGAATCTGCAGACTCTGGAGAGATTGTTAATTTTATAAATCTGCATGAGACTCTGGAGACATTTTCCATGAAATAAGTAAATGTCTTTTAATTGCTTCGTCAACAATCTCCAGAGAGACTTTTAAGGAATTTACGAAGGGCTTCATGGGCTTCAGAAAATAATTCATAGACGCCATTAGTGCTCTTCCGAAAACTTGAATCATGCATTCTCTGTAGACTAACTTATATAATCAATACAAATGCTGGATAAACAAAAATAATAAAGATTTATTTTTTTTTTTAAAGCCATGAAGTTTGTTTTGGAGATTGTCTACAGAATCTCTCGAGAAAATCCGAAGGGAAGATCTGAAGTTAATGTGCATATCGTTCACAAAGGAATTTGGAGTGTATGAAGTCTACAAGGGTCGACTGAAAACGTCGATTACAGGTGATTTGATGATTCAACAGAAAATGCCTGGTTTTAGTTTAATAGAAAATATCTACAGAGCTTATATAAGACTTTTATTGGTTCATAAACAATATCAGTATACAATTGAAGAGTTTTATTACAACAGTGGAAAATGTCTATTGAGACCATGTAATTTTTAAATGAGCTCGATAAAGAATGTCGATTGAGTCTGGAAAACGCTTATGTGCTCGAAAGAGAACAACTGTAGAAGCAATTGATGATTTTTAGGGTTTCAATTGAGAATATCTTTAAAGACTTCATGATTATTATTGGTTGAAAACAGTGCTTATCGAGTCCATGTAAGATTTTTATTTACTCCGTGAAGATAGTCTACAGTGGCTATTGAAGATGGTTATAGGAAAACAACTATTAGATTACGGAGAACAAAGAGTTTAATAGTTTTCTGAAAAATTACTTAGTTGAAAGTTTTTAGGCGGAAAAAAATATGAATGGTCACTGAAATTTACCGAATTAAATTTTAGTGAAGAGAGCTTTATGATATTAACTTATTTTTTGCTGAAACCTTTCTTCCCAAAACCAGAAACAAATATTACAGAATTTTTTGTCCTTGTCTGCGTCTCCATTGGACTCGATAGTAAATATCGATAGATTCCATGCAGGATGACTATAATCAATAATGTTTGATCCGACTCGAGACATTACAATATTTCTTGATAGAATTTGCATATTCTCGTAGAAGGAAATCAATGTAAACACCATAGATATTCAAACACTCCAGTGAAGCAGGAAAATATATGGTCTTTCAAAGTGATGCGACTTGGGTATGATGGAACTTAATTGTTAATCCAGCCAATTTTAATCCTAGCAAAACGCTCAACAATTTATAGTCTGCACAATTAACTTAAGATTCTTGTTATACCTTGTCTCAGATAATCTTAATATTGCTAATAAAAATAGCGTAATAAAATACAGATTGGATTTTTAAGAAATCTACCTTATTTATCATTCACAGCTCCGTAGAAGTTACTTAGTTCAATTCATTTATAAGGAGAAATAAACATGCCTTCGTTAGAACACAAAATATGAAGTTATTTAAAGACAAAAGAATGATTGAATGGTGGAAAATCACAAATTAACAAAGAGAGTTCGCAATTTCTAAGCATCTCCTAACATAGCAATTAACAAGAGTGCTCAGAGAACAAGACATGGAAAATGATTACAAAGTTGTTTTTAACTTCGCCGCTTTTGCTCGTAAATCTTTCACACCATTTCATGGAGCAAATGCCGGAAAAAGTTCGGGTTTTTTCGACGCTTTTCGAGCAGCATTCGGAAGTAGAAAACAAAGAAGATTCCGTCTTCTGCTGCCTCTTAATAAAATGTGTTTGAAAGGTTAATTGGGAGGACTTACTTCGGTAATAGCGTCTTTTGTGATTTGGTGTTTCTGGCAGCATTTTTATCACAAAAGGTTTACTCACGGATACTACTTTGTGTGAAGTCCGGGGATTTATCTGGCTTAAAAAGATTGTCAAATGACTTTTCGTTGTACAATGCGAATGGGGTAAGTTGGTAAAACAGTGTCAAATTAAAGAGAAAGGTGCTTTATTTTTTTACCAATATGAAGTGGCAGACTGGTGCAAAATTTAACACATTTTTAACGGATAATCGGGGCCCAAATTTTACTATTTTTTGTGAAATAAAGCAATTTGAAAACTAGAAAAACGTTTGATGGGCACATTTTCTGTAGTAAATCGTATAGTTTGATATATTCTGCATTGTGATGTGCGAGGCTTTCCAAATTCGATCTACACTAGCAAAAACTTCAATTTACATTGAACTGAAATATCTAGTTGATTTATTGCCTCTAAAACTTTGAAAAAGGTTAAACTACATGGCAAGTTGCTCATTTCGTGCACGAAAGAGAAGCAAGCTTATAAAGTAAAGCACAAAACATTAGGTTTGCCCTAAGGGCGTGGGGACTGAACAGTTTTCAGTACTGCTTCCAGTGATTCAATGAATTAATGAACAAGAAAAATTTACAGGGAAAACAAACTTCGGGCACATATTTGTAATACCATTTGTATAGAGTTATTTCAAAATTTCCGAGAGTTAAAGCAGTTATTTTCTTTAAAAAATGCTTTCCTTTAATTGTTGCAAAAGTGTAATTTTAAGGAATGTAAATACTTAAATACCCAAGGAAATTTTTTGCTGGTTTAAAAAACTCTAGAAATGCAATTATTGAAGTGAATATCCACTATAGTGAATGCTTTACGGTGTGATACATTTATTGTACACTTTCGCAAAGAAAAACATATTCCATGTATAATATTGCTAAGGGCTACTTCGGAGTTTAAAATCTTCAATGCATTAAGCGGATTGTTTTCCAGAGTATGAGGAAAATTAAAGTGACGAAATATGGTCTTGAAGAACGTGAAATCATCTTGTTTTATTACATTTCAGAAAAATACAAGTACATTTTTAATTTTCAAAATATTTTGAGGGTTTTTTTTTTCTTTTCTCTCCTCAATGATTTAAAATTTGAGTCATTTTTATATATTTTATTTTTAGGATTCTAATATTTTCAAAATTTTTCTCCACTCAACGTAATCAAAACATGTTTTTCTTTAGAGAAGAACGAAGATTTGAAAGATTTAGCAATCGCATCTTGATTTCATGACAATAAAACTTATTATTAAGGACCTAATAGTTTAGAACCGTTTTATAATAGTAGGTACAATGTTTGATGCTTTAAAACTTTACCCTTTAAACTGTATTGCAATTTTACTATTTAGTGATAATTTGACTATTGCAAACATTTTTCGCCCAGTCGATTCTTTAGCTGCTACCCATCTGCTTTTAACATTGTGGCAATGATTTCGGTAAACATCTAATCAATACCAAAACACATGAACGAAATAGTGACTTCTGATCAAGTGTAATATCAGTAGCAAAAATTTTATGCCATTTCTTGTTTTTTGAATATTTAAACAAATGACCTAAAGTAAAATAACGGGGAATAAAGAGTTTCATAGTTTTCTGAGAAAAATATTTAGCTGAATGTTTTTACGTAGAAAAAAAAAATGAATGGTCACTGAAATTTACAAAATTAAATTGCAGTGAAGACAGCTTTATGCTATTGATTTTTCTGCTGAAATCTTCCTTCTCAAAAACAGAAATATTACATCATTTTTTCTTTCTTTTTGTGGAATAGTGCATTCTTTTAAATATAGTTTTTGTTCTATTGCGAACTTTTCACATTTTCGTGCAACGCATTCATTCTGTTTAGATTATAATTATACGACAATAGCTAAATGGAGTGTCTGACAAAGTGCTTATTTGCACTTTGGTTTTAGGTTAATCAATGCGTAAAAAATTATTCCCTTCAAAATACTCGTAATTTGAGGTTAATAGCAAAGAAAATATTGATCGTTCTATAATCCACTTCTCTGTTGTTTCTCTGTAAACATACATGCTTAACCCCGCAGTCTGATAACAGCAGCAAAGTATACAGATAAGTGCATGATATATATTTTGTTATTAATTATTGTTGAGTGCGATTATTGTCTGCGTGCGTTCTAGTTTTTTATGCGTGCCGTTAGAAATGTTATCAAATTAATTACTAAGAAAATATTCTACTTATTGATTTCTGATCTTACATTTTCTCTGGCAGACATCTACATCTAAATCTCCAACCTATAAAACCTTCATTAACATTTAAGAGTTGTTGTGGCATCTTTCATTCTTAAAATATGCATATGTAAATTTATTGGAATAAAGTTAGTCATGGTTTTGATTTTTTATTTGAAGAAAGTTCGATTTATAATTAAATCAGCATTGAGAAAACATTAAAATATCATAACTATAAATATTTTACGACTTTTCAAAAATTACTTCAGTATTCTAATATGAAGGAATGTTACCTATTGTTTATTTTCAGAAGCCGGTTTCATATTTTGTTTTAATAGCTAAATCAGCATGGTGTAAAACCATATTTAAAACTAATATATATATATTTCAGGAAAAAAATTGTTTGTGGCACAGATTTCAATGATCCAGAAGAGGATTTCTGAATTTATAGATTTAGTACCGCTTTTAAATTGACTTCGTTAACTGTTAATACTATTACAGGGGCAAACATACCCATATTCATTTAATTTGTGGTATATATAATAAATTTTGTTTGAAGTTTTCAATGAAGTATTAATATTTTCCTCCCTTGTTAAAGTAATGAAAAGTATGTTTTAAAGTTTCTGTGCGGAAACAAGTCACCCCTCTCCCCCCCCTGCCCCCGGTAGAAAATTTTGGCTGCGCTTCTGGTTTAGCGCACTTCGGCTAATGCGTCCCCTTACAATAATTATTGCTAATTTTTGGTTTTTTTCTTCTATACAGTAGATATGGTCTGACCCCTCTAAATTCCTATAACAGTCTTAAAAAGACATTTTTATAATGATGGTAGTATTCAATTGGTAAGTATTGTAAAAACATATTCGATTTCATAAAAAAGAGATTCGTACAAAACAAAGAATGTGTAACACATGCACTGAGCAGATTTAAATAAAATGTTTCTTAGTTGCATTCTTTGGCTTAGTAGTCTTCGATTCATGTAGTAATGCTACGTCATTTATTCGTATTTTCAAAAACCTACAATCTCAGAAGCGCATGCTCAAATCTCACGAACTATTGTCGTATTTGACGAAATGGCTTCATGAAAAATGTTCCGAGTAAATCTTTCGTCGAATTTGGTGAAATTTGTGTAGTAACTTTTTAAAGTCACGTGATCGCACGACAAAAGAATCGTTATAAATGACGAAATTTTATTGACGATTGAAGAATCGTCAAAAGTGAAAGCTCCATTTCTGAGAGCGTATTAAACACTCAGAAAAGCAGCAACTATAAATCACTCAGAGTTCTTCAGTCAATGAACACAATAAAATTGCGTTTTTTAAAATAATACACTGGTTAAAAAACATATGCGCGAGCTTTGATTAATAAAAAATATTTTTAGACCTGAAGCGTCAAAAACGATATAAATAACCCTTCATAGATTTTTACGCACATATGGTGACATTATACGGAAGAGGATTTTTCCTCTTTAGATCCAGATAAAAATCTTTATCTGGAATTGATATTTTAAGGGTGTAGTAATTTAAGGACCAAATTTAGGGCGGTAAGGTCTCTTACCCTTAGGTAAGTACACAGTATCTAAGCCGATTTACTTTTTCTTCTTCGCGAAATAAATTATTAGCTTGCAATGTTACAAAGGTTACTGTTAAAACGAGTCAAATTAAATTTTTCGAAAAATGAAAACCACTTCTATTTTCGTTCATGCTGCCATAAAAGTCTTTTCTTTTTTTGGAAATCTAACAACAATGAACTCTAACTGCCGAAGACGCATTTATACGTCATGAACAGGCCCCCAATTTCAAGTACTGTAGAATGAAGCAGTCATATTTATACGAACTGGCAAAGCTTTAAAATCAAGGTATTCTCAACGGCATATAAATACTTCCATGAAAATTAATGTACAATCTGCTAAGGAAGAACTACCCATACTCCCGAGGAATGTAAGGAGTTAAACATTACTAATAGCTAAAGAAAATCAATTTTGGTTTCTTAAAAGCGAAATCTTTCCGCTAATTGGCTAAGTGATAAAAAACTCAAATAAATAAACGGGTTACATTTCAAAAAGCACAGGAGAGATTCATATATGTGGACCACAGGACTGAAAATGATAAATATATAAAAATTTACATCTATAAATTTATTTTTAAATTTATTACATCTATATATTTACATTTTTTTGCAGTACTTGTAAATCAGAATATCAGTATAAATATCAATTATATTAAATAAAACCGCATACTTTGAATGATCGGAGTAAAGTATCTAGACGGTAAATTAACAGATAACACTAGACTTTTTAAAAATATATAATGATTAATTTCTCGGTAGTTTAGCATTTACTGTTACAGTAAAAAAAAAAGTCTCTCAATGATTAAATATAACAGTATGAAAGTACATGGTCTTTGAATTGAGTTAAAATTTTTAACTGATTATTCTCATAAATAACAGTGAAGGGGGGAAAATTGGTTTATAATTACATCCATTTATGTTTTGAATATACATAACATGTAATCTTCTTTTCAAATTTCGTAATCGCCAAATATCAATATTGTGAACAGCAAGTGCCTAAAACACTTCAACAAGTAAAAATTAAATGAAAGTCACGCGTTTTCCTTTGGAGTAAACCTCAGGAGAATGCTGTCAAAGTCTGAAATGAAAATATTTCCAGGAAGGCTTTGTGCCAACACGTGCACAAACAATTGTCATAGGAATCATTATGTAGAGCATTCGTGTTTCTAAGATAGCAACTAGAAATCGCTTAAACAACTTTTTCCTCTTCATAACTCTTTCTGCCGATTTGGATGATGGATAGGAGTTTTTTCTCGAACAAAAAAGATGTAGATTGATGGAGACCTAGGAACATCCCCTACAGGTTTTTTTTAGAATTTTTACTCACATGCCTGACTGAAATTTCCAACATACAAGAAAGTGTCGTCTTAGAAAAACCTTTTATTTTATTCACTTTAACAGGTTTTTATTCTTAAAGAGACGAAGCAAGTCATAAATTACAACAAATGGCCCAAACGACTCCCCATTTCACTTTTTACTTTTGTTTGAAGGCCTTGAAGGCAACCCCTTTGTGTCCAAAATTCTCCTTCCGACAGAAAGTTTCCCCGTTTCTAACTCTATTTTTTTAAAGAAAGGATGACCAGTTTGAAAAGGTCATTACTTAGGCACATCTTTGTATAGCGTATTTTAAAACTGTCTAATCTACACGTTGTGCCGTTCTCATTCACAAGTTTCAGTATTCTTTTCAGAGAGTTTTTCTAAAGTTCAACTATAGAAGTATACATACGGTCATGTTTCACTGTGACAATGTACGCTATAATTAGATATCTATATATGACAATTTTAAAGTTTAAATTTCAAAGGAAATCCCTGTTTCAATCGAAATATACTTCGCTTTTTTTCACATGGATGATACTCTATATTTCATGTAGAAAATGCATACCATTCACGTTTTTCACATAGATAACGTTACCAGATTTATCATAAATATCCGACATTTTGTATAAATGAAAATTCCCACCTCGCGTAGATAATATATTCTTCAAAGATATCTTTTCAAGCTCTGAGAAAATAATGCTCCATACTTTCCATAGATAACTCTATATTTCCCATAGGTAATCCTACTTATTTCCCATAGTTAATAGCTACTTATTTCCCATAGTTAATAGCTACTTATTTCCCATAGATAATAGCTACATATTTCCCATAGGTAATTGTTATTTCCCATAGGTAATTCAAATTATTTCCCATAGGTAATTCAACTTATTTCCCATAGGTAATTCAACTTATTTCCCATAGGTAATTCAACTTATTTCCCATAGGTAATTCAACTTATTTCCCATAGGTAATTCAACTTATTTCCCATAAGTAATTCAACTTATTTCCCATAAGTAATTCAACTTATTTCCCATAGATAATTACTACTTATTTTCCATAGGTAATTCAACTTATTTCAAATAGATAATAGTTACTTATTGCCCATAAGATAATACTCTATTTTGTTTTCTCAATAATACGTAAAAACTCCATATTTCACATCGGTATACATGAAAGGCTGCCAGTAGTAATGGTTTAAATGTAGTATTTCAAATACTTACTCTTTTTTTTCTATTATTTTAAATATATTCAAAAAGTAGGAAATTTTCCGCCCCCTAAATTTACCGCACTGTGCACAAACACATATGGCACATTCGTAAACACGGTTCTGGTACAAGCAGTAGACACGATTTAAGTTCCGTTTAGTTATCGCAAGAAGAATCGAAAAGCGATCATAACTTGACAAATTTCATGTACAATGTAAGGGTACGTGTGTATACGTTTAAGAGTTAATGTCATTTCTGAACAAATAATGAAACAGGGCATTATTGGAAAATCTGCTTCAGTGAAGCAACTATATATTTTTTAAAAAATGGCAATAAATTTCCTAATTCTTGCTTTGTTGCCTGCTAACATAACCCAATGATTTCTAAACATCTTATGCAAAGAGGAAGTTAAAATATGTCAATCGCAAGATTTGAAAGTAGACAAAAGTTTTTAAAAAATCTATTGAATAATGCTAATATCACTATTCAAATAAGGTGGACGGTTCAACAGTTCTATTGTTTGGTGAATAATTGAATATTGCGAAATCAAAGAGCAAAACTGAATCATACTTCTTTTATTCACTCACATTCAATAGCTTTGATTCTATTTTTCTGTAATTGTTTCGTGAATTTCCACTCATTGTTCTTACTTATTCTTTTTATGAAACTATTTCAGTTATGAATTTTAATTTCAATTCTTCTCCCGGAATTCATTTCGGCATCATTACTTTTAAAGGTCATTAACACAGCGACGCATTTGTTACACAAAAATAGATCCATTTGCGAAAAAGATGAACTACAAACCCTCAAGAGAAACTTCCTTCACAGCTAAACGATAGATCCAAAATGGCTAGTGAAAAAAGAAGAAACAATGGGCCCGGAAGTAACCTTAAGAAAAGCCACCCGCTGCTCTTCTGATGCAAATTTGCATTCAATTCCGTTTAGGTTTTCTCGGCCAACTTAGCGAAACCCATCTGTGTATCAATGACTTGCCTGTCTAAACCACGCGGTCCCAATGCTTCTTTCATGAAGCATATCGCTTTCCGAGACCTTCTTGTTCTTTAAAGAATTACTACTGGAAAAAAAAGAGGCATTGTAAATTGTGGAGAGAGATTTAACCAAGCATCCGATTAAAGTGTGGGATGTGGCTGACAACTACCACAGGCGGTGGTAATCCCTTGAACATTCGCCGTGATTCATGTTTCAGAGAAGTTCTTGAGAACTATTTTTAAGAAGAATTAGTTTATTTCTACAAAGTTTGAAACATTTATGCTACTTTAAATCATTCATAAATATTAGTTGAAACAAAAACCTTCTCTACTCATTTTTATTCCACTATATTGTTTTTTTTTTTTTTTTTTTTTTTGGCTCATTTATTTTGAGTTAGCGATGCAATAAGTAAATTTTTAAATGACAATACAGTAAAACCTCTCAATAAGGGACGCTAAGAGGACCGGATATTTTGTCCCTTAAATAGAGGTGTCCCTTTTCCTCGGAGGTTCATAAAAAACCGATGAACAGTATATGTGATGCATACACATATGCTGTATTAACTTAGTTTAACTTTTTAATAATAAACATGTATTACCGAGCTTAAATACTAAAAATGCTTTATGCATAACAAATAAAAATCAAAATTATTGAAATTTAATTTTTCATTGAAAAACTGAAATTTTAGCGTAAATGTCGTATTCACAAAATTTTATAACTTACAGAAGTTTATTTGAAGTAATCTATTAGATAGGTTTTGTTTTAAAGTACGTAATTTGGGCAACACAGTATACTTTTAGTGTACTCAGTGTACTTTTTCCAATCCTTACATAAACTTGTTGGTAGCCCGGTACTGTCTGTCAATGATGAACACATGTATTCCATAGTACAAAAGAGGGAACAAGTAGGTTTTACAAGTAGGTTTTGGCAAGTGCTTTAAAATACACTTGTTTATTTGTTTATGCTTCTAGGATTCATACCAACTTTCAGAAGTTAATTTTTTGAAAAAAAAAAAGAACTTCAGCTTCCAGTAAATATTTCTTATCTATATAACTGGAATTTCGGAAATTTTTCTCAGTGAATGTCCCTTAAACCGAGGTAAATACATTGCAGTCCCTATTCAAAGAGACTGGGACCAGAAAGTGTCCCTTAATTATAGGTGTCCCTTTTTCGGAGGTGTCCCTTAAAGGAAGTACCACTGTATAAGAATTAATTATTCGTCATTGCATAGGGTCACGAAAACTAATGACTGTAGATTCAAGAAATGTCTAACATATGTGAATAATTTATATGCATTTAACTATAGTGTTAATCCAGTGCTGTATTGAGGCCTTCTATGAGTTTCGAAGTAACTGACATAGTGCTTGTGGTTTCCTAAAAACTCTAGCAAAATTTAGTTCGTCGAGCGTTATTGATAGTTGCCAATTTCTGGAACTTTTGATGGCATAAGGATATTAATGTAATGTATCGGAAATTTGCATGCTTTACTGTTAGAGATAAATTCATTATCCCTCGCCACCCATTCCCCTCTCTATGAAAAATGTAATCGTCCTACATCAGCGCCGCCTGTTGGTGATATGTGTAAACTGCGCAGAAGGAGCGTAAACTTAGTGGAATTATGATGGAAAATTAATGAGCTGCTCTTTTGTTTATTTTTATGTGTGTTTCGTCTTGTAGTGTCATCCTTTTAATAAACTCTTAAGCTTAAGTTGTGTACTCTGCTGTAGAAAACAAACAGGATTTGCTAATATTACCTACTAAATTAGCACCATTTTCAAATATTTATTTATATACGCATATAAGAAATGTTTGCAAGTCATGATACATAATATTATTTGGCTAAATTCTAATTAATATTTTCTTAATGTCTAAATTTCTCTACATTCAAAATATCCTTCTCATACGTGTATTTCGTGAAGTTTATCCTATCAATAAGTTCAACACAAAAATACTTCAGGAATAGTTAATAATATGCACCACATAACATTCCGTCGCGAAAGAAATAATGTGTATGTTCTACTATAAATCATTTTGAATGTTAGACAATATTATTCTCCAAAGCGTTTCTGGTTTCTACAATTACTCACGTACTCTTGTACGCCTAAAACACACAACTATCTTCAACCATTTCAAATTAAACCGTCGCGACAAAAAGTCATAAATTAAGCTACCGAAAGAACTCAAGCCCTTTAAACACTAAACGGGTATGAAAAAGCCCATTCGAATTCTAAAGCCTCCTCGTAACAAAGCCAGTCTAGCGCTTGATGACTTCACCATCCCCAGCGTATACTTTAATTTGATAATTATTGCACATGTGCTCCATCCTTTGTTCCAAGCCCGCATGGGTGGCAATTTCTATAGGGACCAGATACCCCCCTCCTACTATTCCGCATTGTTTCTAAGCCTGGGATACGCCCATTGAAGTATTCCTCTGATTAATTTGGAAACAGTGAGTAGCTTTAATGAACAAGGCATTTGGGGAGTAATGTTGGAAGGAAGTTTAAGGGCGGTTTGAAAAATCCAAAAGTTACTCGAATCTTTTGAAAATTCGAAAGAGCCTCAATTAAGCTGATTTACCTTTTAGATTTAAATAGTGTGTTAATCAATTAAACTGAGTCACTTATACGAAAAATAATTTAACTTATTTGAACCTTCTACAATTTCTCATAAGGACATCTTGTGTTTGCACGAAAATTAGTTTCATAAAAATTAATAAAATATTGCGATAAGAGAGGAGATGAACTGCGCATTGTCGTTCCAAATTTGCGCTTTTTACGCAGATCATTTTACGGTTAGAAAGAGGTACTGAAGATTCAAAACAACCTTCTGAACGTGATGTTGTGTACTTTTGCTGCAAACGCATTGTTCATTTCTTATTTGATATCAAAATGTAGAAGTTAATAGATGACAGAGGAGTTGGGTGGAATTATCAACCTACTATTATACCAACCTACTGGTACATATATCTTATGATCCAGGTGAATAATGAAAACAAGTATGAACTTTGACACGGCGTATAAACACTCTATTCCCGTTCTCTTAACAGGATTTATTTCTTTAACTTTTACAGCTAAACTAGTGTGTCTTTCAAAACACAAATTCATTTAAATTAGAATTGCAATAAAACATAAATGAACCATTTTTTGATTAATCAGTTCCATTAAAATATGTTTAAAAAAAAAGAAAGGTACAATCTTTGCTTTTAAACTAATAAATTGTTCGATGTGGTCGAACTTCTTGAAGTTTATTCAAAATATTTCATTTAAAAAAATTCTTCATTGCAATGATACATATTAATAAAGACAGACGATTCTTTTAACGATATTACTCTTTGATAAATTAAGAAGAAATTTTTTTCATGAAAATCTTTAATGTAATTTATTTTACATACTAATTAAGATGAATGTTCCCAGCGTAACAGCTTGACAATTTAATAACATTAATGAAATAGTTGACAGTTTTGTTTTAGGTCTGAGACATTGAATATAAAATAATGTTTTGGGTTTCCAACAGTATGAATACAAATCTGACTTTGCTTGTGTAGTTCTAGAAAAATGAATTTCAAAAGAAAATCACGACACAAAACGTTTCGCTTGCTTTGGAAGTGATAAATTACAGCTCAAAATCTTATTTTACGTTTCTGTCCTAATTAAGAATTATTTTTTCCAAAATTGTCCTTAAAACATTTAATTACGAGCAAAGATTAAAGCAGATGCTGCGAAGAATAAAATTTTCATGATACTAAAGAACAATAATTGTTTTATTGGATTGCTGTAAGCAGGAGGCTCAAAAATTAAAATACATTTTTGTTCTTTGCTAAGGTATTGTGAGTAATATGTCACACATTCATTTTTTATTCAATAACTATAGAACTGTGTGACTGTCAAAAATACAGTAGAAGTTAAAAGAGACATTCTTTTTGGTTGGCTGCTTCTGCGTTATCCTATTTCAGCACAAATAATTGTTTTTAGCAGAAATATGTGTACAAACGGAATCCAAGGGGCACATGGGCCCCTTGGAAATGTTGGAAGGGGATCTGTTCTATGGAGAAACATAACGAAGATAACGTCCCCTTTTTGCCGTGTTTGTGGCATCTTTCACAATTATCTATTCAAATGATTATCCATACCGGCATAATTCGTCGATATTATGAGTGATTTACACATATTACCACTATTGATGACCATTGCTTTACTATGTCAATGTGCCCCCGTTGTTCCGGACATCCCTTTGAACAATCAGCGCCTCTGAAACAGATACCAAATACTAGGTGGGAAAAATAACGATTATCTTTACACTGACGTTTTTTGAGAATAAAAACATAAATATGAAAAGAACTCTTGCTTTCATTGGTAATTATTAAAGTGGAATGTTAAAAGTGTTAATAATGCGAGCACTAAATGCCAGATCATTTAGCTATTCTGTTCGATATTGCAAACAAAATTTTACGTTATAAGAAATTCAATGAAACAAGAAAAGTTACAAAAAACTACATGTGCCTGCTTTCCTCTAAATGTCTTTGTAAATTTAGTGGCTTTAGTTACCAAAAGTAATTTTCCCCCAATTATTTAAAATGTGTCCTTTCAGAGCTTAAAACTATTGTTTCAAAATAAAGCAGTGGTGTTAAGTCAAAGAGAATATCTATTAACTACTGAAAAAACGACATCACATTCCCTCAACCTCATGTTTCAGTAATGATGACTATCATAATTTCTTAAGGAGAAATTTCTTAAAATCGGCCATACCATTCCAAATTATACAAACATAAAAATGGAATGTAAAATAAACTAAAGAGTCGGTAAAATTTTGAATAAAAATCCCACCAATAGAAAAAAATGAAGAGTGAAAAAAAAAGTAAAACTGTCCAACCGCTTACGAAATACCATTTAAATGATCAAAAAAAAAAATAAATAAATAATTTTCCTCCGGAACAGTGCGGTAACTACTTTCTGATGCAGTTTTCCCCCGAACCAAATCCACCTGCTTCATCAGGAGAAATAAGGAATCGAGTTTGAATTATATTAATATTGAATAGTTTTAAGTCTAGTATTAAATATTTTGAAACTGTACGAAGGAAAAGAAAATTTCGTTTAAATTGTAAAATTAAGCATGGGGGGTTTCCTAACAAAGATTTCAAAAAAAAAAAAAAAAAAAAGATCAACATATGTTTCTCCGACCTTATTTTGTTTTTCCTATTGCGTTTTTATCTGTTCATTTAATTTTATTTTTCTGACTAAATAATCCTTTTCGTCATTGCCAAAATTAAAGGCTTAATGAGAAATTTTAGAAGTGTAATAAATTTACTTTTCCTTACTCCACAAAAACGAACGGGGGGGGGGGGGGATGAAAAAAAAAATAGCATGTGTAAGAGCTTCAAAAATATTTGCTTTATAAGGATAATTTAACGTAAGCTGCATGCTAGTTATTAAGAAATAAATGTCTAATAATAATAACACTTTAAAGGAGTTGAACTTCAACTCTTTTTGTAGAAAATTGAGATTAATTCTCTCAAATTGTTCTTTTAAGAAAAGGAGAAGTTGACATGTAATAATTATTTTTCGTAGTCAATCTCCCGAAACATTAAATTTTACGAGATACTTACAAAAGTATAATTATGCATGCAATTCAGCGAATTTCTATTATTACACGCAGAAACCACAGAAATGTGGTATATAAAATATAATGCTCAATTTGAGTTAGGAGACGTTTGAATGAATCCCCGCATTCATTCACTATACAGCTGCATGAAGATACCAATTGAAAGAAGAGTTCGCCACGAAAAGAAAACAACAGCCCAAATCTAAATTTGTATCAAGCTAAAAATTCGCCAGCCGAAAAAAATGAATTGACCTTTCGTTTTCACTCTTATCCTTTTATTCCTTATATGAAAATTTACAGCAGCGTCTCGCCTTCTCAACTCTCCATTTGAAGCCCGCGGTCGTTTTTAAAGTTGTAGTTTTGTTACCCTTTCTCTAACTCATTTTCATCATTGAGCGCTTTCTTTCCCCGAAACTTTCTCTTTTTGGAAACTTCTTTTATTTATGATCTGTGCTCATAGAGAGGGGGTGGAGTGGACTTAATGAGTTTAAGCTCAATCTCTCCGAAGAGTGGATCCAAAAAGAACTTTTCTGCGGGAACACAAAAGGTGAGATGCAACTTCATCGCCGGCCGCCCTAGAAGAGATCTTTTTTTATGTCATGACTCTGAGGAAAATGGAGTAGGCACGGCAGAACGCTTTAATGCGAGAATTTATTTTGTTTCTTTAGAGCGTTGTTCAGGTACACAGAATTCAAAAGCATTTCGGGACTCGAAAATATGGCGTGGGAATTGGTTAGAAGAAGTCATATTTTTATGAAGAGTATTTTTTCGAACTTTGCTCGCTGCTCAAGTAATTTTCGAAATATTTTAGCTAGATTTATTAACCCTTTATGGCATAAGAAGTCAAGAGTTAACCTTTGTGGGAAAATAATTAAAGAGGAAAATAAGATTTTAAAAAGAAATAGCAAAAAAATATAACGCAAAAGGTGGGGTTAAAAGGAGCACCTTTATCAATGTATAAGGCCTGTGAGAAATCAAAGAAAAATCATTCTGGCTATCAACATTTCGCTTCCTTCGGATTATTTACATATCGATAATAACAATTGCTACGGGGGTGCCTTTAAACTACAAACACGTGTGTATACGATATTTTTCTGCAATTTGTGTCTTGATCCATAGTTTTTTCTCTATTTATGGTATCATACTGCTTCACAGTAATTTAACTTTTAATATTCCAGAACTGAATTAATTATACAGTGATGAAAATTTTGAATGTGCTGGTTTTGTTTGTGAACGCAGAGCCAATGACGAATAGTTATAGCATAATTGCTTTATAGTATAGGTTTTTTTTTATTATTTGATTTAATATGCACAGTTGAAACAGCCCAACTCGGAAACAGCGATTTCGGCCCTTTTCGGCATACGGGTACAATGAAACACTGACCATTTACTATTTGATATTTTTCAGGCATAAAGATTTTGTTTACAAACCTAATCAAATATTATTTCGATGGGGAAAAGAAAAGATTGAAAACCTACATTCGGTTTTTTTTTTTTTTTTTTTTGGGGCATGCAAAATTATGAATAAAAAAAATAATAAGCAAATTTTGTCTCATTATTCTTCGTCTCTATCTGCAGAGTTCCAGTTCACACATCGAAAAAGTTTAATTAAAATTGTTATTTTTCCCCCAAAATTTTGCAAAGGTTAACGGGTTGATTTGTATACTAGTATACGATTTTCAAGGTCTGTGACTTACATGTACGGAAATTAGGAAATCAAATTTTTTTTACGCGCTCCCTCTCCCCACCCACGTTTTATTTAGTGAATTTCGGAGCTTATTATAACAAATACTACAGAGATTGTTTGCCTGGTGCAATATAAAATCTGAAAAAAATAGTATTTACCTTCAAAGTTTGGGGGTTTCTTCTGTTTTTTACTTCCGAGAAAAAGCTTTACTGTGTGACAAAGTTAGGAAATGGAAAATAATAAGATTGAAGCATTTACGGCTCTTCAGAATTTATTTTTTTTAACACAATTATTTATTTTAATTTATAAAATGCGCTTCTTTTAAGCAGACAGTTAATTTATACTTATATGCAAATTTCAAATGAGTGCGTGTTTGGGAATTAACGTACTTGTCCAGCAACGTTAATTTACATCAGCCTCCCTTATCAATAGTTAAAAAATGTGAAACACAACACGAGAAAATAAATAATGTACTTTTACCGGTGTAAGTGTAAATAAGTGCATTTTATCACTGTGTTTTCTGAAGTGTTCGTGTAGACTGGAACTAAACGACCATGATTAAAAATAAAAGAACTTTTATAAGGAGCACAAGAGAGTAAAATTAATTATCTAAACATAATATATATATACCATACAGAATTAAGCACCCCACGAAAAAAATAGGGTCATAAACATATAAATCTCTGCATAAACTAAAAACACAAAGCAATGTTAATAGTCACACCGAAGTGCGTTTTTCTCACAAAACGAAGTCTTTAAGAATTTGAAAGGCCAGCTTGGTCAGTAACGCGTCAATCGTAAAGTGAAATGAAAAGGAGTCCTGCGGACAAGTCTTTAGAAAACAGGTGTACTCGGCAGAGCTCTCCTTTCATTATACAAATATCACTTCTCCACACCTTCCGCAGCTGCAACAATAGAGTTAGAATAGCAACCGTTTCCAGCTCATGCTGTGTTTTCCTTCAAACCTACAAAAGAAGGCTACTTAAAGAAATGCAGAATAAAAAGGGACTTTACTTTTTTTAAAAGCCGTGAATAGTTCCTGGGCGTTTATGGATTTAGTCAGCGTGTTCATTCAGTTTATGTGGCCGCACAAGCGCCACTTAACTTTCCCACAGAACGCTGGGCTGGTGTATTAGAGACGCTTTAGCTGCCCATTATCTGGGGATATTCAGCAGTATTGTCCTTTGGAGATAATCCTGAGGTAGATTATTTGGATAGTACTAATCCCATTTTCTATCACAGAAACGGAAATGGGCGTGAAAAGACGCCCATGGAGAAAATTTTCCAAGTGTGAAGGATTTAACAAGGCATGGCATTACACGTGAGCAAATCGGTATTGCTTGATCTTCGTGTTTGCGAAAAACAAAGAATAATTCAATATGGAGCAGCTGTCAGACAATTAATTACAAGTGAATCTGCCTCAAAAGCTATTGGGAGGTCTGTTTGTGAATTTTGTTCAATATATAACTGATTTGAAAACGCAAGCTTAAAATTGGTACAAGAGTAACTAGCTGTAAGTATTTATATTGGTCAAAAGTAATTTTTCTGGCGTATCTTTTGCTTATAAACAAAAAGATAAGACACAAAGGAGTCGTTAATATGAAAGTCGGGGAATAAGGAATAGAGGATTGAAAATGAACAATATGTGTCAAAAAGAGGTTTTAATGAAATGTATAAAATACTTATAATTATTAGAAAAGTTCCCTTGAACATTTTCAGATAAGCTTAATCACTTTCATCCCGATCCCATTTTATTTCAATTATACAATAAAATGACAAGAAAACCTGCCAGAGTTTAAATATTTGTAGACAATATGAGAACCCTCTTTGATATGTACTTAAACATAATTTTATAATTATATTGATCACCACGAATATGCTTTGTCTGATTGATTAATTCTACACAATTTATTAATGTTCAAATATTTTAGATAAACAAAATTCACTTAGCAAAAGGTGTTGCGGGAAAAAAACATTTCGCTGGGATTAAAGTTTTTATATATAACATATAAAGAGAGAGAGACCAAAAATAGATTTTAAAGACATTATTACGATAAGAATTAAAAAGTCTTACGACGATTGCAAAAATCAACCAACAATTTTCACCTGCATGGCCTACTATACAGGACTTCAATATCGGCCTAAAATTTGAAAGTGAAAAGAGCCAAAATAAATCAAAAAATTAAATACCACATGCAAAACTGGCAGATATAGCTGTGTCCGACGGAATATTTACACATTTGCTTTAAAGTTATGGAATTATTTGTTATTGGTTTGTGATTATTTAAACAGTTTTTCTTTCTCTTTGTTTTATGCTTCACTTTGTTCATTTGCATGGGGCAAGCACACAGTATTTTTTAAAAAGCAGTGCTTATCAAAAGAAAACAACTATGGAGGTTTATTTTAATGTTCAAACTTTTCCTCTTGTAAATGGTTGTGAAATTAGCTGTTTCTGATAAGTTTCCAATCCTTAGTTAATTCATTTTGTTTAATTTCTATTTATAATTAAATTATATATACTTGAGTCATGTGCGTTGTGTGCGGATGAAAAGTGTCATGAAATCCCGCCGCAACTATATCATTTTAATCATTATTTTGTTAACCATAGCTTTAATCATTTTTTTTTCTTTGCCTAGACCATACCAAGCTCTTTAAATTAACCAAAACTAAAAACACTGCATTGGTGACTTTACTGCTAAATCATCTTTAATAGTCTACTTCACACTATACGTTTATATCTGAATAAAAATATATTTATATCACATAACAATTGCATTTCTTTCCATTTACAAAAAAAATATCAAAATGTCACATTATATATCATGGCAAAATGTGATCTTTTCAATACATTCCTGCACATAAATTAGGTGATCCCCATGTACGTAAACGGTCTGATGGACGATTTTAGCACATTAATCAAAGTTTAAATGTTTGATTTATTCTAAAAAATTTATTAAGAAAATTTCTAAAAAGAAAAGAATAAATAAATATAATGCCTGCTTGCTCTCAAGAGAAAAAAAAATCAATATTCTGATGAAATTTATTTAATCGCATAATTTTTAATTATTCCTGATTTCTTTAGACAGACCGTACAAAGCACGTAAAATGGGCCCAAACCATAATGTTTGATCTTTACTGTGAAATCATTAGTAGACATAGCTTGAAATTGACCAAAATACCATAAACCACAGTATATGTTTGTGTCACATAGCATTTTTTTTTATTTCTACAATAAATTGACAGCCAGAGCTCTCTAAATTTGCCAAAACCAGTGTTTGAAATCAGTTTTAATGCTATAAACCACAGTACATGTTTGTGTCACATAACATTTCTTGTCATTTCTACAGCAGACTGGAAATCGTCACATTAGATATCATGACAAGTTGAGCTCTCTTTAGTAGATTGATACGCATAAATTAGGTGATCACCATGAACGTGTACGGTCTGCTACACGAGTTTTATGCATTATTTATTTATTTATTTATTGAATCTAAAAATTTCAATAGAAAAAGATCTTTTTAAAAAAAGAAAACGAAAAATCATACGATTGTAATAATGTCTTCTTCAAGCAAGCTTTTATACTTTGAAAGTCGGTGAAAGAAAACAAGTATTTAAAAAATTAATGAAAGTGAGAAAAATATATTTGTTATGCTAAGAGAAGAAAAAAATTTTTATTTCTTCCCTTAACAGAAAGCTCAACATATTTGAGCACCTGATAGCAATTTTGAATTTTGAATAATAGTGCGCGCTTGCTTTCAAAAGAAAAAAAAAACTATACTTTGTAAAAAGTTATTTAATGGTATAAATTTAATTATTACTTATTTCTTTAGACAGACCGTACAGAGCTCTCTAAATTAGCCAAAACCACCAGTGTTTGAACTTTACCGCTCAATCATTCATAGCTATTGCTTGAAATTGGCCGAAATCGCAGTGTTTTAGCTTTACCGCGAAATCATTTTTTATACCATAAAGCACAGTATATGTTTGTGTCACATAGCATTTTTTGTTATTTCTACAATAAATTGACAGCCCAGAGCTCTCTGAATTTGCCAAAAACAGTGTTTGAAATCAGTTTTAATGCTATCTACAATAAACTGGAAATCGTCACATTAGATAGCATGACAAGTTGAGCTCTTTTTAATAGATTGATGCGCAAAAATTAGGTGATCACCATCAACGTGTGCGGTCTGCTACACGATTTTTATGCATTATTTATTTATTTATTTATAAATTATTATTATTGTTTATTTATTTATTTATTTATTTTTTTGAATCTAAAAATTTCAATAGAAAAAGATCTTAAAAAAAAAAAAAAATGAAAACGAAAAATCATACGATTGTAATAATGTCTTCTTCAAGCAAGCTCTTATACTTTCAAAGTCAGTCAAAGGAAACAAGTATTTAAAAAAATAATGAAAGTGGGAAAAATATATTTGTTATGCTAAGAGAAGAAAAAAATTATTATTTCTTCCCTTAACAGAAAACTCAACATATTTGAGCCCCTGATATCAATTTTGAATTTTGAATAAGAGTGCGCGCTTGCTTTCAAAAGAAAAAAAAAAAAAAAAACAATACTTTGTAAAAAGTTATTTAATGGTATAAATTTAATTATTACTTATTTGTTTAGACAGACCGTACAGAGCTCTCTAAATTAGCCAAAACCACAGTGATTGAACTTTACCGCGCAGTCATTCATAGCCATTGCTTGAATTTGGCTAAAATCGCAGTGTTTTAGCTTTACTGCGAAATCATTAATACACATTGCTTGAAATTGGTCAAAGTACCATAAACCACAGTATATGTTTGTGTCACATAGCATTTTTTGTTATTTCTACAATAAATTGACAGCCCAGAGCTCTCTGAATTTGCCAAAACCAGTGTTTGAAATCAGTTTTAATGCTATAAACCACAGTACATGTTTGTGTCACATAACATCTTTTGTCATTTCTACAATAAACTGGAAATCATCACATTAGATATCATGACAAGTTGAGCTCTTTTTAATAGCTTGATGCGCAAAAATAAGGTGATCACCATGAACGTGTGCGGTCTGCTACACGATTTTTATGCATTATTTATTTATTTGTTTATTATTATTAATTTTTTTTTTTTTTTTTTTTTGAATCTAAAAATTTCAATAAAAAAAGATCTTAAAAAAAAAAAAAAAAAAGCAAACGAAAAATCATACGATTGTAATAATGTCTTCTTCAAGCAAGCTTTTATACTTTCAAAGTCAGTCAAAGGAAACAAGTATTTAAAAAATTAATGACAGTGGGAAAAACATATTTGTTATGCTAAGAGAAGAAAAAAATTATTATTTCTTCCCTTAACAGAAAACTCAACATATTTGAGCCCCTGATATCAATTTTGAATTTTGAATAAGAGTGCGCGCTTGCTTTTAAAAGAAAAAAAAAAAAACAATACTTTGTAAAAAGTTATTTAATGGTATAAATTTAATTATTACTTATTTGTTTAGACAGACCGTACAGAGCTCTCTAAATTAGCCAAAACCACAGTGATTGAACTTTCCCGCGCAGTCATTCGTAGCCATTGCTTGAATTTGGCTAAAATCGCAGTGTTTTAGCTTTACTGCGAAATCATTAATACACATTGCTTGAAATTGGTTAAAATACCTTAAACCACAATATATGTTTGTGTCACATAGCATTTCTTTTATATTTCTACAATAAATTGACAGCCAGAGCTCTCTAAATTTCCCAAAACCAGTGTTTGAAATCAGTTTTAATGCTATAAACCACAGTACATGTTTGTGTGACATAACATTTCTTGTCATTTCTACAGCAGAATGGAAATCGTCACATTAGATATCATGACAAGTTGAGCTCTGTTTAGTAGATTGATGTGCAAAAATTAGGTGATCACCATGAACGTGAACGGTCTGCTACACGAGTTTTATGCATTATTTATTTATTTATTTATTTATTTATTGAATCTAAAAATTTCAATAGAAAAAGATCTTTTTAAAAAAAGAAAACGAAAAATCATACGATTGTAATAATGTCTTCTTCAAGCAAGCTTTTATACTTTGAAAGTCGGTGAAAGAAAACAAGTATTTAAAAAATTAATGAAAGTGAGAAAAATATATTTGTTATGCTAAGAGAAGAAAAAAAATTTTATTTCTTCCCTTAACAGAAAGCTCAACATATTTGAGCACCTGATAGCAATTTTGAATTTTGAATAATAGTGCGCGCTTGCTTTCAAAAGAAAAAAAAAACTATATTTTGTAAAAAGTTATTTAATGGTATAAATTTAATTATTACTTATTTCTTTAGACAGACCGTACAGAGCTCTCTAAATTAGCCAAAACCACCAGTGTTTGAACTTTACCGCTCAATCATTCATAGCTATTGCTTGAAATTGGTCGAAATCGCAGTGTTTTAGCTTTACCGCGAAATCATTTTTTATACCATAAAGCACAGTATATGTTTGTGTCACATAGCATTTTTTGTTATTTCTACAATAAATTGACAGCCCAGAGCTCTCTGAATTTGCCAAAAACAGTGTTTGAAATCAGTTTTAATGCTATCTACAATAAACTGGAAATCGTCACATTAGATAGCATGACAAGTTGAGCTCTTTTTAATAGATTGATGCGCAAAAATTAGGTGATCACCATCAACGTGTGCGGTCTGCTACACGATTTTTATGCATTATTTATTTATTTATTTATAAATTATTATTATTATTATTGTTTATTTATTTATTTATTTTGAATCTAAAAATTTCAATAGAAAAAGATCTTAAAAAAAAAAAAAAAAAATGAAAACGAAAAATCATACGATTGTAATAATGTCTTCTTCAAGCAAGCTCTTATACTTTCAAAGTCAGTCAAAGGAAACAAGTATTTAAAAAATTAATGAAAGTGGGAAAAATATATTTGTTATGCTAAGAGAAGAAAAAAATTATTATTTCTTCCCTTAACAGAAAACTCAACATATTTGAGCCCCTGATATCAATTTTGAATAAGAGTGCGCGCTTGCTTTCAAAAGAAAAAAAAAAAACAATACTTTGTAAAAAGTTATTTAATGGTATAAATTTAATTATTGCTTATTTGTTTAAATAGACCGTACAGAGCTCTCTAAATTAGCCAAAACCACATTGATTGAACTTTACCGCGCAGTCATTCATAGCCATTGCTTGAATTTGGCTAAAAGCGCAGTGTTTTAGCTTTACTGCGAAATCATTAATACACATTGCTTGAAATTGGTCAAAATACCATAAACCACAGTATATGTTTGTGTCACATAGCATTTTTTGTTATTTCTACAATAAATTGACAGCCCAGAGCTCTCTGAATTTGCCAAAACCAGTGTTTGAAATCAGTTTTAATGCTATAAACCACAGTACATGTTTGTGTCACATAACATCTTTTGTCATTTCTACAATAAACTGGAAATCATCACATTAGATATCATGACAAGTTGAGCTCTTTTTATTAGCTTGATGCGCAAAAATAAGGTGATCACCATGAACGTGTGCGGTCTGCTACACGATTTTTATGCATTATTTATTTATTTGTTTATTATTATTAATTTTTTTTTTTTTTTTTTGAATCTAAAAATTTCAATAGAAAAAGATCTTAAAAAAAAAAAAAGCAAACGAAAAATCATACGATTGTAATTATGTCTTCTTCAAGCAAGCTTTTATACTTTCAAAGTCAGTCAAAGGAAACAAGTATTTAAAAAATTAATGAAAGTGGGAAAAACATATTTGTTATGCTAAGAGAAGAAAAAAATTATTATTTCTTCCCTTAACAGAAAACTCAACATATTTGAGCCCCTGATATCAATTTTGAATTTTGAATAAGAGTGCGCGCTTGCTTTCAAAAGAAAAAAAAAACAATACTTTGTAAAAAGTTATTTAATGGTATAAATTTAATTATTACTTATTTGTTTAGACAGACCGTACAGAGCTCTCTAAATTAGCCAAAACCACAGTGATTGAACTTTACCGCGCAGTCATTCATAGCCATTGCTTGAATTTGGCTAAAATCGCAGTGTTTTAGCTTTACTGCGAAATCATTAATACACATTGCTTGAAATTGGTTAAAATACCATAAACCACAATATATGTTTGTGTCACATAGCATTTCTTTTATATTTCTACAATAAATTGACAGCCAGAGCTCTCTAAATTTCCCAAAACCAGTGTTTGAAATCAGTTTTAATGCTATAAACCACAGTACATGTTTGTGTGACATAACATTTCTTGTCATTTCTACAGCAGAATGGAAATCGTCACATTAGATATCATGACAAGTTGAGCTCTGTTTAGTAGATTGATGTGCAAAAATTAGGTGATCACCATGAACGTGAACGGTCTGCTACACGAGTTTTATGCATTATTTATTTATTTATTTATTTATTTATTGAATCTAAAAATTTCAATAGAAAAAGATCTTTTTAAAAAAAGAAAACGAAAAATCATACGATTGTAATAATGTCTTCTTCAAGCAAGCTTTTATACTTTGAAAGTCGGTGAAAGAAAACAAGTATTTAAAAAATTAATGAAAGTGAGAAAAATATATTTGTTATGCTAAGAGAAGAAAAAAATTTTTATTTCTTCCCTTAACAGAAAGCTCAACATATTTGAGCACCTGATAGCAATTTTGAATGATAGTGCGCGCTTGCTTTCAAAAGAAAAAAAAACTATACTTTGTAAAAAGTTATTTAATGGTATAAATTTAATTATTACTTATTTCTTTAGACAGACCGTACAGAGCTCTCTAAATTAGCCAAAACCACCAGTGTTTGAACTTTACCGCGCAATCATTCATAGCTATTGCTTGAAATTGGCCGAAATCGCAGTGTTTTAGCTTTCTGCGAAGTCATTTTTATTACAATAAACCACAGCACATGTTTGTGTCACATAACGTTTCATGCCATTTCTATAATAAATTGAAAATCTTCGCATTAGATATCATGACAAGTTGAGCTCTTTTGACAGATTTTTCCAAATAAATTAGGCTGAATGCGCTGAAGAATTGTGGTATTTTCATCTGGTTTCGTCCGAACACAAGATGTGTGCTTGAGCCGAGTCGTGCTTCCAACCTTGTGGTGCTCATTACAAATGGAAGGCGCTTCATTCTCTGCCTTAAGGGGGTATTCTAGTGTAGAATTTTGAAAAATCGAAAAAAGTTTTCTTCATATTTCCAAAGTTTAGACATTCAAGAATATGCCATTAAAAGGATTTTTCAAAATTTCTATTATTTCATGAGTTATAGCCGTTTTAGTGAAGTGGCATCGGTTCCGGTCCGACAGCTACGAGTCAACAAAAGGCGGCAGGCATTCCCGAGTCCCTAAGGTTGAATATCCCTTATGAAATCTTTATTGTATAGTATCCCTTTTAAATCTATATTTAATTGAAGGACACAAACTTGTTTTACTGGGAGATTCTCCTTTTAGTTTTATTTTAAGTTAGTTTTGAGCCAACCTTTGTACCAACCTTCGCAGTTAGTATTTTTAATGAAGGTTTTCTTTAAATATTAAAAATCTTAGATGTTATGGGAATCACGATTGGCCCCGAAGCTAATGCTTTTGCAGCGAGACGGGACGAAGCGCGTATCGAGCTCTCGGAACTCCGGACTTCAGAGGCATCAAAGAAGGGTAGAATTTCTCGTCTGCACAAGAGAACATTGGAGAATGAGCATTTTGAAGTAGAGGAAGGTTTCTTATATGGAGCAGGAATCGCCGATTAAAAATATGTAAGTATTCTGTACCATTCTACAACTGCCGAAAACTTGTCTCAAAACTTTGAACGCGTTTTTCTCGAAACTACTTTTTTCGAGCTGACGGTAAGGATATCTCGAGTTCTAATGGACCGATTTACTTCAAATTTGGAGAGGACGTTCTTTATACATCCACTTATCGTGTGAACCTTGCCCAAAACTAACTTTTCATTTAGTATTTTTTAAAAAATCGTAATTGTTAAAAAAAATACAAAAATAATTAATTTTTCAAACAGCCGCCATTTTGTAATTTTTTTTTTAAAGCTTGTCCAAGGTTCATACGATAGCGGCATCTATAATAATTAAGAATCCGGCTGTTTTTTATTCTTCAGATCATCAGGAGGGTTGGAATAATGCACGCCATGATACCCTCTTTTTTTTTTTTTCTTTGGATCCCCCACTTTGACTGCTCATAACTCTATCAATTAAAATGTTTTTTGGTTCATTTTTGTATGTAATAATAAAACATCAATAAACAAATGATAAAAAATGAACAGTAAAAATGTTTTTTGCTTCCTTTGTACGGCGCTTCAAAAACCGGGCAAAATTCATGCCTCTACACTAGAATACAACCTTAATTCCTGGTCGCTCTGCAAGCGGAGCTTGGATGTCCAAGTGGTATTTACAACAACAACACAAATTAGCTGATCACCATGTACATGTACGGTCTGATTTTTACACATTAAAGTTTAAGTATTTTATTGAATCAAAAAAATTTAATAGGAGAATATCTTAAGTTTAAAGCTTATTTAATAATCCATTGCTATTTAGTAGCATATATTTGTTGAAAGTTATTTAATAGCATAATTATAATTATTTGTAGGAGGACCATACTAAGCGCTAAAATAAATTGGCCAAACCGCAGTGTTTGAATTGTACTGCGAAATTTTACATAATAGAAATATTATGTCCATACACAAGGATTTTTTTAAATTTCTTTTTTTATGTGGTCAAAAATATGTAAAATAGTAAGTTAAGATATATTTAACAATGTATTTCAATGTTTGTCAACAACAGTTTTTTTTTTTTTGCAGTTAATTTATACAATCAAAAATAAATTGCTATCATTTTTCAATATCAACAGCTTGTTGTTACAATAAATTCTATAATTGCATAGAAGCAGTTTTAACTCTAAGGAAGGGGAAAAAAACGTCACTTGAATCACCATTTTAAGCTCGGAGTAATGACAAAACAAGACTTTAAAAACCAATTTCCGACCGGTGCCTTCAGCTCAGCACCTTCTGTTCGGTCTCCTCCGCCGTATGTGATGTATAGAATAGACCCAAAGTGTTCATCCGACGCGATTCATGTACAAGCTGGTATGTTGTCTGTTCCGGTGTCGATGTTGGTAAAATTGAAATAAAAATATTGCTGACATGGTTGGTGGACTGCTCAGAAATTGAGGGGAGGTCTAAGTTACTTGTCGAGCAAATGAGTAGGCTTGACTGGATTTCAAGACTCATCCTGAGGTTATGACTTCGGATGAATTTGTGCTTGTGTTCTCGATTTTATGGAAGCCTTTTGAGCCCTCTATAGGAATTTTAAATTTATTTCTTAATGTAATGGATGTCGATTCAGGCTTACGCCACGAAAATAAAACAAGGATATTTTTTTGGAGATTCAACTGGGAATTATGAAGAAAAGCTATTGAATAGCATGATAAACTCTGCATCCAAATTATTCCTCTATTTATCTTTCTCTAAGTTAATAAATAAATTATTTAATACTAATAATAATAGTAATAAAAAATCTTGATTATGGAAATATTTTTAAAAAAAATTTTCATCTTCAAAAATTAATTTGGTGAAAAGTACCACACCTATATATAAGCGCGCCACCAATTTCTAAACTCATCTACTATCTCATGCTTTTAACTTCTTTTTTTGTGTTTAAATTGCATGTGTGAAGCAGTGAATAGGCTAACGAAAGTAAAACACGGTTGTTGCCAAATATTCAGTTGAAGTTATGAAAATTGTGTTTGATCACTACAAAACTTAAATAATCAACAAAGTTCAACCGACACAACGTTTAATATTTACATTAATCTCAGCGTTGACTTTGAATCGATTTGAGACTACTGAAAGCTACTATACATTTCATTCAATCTAATAATAAAGTTCTGTTAGAATTGTTTTTAAAGAGAACAAAAATTCTCTAACTACATTATAAACCATCGTTAAACAGAAAAAAAGAAAGCAATAAAACTTGTTTCGGCACTAACTCGAAAAATCATAAAGAGAAAAGCGAGGAAATATTTAATAGCGAGTGCGACTGGTGTCTGTGCAAATACCATAAATTTTTATTGCCAGAAGAGGAAACTTCGATCAGCTATCAAAGTAGCACATAAGAGTAAAAAACTCTTTAGGGCGAACTGTAATTAAGTTAATGTGTTTTATTATTAAGTGGCCAGGAAGTAAATTAGCACCATTTTCATGATATACAACGATAAAGGAAAAAATATCAAATCATACATTTTATCTAATTTGATTATATTTGAACATCTAACTTACTATTGTATATGTACATAGTGTATATATATATCTAATACTTAATAGGAGAGGTAACGTAAGATAACATCATCTAAGTTTAGGCTTTCTCTCAAATATTAGTACTTAAGAATATTTTGAAATAAATATTTAGTAGTTTACTAATTAATTAATCTCGAATAAAGCATTTTATGGTCTCGTAATTTAATTGTCTTTATGTGGAAGTCTGTGCGTATTCTTTTACGGCGCAATGAAAGTTTATGAAAGTTCTTTCTCTACGCCAATATTTACTTTGGTTCTTATAATAAATCTAGAAATTAAAAAAAAAAAAACACGTACACACACAATTGAAAATACATTAATAGGGAAACATTCTGTGTATTGGATGTAAAATGTCGTGGAAATTTTTTAAAACTGTCAGAAAAAAGTGTAAAATTTAAGGAAACATGTCAAAGAATCATATGAACAGGTTATAGAGTTCAGGGGGGGATGAATTATACGCTTTTGCTTCGAGTTTTATATTATATTACAATAGCAGCTTTTATGGAGTGCCATGGCCGTGATGCGACACTAGAAGCAGGGATCTGAAGAAAACCGGATAGCCCATAAATCCGGTAAATGGATAATGTCTGGCAAAATGTTGTACTAACGACGGGATGTAAGACGTCCCATGCGCATGGCAATGAGAGAACGTGCTGTGCAGATTTTGATGGTTGACAGAAAGTTGGAACACTGCCTACAGATGTGTCATTGCTTGCTGGAACAATTTGTTGACTTCTGTTACAGGATGAACTGCTAGCAAGAGCTAACTACATTGTACAACAACGCACTCACGCAAAACTATCTCTGCCTGCTACTACAACGGGCCCATTTATAAGATAGTTGTGAATTGCGCCGCAGAAAGACGTCTCAAACAAATTTAAGAATACAAAACATTATAGCAAAATACGAAAATGAGAAACAATGTTTTAGAGACATCTGCTGAAGACCATGAAAACAACCCAACTATCGCTTAGGAAAAAATGTTCAATGTTCCTTCGACCACATTCTGTTTTTATTTTGTAGAAAAATGTTTTTTGTTATTTAAAAATGTTTCTCCTTAAAATCTTGCTGTGTTATTTAAAACCCAACATTTTAGACCTTTTTTACTTCATTTCAAAGAATGTTCCAACTTCAAGACGTTTGAGGGCCTCCTAGTAATTTTCTAATTCGAGTGAAATTTTGTACAGCCTGTTTTTTTTTTTTTAAAATTAAGGGATTGGAGCAGCTGAATTTTAACTTTCGGAGGAAAAAAAAACCTATAAAGAGCCACCTTAGTATACAGTCTAATTTGCCTTCAACGTGTGTGTATAAATGAATGAATGAATGTAGAGTTCATATGTAGATAAAAATGCGACTACAACGTCTCTAATTTATTCAACGAAAACCAAATTGTGTGCGACGAGTTTTTGAAGCACATTACAGAAATGACGCAAGACGTAAGTATGTATTATAATATATATAAAAAAATCTCTGCATTTGTGCTAAAATTCCCTTCTTTTCTGCAGTGCTTATAATTAAGATTGTCCTTTGCTAGCCGATTAAGTATGCTTCAAATTTTATGTGTGAAATTAAATGTATGAAATTTCATATTGAATTTTAACGCAGTTTTCATTTAAAGACAAAATTATGATGCAAGCCATGAAGTTTTGGGCTTCATACAATTAATTACATCGAGCTACAAAGTATGTATATTTTTCGGTAAGTCTATCTTCTGAAAATTGGATTCCTCCTCTCCACCTTACACGTAGCCAATAATAAGCGTTTTATACCAAAAAAAGAAGAAAAAAATAGCAATTGACCCCGTGACCATGATATCTCAAAAGCCCTTTTCCATTTCAAAAAGTAGTTTATAAAATTCAATCACATTTCATTCAGCTTGCGATTCCGTAATTACCGGAAAGTCACGTGACACTTGTTAACGAATCACGCCGCTGGGTTAATAGCACCCATAATAAATTTCCTAATTTCCGTACAAGGGAGGTAAGGGAGTAGAAAATCAGCATTTACACGGTCCTCCGTACATCCAATGCACGACGAGACACTTCAATTTCCTGCCTTAGGGTTGCTGCGCCCCTTCCGCCCCGGCAAGTAGGGTGGGGGAGGGGCGCAGATGCCTAATGGATTAGCAAAGGAGCTCTTTGTGTGAATTAGAGGAGCTTACTTTGTGGTTGGTAAGCGGTTATCAAATGCTAGCTTCAAAACTATCCTCTTGAGCGAGGAGATAAGTGTCATGGCGATTGATATTAAGAACAATGCGACGTTCGAAGAGCCGTCTTTCTAAATTAGTGGGCTGGAACGAACGTTAATCGGGATCTCCATATTTTAACCTGTACTGATTTATAAACCCTGGTTAATCTCTCCACCGCTACCAGTAATTTAACTTTCAAAATGATACCGCACGTAATTATTTTATGGAAAAGAACAGAGCAAATGTATTGAGTAAAAGGTCAGTATAAGGATTATATATATGTTGATGGAAGATTGTAAAAAGGGGTCTATATGTTAACTATATTAGCTTTGGTGCAGAAACAGTTTGGACAGTTTATTAGATGAATTCAACGACATTATCAAAGAAATGCCCTTTGTGTTGCAGCGCATTTGAAATAACTGTCATGCGGGTGAGGTTCAAGAGAGAAAAAAGATTAATTACTATTTCTTATGCAATAGATAAAAAAAAAAAAAAAAAACTTATACAATACTGTTAACTTTGCTCCAAAAATAAGTTAAAAAAAGAAGCTAGGTCAGATAAATCCCCCCCCCCCCCCAATTTCGTTTAGCGTATTTATTGTGCGCACTGCTTAGTATGCAGCCACTATGAGACGGACAAACATAAGAGCAAAAATATTGGTAGGATCACCATAAAAATGTCTTGGAAGCTTAATATTGTTTAATGAACCGCTCTTTTACAATTCAGAAAGTTTTCAGTTCTGACAATCCCTCCTCCTCAACCCACAAAAAAGAAAAAAAAAAAGAAAGTGAAGAACATGCATAAATATCGTAAAAATCGCAAAATAAAGTAAATGTGAAAAATTCCGAGCTTCTAGTAGAGTAGAAAAGTATTCCAACAAGATGCATTTCATTCCATCTTTGTACGGTACAGAATACCATCTCATTTTCAGTCCTTCATTTCAATAAAAACATTTATAATTGCAAATCACGAACCAACACGAAATGCGGAGGGAGAAACATATGCATCAAACGGAAGAGCTTTCAATTTTAGCTTTCGTTTATCTTTTTAAGCTTTCAAAAATGGATTGGCACTTATTTTAACTACACTCGCATCTACCTTTAGCTTAAATGCATATATTTTAGTGTCAATTACTTCATAAACTACAACCTTCATTCCAAAAATAGAATCGGAATTCTAAATTGCTCAAGAACAGAGACATATTACGAAACGTACAGACCCTTTTTCCGGGAGAATCGGCACGCTAAGCATTCATTGTAGCTCAACGAAGCGATGCTTTTCACCAAGCTATGAAAAATGTTTATGATCCCTCCCCTAACTGGACTGCTATTCAATGCATGAGTGATCATATTCTACCCAGATGACCGTTAATCTTCATATCACATCACCCCGATAGTCCTACTCCTCCTAGTTATGACACTGGCCACCATTCCGAACTGACACATACTCTCAATTCCCTCACTCATCGGACTTATTTACAGCATACAATCATGAATTTCAAAGCAATCCTGCTATTTCTTGGTTTATATATATAAACGTTGGGTTGAGTCATTTACCATTTACACAGTATTTTAAACAAATTGAAGCAATTAAGTAAGAAAAGTACTAAATAGGACGGACTCTCAGAGATCAAACTTCTTTGCTCATATAAACGAATTTAAAATGCTACGAATCAGGATTAAATTTAAAAATTCTGAAGCAGTTTACCATGCGTAAGAAGTATCATATTGTATGTATCACTCATATTGCCAATGAACTACGTCAGTATGTGCAATAAATTGAATGGATAACTGTGAAATAGCAAGAAGCACACCAAAAAACATGAGCGTAACTAAGTCTCCCCATAGGGGCATTGCTACCCTTGAAATTTTCCAAGAGGGGCCGCCCCTTTCCCGGTCGTCCGCCGGAGTCGGAAGCTATGCCATGTACATATGTGTATATAGTAGCATAACATTTGTAAGGGACTAACAAGCATAAAAAACAATACAATGGACTTCTTGTAGCGGCAAGAATGAAAGTTTTAAAATGGCGATGGGAGAGCCATTTAAGTCAAGGAAACAACAACAAATGCACCTCTACTATCTTGAACTCTTATCCTCCTTGAATCAAACAGCCCAAAAATGTTCGCATCGGAGACGAACTGACTGTTTCTCTGAAGTCAAATCATGAAATTTGAAATCAAAAGTATCATTCACGCAGCCTTATCTGCAATCACAGCATTTCGAAAAGGGACTTAAAAAGACCTTCAGATGTGCGACAAAAGTTTTGACCTATTAGTATTTAACGTGAAGTGTGAAAAATCAAATCTTAGAAGTCAGATCAGCTCAGTGGTAGAGGGTTGAAATAATTTTACCTGAAGACTATGGTGTTTCGGTCTCGAATTTAAGATTTGACAAAAGTTCGTAACCAGCGTGTTTTGTCCAAATATTAATTTTACTATTAAAATGTATTTATTTTACCTGGTTGAGTTTTACGCAGTCTAAAGAGTTCGTAACTGTTAGCAGTCAAAATATTTCAGCTTATGTGTGTTTTTGAAAATATAAAAATAAACTTAGTTAATAATTTATTTTTTTCAATGTAGTAGGTAACAAGCGAATTAATTAAACCTAAAGGCTCCTTAATTCTTTTTTTTTTCACCAAGCATTTGTCTTTTATGTTAATACATTTAAAGTTTTTACGGCTATATCTCGACATTTCCTTTAAAAATTGATGTGAAATTGTTTATGCTTTTTGTATGACAACATCTCTGCAAAATCAAAGAAATTTGTCTCTACAAGAGCGCAGCAATAAAGAAACGGGTTTTCATCTTTCCTCTCCTTTTTTCACACCAAAGTCAACAGAAAGGAAAGAGGCATAATCACAACATCTTTAAAATCAAAAGCACAGGGAAGGGGGTGGGGAGAAATAAGTATAGGTGTAATAGGTAAATGCAAAGAACAACTAGAGACAAGGGAACTATCTGAAAAAGAGGCGACTGATGAATCGAAAGAAAAAGCTAAAACAAACGACGCGTGAGTCATTTGATGAACTTGCGCATCGCCTTACTGCTTTAACCACTTAACGCATTTACCCATGCCCAGTGGTGTAGTCGAGGGGCGACGGCGTCCCCCTACTTTTTTATTTTGATAAAAGCGTCCCCTCAAATTTTTTACATCTCAACATAAACGAATCCCCCATTTTTGATTTTAATTGCTTCTCTTTCTATGCATAATCGTCCCCCCCCCCCCCCCGTTTTTTTTTTTCAGGACTACACCACTGCCCATGCCAGTGCGTTTTCTTTATTTCTAATGCCCGTCTGAGATCCGTTTACACTTCCTTTGTATAATATATTTTGTTTATGAAACCCCCCCCCCCCCCCCCAACCTGAAATTGCAAAGATTAACTTACACTATGCCAGTGTTTCAGGAACAAATTTCGTGCTTTAAGGGGTTAAAATGAAAAAGTCAACCTTCAAGCTCTAACTTCAATTCAAACATTATGTTTACCCTTTAGAATCCTGTACTAAAAATTCCGTTTGGGTTTGACACGATAATGCCTATTAGCAACTAGGCTTCCAAAAGAATTGTCAAATGCTTAGCACTGTTTTAAATTTATATTTGGATCCTCGAAAAGGGGAATACTATGCATTGTAACTTGTACTAACCTTCAATTTTTACCACAGTTAATGGCGAGTCAGTGAAAAGAAAAAAAATGGGGGTGGAATGACATTTTTGATTTGAGTAGAGCAAGGAGTTTCAGTCTTTAAACACTCCTCCACGCTATCTTCCATTAAGTTCTTGCTTCTGAGAGGACGAACTGAGAACAAAAACAAACTTTCGTAACTTTTGTTATTTCCTAAAACCTTTCCTTCAACCAATTATTTTCACGCTTCAAAGACAACACTCATTTTACAGAAGAAACTCTCAATAGTATTGTAGTCTTCTTTCGCTAAAAGTTATCGAAATCCTTTCCGTAAGTAATTTTCCCTCTTTCTCTATTAGGCGATTATTGCTCACTTAAACAAGCGTTACTTAGAGTTAAAGAATTTTCTTTCGCAGTCTTGTGCTCTAATTTTTTTTTCTGCAAGAAAATAAGTTGGATTTTTCTAGGAATCTCTGAACATTACTAAATACATTATTTTCTCGAAGTAGTACTGACTACTCGATGTACGGATGCCCCCTATAGGACATATTTATTATTATTATTTTAAGAAATCCGAGTATTTCCGGTTTATAAAGAATCTGGTAGTATCGTTATAGCCTGCAGCTACTGATTCTGCTTCAGTAAAATATTGTCTTATTCAGAATGCTGGTATTCATAGTTAATAAATTTTATCTTTCTGCATGTATTTACCGTTTTATTCCAGTTATATCCAAGGTAATGACACTAGTGTGGAACATTCCAGACCAAAATGTTCCACATATGGTACACTTAATAAAATTTTAAAAATTATTTTTAAAAAAATCAGCATTTTGTGCTTTTTATTTATTTTGTTATTTAATACATTTCAGCTACAATGAAGCTGATGATGTCGTTATTCCCTTTCACTGAATCTGCTTTAAGAAAATATTACTTTATTGAAAATCCTAAGCTTTGCAGCTTAATTTTTTGTATGCATATGCATCTTCATTTACAATGTTTCCAAAGTACTGAGGTTAATCTTGCATATATGTACTTACTAATAGACAAAAAATGGTTCGGAAGTATTGAAATTTAAAAAATAATAATAGTAACGTATTATAGAATGAAAATAAATTGTACTTCAGCTGGGCATCTATACAGCTATACAGTATTACTTCGATTCTTTTTACGGTTTGGAAAATTTCTTAGTTTTTTAATGAAGCCTTAACAGCTATTTGGCAATCATTTATTTCTATCGGTTCAGTTTTCATGTTACCGATGACATAGTTTAAGGGTTTTTCAAATTAGTTCAACATTTCCTACATAACCCCTTTCTCTTTTTAATTTCTCTATAAAAATGCCCCTACTGCTGCGTGTCAACGTTCCGTTGCGAAAATGGGCGAGATTATTTTACTCTAATGAACAGGCTGATCTGAAGCCATCAACGAGACATATCGCAGTCTTAAAATAGTTTTCTTTTCTCAACTTAGTTTTATTTATCAAAGATAAGGGCGTCCCAATACATATTTTTAATAATTACCAAAACGATGGAAAACATTTGACTTTTGTCGCAAGCTCATTTTAAAATGGTTCCAGATAATTTTCCATGCTTCAATTACGCCACAGTTTTCCATTATATCATTCATGAATGACATATCGCAGACTTCTTCGAGCATAACTGTGACATTAAACAATTTTTTTTTTTTTTCAAATTTCATTTAATAAAGTTCTTTCTATACACAATACATATGAATATCCATGAACAATCTCGACCTTAAATGGTGTGTTTGTGTTGCATGTGCATTTTTAGTGATAGGTTTTCGTTTAGAAAGTTATCCTGCCATCGTATGACATAAGGAGGCGGATTACTGTGATTAGAACGCAAGAAATTTTCTATTCTGAAAATTTTAACTGCACGGCAACAACATTGAAAAAGTGGGTGAAATACCATCCCAAGTGTTGCTTCATTTCCTATTTCTTTTTTTTTTTTTTTTTTGTTGAATACTGAAATATTTTGTTAGATAAAACATTCATTCAAAACCATGGAAAAGCTTGAAAGAATGAAACGGAAAATACAGATCAAGGTTTAAATATTTCACTCAAAAAATCCGATTTCTTCCTGTATAGATTTGCCATTACAATGAATTAAAATGAAAGAAAAATTTAGCATGTAATACCAGTCATATGTTAGTAGTTTTAACTGCCCGCAGCTTTCTTGGAGGACTTTTTCTGCTTATAGTAACGCAACTTCGATTTTATTTATTTATTGAAACTAGTTCTATGATAACGAATAAAAGTACAGCTACGCTGAGGCAAACCATTTCATTTTAGCTCAAAGTTTGGGATTTTTTTACAAAAATGTATTAAACAAAAAATTATTTTGTAATAAAAGTATGTTCATAAATATTCTAGGGTTCCAACTAATCCAAAAGGAATTTTATTCCCTAACGTATTGACTGTAAGACAAATTAAAATTGAATTTTTACTGCATATTACCTGCCACTTCAGTCTTGAATTATGATTTAATCTCACAGTAACGACATTTCAAGCAGCCCCAGAATAAACATTTCTCTCCCCTTGAAGAGAAAAAAAAAAAAACACCATCCACCGCCTCCCTCTTCTCTTTTTTTTCCCGTTTCTCTTTCAGAAAAACCAAGAGGGGTTGCCACCCCCTTAGAATCGATCCTCTGTCCAGTTTCACTTGCCCCCAGAACCGGAACAACTGTTGTGAGAAAAATTCCTGGGTCAAGCAATGAAAACAAGTTCAGTACGCCTTCCGTTTTCAATAAAGCTAAATCTATATGATGAGGGTTTTTTTTTTTTTTTTTTTGGAAAAACCGCAATGCCTGCGGCTCAGCTGCGGTTTTCGTTGTGCTGAAGGTGTGCGCTTGAATTTTCGGAAATTTCCACTTTCGTCGGATGCTTATAAGAATTAAACAAGAATTTGACCTTTTTTTATTTTTAATTAGCTAGGCAATCACAGGTCAAGGTTTTTTGAAAGCAGAGTTATTAATCGAACTTCGTAGCACAATGGCATTTCCGGAGGATAAAAGCATATCTGATGCAATTAATTTGATACAGCTTCAGTAACCCAAATAAGAGCAAAAATTGGTCAAAAATCAGACAAATTTCTTATTATTTAAAAATTTGCCCAAAGGTTAAAATTTAAAATTTCAGTAACAAACATAATTGATTAAATGCTTAGCTTTAAGCACGTTTAAACTGCAACGACACTTATAATAAATATAATAGTTTATATCAGTGGTACTTTTGCTTTCTAAAAATCAAGCGGTATAAAAACTGGGTCGGGATCGTTGAAAGGTTGATTAACGGTAGTTTACATTAAAGTTAAAGTATACTTAGATCATATCTCTCCACTATGGGAAAATTTCAGTTGATCAGGGTATTGAATATTATCCTTTACCTATATTGTTTGGTAAGATTAAATCATATTTTAGAGATGGGAAATTTTAATTAACAAAGAAACTTGAAATAAAACTTGAGGCATGACAATTGCTTGTGAAGAGGGGAATCATCTTGCAAGTTGAGAAAAGTACAATATTATCAAAAAGTCGGTTAACATTTAGACGTTAAATTACTCGTCGAATAATGCCGCACCCGTACGGGCATTAAGACAAAACTGTTTGAAACAGCACACGATTTAATGAGACTTAGGAACAATAAATTTTGTAAATAGCTAATGAAACAGGTATTCTATACGTTCAAATCAAAATTTTCATCACACCTAGAAATGCACTGCACAGTGCTGTTCACAATATTTTCGTTTTGCTATTCTTCATGAATAACATCCCACACATTGAGCATTTGTTAAAAAGAAAAACTCTTTTGAAACGAATAAAAATAGAAACGCTTATTATAGCTTTCATTATCAGATGATGTAACGTGTCAATTGTATTTTAATAATTACCTTTTAAGGTTTCTTTAAAGCCTCCCGTCATGTAAAACATACACCGGCAACAATAGTGACGCATATCAGAAATTTGGACAACAGAATAATTGTTGAATCAAAAGCTAAATTTAATAAACTTTCTATTTCCTGCCGCACTTAGTTTACAAACAGGTAACTATTAAATTTGATATAATCAATAGTGACACATCTTTAAAATTTCCCACTTTAGAAGAAACATTTAAACTTTAGTTACGCACTATTACTTTCGACTTCCAAAACCGACCAGTAATCATAATATATATAATATTTATATTGCAATTACATAATCAAATAAAACTAGTAAAACAAAAAAAAAAAAATGGTTTATCCTGTTTTTTTTTTTTTTTTTTTGGATACGTGCCACTTGTAGCCGGTGAGAATATGTTCTTTTTTACATCTCTGAACTAGCATTTAATTGACCTGTCACATATTACATGTAATGTAGCCCTTCTGTGCCACTTATAGCCATTGAGGATATGTTTTTTTACATCTCTGAACTGGCATTCAATTTACCTTCCACGTATTACATATACATACGTAGCCCTTCTTAGGACACCGTTTACGACTGGCCTAGAGGAAATACAAGTTCACGCAATTATTTAAATTTTTGACATTTTTCTACGTTTAAAAGTTAAATGAACTAAGAGTTATTCTAAGGAAAAAAAAAGTCAGAACTAATCGACAGAAATTTCGCTACTTTTCAGAAGTTCTACTCCTTTGATTAGCAATCCTTTCCTCGATTACCAAGCTGACAAATTTCGGAAAACGTGCTTAATTTCAATTCAGTAAGCTGATAAAGAAAACACACACACTCCTATTTTAGATTACACTTTCATCTTCCTTTGTTGTGCCTAAGGAATGAAATCACAATTATTTCTCATCTTTCAAAGCGCTTGAACAAAACGGGTCAAACAAGCAAATTCGGAAGAGATAAGTCACGAATCTATGAAACTCAAATTATTTCTCAGAAGTTGAAATCGTCAACTTATTCTGAACATTTTTAACACAACCGTTAAGGAAGACATTATTTACTTTGTGTCGCATTGTTCCTTTAAAAGAGAAAAAATACAGAAGCATTTTCTATTGATTAAAATTGCATAAAATTTCACGGAAAATTCCCAGCTGTTTTAACTCGCAAAATCTCATCCGCACTAAGCTTTTAGCTCAAGAACTATACATATGCCTGTTAATGGTTTTCGTTCCAGACATTCTCTCCCCCAAAGAAAGAAATACGCTGCAAATCCAATATTCCCATCATTTCCTTTTTATTATCCGCACTACATTTAGGTATATTTTAATTCATTTTTATGAGTTGTTTTCTAGAATAGTTTCAGATTTGCGTTATCAATGCATTGATTTAACTTCCAAGTAGAGTAAAAATGAAATGTTTTCTTTTCCTTTGAAGTCCCAGTTTAGGAACTGCGAAATTTATGGGTCTAAAAATAATGCACATAAATAATAAACAATGGGTTTGAAATGAACTCGATAAAAACTGCCTACTTAAAATTTTAAACATTTAAAAAAAAATGGAGCCACGACGGATTTAACGTGCACCAGTTCCCTTTAGCGAACACTGTCCCAATGCAACCAGCCGCGAGAGGCTGTCCCCCTTCCAAACCACTGACCTCGGTCAATGTTGCTTCACTGTCGGCGTTCTGCGGGAACCGAGTTTCTACAGTCTATTAAACAAAACATTAATAAACCAAGAAGTATTTGAGATTTGTCACTGAGAAGGTGTTACTATTAGAAGACTCGAGACGGAAATTTTTCGGCGAAAATCATTTACAAACATGAAATGCGACGGACGTATTAGAAAAGTAGTTTAAGCCCACTGGTATCACAGATTGTTATGTCGCAGTATTAAATAGGAGATCGTTATACTGGATGTTTAAAAGTATATTAAACTTTCATTGTAAAAAATTCGGTGCATCATAGGTTTTAATCTACTACAACATTTAATCAAATCTCCATTATAATCCTCAATGAACCTTATAGGACATATTAGTAAGCAAGTATTATTATAAAACAATTTTACGCGTCTTAACTACTAAATTGGTAAGCAATCAACTTATTTCAAGAAGTAAAATTTTCAACTATTTCAGATCTAGGAACTGCGTGCTAATTTCTGGGGATCAGTTATTTATATATGGGAACCTTAACGCGTTGGGCACTGCGCAGATTTTTGCTACCTGTAAAAACAAGCTTTTCAACTTTTAAGTAAAAAAGTTATTTTTAGGCACATGAAGTTTTCTTCATCTAACAAAACTGTGTTATAAGAATATAGCTGATATAAGCCCCCAGTGGTACACGCCGCCAGATAAACTATTCGCATGTGAGCCATTAGTGGTACACGCCGTCCTCAACGTGTTAAATTACTAGCCTCATTAAATATCAATTCCATACGTTTTTTTTTTTTTTTTTTTTTTTTTTTTTTTTGTGGGGTCCAAAATGCGACTATATGTATGTAAAAAGCCAAGAAAGTTATCTATATTGTTTTTGTAGCTTCAGGTCCGAAAATATTACAGCAGAGACGTAATGTCGGGGATTCATTAAAGCCCGTAAAAACTGAGCTATAGCAACCATTCCACGAAAAATAGACATTTGACCCTGCACTTGACAGATCAATGTTCCGTTAATAATTATCAGTTAAAAAAGGTAATGAACTAAAGTTTTTACTAACGAATTCACGTATGTATCCACGATTTCTTGAGCAAAAACCACTCCTCCCTCATTTCCCCAAATTATTTTTTAAATTTAACTAGCTGTCACGTGCAGGATATGAACTATCTCTTTTTCCGTAGAATGGCCCAAAAGCTTAAAGTACTAACTACATATCAGTATGGTTTCTTTATTGATGAGAAAATCAAATGTATACATATTTACATTTGTCTGGGTTTTTGGAGCTTCTTATGCTAAGCCCATATGAGACCAATTTGCAAGAAACTTCGTACAAAAAATTCTCAAACACGCTAAAAAACCTCGAAGCATTTTTTTTTTAATTCGATTTTATTTTTAACTCGATTTAAACAATATTTTCATGTATTTTATAATGATGTATAGACCTTTTTAATTTTGTATTATTTTTTAAACACGTAAAATGGGTAAAATAGCCTGAAACAATTGTTTTCAGCAAAATACAAGAATCACCTACATTTGTAAACATTACAGGCAATTGAAATATTCCGTCCAAACATTAATCGCAAAAAAAAAGGTGCTAGGCATTATAGTAAGTATTTCTGCGTTAAAAAAAATCGTTTGCTTTTATTATCACGACTACAAATTGCATAAAAGATTAAAACCTTGAATTCATGATTCAATATGTTGGAAATATATTCAAAAGGTAAGAATGTATCTTAACACTAAAAGTGCATGAAAATCCCATGTATTGGATTTTTTTCCCCTTTTTGTTCTCAAAGTTTTAATGAATTACTAGTTTTACGTAGTAAAATAAATAAAGTAAAACTATTGAGTATTCTTAAAATGTTTGCTTCAAAACTAAAAATACCTTTTATTAAAATTATGCTCAAAAGTACAAAAATATTCTGTGTACAAAATTGAAGGACATTTTTAATTTTGATTAATTAACACTTTCAGCCACAGTGATGCCATTTGACGTCATCATGTGCTTCATATTTCCATTTCTTTTGTTCAGTCTCTAAAGCTGTATCTGATACCAACTGAACATCATTAAAGTAAACAGAATTTTAGAATGGCTTGGGATTGAAAGAGTCGACAATTGAAAGATTTCGCAATAAGCCAGATCAAACAAATTAATAATTTGAGACTACGAAAATAATGTTGAAATTTACTTAAAAACATTGTTTCCCATTGTAAAATGAAAATTTTAAACTTCAATGTATGTTGACCAAGATCAGGGAAAGTCATTTATTTAGGTGTATGATTCTATTAAACACGATGAATGGATTACTTTTTGAAATAGAAACTTAATTTCATGCTAATCTTTGGTCGAAGGTTGCATTTGATCTGATTATAAACAAACTATTGAAACCAAAACCCTTTAAACTAAAAAAAATCGACTTAGAAAGATGAAGAGAAAAATTTACTGAAAATTGGCTATATTTTCTTATTGCATGTATGCCTTCTGTCCATACAATGTTCGCATTTACTATTATTTAGTATATTACTGTAATTTATTATTATTACTATTATCACTTTAATTAAAACTTCAGTTGCAATTTTTTTTTTTTTTTTTCATTGTTTCATAATTTTTACGATCACGATTTAACCATAAATCTTCACAATTTTTTTAGTATAACCTTTCTTTTAGAAATTTAAACATTAAAGTAAATAGGAGACTTTTTCTTCAATGCAATAAAAAATATATAATCGTTGACGCTTTTGCAAGCCCTTTTATTTATAAAAAGTGTGCAGGAAAAATAAAAGCATATTCATTTTGCACTCAAGGTAAATGATGCTTTGTTATTTTGAGCGACAAAAATTCCCTTGGTATTCTTTTTTTCTCGCACTTCGCATCAAAACCTATTTGTTCGCTTTTGATTATCTTATGCTCAAAGTTCTCAGATAGCAATTTCAATTTACATCCCCAACGGAGAGAATTGAAGTCTAGTGCATGTTTGTCTTTTTCTACAGTTAACTTTACCCATATCCTGGCAGTTATGTATGTAAGCAATATAGAAAATCGATTAACTAGTTTTATCTAGAGTAAAAACGGTCCAATAACCAATTTTTCGTCGTTGCGTTTCTTGACAATGCTTGTTATAATGTAAACGTTTTTTCTTATTTTCCATTGAACTGAAATTTATAAATGTGTCTCAGGAATTTTGACATTAGTTTCAGATTAAATTATCTATAATTCTTTAAGTAGAAATATCATTTGCATGCATTTCATACATTGCGAATGTACATATAAAATAAATATTGTACATTTTATTCCTACTTAAAAGATGGAATTTGAATCCGTATCAGAAATGCAAACGAATTGTTTTTTTGTTGCATTGAACAATTAAAATGTAAGACGTCTACATAGCTTATTTGTAGCACCTACAAAGATGACTTTAAAATAAACAATTCATGAGCAGAAGAAAGTACCATCACCATCAACCAAAGTACTCTACCATCAACCAAAGCCGGCTGGCAGAATGCCAAGAAAAATCCTTTCATGTTCAAGGGAGAAACTGTTGGTGTAAAGAGTATCTTGTCATTCTAGTTCCTTTAGCGTACTTGATTTCTTCCGAACTGATGCCATATGCCAGTTTATAAATTTAGTTACTTTCAACAAACAGCGAAACAAACATTGATTAGCGTACTAAATAAACCGCACTTGCAAAACAAACTTCCCTAAAACTCGAATGGATTCGTTCTTTTCTGCCATGCGCAGAAGCGTCCAACCATCAAAATTCCGTGGTCGAACTATACTACATCTCATTTTCAAGTGATCAAAAGTCATGGATCTGGAGCAGATCTTGGAGCATGAACGCGGAGCAGTTGAGTAAGGAAATTTTGCTCGAAATTGGAGCTGAGCAGGATCAAAGAAATTTGTTTTGCTCTACTGCTCGTTTTTTAACTTAGTTTTATTCTATGTAAAGTTTTTATTTTATGTAAAAAAAAAACCCACCAAAAAAAAAAAAAATAAATAAATAATATAATCTATTAAGACTATTCGGAGCACGAAGCAGAGCCGGATCGGAGAGCAAGTTTTTAGAAGACGGAGGGGAGCAACTCAAAAAAGTATAACTGTTCCAGATCCCTGTTAAAAACATTCCTTATTATAAGATATAGCTAAGTTTTCGATTTACAGGAATAATGCCTTGGAATTCATATGCTGTAGCTGTTTAGAGATTTTAAAGTATTTTTCAACTAGTGCCCATATTGGTGTTCCTAGCATGGGTGTCAACCCCTCCCCCCTCCACAAAAATAAATAAAAATAATTAAAAAAAAATCAACGTTGTGTTGTATGTACTTGTAGTTTTATAGTTCATATAATTTTCAGTAATGCAAAAAATAAACCTTTGGAAATAATATTTTATTTATTTGGTGTAACTTTCAGCAAAATACATTTTTCTTTCAGTTATATGTTGAAATAGCATCAGTCAAGTTGTATAGTTTTAGAATTTTTATTTTTCAAGAAATCTCTCATTTTAGGTATCCCCCCACCCCAACAACCTCCAAAAAGGTGTCACCGCCCCCTCCGCAATGACGCTACTGGTGTTCACATTACCATTTAGCTGGAAAAACTGCTAACAGGCGGGTGGATCTGTAATACCAGGGACAGGTTCTTGCAAAAGCACGGACCTTCCTTATTACATTGCATGGAGTCCATCAAAGATTGCGATCCTTGTGGGGTAGGGCACTATGGTTACGGCATTCATATTTCGTTTCTTCCATTTACGATATTTAACGGGCCGAATATTCAGGAATAAATCCTGGTTTGAACTGCTGCACCAGTCCTGTGCCAGTTGAGTCATGGTGACCAGATATCGAAAGCAACTGATTAAAATTATGTGACAGCGCAGAGACCACCAAACTGTGATGATAATGGTAATGCATAAACGTGCGCGCGCACACACACACGTTTATATAAATTAGCCTAATATAAGTTTATTTACTATAAATCTTCATCAGAATGATTAAGACCTTGAATTTCAATGATAAATGTTGTTGCCTCGTAGGCAGCTAAAGCAGCGCTCGTAGGAAATATATAAACTAAACAATCAAAATGATAATTAAAGGAAATCATCATTGATAACGAATCTACGAAGGAAATGATTCTGTCCCTCTTCGCGAAACCACCCCGTGAATTGAAGAGCGCGTATTTCATTTGAAGCACAATCCGATACCAACATCATTGAACGTCAAATTAATGTACTTATGCTATATTAAATATTAAAGGTGATAACACTCACTCGGTGTTTAAACGTTAAGTTGTGGAAATTATATTCTAATCAGCGTCGGTAAATCAAAACCCGGAACCTTATCAGAGCTAGCATAATTGATTAATCGAAATAGAAGGGGTAAATCAGTTTGAATGTTGTTCACAAGAATATATGGCTTGAATGTCGCCAGAGATATTCTAGTTGTTAAAACAGTAAAGCCTAGGTTGAGTTAATTATTTTTGAGATGAATTTTAGTAGGATCTCGGCAATGCAGTTACCGTGATGAATTCATACGACACCTCTAAAACAAATAATGTATTAATTAATTGGTCATAGTTGCTCAAGGGAAAATAATTTGATGACATGGCGCAGCAGTTTTCTCATCTAAATATTAGGGTTGACATTAACTTTTTGCTTGTTGATAGTTTAATTCTTTAAGTGTTACAGTTTTCCATTCAATTTTGTAATCAAAATTCTGTTTTGGTGTGTTAAAATAATCATTTAGATTTCAGTACCTAATAAAAGAAAATCAAACTTACTGCAGACATAGAGTGTCTTTCGATGATGTCATGATTTCAACATAAATAGGCTAACTAATGTATCATTCTAAGATTCAATAGAACATTTAATCTCATTTTATTTATCTATCTATTCATTTTTCCAAATTGAAGTAATGAGCTACAATATGGAATACAAAATTTCAAATAGTTATTTAGTAAATGCACCATTTTTTCCAAACGATAAAAATTAAATTCAAAAATTTATAAGACTTACACATCTCCATAAATGAACCGTTTTAATATTATGTGATTAGCACTTCTGAAAAATTGAAGCAATATGTCACTTATAACGAAAATTTTAAAACAGAGAATATAACTTTAATTATTCCTTGAAAAACTTTTTTCTTTTCTAGGTTGAAGGAAAATTAAATCTGCAAAGATAAGTAATACTGATTTAGTAAATAGCAAGTATTATCATAAGAAAAATAAACTGATTTTTTTTTTCTGGGAGTAGTCATGGGATCTTAAGAACAAGCCTACCTTACCGTACATCGGCAATGATCTTTTACCATATGTTTCACAAGACTTTAGCTCCATATTATTCAACATTTATCTTTTGCTATTCGGGAGGGGAGGGAATTTAAAACAAAGCAGAACTTTTATGTTCAGAAACAAAACTATTACTTAATGTAAAAGTTTACAAAAAAATCATAATCAACTCGTTAGAGTACAATTCCTACTGATTGGATGTTCAGTACGAAATTTAACACTGAATTATAATAAAGTAAACGAAAAATGACTTTGACAATACTCTTTAATACTTTTGGCAAAGGTCATTAAAGGACAGCAACGAAATTTAAATTACTAGAACGCGACAATCCGAAATTTTCTTTCGAACCCACCTGCAAAAATGGAAATATATTATTCGTGGGCAAATTTGAGAAGAAAAATCTTCAGCAATTACATTTTTCAAATTTGTTTTGAAAAACGGATTTTTGAAAAAAAGTTATAAAACGATATTTCATCCAGTCTTCCAATCAAGTTCTGATGAGAAAACATACATAACTAATATTGCTGTTGTATTTACTGCACGAAACAAGAAAGCTATAGCCATATCAAAAATTACAATTATTATTCTAATTTCTTATGCTGAAGGACCAGAAGCATTAACTCTATTATCATCCTCCAGTGTTGCTTTCCCCTTTCTAAAAACTTTTATTTCTTTAGACTGAAGTAAAAAATGTATTAGGCCACGAATTTGGTCAAAGAATGTATTCTCGGTCACGCAGCTTCTATTCAAAAAGGAACAATCGTTTTTCAACCCTAAACTAAGCCACCAACATAAATTATTACAAAATGACGTCCGTTCAGCATCAGAAATATACTTAGTTCACGATATTCCCCATACGAAAAGTACTAGCCTTTTGCATAATTTTTAAAAAACTGTCATCAGCGTAACTTATAAACTCATCGAGTTTAATACATAAGCTTAAAATGATTGTTTTAAATGGATGCAATGTGCATAATATTAGTTATGAATATTTACACATAAGATTATGTCTTTTGCAGAGATAATTTTTAACTTTTTACTAACTCTCTACCATTGTGTTGAGTTAAAACTGAGAGTTGTACTACAATCGCTAAAGGTATTTCCATATGTCTTCAAAAATAGTTACGTCAGCCATTAAGCCCAAAACCACTTCGTCCTGAAAGTAAAAAGCGCCTGCCCTCACATTGAAATGCTACATTTTAAATTGTGGGATAATACTTACAACGGAAAATTAGTGATGAAAACTAGACTTTACTAGCAAACCTTACCACAAGATTAAGTTCATTGTACAATTCAAAACCAAAAAGATTAGAATATAACATTACTATATATTTAAAAATTCAGTAAATCAATTTAATGCATAAGCTAATTCGTAGAAAAATGTTATAATAAATTACATTATTTCGAAAATATTATCATTGAATCATTGAATTAACTTTTAAAAAGGAGGGTTATTAGTTCAAGGATTTCGGGAGAAAAATGCAGTAAATGAAGGGACTGATGATATAATGGATAAGTATATAAATGTCGGTTAAACTTTCTTCTTAAGACAAAGTTTCTTTAAAAAAAAGGAAAAAAATAAAGCTTCTTACATAAAACAGATATATCTCGCGTATCTTAACCCCAGTTTTTTTCTTTAACTAATCTTTTCTATTCACTTTGAATAGGGTCGTATTATTCCTTTTAGTATTCTTCTATCGTTCTTTGGCCATTCTCTGGATTCTTGAGCTACTTAAAATGCCTTTATTTGAAACTTTTTTTTTAAAGATAAGAAAGCTATTGACGTTATGTAAAAGTTCATGATCATTTTTGTCACTTTAAAGGAATAACGAATACACTCATGGACTCATGTAATCAAAATATTCCTATGATTTACCTATTGATTTTAAGAAGTGAAAATCTAGAAACTTTTCTTGATATATATTTAATTTGTTTATTTTTAAAAGCTTATGGGTATGTGTTAATATTTATTTCGAGAATTAGCATTAAATGTATGCTGCCAACATGTTTCAGAAAATGACTTTTTAAAAAAGAAATCAGGTGAATGGTTTGCATTCAGGATGAGAACCTCTAGAAATATTTTTGGGCTGCTATACAGATTATTCTTCATGACACGGCCTAAAAGGTTTGACAATTTTTTCCGTATACCTTCTTCAAATAAACTTGGGTATGGAAGTGAACTCCTCAAGAAATAAAATGCAGAGTAATATTTGTATGAACACTTTGCCAACCTTTGCTCTAAACGCATCTGCCCAAATCTCATATGGGCATGACATGATTATACTGCGTTAAATGACTGCTATTACGTAATACTGTAAAAACATTTAACTTAAAACAAGACAATGTACATAGACATTATACCTTGGCTTCTCCAATACAGCTTATCCGAGGGAACATGGGTCTTATGTCCAGGGTGTACATAATATGTTTCATATTTCCCTATACGCGCTAATGTTAAATTTTTTTTAACTCTTCAAAAGTGAACGAAAATTACTCAAAATCAAAAAGCAAAATGCGGAAATGAGGTGTCCTCAAAAAAATCTTTCGCACACAAAAAACATTTTCCGCATCTCAAAACCCCTGCTTTCAATTTCTTTCATTTTTCATTATTTTATTATTTAATTTATTTTTGACTTTTTTTAACGATAATTTCACGATACATTAAAACAATCGAGCGTTGTTCAATGTCGTCGCACAACATTGAACATTTCTTGAAACACTTAAGAAAATAATTTGTCATTCCGAAATTTCCATTTCAACATTTTGCTATACTACGCTCTTTACCCGCTACTTGTAGTAGGAGCAAAGGGAATTAGTTATCATCACAATAGATTATTTTTATTATAATATAAAAAATAATCTCGTAACATAACTATATGCATGCTTTATGAAGTCGTGGTGTTAAACATTGCCACTTCATCAGTAAATTTAGTTTCTCTTCTAAGTATTTGATGATCACATATTATTGGAATTTAATACACTTTTTTCTTCTCCATAGATTTTATTATGGCTGGGAACTGAAGCGCCATCTCGTCAGCTAGCATGAAATCAGATATAGTGAAATAGTAATATCGCTGCTACCGAAATACAATTTCGATTTAAAAATAATCATTTGTTGTTTGTGTGCCGTAACATTACTTTGAACGATTTTCCTTCAAACGAAGCATCTTGATATATCCATGCTGCATTAAATCATTCTTTTTAAATGCAACTAATATTTAACTGAACCATTATAATAATTATTTTCACAGAATTTCAAGCAACTTTATTTCATGTCCACTTTCATATTGTTTATTTCGACAACAAAAAACGTAGAGCGTAAACAGATGCGACACATTACCATCATAATTTTATGCTAATATTTTCTTCGAAAAATCTACATGATAAAGAAATATATACACAATGAAAGGAAATCTGAAGAAACGATGAAGAAAAATGAAGAATGCGGCAGCATATTTTTCAGGTGGCTCCTATTATGAAAGTAACACATCATGCTGTCTACAAATAATTATCCTTTTTTTCTTAAAATTATCGATCATTTTCGGAAACAAAAGTAGTTAGGAAGTACCAGAGGTAGTAAACTCAGTGATCTTCATCTCCATTATAAAACTGTTAGAACTCACTGGACTTTAAAGGCTTCGCATCTTAAAATGTACAAACATGGAGTTGAAACACTATTCAATAACGACTTATATATCTATATATATATGGTGTTCAAACTTGAAAATAAGATGAATTGATGCACGAAAACACCTTCAATTGAACACACAACATTATTACACGTTTTCATTATCGCCTTCTTCATTTTCACTATGCGTCTTTTATTTTTTACGCCTTTTATGTCTTTCTTCATTGGTATAAAAATGTCCAATCGGTGTAATTGGGAATTCTCTTGTAATTCTGAGTTTAAAAGCTTCCTTATAGCTAAGTCTTCCTTCATGTGCATCTTTGTACCAAAAAGGGAGTTCAAATGGGGTAATGTTAATGCTTCTTTGATACGATGAATTAATAAATTGCTGCCTTTTGCTAACATGATTGTACCATTTTGATGGATCATCAAGAGGTAACTTTGAAATCATTAATATTATAATTTGATTCAACCTTTCCACCTAACCGTTTGCTCGCGGCAAGCCCGTAGTTATAAGATGATGTCTAATATTTTCTCTAGAGCAATGATCCGTGACTGTGATCTGTAGACGTGAACGCCGTTCCTCGGTCAGAAATTATTTGCACTGTGTTTCCAAACACGGATTTTTGTAATTCTAATTTAGCTATAACTTTCAATGTAGTCGCTGACTTAGTAAGATACAACCATGAAAATTTCGTAAAACTGTCAATTAGGCATAGTATGTATTTATAGCTCTTATTTGTGGAGTCAAGGGGCCCTAAAAAAGCAATATGATAAGTATGCAATGGCAAATCGTGTTTTTCTAATGGGTGTAAGAATCCTTCTTGCTTCCCTCTTTTTTGATTAATTAATACACAATGAACGAAATTAAGAATTACATTTTCAATTTTTTGTTTAGCCATAGAAATAAAATATTCCTGTTTAAGAATTTCTTCGGAACGTTTAATTCCAACATGACCTTTTCATGAGCATTTCTTATAATTTCTTGTTGCATTCATTGAGGTACAACTAAAAGCTCTCTACCATCAACAAATCTATAAATTATTCCTTCGCGTTCAAAATAATCTTTACAGTAGGATACTTTCAGCGTTTCATTTATTTTGTTCATTTCCGATCTTCAGTTTGAACTGCTTTGACACCGTGAGATGATACTTTCTTCAAAAACACAACAAATATTAATGGGGTGTCAATTTAGAAAATCCACATGAGGCAGATCTGTGCTCGATTACATGATCAAACTCTTCCAACAAAAGAGCCCGCCTCGCGACTCTTATAGTCAAAACGTGCTTATTCATAATTTTCTGAAAAGCGGAACAATCTGTGACGACCTTGGAACTTATTTCCAAGATCTACGCGGATATTTTTTGATGCTTCGATTATAGATAGAGCTTCTAACTCATAGCTGGTATATTTTGTTCGGCTGGCGTCGTTTTTTTACTGTAGCCATGAATGCTGGCATCTGTGCGTAGTTCAGTTTTATATTTTGTGTTGTAAATTCCTAAAACTGGGCTTTGAGACAACAATTTCTTAAGCTGAGAGAAAGCATCTATTTCATTTTCATTGAATTGGAATGTAATGTCCTTTTTTAAAAGATCACTTAGAGGTTTTGCCATTTTAGAATATCGCGGTATGTATTTTCGAAAGTAGACTGTTAAACTTAGGAAACTTTGCAGTTGTTTAATATTGGTAGGTTGAGAAAAATTCTTTACAGCTTTAATTTTTGAGGGGGAGGGAGAAATTTTACCATTTCTTATTATGTGACCTAAAAATTGAACTTCTTTTTTTAGCAACTGGCACTTCTTAAAATTGATAACTAACCGGTAACTAGCAGCCACTTCGAAGACTCTCTTCAATGTATCAATGCCGTCGCTTTCTTCTTAGGTAAAATAATAATATCGTCCATATACATTAAAATTACACCTTCATTAATTAAAGAGCGGAACACCGTTGCGAGAAATCGCAACGAGGGACTTAGACCAAACGGTACTTTCAAAAACTGAAACTGTCCATTTGGAATCACAAATGAAGTTTGATGTCACAAGTTAGAAGCCGAGTGCGAGCTTCGGGATCGGTTACAGTTAGTCCTATCGGTAAGTCTAAAGTGAATGGAGACTTTTGGAGCTCTATCCCACATATATACACAGGAGCTAAATTTCAAATTTTCAAGTGGAGGGGAGACTTGATCCAAGCCTTATATACGGGAGGAATTTTAATTTTTTGGAAGGGATAAAAAAATTTCTTATAATAATCAACTATACATACAAGCGAAAAAATGCGAATATTCACGTTTTCACACGAATAATGAATATTTGAAATTTCTCGAATTCTCCGCTGGCGGGAGACTAACGCCCGGTCAATTCTCAAGGAGGGGATCCTGAGCAGGGTTCGAAATTAGGATGTAAAAGTTTGGCGTCATTGGCACCTAAGTACTTTTGTTTTAGTTGCCAAAAATGTTTTGTTAGGCGTAATTTAGTTTTTTTCTGCTCGCGTAATTTCTATTAGTAACTTTTAAGAAATTTGGTAATTTTACTTAAGTTTATGAATGAATATAAACGTCTGTTTTAATCAGTCCATAATAAAATACGTGAAAATTGACTTTACTATTTTTTCAAGTGCCATTTACAGTTCAGGGTTACTTCATTTGTAAGTAAAAATTCCCTACTCCAAATTTGAAGATCAAGAAGTTAGATATTCTTCATAGACGTCGTGAAACCTCAAAATGCAAAAGATTAGATGAAATATGTATATAAAAAATATCACTATAAAGTTATGCTACATTTTAAAAATAAATAAAAAATGACGAGTTAGTGCATGCTAAAAAATTTTTTTAAATGTTAGGCGTCAAAAGTGACGACTGGATGTGAATTAGGAATCCAATGTGAAACTGAAATTTTTAGTCTCCAAATACGACTAACGGCCACTAATTTCGAACCCTGGATCTGAGAAATTTGGGCCGGAATCACACCATCCCGCCCTGAACTTGAGCCCCTGGTATATATAAATAGATACATATTATATATTATGTATAAATATATATTATATAATGTATATATTTTTACTATAGGAGGAACAACCTTAAAAAAAATTTTTTACAAATCAAAATTTAACAAAAATAGAGATAGATGAATATTTTATCCAAGAAAGTGGATATAGGTTTCAAAGCTGTGAGAGAAATCAATGAAATGAAACGCTACTAACTGAGAAAAGACACCATTAAGATATCTAAAATAATCCCATGAATCCCTTAAAATAACTGCTCCTTTCAGCAAAGCGTGCATTCTAATTTAAGCGTACGCCTACATTAAATTCGCCTCACATAATTCAGCTTTTCTTTATAGTTTCGCAAAATAAAAGATATAATATTTAATAAAATATAGTACATTGCTTAATCGCAAATTTTCTTAAAGGATTTTCTACGCTACCTCTATACTTCGATGTAAACCTTAATTGGGGGAGTGGGAAGTAGGGCTAAGCATTCAATTTCGCAAAAAAGAGGGGGGGGGGAATAATAGAAAAAGAATTAATGTAGTAACAGTGCACCCAGAAACCCCCCGCACCTGCCATTTTCTGGCCTATCGTATTTTTAGATGCCCCCGAGTGCAAGCCCTCGGGAGCAAATGGGGTTCCGGGAGAGCTCGAACAACCGCAAATTTATGAAAACCATTAAAAAAAATAATAAATAAATCAAAAATACGGGTTATTGTAAAACACTAAATCACAGTATAATGCAAAACTTTAAGAGTATGCATTAAGCGCTAAGCGCTTTAAGCGCTATGGTATTTTCCCATAGTTTCGCAAAACAAAAGATAAGTATTTAATCACATATAGCACACTGCTTGGTGGTCTTTCGATCAATGTCTTTAGCCAGCAACAAGGAAAAAGTTGTAAACTGTAGCAAAACTTGCGAGGGAATATTTTTAAAAAATAAACACAGTAACTTTAAAGTTAACTAAAATTAGGTTCTCAAGTTGCTTTTATTATTCCTTCAATAATTCAATAATTTTTCTTTACAAAAAATGAAATTAGATTCAATTCGGAGTAATTCATTTTATTAGTACTATTGCTCTGATGAAAAAAATTAAATTAAAAAATACGCTATTTTTCAGTCGCCTGATGTAACCAGCAATGAATACATGGAATGTAAAAGATGATAACTATTTCAGTTTTGCAATGATTGATAAGTTAGGACTAAAAAAGTATTTTGAATCCTCCTCAGCTTTATACACTAAGATTTTTTGCATTGTGTATGCAAACAAACTACATGCGAAAGCGGACTATAAATTAGGTCCCTTGTTACTTACTACAGGTAGCCATTCTCGCATGAAGATATTTCTACTAAATGAGCATAAATAAGGATTGTTGGTTTATTGGATTTGAAAACGAACAAGAAAACAAAGCCGGCTTATATGAACGAATTAAGTGCAGTGTGCAGTGAAAATCAAATATAAATGATCTAATACAGTCTATTGTATTGTATATAACTTTTAGGAATAACATGATGAGGCGGGATAAGATTGTCTTCTGGTTCAAAACTCGAATTGAGCGTTGGCAGTGGTTAATCGAGTTATTATAAACCCTCCAATTTGACCTGTATTGTCATCAAAACGTTGATTGCAGAGTTTTAAATATTAATTTTCAAAACACCAATCACAACAAATGGGCTTTTATACTCTATAAACACTCACTAGTGGTCCTATATGGTATTTATATACACGCAAAGAAATATTTTTCTAATATCTATTGCTTTAAATGTACAATGCTATACGTAGATGCATTTTTAAATACAAAATTCAGAGGGACTTATAGAAACCTTGAATATCTATTACATAAACGAACTCTCTACAATGGGTAGATACATTTCATTGGGAAGTGATTGCATAATCGTAATGCTTAACGAAGAAATTATTACACAAAAATTTGTAATGGGTTTATAATTAAATAATAATAAACGACGGCAAAATGTTTTTCTTTTCTTTTTTACATAGGACAACCCCTCTTCCCACAAACAGTTGAAATTTAAAACCATTGCCCCTACCGTCAATACCGATTCCAATACGCTACTTCGAAGAAAAGCAATAGTTAAAAGAAGTATCACAATCAGAAGCGGGAAGTCGTTAAAATGTCAAGGAGTATTTTGATTATTGGCCACCCTCATCAACAAGCCGAGGACCCGAGGTCACAAGGGAATCAGCACCTCGGGTATCTAGTCGGCCTTGTTTGAACACTATTTCCAAGAATCCAAGCTTGTTTTTTCGGACGTTCAAAGAAATGCTGTAATTGTAGTCCACAATCCAGATTAGTTGATTACCCCTCGTACGCAGAAAAAATCTGCAATGAGGGTGTCCAGCGCCGCGAAATGATAAAAATCGGTGGTCATCTCTACGCTACTTTGGGTCAACGCGCACTTCAAAATCCGGACCTTTTTGTCCCTCCTGCATCGAAAACTGGACCTCATGTCCTCACTGCACAGAAAAGTGGACGTTATGTCCGTGGACCTTATATCAGCCCGATCTTCTGTCCGTTGGACCTTTTGGACGTGGACCTTGCGGTTTCGGACCTTATGTCCGGATACCTGTCCAGCCGGATCCCGTCCAGAACGTTCCTCAAATCTCAAAACCCCTTTACACTTAATCGTTCTCACCTCCCACACTACCCCTCCATTGACTTCTATAGAGAGATCAGTGTACCCCCCCCCCCCCTTCCCCACACAAGTTCAAAACTGTATTGGCTGTATATGCAGAAACAATACGTAAAAATTTTAAACGATCTTAGAAATACTAGAATAGTTTTTCTGTTTACATACAATTTTTGAATTTATAAATTTGGATTATGCTATTTTTATCTATTTAAACTACAATTTCAAATAGGCATTTTGTTTATGTTGAATTATGCCACAGATCGTACGGCAACCGCGTTTCTACCCTTAATAATCCATAGATTTCCCATTCGTATTCATTAAAAAATATATTTTTGAAAAACAGTGGGGATTCTTCCTATGATAAGTATAATATTGCATCAATGCGATGGAAACTTAAATTTTGTTTTAATATTTGCAGTTCATCTCCATGTTGTATATCGATGTTCATCTTATATATCGAGTTTTATTATGATACCATCATAAGTTTAAGAACAGTAATTTAATTATATTTTTATTACAAGGAAGCAAAATCCTGTATCCGCGCCTGTGACGCACATATTTGACAAGCGAAAGACTCGATCGGCGCATAACCATTCCGGCTTAGCACATTTAATAAATAAAAAAAATTAAAAAGCGGAAAAACATTTCCAACTTTTACTACATTACTTCATTTAAAATGAGGAAAACTTATTCATTAATAGAGTATAGAGATAAAATGAATTGCGCATTATTAAGCAAAAGACTTTAATTTACGACTCTCAGAACTGTGACATATTCATATTAATATCTTTCTTTTATTTTGACTTTAGTTTTTAATTTAGTGCACAGTTTAAGCACAGGGTCCGAAATTAGTGGTCGTTAGTCCTGTTTTGCAACTTCAATTTTTAGCTTCACGATTACTATTCTGCATCCAATCGTTAGTTTTGACAACTAAGGAGTCGAAAGCAATGACTGTATGCAAAAGTGTAATCGTGAAACTGAAAATTAAAGTAGCAAAATACAACTAACGACAGTTAATTTTGAATCCTGTTTTAAGTTACGTTACAATAATTAGTTGACATACTTTTTAATTTATTTTAAATTCTGGAGTAAAGTTCTGAGAAGGAGCTGCTTTTGTCATTCATAATTTTGCTGAATCTATTTACTCAAAACAGGTTTAAAACGAATCTTTCAAATCAGTATTCGTTTTACCAATAATTCTTTCTATAAGTCCGTTTTAAATTTAGCTCGCTTTATAAGTCCATATGGCTTAAATTATATTTCGAGAAAAAGTAATTTTAGCACAGGAGAATATATTTAATGATGAAATAATCATAAAATATACATTCGTAAAGTTAAGGTCTGCATATTTGATGAAACAATGAATTGAGTTTCCCGAAATTTAGTTAAACTTACGTATCGCAAACATCACATAACAATTACACCTGCTTTTAAAAACTTTTCATTAAAATCCACTTACCTTTCAAAATGGCTGTGTCGCTTCCCTCATCTGTTCTTGAATGATTGGGGCTTTCTTGAACAAAGTGGATCCTCATTCGGACAGGAAGCTGTAGTTAAATTTAATATTTAAAATACACTCCTTATAACTACCGGAATATTGTTAACAGTATACGTTAACATTATTTGTTAACATGAAAACATTCCACTAGTTTCATGGCGAAACACCAACGCAGTATTTCCTAACTCCCGACGTTGCCAAAACATAAAACATAAAAGAAACGAAGGCAGTATTTTTAAATTTTTATTTATTATTTATTTTTTTAGCAACGCTGACAAAAAAATTAATATACAGAAATGATACTATCACAAATGCAGTAGGGGCAATTCCATTCATAAAAATTGACATTTTTGATAAAAAAATCAAAATTCAAATGATTACAGCGAAGCGATATATTTAACAAAACATAAAATATTTTTCTTTGCATGTCATTGTTAACAATTCAGTAACAAAATGCAGAAATGTTTTAAAATTTTTCTGCATGTTTTTACATTTTTGACGGAAGGACATTTCTCTTACAATTTGAAAATATTAATAATAAAAAATAAATAAAAAGTAATGCATTTAAGAAACTTTTTTCAATATTTTTTCATGTTTGAACTGTTAACAATATGGGATGCAAAGAACAAAATTGAATATGTGTTGATAAAAATAGCTTCACGGCAAGCTGTTGCTTTCAGATTTTTGATCAAAAGTGTCCTTTCTTGTGCATGGCCTAGGGGGCCTTGAAGGCTGACTGTTTCCAGTGCCTGCCTGCGCGCAGTGAAGAGGTGATGGGTTTGATTCTCGTCCTGTGCCCTGGGTGTATTTTTTTACGAGATAATTTTAATTTGAAGCGAGTAAATTATTTCAAATTCGAAAATTACACTGTGAAACAAAAAATGAAATTAATGACATTAATTTTAATTCTAAGTTCAATGTCATTTGTTTCTTCTTTCCACATGAAATGGTACCAAAATGTTCTGTAAAAGTTTAGGTGTCGTCCGAGTGTGCACATTCTGTGCTTGAGCCTGTGCTCAGTAAAAATGGAAGACGCTCTCTTGTAGTTCTGAAGTCATTACAACCTGGGCTTTCGAGATGCGCCGAGTGGCATCAGTAACAACAGCAGCAATGAAACAATTCTAAAATGTAGATATATGGTCTTACTTTCTTGTTTTTTTCCTAAAAAATGCCAATTCTAGCTTTGCATGATACTGGTAACACAATATCTAGACTGGTTATGTTTTTTCTACTACGTGAAAATACCCGTGTTAGTACCCATGATTAATGAGAGTTCCGAATTCGGAAAATTATTATCACTGTGAGAAATTTTATACAACTGATTTTCTTCCTTTCTTTTCTTGTATATGTTATATTTATTTATTGCCACTAAAACCCGTATTTGATTTTATCTTTATTAGATTAATTGAGTATTATGTACTGCATTTTTTAAAGAGGATAGTACATTGATGACCTGACGCTGAGGCTCCCCCTCCCCCCGAAGAAATCACTATCCTCTTCAACAGAAGTCTCTATTTGTCCTCCTGTTGTGAGAAAACAATCCATGGATGCTGTCTCTAGGACTTGTGTAAATTCTTTAGTCTCTGAACTTGCAGTAAATCTATTTTTGGTCCACAGGAAGTGTAATTTACTTTGGTGGACTAAAAAAATGTTCCCCTAATCCCAAAAGTGCAATTTGAACAGTAAGTCCTAATCCGAAAAATCCAAGCTTCAACCAACAATAAAGAATTTAAACACAGAAGATGTACTGATAAATTTCTAGAGGGGCGGGGGGAGCTATGGGGCTGCAGCGTCTCCCAGATCTAAACCAGTGTTTTTTATAATTACTATCTGTTTTCATAAAATTTCTCGTTTTCTTTCCAACTTTATAGCTATGACATTGACACGAAATATGTGTCAAGTTTAATGAAAGTGCAATTTTTAACACTGGATAAGACTCGGACCATTCCTCATTAATCCAACTCAATCATCTTATAAAACTTCCTCGACTTATAGGGAAGGGACCACGAACTAACGCTGATAAACGATATTACAACAACCTAGTATTTTTCGAAAAAAAAAAAAAAATAACTAATGCATACCTTAATCAGTTGAATCAGGTCACTTTTTCAGTTACCACAACTTGGTTCCAGTTTGTCCAAATAATTACGGGACGTGACAAAACTGATGGAATACACCTGATGCATTAACGCCATCCTATGCCTAACAAAATTATAAGTTATGAATTATGATAATGAAGCATCCATTCAGCCCAGACATCCCCCAGAAAAACACCACAAAACTCTTCACTTAGCAAACTCGGAACTCTTCCCCTATTGCTCTCGTGTGCTGAAGCTTGCCAAAACTATATTTAACCCCCTTCTCCCTTGAGGATCAAGCGTACGAAATGACTCATTAAATTTAGTGCGCTTAGTTGGTCAATCACTCCATTATTTTATGAACTTTTTACCTGACTGTCATTAAGGTAAGCTATTTATTGAACTTAGGGGCGACGCTATTATGAAAATGATCCCTCTTGCCTACTGGGAATTGAATCGTTTTTAGACGTGTGGTAACGACAGGTACAGTGCAGAACGCTTAAAGCTCTTGAATGTTTTATTCCTTTTTTTAATAATAAACTATTAGGTATTCATCCGAGTAAACCGCTCTATGAAACTTTTATGAAACTCTTGGGGAAAACATAATCTGGATCACTTATCAAGCTCGGATGGCTTTAGATTTATAGTAGAAATATAAACAAGGTGCCTCCATCAAGAATACAATAAAGATCAAGAAGCAATTTGACATCACTTTCGTTCGATATGTTCAAAATTGAAGCTTGGATTTACCACGTAATGAGCATTTTAATTAGGGTTATCGTCAAGATTCTGATTGAGGCAATTAGTGTCTATCATTAGGTAAAGAACGGATGGGTTATTGCAGCCATCCGATAAACTGCAATTCTAGGCAATCCACCATTAAAGGACAAAATAGGTAACTTATGCGAAATGGAGCTTTTGAAATTTTCGATGGTAATTAAAATATAATTAATGACCGTTGACAAATGGCAACATGAGATTATGACTATCTGACTGACTCTTGCATGTTAGCTTCTATTATAGTGCGTAGGATGATGCGCGTTACTGGTAGATTTGATTAAAAATTATTTTAACGGATTTAGTTTCATTGCCTAATCTTATGATCAATTTTACATTCTTCTTTAAACGTATCTCAGAAAATTTTTCGGAAAACAACAAGGAATCTAAGTTTGAATCGAATTTGTATCGTTTCAATCCTATAGATTTCAATTGTTTTCCCATTTTATGTTAGCTTCTTCTTATGTAAATTGTAACTTTTCGCCATAAAATTTACCCCATTAAGAAGTATTTCCCCCTCCCCTAATGTTTTCATAATTGTATTGGGTGATTTATAATTATATTTTTTCTTTTCCGCTTTTGCGATAGATATTATGTGTATAACAACAAATATACATTTTGCTTAATTCAATTTGTATTCAACCATTTTTTTGATAAATGATTGAATTACTGAAATTTCACATTTCTAACAAATGTTTCAGCAGTTTTAAGAGTTCATTTTTATATTGAACAATACACAATAAGTACCTAGTACACACGTATTTAAAATATAAATGTGTCAGGTATCGATACAAATTAATAAAAACAATTAGGTTACAACTTTTATTTTCTACTTGAAACAAAAATATTTAAATTACAGTTGATTAAATATTAATATAAACTAATTAGTGCAATTCCGAGACAGTTCTTATTTTCTTTTTTTAATTGCATAACAGTAAAGAATGTTTAAAATATTTAAAACACGAGCTCATTTGTACAGTTAGATAACAACTGTTTATTTTCAAACTGCATAATGTGAAAAATAATAAATAAGAAATTAAAATTTGAATCACTAAGTTTATGCAGTAGCAAATCTTTTACTTTCAAGCGGAATAGAACGGAAGATATTTAAAATATGAATAAAAAAAAAAGTTAGTGGGTTTTTTTTCCCTCAATACAATAATATAAAAGAACAATGAAGGAAAAATTTTCCAGCGATTTGAATAAATTCAAATAGCAATAGCTGTAATTAATTCATAAACTTGGGAGGAAATCGCACTTATTTTGGCCTCTGATACGTTCTTTCTTTCTTTTTTTTGTTCCTGTCCATTTTTCATTTAAAATAACATTTTGTCTGGATAACAAAATTGATCTTAAACAAGTATCAACTCTAATAAAGTTATATTAAAAACATGGTTCTTCAAAACAAATGATGTTTCTATGTATTAGATGGTGTTCCTATTATAACATCAATAAGAAGTAAACAAGTGAAAAGTTTAGGATCCAGACATAAAGTCTAAAAGGTCCGACATAAGGTCCGGTGGAGATACTAGGATCCGGACATAAGATCAAGTCCAAAATGCCCAACGGACATAAGGTCCATGACCAAAATATCCGAAAGGTTTGGCGGACATAAGATCCACGGACAGACAGAAGGTACGGTTTTTTGGACAGGTAGAACATAAGGTCTAGTTTTCTGGGGAAGGGGGGGCATAAGGTCCGCAGACAAAAGATCCACGGACAGAAGGCCTGGTTTTTTGGACAGATAGGACATAAGGTCCAGTTCTCTGGGAGATAAGAGATCCGGATTTTGACGCGCGTATTTTAAGGGAAATAGCGTAGAGATGAGAGAGGACCCCCTTCCCCCTTTCTATCTTACCGAAACCCAAAGTTCCCCGACCCAAAGATACGATGGACAGAAGATTTAGAAGTTAGCCTGTCTGAAACTTCTTCATCTTTATTCATTATAGGATGTAAAGCCAAAACGGAGCATGGAACAGCAGCGCATTTTCGCTTGGAGCAGGAGTGGAGCCGGAGCAGGAAAATTTGTCGTGCTCCAATGCTCCGATTTTAAAATTAGAATTTCATTAAAAATTTAAAAAGACGTTCTTTCCGCATTAAAATTAGTTTGAGTGAATGATAAATAACAAAAGATGATTTTTTAAGATCAAAATAACTTTTGATTTGCTGTCTTCAAGATAAACTTAGATGAATAAATATGATAAATGTGATTCCCATTGAAACTATTCGGAACACGGAGCGGAGCTGGAATACAGTTGAGCAAGCAGTTAGAAATTCAGAACAAAGCAACGGAAAAGTTGTTTTGTTGCTCCAGTTTCCTGATAAAAATGCTCTCCAAATATAATGGATCCATTGAAATAGTATAGGTACTACGTGTTAATTTTAATTCAGAAACGAGTACAGAAAAAAATTATAACTTTCGATGCAATGTGAAGAAGTCTTCTTACATATTTTTCAAAATATCTCATAAAAATGACGATGCTGAAACTGAAAACGAAAAACAACTCCTTTTCTTTAATGCTAAATAAGTACGGTAGTAGGCAAGTTTCCACGCATTTCAGCTTTGACAAATTGCCTACTTTAATCAGTCATGCGTAATTTCGTAGACGCCGAGGGAGCGATACATCAAATCCCCTCTGCATAAGAACACTTGATTATTCTCCCGCGAAAAAAGAAATACCCTCGGAATGACATTCGGCAACCAAAGTACAACCCCCCAGCATAGCAGGGAGCCTGCCATAAAATTAGAAAGAGAGCTGTAAAACGACTCTACAGCTTTCAATTTCTTCGGAGTGACCCTGCAGCCTGTATTGGCCATATCTTTAGGCTAAGTGCGTGTCGCCTGACGCAATTGGGGGTCGCAATTAGTTAAACGTGGTAACGACGAAGTCGGGTAGACTTTCATTCTCTACTGGGGTGGCCGAAAGGGATGGAGGAGTAGTTTACGCTCTTCGGCGGACAAAGCAAATTTCGGGAAAGTGGGTTTAGGTTGTTTTTACTTCTAGGATATAGTACAAAGGGAGAAAGAAACAGCCCTCAGGATGCAACTTCAGAATGAGTGACGAAAATGTTCTTGATGGATTTGTTCTGAAAGGGAACAATGACTACGTTTCACCCCGATGCTATCTGATAGATAGCCAATAAAACGACTCACTGGAGTGGATTTTTTATTAAGGTTGTGTCTTTGTTAGCTTTCTGTATTAGCTTTCACTGCAATTGTACGTGAAACAACGAGCTGCAACAATTTTAAAAGGTTTAATTATAATATAATAACAATTCAAAAAAAAAAAACAACTAAAAACGCAACTTTTTAATCTCAACTTGTGCGTTCGATTTGTTAGACTGAATAGTTGAGAAAATATAATAGTTAAAGATTTAAAATATAAATTATATGTATAACCTCTTGTTCAGAATAATGTTAAAAAAAAAAACAAAATGAATAAAAAAAAGAGAGCGCTTTTTTTGCAGTATGTACCCTGTCCGTGGATCTTATGTCCGCTGGACTATATGTCCGTCGGACCTTTGTGTCATTTTTGTCATGGACCTTCTGTCCGTCGGACCTTTTGGACGTGACCTTATGTCCGTGGACCTTTTCGTGTTGGTTCTTCTGTCCGGACCCCCACCCTGCACCTGCGTCGAAAAGGGGGCTTCCAACTTGCGCGAAATTAGGTTCCCGTTTCGTGATATCCGTTCCCGCGTCAGCGAAAAAGAACACCTTATTCATAACATTTCCTGCCTCCCCCACTTTTCGGGTAAAATATGCAATCAATGCATTGATTAAGATTGCCATCCCCTTTAAAACCATTTCTTCGTTCTGTTTTCAGTTTGCCCCCTAGTTTGACTATAAATACATTCTACCTCGGTTATAGCGACATCAGATGGTCCATAGGATTCATTTCATAACTTTAAAGCATTTGTAAAGTCATAAACAACATTGATTTTAGAAACTAGTAATTAAATTACCTCCCCCCATATCTTACTACCATAAAAAATATTTGACTCATTTGACATTAAGACTTGCTTTAGGAAACTTGCTTTAAGATAGTTTAAATCTAAAATTAAAATTATCTAGAAACCTTTTTCATATCAGAAGTTTTTTTTACTGAGTACTAATCACTTTCTTTTGATTTTGTAAATTTTCGGTGTTATTTTTGAAGTTTAAGAAAACAAATTCAGCGTCAAATTAAATAGCAATAAGACATGGCCTTTATTGGATATCCTTTTATTCATAAGGCCTTAACTCTTTGCATTGAAAAGGAAGATGAACTTGAAAACGGAAACATATGTCCTCCCTGCGCAGAAAATTGGTCGTTATGTCCGTGGACCTAATGTCCACCAGACCTTCTGTCCGTTATATCTTTTGGACGTGGACCTTATGTCCGTGGACGTTTTGGTTATGGACCTTATATCCGGATAACGATTCATAGAACCCCGAAATACGTATTTACAATTCCTTCTGCTTTTGACATTTTTTTTTTGGTTTTTAATATTTCGTAGAACAATATTTTTACTTTTTACTTTGAAAGTGTTCAAAGCTTGCATAGAAGTCGTTAAATACACTGTCAGGGTTTTTGTCTGTATCTCCTGACTAATCTAAATAACGACATTTATCCACTATTTTAACAAACATCATTAACCAGTTTCACATGCATCCATTTCTAGTAAACCATATAATCAAATATTCTTTGATATAATGTCCCCAAATTTAAACTTCTTAAAGCGGATAATGCGAAGTACAGTGTACAGTTAAATTTCTCAATTAAAGGTACAGTCAACTGATTTAAAACTACGTACATATTGCTGAAAAATAACTTAAAAAATTGTAAAGATATTGCTTTAAGAAGTCCTTAAAAAGAAGGAAAAGGCTACTATTCAAACTATTATGAAAAATATTATTATAATTAATTATGATTAGTTTTTATTTAAATATCATACATTTTCAGGAATATTTTATTTGAAAACATTTGCACCCCGAACAATATATATATATATTTAAAAAAGAAAACAGACTATTTCTAAGAGCAATTAATACTGGTTTTGATAATAGCCACACAAAGCCCTTGTAAAACTTACTTAAAAATGACTCTGCATGTTTTTGAACAAAGACTGCAAATATTTAATTCTAAGCGTGTGAATTGATACTTTTCCTTCCAAAAAAATCTTACGTAGTTTTAATAGTACGTTAAATTTAATGCTTAGTCTGTAAAAAATAATTTTCATTAATTATTTTTTATTTTGTAGTAATTTGTTCGCAAATATATCAAAGAGTAATTTGCGGAAAATCGAAATTAATAAAAAGGGGCTACTTATTCTTTATTTTGAAGTCTCATTTTAAGGAAGGGGGCGGGTTGGCACTTCTCATTTTAGAGAGCGGTACGCACCTGCTGCATATCTACCTACCCGACGGATTTCTGCCGCGGAAACGGGAACTTTCCGCGCCTTCGCGCAAATGACACCAACCCGTCGTAAATTTGAGCAAATTTGAGGAAAATTTGTAACGCCCAAAATGTTTCACAAGTGTTATTTATAATTGATATAAATTCAGTACATAAATTTTATCTAGAGCAGCGTTTCCCAACCGGTGGTTCGCGCGATGCAAAAAGGGGGTTCGCGAAAATAATATTGCAATGGCGGAATTTTTTATCGCTATTGTGAAAGATAAAACGAAACAATAAATTTACATACGTATTAGGAAGGTATGCAAAAATGATTCTTTTTTTTTCTTGCAGAAAAGTAGTGGACTGGCATAGGAAGCATACATACAAAATTTGAAATGCACCTATTTCTGTTTTTGCCTGATCTCCAAAACTTGGATCACGAATTGGTACCGAATGATTCACTGATGCATTTTAAATTTTTAGAACGTTTGTTTCTTTAACCATTTCCCACTTTTTCAAAGCAAGTGCGAAGAACGAGTCGGAAATATGTAAATTTACTGCATAAAATGTAAAATTTTCAGCATTATTTTAGGCTAATTACTCATTATACAGACCCTGTGTAACCAAAAGATTTTTATTCATTAATTTTTAAGTTGGGTTCACATTTATTGCACTTTATTTCATCTTTTCTGCATTATCGAAATTAGAAATTTAAAAATATGTAAATTTTAATTTTTTTAAAAAAATTCAAAGTATTTCCGGATTTCGCATATTTTAACTGAAAAGTGGAACTTATCAGGAAAATGATTAAAATTTTTTTTTAGGAATACATAGGTTTACTACCCTAATAATAATTCCAAAAGAACAAATAATAAAAAAGTAATAAAAAATATTTATAGCTGCATTTTAGTTTTAATTCGATCTTAGATGTTTTACAATAATTATGTTTTCATTTCTTGTCAGGAAGTATTTCTAGTAAATTTTATAGTTTTGTCACCCATTACTGTCGACTACAGAAAGGGGTTCGCAAATTTGTTTCGGGTCTTTGAAGGGGTTCGCAAGAGTAAAAAGGTTGGGAAACACTGATCTAGAGCATGCCAAGTGAAAACGAATGAGTCAATTTGACAGCAAGCCAGGTCAATTTTTAAATGTTATAGCTTATTTTGATATAAAATAAGTTTGTTTATATTTACATACAATATTTTTTTGTTAACTTACTCTTAACGTAAACATTTATTATCTTAAAGGTTACTAGTTATCATAATCAATGAGGTTATTAAATGAAAATGAATTTGAACAACGAAAAAAGTTTGATAACATTTAAAATGTTTCTCAAAATAGTATTTGATAAAGGGTGATAAAGCTCTTCCAGAAAATAAAAATACCATTCAAAATACACACCTATATACCGTAATTATCGGTATATAGCCCGCATCGTTGTATAGTCCACAGGAAGAAAAATTTCTTCCAAAAAAATTAAGTTCGGTGTATAAGCCGCATCGTTGTATAACCCGCATCCAGAAAAAAACATGGGATGCACCCCTAGAAAATAATACATTCGCCTGTAGCTCCCGAGTCTCAATCTGCTTTGTACCATTGTTTCGAAAGCTACGATTTATTTCTCTGCATTTTGCTTTGCAGGAAAAGACACTTCGCTGTTTTTAAACGGTACTTTTCTTTTTAATAATACTTTTTTTAAAAATTTCATGTACTTCCCGCATCGTTATATTGTCCGCAGGTAGTAAAAAAAGTTTTTTCGTAGATGACCCGCGGACTATACACGGATAATTACGGTAATAAAAATAATTATAATAATGATGCATAACTATTTTTGTTCCTTGAAATTGTCATTTTTATTTTTTACTTTGGTTTTATCTCTAATAGTTCACGCAGTGTCTACTTCTTAAAAATTTTATCCTTGTTAAGGATTTTTAAGCAAAATAAGTTTACAAGAAATTTTAAGCCACGTAGGTATGTCGCAACGTAAATGCCTTTACATTTATAAGGATAGATGAAATAACTAGTAATTATCGATTTCCTTTGAAGCAGTATGCAAAAATAATATTTCCTTTTATCCGCTTCAATTAAAATAAGCAAATAATCAAACGAAAACTTTCCCAGATCATTTACGACACCTGTATAGCGAAAGGGGTAAACAAACATACATTATCAAATAAACACATCGACGCCTAGACTAGTAGACTCAAAGATGCCGCCCCCAATTCCAGATATCTTCATTTCTAACACTAAGAATTAGCGAACAGATAAGTAGCGTCGAAAACAGGAAACCGCCCGAAAGCCCACACAGCCTTTGATGTAGCTTATTTGTAATCAAAATGCAAACTCAAAAGAGTGAATAGGAAAATATCAATTATAAAATTCAATTTTGAATATCTTTGAAAGAATATTTATTAGCCTGCAACAAATGAAACACAGTAGTTTAAAAATAATTCTATCTCTATACTTAATAAGGTTTTTTTATTTTTAATGCTTATAGTATATCGCACCTGCTTTCACTTGATCTTATGGAGCAAGGGAAGAAGGACATACACAGTTTCATGTACACATGTATGGCCTCCAGCAGTTTATTTATTTATTAATTTAATATTTTTATTATTATTTTCGTTTTGAACAAATTTCTCAATTTTTCATGAATTGAATAGGTGTCTCCCGAAAACAAGGACCTTTTGGACGTGGTTCTTGTGTCTGTGGACCTTTTGATGGTTTTGGACCTTCTGTTCGGATCTCGCTTAAAATATGTCACAACAAAAACAATTTATTTAGACATTTTCTAAGCTTTTTCCTTTTGATTGAACAAGTTAATAAATCTTAGCGATAACAAGTTTGTAGCGAAGCTATACTGCTCCGTGAATTACCTTTCCTTTTATTATGAAAAATATTTTGTTTGTGGATACCTTTTGTTTCCAGTTAGTATTTAAAAATGTAGTTTAATGTTTAAATAGTCGTCAGTGACCATTTTCTAAAGCATTCCAACTTCCCTGTTTTAATAATAATTTAAACGGTTGAATTTGTTTGCACACATTTTTGCAGCACATTTAAGTGGGATCCGGACCGAAGGTCGAAAATCAAAAGGTCCACGGACAGAGGGTCCGGCGGGCAGAAGGTCCATGACCAAAAGGTTCGTTTACGTTCAATAAGCAGGTACCGCTGTACCAACATTTAATTTCGAAAATAAACCTCACAGAAATGGGTGAAGATTAAAAGCGATTACGAGGATTGAAAGCTATTTTGCCAAGGATTAAATTAAAAAGATTTTTAAAAAATTAAAAAAAAAAAAAAACAGTAAAAGTCTTAATGGCAAAAATACTCAAAGTAGGGGAACTTTTGAAAACACACATAGTTTGGAAGGGGCATGACTCATTTTGTTTAAAACACGTCATCGCGTAATTTATGCCTGCAACACCATAAGACCATTTAATGACATGAGTACTTCAGCAAAACAGCCTCCATGAACTCAATTACGTAGAATAAATACATGAAAAATATTCTCTGCCTCCGGTTTAATTTTATTTTTTATATTAGCTAAGCTAGATACCACCTAAAAATGTATTTTAAAATACGACAGGATTCAAGACAGATAAAAAACTATTCAAAATTAATGCCTTCCGTCTTTTACAAGATTTTCTGCATGGACACAGCGGAAATCATGAAAATTTCTCCATACAAAGTGCTTATCCCAAAGCGATCCAGTGCATCGAGTTGGGATCAATAGGTTTTACAGTCCTGTGAATCCTTTGTTCCCTGGATTTTTTGCTCTTTAAGCAATAGATTTTTCAAGCTGCGCCTTCATATCTGCATGAAAAATTTATTCTCTTGTATTTGGGAATTCGACGAAAAAAAATTTCACTTTTGAGAGATTGTCAAGAATTGATTTTGGTTCTCAGTCAGCTCCTGCTCGATAACACTCTAGTTTCTGTTAGAGTAGATTTATTCAAATGAAAATAGACAGTTATTTTAATGTTATTTAACCAATAAAACTTTTTATGAAATATATTTTGTATAATCATATTGATTTCTTCACGAATAATTTTTCAATAGAAATTCGCATGTATTTTAGTTTATTTACTATCTGAGCTCAGTACGGTATATTATACATCGTCAATCTATATAATGCACATCGGACTTTTTCTGTTTTTGTTTTTTTTTCATTAATAAATGAACTTTCACTAATATTCTAATCGCAGGGAAAGCCATTTTTTTTTCACTTGATACTTCATCTGATTTAACTGTCTAACCCCTTTAAGAAGATAATTAAAATTGTTGCGGATCCTTAATTTTAAGAGGCATGCAAAGCATCTTATCTACACTCTAAAATGGTTCCAAATTGGGGACAAAGTCCCAAATCAAAATGTATAAAAACTGGAGTTATAGACATCTGTATTCAGCAGCTCCTCTTTATTTTTCAAGAATGCCAAATAAATTAGCTCGTTTTTGCCATTTTTTGGTTTTGAGCGTTTGAGCTCGGGTGTGACAACATTTGCCCCAAAAGTTTTATCCTTTAAAAGAAAGACAGGTTTAAACAGGTTGAGAGTTTGTCCATTCTGGCTTCTTGAAGTCGGTAATTCCTCAAAAATTTATACCGTACTAAATCTCCAGAAATCCTTGGTTCGAGGAGAATTTCTACTTCTTTAGCATATAGTTCTCAAAAAATAAGCAAAAACAATAATTCAGCTGTTGGGATTTTTCAAGCAATGATTTAGAAAGAGGATACTGCACGACTCGCAAAATTGCTGAAAATATTTTGGGAATCAGTATTGCAAACACGTGATCTGCTAATGTATGCGCATTATCTTCGCCTTTCATTTTTTTTTTTTTTTTGCCAAACCAGAAAGCACTCAAAAATAGGTGGATGGATTTTTCCTTCTATTTACCACAGCATGTGCTAAGTTATGGTTAGAAGAAAGCATTAAATACTCAATAATTCTCTTTCAGTGTTTTAAACTGCCATACTACTTTAGTCTTGAAAAGTTATTCTTTTGCAAGTAAATCAAGAGCTTTATGAACGTGTTTAAAACTAAGCGGCATTGAACCGGATTCCTATTGCCTGAAAATGTAGTTTGACATAACTTTTGTAGACAGAAATTGCAAAACGCTATGTGAAAGAATTATTGAGGCATCCAAGAGAAGAAGTAATTATGCATATTGCACACCTCATAATCAGTGCGCTTGAGAATTTTTCCAATCTTTTTTCAAAGAGGTGCTTCATAAATTTACCCGTCTACAATAATCCTAATTGCACCTTTTGAACTTTGTAGTCTGAATTCTCACTGCGTGTTAGGCTTATTGAGGTAAGAATTGCTCATATGTTTACGGCTTCTTTATCAGCCATACAATGAGCCTTTATTTGTAAATTCTTGAAGGCGTTTTTATTACACTTAAAAGTTAGGGGACAAAAGTGGCATGTTTTGCCGTTTTTACCATATATTATCACTAATGTTGTTTGAGGCATAGGATATGCACACTTGAACTCTTCGGTATATTCGTTAAATTTAATATTTTAAGGATATATCAGAAAAGTGGGAGTTTCGTGAAAACATTTCCATGGAAATTTTCTCAGTTTCTCAGTAAAGGTCATTTTGGAGACGTATGTGAAAACTGTTTTTTCGTAAGTTTTGAAGAATAGTTCAAGGTTCATTTAGAGTTTAACCACTTCAAGGTTAACGACACAAATTGACTTTGAGCTCTGCAAGAAGAAAAACTTTAAAAAGAATTTTTGAAATATTTTTCACTATTTTATTCCTTTGTTTGGTGGCATTGTCAGTGTTTATGAGCCATATTTTAGAGCTTTTGTTAAGTTTTAGATTGTTAGGCCATGTTCAAAACATTTTTTTCCTCAATTAGGTAATCTTATTAGCGTCTCTTAACAATACTAAACCTTTCACTCTGGAAAATCATATTAGACTAGCCAGTTCTAAATGACTATTTTACTTTACAAAAAAAACTAAAAACTGATTCATTTCGATGTTTTTACGTCTAGAAAAGCTCCACTATTGCATTGAAAAAGGGATTACAAGCAATCTCGAATCATATGTCTGCCTTTTAATGCCCATTTGTGCTTAAATAGGGGTACAATTTTTTTAAAAAAAAGTTTTTATGTTGTTTTACTTTAGTCATTTATCACTTTCAATTACTTAATTTTTCATTTGATACATTAATTATTGGGATTACACTCGTACAAACTCCAAAACTTCAACTATGATTCTATTCTTGATAGCACTTTTATAGTTTAAGTTTAACTTTATAGTGGCCAATGTATTCAATTCATTTCTTGGATGCTTGATCAGAAAAAAACTCCTTTCTCAAGTCGTTCAAGACTTTTAGAAATATGGAATTTTCAAATAAGATTGAATATTTGAGCACGAAATCTCTAACATTTTTAATGAAAAAGCATCCGATTTTAACACGTGCAGAGTACATTTCCGATATTTTTAAAAATTCTCCTTCCCACATTTTTTAAATTGCTTGTTTATAGCTTAATTACATTAACCATTTAATATTTGTATACCTTAAGGAAAATAAAAATAGCATAATAATAATAGTAACTATAGTGCTTAAATGTCAAGAGCAGACTGTTGATTATGCTGCATTTGGTTTTTTTGAAGTAGTAAAAGAGTTTGGCATTTTCTTGTAAGAAAACTCACCGACAGCTGAAAATATACTGCAGAACACCTAAATTGTCGGAAATAACGAAGCATAAATTTTGGAAATTTTTTCAAGAATTAAAAAAGACAAAAGAGGCAGGATAAGTAGACTGCTCCTTAACAAAATGGCTTTGACTAAATGGGATAACTGAAAGAGGATGCAACTTCCGGTAACCAAAAAAGGCTTCCTATATCCGACTTTTTATCGCCAATTTCAATAAAATTTCTTGTTTCATCCATAAATCACATGGTATATCCTATTCCCACTTAGTAGATGTCAGAAATCTTTTTTTAAATTCATATCGTTGGAAAAGAGATTATCTTTTATGATATCAAGTCAAATATATATTTATTATTCTTTGGGTAGCACGTTCCAGCATAAATGCAAAGTTTGAGGCTTGCGCGTCTCGTTAGTTTACTTTCCGGAGGAAATGAATAACCGAGTAGAAATTAGAAAATAAGTATTAAAAAAAATAATCATAATAATAAATAATAAAGGCATGAAAGTATTAATTGCCCTTAAAATAATATAAAATCTAAAACTAAACAAATTAATTTAATAAACGTTTTTAAAAAATGTAATAAAATTCCTGAGATGGTGGAAATTTGTTTCAGTATGTCTGTAGGTTTATCTGCTTGTGCCCCGAAATATTTAAAATAAATTCTGGGGGTAAGTCCTTTATTGAAATACATTTTGTTGAAGCAATTGATCCAATATTTTGCAAGAACGACTCTCATCTAAAGATATATTTTTAAAAATAGGAATGCTTTCAATACCTTCAAAATCTTACTCATTGAGTATAAATTCAGCAATTTTGCTCAGTTATCTCTTGTAGGTAACTTAATCTTATCTGCAATAAAGATTTTGCTAGTTTGTGTTCAAATGAAAATTTTATTTCTAGACGTCGTTGAATGCTCGGAATTAGCGGATATCCAATTACTGATCGATATCTAGCCGTAAAAACCCGGATGACCCCTAGAAAGAAGGGGGCAACATAAATGCTATCTCTCCATTTTCGCTTCCGGGTGACACTTTTTATGACCCTTAAATCCACTTAGGGTGTGGCTCTGAGGGGGACACAGTTGTAAACTGCAGAAAACTAAAACTACGTAGGGTGATAAAATAGAGAAAGGGCCACCCCCGGTGTTTGGGGTACTTTGGGAGTCTTTCCCCTTTCACTTTTGCTTGGTGCCAGCAGTATGACCCGCAGCAAGGAGGACATCTGTTTTCAGTTAGCGCTTGGAAAGCTGTTGACGTCTTGTTCTTATCCACTGTTATGTCAAAATCGTGCACTTGGCTCCTTGTTTCACTGGAATTCGGCATGAATCAAGACATCAGATGTATTGCCTCTCACAAGGGCATGGTTTTAGGGGTTCAACTTCTCCCAGTAAAATGAAGAAGTTAATAAATTTTAAACAACAATGTTCGCATTTAAATAAAATTACGCTTGAAGCTTTCAGTGAAAGAATAAGCGAATAATCTGGCAGTACTATGCATCCAGAGACTATTTATTATTTCACAGGTCGAATACCTAACGTACCTGAAACGGTACAAATAACTACTTGTATAAAATACCTGGAATTTTTAAGAGAAAAGGTGGGGTATTTTGAAAATGAGGCTTCTAATGCTGTTTCTAAAAAACGTATTGTCATTATTACTTTTTAATAAATATACGAGGTGCACTTCTTAAATACGAATATTTCTTAAGTCAAAACATGCACATTATGTGTTTAATTAAATTGTCCATGAATTATAAGTCGTGCCCGTTTTAAAAATATGTAGCAGATGTAATAATTATGTGAACGAAAAACAAGTTGACTACATTGGATTAAATTTAGCCTATAGCTAGAAGCTAGATATGACTGTTTTCCAAGTATTCCTCAGCATTTGAAACGTTTAGGATGTATGAATATATTACTTCACACTAAAAGCAGGTAATATGCATTTATCTGTACCCATACTGAGCGTCATTTGAAATTAAAGACTATATTAAATTCGATTTTGAATACTGTGTGTTTTATCTTACCGCTAGCCTCGCTTCAACCATCACCAAGCACATTAAATACATCTTTATGTACTAAAGTACACGCATCATTATGGGCACCATATTTCAATTTATTACAAGCCCTAAGAATAAAAGCCTTCAAACAATTTGATGAAATTTCCAATGCGAACTCAGCATGAAGCATCGTACCTCGTTAACACAGCGCGCAAGTAATTAGAGAACGCATAAGCAATAAATGATCATTTGGAGCAGAACACAAACGAAATCGATATTTTCTCTACAGGTATTAATTACTCGACTTTCGCAAATGAATTTATCTCAGCATTTCGGGGCCTGTCTCATGACACATGTCAAACAGCAAAAGGCTCTCGTTTCGAAAAATTCCCATCTTGTATTCAGCAGACGAGCCAAGCGCGTCGCGTGTGTTAAAAATGGTCCCACAAAAGGGATGTCGTGGGTTGGACAGCAGTTAGAAGGATTTTTGCTTCCAAAATGAATTTACGTGAAGGTAATCTACTTGTTCATTTGTAGGAAGAATGCTGTCAGATATGTTTCGCTTCATGAGCTGAAATATAAAAGGTCTAAGTATCGTGTCTATTACGCTCTTGTAAGTTGCATTTATCGCAAATTGCATTTTAGTTTTCGGATCACATGTAGTATATTGGTGCTTAATGCATGTTATGTTACATTGTGTGGTGTCCACAATGAGACTCGTCGAGAGTAATAGAGCTGTAAAATTATAAATTGTATGTATTTCCATGCATAAAAATTCAGCATTACGTGAGGTTTGTCATGATGATTTATAATAATTATAGTATAAAAATGTTAATTGCATAATCAGTCACGATAGTCAGGGGTTCCCGCCCTCGCAGCAATGGTACACCCCCTAAAAAATACAGAACGCCCCAAACAGTATGACCTCCCAAATCATCCAAACAGTCGGTCAATCACTCCTAACCACCCCCCCAAAAAAGCCCCTGAAATCAACCCCCCTAAAAATTTCAATGACCCACCCCCCTGGTGGGCACTGCTGCAATACACTTATATGAGGAGCTATATTTTTTCTAAACCTCTCTCTTTCTCTCTCTCTCTCTCTCTCATATATATATATATATATACAGGCTATTTAGTTGGGAGAAAGCAACAAATCTCTGGCCTATACGACGTGGAACTGTTGTCGTGGTATCAAACATCCCTCTTTAACCCCTTGCCATACTTTAACGAGTCTGACTCGTGATGAAGATTTTAACACAAATATGAATATCACGATTCATACTCGTGAAGGGGTAATCGGACGACTACCGATTACGCCCGAGTTTGCTCGAGCTAAATGGGACGGCAAGGGGTTAATATGCGCAGTCAAGCTTCTGAGGTGAATTGAAGAATCACCTTGAGTTAAAAACAAGACAACACACTTCTTAAAGATTAGCAATTATCAAAATTTAGTACCGAAGTGACACAATTTTCAATGTATTATCAAAGCGGCTCTTAAAGCGTCCACGGACTTTCATTGCACAGTGTTCAACAATGTGTCTCGCTTCAGATTTTAATCAGATGGCCATCAGGTCACCAATTCAAACCATCCCTAAAAGCCATCCTTCCACAAAATTCGTTACTTTCGTTGTAATCATCTGGAGTTTTACAACGACAATGCGGCGAACAGAACGATGATTCTGCGTACAACATTAGTAGTTCATGATTTGTTTTTGTGATGAATTCGTTTTTTATGCTTCTTCTCCTCACGAAAGTACAAAGTGGTAAAATTATGGAAGCAGGAACAAATTAATCGTTCAATTGAGGCGGTGAGAAGCAGAGGGATGTAAATGATCAAAATACGATTCTGAGTAAAACACGTTCAAAGTTTGGAGTTTCTGAGACCTTTTATGTTATTTTTTTTTTCTAAATCATATTGGGGCGGAGCAACTGTTAAAGCATCTCTTGACGCAATATATAATAGTGCTTTCCCTAAAATGTGTACTAGATATCTCAAAATTGTCAATTTTGTCACTTACCCCCCTTTGCTTCTAGGTGACTCAATTTAAAAGTTTCTTTTCTATTCTCTGTTTCCCTCTCTCCTGTTTTTTTTAAATTGTATTTTATTTTATTATTATTTCCTTTTTTTTTCCTTCTTTGATGAACATTCTCGATATCTGGCGGCAAAATTCAGCTCGTTTTTTGCTTTAATGATTGCATTTCAAACGATCTTTTCATCTGGTATTTTAATTTATTTTCAGGACCTCACATTTGCATCATAATTTTTATGTTTTATTCTCCTTTAGCATTAGATCTTATCAGTTTCAAATCCACCTGCCAATTTGTCCATGATTTTTGATTTATGAAATTACCGCTATTTTCTTCTTTCATTTCGATCTATATTGAGACAGAAGGAATTCCTTTAATAATTCTTAATCTGTCAGAAACATTCAATAATTTTGATTGGTTTTCAAAGATACCTTCACGTCACAAATCAAAAAATCAATAAATTTCTTAATGTTTCTTCATTACTTTACGACATTCCTTTCTCCATTTTCTAGATTTCTCAGAGATTCCTTAGAAATATTTCATTATTTATTATGAATTATATTTTATGAGGCATGAAAGTTATATCCACGTTTGATTCAGAAGAAAGAGGATTTTATACACATCTTCATTTTAAAAATAAAAACCTAAGAGTTTTGAACTGAGTTAGAAGAAAAATTGCATATATTCTCGAAAAAATTATTATGGAAGAAATGTTTTTAGTAATTAAATAACTAAATAATTATTGTTTTACACTGTAAACATCAAACTCCATGAGATCAGCATGTTTTAGTTTGCATAAAATTGATTTAATCTGTTTTTGCAATAATTTCTAGCACAAAACTTTCACTTTTTAAAAAGTTTTTCACAGTTTCCAAGTTTAGGTACTTGAACTTAATGCTGCTGGGCATCAAAAAGAAAAAAAAAGTGTAATGATGATAATGATAATTGTAGTAAGAGAAAAATATAAAGAAAGAATGAAAAAAAAATACAAACAACTCCCCCCCCCCCCCAAACACTACCTTAATCTCCATACCTCCATAGCAGATTTTCGTGACTTATGTTATTAAATTTAAGCGTGGTAAAAATGAGTATTTTCCTTAAATATTTTATTAAACTTTATTATTTTCATTTATTTATTTATTTATCTTTATTTATTTATTTTAACATATATTTACTAGGAATAGGATTAATGGAATCTAAATTGTTTTCATTTTTAGAACATAATTGAGTCGTTGACATGGAAAAGGTAGTAAGTCAGAATTCCAGAAATTTTTTTTAATACATAAAACCTGTCTGAAGTCATTTTTCCATAATGACTAATTAAGCAATAATAATGCACTTTTTATCAATAAGCACATTATGGAAAAATGACTTTGGGACAGGTTTTATGTCTTCTAAAAAGATTTAGGATTTCTGACTTACTACGTTTCCCATGTCAACGCCTAAATTATTCTACAATAAAAGTACTTTTCGGTAGAATTTTTTATGGTTAACTTTCGATTTTCGTACATGGTCCCCAACACGAAGCGCAATTGTATTACATTATTAACATCAAATATGTTTTACACAGGACTTAATTTCTTTTATGCATCACAGTAGATGCACAGAAATAGTAACAAAAAACAGAACAGTCCTGATAAATTCGGAGTGAGGCCTCTTTTTCTGCTTAGAAAAAAAAAGAAAGAAAGAAAAAACTGAAAGAAATAATAAATAAAGATTCATAAAAAGAAAACGATAACATTTTTTCCGAAAATATCCTTGAAACTTGTGAACGCTAATCCCTGTGAAGTGAGGGTATTTTTTTAAAGAAAAAAATCTCGGCGGCTATCGTTGAAAAAGGAAACCAAACCAAAGAATCCCATTATTTACCTTTATTTATGGCCGTTAACGAACCCAGTCACACCCATTCGGGAGTATAAATCTCCCGGTTTCAGACTTTTCGTGCTGTTTCGGCTACGCATCGGTTCCATTCGGGGAAGTTATGCATTTCCTTAACGAGACAGAACCGAGATGCTAGATGACACGTTGGAAAATTTTTAATAACGAATTGAGCAAATGTAGCAGGTCGGATGTAACATCTGAAACAGATGTTCAGTCCCATCTCTTTGATACGAAAATTTTAGGAATTTTTGAAAGAGAGAACCATGATGTGTGTGAAAATTACGCACTGTAAAAATAGGAATCGAATGCTGCACCAGAGAAGAAATTACACCAGAGAAGAAGAAGAAGAAGAAAAAAGTAAGTTGAAGCTTTTATTCATGATTTCAAGAAATGCACTAAAACGTTTAAATTTTTTAACTATGCAAATATATTTCATTGATTGTCTGTTTCATTGATAATGATCGGTGAAAAGCTTGTCTCCTACTTATACCACGACAGAGAAAAAATAATAAAAGCCTAGGTAGTAGAACCTAAGGTAGTAATTTGCTGTCTAGAAGGTATAGTGTTCAATTTCACTACATTTTGGTGTTCGCACTCTCCGAAACGCATGCTAAAATCTCACGAAACTTTCGTCGTATTTGACGAAATGGCTTCGTGAAAAATGCACCGAGTAAACATTTCGTCAAACTGACAAAATTTGTATAGTAACTTTAATAAGTCGCGTGATCGCGCGAGGAAAGAATCGTTGTAAATGACGAAATTTCCTTGGCGATTGAAGAATTCCCGAAAGTGAGAGTTCTATTTCTGAGAGTGTGCTTGCGTATATTGTACTAAACTATTGGAAACGGTCAAGCTTGATTTCCTTGAAAAGTTCATCCCAAACTTATACCACGACAGAGCAAGTATAATAAAAGCTTTTTAAAATGTTGTCAATTTTGCTGGCTACAAATACAGTGCTTAATATCCCTACATTTTGGTGTTTAATTGTGTCCGTTGTACCAAAATATAGTAAAAGTCTCAGCTTGATTTCCCTGAGCTTGTCCCAAACTTACACCGCGACAGAGAAAGAATAAAAAAAGTTTTTAAAATGTAGCTAATTTTCTAGCTAAATTATGGTGTTTAATTTCACTACATTTTGGCGTTTACTTGCGTATGTTGTACAAAACTATTGAAAACGGCTCAGCTTTATTTCTTTGAAAAGCTTATCCCAAACATACCACGACAGGGCAAGTACAATGGAAGCTTTTGAAAATGGTTCCAATTTTGCTGGCTAGAAATACGGCGCTTAATTTCCCTAAAGTTTGATTTTTAATTGCGCACGTTGTGCCAAAATATATAGTAAAAGTCAGTTTGATTTCTCTGAAAAGTTTGTCTCAAACTTACGCTGCGACAAAGTAGAATAGAAGCTTTTAAAAATGTCGCTACTTTGATAGCTACAAAGTATGGTGCTTAATTTCACTACATTTTGGTGTTTACTTGCGTATAAAATATAGCAAAATTAAGCACCAAAGAGTCATAAAAAGAGCTTTGAGACCGTTCTTCAAAAAGAGGATGCCATTCTAACACGAATTTCAATTCAATTTATCCTGTTTAGTATTTTATACTATAATAATTGTAATAAATCTTTGCTGGGCTCTTTTGAACTGCAACTTAAAGTATTCCAAAAACATTTTCTTCAAATAGGACAACGCCGGAAGTCATTATCACATTCTAGAAAGGATTATCTTAGAGATATTCTGGACAGGTTGTGTGTATGTGGGATCATTTTTAACGCATAAATCAAGAACTCCAACTTGAGGCCTCCTTTAATCAACAATACCACCAGCACACCCTTATTAGTGAAAAAAAAAAAAAAAACCTTTCCAAAGAAGTTCGGATCTGAAACAAAAATGTGAAACCACTTCTGTCGAGTTCCCTGTTTTTCCGTCCGTGCTTCTTCAGTAGGGACAAATAAAGTTTGCGCATTACTTACTTAGACTAGTAAGAAATGATTTATTCATATTTTTGTGTTTGTTGTAAAAGGGTGTTGTCCAAAATGAGCTGGACAGAGTTGTCAGCTCAAGCCTGTTGGGGGGGGGGGGGGGGGTGGCTACTGTTGGGAACTAAGTCCAATTCTCTTCCAAAGCACAGTTATTAATGTCTCCCGACAATGATTTAATGCTCTTTACTCAACAAAATGAATAGAAAAAAATGTATGTAGACGGTTATGTCACGTATTTTATGTTTTAAAACTGACTCCGCCTCAGTAGCCGACATTTTTCCTTCTCGTTTTTTACAAAATTATGATTTGGACGTAGTATCTATCCTTTACGTACCAAACAAGACTGATAAAAAAATGTAAAAGACAGAAAATTATATTTTGCACGAAGGCACCATGTAAATGGGGTCGTACAATTAAACGTAACAAAAAAAGGATGCAGAGAGGTTAAGAACTTTTAATATATAGAAGCTTGTCGGGATTCTTGTTATTAAAAACGTGGGAAAAATATTGAATCGAAAAATTGCCTAAGAAGTTATTTGGGGGGGGGGGGGGAGGAGACAGACCGACGCTTTTCCCCCCTACGCTACACACTTTTTCCCCCAACTCAAAACCCAACTTTCAATTATTTTATTTTTCAATATTTATTTAATCATTTTGTTTATTGATTTTTTTATTTTTAACGATATTTTTACTATGCATTAAATTTTCGTTTGCGCTTTTTTCAATTTTACGAGAAATTATTTTAATAAAAACGTGTGAGTTCTATACGTTGCATTCATTCTAATACGTAGCAAACTAGTTAAAGTCATTGCCGTATGTGTTCCCATGTTATCATTGCTACAGCTTAAAATTGAGACAGCAAATGATATCTTTGAGTGTCTAAAACAATAATACCGTAATTCTCGGTAAATAGCCCGCATCGTCGTATAGTCCGCAGGAAGAAAAATTCATCCTAAAAAAATCAAATTCGGTGTATAACCCGCGCCCAGAACAGAAACAATTACACGAACAAATCACTCTGTAAAGTACACTGTTTATAAGGAAACAATTTTAAATTACAGAACACTTAACATATAAAATTATATTGTAAAAAGTTTACATTTTACCATATTTTGCTTATACATGGTTATTTTGTTCATACGTATTGTTCATACAGGGACCTCTGCTCTGGTCCTACCCTCCTACTGTGATTTAATTGGTGTGGAAGCAAAGGCTTGAGTGGGGAAGTTAAGGAGGGGATAGGTGAAATTGGATCATCGTTTCGAAACCTATCATTTATTTCTTTCGATTTAACAATCAATTAAATTTTCTTTTTAGTAATAATTATTATTTTTTAAATTCTGTGTATTGCTCGCATCGTTATATTTCCCGCAGATAGTAAAAAAATGAGTTTTTTCGTAGATAGCCCGCGGGCTATACACAAATAATTACGGTAATAAAGTTTTGACCCAGAATAATTTTGTTTCAATAATTAAGCGCCTTTCAAATCAAACCGGAAACTTCTCAAAATCTCTATTTATCCTTTCAATCAAATTCCAACTGCTAAAACTTAAGTATCACGTCGGAAACGTAAAAATATATCATTGCTCTCTGCCGAAAAATTCGTGCGAAGTATGATCACATTTCAAAAATACGCACACAAACTCCTTGCAAAAAAACTAATTTAGGTATATTACATACTGATTATTTTGCACAAGCTAATACGGAAAAAAAAAAAAAAAAAAAAAACCCGAATGAGCTACCTATAACTAAGTTACTATCATGAATTATTTTTGTCCTCAGAACTGTGTATCTTCAATTGTAAGCCAATTGTATTGAATAAAATTGATTTTTAATCTCAAGAATATTGATCGCTTACAAATAAATTACATAAATTGGAAAACTACATCGATAGAAACAAAATCAATACACTATGCTACGCTAATAATTTTGGAGCAACGAAATTAAAATCACTGTTAAAAATCACGTGTTTGGAAATACAAAAGAATAAAACTATCCGAAACAAATGTAAAGTGGCGCGTCAAGCCATCGTTTGCGCGGAGGAAATCATAAGTTTGTTAACAACTTTCGATCTGTTAAGTATGACAGATAATAGATTAGCGCCATAATTATTTTTCTCGCTGTTTCAAGTCGCTTCATATGCCCACTGTTCTAGCGAAATCAATTTTCGCGGAAGAATTAGTTCCGAACACTTTACAAGAATATTTGCTTTTAAACGCTTTTAAATATTTTCTCTTAGAATGCGTTGTTTCTATGTATTTTTAATACATTCAAACACAAATTTAAGCATTAAGAAAGTATTATTGTACGACAACATAATTAAGCTCAGTTTAGAGTTTAGTTTTTAATGAATAGTCTGGAAACTGTAGTATACATATAAAAATATCAATCTAATTGATAAATTTGATGTCGGACAGCAGACGTACTACGATCAAACGACTCTTATTACAGATTGTTAAAGAAATAATTATTATTGCAACTTATATTGATCAGGGATGTTTACAGGTCTTAATATTTTCTACAGGTCGCAAAAATTAAGAGTTCCATGTCCCCACCCCGCACTTTCTGTCACATTTCATGCACCCTGGAATCAATTCTTTTTTCTTACTGTCAGATGCGTCAGGCACAGCAAAAAGATCGTCCATGCTTAAAAGTCGTTCAATTCATGCAGGTGTTTAGCTTTCACATTAAGATTCCCACCATTGTACTACAAAATCTTGTGTCTTCCTTCAATTTTCTGAAGTGAGTAACTAAAATAAAATTTAATCATTCTAATTTCTTGTAAAATCAAAATTTACAAGAAATTAGGATTTCGGAAATTTTTCAATTAAAGGCGTTCATTTAACTTATCAATAAATCCTCCTAACTGTCACTTTAATGTTTAATAGTTATTAATTAAAATCCCTATTTTACCACAAAGTAAAAAATTGTTTCTCATTCCAAAGAATCTAAAACGTTTCTGAGAGGGATTTGGGGATTTCGAATTAACAGAAGATTGACATATCTCAACCAGAAGTTGTGAAACCAGATTTATTATTATTGTTTTATTTATGTAACTAGGCAACTTTATCAACACTTATTCAACGATCATTCAACATATGCACTTATCAGCTGAATTTTCTGGTAAACAAGATTAAATACGCAAATAAATATTATTACATAAGTCAAAGAACTAACGCTGGGAAAATCAGCTTTATTATGTCTATTTTTTTTTTCCTTCAAAGAAAGTAGGCGTTTTTATCTTAACCCATTAATGACTGACGGGAAAACGCAACGTTTTCACAACGATAGTAAAAACTTTTTTTTTGAATTTTTTCTTATGTATATTTTTAGGTAACTTTTTTTTTGGATGTGTTACACAACGTTTCAATGAGTATAGGGTGAAAATTCCACCCGAAAAAAAGTTACCTAAAAATATATATAAGAAAAAAGTTTTCACTAGCGTTGCGAAAACGCAACGTCAGTCATTAATGGGTTAACTTCCCTTTTTTATTTAATGATTAACATTTTACAACAGTTTAAACCAGATTAAGGGCCCAATAAAGACCTATAATTACAATAAATTACCATATGTAATACACACAGCTTTATTATTATTAATTATTACTGTAGAACATCCCAATAAGGTTTTCACTTACATTTTATCAAGAGCGCCAATTTACATTTGTTTCGGATTGTGTTATTCTTTTGTATTTCTAAACACGTAGTCTTTAACAGTGATTTTAATTCCGTCGCTCCAATAATGGCAGTTTGTCCCTTAAATGGAAGCGTCCCTTTTTCGGATTTAATTATTATATTACACTTGTCTTTTTTACTTAAATGTAAAACTTATTATTTAATGATTAACAAAGAAGCTCATCAACTGGTAATTCTGGATAGGAACGAGAATAAAAGATGCAGAAAAATTCACTAACTACATAAAAAAAATCTAGTGCTAGTAAAATCATCTTTATAATTATATTTTGGTTGTTAAACTTAGCCTTTTATCTTAACGTAACTGCTATTACTTGATGATGTCACTGCCAACCTTTCAACAACAATTCCTAGTTTTATGCTTCAAGATCGTAGTAACACATTTATCGCAATTTATGCCGATTGTCCTCAAGCGGCTATTTCATTTTATTTTGTTATTAACAAAATATTAAAAATATTTTGTTAATATTTTTGTTGAACAGATTAAAATGAGGAAGAAAATGTTGAGTAAAAAACTTTAATTTGCCATTAAATATGATTTCTTGTTGTATAAGAAAAAGTACAATAAACGGAGTCGGTTGTTACAAAATTTGAATTAATTAAACAAGAAATAAAAGAGCAAAAAATATTATTCATTGGAAGGGAAAAAAACTTTTTTTTAGATTTTCATAACATGAAAAACATTTTCCCGACGGATGTAGAACACTTTGTGACTTTAGGTCAGTTTCTACCAGTCCCTTTCCCAGCATCCCGTGCCATAGCTAGGGAGAAATATGTTCTAGCGTTATCGTACTAGACCACCTTTTATCAAGAGCTATATTTCTCCCAAAAATAAGGCAAAAAACAAATTAAATTTAATAATTGCATAGATTGCAGGAAAACAATCTTTCGCGGACTCTTAAATCATGTTCTTCGAGGACTTGGCAGCAATTTCTTTTGCAAGCGTCGTTAAGTTAAACGCTCGAAATCCCGAGCTCTTCTTTCAGAAGTTAAGATTGGAGGAAGACGAGAAAAAGACGGTAAGGGAGGAGGAAGTTAAATATAGAGTCGGCGGATAGTCGCTTGGCATAAGGATTCTTTCAGAAGTTGACGCAATCATTGATGCCATCTGACAGCTATGGTTGAAAGCAACCAAACGGAGTGTCAGCAGGAAACATCGCAGGTTTAGAACGCATTCATTTTAATCGAATCGCGCGTGCTTATTCAGATAAGAACAATTGCTCAGTTTCAACAGTTTTAGCGTGCATATTAGTAGCAAATTTAATTATCTGTACTGTGCGTGGTCTCTTGCTTAATGCTCATTGATAGAAGATTTTGTTTTCTTCTATGAGAGGAAAGGATCTGAGTGTAGCATTAAAGAGCTTAGGACCATTGCATGGGCTTGTTAGCTGCTTCGAGATTCTGTTAAGAAAGGTGACTAAAAGTCATTTGTTTTGTGGGATGCACAAATTGCACCTATATTAGTAGCAAAGAGCATAGCTAAATAATCAGGACTAAATTCAGTAAGAAACCACGCACAGTACAGATAATTAAATTTGATACTACGTACGCTAAACTGTTGAAACTGAGCAATTGTTCTTATCAGGACTAACGTTAGAAAATGTAAGGCTTAATGAGTACTTCGGTGTAAGTTACAGGCATATGGAAATTAAGAGTGATAATCACTTTGGAAATTATCATTTATTAATAATAATAAGTATTAAAAATCTAAGGACTATGCATGAGATTGCTAGCTGCTTCAAGGATCTGTTAAGAAAGGTGGCTAATAGCCATTTGTTTTGTGGAAAGCAAAAATTGTACTAATTACAGAAAGCATAGCTATACCTAATCAGGACTAACATTAGCAAATGTAAGGCTGAATTGGCATTTCGGTTCAGACACATGAAAAGCGAAAAAGAAAAAACTTGGAAAGCCAATTTTTATATCAATCCAAACGTTCTTATTCTTAATGATCACCAACATTTTCTCAAAATTTACTAAGAATGTTACTTTACTTACTTAGCCATTTATCTTTCATACATAATCGATTTTCATTGATGCCTTCTTTAGTATATTCGCAATTTAGGCATCAATTCAAAGTGTTTGCTTGCATTTCTCAGAATAGCTTATTTAGATAGTTCTTTTAATGGTTGCATTGCTTAAAAGTATTTTTCTTCCGTCATTCATAATTCATTAAATATGTTTTATCTCATATAATTGTGTTTGCTTACATTAATTGAAAAACATGTTACTAAGCACAGATGTTATATGAAAATGCAGTTTACATTATGCAAAAAGGATATCGCACGACAAAAACTCGTAGCTGATTGAGATCAAACCCATTTTCATCGAATCGATCTTGCTTATTTTGATGGATGCAATTACTAAAGCCCAGCAAATTAAAAGGTTTTTTATTTTTATATTTATGATTAATGCTCTTTTTTATTTATTTTAAGCTGAGGGATAAATTGACGCAGGGCCAAATCAGAAGGAAGAAAAAAGAGTTTGTACTGCATAAGGGGAGAGAGAGAGAAACAGAAAGGGAGCTATCGTTTGAATCATGTGAACTGTGGCAAAAATTATGGCTTAAGTAACTTCAAAAAGGTAAAGTTTAAAAATGTCTGGAAATATAGAATATACATAAAGTCAAGAAATTGCTTATTGTTTTCGACTGAACGCTTTTGACTTGCATCTATTTTTAAAAATCGGTTGCCTTGACAACGCTTTCTTGAAGTTTATATTTTTATGTTTCATTATTGGCTGCTTTGCCAATTTGTTACTAAATTATTAAAAAAGAGATATTCAATTTTTTTTATAAGGATACTAATTTTACTGACCCGAATGGAGAAAATACTTTGGTAATTAATGCATGTGCTTATTTTGCATCACATTTTTGTCTCAAAAATTTCTAGAAACTAGATTTTTAAAGCAGTACTATTTTTCTCCGCCATTGCTATGCTTTTAACCAATTTTGCATCAATCTTTTTATTATTCTTATTTGAAGTTAGAACACTTCAAGAAGAAATAACTCAGATTATTTTAAAACGCTGGGCAATAGCATTCTCAGACAGCGTCTTTAAAGGCCGTTTTGAAAATAATTTCTGACGACAATGTCTTCTTATAAAAACATAATAGATTTTTTAAAATTCTGAATGACATAAAAATAATCATTGAAACTTAGTAATCTTTCATTATTCGCTTTAAATGAATGCACAGTATTTTTTGTTCGAAAATAATGTTCAAGTTCTTAAAGTGTTCTCGAATAATATTCGATTCTTAAGTTGAATATAATATTACGAGCAGGAAATTTCATACTATTGCGCGAAAATCCATTATATGTTATTATTCTTTCTCTTTTTTTATAATTACATACAACAAAAGAGTTTAAAGAACTATTTTTACAGTCATTAAAAAAAGAGAAGCTAAGTAAGGAATTTTGTAGGAAACCATATATTTTATCATTATGTGAATCACAATTTTTCACGCAAGATAAATAACAATCCGCTGCACTCCGTAAACAATTTCTTACAGCATGCCCTTTCACTATGCTTTACTGTTTGTGAGCTGAGGAGGTCAAAAACAGTTTTAATAGGTATGGAATATTTCATGTTTTGAAGTTCAAAAATTATTTTTCGCCACTAAAAAAATGTATCAGTTATTATTTCATGACAGTTTTAGAGCCACTTACGACACTGAACCAAAAAAAGTATTTAAATTTCCTAATTTGAGTTTAAAAAGATACACTCTGCAATGAATTGATAGTAAAAGACTCATCCATGTTTAAATATATAGTAAATTGAGGGGGGGAAAAGTCATACTACTTTGAAGTATGGTAAACGTAGGCTCTGAGGATATCCCGCACAGTGGCGTCGTGGTAAGGTGCGGGCCTCGTACTCCCCAGGTCAGAGGATCGAACCAGGCAGTGTCGGTGGATTTTCAAGATGCAGAAAATCGTCTGCGCCCATGTCGTATGATTATGCGGCATGTAAAAGATCCTTTGAGTAGACATTTGGCTTGGATGCTCTCTGCTAAATTAAATTCCTAGTGCAATTTCGCATCAACAGAGTCCGGGTTCTCGCCCTTTCAGGTGGAAAAACGGGAGGCCAAAATTCTCATGCGGCGACGGTACCATATTCATGGTGCCGCTGAAAGAGATGATACAAATACAAATACAAAAGTGACGACCAGCAACAGTCACGGGGCCCAACTAGGCTGGTCCTAGTCAATTTAACAATCCCCAATGAACATCAAGAGCCTTCGTAAAAATTTTTACCCCACTGCAACTAACAGTTGCCTCCGGTAAACTATTCCAACTGCCTACAATCCTGTTGAAGTAGTAATTTTTCGTAATTTCAAGATTAGCCTGAGATTTGAAAAGCTTAAAAAAATGACCTCTGGTTCTACCTTCAGCGCATAACCGCAGCCCATCAACATTTCCTGTTTGAATGATTTTAAACAACTGATATATGTCCCCTCTAATTCTCCTTTGCTCTAGACTATACATATTGAGCCTTTTAAGCCTAACCTCATAATCAAAGTCTGAGACCACTTACCAACCTAGTAGCCTTTGAACCCTTTCTAATAAGGTAATATCCTTCCTTAGATAACGAGACCAAAACTGAACAGCATACTCTAAATCGACGTATATTTGGGGAAAGCACTAGATTTGCAATTGGCAGCAGCCTATTAGAAATGTTAAAAAAAAAAGCTCTGATGGTATTTTTTGTCCTTTTTTATGTGTTTTTTAAGGGATTGTTTAGGTCTGGTGTCTGATTCATTGCATATATTAGTTTTGTTTTAACTTAGTGAATTGCTTTTATTAAAAATAACTTTCACTTTTACTTTTCTACTGATTGCTCGTTAAAAAAATAAAATCCACACACCCATAGTATTATATATATATATATATATATATATATACTATAACAACTTTGGTCTTTAATTGCCACCACTTTTGGCGATCAGCAACACCAAAAATGGCGGGCACCTAAACAGCAAAATTTTTACAGCGCATATAGTATAAAAAAATAAAAATAAAAGGAATCCATTCATATATTTTAAAACTAGGAACTAAAGGCTCTTAAAAAAGAACACTTTCATAACACATGCTTGTCACTTACTGTGTGTCGGGCAAGAAATACATAACCAAAAAGAAAGGAGAAACACACTGAGCTACGTCACTGGGAAAGTATCGAGTGAATGCAGACTTGAATGCGTAGCCCCCGGGCCGAATTTCGAAAATTTCCGAATATTGGGTAGAGAAAGGAAGTGTTCGGTTTTGGAGCTCGAAAACTCGATTAGCTTCCATGCCGGTAGCGATCCACCTGTTCAATCTTCTCGGTTTTGTCTGTTCTCTCGAAAAGTAATTTTTGCTGCGTAAAAGCAAAGATTTTAGATGGAGTATGGATCAAAAGGTTCCAATTGATGGAGTTAGTTTTCCCAAAAAGATTGAATCTCGTGAATTTTTTTTGCCGGAATGGAATTTGTCTTTTGAGAGCGTATAAGTCAAACATAGGGGTAAGTTTTTTCTTAAACTATTATAGGTAAACTCTAAGAGAGGTGTACTAGTTTCTTTAAATAAATACATATACGTGTGTAATGTATACATCGAAGTTAAATAAGAAAGTTAAAATTATATTTAACCTTCTTTAATGTATGAAACGGACTTTGAAACCTGCATTTGATGTTATTATATTAATATTGACGTTTTAAAATTGCGCGTTAGTTTTAGTTGGTACAAATTTCGACAAAAAAACTTACCTGTTCTCACGTTCACATAGTTTAACCCTTTATAAGGCAGCGGAAGTAATTCCCCACAAAATTCAACATTTGTCACCTAATAGGTACAATGTTTTTTCATAGAACATACTCTGCTGAGAAAAGAGAGTGTGGCTAAAAACCAAATTTATTTTTTTGAATAGCCTAAATGAATTTATTTTCTTAAAACCAATCCCGAAATATAAATCATCTTAAAATAGCAGTCTGTAATCCACAAAAAAAAAAAATCTTATGAAGAGTTAACATTATGAACGCAATTTTAAAGAAGATGAAGAAAAAGGGATATATTTGCACGAATTAAGCTGTTCTAAGTATTATGTTTAAAAGCAAAGTGACACTTTTACCAATGATCGCCTCCAAAATTTTGTTTAGTGTGAATGCTTAATATGTTTTCAAAATAATTAAGCAATAAATACCAATATTTTTAGCGCTTACGGAAAATAATCTATTTTGTTGAATATCCCGTTACGCATTCTTTTCTGTTTCTATTTATGTTTGAAACATCACTTATATAAAGATAAAATGAATACATTATTTCCAAGAGTTATCTACGTTGCAGTTATTTTCTGAAGAAAAATACATTCTTTTTCTTTTCTGCTTCAAAATGATAAATCCGCCCTCCCCTTATTCTATAATTCCGTCCGTACACACATTGAAATATGAACAATTTCATATGGCTGCATCGATAGATTTTGAACCTAAAAATATGTGTTTGTAAGATTTTTATTTTTTTAAGGAAGAAAGACTGTCAACACTTTCACTTATGGAGATTTATTAGCCCTACGCGTCCCTCGAAGTAGAAAAGTACCCCGGCCACAGTAGGCATCTCTGCACTAAAGCCCATTTGATTTCGCAGCAATCCTTTAGTCGCGGTCTGTATAAGTTAAGCTCTATCCGAATCAATCTCCTTTAGCCTGGCGATTATTCTCCTAAGCACAAAGCTGGGTGGCACACAAAAGCACTCGAGTTCTTTTCATCTGAAAACCGCACATTCCCATTCGATGAGGTCCACTTTTTTTTTTCTTTTTTTCAAGTCCTCCATCCCTCGTTGGCCTTGTTGGAAGTGGGGGTCTGCGCTGGATGGCCCGTCCCCCGGTGCCTTCTACAATGTCCCACGTCTTTGGGTGCTGTCGTCGCCCATCTTTGTCAACTGACCCTTTCTGGACGGCTGCGGGAGATTCGATAAGGTTACGCGGAGCCACAGGAAGAGGTTGAATCATTTGGGATTGGTGGATGTTGTTTGTCGGAAAAGCAGATTTTGCTCCGATAAAGCCAAAACTAATTTACCGTATCTATGGCAGACAAATTACGTTCTAGATAGCAATTTATCAATGTTGGTGAAGAGTTACGCGACAGGCTTGGCATATTTTGATCCGTTTTAGTACTACTTCTCCTTCCTGCTACAAAGTTAAAATAAAATTTATCCAATTTCATTATTAGCGGTTATATGCCTTAAGTGTTGAGCAATTTCTATTTTATCCTTTAATCTTATTTTGTTCTTCGACTTTAATTATTGTTTTTTTAACTAAAAATTGTAGTCTGTTTTACATCGGAAAATGCATGAAAAAATATGGTAATTATTGAATTCTATTTCATAGACATAATCTAAATTTAATAATCATTGGTAACTGCTACCAAAATTTCATATTTGTTGTCAACTGGTTAGTTTACAGATATTACAATCAAATATTTCAAAAAATTACTCAAAAAAATAAAACATATAAAAATAGCCAACGAGCGGTACTGATATTTTTTAGTTACAAAGACCATGACGGAATGATTGACTTTTTTTTCTGTGGTGAACATGAATTCTCTGTAAACACTTGAATTTTAATTTTTGATCACAGATGTCCCTTTTTTAGGAATGGAATTGCCCACAAAAATTAAAGGGAAATATGGTTATAGAAGAAATTTGTATATTAAAATAGAAGTTGGGAAATTTCGACAAATGTCACTTCAAAAAGCGTCCAAATGCGAATATTTCTGTTTCATATTGGTTCAATTCATTCTTCAAATGCATGCCGTAATTAATACTTTGGAAATTCATCATGAAACCAGGGAGAAAATTTAACTTCAATTTCTATTCCTTTATGTCTTTTTTAAAATTATTACCGTAATTATCGGTAAATAGCCCGCATCGCTGTATAGTCCGCAGAAAGGAAAATTCATTTAAAAAAAATTAAGTTCGATGTATAACCCGCATCGTTGTATAACCCGCACCCAGAAAAAAACATGGGATACACCCCTAGAAAACAATACATTCGCCTGTAGCGCCCGAACCCCAATCTGCTTTGAACCATTGTTTCAACGGCTACGATTTATTTCTCTGCATTTTGTTTTACAGGAAAAGAAATTTCGATATTTTTGAACGGTAGTTGTCTTTTTAATAATACTTTATCGTCATGTATTGCCCGCAGGTAGTAAAAAAAGGAGTTTTTTTTTTGTATATAACCCGCGGGCTATACACAGATAATTACGGTATTTTCTTTTCTTGAAAACGCATTTGTTTAATGAAGAGTGTAACTTAAAAAAAAAAAAAAATGAAATCATAAATGATACTGAACATTTGAATCTGAGAATAAAACTTTACTTTGTTCGTATAATTGAGCAAATTTGGCATTTGTCAAATAATTAAAGGTATTTTAATTAATTAATTTTTGTCTCAAGTATCTTATTTATGTAGATATGTATAATAATGTGCTTTGATTTTTTTTATTAATCTGTCGTACTTTCAATAACGTCATGGAGAGCGGTCAGTCTCTGCAGTGCACCGTCCTTTGCTTCCGTTTTTGCTTTGTTCCATAACATCTACTTCCGCTGCACCACAGACACAGGTGAGCAAATTTATGTAACTTCCTCGTAACGAAGGCACATTCGTATCCTATATGAATGTCCATAGTTATCGGACTGCATCCAAACTTAACAGCACGACCATGTCGTACTTAAAACGGAAGAATGGTGATGTCGCACGATCAAAGACCCGGTTCCGCTAAATTTTGCATTTGTGTTTTTTTTTTGTCGTCTCTCCTTTTACATATTCACTTTTAGTTTAAAATGGAAAGAACTTATTTGCACGAGGTATTAGAAGGGTGCTTTCACACCGAAGGCGACAAAGACAAAAAAAAAATTGTCTTTTCTCATCTGCGCAATCGTAGAGTACATTTTTGAAGGCAAAAATATAAATTGCGCTTGCGTAAATGAGAAAAGACAAGTTTTTTTTTTTCTTTTTTTTTTTTTCTTTGCGCCTTTGGTGTGAAAGCACCCGAGACAAGTTTGTCGTCTCTGGTGTGAAAGCACCCCAGACAAGTTTGTTGTCTATGTCCTCTTTGGTGTGAAAGCACCCGAGACGTTTTTTGTCTTTGTCGTCGTAGTCACCAAATAGAAATGCGACTAGATAAAAATTTGTGAAAAAAAAAAAAAATACATGTATATTGCAGTTACAAGGAACAACTTCTTCTAATTGTGAAAATAAAGTAATGTTGGACTGAATTGCTTCTATATTGTGAGAATTACGTTCCAGCTGAAATTAATGACACAAAATAGCTACTTTTGTTACACAGCTCGATTTCCTTGCACTGATGAAGGGATTTCTTGTGATTCCGAAACACGTCTATGCAATTTTCATAGCAAATTTTTGTATTACCACGATGAATCTTTTAATTACATAACGGTGTAAAGGTAACTACTATTTGCATATCATGCCATGTTGACTTTGAACTTTCAGTTATTTATTTTTCTATTCTATGTAAAACAGCCATAACACATTATTCTGAAATTTAGAATTAATGGTAAGCTATATAATCAGCAGTTTATGTACGGAATTTGATTTATCTGAATATTTCGTTTAAAAAAAATACGCTTTGCTATTCAAAATTATTTTGTTTTTCACAAACTGCAAAAATACTCTCCTTTGAAATTTTATATTAAAAAGAATCTCTAGCTCAAATGAAAATGTAAATAAGATTCCACGTAATTTTCTCAGTATCGGATATTGCAAAATTCTTGGGAAAAAGGCGAAATCGAAATCCCCAACTTCGGTACGCTTTTCAAACAGCCAGCGAAACGCCGCTGTCAATAACTTAATTTCTTCGTCCCGCATTGTCAGTTTCTACCCTGTTCTGCAACATTGCCGCTAGGTGGCGTTCAACCGCGAACACCCCTTCCCGCAATTCATCCCAGGCCACAGTTACAGACCAGCATTGCTAGGCAATGGAAGTTGCGAAATAAAGTTCCAGTTGTCGTACTATGCGCGAAAAGTTTTGTGCCGTGTTGCGATCAGTGCAGCCGCCGCGCGTTTTGTGCTAGTAGCGGTATTTTGCAAACTTGACATTTTAGTTTCGGACCAAACGTTGAATGATTTTAACTGCTGTTTTCTATGTGCTGTAAATTAGATCTTGCTTCAGAAAACTGTGGGACAGCGAGCCAATTTTGCTCACTGCGGCCGTTTTACGGTAAGTTATTACTACTTGGAAACTTTTTAAAAATGTTACTTGATCGTTGTTTTTAAGAGAACAGTGAAGAAAGAAGCAACTAGTATCGTGATCAGGATTTTATTTAAAAGCACATATGCAGAGTATTAACTCTGAAATTATTATGATTTATTTATACCTGTCGTTTTTTTGTAATTTACGCGTGTAAGAAATTTTTCCGAATTTATTAGAGCTCAAGATTTTGTTAAATTAATTGTTACTGATCCTGAATGTAGTAAATTTTGATTTAAGCTAGTTTTAGTATTTTTCTCCAAAATTTTCAATTAAGTTATAAACGCTTTTTTAAAGATATGACAGGGAAATATGCTCAAGGAACACTTAAGTATTTGATCTTTGTATATTCGATCTAAACAATAATATATTGTTTAAAGCAAGTTTTAAACTAAATACTTTCTTTGAAATTAGATAAATATTTCGAAGATTCGAGGTATAAACATGTTTTCTGTCGATTTTCGTTCACTGTTCTCGAAAAATATATATTTTAATGCTTGTAACTATTCCATTTGAAATGAATTTAAATCTAAGAAAATATCTTTGTTATGGTTGACACATAATTAGAATTTTTGTGCTGCTGAAATTTTAATTTCGGTGAATTTAATCTGTCAAAGCGCATATGTTAAAATTGCTAAACAAAACTGATGTATTTTATTTTTAAACAATTCGGCGTTTATTCCATTCTTCCGAATACTTTCCCGTACTTAAATTCGCGTTTTAATTAGAAAGTGTTGAAAAGTTTTTCGTTCTACTGTTAGTTTCAGTTGGCATTTATAAGTTCAGTCAGTTGATGAAATTCCATAATTTGTGTTCGTTTAATAGGAAATAAGCAGAATTTTGCTAAAAGTAAGCGGAATTTTTATTATTTTATCATTTAACCGAATGACATCGCTAACATGTTTGGTAAAAACATATGTCTTCTAATTATGTGTTGTAACTTAGTTGTAATATAATATGTCGAAGATTGTTTTGGTGCGTATAACGATTAGGGGAGAAAAATGTTTGAAACATTCGTATTTTTTTAAATACAGAGGCATCGTTAACTTTGAAATTAATTCTATTCGCATTTTGTCTTAGAAAATACATCAACGTTTTAATTTTGCAGTAAATACACAGCATAAAACTATAATTCATGACCTGTGTGTACAGTTTGGGTATCCAAGCGAAGAAGATATTTAGGACAATTTTCTTGCCGTTATGCTGGCAGAGCCGGCGTCTTGGTAAGGCGCGGTACTCGTCCCGCGCCTTGTCAAGTTCATAGGATCGAGCCTGACAGTGTCGGGGGATTTTCAAGATGCAGAAAATCGTCCGCGCTCTATGCGGCATGCGTAAGATCCCTTGAGTAGATGTTTAGCTTGGATACTCTAGGCTAAGTAAAATTCCTAGAGCAATTTCGTATCAACAGAGTCCGGAAGCTCACCCTTTCAGGTGAAAAAACTGGGCACCAAAATTCTCCTTGTTTGGTACCAATTTCTGGGAACGCACTAGATCTGCAATGGCTAAGAACAAATATATGCGCAGCCCGTTAGAAATATACCTCTCTTGTCATCAGCGTGAAAATGTGCTCAGGAATGCTACGGAAATTAATTAGAACTATACCAATCCTGATCTATTTATGTATTTAATTACAACAGGATGAATGGAAATTTAAGAACCCGGTTACGTCGTACTTTAACCATTACTTTCTCCGATAAGATAAAAGAGCTGTCATATTGGCAGAAAAATTCTTACACAGAAAGATAAAGAAAATAACGATTTTGGCAGAGCAAGTTTTGCCGGTTAATTGTACAGGATACTAAAATTAATTCTTAAGTGTAAAAGATACTGGAAGAAATCCAACTGGTTACATTTAACGACATAATACGCCCTCATTTCCTTAATCGCGCGCTGATTGGAGGTCATCTTTTCTGCAATTAAAAAAAAAATGTATTGGAGATATGCGCCGCTTTTGGCGTTAATTCGCTGTTTATTAATTCAAGTTCCGCCGTTTTTTCCCCTCTCACTGATATAGAAATTAATTATTTTTACTTCCTGTAACTCGAATTGAGCTTTGAAATTATTATGCATTTACGCCATCATACAATTAGACTTCTGCTGGTCCTGATTCGTGTGCAAACATTTAGGGTCCCGAAAAGCCACTTTAAAATAGCGCTATAAATTCATTTTATTTAATATTTCATTAAATCATTTGAAGTTTATATTACCGACAATATGCATGTTGCGTTTATTTACGCTTCCCTCTATTAAAAAATATTTTTTATTACCTTTTAAGCATGTTATAAAATGTAATGTACAAAAATATGTTATTTTATACATTAATCCAGACGGATTAATGTATAAAATAACATATTTTTGAGAATAGCGAAGAAATTCTTTTCATTTTGCTTCAAGCCAGTTTAGTTTCTGACATCGATATTTCTTTGTTGATCTTGTAGGCATCGGTTTAGTTTTCGACTTTTGAGCCCCGAAGAAACAAAAGTATTTTCTTTTATTTTCAAAAGCTTCTCCCAAAAGTCAGTGGCACGGCATATTCGCTTATAAAACTTTGAAAAATGTGTCACACATTCTCCAAAGTCATCTTTCGAATTGTCACTGGGTTGTTGTTTCATGGCAGGTTTTATTATTATTGATGTATGTTGAAGAATCTCAAAATGTTTATAGTTTTACCATTCCATTTAAATGTACTCTGTTGCCTTAACTCTATTTGATGTCCATTTAAATTGTTCTAATTTATAATACCGTATTTTTAATACCGTATTTAATACCGTACTTGTACGCATTTGACTATTAAAAAAATAAAGAGAAAGGAAAGAAATCAGTATTGCTTTACATTCAGAAAAAAACTAATGTTTTCTGTGTCTTAAGTTAGATTATCATCATTATTTTATCGAACTTCGCATTAAAAATCTAAATACCTCAAAAATTTCGGATATTAACCTGAAATATTTTATGACGTATTTATGCTGAACTCCGCATTAAAAATCTAAATGTCTCAACAATTTCGGATTACCGTAATTATCGGTAAATAGCCCGCATCGTTGTATAGTCCGCAGGAAGAAAAATTCATCCTAAAAAAATAAAGCGCGGTGTATAATCCGCATCGTTGTATAACCCGCACCCAAAGCAAAAACAATTACATGAACAAATCACCCTGTAAGGTACACTGCTCATAAGGAAACAATTTTAAATTGCAGAACACTTAACATTTAAAATTATATTGTAAAAAGTTTATATTTTACCGTATTTTGTTTATGCATGGTTATTTTGTTTATACAGGGACCTCTGCTCTGGTCCTACCCTCCTATTGTGATTTAATTGGTGTGGAAGCAAAGGCTTCCATGGAGAAGTTATTGGATCATCATTTCGAAATCTACCATTTATTTCTTCAAATTAATTTTCTTTTTAATAATAATTAATATTTTTTAAATTCCGTGTATTGCCCGCATCGTTATATTGCCCGCATATATTAAAAAAATGAGTTTTTTCGTAGATAACCCGCGGGCTATACACAGATAATTACGGTATTAACCTGAAATATTTTATGACGTTCACATTAAAAATCGAAATACCTCAAAAATTTCGGATATTAGCTTAAAATATTTTATGGCGTATTTATGCTGTACCTCAATGGTAAAAGTGTTAACAACTCAGGTATTTTTAAACCGTAGGCTTGAAACATATAATATTCCCGTGAACTATGAGCCACAGCTCAGCAATGAAGCTCTAATACCTCCAAAAATTCGCACCTTAACTGTTATGCCGCACTTCAGTATAAAACATCGGCCGTGGTAGCCTAGCGGTCAGAGCGTCGGACTTCCACCTGGAAGGTCGCGCGTTCGATACCCGCTGAAGACCCACCATGTACATTTGGGGATACGTGCATGTAAAATCCGTGCACCCCACTACCTCGCCCCGTGCGCAAGCAATCTTAAGGCCTCGGCTAACAGGTAGGGGTCTGGTAGACAAAAGTATAAAACATCCTACTACCTCACAAATATCGAACCTAAATTATTTTCTCATCTACTGTGTACCACACTTAATTCAAAATTCTTAATGCTTTATATATTATGAATTTTGCAAAATATGTTCTCATCTCACGTTAGAGTTTAAAAAATTAATATCTCAAAAACTTTGAGCAGTGTCGCACTGAAGCATTAAAAATCGTAATACCTCATAAACTTTAGACCTTTCCATGAAAGTTTCTCACATGCTATCTACTCAATTTAATTGCGCTAAAAAAATCCTAAATTCCGCACTTATTTGAACTTGGGCGTGAAATATGTTCTCATCTCACGTGCTTCAGAATAAAACATCATAATATCTCGAAAACTTTAGAATCTTCAATCATTTTCCCGCTTTTAATACATTACATATTATCTTTAAAAATTGTAATTAAATCAATATTAGAGCAGTCATTTTTTTTCCTTTTCAACTTAAGGACATGATGACATCCGTTATATCTATTAATCCCTACTCAAGTTTCCTCCCAAAAATTGTTTTGAGTAGATTAATAGTTGAAACATTGCAGTTTTCAAAACTCTAGTGCGCGCTTTAGTCCCAGCTTTCAATAAAGAATCGATAATTTCTTTGCGGTTTAATTAAGATGTTGAAGATGCCTCATGAATGTTCAAACTTTAATTGGATCCCCTGTGTTATTCCAGAATCATAATGCGATAAAGTCGGTTATTTCATAACAATGCCTCCTGCAGGTAGAGTGAATTTTCTTCTTATAAATTGAGTAAATTCTTTGGTTTAATTACATTTGTTGCGAGAAGTTCAGTTTGAATATTTTCATATTTTCTTTCAGAAAGCTGAAATATTTGGGATGCCATGTTGTTAGCATGCCAAATATGTATGCATTTTATATGTTCAATTTAAGTACCCAAAGAAAGGAAGCGATTATTGTTTAACACGGATGCCCAGAAATAATTTTAAAGTTAAATTGACTTTTTGTTAATAATTCATGGAACTTTCAATAGTGATTCGTCTGCTTTTGTCCTTGTTTGCGACGAAATTGTGACGATGGCTGAAAAGTGTCATAACCAGGCTTCAAGTTGATAAACGATGGATTTCATCGATTGAAACTTTGGCTGGGCTAAAAGTCGATGCCATTATTCTATTAGAATTAGATTCTGGGTATCTATTAGACAACATCAGGTTTATTAAAGAGATGACATGTGCTTTGTGTTTATTAATATATTTTTTTCCTCCCTGTTTCTTTTTATTTACACAATATTTTATACTGGATGTAGTCAAAGTTTCTTTCGTTATTTTTTCTTTTCTAGTTTCTCTCACTATGTTAAAGAAAAATATGATAAAGATGCAAAACAAATTATTTATAATTTATGCCATTTAGTTGTAATTAGTTTTATGAAGTAAAGTAAAATGGATGTGTACATTAGAAACTAAAGCTTTAAAACATTTTGGTACGTCTCTGCAATTAAACTTTTAAATTTAAATCCAAGAACTGCGATTATTTGAATTTGTTAAAAATGAGTTTTTATGCCTAAATTAATTGCAATACAATTTCGATTGGTTGAGCAAAAGTCCGGGTTTAATTTTTTCTTCATTATTAACGTTTCTTATAAACTGGGTTGGTTTTTAATAGTCCTTACATGTATCTATAATACTAAAGATTTGCAGTGTGTCTCAAGTAGAGACACGCTGCGAATCCCTGCGGTGAGACTCTCAACCAAGGGTTATGGGGAGGGTGAACCCCCAAACCACCCCTGACTGCGCCGAACATTTAAACTTTTTAAACACATTCTGTTAAACTTTATATATTTTTTTATATTTAGCTTTTATTTTATATTCATTCTTCCCTGAGGAAAAGTCTTATGTTATGCGCGAGATTCTGTTTAACCCCTTGAAGCATGTTTTTTTTTTTTAAAAAATTGATAAAAAAAAAAAAAAAACTGATAAAAAATGATAGGTTTTTTTTTTCTGGACAGAAAATGAATATATAGGTGTAGTATAAATTGTTTTTGGCAATTTTAGTTGTAGGGGGTGACTAGAGAGGGGGGGGGGGATAAAGATTAAAGATAAAAAAATATTATACAACAAAGCATAAATGGATCTCAGGTAATCTTTTCTGTATACTTCTTGTTATTTTCCTTGCGCTTACTAATATTCAACGCTGTCACAGCTCAATTCGTCTTTCTAGTACCCTTTCGACGTAAGTTGAATCCGTGTGTGGTTACTGGGAAAAATGCAATTCATTGAGAAAAAGATATGATTTAGAGTTTGCACGCATTATATCGCTTCATCATAAGATTTCCATGTTTGATAATTTTATTTCGTTTCAGAAGTAATTTCTTGAAGTGAAATATGCATGCAAAAATCCCGTTAAATTTTTTTTTTATTATTTATCTTGCGCTTTCAGGGCATAGCATAAGAATCTCAGATTAAACATCCTGTAGTTTCTAAAATAATACAACAACAGAGCAAATTAATTTTTTCTTTCAAAAAGATAATAACTCTTAAAAAACAGTATTTTTTAAGGAAATGAAAAAAAAAAATTGGAAAATGTTATGGGTTTGATCTTTTACGGTTTTATTTTGGTAGGTAATAACAATATTAGTGTGTTTAATTAAAACGGTTTTTGAAAAATTATTCCATAAAAATATTAAAGTAATGCTCATAATTGTTGTCTTTTTAAAATGGATGTTGCCATTTCGAAATAAACGATTCAAATAAAGGTAATTAATCTTTGTTAAAGAATCAAGTGCAAAGTAAAACGGACGTCGGCATTATAATTATGCAACTTTTGCGTAAAATCCTACAGCTGTTTCTAAGCTCAGAAGCCCCTTTGTCAGCGTTGAACTAAACAAGCCACAAAACTACAAGAACTGAGTTCTTTGCCTCAAGTGTTAATTTTATTTGCACCTTATTTTTTCTTTGCCTTTAATCGGCAGATTACCACTAAGCTATTCGGTTGATAAAAGATACCTTAAATATCAGTTGCGCCTAGCGGCAACCTCCACATTAAACATCACGCGAGTGCAATACCCATTCAACTTCACATATTTTCTCAGAAAAGATCACTGAGCTTGGGTTTTAAAATATTACCACCACTTATCACCCGAGTTTTGCGGAAAGAAAAACAACAACATTGGAACGTACTGGTTTTTCCATCAAAATTTATTTTTCCGGAATCACTCTTTGAGATATAACTGATAAGAAAGCAGTTAAACATCTTTATCTCATCACTGTCTTCTGCAGTTCTTCCTGTCAGGGTCCCCTCCCTCTAATTCAGCCTCCTAACGATTTACGCCTTTGAGTAGATAAACTATATCGCCGTACCTACGCACAAATTTTGTCCGGAGGAAGAAGAAAAGAAATGTCTTTATATCGATTATTTTTAAGATCAAAACACTGATTGTGTTATTAGAACCCTTATCGTGTCTATCAAACGTACTCTGAATCCTGGATATTATGATATTAGCTCATGTGTCTATAACTAGTTTTAGACAGTGTAGAATTTTAAGTTTGTTGTGACTTAATCATACTTTTTTCAAGCTATCTGAAAGTTCATTGTTAGCAATAAATATTTATCATTTGCTAATGTATTACAACATTATGTTAATGAATTTTATCATTTGGTTTTATGTATTGTGATAATATGCTGGTGTATATTTAAGGCTCGTTTTAATCCATTACGAACAATAAATTATATTCTCTGCATAATCAATTCTTTTCAGTTTAATTATGTCTTCACTAACTTTTTATGTTTTAGAATGACGATGATCAACCAACTGCTAAACAGATTTCTAAGCAGTATATTTAAACCAAGTTTTGTGCACCATACAGCAACATAGATCGTCTGCGGGGGGGGGGGGGGGGGTGAAGGAGGGAATCTGGCAAATTAAATATTCATATTCTGAAAGTTATGTAAAATTCACATAAAATAATTTTTAAATAAATATAAAATAAGTGCACAAAAATTAAAGTTAAGGTCATATTACAGCTGGAAACGTTGACATATGGTTCACTTTCATACGAAAATCAGAAGTCAGCATATTAAACGCCAACAGTACAATCGAATTACTTCTAGTTTTACGCATTTTTCCTGGAAAAAAAATAAATAAATAAAACTTAATAAATAAATTAAAAAATATAACGCAACTAGTTTTCAATTTTCTAGTGAATGTAGACTCAAGTCAATAGTTAAAAAAATATCAGCATCTTTTCTAAAACATTGCACATTCCTATAATGATGACTACATCTAGTGTCCATCTAACGTTATCTCCCAGAAATCAAAGATCGAAAGTTTGCTGGAAGATTAGGAACAAGTAACAAGGGCGCATGCAGCTATCGCAAAGATTATTGTAAATACACGACAGCGTAAACAATCAAAAAGCCAACTTCGCTCTTAAGCTCGTTTTTTTACACGATTTGTAATGTATGTTTAATGGAAACAAAATGCTTCTGTTAAGCGAAAAATTAATGATGAGTCGGATGTTTCCGGTTGGTAATGGCGGTAGGAGAACGTTGTCGTGGGATGTAGTTGTGACCAAATTTATCTTTTTTGTCTCCGATTTACACCCTCGTGAGATATTAGAGATGTCATGAAGGATTAGGCCACTAGCATATTTCTAGGTCAAATTTTAATTGTAAGTCATTGGCAATTTTCATTAATTTCCTTGTCTGGCAAATAATAGGTCATCTCTTAATAGCGGGGTTAATGGAAGATGTTAATGGTTTTGATGTTAGCGACTGCTTGCAAACTTGTATTTTCAGCGAAAAAGTATAAATGCAAATCAAAACTTTTCAAATAATAAGATTTTTTTTTCTTAGGCGTAATTTGTTTTTTAATGATTTCAAAAATGAAACAAGACTAACATTTAGCTGTATAAACCGTAAAGATTCATAGTTTAAAAACAAGGCGACTGGGGCTGCCACTTTTTAAAGTTGTTACGCCCCAGCTGCTCTCGTGTTTTTCCCTGGTCCGCTATGTGCTCCGAATAGATTAATTAATATTATTTATCGCCTTTATTCATTTATTAATAGGTCTAAGTAAGTTATAGACTATTTGTTAATAATTGTTTAATGTTTAATATGTAGTGTGTTGTGGGGAAAGAAAAAAAAAAGAGTACCCCGAAAAAATTGAGTCAGAGCTACAAAACCGAGCATGCTGATGTGATATGTAAATTTGCTGGAATAACCCATAGTGATAAAAGAGCAACATTTGAAAGATCCAATTTAAATTCACGAGTAGTTAGAATTGCATGGAAATACCAAGAAAGGCAATAATGAGTTGACAAAACACAGCCATGAAATATTCTGTGTGCGATAAAAGAACAAAATTAACCTTTAGATTTTGAATGAAATAAAATAATAATCATAGCAGTGGAGCACAGCAAAGATCCGCTCCACAGCTCCGCTCCAGATCCCTGTTAAAAATTAATGACTTTTAACTGCATGACAAAAAAGAAAAAAGCGCCTTATAAGAATTTTTGCTTGCTCCGATGCAACTCGCAAATGGCTCGGTATCTTTTGAAGAGGAACACAAATTGTGATCATTTCGCAATTTACGCCGTCATTTTCTACACTTGTATGGGTATTATATTTATTCTTCCCGTATGGGAATTTTAGTTGCTATCCCGGTTCACTTGAAATCCCTGCTTCCCGTCAAAGAAAAAAAAAAAAAAAACTTAATTGTGTGCTAGGTCTGCTAGAGTGCGTACATATTTATTTATTCTTTTATTTTTGCTCATTTATTCATTCAAAAAAAATATGGAATTTAGTTAGCAATTGTATTACGTTTTAGTATTATATTATGTTGAAATGCGCTCATATCTAATATTGTTCTAGTTGCCTTGCATTATAACATAAATTAAACGTCAAATGACGTTTTTAAACGTTATTTGATTCAATCGGCTGTGCAATAATATGAATAAAAATTAGGTTTTCAAACTTATTCGCAGTTTGTATACGCATATAAAATGTTTTTGAAAAAATTCATTTAGAAATTTGCCATTCGACGTGCGTTTGATCACGACTTTTACTCAATTTAGAACTGTGTACAGAAAAGTTGTATAAATCAATATTATTTAAGTTGGCACAAGGGTATCATCATAGCAATTATTAGAAGCAGTTTTTGATACTTGTTACCTTTTCCCAATTCATTCATTCAATTTGATATATACTTTACTTTCTTTCCAAGTTTAGCTATTGTCTTTTCACTTATTTATTTACTTATTTTACAAGCATTTATTTATGTTTTCTACTGCTAAGACAACCTGCGTTTTCACGGTGAGAAATTAGTTCGGATTAACAGACGACAAATTTAGAATCGTGTGCTTCTTTGCGAGTTGCGAAATTTCTGATGAGAAATAAAATGGTAGATAAAATTAAAAACGCATAAAGCTTTTAGTTTAAAAATTGTTTGTTCATGCTTACAACAATTCCAAAAATAGAATTAAAGAGTCTTTACAATTTTCTTTTCTCCTTTTAAATCCGATTTAACTTTTAACGTGAAGTTAAAAAATGTTTCTCCATAAATAAATAACAGATTTAGATTCAGCGCTGCTTTTAAATGATTTTTTTCCCTACAAAAGTTAATACACACAAACAACGTTTCAACGTTCGCAAACACAGCGTTTCTTTAGTTCTTAGGTTGCTCTTTTGTTGAGTTTAATTGTGGAGAAAATAAAATAGCTTATTTTATATAACTATGACCTTGTACTAAAAATAAATTTCAGGTTTATTGTGCTAAATTAGTCATAACATTAAAAGTAAAAATCCGATACACTTTGTAACATTTAAAAGCAATTATTTTCAAAATTATGTGTGTGTGTGTGTTTAAAGTTCAGTTGTGGATAAGATTTTTTTATTGCTCATTGTGCTGATATTGTTCAATAATTGATTCTAAGACTTCGACTTAGAAAGTTTATCTCGACTGAGATTTGATTAAGATTTTTCTGCATTTAAGATTCTGCAAGCCGCTAATGATTCAGGGTAAGAAAAAGCCTAAGTAAAAGAAATATAAGGCATATTTTATTCTTTCGATTTATAATGAAACAAGAAGGGGGCATATCACTATTTAATTTTTAAGAAACATGTAAAAGAGAAAGCTGCAGTAAACTTATAAGAAATCATGGAATAAACGTAAACCAGACAGATTAAATAAACAATTACATTATTTTTGATAATTTTCGTTAGTGATGTAATCTAAATAACAAACAAAACTAAAACAATAACCAGAAATTATAAGAAACAAACGATGTGAAACATGTGTCGGAAATAGTTGCGTTTTTCCTCTAATGACACAGAATAGTTCTTAAAACTATACTTACTAATTTATTTGGCGTTTATTAATATATTTTGAATTTACAAATTTATTCTTAAAAATATTTTACACTACATAAATAATTTAGAAGCTTTTTACATCTCATACCTAAGTAAAAACAAATAAATAGTGAAATAGCTGCAATTAAACATTTTACCGTTAACAAAATCTTTATCTTTTGACTTGATAGCGGCAACAAATTTATTGTTTTACACTTCTGTGTACATAAAATCAAAATCAATTTTAGCAGCGAATAATTTTGAAATTTTTTTTCAATAATGTTCTCAAAACAACAATTTTATTTAAATGTAATGCTTCTCCCACGCAATTGCACACCTGCCAATTCAAACAGAACGAGAATGCACTTTATACGAAAAATATATAATGTAACTATTTAAAAAGTTCTGCTCAAAGTAACGTATCTAATTAAAATTTTACCCGTTTAAAAAAAAATCTTATTTACATTCTACTATGAAATATTAACAATACAGTAGCAGTAAACAAATTAGAATTTACGTGCAACATGTCTTACTTCAAACAAAAGGCAAAGATTATTTACTCACGAAATTACTCGGAAAGGTTTCGTTTCAAATAAGATTTGGAACGCATATAACCTAAGTTCACGCTAGGTGTTTTTCTTTCTCTTTTTGTAAATATGAAAGCTGTTATTTCGCCCTTACTGCTGAGTGTTACTTTTTCGTTGCCGAGGGAAGAGATAAAATCCAGGTTTAAACATAACCGCCATTGGCTGTCGTCCAGAATGCTTCAACCATAATGAATGTTAGATAAAATGGCGGTGATGGAACTTTCAGAATTTTTGACTTCATATTTAGAAGATTGATTCATTAGTTGATTGCAGTGAAAGAAATGCACTGTGCGTATCCTTATGTGGGCAAAAATAATACCCTAACGATGGTAATATGTTAATTTTGGCGCTTCATTTACACCTAATAATGCATCATCATTAGTCGTGCTTCATAATTATCTATGGAACAAAAACGGGATTCTGAGGGGGTTTTTTCCCATTAGGCATTTTTGTTCTTGTAAAAGTGATATACGTGTTAACGTGAGCTTTTTAAGGTTTTGAAATTTGCGCATTTTTCTTTTTTTGAAATTGTATGTCATGACTTCCTAGTTGGGGCTGTGTTTTTGCAACGAAAATGAAAGCTAAGAAAAGGTTAGTAATAAAAAAAAAAACGAGTAAAATAATTTATCTATCATCATTTCTATACGTTATTGCTCATTTGCTTTCGCATTCATATACGGCTATATTTATATACGGCTATCATAATTGCAAACCTTGATACTAGACGCTTAACAGTTACTTAAAATACGAAATCAGAGCAAAGCAATTTTCGGACGTATGGATCATCAGCCGTATTTTGTCATCATAAAAAGTTAGTTGTACAAATAAAAGTTATGGCTCAAGTTTACTTCGTAACTCGTGAGAATCTTCAAAGTTGTTCCATTAATTATTTGTAATTAAAAACAAATAATTGCTTCTTTTCACATATAATCTTGATATATCTGTAGATGATATATCTTTTAGCTTCGGACAGTTAAATTTTTAAAGCTATGCCTCAAAGAAAACGGGATGGTTAGATTTTTCCAATAAGTCCATTTGCTGTCTGTCTCTTACAGAATCTTTAATTTTTAAGATTCTTCATGTCTAAGGTTGGTATTCAAGAAATAATATTGACAAAGCATCATCAGGGACAAAATAGAGAGGTTGAAGAAACTTCTGACATCTAAAGAAGAGAGACTTGGGGAATTCAATCTTACGGCTCCGAGCTTTAGGCAAACTTCCAATCATGATCACTTCTGCAGATGAAATTCTTGTTAAAATATATAGGTCAATAGAATCTCGTTTCGGTTGTTGTGTACTCAAAGATTCGTCAGAACTTTAGGGATATCAGTACAGCCGCCCACGGCTCATATCTGCCGATCTTCATGATGTTATTTCTCGATATTTAATTAAACGTGCAGCATTTATTGCTTGTTTTATTATCGACGCGGCTGCCTTTGAATGTTCTGAGATGTCGATGAATAAAATTTAAAGAATTTCAATGTGGAATATACAGTTTTCTGGAAAACATATTTTTAGGTATACTTAAATATGTTTCGCAGACACCAGAGCTCTATGCTTCTGATATAATTACAAGACAAGAGAGGTTGGAAGCAACAATTAAATTTTTCAATGAGTTAAAATGTTTGCGGTTTTTAAGCATTTCAAGGGGGGGGGGGGAGGATCCTTTCTACTTCTTGATAAGTCCTTAAAGCATTTTGTGTTCCCTGTCATTTTATATACAAATCCTGGAAGGAATTGGTTTAATAGTGAAATAGTTTCAGGGTTATTAGTTATCGGTTTAGTTACTAAAGTTCTGAAGCATTTCGAGAGAAAACAAAACAAAAAAGCCTCTTAATATTTTTTGTACTCTTTTTATAATTTTAAATCAGTTTTAACATTCTCAATTGTTTCCGTAATTTGGGTGAAAATTATCTTATTAAATCAGTCTCAGTAGGTTAATGTGAACTCTTGTTTATGCAAAACAGTCATACAAACCTCAGAACCTCGAACGTTGGAAGAAATTGAAATGGAAATTTCCAACATATGGCATTTGTTTTTAAATTCATATTTACAAATTAAAGTTTCATTTTGTTTAAAAGACTCAATGACTACGAATAGTCTAATATGAAAAATTAAAAAAGAATAAAGTAAAATAATCATAATAATAGTAATAATGCTTAACAATTCATTCGTGGTCAATTAATAAAAATATATTTCAGACTCGAATTCTAGCAATAAATAAATAAAAAGAATCAAATAAGAAAATATATATATTAAATAAAAAAGTAAATAAGTGAAATAATTATTCTCAAATTTACATTTACAGTTAGCAGGTAAACAGTTTTTTTTTTTACATTATATATTGTTAGGAACAAATCCCAAAGTTTTTTTTTGTCCACACATTTATTTCAAACCTTTCCAAGGCAACCATTACAAAAATCTCACGGAAAGAACTTTTACATATACCTTTTGTCTCACATCCACTTTTGAGATTAACATTGAAACGACACATATTTTTATGCACATTTTTCCATTGTTGTCATCGTACATAAACTCAAGACCACCGACTGAGGAGCGTAGGAGCTATTGTCTATTAGAAGGATTTGGGATCTCAGATCATATCTCCCAATGCATGTCTCATTAGTCAGCGTGTCAGATATGCATCCGTGACGTAATAAGTGACGCATCTTACACTTTGAGAAGTTGCTCAAGTGCTTGAGAGCAGGATTTTTCAAATAATTGCTTCTCAGTTTTATGCAGAAGTGAAAGTACTGGTAGTTCTTTTTCGGAGTGAAAGTTGATGATTAGGGTCTGGTGATGTATGGTGATTAGGAAAATTTAAATGGTGGAACAAAGTTTTAATGAAACTTATTATAGACTTGTCTAGAAGAGTGAAATTATGGCTGCGTTTTGTGGAGGATATTTAGAGCTATATATTAGAAAGTTAACCATTTGTAAAAAAATTTTTTGGCAGGTTTTATTAATAGAGCCATGTCTCAAAAAATTATGTAAGAAATCATTAAGTATTTTTTTAATGAGGTATGTATTATTCTCTACCGATGACTTTTGCAATGAATTTCAATTAAATACATCTGCATAAGCAACGTATTATAAATTCGTGCCTTATTGTTTATAATAATACCTAATTCTAAAGTAGGATATTTTGAAATAATATTTAGTGAAAAGTTAATTACACGGAGGATTACAAGGAAATAAATCTTATGCTTTGTATGAAATATAAAATAGAAAACAACGTGTAAAACACAGAATGGCAACATAACATTGCACTCGCTTCGTTTCAAGGTTAAAATTTAAACTTTTAATAAATAACAAAAGTATTGTTCTGTGTTAGTTGTTTTCCTACTAGAGAACTTCATGTTTGTTGTAGTTGGTTTCTCTTTTTGACAAGCCTGCAGAAACGCCCTGGCTTTTTTTTTCTCTCCGGTTTTCCAGAGAACTTTTCTTCGAAATAATAAACAGAAAATTTTGTTGTTTCTGAAATGAAACCAGCTGCCTGTTTAGCTGCAATTCCAAGCAAGATCTTATAAAAGAAATATTTATTTGCTTGTTTCCATTTTAGTAGAGACAGGAACAACTACTAAGAAAATAGGTTATTTCTCCTCCCCCCTCTTCCGTGACGCACATTTTATGATTATTTTTTGTACCTATGTTCTTATATATCAAACGTATTATTCACCGACATGTTTTAACAATTATTTGTATTGAAAGACAACCAGTTAATGAACATTATTATAGAATAATTTAGAGGTTTTAAGTTCATCAATATCTTCGCCGCTTTAAGAAACTCCTTTCAATTTGAAATTTAACTTTTAAATATCTCACTAAACTAACATGCCATAATCTTAACTTTATTCAATTTAAATTTACTTATGGCTGTCTTCCCTCAAAGCCTTTCACATTGGGCTTCAATGCATTTGTCGATCTACATCGAAAATCTTGCAGAAACCACTTAACACTAAATAAAAATGTCCACAACATTTTTAATACTGTCACTGCCGAGAGAACAGCTTATATAGAAACAATTAATAATCATTGTCGACTGGCAACATTTTTAATACTGTCACTGTCGAGAGAACAGCTTGTATAGTAACAACTAATAATCGTTGTCGACTGGCAATCATTGGGGCTCAGTTGTTCGAAATTTGATATTTCTGATATTCCTTTATTTAAGCAAATTCGTATGCGAAGTCAGAAGTTGTAAAATCCACAATGACCGATCTCAAGGCTGGAACGGCAGTGCGTATTTATAGAGCCTGCTTCTGCTTATCTTCCCAACTCGCACAAATTATGAGAAAGAAGAAAATACGCAGATGCCCTCCAACTTTTGTGCCTAATGAGATGGGTGAAATCCTCATAAATTTAGATCCCCGCAGAGTTATGATTAGCTCTATCCGCCTTGCATTTTCTAAGTATGCATTAAAAATAAGATCTATAACTTCCACTTTATCTTAGTCGGCTACTGTAAATTTATGTGCTTTTAACATTGATTACTGAAATGGTCATCCTTGCGTGAAAGCAAACAACCGCTATTTTGATTTTAAATTTTCCAGAATGCCAGAAAGCAAAATGCTTTAGCTGATTTGAATTTAAAGCTCTTATTTGTGTTTCAAAGTATTTTGAGTATAATTTGAGTTCTGGAGGCACAAATGGTAATAAGGTATCTCCATGGATTTAGGGTTTGTTTCTGGTTTCAAACCTTGCAAAAGTGTGCATTGTTTATTGGTGCTATGATATTATCTTATTAGTCATGTTTTTACCGGCTACGAATTCTGATTATACTTGGATTTTCGTTATAATTTAGATTAAGGAGGTAAATGGTAAAAAATTATTCATATACTCGTATTTATTTCTGGGGTCAAACCAGTGTAGCTTTTTTGTTGATACTAGCGCTATGCTTGTTAGCTGTGTTTTCACCAGCAACGCAGTCTGGAAGTATAAAAGTATGACCTCAGCAGACAATGAATTCATCTCATCATTCGAAAAGTTAACTAAGAATTGTAGAAACTACAGAATTTTGTGTCCTCACTCTTGCCAAGAGATTCCCCAAAGTAAAGACTAGAACCCCTAATCCCTACCTCCCCCTTTAAAAATATCAATGGCTCAATCTGTGCCATGACCCCCTTTTCTCGTGGATACCCCTGGCATAAGAATCTTATTTTTGGCTTTTCAAGCTTTTTCTGTGTTTCAGAAGCTAATGATGCAGTGGCCTAGCGCCTGTTGTTGGTGTACTTTTTGTATTTGTATTTGTATTTGGTTGCTAAAGCGATTGCGGGGTACTGGCGAGATTTTGCATTTCAAGTTATTTAAAACTTTTCCGCAAAAAGCATATCTTTCTAAATTAAAATAAAGAATTCGGAGAGTGTTGCGTTTGGAACGCGCTAAAGAAAGGTGTACTTTTTAAAATGATCTGTAATAAAATATAGCTTGTTTTTACTTGGTACTGAGATTTAGGATTTATTGAGGATTTAATTTTCCTTCTCGGCTGCTGTGCTGTCGATTACGACGTACTGATTCCTCCCTGACTATTCGTAATATTGTAATGCAGCTAATGAAATCGTTATTTTTGCGGGCAACTGTTCTTCATTAAAACTGTTTCGACTTATTTGTTATATATAAATAGGCAAAGACAAAACCGTTAAGTACTATTTTCTCCTTTTTTTTGTCAACCGAATTTTTTTGAAAATAGTTCTTTTTTTTCCCTTCTACTTTCGACGTAGATTCGAAGCCTTTTTTTAGAAGTATTTATTCGTCATACTTTTAGACTACTCCTTACACACCCACACATCTACGATATACAACATTTGTACAATATTCAATACATTGTCTTCTGTACATAATTAAAAAAAGAAGAAATGTCAAGAACGAAATAAAAGAGAAAATGTAATCTATTTAATGGATTTCAAAGCAGAATACAAATTTTAAAGTGTCGGTTAATCCATTTCCCATATATATATATATATACTGAATTTAATAAAGTACGGTCGAATTTCGACCGCCTGTGCGATCTCTAGTCTAAATAAATGTCAACACCCGAAACCATAGTTTGCTTTGTTTAAACGCTGACTAGTTAATAAATAGTTCTTGTCTCTATATAGTTACCCGCTATTAATAGATAAACTTATGCATAGATATTTTACTCCTTTCATTCCACCAACAAAGCTTCCCTTTTCATAATACGTTTTCCAATTTATTATCACCGACAAGTGTGCTTGAAAATAATAAGCGTGAGGCAGATTCATACTGTTTTGTTAAACTCTGTTTAACAAAAAGAGAATTATCAGACTGAGAGTTGCCAAGGGGCGAATTCAGCGTCAATAGTTCTGAAAAGTTCATAGACAGTTATTGTTTTTGTCTTCACCGAATGGAAGGGGTACCAAAAATTTGAAAGTGCTTGGTATGATTTGGAATTTAACGCAGGAATCAAAGGTTTCAAGATCCAGGCTTTGATTCTTAAATTTCAGAAGGTTTCTTTTCATTTGCAATCATGTCGCTGCAATTCTAAATACATCAGTAATTTCTGCCGGTGTAAAAGAGACACTATTTTCTTATGTACTGAAATTATAATTATCGGATTCACCAAAATTTTTGAATTTGGACGGATTTACGCGTTTTAAGGGGCGCTGAATCCACTTATCTTAGGAAAATGTCTGTCAGCCTTTCTGTATGCGGTTACTTTTTTTGTGAGCATTCTAACGTAAAATATGGAATCGAGCGAAAGGTATAACACATAAGTACACACGTGGACCCGAATGGGAAGTGGGGCTGATTAGTTTTTGTCTCGGACGCTTCAAGGGGGCATGAAACAATCGAAAGTTTTTCTAGTTTTAGCATACAGGTGGACCTTAACGGGATCATGTGCTGATTTGGCATTGGCGCCATTTAAAAAATATAGAAAACTTCGTAATCTCTGCAACGTACTAGTATTTCGTTAGGTAAGATTTCACAATACATCGTTTAGAACTTAAATGTAATAGTGTAATGGCATCTTTTGTTGTTATTAACATTATTATTACTATTATTTAATGCTCTAAAACATTTTTATCATACGTTAGTGCAGAAATTCACCAAACCTTGACCATCTGAAATACAGTCAAGTATAGCTGCTGAAGTAAATGGTGGATTTCTATCAGTTTGCATATTATGAAATTCTTTTCCCCCCTTAACCCTCAAAAATCAGTGTATTAAATTTTTCTGCTCAATTTATTCTGTTTTAACACTTAAAACGATTCAATGTCAAGTAGTTAAGCACTTAAAATATATTATAGTAGCATAGATCTTTAATTCATATTGCATCCAATATCAATACTTCAAGCCAAATCGATAGTAAAAATGAAGACTGTCTCAAAAATATTTATTGAAGTCGTGTTCTTCAAAACTAATTAATTTATTGCGTATTAAATAAAATTAATTTTTCTGTTGCGAGATTTCTTTTCCCCTTCCTTTTTTTTAACAATATTTCATGACAATTTTGTACCGATACTCTCTTCAAACTATTGCTTTGAATTTTTCCAAGTATCCAGAAAGCTTTAATTTTCTCCACCTCGCATTCATTTTCACACATTAGAAATTGAATTATTTGAGAATTTAATTATCTATCTTCTTTTCGCCAAGGTGCAAGGTGATTTGAATACTTTATTCATTTTATATGCTTCGACGCGTGACGTCTCGTATGGATATTACAATTATTTTCAAATAATTTTACTTCATCTATGAAAATACTTATATTTAGTACGCGAAAAGGGTATTTTCAAGAATTTAAAATGCATATGTATTTTTTTCTAGATTTCTATGCTAAAAAGTGCTTTTATTTTTGAAATAATTGCAAATTTTGCTGAGTAACAGCTGTCAAGATTAAATATTTATGCTAAAAAATTAATTTCTAATAACCATGTATTCTCACGTTTTTAATCATCTTAACACATACTTTTTGAAAACTTTAACTTTTAACTTTATTTTTTAAAACATTGTTCTGACATTTCCGAGTGTAACAATTATTTTAAATATAAAAAATTTATGTATAGTATACACATATTTCATAGTTATAGGGTAAAGTCTTAAAGAATTAACCGAACTCAATCTTAGTACTAACATAAGCATTACGAAAGGAAAATACTCTCACAACTTATCGTAAAGTTAAACATGTATTGCAAGTGTACGTCTCTTTATATCACGTTATTAAATATTAAGAATAAAAATGAAGTCGCAATTTAAGCATTTGACTTAGCAAACAGATTATTGTTGCATGACGTTGAATCGAAAAGTTAACTGCTAATAAAGATATTTCTTGTATCATATGAAAAAAGAATGATAAAGTCTGTGTTAAGTATAAAATAATGATAAATTCGCAATTAATGACGGTTGCCTTTATTCCGGGAAGATAACTGTAAAATTTTACTTTTCAATTTGTTGTAACCTTATTCAATACATGAAGAAAATTCCAACTATCCGGAATTCGGTGTTTTGCTCGTTTTCCCGAAAGTTGAGCTTTTACTGTATTTGATACAGTAAATGTGTATTGAGAATTGAATATATAATGCTTGCTCATTTTTGAGTTTGAAATGACGAAGTTATTTACGCATATCAACAATCTAATTAGTACTTTTTTGGAGTTCTTGTCTACGTATTAATCATTGTTCAAAAAAGAGTAATGAGTTGAGTTAGTAATGAATAGCGCATACTTTCTTAAATTTAACCAATAGTCCATGTGATACGTAGTAGTAATATACAACGTGTTACTCACACATATTTTTCCGTCTGTCTTCATCAGTCAAGGTCATTGTCTTTTGGGAAGGATTTATATGTACGTGTAAAAAAAAATTCCTGTTTTCATATCATTCCTTTCAATTAAAAAAAGCTAAAAATTTATACCAAATGCTAGTTTTAGATTGATTGAATAGAATTTATCGTCTTCACATAAAACCTTATCCTGCTAGCAATCCAGTTTGCGGTCCCACACGAACTTTCTCCCTTCCGGCAGCTTCTTGCAATTTTCTGACCTATTATGGCCTTAAGGTTCAGAAGGGTCCGAGCAATTAGGGCTTTTACTTTATCACTGCTATAAATCTTTCGAAATGATGCGTTTTCTGGTCGTTTTTACCCTTTGTGAGCAATGCAACTTGGATCAAAGCCGCTTTCTCAAACTCATCGATTGTCGTTTCATTTTTTACCTACTTTTATTGGATTTGTAAGGAGATTTTGGGGATCATTCACTAAGTAAAGTTCTGCATTTCCGAAGAAATCTTTTGAAAATGCGGAAAATGGATCGTTATTTGATATGGTTTCTTCTGAATAACAACACGGTTTATGAAAATTTTAAAATTAAATTAAAAGTCAATTTTACGCCATAAAAATAAGAATTTTCCATGCTAAATGTACGTCCTAACGGCATTTAAGATTATCAGAGTTGACTGGCCGTAATGTAATGTCCAGACATTTCACTTAAGTGAAATTTGAAACACGCCAAAAAATTCATCATGCAACATAAAGAAAACGAAGTGCACATTTTTAAAGTCGCAAAAATATTAGAGTCGAAGTTTTAGTTCTTGTCACGAAATGCTTAATTTTACTTCTCAATCTTCATGCGGTGAAAATCTCAACTTCCTCTTACTTAAAATATATCTTTATGTTTAATGTATAAATTAATAAGTGCACACTTCAAGCATTCGTAAACGTATCAGTGCCTATAAAAATATCAAGTCACATGAAGAATGAGAAGATCCGTAAAAGCTTCCTTTGTGCACGGTTTGATTTTGATGATCAGAGAATTTATTTTCACGTTATTATTTAATATCATTATATCACTGTGAATACGAAGACTAGCCATTGTAAACTTATTTTGTGTTAAAAATAGTAGCGTTCGATATACAGAAAGCCTGTTTTTTTTGGCCATAACTTCCATATTTAACGGACGTACCTTAATTTTAAAAACAATCTGGAAATATTCTTTTGAAAAAAAAAAAAAATGTTTAAGCAAAGTCGCGTGGCGTAATACTTGATGAGTATTAAAAACGCCCGACCTACTCATTTTTACATTGACCAATTGAGAGTGAAGCGTTGAGACCAATCGACAGTGAATAGTAGCGTTCGATGTAAAACAGACCTGTGTGTTTGGACATAACTACTATATTTAACAGACTATAAAACGTACCTTAATTAAAAAATAAATAAATCTGGAAATAACATTAAAAAATATGTATAAGCAAAGTCGTTGGCGTAATACTTGATTAGTATTAAAAACTCCCAACCTACTCATTTTTACATTGACGAAATGACATTGAAGTTTGTGAACCTTTCATATATGCATAGCACTAACCGCTTACTTCTCCATAACTCTGAATCACTTTTAAAGATAAGTAAATATTTGAAATTAGTTTTCCGCGATCGATATGCCGCTAGTAACAAGCCAATGATATTATTGCGCAGTTTTGGGAACAAAGAAAATGCCGGGGAAAGAGTTTATGTAAACTTCGTGGAGTGTTCAGAAAACTTCAATCAACGGGCAGATTTCGTTACTGATGATCAAGGAAGCTGCTGAAGAGTAGCAAAGTCTGTTCCTTCATCAAGATACCCCTATCAGTTTGGTTCAACTTAGCGTTTTATGTCCCGGATAAAACTAGAATTTGATGATTTTCTTTTCGTGTATTGTTTGAAAGACGATGTCAGTTAAAGAGACAAAAACACATGCATTTTAATTGCACAAAAAGCAAATTCATTTTTATAGATTACAGTTTTTTTCATAAATCCATTCATATTAATGAAATTTCCAAATTCAAGTTATAGTTAGTTCTTTTCCCTATTCAAAAATGCTGCTATCACTCTTGAGGCAATCATGGTTTGACGACATGGATGTACTCGTATGTGCTTTCAAATAACTTGAACATTTATAGGTAGTAATTTAGCCTTGTAGAACATTAGTGCTGTTGTCTAAGATGTATCATTATGCGTCGTTCGATGGTGTCTTCATGTTTATTAGATAAACGTTGAGGTGTAATGGTGCAGAACCTCACCTACTTTAACACGAAGTGCGAAAACAGGCATAAATATTTCATGTCATTAGATAACACCTAAGGCAAAAAGCATGTTGTACATCGTTGATAACACTGTGGACATCAGAAATGACTCGATATTTACCCTGAAAAAAAAAGGTGCGAAAACTGGTTTGGAAGATCATCCAGTTTGCTAAAAGTCGGTATTTTTACGCGTGAAAATCATTAGAGATGTATGGATGATTTGAGGGTCGATCTTGATCTAGTTGAACTAAAGTTACTATCACCTTGTCCATTATTAGTATTATTATATTTTTTTCTTTTCTTTTGTGTTGATCTTTTGTATAATATTTTCCAAATGCATCAAAAAGATTTAATTACATCGAATTTGTTTGTCTTTAAGCGTGCTTTCACACCAAAGGTGACAAAGACAGTCTTTTCTCATCTGCGCAATGGCGGACCATATTTTTGGAGGCAAAAATTTGCCTTGCTCTTGCGTAGACGAGGAAAGACAAGAATATTGTCTTTGTTGCCTTTAATGTGAATGCACCCTAATTGTTTATGAAATTGTATTCCTTCAAAAGCAGAGATTTCTTCAATTTTTTTCACTCCATTACGAGAATCCAGCAGAAGGAAGTTAAAGGAATATGTAATTCTAAGGGAAAGATGTGAAAGTTAGAACTCCTTTTGTGCATCTGTATTTACATTCATTTCTCCGGTGAAGCGATCACTCATTTACTGCAATTAAGAGATGATTAATGACATAAGAGTTACATCATTCCAAGATTATAACATTATGCTCGTTATGCAGCTAAATGAAGAGAGAGAGAGCATTTTTGAGAGGGTACTTAACCTGTCTTAATTTAAACTCTTTCGCGTTACGGATTAATATAAAGTGAAGCTTCGTAATTCCTATATTGTTTCGGTATCTTTCTTTAGAAGGAGGATCGTTAGAAATCGGTTACTTGCATTTTTTTTTGCTTAAAAAATTTTTTTTTTCGCATTGCGCTTTCCTTTCGGTTAAATTTACGTATGAGACTTGGCATTTACTGTAAATCGTATAATTACCCAGCAGGGAAATGGGCTACTTAAGTATTTTTTTTTTAATTGTAGGAGTTTTTCCTCTATCTTCAAAAATCCGTTATTAGTTTACTTTTACACTTAGATCAATTTTATAATTCCTTTTGTGGTCATATTCTATCCAGGTAGGTAAATATTGAGTTGAAATGTTGGTTTGTGTGGTATAACTAATGTTTTGTAAGTGTTTACCAATGTATATTTAAATTTTTAAAACATGCCAGCAGTTTCGTTGCTTAACAAAGATTTTTCTAGCAGCTTTTTGCTGGAAGATAATTTAAACTTGTACAAGTTTATATTGCATTTTGTAACAATTGTAAAGTAAAATAAATGTCCAAACAGAACTGCAAAATTAGTAAAAATACAGCAACGGCTAACATTACTGCATTTATTTGTTTCATTTTAGTTTTAAATATATTTTATTATCTTGATTCATTGCCTGAATTAATCGTTACACTTTTTTTTCAAAAGGAATATGTTATATCCCCCGTACCGCAGCGGTGGAGATGAATTTGAAACTGTGTCAATACACATGACTTGATGACTTACAATTAAAAAGGACAAAACAAATTCAATATTTATTACACTCAATTAAATTCGAAATGTTGTTATCGATACTTTAATTAACATGTTCAGACAAAAGTACACTTGCATCTCAATTGCTGCATTTCAACATATGCACTTCTGTCACTACTTTCCGAGTTACACACAACACAGATTCGCATAATTAGTCTTTGTTTGTGGGTTCAAATTTCGAGTCCCATTCCCAGAATGGAAAGCGTCGATAGGAGGATCTTGGAGAGGTAAGTACATCATGACAATATCATTAATGAGGACGGTGGACGGGAGCTAGCTATTGGAGTGTGACGATTCTTGTGCGATCGGCTAGCAATGGTATGTAGAGGGAATTCTACAGGTGTTGATTTACTGATCAGTGAAACGAAGATAGACCATAAATCCGCTGAGATGTTTCCACATATATACATAAATGCGTATTAATTGTCTGCAATTCCTGTGATAGGCAGATAAGTCTGGATTCGTGAGATTGGTGTGCTTGTTTTAGTACTTTGCTTTGCATTGGATAAGGTCTTAGTTAATGTACTTGAACATGCAGCTGTTGCCGGAAATTTTATATGAATTCCGTTGGAAATAATTCTAAAAAAATTAATAATTGCTTAAGTAAAATTTTCAAAATCATTAAAATCAATGGATGAACGAAATAATAAAGACGATATTTAAAATCCCCGTGAACTTAATTTCACCGAAATAATTCATTACATCATAAATTATGAAAAATGTGAGGTAAGATATGCAACAACAAAGTTGCAAAATTGTGCGTGTAGCTTTGAAAGTTGTGAGAGTTTCACAAAACGAGACTTGATTGTAGACTTGAAATAATTATTTGCTGTAATTATTTGAAAATTTCTGATTTATTTACGAAGGTTATTCATTTTATTCATTAGTCTTCCGCCAAGTCTAATTTACAATTTTTTTTTTCATAATTATCTGTACCTTCTTTTTCCTTTTGAAAGTTTATTTATATATAAACTGGAATTGGAAATATCTACTTACAAAGGAAAATTATCCTGATAGATGCAATTTAAAAATAATAATAATAATTAAAAGGGAAAAAAAAACTTCATTTGACAGTACAGTACAGAAAAATAAAGAAAAACGTTAGTGAAGTATATGTAAAGTTCAGATTTTAAACCTAAAAGAAATCTTACTGCTAAATAAATGTTCCCTAAGTACTTCTGCTCTCGTGATAACATCAGTTTCCTTTCGGATAAAAAAAAGTGATAGTGATAGAGAATTTTTTTACCCCTGTTTCAGTAAAAGCTGATAATAAATATGGCTTCCCAACCGGTTTGCTACAGACGACTGCAACGCTAATCACAGCAAGGTGTCATAGTGCAACTCTCATATGAAGCAGAATATTCGGAAATTGACAACGGGAAATATTGGATTTCCGTTAAATACGGAGAAGCCCGATTTATTTCTGAATTAGCATACGCCGGGAAATCCTGCAAGTGACGTCATTGAACGCGTCCGGTTTTGCCGTCCGGCGGCGAACCGTAAAAATAAGCCAACTGTGACCCACTTTGAGGGAAAAAATACTAAGAACTTAAATTTGTTGCTTATAAAAGTTTTTTTTTTTTTTTCCTTAAAGGTATCGCATAAAGTTCTAAGAGGCCATCCAAGTTGAGTCGTAAAGAATACCCAAAAAGTAGTTCCAGTTTGAGGTAAGTAATTTTAGTTTGTTGTTTGTCTTAAATAATAAGTCAATTAGTACGGAGGCTGGAGTAATTTTTCCAAGGTAATTTGTTGCTTTTTGTCATTTTTGGTAACTATTGTTGTACTTGAGATGTGAATCAGGGATTTCTTTCTGTTATAAGAAAGACTTATTGACACAGCATTCGCTGACTACTTCGTTATCTTTTTAGATTTCTGAAGCAATCTAGCAGCAACTCTCTCCTTGTAGTTAATTCATCATTGTTTGCGGAAGAATTGTTTGCTTCTTCTAGTTACTTTCTTCAGCCAATATCGATCTAACCCCTAATTTTCTGATAAAACTCCCACTTGATTTACGAACGGTCGGAAATCATGTTTTTTTTCTGACAGGGGGAAATAAACCCCACAATTGATTTTAATAAATTGATGTTGGTTTGAAAAAAAGCTAGGGCATTTTCTAAGTTTCTGCAACATTAAATAGATTAAATCTTCAATAAATAATAATGATTCTTGTGCTAAAGGATTTAGTTTGTTTTAGCTAACAAATATATTTTCAATGACATGCTCATAAAAGAACTAAATATCCTCACCTTTTAGTTTAAAAAAGAACTAGAAGACGAATAAGTGAAATTAAAATAATAATATTTATGTTGATTGCTCAGTATTTCGGCTACTTGGTTCTCCTCTACGCAAGCGCAAGGCTCATTGAACACCCCTAAGGGTGCTTTAACACCAAAATTGACAAAGACAAAAAACTTGTCTTTTCTCATCTACGCATGCGAAGGCTCATATGTTCTGTGTTTGCGCAGATGAAAAAAAATCGCTTTGTCGCCTTTGGTGTGAAAGCACCCTTACATGGACAGTTTTTAATTCCCCGCCAGCAAGTCTAAAAACCTCTCTTTCGCGGGACAGATTATTATTCGCGGGATTAATATTACGGACAGATAAATATTTTTGCTATTATAGAGACGTTTTACTGTAAAAATCTCTGACAGTTTATTTTTTGATTTGCCGATTGTACATTGTACAAGCCTTCTTTCTTTTGAAATTAATTACATTGTTGATGCTAACGCAGCCATCAACACAAGGCGAAAATGAATTTAGAGTCAGAAAAGTGATCTAAACTGCGAAAATTTATTTACATTCTGAAGGAAAGGCACGAATTTTGTTTTGAATTTGTTGGATGAAATAACACAATCAAAAGTACTGATGCAGTCAAGATTTATCTGACATAAAACGAAAGGAATGGAAATTTTTAGATGAAAAAATAGAATATATATATGAGAGGTAGAAAAAACAACTTTCGTGTACATCATCATTATAAGCGAATATTAAAATTAGAATTTAAATTAATATTTAAAATAAATAAATAAACGAATTCCTAAATACAAATTATTCTTCATTCTTGCAGTTTTAATAATGTCCTGTACAAATCTTAATTAAAAATTTTGTCATGTATTAAACAGAGCAATCTAGATTGTTAAAGTTTTCTTTATTATAAAATATATTTTTTCTGTTTTATAATGAGGGAAAAAAATATTTAGCTGTTAAATGAAGAGTACTTCAGTGGAAAAGGTAGTATTTTTCATTTATAGGATGATTATAACGGATAGATTGAAATGAAAAAAAAAAAAAACGTAAAAACGCTGTAGTAAATATTCTTTCTTAGAACTTTCCTTCGTTAAGAAAAGTCAGCACTTTAATCAACTTTTAGAAATAAAAGGACAAGCCAACCTATTACGTTGCTTTTTTGATCATTGGGAGTTGAAAAAATTTAAATGAAAAGCCCACTTAATGATTTCTAAAATTAATTGCGCCCTTAAAATAAATTAAAGAAACGAAAAAAAAACTATATGACATATATATACATATATATATATAATTTAGAAAATACAAAAATTTTTAATTATATCTTTAATCTTAAATGAATCATTTTTTTCTTGGCCACTATGTTTCACGGAAAATAATTTCAATGGACTTGTAAGCTCTACCTATGACGGTGACAAGAAAAGTTTTATGTGCGTTTTATTTGCTTTTATTTCTTAGATGGTGTCATTTTTTAATGTCGGAGAGACAGTCAGTCGTGATTTAGCAGTTATAATGTCATGTTTCTCGTGTTGCGACCAGAATGAAAATTTATAAAATGTACACGAAGAGTCCAGCTCTCTACCTTGCTGGAACGGACTTGGACTACTACTGTTCTGACGATGCATAACATTCAATGCTGCCTTTTTTTTTTTTTTTTTGTATAAGTCCGTTCTCGTCGTTATTGTTACTATCCACTTTGATTGACAATACAAACGCTTCATCTGAGGATTAACATTTTCCTCTACAAAAATATTTTCGTTTACTTCGAGCAAAGAGAGGAATCATTTTGTGGAAACTGTTTGTTTTGTGATGTGTAGCAGAAATGGCCAATAAGAAACTGGTTTGTATTCAGTAGCCGAAGGAACAATTCCATACCATTGATTGAAGAAACGTATTGTCAAGAAAGCAATAGCGCTTTGTTACAGGTAAGTGATATACATTTTTATTAATATCTCAAAATATAATCAGAAAAAATAGATAAACTTCATATTTCATTCTGTTTCATTACCTAAGTAAATAATAGGGTTGAAAATCCTGTGCTATCATCAAAATACAGATGAATAAATTTAGCAATAACATGCAGTTTATCCTATTCAATTATTTTTAATGCCCCTACCAAAATGCCAATTTTTAATTTCTTACGATGCTAAAACGTAATCGTTCTTCTGTTTCTTTTTTTAAAATCTTTTTCAATTGTCATTTAATGAACATTTATACAGTGTAAAACACTACCCTTTAATCGCAGATTGATGTTTTTTTTTTTTTTCTACTATCGTTGACGGAAAAAAATTACATTGAGATGGAAACCACTAAATGCCGCTCTTTAAAATAAAGACCTCTGTCTCTATTGTGTTGTCATATGTTACGACTCATACTGCAGTTTCTGTCGTGTAAAATTGAGAAAAAGTCCGACACGTCAGCTCAAATTTATCAAGCTTCCAAAAGAAATTTAGATTGCCCGTAGATTTATCTGCTCTCTCGACAAAAACTATGGCTAGCATTTCATCCAAGAGAGCTTAAAGATAACATAGGGAGTTTTATCTCGCTTGCCGTGGGACAATATGGGAAAAAAAAGGAAGAGATCCCCCGCAAAACACTTACGCTTTTACTTTGCTCAGATAAAATATATATTTTGAACGCGAGCTTTTTCTTTTCCCTGTTGGAGGCGAATATTTTTGTTACGAAGAGTGGTCGTTGTTTTATTCTATTGTATTGGCTACCAAAGTGCAACAACAATGAATCATTTGTAGTGCGAAGTAGGCTCAATTTCGGAAAGTTTCAATTTCATTTTTCAAATTTGTATCTTAACAACGTTTTCGTTTTGAAAATCTCGACGGAATTTAGTGGGTTCGGAGCGGGAGCACGAATTGTTTTTGAGAAGCCGTATCTTTCTTATTATTATTTTTTTTAACTATAAAATTCACTTTAATGAATAGATAATATACATATTTTTTAATTTGCACTTATGTATTTTTTATAATTTTTACAACACATTTCGTTTTGAAAACTACACACAAGTGAAATTTATCTCAAAAGAAATTCACCGATGCAAAAGTAACGTAATTATTTGAGAATATTTTGTTCGTTATACATATCCAATAGCTAAATCCCAGTCGATAATTTGATTCGATAAAACATGATTAAAATAAATAAACTGAATGTTTATTCGCAAGATAACTTATTTTTTCTTTTTCTTTTTTTAAGGGAAAAATACATTGATTCTGTAAACAAGAACAAAAGCCAACAAACTATCTGTAAATATTTTACAACGCTTTGTAATTGATGAACAAAGAATGAGTCCCGATTTTTTCCTAAGAAAATTATCTTTCAAAATTGAAAGAGCAACGGAATGCTTGAATGAGACGCAAATATTTACACAAGATATAAACTTAAAAAAAAAAAAGACTTATAATAAAGTTATAAAGACTTGAATATGCGTATTCATTCAGTGGAAGGAACAAAGCAACTGCCTCTAAAGTGTACTCTAAATAAATTATTAAAATGTTTTATACTTTGCTTTCATTTATGTCAGAAATTTAAATAAGTCTCACCCCGAAATAAACTTTCATTGTACGGTAAGAAAAAAGTTCACCTGTAACACAATTTAAGAGAACAGAAGCTTTATTCTCTCAATAATTTAAAGTAAACTATAAAAATGTAGACATAATATTCAACTTTCTACGTTTTAACTACTGTAAATGCATTAATAAATAAATTTCAACTATGTAACTCCAGCTTACGATCTTATTAAATTTAAGATTGAACTTATGATTACCATATCAAGTATTTTATTGCTTTATTAAATCATCTTTTGACGTTATTTTCCTTTACTGGGCTGTAATAAAGAGCCTTATTGTTCTCGGAATTTTTAATGAAATTCCATTTTCAAGTTTGCCTGAAGCAACGGAGAAAATCTTTTGCAAGGCTAGTCTCTTTTGTTTGCTTTTGCTGTAGAACCTGTAATGTGTATTACTGAGCTGTGGCCTATAATGTCGCTTAAAGCTAACTGGCGATGAATTGCGTCTTTTCATTGGGCCATGAAAATCTGCAGTAGCCTCTTAATCCTTTAATCAAGATTTCAGTGCGATGCAACCAATAAAAATTGCAGGATTTTGTTTTTCTTGCTTCTTCATTGAAAGGGGATTACGCCGCCAATCAAAGCTGCTTATACAATGGATCAAATGATTCTTTTGTTATTCCAATTTATATTTTGCCTTGCTCCGGCTTGGATACAAATTAATCATTTTGTTGTTAAGCGGTAAGTAATGTCTGGAATTTCGATAATGCATAAACGATTACAAGATAGTTTTGTACATTTTGTACTGGGTTGAATAAATCAGAAGTCGGATACGATCTTTAAAAAAATTGAAATAGAAAACATTCACTTCAGCTTTTCTTTGCTGGATTAAGAAATTTCAGTTTCTCGTTTTTGATAATTTTTCTTCGAAATTTTAAAATTAATGCTATGCTCTAAAAGCTGTTGTTCGTTTAAAAATGCTACATATATTTTTATGCTAGAAAACAACGTTTAATTAATTCAAACCACCGCCGCCTTCTAAGTTTTAATTGAATTGATTTTGCTCGGAAAATTATGGCTTTTTACTTGTATAATAGTTACATGTGAAGGATTCGCTAAAAAAAGCTACAAAAAATTCTTTGTTTCATCAAATGTTTAACAAATAGCTTTCAATCAAAATAACTTTTTAATTTGCATGGAATTTCCAAAAGATACTTTAGTAGTTAAAAGACGTTAACTTTTCCAAAAAGTCAAGCATTAATTAAGTTGAATTACCTTCACTTTATTTTGGGTGCGATAAGTTTGATTTGGTTTCAGAAGTTACTTTCATTTAGCTTTCAATAGAATGAAATATTTTCACCAGCACAAAAATATAATATGTCAAAGTAAATTGCCAAATATACAAAATTAAGAAGAGCCGTCCTGTATCATTTGTAGAGATGACTTAATTTTTGAAACAACACATTATTTAACTGAATTTTTTGGCAGAGGAAGTTCGTCGATACAAAACTAACGAAAATTCGGGATGGGCCCAGCATTCAAAGTCTCTCTCCATTTTTGCTTTGCTTTATTATTAATTTTTTTTAGTTTCACCACACCGTTATATCAGTCTTCGCGAAAATCCTCAGGCTTATGATTTCTTTAACAAATTGACTTGATCGCAAATGTACGCATTGAATCTCAGTATATTGGCGCATGCAATTTAGATTTTTTTAAAATTATTATTTTAACATTGCAATAGGTGCAATTGAAAATTCTTACAAAAATGCATAACATTGCAATTTTTTAAATGTTAACATGCGTTTTCATTAAAAGTAAAAATGTTAATGCACAAATGCGTAGTACTTCAGCTATGTCGGCTATAATCTTAACAATGTCTGTAATGCGAACCTCAATCTTTGTTATAAATAAAATTCTAAAAATTCTGTAAAATAATATGGTTGAAATATTAGAACGTTACACGATGTAAAACACTATATATATAAATGTTAAAAGATAAATACAAACATATATATTAAGAGAAAATTCTATTAGACTTAAAATTTCTTAGAAATTCAAATTAAATAGCAGAGAATATGTTACCACAGAAAAAGTCTACCGCTGAAGAGACATTTTCTTAAGAAAAGCCTGGTTAAAATTCACGCAACCTAAATCTCTTTTCTCCATGCATGCAAATTTTTCGAAACAATCTGTTCCTTTCTACTTTTCTGGAACTATAGTCTTCTATCCCATTTAAATTCTGAACTTCCTCTCTGGCGAACACAATCTCTGGCAGCTATTGACGCATTTTAGCCCCTTATCTCTTCGCGAAGACAGTTCGATGGGAGCAGCCTTACCAAGAGATGTTAAATCTCACGGCTTCGCAAACCAATCTGCCCATCTCCCTCTTATCCGGTATTTAACAGGAAAACAGAGAGAACACTTCCCAAAAGGATAACTGGATGGAGCATTGCTAACTGCCCTGTGCGCATACATATTAAGGTTACGATTAAAAAAGCATAAATTATTTGCACATTCTATAATGCTTAAATGAATCTAAACACTTAAACAACAAGAAGAATACGAGTTAGTGTATTAAGAGAGAATAGTAAATCTTGCATGTGCGCAATTTTATTACAATGCGCCACATTCTTATCTTCTTACACATATACACATTATACATATATAGCTTGGTGCAAGAAGTGCCAATGCCAGGTTTTGGTAAAAATGAGTTTAATCTACTTTGGTATTTTTAACATCTGAATTTTTCGTGCAAAGAAGTGAAAATGTGTAGTTCAAATTAGTAGCTCTGTTATTCAGGTACAAAAATTAAATGGCAAAAGTACCAATGCCAGGGGTTTTCCTTACATTATCTGAAATTTTGGGCAAAAATCAAAAGTGCCAATGTCAGGTTTTGGTAAAAATGAGTCAAACCTACTTGGGGGGGGGGGGGGGGGATATTTTTAACATGAATTTTTCGTGCAAAGAAGTGAAAATGTGTAGTTCAAATTAGTACCTCAGTTATTCAGGTACAAAAATTAAATGGCAAAAGTACCATTGCCAGGTGTTTTCCCTACATTATCTGAAATTTCGGGCAAAAATACTATCAAAATTTTACAATGTTTTTTCATTTGATACTTAATTAATATATAAATTTCGTTTTTAAGTTTTTTGAAAAAAATCTGAGTCTAAAATATTTAGCGTATTCAGCCTGGACATTTGTCTGTGTAAGTAGATCACGCTTCCCTGAAGTCGCCAAGTATGTGGTATGTAGGTGTAGATCGCGTGCCAGCAAGGAGTGTGATTGAAGCTTCATCGGTGGGGCCGTTTTGGGCAGGGCGTGGCCCTCCTAGAGGAGCTGCGCTCACTTTGTTCGTCCCCCCAGTCGATACGAGCACGCAGGGGCCACAAGATTCGTTCGATTTCCTACTACAGGAATGGAAGTGGATGTCTTGTCCTTACAACCAAGATGAGGGAGCGACTCACCTCAATGAAATTCAAACATCGTTTGGCGGAAGAGGCCGTCGTCAAATGATTTCCCAACAAACTCGTTTTTTATTTAAACTATAATTTAATTAAGATATTGGCGACGTTTCGTAATGGCGAAGTTAAAATTACACGGTAAAAAATATCTTCTTGAAATGCCAGAAATACTTGAAATGTTGGGCTTTTATTTCTCTCAAAAGAAAAAAAATCTGTTTGCTAATATTAGGCGCCGTGTGTATTTCATTTTTTTCTTACTTTCTTTTCTTTTCCTTTTTTTTTTTCGTTTGGCATTAACTTCTTAAAACAGAACAGGCTTTATTTATCTTGTTAACTTCATTTGCAGATTTCACTTGGGCAAAACAAACCGAAATCTTTCAAAGTCATTACTTTTAGAATGTTGGATAATACTAATGGGGGGAAAAATCGCATAAAACATTGCAGTTGATTTTATCCTGATATCCTTTCTTCTGGCGCAATAAATTACGAGAAAACTAGGGTTATGGATTAATAATGTGCTTTCTAAAATAAAAAGCTGCTAGTGGTTTTGCAAATGTTTTGTTTTCTCCTCTGAAAACTGTTGCTCTCTCTTTTAGTTTCCAGCCTTGTAATTCTTATTGAGGGCTTAAAATATTAACCATTTAGCTTTTTTGGTAATACAGTAGAGTATCGTTTATACGACCTCTACACTTATACGATGTTTTAGTGTAGTCCCAATTGCTGGATTTAGCCAGAAGAGTAAATCGATTATACGACGTTTTTCGATTGTCCTTTCAGCGTCGTATAAACGATACTCCATGTACCCTCCAAAAAATATTGCACGCCTAGTTAATTTATATCAACTGTTAATATAATGCAATTTTTAATGTCTTTATCAGTCACTAAATACGAGTAAATTTAGGAATAGTTTTTAATATAAGCGTTGACGAAATTTTTCTGCTCAAACATTTTTTACCACAGTTAGTCACCCATTTCTGAAAATATTTAAATTCTATTGCATGTCGTCAAACATATTTCGATTTTCCTCCACATTATGTTAAACTTTGATAGAAATTGTCTTTAGTCTGAAAATAAGATTTATATTTGAAATGTAACAACGTTTAACTTGAATTTAAATGTTTTACAGAATTTTAACACTGTGTTTTTTAGTATTTCATTTGACTGTAAACCTATTTATTATTATTATTATTTAATCAAATGAGCGTGGCAGTGCTGAGTTAGCTTAAAAAATGAGGGAAATAGTTTATCAAAATATATGTATAAGTTTTTATTTTTAATTTAAAAAATAATTTAAAATATGTCTAGTTTTGGGTGAAATCCAAAGTTGCAGCTTAAATAAACTGCAGTGAACCTGCTTTGTTCATCGACTAAAAACAGAGCTTTTACTGCTTTACTGGTCTCAAATTTTTTAAGTGGTATTTTTTCTTTTCTTACGTTTAACTTTTCGGGCACACAGCGAAAAAACGCTATATATCTGAAGGAATAATATAACGAGGCGCAGTATAAAGAGGGGTTTACAGCTGTAGTGCCAATATTTCATATGCAAAATTCTACATTAACGCAAAAACAATATAGGGACGTACTTTACAATTTCTTCAACAGAACATTTTGTTAACCTTTTTACTCGTGCGGTATTTTTAGATACTTTCCTTAACGATAAGTGATCGTAATAATACATATTCGTTTAACAATATTAGTCATAAAATTAACGAGAAACTTGTTACAAAACGTGAAGGTCAAATGATGCATAGGATCTCATGGGATTAAAACGAGTAATTTTGTTAGAAATACCTTTTTTTTACCCCTTCTCAAAAGGGGAATTTCATTTTCATTCATTAGTTTTGATCATTTGAACAGCTCCAGTTTTGAAAGTCGGTATCCTCTTGTCGTAATATCTTCTATGAGTCGAGGGGAGTGACACAACGCCTCGGGGCACTATTTTATCTTGCATAATCACCGAAAAGCCATAGGGAGTTTCTTCCTGGACCCAAATCGTTTTTTAACATGGTCCTGATGGATTCTGTAAAAAGGTAGGGCTTGCCTGAAATGGAATTCGATCGAATGTGATCGATTTACTTTAATGAATTGCGAAGGTTGAGAGAGTAGGCGTAAGCGCTCAAAAAAAGCCGACCTTGCCATCGATCCCCCCTTTTTTTCCCGAACTTCCTGCATGACATATGGCATTGTTGTTCCCTTATCCCTAGGAACCTGCGGGGGTGGGGATGCGCCCCGAGGGGTCACATCCAATGGGCCCATGACTCATTTCTGACTTTTGCCACCCTCAGTGTTTTGATTTGGTACGCTTGAGGGAGCAGTAGGAGACCGCTGATAAGACAAATTTACGGAGGACATTCCTGGCGACCCGTACATTCTTCCTGATCGCATGCCCTCCATCTCACTTGTTTATAGTAAAGAAGCCCTGAATTAAGTTCCTCACCCACATTTACATCCCCTGTATCCTAGGAGGATGGACGCCCAAACTATTTGTATCGCCGCTGCAAAGCATTTGACTGACACATATTTCGTCACTTAACTGTGACAGAAGACTAGGTACTGCGAATGGATTCTGCAAATCGTTCAGCTCCCGAACAGTTTAGGGGCTTCCTACTATTGAGCTGGAATTATTCTCAGTAATTGAGCTTGAAACTTATCCGAGTTTATTTTATCGACATAATGAAAAATGCTCTGTTGAGCAATGTTTTAAAAATTTAACAGCTTTATGTCTAAAGCGGAAAAAAAAATGTGAACCAGCTAGTGATATAAAAACGATGTCGCTCTTTTTAGACAAAACTGAGAATAACGCTTATAATAAGGCTTCCTGACAACTTTTTTTTTTCTTTTTGTATTCTGTGTTTTACCGTTTCGAATGATTTTTACTAAGCAAAAACTGCTTTTATTATTTTTGATTTGGCCTGAAAATTAAGTTTTCTTGCAGCTTTAGAAAACAAAACAAAAATAATAAATCTACAAAAATGTAAGAATTTGTTTCTTTTACTAAGTTAAAAAATGTACAAAAACTATAAAATATCCTATTTCAAGTAATTTTTATGTCGATACCGTTTTGAGAATTTAAATAGGAACATGTGTAATTTTTCAGGCTTTTGATATATGTCATACTCATTAGTAAATGCACGAACATGAAACGCAAAAAAATACAGCACATATAATTTCAAAAATACGGACTCATCTAACAAATATTCAAACTTTCTATTACCGACAAAAATTACTACATTTTAACATGTTAATTCAGTAGCGTTAAGCTGGTGAACTCTCACAGAGTTACGCGACTTCACTTTATAATAAATGCCGTTTCCAGGAAATACAGCTCCTTCCAAATAAATAGTAAATGTCATTAAAATAACAGAAAAAGATAAATGAGTAGCCGAGCTTTGCAAGCTACAATTATAAGGAAATTTCAAACATATTTGGATGGTATTTAATCATCTTTTGTTGACAACAGAGCTTTGAGTTTCGGGAGTAATATCTCGGAAAGTACTTCTTGGTTACGATTCATTAGTTATATTCATGTAAAATATATTTTATTCACTAGATGTTTTAGCCACCGAGCATTTCAAGACGATGAATGTTTCTTCAGATTTGATACCAAGGATCAATTAACTCCGTTATTTCGCACCTAAGATGACTTAAAAGCTTACGTTTAAATTACTTAAAAGAATATTAACAGAAGACTTATATTTGCTTTATTCTGCCACATCAAATGCGTGAGAGTTTTTAGTTCGTAACATTAATCACAGCGTTCCCATTTTAAGCATCCACCCATACATCATCTTTTGTAATTATGCATGAAAGGCGTTAGTGTGGATCATATTTTAGACGAAAGTGATTGATTAGGCACAATGGAGGATCTCGAAAACACTTAACAATTGTTCAGAAACTTTAGAAGGTGCTATTAATTAATTTTTATAATGGTTTAAATATTATGGGCACTTTTGTTTGAGATTAACTTCATTTCTACGTTTTTACTTTCAATAAGCAAAGCTAAAAATTAATGCATTTTAATTGCACTGAATAAAGCGGCGATAAATTATGCATAGCACAAAATATCAGCATGTAACGCGTATACAGCAACGTTTACATAGTTTTTCGTTTCCTACATATAACTTTCAGTTCAGATATCTCTTTGTGAAAATTTATCGGTACACCTTTTCCGTTGTTGAACCTTGAAGTTCAAAATTTTGAATCTAAAAGTTATCTCTCGATTTAACGATTTCTCATATAATGAGGAGTATTTTTTTTTTTTTTTTGGAAAATTGACATATTTCTTTCTTATTATCGCACCAATATGTTTTTTTTTTTTATTTGAATTCGAAATAATTTTTTCTTAGTATGGGTTTTAAATTAAAAAGTTTCTCATATTTGTGGGATCCACCTAAATTGAACAATTAATTTATTCCTAATGTAATCTTCCTTCTTAATATGATCTTTCCCGGGCTGGGCAGGGTCGACTCAGCCTTTCATCCCTGCAGTGGGGTTGATAAAATGAGGACCAAGCATGCTTGGGAACTAAACACTGGGAGTTCCGCGTCCGGCCGACCACTTGACCGGAACTTCTGCTTCTCCACCCCATGGCCCCCGGTCTCGAAGACTGGGATGGGCACAGCAGGCCATAGCCCCCAAAAGGGCTGGCGCGCCACTTAGTTTAGTTTTATAATCTTCCATTATCATATAACCTTCCATTAATAAAATCTTCGCGACAAAAATCCACTTCCCGTTCTCTTTATGTTTAATTGGGTGCACAAATACTTAGGAATTTTTCTAATTCTTAGAATAGGTGTAAAAAGCTCTTGTAATTTCAAAAAAGTTTGATTTTCTTTTATGTAACCAAAATGTTCCTCTTACTATAGTTTGGGTATCAATACTGCTATTTTGAAAAGTGTTCTTCTTTATAAGTTGTATGTTTTGATTCGCAGTAGGTTTAAACTCAAAATAAGCTTGGCTCCTCAGCACGAGGGAAAAAATAAACAAATAAATAATTGTGGTTATTTCTATTCTTCGTCTTCTGATTATAAGACAACTTTTAAAATATAAATTTATCATAGCGTATTAAGAAACATAAACAATTTTTAAAAAAAGTTCCAAAATTTGTTTAAAAGCTGAAAGACTCCTTAGAAGTATAACATATTTAAAAATCTGAAATGGTCGTGTAATGAATGGCATTCAAATTTCAACAAATGTAATTCAAAAAGCTATTTCATTTTTGAATAATTACCATTCCTAGTTTCAAGGTTTTTAAGGCTCCTCATATTAATTAGTGCCTTTAAAGTAGTTAATGAAGACTGAATTAATTCAAAAAACCACCACTTTTTTTCGGAGAAAGTAATTTAATAGGAATTCACTTTGATTAAAATCTTAGCCCGTGTGCACATCATTAATCTGCTTACTCGCTTAATTTTTTCATACACATATATCGCGACAAAAATGTAAGACTTTATTACATCGCAAAAAATAACATTCTAAACTCTAAAATGTAAATTGTAATCTTTTTTCCTTTCTTACTCCATCGTTATAAAAGCAACTAAATTTCTTGTTGAATCTGGAAGGAATACTTCATCCTTGAAAGTAGAAGAAAAAGGAGTGAAAACAATGTTAATAAAAAGTCCTTTCCCCCCAAATTTTGTTGCCATAGCAACTGTTGTTTTTCTTCAAACAAAAGCTTCACATATTCAGCGTAAAACAATCGCTTAAACAATAAAAACAATTTGCTTTAAAGTGCTTCCGTTATTTTCTTAAGGAAACGGAAGGCTGAAGGGGATGGGGGATAAAGTCACGAGGGGAAAAATTTAATTTTAATTTAAGAAGTTGATGTTTACGAGAGTGCTTAGACAAGGCTATTTTTAGATTTTTTTCTTTCATATCCTAAAAAAATATTTGTTTCTAAGCATTGTGATACACATATAACACAAACATGCGGTATTATTTATAATAACACTCATATGTATCGTTGCTTTTCAAAAGTCGGACGTTATTCCGATGACTCAAATGATTTATTTTATTAATTCTTTCATATGAACCACCAACTTATGTTTCTTAGATTGAATTTATTTTTAATTGCTGAAAAATAAATGCTTTTTTCGGAAGATTTAAACTTAAAATCTTTCATCTTTCTTCTTATAAAATTCGTTGCTGCTTATCTCTTATTGATAGAAGGTCATTCCTTCGTTATGCATTTATTTTGTTGCTTTTTATTTCCCACCAATTATAGGAAACAACTTTTTTTCTTTCAATGAACTAATGAATTACTTAATCCTGACACAGTACAACGACTTCTTTTGTTTCATCATTTTTGAGGTAGGAGGCTATAACTTAATACATAATGTTTCATACTTTTTACGATAAAAATTTGTTCTCTTGCTATATAAGTGCGAAGTAAGTGTTTTTTTTTTTTTTTTTGTGCTAGGAAAATAAATTAATAACTGCAGACGGATATTTTCGGGTATTTTTCGTCTTTTAACTAACAACATTAGAATAGTCAAATAGTCGGTGATTTCGCTTGTATCATTTCAAATCTGTATTGCTTAAAAAATATAAATAATAAAATAAATAAGTAAAAAACACGACGTACCCCTTCTAATACAGAGTTGTGCTATTGAATAAAGTTGATGAATTAGTTAGGAAAGCTGATTTTTGATTTCGGATCAGTGATAATTCCAGTTGAAAAAAATACATTGAAAAGCCCCCTTTAATATTAATCATTTATATTTGTTCAAAATTAATTTGAAATAAGCGCTTTTCAAAGAGCCTAATGTAGACTTTTTATTATTACTTGGCAGAACTTTCGTCCGGTTTCGCTGCTGCCCGCCGCCCAGACAGACTGACAGTTGTAAGAAGACGGATTCAGGCTCTTCTAACTACTAGATAGATTTTTGACCTTGAGAAGCAGTTCAATATTTGTTTTTGTCAAAATGTAAGATAATAGCTCTTGGAAAAATTGTAGTTTGATCAGAAATAAATTGTTATACATATATATCGTGTACGTGATTTATTTTATTTCCCAACTTAATACTTATACAAATCTACAAAGTACGTCAAGTGTCATAATTTGATTATTTACGAAACAAATAATTAAATAAATAATATAATAAATAAATAAGAAAATAATAAAATAAATAACGTATTTATTAAGAAAATAATGCCCATTTATTAAATATTTTTAAACAGAAAGCTTCGCTTCCTTCAGGAGAAAAAAAAGCATCATATATTTCGAAAATTTAGTTTTCATATTGCTCCCAAGATGCAATTTTTCATGTTCATTGTTTTCCTATAATGACTATTTTTTAATCTTTGTTGACGTTGCAAAGTAATGTTTAATCGGAAAGTCTGAAGTTCCGTTGCACATCACTATTCCAATACAGTGGAAGCTATTTCTCGAAGGCGGATTATATGGCGTCTAAAAATGTTTCCTGGTAAACAGTTTCCAGTTTGCCTGATGTTCCGAAATGTTTTCACAATAATTGATCGAGAGTTAAAAATTTTTTCCACTTTATCCAGATTTTGACTTAGGGAGCTCATTTTATTATTTTCATTTTAAACTTTCAAATGGTGTATATCTTACAGTCTCATCTCATTTTTTGCTTTATTTTTTAAATTTATGTGACATCAATAAACCATAAAGTAATGTATGTAAAATTTTTAAGCTTAAATATTCGAAATTAAGTATATTGCATTCAATATTTTTTTCTCAAGATAGGGATTATTTTAAAATTTACTGGCTCTGAAATTAGAAGTTTATAAAAATGTATACATAATATAAACTAAATAATTTATAGTCGACGTCATTGAAAATAAAACATCCTTGTTACTATGTTTTATAGAATCTAATCATTTGAAGTTGAAAAGTTGAAATGATTTGCTTTATTGAACCAATATTTGTTCATGCAGCATATATGGAACTGTTTTCTAATAAATAAATAAATAATACCCAAAATAAATAAATAAGTATTAAAAAAGCTCCGCATTCCTTTTCCGAATTGAGTATGACTTTTTTCATTCCCAAGTCTCTATGAATACCAATTCTTATTTGTGTTAAGAAATTAAGATTTTTTTCCTCGCAAGAAAGAGAAAAAAGAATCGACTGGGAGAGCAAAAAAAAAAAAATAAGATCGTTAAATCAAGCCAAATGGAAGCAAAACAGCTCAATACAGAATGATTACAGTGCTCTTTTCAAGCTGAAGCTTTGAACATGAAAAATTGAGCTGTCACAAATTATAGTTGTTTGGAAAATCTTGGAGTTTTTTGTACTTGTTCTTATTGAACATTGAACAAAAACGTCGTGAGGATGAATGATCTTGAAATTTAAATTATCCAAAAGAGACACGGCACAGTTTACATACTAATAACATTTTACTACCTAGTATTATATATAGATTTCGCAATTTGCTCGCCCAAATAATGCCGTAAATTACAATTTTCGAAGCATATTTTATCATGCGCTCGTTGCAAGTGCCAAAATTTATTCAATGTATCCTAAAATGCATTAAAAAATCGATACTATTTTAAATTATGAGGCATTGGTGTGTTTTCGGGTTTAAACAGTACAAAATGTTTTTGGTATATGTAGTTCGATGGTGGTTTTTTTTAAACAGAATAATAGTGCAAATGAAGGATATTTTTATTTACTGAGATAGTACATTGACCATTTATCTCCACGAAGCTGTTGGCATGATTTTAAGGCTTGAATGTTAAATAATAATAATCATAATCAATAATAGTAATATTAGTATAGTGTTATGTGTTGCTTCAACTATCTCTTTCATTACTTCCCAAGTTTTTGTGTATTATTTTTATAAATTTATCAATTTTACATTATTTGTAAAATAAAATTTAAATAAATGAGCTAAAATTAAACAATAATTGACTCAGATTGCCGCATATGCGTTGGGAATGCGAAATTGTTTAAAAAACAAAGATGGAATTATTGGCATATCTTGTAGTTGAAAATGCATAATTGATTAATAATAAAACATTTAGTGTCTTTAGAATCGTGATCTTGTTATGTTGAATTTTTGTTCACATTGAAAATGCATATTACCGTTTCATACCATACATAATTAAAAGCTCAAATAACAGTATTATTTTTAAGAAATGTTTTTAATTTATTAGTGCATAGTTGAAACATATGATGATAAATTCAACTGTTGACAAGTTATATTTTTGTAACAACACTAAAGTATTTCATAATTTATTATTAACAAATGAAATATACAAAGCTCTTCAGCTTGTTTAAAGCCCTCCTACTGAATAAGTTTCTTTCTCTGAGGCATTCATATTTGGATATAGTACTTGTTTTCTTAATTCAAACTAGAAGAAAACAGCTTATTTCACACAACTAATCATTATTTTCTCCTTGTACTTTATTTATCATATCATTTTTAGAAATATGTTTCAATGGTTTATTCTTTCGAAAATCAAATAGCGATCTGAATAACATAATTATGCTTCTTAAAAAAAAGAAAGTAATAAATAAATAAAAAAACTTATATTTTCCTTTCGATGTTTTAATTCAGTTTCTCTTAATCTAATTTCGCATTTCTTTTTATGTATCAAAACTTACTTATTGATAATCGAATGTAAATAGTGTTAACTGAATAATAGTAATTATATTTCAGATTTAAAAATCTTGTGTTTGACGAAGGATCTTTTAATTTTCATCTTTGATTATAAGAGTTGTACGCTTTACTTTTTCGAACGTGTTATATATTTTCTTTGTAATAATAGAATGTAAATACAGTGTTAATTCAATAATGCTAATTACATAAAAGATATGGAAACCCCAGATATTTATTATTTTTCTGTTATTTCTATTTTTTCTAAGTAAGCTCTCACTGGAAGTTTGATTTCTGATGAACAAATTTAATTATTATATTTCGTGAATAAATTTATAAAAAACATTTAAGATCTATTGTTGCATTTAGGACTCGTTGTTTGATTTCAGATATTGTTATCTGCAGATCCCGAAATGAAAGGAAGATTTTTTGTAATAACTAATAACTCCCAAACCACTTGCAAAAACGAGCGGAAAACACAAAACCCGTTTGAAAATATTCTTGTATATTTAACTCAGCAATAAAAATAAACTTCTAAATTAAGCTGGAAACAATTTTGGAATCGACTTGGTGCAATTTAATCCACGTTCCATATTTGGTCTAAACTTTAAAAATTAATTTAATTCTTGCAAAAAGTATTTTAAAACTTGGTAATAAAATTACTTGAAGATAAATGAATAAAAATAGTAATATGAGTAGTTCGAAGTTGGAGGATTAGAAAACTTAAAAGAAATAAAACTAGCTTTACTATTTTTTTATGAAGCAGATCCTGGTTTTTGGACTTCCAATTTAAGAAACATTCAGGAGTTACAAACTAGTTGTCGATATTACAGTCAATACACGCTTCTGGCTATAGATCTTTTCTGTTTTACAAAATTTTGATTTTACAAACCTTTTTTATAAAGTCTTTTAAAAGTATAAATTATTGTCAAAAACTGTTTGATATCATTTATTTAATAAATTGTAATGAAAGAAATGTTCCATATAAATGCATTCTATATCAACCGACCCCCTTGGTAGTCAGGTTCTGATGTGATCTACACAGTGTAGCTTTTAACAAATACTCACCCCTTTGCTTTTCTCCGTTTTCCCGAAATGACACGAAGACCTGTGTGCGAATGTGGACGATAGTACCCGAGAGAATACGAAGAGGGCTTCGTAGTGGCATAACGGTTGTCGGCCCACTTTCGGCCCCTTTCCCGAGGGGCGAGTTCGTTCTTCGTTGAGCCGAAATCCCGAGAGAAGGGACATCATAAGGGATCTTGGCTTCAATTGGATCCTGGGGGTGTGTCGAGGTCTGTTTTTAGATTAGGGGGAGAAATCCGGAAGAAGTAACATAAAGTACTTGGAATGTAATAAGATATTTTATTTGTTTTATACCTTACTTTTTTCTGTTAAACTTGGAGTTTCATCTAAAGACAATCAAGTTTACGAACTTGTGTGTGGGTGAGTGCGCGATACTCCATTTTTCATTCCAATAAATAAAGGAAGTTGACAATAGAAGGTTTTGGTCGGGATAGTTCTTCTTGAAATAGAATTATAGAACTTTTATCGGACTGCAGAACTATAAAAAGGGCTTCAAATTTGAACCTAAATGTGTACTTATTTTATTTTTCTTTTGAAATACGTTACCTTTGGATTCAGCTATTGCTATTAGCCATGTATAAATATATGTACTTTTTTCTTTTCTTTTCTTTCTGTATGATTTAAAAACACCTAATCTTTTCATTCTTTCTTCCATTAAACATAAACTAGATTGTAAACTATACAAAATTATATGCACTTGTTATAATGTGCTACAGTACAACACACACTCAGAAATGCAGTATTTCTACTAAATTATGATTGCAAAGCACACAAAATATCTAATAAACTAAGCATAAAAATACTGAAACATTTAAATATATGAAGGGTCCACTGAAAAAACGACCTAAGTCACATACTACTTTGCTTTATGTTTAATTCATTCATTTTATAACAAATGTTAATTTTAACTATACGAGCCTACTTCCCGTAACACCCAAATTCAAATTTATAATACATATATTTATAATACATAAATTATAATAAAACATAAAGCAAAGTTCATCAAGTAGTATGTGACTTACGTCGTTTTTCCAGTGGATCCTTCATATATATATACGACGCCAATGGGACTGCAGAAAAGATTCGTATAAACGATAACGTCGTATAAACAATTTACTCTTCCGGGCTGAATCCAAAAATTGAGACCACGAAAACGTCATATAAGTGTAAACGTCGTATAAACGATACTCTACAGTATAATGAATAACTTCATGCTGTGGTTGTTAACGAAAATCATTTAACATGTTATATCTTACAATGTCACGTTAACGATAAATTTGTCTTAAAAAATACAAGTTAAGCATCGTCTATTATGAATAAGTGAAAATAATACATTCAACAGTTAAACTCAGCATGTAAAAGTTCTTAATGCAAAAGTAATTCATACTAGCGTTCAACTATGTTATTATTAACAGCTCAATTGCGTGCAGACAATTCGCATCTTAACGATGCTTGATATTTAGTTCGATAAAAATTTTCTGAAATATAAATGCATTCAATTTTTGTCTAAACAACTTTCCAAGCAATTGCCGATAATTTAACACAAAGAATGTTCTTTAATATTCTTAAAAAAGCTCTTTTAAAATCTGAAACTCCTGTTACTTAAATAAATTACTTTAACTGGATTATGTCTTCAAATGTTTCAATTTACATAATTGTTTTATCTGAAGATATTGTTGGAATTAACAATGAAAATGTTACGGAGGAGCAAACTCCTTTTGCTCTAAGTATTGAGGAGGATTAGTCAAGTACTAACAGCATGCCTAATTAACTTAGTAGTCTTGTTAAAGTGTTTATTAAGTTTCCGGGCCATTGCTCTTACAATCATTTTTGCATTATAATTGCTCAATTTATATTTCTGTTTTCATCAGTTCGGGTATGAATATTTATAATTGAAATCATGAAAGCTTTTAGAGATAATTTTATGTTCATTAGCCACGTTAAACGATATTGATTGTATGAAAATGTTGCCTTTGTGCTAATTATAAAATTATATTAGAACAACTTTCTGAGACAAACATTTCAGCTTAATTACCTCTGATGTTTTCAATGACATGCATTAAAAATGAGTTTTTTTCCAAAACGTTGCTTTCTTTAGTAAAGAAGATGTTTCCTGTTCTCAAAAAGAGTGACATACAACTAATTAGAAATTTTTATCCTAGATAAATTTCCTGTCGAAATTTTTAATGACTATTCTTTTTTTACTAACAAGTTGTCAAACATTACGTCTTACGTCTTACTTTCGTATTAAAAACTAACTTTTTGAATCAGAGCATATTAAAATGTTTAATTCAAACGTGTATATTAAATATTTTTTTGCCATTAGTATTTCATAACCATGTCAAATGGATGCTGCGAAATAATCACGGAATTACAAAAGTGGTTTTAAAAAGGTTTTAATTTTATTATTTTCTGTAAAAATCTACTCTGTGATTGTTATTTTAATTATTATTAAAAAAGCAATCTACTCTGTGATTGTTATTTTAATTATTATTACTATTATTATTATTACGTATTTAATTAATTATTTATTTTTGTGCTTGTATTATCCGTATTTACCTCGGTATTTACTGACATCAGTTAAAGACTCTTAAAATTCTGCTTTTAACAAAATCTTTAAATATTTTTCGTCATTAACTCAACCTTGAAAATATTTTTGTCATAATTAACTTTTGTCCCATAAAAATAAGTAACATCGCAAAGCTAATAAATACATAAATACGAGAATAGGAAACAGTACCAGCATAAAGGTTTGGATAAAACTCCCGTGAAATAGCACAAAATTAAAAGAAAAAAAATCTAATTATTTAAATTTAAAAAAAAAAGGTATTGAAATAAGCGAACTATCGGTCAAACTGACCGTGTCTCCTCTTTTTAATTTCTGAAGAAATTTAAATTTGGACAAAAAGTAAAATGTTTTTGTTTCATTCTTTGATTCGAACGTAATTTTTTTTTTAGCCGGATAAATAGATTTTGGCATTTCCGGAACACGTCTAATTTTTCAGGCAGATTAAGTGGTTGTAGGAGTAAAATCGAACACCAATTTTTACTATTACATTGCTATTATTTAGGCCTTCAAAACGTAAATTACTTGCATTAATAAAACGTAATTGATTTCAATGTTCTTATATTTAATAACAACAATAATAATAACATGTTGTACTTCTAACAGGAAAACTATGCGCTTGCTTGCAATAAAACAAGCCTGTTCATCAAAACAGGCATCTAGCAATTCCTAGATTACCTCAAATCTCAATTTATAATGGATTTTCTGTAGGAACAAGAGCTATAAAACCTTAACAACGTCTCGCGTGCTATCTAAGAAATTAGCTTACATGACATTAAAAATGCATGTACTTTCTTTTTGTGGTCTATTCTTATCTGGAGGTTTTTTTTTTATTCATTTCATTATGATGTTCTTCTTTGGGAAGTTCCATCCAAATTTCTGCTCTTTCACTATTACTTTATTAAGGCTCTTTTTTTACTTACAACAGTTTGGTCGTGCTTGATTTAATGTCATTTATCGTGAACTAGTAATTTGATAATTCTGATCTAAAGAAAACAATTACGTCGCGCTTTTTATTTAATGGGGAATTAAGTCAATTTGGCTATAGATTCTACAATTAAAAGAAATTACCAAGCTATTAATTCTACAATTAAAATATTAAGGCTATAGATTCTACAGTTAAAGGAAAATCTCAAATTGTCCAACCTCAATATAAAATTTAAATAATATATAATATCTAAAACAGATTAAAGTGAAAGGTACATTTTACAAGTAAAAAAAATTGCTGTTTAAGGAAATACTGCTTGTGAAGGACAGTCTTAAACAAATTCCCTCGTTTTATATAATAAATTAAAGGCTTCGAAATGTTCAATATCAAAATTTTCTGGTTAAGCGATACATTTTTTTCTTTCTTTATTTCAACCAGCAGACCTTTTCTTGTAAAATACATGAAAAATTGCTTGTGAAATAGCAGTGCCATTTCACATCTTCAAATTGTAGATGTCTCAAGAAAAAAATATCAAATACAGGTTTCTTTTTCTGATGAGAGCTATTGAATTCCTCGGTTGTTGGCTACTTTTCCTGCTCAAGATTGGAAACCGAATTAGCTGGTGGGGGGGGGGGGGGGGTTCCACATCAATACCAAGCCATTCCCTTTCTATAGGCTTTATTTTTGGATTACCTAGACGGTGGGATTGATCTTTAATGTGGAGTTAACTGGCTAATACCCTTGGGTCACAGTAAGAGGGGAGTTGCTGATAAGCGACCCGAGGGGGCGGGAACTACCCAGGCTGTTAATCAAGACAAATGTATATGAAAGCGAAAAACGTTGTATCCAGACGAAGTAATTATTATTACATAAAACTTGCATGGAAGGCTTCAACCTCACGAACTGCGGAATGCCCTTGGTAGTAAAGTTCCTTGTCGTAGGATTTTTGTTGGCGGGGGAGGAACGGTTTGGGATGTCAAATGGGCAAGATTTAAAGCTTTGAAACTTTTTTTTTATTCAATGCATGTTTTCTCTGTTGATATGTTGAAATTTGATAAAAGAAGAAAATTGCTAACATCCCAATACTTAAGTTGCATCGCTAATGACATAAAAGATGGTGGCTATGTCGAGGTTTTTCCATGCATGCTCACACACAATTTCACTTGTCACTGTGCCTTCACCTTCAAAACAATGCAACACTCTGTATTATCATGTTTCATTGCAAGAAAAGCTACTCCCTAAATCACAGATGCAGTTAACTATCAATATAGTGACTTGTAACAGCGATGATATGATCTGACTCAAGATACATTTTCCAAAGAATTCAAATTTTTAAGCCACATAATGTACGACGATTATTCCTCATAGCTCTCCATAGCTGATGGGTTGCATTTCTACCGTTTACAAGGGACTGTCATAACCCCAACTTAAAAGTATTTAAAATCTTAACCTCACGAGTTTGTGGAAAGCTGTTTAATCGCTTAACATGGTGCCAGGGGCCATTACGGAATTCTGATGCGGAACATAGCTAAGTATTAGAACTTTATATGAACCGGACATTAAATACCTTCCATTAGGTTCATTATAATGGAATATAGTATGTAACCTGAAATGGTGTGCACACATCCTGTGGCCGACAATAGGGCACTATACATCATGGTGTTTACTGCATTATAGTTCAGAAATAACCTACATTTTAATGTGTTTTCACCTGAGATAAGATCTCGAGTACATATTTAATGTGCTTCAAAGACGTCTAAAACAATGGTATTAAAAATTGATCCTACATCTGTAAAATTTAGCAGAGCGAGATCTACTACCTAGAGAAATACAGAGGTTCTTACCTACTTGTTTAGCAACATTTAATTGATGTGTAAACTAACTTTTTTATTGAGAAACATAATCGTCTGCATGTTTCAAATAAGAGAATAAAACAATGCCTGTAGGGGGCGTATGATTTGCCGTATTTGGAAAACAAAAAATACTTCTTTGTGTGAAACGAAAGATTAGTTTTCAGCCTTTCCTCCAACAGCCCCAGGCATGGTTACTAAGGAAAATAATCGGCGGATATGTAAAGCGTGAATGTTTTTATTTGTAGAACTAAAAGCTCTCAAGTTAGGAAAGAAACAATCGTATTCATTTGTTTCAGTATTCTACCTACTACCGAGTGCTTTATTTTTTCTTTTTTTTGACCGTATCAGGAATCTGAAACGTTTAAATTTTTAGACATTTAGGTAAAAGTTATATCTTTTAGCTCATGAATCGAGCCCTTATTAAACGAAAAGAAAATCTAACAAAAAAAATTTCATCGAAAATTTAATTAAATGCATCTTTTGCCTAATTTTCAAGGATCTATTTTTACTGGAGTAATCTTAAGAAAAGGACTAATTTCCACTGCATTAAATAGATACACAGAAAGAGTTGGAAGTGGTAGCAAACTTTCTTTAGAAATGGTATCACGTGTAAACGAGCATTTGATTCGCTAAATTCTTAAATACCACGTTGAGTACATTGCGAAATACTTTGTCTTCAAATTTTTCCTCTTTTATTATTTTAAGAATAGATTCCGATGATATTCATCATCCAATTAAATTTAACAATTTTTAATGAAAGTTTTACGAAATTTCTTTCTTTTATTTTTCATTAATTCCTAAAACACAAACTTTCATTTTGAAAACATAAAATTGTTATTGTAAAAATTATGTGAAAACACTAAAATAATGTGGAATTTCTGTAGAAGTACTTAAATTGCGCCGTTGCAAGCATAAGAAGTTATTTATAAACAGAGCAAATATTTATGAAATAAATAAATAAATCTGATGCTGATGAAAAGATCATGAGTGGCACTTAAATATATAAAAAGAATAGTTGAACTGATAAGAACGATTCACGAGTGAGTGGCTCATCGATTTCAATGCACACATTCCCTGAGTGTTGCCTCTTTTGAACGTAAATTAGTGCAGAGGTGCGAGTTCAAAATCATCCACTAATTTCCATTTCCAAAAAAGAAAAAAAAAAGCGAATGAAGAAAAGATACTTTCTCAAAAGACCGATCTTGTATGGGGAGGGACGGTTAACGCAAAAGAATTTTAAAGAGTTAACTAATTCGCGTTTCCAGCGCCACTAAAAACGATAATAGATCGCTTTCTCATTGTGAAGAATCGACATATTTTAATGATTGATCGCACTAGCTGATTTGATCGATATTTTCCGTTCAGATGAAGAATTAAATTTCACGTTTAGGTAGGTTATAGATCAATGCGATAGCATTTGAATGGGATTTTTTGGCTTATAAAGCTTTAGCTACCCAACTGGAAAATGATTGCTACCTTTTCTTTTCTTTCACATTGAGCATACCAACATCACTTTCTTTATTCATTCTAGGCTTTTTATTTGTTTAATTCATAGTACTCTTTTTTTTTTTATTTAGGCGTAACTATTTTACTTCAACACGGATAATTACATACTTGCTGAAAGGATACTAACGAAAAAGTTATGGCTGTATAAAATTAATAATGATTATAAAAGACAAATGAAAGCAATCTAATTTTTTGACGTAGCTCTTTGTTTTTCCATATTATTTTCAGTTTAGTAGATTATAAAGAAATGCTTTTCTTGTTTCGGTGATTGATATGGAGGAGGTCGTTTTTGAATCTTAATGTATGTTTTTTTATTAAATAGATTTAATATATAGAAAATTAATTTCACATGTGAACGATTAAACGCAAATAGTATTTATTTGAGTTTTGACCGCCTGCTAATGAAGCGCCACTTTTTATTTGACCGCCTGCTAATGAATATGAATGAAATGGAATTCAAAATTTCGTCATTTCTTTAGTTCTTATTATTATTATCATCATCATCATTTTTATTTTCTGTCTAAAATTAATGCATTATTTAAAAGTTTTCGCACGTTGTATGAAAAATATTAAACAGCTATGTAATGTTTAAATTGGCAGTATATCTCAGGATATTTTTTAGTGATACATCTTTTATTCATGCATAAATATTGTAATTATTTATTTTAATTTTCTTATTATTGTTTCGAACGGTGGTTACTTTAATAATAGTACAATAGAGTCCTGATAAACCGAAATAATTGAGAATACACCTTTTTCTGATTAGCGTATTTTTTGAATTTCGATAAACATAAAATTTCATAATTACGAGTGCTTGCATAAATATTATTGCGTGTTATGGTAATACCGAATTACATAAAATACGATTAACCTGCAATATTATTTTTTATTAGGTGTTCGTGAATGTCATGTAATTTGTTTAATCATCTATGCAATAAATTCTTTAATTTCGAGACTACTGATGCTTAAAATTCTTATAAAACTAAAATATTAAACGGCAATATATTTGTTTTAGATAATTGCATTAAAAATGCTTTTTAAAAGATAATTACTGTCGAATTTGCTTGACTATTTTCAACATGTAATATTCGCAAATCATGAATCTATTTAAACTGAATTTTTAATTGTTTCTGACGATAGAATTTTTCCAAATTTTTTAAAATGAAGAAAAAAAGGCAATTTTCAAATTTGTGGAAGTAATTTTTTCGTTTTCCACATCATTCCGTTAATTTATACTTAAATCTTTTGTAGCCAATAAAATGAATATAACTTTTATATTACTAAACTATTTATTTAAACGCAATTCAATAGATGCCAGTACAATGGAATGAATTTGGTTTTCTGTATTTAGCAAATTAATGATCCAAGTGTATCTTATACTGAAATTAGCTTTTTTTTTCCAGGATATTTACTCACAGCGTGCTATCTTTCCCACCTTAAAAAATGGATGCAAGGTTCGTATTATTCAGGCACTTGCAAGTCCTCTCATTATACAGTTTCAATTTTTCATTTAATTTTTACTTAGAAATCATAGTTGAAAATTTGTAGCGTTTAAGAAAATACTTTACAAAATATTTCTTCATACGGAAAAGTGTCTCTCCTCGCACTCGTTAGGTTTCACAAATTGATAAAAAGCCTAAGCACAAAAAATTTCGAAAGATGTCTTTGATTTTGGGGCTTGTCAATTAGCCTGCAATCTCAATATCGCATATATATATGGCTTCGGCTGTAAAACGACCTTTGGATCTAGAATTCAAAAATCACAGTCGTAATTTATTTTATAGATCACGGTCGTAATTGCCATCAGTTACAATACCTTGAAGTCGCTCCGAACCTGTTTTCCATGTGACGGATGGTTGTAATGATGTTTGGCCCATTATCACAACTTGATCAGCCTTGGAGAAATCGCATTATACTTTGATATGTGTTACAATTTATGAACAGTTTGGATGCCCCATCAGAGGCCTCTGATGTGACGATAAGATTCTAAAAGAAACATCGAGTTTGTTTTTCTTTCTCCGAAGACTTTTTCATTCAGGTTTATATGTTACTGTGCGCGGCTTCCCAGAGGGAGCTTGAGTGGGCTGACGCAGACATATGTTTTTTGGAAATAAAAAAAAAGTCGAGATCGCAGATGCGTGAAGTTCTCAACTCCGCCTCCAAAAGAGTAGCAACATCATCATTGGTCTGAGAATAATGAAATATTAGCATATGCTCACCAATCATCGAGTGGAACGGCTTGATGAGCAAGTTGTCATTCGTGAAAAAACAAAGATAAGAAAATGCCAAGATAGGTGTCCGTTTCCTGCTACCCATTCTGCCCTTAATTTGTATTCCGAAAGTGTTACTTAAAGAACTGCATAGCATGCGCCCTTTTGTCACATTTCCCTTTCAGCGTGGATTAAATCTTAGCAATTTAGACATTTCTACGCCCAGCTTCTAACTAGATATCAACAATAATTTTGGTTATAATTATTTCACGTTTTCATGGACGTCTAATCCCGGATTTTCTTTTATGGATGGTTCCGTAGTTCGCTTTCTTAATCAACAATGAAGGACGCAAAGGATATGGACTGAATGGTATGTAATGATTAAAGTCTCTATCAAAGAGTTTTGCTCTTTTAAATGTAAGGGTTTGTGTCAGGATTTCCCAGTAGCTGTCATGGTACATTAATTGCATCTCAAACATTTTTTCTCAGCCCATCGTGGATAATTTCAGAAATGGGAGTTTTTTAAAAATTTATGAGGGTTTTCTGCTTTTGCTGGAAACTTGAACTTTTTTTCTTTTTGTGAATATTCGAGCACAAAATTTCGACGATTATTTGTTTACTAATTTTAAAGATTTAAAAATAACATAATGTAATAAATCCGTCTGCCTAAATTGAAGCATCAGAATGTTGTTTCTTAAAATTGGAAATTTAACATGTTTAATTTTGCATTTTTATAAACTTATTCTTTCAAAATCAGTGGGAATAAAACTGAAATAAATTGTAAGGTAATTCTGTTTAAAATATCGTTTTTTTTTTGCCATTCCAGTTATTAGAGTGAGAGAAAGGCTACCTTTAAGAAAGAGTTTTTACTTTATATTTTGAACACAAACGGCTTAATATGCATCTATTATCGATAATATCTCCCTAGCATTTAAACTGTTCGAAAATTGATTCATATCGTATAAGTTCTTTAAAAGACTAACATTTTGTATTATCCTACAATCAACATAATTTCAACATTTGAGGCTCATCAAGAAAATATATAATATGTTTAATGAAATACTATAGCTAATACACAGTAAAGAGTTGTAAAACTCATTGTAACTGTAATGAACAATTTTTTAACTGCATTAATATATTTTTCCTTTTTCTTCTTTTTTAAAATTTTTATTTTCTTTTTTTACAAAGGACAAACCATGGCTCAAATAAACTTTTGCGGCGTTAAAATGAGCCTAAACTAATATAGCCATTGTTCTGAATAAAAAAAGTAATCATCTTTTATATATTTTCAAGCACAATATTGGGCAATCATTCCAATAGACATTAGCCAGTGTGGGTCTTAATCTTTTCAAATTACATTTTATCATGCGTACGGTAAAATTAAAACATTTAATAAAACGCAGTTTTACTAATGTATTCACACATCTAAATCAGCATAGCTAATGCATTTTCTCTTTAAAAAGTTTAATTGCCATTAAATCGAACCGAACTCAAAATTTAAGCACTCGTAAAGCAAAGAAATGGCCGTTACCAAAAATTAAAATATTACTATTAAGTGCTGTATGACTATTACTTAATTGGACTTGCAAATGAATCTTATTAAAATGTGGTGTCCCAAAGATCTTTGAAATTTAGAAATACGTACTTGCTTGTGCCCTAAACGGAATTTAATGCTCGAAGAAAAACTAGTTAGAAACTGAACATTAGTGAAAATTAGTGAAAGAAAGAAAAAAATAACAGAGGCGGACTTTTCTATTGTGAAAAAGCTTATTTAAAGTAGTATGTTCTCTTACAAAACAGATTTTTAAAGCATATCATTAACGTTTTTTTCACTAAAAATTTATGTAACACTGAATAACAAAATTGATGTCTTCTTAACTATTGTTATTTTCTGGTAATGAAACAAAGACCCTCCATACTATGTAGATCTAATTTTACAATTAGTTTCTGAGAATATTAAAGCTCTTTTTTCTATCAATTATAACTTCTTGAGCATCAAGTTTCCTTGCGGCTTTTCGTTGTCTTCCTCTAATAAATGCAAATGATCCAATTTCTGAAAAGGTTGAAATAACCTTTACAGCCCCGTGAACCCATGTCTGACATGAGAATCTTTTTGAACCATCCCTCACCGCCTTCTCATGAGCTTCTCGTAAGTAACAAATAATAAATTAAACTCGAAAGCGATTTTTGATTGGTTGTTACCTCTGAAACAACACAGAGCAACTTAATCCGCAGACCTAAATGCAAGTGTATTTGTATTTATGGGAGCACCCAGATCGTGCTCTTGGTGGTGGGTCTGTGCATAAAGTCATTAAACGCGGGAGCAGGAATCGTAAAAGACTCATTATTATTCCACGTTGGACGTGTCAAGTATTTTAAGGACCCTGTCACGTGATCTCCGGTCTCTGTATTGGACTACTGGAAAAGAAAAGGCTCCGTGTTCGTTAACGTAAACATTCCATTAGGATAAGGAGATATTGGAATATTACCGGGAACATGGAATGAGATATTAAAGAAGAAATATACAAATAGGGGGAAAGGGATGGGTCAATAACATGCTGCAGCTCTTCTTTCACTCCATGTCATACGAGTTTTCTCTACTTTCGTCTTCAACGGGTGTGCTGTTTTCATCAATGCGAAAAGTACTTAGAAAGACATTTGTCTAAACGTGTTTTGAATATTCCACGCTTTTCTGCAGAAAAACTTCCGACATTTGCTATCGATCTCTAAAAGCATACCGCCGCTATCTTGGGGAAGGAGGTTTTATATTTTTCGAAAGAAGGTTTGGTTTGGTAATGTAACTTTAAAACACTCACCAATGGCCATTTTTGACACATTCATCGTCGTAAAAATGCCCTCGAAGTATGTGCAATGTATTTTTAACATGTTATGTTAAATTATTTAATTAAAATGTATCACAGTAGAATACCGTTTATACGACGATCGTTGACATTTATACGACGTTTTCGTGTGGTCCCAATTCTTGGATTTAGCCAGAAGGATAAATCGATTATACGATGTTATCGTTTATACGACGATTTTCGATAGTCCCTTCGGCGTCGTATAAACGATACGCCACTGTATTAACATTATTTACCACATGAAAATTGAGAATTTCAAAATTTTAAGTAGTCAGGAAATACTAAAAGTCGTCAAATTTATGGTGGAAATGTTTGATGGTTATGATGATACGAAAAAATATGCTTAAATAAACAAATCTAAAACGTGATTTTCATTTCTCTGTTCTCATATGTACTACTTTTGTACGCAAAAAATTAAAATTTGCGTTTTGTGTGTATTTTGTTGTATATAACCATACACATATATGCGTCGCATATAATTACTTTTTTAAGTTTAGAGTATTTTTGTGAAATTCATGAAATATATTTATTTTTTGAAAATAAACTACACGTCAAATTAATAAGGTGTTTAATAATAATTGCATACGTTTGATATATCACAGAGCATTTTTAAAATTCGATGATGAAATGTTTTTCAAATGATTATTTATTTCTTTAACGATATAACATGTCTTAATTCAATTTAAGTAATAAATAAAGAATAAAAAGTACGCTCCTCATTTTACGTAAATAATGTTCAAACAATCCTAGAAATATTTATTTTTCTTATCGTAATTAACAATGAAAGAAGTAAATGTTGAAGCTTAAGCAAAAATGCAAATTAAGTGTTTTGATTTCTGTTTAGAAATAAAATGTATTTGCCAGTGTTTCAATAGTTTGTAAAAGAGTAATGACAAAGTAAAATGCATTATGTAATCACGAACATTGAAACTTTCTTTTTCTTCGGAAGCATTAGATACTTGTCTTTCGAACATTAACGCGAATTAAATGAAAATTATTTTTTTCTGAGAAGAAATTTTGTTATAGAGGAGTAATTGAATTCTGCTAATAAAATAAACATTACGTAAAAATGTAACACGTCGAACAACAGCCTCTTTTCTTTTTTACTCAACAAAGAATTTAAAAATGAGAAATATTATGTATTACAGTGTAACAATTTCATTGTTACTCTTAATCCTAGTAAAATGGAAATGTTTATGTCAATGAGAATATGTGATGAAAAATATATTTATTACTTAATTTAGCGGGGTACTTCATCGTTTTATTGATTTTTGCAATGGAAAAGCAAAAAAAGAAAAAGAGAGAGAGAGAGAGCATTGAAACTTGTTCAGCGATTTAAATCTTTATAGTGCAGAAAACAATTTTTTTCCATAAATTGATTATTACGTCCTTCTTTTTTAAATTGTGATACATAATTAATAATTTTTTTTAGAATTAAAATAAATAAACAAATAAAATTAAAATAACGTTCAACATTGATTGCGGGATTAGTGAATGTTTATATTTAAAATGTATGAATTAAATTTAATACATAAATTTTTATTTTTGTGCCAAAATGCTTAGACAGCTGACAAATGTGCTCATTTTGAAATTGACTTGCGTTTGAATAATTGCAAGAAATACATGGTCTACAAATATTTAATGGTGAGCAAAGTATATGTTTTATGCGGAGCATGAGTTTCTAAATTATTTATTAATATTTCAAGTACAGTGAGGGGGAAAAACGATTGTCTTCTTTTAAATTATTGCAATAAGATTTCGATAAGGGGCGTTATTTATAATAGAATAAGTACTAACTTTTAATTTACAAATGAAATGTCCTTACATTTGACAACGGAGATGAGTTCAGCGTGCTCAAATTAGTCTACATGCCAAATTTGATCGCATTCTGTTGATTATAACAGAAGATATTAACGGAAAACATTTTAGGGGCTGCCACTACATTGAAGTTACTACTTTTAAGGTCAATGTTTGTCAAGTAACGAAAATGAATCTAGCGTAACACAGAAACTACTTTTCACATTATTTTCAAAATAAACGTGTTTTCACGATTTTATTTCTATTTGTATTTGTGGCACAAATATTTTCTACTTTATTTCTTAATTCGCGTCTTTTCAGTTTAAATACAGTTGCGAATATTTAAGTGTGGCACAAAAGCTACTGCATTTTTTTAGCTGAAATTTTGGATACCCTGTTAATAGCTCATCTACATTGTTTTTTTCATTGAAATATAATAGGGTTTCAGATCATAATTTTTCAAAAATCAATTTCATAAATCATAAGAAATATTAAATTAATATTTTCGACCGTGAAAATCACGTTTGTATTGTTATGTTGGGTTAGCTGAAATTTTCTGTAAAAAAACAATCTTTGCCAAACCCCATATTTGTTTATATATTATATTCAAAAATATCAGAAATTTTTTCAACCATTACTAGACGTGTCTTTTTCACAAATTTTTAAATAAGAATTTTTTAGTACACATACTTATGCATAGCCTATAGTATTATTACACATAGTACTATAAGCTATGCAAAAGTAATCTCTAACGCATAAACAATATGTAATGCATGAAGGATATTTTAGTCGCTATGTGTGACTCGTATTAAATGTAGCACAGTGATCCAAGTTTTGTAACAGACCAGTATATAAAAAGCTATATGTAATGTCTGGAACACATACGTATGTTGATCTATTTAATAGAGTTTCTTTTATATTTTAAGAGAAGAAATACGCTACAACGTCCTTTTCATGTGCCTTCAGTTGTATCCATTTTTAAATTATATAAGGAATTTCGATTGTGCACTATTTTTCCGTATGTGTGCGTTATTTAAAAATATTACTATTTAAAATAAATGTTTGCCCACTGACTTTAATCTTAGTTACCATTTTAATGAAGCAATTTAATTCTATGATAATGACCTTTCAATTCATCAAACTCCTAAACTGAATAACATAAAAGGTCTTTATCGCTTCACTATAATTTGCACAACAATCTAGGGTTGAGAAGCAAATTGCTACGCATACACCTGCTATTGTTCCAAGAAAGCCGAGGTGTTGAAATCTACGCCATCTGGTTGAAAATTGAGATCTAAACGTTGGTTTCAGTCTCTTTTAATGAAAGCCTTTTAAATTCTGTATTCTTGGAGCACTTTTCATCACGGACGGCTCTTCTACGTATTCAATCATAACTGTTTTATAAGATTAAAAAAAAAAAAAAAAAGGCCTTTGCAGTAAAGATGTAGCTTTTGCAGCAGAAGAGCTATCTTACGCGGTATTTGCTTTTTTTCTCTCCCGCCGTCACGAGTGAATCGCTATTTTTTTTCAATACTTTGTTCACACGCTATTCACTACTTTTTCAGTGCTTTTTTTGTTGTTGTACTTTTTGTATTAGATTGCATGTTAAAAAGTAGAAAAGAGTGGAGAAAAAAGTAGAGAAAAGTAAGAAACAAAATGGTTTGCATTCAAATATCCCTCTCTTTTTAAAATTTTATAACAAATATAAGAAAATATCATCTAACACTGCTTTCTATAGTCGAATTACAATTTACAGATTAGCTAAGTGCAATTTTTAAAGTTCTTCTTTTCTTTTAATTAAAACTAAAATAACAACAACAATCAATCAATAATAACTTATCTTGCTCATATAAAAATGAAAGGGAAAAAAATAACTGTTTTAATGCATAGATTGGTATTAAACAAGCATGTCAGAGGAGAAATTAATTGCTTAGGAGCACTAAAGGACGTCATTTGCGCTGCATTTTCTTCGTCTTAGGTATTGGCTCGTCTCGGAGGGGGGGGGGGGGGGAAAAGGGGAACAAAGGACTAATCGTTTTCTCTATCTAAGGTGGACAGTACACAGTTCCAAGACCAACCTTTACGTTCTAAGACCATGGCGAAATGAAAAATTTTGAGCAATGGTCTGGCTGATCATAATTTCATTATCCGTGTTTTCTCAGTTTCCGTTTAAACATAAACATCAATTAACACGGATGTTCAATAGTTCAGTCAGTGCATGTAGGAAAGATTGTAGAATTTTCTTAATAATTTTACAAGAAAAGAAGACATGGAATAATTATCTAATAACTATGAAGCACTAACTGTCCGCTTATTATATATATGGCATGATCACAGGAGTCATATATTAATAATTAATTTTAAAAAAAAATACATATATATATATATTTTCTGCCTCTAATGCATCCTTTGAATCACAACTACTATCTTAATTCTATCACGTAGTCTTCGAGTATAGGCATTTAAAGTGCTTACATCACCTGTGAACGAATCCAACCTACCTGTCATTCCAACATTAATGCAGGAAGTTTATCAAGAGTTTTTTTTCTCATGCTCCCTGCGAGGTTCTCTTACTAACAACTAGCCTTGATGGAACAGTGAACAGCCCCCTGACGTCAGAGAAATGCAAGGAAAATACCGAACGCATTAGCTTTCAAGCGAATTCTATGCATCTAACAGACAAAACGTGTTACAGCAGCATGGGGTCGGATTAGGGTCAACTCACGTTCTTATGGTATGATAAGCAAGGATCGCAATGGGCTTCGATTCAGTGGAGAATGTTCTGATACAGCCGATCTTTTTATGTGAAGATTTCTCTTTATTTATGAGGGAAACACAATTCTCTTCAGCTACTTTTTAAAGAAATATTTTTACACATGATGTATGTATATATGTATATATATATATATATATAAATACATTATTGCAACTGCCGTTCTGTTACTTATATATATATATATATATGAGCGGTTCTTAGTAAGCTGCTGGACGTAAGTCTTTAACCATTTCCAAATGCAATTCCCCAAGCACAATCTTTCTTTTTTGAACAGCTAGATCATGAAAACATCCTTCGACCAATATATGAATGATCTAGTAGCTAATAGAATTTGATATTAACAGTATATCTTCACCCTATTATCACATGTTATGCTCTTTGAACCGATTAAACAAATAATAATTGAATCTCACTTGTATTGTATAAAACCTCTTATACTGACATAGATGTTAACAATATCATAAAATTTCATCTTTTGACCAAATCAATTCGAAATGAGTTGTTTTATGGTAAGATGTTTTCTGTCCTCTGTTGTTTACGCGTTAACAGGGACTAGTCAAACTCGAAGGAAATGACGCGTCGTAAAATCATGACAAATAAAATGACATTTTTGCTTATCAGTACATCTTTACATCATTTTCTACGGTACGAACAATATGGTTTGAAATACACGCACTATTTAAATTTCGTTTATCCACATTCATACTTTCAGTCCGAAATTTATTACCTGTTATGACCCATTTCAAATTAAAAACCTAATTAAAAAATCACCTAAATGCTGGAATTTTGCAACAATACTTTTTTTCGGAAATGGCAACATCCCATTCTTGCCCGAGCAACACTCCGTAAATGATTTACTCAACAATTAAACTGAAAATGTCCCCATCGAAAAGAGCAGGTACGAAATCCCAGGAAAAGAACTACAATACAAAATCCTTTCAACAAAATTACGGAGTAATTATCTATATAGTTTTATCTGGTACACTGTCGAAAGATTTCACCGTCTTGGTGACATTACGCCTTGAAAAAGACGCATGGTGAAAGGTGTGTCGAACATACAATTCTCAGAATGACAGCATCAAAATTCATCACTGGTGGTTATGAGAGATGTGAGAGGAATCAAAATGATTATGTTACAAGGAGGGCATTTATTTAATGTGAAGCCGTTGTAGCCATTAAAGATTTTATGCGCTCGAGCCATTATTTCCACCGTTTCCCCAAGGGAATGTCTTTTTTCCCGTGCCTCGATACTGTATAATGATTTGTCTGTTATATTTTTAATACAGATAAAAAAGAATATAATTACAATATGTTCCCGAAACTGTAGAGTTATAATTTCAAAACGTAATGTTCGCGCAGTTAGGAAAAAATGTATGCCATTAAGCTTCCGAAATGCATTTTCTAATGATTGTGAGCGGTATTTTTCTTTGCCTTTAAATCCCATATCTACAGATGTATATTAGTTAACCGGATATTAATTTCAATAATTTTAACAAGACTACGTCACATTCGTGACTGAATTTTTTGCTCTGAATTATTTACGGGTTTGTTTCAGTTTGTTGTTTTTATTTTTACCATCAACTGTGATGTAAAGAGTATAATCGTATCTTTTAAGCTCTTTTGCCACTAATATAGGCATAATACATAATACTTTTGAGACATAATACTTTAGAGCGTCATTTTTATGCTTTTATGCATGAAAATATTGTTTAAACGCACATATCAACAATATTTTTTAATAGAATAACGTTTGCGACCAATCATCGCTACACTGTCTGAAGGAGAATTTGGAACATCTTTAAAAAATGCTTCTGGGCTGAACAGGGCAATTCAAATAATTTGAGAATTGTTTTTCACAAGCCCATTTTCGGTCGATCGCGACTGCATTTTGGGCAGTTTATATAGTTTTGAAAAGAAAAAAGAAACAAACGACTTTTCAAATCAAAGGCGAACTTTTTTTTCTCTTTGTTCAGAAAATGTTTATTAATTTGGCAGACCACTCGCCGGATCAATAATATAGAGTGTCAGTCGTCACATTAACTAAGCTCTGTTCGAGAGTTAATTGAGGTATGTAACGGCATTTAACATGCGTTAAAAAACAAAACAAAAACTAACACTATTTTATCAAATTAAAAAAAATTAATATACCTGAAATATCGTTTTGATGTGAGTTAACGGATTACCATAACATTATATAAAAATTTTTTAAAGTAGGTATTTTATAAGCATCAAAATTCTTAAACTTTAAGAATTAACCAACAATTTGAAGACAGGTGCACCCCCCGTCCTATGAGTCGATCTTGGTATACGCCAAACTTGGAAAGTAGATCTTCCATCAATTTTGGTTGCCGACCGCTGATCTAAAACATTCCTCCTAACTTTATTCAAAACGAATATAGTTCAAGTAAAGCAATAAATTATTTCTAATTGTTCTGTGTAAAAAAAAGTGAATTTTACATAAACATGAATTTTGTCAGGTTCATGTACTATTATAATATACATTGTCGCATTTTTATTTTTGATTTCTTTCTTTCCTTCCTGATTTTGCGTATATTTTGCGGAAACTAGGTAACTTACTCTCCAACTATTCGCCACTTGGAAATTACCCTAATACTGATATTGTAGTTGCAATTTGCACGTCGAGTAAGCAACTTAAATGGGCCCTTGCATGCATATTACATGTGTTACTGTACTAGGATCGGCAATACTGCTTTAAACCGTTTCATACTTGTATATATATATATATTATATATATATATATATATTTATAAATGGGATACTGACCACTCTTTTGTAGAACAGGTGGCACTAAACTTATTTGTTACATTTTTAAAGTCATAAACGACTTCTCGCTTTTCTGCTCGACTGCCTCAGATAACACGAAATCCCTTTGAAACAATGTGATTGTAAAAATCTGATTTATTGGTTTGAAAACTTGGGAAAACTTCTGAAACTTTTGTAACATCAATCTTGCTTTCAGTTATTGTTTCATGCTGGCTTAAGTTGCTACCGCTCGTAGGAGAAAGTGACAAGGCAATCTATAGTCCCCAGTAAAAGAGTATTATAGACTTGATCAGTAAGGTTGAGTGAAGACCTTGAGGATAACGATGAAAACCTGCACACTTGCGCGTTGATGCATGATTTAATTGCAGCAATGCTTACAAAATAAATTGCCTGGCTTTCATCTTCTTTTTTCACGTCGCAAAACCAGTTCAGATCTACATCAATTTGTATAAAATTATTTGAGTGAAAGTAAAATATTCTGTGTCATGATGACAAAGGGTGCAATGAGGCACAGTTAAGATGGACAACCTCTCCGAGGTAATATTTTAAAATCTATCCTAAGCTAAACATCAAATGGTGAATTTTTTCCTTTTATTTATGATCACTTATGCTACCGAAATATTTTTTATTTTTTATAATTAAACAGTACGTTCAGTGTCGTCCAATCGTTTTGGAAACCTTGTCAACTCATGTAGTCTGGTAAAGTGAAACTATGTACAGGAAAGAGAGATAAATAGTTATTTAAGGGGCCGTTCATAAATGACGTCACGCTTTTTTCCCGTATATTTGACCCCCTCCCCCCTTTGTCACAATATGTCACACTTCAGCGGACCCCCCCTCCCCCCCCTTTGTCACGCGTCACGCTATGTTGCATAGTGCATGATGTCACACTTCTTGTTACCCCCTCCCCTCCCCTTGTCACACTTTGTCACAATTTCAAGAACCCCTCTCCCCCCCCTCGAAGCGTGACATCATTTATGAATGATCCCTAATACTGAATCGCTTTGGCGTTAACTATTGTTTTTCATTGTCCGACTATTAGAAACGATCAAGTGTTGCTTGACTGGGGTGGTTCTCTTGCTGGATAAACCGTAAATGTAGTAAACAGGGGCGCACCGACAAGAGAGGGAGCGGCGGGACCGGTCCTCTCAAAAGGCATCAAATATCCGGTATCCGACCAGATTGTTTTAATATCTGGAACCCGATGCACGAAAAGATTGGGCCGTTGTAGCCTAAAGCCTAGTGGTTAGGATGTCAGCCTTCTACCTGAAGGTCGCGTGTTCGATACTCGGCCAACGTTGAAGACCCACCATGAACACTTGGAGATACGTGCATGTAAAATCCGTGGACCTCACTACCTCGCGCCCGGGGGAGGGCATCCCTAACAGGGAAGGAGGTTGGAGGGGAAAAGTCTTTGCACGAAAAATATGGTTATGCGGCATGCCAAATTTGATTTTTATGGGCATAGAATTTACAGGTTTTAAACACCAGAGTCGGATATCTGATATGGATGAGTCACACGAGAAACCCAGGCTATCCGGTAATCCGGATAAATCAGTATCCGGGTTATCCCTGATTTAAACCTTAATATAACTAATTAAAATATTATCCCGATCTTCTTTAAAACCAAAAGTATATTTCACGAAATATTACAAGTTTTATTATCTTTTATTCAATAACTGCAATATTTGAATCTTAAAAATCTACTACTAGACTAAAGAAGCGATCATTTCTTTTTATTGCTTAAAAATGTTACTTATCAGTACTTTGTTACAAGGGAACGGTGGTTTTTATTTAGATGTAATTATTTCACAATGTATTTAAATCATTACATTCATGGAAATTCATGTCACAAAAACAATCCACATTTTTTCCTCAAAATTTTTTATCTTATATTTGTCTGTTAAAAAACAAATGTCGATTAATTCATAATGAGAGAAGAAATAATGAATACCCCGAAGCTCTATAATGCCATATTAATATCGTAAACTACCTTCCTAAAATACATGAAGCAGGAATTTCTTTTGAATCGTTGCATTTTCCCTAAATGAGAAACTGAAGACCTGTTTCTCAAATGCAAAGAAAACGCTTTGTTTCATTAATTTCTTGTATTCATAGCTGTTATTTGATTCTCTTTAAACAATATTAATGAGTGAGAATGAATAAAACATTTTTTTATGCCTTTAAAGCGCACATAAAATGTAATTATCAAGGATTCCATTCTCTTTGCTGCTTTAGGCTACTAATAAGAAATCATAATACAAGTAATTGCATCAATAAATAATCTGAAAATGTTTATTGATACTTGAAAAAAATATCTGAAAGATTTCAAAATATAATCGAAAATGAGCATTTTCGTATGTGTTAGCCTTTAGAAGGATTGTAAAGGAAGAACTATTTTTTGTTGTTAATATAATTTGAGAATTTCAATTTCTTTTTCATTTTAATATATTTTGAGATTTTCAAGGCTTTTGATATTTGATGAATCACAGTAGACGATCAATACCTTATATGCATTTTAATTTGTAAGAAACTAACAATTTGCAAAATGCATTTAGGTATTTTGCTGTTAATGCTTTGCAATGATTACAATATATATATATATATATATATATATATATATATATATTCATTATGAGGTCGACTTATTAAAATATATACATACGCTATGTTTCTAATTTTATCCATTAGTGACCGACAATGGCCGACCAACATTATATTTTTAATTTAAAAAAAAGTGTTCTACATCAGCACACTAAGCCAGTATCGAAAGTGTCGATATTGCACACATGTTGTTTGTTTTCAACTGAACCCCCGGCGACCTCTGGAGGAAACCAGAAACATGCCCTTAGGCTCTCATTCTATATTTAGTATTTAAGTTAGCATCTGGGAACTACCTATCGTGATTCTTACGTCAACACCACGTAAATCTACTAAGAAAGCGCAAGTTTAGAGGCGAAAACGACGTCACTTCCGAAACCGATTTTTAACGACAAAATAAAGAAAAATGGTGTTGCTATAGTCAAAGCTTAATAATAGACTTCGTTTAATTGTAATTATTCAAGCTTTTTTCAATTTCAATTTTTATCCTCTTTAAAGAATTATATTTCAAAAAGTATATTTTTAACGCGGAGAATTTCTCTAATGGAAAAAAGAAAGGGGGGGGGGAGGGATGTATCACCTGTAAAAACAACGAAAGTGAGTATCAAGATAAACGTGTGTTGCAAAAACGCCCCCGACTCCTTCCTGGGGTGTGAGGGATCAGCAGGTATTTCCCAAGCTCTGCCTAAAGGACCTTCCCCTCCAAAGAATGTTGTTTCAGTTAGAAAAAACAACATTTTGGGAATCTCCGGCCAGAATAATAGCTGCGATTTAAACGTGTCGATCAGGATATCAGCTTTTCTTTCCACGCTTCATTTCTTCTGAATGGCGGATTTACTTTGCTTCATGGGCAAGCATTTAGGGGGGGGGGGGGGTGAGCTTTTGCAGATTTTTTTTCTTTTATTATTATTTTATTTTAAGGCCTTCTTTACCTCGAAAGGCCTTACCCCGAAATTAATTTGAGACTAATATCTAAAAATGCATATTTTCTTTTTTTTTCACTCAAACTAATTTGATTGATAATTTATAAAAAATGTGTACCTAATGTCAACTTCGGAGCAGCAATTAAAGCATTCATTCTGAACAACCTCCAATAACCCTCTATTTTTAACCAAATACTTTATTTTCTTTTAATTTATTTTTAGTTTTCACGTCAATAATAATAATAATAATAACAATGAAAATAATAACACAGATTGAAGGCCGAATTTGTGTAAATTAAATATCAGTTTTACTTAGCGTTCGATACATCCATAACAAGCCTCTATATTTTTGACCTACGATCACCTTTCTTCCTATAAATCATTCTCATTTGTGCTTTTTTCCTCCAACCTTGAAGATGTCTACTGCACAGTGGGTTGACTTCCTGATTTTCTTTGAGTTGTATGATTTCTCATTATTTTTTATTTTTTTCAAAATAAGTTTCCTCTTAAATGTGGAAGGTATTCGCAAATGTTCAAATTGTCTTTCTTGCATTCATACACAAACTTTATGAAATTTACTGAAAGCAAGACACTAATTCTGTTTACACTATTGATAATATTTAGTACTGCACTATAAAGTGCTTAATTAAGACAATTAAAACATGAAAATTTAACGCAATACTAAAAGCGAGCTGCATTTAAATTAAAAATAAGTAGTAGAGGGATGGTTGAATCGGAAAGATCAATGAGCAACGTAGAAACGCGATTGGAGGTATTACTATATAGTGATAAATTACATAAAAATAAACGGGCAAAATCCATAATGCCGTGATCCCCCCTCACTCAATTAGTATTTTAGTACACAAATAAATCATTTTCACACATCGTTGTGTAGTTTCATAAGGCAGTGAATCAGTTTTCCATTTTAAACTTCCTGCCAAGTTTCATCATCAATAGTTCAAAGTTTAAACAAAACCTTGCGCGGTAATTATCTTCCAGAATTATGTATATTTCCTGTGCGAACATTACAAGACTTTATTAGGTAGCTTCCGAACATCGATCAAAAACCTATTGAACAATGACGAAAGATTTCATTAACGGACATTATGATTATCTTCCCGTTTTGCTGGTGACATATTCTTAATAAAGAATATGGATAGCCGAGCTCTATTGTTCCCCATGGGAAAAAACTATCCCGTTGCCTACTTCCGCGACAAACCTAATAATTTCATAACACAATAAGCCCGGCAATTTATTCCGCATCAACAGCACCCCGTTTCCGACAAACTCCCCCTCTGTGTTTTGGGGCGTACCGGGAGGGGGAGGTAAAAAAAAATCATTACTCCTGGCCCCCTGGACTCGTGCTGAGGTTTTCTGAAAAAATTTTGCTGTCAATCGCAGTTCCCCTTGCAGGGATCAGCGCGCCATCTATTGGCTCTCTATTCAATTCTCTCTGCGATATGGAGTTACAAAAATTATCATCTATTAAGGTGCAACATTACTTGAAGCTGCAGCTCGTTACAAATACTCATCATGTGTACTTTCTCCTTCTCAAGAAAGGGAAAATTAAACAAAAAATTAAATAAATGGAAAAATTAATAAAATGATGGTAAAAACGTTTATTTGTATTAATAAAACAAATAAATATTAACAATAAACTACCGATTTAGACGCAATCGGCTTAATATAACATTAAGAAATGATAAAACATTTTGTTTTAAGATTGAAAGGCATTACATTTCGAGCCGAATCCTGGTTAACATTAAACGTGATATTTTAAAAATTAATTGTTTTATTTATTATTTTTAATTAATGTTAAAATTACTTATTTATTTATTTATATATTTTATATATTACCTTATTGAAAATTTAAAAACTTGGTACACTATTTCTTTCTTTCAGTTTGTACCCTACTTATACCTAATATTAATCCTGAACATTTTCGCAATTTATTACTCTTATGTAATAAAACTCTTCGACTGAAAATTATCATAAAATAATATTCTAGTATGTTATTTTTTCAGCTATCAATATTTTTTAAAGATTAGATACTGGTAAAAAAAGAAAAGCTCTTAATGATATTCATATTATGAAAAAGAAACACCGATTATACTTTAGCAACTACATTTTGCTCACAAGTTCTACTGGATATTCTTTGGTACAAGCGATGTATTAACACAATTTCTGGCTTTCTTATCTATCAAAAGAATATTTCTTCTTCCCCAAGTTATTTGTCCTGATAGCTACTTTTGGCCTAGTTTTCAGTACCATAGCTCACCATTGTCCCAAGAGGGAGCTTACAAAGCACTCTTGTCAAAGCGATCGATGTTATCTTGTCCACGAAACTGTATTCTGTCATGAAAAAAGTTCCTTTCAAAGGAACAGAACACTGCAGTTTAGCTTAAGAAAAGGCCCGGCACCTCCCATTTTATCGCCTTCATACAAGGCAATTTATGATATCCAAAACGAAACAGGTCACTCACAATGCCACTTATTGACGGAGTTGCAATTCGGATATTGTAATTTTAGTTATTGATGCATCAAAAATGCAGCAGCATTTTCTTGTAAATCGTCAGTTAATTTTTTATTCATATTTTAGAAGGTAAGACAGGAAAAGTGTAAACGTGTGATGTGTTATACATTTACAATCATTTTTCAAACAGTTAGATAGATATGTTTCGAAGACTATATAGTTTCTTCATGTAAACCATTTATGGATTCCAATAGTTGTTTTATTTAGTTTTTCCTTTGTTTTCTTTATTTTCTGTGTTTTTTTCTTCAAGCACAAAGGACGCATCACTTTTTTTTGTCAGTCCCATCTATCTTTCTTTCTCTTGGTTTTTATAGGTTTATAAGAATTAAATGAAACTGCACGAACTAACAGAACTGAAAATATATCACGGGATGATCTTTCTCACAGAGACAAAATAACGCTCGAAGGAAGGCATAGGGGGCAAAAAAAAAAAAAGCATAAATCATAACAGTAAAAACTCCATCGAGATGTCCATACATTTTCACGAGAAAAAAATATAAAAAACTTTGTTTAGTTGAATGATTTTTTTTTACATGATTATATATTTCTTTTAGGGCTGTAAAGCAATAGATTAAATCTTTAGTTAAAAGCAGTAAAAGCAAATTATGAAAAAGTCAAAGTAGAAATGTTTGAATCATTGCTTCTTAAAAAAAAAATAAGTTCGGAAGCAAATGTACATAATGAGATAACGTTTGGATAGTATAGAAAATATTAGTAATTTTTACACATTGTTACGTATTTTCGCATGTCTGCAATTTACAAATTAAAAACCCTTCTTTCCTGGTTTTTCTCGTCTTTATATTTCTTACCTATAAATCATATCTCACCATAACTTATTATAGAAATAAACCTTAAGGTTTTAGTATTTTTTTATATACATTTACAGGTTGTCTAAGGAAACAGCTAAAAGAGACATTTTTACACATAAATATAAAAAATAATCAATTTTACAGACGCAGTGAGAAAATGTTTAGGTACGTGAATGGCAAATAGAAAAAAGTCTTTAAGCAAATGTATGACGCCGTGAAATCAGATAATGCATAGGGCTGTTTAACGAGATGAGATGACTGTAGCCTGACGAGTGATTCGCCCACCTTCCCCCCTCTTTTTCTTATCTCACTGCTGAAAAAGAAATCCATCTCCGAAAATAATAATAATAAACTTAGTTTTTTTTTCTATCTTGCACATATATTTGCAACTTACCGCCACAATGAATTTAGATATACATAAAAGTATCCATCATAGTACCTCATGAATAACCCCCTGCTAAAGATTAAATTGCAAATCATGTGAGATCATTCAAAAAAAAAAAAAAAAAGTAAATAAAAACGCCTCGAATGGAGAATAGGGATTTTCCCCTTTATCGTGGGAGAATAGACTACAGCAACTTAAAAAAAAACAGAATGAAAAAAAAAAAAAAATCTGTTCTTCAGCTTTTGCATTTGGAGTCTTAGGTTCATTAATCCACCCATCAAAAACTGTATCACTTAAAATAAATCACCGAAGAAAGGTGTATCCAATTATCAAGATTTTTTTTCCTACAAATTTTATAATGTATTCTGAAGAAGCCATGTTCCTGAAAGCAAACAATTACAGTTCTCCGTTGTATCTTACGATGTTGATAAGTCTACACTATTTGCTAGTATTTGTTCCCATTCATCACTTTTTCTGCTCTTATTCTTGAAAATTTGCAATTTAATTTCTTGACGGATTTTATCCTTAAAAATATAAGTAAAAAGTGGACTTTATTCGATGAATTTAAAAAGAAGTTTGCAATGGATATTACTCCGTTTTTTTTCGCTACATTCATGAATAATAGGTTCTATGGGGTCATTCATAAATGATGTCACGCTTCAAGGGGGGGGAGGAGGGTTCGAGAAAGTGTGACATTTTGTGACAAGGGGAGGGGAGGAGGTAACAAGAAGTGTGACATCGTACATTTTGTTTTATGTAAAAACATTTAAAATCAGCAAATTAAACCTATTTTTAACTAATGTAATATAGCGTGACATGTGCAAAGGGGGGCGGGGGTATGTTGAAGGGTGACACTTTGTGACAAAGGGGGGGAGGGGGGTCAAATGTATTGTAAAAAAGTGTGACATCATTTATGAACGGTCGCTATCCCAAAGAACTGTAGTTTTTACAACGCAAAGCCTGCTGAAGCAAAAACGTTAAATAAAAATTATCATTTTTTGAAATGGTAGTTTTTATTTCAAATTTGAACTGCATTCCAAATGCGTATAATATAGTACTTGTATTTTATTAATGAAATCATACTTTATCAGTTTATAACCTTAACTATAAGAATCGGTAAAATATATTCTATGTAAATTAAATTGCTGACCTCTTGAATGCAATATTTGTATTATTTGTATTTTTGTCACCGAAGTTACTTTAAAAATCGTGAATATTCCAATATTTGCGTTCAACATTTGTGACAGAGTAATAACTCATTTAACTGTCAATTGAAAGTAATCTAAAAAGCTTGATAAACCGTGCAAAAGTATCCCCATTTAATGTTACTAATTTATTCATTTAATTCCACCATTAAGCATCTCTAAAATCTTTTCAAGTGAATAAACTGCTTATCGTTTGCTCAATTAGTTTAACTCCAATGAAATAATCAATCCTTTTGCTAAATTTAATTTATTCTAAACATTTGCTTCGTTCAAGGTAAAATTTTTTGATTAAAATGATAAGACATAATACGTTTCCACTTTTCAGATGTATTAAATGACACCGGATTTGAGCAAGATCAGATCTTACGGAGTTAAAAAGGATTTAATATGAGTATATGATATTTTTTTTCGGAGCAAGTAAAGGTTTTCAAAGAACATTAATTTGCAATTTTGTATTGTTTTTTTAAATGGTTTTTGAATGACTTTTGGGAGAAGGTGCTTAAATCACTTGTAACGCTACTTCTCTATATTTTGACTTCTTGCATTAAATGATCCAGCTTCTGTTTTGAATTGACCTAAATATTTTTAACTTTTTCTCGTGTAAAAGGATTTAACCTCTTAACGCATTTGCCCGTGTCTGACACGGGCGAAAGTTAAAGTCAAATTTGCACAAGCCCGTGTCTCACACGGGCGAAAGTAAAATCAAATTTGCACATGCCAGTGTCTCACACGAATGAAAAAGTAAAGTCAAATTTGCACATGCCCGTGTCTCACACGGGCGATCTTGTATATCGCGTTATTTTATTTCTAATGCCCGTCTGAGATCCGTTTGCACTTTGTTTGTATATATTTTTTTTATATATAACGTTTACCCCACCTCCCTTTCTTACCCCACTCCCTACAACTGCAAGTGCCAAAAACAATTTACACTATACCTATTTATTCATGTTCTGTCAAAAAAAACTCGATATTTTTCTACCAGTTTGAACCGAAAAAACCTCGTGTTTTAAAAGTTTAAGACAAGGAAGAAGAGATGGTTTAATTTGTAGAAACTAAAGCTCCGTTTTGAGTTGCTATTTAAATATTCTGTCCTTTGCCAATCCGATGAAGCTTTGCAATCGAAAGGCACGTTTCCGATGTCCTAATTGCAGTTGCTGGCCAAACGCAATTTGCGTTATTGTTATTAAGAGTAGCACTTCATATACGAGATTAAATTTAATGAGACGAATAGACGTGGGGACAGTTGCGAAGAGCTTACACGGAGAAACTATTCCTCCTGGATCCGAACCTAAATTAATCTGAGAAACAAATTTGGCTGCTCTAATAATTTGTCAGCGTCGCTTAGCATCACTATGAAATTATATTTAATGTTATTTCCTTTCTACGTGCACTTTATTAAGAGGATTCAAGTTATTCGGAGGATTATTAATGCATTCTATTATCACTGAAGACGATTATTTTGTCCGATGTGGATTTATTTGCGACGCTTAAATTCATTTTAATATCATGACAGTTTCGTTTACGTTATTTGTCGTTTATGAATCTGAAATGAACGGGAGCATCTAAGAGAAATTGCTGTCTCTACGGTGGTACCATTAGATGGTGGTACCATAAAAGTACGATTGAAAACCGACCACGCGGGTATTTATTCGTCGGATTTATTTGCTCTTTTCCCTTAACAGTTCAATAAGGATGAAATGATCATTTCGCTTCAATTGCAGCGATCAAAGTGATGTGGTAAATATAGGGTGTTAAACGAGCATTATAATTAATTTCCTTATATGCTAGAGCCGTGGTTTATTATGACTTTTGAAAGATGTGTCACTTTCTAGTTATAAAATTAATGCTCAAATCGTGCAGTTTAGTATGTTCTCTGTGTTACTTTGCTGCAGTAGAAAACCGTCCTGTTCCTGTCTTTGCATAACAGTTTTTATTCTTAAATTTAAATGTTGTTTTAATAAATCACACATACACATCCATTTTTTTTTTCCAGATCGTTGTGAAGAGAGTACGATTAGACCTACATGTCTAGATATGTATACTGCCGAGCTAATCACGAATGTCGTATTTGCAGCTAAGCTCAAAATGATATAATGACGATTAAAGTTATGCGTTTCCATGTAATTGATTCAGAGAGCACTTTATCGGATTTTTTAAAAATGTTTGTCCTTCAAATAAGATTGTCATTCAAATATAAACATTGTATTTTGGTAAAATAAATGATATATAACAACCTAATAGCAATAACTAAATTTCACCAAAAAGTGCAGATACGACGTTTGTGCCTTGCACGGCAGTATTGGCATGTATCCATTTTTTACTAGCAATACCCTCAAAATCAAAATTCAACGAAATTCATTAAAGTTGCGTGAATGTATGCATTAACTTCTGAAAGTCTTTTGGACAATTAATAGTATCTATGATCATTATTCAGTTAATTTTCACATTTTACAAATTTTTCTATTGGGGAAAAAACCTCAACAATACAACACTATCAACAGTTAATAATAATATTTTTCAATGATGTGGTTTGAACCGCAATGATTATTATCAACAATTTAGCATTTAAAAACTATTTTCCATTTTCTGCAAACATGGAATGCTTCGTTGAATGTTTGCCTTTATAATCGAGCATCACTTTCCCCCTGTCTATTAATGATGTATGTCCACGCATACTACTCGAGTTAAGGTGTGGGGCGGAACAAAAGAAAGTGTATTTAGTGACCTGGCCTAAAATCTTGAACTTTGCCCTTGAGAGGGGAGGAAAAAAAAATAAGGAGGCATAAGCAATAAGCAGGTGAACACAATTTAAGCGATTCATTAACCATAAATACTACCCCACCCCGAGAAAAATATATTAGCAAAAGTTGAATTACCGCAAAGAGATTACCGAAAGTCAAGAATTTCACAACGCTAGCTAAGTACTGTAAGGGAAACGTTATTTGTACGGGTTGATATTGAAGTCTAAACAGTTTTTTTTCTAATTATTTTTTTATAGGAGTTTAGGTCCTTTCAACATTGTGTTTGTATGGATTAGATTTCAAATTCTTTCCACCTTTCTTTCTCCAACGACGTGAGTTTCTACTAACGTGTTTGCTTTGCTCTAGAAACACACTTCCGAGGACAAAAGGATCAAATTTAGTACCAACCTCTTGCTAAATGCCGCAGTTAAATGACTATTGTATTGCGTAGCGGCGTCGGCAAGCAATCTAATTAGTTTTAAAAGGTGGCTGGTTGAAAACAAAGTACAAACAGCTATCTTGTTTGCTTCCCGCATTTTAGAAATACTTTACTTATTTCAAATATATTACAGCTGCACAAACCAACGCCCGATACGCTATTTTTCATGCTGTCTTAGCGTTACTTAAACATTCAACATCTATGGGAGAGGAGAACAATTATAATTCTATTTACGAACAGGTTCCGCGAAGTTGGAAGCAACGTGCAGAAGGGTGAAGGGTTAGGGAAATGCTACGTTATTGAGATAACGATTTTATAATATTTTTCAACAATGTGATGCAACTTTGTTTGAACATCTTGTAAATACATAAACATATTTATTGCTACTGTGAAACCATGTATCCTGTTTATAAGAAATACGGGTTTTATGACACATCGAAGCACTAAGTTAACTGAAGATTTGCTAATTCAGTAATGTTTAAAACTGTAAGTTGCTTTAATTTATTTCTTGCGACGAGTTATCCGATCTGCCGGGTTAATAGTGGAAGTACCCAGGACTTTGAAAACGAAAGTTTTCGATTTCACGTGCATGGTAATTTCATCAAGTAGTCGCGACACGAATATTTGTCAAAATCTGGTCAGCCGCTTATTTACTGCTGAAACTACCTGAAATGTTATTATAAAAGAACTACATTCAACTAAAGAAAAGCGAATTTGATAAAGCGTACTATTATTTACTAGTAAAAAGAAAAATATAACAATTTATTCTCATAGTTTTATTACTTTTACTTTTTTCATTAGACAATTTTTATGATATAAAATTATCATTCATTAAATTTGGTAGCATAAAATATGTAAATAATAACTTGCTTTAACGTCATTTTTATTCTTCTGCTTTAATTTCAACGGTTTTTATTGCATTAGTATTTCGACATCTATAATGATCTGATCTGATTTTCATATTTATAACCATTTTCTTAAAATATAAGCAGAACTTTTCTTTTAAATTCATTTTTTCTACGCTTAAATATTAACTGATAACGATGCATTTTAAGTGAATGGAATACAATTGAACTGCTGCTAACAATACATTATTGAGCAATTCAATTATTCAATATTTAGCAGTTAACAATGCGTATCATCAACTTTCGCTAGTAAAGTTGTTTTATGATATTTGAACTGAATTTGCTTTTCATGAAACCGATACGGAGGGGGGGGGGGGGGTATGATACATTTCAATTGCATTAAAATTTTCTATTAGTGCTGCTTTATAATAAGTGTCAGTTCAGTTATACTTTGCTGCAAATTATTCTCTTTATGTTGATCATTTCAGTTAAATTATGCTTTCTACTAACGATGCTCTATGAATGAATGATGCATTTTAACTGGATTATATTTTCAACATTTTTAAGATTAAAAAATCAATCACATTGATTTTTATATATATATAAGAACTTTTTTTTTTATTAGACATGCATCAATAAAAATATATAATGGACGCATGTTTTTCGATACCGTTTCAGCATTAAATTTTAGATAACATTGATCTTTCTGGCGCCCTTTCGAAGAATTCATCACCTCTGATGCTTTTGTCGAACTCATACACGAGAACAAAAACTTCTAAATATTTAAATCCTGATCGATCGATTAATTTTTTGTCTTTGCATTGATGCTCAAAGTGCATTCCATCCAGCGAAATGACGTATGTCATTATTTCAGTTTTTGAATAAACGACACTAGAAACTCATTATCGACTTTGTGAAAACAACTCTCGGATTCATTCCGAAGTCTGGATAACAAAAGATAACGATTCAGTGAAGTAGTATCGACTTATCCATTAACGATTGTCTCCCCACACGCTTGGATTCATTATTCCCTTCTTATGCACGTGGAACAGTAAATAGATAGTCATCTACAAGAAGAGGGGTAACTTATCGCGCTTTCTGCAATCTTCCTACATTTTCCAAGTCGAAATACTTAACCCGTAGAACACATTACTTGAGCTCGAAAAAATGATGGGAGCGCTTTGGTTTGAGTATAAATCTTACCGTGTCATTTTATTTTTAAAAAATCAACATTTTTCGACATTGTATGAATGCCTGTATGAAAAATAAAGTTGCTGTTTTGTTTAATCAATCTTGCATATGGTTTTCCAAATCTACTATGAACGAATCCCTCAAAATTTTAGTCTTGCTTTATGATATTATAGAGACAAGACATTGGTTAAAAGTAAGGGCGTTAAATATGTTGTTGGTTTTTCTGAATTGTTGCAAATATTTAGGAATTGAATCTTTTATATGCGAAGGGACATATCTTCGCTACCATGTGAAACTACGTAAAGTATCGTTTATACGACGCCAAAGGGATCATCGGAAAACGTCGTATAGTCGGTTTACCCTTCTGGCTAAATCCAAGAATTGGGACCACACGAAAACGTCGTATAAGTGTAAACGTCATATAAACGATACTCTACTGATTATGAATTCTGATCAATATTAAGTCGATGGCTGTTAAAATGTTCATCAGATTTTTAGAATTTCAGTCAGACCTGCTGCCAAGCCAGTTTCACCAGTTATGTTATACACAGTGCAACGGCGTAGTAGATGCATTTTTTACTCGCATTTTGAATTGATCTTTCAACTTTTTCGACATTTCGTTCCTTTCCCAACTTTATACCAAAACTGCCAACATGTATATTTCAAGTCTTGCCCTACCTGTATGCATTGAGCTAGCTCATTGCATTTAGGTAGGGCAAGTAAATTAATGTAGTATAAAATGTGTGTTTGCGTGTATGCAAATATTTGAGGTAGGAACTATTATTTTAGGTGTTGTGAGCACAACATTAGCATCATTAAAACTAAGCATTAAAGCAATAAATATTTTAGGCTCAAAACGCCGATTTTTTTTAAAATTAAAACAAAATTAACTTAAACTTAGCCTAACAGAACTCTCGTTTGCATTTTTGTTAGAAGCATCGCTATGAAAACTGTGCAGGTGATTTATTTATTATGTTTCATAACTTATGTTGTAAAGACTACTTTAAAATAATGGAATAAGATTAAAATAAAAATATTATATAAAATGCAGATTATTTTACGACATTAAAAAAAAAAAAACTGCTTTCCGGTTTTTGGTACATTAGTTTTTCATGTTAAAATTCTATTATAGTATTTAACCCAAAGCTTATTTCTTTAGAACTCCAAACTTTATAAGATTTCATGATTTTTTTACCTCAGCAGCTTCCACTATGAAAGCGGGTTTTCTATTCTCCACTAAAGCTTTTAAAGTGTATAGCATTTTCATACGAACTTTGACTCGGCGCTATATTTTTACCGCATTTATCTCTCAAGATAAAACTTTAATATTTCAAAGAAATTTTTCTCATGAAAGCAACATGGGCTCATTGTTAAAGTATTTTTAACTTTAATACCATAACTTTTATAGAGTCAGACAAGGCGCTACGGTTTATTTATTTATTTTTTAAAGGTAATTTTCCCATTCGTTTAAAACTTGCTTGAATAAAAAGTTGTTTCAATAAAATAAAAATATAAATAAGTCTTCTGCTATAAATTAACATTTTCATATATGTTCTTATTTTTATGAAAAAGTAATAGACATAACAGCAAGACAAAGCAGGGATTGACTTATGCTTTTATACCTGAATTTCTTGTTAACTCTGATTCTTAATAGCTGCCAACATCAATTAGTGTTATGAGGTGTGTATTTCAAAAATCTTTATGGTAGTAGTAGTCCGTTGGCATATTATTTATGACTATGTAGACATTAACTGCCGTTTTATATCACAGAGATTTTCTTCCGCGCAAAAGCGTATACTGTAAAACCTGTAAAGTTGACCATCTGTCTAAGTTGACCACAGTGCTGCACCGCAAGTGGTCAACTTTCACAGGTTTCACTATTTGAATTCTAAGTATAACTAAAAAAATATATGTATAGTTTTAACTTATTTATAACTTACAAAAAAAAAAAATTGATTTTCAATGCCTGGCTATAAGATTCACACAAAATAAAGCAGTGGTTCAGATCCGGATCGCTGTTTGTTATTTGCTGCACCCTGCTTTATAGAGCTAAGGAAAGTAGTGGAACTATATTTCAATTGTTTTCACCCAAACTATTCAAGAAATTGTCCTAAGAATAAACTTGGGTGGTCAGAGAAAAGCTCTATTTCGGAGACATGCTCCACTGAGTTCGGAACTTGAGTTAGCATTCACCACATGTGGTTAAAGCGTCCTCCTGGGCATTTTGCGGGTGGCCTTGGGCTGATTTTGGTCTTTGTTTGTCAGATTAGAGCCTCAATGTTCATAATAGGACAAGCTTGTTTGGACTTCAACGTTTTGAAAGAGTTGCGCTTTCAAGACTGGTCAAGTCTTCTATTATCTATTTTTAACATGGCGGACGTTTCTCCACAGTTAGGAAATTAAATTTTTTATCTTCCTCATTACTGTATATGAAATGTTGTCATATTTATGATGCATCTCTTAGAATTTTTGTTTTTAAAATAGTAAAGTTGTGTGTTTATTTCAGTTTTAAGAAATATTTTTCCACTCACACAAATTCTTTGAATTTTTATAACCTTTTAAATTTTATATTTTCCTTATTTCACCATTTACCTTCTGCTTTTATATTCAAACTGACGACTCTTTACTACTTCTTAAATTTTATTTGTTAATCTTAGCAATATCATTATATTAATTAATTCGTTTACTTTCTTTCTTTTTGACGTAAAACTTTTTTTTTCTCATAACAATTCAGTTTACATCTTGTTCTACCAGCAGAACTAAATATTAAAATCTCCAAGCTCAATCTTTTTTCTCACTGTTAAAATTATACTTTGATTAGTAATTCCATCCCCCTTTTTAACGTAAATTTGAATAATAAATGTAGAGATTCATTTTAATGAAAATAACTCAACACGAAAATAAATATATATTCCAAAGGAATTCAATAGAATAAAAATTTAGTTGCATTCGATATTTATACATTGTTTAAAAATGCAATGGTTTATTTTTTAATTTGTTTAATTTCGTTTTGCAGTGACCAGGGAGGCAGTGACCCTCAAAGAAAAATATTCTCCTTCCCCCCCCCCCCCCCCCAAACATACACACACACAACTTTGTAAGAACTCCCATTTCTTGTTAAGCAAAGCAAAGTGACTGAATCCCATTAGAATTTAACACATTTCGAAATCTTGAATTAGAATTTATAATTTAAATTTAAAAAGCGACGGAAAAAAAAGGATTTAATTAAAATCTCTGGAGATCATTATCAAAAAACGATTTTTTTTTTGTTGTACGTGTGATGTGTCTGTGTTTAAAGATCACTCAATTATAAGTTCTACTAGATACTGAAACTCTTTAATTATCACAACTATAAATAGATTTTTTCTTACTGCAGTAATTAGTTATTGTGTCCGAATCTCAGCAAAAAAAAAAAAAAAAATTGATAGCATACTTTCCCATTAGTTAGTATATTATGATATAAAAAAGGGTCTGAAATTGAATGAGAGTTAATTAAAAATTACATCAAGAGAGAGTACAAAGAGATAATTAAAATGAGTGAAAAAAAAACAGCGGCATTATAACTTCGCGATTTTTTTCAAAGCAATACTTGTTTTGTTTAAAAAAAAAAAAAAATCATAGATACCAATGTAGTTTCATCCTTTGAAAAGTGACTGTACCGTGTATTTCATTCGAAACATATGTTAACAATATTTTATTAATTTCCTGAAACACTTTATTGAAACAAAACTATTAGTGAATAGTAATAAGCACAGCAATCAATTACTGTATCTTTTAACTTTAGAGATTCAAATAGAGGTTTTCAAGTGAAGTCACTTGCCTTATATTAACAAGGATTTGCATTTTGATTCGTTTCAAGTTACGTGTTTTGTTGCATTTGAATTATTTTCAAAATTTGTTTTTGTATTTCATCAGAAAAACTTCGTTAATGGAAGTTTTGAAGGTATGTTTCAAAACACTTTCGAGACCACTTAATTTAATAGCCAATTTCCTACGAGAAATCATTCCTATAAGCGGAATATTCCGTTATCTGGGATCACAGAAACAATATACTATGGTTTGGTACATTGAAAATTTATTACATTAAGCGAGAAATTCTTTTAACCGATACTCCATTGAGCGGTTCGACCATATGTGCATGCAAGTTAAATTTCATCCCGAGTAGTACAATTCATGGTCAAACACTATTTAAAACTTCATGGATGTAAATGAATATTAAATGGAAGATTAAATATTTTAGTATGAATTATAGTGTGAGTCTGACCTGATATTTGTTTAAATGCTAGATACGTAACTCAGCTTGCGCGGGATGTTTCGACTATTGCATCATTCCCTGGCGAGGAAGACTTATGTCATGTGACCTATGTTTAGCACTTTGTTCTATATAAAAAAGGATACATTTACTAAAAAATCCTCATTAGAAAAATGACAATAGTCCCTAAAAATCCATGATATAGTAAGGGTATCAGTCACAACAATTTAAAACAAAGTAAGTATGGTGCAACATCTAACAAAACAAGTAATAGTTGAATCATCTTTAAAGAATAAAACTTCACGCAATCACCATTGAGGAAAAAAAAAAGAGATATCAATAGATACTTGCGTTAAGGAGTAAACTACAATGATATCACCCAATCTAAGATAAATTCTCTTCTGGTAACTAAAACAAGCATATAAACAAACAATCAAATCCTTTGGGGAAAACAAGATCAAACATCTAATGGTGAGTGAGGCTTGAATAAACAATCATACGCTGTTTTCACCCTTGGGGAAAACAAGCTCAAACATCTAATGGTTACACTTTAAAAACAATCAGACAGCATACTTCACTCTTGAGTAAATGATAGAGTAAGATTTGAGGGAGAGGGGACATCTGAACCATTTTTAATTACTATTAAGAGCAATGACGAAATATGAACATTTTACAATGTGTAAACAATTACGCAAACTATCACGCATCATTGCATCACTCTTTTGAAGAGCTCGAAATATGGGAAAGTAGAAATCGTATCTTTAATAAAATAATGATTTAATGAAATGTTTCTAGTTCATGTTTTAGTTTTAAAAAAACAGCAATAATTACTTTTAGTATTGCGTCACCAAATCAATTATATCCAAATTTCATTCCAGTATGACACCCTAATTATATAAAGAAAAAAAATTATGATCCTTCTTATAGTTAATAATGAACAAAATGTTTACTTATATAAGTTTCATTTTTAAAAAAAGGCAATTATCAACTACGGAAGTATTACGTAACTGCGAAATATATTCAACTCTATTTTGCTAAAAAATAAAGATATTCAACTGATCATTAAATAAATTTTAAAACTAACTAACTACTGCTGAATTTAAAAGAAGGCAACAAGAACGCAAAACATTTAAAATGCAGTCAAAACGCATTTGACTGATATGACGAATAACAATAAAGTAAAGATCTTCGTTAGTTGCTTAAGAAATCCCTGGATTCTTAACGATAGTTTATATTAAAACCCCTTCTAGAGAATACCAAGATAGTTTTAGAAATAATGAGTACCGAAAACAAAACAAAAAAATCTATGGAATTCAAAAGAAAACAAATATCTTATTTTGCTCTTAATAAGTTCATCTAGATTAGTTTTAAATGAGAGGGACGATAGAAGAAAAAAGAAGCAGAGAAATGTGCTCATTGAAAATCGTCTTCCGTTTGCTTATTTTTATTTTTTCCCCATCAGCTTTGGAATCTCATGCCATTAATTCTACATATAAATAGATAAATAGTCCTTTTTCATATACTTTGATTTTAAACTGTAATTAAAAGTTCTTTTCAACGCTTCTACAAAATATTCTTTCCCGATTCTGCCGGCGAATGCATACTTCCTTTAGCGAAAATGGATACTTATAATTCATTCAAATGTGTTTTGTTTTCTGTTTTCCCCGTTTTTAAAAACGTGTTTCGTTTTTCAATGAACTGCTGGAGCATGGAGAGCTGTCACATTCGTTTATGCACAGTGAATAACTTAAAGGACGCTAAATTTGACGTGATTTATATAAAAATTTCAATTGCTAATGCAGAATTTTCGGAACTTTTGCTACGAGGGAGCTCCTTAGAAATATAGAATATTTCACCGAACGTGTTCTTTAGGTAGTACAGTTTGTTCTGTTTAAGATGGAATCAATGGGGACGTAAAGATGTTTCCGTTATAGTGATTTTTTATTTATTCAGCTTTACAATGGCATTAAATTGTTACGGTTAAGATTTTTTTCCTCATTACACATCATAAGCTTGTTTTGCACTGCATTACATACGCTGTAGTCATGAATCTGATTGTTTGGCTAGACAGAAATATGCTGAACCAGTGCTAAATTTTAATTATTTCTATATTCTCTGAAATATCAGTCCAAGTTTTAAACACTGTAAAAAATTCTTGCTCAACCCTTCTCGAAAAAATGGTGAAATTCAGCTGCAACCAACATTCGATACTAAGTTGAACCATTATAATGGTGTAGTTTCACTATGAATCTGAAACTAGGAACTATTATAATAGTGTAGTTTCACCATGAATCTGAAGCTAGGAACTATTATAATGGTGTAGTTTCACCATGAATCTGAAACTAGGAACTATTATAATGATGTAGTTTCACCATGAATCTGAAACTAGGAACTATTATAATGGTGTAGTTTCACCATGAATCTGAAACTAGGAACTATTATAATGGCGTAGTTTCAGCATGAATCTGAAAGTAGGAGCTATTATAATGGTGTTGTTTCACCATGAATATGAAACTAGGAACTATTATAATAGTTCAACTTTAGTACCAAATATTAGTCGAAGCTAAATTTCACCATTTCTTTTTTTGTTGGAGGGTTGAACTAGAATTTTTTTAGTGTAGTGAATTTGTTTACAACGACCATCATCAAACTATGTTTGACTCTTCGTAAAATTACTATTATAATTAATTAAATGCGTTCTGTATCCTTTTTATAAATTTGCTTCTCACAATGCAAAATTACTTTTCACAACCATTTTAATACGAATCCAAAACATCGAAAAATATTCAAACACTGAAGTCAACAAGCAGTCTGTTAAGCGAAATAACAGACTGACCTGTCTCGATTACGTATGAGGTGAATCAGCGCATTTGAGCTATGAAAAGGGTCAACCTTTGTCTTTGGAATCGTATTAACTTCTCTGTTGATGTGGGGAGGGAATAATGGTGTCAACCATTAAGGTGAAACACGCTTTCTTTTTTTTTCCCCTTGCTTCTTTTGCTTCGGATAGAACTTTTGATTTCTTTTTCTTTTTTCGTTTCTGCTTAATTTTATTTGGGTGACAAACTAATGGGAGAGAAATATTTGCATTGACAAAATAATGCCGATACGCAAGAAAACTATTTTTTGCTCCGTATTATGGAATGGTGTTTTTAATTTACAAGGGAAATGTACTTTATTGAAACTTGATTCACAATTGTTACTTGAAATATTAATTCTTTGTTCAGGTTCAAACAAGGATTGTTTTGGATAATGTTGTTTGCAGACAAGTAACGCATTGTAACTTTTGATTGTTAATGAAAGAATAGTGATTCCAGAGGCACATTTGGTTTCTCACGGTTTTTCCGTATGTTCCTCAGGAACTATTTCATACTGACCTCCTTGTAAATTTTAAAGAAAAAGTTTGTGAAGAATCCTCATTACCCAAAGACAACCTTGCGAAAAGTGTTATCAGATGCGAACTATTTTGTTTTTGATTTTCTCAAAACAATAATGCATTCTTTTATTTTTTTAAAGATTAAATGCAATAAATAACTTACTATTTTTCTAAACCAGTTCTTTCCTCTTATTCATATGAAATATGAAGTTTGCTCCTCAGAATTTAACCTCTTTGAAACTGGTCCAAATAGTTTGTTGTACTTGTTGGGGCGCTGCAATAAGAAGACGGAAATATTATTTATTTGAAAACTTTTTAAAGTTTCTTTTGTCCAGCTAACATTTCAAACTTTTGTACAACTTCCATTAACTTATCAGATAAAAGAATGTGTATCGACTTGAGAGAGAGAAAAAAATCATTCAGTTTTTGGAAGCCTTTTTTTTTACAATCCTTTCATCCTCTGCAAAAACCGAAACTTGAAACATAAATCGCACCCCGCAGTTCTCCAAGCAGAAAACTCGGGGCACAGCCTTTTTATTACTATTATTGACGTAAAGAAGTTCGTTGGCGCCTTTGCTAAAAGCCATCTCTTTTATCAAATATAAAAACACGACGATAAATAGAAATAATAGCGTGAATCTATTCTGTCAAAATCAGGGTTAAAACAAATCTTTCGTCTTGCCGATTATATCTGGAAAACCGGGCGTGTGATTTATAAACTAAAGCGTCTGCAAAACAGACGATACTCTATTCTACGCCAAATAATCGGTTTCGGATTATAAGGTGGCATAGCCGGCTTTCTTCCAATACTTGGAGAGGCTAGCTTGCACAAAGAGCGGATTCAATTGATATCTCTCCACTCCTGCCTCCTTAAATCAACCAGGAATTGAATTGAAGAGCGATAAAGAATTTCGACATTCTTGAATGCGTGATGAAATGGAGGATAAAAGCCCATCTTGATAGCTTTTTTTTCACGTTTGGGTTTAAATTTTTTATTTCACTTTTTTCCTGTGTTATTATATTTAGGAGATTTCTATTGATTTTGATTTGAAGCGAGTTCGAAGCGCCCTATTTTTTTCATTGTAGTCATTGTACTACTTTTTCTCTCTTTTTTAAAAATCTCAATCATGGAAATATTTTGTAATTTGCACGCGTTTCTTGAAAACGTGAATGATTTATTGAATAGGATCCTCCTAAACAATCTTATTTTTTTAATAATTTGAAGCGAACCGATGGGAGCTTTTATTGAAAAATGTCCACCCCCCCCTGTGATTTAGATTGTTAAAATATTGAACATACAATTTAATGTAATAATTTTATCCAATAATGATGTTATTTTAGCATAGGCAACTTACTTAATCAATTGTTAAATAAAAGAATTTTACTTAATCAATTGTTAGCACAGACATACTATTTTCTTTTAAAATAAATATCAATGTGTGTGTCTGTGTTTGTGACAAGGAAGTTAAGTCATAGAGTTTTAACTAATTTATGTCACAAACATTTTTTGCAATGAAATGCATTTTATTGATGGCCACGGATTGGAAAAATATATGGAACTCCCCTTTTTTTTTTCTCTCCTTTTAAATCGTTGATTGTTTTTATTAGATCAAGGCAACAGTAGTTTAACAAATTATAATGAAATATGTACACCTAAAGATAAAATAAGGTAAAGATAAAATAATATGTATATGCTTAAAAAATAATTGCTTGCATTATAATCTAAAATCAAGTAATTTCTACTCATTATGATAAGCCAGAAAACTGTTTATCTAAAAAAAATCTCCAAATCGAGCGTCCCTTACAATTTCTATCCGATTCATTAAACTTTTAGATAAAATCAAATACAAAGTAATAAATGACATATACTATAAAAACCGCTATTATACAAGAGTAATTAAGTTTAGCGAAGCAATCTGGCATATCCACATCCCTCACAAAACTGGAAATTGCTAAAAAAATTCTTGCAAACTTTTTTCCTTATTTTCATATTGGCAACATCTAAGCTTGAAAAGCGTGCATGTTTGACAAGTCGAGCTTAATGTTTCGCTTCTTGTGTTGGTGAAGTTTAATGATGCGTTGAAGGCTCACTTTTTTCTCCTATGCTATGTTGGATTTACAAATTTCATAAACAAAAGCGAGAATACAATAGTGCTGGGAATTTAGGGCTATTGTGTCGAATTCAGTTTGATAGATTACCTGCAAAAAGTGTAATCCGGTTCTTCTTCACTGCCTGCATTTGTTTCGACTTTTTTTATGGCAAATAACTAGTTCTTTGTCTTGGAAAATTGGGTTTCGATGAAAGGCTTGCATGATTTAACGTAATACGGATATATGACTTGTTGCATTTCGTGAGAACACCTTATTTTTTAAGTTGTAAGTACCGAAAGAAAAATGCAAGTAGCCAAGTATAAAACTTCGAATAAAATTGTGGTATAGGAAGTTAAATAAGCTAATATCTTTTGTAGATCATACTGTAATATGTAACAACAGCATTCATTAGCGGTGTAATCTATTTCTTAAAGTTGCTCTTTCTCAAATATATCTTGCTTGGAAGCGAAATACGGAATGGTGAATAAACGTGAAACAAGGGAAAATAGTAATAATAACTGTAATATTTAATTAAAATGAAAAGGGAGTATTAACGGAATATGAAACTGAAATATTAACGCTATATATCTAGTTTGCACATATTAATCTGTAAGCAAACGTATTCACTTACGGAATGGTGAATGAATGCGAAATATGGAATGGTGAATGAATGTGAAATGCGTAATGGTGAATAAATGTGAAGCAAGGGAAGCTTGTAATAAGAATTGTAATATAAAACTAAAATGAAAAGGAGTAATTTAACTCAATATGAAACTGAAATATTACTGCAATATATGAAGCTTGCATATATTAATGTGTAAGCAAACGTATTCACTAGAGTCCTTATGACTTTAGTGAATTGGCTAGTGAATAGGCTTACACATTGTGGGTCTGTTAACTTTACCATTCCGCAGAAACATCTTGAGTGATACAGAAATGGTGAATGGTAAAAGGGCATGAAACTATTAAAATTACTGGAAAAAAAAAGACATTTTGCACTTAGACTAACGAAATTCCAAAAATGTGTATTTTTCAGGTTGTAAAATAATTGTTTAATTATACGAAAATTAACCAGCAAGGGATAAAGCATACATTTTTAAAAAATGTTAACAAAAATATTTTATAGTCTAATTCATATAACAGATGTGTTACTAGGCAACGAAATCATTCTTTTCAGTCTTTTACGCTCTCGTATAAAGTAGTGATAACGTGACTTACGTTAGTCTGGCCCTGAAGGTACAGAATTGAGTGTAAAACAAAAATGAAAACTTGAGGTTATAATTGAATTTTTTTATTTCGAAAAAGTAACAACTCTGAAAAACAACTTTTTTCAAGAAATAGAAAAAAATGTTTTATGAAAAGCTGGAAAATTTACGGGTTTGATGTTTTACTATTTTATTTTAGTAGGTAATAGCAATGGACTACTGGTAAATTAAAACGATTTCTGATTAATTATGCCATAAAAATTAATAAATTAATATTGAGAGTTCTTTCTTTTTCAAAGCGGAGATATTATCTTTTCGAAGTAAACGATTCCATTAAATACGAAACTAAACTCTTCGTACGATGCATAGATAACTAGCATACTTCGTAGAACACATTGTAATGCATGAACAAAACCCATTCTCAACAGTTATTGTAAATTTGTTAAGTGCGTCATTTAAAAATAAAATCTTCGAAAGGAAAGAAATTGGTAAATGAATATGAACATAAAACAGACGGAAATGTGTGGTTCAATATAAAACTAAAACAAAATTGTGCACTGATTGATTGAATACGAAACCATAATATCAATGTAATCTATGAAACTGAATGTAATTTGTTTAACTTGACGCTTCTCGAAAAACCTTAGAGAAACAAAAAATGATACATGAATCTAAAATTAAAAAGAAGACTGAGTAGTTATTGAGTTTGAGAAATAGGTGAGTAATACTGGAATATCAAACTAAACTATAACATTGACTTCGTCCGTGCAACACATCATGATGTATTAGGAAATTGTCATATGACATCATTCATAAAACAATATGACGTCGACATTGAATGATGTCTTACCAAAAATGATTTCAAAATATACGTGAAGAAAAACAATATACATGATATCCTGCACAGACAATTTTAAAAAGTTGTCACATACGCAGTCGGAAGTTCACGAAGGTTGCTTTTTGCTTCAAGAAAGTTAACTCTTCTAGGTAAAATTCAAGACAAAAGATGAAACGTTTTTTATTGGAATCATTACGAATCATCATCAGCAAAAAACAATTTCACATTTACGGTTCTTCCCGAATTTTTGTGACTTTTAAGTGACGGATGATTTTATTTTTCAGCTTTACTGAAAAAGTTACGTAGTCTTAAAATAGCTGATTACTCTCAATTATTTTCCTTACTTCGCTTAAAAATCCAATGGAAAATGTTGAAAACATTAGTTTGTGTTGAATTGAGAAAAAAGTAATACATTTCAGCTGAACCTCTTTAAATTGCTTCATGTCAATGCTGATTTTGTCTTAAATATATGCACTCGAAATACATCTCAAGTACAACAATTCATTACATTGCATGCGTTTTATTATATTTCCATTGAAATAATTTTGCTATTTTATTTTAGGAGCAAACTGTGCTGCTTGGAATAGAAATCCAGTTGCATTTTTTGCAGAATTATCAGGTAAAAATTACCAAATTACTTTTTACAAATTTTACTCTTGAGTAATATTGATTTATACGCTCCCTAGCCAATTTTACGTTGAGGCCTCTCAGTCGTAAAATGTTTAATGAAGAGTTGAAAATATTGGAAAAATAGTAAAAAAAAGCGTTCAAGGTAGTTTCGTATTCGATATTAACGTCTTCCTTTAGTACAAGCATTATTTAATGATTATTTTATGTTGATTAGAACACCAACGATATTGAATATTTTCTATAATGTAAGATTTTTGTTTCGTGTGTGCGCGTGTGCTATTTGATTACTTTTAGGAAAGAATTTTAAATACTTCAGGTCGTTATTTTGAACTGCATTGCATACTTTTGTCGAAAACCACAGCTGAACGTATGTTTGATATACGTATTTTAGTGGTTTTTCAATATCATTGCAAAGATTTTCCTTCGTAGTTCTAGTAGTATTTCCATCTGAGATATTTGCGCAATATCTAAAGGTATAAGGTATGAAATTAGCAGCATAACTTTTTCAACTTTTATGGGTCGTACGAGTAAAGAACTTCAATTTACAAGTAACTTCCCAACTTTATTTATAGTCAGATTACATGACGAATGGATGTCAAGTATGAGAATTGAAGAAGACATTTAGAGCAAAGAAGTTTTCAAATACAGGGCTTTAACTTATTTAATTAAAAGTAGAGTTAATACAGAAAAGGATATTGATAATGTAGTTGATTATAACGCAACTATTGCAAAACCTGTAAAATTCATACTGGAATTGAGCTTGAATGAAGTTTTTTACGAAACTCCTTGCAAAGTGAACGTTTTTGTTTCATTTTGAATGATTCATTGCCTTTGCAAATATATGTTGTTACATCAGCTGATTTCTGTAATCTATGTACGTTTGATAAAACGATCATTCTCTAAATACATTAAATCCAAAAAATACATTAGTTCTTCTTTTTGAGAACGCATTAAAAGAGTTTGGTAATTCCATCTAAAAAAACCAGCAACATTCCATTGCTTTATGTAACTGCATTCCTATTTTTTTACAATTTGATCATTTTCATATCTGCGTACAAGAACAAAAGCCTGAATATATCCCCTTTAACATGTTTAAGCTGAAGCTCTTTTCAGCTTTAAGGTTCCTTTTTTTCCTAATTTGAATAATAATAGGAGATCAGTGGCTTTTTTGTCTCCAAAGAATGCCACACGGACAGCAGGAAGCAAGCATGCATAAGAAATTCCCATATTCCATTGTCACTTTTATCCCCGCAGTCGCATTTGTCATTTCGCATTCAAGAAAACATCTTCTTACTTTTTGCAAATGGTTTCTCCCATTTCTTTCTCTAACACGCGTTTAATCCGTCAAAAATAACTCGCGCGTAAAAACCGAACAGGCCAAACTTTTAGCACTGCTTCTTGCGAAGATTCACTCATGCCTAAAGCTTTTAAGGCGATATTCATCCAGAGACACAGTACCCGCGTGTTATGTAATGTTAGAAGGCGGCAAAGCAGCTGGGTGCTGAAGAAAAATGTCGTAAAACGCGAAGTGTCCGCGTCATTTGCGTCGAAAAATGCATGCAAAAAAATCTTGACGCCGAGGAACGCCGTTTCGTACTTTCCCGTGTCATTCCCGGGAGCATGGGTCGATGCTTTCTTTATGTCATTTCTTTTCTCTTAACTTTGGTTTCTGCCATCCTCTTAAGAGCTTTTCACGTTACTGCGCATGTTTACTGACAAGTGGGCAAGAGTCGGCTGTTGAAGTTATCTTTTACTCCTGAATAACTTGTCTAACTGATGATGAGGGCAACACGAGAGATAAACACCACATGCTCTTTTATCATTCAGCGCACTATATTTTGCTGAAACTTACTTACCTTGAAAGTAAAAGTACACCACCAGCGTAGGAGTAATATTAGCTCATAATATCAAAATGACAGTAATCTATTCCCTTAGCTTATGTGATGATTTCTTGAAGCATTGAACAGATCTTTCCAGCTCTCCCCACAAATGTTCAATTGGGCAGAGATCGGGAGATAATTAGGCGAAGGAATTCAAGCAATTAAAACTCAAAATTGCGTTCCCTTAACTAATCTGAAATTATCACAGCCCTATGGGTGGGTGCAATAGATATAGCCATGACTATAAGGAAACATTATAGTTGTGAACGGGTGCGCATAGTCTGCAACGAAGTTGACTTGTTTGATGATTGAATACCGATGACACATTGGATGTCAAGTTAGGACATCCCTTCATGAACATTTTCAGTGGAGCTAAAGGGCTACTTTATACAAAGAAAACGCTTCTGCTTCCGCCCGCTTATTATGTTTGCTCTGCTTCGTGTTGTTTTTTCCTAACATGGACTTAGAAATGAGCAATTGTCAAACCATGAAACCTCTTATCCTTCATCAAGTATTCCGTATCAAAAAGATGCAGTAAACTAGTAATACATTGGCTTTGATTCTAGGTTTCCCGGTTTCGTAATAACGTAATGTCTGCTCAAGTTTTAGATTGGGAAAGAATATTGGTTTCAAGGAAACTTTCTTGTTCCGAATAGCTGTTAGGATGCGTGAAGGCAATAAACCAAGATAATGTACTTTTCATTAATCTTACGCTTGGAAATTCACCTAATCTTAAGGTTAGAAGATTAATCTTGAAAAGATTTCAATTTGAAATAAAATTTTCCGTTCATTAGTGTATTTTCATTTTGCACATATATTTTTTCTGTTACTTTGTATATTTTTTTCCACTACACTATGTAGCTCAGCGTAAGTTAATTTCTTTTACACTTGAATCATAATAAAAAAATCAACTGTCCGTATGGTATTTCATTTTAGCTCATAATAATTGGCCACAAGCGTAAAATACAAGAAACATATTTTATTCTACATTCCCGACATAAAGAATAGCTACAATATCAAACACTCAGTCTTTCGGGATAATCCCAAAATTCAATGATTTAAACCAGTAAAAATTTATATTGAAGTTAAACGATATTATCTTGACATAAACTGTCAAAGTTTAGCTGACAACCGAGTTGAAAAACGTCAGTGATATCAGAGCATCCTAAAATTCAGATCTGCTGGAAAAAGAGGTAAAAGAAATTTTGACAATATTTCGCAAGGCTTAAGAAATTCTGTTTATTCAAAGCCACGTGTGCGTTCAGAAAGAAGGATTTCTTCTTTTGACTTTTTGCGAGAGTAAACCGAGCATGGGTGAATAGATATATTCGAGTTTATCATACACGGTTCTTACTTTAGGGCGGAGAGTTAGTCGCAACAATTGGTAAATCTTTAACTTATATAATAGAACCTCAATCCATCGTTCCTGAATCTATCGCTTACCCATATTTCATTGTCTTAGCATCTTGCTTCATGCTGACCCGTAAACGTCGCTTTTCCGTTTGTATCGTTCGAAATGAATGATTCTGCGAGAAACGATCGACAGAGGGTTTAACTGTACAAATTAATTAGTGTGGCCGAAAACACTTTTTTTTTGTATCGGTGATACTGCGAAAAAAGTGCCATTGGAACCATAAGGTGCATTTGAAAAATGTTAAGTTTCTTGATTTACCGCCATGCCTTGAAATTTCTGTCTAAGACTCTCTTTTTAAAATGTTTTTTAAAAATGTATACTATGTTTTTGTTTCAAGCATATTACAAGGGTAACAATTTTTGGAGTGTAAAAGTTCAACTGCTACCCCGTGAGGCTGGATTTAAAATTTATTTTACTTAATACTGTCTATTTAGCTCAGTATCACTCTTAATGTTCAGTATATTTTACTGCAATGAATGGATTCAAAACCGGAAGCTTTTAAACCCAATCAGTGCGCATTATCATACTGAACCACTAGTCAGGTGAAACGAGCAATATTTACTTCAATTCAGTTGCTAATTTTAAAGAACTGCATTCTTTTGTGACTTCTTGAAAATGTAAATAAATTACAAAGTTTTAATTTGGTTATTTTCTTCCTTTATATCTCAATTTAGGTTACAATTAAGTTTATTCCATGAATCATTCGCGAATAAAATTAAGACGTAACACGGGTTTTAACTAGTGCGTCATTTTCGATTAAAAATATTTAAAGCGTTTCAATGATCTCATTGAAAAATTGCATGTTCTATCATAATTTAGAACTTTTTTTTAACCATTATGTTTGCAGGAGGAAAAATCAATAACAGCTACTATCATGATTAAACGTTTTCTATGCTTAACTAGTTCCCAATATTCTGCCATTCATTTTATTAATATCCTTTTCTGTGTCACTTTTATAATCAATGCGAAATGAAATTAAGTACATTTGAATTATTGTTTAAATTGTATACCTCCATTTTTATTTACAAACCGATATTCAGGAACATAGAACACATTTAAATTATTAAAATAATAATATTCATAAATAATTGGATATCAATATTCAGCATGAAAATCACACTGAAAAATATTTCTGACGAACTATAAAAGTAATTTCAAAGAAGAAGTGTTTGTACACCTAAAATACTTTTAAATGTATCTTAAGATCCAATTCAAGTTTCGATTAATTGATAATAGACCCAGTTTACAAAATAACTTAAAGCATTAAAAGTGAGGATTATGTAAAATAATACAAATATGTATGTGAATAGTTGAATCATTTTAAACAAAGTTAATAAAGAATAAATTATTAATTACATATTCAAGACCTTTTTTTTTAAACCGTAAGTTGTATTAACCTTTTAAAATTATTTATGATATTTTAAGTAAACAGCATCAAAAATAATTCCCGATAACAAGATTGCAATTGAAAAATATTTCTCCAAAATTCCTGGAGTGGGCTCATATGATAATCGTCCTTGTCAGACGTTATGGGGGCAAACCTTTTAAGTAGCTTTTACTGCTGTGAGAATAAAATCCAGTGTCAGTTCTATTGTTTGGAGCCATTTTGATAGACATTTTGGGGTCACTTCGCAGTCATATCTTTGTGGGTGGTTTGAAGATTTGTATACCTAGTGAGGTCAGATCTAGAAAGAGAAATGGGAATATTAGTCAAGATTCTTGTGAAAAGAGACACCAAAACTGCCAAGGAGACCTCAAGCTATTCGGCAGGATCCTCTTCTTCCAATTTATTGTTTTATTTTATTTTATTATTTTTTTTGGTGGGGGACAATGTGAAGTGTTTAGTAAAAAGCATAGATATCAAGATAAAATCAATTAAAATTCCTTTACACACACATGCACACACACATTTAATTAAAAAATAAAATAAAACATAGGTATTTAAGCTACTTATGATGGCTTATTAAAAAGTTTGGCATTTACCATTTCATCAAGTGATATTTTTTGAAGTCAAGGCTCTCAATGTTTTCTCAATGGCGGAGCTAGTTGAGCAATTTTTCACTTGATCAGTCATAGCTTCTAAACCATAAGTCCAAACTGTTTGGAATTTGTTCTGATGAAAAAATAAATAATAATAATAAATAAATGAATACAAAATTAAATTAATTTAAAAAATCGTAAATGTGTTTCAAAAGATAATGGTATCCATAACATCTGATTATTATACTTAATTAGTAAACTTAATTTGCAAAAATAAATAAATAAATGAAATAAATAAATGACAAATCTTTATTTTGTGTTCTTACACACTTTGCTTAGTTACACGAGTACACGATTTTTAGCACTAACTCAAAAGCACAAGACGAATCGTCTGTTATGCAGCTTTATTCATAAAATATATGCATTAGTTTGATAGTTTGCAATTTTCGCGACCCATAGTTATAAAACACGAACACAACTTAACGGAGAAGGCAGTATCAAATCTTGATCAGAGATCTTAAAGTCTTTTCCAAGAAATTCTGTCTAAATGAACTCCTTTATTAAACTTCTTGATGAAGCATAAAGCAGCCAACAAAATAAAACTTTATATTGCAAGCCTCTTAAAATTTCGCGCAGGGAGCAAATCCCGTTCCATTAAAGTGTTCTGCACACGCAATTCGCACATTTAAGTAAGATTCAAGAATGTCGTGTCGAGGCCTTTTCGGTCGAGTCAAATTTTTTCTTGCGCCTTTATAATTCGTAATGCAACGCAATGTTCCTACGCGAGCTGGGAACTTGTAAAAAGTAATCTAAAAGCCCAGAACAACCAGGGATTTGCTCTGCAATGCTGCTGCAAAAACAAAAGCTGAGCTGGTTTTTGTATTTTGATTGCGTTATCTGGCTCCTTCACATACTTCTCTATGCCAGAAATAGGTTTTAAGATCGTAAAAGGGCTATCAGATCTCCCCCCTCTGCTAAACAGGATTTCCATTTAGATATAAGGGCTACTGGATTCTGCTAGTTTGTCTGCAGATAGCGCAACTTTTTCTTTTTTCTCTCCAGAAGCTGGTATTTTATTGCTTGATTTGCTAAGTGCGAATGAACATTTCTGCCAATTTCCGAGCAACTTTCCGAGTCCTTTATCGTGACATGAGTGTTTTTGCTCCTAAATTAGTTCATCCACGGCGATGTTTCTTCCGAAACATTAAAACATGATAACACAACGGAGCGGTTCTTAGCACTGATCATAAATGATGTAAATGCTGTTGACGATCTTCATAAATATTTTGATGCTAACAATATGGAAGAAAGCGTGGCTACTAAATCAATAAATTTCCTTAAAAGTTCAGAAGATAATTGCCTGCTTTTTTATTCTTTGTTTCTTGATTTTCGTTTTCTTTCCCTTATTTATATTTCATGATGCACGTGATCTATTAACGCATCTTATTCCTGTGATTTTATCTAACAATGCACTTTTTTTTTGCTTTGCTCTAAAATAGTTTGCAATAAAGATTAAGTTACTCTATTTGCTTAGCGTTCAATATATAAATGTGTTTATTCTATTAAATTACGCATAACTTTAATTTAGTGATTTCCTCAAATAAAAGTTAGATAAAAGTTCCGATTTGGATTTGATAAATGTTATATTTCATCGATTTACCGATATTCTTGATTTACCGATAGTCCATTGCATAGACAATCGTTAAGTAAATCGGGGAATAAAATTCAAATCGGGGTTATGTACATAGACTTTGAAAGTACTGACAAAATTTTTTAATGTATCCAGCAAATTTCAGGCATTAAATATATCACTGAAAATTTTAATATAACATGAGTCTTTAGTCTGCTGTCTCACAATAAATAAATACATACTTCAACATTTTAACCACTTTACCTATTTTTAACAACTACAACTCCCTTTTACATCATTCATACTGTTGGAGGAAAAATCGACAAATGTCTCCACCATTTAAAGATTTCAAAAGGAGCAACATTTCCATAACTTATGTACTTGAATGATAGCATCGTTATCTATTTTGAGATCTGTACACGTATTTGAAGCACTATCCAGACAGCAAGCAGAACGTGAAGGTTCTTGAAACTAAAATTGAGGAAGGCCTTTTTCTTGGTAACGAGCACTCTGCATAAAAAAAGCGCCATGACCTCCGTTCATTCATTGGATTCAGTCATCCGCGGTCAGCAAAGTGTGAACTTTGTGAAATGCCAAGCCGATTTCAATTCAATCGTGACTCAAGCCAGCACATTAACCGATAAAAAATCTTGCCCTGAAATTCATTTCAGAGCTATAGAAACCTAGGTGTAACTTCCACGGTTAGCAAGGTGCCTGGCTACAATAAGTGCTACATTGTATTCATGTTCTATCATTTTATCTGAATCTCGCCAAGTCTGTTCATTCTTCAAAATAGTTCACCAAGTAATCATTCAAAACGGTCATTAGCTAATGCGTTCAGATTCTTTTCCAAAAGTGTTAGGGAGTTTGAAAGTTTTGGTGAATAATGATCCGAATTGAATAATTACAGCAGTGAAACTCATTTTTATAAAATAGATACGTACGCAAAAATGCTATCTTCTCATGCCGAAAATAGCATACTTATTATCATCATGAATTCGCTTTATAGTTTATCATAATTTATATTCGAATGAAGTTAAACTTTGAGGAATGATTTAAAAGCACATAAAGGATTTAGATTTAGGTTCAGGCTCATTCACTTTGTATGTAATGGGGCGTGAGGGGAAAATATTGCCTTTGAAAATTGCTCATAGAATTGCGTACAATAGAAATCGCTCTACGAAATACTTCAATTGCGATTAAGATTATGATCGTGCTGGCGAAACTCTCTGGTATCTCTAGTATAATCTTTCAAGTGACTTTAGTACATAATCATTCCTTTTTTTTAAGTGCAGTAATACACAAATACATGTATATATATATATATGATACTCTATGTATTTACTTTTTTTTTCTTATCACATTGCTGTTTAAGTATTATTATATTCTTCTAAATACTTATTTTTAGATATTAAATTATATTAATTTTTTATCCGAAGCTATTCCGCGGTAATATTTTTGCAATTTCGAATTTAATTTTAAAGTTAAACAAATTATTTTTATATTTTAATAATTCATCATTTCTAGAGCTCGAAAATATTGTTAAGAATTTCAGACACTTAAAAATAGTACAATATGAATGAAATGATCATTAAATTGTCAGCCGTTATCCCGATATTCTAATAGCACGTCACTCCTCCTTGCTTTTAAAAGTAAATGAATTTTCAATGGGATGTGGTAATAATGCTTCTTGTTGTCTCCGTTAGTCTAAAATAACTAAATCCGAGCATCACATTGTATTGCAAATTTTAACAATTACCCGTAGAGCAATGTATTGAAGAAAGAAAACATGTTTAATAGGAGGTTCAATTATGTTTGCGAACCTTTTTAATATTTATTCTTTCGTTTCGACATGTAAATTGAAATGCATTTTATCTTACTTTTGGGTCTTATTAATACATTTATAAGAAAAGTCCTTAAATGATAATATTCTTGCTTGTGAAGTTAAAAATAAAAGCACAGTTACTAAGAGGAGAATAATATTGCAAATTTTGAGCTTTTCTACATTTAGTAGGGGGAAACCCAAATAATACTTATCTTCGAAAAATATAAAAAAACCGTTTCCGTACTATTGTTTTATTAAAGTATTTTAATTTCGGCGCTGGTAATATGATGCCTTTTTTGTTGAACAACATCCCAAACATTTTCTGATTGTAGTGTGCAACAAAGCTGCAAGCCGGCAGATTGAAAAAAGAACGGGAGTTATATTTTCGACAAACCAGTTATTTTTTCCATAAATCAAATGCCTTTGTAAACATAAAACTATTATTCAAAAATTTCATTAAAGTATAGCACTTTCCACGCTAAAATAATGTCTTTTTTTTTTTTCGATAGTATTACCAATGTGCACTGCGTTGTATGCCATTAAATTTCAAGCCGGCAGATAGTATGTTGTGTTGACAAATGAAAAGTAGTTATTTATGTCCGCTAACCTTTCTGACGAACTCTTATCCTTTTCATTTATGGAGTTAAGTGAATGTAATGGCAAGACCTTTGGAGTTTTCGTCAGATGTCAAGTGTTTCGCCATCAGATTGAGAAACAAAACAGAGCGAAAATGATGCTTATCAAAAATGTTTTTCATCGACATGCGTCACTTCTGCTATCCACTTTCCCACGATTTTCATGTTAGTTTTTAATTTCCTTTTATGTATTTATTAATTTTTGTAGAGAGTATCTGAGGTTCTGAGTTGAAAAAGACTACAAATCAGGGCTGCGGAGCCAACGTCCGAGTCAAAGAGTCGCTTAAAATCGTATCGCTACGACTCCTTTTTTTTACTGACACTACTTTATGAACTGCATTTTGCATCATTTTAAAGGCTCATTCTTTATTAATAATAATAATAATATGATTATTATTTGTAATGGCCGGATTGGGTGCCAGATATTTAAAAAAAAAATCGGTTGGATACCGGATATGCGATGACTTCTGGGGGTAAACTGCATACACCACCCATCGCTGTGCCCCTACATGGTTCAATTTCTTATTGATTAATAGAAGCCAGAGGAAAAAAATGACAGCATAAAAGCTCTATTTAAATTTTCTTCAAATAGATGTTTCCAAAGAAACTCTTATCTGTTTCTTCTGAAAGACATGCAACAACAAGATTGCATCACAGTCATGCTTTTAAGGCTTAACTTGAAATATTAAACTGTATTGCCTTCCAGATATAGAGAAAAATAGATACCCAGAAGAATAAATATTCGAGCGACATAATAACACTACTTATTGACATAAAAACGTATATTTGAAAAAGAATTTAGAAATAATTTTTTGTGTATACATTTTAGAAGTGCTTTCATCGTTTAAGATACGGGAAATTAATCAGAAAAAATGTATTGTGGATTTTGATTCTGTTCTTGAAAGAACCAAGATCAATCATCTGGACCAGGGCCGACCGAATAACGGATCTTTTGCACTACGCGTCATGAGAGATAGTGCCACTATTAGCAACCCACACTAATCCATAAACAAATCCATCTCGATGGTATGCTAATGATTACGCTTCCTATAGAAATTTTAACCAGCATCTCCGTTATCAGCATTTAATGCATTAAGAGTATAATTATCAGGAGAGAGAAAAAATGGCTTAGAAAAATGACTTATGAAAAGTTGGAAAACTTTACGGGTCTGATCTTTTACTATTTTATTTTAGTAGGTAATAGCAATGCAATATTGGTAAATTAAAACGAATTTTGAGAAAGTTATGACATGTTCTTTCTTTTTCAAAAAGGAAATGTTACCTTTTCGAAATGAACGATTCAATTTAAGATTAAACAAACAAAATGTTTCACTTTTAGTTTGTTGCAATGTAACTAATTTTATTCATTGCTTAAAGAGCGCGGCAAACAACTTTAGAGATTGTTCCACGAGAGAGCACGTTCCATGTTTATCTCCGTATCAAATCAAAATGTTTTCGTATACTTTGATCGTATAAATATTGTCCGATTTATTGAACTAGTGAGGTTATTAACAGCACGATACTTTAAAAATGTGCCAGCCCATTCTTATCTTCACAATTTTATCTTCATAGACCCACAAATCATATCATACGTTATTTCGGGTACGCTAGTACATTTCTTTCTTTTGTTTCTTTTCTTTTCAAAAATAAAACCAAAACTCCGTCCTTCATAGATATTCATACCTCACGGAAATATGTTTTCCATCATTTTGATGGATACCTGACACGAATATCGTGAAATTATATATATCTCAAAGTAAACAAAGAAAATCCCAACCCTAAGAATCTCGTCTCTAATCCTTTCACAGACGCTGCTCCTGGCATTGAGTGACATATCGCATATCATCTCTGATCTTTACCTCTAAATACGAAGCGATGCGAAGTGAGAGGCCAACCTTCCTTCTCGTCTAATTTTTCATGCAAATGTCCTTCAAAGTGACCTAACCACTGATGCACGTTCCATTATGAAGCTATCGAATGTCCCGTATCACTTGTGAAAAAAAAAAAAAGGGCTAAAAAACGACATGATGCCATTACCTCTAGATGAATCGTACCTTTACGTAAAAGGTTATCATTGCAACATTTTCCCCTCCATTAACAAACCGCTTCCAAACGCTCAACATTTTTTTTTTTTAAATAAATGACCATCCCAGCTGCGGAACATATTCCAACAACCGAATTGGTCTTTACTCGCTTAATAGCTCAGAGCGCTTTTTTAGGAGCTGCTCTCTTCACTGATAAAGTAATTACTCGCAACAGTTTATAACGGAGCGACCTCAACTTTCCCGATGGGCTGTTAAAAATATATAAAAAAATAAGGAAAAAACTGCTAAAAAAGAACGCTTATTATCTTCTCCACTAAAGTACTTTTCATTTATTTGTTGTAATTTTTTTAAGATTCAGATTTCCAAAATTTTCACGTAAACAATTTGTTTTCCCTATTCCCGCTCTTCCCCTCTTTCACTTTTTTTTCTGAATTGTTTTAATAGCTTCTTGTGATATTCTTTTAGACTCTTAAGATTCCCCTCCCTTGGGGAGAAAGAAGTTCTTCTTTCTCTTTTACGGCAACTGCTCAGGGTGGAGCTTGGTTTTTTATTTTTATAACTTTATGAATGATCTAATCCTGAATAATCTGGAACGCGATATGAAATCGTTGATAGCTGAAATTATCTTTCCTTTTTTTGCAAGGAAGCATTATGGTATTTTGTTTAATAATTAAGCTTATTACGTCGATTATATTATGCAAGTAATTAGGATGAATATGAAATAATTCAATGAAAATATCTTCACAAGGCTATAAATCGATAGCGAGTAGAAATAACGGCCTTTTCTTGTGGATCCAGACTTTGAAAAGCATTGTGGTTGGTTGGTGAAATATAAAATGAGGGGTTGGGGGGAAGCGAAAAAAGGGGCAAACTTTTACAGTTAACCCTAATAAAAATGTGCTTTCGATGTAATTAAAGCGAAAAAGTTGACGGAAACTATCGATTATTGTTATATGTAAAATAACTAATGAGTTCAAACAAAATAATCTAACTAAAAAATATTACGTTTTAAACGTGAAAATATGAGAGAAAAAGGGAGTACCCAGCAGTTTGCCGTTTTGAAATTTTCATACCTTTGAAATTGCCCTTTAACGCATGTTTTCCTGTAGACGTACTCAGAAACACAATGAAGTATGAGTAAATTATGATGTAGCTAAAGAAATTATGAACATTTCGCAAATATTTTTTGCATGCAATTAGCATTAGTGTCTTGTCAGATACTTCTGTTTGAATGCACTATGTGAGAACTTCTTTTACGAACCTCACTACATATTCATAATTTCTTGAACAGGTATAATTAGACATTCCAATTGAAATTGAGAAAATCATCAAACATGCCGAAATATTTTTATTAAATTAGTGTTAGAAAGATTTTAAATTAAGTTTTGATTTCGCTATGAAATTTGATTAAACATGTTTTATTTAAGGAAGTTCGGAATAACACAAATATTCATTAACATAAACAGAAAAACGTGATAGGAACATGTTTCAAAAAATCAAAGATTTTTAACCTTGATGCTACGATGTTACGAATTTTTGAATTTTAAACTCAATTGTTCATAAATTTTCAATATTTTCTCAGAAATATGTAATTTTAATATGTGACACCGTAATGACTTTATAAGTGCATTATTGTACACATACAATCCGATGGAAGATAAAAATGTTGACTCACGAAAATATACATAAGACGGTTGGTCTTGGTCTGGTAGAATTTCCATTGATATTATTTATTTTCTACTAAAATCAATATTTAAGCATACTAGGTCTGCACCACTGCCCATTCTTTCCACTTAACTTTTGCTAATATTTTATCTACCTCATTATTACCCCATTTTAATATCCCAATATCTGAATAACAGACATATATTTTTACCTTCTGCTGCTTTTTATGTTGCATTATTTTAATGATTTTATGAATATTTTTCAACATCCGTGGAAACATTAGGTTTTGTACAGACAGTTGACAGACTTTTCGACCGACAATGCCTTCTAGAAGAAGACAGTTGGTATTGGTCGGTAACGATTCCCATCGATCTTCAGGTCCGTGCAGCCAATAGTGGGGTTTAAGAGATGAGTGCAGAAAAGTCAAGAGAATGGGAGGATGGGGATTGAGATTTCCTGTAGATAGTTTTTGAAAGGGGAAGTCCGTAATGGGAAGCCGAATTTCGTTGTCTCGGAAAAGAATGTGGGGAAAGGAATTGGATTAGACTTCCCTAGCTGTTAGACTCTGGGATTCTCCGGAAGTTTAGTTCTGTCTCGAACAAAGCCTACTTCAGTCTTGAGTTTCTGGTTGTAAAATGGGATTGTTGCATGAATTCAATGGGAAGTATATTTCTTCCATAAGGCATCAAAAAATTAGTTTAAGCTTGTATGGAAAGAAACATAGTACTCTAAAATACAATATTGCAGTTTGATCTTACGTTGTCATTATTCAAACAATATTCTTGGTTTTGCTTTAAGATGGATTTACTAGGCGTAAGCGAATATTCCGCTCATGTCCACCCCGTGTAGCATAATAATTGGCTGAGTAAAGAACTACAGAAAAGAGTTCAAAGCATATTACATCAACGGACGAGACCATGTCTCTTTTGCTTCTAATATCAAGCATAAATGCATATTAATTTCTATTGTATTTGTTTTCTGTCAGGGAATTTTTATTTGACCATAAAATAGCTCCTTTTTGTTGCACAAATCAAATACGTGCAACAATATTCAAAAACTACAAACAAATTAACATTCTTCCGAAGCAAAGCGTGACTTTCCAAGACCTAAATACAACTTTATTTATGACTCATGAAATTCAAATACCGCGCATCATATTTTTTTAATACTAAAAATTCACGAACCGTATTTTGTACATTGAAGAAGAAAACAAGGTGCTTTGTAGTATAATATATTCCATGAAGTAAGGCTGTCATTTCTATTTCGTTCATTAAAACCGACAAAAGTATGCCAAGCATATTCTCGTTTTGCGTTCCAATAATCGCAAACGTGCCTAGAGATCTAATCGCAATGCTCCGGTTCTTTCTTGACTAAATTGTAGTGGGTGGTAGATATCGTTCAGTTTTATTTACTTCTATTTCTGAAGGGGAGCGCCGCCATTTTATGATGGGCTTAGGCAACACAGAAGTAGATGCAACACATTTGTAACTGTCTATAACGATATATGTATGCGTATATGTGTAGATGCGCCAAAACTCGATGCTTCGACATTTTAAGATGACGAAAGATTGTTCACTGTCTGTCGGTTTTGTGTTACGCAAAATGAGAAAGAGTTTCCCAAGAATGTACTTTTAAAATTATTGTTTCTGAATGTCGATTTTGGGTTACTTTAAATGGGAAAGAGTTTTCCCAAGATGTACTTTTAAAATTAGAAGTTCCTTCCCTGTTTGTTAGGGTAGGATGAGGGAATGATAAATAGCTCTTTCGCAAAGATCGTTAAAAAATATGTGAGGGGAACATGAAAAATGTAAAACGAATTAAACTCTGCAAAACATGTGAGGGATCATAAGGGAAAGGGCTTGTGGACTCTCATAAAATTCAGCGGAAAAATAGGTTTGTGGCTATGTTGGTCTGAAATACAGCATTTAGTAAATTAGCGCCATGAATAAAATCGTCTTTGGGACAATAGCGTTATCACTATTACATTTACGGGTATTGGAATAAAATTCAGATTACAATTTATGCATGTGGTAAATGACAATTCACGATTAAGTGCGAAAACATTACCACGAATAAAATGCTCGTACTTCCTAATGTAATCCTTTCGAACCATGAATAAAAACCTTCCAATATTGTTCTTTTTAGTATGAATTTAAAAAAATAAAGTAATAATAATAAAATAAAAACAGTTTAACTTGTTTAAGTACTATATCTCTGAATAATGATGTTATACATTCAAATCAACAATATCAAACTATTTTGTTTGATCAACAATTAAAAATTTTAGGTTCTTTATACTGAAGATAAATACTGCTAACACTCTGAATTCGATTCAAAAATATAACATTGAAATGTTAAATGATGTCCAAAAACAATATAACTAGTATCAAATATATTTGTGCACAGTAAAACTTAATGATAAAAACATAATCAAGTTAATTACTAATGCAATAGTTTCTGAAAAAACTAGTTTAAAAAAAATCATTTAATGCGCTGTTTACAAAACTATAAAAAGTGAGAAAAAAGAAATTACAAGTACTAATTATTTAAAAGCCTAATTGAGCCTTGCCAATATTTATACGCTTCCAAAATTTGTTAAGATCCTATTATTTAAGAAAATTCTCTCTAGCGTCAAATTCGTTCACGCAGACAATCAAAACACTACACACGTAACTAATAAAGTTATTTATGACGCATATCATTCCATCAGCGGAAACCATGATTCCATATTTGCGGCTATTGTGGTAAGATATGCCTGTTAAGACTTGGAGGAACTATCCAAACTTGCATCCGCTTTCGAGAGTTTGATGTCTTCCTCATCCAATCGATTGCGGTAACAACCATTACCTGGACATCCTTGGGAGCATGGCGACACCCAAACTGAATCGGATGCATTGCATATTCATGATGGCTTAACCAACATCATAATTCGATTACACGCTGCAGCGCAAACGGCACCCGGCCATTAGTCTAAAGGGAGATGGGCTGTGGTCAAATTAAGCGAAGTTGATTTCCCTCCAATTCGTTACAATGAAACGAAGAGTTGCGTTTTTTCTTCACTCTTTGTGAAGTATGGGGTTCAATGGGGTAATTGAGTTAGAGTTGTTTTTGTATCGTTTGTTTTCATCTCAAAGGATTCCGACTTTCTGACAGCCGATGGGTAAATTGATGCGTTTACTAAAAATATTTCTTTTTTGTCCGTATTAAATGACAAAGATATGCAAATGTATTCTAATAGTATAAACGCATTTTTTTGTTTGAGTATTTTACGAACTTTTGATGATTTGTACGTACTGGGCTAGAGAATTTGTTGCTACAAACATGTAGTAAGGCAGCATAACATATGGGCTGAGATTTGAGGTGAAGCTTGTGTACGTAATTAAATCGATATTGTAGAAATAAAAATAAATTAACGTATTTTTTAATAATTAATAATTATCCATTCATAATACTAGTTTGAAAACAGTACTACGCGTTCAATAAATTGAAGAGAAAAGACGGTAAACATTGTTGTTTATTTTAAATTGCATTTTCAGTCATAAAATTTAAAATTCATTATATTAATTAAATAATAATGATTTACAGTATATATTTTTTAATTTTAATTGACTATTTTTATTTTAAGTAATTATTTATTTTGGTATTATACATCTTTCGTATGAATTGTTAATGCGTCGAAGTATTTAGATTTGGATTTTGATTGCATTTTTCGTTTAACTTCGTGATCCTTTTTGAGAAAAATGTGGCATTGAATTCAATGATGCGAAAATTCAGATTTCATACTCAAAACCCATTTTCCCCTGGCATGGAAAATTTATCAAAACCGTTTATAAGAACTCCTTATATCGTGCAGGGACGTTAATCTTGAGTTCAATGTATGGAGATTCTATTTTATGTGACTCATGCTGGAAAATTTCTATCTTGGTGCGTTACATATTTAACCTTTTCTCTTCATCGAAAACATTTTTTGTTTCGTTCACGCCGCTAAGTTAGCAACGCAAACTTGGCAGAGCCTATCTTGAATCTGCGAAAACCACAGACAGATTGTGTGACAGCTTTCTTGCTTCGTTTTATGCTCATCACAAATCCGACAAACCAGTCCATTGACAGAGGCAAGAAGACTTGGGTGGCCTTGGCTAGCACCCAAAACAGCCGAGAGCCCAAGAGAGAGCATAGCAAAACAATCAAAGAAGACTCATCCTTCCTTGCAAGGTGCAAAAATGAAAAATCTGCACCGCAAAAATCCATCGACTCAAAAAAATAAAAAGAAAAAAAAACCGCATTTGTCACCTTCGCTCCGTTACTGGGCGTAATCATTTGCTGGAAAGCATTCCTTACCTTTTTTTTTCCGTGAGGAGAAAAAAAAAAAAAAAACTACGGAATGAAAGAAGGTATTAAAAATACAATAAAACACAAGGAGCATTTGTTCCTCACGTTTCAGTGACAAAGTATTATTATTTCTTCCCGCTCTCTTACTGTGTACGAGACGTTTGGTAAACGAGTTTGCATTTCAGTAAAGGAAAACAAATCGTTAAAAATTCACTAAAAGGGGCCCAACTAGACGCATACCTTAACTTTTTGATGAAGAAATAATTTTTGACACTGTAAGCTATAAGAAAAAAAAGCAGAAAAAAAACTGAATAAAGTTAAAATCAAAGCACCGTAAAAAAGATCTCGTGCGTATAAAATCATCTTACATATATATATTATATATATATATACAATGCAGGCACTGATGCGCTAACATTGCACTGTAGTTTTTAGAATAACATGTAAAAATAAATGTGGGACTACAAACATAAAATTTGTTAAGTATTATGAAAACATTTAAGCGTTTACGTGTTTAAGTTTCAAAAAATGTTTTGTTGAGTATTCGAAGGATAATTTAAAGCCCAAAATCTTAACAATATTGTGCACTGATATAACCAAGAGTCCCAAATTTTTAAATAAGTAAATAAACGCAGTAGCCATGGTACTACAAGCGGAGTAGTAGGGACATTTTTCGGCGAAGGATTTTTTTTCGGGGGGGGGGGAGGGAAGGGAGTTGGTCTAATACGTCTTCTGCATATATAGGTTTTTATTACGGGCAACGCCGTGGTGGGAATACTTTGTTTTATTTAAATCACTGTGTCTCATTTTTTCGGGGTGGGAGGGGGTATATTTCTTTTAGGCTGTTAGTATGGAAATTGTTTTCGGGGTGTGAAGGGAGTAGTGGGCATACGTTCTGAGCATATATATTGGCAAATACGAGAATCAAGATTTAAAATATGAAATAAAAATTTTTATTTCATTCCAGAAAACATTGGAATACAGCTTCACGAAACTTATCCAGGCTTAACTTTTTCTAGCAAAAATCATCTACACTACGAATTCATTTTCCATTTATTCGCTATGATCACCCGACATGGCATGGTACAAGTTTTGAGAGGGGGAAAAAAAGTTCCCTTTCGCTTGTTCGGAAAATGGATTAACTTATTTTTTCCCCGTAGTAGTCGTCGAACCTTTGAGATTCGAAAAATTAAACTGACGAGTCTAAATCCCCTAAAAACAAAAACGAGAAAATAAGCCCTTCGATTGTGAGGATGGATCGCAAATCTAGAGGGCTTTAAGAATTTTTCTGACTGAATTCGAGCAAAGGGATTAAATAGTAGTAGACACATATTTTCTTTAGTAGAAGTTTTCTGGTTAGCAAAGAGATTTCCGGTGTATACTTCTTTAACCCTTCAACAATGACTTATTCGCTTGTTTGTAGATTTTATTGCTTTTTTCCCCCAATCAGAATAAAAAAAATATCTTTATGTGTACATAAAAAAAAGGCTTTAGGTTATAGGAGATATAACGAGACGAAGAGACGATGTATTTAATCAAAGTACAGATTTTCTGTAATTATGAGTTTTGTAAATAACGTCAATTAGTAAAGAAGGTTTAAAAATGAGGTTTTAATTCTAAGAATACACATGTTTGTTCCTTATGTCTTTATAAGAAAAATTCAAATGTATAGTGAAATTCTGTTGATAGTACTGAAATATTTCAATATTAGACGTATATTAGATGCTATTTATAATATTTGTTTGCAACGCTTTGGGAGCATTTTGAATGAGTCTTTTATCCAAAGAGTGCTCTAATAAGAGTGCTAAAAAAAATTGTTTCATCAGATCTTCGTTCTCGGCATATTCGTCTCTTCTACATACTTAGCGCGGCCCGAAAAGAAATGTAATTTATTTTACTCATACACAGTCTTGGTTAAATTAAATATTTTGACATCATAAGAGATGAATCTGTCGCGACATTTTGGTTTTGGTCTCTTACTTTTGATTACGCTTTTGTAAAAATTTGTCCCAAATCTCCATGTAAGAAAAGGGAAAAGAAAGAAACAAGGAAAGGATTGCTCACCATGGCTTTCCTTTTCTTTTTTTAAGTATTTTTAATATTAGATTGGACGACACGGAGGAATACGTGAAATAGTATCACACTGAAATGTCTAACTGAGCATCAAGATAAATTGTATTTATATTTAATTTCAATTATATTAGTGTATTTATGAGCTTAGAGCATAATAAAGCGGATTTTTGTAATCCTTCATATTTTTTTTTCCTTCCAAAAAAGCTGAAAACCATTACACAGCGTTAGTAAATTGATAAAGCGCGCATCGAGCTTAAAAATTTCTTATTCACATGTAAATAGTAAACTTGCAAATATTTGCTGTACTTACGAAAAATTGTAAATTTTTAATAAATATTAAGATTAGAGTTAAGGAAGAGAAACTGGTTCTATCCTTTACATTTTATAGAGAGTGTCTACAGGTCACGAGAGTAATGAAACAATCCCGTCCGTCCAACGGGACCTGACCCTTCCAGAAAGAACCGGGCATCCAATATTTAACTTTTTTAACTATCCGGAATCTGGTTCGGCCACTGCACGAAACATCCAGTTATCCGGCATATCAAAGTTTATTTTAAAATTAACAGGTTATGGAAATATAGCGAATTAGAAACTTACCACGTGTTTGGATGCTGCGGGATGTGCAAAAATATGTATAGAATTAACACGTTTCAGACATCAGAGCCGGATATCCGGTACTTATACGTCATACAGGTAACACCGAATATCAGAAATCCGGCAGAAACAACATCCGATGTATCCACCGAACGCTCCAGAAATGGTCACGAAATTTCACTTTTTGAAAATCTGTTTACACTCTGTTATATCAAGCCTGACACTTAAAAATAATTAACAGCAGTCGTTTGAAATTCAGAAATGTTTTTATTTCCGTTCACTTATGCCTCTCTCCTTCAGGTTTCGTATTATACAATAATGTCCAAGGTAGCTAAAGAATATTATGCAATAAGTTTTTTAATATACAGTCATAAGAATAATTAAAACTACTAATAATAAATTCACATGCTAAATTACCAGTGACAGACTGAATTTTTGCAACATAAAATAGCATGAGCGTGTGAATCGCATTCATTTCATCCATGTATATATTATGATCGGCAGATTTTTAATATACGCATCAACTTATGCACCGAAAATTTTAATATGCATGATCTTCCACTTTTCAATTTAAGTCTTGACTTAATATCAACCCAAATCATTTGGTATGATGATCTCTTGTTGCAGGATGGAGAGATATTAATCTTGAGATACAATAAGAACCACTCTGATTTCTTTAACCTCCCATTATAAGAAGTTTCTTGTCCCTTATTGCGCTGTCAAAAACCTTGACTTTTCAACCTTAAAAAAAATATATGCATCGCTCTTCTTTGACGTACTAGAGGAATAATTACAAAAAAAAATCTACCTTCCGTTGGGTCAATTCCTTTAAATGACGGGTTTAGTAATTAGTCGTCAGCAGTCAAAGGCAGATGTCGCCAAACGCTTTCGAAATAAAAAATCATTTCTAGGTACAGGACCGACGAAAAGAAACTATATTTAAAATGCAGGTACGAGAGATTATTAATTTTTTGAAAACAAAATATACACCAAAAATAAAAATGGAGTTTCTTTCCATGCAAGGATTTTTCTTTTTTTCTGAATAATAATTCCTTAATCGATTTTCTTCCAGAATTCCATTTAATGGAGTAAATACAGAGCTGGTGTTGAGTAGGGGAAAGAAAATCAAGGGTGTGTGCCTAGACTTTTTTAAGTTATACTTTTGGCGAATTAAATCATTATTTTCCCCCTAAATAAGTAATATTTCTTGACTAAATAAATATTGCAATAATATATTGGAAAAAAAAAGAACGAAATACTTTATGAAATATTTGAGTCTGAAGAATTTGAGTATAAGCCAAAAGGAATAACTTTGTAATGACTATATTAGATCAATTTTTTTTTAACGTGCATTTTTAAGCAAGTAACTTGTCTACTGATATAACAACGGTTATTAGTTTCATTGTATTTCAAACTATACCATATCACAAAAAAATTGAAATATATTTTTTTTGTTATATTTGTCTAAATTTCCCTCTCAAAAAGTTTTCTCTACCAAGAAAACGCAATTAAATCTAATAAAACGTACGATTCAAAAGATTAAGAAAATAAAGGTAAGATTTAAAAGGTTTAGTATGATTCGGATTCAAGTCTTCGTGACACTAACGGGGTATGACGCAAAGCAGAAACTCTAAGAAAATAATAAAGCTATGTGCGGTTTTATAAATCCTGTAAAATAATCCTACATATTCAATTCAGTGCTTTTAAAAAATGAAAATGCAGACAGCATTTCCGTTGTTTTGCAAAGTTGAAAAACAGTCTAGTTTCAAAAACATTAGTTGAACATACATGGAAGAAAATTTTTAAATCCATAAAATGATTTCAAACGCATTTTCTAATAATGTTTTATTTATGTGGGTGGGAAGCATATGGTATTTGTTAAGGATCATGTTGTCGAATCAAAATAAATAAAAGTGGACTATGTTTGTAGTAATAACTGTGAAAGCTTGGTATCGAGAGTATTTGCTTCAATTATGTTTGCGCAGTTTGCTCTCCCCCCCCCCCCCGAAAAAAAAGTGCCAATAAAGGAATAGTTTTTGAAATTTCATATTTAGAGAGAGTTTCGAATAGCTCTGATGTTCAATGATTTGAATTTTCTTATTTTTGTTTGCACCTTACGTTTTGAGTATTCAACGGCAGGGTTCTTTACGTATTGAAAGAAAGTGTTTTAACTCAAACATAACTAAGTAAAAAATAACTAATTTCGGTACAAATTTGTAGTGTTTATACTTTCTTTTAGAAAAAGTAATCCGTCGAAACGTACTGTCATTTTCGGTGAAAAAAATGGGGAGGAATTAGTTCTGTTCAAATGGACTGCATTTCTTTGAAATAGGTAATTGCAGTGAATGACGACGTTGTAATTATTGCTTCAGGATGACATAATCAATCCCTTTTTCGAAGAAAAGATTTTTAACCGGACTTTGACAGCCGCCGATCAAAGCCAACACGGAGAAAAGCCTTCTGAAAGACGGAAGAAAAAATGAACTGCTCTCTAACAATCAAACTTTCCTTCTATATTGACAAGGCGGAGGAGGTTAGGTGCAAAGAAGAGCAGCCAAAAAATTGAACTGCGGTTCCAAAGAGTGGAACTAGCGTCAGATGATGGTCAATTAACGGCACGTCCCCTTTTCCCCCTTGCTCCATTACATCCTAAATGATCGTTAATCTTTTTTTTTTCTGCTTTGCCCCGATAAAAAGTAGAAAGGAAGAGTGGATAGGTAGTTGGTTGGCTTTTTTTGCCACTCCATTGGTCTGTAGATCGTCCGATCGCCTGTAACAGCACATCACTTAACAGCAGGATGCTATTTATTTGCCTATACCAAGGCGAATGCTAGCCTCAGGGCTTTGTATTTTGCTCAAGATTCCGCAATTTAACCCGCGAGAATGGATTTTTGGATTTGCTGAGCAAGAAAGAATTAAGCTAAAAAAAGTTTTAAAAAAGAATCACTTGGCAATAAAAGCAGATGGAATTGAATAAATTTAATGCTATGATCTTACGCATTACAGAAGCAGCAATCAGCTAAAAACGAAAGGCAGTCGCCATTGCCATCTTGGTATTATAGCTTCAGGGCAGCTTCGAATTGTAGTATTTTCTCATTATGTCTTCCTTGAAATGATACTTATTCAGTCATTCATATTCATGAGTACGTCTCTTTAGAAACACTTATTTTTATTTACTGGATTTTCGTAATATATGATTTTCTGTATAAATTCTTATAAACACATACATACACAAATCAAAAGCTTCACATACTAAATTCAAACTTTATTTAGTTTTAGTAGAATTTTTATTAAAAGTCGTAAAGCGAGTTTGAAGTAACAAGTTTTCGTTTAATGTAGTGTGATGTTTTGCATATATAGGGATACTTTGAAAACATATTTTTTCTTCACGTGAAGTTTCTCAGAAAAGAAATAGAATGTAATGTTTCAATAAAACAACTCATAACGGACCCCTCTCAAATGCGGACACCCCCCGGCCGGAAAAAAAAAAAAAAAACCTTTTGCGGACACCCCTCAGTTACGGACACATTTATTTTTAATCTTCTACCTCTAAGTAAATACTCACACTTGTGGTTTATGCAATTTCCAACTAAATGATGACATGAAAATGAATTGCAAGTAATGAAAAAAAGTTCCGCTGATAAAAATGGAAAAAGCTAATTACAAGTACAAGGGCATAAGAAATTTGTCTGATTTAATTTTACTGAACAAGTGGAGAGGAAGTGTTCAAATACGAAGGAGGGTAATTTAATTAAAAAGACTTGATATTTATTTATTACTTTATTAAAGATTGTTTTCTTGTAATAATGAAGCACAAACTTGATATGTTGATTAACTGCGTTAAAGGTTGTACATTGCTTTCTAAAATGGTTTTCATTTGAAGAATTGTTGAATTTATTGTATGCTCACGACAAATTGAATTATAATCTCAGTTATATACATTTACAACACAAGACAATTAAAAAAAAATTCCCGAAAATTTCAAATTGCCAAAAATTTTAACTTGCCCCTTTTAGCAGTATGAATTTCTTTTTTTCACAAATGCCGTATTGAGATAAACCAGGGAAATGTATTATATACTCGTATAGGAATCAAGATAACTGTAATTTTATAGTTGTCTATTAAATACTGTTATATAGACATATTAACAATAAGCCAACGATTTCATTTATTTTTATGAGCAATGAAAAATTGTTTTAAAAACTAGCTTATTCCAATAAATTCAAACTCATGAGCTATTATTTTGAAATGCACTTTCGGAAGTCATAATGTTGCTTGCACATTTTAAACTAAGGTTTTATTTTGCTTATTTTCTCTGATTTACACGAAAGTTTTTCCTTCACGCGCTCTAAGAAATTGAAGACTTATTATTTCGCACGGGTGTCAGTTCCTTTTAACAACTCAACTTCTTCAACTGGTATGTGTCTTGTCACACCATTTTTTTCCTTCTTTTAAGGGAAAAAAAAAGAAACATTCAATGTTTAAAAAAATGATATGTTGATCTTTACAAAAACATTTTTTCAGAACGTATGCTTCCTCTAAGCGACATTTTCTTTGCAATTCTGTTCGCTAACCATGTTTATGTTCTTTGGTAATTTTATGCATTTACTTTGTCCTTTTTGATTTTTCATCTTTTTGAGGCAACATTAAGAATAAATATTGAGAAATAATCATATCAGTTGATTGCTTAATACAAAATTACACTGTATGACTGCTTTTCTTTAAGATCGTATGTATAGATACGTGTATACGTGTGTGTGGACTTCGGTGGTAAATTGCACTAGTTCGGTATGGTGCGGTTTTACAAAAGCTGTCTCAATACTGTCCTGTCTTTAATGCCAGTCCGGAAATAAACCACCCTGTGATCTAACTGCCTTTGCTGGCCGAAATGTAATTTATTGCCGGAGTAAAAAAAAAAAAAAAAAAGATTTCAACTGCATTCAAACTGCTCTACTGAAAAGTTTAGTTAGCTATGAAAGTTGATTAAAATAACATAGTTCAATTTCTTCCGAGGTATATATATATATATATATATATACATACATACATTAAATAAACTTTTTTAGTAATCTTTTTTCAGGGACTTTGTTTACATTTAAAAAGGTTCTACATTATCGATGAATTTACTGAAAGTTGTTCTTACTGTATATGTAAACGTTACGCATTCAATCCATTCAATTAATACAATGCAAATTATATTTCTTTAGTGTATACCTTCTACTGACTTTAGTTCACTTGTGTTTGTTAAGTTGTGTTCTGAACTGAAATACAATATTTTTTTCATAAAACTTAACAGAAAATGAAGAATATTCTTGTATGCTTGCAAAAAGTCTTATGTATTAGCGTATCTAGTTCTAACAATTCGACTTTTGCTATCTCTTTGTAGGTTTTCTGAAAGTGATTCGGAAGAAAAAGCCTCCGGAGAAAAAGATATCGGAAGAAGAAAGAAGTTTCCATTCTAAAAAAATTAAAGAAAGGAAAGTCGTGGAGAGGACATGCAACGAAGCTGGCCAGCGAGCTGATTTCATTTGTCCCGGGAGTCGAACGAAAATCGGATTTCTCTTCACTGTAGAAGTCTTTCATCGAGAAATTGAGCTGCTGAAGTGGAAACTTAAGATTGGATCTGACGAGATGTCACACTGGAATCTAGTCCAGCTAAAAAAGTTCCCCTTTTGGTTGGATTAAAAGACTCAAATAACTGTCGATGATGAGATGATTGCTCCTATCGACTCCAGATTACGATTCGTCTCATTGTAAGGAACTGAATTAAGTTTTCCTCGGACACCAATTAGGTTCTGTTTAAACACCAGCTATTATCAGAATGAATATTCGACGGAATACACATGGTAACAGACAAAGAGCAATGAATGTGCTTGTGTATTTTTTGGTTTTTCATTGTTTAGCTGTGTCAGCTTTACAATATTCTGCCCCAGATGATTGTGATTGGACCCAAGTCAGTTCCAATGATGTTTCATTGTCATGCAATCTTCAAACCATTGTAGCTTCTGGAGTGCTGGCTACCAATTTTAGCCTCATACAAAGTGAACATACTGTTGCTATGAGTGTTACGTGCGAGTCCCTGTTCTTTGAAAGTTCTCTTGCACCAGCCTCTTTATCCCATCTTCGCAACCTAAAGGCACTTCAATTTAAACAGTGTAAAATGAAAGAAATTCCAAGAGATGCATTTACTGGGTTAACTGAGCTAAAGAATCTCAGTATTCGTACCATGAATGATGAATGGGGAGAATTTTCTTTGTCCATTCATCCTGAAAGCTTCAATGAATTACATCAATTAGAAACTCTTGATCTTGGTCACAACAAACTCCAGAAGTTTACTGAGAAAACATTATGTCACCTCAATTCATTGAAAACTCTTAACTTAACCCATAATGAATTGACTTCTGTCATGTCCCATACAGATGGCATTAGCAAAGTATATCAGTTTTGTGTCAATGATCTATCCGAATTAGATTTATCTCACAATAGAATCATGCAAGTCGAAACAAAAGACTTGAAAAATTTTAAGAGCTTACGCCTTTTGAGGCTTGCGCACAACTATATCGTCTCATTAGACTCTACTACTCTTGAAGATTTTTCTAAATTACAGGTTATTGATGTATCTTACAATCACCTGAAAACATTGCCAGCAATGTTGTTTGAAGATTCACCTGATATCAGAGAACTAAACTTTCAAAATAATTCGATCAACCACCTTCCTCAAGGGCTCTTAAATGGTCTACAGCAGCTTGTTATTCTCAATTTTAGCTTTAACAAAATTTCAAGTGATTCAGTTGGACCAGAAACCTTTGTAGATCTTATTCGTTTAGTAATACTTGATTTAAGCCATAACAAACTTTCTTCCATAAACCATACCTTATTTCAGTCTCAATACTCTCTCCAAATGTTGTTCTTGTCTCATAATAAAATAGACATAATTGCAGACAATTCTTTTTCTTCTTTATACAACTTGCATACTTTAGATCTGAGCTATAATCACATGAAGTATTTGGATATATTTACCTTAAATGGCCTGTACGTTATCAGTAACTTAAAACTTTCTTACAACAGTATTTACAGTATTAATCCAGATGCATTCAAAAACTGCAGTAGTGTACAAGATTTGACACTTCAAGGAAACAACCTGAGTTTTGTTCCAACTGCTCTGGCATCTTTACAATTTTTAAAAACCCTAGATTTGAGTAATAACAGCATCCAAACATTAAACAACTCATCACTTCGTGAACTCAAACAACTGCGTCATCTTTCACTTTCATTGAATCAAATAGGAAACTTAACCAGAGGAACATTCAAACACATGCTTGCTCTAAAAGATCTAAATTTATCGAAGAATAAGATTCAGAACTTGGAGCATGGAATATTTGACGACATTGAAAGTGTAAGCAAAATTGATCTAAGTGATAATCAACTCTTGGATATTAATGGTCTTTTCATGAATCTCAAGGGTCTAGTCTCATTGAACGTGTCACGAAACAAGATTTTCTGGTTTGATTATGCTGTTATTCCGGCAGAGCTGGAGGAACTAGATCTTCATAGTAACGGAATTGAAGCGTTAGGAAATTATTACGAATTAGAAGCAACTCTTCAGCTGAAGTCTTTGGATGTTTCCCATAATCTCATAATGGGAATAAATGCAGCTTCGTTCCCTAACCGTATTCAATTTTTGAAGATTAACGATAACCGCATTAATAACGTTTATCCGTTTACCTTTACTGCTAAAGGTAATATCAGCTTCGTGAACATGTCTAATAACTATATTGAAAGTCTTGACATCAATACCTTTCGATTGAATCAAAATGCTCTGAAGAAACCTTTTCCAAGATTTGCAATTTCTGGAAACCCTTTCTTTTGCGACTGCAACATGGAATGGTTACAGCATATGAATAAACCAGATGCAACTCTGCAGTATCCGCACATTGTAGATTTAGAGAGCGTGATGTGCCAGTTATCCTTTACCCGCCATGCCTCATTTTTGCCCCTTTCCAAATCAAAATCATCAGATTTTCTTTGTAAATACCGCAGCCATTGTTTCGCACTGTGCCACTGTTGCGAATTTGATGCATGCGATTGTGAAATGGTTTGCCCAGATAACTGCACGTGCTACGCAGATCAGACTTGGAATACAAACATTGTGGATTGCAGTTCACAGAATTTTTCGTCTATGCCGTCTGTTATTCCTATGGATGTTACTGATTTGTATCTTGATGGTAACAATATTTATCAGCTCACTAGTCACACATTTATAGGGCGCAAAAATATGCGAATTATATTTTTGAACAACAGTAACATCCATGTTATCAACAACAGAACTTTTAACGGTTTATTGACACTTCGTATCTTGCATCTGGAGAACAATCAATTAGTATCGCTGAATGGATTTGAATTTGAAACATTAATTCATTTGGAAGAGTTATATCTTTCAAATAATAAAATTAGATTTGTTGCAAATACTACTTTTCAGAATTTAAAATCCTTAACACATTTATATTTAGATCATAATTTCATCATGGACTACCAAGTTTGGAATCTGAAATTAAACACACGTCTTAATAGTGTACAGTTGGGACACAATCCATGGAACTGCAATTGTCAGTATTTGGAATCTTACCATGAGTGGCTTCGCAGTTCTTCTTCGTCAATAAAGGATATTGCATCTATTCAATGCCGCTATAATCAATCTGCAGGGCCTTATCTTGTAGAATTCAATGTGGCCTCGTGCTCTAATTACACAGCTATTACATACTTTCAAGCCGTGTTTCGAGCAGACTACATGCCCGTCGTTATTATAGTACCTATTGTGATTCTGATTTTGCTTTTACTTACGATTCTCATATGTGTGTACCGAAAAGAAATAAAAGTGTGGCTGTATACTAAATATGGCATCCGCCTTTTTGAGCGTAACAATTTTCCACCTGAAACAGAAAAACTTTTTGATGCTTTTATTTCTTACAGCAAGAAGGACGAAAATTTCGTCTCGCAGTTTCTAGCTCCTGAACTTGAATACGGTACCCCTTCTTACCGTCTGTGTTTAAGATATCGCGATTTGCCAATGTCCGGATACGTTGCTGAGGCTATTACTGAAGCCATTGAATGTAGTCACCGAACAATTATTGTTCTCTCTGAGCAATTTTTAAAGAGCGAATGGTGCCGTTTCGAACTGAAAAGTGCCCATCGTGAATCACAGTGCAATCGAAAGCACAAGTTGGTTGTAGTTGTCATGGATAAATTGTCTTTCAAAGTCATTGATCCTGATGCAAAGATGTGCTTCCGCAATGCCCCAGTCATTCGTTGGGGAGATAAAAGGTTCTGGGAGAAGCTGAAGTACGCCATGCCAAATGGACAGGGTCAACAAAAACCAGATCCTAAAATCAAATTTTCTCAAAGGCTGCCGAATTCAAACAGCATCAAGCTTGTGTAGTTAGTTACATTTTCGTAAAGAAAATCCTGTGTTAATGTTTTCCTTCTGCAACATTAGGTTGCTCAGGATTTTCGTATGTTTACGTAATTTTTGTTCCTATCATGCATTCAGTCTTATGAAGGTGTTAGGCATTCCTGTTTATAATTATTTCATATTCAGTCGTTTACAATACATGTTTTTTGTTCTAAGAAATTTCGGGTAGCTAGTATTTGTACTTCAGCTATCCCGTACCCAGTGAGAATACTGAAGAGAAGTACATTTTTCTGTCCCGGAAAATTACTATGTCTTCACTAAGAGTGTTCGAGTTTCCAGAGCTTTTTATGAACTGTACAGTTATATAAACAAGACTTATCAGCATTAGCTTTTCCTTTAAACTTTCATTGTGGTCACCGATATTTGACCATAAATAAACCGCCATTGTATGCTTTTCGTGCCACTTAATTGTTGTCCAACATGAAATATTGGTACATTTTATGTCAACTATGTCAGAAGTTTTTATTCGTACTTTCCAAAGCATGTCATGTATTGTGTATTATGCTTTTATTGCAATTTGTTCCTCATCCAGGCGACTGAGCAATGCTCTTGTATATAATGAAAAATGTGTGCACATATGCAGCTGTCTGTGTTTATTTTTCCCGCCAATTCCATGCTTCCAGACAGTATATGGTCTCTAACGTCCTTTTTTACCATCTATTTTTCCGTAAAATGTGAGGGACATTCAATGGCTATGTGGTATCCACGTAAAAAGATTCCTGAATTATGTGAAGAACTTTTGAGGAACGGACTAGGTATAGGGTTTGCTGTAGAAATAAAAATTTTCTTACATGAATTTATGTTGCTTAGTCCTACACTGTGCCTGGACTGAACAATAAAGCGTGTTTTGGATATATATATTTATTCGAAGATATTGAAAAGGAATAGCATCAGAATTATGTTCCACTTGATGCAGTGGATGCGTGTAGATATGTTCAAACTGTGTTACTTGCTGGAAATATTCGAAAGTTTATCGCAAATGGTTCAAACTTGCAGCACAAAAGTTCGGCTGAATTGTAAATAAGTGTACGACTGAAAACTATGTGCTGTTAGAAGTTGTTTTTATACTTTTTGAAACCAATGTCAATCATCATTTGGCCCTATATGATCTTTCATGGACACAACAACAACAACATTATTATTTTACATATTTAATGCTTTTCAGTGATAATGATGTAGTAAATAATTGGAACTAATTTTAACTTACTATTTTTATTAGTTAAGTTATTCTTTCTAAATTAAGTCACACGTTCAGCTACAGCATTTTATTTTGTTCATTTTTTTGGGTACAACTGAATATTCGTGTACATGTTTTAGCATAAATAAATGATCAAATAAAAATACATCTATCAGGCAATGAACAAATGAAAAGTGTAAAAGGAAAGTAAAATCTAAATGTGTTTATTCTAAAAAGCGAAATTTATTGCTTATACTTTATAAGAATAGAAAGCTTTTATACATTAAGTGAACTGCTTTATTTATGCTAAACTCTAATATTAATCTCGTTTTTAGTCCTTTTGTATTATTATGAAAGAGTCCGGAATTTTCGTCTTTATATTTTACCGAACTATATTGATCTTCTCTTTTATGAATGTTATTCGGAAGCTCATTAATAATTTTATCAGAATTTTTAACTCTTATTATTTTTATTTTCTTTTGTCAGATTGTGAGACGTGTTTCACGCGAGGTATTAATGGCAAATCAATTGATTTTAAACTCAAGTAATGACCCAGAAAGGCGGCGGAAACATTTAAGCACCATTATTTCGTAATTATAAATCTCCGAAAAGCTTTTAGCACACGTTTTTTAAATGTCTATCCTTATTATTTTTCGCCACTTTAACGGAATTGTTTGTTCGCATCATTTAAAAAGCTTTTAAGAAAATACTTGAGTTTTTCTCTTCATCTTTTAATGAAGCAGTATATGATCGATTAAAACTTTTAATATTTTTTACTAAAAGTTTGCACGAAATGCTATTTTAAATACTTATATTTGATTATTTTGGTGCTCCTGTAAACTAAAAGCTTTGTGCAGATTAAAATTCGTTGGTTTTTTATCAAAATTTTTTATCCTAATATTTAAATACAAGATTTTTTACGCAATTAATACATAATATTTTTACCACAATTTTGCAAATCTAGGACTTTATTACTTTTATTTTTGAAAGATTCAAATGACCTAGAAGTTTTTGAATGAATTCAGTGCTCAAAAGTTTTACGAAATGCATTGAAAATCGGTTTTAATATAAGTAATTTGTAATAATGATTAAGTTTTTAATATATCAATTTAAGAATTTATTTCAATGTGTGCTAGAGCTTTTCATGCGATTTGTCATTTGCAGCCACCGTTTTCCTAGTAATATAACATAAATGAGCAATTTTTGAGTTTGAGATTCTCTACTAACACATATTTTGCAGTCGTACACTTGCTGAAGTTCTCATGAAGTGCAGAAGGCTGAGCTTTACACGCTATGCCTCGTAGCTGTGATTAACAGGAATCCTGCCCAACTGATTGTAGAAGTGGTGCTAGCTTCGGATTTTCTTCGTACATACACACGTCATTTTGGAGCATTGCGATATCTGTGATAATATTCGAATACTTTTTCTTATGCTGTCTGTTGTAATAAAGTAGATGGTAACAAAACTGCGTTATTGTTTTCTTGAGTTTTTCATTGTTTGCAACTAAATCTCACCAAACGATTTCCCATGAATCACCTTTGGGCTAGATGAGTCATCGGCTGATAAATATTTTATTTGGAAGTTTAAGATCTAGAAATGTGAATGATGCATGACGAGATGCAGATTCTCATCAAGGTTCAGTACCATGCGATATTACACAAGCTTAATAGAGGAAAACATCACTGATAATTATCTTATAAACTGAGGCGCACAAGATTTTGAAAGTACGGCCGAATGTAAATGTCCAAATGGAGATGTATGAGAAACTTGATGAGAGTCTGTAGCTTTTCATATATTGCCAACTTTTAATATGTTGCCCATTTTTTTAAAAAGACCAATAAATAGTTCATGCCATATAATAGAAATCAAATTACAAATACATATTAATGAATAACGATTCCACATTGAGATTGACTAAACATTTCTTTTAGTGTCTATATTTTTTATTCATTTATTTATTAACAGCAATGTTGTGCCTCTTAGTACACAAATAAAATAGCTCCAAAAATAAATCACAAATACATTTGCAATTTAAGTCTAGTCGGATGCAGTGGATCTTTTTCAGTAATTGAAGGGTTTGCAGCAACAAAGAGTTAACTCCAATTTTTATAATTTTTGGAAAGCTCCTGGAGTTAACTCCATATTGCCCCAAGCGAATGAAGCAGCTAACTCATTCTAGCGAATACCTTGAGAACTATCAACGGGAGATAACTCCTTGTTGAACCAAACGAAAGAATGATCCCCCCCCCCCCCCAAGAAAGGGCTGTTTACAATGTTTGACCTAAAAATGGAGAACTCTTTTTTGCTGCAAACCCCTCAATTTTTGACCTATACTATTAGAATGAATACAAATCTGAAATTCATTTTATTATTACTTCTTCGCAACTTAACTTCTCTTGAAAGTTTAAAAAATCTTTATATTCCGTGGAAATAGTGCCTTTATACCAGAAAAAAACACTATGGTATTCATCTCTTTAGGTAATAACAAATGAGGTCAGCCAAACATATATACTTATCTTTTTTTATTTCTATTGTTCTAGTGGTCTGAAATTCCAGTTCTGAGTATGATGATGATTATGTGCTTAACAAATGTGGGTGAAAGAAAATGTTGGGAGCTTTTATTATTTCAGAAACTTGATAGTAAAACTTATAATCAAAATTAAGTTGTTTGCCCGAAGCAGGGTCGCACACAATTTGTTTACTTTAAAAGCTTTTCTTTAAATCAAAATGAATGAAGTAATTATCTCAACGAGCATTTTAGTTGTGCATGTTATGATAACTTAAGAACAAAATGATTTTTACTAGTGCACTTGAGGAATTTTTTTGATGTACGTCATTCATTTCAATTCCAAGAATTTATCTATCCTTCAACTTCCTTCACAAATCTTACTATAGTGACTTTTTTGATGAACAAAAACATATATAAATAAACAATGAACTCATTTGGTAAATTAACTAAGGATAAGATTTGGCATTTCAAAAATATTGCCTGTTTTCACTGTCTAAATGATGCACAAGATAAATGACAGCATAGTTATTCCATGCTTAATATACATGGTGTTAATTGTTTGTAAGCAGATAATTTCCAAAAAAGAAAATTTTATGAAGGAATATATATAATAAAAATACACATTTCAACTTTTTCCAAGAGGGGAGGGGGTCAAAGAGTATGTATTCATGTTATATTTAAAAAACAAAAAATGCACATGCGCACATACATATTTACATGCATTATATTTCTCAAAGTCAATGGGGGGCGATTTCCCTTTCTTGATCTCCCAAATGACGGGCTTGTATATATATTACAGGCGATATCATTAATAAATTACATTACGTAACAAATTAGAGAATAAAAACTAGTTACCCTGCCTACACTTACAAAATTTCGATACCATTTACCGCTTAATAACAATATAAATACATTTTATATATGACACGTACTATTTTTTTTTAGGTTCGGCTATTGACAATTTTAGCAGAAAATAAAAATGTCAGCACTCTACATGTAGATATTATGATGTATCAGAAACTATTAAGGAAAATCGGCGAGAGAAATTTTTGTTCATATTATTAGAAGAAACATCCAGAAGTTCTCCAAATTTCTAAAAAAAAATACAATTTGCTATTTTTAAACATAACTGAGCCATTATGGCTTAATTATTCACCTATCTAATGAAATCGGGTATTTTAGGTTACAAATTTAGATATAATTTCAGCAATATAATTACGCAAAATCTTGCAAGAATGCTAACATGAAAAAACATACTTCAATAACGATAACATTTAGCGATATGAGTAAAATGAGGCTGGTTAAAAAGTTATTGGTGTGTACCTCAAAAGACGAAAGAGAAACAAAATACAACTCCTGCCTACATACTGTAACTAATAGAAATATATTCTAGCTAATTAATTATTATAATAGGTATCATTTGTCAGCTTACCGCAAAAATATATAGCCTCACTTCACAGGAAACAAAAAAAGAAAGATTATTTTTTTCCTCAGATTTTAAGTACAACTGAAAATCCTTAAGCGATGATTTGAACCTTATAATGTCATAGTGTATGAATATCACTGCAAAAGTGACAAATTCATTTACAAATATGTATTGTTAGCCTCATAGTGTACAAAATGGTTAGTCATTTGGGTCACAGTTAAAGTATCAAGTACCGAACAACTGAGCAAGAACATATATACAACTGAAAAAAAATGAAAACAGATATAGAACTAGTGAAAAACAAAAGGGGGGTGATAAAGAATAATGAAATTGGAATGTGTAACTCGTAGTTTTAACTCTTATTTTGAATTAAGGAATATATTAGTAAACAATTCATAAAAACTAATTTGAGGTAGTAAGTAGAATCTTCAGCTATGTGACTCTGATATCTGATTGTAATAAATGCAACAATAATGATAAATTTAAGCAAATGAAGCTGAATTCGGCATTCAGTAAATAAGGTAAAATGTAGATAAAATGCTGAATTAATTTTGTTGAATCTATATTAACAAATGTCCAATTTTTAAAAGATACTTGATTTTTCAATGAACTTTAATTCTAAAAACGTTGATGGTACGAAATAGCGATTGAACGAAGTTAGAGAGGAGTCTTTTATGCTCCATACCAAATAATGTAAAAAACACCATAAAACCAAGCTTTCATTATTATGTCAAATTTAATTTTTTTCCATTAAAAACTGAATACTATTCACAGAATAAGAGGTAGGCCGAGAGTTCACTTTTAATTGCGGACCATGTTGCGGCATGTATCGCAGACCGAGGCGGTCCGACGCGCTATTGAGCATAGCTGTCTGGAAGGCTCTGTAATTGTCTAATTGTTTAGTTTTTTTTGATCAAGTGTGTCTTTCATCTTTATCATTCACTGAAATAAATTTCATTTCAATCCGATGATTCTTTCTTCGTGGGCTATTTTCAATGTCCGTGAGCGTATATCATAAAGAGAAAAAAATAAATAAACAAATGATTTTAGAAAATGCACCAATGATAAATCAATGCAGTTTTTTAAAAACTAATCCTACTCTTTATTTTAAAAGGGTTTCACTGTTTAATTGTACTGTCAATTTGAAACGGTAAATTTTAATAGAGAATTTAAAGGAAAGACAAAAACCTAAGAACCTGATGACAGTCAAGAGTAAAAAAAAAACAAACATTTCATTGCTTTCTACGGAAACCTGGTATTCCAAGTTCGCATCCCCGTTAACAATACATTTATAGTCTGCAGAAAATAATTTTTTTTTTCTTTTAATGTTTCTTAAATAATAAAACGTGTAGTAATTATTTTGATCTTTACTGTTTCAGCTTTTAGCATAATTTAATATAGAAATATTTTTGAGTATAAGATAATTTTGTTCACATTTGTAAAAGTACACCTACTTATATATAGAATTTCATTTAACTAAAAGTTCAAACTATTTTAAACAATAAAAAGCGAAATGTTGAAAGGTATATATTCTTCATTTCAACATATACTTTCAAAAGAAAGAAAAAAGTTTAAAATGAAATCATATTCACACTTTGTCGGATATTTTAACGTTTTTTGTGTGCAAATTACATAATCTACGACGGAATTCAATTTTTAAATATTGAAGCAAAAATGTATGCAAATGAAGGGATTCATTCCTAGGTAAATTTTGATTTATCTTTCAACAGTTAAATGCAGTTCTTTTTGCAGCTCTGAATCAACACAGTAGCGCGTTTTGGCGAAGGTAATATTTTTCAATTCCTCATTTTTATGGCTGTCTCTATAAATGTAATCGATGCAAAATTCATAAATTGCTAGAAACAAACTGAAATACTTTTTCAAAGTAATTGCAACTACATTCTTCATTTCAATGAACTGCAATAAGAAAAAAAAGGAGCTACGCAAACATATGCTACATCAAACCTCGTAATTTGTCACCAGATGCAAATTAAAGAGCATTAAAAAAGATAGCTCAGATAGGCAATACACCAAACAGTAGTTTTAAACGGAAGTATAATGATGGAAATCAAATATGAGCTGTGAAATGTAAATAAAAAGTTGAAACTTTAAAATGGGTGAAACAGGAAAAGCAAATATTAATGGCAAACAGTTTCCCACATTGATTTTTTTAAAATTCCCATCAACGACTGCTCCAGCAATATTAACAAATGCGGCAAATAAATTAAGAGTCTTTCAAATTCGTTTGGAAAATTTAACGATGTTAACACAAATCCTCATTTTTATGCTTGTTATTCCTTTTATTTTAAAGAGAAAATTCTTCAAAAAATCTTAAGAAAGGTTCATTTTTGCTTCCAACGATTTCTACACAATTTGCTTTCAAACGTGGAACGCCTAATTTAATAAGAATTAAAATTTAGCACAGGGGTCTCCAAACTACGGCCCACGGGCCACATCCGGCCCGCGGACAGATTTTGTCCGGCCCGCGGAGAGCTAGCTAATGGCATCTGGCAAAAAAGTAATCATATTTTACACCACTAGTGGACCGATTCAACTTTTTACCACCGGCAACAATTAATGATAATATGGTTTTGGCCCTTGGAATTTACTGGAGTAATCAATATGGCCCTAAGGCTGGAAAGTTTGGAGACCCCTGATTTAGCAGATGCGGAGTAAACGAAATTATATTCTTAATTCTGCATTTAAATCTAAAATAAAACAATTAAGCCTTATCCTAAGCGCGATGAAATTTTTAATGTTCTTGGATACTTGCAAAGTAAATATTTTGCCAATTAGAATGCTTACTACTAGTAGAATGTTTTAAAGACACGAACTATTATGTTTAAGTTTCAGTCAATAATTAATAATATAATTCCAATTTCATAATATCTGGCTGGGAAAAGCAAATAAAATAACTACAATAGTTTTATTCTACTCAAATTATAAACTGCAGAGTATTTTTTAATCCTGATTTCTGAAATATTTTGCATGAGTTTTTGATCACCTTTTAACTGAATTTTATGAAAATCATTAAGAAACATAGCAAAGGGTTCATTTATTTATTTATTTTTTATGTGTCTACCTAACTCAGGCTTTCATGGGATGGTAGCACTGATACACTGTGAAAGAACCAAAAAAGTAGGCAGCCGATTTATTATTCTTCATAAAAAGTAAACATTCCTCATCTTTCATTTTTTTTTCTCACCCCTACTCTAATTAAGTCGAAGCAGACCTGACGCATGCGCAAATTTAAGGATGGTTTCGGCTGACAAAATCACAGAGTACTTATTTATACATTATGTATTTCAGTTCGCTTATTTTTTTTTATAAATATTTACGTAATATTTACGCTTTATCACCATTACTTGTAACTTCAAGACTCATGAAGTACTTTTTGTGACCGTAATTTATTCCGTTTTTTATTTCAGTTAAAACACTCGATTTATAACATCTTGGATTTTTTCCCTTACAATGTCCAAATAGATACCACCACATACAAGAAAGAATAATAAAAAATAAATAGAAATTTCAGTAATCTAATAACGTAAGAATAACAACTAAAGCTTTCTTTTCTTCCGTTTATGATTTGTTATAACTGTCTTAATGTGTTATCATTCTAAAATTTCTTAGAATTTTTTATACCACTAATTCTATTGAAGAGAAATCTTTTACACAAATGCAGAAAACAAAACCAATCTTTTTTTATGAATAGTAATCGTGATACTATAACCTACAAAAGGTCAGCATTATATATTCCAACTTTTATCGTTCAAAAAAGCGGAGAAAAACGCGTCTCTTCAAAAAAGAACTTCGATAACGAAGCGTCGTACTTTCGCTAACTTTTTATTAAAAAAAAAAAATAAAAACTTTCGAAAGAATCGAGGCTGAATAATATGCAAATTAATCATCCTCATGACGTCTTAACCGCATATGATGGATTATATCACGCGATACCGTATAATACGAAACTGATTTTTTTTTCCCCTTTTCGTTCCCTTTACTTCGAACACAAGTTCTTCTAGTCCGTTGCATTACGCAACTCTAAAATTATAGCCTGTTTTGTCGACATTTGCATATGTTTGCAAATTTCCCCTCCCGAAGTCTTTTTTTCTGCTTATTTTATGTACTCTTTTATAAAGTTGTAGCAAAATTTGAAACTATTATTGAGTGCCTCCTTTAGAAGTAAAAAATGATTTTGGATTATAGTTAGGAACAAAGTTTATCATTTTAGGCGTAGATTGTAGATGCACACATCGTAACATCGGGAACTCTAGCAATAGCTTTAAGCATAAGCTCGTTCCTTTAAGACAAATAGCCAATTCACTCACAAAGGATATTTTATATAGATTAATTAAAAGATACTGGTTAATATTTATGAAACTTGTGCAGGAGCGCGTGAATTGCAATTTGGTTTGGATACTTCATTAATAGTATATTCTTAGTTTACATTTAATATTGATTAATCTTTTAATCCTGACGCATCCTTTATTAAAATCGCGTAATCATGGGTGAATGGAAATTAACGAAGAGTTTCACCTGCGATATATATATATATATACAGGGTGGTTATAATTAAACTTCCCCTATTTAGGGCATCCTACAGCTAAAACCGTTTAACCTCTCAGTGTACCCAATTGGGTACATTTTAAAATACTGTTTATTAACTATACTGTTTGTGCAATTTGAAAGCTAAAACACCTAATTGTTTTTGAAATTTAAACTTCCCCTATTTAGGGCATCCTACAGCTAAAACCGTTTAACCTCTCAGTGTACCCAATTGGGTACATTTTAAAATACTGTTTATTAACTATACTGTCTGTGCAATTTGAAAGCTAAAACACCTAATTGTTTTTGAAATTAATGAACAGATAGATTACCTCGTTTTAAACATAGAAAACATGGAATTTGGGCCTTAATTTATTATTTAAACTAATTATTAATTAAAATTTAAGAAAAATTAGCTGTTTTGTTTTGTAATTATTTTTTAAATTAGAGATGTGCTGAATTCTGGGGTCTGAAGAGGTTAACGGATTGACACCAAAATTGTTATGTGGACTAGACACGAGATGCGCTCAAGGAATCATGAAAAAGGAATAAAAAACAGTTAATAAAACGGCCGCTAGGGGCGCTGTTTAGCCTTATAACAGGGCTTTAAAGTAGGAAATGACCAGTACATCATAAAGATATCAATATTTGAGAGATTAGAAAAATTCAATTCATGAAAACCAAAATTTGTTTTTGTTTTTACCACACCAGATGAACTGTTACAGCTTTCTTTACTTCCATTTTAAATGGCAAGATGATAGATATGGACGGAAAAGTGTACAGTAAGCGTTTATATTATTATTTTTGTTCTTTATTGGTCACTTCCTACGTAAAACCCTCTTATAAGACTAAACAGCGCCCCTAGCGGCCATTTTTAGAACTTTTTTTCATGTTTCCTTGAACGCATCTCGTGTATAATTCACATAACAATTTTGGTGTCAATCCGTTGAACGCTTTTAGCTGTAGGATGGCCCTGAATAGGGGAAGTTTAATTATAACCACCCTGTATGTATATATATATATATATATATATCTATTATACTACATGTATACACTGAAAATTCATTCATGAATGTTACGTCGAAAACTTATTTGACAATCAGATTTTCAGTATTGCAATTAGAACACAGGTATACTCATTCATAAGGGAAAGGTTCTATTATTCATGCTCATTTTCTAGATTATTCAACGGAAAATAGAATTTTAGGATGGTATATTTTGCTGTTAGTATTAATATATAAACAAGTGCCATTCCTTTGTCTTGTCTAAATAAGTAAGAAAGAAGTAAATATTGCGTAATTTCTTGAAATTGTTTTTCGCTCTAGAGAAATATTGCTTACAGGCATTGAATATAGCAGCTGCAATAAATATGGAATACTTTTAATTTTACTGCAACAGACAATTAAACTATATTTATAATTTGCTTACTGAGTTCTCATTCTTTCGACGTTCAATTATTGTTTGACGATGAATTAGACTAAAATGATAAAAATAAGTAATTGGTAAATATATCGCTTATGACTGCATTTTACTTCAATATACATATTTAATATTCAAAACTATTTTACAATTCAAGCGCCGAAAAAGCAATTTTGCATCATAAACAAGAATGGGAAAACCAAAACATTAAGAGACATCGATTTATGGTTATAAAACAGTTATACTGGAGAATCTTCGGAATTGAAACGGAATCAAAAATGATGAATATCTCAATTTGTAATAGTAAAACGGAAACTAAAACATCATAAAATTGAGATAAACGACATTTTCAGGAATTTCATTCAATCAAATCAGTGTTTAAAGTATGGACTGAATTGAATTGCTTCCTTTTCGGTGTTTGAAATAAATAAAGTTAAATACATAGCGAATGTGCTAGTGTATATTTATAGTTGACGCTATTACTTTTTTCATGGAAATAAATCAGTTTTCTGAGATTATAGAAATTGCTGATTCTGTTTCAAGAGCGTTAGAGCTACTAGATGTGTTCAATTTCAGCACTTAATCTAATAATGTAACAAACTGGGTCTTAGTGAAACATTATACAGAGGGAACAGGACTATATCCATATATCCATTTTTTGTTATAATTGAAACATACTGTACAAGAGACAAATGTTAAAAATTTTATATCCTTAGTCAGACATGGAGGATTGTATATCCGATGCATCTCTCCTCCTGACCTCGACACCCCCCCCCCCCCCCGAGCCAAATAAAAATCCCAGGTGCATTACTGACAATGAATGTATTTAAGGGAATGCACGGCAGAATTTGGCACCTCTAAGGGGGCGACAAGTCGAAAAAGGATAAGAAACCCTGTCTAAATCTAAAATTTGAGCGATTTGAAACTTTTTGTAACGTTTGAAAAAACATGGGGAAAAAGTAAAATAAGTTTCAATTTCTTTCATGTTTTCCTTAATGTTTTTCCTAATAATGTATCTTTAGTTTTGCTGAAATACACTTTTAAGCCTACTTTCCCGTAAAAGGAAAAAGATGAACAAAAAAATGTGAAAGAAGGCTTAATGTATCGTGAAAATATCGTTAAAAATAAAGAAAACTCAAAAAATAGTGAAGTAATCAAATACGACCACCCCGCGTGCCAAAGTACCTCTGTGAAAATTTGGTAGAGATCCGACGTAAACTGTAGATTTGTATAAGGTACATACTTACATACATACATACGCAATCTCTTCTTTATTTATAGTATAGATTAACCCCTTAACTGGTGTTTTTTTAATACAAGTGTTCCTAAAAAAAGAATATTTTTTATTGCATATAATTAAAGTCCTAACTTGGTACAAAAGGAAAATGAAAGAATGTTCTTTAAATTTCATAATTATTGAATTTATGCATTTTTCTATTTTATAACTTTCAAACACAAATGCCCCTGAATAACTCTTTTTCAATCTATTAATAATACCGGCAAATCAAAACAAGAAAGGCGGAAATATCAATGCCCGTACGCTGTACGGGCAAACCAGTTAAGGCCATTTTTGGGTAGCCCGTACGCCGTACGGGCAAACCAGTTAAGGGGTTAATACTACTCTGTTCTTTATGAGGTGTTCTGAGCTCCATTTTCGACCATTCCGCACTTTAGCTTCAAACATGACAATTTTTTTTTCAAAAAAGGTACATAAGTACGTTACACCAGTTCCTATTATGATACCCTTTAGTTGCAATTACAAATAATTTTTTTTTGAGCATATGTATATTTCATACGTATAAATTGGACTTGACAGAATCATAATTGGGTGTAATTCTTATACAGCTAAAAACTTGAGATGAAATGAAATGTTCATAATTTCTGAATACTATGAGAGTAATTAAGCAGATATTTATTAACAAACTATTTTAATAGTAACTTGTAGGGAGTAAATAGAGAGTATTCAAACCTTACACTCATCACTTGTATATTTCTTATGTATAAGCTACGTCAATTGTTCAGAAGCTAGATGGTTTGTATCCAACTGCTTACTTAATATGAAAATTTAAACATAGCTTGAAAGGTTAAGTACTCTTAATGAGAGTAATTAAACGCTTGAATAAATTTCTTACTTTCGTAATGTCGTTGCAGCAGATTTAGTGTAAAACATTCATCAACATTTTCAGAAGGTTTTAGTAAAAAAAAAAAAAGCGTAATTGCTTTTGTTAAAGCTCTCTAGAAGATATCATCAGCACTTTTTTTCAATGAAAATCATTCTGTATCAAAGCGCAGTATTTATTGTTTTTCACCTTCTACTGTTTAGTAATAATTTTCGCAAAGCATGAAAAAAAAAATATATATATAATAAGTAAATACATCTAAATAATATAAACTTAATCATCAAAAACTTTTTGCCAATAAATTTCAATATTAATGATACACTTTTTACATAGAATCTGACTAAACTTTGAAGCAGTTGATTCTAAATAAAAATAATAAATGTAAAAATAATAATACAAATAGTAATAATAAATCATCAAAACTTCTGAAACTTAAGCAGCAGATTTCCGGTTTTGGCATTTTTTATCTATTCTTTGTAGTTTTTTGCTTTGATGTTTTTCTGCTTATGGAAATGCACTGTATTTATCTACAGTTCTGTGTTTGAAACAGTCAGTTTTAGGGGAATTTTCTAGTGCACTTTATATTCATTGGACAAACGACAACATCCGTTAGCTCACAATCGAAAAAGAATTGTAACCAACCAAAATTGTCGGAAAATATAATTACCATTTTTATGACAACGGAACACTTCATAAACTAAAAAGTCTTTAAAAAAAAATACTATCCCACTTAAGTCATTTTCAATAAAGGGATTTGTATTTTCCAAATATATATTTTCTAATAAAAAATCATAGTTTTTGCACGAAGCACTTCAAACTTATAGGAGCTACTGAGGAAAAAAAATATCTTCGCCTAAAGTCAAGTTATCTGAACAATTTTTAGAAGTAATGGTTTTGCAAATATGAAAGGATTGATTAGAAAGGAAAGCAGAACAGATACGTTTGTAATTAAGTAATTTTTAAATTTGTCATTAACAATTTTGAAATTAATGCCATTTTTACGACAGCAGCACATTAATCCGTTTTCAAAAGAAAATTTTGCCCAAGCAAAAATGACGTCATCTTTTATCAGATTTTAACTTGATAAACTTGAGTACTCATAAAACCGCTGAGTAAACATTTCGGAATGCTTCTTGAAAAACCACATGACTACTTCTTTGACTTTAAATTATGACCTTACTTTTGCATGAGCACTATATTTTTTACATAAAAACCAATTGAATTAGAAAAAAAAGTTTACCATATCCGTCGAAATCGCGAATATTAGCCTAAATTCTCAAAAGCGCTTAAAAATCCCAATATGTGATGGTTTACACATGTAGTTTACACAGTAGTGGTTTTAAAATTAAACAATTGAAACAATACTGTTACAATTTTTTTGAAGAACGTAGAAGCCATCACTCGGAGGAGAAGAAAACAACTTAATCTAGTTTAAGCCTAGAAGATGTTTATCGTCTACGAATAATGCATACAGAGTTTAAAGTGTAGAAATGTGAAAGTATAGGAAAATTTTGCACATATTCTTTTTTGATGTTTTATAAATAAAAACGCAAAATTGAAAAATAGAGGATTTATATTGGTGAATGAAAATACTTTCACACAAGTCAACTGAGTGCGCCTGTAAACTGCATTTTTAAAATGTACCATATTTTTGAATCAACATGTGTCCTAGCAAGTACATATAACTATATTAACAAATGCGTGTTTCACTTAAAAAATTATGGAACTGGAACATAACATTGGGGGAGACTTTTTTCGTAAGGGATCATTTATAAATGATGTCACACTTCGAGGGGGGAGGAGGGATCGTGAAGTTGTGACAAAGTGTGACAAGGGGAGGGGGTAACAAAAAGTGTGACATCGTGCTTATGCAACATAGCGTGACATGTGACATAGTGGGGAGGGGGATATGTTGACGTGTGACATTTTGTGACAAAGGGGGGAGGGGCTCAAATATATGGGCAAAAAGAGTGATATCATTTATGAACGGTCCCTTACTGAAGACATGATAAAATTCCATCTTCCATTACCAAAAAACTTATACAATCCAAGATTACTGACTATCTACTTTGGTTTACGCATACTAAATAAGGTTTAAAGTATAATAATCACACACACTATTATTATTCAAGCTTATTGTTCTCGTTTTGAATATTTATTTTACAGATATACACATTTTGTTTTACCACAGAAAATATTATTTCTACCAGTCACCATTAGTTTACTTAAATTCAATGAACAATATTAAAAATAAAATAATTTTAAGGGCTATAAAAAGGCACGGCTTGAAGGAGCTCTGTTGTTACACTTAAGCATGTGCTTAGCTAATTCTTTCGGTCATAAAAATACGGAAGTAGAACACACTAAAGCATATTTAGGTAGAATATTAAAAGCTGCATTTTCTACTAAGGTTACGAAATTGTGTCAGAATTTAGCAGCCTTTACAGCGAATAATTCATACACGCTTCAAGGGAACATCCTAAGTAGTAATTCCAGAACCATTATTACACAGGTCCACCTGGGCCTACCTTATTGCGAATAGCCGCTTCAACTTAAAGCTTAAGTAACAGAGCTGATTAATAGCTGCAATATGTTAGAAGTAGACGCAACAATATTAGAGCAAGTGCTTCATATTCAGTACGGTTTATAATGAAATGTCTCAAAATGATTAAAACTATATCCGCTTGAAAAAAAAAATCCGTTTCAGCGATTACTTGAGCCCAGGAGCCACTCCCAAGACGTTAGTCAATTGGTGCAAAAGCCGTAAAACTCTCTGAATGTGCCTCTTTGAGAAACGTATTGGAACAATGGGTAATTGCATAGGTTGTGGTTTTATGGAATATAATGTGCAGGAGCAATCGGCTGAATAGCGAACAGGCTGTAAGGGAAATAGATGTGGAAAAAATAGCCGTAGCTGAAATTTTACAAGTTGTAGAATTTCTAATTCGTAACACACGTTGGGTTTATTAATATTAAATTTGACACATATTTTACGCCATAAAAGTGCTACAGCAATAAGTTTAAGTCTTTAGAGTAGAAATATCACCTGGCCCGCGAGTAAACGTGTCAAAAAGTTGCGCGCTTAATGTGCTGCGCATTAATTTCATTCGATTAATTCAGCATAAAAGCCATATAACTCGCTTATAATGACACGCTTTCAGATGTTTAAGCATCGGTGTGTGTGAAGATTCACAGATATAAGGAATAAAAGAATAACTATGCTTGTTATGTACCAAATTAAGCTGAATCCACTTTAATATAGAGCTTTGCTTTTTCCTGCAGGTGATTTTTATAGATATTTTCATGGGTTTTATACTGAAGCTTATTTTTATTAACTTAAAAGATAGAATGTAACATTAAATCTTTATTACATGTTTGACTAATATTTTAAGAGGTATTTCTTACACATTTTGAGCATAACGTCATAATTGAGCTATAAATTTTAAGCAAAAATTCCCAGCTCGTGTTTTGCGGTAAAGATTAAATCTAATCAGTTTGTACTTTTGTGTTTTGTTTTTTAATTTTAAAATTGAGGTTCTATAAGATGGTAATTACTTCAAAAATAATCAAGGAACAATTTCGTGCAGCACAAACACGAGGTCTAATACTGCTTTGAATTAATAATCTAACTATTAATTAAACAACTTACGTGAATAGAAAATTATTTTCGTTATATGTTATAATTTTCTTTGTAAATACAGTATTGCTGTAACATCCAGGGAATATCGATATATTGCACAATTATTTTATTACCTCTAATTTTGCGTAGTGTGAACAATAAAAAATATTGTTGCAGACATGAGCCTTAAAATTTGACAACTTAAACTTTCGCAAAGAATGAGATCAGTAGAAAACACCCAAACGATTTTCCACTTGAAAATTCTACCTAACTTCGCCTTTTAATTATTACGAAGTATTTCTCCTCCCACTAGGGCTAGTATGCCATGTATTTTTTTTATTTTACGTATATTTAAAAGAAACGTTGTTACTACGAGGATCAATAAATGCAACTAAATACAAATTGCATTTTTGCATAATGCTAAAAACAATCCCAAAATTACGTATATGAAAGCCACAATTCATTCGCATTGTGTTTCGTTGAAGTCATTAAATAGTCCAATCTCTGTGAAGTTTTAAGTTTAACTTCAGCCTACCTGAGAATACATCAAGGAAGTAGGACTAAATTTTCCGCTCTGAACTTTATACAGAAAGCTTCACAAAACATATTTTTTCACACAACACCAGCAATTGTGTACAAAACATACATTGACGTATAAAATGGTATTAATAAAATAAACCCTTTTATTTACAATCTGAAAACAATTAAAACTAATATCAAAGCAGTTTAGTATGTAGATACAAAACTATCGAAAGCGTACACAAATTGTTGTCAGTGGCAGTCAATCAACGATTTCTTTGAAAAAATTGCTTTAATGTTGTTGTGATCTATCTATTTATGTCACGATTTTTTGCTAAAATTCCAATCGATAAGTATTTCTAACCTTCATATGAAGGAAGGTTTCGTGGTACATTTACGCTATTTCAAACCACGTTTAATTGTACTATATTTTAAAGTTTACGAATGATTAATTGAACATAATAGACTGTATTCAGGTCAATCTAACACATTTTGCTAACTTACATTTGAATTATCTGTAATTCTAGCATAACAGATACATAATAGTAAAATTATCTATTTTACTATTAAAAATAAGACTTGAAAAACTTAAGCAAGGTTTAAGGCAATCAAATATATATAGGCTATTTCATCTGCGAAAAGCATGACAGTTTTTCCAAATCACATCAATTACTGCGAAAACAGTTTTATTTCTAGGCCAATTTAACAGCAGGCGTGATTATTGCTAAAGCAATCCATTTTCATTTGAAGCAAATGGGTAAAGTAATAGAAAAGCACTTAATAAGAACTTACCCCGAAATCCCACTGCATCCAGTTTGTTCTTCCCAATAGATACCAAATATGAAGCCAGTTGTTGATAAACAACGAAAGCGGAGCACAAATAGCTCTTGGGACTTGAAGACTATCAGCAAAACGTAAGAAACACATTTCGAGAGAAACGATTGCATGACAGAGCGAACTAAGGCAGTTGCTCAAACATCGTATGGTATCGATATTTACACCAAGGCAAAAAAATATTGCTCTTAGTTTACTATCTACTCAGGGATAGTCTCCTGAGAACAAATGCAGTGTTGTTTACTTGGCGATCCGGGTTAATTACTCCAACTCCAAATGTAAATCATCATTTATTCGTAATATAAGTGAGATGGATTCCTTTCCAATGTTAATCGACGGTACTTTAGGCTAGGAATTTCATATTTTTAGAAGAAATCAGGAAAGTAGAACTGTTTGTTGCTTTTTGTCTGATTATTTTTCGATAATCGTAAATAGCCCTTGCGTAAAGCATAATTGATCGAAGTAGTAGTATTTATATTCATTAGTTGCACAAGTTTCTCAGTTTACTTATAATAGCATTCTGATGACTCTCGTTTAATTAGTCATTAGCATTATTAAAGCATATTCGCTAAAAAGCTTTCATAAGAAACTAAAAAAAAAATGAAGAATTGAGTCATCGAATTGCTGATGTGTCTAATTTTCATTTTACAAAAATAATAAAAGTTTAAGAATAAAAATATTCTTAAAATGTAATTTCTTCTGTCAAATAAAGTGATCTATCATTCATTAATACATTATAAATGTATTAATGAGTTATATGTAATAAAAGCATTTGAAACGGAGGCAAGACGCATAGTTCACAGTCCTAATCAAAATCAGAGCTGATGCTCCAAATGTAAAATAACGCAATGTAACTGTTACCTCATCGGTTTGCTTACGCTAACTCTGACGTTTTCGTTATTCAGGTTTTAACTTGCTGTTGATCATATACAGGATAATTTAACGATAAAGGAACAAGATTAGAGAGGTGCTACAGTTCACTAAAATATATTTTTTTGTATAGAATAAATGGTCGGCTGTGACGTGTTGAGGGACGAGACAAGAAATGAAAACATTATTTATATCATCAGTCGACAAGTGCTTCTTTTTAGTAATGTTCAAAATAAATACTCAATAAGGTAACCGTCAATATTAATGCTTGCTTGGTAGCGTCGAAGGAGTGATTGCCGAGCATTTGCAAAGATGCCATGCAATTCGCCCTCGCTTTACAGCAGAAATGGGTAGATGTGAAACGAAGTCCTCAACTCAATTAACTGCAGTCCGAGATGTCCTCATAAGGAATTGATGCCATCTTTGCTCTATAAATTCTGCAATCAGAGCGGGCCATCGGACTGGTCCATTACTTCCCCTCTATCGTCCCGCAGAAGGTAATAGCATACAACTACATTGAAATATGCAACCGCTTCATCAGACCGAAAGCACATTTGATTATAAAGACAGTCGGAACATCTTCCAGCAAAATTCTGGTAAAACCTCTTCCAAGAACAATATGATAACGTGTGCAATTGAGGAATTCATGTGGACGCGTAGCATGTGATTCTGTTCAAAATGAAATTATACTTTCTCGTCTATGTGTACGATAAATGCACTGTGTATAATAAATCGGTTGGGAAATCCGACTGCCACGAACACGGGACTTACTGGCAAAGCTTGAACACTTAATATGGAATAGGTGTAAACGTTTTTCATTTGGCAATGTTTAGTGTGTCTTGTATTAATGTGAGGTGTTACTTTACAACATTCGTGATGGCTTCTTTCATATTTGAATATGTTAACTTCTTTTAATCGGTGTTCCATTCAGAGCTATCGGTAGATGATCTATTTTCACAAATGTGCCGACACAACTGCCCAAACATTTTGTGATTCGGTCCTTCAAGTCACTCCACCTTCCATGGATGGAGACTTGGGAGACCGTTTGTTCCGTGACCTTAGAACCAGGGTTATGTACCATGATGCTTTCATTCTAAACTGTTAGTAATAATTTTCTTATTCGTCTACTAATTTTATGATGAAAAGAAGAAATACCACCTGCATATGCAGTATCCTACCTTACTTCTTTTTAATGATTAAATGATGTTTTCTTTTTCATATATGACCTGATCCAGGCAAAGGAAACTAAAAGATTTCTCTCATTGTAATTTTTCAAGAATTATTAATTAACATCTTTTCGACGTGCCACAAGCGAGCTCATTTATCCATGTTTCATTTTTAGTCACAATACCCATCGCACTTGGGTTTTTATGTCCAACTGTAGATAACAGTTTAAGAATGTAGCTTTGTTTTCATATCCAATACGTGTTGAAGAATATGCGGTGTAATTATATTTATATAAGAAGTCTTCTTAACCAGTGATGAGTTACACACACATTTTGATCATCAAGGTACAGTTTTGCAGAAAATTTTTTTTTTTACTTCTTTGTTTTGGTTACATTGTATTTTATAGAATGTATTGTATTATTAAAGTGGCTCAATAATTGCCTGTCCCATTTAATGAATATATAAGCTACACGCATAACACATTTAAACAAAGCGTAAAATTTGAGCCACGTCTAGTTACGAGTACTTTGTTGCAATAACCAATTTGGACATCATATAGATACAGTTATATTAAATAGGTATAAAACGAGAGTCAATTTCATTTAGTTAATCCTTAAGAATCATCTTATCACAAAAACTTGATAAGGTTTTTTAATGTCAAGTGAATAGAATTTCACTGGTACTGGTTTTACGTATTTTTCTTTGAATAACATGCTCTCCTTCCCAGTACAATTGACATTTTGTTAGTATTAACATATCAGCAAGCGTAAAAGTTACGTAAAACGTGTATGCAAAGTTTTATTTTAAGTCATTATGCACAAATACAATAAATTTGCATAAATTTATTTAGTTTTTTAATTAAATTACGATAAAATAGCCAAATTATGAAACAGATTTATGAAGCTGATCTGTTCACAATGTAAGCCAAAACTTGTTCTTAATGTTAAAGGTAGTTTATGCTAAATTTTAACAGTATAAATATATTGCATTATATTTGTAGTCACAACATTTGAATTTTCTAAAAACTTTTGCAAAAACTTTCTAAAAGCATCTCTTGATGCATAAAAGTTAATCTAATGTTTCTTTTAAGGATTAAAACAGCCCATTTTATGCGAATACCAGCGAAATACAGCGTGGCCAAACCGCTCCTCTCCAAATCCTTCCCCACCAAGCAAGCGAAGCAAACGATTTCAGGACTTGTGTAGCTCAAAGTCTATTCCAGAACATCAAGTTCTATTCCGGTGAAGTCTTTTATAACTGTCGGGAGGAAATTTAGGCGCGACTCAATCTCCGATCCTGATATCAGGAGATCAATGAGGGTTCGCGCACCATTGCCTCCCGTCATTCTGAATAAAAAGTCCTTCCTGTGCAGAAAAAGGGAAACGCTGTCTTGACGAGTCAACGTCATTCGTAAAAAGACAGGGAGAGTTAGGAGGAATAGCTCTTTTGAATTTAATAAACGCAAATATCTCAAGTAGAAATATTGTTTTATAATATGGTAATATGGAAAATGTATTGAATATGTGTTTCATATTTTGTGTAGTTTTTTATATATTGGCAAACCGGTCTACTGGAATAGTTTCTATTTCTCTCTCTCTTTTCATCTCTCTCTCTCTCTTATATATATATATATATATTGAAATATAGATGTAAATGAAAAGAAAATGAAAGTTCCGGGACATGTAAACAAACATTAACGAAACGTATAAATTGCTAATTTAAAAATTAAAAGTCATAAAATAAGAAACAAAAACAAATAACTCTCCTCGTCAGTGGGCGGGGAGCATAACGTATTCAAAAGAAACCAAGAAAAATAGTCCTACAGGTTTCGGAATGCGTCGCAGAAATGGCATGTAAAAGGAAGTATTGTAAATAAATTGAAGCGACGAAGTTGCGATAAATTGAAAAATGTGGTGAATAACATAAAAAGGAAACTTTGACGGAAATAACGCAAAAGGCTTTGACACAAAAAATACAAAATTAGACGGACGTGAAACATGCCACCAATATGACGCACCCGCCCATACCTGCAGGACGTTGGCACGTAGCAACGATTATACTCACCTACACCCAGAGATGAGAGGTCCAAAGATGCGACGACAAAAGCAGAAAACACAAAATATTTTCATTGTTGTTCCGTGTCCGCAAACTCCTGATCAAACGTTCGTGTCGGACATCATCCGCTGCAACACATCCAGGTTGAGGCCTTCCATAGATTTTTAGAGAACTTTAGCCACGACCCTTCATAACATCCACAGCGAACAGCGTCACCAGTACGTCAGCTAGCACGTGCGTCGTACATGCGCACAGCCCTCTTGAATATCTTAACGTAATGTTTAATGAATTCTAGTGGAAAAAGGTTATTATAATAAAGATTTGCTGTATTGCTGAAAATTTGTTTATTTAAAAAGATTTTATTGTTACAGATTTTTGAAAATCTGTTTAATTGATTTATTATTACGTTAACAAAAATTCTTTTATTTAAATTACTGTGCCAATGCGGCACAGAAGTTAGTGCGGGTTGCAGTATTATTGGTTTTATTTAACGTAAGGCATTTTGGATACATTTTATAGTGGATGTTGCAAAAATCTGAATCGATTATTAGAATATCATATATGTATCTGTAAATCTGCAATTTTTTGTTAGAATTGATCACATAGTTATATTCATAAAAAAACAAGAATAAGTTAGCAGCGGTACTGGAATAGTTAGTTCCCATGCCAATACCGTAAATTTGTTTGAAGATGTTGTTTTGGAATAAAATGTAGTTATTATTAAAACAGAAATGACACAGATTTATGAAATAACTTCTGTCAATTTTTAGTTCAAGTTCTATGCAAAAGGTATCAAAAAGTTTTTCGATAACTTCATACAGCTTATTAATTGGAATATTGCAAAATAGGTTTTCAAAGTCAAATGTTTGAAGCATAGTAGGCACAGAGTAACGTAATTTAGGAATAATTTCAAAGCTGTTATCAATAATCCAGAAATAGCTAGTGTGTTTAAATTTATTTTTAATGAAATTATAAGTATCTTTAAGAAACTGTTGAAGTCTTTTGTTGAGATGTTTACTAATACTATTACTTGTACTGCAGATGAAACGGAATTTAATTGGTTTTTTGTGAAATTTGGGAGTAAGGAATAAGAAAGGCAGTCTAGAATTATTAGATGTGCTGAAGTTTTTTCCAAATAGAGTTTTGAATTTTTTGTGCGCAGCGGAAAATTTGTTTTTTAAGATACTGAAGTCCAGATGGGTATTGCTGTAGTAAAACAAATTATTTAATTCTTCGTTGATTTTTTGTGTGTAAAAGGTTTTACAGATTATTGCATAAATTAACAACTTGCTACACCTATATATACATATATATATATATATAAACGTACGAGTATACATAACGAGAAAAATATGAGCACATTATGCAAAATAGTGAACGCAAATGTTAAACAAGTAAAAAGAAAGAAATGTATTATGAGCAAAAACTTTTAAATTTAAATCTTACTTCTGATATACCTACATGAAGTTCCTAAAATTGCCGTTTTTCATGACTAGTCCTAAAGCATTAAACTAATTCAGGCAAAAAACTGAGCTTAAAGAAAATTGGCTTAAAAAATGCGAAATCAAAACGATCCTAGGGAAACAAGAAAAAACCTCAGAAAACAGATTGTAAGTTTCGGTCTGGTTCTATGGGCTTCTGAGTATTTTTTTTTACCATTTCACATGTTTGCGAATTGCAATCGTCTGTACGAAAGGATGAAAGAAAAAAAAGATTGAATAATCCCGATCACTTGAGCATTCTGATTGATTAAACGTTAGTTGATAATTTATGGGATTTATTTTCTCAAAGTGGGGCATGTGTTTTTATTTCTTGTAAGGGGCTTTCACCGCGGTTAAGGAGCAGGACTCGTACGCCTCAGTTCACTGGTGTTGATCAAGCCTGACAGTGTCGGTTGATTTTCGAGATGCAGAAAATCGTCTGCGTCCATGTCGTATGATTATGCGGCATGTGAAAGATCACTTGAGTAGATATTTGGCTTCGTTACACTCGGCTAAATTAAATTACTAATGCAATTTCTCATCAACAGATTCCGAATGCTCACCTTTTCAGGTGAAGAAACTGGCCGTCAAAATTCTCATGCGGTAATGGTACCACACTCATTGGGTTGCCGCTGAGAAAGTTGGTACTAATCTCTGGGGAACGCACTAGCGCTGCAATTTTTAAGTACCAGTATATATGCGCAGCCCATTAAAAATATATACATATATAAAATAAAAAAAATGCAAGGAACACACATTTGTATTCTCTCTGAAGAAGGGCAAGGTGTGCTGGGCGAAACGTTAGCTACAAAAAAAATTATTGCCCCTTTCATCTTCCTATTGTTTTACCTATTTGGGAAATAAATCCATTTTTTAAAAGAATACTACATCATGAATAAGTTTTATTATTCCTAGACCTGGATGCTTTCTCTGAACTACTGTCCGTAGCAGTGAGTTGCAATGAGTTCAGTGGTTGCATGTCAATCACCACGAATCAATTTTTATACCTGGTCCACTGTTGATTCTACCTTTTTCAATATGGAGCACTCGTTTCCATTATTTTTATGATTTCTAGAAAGTTTCTAGAACCTGGTTGTGTACTGCTTCACGCGATAACACTTCTTTCCAAAAACAGTAAACATTTCTTTGCATGGAATATTTTTTTCGCACAAAAGTTGTACAGCGGCATGTGGTCCTCTGGCGCATAAAAGCATCGACGACCATTGCTTTTTTTAAAAATTAAACGACGGATGCTGTGAGTGCTTCGAACTGAAATGAAGCGAGTGGGAGTTTCAGGGGAACTGGATAATGCTGACTTTGAAATTGTTAATAAGTATGCTTTACTATTCTATTACATCAATGTGTTACGTACCGTAATGACTCACATTCATTTTCTCGTATATTAATCTCTTTAGATCTTAAGCTACTGTAATTCCTTATACATTTTATTAAATTTAAGAAAAAGTGCATAAGCGTACGGGAGTTTGAATTATTATTATTTATCTTTTATCTTCTAAAATAGTAGTGCGAAAGAAACATTGCACCTTTTGGGGGAAAGATAACTAACAAATCAGCGCATTCGTACCATTTAGAGCTAATGCAACTTTTCTCACTTAACATGACGCTGAATAAATAGCGCATTTGAAAAGAATCGCTTTATTCAACGCCTCTCCTTTAACCTCTAGCAAACCGAAACAACGGCAAAGGTCAGTAGCCGTTACGGATAAGCAGTGAAACAAATTCTGGAGACAAATAGATAAGTGTATGTCATAAATTTCTGCCCGGTGTGACAAACACTCGGCTTTTTGAACGTGGAAAAAAGAAACAGTGTTCTACTTTAGCAGCCGAAGACGGTTGTTTACAGATTTGACTTAGAAAAGCCGCTCCTTGGAAGTCCGCTTATCAAGCTGATGCTAAAAAAATACGCTCGGTTTAAAATTGGCCGGTTGTAAAACATGGAAGGGATTCCAGTGCGATAATTTCTAACGGAACGAAATACAATGTAAGATAACGTGGAAACATTTCCGTAAAAAGTTATGGATCAAAGAACTTCATGTATTTTTATCATATTTTATGACTCTGTTTCAACCATAAAAACGTTGCGTGTTACTTGTATCTTTTTATTTATTGTTTGTATAGATTTTAAGGAGCGGGAGATTGTTTCACGGAAAAAATCTTCTGGTCTTCCGGAGTATGCAAATTTGCTCGTGTTGCCATACTGAATCCCTGAATAAAATAGTGAGAATCTGCTGATTTTTAAAGGGCTTGGTTAGTTAAGGTATCATCAAAGTCATGTTTTATTTTTCTGATTTTGACCACAGTCAGTATTTACAAATTATTGCAAGAATATGAAAATTAATATTCGCATAATGTAAATTTTAGTTTTACTGGCATGTCCGTTCAAATACTGTTATAATATTTCCAATAAACCTAGTCAACCATTACTAATGCTCAGTGGAAAATATTTTGGTATTTTGCAATAGTTTCCGATCAAGGTTCCACATTGATAATGCTTTTGAAAGAAATCAAGAATCTTTTTGTGTTAGTTTTTTCTAAAGTAGAAAATAAATCTATTGGTAGCTTGAATTTGGGTAGACAATGTGTTGCCTTATTTATAGTACCACATGTTATTTGTATCAACTGTTAGATTTGTTTTGCAATTATTTATGCACATTTAACTCATTTAACTATTTTTCTATTAAGTGATTCAATTTTACAGGAATAAAGAAAAAAAAAAAGACATTTTTCTGAATTTTGTCCTCATAATGCTGCCTCCATTTTTTTTTTCGTAAAGGAGATTCATTTTGGTATTCATTAACATTTAATATCCGTATTTATGCCGGAAAGCTTATTTTCAAGAAACATTAGTAGACGGACGTTAGGGTTTTCTGCAACATTTACTTTGTGAAAACGATGGAAAACGCTGTTCCGTGGTATGAAACTTTGCTGCTAGCTATTTTAACTGGATTTCTGAATAAAAATGGCGGTAATCTCCATTTAAAAAAAATTTGCGTGGCATATGATGCAAATTTATCATATTTTATTTTGCTAATTTTGACAACAGAAACTATTTACAGCATAAGAAAGTTCATTTTTATGATTTAAATACTAGTTTTACGGTCGCGTATTTTGTATTCCACAAGTTTTACTGCCCTCTAAACGTTATTTGAATAATACTAATGTTTAATTGCTTTTTATCCAAGTACGAAAAATATTTTGAATCTGAACTTCTATCAACAATTATACGTGTCGAAGGTTTAAATATTAGCTTATTGTCACATATACTTGAATATTACAAACTTTTAATTTTATCACATCTCTAACAAAAATATTTTGAGGCTGAATTTTTCAGTCAATGCAATTTACAACATTTGCATCATATTACAACATTTTAAAATAATCAATAACGTTTAATGAAACTTACGTAGCACTCTTATATAGTTTAATATTTTATGAAGAACTAAGTTCGAACTGTGACCTTACTATATTTATTTAAACTTAGCAAAATTTTCCCAGCACATTACATTAAAATATTGCGAATTTTAATTTAGGCTTATTAATTTTGTTAAAAATGTATTTAGAATTAATTTTATTAATGACTTTTTATGTCTATGATTAAACCGTGGTTTCGCATGAATGATAATTGGCCACAATTAAATCTAAATTATAGTTAAGGAATTAGATTTTTCTAACAGAGGTATTAAAAAATCATGAACGCATAGTATTACTCTTAATTTTTTAAAACTTGTTGAGAAATATTTACGTCATATTTTGACCTAATTAGTTATTGTATGTTACCGTAAAAAATTTTAAAAGGAAATTAAGAAACATATCCCTTCAAGAGTTCAACATAGCTGGCATAATAGACAAAAATCTTTACCACTACGTAACAAATATTTGTGTAATTTGATCAACTTTTTATAGTGTTTAATTAAAGAATTAATTAAAAACATTGATTCAAATATCGCCAGCTCCCTTTTTTCGTTTCCCAGTTTTATTCCTTTTTATTAAGTATTCTTATGCCAGTCTAGTGGTGTTAATTAACACAATACAAGGTTTCTTTCTTGTGGTATTAATTTTAATTATGGCAGTTTGTTGTAAGTTAATTATTTCTTAGCTATTCTTATTTGTTGTGGTATTCAATAACAACAACTCAATTATTTTACACAGCTATACAAAACAATTCTTTCTTAAGCAAAAATCTGTTACTTTTTTACATCCGTTTATAGAATAAATTAAAAAATATACTTTAATATTAAGTTCACTGATTGCTTTTCTAAAATAGCAATTGGGTAGACTAGAAAAAATCATTAGAACTTTATTTTTTGTGTATTTATTATAAATTTTTCAGATTAAATATTTTAGAGCGTGTTTTGACTTTTGTCACTAAGTTGATGTGGTATTTTTTTCTGATTACGGGAATGTGTCTATATTTATTATATAAAAGCTTTTATAAAATCAGCAATCGGGCTTTTATGATTCGTGCGAATTATTCATAGACATGTGTGTTGGGTTTTCAGAACTAATAGACTATAAAGTTTGTCCCGTTGAGTTTATAGAGAATGTCAGTAGAACAGCGGTTCCCAAACTGTGGTACGTCACTGCAACGAAGCCTCTGCAGGTGGTACTCGTGCAGGAAAAAAAAAAGAGATTAAAAAATATTAAAACATAAAAAAGTTCTGATTCAAACTAAACAAATACTGTTTGAATCAGTCAGTCGAAAGTGACATGAGCGGTACTAGGTATCACGCGCTGGGCGCTTGGGTACCGAGGCAACACCACTTCTAGACCACTAGAGGCACCACATTTTCAGCTTTGCTCAACTCGGGCTGGCTAATTCGTTTTCTGTTTTAGTTCATCATTTGTTTTGTTGTGTGTTCATATTTCATATTGGAATAATATTGAATAGCTTCAATTACTTGTTATGGTTGTTTTGAGAGGTACTTACCTAATACGATCACGTGAAGTTACTTTTATGTGATTTTATTCTGCTTTAATTTTATAAATCGAATTTGATATTAAAGATTAAAATAGACATGGAAATTTGGCTTAAAAGAACAACAGACAATATTGTGGGACTCTGCATGAACTATAAAAAATGGTGTGATTTATATTACCTATTCGTCTTAGTATTTTCTATTCTATATAATAAAGTTACATTAGCAGTGGTACACAAATAATTTGCAAGAAGAATGGTGGTACACGAAGAAAAAAGATTGGGAACCGGGCTGCAGTAGAGCATGCGAAACATAGATAAAATTCTGACTTTTCTAAGAAGACAGCGAGAAATATAAGTTACTGTGAGGAAGTGGAAGACTTGTGGAATGTGATTACATTGTACTATAGCGACATCCAGTAGAGTATAGGCAAAAATTTATAAGATTTTCAGAGAGTATTTATGGAATCTATGAAAGTGATAATGTGCATAATAAATTCTGAATTCATTAAAATGTCTAAACATAATTATCTAAAAATATCATACACGGATAAAATCTTTATAGACAACTTCCTTACGATACTTTAATATATATATGAACGAAGCAATATTTATGCTTTTATAATGTAAGGTAGTTTAGAAAGATTTTATTTCTAGAATAAAGTATCTTTTGAACTGTTACATTACCAAATAGTAAGGCTGTATTTTCTAGCATTCTTTTTGAAATACTTTTATAGGAGTACTTTAGAAAGTTATCAGCAGAAGTACTTATAGTTTTATAGTTTGTAGAAAATACATTCGACAGCTTTTTTACCTACTTGCCGAGCTACAAAAAATATTTTCTATATCACTGCAATAGCTAACTGCATATCAAAACCTTTTAGTTATCTTTTTTTATGAATAGTAACTATTTTAATGCAGTCTGGCTATTTTCAATGATCTGTACTTCAGTACTGTACTTTTACGTTCCATGTTTTATTACTTTTTTGGGAATGTGGTTCGAGTTTATGTTTCTAATAGTTTATAAGGAATAGCGCTAAGGGAATCGAACAGGTACAACATGAATAACTTTAGATACTGGTTTGGACGTTGCCTCCTTTATATGTTGTCCAATAGAGCATCATTACTTAAATCCAGTTAAAAATAAAAAACATGATTTTTCGTGATTTGAAGGACATGAACACATAATGGTTATATACTCTAGTTTTGGAATACAAGAAGGTATTTTATTTTTGCAAACAAGAACACTCTTTAAGAAACGTATAGCGGGTTTTGTACTGATAATAAATAATTTTTAAATTGAGGATTCAGAAATGAGTTGGCAAGGAGCTGACTCTAACAAAATATCATTTAGTGAATAATTCAATAAATTTAGTAAAATGTGTTTTCGTACATTACGAAATTTAAAACGGTGAATTAAAAGATCTTCTCGCAGCTTTTTAAGTGAAGTTCATTTTATCTCTTTCTAATGGATAATTAACCATTAATTTTAATATTTAATGTTACCATTTTACTGCTATGTACATTTGTTTTATAGGGCCATAAAAATCCTCTGAACTGTCTTTGCCCACAATGTAGGTTTCACAAATGCTGTTCCAAATATAATCCCATACGTCGAAAAATTATGCTTGAATCTTGTTAAAAGGTATTTAAAAGTCAACAATAGAACTAAATATATCGTTTTAGAATTTTCTGAAACGCAAGAAAATAATTTCATTCTAATCTCCAAACACAGAAACAAGAAATGTAATCCATTTTTCAGAGTGATTACATCGTAATGATTTTCTCTTTTAATCAGACTCAGGTGAAAACTGGTTAAGACTCTAATACTTAACGCCTACAGCAGATAGTTTCTGGAATTCAATGAATTGCCTGGGAATACTCTTCCTTCCTTATTTACTTTTTTATTGCTCTCTCTCATTCCAGGCTCTTATCGACATCCAATTTCTTTTTTTCTTACCTCTTTTATTTCCCTTTTCTTAGAACAGCATCTGCTAGCCAGTTAAACTGAAAAAGGGGTTACTACCCATGATAAAAAGATTAATGTCCGACAGCTGGTTGAATGCAATTAAAATGGCCATGAAAACCAAGGATATGTCAGAAGATTACTTGATTTATTATTGCTCAATTTTGTTCAGAAACACACTCTGCTTTAAGCCGATTATATCCTTTATGGTTAGTACAATATATATATAATTGGAAAAGATATGAAAACGTCGCATGTGTATTTTTTCTGCACACGGGGTTTTTGCACTAATTTCAATGTATACAGAGTTTTCAAATAGGTTTTGACAAAAAAGAGAAGATAAATTTACACATCAAAACGAAAAATGACGTTTAGAGTCGCATCCTACTTTGAATTTGCCCGTTTTTAATTCACATGTATGAATTGTTCAACGCTACGCTTAGCCACCGCTTTCAACACACAAATTTTAATCCTTTATCTACTGCATTATGATCTGCAATAAGTTTTTTTACGGAAATGGGTTGTCTAGATATTTACACTAAAAATTAAGAGATTTACATAAATAAAATGCTCAGTATATAAGTATTTATTTCTTTACAGCTAATAAGTGCCACAGAGTATTTACCCTGTGAAATTAATTACATATACTTTTTAATCAAAATATTTCGTCAAATAGATTTCTGAGTTCTTAACTAACACATTAAAAAAATCAGTGACTTGATTCTTGAGTTTTACTGCTTTTCTGAAGCGAAACTCTAAGGGAGCAATCTGAACAAAATGGAAGTTCAAAACACAGCATCGGTTTCAAAACTATCTATGTTCCTTTCCTCGCTAAAATACTCTTTATAGAACCCTTGCTGATATGTACACTGAAAAAGGGGAATTTAAAGACTGTCCCGGCAAAGTACCATCATAAAATTGGTAAAAATAGTTGCTGGGATGGAGTTTATAGAGAATGGTACTTATAAGTACCGTCTGTAGATAAAGGGTTAAAGATTGGTGCACAAGTGACTCTTCAAAAGAGTATATTTTATTACATCAATTAAATGAGTCTGTTAAGCCTCACATTTAGTTTTGCATTGGTAACATTTGAATTAAGTCATTGCGCTGTTCTGATATCCAGAATGGAAAGCAACTCTGTTTCATACGAAATATTTCAGGCTTGATAGATACAACTACCCCTCTTATTTTGTCGAAGCTTGTTGGAACAACTTGTATACGTATGCATGTATAACAAAGAGCAGAGAGCTAATCACATGACTTCACAAAGGCATACTTCACTTAAAACTGATTCAATAAATATTAGAGAGAAAGCTCATTATCACCAGTTCTCTTCTCCTTACTGTTTCTTTACCTAAGGATATACAAGACTAAAGGTAAGGTAAAGACTGAAAATCAGTAGCCTGACAGGTTCACTGTAGTACGGTTAAATGAAATTCATTAAATAATCCTTGATAAATCAAATGTAGGTTAATTTTATTTGATTCTAACCAAGATTATAAATCAGATCTAAAGAAGATCATAAACATTTAAATATTAAGACAAAAACGTATTGAAAATTCAGATAAGTAATGTTGTTTTCTCCAAATCGTGGGGAATTCAATATGCAGTTTCAAGAGTTTTTGTGTGTGTATGTTTTCTAATTAATTTTATTCCTATTGCGAATCATAATTTTAACTTTATAAAAACATGTTTAATCTTTAAATATTATAATTTTTTTAGAGCATAATAATAAATTACATGTTATTTAACTATTTCTTACTGTGTTTACCACATCTATTATTTAAAAGGACGTCAAAATGATCACCAGAAGAAAAAAATTAAACTTTTTGTGGATTGGCTCCTTTTTCCTTCATTACTTGAAGAATCTTGTGTTTTCTTTTCTGGTAATTATCCAACAAGAGTACAGCAGGTACTCTTTACTCACGTGACCAAAATAAACTTCGCGAGAATTGAACACTTAATGTTATGTGTGTTGAAAACATTATAGCTGCTTCCGTTTTGTGCTTAAAATGTATGAAATGAGTTGCATTAAAATGAAAAGATCTGCATTAAAATTAAACTTTTGATTTTCTTCTCGACTCGATAACACATGGCGTGATTCCTTGACGTGAGTACGTACCGTAAGACGTTGTTGGCAAATGGCTGTAATGAAGTAATAATTACGACATGCACAAAATAAAGCTTTTATTCCTAAAACGAAATTGATTGCACATTTAATTTATTCCTTAAGCGAAATTAAATTTTAAACACACACGAAATTAATTTACAACCCAAAAGAAATTAAAATTATTTTCAACCAAATAATTCCTAATTGCGAAAAGTGTAATACATATAATCAAGTCTTGTTTGCTTTCATTCCTCTCCAGTTATGTATTCCATTTTCGTTATCAGCTCTTACGGAAAAAGTCAAAATGCTTTTTGTTTAATTACAAACTAAAAATGGATGGATTTCATGTTTTCTACCTTTTTACATATTTATGAAATTTATAAATTGAAATAAGTTAATAGCGGAAGCTTTATATGGCTTCATTAGTATTTCAACTGAGAAATCTTACATCATCAAAAACTCTTTTTTTCAGCAACTTAGAAGATAATTTGTGTGTTTCACGAGACACATAGTATTTCCATGAAATAATCTTCCTCTGAAATACTAAACAAATAAAAACCGTCAAAAATTTCAAATGAAGTTGACAGCTACCTTCAAACGCAACTTGTAATTCATAAGCTCGTTTCCGTTATATACTGATTCCTGGCGACTTTTTGTCAGTAGTCTACCCAAACTCAAACAGGTCTATAAGAACAAGACCAAGGAAATGCAAGGTTCTGGTAAATAAAAAAAGGTAAAAAATTGTCACAACGTTATCTTTCGTCACCGGCGATAAAAGTAGTTACTCTGTTATCGCTAGGGAAATATTGTCTTGCTCTCGAAGTAATTTGTTGGATCTTTTCATTGCAGTCACAAACAATGCTTCTGGGGACAAAGATTTCCCCACCCTATGCAGTCTATAATAAATCCTTTCTCTTGCTAAGCAAATGTCATCGAAGGTTGAGATAAGGAATGTCCCTCTTGGTAGTCATATGAAAAAATATGGCAGATATACGCGCCGTGGTGAGATCGTAGATTATGTATGCATCTAAATCGTAGGAGATATTCATGAAGGACACAAATTCATGATGGAAGTTTAGATTCTTTGTCTGAAATATGGTCAAGAACCGGAAGACAAACGAGATCTGTTTATTCTACAGAAAGTATTTCTGCAGTTCAAGGTCTCACTTGCAATTCTAAACGCAGACATTTTTGTCAACTTGATAATCTTTGTCATGTAGAAAATAATCCTGACCAACTTCTTTCTAATGATGATGTTATCCAATTACTGTAGTTAAACAAAGTTAAAATTGAGATGATAAAGTACGAATGTTTTCCATTTTTTTAATATAAAAGTATTATGGTTATTTATAAGGATATAAATAGACGGATATAAAACAGTTAAATTCCATTTTCTCCTTTGTTTTTCAACAGATTTTCTTATTTCTTTTTTTTTTTTTTTATTTTGTAGCTACTGATGAACTTTAATGTTATGAATAAAAAAAATTCGGAAATGTTTTTCCTATGTTCGACGTGGAATCGAAACCTCTTTTTAGAAGTCTTGATTCGTCATACTACTCCTTACATCTACAATGTATAATATTTGTACAATACTCAATACATTTTTTACTATTTGAAATTCAAAGAAGAAACCTCAAGAACAAAACAAAAGAGGAAATGCGATATATTAAATTACTATCAAAGCAAACTAATACTGATCTTAAAGTGTCAGTTAATCCATTTCCAAAATATATATGTATGATACGTCGGTCAGATTGTCCATTACTATGACAAAGGGTATAAAATACAATTTGAAGTCAATAATTTGAAGTAACAGTGTGTTATATAATATAAAGTGCTATGATAAATAAATATAAAATGATATGACGCGTTATTTTGCTTCCAATGAACGCTTCCTTTGTTGATTTCAATTAGCGTTATTAACTTTTGATTAAATTGAAAGTGAGGGTTTTTTTCTAATTTATTTAATGATAATAGGGTATCATGAAGTTTTTTATTTCTGTTTTCTTTGCAAGAGGAAGAGCAGAAAGATAAATTTTATGCATGTATTACAAATAAATTAAATTACCCACTCAATGGTCAATCAATTGCTTCGAGGAAAGATTATCGCTAGTTAAAATATTTAAGGGGACTTGGTACCTCTCAAATGTAAAAAATCGATGAAAATACCGATTTTTCAATTTTTTGCTTAAAATGTGGTTTGACTCTCCAAGTATATCTGAGCGAAGTTTTGAAGCGATACAACCAATATAAATGCAGTTAAGAAGTAAGAGAATTCAAATATTTCTGTTGTTTTAGTAGGATTTTGAGATCTTTAAACTGCGTCTTCTCGGTTTGTGTTTCTTTCCGCAATATTGTAGTACTTAAAATGCTAAAATTTCTACTTAAATTCATGTAGCAACTTGAAATTTTTTGTGCGTGTTCAATAAGATGTGCTTGATAAAATTAGGGATGGATTTTGCTATATATTTTCAGAAAAAAGTTTTAAAAATGAAAATGTAACAAAATTCGCTTTTTTTCTGTGTTCTACCATCGATGTAACTTTAAAAACTTTTTTCTTAAGAACTAATTAATTGATAGCAAAACCCGTCCCTAAAATTGTAAACCATACGATTGATATACCCATATATTTGATAAGTACTTAAAAAATTTTGGTTAAAAAAAGTCAAGAAATGAAAAAGAAGAAGGAAATTTAAAATCGTTAAATTACTTTTAAAAAATTAAATTTTAAAATTTTCTGCTAGTTGAATTTTGATTTTTCATGTGAAAATCATTTTGTTGAACAATAGCACTTCATAATATACAAATGAAATAGGTAAAAGTTCTTAAATTAAAAAAAATTGTCAAAAGGTGCCAAGTCCCCTTAAACAAAACAAACAGTTGTCAACAGAAAAGCTAAAATTTTCACAAGCTTTAACGTTCGAGGCTGAAATTCAAAAATTTTGTGAACTACCGTTAAATTTTTACCGTTGGGAGAACTCTAGTACATTTTATTGCGCATAACTTTTGAAATACTTTTTAACCTTTCGCCTTCAAAGTATTCCTCAAAAGCACTGGCAAAGTTTGGTGTAGTATTGGAAGTGTGATTTTCGTACTGGTTTTTGTACTGTTTTCTTTGCAACTGAAATGGTATTGGAAGACAAAAACTCTTCTTACACTTGATTCCAGTAATTTTCGTTAATTTATTGAAGTAGAGAAAAATAATCTTAATTACAACTTCTTAGGTAAAATGGTATTGTCTAAAAATTTAGGAGCAAAAATGCTTGCCTTTCGTAAAAATTGCCTACCATAGAAATTATATACTGTATATTGTTTTCGCATTTTTATAGGGAACTAGGTAAATATTAACACTACTTCAAAACTCAAGAAGTTTCTTTTCAAAAATGTGTTTAATTTTTTTTCCTCAGGAACTTTAAACTAAATTTAAAATAAAAGGTACCTAAGAAATAAACTTGTCCTGTAATGCTTTAAAATTGAATTTAATAACATTTTAGATTACAGTTTTTATTCCGGCAAAGGTAAATCCCTTTATTTAAAACCTTTGTCAGCAATCTACTTTCAGAAATGCATTAGGGGACACTTCATTCACACACATTATTGCTATTTTAAAAACACATTTTTATTTTGGGGTTTAAATGCCATTAACTTATTTCATTCGTTGGAGAAAATGATCCACGTCCAATGCCCGTCGCTTGTTACCCAATATGAAATAATTTGAACTTCTTAAATTTATAATTAATATAAAGGCTAAAATTACTCTTTTGCATTGAAAACTTTTTTTTTGTGTGTGTTAGTTCCTTAATTTCTAGACGTTACGATTAAAGTAAGTTCTGTGAAAGATCAAATTATTGCTGAAAAATTGTATCTCATTTAATTGATGATATAGAGATACGTTTTATATTTACTCAACGAATAGTGTTTAATGTAAGATAAGTGAGAAATCATTTTTGATGATATTACTGCAAATGCTCTTAAAGCCTATCTATTCGATACTTTTAATGTATACATTTATTTTGCAGTAATGCATTTTATATTTATACAGCAAGTGAGATTTTGTGTAAGGTAATGATACGTAATTTCTTACTCTATTATCCTATGTATAATAATAATACTAATAAATAAATAAATAAAGTATCAACGTAACCAAATTAATAACAATAAATTTCAACACAGAATTTCGTCAGAAATGTCGTCAGTCAAATACCACTTGGCTTATATAAAGCACTGCTTGTTAATATAAATATAAAATGCATACATTATAGAAATATAAATGCACAACCTAACAAAATGAGAATAAATTAATGTTAAGCAGTAAATCAATGTTTTATAACAAATAGTGTTTTTTATCATTATTATTTCTTTATTTTTTACTTCTAAACCGCACATTAGTTTCAAGGTTTTGTATTGTTTTTTGTATTTACTGATACATAATACCAAACTCTCAAGAAAAATAACGATTCAGATGAATCAGTTCCCTAATACTTTAAAGTAGAGTTTGCAGTTACAGTCAGAGCTAGCTTTTCGAACTAATTCATTTTTATTCACGTCTTTCATTGAAAAAGTTGGCCAGAATCGTAGCAGCTTACGATCCCTTTTAATGCACGGATTCCCAACCCTATAGTACACCTTCCCTCGAGTTGCGATCAATGACCAAGGCGGGACAGAGGCTAGTACGTGACTGTACAAGTTTGAGAGCTGTAATCGAGGAAAGGACGGTAGTGCGACTCTGCACAAAAGTTAGAATTTCATCCTAAGTCGCGAGTTTGTTGGAGTGTGGGAGCGTGAGGAGGAAGACTACCTCTAAAGTATACTTCTCGATCGGCAACAATCGATCCGGGGCCGGGTAAAAATTGCAGATTGAAAAAGAGCAGAAATAAAACAAAATTTTTAACCTATAGTTAAACGGAACTAATTTCTTTCACATCTCGCACAGCAATAAGATGAAACATGGATTTTTTTTTACACACTCGGTAAGTCACATACAGGTCTGCATGAATGACTGTTGTAAGCATGCAAGCTGAGGCAAAAGTTATGTTACGCGCAAAACTCATAATTGGAGAACGAAAACGGAGGAAAACATTTTACATATCGCTAAGTAATAACAACATACATTTTTTTTTTGTTTTTCAATTTTATGCACTGGGCAGCACATACTGCCCGCTACATACATGGTAGTGCAAAAAATGACTGACATAAGCTGAGCAAAAGTTATATTATGAAAAAATCTCATAAATGTTGAACGGAAACGGAAAGAAACATTGGTTCGTAAGAACGATTCACAATACAAATAGAAGTGAAAATTGCATTTTTGCAGACGAAAAAGAAATAGAATAACGCATTTGACTGCTATACCTTGTTCACATACAATTGAAAGTGCACGAAACAGCAAAGAAACCAACCAATATAGCAAGATTAATGATAACACTTTTATAAAAGACAAGCTAATATGTTATTCTTTTCCTATTTTAGAACAATTAGTAATTTAGGAAAAATCATTAACATTTTCAGATTTATTATTTACGTTTCATGAGACGCTGCGGAATAAAATAAAATAAACAGATACAGGGAAAATGTGTTATATAAAATTGGGAGATTTCAAAAGTATTTAGAAACAAGTGCTGTAAAATAGTACAAAATTTCATAAATATTTTGAGCTTCAGCAACAGTGGTAACAAATAGCTGCAGATTTTTAAAGTCCGCTTAGCAACAAACTTTACCTTTTCATTGATTTATTTTTAAGAGCTGACAGGAATTCAGGCTGTTGTAAAAATAAGTTAACTCTTTGTTGTAGCTCCCCCCCCCCCCAGAAAAAATTGAAACTTTATGTAATTTGCAAGAAAAACAACGTTGCTTGAACCACAACTTAAAAAACCTGTACATGGTTTCATACAGGTAAGACTAATCACAGGCCTTTCCTCCGCAAATCCTACTTTAAGTGTAACAGATACACTATTAATATTTTTGGAAATATCATTTTATCTATTTATTTTTTAAAATATGAAGTGAGAAATATCAGATTTTTGCTGTTGAAGGCGAAAATCAAATATTTTGATCAACAAAAAATTAGATTCAGAAATCCAGCTTATTATTGTTATTAATTATTTTTAAAGATCACATGCAATAAAAAGTATAAAAGCGTTTATTCCTAAACAAACACTGAGAGTCATGAACGTTAACATTCTTTGTCCTTATTATCAAACTAGCGAGTACTATTTACTACCTTCTCGCATCTAAGTGTTTGATATTCCGCTCATCCCTTCCGTAATCAGTTTTCTTTCTTCGATCGTCGCGGAAATCTACTTTTCTTTTATCGAATCATCGTCACTCATTTCAGACACATTCCATGGAAAAATTTGATAATTTCTATGAAATTAATAGAAATTCATCCACATATGTTGGATGTGAGTCAACATCTTTTGTCCAGCACTATCATGTGTATCACATGTTTCCATGATTCTTCAGAATGAGTCGTGTAGAACTTGTTGAATGTAAATATAGTTGAAGCGTGTTTATGTTTTTATGTTCTTGAGTTTTTCTTTTCGTTTCGCGTATATAGTTTTCATCACATTAGGAGTTTCATAATCTCATCTGAAATTTATCTCTCTGTCTAACCCTTGCAAAATACAGAGGGCTTTTAGTAGTTGGCATTTGTTAGACGGTTGCTTTTCGAAGTGCAACAAGTAAATTATTTTGCATAAAAATAATAGATATCGGTGCAAGAAGTTTTCTAATATTGAGATACATGAATCTGAAGATAGTGATAAGAATTTATTTGTTTATGACTATCAGTACAAAATTCTAATAATAATTTAAAAATAAACGCCTTCTGAAGTAATTTGGATAGCGAATTTGTCATGGTTTTTTTTGCCCCTTTTACCATTTTTTAAGTTTTGTTAAGACATAGGTAATGAAAGCAACACAATTTTTTTTGTTTATTTATTCAGATGTTAAAAACTATAATGTAGGTTTTTTTTTTTTTGGCCAAAATCTGACATTGGCACTGCTTGCACAAACCGCAAATTATATATATATATATTATATATATATAAAATACTTGGTATTAAGTCAAATCAAAATTACAATTTTTTAACTGGTTGCTGGCATTGAAAAGTCTTCAATTTAACATTCAATTTTATTTATTATTATTATTATGTTTTAAGTAAATTTTCTTACTTTATATGTATATATTTACGATATGCAAAGTGTTAACAATAATTTCTATCTTCCTATTTTATTTTCACATTTTTCCGTTTTGCACAAACAAATGTGATGAAATCATACAGGCAATAAAATTGAAAACTTATTAAATTGTTTTAAGTCAAATGTCTTTTTAGATCATAATTGGATGCGAGTACTTTAAAATCCTAAAGCTGTTTTACAAGCAAATATATGTAGGGAACTATTCTAACCCTATTTGGACCTGCGACAGAAAATTTAAAATTTCTTCTAAGTGGTAAGAATTCTTAATACACCTATGAAGCATCTGAAAAATTACTTAGGATGGGATTTTAAATTTATTGCACCTGCTTTGAAATATCATTTTGTAATAATTCATCAATGACGCTTGCAAGAAATTAAATTTTAGCTTAGTTAACGTTTGGAATCCGTTCTGCGCTACTTTCTCTGAGAATGCAGGAGTGTGGGTTTTGATCAAACAGATTACTTCAAAATCTGTCCATGCACAACAAAATAGAAATTAGTGAAACACTAAGCATTTCACGATAAAATAAGTTATTCTTTTACGGAATTTAGCGCAAACAGAATTTAACATAAGATTTCGGTAAGATACTCCCAAGAGCAGAAATGATCACCATAATATTTTTAATGTACAGAAATTTCACAGTTTGTAGGGGGAAAAAACGCCATGTCTTCGCGTTAAATATAAAAATGTAACAAGCATTTCCCCAGAAATGCTATAATTAATTACCTTCTAAATTCGTTGCATACATTTGAAATAAAAATTCCTCCGATGCTGAATACTTTAGAAATTCTTAGCATAAACGTTCAGTTCAAACGAGTGCATCGCTTAAATAGAAATGAAAAATTCATTTAAGCAGATTGTCTTGACATTTATTTGACCTTATTTACGCGTTTTCTGTAATTTGCGAGGCCGGAAGCAGAGAACTAACGAACTACCACCTCAAAAATTGCATCCTCTTCGTTAGACCAGCAAATGTGAAGGCAAAATGCGAATGCACGACAATTGTATGGAATAGCAAAAGCAAAAGACTGTTCGAAAACCGTTGCTTCTGTCGATGCAAAGTCGATATATGTCCGCCATTTTGGTGACCAATGTTATCAAATTAACATAAACTCACACAGGCGTGGATACATGAATTTGCTAAGGAAGGGGCCATTTTTTTTTTGTGATTTTCCTGTCTTGAAGAAAATTTATTCCAAAGGGGGAAAGTTTTAAAGTTTCAGTTTCTTATTCATGTCATTTTTAATAATACTTAACTCTCAGGCAATTAGGGCAACTGTCTCCCCCTATACGGCGGTAGAACGCACATATTGAATTTTGTCTATCCTGCTGAATCCAACTGTCACAATATACAAACGTGTTCATGAGGAGAAGTCTTGCATGACATGCATGAATACCTGAAGTAATGTGTGACCATAAATAGAAACAATATTAAGATTTATTTTGTCAGTTGTAGTACTTCATATTTGAAGATATACAGGAGAATAAGGTTGTTATTGTTGTTGTTAGGTTAATAGTATTATTAAATGTCTTCCATAATTCTTACTAAAGCTTTGCATATTAATTGTATCTTAACCAATAAAAATTTTGTAAAATTCTTCTGTTATTGCAGAATAGTTTATTTAATGTTTCACGTTAATCTCTTTTTTTCTCTTTAGAGCAATGCACATTAAAAGATAGAGTACGTCAAACAGTATCTGAAGCACCGCATCTCATTCACAAGAGTTATACACCTTGAAGAAAAGAAGACGCTTAATATCATCTTAGAGTTCGACCACGGAATTTTGATACTGGGACGCTTCTGCGCATGGCAGAAAAGAACGAATCCGTTCGAGTTTTAGGGAAGTTTGTTTTGCAGGTGCGTTTATTTAGTACGCATATAGGGAAAATAATGCGCAGTGAAATAAATTTTTTAATCGCATCGATTGAAAGCTAAATATCATTGACTGAAGAGATTTCAGATAGATTAGATGTGTAAATCAGCATATTGGCAATATCTTTAGCATTACATTATTATATATATATATATATATAATATATATATATATATATATATATATATATATATATAAAGAAGAAACGAGGAAAAAAAAAGAAAAACGTTAAAGTAATTAGATTCGTCTCACTGTGGTACCACATTTATTACCGTGAGACATTGCTAATTTGGTTTTATTAAAATAATAGATACGTACTACAATTATAAATATACATAATGCCTCATTACGCACAAGGTTTCATGAAACATTCAGTTTGCAACCTTCAAAAAAGTCACATAACATTTATAAGCTCAAAATAGAGGCATCCCGAGTGTTTTTGTTTTCAGGGGCATTGGTTGAGACTAAACGACGGCAAAAGAGTATATCGGAAACATTTAATATTCCTTACAATTATGGAAAACATATTGCTGAAATGGCACACGGAACACTCTCCTACTGTGTACCACTGTTCCAAGTCTCACTGAGTGTCATTTCACTTTTTTACGGAAAAACAAAAGTTAAATTCTAGGTATTAAGCGGATAAATAGTGCAGCATGTAGGTAATATTCAAACTGATGCAATGGATAAAATTAAACTCATGATGTACGATATGAAAGAGCTAAATAAGTTGCTTTTAGATTCAAGAAATCACTTTTGATTCATAAATTCCAACAGAGCAAACATCCAAGCTTGAAATCTGGGAGGTAACTACTCCAAAGAAAGCGTCACTAGTCCCACATTGGACCAGTCGGTAGAAGCTCGGTTCCCGCCGAACACCGAAAGTGAAGCAACAATGACCGAGGTCAGTGGTTTGGGAGGATGACGGCCTCTCGCGGCTTGTTGGTTTGGGACCGTGAACGCTAAAGGGGGTGCACGTTAAATCCGTCGTGGCTCCAATGTCCTCCAAGTGAAACGATACCTCTGGGGGTGCCACCCCACGGGACGGTCTCTCATCTGGGAGCTGATTCAAAAATTAAGAAACCTCTCAAAGCGGCGGAAGTCGGACTCCTGCCTACAAGAGCCCCGTTTGCCTAAAGAGTAGCACCCGTTCTTCCTCGCTTCACGGGAGGACTCGACAACAACAACAAAACTTCACCGAACAGCTAGACTTCAAATAACTAAGGTAAAACAGACGACGAAGAATCACCTGTATGTGTGTGTGTGTGTGCGTGCGTGTGTAGACAATAACTTAGTTTCGCCCAACTGTGCAGATACGCCTTTCTTCCTATGAACCGAAGTAACTCTTTCCTAAACATAATTGTTTGATAAAGTGAGAAGTATTCTGTACTGATAGCGGTATTTCAATCTTAGTTAATCATATTTAAGGAAAATTTCAATCCATTGATTGATATTTCATATCGTTTAACATCTTCTATGCCAAGGGTGAGGGACCTGCGACTTTAAGGAGGCATGCGGCATTCTTGAATTTTTCAAACTGTCTTACATTTACAGTTTCCGTATTTATGATCAATTACACAAATTATGTTTCAATAAGGAAAAGTGGTTATGGAACATTAGTGTTCTTAGATTTCTATGATAAAGAAGAAATATTTAAAGTAATGTATTTTTGCATGTCAATTGAAAATTGCACTCTAAGCACAGAACAGTACCCCTTAAGATTCTATTTGTGCGGCTTTTTCCCCCCAAAACCAAATTAAATGCAGTTTTTCTATGAAAATAATCGCTGTCCTTGCAACTTTACTCTTTAAAAGTTTATTAAAATCTTATCCTTTTTGCGTTCAACTGTCATTTTTCAAGGTTTGAAAAGGTAAAAATTCTTTTGAAAAAGGTGTATAAAAACTATTCCTGGACTATGAATAAAAAGCAGAACATTGTTTTACGAACTGTTCTGTGCAAGATATACACAATGCAAGTAACATTATGCACCAAAATGGCTGCTATGTCAGCCTGTTCCCCAAGCACTCGAACTCCCCCCAGAAGAGGTTCGTCCTCAAATCTCAGCAACTAATGAACCAGGGGCTCGACTCGGCACTTGAATTCTCTTGGAGAGGTTGCTTTTGTCTTGCTCAGGAGGACAAAATGTTTTTGGTCACAGCCGACGGCAGAATAGCCTGCGAGGGGATTCTGGAAGAGGGACGAATGGAAAAGGGTAGGATATTTTCAAAAAGATCAATTCAACCACCTAGCTTAGTAACCGTCAACAAGAACATGTATCACTTGGTTCACTGCTCAATACATATGATTATGCAAAGCTTTGATGGGCAATATGCTTTTAAGAGCGTTTTAATTAGATTCAAATGGGAAAAAAACCGCACAAGACTTTTGTAGTTTGTTGAATTATAAGAAAACGAACTTTTGGTGCAACTGAGTTGTTTTTCACTGAATTATGGCCTTACGCTTTTTACGATGCCTTGCTGTAACAACGAAATATTTATTTGTTTGCTTAGAAGTGTTATTGGTAGTGAGCAAGTGAATTTGATTTTATTCCTCAGCAACAGGTATTCCTAATTTTTGCTTGAAGAAGTGATAGAATTGAAGAAGTGTGCTTGCAACCAAGTGTTCATTTTTCATGTTGATAGTTAAGGAGAGATCCCCCAAGGGACAAAATAATAAGGATAACTGTTTAAAAGTTAAGAAAAAACTAGTTTAAACAATTGCATTAAACTCCAAATAGTATTTACTTTATTATAATTGCATTTCAAAAAAGACAGTTAAGTACCTTGAAATTGTGATAAGATGTCCCCGTTCTTAAACAATTTTATATTTACTGCTTGAAAATGAGAATGCATTACTGATCTTGCATCAAAATATTTGCTTGAACATTCGCTATATACATATAGGGAATAATTTAAGATTTATTGTAAGCCAAATGGCAATTTCATAGTATCGCTAGCTGTACTCAAAATTATAAGTAGTTCCGGTGCGCCTGTATATGTATTTGATAAGGCATCCCTGTGTATTTATCGTTCTGAATCCATTAACTTGGAAGCACTCAAATTGCCCCTTAAAAGGATACTTAATGCACCTCAAAGCCTAATATATCTTAATGAAGTTTATTTTTAGCGTTCAACGCAATCGATTAACTTTCGAGGGAACTTGAAAGGAAAAAATATATAATTTTTCTTTGGGAAAAACATATAAATAACATTTTCCACCATCTCCATCACAATTCCAGTTTTGAAAAATTTTCGAAATTTTGTGAAGGTACATGCGGAATGTTTCAGTATCATTTAAATTATGAACATCCAAATAGCATTTGTTATTGGTTTTTAATTAGTTTTTGTTATATATGATGAGCTCAAAACCTCTTCATATTTTTAATTTTTTTTTTTTTTTTTTTTGCGAGACGGCGAGCGGCAAGCGGCAACAGCTTTCCGAACCAGAATTAATTGTTACAAGTAGAAGTAGAAAATAATAGTAATATTTTAGGGACACAAAAACAGATGAAATTTCTTTTGCTTTCTCTGCTTATATGAATGTAAGAAATTTACACGAAAAGTAAGCACTTAACTCCTTTGTATTTTTTATGTTTTGAAATAACACTAACATATATACCATGAAAATTGCCTCAAAATGCATATTCTTTATTTCAAATGTTTGTTATTCATAATAACAGAATTATAAATATTCTTCTTTAGTTTTGAAAATCGAATTATACTTATGCTGTTATGAAAAGTGGAAATAAAGCAAATAGGTGCATTGAGTAATTGTTTCAAAAGTTCTAATGCTGCATTAGCAAAAGTAATAAGTCCATTTAATTTTATCTAAAAATGTATGTTACACTGCATATACTGATAATAATTTAAGTATACACAATACAATGCATGTTTAAATGTATTTTATGTAGTTTAGCAACCTTTAAAAGTTGTAAAAAAAAGGTTTTACTGTATTTTTGTTAAAATTAGCATTATCATCATTATTTTGTTACATTTATTCTTATTATCTATATTATTTTATTCATTTATAATGTCTTATTATGTTATCTATTGCTTGCATTGACTAATAAAAAGTTCGTTTTTTCTCAATAATGTTGTAATAGCACTTCAGTATTGTGCTTTCGCTCCCTTCCTGCGTTCAAGAAAGTAAAATATGTAATCCGTCTTGATGAATTCCTGGGGGAAAAATCATAAAATCGTTTTTTAAGCTCTGTTTATCATAAAGTTACCAAAGAACCAACCTTTAAACAAAAGATAGATCATAATAAATAACTTAAAATATTTTTTTTGTTGTATGCATTTACATTAAAAGTGCAAGTTAGAAGAGAAAAAAGAGGAGCAGGAATCAAAATGACATAGTATTCATATATAATAAGTCACATTACCAATTTATGATCTTAAATCAAAAACCAAATGAAAAGTAAAATACTACTTATACAAATGGCACTCACTCTCGACTTCAACCGACATCACAGCTGCATACAAAATTAGTTCCTTCAAGGGGAAAAAAAACACATGTTGCAATTAATGAATGGAAAACTTATCGACGAATTGATGAGAAAAAATGACACTCATTCTGTTGCTGGATGTGAAAGTCCATCACGTGACCGTCGGCAATCCTTTTTTAATCATCTCAACAAAAGCTGAAAGAAGAAAAAAAGATCCACATGCTTCTTAATGAGATTAGTTGTCGACATGAAATATGGGTCGTATCCTTTGAACTCTAAGTCTCGTTTACCTTCCTATCTCTGTTAATTTTACCTCGTGATTTATACATCTATCTGGTAAGGAGGTCTATAAATTTTATTGGACCACCCTCAAAGACAGATCGACCTACCAAGTTCATATATGTACATCGATAGCACCTTGAATGAAAATTAATACATCGACTTCATATATGTATATCAATGACTTCTTGGCTGGTATTGATATGATAAGTTCATATTTGCATATCACTAGCGAATTCGAGAAAATTCAAGGCGGCTTTTTTTCCTCTTTCTAGTTGCAAAGATTATTAGCTTTTCAAATAAGCTTGGCCAATAAACAAACGAATATAAGACCGCCCTTTTAAAAGGTACGTTTCTTTCTTAACTTTTTTTAACTATAAAATCCCCTTCTGCCCAATAAAATGGAATCCCTTGAACTTAATAAAACGACAAAAACGCTCATTTTAATGTGAACATATGAATATATGTTACTCAGTTATGGTTACGATCAGCACTAGATCGCAGTTAAGTAAAAACCTGATTCAGTTGTAGCCATAGACAAAACAAAAATAAATGCTTATGCATTTAGTAGCAAAATAAAATCCTACTACAATACAAAAGAATTTCGTATGGTGGGAAAAAAATCTTTACTTTTTGTTAAATAGACTTTGATAAAAATTTAAATATAATCAAATTTTATAATTATGTTCTTTATTACAAGTTTAAATTATGTTAAACAATTTAAAATAGTTACAATTAGAATTATTAATGAGTAAAAATATGAGAAAAATAATATTATGAAAATATCTCGCTGAAACTGTTATTGAAATAAAACTACATAAAGAAGAAAATAAATACCTTATTATTTGTTCAAAGCAAGTATTGGCAGAACATTTTGTAATGTTAATTATCTGTAACATAGTTAAAATTCACAATTAAATTTTAATTAAAAATCAGAATAACATTCACAGAAGAAAATCTATAACATTGAATTTAAATCTTTGCGACATTTATTTTAGGTCAGTATCATTTATTATACAATGAAAATTGATCTCTTATAAGAAGAGGAAATGTAATTAAGTAAATTTTAGTTAAGTAATACGCTGCAACTATAAAAGACAAAAATTAGAATGTTGCTAAAAAAGAATCCATCGTCTGAAGTATATTTTTGTTATTACTGTTTTACCCAAATTTCCCTCATTTTTTAAAATGTTACTTGTGAAGTTAATTAGTAGCATATTTTATGCAGATTTAATATTCTTTTTTTTCATCTATCTCCCTGTTTTCTCTTTTTCTTCCTTTTTTATTACTTTTAATAAACCATTTTGAATCATTTTTTGTTTATTTTTTTTTTCATGTAACCTTACAAGCTGTTTCATTCATTCATTTTTTTTTTCAATTATATTAAAAAGTTGAGTTTTTAATTTATTTCACGGTACGTTATATAAAAGCACTATATAACACACGTGGTATAAAGAATTTTTTTTAAAAATATAAACTACATAAACGACAAGAAAAAAGAGGAAATAGAGGAAAAATCAAACATTCCGTGAAATCTTTTTTGTTCAATTTATTTTATTTGATTATTCTTTTTTTTTTCTGTTCTCTTTTAATGGGCCCGTTTTAACGTTCTTCATGTGGTCACACTCAGAAACTGTTTCTTTCAATTGTTTGCAAAAGTTCATTACCTAATATATTCCATCCAGTACAATGTATGCGTGTAACATCCCGTACATTTGTTACATTTACCCCATGTAGTTTTATGCGAAAGCACTTAGCGACACCATTCGGTCTCCTGTATTGAGCTGAAAACCCCTTACATTAATTAAGGCTCCGTGTTGAGTGATTTTCCTTAATATCAAACATCTTTTTTTAAATTGCTTTACGCCCAACCAGCAAACAGCGAACTCATTTTTTTACGCATGAACGCACGACATTCACACATGGCAAGAGGGGTCCACCTTTCTGGCGTTCTGACACCAAGCAATGTAAGAAAACCTATAGAGTGACTAAAGAAAATCGATTTGCTAGCGCAGCTATATCAGCTGTTTTATATTAATTACCACTAGGGGAAAAGAGGAAAGGCTTTTTGTAACTTTATTTTTATCGAATACTTCCAGGCGTGAAAAAATCGATTCCGAACTTGTTTGCGTTATGGCCTGCATTTTTATTTTTTTTTTTCTTTAAAAATATTTCTTGGAGGAAACATCGAGCAAGTTACGAATTTAAGTTACGAATTTATCTTTGCTTCACTGACAGGTTCGGGTGTGATTGTTGAATGCGTTTAATTCTCCCTGACTAAACAACTTTCCATTGCAAAATCTGTTTACGTATGAGTTGAGCCATTCATGACTTTTTCCAACAAGGATAAATGTTTTTTACCGATGTTAAAGCGTAAATGGTTCTTTTGAACAACTCCGCGTTTGTGTTGGCACAGGAAAGGTTTCGATTTACAATTGGAAATGCTTTGATTAGAAATTTTTTTTTCAGGTTACATGAATTATGAAGGAAGTTTTGCGAATTTAATGAAATAATGCTCTTCATTTTTGATTGATTGATCCCCATTGTATAGCATTATAAAAATATCGCATGATTTAATTCAATTAATTTTTATGTTATCCAGCCGAGGTTTGTATACGCATCAAATGTAGATTTGACAAAAGTGTTTTGTGTCTATTAATTTCTTAAGTGCTACATTTTTAGACACGAAGCTCTTACATTTTTATAGTTACATATACAGAGAATCATGTGATATTATTTGAACAAAATAACAGTTAAACTTGCTCTTTATTGCCACAAATAAAATCGCATCTTATTTCTGATACGTAATTGCATGATGTCCTCTACTAGGACATCCTAGACCAAATAACTTATAGCTTTTCCTAGTTCTTTCAATTCTTTTATTGTTCATTACGCTGTTCTAAATTGTTACAAGTATTTGTGAGTTATCCCCATACGAAACCAGTTTAGAGAGAAAAATATAATCCTTAAACTCAAGCTTTAAAATCACGCCGTAATTGCCTGATGTCCTCTACAATAAAATACAAATAATTCATAGTTTTTTCAATTCTTCTATTGTTCATAACGCTGTTCTAAATTGTAACAAATATTTATGAGTTATCCCCATACGAAACCAGTTTAGAGAGAAAAATATAATCCTTAAACTCAAGCCTTAAAATCAAGCCGTAATTGTATGATGTCCTCTACAATTAATAAACCAAGTAACTCATGGTTTTTCCTAGTTTTTTCAATTCTTCTATTGTTCATTACGCTGTTCTAAATTGTAACAAATATTTGTGAGTTATCCCCATACGAAACCAGTTTAGAGAGAAAAATTTAATCCTTAAACTCAAGCCTTAAAAGCAAGCCGTAATTGCTTGATGTCCTCTACAATTAACAGACCAAATACCTCATAGTTTTTCCTAGTTTTTTCCGTTCTTCTATTGTTCATTACGCTGTTATAAATTGTCGCAAGTATTTGTGAGTTATCCCCATACGAAACCAGCTTAGAGAGAAAAATATAATCCTTAAACTCAAGCCAAAGAAAAATGCTTGACAAACTTTTCGTCATTTTGGTGAGTTTCTTGCTTCTGCATCGAGAGTTACGTTCGAATAATACACACACAACCCCAAAATATTCTTCAGTCAATCTCAGACTGTGAAAGAGAGTCTAAATATAATATTGCATGCTTTAAAGTCTACGTTTTAGGAAGCAAGTATTGGTACTAGGGAACCTTAAAATTGAGCAAAATTTTGGAATTTTCTGTACTCGTATTTGTTCTACATTGTTCGGAGAATTTTATTCGGGAAATTTTATGAAGGAATTAAAAAAAAAAAGCCATATAATTGAGAATTTTATAAGAAATTGAAAGAAACGTTTTTGAAGTTATTCTTTTATATGATTGATAAAAATAAGATTTCACTTTCAAATTTTACTTCTAATTATAATTGGAATTAGATGGAATCAATATGTTTTATACGGTTGCAAAGCGAAAGCATAATTTGGATACTGGTACAAAGCTCCTATAAAGTATTATTAAATTTTAAAATTACGTATACTAGAAAGAGGATGAATTTCAGAAGTACTGACCAAAGCATATGAGATTTTCTTTTGTTTGTAAAATGTTTTAAATATATTATGATGTAACTTTATTTTCTATCGTGAATAATTGTTAAAGCAAAATTTTTAACACACTGATTCGAGTAAACTCGTCCTGGATGTATATTTTAGCAGTACGAGTTTTCAAAAAGTAACAGGAGATACACTAGAAATGCACTCCATCTTAAAATTTTCCTAAGCAGTGTCATGAGTCATTTTATTGGCACAGTAAAACGAATTTTTAGGTAAAGATATGTCAAAAATTAGATCGTCAAAAATTTGATCGTCAAAAATAGATCGTTGGAGAAAAAACAAGTCAGTTGGAAGATATGTATACACGTGTTTCGGAATTCAAAATAACTCCTCCAGTGCAAAGAGATCAACTTAAGTGACAAAATGAATAAACAAACAGATAAATAAAATATATAGATAAAAAAAAACCTTTTTTTGTCTAAATATCAGTAAACAAATTCTGCTGAGTATGTTGTACGTTTTTCAACTTACACTCGATGCAGTCACAGGTATTAGCTCATATTTCGAGTTTAAAGAAAGAAGCTAGTTAATCTGCTCATGGTAAAACAACAAATGAGTTTAATAGTTTTGAGAACGGGAAAAACTTTTAACACTTTGGAAGCACTTTTAACATTTAGGAAACAGTTCCAGACTTTGACCTTAGAACAACGTTTCAAACTTACACTTTTTAAAAAATATATTTCTAATAAGCTGCGTATTTATATTGATTATTTACCATTGCAGATCTAACGCGTCCCAAAGAGGGGTGTCAACTCTTTCAGCGACACCACAATGAGTGTGGTCCCATTGCCGCATGAGAGTTTTGACGTCCATTTTCTTCACCTGAAAGGTGAGCACCAGGACTCTGTTGATGCGAAAATGCACTAGGAATTTTTTCCGAGTGGAATTAGCTCAGAGCATTCATCCCAAACGTCTACTCAAGGGATATTTACATGCCGCATAATCATACAACGTGGGCCACACACGATTTTCTGCATCTTGAAAATCCACCTATACTGCCAATCTCGATCCTATGAGCTGGGGCGTACAAGTCCCGCGCCTTACCACGACGCCACCGTGTCGGAAAATTAAACTTAAACAAATAATTATATTTTTAAAAAAAATCACTAAATTCTCTGACAAAAGCATTATCACAAATGCAATATAAAGAAAATATACCGGGGGAAAAAATCTGGTAAATGAACTCGCTTCCTACAAGACGAACTATCTTCCTTGAAAGCATTTAAAGTGATAATTGGACTTAAGCAAATCAGACAGACTTGAAGCTGACTGACATGAACAAATGCAATTTTAATATTTCTAATTTTTTTTGAAGAAAGTCTGAGTTTCGGAAAACTTTTTTAATACAAGAAGAAATGCAAAAGGGCCTGTGAATGCTGTCACTTAAGCAGGACATTGACGCTCAGTTATTCGTTCAACGTCTTTTATTCTGACAGGGCCTCCTAGGAAGAAAATTTAGGTTTCAATGGAACCCCGCTTCGTTCGGAAGGTTTTAGAAGTCCGAGACAAACCGTCCCTTTCAGAATGAAAATCCAGTTATGTGATAAAAAATATACAGCTCTGGTTGAAGGACAAAACAACTTTGGTGGTAGCCGGGCAAAAAAGAAAAAAAAAAATGGAATCGAAATACATTCCGAATAGCCAATATCACTCCAATATTTTTTTATCAGATCTAAAAATTGCGTTGAAATAGTTTTTATTATTGTTTTTACTTTTATCGGTTCAATGCCCTACCATTTTGTCACAAGTTTACAGAGTTCAGGATGAAACAAAAATCAACCTTTTATTTCGGGAAGTACATGTAAAGCAGTCACTAGTTTTATATTTTATTTAAAATTTAGGAATTTCTAAACTTAAATAAATTCTTATTTTTTTTTTTTTTAGAAAGACAAGAGTTGAAAAATGAACGAACCATATACTAAACCAATTGATAAAAATAAACGACTCTTCTTTGTGATCGTTAAGACTACCGACCTGCAAGTCTACGAAATTTAGGTTTAAAGAAAATCAACCTGCTTATTTTAGAAAGTATGCGTGAAGCAGAATTTATTTCCACATTTTATTAAAATGCATGACCTTCTGAACAGAAAAAAATTAATAATATTAATGTATTGAATAATAATAATAGTTATTATTATTATTTGAAAGCCAAGAGTTTAAAAAAAATACACTAAGCCAAATGAAAAAAATAAATGAGGCTTCTCGTGGTTGTTACTTAACGTTGGAAACTCCCAACGTTTTCTGCACTAAAATAAATGTAATCCCGAAACACGTGTAACCAGTATTTTTGAAATTTTGTACTTGAATTACATTGTTTCCAACTTTTTTCAGCATTAAGGTACACGTTTTTCTTCGCATGTATAAAGTACAATTCCTTTGACTAAAAAACATTCTACAAGTTATTCTTTGGTACTAGGATTTATGCACAATGCAGTTATATGAGACATTGAATTTTAAAATGGTATTGAACCATTCCTTTCTGTCTTCATGGGCACTTTTAAAGTCGAAGAAAAATAGATACAGACTGCCTTTTTGGATGATGAACAGGGGCGCACCGACAAGGGGGGGGGGGGACGGTACTGTTCTCCCCAGAAGCCATTGGATATCCAGTATCATATCGATTTTTTTTAAATATCCGAAACCCGATAGAGTGGCTGCACGAAATATTCGGTGTGTCAAATTTGATTTTTATGTATTGAATTTATAGGTTTCCAACATCAGAACCGGATATCCAGCACGATGAATAAGATTCCCGAGAAACACCGGATATCCGGTACCCCTGAAAGTATCTGGATTAACCATTCTTTGACCTTGGTTCCGACTCCTGTGTGGACCTCCCTAATGACTAACCTTTATGCATAGCGACTAACAAATATAAACATTTTAATATAGCTACCAACTGCAGATTTAACATTCTGTATTCAAGCATATGGCAGGTACTAATAAATACAACAGATAAATCAAGGATCAGAATGGTAGGTAAATTCCATTTTTCTGCGAAACAATTTGATGACTTCCCTACCACTATTTTAGTATACATTGCGCGTATATAATCTCATTTTACAATACACACTACTAATATTTAACACAAACTTGTGAAAACGTACCGGTATAAATTCCTTAAAGATTGAACAAAAAAAATCTTATAAAGCAAACGTATTGATGAAACCAACTGCAATTTGTGGATTTGGAAATAGCTTGTAATATTACCGAAAAACACAGTTACTTAATCGAAGAAAACCCATCGTAGTCGTGACTATTCTATAACAAACTTCCCATATCTTATTCAAGTTAAACATAAGTAGATTTTACGTACGAAAATTATGTGACCATTTTTCTGTATTAATACTTGTATATATTTCTTTCAGCGACGATGTTTTAAAGGGGACGGAGGCAGCAGAAAATAGATGATAAATTTGATTTCATTACCCAGTGTGGTGGCGAAAGAAAAATACAAGTTTTCAGCTAGCTTTGGTTTGGTAGACGTTTAAGAAGCGGTTGTTTAATTTCCGAGATCATTGTTTACCGTCGTAACATTTTTGTTATTTTTAGCAGCAGTTAAGTTGTGTTTTGTTGTTTGAACTCTATTTTAGAGAGAATACGCTTGAAAAAAATGGAGACAAAAACAGAAAAGAGAGAGGAAAACAAATTTCTAGGACGTAAAAAAGAAGCTGCGATAAAAGTGAATGTATTGTTATCAAAGTTAAATATTTGTAAGGCGTTGTCTAGACACAAAAGTAAAGATAACGTTTTTAAACCAAAAGATTAGAAAAGTACTGCACGCTAGATTATTGAATATTTTAAGGAACCCAAACAACTTTCAGAGATGTAGCAAGTACACAGTTTTCTTTTCTGCTGAAATTAATTTCTGTTTTTAAGAAAGCTTTTTCTAACGATAAAAATATATTTCTATTTATTAATTTATTGTTATATTTAAAGTGCATTTAATATATTTCTATTATTCTTACTGATAAAATAAAAGTTTAATTTAAACTAAGTTTTATTCTTTAAAACAAAATTACTTTTATAAAGATTCACAGAGCCGCCCTAGTTAATCCAGATTATCGAAGTATCATAAGATATAAGAATAAGAGCTAATGTAAATACCTCCAGTGCAAAAGGGCCCCCAAATTAAAACTTACAATTTTCTCAGGAGATTCCTTTGATAACTTTAAGAACAATTTAAAACTCTAGTTACCATCTGATGTGAGGTTAAATAATCTTCTGGATTATTGTCACCCTATGTGGGCACTGTTCTTCTTAAATATATGTCCAGTTTCGTTGTATGCATTTTTTAAAAGTACTATTCATAAATTGAAACCATGATATAATTTTTTGCATTACGGCGATATTACAATAGAAACGGGAGGCAAAGGTCGGTGGCATATGCTGCATAATAGATTTAAAAAATTGAAAGAAAAAATAAGTGAATAAAACATTTTTTTTTATGTATTAAGAGTATCTAGATGCTCTTTACACTGCTAGCATTTTTCCATTCAACACGCAGGAATTGGTACCATGTGCGTTGAACAATTAAAACATGTTCCTTGAACAATTAAAATCTATAAAATTCGTAGCTTCCTTCTTTTGTTAAAATAATGCTTAGTTGCAAAAAAAAAAGAAAACCCCGTTTTAAAGCATTTTAACCCAATCACTTTTAATAACTTTGAAAATAGCTCTTTTTAAAAACCATTACTAAGGTAGACAAGAAAAATAATTTGAGCTTTACTTTAGTCTTTTCTTTACTTAAAAAAAATCAATTGCTTTAATAATCACTCGAATTTTACTCTGCTTAGGTACTTGAATATCAGCAAGGTTTACAGTGCTATTGCTTTTAACCTGCTAATACACAAACGGACTTGATAACTTAGCCCTCAGTTAGTTTAACCTCAGTTAGTTAGCCCTCAGTTTAACACGTTAAATCTTATTTCGAAAGTTTATTTCTTTTTTCCTATATTCTAATCGAGGGTAAATAGCAATATTCAATTTATATGATAATGGGAAGAAATACGTAGCAAAATGCAATGATAATATACAGTAAAGTGCAATTTCCACTTATTCTACAGGTGAAAACTCCAATCCGCAAATAGTCAACAAGCAAAAAACTCTGGTTTGTCGGATGATTACAAAATATGTTTAAGTAATTGTCTACTAAAACCAGCGTTTCATAATAGCAAGAATTTCCACCGTTTACTCATGACTGCTGATTCAAAAGTTATAAACCTTGAGCTTTATCCTCCGTAATCTTGCGCGTTTCAATGATCATTAAATTCAGAAAAGTTCTAATGAAATTAAGACTTTATTATCTAGAAAACTTCTTACCACATTGAGAAAATATCTCTTTAAAGAGAAAAACAACACACTTAAACAATATATCTTGATCTGCTCCGCCCCACCTATATTTTTTAACCAACTACATAACCACACTGCTATATTTTTAAGTTTTATCGTTCAACCCATTCCCTCTCTAATTTACATTTCTCCTCTCTCGTTTTTAAGGTTTGTTTCAAATAAATTTCATTTCCAGAAAGATCTGTTTAATAGAGATGGATGATCAGCAGCAAGTTTTATGAGCTAGAAAAGATCTATGCGCCTTTTTATGTTGCGTCTTTTTCTTTCGCAAACAACCGATTTGTTTGCCTAGTTTACGCTCAAAGAAACAACCTGCCACACTCCGTTCTCACCCGCAGCATAAAACCGTACCTTTTCATATATAAATTGAATAATAACACTCGTAAATAACAACGGACTTTCGCACAAGTCCATCACGTTGTATTACGAAGATTGCATCTCTTTCTTTTCTTCATTTTATGTTTTCCCCGACAACCACGATCTATAACAAAAAATGCTCCGTTAGGGGATGGATTTCATTCCAGTACACTTTTCTTCCTCTTGTTACAGTGCTCCTTTTTCTAATCTAGTAATGCTTGCCGTGTTTCTTTACGACCGCAGTGCGCCTCAACCGCAGAAACAGACTTACCAACTGCGCGGAAGAAGATATATTCTCTATATGAGTGTGTGTGTACGTATATATATATGTGGATACGTATAGATATATACATAAGTTTTCCACCAATCACCTTCCTCCCTTTCTGTTCCAAAAATGACGTGATCTCCTTCGACATCTAGCAGGTTTTGTGTTCCGAAATAAAAGTGTAAAATTTTTATCTCATTTTTCGTCCACCCGTTTCTTTACCACAATTCTGAGATTTTTATGTTCTTGACTGAGAAGAAAGCTATCCCAAAGGAGAATTTTAAGGAATTTTCCTTTCAATACCGTCGCAACGGGTAATATTCCTGACTAGTACCTCTTTTTCGAGTTGAGGTCCACTGAAAAAAATCTTTTATACTCTGCACTTCATATGCAGAAATGTCCTTGTTTAAATTTCCATTGAGTACCGTAGAGTGGAAGTAGGTTCAGTTTTTTTTCTCTCCTTTGTATATTTTTCAGCTTCAAAGAGAAGGTTTTAGCAGTTGAATGCAAACTGAATTTTAAGTAAGTACAGCTTAAGTTATGAAAAGTAACCAAATTTAATCTAAGAACTAAATCTCCGCACAAATAATTCTCTTAAGCTGATACAAAATATGGCTTAATTTCTCATTTTCAGTTTAGGATTAAGCAATAATCAAGCTGGCTGATTTGTTTTTTGTGTTTGACAACTGTACCAATTTTGGTCACACAGTTAAACCAGTATTTAGCAGTTCATTTAGTATTAGGCAACGAAATGAGCTTTAACAACCTCAGAAAGCCAAATTTTATTATTTACGGTTTTGCTCATTCTTTTTTTCATAACACGTGACTATTTGACAATGTGTTGCCAAAACTAATATTACAATAGCCAAAACTGGAACACTTACCTATACATAATGCTTTTTCTTGACGCAACAAAAGGACTGAATTTATGATTCTCCATTGGAATCAGGAGGAATGATTACTTCTTTTCAGGATTCAACGATATTCAAGCCTAAAACCATATCTCACTGATATATTACGCCGCTTATCTGCAGCAAAAGGCACTTCAGTACTGGTGCTAGAAACTTGAGGTATAAACATACAGTAGAGACTCGATTATTCGTGGTAATGTGTACCAAGTGTACCTCGGATAATCGAAAACTCGGATAAGACGGATGAATTATAGTGTCGTCAAAAAGGTGAAAAAAGGCATTTACTGTGCATACAAAATGAAAAAATGGAGATACATACATAGAAATGTTTAACTGTACATACATACAGACGCAGAGTACATGTTCCAGTTTAAAAAGTAATTTCTTGAAGAAGTTTCATAAGAGATTTCTGTTTGGCAGGAGCGTCATTCGCCCGCCAAAAAAAAAAAAGGCCAGCGCTAAAGAGGCTTTATTCAAGGCTTTATGTACCGCGGTTCGACCGGAACTCGGTTAGTCGGGGCTCGGATAACCGCGGCTCTACTGTACATAGTGCTTGAAAAGGAGAGATTATATTTTAAATAAGTTTTTTTTTTTAAGCCTTTCAATTCAAATTCACAGTTAAATCTTAATTGTTCAGGAATACGTATGGGTTCCCTCACACTCTGTTTGTTCATGAAGAGTAATAATATTGCATTTTCTTCGCAGTAGATTTTCCCCCCCATTGTGTATTATACATAATAATGTATTATATATTTTAAGTTTACACACTGAGTGTGCAATCTGTGCGTGAATTGATTACTGCCTAAAGTCAGACAGTTTAGAACAATGTATAGTATTGTTGGTCACATTTGCTCGACTACAATGATGCAGTGGTGAGCGGGCACCGCACGCTTTGTTCCTAAAATGATCAGAATGGAACTGCTTGTAGAGCTGCGGGGGGAGAGAGCTAACAATAGAGCCGTAATATACCATATAATTCACAGGTTTATAAAAAAATATATGATATGATCAAAAAAAAAAAACTATGCTAAACTGTAAAGTCTGATTACTTTTATAATAGTTTTGCCTTTTAGTCTACTTTGAAAATAATAAATGCTAAAATAAACGAATTTTTTGCAAAGATACATTTAAATTTGCGATTCTCTGAAAGGGTATATACTACGATTATAATTTTAAAGTTTTTTTTTCTGATTACAAAAACATGTTGTAAATGCTATTCCGGAAAATTTCGCTGGCAGATAAGTAACAAAAGAGAAGATAAAAATTTATAAATATGATTAACCATTCAACGCTGTTTTCAAAGTGAAGAAATAAAAAGGCTAAGTTCCAAAACAGCAATATGTTTTATTTTAAATAATACGTTTGTTTAAATACAACTATTTCAAGTTAACGCTTGTAAGGAGAACTGGTTTATTTTGAAAATAAGAGAGATAATAGTGAAAACAGTTTATGAATGCAAAAGAACTGTTGAAAAGATTTTTCCCCGTTTATAAATTATAAAATAAAAAACAAAGAGCGAGGGAGATAATTTAAAAAGTTACAATAAAAAAAATACCCCCCCCCCCCCCATAAATATGTGTTATTTTCACAAAAACACTATTTTTGAACATTTTGAACAACCTGCTTCCGTAAATACAAATCATAAATAGCACTTGTGAAGAAAAACAACCTATTTGAAGAATTCGTTAGATATTTTAGAACTTGCCATATATAAAAATACCCGGATATCTGGGAGAAAAAATATTATTTCCTTCCTTTTTACAAAAGTGTATTTATTGTTACAATAGTTTGGCTATTATTTAATTTCTTTTTTACTGCATAGCAATGAAGGTTTGAAAGAAATCCATATTGTAAAGACATATGGTATCTAATATTGTTATAGCTCCAACTATAGGATTGAAAATGTTTTTTATTACCTAAAAGCCCAGTAGCAGAATTTTCTGTATCAATCTGCAGCACGAGTTTCAGAGGTCAAAATTTATCTGTGGCACCAAATTTACAATCATAAAAAATAGCAAACTATACATTTTAAAATAGTTGACACATAACAGTAATGCATGCAGACAAATAAAAATTATAATTATTCAATTTATATATAAATGAATAAAATCTAAAATTGACATGCAATTAATGCAAGCTAAGAGAAAATGAAGTAAAGACAATACAACACAGTTGAAAATTATTTATTATATAAGTTAGTGAAAACAGGGTAAACATTTATCTGAATCATTAATACCTAACTAAGGGTTGCAGTAGTAAAAAAACTAACCAGTATTAAAAAAATTTTTTTTTTGTAAGGTGGCTAATTAATCTGCAAGCTTTAAGATAAAGATAAATCTGCAGCGCTCGCTGCCGTGCTGCGCGATTTCTGCTACTGGGCCAACAAGTAGCAATGTTAGACGAAACTGTTTTTTCCTAGGTTTTCCTTTTCTGACTAAATTGTAATATAATTGTTTTCTTCTTAGTAATTTTACGTAATTAACAATTACTGAGGACAAATTTTAATTTTCACCCAATGCGTGTATTTTAATGTTTCTGGGATTTAAGTAAAGGACAAAATTTGCTTACAAATGTAATGACTCTTTTATTTTATTTTATTTTTTTTTAAGTTTCAATTGATTTTAAATTGTTCTGGCTTAAATTTCTATAACTTGAAGAAACTTTTCTCCCCATTTGTGCGTTTCTAAAAAGTAAAAATTCGTGCAACAAAAGAAATATGACTTGTATTTAAGGTACAAAATGGAGCTTAAGAAAGGAAGAAAAGTAAAGAGATTTGTTGATTTAATCTTCGTTAGATAGTATTTAGTCTATACGTGAAGTAAAGAAAGCTGGCAAACATGAGATTTTTTGCCAAATTGCAAAAGTAACGACGAACTTTTTTTAAGCTGCCATACAATGTGAAAAGGATTTTCTGCTGCAAACAATTTGTTAAAAAACATTGTGTTTCTCATGTACAAATCTTGAAGACTTAGTTTGGTATTTTAACAATGATGCCACTTCAAACTTAAAGATATTTTTTTTCGTTCTAGTTATTTCAGTTCTGAACTAATTATAAAATATGTATTGGTTATTATATTTAATAACTGTTTTAACTATGAAATATATGCTTCGGTATGAACATATCATTTCTTTTGTTTTTTGTTCGCTTAATTTCCATAATACAGCTCAATAGAGTGTATATATTTATACGAAAAATAATTTCGTAATTAAAAAAATGCATTTGGTCTGTTACAGAAGCTGTCTTCAGCATGTGAATAAGTTAGAAGTATGATTGTGGCAAGTGTTGGCTATAACGTTATTTTACTTTTGTTATTCCTTTGAAAAAATTTTCAGCTTGAAAAAGCCTCAACTGATTGTTTCTTCATCAATCAGTGATAAGAAATTATGTTGACCAATAATTTTTAATTTTATATCAAATACTAAATTACCTGTGTCTTTCAAATTATGTTAAAGTAAATGTAATTTATTTATTTACTTATTTTTCAATGCAATGTTTTTCACTCCCATTAATGAGTCTCATTAAAAAGTTGTATTTTCAACATTACGACGAATAAATACTATACCTACAGTAAACTGTATTGTAAGATAAGCTCTTGACAGCAGTCATGTGGCTGATTGAGAAAGGTTTTCAAATTTGTTTTCTATGACAGAAGTAGCACAGTTTTTGCTCGTAACTTCACTCAGTCCTGCCTTTTTCCTTCACACAAAAAATACGGTGAACTTCTAGCGGTCAACAATTACCTGCTGTATCTTTCATCTTCTTTAAAGTCTTAAATGTAGATTCTGCTCATTAATTTCATTGATCACTCCTGTTTCAAAAAGCTTTTAAATTTTTTCGATATCGCTATTTTAATTTTCAGAAATGTGGTCATACATAATGGTCTTTATGATACTTTATCATGAACTTTAAGCTACTCCCAGTTCAATACTTATCCTTAAAGTATAATTTCTTTTTCTTTCTACTAAAAACCACAGTTTCGTTTTAAGAAAAATGTTGCGGTCTCTATTACATACTCTTCAATATAACTGGTGATCTTTATGACCAATCAACTATTTTGTCTGTAAGTTTCTGTAAGTAAGTCTGCAAGTTAATTGCAAAACCGTTTTTGTTAAACTGCTGCTTGCTGTGATTACGTTTACTATACTATGTGAAAACAGCTGCGGTAAAAAAAAATGAGTGACAGTATGTTTTTTTTTACCCGATATCTGTTTTCGCAATTTTTGTTTTCTTTCAGTAGTTTTATATATATATATATATATATATATATAAAGATCATTTTCGTATTCAGTGCTAAAAATTTCGTAAGAATCAATTACCAAAACTAAAGACATAGAACCGTAGCACGCTTCTGTGATTTAAGTTTCAAAAACACATTGATATTCAGTTTTAGACAACAAAAGCATTTATTTCATTGATAACAGAGCTTTCTCCTCTGCGAGTAAAACCGCAAATGTAAATGCGCAACCACCAAGCGGCCACTTCGCCATCTCCCCTATTTCACAAGCATTGTTTAGTTTCCTCGGCGTACTAAAAGACTTTCAGGTAGGGTTTCACTAAGCCACATGACACAGCTTTATAATGATAATTCGGCGAGCGGGATCGAACACAATTATCCGTGTTGAACAATGAGATAATGAGGGGAAGATGTTCCGGAGATACCGAATGGAAGATATTACAATCCACATATTATTAAGCTAACACATTCCAACTCGAGCCGTTGCTACCAATCTGAAGCAATTTAGCAAGCTAATTCAAGCCACACTCTTTAACGTTTAGAAGCTGCTGTTATGAATCGTCCCTGACTTGAAGATAGAAAGCGAAAGCATGCTTAATATAGACGTACCAGAGCGTGAGATCTCATTACTTTGAGCCCTTACCAGTCGCAGGAATCATTAAAAGCTGCGTCTGCATGCGTAAGGACTTCAATCTAGGAATTTACATGGCTCTTTTGTAAGCATTGTGTTTTCAAGTGTGTTTTGCCAAGCCTCAGATTGTGACAAAGTCACATCTATAGGTATGCTAGTTGTGTTTCGATCATATTTATAACGGATAATGTGTTACACGCTATAATTTTTTTAAAACTCTAACAGGCCCTAGATTGTGACAAAACTAAATTTCTTAGAAAACAAGAAGTTCCGTCTAGAACAATACGAGCCTACTTTCCCGTATACACCAAATTCAAATTTATAATCTAGCCATTTCTTTCTCTCTCTTTCTCATTTAGCTTTAGTTTTTAATTACTTCAAATACACTCTTTTTCAACGGAAAATACATATACATTCACTCACTCAATCATTCATTCATTCATTCATTCATCCATTTACTCATTAATTTATTCATTCATTCATGTATTCATTCACTCATTTATTTATTTTTTTTTATTCATTCACTTAGTTATTTTTTTTTTATCATTTATTCACTTATTTATTCATTCATTCATTCTTTCATTTATTCATTCTTTTACTTATTCATTTAGTCATTTAGAAATATCCTTAAAAATCCCGATCAAAAAAACTTCATAGGAAAATAGGCTCGTTTAGTTCAGGTTGAAATTCAGTATCTGTACATATTCTACATCGTAACATATCTCCGATAAAGTTTCTTGCAAGCAAATCCATCGGTTAGATCAGGATTTATATGGGATTGAAATTTCCCCGTAGGCGCTAATGTTAATTGTTTTTTGGAACTGTTCAAAAATGAACAAAAAATGTTCAAATCAATATTTCACGCCGAGAGCTTCTCCCAATAAGCTTGCTCATAGGAACTTGGATCTTGTGCCTATAGTTTACGTAATTTGCTTCATTTTTGCCCGTAGGCGCTAATGTTAAAACGTTTTTAACTTTTCAGAATTGAACGAAAAATTGTTCAAATCAAAAAGTAAAATATGAAAATTAGCTGTCCTCGCCGAGATCTTTCGAATGCAAAAATAATTTTTCGACTCGGACAACTTGCTCAAAAGTTATTAGTGGGGGGGGGGGGGGGGGGCAGACACAGACAGACACATTTTCCCCATCTCAAAATCCTACTTTCATTTTTTTTTATTTTTCAATCTTTAGTTAATTACTTCACTTTTTTTTTACTTTTCTTCATTTTTAACGATATTTTTACGATTCATTAAGCCTTCTTCCATGCTTTATTATTATTTTTTAAACTTTTACGGGAAAGTACGCTAAAAAGGGAAAACATTGTAATAAATGGCTTACGTGCGTAAGATCGTAAAAACTAACCCTTTTTCGTAAAAATTACGAAAAAATCGTAAACGTTAACAGGCATGTAATAAATCGAGCAAAGCTTCTTGCAGAATCATTCAACTTCTAATAATCCATTCAGTATGACAGCAGATTTGTAATTTGTTTCTAAATATAATTACTTTGTTCTCTGTAACATTTAGTTATACATTTTGCAAACATATTTGACTATCTGCATCAGTTAGTTCTTTTTTCAAAGCCTTACAGTCTAATTCTCCAAACTAACATTCCTTACCTTCCAGTCTAATTATTTAAAATGAAAGCCTGTGTTATTTTTCTTTGAGAAAACGTCGCTTTAAAAATAGTCCAAATCCCATTTAAATTCTCTTATTAGCTTCTCTGCTGTCATTAATGAGATTTTAGTTTTGAAACTCCAAACTCTTTCTTCTCACATCAAAACCAGATGAGACATTGAATTTTTATTAAGTTTAAAGACGAAGACTATTTATGCTCCTAAGAAAGGAATCTTTAACATGGATTAAATTTCCATTCATGTATTTTAACAGAATGTGGTACAAACAGCTTAATTATTCAAAAATATATTTGGAATCGACCTAAAAGATTCTAAGAGCAAATGAAACTGTAAATTCACATAAATGTATTAGTTCTTATTTACTCATCAAAGTTTCCAATATACAAATTTCATGTGGACTCGACAAGTTTTGTCCCAAAAGTTCTTAAGATTAAAAATGTTACATAAAGCATTCAGACAATCGTATATTTCCTGTTGTGAAAGCATATAAATTTATATACAAATAGGCAAAAGACAAAACATTTAAGTACCATTTTCTCCTGCTTTTAAACAAATTTTCATACTTTTTTTTTAGTGAGTATTGATGAGTTTTAGTGTTATCAATAAGAAACAATTTGAAAAAAAGTTAGGGTTTTTTTCCTTTCCACTTTTCACGTAGATTCGAAGCACAATATCAAGCAAAATCAAATACAATTTGAAGCTAACAATGTCTAATATAACAAGAAGTTCCGTCTAGAACTATATGAGCCTACTTTCCCGTATACACCCAACTTCAAATTTATAATCTAGCTCTCTCTCTCTTTCTCATTTAGCTTCAGTTCCTAATTACTTCAAATATGCCTTTTTTCAACGGTTAATACATTTTCATTCCCTCACTCATTCATTCTTTCATTTATTCAGCCATTCATTTAGTCATTCATTCATTTACTCATTCACGTATTTATTCCCTCATTTATTATTTTTTTCAATCTTTAACTAAATACTTCACTTTTTTAAAAACATTTCTTTATTTTTAACGATATTTTTACAATACATTAAGCGTTCTTTCATGCTTTATTATTATTTTTTTTTTTTACTTTTACGGGAAAGTAGGCTAAAAACCAAACGAATTTCGTGTTTTAATCGTATCTATGAGTATTTAAAAACATTTTTTATAAAAACAATTTTTTGTTTTAAATCAGTTACGGATTAGCTAATTCTCAGAAAAATCTCATTAATGAAATTCGTGCATTACTTAAAACTTAGATTTCTCTTTGCGACAGATCGTCGAGGTGAAATTGTGTATAATTGTATGCAAATAATGCTTCCTATTTTTTTTTTAATTTTTTTTTTTTGATGATTTTTTTCTGGGAAATTTCTTTATTTTGTATGATGTTTTCAACATACCACGATTTACTTGTGCGTTCGTAGGCAGTGGTTTTAACAATTTCAGTAATGGTTTTCAAATATATGATACCCCCCCCCCCCAAATTGCAAATAATAATAACCTGCACACAAATGTGAAGCAAAGGGGACTCTTTCTGAGAATTTTTTATCTCCAAATTATAAGACGGAGGTTATTGCAGTTCATTTTAAAATGCAAAGGATTGGCCAAAAAATATCTAGGGGTATAATTTGTTTAAATAAGCTAAATTATTATTTCTCTTAATTAAACTAAGTAATACTCTACAGTTTTGTATATCACATGCTTAATAGTTTCCTTTTTATGAATCATTACCCATTACGTTAAAAAATTAAACAAATAAAAAAATAATAAAAAGCTGAAGTGGCCTGTGTGTGCTACGTTGTTGCAATTTAGCATAACATCAATTTAATTTGACTATTTGGTTCCAGAAAACTGTAATATAGTTAGTTCTTTCTTGTTAAATTTAAAATCGGCTATTATTTCATAAAGTGTTTTCCCGCTCGTCCTGCCAGGCCTTAAATAACACCATATATTTTCATGATTTTAACTGAACTATAAATGTATGTAACCTAGACCATGATGCTAAATTACAAATCAAAAACGTTCCTGGGTATCAGTAGTATAGAAATTTGTGCGCTGGACTAGAAATGAATACGTTATATGTTCACGTACATGCTTCTGAATTCAGCTATAGCCATCTAAGTTTTAAAGTGGTCTTTTCGGAAAGACCTCCCTTCAAGGCACTTCATTCTGAAGCCCACACAACTAATACATTATGACACTTGGAGCACACCGCAAACCAAATTTACATGAATGATAAAATTCAAAATCCGCGTTGAATTTCCAGAAATTCAAAGTAATACGAGTATATTTATGTGAAGTAAATATTTAAACATGAAATGCTGAACTTGAATTACTTTGAGCATAAACTGTTAACACTTCCGCATCAAGCTTAGGATAACTTAATAATGTATTAATTCTATTACGACGGACACAGTTATCATTAAATTACTCTTAAGATGTACGTAATTTCAACTCCAGTTCAAATTTAAGCTCACCGATAAGTATCTCTCCCTCGTTACAGTTGTAATAATTAGAAACAACGTAGAGGAATTTCCACTCAGGATAAATATTTTGTTACTCTAGCGAATTGCAATGTAACCTTGTGTACGTATGAATTGCTTTTCGTGCGGAAAATATAATTGTATGTATACAGACACGTACACTTAAGCTAGAATAATGGGAAAAAAAACCTATACCTAATAAATTTGCATTTTCTATTAAACGTCTCTCTCTCTCTCTATACATATATATATATATATAAGAGAGAGAGAGAAACTTGTGTAAGTTGACCATTTGTCGTGCATCAATTTAGTGGCCAACTTATAGAGAGTGAGGTAGAAGGTGGAAGGGCTAATTCCGTTCCTGAAAAAAGTGGTCAACTTAGACTGGTGGTCAATTGACAAGGGTGGTCAACTTTACAGGTTTTACTGTTTATATATATATATATATATAGAGAGAGAGAGAGCAACCTGTGCAAGTTGACCGTTTGTCGTGCAGCAATTTAGTGGTCAACTTATAGAGAGTGAGAGGGTGGAAGGGCTCATTCCGTTCCTCGAAAAAGTGGTCAACCTAGACTGGTGGTAAATTTACAAAGGTGGTCAACTTTACAGGTTTTACTGCATGTATATATATATATACATATATATATATATATATATATATGCATGTATACTTTGATTATAAACTACTAGATTTATTTAGGCGAACATTAAATTACTACGCAATTTTCTTTTGGCATTTTGTACACTAAAAAATACTAGTTCAACCTCTCTATAAAAATAATGAAAAAAAAGAATAGCGAAATTTAGCTTCTACCAACATTTGGTACTGAAGTTGAACCATTATAATGGTTCCTAGTTTGACATTCATCGTGAAACTAGGAGACACTACAGCATTATAACGGTTCAACTTAGTGCCAAATGTTGGTAGCAGCTAAATAGTACCATTTTTTGCTAAAAGATTGAACTAGATTTTTTTAGTGTACCGAGTTAGTTTTTCCTAAGAAAAAATGAATGTATGCGTACAAAAATGTGATACTTCAACTATACTAAAGGAATAATAAACGGTGCCTCACAAATTATGAATGTTTTTATTAGGTTTTCACAACTATAAGATTTTTTTTTGTTCCTGAACACATTCAAAGGATTCCATATAGGACGGAAACGACCAAACTGACATTTTTTGTTTCATATCAGAACAAACTATTATTACTTAATAAATTTTGGTATGAGTACAAATCTTTATGCGCACTTAAAAAATATCGGAAAACTTTTAGTCTAAAATAAAATTTTGAAGTATCATGTACAAGCATGCTGTAACAGACGTGTCCATTTTTTTCATGTCTATGCATGAAAGCTATTAGTAACGTAAGCTATTATGTAACGTAACACGATATTCATTTTTTGGATTAAGTTTTAAAACAGGCGTGAAGACGTGTAAGCACATCAAAATTTATTAAATTATTGTAATACGAACACGGTTAATACGAAATCACGGCTAAAACGAAAATTTTGTTCATTAAGTTTGGATTACTATTTATTTACACTAAATATCTCACGCCTATTACGAAAGCTAAAATACAAATTTCGGCTAAGACGAACGAAATTTCTGACCTATTCACGAAAAATTTTCTCGATATCATATATTTAATTTTTTTCGTACGAATTGTTGATTATTTTGAGTCACTGTAAACCACCAAGTACGTATTCCGAATCATACGTTTAATCTTTCTGGGCAGAGAATAAAGTTCATGCACGTGTTGGGTTTCGAACATTTCAGTCTGCTCAGGGATCAAACCCTCTTTTTCGAATCATTCTTAAATAGTAGTAATTATTTTTAAAATATAAACATGCATTCCTAATACTTTTTTTACACAATTTTACTTATTCACGGTTGTTAAGAATAACAGCTAATACGAACAAATTCGCGAATTTTTGGCACTTCGTATTAAGCTAGTTCAACTGTATTTTTGTATTTGAAATTTAACAAAAAAAGTTTTGACAGACATGGCAAAATATATATAGAGATAACCATTGGAAAAAACAAACAAAATTCAAGTATTAATCTGGGAAATTGCCATGCATTCTTACGTATATATATATATATATATATGCATTCACACAGAAATCAATTTGATTCACAGTAAAATATGTTCAATTGGTGTTGTTACCAATGTGTCTTATTTAAAACTAAGAGGGAAATGCCCCATTAGACCTTTTCCTTTTAAAAGAGAACCACTCTTAGTGGAGCAATTACCAACAGTTAAACGGTCTCTTCTTAAGTGCAATCAAGCATCCTAGCCCATATTATGGGAAACGAAAAGGAACATATAGAACACTTCTCGAAGTACGACTGCAAAAGAAATTATTTACACAAGTACCTTCTTCCATGAAAGGAGAGCTCATTGTTCAGAAATCTCTTTCTGCCAGATGGCGACCAATTTCCACAAAGCAAGAAATTAAGGAATCTTAAGCAATTCATGCTGAAGCAGATTGAAAATTACATCAATTTGGAGCGAAGCACAGACAGGTATTTGGAGAGGAAGTATTATATTTTCGCATGCTTAGAATTCCATTGTTTATTTCTTTCTTTATGTTTTTAATGTAGCGTTTTTATAGGATTTTTTTAAAAATAAAGATATTTTTTTAAACCTGATGTTTCTGAAAAGCAGTGCATTACAATTTGAAATAAATATATATTTACTTGTCATTAAATCATTCACAAATGCAATAATTTTTTAAAATTGGGTTTTCAAATCCGGAATTTCTAGGATATCCACCAACTTTTTTTTTTCTTTCCAAATTTCGTCTTTGAGGATTCAATACTGTTTATTGCATTTGCATTTTTATACATAGAAATCCATAGCAGGTGCTTTGCTCTGTTTCATGAAAAACAATTACTAATAACGACATTTGATAAATTTTATTTACATTGACATTTTTCAGGAATTTCAAAACAGTGTATGTTTCGCACAATTTTGGCAAAGACAAAACAGTTAAGTACCAATTTTTCCTCTGTTTGTCATTCGATGTTCTTAGTTTTTTTTCAAATTTAGTAGCTATTGATGAGCTTTACTGTTATCGATAAAACATTTTGGAAATTGCTAATCATTTTTTGCTCCTAATTTCGACGTAAGTTCGAAGTATCGAAGTCTTTATTCGCCATGCATTATGTAACTTTAATTACAATTTTTTTATGTCCTATTTTCACACTACTCTTTTACATCTACAATATTTGTACAACACTGAATACATTTTTTACTACTTATAATTCAAAGCAGAAGAAATGTCAAGAACAAACTAAAAAACAAATTATAATCTACTAAATGAAAGTCAAAGCAAAATAATACTAATCCTGAAGTGTCAGTCACTTCATTTCCAAAATATAATTCAGCATGATAATTAAGTCGGATTCTTTGTCCAGCATAATGTCAAACGAAACAAAATACAATGTGAAGTTAACAATGTCTAATATGATATAAAATGAGGTAATATGTGCGGTGACGCGTTATTTTGCTTCGAATCAACGTTTCGTAAGGTTGTAGATTTGCATTAGCGTTTTGAGCTTTGAATTAAATTAAAAGCGAGTGTTTGTATTTCTACTTTACTCAACAATAATAGGGTGGTATGAACACTTTTATTTAGATTATCTTTGCAAGAGAAGGAATGCAGAATGATAAAAGTTATGTGTTACGAATGCATGAAATTAAACGACTAATTCAATGGTCAATCAGTCGCACTGAAGGGAAATTATCGCTAATAGATTCGCTGGGATATGTAAACAAAACAAACTAGTCAAACAAAAAAACTAAAATGTTTAAAAGTTGTTTAAACGTCCGACTCTGAACTTGAAAAATTTAATGATTTACGGTCGAATTTTGACTGCTAGGCGAACTCGAGTATAAATAAAGTGTCATGGTCACAAAACAGACTTTAAAAATGAACATATTCAAGTTTTGATGAAACAAGATTAAATAAAATACGACACTGACTTTTTTTACTTGTCGAAACAAATAACTAGAGGTATTATACATTCTAAATGCTGTGTTATCGAGAGAGGCGATATTTTATTATCTGAATTTTATCCAAAAGAAAAAGATATTTTAAAATTGCATTACGTTCAGTTGTACTTTATTTTGTGAATTCCATTACGTCAGTTTTATGTGTGTCATTCTTACTTGTACTAAAATACACCGTTGGTGCATCTTTGTTACATGATGTTGAATATCCCAGGATACAAAATATGTTTCTTAATTCTGCACTCGAAAGATTTTGAAAGTTAAAAAAAAAGTAAATATAAGCAAAAATATCTTTTCAAAAACTTACATCCTTAAATTACTTCCACAAACACTCCAAATCACAGCCAGTTTTTTTACTACTTTTATAGCATTATCAGCGATTTCATTAAAAGAAAACATTTATTTACGTGAAAACGTATCTGTTTGAGCAAAGGGCCACTCAGCCAACAATAAAATGGTCCCTCCACGGTGAATCCGCGATCAATGTTTACAATGCGCACTTCAGACTGTAGTAAAATACTTTCTCTTCCTATGATAAAATTGAATTTCTTCCTGGAGTAAAAAATGCTTTTGCGCCATCACAAAGTGTTTTTATCTCATTTGATATTGGAAGTAAAATTTGCTTTTCTTAAATCAAACAAACTGAATTTTACTCAATTCAGTGCCATTTGTCGGTATTTGTTATTCATGCGGGCATATATCTTCACGGAGTTGCCAAATCTTATTATCTTCAGCGGAATAAAATTAAAATTTAAGGCAAATATTTCAGATATTCTTTGTTTTGAAACTATCAATTTCAGTATAAACAGAATTCATACGAGTAGATTTTAAAGTGGTAAATTATCTTTGAAAAACGAGTATGTTGTGAGCAGATTCAAAACTACTGATTATTTATAATTTAAGTGCTTTTTTTTTTTTTTTTGGTAGTTTCAAAATTTGAAACCCATGCAATTCACGTTCACGGTCACATGATTTCGGAATGGAAAAATTGAGACTCCAATAATATCACGTTTACGGTCGTTGAAGATCATTTTTGTCAGCATGATCACTCATTCAGGCGCCGTCATAGGCGTTGATTAATTGGTATCAGTACTTTATTGGTTAATTAGTATTTTAAATTACAACGTTGAGTCCTTGATGAGGGTTAGTTGTTCAAAAAATGGTGAAATTTAGAACGCTCGCAAGTAAACGAAAAAAAAAAATCCAACAAAACATTTTTAAAACAAAAAACCCTAACAAAAAAGCTAATGTTTAGTTCCTTTTCTAAGCAACACATTTAAAAGAACTTAATTTTTCGTTCGAACGCCATTTTTTTTCTAAAGTAGCATTTTGATGTATTAAATGATTGATTACCTACACTGAATATAAGATTGAAGAAAAACAACGTGGCAATGCACACATTTTTGATGGAATTTGCGTATTTAAAAGTTGCAAGGAACCTGTTTTTCAGGGCATGGAAAGGTATCTATAAAACAAAATTTTAATTGTTGTTATAATTATTATACAGCAATATTCTCTAAAACAACTAATGGGTCATTCCACGGTAACGGACGTTACATTTATACAGCATTTTTCAACTTCAACGAGCTTTCTAACAAACTTCTTGGGTACTTTTTAGGTTTTTTAATTTTGGCTAATAAAAGTACATGTGTTCTAAGTATGCAAAACTTTTTTTAAAGATATGTGTATTTTCTGTCTGTTTAAAAAATGCTGAAATTTCGTTACGTGTGTTACTCTTCGGGTAACACACGTAACGAAATTTCAAAAAAATTTTTTTTCATACTTAGAACACATGTACTTTTACTAGCCAAAATTAAAAAACCTAAAAAATACCCAACAAGTTTGTTAGAATGCTCGTTGAAGTTGAAAAATGCTGTGTAAATGTAACGTCCGTTACTGTGGAATGACCCTAATGTAAAATTAAAAGTGAAGAACTATACAAGCCTTCTTCCCACATGTCAACGCCTTTTTTTTCCCTAACATTAGCCATAACTCTCTTTCTACTTGCACCAAATTATTAAAAATATATCGCTTACAGTGAAAAAAAATTCTGAAAACAAAGTGCCTAGTTTACATGTCATCCATCATGAACATAATACGGATATGACATTTCTTTTTTGGTTTAACACATTTATAATGTTAATTGACATTAAAGAGTATTTTCTTTACAATGCAAAGGGATTTTTTTAGCTGGTTAGCTGGATTTCTAATAAAAATATTTCAACCAACCTTTAAAGAAAAAATATGTAGTTTTAGATTGATCTACACAGTTGTAAATGCTTTCACTTCTTTAGAATGCATATCATGATTATGTACATTTGTCACACATTTCCTTCTTACCGAGTCGCACTGTTGCGAGCTTATGTCCTACAAATACCAACTTCCAACTTCTTTCGGTCGACCAACTCTTCTACTATGACTTAAAATATCGCCTTCATAGATTTAAAAGCAAAAATGCTTTCAGTCCTTTCGAAAACTACGATTTTAGACGCTCAAACTTGTTCTTAAATATTATTAGAAATATAGAATGTTTTAAATACTAATTGTCTAAGAATGGAAGTGTTTTAGTTTAAATTGTTTGAACATATCTACTTTTGCTTAGAGAAAAATCTTAAAAATAGCTTTTTTAGCCTACTTTTGCGTAAAGTTAAAAAAAAGTATGAAAGAAGGCTTATTGTATCGTAGAAATACCGCTAAAAATAAAAAAAAAGTCAAAAATAAGTGGAATAATTAAATAAAGATTGCACAATAAAAAATTTGAAGGTAGGGTTTTGAGATGGGGAAAATGTGTGTCCGTCTGTCTGTCGCCCCTAATAACTTTTGAAGGAATTATCCAATTCGAAAGTTCTTTTTTTTTTGAAAATTCCATTTGAATAATGGAATTGATGAAATCATTTCGATTTATGGGGGACGCAAATATCTTTTTAGCCAACTTCCCCGCAGAATTTTAAAAAGAAGAAGAAAAAGATGAAAGAAGGCTTATTGTACCGTAAAAGTGTCGTTAAAAATAAAGAAAAAACAAAAATAAGTACAGTAATTAAATAAAAATTGAAAAATAAAAAATTTAGAAGTATGATTTTGATTTTAATGTGACTATGATTAAGAACTTTTGAGGGAACTGGGTGATTTGAAAGATTTTTCTGCATTCGAAAGATCTCAGCCAGGACATAGTATCATTTCCGTATTTTATTAATTTGAACTGTTTTTTGTTTAGTTTTGAACAGTTCAAAAAATCTTAACATTAGAGCCTATGGGGAAATATGAAACACATTATATAATCCCTGCAAGTAACACCTAAAGTCCTTTGAACAAGCTTATTCAAAGGAGCTCCCAACGTGAAATATTTTTTTTATTTGAACAATTTTTGTTCAATTTTGAACAGCTCAAAAAAAAAAAAAAAAAAATATATTAACATTAGTGCCTACGAGGAAATTTCAATCCTATATAAATCCTAATCTAACAGACGGATTTCCTTGGAACAAACTTTATTGGAAGGATATTATGACGCAGAACATGTAGAGATGCGAAGTTCATCCAGAACTGAACGAGCCTATTTTCCCATTAAATGTTTTTATCTGGGTTTTCAAGAATATTTCAGAATGAATTAATAAATAAATGAGTGAAAGAATGAATAAATAAATGAGTAAATGCATGAATGAATGAATACGGTATATTTGTAGCAACTTAGCGAAAGGTGAGGGAGAGACCAGAGACATAGCAACATAGCGAAAGGTGAGGGAGAGACCAGAGACATAGCAACATAGTGAAAGGTGAGGGAGAGACCAGAGACATAGCAACATAGCGAAAGATGAGGGAGAGACCAGAGACATAGCAACATCATATATTTGATGTTGGTGTATATGGGAAAGTAGGTTCGTATAGTTCTTGTCTTGCTACTAATGAAATACAATGCACTTATTCTAACTAATCAATGATGTTTGCTTAATTTTTATTCTCAACTATTAATTAATGCTTTTTTTAATGCTTATTTTTTAAAATGTAATACTTCTTAATTATTTTATCTATTTTCGAATTATTCATTCATATCTAAAGTGTGATTTAATTATTTTAAGTATTTTTAGTAGAATATTTTTGAATATTTTGAATAAGATTATGTACAAGCACAAAGGAAGTCTAAAGTAACTTATTTAACTGAAGAATGTGGTGATGTGGCATTGTCGTGTGTTGCGTGCGCAGCCTGAAAGGGCCCAGAAGGGGAGGGAAGGCATTCTAAATCATACTCTTGCTTTCGGTCGGACATCCTAACACTTCTGTAACATTATTTAAAACCTACTCCGTCCGTTTATTCGTTCGTTATCGATTTTCCTAGGAAGTTTACAAGATGATCTAAGTCAATTTCTGGCTCATTACTCAGATGACATGACTCGAGGTGGTGCCTCGTAAGTGAATTTTTTTCCACAGCTCATCCATTGCAGTGTCTGGCAAGGAACGATTAAGTGAGTTCTTTTTTTAATCAAAAGTAAACGTCGAGATAGAGCTTGGCCTTGTAAGTGATGTATTGACTTAAACATTTCGAGCCAATTTTACTTTTTCCTTCCTTTGTTTGCAAACAGGTCTCTTTGGAAAAGTGGCGTGGGAACAGACAATGATGGTGAAAAAATAAGAGCAAGATATGCTGTGAAGTGCATGTTTTGGTAATAGAGTAAGCGCAACTACAACAAAACTTCCATATCTTTCAGTTTTCTAAATTTCAAGGAACGACAAGGTGAAAAAGACGGATGTTCATGCAGTAGTTCAGATAACTCACTGTTTTCTTATTTTCTCATCGTTTTAAGTGTAGAAATAATGGTGCCATACTAAGCTGGGGGCGGAAGGGCGGGACAATGGTCTACTGTCAAGGAATTCACCATTCCCCGTCTATGAATCTAGTACTTTTGGCATTTGTATACAAGCCAATTTTTCCCCTTATATTTCAGGTCGGCACTTAAAACAACAAAATGAAAATGCAGTACAGATTTACGTCCTACAATTTTTGTGTTCGAGAGGTGCGTGTATATTATTCTACATTTTTCTTTTACTCGCTACAAAGAACAAAATACTTCAAAGTACGAAATTGTGCTCCATATGACGCGCAAGTCAGTTATAACACTTTTCAGAACTTCTGCTTTTATAGTGGCCCCCGAGATTGAATCGACATGATGATAGCGAAATCTCACCAAAACGTTTATTTATTTGTTTACATTTTAGTTTTAAATAACTTATGATTTAAGAATATAACAACTTCGATATAAAATAATTAAACTTTTTTCCCATTATTACTGAATCATTGATTCAAAAAGGTCGACTTCTTCAAAATTTCATACTAGTCTTCCGAAGTTAAAGATAAATTTTAAACGTACATTGGACTTACATTTGGCTAATAACAAAAACTAAGGAAACCCCTTCTTGATTTACTTTTAATTACCAAGACATTTTATAGATAAACATCTGTAGATTCTTAAAAAGTTAGCGTACAAAAATAAATAAATAAACAAATGCAGAAACACTCACATCTTAACATATTTTCTTTTAAACTAAATTATAGATTTTTTTGTTTAGCTTCCGGGTCCAGCTAGATTCAAGTCCAATGTTTCAGTTCCTGTAATACTCAAATTGATTTCAGCTTTGACCTTAGCAATAAAATACCCAACCTTCATTCTAATTTATAGGCATAAAATATTTACGAGAGGTTTAATTTTTGGAGCAAATGAACATCCCTGTTAAGGCTGCATGATGTTACTACAACATATTTATGAAATAATACGTCTACTAAATTAAGGCAACAGCATTATCGATAAATTGATGGTTCACATAATTAATAACTTGACACATTCTATAAATAAAACTGACTTCTTACAAAATAATTACCATGAAACATCGTTATTTAAAAATACCAGTAATCATTTTTTTTCCACGTTGATCATATTTGCTTTTTTTGCTCCATTTTTCTTTTTGCCGTTCAGAACGGCGGACGCCCAATATATATATATAACTCTATATAAAATCTCAGTAAAGTTACGTCGCGAAACAGCTGGGTTGTTTTCTGTTTCGAGGTAAGTAACACGTGCCAGGCAATGGAATCTCGAAAAAACAATTTCACTTATGAAATTCTGAGAGATTCGTCCTTTTCCTTTCACTCCGTTCTAATGCAATATTTTTTTTTCATATTGGAAAGTCCATGGCGCAGGGGAGGGGGTGAAACTAGCAAGACCATGAAATAGAAATTACAAAACGAAGTTGTTGCTCATGTTTTCGAAGCTCTGAGAAATGTCTCCATTTCTGTTCATTCTTCAGCTAGTGGAGTTTTTATTATACGGATGGTTCGCATTTTTTCCTTTCCGTTGGGGGTGTTCAAGAATTGCTCATCACTCCACGCCCACCCCCTTTGTTTCATGCTCACGTGTGAAAATGGATTTGATCGGGGAAGAGGTTTGGGAAGTAGCTTTGCTGAGTTTGATGGTGTTTCATCATCAGTTTTAGATTTGGGAGGCACCGAAGTTACGCTTTTTTCGAAATGTGGATCAATATAAAGTGTATGGACTAATCAAAAGAATGCCGAGATTGCTTGGGAAGTAAATCGTGGACAAAAGCCTTCGAAATATCGCGTATTCGACGAAGTCGATAGAGTAACGGATTTATGCCTTTTGTTTGTCTGAAAATAAAAGAAATAATCTTCTACGACTTAAAAGAAGGCATTTCACTAAGCTGTTAATTAGCTATCGGAAAGTAACTGGTAAATGCTAATAAAACTCGAAGTTTTGTTCGTGAACAATTACATTTTAAAAATTATTGTTGAAGAAAACAAGATTCCGTACGAAGTCTGAAAATATAATAAAAACCAAAGAATTTAAAATAGAAATTTAGAAAAAAAATAGAAAGGAAAAGGAAAAAAAACGCAGGCGGGGTAAAATTCAGGAAATTCAAACGTTTCGAAGGAGAGGTCCATAAATAAAATATATGCAACACATGAATTGTATTGTTTGGGAAATGGCGTAGTTAAATACATACTATATATTTTTCATAGTTGATTCTATTTGGGTAACTAAAACGTGAAGAAAAATTGAACAGACGCTTTTCTAAGAAGTGAAACATTCACTTTTACGCGGAACTGTTAAATCACGGCACGTGAGACGCTATCCTTTTATGAACTGAGAGATATTTTATAATGCTCGCTCATATAACCAACCAAAAAATTGTAATTTAATTATACTTTAGCTATACATTAATATGTTTAATATAAAAAAAAATATATGTGGCTATTCTTTTAGTCTTTTACTTTGTTCGCAACATTAGGCGTCTTTTCACTTTTATTGACGTGTCCTGTATTTTTTTGACAGTTTTACCCGGCTTAAAATGGCTACGTGACACGTAACTTCCTTTGAATGTCGCCAATACTTGATGATAGAAAAATGGTTCAAAGAATTATGGTAATAAGGGTAATCTACTAGTACCGTGGGGGTGGAGAGTGGCGGATACGCTTATTCCTCACACTCCAAACAGATTTAGTTGCTGTACTTTATCAAACACTTTATTTCAAAACATTGTACTTTAATACAATGTTTCATTCTATTGTCATTTTAACTATTATGTCTCAAATATTAGTTCAGAATATATAAATTAGTCATTACAGTAAATAAGCTGAAAAATAGATTTAAATCCAAAATCCTTAAATTCACGAAATTATATTACCAACAAAGGAGCCATAAAATTATTATCTATTCTTTTAAACAAATGTTAATATGAGATATCTAAAAGTAAACATGTAATTTACATTGCATAGCATTTATCCTACGAGTGATGTTAAGACAATATTTTTAGTTAATAAGGAAAAAAAGGTGAATTTATAGCTGTCGTAGATAAGAACGTATAAGATACACATCTTGATAGCCAATAAAGTAGTGTAAATATGTTTTAAATTTATTTACATTTCTAATCTCTAAATATACATTTTTAATTTTTTGAGAACATGCTCGTGAAATTGGTTCAATAGCAGAAAGATTGTATATTAGAAACAGAAAGCATTAGTGTATCTTAAATCCCAATAGGAAAACAAGACACATGTCAGCTCCTGTTCATTAAAGAAGCTGAAAAATTGAAAGTCAACATCATAACTAAATGCTCGCATATTTATTTAATATATTTTTAATTTCACAAGTACTGGTTAAAGCGAATAACCGACATTTTGCTGTTTACAAATACTCTATCTTAATTGTAGAAGGATGAGATTTATATAACTGTCCTATGATGGTATATTTTGTCCCGCAGTGGACCAGTCGGAAGAAGCTCGGTTCCCGCAGAACACCGAAAGTGAAGCAACATCGACTGAGGTCAGTGTCTGGGAGGGTGACAACCTCTCGCGGCTGGTTGCTGTGGTGTCCGTGTACGCTAAAGGGAGCTGGTGGATGTTAAGTAGGTCGCGGCTAAAATGTCCTCCAAGTGAAACGATACCTGTGGGGGTGCCAAACCCAGGTGACGGTCTCTCATCTGGGAGCTGGTTCAAAAATTAAGAGACCTTTCAAAGGGGCGGAAATCGGACTCCTGCATATAAGGGCCCCGTTAGACTCAAGAGCAGCGTACAGATTCTTCCTCAACACGAGCGAGGACTCGACAACAACAACAATGGTATATTTTACAAAATGCCAAAGAACCAAAAGTTGTTGTTGTCACTGTTTCTAATGCCACGTGGGTATCCCTTCACAGATAGATTAAGGCTGTAAGGGGCGCCTTCCGTTTGTAGATGAGCACCACAATCGTGGAAGTACGACTTGCTCATTATGTATTTGGATGACACCAGATGGCGCCACCTTATTTTTTGACCTAAGAGTGATGGAAAGGGAAATTCTGCACCCTCCTGTACCCTCGGAACTGCTTCGGGACTTCAGAGTACACGGATTTTACATGAACGTACCCCTAAGTGTGCATGATGGGTCTTCAGCGGGTCAGGTATCGAACACCCAATCTTCCGTTTAAAAGCTCGACATCGTAACCGCTAGGCTACCACGGCCTCAGGTCAAAAGGTGAATTAGTCTGTTAATGCAACTCGGTACATTTCGCGCACAAAATGGAAGCACCCACAAACGAAACAATACTATGTCCGATTCTTGTGAAGCTTCTTTTGGCCGTGTAACTGCAGGCCAAGGTCAGGCATCCGATCTCTGCTTTCAGAAAATTATCAGACAAGAAACAAATTATTCTTTCAATTTTGAAAGGAAAGAGGAGGAGGGAAAAAAATTTAGGAAAAAATTCGGCCGAATATCAGAACATCTACCCGAATAAATTAGGAATAATAAGAAATCCTTGATTTTTTACTAACCCCGCACATTAGACTAATCATAACACGTAAAGAAAGAAATCCTATTTTGAAGTACAAAGAACAAAATAATCATATCTGTAAATATTTTATTAAATATCGTAATAATTGTAAACGAAACTTTGTCAACCTTCGAGGCCATTTTCTACAATGAAATTAAACCAAACTTCAGAAATTTCATGTTTTCTTAAAGGAGAATATTTAACAAAACTCTAATTAATATTCGTTTTACTTCGGATGTTTTGGACTGTTATAGAATTCAAAATTATTAGTCGCATTTGCACACTATATTTCTTAACGTTTATTTCTTACTATTTAATATAAATGTTGTGATTCTCTTAAATGCTTCAACGAATGTGACAGAAACAGTATATCATAATTAAGTACCAATAAGTTCAAATGTACTGAAGTAGTATTTTGATTAATCACTTGACTTACACCACTATGTTTCTCACCAGCTCATATATAAAATGACGGTGTATTTAGACATCGAGTATATAATTACTGCTTATGAGCTCACTTATTGATGTTAACGTTTTTGTCGATAAATAAAAAAAAAAAAAAAAAAAAATGTTTTTACTCTTTAAAAAAAGGTTAATTTAACGGAAAAATCCCCCCCCCCCCCGTGTTCATATTACATTCGATAATGGTGAAGAAAAATTTAAAAGCCTCTTTTCGTTTTACATAAGCTATAAATCTATTCTCTATAAAACTTTTCTCTGTAAATGGAAATAGAAGTAAAACGATAATTGGATCATAAAAGGATGGTTGAAGTTAGTTAAGATTTTAGTCATAAATTTCAACATTCAGGGTATTACCGCCGAAATTCTAAAAATTTTATGATGCCTGAAAAAGACCCCACCAATTTTGAAAGGAGTTCTTTTTCCATTCACACCTCATCAAAAGAGAAAGATGAGCCAAGTTTAAGAAACTGACCACTTGTTAAAGTATAAAAAATGCTTGTTAGGTTTATTTTCGCTTATAAATTTTCTCATTTTTTTTTTTACTTGCGTCAAGCATTTTCTAAAGCTTCTTTTAAGGAAAAGTAGTTTTCATGCATTTCATTGCACTCCTCAACATCCAATTTCTTTCACAAAATAAAAAGGAAAACGTAATCCTTCAATTTTAAATATTCGTTTCAAATAACTATACTGAGTATTACAAATTTGTTGGAGGGCCGAAACGACGCTAATAGTCGCAAACGGGCAACTTCAATCACGGCCAGCACAAACTAAAAGTAATCGTATGGAGATTGATGGGACACTAACATATGTGGTTGAACGGAACTGTCTTATTCATATCTTATTTATAGTTAGCTATAAATTATTTCCAGAGCTTTCATTAATTTTTATGTATTTATTTTGATCGGAAAAGAGGATTTTAATTTGTGATTTATTAACTATTATTCCTCTAATGAGCTTTGAAAATAACTTAATAAGCCCAACTTTTGTTTGCTTTGGAAAATGTATAGAAAATTGCAGAGAAAGATAGGGATTGAATTAAGACTTGACAAACAGATTGCATTCGAATAATAAACTATATTTGTCTCCCATACATTTCTTTAAGTGTCTCCTTCATGATTTCTAGAATGCGGAGGAAGGACGGAAAATTTCAAATATTTTTGATAAACTCGTAATTTTATCACAAATACCGTATAGCGTTTCAACATAAAATGTTGAAATTGTAGCTACATAACATATCTATGAAGTCAGATGTAAAATTTGCTTTTTTAAATATACGTTTATAAAGAAATAAACATTTTGTTAAAAAATATCCCATTCACACCCCACCTGCCATACATGCTAATTTTAATTTAAATGGTTAAAATTACTGAATAGGTTAAATAAAAACATATTGTAAGTAATGAATTGAAATGAAAAATAACTATTCGTTCATAGAATTGCAAACTCTAACATTTTGTGTCTTCACAAGCAGGTGATTTAACCCTCTAATGCCCAAGTTTTGTTATCGTCGTTCGCCTTGAGGCGGAGTTGGGAATTTGAGGGTTACTCCTCTACGCCCGCCCCTTCCATTCATGGTGACAGGTATGGGCGAGACCACGGATTGGCGAAACCTGTGGTTAACCTAATTGGCTCTTAAAAACTCAGTAACTCCTCCTTCGTATTGATGGATTGGCGGTTTCTAATGCGTCAGTAAAAGTACCAATCAGTCAGCAAGAGGATGTGGTAAATAGAAGACTAAGAGTTACGTCAAAAAATAAAGAGTAAGGGTGCTTTCAGACTAAAGGCGACAGAGACAAGAAACTTGTCACTCAACTTTGTCGCTCATCTACGCAAGCGTAAAGCATATTTTTGACTTCAAAAATAGGCTCTGATTGTGCGCAAAAAATAAAGTTTTTGTCTTCGTCGCCCTCGGTGTGAAATCACCCTAATGGTCATACGCTCATAAGCCTCGTCGCATAGCGTCAAACGTGATGCAACATGAGATATTGCGCTTACTATATATCACCCTTTTTGAATTAAAACCATTCTAACTCAAGAGTGCTTCCGTTTCATAAATAAATCGATATTTTATTTCTTTCAGTTTTTAGGATACAACCTATTATTTTTCTTCCGTACTACATGCAGAAAGAAATGTAGGAAAATTATTTCAAATTTAATTTTGCAACCTAATTCGTTTCAATTTGATTAATATGAGGTAAAACCTTAACACGCAGCAAGCATTCTATCATATTTTATGAAATATCAGACACTGGAATAAATGATTCACTAGAATATTACAAAGGTATAAGAACAAGAAGCGTTAATGACCGAAAATGGAAAGCGTGTTTATCAACAGCGTTTGAAATTTCTATCTGAAATATTCAAACGTTACATATATTCTAACTTGTATATCAATGTTTAATCCATAGCGCTGAAATGCTTGGCGACGAGGTTGATGGGTTGCAAGAGCGATTCAATCCTGCAAATCCCCCACCTAATTCTTTTGGTCAATATCAAACATGACGGATATAGGACATCGTGTATTTCAGTAGTTTTATAGAATAAATGTATATATATTCCGGTAGACAAACTCCAGAGGAAGCTTTTATTGCCTTTCGTACATATTGAAATAGTTCTTATGTCATACATAAAACATAACTTTTGAGTTGTTTGAAATGTAGTAATTTAAAAAGTTCGCAATAAATAAATGAAAAATAGAAGCAAATTAATGAGTTATAATTTTAAATAATGAAATATGAATAAATATATAAATGAAAACATGATTCAAAATACTTCGGACAAATTGGATGCATTGTAAATTTTTTGACATCATTTCACAGGAAAAGCATTTTGTTTGACTTAAGACAAATTTTGGAAACTAAAGAGTCAATTTCCCCGTTTAGGGAGTCAGAACATTGTTGAAAAAGCCAAAATTACGAGAATGTGGGGCAAGACGCGGCGGCGGGGTAAAACGGGAAAGGGCTGTTAATCATACACAGTTAAAAATTTCCCGTAAGGAAATAGTAAAATAACCATTCATTTGATTGTTATTTTACCATATTTAATTACAACAGTTGAATAACCATTAAAAAGATGGTAATCAAACCGCTGATTGTGAAAAAAATCGTTTATTCTCTGTTTATCCTAAAGAACGTTTAACTCCCCGTAATTTTCAAACGTTCAACCTACCAGTCGTACGTAGTTGTTAAAATATGAATAAAGATTTATCAGTTCAAATCTGCATGTGTATGTAAAAAAAAGAAGAAAAAAAAGTGGCTTAAGCAGTGGTCACTAAATAGAAACACACGTAATTGATATACACACGTAAATCAAAGTTGGAGACATCGGATTCTGGAACTGTTTGCGAATGAGCGAACCCATAATTTGAGCGGCTGAAGCTTGTTTGTATTTTAAATTTTTGTAGCAAATAAAATGATTTTCGTCAATATACAGTTATATTTTGACCAAAAATGACTTTGGATCGAATCAAAATCTGAAATCTCAATTTTAAGGCAGTTTGCCTGTTGGAAAAGAAGATTTATTCATAAATAAACCGCCGCTTTACGTGGTGTAGATGGCCAAATGACTAGAGCGCAAGGTTTGTATACCGTACACCCGGGTTCGATTTCGGCACGCCTCGTTTACGGTTTCTACGCTTCGAAGATTCTACGCTTTGGAATGGTTCAAAAACGGTAAAAATTTTGTTTTTAAACCATTTTTAAATGGTTATAAAACAGTAAACTTTTGTATTTACGGCTTTTTAACCAAGCTGATTGGAAATGGTTTAGGCCCCGTAAAGATAGACAAATGCTCCAAACCGTAAATTTAACGGTGAATTAGATGGAAAGACTGCTGCCGGTTATTTAACCGTAATTTCATGATGAAATTTCTAACAGTGAAGTTAAAATTATGCTATCTGGCGGAAACTGTGTCAACGTCATCAGCGGGTAGCAACCGTATTATTTACTTGTGACTTGATTCCAACTGCGAGTTATGTGAGATCTACAAGGTATGATTAATTTTTGCACTGATTTATACTATTCTTTTACTTTTAAGATTCTAATACATGTTGTACGCTAACAGTTGTTCAAATGTCATGCATGCCATTGAATAGTACGCCTCTTTAGCTACCAAAATGGTGTTATATTGTTTCAATTTTTACTGAACGATGTTCATCTCAGGCTAAGATAAACTGAAAGCATACTTGGGGCATAACGGAGAGAGAAGGGTTGCCAGAAAAATTGTGTTAGGGTGTAAATCAACTGAAAAGCCAGCAGATGAAGAACAAGGGTCCGATTCTGCTAAATTTCAAGTTATCAGCCCCGAGTTTATTTTAGCTAATCCGAAAGGGGAAGAAGACAACATTAGAAAGCCCTGCATTAGAAAACGTGGCTTTACCTGAATCACCTTATAAGAATTGGATGAAGAAATTAAAAGAAAAATACCGCTCAAAACTTCTGAATAAAAACGAAAAATGTTCTCAAAGAGTTATAATGAAACAAAGAAACCAAAAAAAAAAAAAAAATGTAAAAGCCATAAATAAGATTAAATAAGAAAGTGATTAAGTGATAAGGGGATTTCAATTCGTATTAATGACGTTCCCCGTCTTGCCATCCAAATATCATTTGTGTATTAAAGGAAAAGCTTAATCTATTTACAGCATTACTGCAGGCTTCAATTGTAACACAATGTATTATCCAATACCTCAAGCGTAAAAAAAATGAAGAATATATATTTTTGCAGCTCTTTTGCTACTGAAATACTGTATGCGTAATGAGCGTTTCTTGGTCAAGATAACTACTTGGCATGCATATTTATTTACTTTAGTCGTAACTATAGCGAGTTATTATGCTCGTTGCACTTTTGCTAAATTTTCGCAGTTGTCTAAACATGTAAAGGTAGAAATACTGAACATTGAACTCTTACATTGCATTTATTATGTGCAGTAACATCCAGCCAACACTACTACATCCAACACTACTTCATCCTACACTACTACAGACTAACTGCATTTTTTTTCCTGATAGCAAACATTATTTCTTTAATATATAGCTAAAATATAAAGAAATAAACAACGATTACGTATTTCCATTCAATGCATGTTTGACTCGTAAATCGAGCTTAGATTTACACTGATAAGCTGTCATTGACAAGTTGAATGTTTCCTTTCAGTACATTGCACAAAATTTTGATCGAATGCATTTGGTTTCGGACTTCCCGCCGTAAGATAGTCTTCATTAAAGAACCTCATCCAAAATGATAGAAAGGTTGTTCCTGGGCTCTTAATGACAGTGCTTCTCGACGTCAACGTAGCAATTCATTTCCGGCTCTGATCAATACTTCCTTTTTCATCCTTGCCTCCTTAGAACTGTGCTTGTCAAAAGCATTCTGGCACCCGACTTGTTGGGAAGTGCATTCGCACAATTACAGTTTCCCCACAGTCGAGGACTCCGTGTCGAATTCCACGTGACTATACATCAGGGAGACCCCTCCCTGTCAAGATCAGAGACCGTGAGTCATCATCTGAACATGCAGATCACACACCCTCCGATCTAACTCTACGTTACCTGGAATCCTTGTTTCGAACCTAAGACCTAATCGATTCCTGGTCTGGCGTCTGTTCCGGAAAGTTGTCGTGCAGCCAGTGAATGAAGTCGGGGCAGAATTGCGTGTAATCAAGAACGTAAAAAGTAATTAGAAATACATGCATATTAAGCACACGTAACCTATTGTAAGAGGCAAAACACAGCTAATATGCCAGTTGAATCTTTAATGGACTAAAGGACTGATGACAGATTTTTCTGCGGTGTATGAAAAACGACTATAGACAAGAAAGGAAAGATATAACAATGCTTAAAGGGTATAATTACACAAATTGTATGTATTCAATAACCTGGACATGTAAAATTATGCGGTATAGAGACAATATCTCATACTTGGGGATGATTACGATGATTTTATATTTATTTAAAAATGAGCTATACTACAGTGACGCACCTACAATGACGGTTGAAAAATGCTCAACCCTCTTTTAAGTGTCCAATAATAAAACTCTTTCATTGATCTTTTAAACAGAATATTTGCTGCAGAAAATGTGTGAGAAGTTTTCCAGAGCATGTGGATTACATTTATAATTTTATTTACAGATTCTGTTAGTTTAAATCGCTTTTCAATTGATCAGCTGCTTACTCGTTTTTAAAGTCATTATTACATGGCTTATATTGTTATTAGTCTTTTAGTCTCCCCCCCCCCCTGGATTCTGACAGGGTTTGAACTCCGTGAGCGTCCCAAGGATATGTATATGTTTACCCGAGACTTCAATTTTCTTTTAATGACATAGGGGTGATTTTGTTTGAAATACTCTACAATTTTTACCCTTTTTTAATGAAATCCATAGAAGTAGAAGATCATTTCAGATTTTTAAAATATGACATTAATTCTACTTTTTGAAAATATTTTATTTATAAGATGCTTTTCAAAATTAGTTAAGAGAGACACATTTGAATTGTAGGGTAATTTGGAAATGGATATTTTTTTTTCCTTTTAGTTCATTTATGTGTGTGTTCCTCACACTTCCGTGGCATTAAGTGCGATTCAAAAAAAAAAAAAAAAAAAATGAATTTTGGAGTTTATAAGCCAATGTAGTTAAGTTTAGAGGGGGCATATGTTTCATAAATTACATCTGCATGAATGCCTTTGACGATTCTGATGTCTCTTCTCGAATCTGTTTTTTTTTTAATCTAGTTAAATTAGAGATGGCTAAAGTATGTGGTACTACACAATTTTGAATACTATTTGAAAACTGGAAGACACCAACCAGAAGAATTATGCAAAACACTATTATTGTTATTCAACAAAAGCTGAAATAAAAGTTAAAAAAAACTTTGCTGACTGACGATTTTGCATATACTTTATTTTTTTGAAGTGATAATACATATTTTAAATTAACACTTTAAAAAATGTTTTATGTAAATTTCAAGCTAATTATAACTCAACTTGATCTTATACGCCACTACCGATTTAATTTTTTATGACCAGCGATTTATACTAACATTCATAGTAGTATTTAATTTGCTACCGTAGATAAGAACTATCAGAACCATATTATAAATTGATCGCTTACGAAAATATTCAGACTAGCTTTACGACCGAGTAAGGCGTGAACAAAATAATCTTCTTCGTCAGCAAGTTTTAAGAGGATTATGACATGTTTAGCCGCTTAATAATTTCAACTATAGAGAATAATTAAAACGGGTAGAAATTTTCCTAGAAAGAATTAAAGTGACATCATCAGTATTTGAAAGATATCAGTGCAGTAAAACCCCGATTAACCAAACATTGGTTAACCGAAATACCTACGAAATCGCAATTCCAAAGCAAATGCACTGTACTAATACCTTACCAAGGGGTAGATTATACTATGCCATAAATTTTTACTGATTTTATATTGCTGTACTTTGATTCTAAGTATCTATTTTAACCGTTAAAAGAAAAAAAGAAAAACACAAGAGTACTCAAAAAAGTAAAGTTTTCAATGCATTGGACCGCAAAACAATTAAGATTTGCATACTATGAATAAATACAAAGTTACAAAGTTGTATCGGGTGTTCAGGGCTTTTGCGGAAAAAAATATACAACAAATAAAAAATTTAAAAAAAAAAAAAAACTTTGTCCAAAACAGATTCCCCCTCTTTTGCATGATTAACCAGGATTGTAATCTTTATTTGACAGTCAGATTTTTTTTTCTTATAATCTCTCAAAACACAGTGGATCACAAGATATTAGAATTCTAATAAGCGACTGTGATGGATCGTTGTGTCATAACTTACGACTCTGCAATGCTTTTAATTTTGTAATAGATAATATAGAAAATTTCTGAGACTTTCCAATATTGGATTTTTTGCCCCATAACAAAAGTTATTAGTTTATATCTATTATCAACATTCTTTTTAGTGATCGTTAATTAAGTTCTATGGCTCCACTAACCAAAGTTTTGCATTAGGCTGTTTCTTTTTAAAACTAATTTACTTCTTCAGGAATACGCTGTATCGTTGTCATAACTTAGAGCTTGTTCAATTCATTCTTGCGGTTGTGACGTTTGTACGCATGTATACAGGAACCTGGGATCTTTTGGTTTGTACGCATGTATTTGCACCGCAATTAATGAATTTCAAACTTTAGCTTTTAATTTTTATATTTTATAATGTAACCAACCCTCGTGTGTCGCAATACAAAGTATAAGTTTTTTAAGACAAACTGGTTTTATATAAAAATAGTGATGTGTGCATGTTGCGAGTGGGACATCAACGACCGAGCCGCAACATGCAACCTTTTTTTCGTTTGTTTCTAGAAACTTGATACTTCGTATTAAAAAACGTGATGACTACTTATATTTTAAAATATTAAAAGCGAAAGGTTAAAATTGTACACTCTCAGAAATGGAGCTCTCACTTTTGACGATTTTTCAATCGTCAAGAAAATTTTGTTATTTACAACGATTCTTTCCCCGAGCATTCACGTGACTTAAAAAAGTTACTACACAAATTTCGGAAATTTGACGAAAGGTATACTCGGAGCATTTTTCACGAAGCCATTTTGTGAAATACGACGAAAAGTTCGTGAGACTTGAGCATGCGTTTCTGAGAGTGTAGGTTCCTTAATTTTAGTGCAAATATATGCCTACAAATGTCACACCCAATGCTCAAAGGATTGAGAAACTATATAAATATATTATATTTCTGAGAATGTCTAACACTTATATGGTCAACCAATAAAATGAATTATTAGTCTCTTCACACAGTCAGGCAATTGCGACAATGTAGTTATTCTGCTTGCTTCCGAGAATATGCAATGCTCCCCACAATTTTTTTTTTTTTTTTTTGAGATACCTCAACTGGAAGCTGTTATTACGTCATGAGAGAAAAAATAGGTTTAATCAATGTACCTTTCCTTTAAAAAATTCTTCCCTCGTTTGACATTTTTTTTCTGTTTAATTTCACTTTGTGCATCGTCTAAGATAAGTTGATAGCTTATTGTGTTGTGGAAAAGAATATTACGGATAACAAAAGTATTTTTCTTCGAATTTCAGCATGTTTTGTATAAAGATGAATAACACTAGGCAAAATTAAATGCAACGAATTATGATTACAATTCAATTTGCTTCGTATAAGTGCCCTTTGTTTCTAGCAATTCTCTCATTAAATTCACACGATATGCACATGTCATGCAACCAAACGCGTAAAAATTTAAATTGCTAGCGCGTATTATTCACGTATCGTGTCAAACTGGGAAAAATAGAAATTACTATTCTATTTGAATGCCTTATGAGCACCATAGGGAAAGCAGATATTTTCTCTGTAGCGCGTAACAAGTGGTGTAACTATAGAAGATAACAATTGCCCATACATAATTTCGGCTCATAGTCTCGCAAGATTTTTTCCACTGAATTATTGATTCGTTTTGAGAACAAGTTTTCTTAATCACTCCCTTTTCAAACATCTGAATTCCATTCCTCTGTAAAAGAAAATTTTCATTACGAGTCCTTTGGGATTTATTTTCAGGGAGAAGGTTTAAATATCGTTTTTAGGTCACAATGTTGTCTTTTGTCAGTTGAAGATGTGTTGATTAACGCTATTGATTAAAGAGCTTTGTTTTACTATAGTGATTCTTCCAGAGCATTATCGTTTATTTCGTCACTTTTGTTCACTATTTTGAAAATTTTATAGAATATTTGACCAATCGAAAAAATGAATTTCGTTATTCAACATTTTTTCAATTCAATAAACAACGTCGATTTAACTGATCGAATCAAAAGCGTTGATTAAAATGCTTTGTTTTATTATTGTGCCTCTTCCACAGTATTATCGTTTATTTCGTCACTTTTGGTCACTATTTTGAAAATTTTATAGGATATTTGACCAATAGGAAAAATGGATTTCGTTATTACCCAATTTTTTCATATCAATAAACAACGTTGATTTAATTGATTGAATCAAAAGGGTTAATTAAAATGCTTGGTTTTATTATATTACCGATTCTAGAACATTATTGTTTACTTATTTCGTCACGATTTACTTAAGCTCTTCAATATTTCGAAAATTGCACAGGATATATTGGCCAATAGGAGGAATGAATTTCGTTGTTGCCCATTTTTTAACTTTAAGCATGTTTCTTATTTATTTAGCCACTCATAAGTTAGCTACTTTTTCAATACTGATGTCAGACTTTCAGAATTTATTAATGAGGGGGTGCTTAAAACGTAACTTCGTAATTTTCTTTTCCTAGCATTTGAATTAACGTTTATTAAGCATTTTATCCCATAGAATGAAATAAAATAAACAATGTAAATAACACCAAATAAAATAAGTAAACAAATTCAAGCTCGAAAGTAGGTACATATACCATATAGTAATGATTAAACTTTGTGCAAAGTAATAGAAATAAAATTTCACGTTAAATTAAAGCACAAATGAGCATTAAAACGCAGACATATGTTTCGGGATTGCTTGGAATCCCTTTTTCAATGCGACAGGGAGCTTCTTGATGCAAAACATCCAAATGAAGCAGACAGAACAACAAAAACAAAGCTTATATAGCCTAAGAATTAACTGTAAACCAATGAGAATAAAGGCAGTGTGAAGTGGAAGTAGAAGTAGTAGGAAAGGCACCAATAGAGAGCAACAAACGAATGCAGTTGGAAGTACAGAAAGTAAAAAGGAATATCAATAAAAAGAAAGCAAAAAAGACAACAGCGTGCATAAAAATGTGAAAATACATGAAAATTGCAAAAAAATAAAATAAAATACAAAGAATAAAATGGAAATAAAATAAGTACAGAAAATACCAAAACAAAGTACACATGCAAAAGAGGGGGAGGGGGGAGAGAGAAAAAAAAAAATTGACACAAAAAAGGAAAACTAACAAGAAAACCAAGAAAGAACAACAAATTAAAGGAACTTATGCCAGACCTGTGAAAAATAAGGAGTTGAGGAAGAATCATTAACCAAATTAGAACTATTCCTGTTAATATGATAAGCTTCCCAAAAGTCAAGTTCTAAAGGGGAAGAACATTTTTGAATAATTTTCCCAGAATTGAAATCAAAAGAGTGGTTGGAATTCCAACAATGTTGAGCAATGCTAGACTTATTCAGCTCTTGCTTTCGTACATAACCTTTATGCTCATTTAACCGAATTTTCAGAGCACGTTTTGTCTGTCCAATGTAAGAAAGGCCGCAACGGCAACTAATTTGGTAAATACCCCAAGTATTAAGTTGATCAACAGGATCTTTAAGAGAAGAGAAGGAAAGTTTGTTGCTAGGAGCAAAAACAACTTGAAATTGAAACATTTTTAGGATTTTAGCAATACGAAAACTTACAGAATGAAAGAATGGTAACACAACCAAATTCTTTCTAGAAACCACATGATTTGGACCAGAAGTTTTTTTAGAAAGTTTGTTATGAATAGAATCAATTAAAGAGTGAGAAAATCCTCTATCAACAGCTATAGCTTTCAGATAGTTGAGTTCAATCTTGAGAAGCTCAGGAGAAGAGCAAATATTAATAGCACGATGGACAAGAGCATTAAAAGCCGAATATTTTTGGTTGGGAGGATGAGACGATAGTCTGTGAGGAGGTAAAGAAACAGCGAAAGGTTTACGATAGACAGAAGTTGTGAAACCAGACTCACACCTAGAAATCAAAACATCAAGAAACGCGAGGCTACTATTAAGTTCTTTCTCACAAGAAAACTGGATATTAGAATCAATGTTCATAATCGAAAGAGCATCATCAATACCTAACAAGTTACTGTCCGTTAGGACAAAACAATCATCCACATAACGAACATAAAATTGAAATTGCAATTTTTGGAATAGTTTTTCCTCAAAATAATGCATATAAAAATCACTTAAAATAGGACTAAGAGGACTTCCCATGGCCAGGCCATCTACCATAGCATAGAATTTACCATTAAATACAAAAGTGCTTGCAACAGAGCATCTGCCCCCGTCCCTTGAATTTCTTTCCTGTTTGAGTGTACAGGAAATATGTTATACATAGTATATAGTCACTAGCTTAGTTGGTACCTGAATTGGAAAAATAGCTGATAACTGCCACAATAAATTAGTGACTCAGTTAAGTCAATACCTTAGCTATTAATCGAGTTAATACGTTAGATGATTTACTGAAAAACTTACTTTGATGTTAAATGTAAACACACCATACTGTCTTAAATTACACCATTAAAATTTCACAGCATTTATACATAAAACTAATAGTTTTGTTATCATTTTCTTTAAAAGGCACAAAAGTGCTCTGTATATATATATATATATATATATATATATATATATATATATATATATATATATTACAATAAGAAACTTTTACCCAATCTTTGTAATAAAATGCCGCCGAGTATATTTTATTAGTCTTACTTAGACTGCAAAGCATTCAAACGTTCAGTTCTGTGTAATTCATGCCGTCTTTAATCTTTTTTTACCAGGAATTCAGACTTCAAATCAAGAAGTAATCAATCAGCAAGCTGAAACATATTAACTCTAAAAGTTGACGTGCATGCGGGAAATAGGCTATGCTGAATTCGCGTGTAATCAAGTACGTAAAAAGTAATTAGAATTGCATGCATACTAATAACACGAAAACCTATTGTAAGAGGAGAAACAGAGAATACTATGTTACTTGAATATTTGATGAACAGCCTTATGTTAAAGGAACTGCTGACACAGTGACAGATTTGATCATGAAAGGCGAGAAATTGTAAGAACGTGTCTTCCTGAAGCGTTACAATTAGTAAATATGAGAACGTCATAAAACAATTCAACATTGCTTGTTGGAATAAGTCAGAAACATAAAAAGTACTCTCAACTATTTTCTATTTCAGCATAAAGATGATTGATGATTTTCATATATAATTATTTCTCAACGCTCTTTGAATCCAGTTCTTTGCAAACAGACAAAATTGTAGATGCAGTAAAGTGTACAGTAAAAAGAAAAATATACATTTGCACAGCAGACGTATGTGGTAACATTTTCTAAATAACATAGTATAGTGACAGAAGGCAAGTTCTGCTCTTGTACATAACGTGTTTGACCCTGTAGCAGCATCACCGAGAAAACTACATGTAGTCTGGGCTGTTGGCCCAAACTTGCAGATGAGATGATCTTGAATAAAAATCCGATTCGTATTATAACACATTTCTGATACGCAGAAGAAGTCAGCCAAACCCCTAAATACGTTAGTGTTTACGGTTGGCCTTTAACTACAGAAATATCTTAAAGTTATATTTATGACAGATCATTTGTTTCTTTTCTGCCTTTTAGGCTCAGAGCTAATTTATGTATTTAAGTGGCAGAATTTCTCCGGACTGTTTAAGCAAACTTCTGGGCTTCACCAGCAAAAGATTATTTACAATCATAACTTTGAATGCTCACTTAGAGGAATCGCCGAAAGTAAAAAGTGTAAATTATCTTTAGTTTGCGTTTCATCCATACTGTACACTAAAAGGGAACGATGAGACATATTGACTCTCTACCAACTTTTGATGAAAGTTACCTTGCTCGAACAGCTGATTCCTTCAGCTTGAAGGCGAAATGGAAAATATCAACAAAAAAATCAATTCATATTCATTTCACTTTATAAGATTCCTCCACGATGAAGGTTACGGTCATAGTGCACATTATTTTTAAATAGTAATAGAATAGAGAAAGCAATTTATTGTTTTGCCTCTTTTTGAAAAAAATGAAAAGAAACTTATCTTGCGAATTTTCACGGTAATTTCTTTATATTTTTAAAATCACATTTTTATACCTTCGGCTAATAAATAATCTAAAAACGTTTTGTTAACTCTGGCACATGTACAGTTAAATATTTTTTAGTAAAACTGCTCATATGTCAAACATTAAAATTATTTACATTATGATTATAAGATATATTATAGTTAGTATAATTTCTACTCTAGTTTATCAAATTTCTTGAAAATGACATTGCATGGGGTTGAAAGCCTTGAGTATTAAGAATAAAATCTCATCAAACATTTTAACTTAATATACATTGAAAATAATATTACGCTTTTGTACTTGAAGATGGTCTCAATGACATACGGTACTTTTTCAATAATTACATTAACATATGGTAATGGTTTCGATGCTTGAAAGCAACTCATTTTTAATGATCACTTTCTTTTTTTTAAAAATATTTTACGCATTTCTTTCTGCACACTTTTACAAAGAAAAACTACTCATTGAGGAAAAAATAAAAAAAGATTAAGAAAGTGAAAGTCGTTTAAGAAGAAAGTTAATAAAAATGTAAGAAAACTAAAATATTTTTAATACTTTAAACCAAAATGTTGGTTCAAAATATTTGCATCAGCATTAGGTCGATTAATAAAAAATGGAATACATTATGTAGCATTTAATAAACAAATAATGGCTCTTTTAGACAGCTCTTATATATGTAAATTCTAAATTAAACGTTAAATTGTGTTGCTAATGTATGGAAAAAAGCGAAAACAAAAAAGCGGTTTTTTTCACTTTTTGAATTATAATTAACAACAGACTTTCTTTGAGAAGTAAGACACTTTCTCCACTAAGATATGAGCAACGAAGAAAAACTGCGTGAAAATTGCGGCTTTTATTTTATTCATCTGCGTGATTTAATTACCCTCTTAATTACCCAAGGAGTAAAAATAAGACCAAAAAAAGTAATATAAAAAAATATGAATAATTATCTTTAAGCACTCTATCTGAAATCCGACAACGCACACAAATACATTTTAAAAATGTGATCAAAAATTCTGACGTATGAGGGGAAGACGGGGTACAATGAAAGATTGCACCTAACCAGCAAAATTTGTAATAGAAAGTTGCAGTTTATGTACATGATCTACAATTACACGTTCCAGTTATTGATGTGATTTGGATACATTCACACTTCTACAGCATTAGGAATAGAAGGTAATTGGTTTTTCACTATTGAAAATTAATAAATATATTTTTTAAAAGTACTTTTGTTTCTTTTTCCATGTTTTTAAGTACAATAATTATTTTTTCTATGCATTTTTATTTTTACGGTGGTGTCATCCTACCTCTATAAATAAAAGTAAAATAATAAACTTTAAAAAATTGTTTTAAAAAAATACTTAGTAACCTCAGTGTGGAGTACAACGAAAAACTTGCGGACGTTGTACAATGAAACGTGTTTCCTTGTACATTGCCCTGAGTGATTGCATTTTCTTACCAGAATCTATCACTGGTAAATATGATATCCCTGATATAAAATACAAATTACTGGCTTACACTAACAAAAATTAATTTTATTAAGGAAATGACCCCCCCCCCCCCCCCCCCTCCGCCAGGGACAAATTTGAGCTTTTGTAACAAATTGAAGAAACTGTTCAAGTCACTTAGAAATGTGTCCATCTAGCAGTAAAGGATTTAAATGCATTGTAACTGGCCACTGTTTATAGTAAGTCTTTCACTCCAAAAAAATAAATAAATAAATAAATAAATAAATAAAATTACTAGGTCTTCTTAACAACTGGAATATAGCCTTTCAACGGAGAAATTTATTTTAAAAAAGATTATTTGATCTAACAAGTACTTTTTATGGTCCTGGTAAAAATAAGTTTATGTTGACACAAATAAATCTCGTCAATTTTTCCTAAAGCACGTTCATATAAGTCCTTGCCCCTGCAAGCGAAGAACACACCATTATTTTCCCAGTGAAATAAAATATACTAGTAAAATATGTTTTCGTTTTAATTATGAACTTCGATAATATTTACATTCTACCGTTGAAAGTTTTTCCATCAAATAACTGTTGTAATATAAATAAGCTACATTCTCAACAATATGCTTAAATTTTGCGCTATTTTCGTAAACAGTTTTTAATAGCTGCTTTGTAAGAGAAAGCTAAATCGATTATTTTTCTATGAGTCTTTATAGCGATAAAAACTGGAACTTTTAGTCTCAGCTTACATAGACTCATTTTTAATGCTTGCAGAAAGTAACAGGCTTTTTACTTGTTATAGAAAAACACTAAGGGGCATTGTTATTTTCTTCATAAATTGCTTCTCGGAAAAAAATATATAGCGATGGCTTTTCAAATTACGAAGAAAGAAGGATTCAATAGCATTATTGAAGATGTTATTTCTAAACCCATTATGAAATGACAGAATCTGTTTTTGAATACTGAATGATAAATAATTTTGATACAGAAATGAAAGCATGTATATGTTTTCTTATATGTAGAATTGTTACTTGTCTTGTAATATCTTTTTTACTCCGAAACAATTTTTCTTTGAAATACTTTTTTATTTCACTTTTAAAAAATAGGTTTTTTTTTAAAATTAGGGGAGGGGAGAGGGGATAAAGTTCATAAATCATTCTGAAATCTTTTGTACTTCAAAAATTTATATTCCGAACAGCATTAAAATTTTTGCTTTTTTTAATAATTGAATTTGATAACGTATAAGCTAGTCAATGGGAAATATTTTCTGTAATTTAATCTATTAATAAATCATCATACTTTACATTAGGGAATTAAAATACGAATGCAATAACAACGACTGTTTTCTTTTCTTAAAATAATTTATCCAGTTTTCGCACCGTTGTCCTTTTACGAAATTGAAAGTAATTTTGATAATCTACTTCATTTCAGAGTTATGCCTCATTTCGGGAAACAAAGTGTTGTCGTTGTATCTTATTAGAAATTAAATTGCTTCACAATTCCATGAAAATAAAGTTGTTAATATTTTCTCTTATAAATTAAACGTTTTCATCTCTTTTTAAAAATATTTAACTTGCATTGATTCAGTGTTCAGAAGTGTAATTCATCTACTGCTACTTTTAGCAACTCCGTTGCAATCCTTATCGTAATATGGAACTTAAATTCCACACGTATTAGTCATTTTATTCTTTTATAAATTTAATCACCATTGTATACAACAAAAGTGCTCAATTTATGAAGTATTTGTAATAGCTTTTATTCTGAGTGATCATTTAGAAACTTTATTTATTGATAGCTTCAGAAATTCAGTTTCAATATTCCTCACTATTCATCAAAATTAACTTTTAGCTCATTTTAGTGATTTTTCCCCCACAAATTCCATTATCTATTGACACGTTGCTCCTATTCATGAACTTTTATTGTGCTTTTTAACCGAAGTACTCACAAGATTATTTTACAAAACTCAAACACTGAAAGTTGAAAAATTCATCGCATTCAAAAATCAACTTCAGAAACGTTTAAGTAAATTTTACATAGCTCTTTTTTACGATTTTGTCAGTAACCTTTTAGTCTAGTCTTATCATGAATATATTTACTTTTTACTAATATCGTCTGTAAACAAAGTCCGGTAAAATCTTTGAGTTTAATAAGAAATTTATGCAAAATACTACCTCAATAAAAACAAATATTTACAAGAGTAAAAAAAAAATAGTAATAAAACATTCTCAGGAATTAAAAATCTGACATTTTTTTCTAAATATTCCTGCGCAAGTAATTTTAACAGGTGCTACTCCAAGAAGCTTCAAGATTAAGAAAGCAAAGCTCCTTTATAATCTATGCCAAAGTGCTCACGTACGTCTGTTGAGTACCCAAACTAAGGTAACTCCGACAAAAGCTATGAAGAACTTTGTATAAATTAGAGTTTTCCCTCCCTCTAGATTTTCTCAAGAAGTGCAAAACTTGTAGAAGGAAACTTCCGTGACACGCTTTTATCCTGTGGGAAGCTTGAAATCTCGACTATCAACTGTGCGGAGCTTTTCAATTATTCAGAGCCAAAAACGCGCTGGTCTCATGTTCGGTGTAGCCAAAATGACTTCCAAGACGTTACTGGAAAAGTGACTTCCCTTTTTAAAATATATTTCTCAATCCCACAGTTGGTTCCAGTACTTCTTCATTAACAAACCAGCAGTCTGGCAGCCCGCCAAAGGAGCAAAGAATTGCTCTTACACGCCTTTTACAATAGAAAGAAATTTGTGATACTGTTCCGCTTGTTAATATTTTTGCCGTAAATATACCCGAGTTTCGTCCAGAAGTTAAATGGTTTTCGTTGTATTTTACACCTTTACATTCTAGTTGGAAGTTCTGTGGTTGTTTCTTTTTATATTGGTTTGGAGTGAAGGTTTTATTATGTAGCTTTTTCTTGCGCTTATTACCGATAAAGGATAGAAATTTGCATTTAAGAAACAAACGCGTCTATTACTTCTCCAAATCCAAAGGTTTGTATCTTCCATTATAAATTTTTACAGGTTTGCTAAAAAGCATTTTTCCTTTTGAGTGTTCTTTGTAAGCGTTTAATGTACGATCTTTAATGTAAGTATTGTTTGATATGTTATGAGTTGTATTTTTCTACAGGTTAAAGGTTATTTTTACTGTTAAAAGTGCAAAACTTTTAGCTCGCTAGCTATCACTGATGACACCATTATTTTAAGCATATTTAAAAAATAAACATATCCAACAATGAAATCTAAATCATAAACTCAAAATAGGCTAGTGGTTTTTATCCTACATTAGCGAAAATAACAATAATTATACGTAAAGAATTAAAAACATGCATGTGAGTTTTCTCGTCCACAAACAAATAGCTAAAAACGGAAAAATAAAATATAAACAAATTTAAAAATATTTACAAATTTCTGTTCCTGAGAGCCATAGTATCTTACGTCCATTTTTCGATTTTTTGTGATGAAGTTAAAAACTAAACAGTTTTAGTACTATAAGACTACACTTTTCCATGCGAACTTTGGGATATAGATGTACGATGGCAGTTTTAAAAGTTCGAAACATTAATGTAGCTAGTGGCTTTGTCGACGATACTCTGTATGTCTATTAAGTGTAAACTCGCAAAGTAAAAAAATGGGCTTAAGATACTGTGGTGCTGAGGTATAGGATTTCATATTTGTAATAGTTTCTCTATATATTAGTTATCTTAAAAAAATTTAAAAACGGTAGAGTTTTTACCGTTTTTTATCTTTTTTACTCTCACTCCACAATGACAATGTCTGGACTGGATGACCTATCCAGAAAATAATTAGAAAACAAGTAATTATGGTATATTGGAGCTAGAATATTTGGGGGGGGGGGGGTGGATTTGATAAAAAAATTGCTTAAGAAAGGAACTATCTCAAAACTAAATGTGATTTCATATGAAGGGAAGCAAAGTAATGATGTCTGAGAAAGTGCTTGAAGTAACTAGTGTGATAAACTTAAAGTGATAAAGTCAGGAAATAAAGGGGAAAAAATATTTATGAAACAAAAAGTGGTAAGCCATCATGGGATTTTTATTTTCTCTCTCTCTATATATATTTATATGTTATTGAATTGCTGACAAAGCTTAATGTTCAGATATTTTTAGTATAGTATTAAAAACTAATTTCTTGGAACATGCTAAAAAGATCAAACTACCAAAGTTTCTCAAAGCTCTTTAAAGAGTTTAAACTGTTATTAACAACTTTATATTATTTTCCCAAAACGCCGACAGTACTGTTTTGTTGCCATTAATATTTTTTTTTTTTAAATGCCAAGTGCATCATATTGAAGTTAATTTTTAAAATTTTACTCCTGTAAAATTTGATTTATGAATGCAGCTAAATCAAAGTATTATTATTGTATAATAGCAAAATCACATTTTTTTTTAAACATCGACATAAAGGGATGCAACAATTTTTTGTGAAAACTATTTATTTTCAGACTACTAATTTAAGAACTTTAACACAAAGAGGTGTTTTTGTAAATGTATGTACGTTTATTTGACCAAAATGAACATCTTTTAATTAATAGAAAATTCTGTCGAATGTTAATGAAACATTTTTATCTCCAAGTAAAAAAAAAACACTCATTAGGTTATCTAGCATTATCGTCGCTAATTATGGTAATGTTTCCCTAATTGTTTATTAAGATTTTTGACGATGAAAAAGTATTTCAATTGAGTCAACTCACGGGATTAATAAACTTTGGCATCACGCAAAATTTGTGCTTTTAAAATCTGTTTTTCAGCTTATTTGTGTAGTTTAATTAAGGATTTCAATAAAAAAATAATGCCAAAAAAATATTAACACTATTTGTATTGCTAAGTGTAATTAGTTTTTTTCATAAGTATGGAGTAATTATTGCATCATTAACAATTAATTTAATTAATGCTGTAAAATTGTAAAAATAAGATAATTATTATTAATGATAAACTGAAAAAGATTACCTTTCTTTTAAAAACAACATATATATGTTGTGTTATAAAATATCAAACAGCTTTCCCTTAAAATATATCACTCAAATACATCATTCTTAAAACGCAAAGAACAATGCATTAAGCTAAAATACATTCTTTATAACAAGCTACCTTATAAAAATATGTAAATTAAATCAGCAAAAGTTTATTTTGATACTAAAAAAAGCCAAAAAATGAAAAAATCAAACAGCATCAATTATTTTTGTGGAGCAACTGATAACAGAGGCGATGCAAATCGTTGGAAAGACATGAATCATGAAAGTAACAAATTATCTGTCAAAATGATGAATTAGTGTTCGGAAGGGGGTAAAAACCGCACACTAACAAATGATAAACTTGGTTAAAAAGAGTCACTGATGGTAATAAAATCAATTGCTGCGCAGTTTAGACTCATGATGACATTGCCTGACATTGTGGAAGAGCAGGCTGTCATATTAATTGACTATATAACAGCTTTCAATTTGTTGACGTCAATCAGTTAGCTCTTTTAAAACGCAACGTTTGAACTAGAAGCTCTTAATAGCTTACAGCAGTTCAAAAAGCGCTTTGAAATATACAACTTTATTTCCTCGATTATATCAATACAAACTGTTTTAGGAAGCAGAGATTGCTATGATTTTTTGCTATTGCGATGTAGCCATTCCCACCCATGAATTATATTATTGTGGCAAAAACAGAAAGAATTTTTATAACATATTTAATCTAGTTTGAGACGAACAATCGGTGATGATAAAATTAATTTCTATGGAAATTCCGATGATACTGACTAGTACACTGTTAAAAAAAAATCTACTTAAAAATAAGTACTTCCATGTACTTGTTTTTTTTCTAAGTAAAATAAACTCAAAAACGAGAACATTAAGCGTTCAAATACAAGTGATGATTCTGATTTAAGAATGAGCTTGTGGGTAGATATAAATATAATCACTTGTTATTCTAATCGCATATTAAAAATAGCAAAAGAAATTATTTAGTGAATGAGTATACTATTATGAACCTTTTAACGTGCAGAACATACAAGTTTTCACTCTTCGAAATTACGAACTATATCTTGGGCAAACGTGTTAAGTCGCGCGCAATAATACGCCGGTGATTTTGAAGAAATGCGTACTAACTAATCTAAACGTCTCATTCTTATTCCGCGGCTGGTGGAAGTTTTGTTTTGGTTGAAAATAATGGAGTTCGGTCAAGAAAAAGCTGGAAGAATTGAAAATGAAGGAATTCTACAGTAACTTTGAAAGTAAGAAATATCATTTTACTTTTTATGCAAATAATCGTTATTTAATCTTCCATTGCCTAATTCTTAGCTAATATCTTTTGCACGTGTTTTGCTTGTGAATTTCAGAAACAGTTTCTCATTATTTCTTCTATATTTATAATTTTTTTTTTGTGTTTCATGTAAGTAGAATTGACTGGAAAAACTTGAATCCATTAACAATAATAAATTAACAAACTTTTCTTGTCTGTGGACTAAGCAATATGTAGTAATATTTGTTTTCATTAATAATTAAGAATATATTCAAATAATCTTTTATTTATTATTTTTTTTCAAATAAACCGAACATGCAATATGCAATATGAAATTGAATATTGAATTCCGTCGTTAAATATAAAAACATAAGTTTACTTAAATTACAGTAGCTATAAAATTTCAATCTTTTCGGGCATAACTAGAGGAATTTTATGGTATAAAGCATTTTACTCTATTAAATAATAATTTATTAAATCAGTTGTTCAAAACAGAAATAATATTCCAATAATTTTTAAAATTATGTGAAAAATTATTATAATCTAAAATTAGCATAATTTGCATATTTGCAATATCTTTTTTACTTTACGGAACATGCAAGGTTGTAATTGATACTTCCATATTTTAAAAACTTTGCATTTGCTGAGCAGCATATAACGTAAGTACCAACCATTCCTTTTTTTTCTTCCCTTGCATATCCGGAAAATAATTTTTACTTTAAAGAAGTTTTAAAATAAAAACTGAACTATTTGCACTTGTGTAATCTGTTTTATTGTGTTAATTTCCTTTGAATGCAAACATACGAGTATTTCTCTAAGTGCTCATGTATAAGTAATATGTATGCTTGCTGACTGATCTAACTTGCACAAAAATCTGTTATTAAAATTTTTGTATTTCAACATTATTCAGATATTTTAATGCTAAATTTGTGTACCTATATTTCAGGCATTCTAAATTTAATTTTTAATCTATTAAATGATTTATTCAGTTATTACTATTTTTTTTTATAAAGTATTGTATTAAAAATGCGAAGTATTGACTATGATTGAGTATTAATTTTATCTTAACCCTAAGAACTGCCTTTAAGCAGCCTATTATTTCGATATTGATTATTTGTACTTTTTGTTAGAAACTCAATGATGATCAAGAAGAAGACACTGAGCTAATTACCTGAACTTTTACGTTTTTTGCATTTTCGCCCACTTTTTCACTTTTTTTTATATTGTTAGGGTATTTTACAATTTAGGTTTTTACATGTTAGGATATTTTACTAGGTAGGTTTTTTATGTTAGGTTTTTCCATGTTAGGGTAATTATTTGTTAGGGCAATAGAGATTTCGGGGATAATCCTATCCGACGGGGTGTTTTTAATATGCATTGAAACGTTATATTTATTATTATGCTTCAATGCGTATTTTTTTTTGTAACTTTGCATATGCATTTGAGCAGTATATCTTAAATGACATTGTTTCACATGTGTATGGAAAACCAATCTATAATTGAACATGAGATTTTTAGCTTAATTGATATAAATCTTGATGTTCAATATTTTTGTACAGATTTTTGTATATTGTTATTATTATGATTATACTATATGTTACTGAATTATGTTATTATTCCTATGTTATTCAATATGTTATACAAAGTGCTATGTTATTACCATGATGAAAATAAAGAGAGTAATCCCAATGGTCAGCAGTTAGCGAGTGACCGTAAATTTAATTTGCCGCACCGTTAATGTTGACTTTTAGGAATTCCTAAAGAAATAAGACAGAAACGTAAGTATAGTTTTGCATTACGGTGTAAAGCAGGTATGTACTCAAAAATATGAGTATGTGTGTTTTGATACATACTCATATTCGAGCCCCTGAGCGTACTCAAAAAAATGAGAACGTGGATTTCTCAAATTTAAGAGTTAAGTACTCGGAGCTATTATAAGAACGTGAAGTACTCAAAAATGAGTACATTTTTCTAATTTTTAAGTATCCAGTTTTAACAGTGTATCGTGAAGATAATGTTAAAATATTATTTGACTGTAAAACAGCTTCCAGCCCGCTAGCATGAGTAGTAAATTGATTTAAAACAGTAGAATTTGAACTGCGTTTGTGTGTGCGTGATTTTTTTAAGGGGATGATAGCTCAATTTTGTTGACTGGATAGATGATAGAAAATTGATGAATGAATAGCAATAAATTTAAATTCCCATTCCTTAGAAAAAATCTCCTCCCACGATTTTACAATGCCAAGTTAAGCCTAGATGACACGCTTTGAGAAACAGGGAAGAGAAGCAGTTTTGCGACACATGTCTAGATGTCTCTTGATCAGTTTTCCTGGCTTCATTTTAATCAAGACTCGCTGCAGCCTCACTCTCGGTAAAAGCTTCCAAAAAAGGCATCTTATCTCGTAAGGGCAAAAATAAAGTCAAATTTCACACCTAGATGAAATAACGATTTAGTTTTTCATGATTTTATTCAAAATAGTGATTGTTCATAAAATAACACTCTTGCTTTTAGCTCAGTAATATACTTATTAAACTTTTTTTAACTTTTCGTTTACTTAAGCTCAATTTTAAAAATAAGTTCGCTACACGGATTAAGCTTTGAATGAAAAAAAATGCGAAAGCAAATTTATCAACTCAATGATGTATGTTTTGAAAATATAATAAATTTAACCATCAATATGTATATATAGTAATTCATTTGTTTTCACAACTATATCATCGTTCAAAGATTTATTTGCAAAAGCAAGTAACTTTTTTTTTTCTAAGCAGAAAAATTTACTTGCTTATTTACTGGATATGGTATTCTCAATCCACAATTTCTTTGCTTTAAAAAAAAAAAACAAATACGGATCCAATTAAATTCTTTAAGTCCAACTTTGTACCTTTATTACTTCGTCGAGTTCTGATGTGAGAGTGATAGGTTTCCTGACAAATTAATATATTTTGTAAAAAGTGAGTACATTAATAAATAAATCGACAACTTATTAATTAGTTCGCGATTTATTTGGAAGTCGTATTTTATAAGGTTATTTTTATTAAGTTTCTTTAAACACACATGTGATGAACAATTAAAGACCTAGCTTGCTAAAGCCCAAATATATGAATCACCTACAATTGACACCAAATTTCTAACAAGAATATTTTAGAAATAGGAGGAATAATTCAAGTACTTTCAGTTCATGATTTAACCACCAACAGATACATTTCTCTATTTACCATCATAAAATTAAGAGTTTATCGACAGGGTAATGTATGTGACAGCATCTTATATGTACGCCCTTACACAAATGTTACAAATTGGGAAAGCGTGAATTAAAGTTGAGGAAATGACATACTGTACGAAAAGCTTTTTAAAAATTCAAACGTAATCATTTCAGAAATTATTTCAAAAGTCTGTGATAGACAAGAACATGTCTTTTAGCATTTCTAAGTCAAAGCAGCAGATTTGATTGATATCAGAAAATGAAAAAGCTGACAAGGATTCACATTCCTCAACTTAGTCGAGAGATGACTACATTCCAAACATGAAGGAGTAATCTTTTGTCTTTAGAAGGACACAATTTAGCAGTAAACCCCGTGGTTACACTTTGTTCTTGGTAGAGTAAACTGAAAGAGTGCTTCATCAAAGTGGGCAAAAACGTTTGAGAACAACTTCGGGCTGACTTACCTTCGAGCTTTCCCGCCCTCACAATTACACAAACCGAAGCAGACTCATTAATCTCTTCCCCCACAACTTCCATTTCATCCAATTGCGACAGCTGGTACTAGCACATGTGGTACAGCACATCATATAGAAAATGTGACTTAGGGAGAAATATCAAAGAACGCCTTTGTCGGATTCGAACGAACTAAGGGGGTAGGGAGTTAAAATCTGTCCGTCGAGAACATTCTGGATAGACATCAACTAATAACGTAACTGAAAAGCAAAGTTTCAATACAACATATGTTTCAGTTGTCTTAGAACATTTTTTAATAAATAAGTTATGTCACTAAAAGTAATGCATCATAACTGGGAGGTTATTATTAGGTTTGTAGTGATTATTTTTCACTTATACGCCCTTTCATCTGGCGAAACAATGAAATGATTCATTAATCTTTAAGAACATTTTCTGAAAAGCTTTCGATAACTTGTCCGACAGTGGGATAAAATCAATGAGTCTATGGCTCGTCTTAATTGCGAGATGTCTTGCAGAGCAAAAGAACTTTTGTAGTTTATTAAAGACTTCGTATTTGCCCCCTTGTTTTCTGGAACAACTTCGGAACTTTGTAAAAGGCAAAATTGCTTTAGATTTTCAGAAAATGTTTTATTATTTACATGGTCTTATAGAAATTGATATTTCGGTTTATGAACCATCGTCCCGCAAATTTTCAGAGTAATATTAATAAATAAAAAAAATATATATATAAATAAATAAATATATTAAACGACACGACAAATAAGCTGCTTTTATAAAGCACCCAACCCTCTTATTGAGAAAAATAGAATCTTCTACCTGATGCAAAATTACGATTAAAACTGCTGGGGCAATGATAACAATAATGGAAGAACTTCATTTGGTGAGCAGATCTACATTGAGGTTTAGATGATATTCTTAAGACCATATTCTCCCAAAAGAAAAGGGAAGCTTTTTAATATTCACGCTATTTTAGTTTTAATTAAGAAAAAAATATGCTTACTTTGAGAAAATTAAAAGGATTTTGCTCATCATGATGATAAACTAACAAGATTTCAAGTATTGCATTTAGTCATTTTGGACTAAATCATACTTAAATTAAATACATTAAAAACTACGTCCATTATTTTTGACGGAAATAGACAAATTACTTCGACTTTCTAAAAAATAAAAATACAATGAAGAAACCGAAATTAACAATTTATTACTAAATGATAATGTAAAGCTGTAGAATGCTGCTTTATAATAAACTGAACGAATAAAATGTGATGTGAATTTGTAGCACAAATTTATAAATTCAATAAATAATGCAGCAGAACTTAACCTGATATACTTTTGAAAACTCTATTTGTCTAGTTATTATTACTAATTTTGTGGGTGCATCTATTATATCTCTGTTCTCAATCCCGACTGTGTCATTTTAAAGAAAACTTATTCATTATGATTTTTTTAAGTACAATATGACAACTAAAGAGCGAAAGAAGTTAGGTTAAAATTCCCAAGTTTTTTAGGAGAGAGAAAAAAGTGATGTTTACTCTTTCAGTGAATATTATTACACTGCTTTGTTTATTGGTATTAATTTATCATCTTTCAACACATGCTAGATCACCCATTTCACTATGATTTGTATTATGAAATTATTCTTACAAGGATTACAGCTAGATAAAGTTTTCACAAATTCTGTTTTAAATTTTCGTTATAACTAGATGGAGACAATAAATAACAACACTCTGGTCTTTACAGTAGAAATTACTGTATTGAGACTCCAATACAAACAAACAAAAAAAAAGACGCTCTAAATTTTGAAAGACATATTTTTGGACTTAAGAAAACACATATCTACAAGGTACAAGAACATTCTTTTAAAAGGCAGAATGTGTGACTATCTAATTGAATATACTTAATCATTTTTTCTCTGAGCAAAGTTGATGGACATCTGCACAATTGCTTCATAGATAAGTACTAATTTAAAAATAGGTGGAGCAACAAATAGCTTTGGATTTATCAATGTCTTCAGCCGTAAGTAATCATTTTCACTTAGTGGATTCCTTATACTTAGTAAATTATCAAATACAGACACTTTCATTCATTGAAATTGATCACAAAATTACTTTTTTCTTGTTGATGTTATATTTGGTTTGTATATTTCGATTTTTTTGCAATCAGTATCTCGATATATTCGATTGGAAGTTCAAACGCCAATATTGATAATTACAAGCACCAGTATTTAAAATAAAATTGAAAATCAGTTATATAGATGAAAGTTATTTTGCCTTGCAATATATTTATATCTAAAAGAAGTTGGGGCCGTGTCAGATTGCGGGGCAGAACACAGTATAAAGCCGCAAATCCGATCATTTTCTCTAACAGGCATTTGAATTTGTTTTACACATACATGTGTCACAAAGAAATATATCGTCTATACATAAATGCATTTTTTCCCCCTGTGTTGGCTATATATTATTTTTCCCCTACACACTATAATCAGGATTTCCCTTACCATCATCTAACAAGCAATTTCAAAAGCATTACTTTGTAAAAATAAAAAAAGCACGCAACTAAACACTACATCAAAAAGTTATCTATCCGAAATCTTGTCCGTCGTTTCTATGATTAAATACAGTTCACTAAAGTCGCCCAAGAGAATAAATGCTAAAATATTGCAGTTATTAGAAATGCATAGTAATTATAATTCTGTGCGTGGGAACCACGAGAGTTTTGTAAACTTCATCTTTTCATGCTCATCAGAGGGGGTGGGGAGACAATCTGCCCTTCCGAAATCTTTGTTCCAATCTACAGGGTGTTGTCCACTTTGGCGTGGGCCGGCTGTCAACTAAGTCATTAAACCTCCCTAATCGGTCCACCCGTAAGCTAATGTTCCTTAATGAACTTTTAGGTGTTAACCAATCGGCGAGCGTCAAATACCACACCTGACGCGACGGATTGAGGCGTCGACAATGCCTTATTTAAGCCATGATGATAAGACTTGTGGAATGGGAAACACACATAAAATAGTGTCATTAGGGGAGCATTAGTACGTCTTCCGGTGTTGATTCAGTTTTTTAATTACAAAATATTTGGGTGGCAGAAGCTAGTAAAATGTTTGTGATTTCACTGGTAGCTTCGTAATTATTACGAAAAACACTTGACGAAATAAATTGCTTTTGAGAAAAAAGACAATGTACAAACCAACAAAAACATTTAAGCTTCACCCACGTTTTAATTGATTAAAAGTTACTTGTAAAAACGATTAGAGTGGGAGTTAATGCCTATAAAATAAAAAGTTACAGTATATGAAAATAAGAATGTATAGTGAAATATAAAATCTACTTTAAACACAGAAAACTGGAGAAAATTGACGTGAAAAGCAATTTCAATGGATCCTGTTCAACAGAATAGTAAAAGAAGAAAATTCTAATCAACGGAGAAGAGAAATCATGTTTTATGCATGCTTTAGCACAAATTCGTTTTATTTTACTTATAGCACGTAAAGAATGGAGAAAAAGATAGTATTTAATTTAACGATTTTTTCCTGAACAACGAAAAATAAAAGAATGATTTATGTTCGTAGCAATAAAAATAATCAGCAATAGTTTGAATTTTAAGAATAGATTAACTGAAATAAGATGATCAGAAATTTCTTCAGATAATGTTCATTATTTTAGCAGATGCGAAATGATAAGAGTATTTACAGATCTTATAACTGCAATGAAGTTGCATTCGTTTCGCAGCATATTTCTTCAAATTTAATTTTAAAAATTTTAAACTTCAAATTTAATTTAAAAAAATTTTTATTAGAAATTTAAGAATTTTAATAAATTTTTAAAATTATTTTATTAAATAAATTTTTAAAGTTTTAATTAAAAATTTTTAAAAAAAAATTTAAATTTGTATTTAAAAACCGATGCAGATTAAAACTACCGTAAATTATGCTAGCGGTATTTTATTTTACACAATTAAATTAGGACAGTATGTAATGTACCATTTCCGGTTAATATTCATATGCACTTGCACTAGAAACACATCAGGCCTAAAACGGAAGAGGGAGGATACTGTTAATCTTATAATACCAATCCTCAAACGGCAAGTAATACATTAAAATACCTTTGCCGTGTTGTCAAAAGAGCTTTAAAAGTCGCTTTTAAAGTGTGGATTTGAAAATAACTGAGCAGCTTTTGCTGGCTTCAGGGAAGCCAAGAGAAAGTAAGAAAAAATAACCAAAAAGTAGTTTTGGGCCTAAAAGCATCTACTATTGCTCAAAATAACCTCTTTTATGATGTTTGCAGAGGCCCGGGCAACTTTTTTCATCAATTTTCTACTTTATATATTCATTCATATAGGGCTTCGCAATTTGATGTTCACATCTGCTTTCTGTCCCCTTTCTGTACACACACAGCAACCAACATTTTATCTTTATTTTATACTCAACTATAGTTATCATTAAAACAATCATCGCTTATCTAACTAAAATATATTTAAAAGCAGTATTTGTTTCGGTGGACTTTACATAACTATATTTAAAGCAATAGCCTAATTCAAGGCATATAATAAGGTTTCACTACATACGCGGTTTATTACAGCATACATTTTAATTAAGATGGCTTTGATTGAAATTACGTCGTCAAATATTGGTTTTGCTTACATCAGTGCACAATATTTCGGTAACAAACAGAGGAATAGAAAACCAATCAAAACTGATAACTCGATAGGTTATGTGTACTAAGGATTCAGAACTTTGTACATTATATATTCGTTTACAAAATATTTTAAACTAAGCCCATACATACATCTGGAAAGGGTACGAAGTAAAAGCAGGCATATCGTTCAACTAAATAAAACTGGACTAAAATGTATTCATTCTACAATTTAATCATTTATGAAAGTTCAGATGCCAATACAGATAATTACAAGCATCAGTATTTAAAATAAAATTGGAAATCAGTTTTAACGATGAAAATTATTTTTCTTTTGCAATAAATTTATATCTAGAGGAAATCGGGGTGGTATGAAATTGCGGGACAGAACACAGTATAAAGCCTCAAATACAATCATTATTTCTAACAGGCATTTGAATTTGTTTTACACATATATGTGTTACAAGGAAATATAGTGTGTATATATGTATATACATACTTTTTTTTTCTGCGTTGGTTATATACTATCTTTCGACTTCAAAAGACGTGTACATACCTTAAAGCAGTGATCGCCAAACTTTTAAATCTTCTGAGCAACCTTAACGTTTTCAAATTCTACAACGAGCTACCTACCTCATTTACATATGACATTTTAGAGAAGAACTGTCCTCCCCCCCCCCCCAAAAAAAAAAAAATCTGTCTACTTCTTTTATTGTTGGTATGACCCACCAGTGCGAATTATTCGCGCAAAAACCTTCTCAGCTTTAGCAATCAATATTTTTCCAAAGCTCAGAAATGAGAGTAGAGACTAACAAAATCTGCGACTATAACATGAGGAAATAATGGCAAATTAATTTAATCCGTAATGAAACTCATCATTTGAAAACATTACCTCATGCCCATTGAAGCTGTATTTCAATCTTTGAATACTTCTGCACAATGTACTTTTTGTTGCGTAAGTATTCACGTAAAAATAAAACTTTTGAGTTTTGCTTTGGTTTTAAAACCATTTTTATTTCCAGAAAAGGGGTGTTTTTCTTTCCGAAAGAGATCTTGTGTCGGCTCTTTTGATCCATCCGCACCCTCTCTTTTATTCTAAAAATGGGATGGGCCACTTCTTTTAAGACACAATAGACAGGGTTCGTTTTCTGTGTTATTGTACAACACGAGAGTTAATTGATTTTCTGTAAGAAAAGGTCAGCAAAATTCATTTGATAAGGATATATCTGCCGCAAATTTTTCACGCTTAAAAGAAGCTAAGTTTCCGTTTATTACACAATATATATATTCTCTCTTATACTTTAAGAAAGGATGTCTAAAGTAAGCGCTGAATTTTAATTAGTTTTTAAATTAAGATATTATGTTATCTTTTCAATGAACAGAATCGCTTGGAGCAAAAAATGTCCATCGTATGATTATAATCAGATGTTCAGACAAAACTGATTAATTGTTCAAGACTCTTTCATGCTTCAGAAGTATTTTATCTTGTTTCTAAACTATATTAAAAAAGTTTTTGAATAAGATTTTTCTTTGAATAATAGGCAAAAACATTGTAGCATTTAAAAAAGTAATTTATTAATTTCACGCCATTTTATATTATACAAAGCAGCTCATGTTTAGCGTACCTGCAACGACGTCAACGGTTGTATAATGCTTCTGCGAACTATTGTGAGATAAATATTGTTTCTCTGATGTAACATGCAAGAAAATATTTTAAGAAATTAAAATGTATTGTTTAAAATGAACAATACATTTATTTAATTGTGTTATTTTTTATAACATATTAAATATAATTTTTATCTTCTAGTAATTTTTAAGACGGTAAATTCTTGGAACTAAGAAATACCTATTTATAAGGCTGGTAAATAAGGAAGACGCTGTAAACGGAGAATAGTGCATCAAAAATAATGAGTGGATGTATTGTAGATTTGACATAATGAGTAGGAACAAAATTATTATTTCCGAAAAAATTGTTATTTACAAAGCTGAAACACATCAACAGCTGCTAAATAAAAAAGCAAGAAAATCAGTTGACAAACAGAGGAGAGAATGGTGCTTAACTGTTTAATCTTTGCCGATTTACATATAGACATATGCCGAAAACCTTTTGATTTTAAGCCATCATTTCGGTAGGCAGTGCAAAACTGGGGAAAAAAAGCAAACTTAGAGTTAAAACTTTAAAACCATTCTGTACAGATTTTTGCTTCACACTACTGTTTACAGAAATTTGTTGCATTTTCTTCGGTTTTCCACAACCAACTGAAATGAGTTTTAAATCGGAAGCTCAATGGGACTTTTTTTACAGCGCAATGAGCACATAATTTTTCTTTTGCACATTAACATTTACGGTTTTCTTCATTGCTTGTAATAAATAGATATTTTTTTGATTTGTAGCAATGACATTACATTTTCTTCGACTTCTTTTCTATAGTATATAGCTACTTAAATAGCTAAGTACTATAGGAGAAACGTTGGAGAAAAATAGAAAGCTGAAATTTAAAATTTTGAAAAATTTCGACAGCGGTCGCTAGACCGCTCTGGTAGGTTTAGTATTAAACTGTGTATTTGTTTCACTTGAAACAAATCTAAATTTTTTTGCCTCTGGAATATGATTAATTTTCATCAAGTCCTTTTGCTTTTTTTTTCTTTTTTTTGTGGTCCTAAATATTCATCAGAATAATTCCATCAAAATGTATCATTTTATGTTATTACATCTGTCCTTTAATACTTGACGAATTTGATACTTTCTGCATTTCCTATAGGTTTCAAAGGTCGTCCATCTAACAACAATCATCAGACGATGACGTCTCGCACTCATCAAAACCGAAAATGGGGCCGATTTTTGCTACAGAAATCCAGACGTTGAACGGGGAGAAGCGTAAAGAGAAACTAACGTAATTACGGAGGAACGGTGCAAAAGTCCCGTTTTGATGGAGAGTGCTGGAAACAAAGCATGACGGCTGGCTGTTTAAAATTCATTAACAGCCTAACTGCTCCGTGAAGGGGGGAGGGTTGTCAAAACAAATATAATCGCACATAAGAGGGGACTGAAATGAGAATGGCGAAGAAAAAAATCGTCTGAGATAGAAAGTGGCGTTAAGGTCGCTTTAGCGAAAAAGAGTCTATTTAGCATGGGGAGAAAGACGGACATAGATGATGATGTGTCCGAGAGCTGACATCCTGACGAAAGAAAAAGCAGCGTTCGAAGAAAGTATGCAGTTCAACCAACAGAATGGCATTTTAGTTGCTTGTACAACGATCGGACAACCGGAAAATTGATCGGTCAGGTCTCTCATTTTAAGAAATTTCTGATTTTTTTTTTGGTTGAGTTACTTCTGGGAAATGAAATACTAGTATCAAAAATTTCAGACATCTGAAAATTTAAAAAGCTGCTGCCGATGCCAATCGTCCTGAAATATACTTGATAAATTCATTTTTCTACTTATTCATAAATTTTAAAGAACTATTGACACCAACTCAAAACTAGAAATAAGTCACCTAAAATAGTGCTCTTTTTTTGTAATAGAAAAAACACTAGTCCTAGGGTTACTAAAACGAATCAAGAAAGATTCGACTAAAAGATTCTCAAAAATTTCTACTTGCATTTATTTTTATTTATTAATTTTTCTAAGAAAGCAGTAATTTTCCCTGACAGAACTAAGCAGATGGGACTTCATTTAAAACTTGAACCCTTCTGTTCTTGCCTTCCGAGTCTTTCTATTGTCATTAGACTCTTTTTGAAAAATGTCATCAACAATTAAGAATCAAATATTGCCAAGCTCATTTTCTGCATGCATAATTGGATCATGCTGTTCGTCAAATGGGTTAATACAGAACGAGCTATTTTCAATTTCCCCATTAGGAACGTTTCGAAACGTCAGTATTTTAATATGTTACTGTTCGCTGCCGAAGAAAGTTACATCACCTCAACAATGTGCTATTCTACAATAAAAAACATCAAAAATATAGTTAAAATGGCCTTTACTCGCACAATTCTGATACTCCATCAAGGATTTGGTCTTAAAACATATGGTGTTGATGAGGAATCAGCCAGCCAAAGTTGTCAATCACGTGGTAAATTCTAAGATCATTTGTGTCTCAGGTAAAATTTTCACTTGATTACAGACAAAGACTGTTTGATTCAAATATAAACCAAATTGATTCAAAGTGTTTAGTTCATTGGGTTTCGTATGTAACGAAATGCTTTTACGTTTTAAGCTAATTTTCTATTCGATTAAAGTATACTTGATTTAGAAACAAATTTCATTGAAGCGTGTTTACAAGAATGGGCGTCATTCGTAACCAAATGAGTTTCGTCTTTGAACAAATGGATTTCGTCTTTAACCAAGCATTAACATCAGAAATTGAACCAATTAACTCCGAGTCAATCATATAAATGACATCCTTTGTTGACGAGATTTCTTGTCATTAACAGTAGGAGGCGTGAGACAGACACGTTGAGAGACACTAATTATTTTCCTACACGCCTATATGATGAAATATACGAAAAAAAACCAAAAGATCAGAGCATGTTTAATTGCATTTTACTGTCCAATACGGTAACAGGTGTGTCCGGAAAATGGCTGCATATCGAAACTGTGGATCCCATCAAAGAAAGCCAAGGGGAACTAATGACTAGTTGGCCTCAAGCCTTATGACGCCAATTGTTTCATGCATAATACATAAAGAAATCTGTATTCAGTATTATCGTGGTTTTATTTTGCGTTGTAAAGCTTTAACTTTATATTTATGACAGCATTTTCCTGTTGTGTGCGATAGCAGGAAAAAATTGTAATTCTCCAGCAAGTTCCTGTTCACATCTCCGTAAAAGCAGACCATTTCAGCCCATACATTTTGCAGAAACCTTTGAGGAGACTTGGAGCTCATTAACTTCCAAATTTGTCTGTTATAGGTTTTTTTTTTTCGAATAAAATATGTATTGTTTAAAATATTCTCACCATATTGTAACTGATTATACCAACTATAGGTTTTCAGTGGCATCAGTTTAATCTATACAGAAACTTTCCGAAACAATTACTTCTTTGAAACCAATAGAATAGCACGGTTTCATAAAGTTAATGACTAATATAATAAATTGTTATCTGAGCGCAAGTGTAAATCTAAAAAAAACCACCATTAAAAGTATCCTTAAATGTACCAGTATAAAAGTGCCCACCAGCTGAACGCTTCGGCAGGCCTAATGCATCGGCTAACAGGTTTGGGGTCTGGTGGAGAAAAGTATATAAGTGCTAAATTTAATGATAATTAAACAAAGGTAGACACTGTAAATAATAGTAAAAAATTGCAAAACTTATAGAAATGAAAAATAAAACCCTGCCTAGTAATAATAATCTTTGACTATATTTTATATATGTTCAAAAGAGATTTACAGTGAGAAAATGATTTAAAGGCTTTCTAATATGATCAGCCGCTTAATCATGATTTTTAAAGTATTTGACATTGTAAAGCTTTGATATGCGTATTATGTATAATTGATTGATATATTATATCTTGTCACAGATTTTAAAAGTAACACGTAAATATTTTAAGCCATTTGGAGGCTTAATCAAAATTATTTACGTATCAAATGTTAAAAAAAATAATGCACGTAATAAACCGAAAATTACGATCAAAATTGTCTAAAATTAAGCAGTATAATTGAATACAAGGAGTTATTTATTTATTTTCATAATTACAAGTTACAATGTTGAGTAAATATTGGTGACAAAGTTTAAAACCCTTTGGATACGAGACTACGACAGATTTCTAATCTGTATGTTTGTCTTTGAGCGCAATAGCTGAGCAGCAGGACTCTTATTAGAATCAAATTATGCATTGATTTTTACACAAGTTAAATCTCTTTTACCCAATATAGCGAAAGTATTTCTGTATTTCTAATGAGCTGTTCATTATCTTGCGTTAAAAACTGAAGTGTAAGTGAATTGTGTGAATAAAAAAAATCACGATTACTACAAAATTGAGCAAACTAAGAAGTAAATGATAAAGATACTTTCAAATGTGGGCAATGAGAATTTACTCAATGCTTAAAGAAATCATTGATATTGCTCTTGACTAAATCTATATTCACTTGTGAAACTTATAATTCAAACTGTTAAAACTTATAAACAGCATAGCTGAAATTTGTAGAAGTTTATCTTCCGAAATATTTTTTTTTCTACCGTTTTGAGGTATTATCACGATTTTAAAATACATTTAAAATCTAAGCGTAACTCACCATTAGTACAGCTTGATAAAAAATATCCTTATTAGCTAAACATATGAATGACACGATTTTCATCAAAAAAATTAGGGAATATTCCTCTCTTCATTCTTTTTTTCTATTTATTTATTGCTGAAACATTTTACGTAAAAGAAAAAAAGAAAAAAGAATGAAATGAAGGGAAAAAAAGAAACTGAAAACCTCATAATCCATGATAAACTTTGTAAGAACTTTTAAACAAAAAATGAATCAAAAACTATACCACAGCCTGAATGATCGATGTTTCCCACCAGGAAAAGGAGGAGGAGGCTTTCAAGCGACGCTAATTAGACTAATGAGGATCAAGAGGTACCCTCGCATTCCTCCCACACCCCCATTCCTTCTTTCGAACATTTTCCAGCACCCTTGAAGAAACCATCTCCTTTCGTTTTCAAGGTCTTGGCTAGTAATAGCCATGAAAATGCAACGTGGGCCAATTACACGGCGTTAAGCACATCAGGGCTATGGCAACCTGCACTTTTTTCGCAGGATTCTTCGCTCATTGGGGCGAGAAATCTTGAGAAAAATCATAGCCACGAGGTTTAGAAAACGTTTGTGTGGAAATGATACGAGAAACCACACGTCTTATTGCTAATGGGAATGCTTGGTGTAGGATTTGCATGGAGAAGTAATCTGAATTGATTACCAAGTTCCTGGAGGCTGTTTTAGTCTTTGGTGTCCAAGTCGGTTGATGCGTGATGGTGAGCAATCAAACACCAAGAATATCTTTATTAACAAAAAATATTGATTGCTCTCTAACAGAGTCCATTAAGGGGAAAATCTGTTCTCTTACTTTTTAAACCATGTTCTTTACAGGAATTTGCGTGGTTTGTTTTCGAAATGGTTTGAAGGATTTAATATCAGAATAAGCAATACCTATTACAGAATGCATGCCACTTGTTGCAAAAATGACACTAAAATAAAAATGACGTTTAATAACATATTTGTTCCTTTAAACTCCAAAAGGAGGTACAACACACAAAAGCGTGTTTTTTAGCGTGGTTTAAATATATAAACACCATACATAAGGAAAAGTAAAATTTTTCACATAAGTACGTTTTCTTCATACTAGACATTTCTTGATACGAAAACCGATAATTCAATAATAAAGTTAAAGCAAGGAAATTTTCCTACAAAACGCGTTGGCATTAACACTAGATTTACCAGACCAGTCACTCTGACTGTTTCGAAGCTTCCATTTTGCATAAATTGCCACTAATTATAGTGCAGATATGAAATTTCATTGGCTTTTCCTAATGCACGGTAAGTAGGACAAGTTAATGTAGGACAAGTTGACTGAAAGTTTTATTATAATTAGTGGCAACTTGGTGTAAAATGAAAGTATAGAAATAGTTGAAAACGGTATGGTAAATCTAGAGTGTTAAAAAAAGCTAATAATAAATAAAAGTGTAAAAATTGAATTCGGTAAAAAACTCCTCATTTGTTGCAATGCCAAATTTACCAATACTATTTGTTCAATTGAAAATTTTAAATTCAAAACTTAAAAATTACCATACTAATAATTGTATTTTAAATTACTGTAATAAGAACTTACCCTTTTAAAAGCTGCATTAAAATATATAATTATAAATTATTTTGCATAATTTTTCAGATAATTTTCTTTATGCAATGTGGATGCTCTAATAACTTATACTACATCTGGTCTGTCATTCAAATAAAAATGGATTAATTTATTAAAAAGTATTAATGCTTATAGTCAAGCTAATCGATCTGTAGCTCAAACTTATAGTTTATTTAAATAATGAGAAATTGTTTTAAAAATTCGAATGCGGTGCCCTTTTTAAAGAGATATTACACATTCAAATGAATATGCGAGTTTATTTTTCCCAGAAAATATTGGGAATTAAATGAGACAGTAAATACGACAAATTTCTGCTTGGGAAGATAGTGATAAATACAGTTTTAACTTCAACTAGACATGTTCATTAGGTTTTGTAATTTCCTCTAATCACATCCTATTTTCCTCTACTCCCCAAGAGAATTGAATCTAATTTTCATTACATCCCACTGTTTCCACACCTGCTTAATAGAAACATTTTTGAAATTCGTAGCTTAGTTTTTGAAGCAGTTAAAAGAATATTATATTCTTCCTGTATTTGTTGAATAACATTAAAAAAATGTTCGTTCTGGCGTTCGCCTGATACTAAAATATGCATTATGTTACAATTTTTATGAAGCAGCTAAAAAGAAAAAAAAAAAAAAACATTTTAAAAAGGATTAAAACAAACTAAAATTATTCTAAAGCAATTTTTATGAAATGTAGGGTAGCTTAAAAGTAAAAAAGTGATAAAAAAGGATTAAAACAAATAAAAATGATTCAAAAGATTTTAAAACGAAGATTGGTTTTAGAAGGGCTATTTAGATTTGTGTTATATAAACAGACTTTAATTATACTTCAGTAAAAATTCGATGAACTTTACGTGTCTGAAAGCCTCAAACGTATTTGAAATAATGTTTTATAGGTACACAATAAGTCGCACATCGCTAAAAGGAAACCAATCATTTACAATATTTTTCCTTGGAATTATGTGAAACTTTTAAATCAGTACAAATATGCTTGCCTAATATTTACTTTCCAAGTCAAAATTTTAATCTTACTTCTTTAAATACTGATGATAGACTTGTATACATTTGTACATTCTCACACTGATTTTATTCGTCATTTTCTTTTGCAATACAGGTTCAGGAAATGTTGTTAATTACTTTATTTCTTACCTTTTAGTATCAATAAATATACTCTTAATGACATGTTTTCATTATTAAAAAATGCTGCACTTTTAAGCAATAGCATCTGCTATTTTGAGATAAAATCGAAACAACGAAAACAAAGTAAGTTTTATTTAATAACAAACAAAGCACAAATATTGCACTCAGTTTAGATCTTTATTTATCAACGAAACTGCATTCAAACTCTTCACAAGAAAGACAATAAAAGTGGATGAAAGACAATGGTCCCCATTATTGCACCAACGCTTTATCAAATGCATTCAGTAGTTCACGGTTTCTCTTATCTAAATAGTTTAACGTCTACAACACGTGCTTTTAAGCATCGTTCAGTCTGACGAATTATCTACTCAGCTACACGCTACTCTTAAGTCTTTAATACGCTTAGCCGAGATTTTGACAGTTTGTCGATATTAAGGACTGGAAACAACTGTAAATGTAGTAAACTTTTCGTTAGTTTAAACTTTACTTACGTTGGTGCTTTTATCGCGTGAAAGTGACTAGAGATGCAGTGATGGGAAGTAGTATCGATTTTTTGAACGGCGATAATAAAATAGTTTGACCTTCCGTTACGGTGTTGCATAATTGCTGCAAATTGACGAATCCTGTGAGTTTAAGATAGTGTAATAATTTATATGATTCTTATATCATTTACTAACCTAATTTTCTTAGGGAAAAATCAATTTTAACTAACACAGTGCATGAAGAGCTCAGAAATTCGGGTTTTTTTTGGATCTATATATGTAAGGCTCCATCACTCCTCTGGGATGATCTATATTTGGTCAAAATAACTGATACGAGACCATATTTTTTCTTATCTGTTCATTCCAGAAGCGTAGGAAAGAATGGCGTCGTTTTGATCATTAAGGCGTTAACCATTATCTTAAAGTCGTATAAAGCGCTTTATGTGTTTTCGAGCATGAATGCATGAACTATATTTTAAGGAGCATAATCAGGTGTGAGGTTCATTTTTGTTGTGGTATCACTAAAAAAAGAAATGAGCTTTTGGTGGAAAATGGTAATATTCAAGTTGTAGGAAACGCAACTTTTTTTGACTTCAGATGTATATTGCAGTGAAGCTTGTTGTACTGTTCATTCTTGAAGAGGAATTAAATATGTTTCGAGGTGTTTAGTCCGAAGAACATAAGCAGCAGATATTATTGACGATCCTGATATGAGTTAGTTTAGGTTTGAAAATAAAGTAACAATACTTATCAATAGTAAAATGGGTGCAGAGTTAAAAATTGTATCTTTTTGAACAATGAATTGACATTAAATACTTTGAAATGGCATGAGAACAAAATATTCAAGCATGACGGAAGTGCTATTTTGGACATTAATTAACATGGCGCTGTATTTTCCCCTGCTTCATTCAACAGAACGTGAAGATAATGTTAGATGTGCATCACGTTCATTGTCGTTTACAATAAGTTCTGAAAAATGTGGTATGACATTTATGACCATCAGTAGGTTAGTTACGCAATGTGCAGTATACGGGGCCTTCAAAAATTTCTAAAACAATTTATTTAGGCTAAAATGATATATCTTATGAAACCAAATGTGTGTAAGGATGCTCCGAGATTCTTCTTCCCCGTGAATTTCATTTAATGTTAATTCAAACATTTTTCTTTGCTTAACGAAAAATAATTTTGCTTTTCTTTTTCACATGTGTGCATTGCTTTATTCGTGGAAAAAATGTATTAATATTTTCATAAGTATAGCAAAATAGAGATCACATTTTCTTTAGACTTGAAGTTGCAAAAACAATATAAAGAGCCTGTATTTAATACACATATAGTTCCCTCCCCCCTCCCCCTCCCCTGTTAGCACATGGCCTTAGAGTTGCCCTCCCCTGGGCACGGGGAAGGGAAGTCCGACGAACGCTCATTACCGCTCCGAGATAGTTAGGCTAGGCTGGCGCCCAGCAAACCTAACTGTTGCTGTGTGAACCTGGCCCTCCTTGATACCCCTATGTTAGAAGAGTGTCATTTGGAGGGTTGTGGTTCCCTTTATACACGTACAGTGACGTCATGCACTGCTGAAAAAAGTACTCGTCCGGAACAGATAGTTTAGGGGGTGCGTAATTTAAGGTTTAAATATCGGGATCTCAGGTCTTCATAAACGAGTACACATCTCTTAAATATTAACTTAATTGAAAATAACTTAATTGAAAATTTAATTTAAGTTAATAACTTTAAAAGCTGCAAATTTTATTGCTAAAACTAGTCAAACTAGGTTTAATGATAACGAAAATATGTACCTTTTGCAATAATGCTGAAATGAAGTCCAGTAAGAGAAATCAGTTCATAATTTCATAAATAAACTTAAAAAGAAACAAATAATACTTTCACAAGTATAACCCAGTTTGATTCTGCTGTCTATTTGTATATTTTCAAACCGACATCTTTTATTTTTTTAAAAAGTAACATCAAAATTACCAATCAGATAAATAAAAGTAAAATAAACAAATAAGTGGTTTAGATTTTATGTCGCACGATTTTATGCTTTCACCATAAGCTGAAAAGTTACAGAAAATCCTCAAATCTTATTTTTTAGATTTTAGCCTTAAAAATGATAGTTTAAGCGGTTATGGTTCTCTAGTAATTTTAAAGAAAAGGACGTACTATTAATATTTTAGTGATCATTCACTTAGCCAGTATCCAACTAAATCCCTTTTCAGTTGTTATTTTCGTTGTGAATTTCTAAAGGTGCATCATCTTTAAAGAAAATTAATTAAAAAATGAAAAATCGAGCAAAAATACTTCAGAAGAAATAAAGAATGCTATTTATCATTATAAATACGAAAGTTCATTTCATTTCTTTAAATTTAAAAACATAAATTTTCAAATAATCTATTTTTTTCCGAGGCTTTAAACTCTGAGGAATGTTAATAATACGTTTTCTCGATAATCGCTTAAAACGCAAGAGAAAAGTAAAGAAAGACAAAAATATCCTCAAATGCAGAATACTAATGCATTTATTCAAAAGCGTCAAACACTTTTTAACCGTATACTTTCAAAAAACTTGTTCTAAACATTGTGCTTTGTGCTCGCGGCTAATTTACATAAAATCTTATTTACTCCTCAATATTGATTTACAATAGAAAATATTTCACGCCAAAAATATTTATTTTATTCCGAATTAATAATCAGTATCTTGATTATTATTTAAAATCAAAAGTAAGTTTCAAAGAATAATTTCATGCGTGACATTTTGGCTGTTTTTTTTTTTTGTATTGTTTAAGTTTATTTATTTAAGTTTTTATTATTGTATTTTAATTTAAATTCAACTCTACTTGTGACCGAGTTTGGTTCGTAATTTTGATATTAACTACCACCACCTTTTGTTGTGGAGCTTATTTGTACACTGATGACTTACAGGAATATAATCTTCGCTTAGCACTTTGCTATGTTTAATTCATTCAATTGCATAAAGCGCTAAATTACAAACTTCACCTTCATTTAAATACCCTATCCATCATTACCCCTTTTTGGTAACTTAATTACCCATGTCATTTACGAAACTAAATTTACTCATGGTTCCTTAAATTTTAAAACACATTACATCATTCTCAGGAGCATAATTTAATCCACTTGGCCCTCAAACGAGCTAACATTTCGCCACATTTTGCTCAATGTTTACATCACCATTCCTTGTTAAAAGAACTAAATTTAGTGACCTGCATTATTTGACGAACTAAACTTCTGAGCTTTTATCGAAATACTTGTAAAATATTGAAATAAGAAAGCTTTTCAGAATATAACTAAATCAATCAGTTTCTACATTCTTTAAACTATAGTTGATTATTTTTAAAAGTAATTGCACTATGACTCTTCTTCTTTCATTTTTCCTTCATAATTAAAATTATTCATTTACTCACCTAGGAAACTAGTTTTCCCAAACTCTTTAAATGTTTATACAATAATTCCCGCTTCTAATTGATTATTTTTAGTCATTTTTTGGTGATACTTGAGTATTTTTGGTCATTGAAAAAGCCAAAAATTTTATGGTATTTCTTCAGCATGTACTCTTTACAAGCATTCTTAAATTGTTCCAATTTACCATTCTTCCTCTTCGAGAAATAAATTTATCTTCAGTATTTAACATTGTTTTGCACGATTATTTAAATACCTTCTACCTAAACATATCAATTTAAATTTATTTCTGGTTCTTGACAAGTTTATATCACAAGCGTCCATTTTCAAAAACTAAATTTTATTAATCAACTCATGAAAAAATGAGATTTCATAATTCTTTTTTACATTCTATGCATTAATTGCAGAATGGAATCATATACATTTAATCCTCAACATCATCTTTAAATTAAAAAAAAAATATTTACATAAAAATAGTAATAGTAATAAATAAAAAAACACCCAGAAACTGCACATAAAGCCCAGAAATGTGGTTTTTAACTTAGCTAAAAATTTCCAAAAGTGGAGAGATATGGGAGTTGGCGCCTTGGGGGTGCCATATTGAATAACTGTAGTTCGTGTACGTCGAAATATAGTTTTTCTTACATCGATCAAACGCTTAGCTAGTGACCAGGATTTATATCATACTTATTTTACATTGTTACATTTATGATACATTATTTTATGGGTGCTTACGGGACTCTTCTGTCCGTTCTTCGTTCCTTTTTTTTTTTTTTTCAAATTGACATTACGTATTAGACGGAATTCAGAATATTTTTACACATTAACGTATGAATACAACTTGAGAATAAGAGAGTTCCTACTTTTCTTTTTCTAGTAATGAAGCCTTGCTATACTCTGATGGGAACATGCGTGCTGAAATACCAGTTCGAGAGCATATCTAAGTAAATTTATTGAATTATACAGCTTTTTTTCCCTAATTCTTATAAAATTCTGTAAATAATACATTACACTTTAGAAAAAAATTTGCTTTTTGTTTTCACAGCATTGTTTTTTCTTTTCTTTTCTTTATTTCCTTCATTTTTCCTTTTCAAACCGAAAATACTACTGATACACACGTAATTTTGTCACTTGTTGTAGTTTACATGATTACAATAAGAAGCATAACGTTCAACTTTGAGGGAACGATTAATGAGCCGACCAACGTGATTATAGACAATTTGCATAAAATAATATCTAGACGGATTTCGAGGTTTAAAGTATATGAGATGCTATGCAAATAAAGAGAAACGCTTCACTAGAGTTACTTACATCACGCTATTCGCAACTTTATGCATTTATAAAACAGTTCTGAGTAGCCCTCAAACACATGTATGAAATATTTTTTGCTATTATTGCTATAAGAACTTTCATTTACTCATTAGAATAATTTCGCTACAATTTATCCTTATTTAGTAGTATTTCTCTTATATTTTCTTTAGTCTGTATTTGATATTTTCTTATGCACATTATGAACTTCATCTGATTAGATTTTATACAACTTGAATTTTACTTGCTCTTTTACCATTTACTTAAATTTTATGTGTAAAAATGAGTGAATAATTACTGTAAAAATATTTTTAAAAAAGAGAAGGGGTGGTAGAGATAAAAATCCAAATGTTCATATAAGTGAGGATTAATAATACGGTGTGTATAATTCTCATGTAAATTACTAACATGATATTTTGTAATAAAGATCAAGCGTTCCACAAAGCATTTTCGGAAAAGCTACTTTTTAACCATAATTTATCACTCGTCAAATCATGCAAAGCAGTAGCTTTTATAATTGCAATGCGGAAAAATGCTCGTTTTGTTATTTCTTTACTATTCCATTAAGTTTTCCCCAACTATAGCACTGAAAGAAATAATTGCAGTTAGGTGTTAAATGCAATGTTAACAGATGTTAACTTTTTACTGATTGCAATTTCATAACGGCGAGAAGTCTTGCAGTCTGACTCAGGTAAAGTGAAATCTCAAAACCATTTGTTCCCCAACACACTTCAAGACCCCGGCAGAGCTCCATCCCAAAATACGAAATCTTAAGCATTGTAATCGCTTTCTTCAGTTTAAAAAACGATTACGACTTCCGACTCGTATTTTTCCTTTCGCCCCTAACCACTATCACAGAAAGGTTTCTAAAAGAGCCATCCATTTGAAATTTTTTTACCGGATAAACAGCATTGTTCTGAACGCTTAGCTCCATGCTTCCTCAAATGGTTGCCTTAAACTTGAAGATTCTGGAGCAGTAAGAATGCAGAAAACGGGAGGTTTTAATGGTCTAGCTGGGTGGGCGGAATGCGGGGATGTTTGTTAAAAGAAATGCCGCTTTTACCGACTAATGGATTGCTGGCTCACTGTAGATTTTTGGAATTGTAAAGGTATTCTACTATTTCAAAGAAGCAAAATTCCACCCCATATTTATGATTTATTAATATTATCTGTATGATAAATTTAAGACATCATCTAGAAGCTTCCGATTTTATTAGTTTTGTTTTACCATAAACCTCCAAAATGCAAGTTATTGAGGTAATTATACTTATCCAAAAGCTGGGACGGAATTGATAATTGATATCTTAATTCTTCATCCCTCATTCCGCTTAGAATTCCAAAAATAAAAATAATAATGTAAAAATGCAATTATGCAATAACATTACAGTAAACTCCAATGACGATTAAGGTCCGCAGTCGAATTGGTCATTTTATGGTTTTACGAAATGTATACCTTTATTTACTGTATTTATATGATAAACTTTTTTGCGTGTTCGTAACAAAGTGATATCTTAATCAGGTAAACTGATTTAACAGAACTTTCTATTTCTATTTGTGTCGTGAGCCGGTTACTCTTGTCGAGTAAAACATAGTAATGCCCGTTCATATCAGAAAATAAGCTATAAAAGGTAAAAATAATTGCGGTTACTAAGTCATAAATTTATTTATTTGTTATTATTATTTTTAATAGGAATCTAAAGCGGAGAAGGAAACAGGAGCACGGAGGAGTGGAGCAAAGTGAATTTGCTCGTTAGTGGAGCGGAATCGAAGCAAGGAAAGTTGTACTGCTTCATTGTTCTTTTCTTTTTTAAAATTTTTTTCAAATTTAAAAAATAAATGAATGATAACTTTATTTTTCAATATCATTCAAATTTTTAAAATAAATAATTTTTTTTGAAAATATATGTAGTAAGTTGACTTTTGGATGGATGAGATGAAACCACACTACTTCTTCCTTGGTTTTTCTGTAATTTTAGTTTTTCGAAAACATTTTCCATCGTAAATCATTTTTCGAATAAAAAGAACCTGTTTATTTTTTCTTTGAACAGCATCATTAAGGTACTCAATGCAAACCACGGCCATACTGACTGAACCTTTTCGGTTATCTCAGACTACCCCCCAGTATGCGGGGGTGTACGATTGACGGCCACCAGGCTCCCATTTCAACAAACCCAAAGGCTCCGGCTAAGTGGTTATGGGGTCTGGTGGAGAAAAGTATGAGGGGGTGCGACCGTGGCGCTGTCCTCCTTCGAACCTCCCACAAACACTCTGACAGTTGAAAGACCAGCACCAGCCATAAAGGGCTGGGCTGACAGAGCTTTGCCTACCTGCTTTACCGATCCGGGGCCATAGTCATGCTACAAAGCAAGCCTTACGTCACCCGAATCGGATATTGCTATTTTAGTCGCCTCTTACGACACGCATAACTACGTCGGCGCTATTCTACTCCGGCCACCGCACGGAGAGCATCATTAAGGTATTTTCTTAAAAATCCCATGCATCAAAAATGGTAGAGAAATCCTAATTGCACGTGAACTCGAATCGGTTATTTTAATTGCTGCTGACTGATCTTCATCAGTCACTGTTTCTGTAAGCTAGCTACTAATTTATAAAATTCATCAAATTCAATCATCTTGCTCAGTTTTCTTGTTATGGCCCTTTTGTTTCTGGGTGCATACGTTTTATCTCAACAGTGTATATTAAATTTTAAGATGCATTGATAAATAAATTGTTTACATTTTACAATAATTATACACTTATTAATAATTAAATAAACAAAACGATAAATAGTAGAGAAGAATAAATAAATATAAGAATGAGTCATCTATCATAAAAATGTGTACAATAATATGAAGACAAAAGAGCGGCAAGCCTATGTACTGTGAAAAGGGACACGTGCAACATTTAATGTATTCCGAATGAAGTCAACAGTTTTTGTTTGCTAAAAATGAATAAGTAACGATAAGAAACGGGGAAGAATCAAGTACAATTTTAACCTTATTACCGTATGCACTAAGAAACTATTACAAAAGTGGATTTTTAGCAAATAAATATGTTTCAGTTTTATTACATACTGTACAGCACACATTAGTTCAAAAAATAATAAAGCTAATACTATTTAAAATATTGCAAACTTTAATTTTTCTGGAAAACTACTTCAAACTGACAGCATTATTAATTCTTCAGAAATGATTTATTTCAGGTTAATTCAAATTCTCAACCTTGTGCGTTTGTGTGTGCTTGGAATTAAAATTTAGAGTTAGATTTTACTTATGATGCCAACTTATAATAGTATAAAATATTGAAACCAATGCTCTTATCACTATGCACGCGTCAAATGCTCTTATTACATTCTTTTTCCATGTACGTGCTCTTTTTTATCTGAAAAGAGCGAACCATTGAGCGTGAAGTGTACAGTCGGCGCAAAAGTGTTTACCGTTACTCTTAATGCCAAACTGGAAAAGCAGGTGGTAAAATATTTTTATAATATGGCTTCGATGTCCTCTTTTCGCATATTTCTCCATCTACCTGAACTCTATTTAGTGATTTCCCTATAAAAGTATCCCTCACTAAATGAAATCAGCAATATAATAAAAATAAACAGAATCTAGCGTGAGTTTTGCATTTATGAGTTTAAATTCTGCAAAACATTATACAGTGGGCGTAATATCATAAATAGAAATTATTATTGCATTAAAGCGGATCCAGATTTTTAAAAAACGATGCATTATCCAACATGATGAGCCATATAGGGGTCGAGATAATGACATTGGCTCCATTTTATTGTTTTAACTTAGTGCTAAATATATTATTTTCTAATAATGCTTTTTACTTTTGAACAAACTTTAATTTTGCTCACAATTTCATAATTTCGTTTCAGTTGACCTATTAATTAGCAATGTTCGACTAAAGACATATTATTCGATAATGTGGAAATGTGCTTGTCTTCTACAATTCATTCACACACATTGACCAATCACAATACCCTTTTCAGGTTGTTTAAATTAAATACAGATTCCACTGAAATTTGTTCAATATTTCAATGAAGAAAATAAACCATTAATTAGATGATGACATTAATGATTTCCTCCAAAGATAATATTTCCCTTTTCCTTACCTTTATTAGTGTTGAGAGCTAATAAAATATTGGTATTCCACAACAAGAACAGATGAACCAATATTTAATCACACCGGCAATGTTCTTTCTTTCCCTCATTCAAAAATATTAATTCCTTGTTCTTAAGAATATTGAAGACTTAATCGCGAAGATCCCCTTTTCTCCTCCTTGAGATTGACGTAATAAATCCTCAGCCTTTTTATTTAAATTACGGGATTTCTATGAATGAGAATAACAGAATACGTTTACTAAATCATACAGCTTATCTGTTGACGATACTATAATTGAATGCATTTTCAAATATTCAATACATTCTGATGCACACGCATCACAAAATTTTAATTAAGAAATTACTTCGCATGAAAGCGTGCATTTTATTAGAATTACAGTCTCTGTATTATTTAAGCCTTCAGGTACTGAATAATATTTGATGAAACAAATAAGGTGTAGATCGAGGAAAAACAAACAGGGGGAAAAATGACATACATTCGGTATAAATAGCATAGTTCGTTATAAGCCCCAAAACGTTGATGCAATACTGCGAAGCACAAATGTCGAATCGGCACTTCTTGGCGAAATCGAGTTATTTCCATCAAGTGGTGGTCATTGTCGCTATTGTTCTGATTTTTCGTTAAGCAAAAACAATGCTTTGGCTCATGTTTTATTTCTCTAGTAATAATGTATAAACTTACTACAAATTGCAAAAGAATGAATAAATAAATAAAAATGATAATTTTTAAATCCAATGTTAAAATTTAAAAAAAATACATCCGCTTTGAATTTGAAAATCACAAATAAAAAAAAAGAGCAGAAAAAAAGGCTTAACAAAACAAAATTATTTTTTGCTCAATTTGTTTGAGCGACAACAATATAATGTACCACATGGCATTAAACTTTAGTTGCTGGGTATATTTGCAATCAGTCCGAAGTTTTGACATCAATCCCTTAACATATTTTTAAATTTTGAAAATTTTGTTTCGCAAAAATTATTGATGCATTTGATATAGTATTGTGCGAAAGATGTTCAACTGCCAAGTGATGTGTCTTTACTTCCACAAGAACCCATAGCCATAGGAAGCATGTAGGTTTTCTAATTCAGCCCTGTCAGGGGTTCCAAGAACTAGCCTGATCCTTCAACATTTATGTTGTAATAAAAAGTGAAAATTCCATAGAAACCAAAGCTTTTGTTTCCTGTTTTGATTTTATGTCGACAAGCATCCTTCGCAGAACCATTCTATAGAGTTGCGACCGACTGCCATTAAGGGCTGTTTTTATGTCAGGCTAACCGAATAGCATCCCGAAATAAAAAGACAGTTTAGATTCCCCCTGAACAACCGAAGATGAAACAGTCACCTGGATATATCAACATAGTAAAAACTTCAGTAAAGGCTGACATCGCCTTTTTCTCCCTTTCAAACGGTTTAAAGATGTTCTTGAAGAGCCGTCTAACGGCATTTCTTTACCCGCGATTCTTTCTTGCAAGAGGCACTAAAAGCTCTCGCCCCCCAAAGTTTTTATTTTAATTTACTTCACTCTCGAATGGGAGAAAGGAGATGAGATGGGTGCTTACCAAAAAAACATTACTTTTCAACTGACGTACCACCCTCTTTTTGGTCACATTTGTGACATCTCCGCGCGACATTTTGACGAATGGGGACTACATGCTACTTTTTCAACTCCCGCATCTCACTTTCCTCGTTTTTTGTGCCCCCGCGCATGCGCTGTGGGTGGTGTGGGAGGCTGATCGACAAAAGAGCTACAAGGGAGGAAAAGGGCGGGAAAAAATTCGGATCGCATTTTTGGCGCCTCCGTGGTATGTTCGGGTATGTAAAGCTCGACACGTTAAGGGGTGGGGGACAAACGAAGGTAGGGTAATGTTACGAGCTACCCCTTTCTAAATGATGAAGGAGGATCTTGGGGAGGGAGTGTTTTGCGATGACTCAAAGAGATGAAAGAGTCGAGCAGGGGAAACATTTTTTTTTCTTATCCCCCAGTTCCTCGGGGTGCTAACTCTTAATATCGAATTCTGAAATTAGAGGCTTGTTTAGGTAATGAATGAATTTTTTCCACCCCCGCAGAAATTCAAACAAAGACCTGAGGGGATTAATATAATACGGAGGGTTTTCAAAGAAATGAATTTATTTAGAAGCGAGAAAAAATTATTTTCAAATTGTATGAAAGATTACAAAGCTAAGAGAAAGATTTATTATTACTTTCTACAAGTTTGATAAATGGTTCGGTGAATCCCCAAGCGTATTACACGAAACACAAAAGAGAAGTAGCAAATTGCATCATTACAAGTATAGATTTGATTTTAATGTGATATATATTTTCTTGTTCGAAATATAAAATTAAAAAAAAAAAAAAAAAAGAATCCTAACTGTCATTTGCCCATTGTATTGCTCATGTCAGATTTTTAGGTAAGCTCCTTTTGATGACTATGTAAAAGTTGTATATTGTATTTTAAAGGATGTTGTCCCTTATTGGGCAGGAAAATTCAAGTTTCCTGTAAAATGTAATTTCTGAAATTTTAATGGACATTTTAACTTTTCCCTGTTTAAAAAAATCATGCTAAAAGATTGAAAATCAATTGCATCATAGTCATGTCCTGACTGCATGAAATTTACTATATAGATATTTTAAAGTGCATAAACACTAACAATTTTGCATGCAAATGTATAAACTGATCATACATTTATATATATTTTAAGACGTCTCCCTGCATCAAAGGAAACATTTTTTAATTTAGACAGCCCATTGTCGGTTGAATCATTTTATTTACATCCACGTTTCTCCCGTTCTTCCACCATATTTTTACATTTCTCCCAATTATAATCCCAAACTAACACAACCATTTACTTTGTTATTTTATTGAGAATGTTTCACCTGGTCATCCTTTTGGTTTACTTCGTCTCTTTTCTATTTTATTCTACACAATTTAGGATTTACAACTGAATTTCTTTTAATGATGTTATAGTCAAACATAATTTGTCTTTGTTGAGCAATAGCGAAAGAGGAAAAGCATACTTCAGCAAATCTGTGTTTATTGCCTGATTTTCCTATCCGAAAACTTCCATGATTTGATGCAAGCGTCATATTTACTTTGATTTCATCAAAAGAGGAGTGAGAAAAGAAATAAATTTGAGACAATGCTAATTTTTTTAAATAAACAAGCTGCGATCTTTTTCTTTTCTTCTGGTGCTAAAGCTTCAAACTGAGAAGGAAATATATCAACATCAGGAAAACGCAACAAAGAAAATCTAAAACATAACTTCGGAAAGTCTGCAATTCAGTCTATGCCTTTGCCGGATAGAATAGTTCGTGGGTGGAAGTCGCGGCTTTCGTAAAAGAACAAATCGAAACATGAGTACACAAGACCTTACAAAGACATAAATAATTCAGAAATTCCACTAAAAGAACTAGTCAAATGAGCCGAAGAGTAATAAAACACGCATTGTTTGAGCGAAATATTGAAACAATGACCACTATAAAAAACTACCACCGTTTAGTGCTTAAACTGCACACCACTAATAATAAGTGATCAACATTAAAAAAAAAAAAATCTTTGTGCATAAATTTCCTTAAAGTCGTAAACAAAGTTTCTTTTATCGTAAACGTATTGAAGCAGGCAACAGTAGTAATTAACTGTAAATAAATCCGTATTTAATATTACTCCACATTCATAACACCATCACTTATTTTTTCTCGGTTTATATTTTACTATGTATATCTGACATATTGAAAATGTTGAACCTTAATATAGTTCTTGATTAAGATAAAATTTGAATAAGTACGTTTTAAAAACGGCAGAAGTACCATTGATTTATAAAAAGTTAATAAAAATAAATATTAAGAACTAAAAATAATAATAAATCAGTGGTATGGATAAATTAAGTCCTTAGAAATGTAACCGAAGATCAAGCAATGTCACAAAGTATCCGCGATAGGAAAAAAACAATAAATTTAATAAAACAGTAACACAAGACGAAAATTAAACGACAAACATTGCTGCTTTTGTCTATCATCATCAACCGAACCGAAACAACATACAAATATATAGATACAATTTAGGTTTAAAATTGATTTACACATATTTTCTTTTTCTTCCTTTATTTTCCTCATTTCGTATTGTCTACAGAGAAAAATCAATGTTCACACTGAAAACATTCATGACATTTTGAAAAAGAAAAAAAAAATCTGAATGTGCCTGAAGAAAAACAAAAACAAAAGAAAAGATAGTGTTTGAACTTGATGAGTCTCTTCAGGCTGTCCACCAAACTTACTTGTGCGTATCCGTTATTCATGCTTGCTTCACCCCTATATAATGACTTTATTTCACGGTAACGGCTGAGTGAGCAAGCGAAACAAATGATTCGTTTCGTACGAAGGCGTGAATGTTTTTTCAGAGCACAATTCTATTTCTCGCGGTAGGAAAGACGGGAGAAGAAAAAAAAAAAACAATCACTGAAGACGCAATGTTTCACATCTCCATAACTTCATTTCTCAAACGAGTCAAACTGTTATGAGAGCTTGAGTTTCCCTTGATTTCATTTAGCAACAGGTGAAAAATAAAAATTGACTTCAGCACTCCTAGTTGTACAGTATTTTCAAAAATTTATTAAGTGTTTTTATGTTTTTAAATCCATTTTCAAAGCTTGCAGAAGATTGTAACTGCATTTCCGCACTGGTTCTTAACGAAAATAAAATGGGAGAAAGATTTTTATGGTTCCTATTATTTTATTTTTTGTTTTTTCCGCAGTATCCTAAGCACTTCAATCTGCACATTAGATATTAAAGTATTTTTATAATTGCTAAGTTATTATTTAATATTTCCTTATTTCGAAAATAAGAAATTTTGAAAGTAAACAAGTTATGGGTTCCACTGTTTCAAAAAGCACCAATCAATGCCCAGAACAAAGAAGAGGAACCAATCAGAAGCAGTCTCTGCAAACCTGAGGTTGGTGGCTTATCCAATGAGGTTTAAGCACGTGTGATGCTTGATATATAAGGTCCAGACCTCTGCCTTGACTCCATTTTCACTCTGAAGAAACCTGAAACATGTCAGCCGAAACGTCAGAAAGAAATATCTTGGTTGGACCACGGCCTATAAGCCCGGAAAATATTATGTTTGGTATAAAGTCTAAGTTCGATTTTTTTTTTTTCTTTTTTCCTACACATACACATGAATACATATATGCCGCCATTTTATTTATTCACAACATGTTTTTTTCTAGCTTTTACAATTAAAAAAATCACAATGCAATGCACATGTACGGTTTTCAAGAATCCCGCCGAAGTCCAGTAGTTTGAGTGTCACTGCCATTAGTGCTTGCATTAAAAAAATTTCTCTTCTCTCTAAGCGGAAGTAAGTCTATACGCAATTTTTTGATGTTTCTTCATCACAGATTGAGAAAGTAAGATCAAAAGTCAATCACCGGTTTATCACGATAATAAATGAATCATGCAAAAGAAAACAACATTCGACACAAGCAGTCGGAACTGTGTTATTAAAATCATTAACAGATTGTTGATGTATGCTGGCTGATATGAAATATAAACAAATAAAGAAACTAATTAATGAATTAAAAGTACACGGATATTGTAATCATTATTCAAATAAAATTAAAAGTCTAATATCTAACTAAATAACTAATTTTAAGATGAAGTCATACAACTCAGTCAGCTACACAGTAATTATACTATAATTCTGGAATTATCTTGAAGTCGTTTTGCCAAGCACATAATGGTTTAATTTGGCCGATGAGCATTCAAAAATCCCCCATTTTCCACTTTACAATTATCTTTTGTTTGACGAAACTTTTGAAATGAATTAGTAAATCTTTAAAAAAATTTCCTCACTTTGACATTTTTCTCAATTAAAATAGAAGTTGAAACTTGAAAGAAACCTTCGATCACTTTATCATTGGTCATACTTTTTATTAGGGACATATCGGGATCATGCAATTATTTTGTAACAAACGATAAATAACTATAACTTTGCTTATTGCTTTTGATCTTTCTTAATGCCAAGTTACCTGAAACATGACCATATACGACATTTAAGTAAGTCACGCGCATCTGTTAGAAATACAACTTGAAAGATTCAACTCAGAATTAATGTTAACAATTTAATGCCAACAAATTGAAGTTTTGTGACCAAATTCAAATTTGCAACAAAGACTAAACACAATTATTTATTACTCTTAGCTTTCTCATTTCACTACTTTGATACTGGCAATGCCTGATATTTTCTACATCTAAACTTCGACTCTTTCCAACACATGCATAATTAAACTATCACCCAAGTTAAATTTTTTCATGCTCACAGAACTTAATTTCGTTAATCAGACAGAATAAAGTAATTTTTTGTCATTAGAGGAGGAAAATTATATTCGTTGGAAAGACCTAATCAGTTACGTCTCATACGCAATTTTTTTTTATCACTTCTGATCATTTCAAATAAATATTAGTTCATTGTGTATTAAAGGTATTGAAGAATTAAATTCAATTTATTATTTTTGCAAGTTATGGAAACTTAATACGACTGCAATATTGCATAACATATCGTGCATACATATTGTGTTCCTCAGCATTATACAGTTGAACTTTCTTAATACGAACACGGTTAATACGAAATCACGGCTGAAACGAACATTTTGTTCATTAAGTTTGGTTTAGTATTTATTTATACTAAATATATCACGCATATTACGAAGGCTAAAATACAAATTTCGACTAAGACGAACGAAATTTCTGACCTATTCACGAAAAATTTTCTCAATTGCATATAATTAGTTTTTTAATGGATTGTAGGTTATTTTGAGTCATTGTAAACCACCAAATACGTATTTCGAATCATACGTTGAATCTTTTTGGGTAGAGAATAAAGCTCATGCACGTGGTGGTTTGCGCACAGGTCAGTCTGCTCAGGGATCAAACCCTCTATTTTCGAAACAAACCCTCTTTTTTGAATCATTCTTAAATAGTAGTAATTATTTTTAAAATATAAACATGCATTTCTAATACTTTTTTACACAATTTTGCTTATTCACGGTTGTTACGAATAACGGATAATACGAACAAAGTCGCGAATTTTTGGCATTTCGCATTAAGCGAGTTCAACTGTATATTGTTCCTTATTGACCTTCGTTCTGCTATATTTCATGTAGAAACAAAATGTTCTTAAGACATTAGATTTTATGAATCCATTATATTCCGATCAAATACATAATGAATCTGCACTTCGCATAATATCCTAAAATGATATCGCTTTTTTTTCCCATTCGGTCAATTTCTAGTAGCTGCTACGCAATCATAGATATATAGCACCGATAAGTGCTGCAGAAGACAATTCAGCAGCTTCCGTCGACGCTTTCAATCTAATTTCAGATCTCTTTTGAATGTGGCCATTCTTTTTTGAGAATAGAGAATTGGCTTTCGGGATAGATTTGTGCGAGGAAGCCTTTTCAATGATGCATCAGATTCGTCTGAATACATCAGAAAAAAAATCGAACTGAGACGTTGACCGGCTTAGCTGAAGACTTATTCTGCATGCGTTAGCCACTGTTTATGCATCCCCCTTTCCCATAAAGTAATGTAACAGTCATTTTATCACAGCACTTTGCATTTTCATCCTCTTATAGGTTCCTATTTCCTTGACTCTTCTCGGTTTATCTGCATTTTCAGGTGCTAAAGCTATTTTCATGACAGCATTGCGTGTTTTGTGCGGTTTTATTAGATTTTCTTCCCCCAAGTGGGGGAATTTTTTTTAAATATTTGCAATATTTGAATCGTTAGGTTCAGTCTCCTTCACATACGACTGCTTTATATTCTCTACGAACCGAAAGTTTCATTTTTTTATGAGTCAGAAGGGATGTATTGTTTTTCAGCTTAGTATTTTTTAAAGAACGAAGGGGAATTCAGATGTTTTTGAAGAATAATCCTTTGAGAGTTCTGGAAAATATTTGCTCTTTTTGTAAATGTATCAGATAGTATATTAATCAACTCATTAAAGTAGAAAATAAAACAATTTCTGTCTCCTACTTTTTTTTTATACGAAAGGCCATCGCGCACATTATATTTTTTTATATTTTCACTTTTCTTTGCAAGAGTTTTCTTTGAGGTTCTATTATTATCTATTTGGTCATTAGTATGATAATATTCTTTCCAGTCTGAAAGTTACCATATTACGTGCACATGAACTTAGTAATTTTTCAATAAAAAAAAAATCACTTTAAAAATTATCGCCTTCTTCCTTTATCGGTGCATTCCACGGTAACTGACGCAACATTTGGAAGCAAAAAGTTAACGTTAAATAATTAAAATAAGTAAAGTATTAAATATAAAACAGTTCAATTTACTGTCTTATACAGCTACATTAATACATTAGTATACGGCCTTATTTGAAACCTTACTCGTTAAATTTACTCGTAATGAGAAAAAAATTATAAAAACATTACAGTAACTGACGCAACCCTGAAATAGACACATTTAATGGGAAATGCAAAACAAATTCAAAAATCAGTGAATTCTGAACTTGTGACAAGGAAGTTTTTATTTGAATGAAAAACTAATGCATGAAAAGATGAACACTTGTGTTATTCTTTGGTGTTAGGCTAGTTATTTATGCATGCAAAAAATAGTAGTAACTGACGCAACACAAAAGAAAAACGGGCTTCTAATATTCACCTGGTGACAGCCACATTGTTTATTGTGAAGAAACCTTTTCTCACAAGGAGGTAAGAAGAGTGCGTGTAAATACCTTCCGTAACCCAAAAAACATAAGAAAACAATACTTGTTAAAAATGTTCATTTTAATGTTTCCAAAGTGTCCACTTTTACATGTAATTCACCTATAGCAGAAATTTATAAATTCGCCTTGATTTTTCAAAAACAAGCAAACAAAAAAAAAAGGCAACTTAAGTGATGTCGAACACCGTTTGCGATTTGTGAATAAAAGTGGAATACGACCTTTTTCTATAACATTGAAAGATACTGACAATTAACTAATTATATCTGTTGATTTTACTATATTAGGAATGACGCCATAAAAATACAGTTTTTCCAGACAGAAGTTTCTTAACAGCACCTGTTGTCATCTTATTTTCAAATAAGGAAAAGGATTCAATGAGCTGTCGTATACCATTTATTAATAATTCCAATTAACCTGAAAGCTTATGTTGTTACTATAATATGCATTGTTTGTCTTTTAATTGAATATCAATAAGAAAGTCCCTCCCCTTCTCCTCTTCCCCCCAAAAAAACTTTTACTTCCTCTATCATTTTTACCATAAAATTAAAAATTATGCTAGATATACAATGTTTCAGTAATGCAAGAAGACTCATCAAATAGTTATTATCCTTTCATAAAATTGAAATCATTTCCTGGAACTTAAGTTTTTACGTCATTAAGAAAGTTACATTGTTACAAAGTTAATTTTTGTTTTACGTGCACTTTTGTCATACTCATCTGATTTTTAAAGCTAATTAGAAATTAATCCAGCAGAAAATCCCTCAGAACTCATTTCAAAACTTATGTTGTATTACAATCTAATTTTATTATTACTATTTTAATTAGTTAACTCAAAAGAAGGAAAGATTAAAATATAATACATATGTCTCGTCTCTCTTTTTTCACAGAATTAAAGAAAAAAGCATCATATGTTCATTTTGTCATAAAAAGAAAAAGAAAAAATACAGAGAAATCAGATCTGTCGTCTTTTACTTGTAAAACACTGAATCATCTGACATGTGTCTTACTTTCCTAAGGGACTAAAAACACATCGTTTTCTCGTATTTTTCTTAAGAAGGGTTAGAAGCCGTCTGATTTTCTTCTCGCTTCAACTGAAAAAAATTAACAGACATTTCCTTCTTGACCATAAAAAATATAGACCATAAAAATAAAAAACTATGTAGTATTACTTACAAATAGCAAATAAATGAAGCTGTTTTTTTTATCTGGTGTGGGTTTGAAAGTTTAAAGTGTATGTATAATATGTATATATTTAATTTTTTTATTTTATTTTCTGCATTTAATGATTTTCTTCAATCTAAGTTTATATTACAGTAACATTTTTTTTGTAGGATATATCTCTTGTACGTAAGGAACAAAATATAAAAAGCCAAATCAGCATTCAATGTCCCTTTTTTCTGAATTATATCAGTATCTTTTCCCCTCCATGACTTATTTCTAAAAAGATATCCCAGACCTTAGTGGAAAAAAAACTGAACATCCGCAAGTTCTGGTCTTTAAACATGATGCATACCATTTTGGGATTTTTGAAATCTTTGGGGAGTTGTTATCCAATTGGACATGTTAAAATGTTTAGAAGTACGTAATCTATTTTTCCAGGAAAATATTTTTCCGTTGAATGCTATAGAGCAGCCTGCATAAAGCGCATAACGTAATTTTTAAAAATACTTCATGACGTGAACAAAATGTTTTACGTGTTACAAAGACCCTCGTATGTATAAACAATGCCGTACAAGAAGTTCCAGAGGTCTGTCCGAGTGAAAAATTCACATGCAAAGTTAACTCGTTTGATTGTTTGTCCAAAACTGCCTCTTGGCAACATTTTGAAGAGAAAAAAATAACAAGCAAAGTATTACAACGATAATGTGAAAGGCGAGATAATCTTAAAATGTGTATCCGCCCCTAACACATTTTTGGGAGAAAGGGAAATTCTCAGTTGGCCGAATGAAACTTCGAATTTTACCGAATAATAAAATGCAAGCACAGTTCAAACTTAATTAAACACGATTTATTGAGAATTAATAACTAGTGTACACACAAAATAAAATACGGTGATGAGTACTGTTATTGGAAATTATACATAGTTGTCATTCGGTAATACATAATAAGAATGTACAAGTAAAACACACGATTCTGACACCAAATTTCCAAATTTACCGAATGGTCAGTCAAGATTTGTCGAATAAGGAAATGTTTTCGGAGGTCACAGTGACCTCTCGTAACCTTTCATCGGGGCACCCTTATGTGTTTCTTATCGTCAGAACTAAGATTCAAAGTTTATAAGGAATCAAAAGGCCTACGAACTCTTGCGGTATTTATTAATTACTTATTATATGCCCTATGTGTTGAAGTGAAGAACTTAATGCATTTCTTGCATTAAGTTCTTCACTTTAGCATAGGGCAAGCTAGCATAAGCGTGGTTTCAACCTTATAAGTATATATTTTTGTCATACAATTTTAACAAACTTTAAAAGTTAATTAAAAAATAAAATAAAATAAAATTACTCATCACCTTTTATTTTACATCAAAAAGGGATTTTTTTAAAAAAGGACGCGTTTCCGATTAGTGCAATATATTATTTTGTAAGAAACCACAGAAAGTCCTGAAGAGCTACTTTCTAAAAATGGAGGGGCTTTGTGAAACGTTCACTGGAATAAAGTAATCTTTAAGTTACATTATAAGCACAAATAGGTTCTCTTCCTTGGTTTAAAAAGAAAAACGACTTTCGGTAATTATTTGTCAAACACGCAGTTGTCTAATCTCAGCAACCAATGGCAGTTTTTCTTTTCTAGCCTTTAATCAGCTTCCCCGTCATTACTGTAAAACCCACACAAAAATAGCGCCCTACGCAAAAAAATTCTGCGGTCTGGTGGTCTTTTTGTAAGCCGTCAAAGCCCCAGAGGCTTTAAGCTCAGGAAATAAATGTCCCGCGTCTGTTTCAAGAATCTTGTCTTCAAAACGGTCTTCCCTTCTGAAAGTTGTAAAAAAAAATTAAAAGTAGCAGGGTTTTGCGTTGACAGCTTACAACTAAAATTAGTAGTCCTCTGATATAAAGCGGCATGTGATGTTGGTAATCGTTAATCGGCGGGAACTTGTACGTCCTAGATAGGGTGGTATGCGGTAGCGTCTTCAGTCAAAAAAGAACTCGTTTCCAAGCATCACCATTAATAGAAATCAGAAAGAAATGGTTCCTTCTCTGGAAGTCTTCTTGGGAGGTCTTGGGAGTTTTTAAATTTCAATGCTGATTCGAATGGCACTTGATTTATAACTAAACGAGTGTTAGGTTTCTGACGCATGTTTACGAAATTCGGGGTAGTCATTCCCGTTGAATTAATCTTAATTAGTTGCGACGCATCTGTCTAATTAAAAGCTTTTACACAGAAACGTAAAGTTTTTTTTTTTTTTCAAATTATTTTTATTTATTTTTATAGTTCTTAGAAATGAATTTATTTATTAATTTCAGTTACCTTGAATGTTTCAAGATTACAAAAAATAACTATATAAAACAATTAACTGTATAACTATTTCATCGGTTTATTATCATTATATTTAGCCTTTAACGGAATGTTTATTGCAGCTTGTATCGCCACTGCTCAATCCAAAGTTCATCAAACCATGCCTGAAAATTAAACATTGCTAAGATTAAACGCAAATAAGGATGCTTGATATAAAATCAAGAAGCCACCTAAATTTAAAAGGATGTTAAAATTGTGATTTTTCTTATACTTTTGCAGCAGGGATTTTACTTAATTTCCCTCCACCCCTCCCTTTAAAAAAAAAATTAGAAAAAAATCTGTTTGGTTTGAGTATTTCAGTACAGTGAAGAAAATGTGCATTGGATTAAATCTTTCATTTAAAATAAAACTAGTAAAAGCCTACGAAACCTGGCTGGTCTAATTCTTCTTTTTTACGTTATTTTTCTTCATTAAAAACGATTGATTCAGCATAACATATCAAGGTTAAATATGCATACTCCCACAAACCAGAGCTTCAAATAGAAGATTGATAATTAGCATACACTTTTATCAAAAAATTACTTATTAGACAAAACAATTTAATATCATTAGAATAGAATCTATAAATCAAAAATTTCCTATATATCAGGCCATTTTTGTTGTATAATTTATAAAGCATATTGTTACTATTCATGTTGATGGTATTTTTCTTTTTCAGCACATTTCACAAATCTGGGTTGACCACTTTTAGTATGTCCGCACTACTGGTATATCAAAAGTTTACTATGACTAATTCTGCTGCACAATTGATCTAAGTACTTTTTTAAACCATAGTTTTATTATTTTCGTACTTCAGATGATTATTATTCCAGAGAACGGTTTGAATAACCCTAAAAACATATATATTAGCAAAATTTTTATAAAGTGTAGATGATAATTGAGGAAATACCGGAGCATTTAGCTTAAATAACGATATACTACGGAAGCACGGTGAAAAAAAATTACATACAAGTTAAACCAAAAGACATACATAAACATTTATTTATCTACGCTTATTGAAGAATACAAATATTCTTCAATCTATATTTTTTAAGAAAAAATGCATAATGATATACATTGCTTGAATAATAAACGCTTTTTAAATTTTTAACTTCCATTATTCAATGGGTAAAATCGTTTCTTAATCAAACTTTAGCACTGCATTTTCGAAATGCATTCTTCTGTGCAACAAATAGCATTGAGTGAGGAATGTGGTTGCGCATATAATTATATGTGCTAGTTTGGAGAATTATAGTATTCGCTTTACCTTTTATTTGGTGTCGTTGAACTCAATAGACAATGCAATAAATAAATACGTTTCTTCTTCATTCAATCAACAAAAAATATCCGTGCAAAAATGATCAAGGTTTTTCATCCTGCCCCGTTTTTGTTTCTACACACTTAAAAAAGCAATAAACACATTAGTTAATACAGCTTCCATTTTCTTATACTTCGACGTACCTGAATCACCCCTCCGTGGTTTTTCCTTAAACTTACTGGAAGAAATGGGAACTTTCAAATTAAATAATAAAACTCGGAGCGCATTTCATGGGTTGAGTTGTGAATCTTCATTTATAGTACGACGATTTTTTTCTGTTACAGAAATAGGATCCGTTATTGATGAGCAGTTGGGTAAAAAATTTCTTTACTTAGCTCAACGCTCGTTATTAATACGGCGTGGTCGAACGCGTACATTTTTCTAGCCACTTAATGATCTTTTAATTCATAAAAATTTGCGGGCCACCCACTTTTTCGACTCGGTTACCATTCATCAATTAGTTAAATGAATTGCCAACGAGATATATGAGGATAAATGGGAAAAGGTACGGTAGGTATTAGAGGATGACATTTGAAAAAGTAACGCAGAAAGATATTGAATAAAGGTAGAAATCTCCAACAGGAGAGAAATAAATAAATAATACTAAAAAGAAAAAACAGAAGAAAAAAACCTTTGTTTAGAAAAAATATTTAGACACTGAATGGAAAAATGTGTGAAAAATGCATTGCCGTTTGACGAAACTTGGAAATTGACGTAATTTATTTTATAAAGATTTTAGTTAAATATTTTATACTACCTTTTATACGACACTAATCGAACTTTGCTGAATTTTATCCCGATTAAAATGCACTTTAACAATTATCTCTAGTCCTTAAGTGCGTTATTATCTAAGCTTTAATGAATATCGTTTTTTTCCCCTTTTTAAAGCTTTTAATACTTGAAAATACTAGTAAAAAACGCTTGTTAAGATGTTTTTGACACATCTCTGCCGGCACATTAATAACAGACAATCCATTATCCACTCCAATATGCGAAAATAATCCGATTTTTATAAATACATTAACTTTTGAAAAAATAATGAGAATCATATTTAACTTATGCAATTAAATTCATTTTATAATGAGTTTCCAATTTTATTATGATGATCTTTATCATGCTTTATATACTACTAGCTATTAAAAAAACGGATTTTAAATTAATTATTTAATTATTATAAATTATTTTAAATTTAATTATTATAATTATAAATTAATTATTTAAATATTTTAACGTATCGAAACAAGTATAGCAAAATTCTTATCACTTATACTGATACGTTAGTTCTTGATGATCATTATATTAAACTTATGTAATCGCATTCATTTTCGAATGAGCTTTCAATTTTACTGTGACAATTTTTATTATATTTCATACAGCTAGCTCTAAAATAAAAAAATAGATAAAAATGAAGAAAAGTCTGCTTTTTTATGTACAATTTTATGTAAACATTTAATGCATTAACGTCTCAGAACATGTAGAAAAAAAATCTTACTACTTGTTCCAACATATTAACTCTTTTTGGGCTTTATATTTTTTTGTTATTGAATTCATTTTGGAATGAGTTTCCAGTTTTACTATGACGATCTTTATTATATTAAACTTATGTAGGTATGAAAAAAAATATGTACTTTTTCATGAATATTTAAATGTATCTGAACAAGTAATAAAAAATTATCCGTGAAAGAAGCTTTTGAAAAATAGTCTTTTTTTTTTTTTTTTTTCTGCATGCAAGATGAAAACATTTAATGCGTATGATTATTAGGGAAGTTAACTGTACAAGTATTATATTTAACTGACTATAAATAATTATGTTTATTTATATTAATAAGCATTAGGTTCAGTCTTCACGGATGTTACACTTTTAATACAATGTTCTTTATTATGTCATATAATACTGGCTATATAAAAACTATCGGTACGTCTTATTATAGCACCATTATTTATGATCATTTAAATACATTAACAGACCATGCAAATTTTCTGTTTGAAAAGAAGTTATGCAAGATAATGATGTAATAATAGTTCGAAATCTAATTATTAAAAAGAAGTATGTGAGCAACAATAAAAAAAGGCTTTGAAGAGCTGTCATTCATGCTTTGTTAGTTCAGTTCAATTCAACTTATGTCTACCAAGCATAAATAAAACCTTAAAAGTTCTGATGCCACTGAGACAAAAAAAAAAAAAAAAAAGTAAAAGAATTTTAACTATACTGAATATAAATTTCCAGTACTTTCATATCTTTTATTTTCAATTCCATTTTAAAAAGAAAAAACAGCAAAATATTTGAGTAATTATAAATAAACATGGTAATTATTTTATTTGGCAGATTATAAATCTTTACGTTGTGTTTAATTATTAAACATTTTCACGCTGTAAAATATTTCTAATTACAATATTACATTCAAGTATTCAATATTCAAATTAACTAATGAATGCTTTAAAGTATTTCGAATTAATTAATTTAAGAAAAACAAAGTAAGAGACTACAAACAGATTTAATTTAAATTAAAACCGCAATTAGTGAAAAATGTTAATGAAAATTAACGTATCAAAATAATTTATAAGGCATATCAAATAGAGATACACTAGCTTCATTAACAATAAGTCTGATTTTAAAATAAGAACCTTATTAGATTTCTTTTAAACAAGCATACGTGATTTAAGTGTATAAGCTTAAATAAAAAAACGTATAAAACTCATCAGACATATAAAGGGGCAAAACAACCCTCTTCAGACCCGAAAAAGAGAAAAGAATGAATGTATAGCTTTTCTTTTTTGAGCAGCTTTGATAGTTTTATATTTCTATAATCGGAACAAAAAATGTAAAGTTTCTACTAATTGTATTTTTAAAAACTGTTTGCAACTGTATGTCCTTGTAAAATTGGAATTTTTATCACGTGAAATTAACCTTTTTAACTTGTAAATGTAGAATGAAGGGGGAATTTAAATGTCCATCCTTTGGACAGTCTTCTGTGTTTTTAAACTTTAAAGAAATAAAATTTTCCCTTATCAATATTTTAAGCCATCATACAATATTTCCCTTACCTACATTCCTTACCACAGCAAGATTTTTTTAGACCAAAAGAATTGTATCGTCGCTGTGTTACAGGAAAAAATATGATGTACGATGGAAGGCTTGAATGATTTGCTTTTTGGAAAACAAAAATGTTCAACTAAAATAGTAAACTAAAATAGCAAAACATATCACTAAGGAAAAAAAAAAAAAAAAAAAAAAACTGCAAAGTAACTAATTTATCGCCAGTTCGATTACCAAATAAATAAATAAATAAAAATAAAGATTTAAAAAGTATTTCTACATATTTCTTAAGAACATTTCAAACTAATTCATCTCGTTACTATGCAATTCAAATCATTCCATTTTTATTTACTTAAAATGTTTCAATATATTTTTTTTTTCGCTCTCGAAACAAAAAATAAAAAACATATTTTAATTTACTTAAAACATGATCATTTGATTGATGTAACGAAAATTGGAATACAACGAAAGAACGTTGAAAGCATAAGATCAAATGTTCTACATTCTAATCAAAGTATTATAAAATGCCTTTATTTATCATTTTGACTATGACTTAAAATTTTATTTTTGTAAAGAAGTTAATATTTTAAAATAAGCATTAGTGTAAATTCAATTTTGAAATAATGAAATAACAGTCTCACTCAATAAAAAATATCAAATCAGTATTAAATTATTAAGGGAGGGATAGTGACTGAGTGGTAGTTTTCTGTGCTACCCTGCCACATGTCCGGGGTTCGATTCCCGGGCTGGGCAGGGACTTTCATCCCTTCAGAGGAGTCGATAAAATGAGTACCATACACTGCTTGGGAACTAAACACTGGGGGTTCCTCATCAGGCCGGCCACTGAACCGGAACGTCTGCTTCTGCACCTCAGGGCCCTCGGTCTCGAAAACTGGGATGGGCACAGTAGGCCATGACCCCAAATGGGCTGTTGCACCACTGAGTTTAGTTTTATTAATTATTTTAAAAGAAAACTATTTTTAAGGACACTTATTTGGTAGAACTACGGTTTAAAAGACAAATAACAGAATGGATTATGGATACCTGAAAATAAATGTAAAATAAAGAGTAATAAATAAAATAATCCATTTAAATGTATATTTAATTAGATTTTAGGTCAAATAAAATTTTATTTACCTGAAAAAAATGTTTGTCGATATTAAATGCTTGTGAAATAAAAATTACAATCGCTTCATGTTTGATGATTGCCAGAACTTTGAAGATGACTCTTTTATTGAGTGAAAATGTCACGATAAATTGGGATACAAAGAAAAAAGTTTCAAATAAGAGCTCCAACAACTGTAAATAATTAAATCAAATAAAATGCTATTTTAGTTTTAAATATTTTGCTTTTCTTTTTCTAACTAAAATCAAGTGCTATCAACGGTTTATTTCAAAGTGGTTTATTTCCAAGTTTGAAAGGTAGAAAAAAAATTATTACACTATTACACATTTTGCACTCACAAATATTACTGAACATTTACACCGAAATAGTGCGCAGTGGATTGTGCACTAAACCAACATTTTCCTCTGTTGCACGATGTCAATTTTAAGTTTTATTGCTAGTATTTTATGGCTTGTTGGGGCAACTTTTAGGATAAGTTGTTTCTCTAGAGACCTATTAAAATGTTCAAGCCATCAAACTAAATACGTTGCTTCTAAAATAATTCGAGCGTGTCTTAAAAATTAGAATCTTGGCACCACACAAGTTACGTACCATTACTTAGCCCCTTCTTCACAACAGCAGGTAGCTGAGATCAAATTCTTGTTTTTATCCGTGTAGAGTGGGTTCTTTTAAGCACTCTTTTACAACATTTTTGTGTCATGTAAAAACTCGTAATTTTCGTTGGAAGGAGAGCGTTGTCGCGTGAAAGAAGAAAAAAGGTACCTTGAAAAATAAATTTGGTATCCGATATTGTGATAAAATATGGAATCATTCTACTCAGCTGAAGGACACGTTCTACAAACAGGGAAACTAATGTGTTGGTGATAGGACTACAGCCACCATGTGGAGAGTTTGTATGAGTCTGAGAAATAAAATGAGTCATAAAAGTTCAACGCGCGGGTGTTTTATTGCCTCGAGATACTGCGGAGACGTTCTCAGGGGAGATACAATGGGCCAACGAGATTCCTTCCTGCTCTCAAATCTAATCTCACCTTCCCAAAACGAGGTTCATCAAAGGGTTCGTTCCTGGGGATCGTTACTGGTAATATTACGGTTTCTGGTAAAGACTTCGATTAGTTTGCTCGTAAGAGGAGGATTCCCTTGATGAGTTATCCAAACCTTGATGCAAATGACGTGTCCCAACTCAAGTCCTTAAATTTACTATATGCGGTACCAGTAAATTCATAATAATGCTTGCTCAAAAGGAATCCCATGTAAATATCGACCGCAGTTATAAAAAACAGTTTCTGAAATACAGTTGTTGAAATCCAATGTATAAATGCATTGATGATATTATGGTTTCTGGTAAATACATCAAATTAGTTTGCTCGTCGACTCCCTCTATGAGTTATCCAATTCAGCACCGACGCAAATGACCCAAGTCTATAATTCTGTTGCATGAGATACTACTATATTTATAATGCTGTTTGCTTGAGGAGGAACTCTTGGAACTCTATCGACCGCAGCTGTAAAAATAGTTTCTAAAATATAGTTTAAGAATTTTTATGTGCAACTACATTGGTAATATGAGTTTCTGGTAAATACTTCAAACTAATTTATTAGTTAGTATAGGGCTTCCTTGATGAGTCATCAAGCAAAGCGTAAAGCAAAAGTGGTGTGACGACTGAAGTCTATAAATTTACTGTATGAGGTGACCTCCTTCCCTATTAGCACTAAGCCTTAGGGATGCCCTCTCAGGGTGGGGGTGGCGAGGGATTGGGGGTATTGGGGTCAACGAATTTTACATACACGTATCCCCAAGAGTACATGGTGGGTCCTCAGCGGGTATCGAACACGCGACCTTTCACGGGGAAGTCCGAAGTCCGATCTCTTAAACACTGGGCTACCACGGCCTTGTATGCGGTACCAATATATTTAAAATACTCTTTGCGTGATGAGAAATTCACGGGAACATTGACCAACAACTCCTAAAATGAACTATTCCTGACTTCTCGCTTGAAATATTCATTTAAGAAAATCTCAAAAAAATATTTTACTTGCCTAAGTATAATAATTGAAAGCTAATTGCCATATACGAAAAATTTAAACACGTTTGTGAGCGCAAATGTTTTCATCCATTAAGTCAATTTTTTTAATGTAACTAGAACTAAACCTTATAATGCACACGTACACACACTCAACGATAGGCGCGAAATCATATTTCTCAAACTTTTATTTTTAAAAAAGGTTAAGAATTTATGGTTTAATCAGTACCTGGAACTTTAACTAATTTCTTCCTTCTTTAACAAATATGTGCCGTACTAATTAATATTTCTGAACTCATAGAGAAAATAAAGCTCATGTATTTACTGGAAAGATATTTGAGCAGAGACATGCTATTAATTTCTTTAAAGTCCGAAGAAACCTTTAAAAACATTCCCCTTGTAGTTTAGGGATACGTTTTCTTTAGTGTAAAGAAATCTTGGATGTTACACGAATTAGATTAAAAACTTTCTTCCTTGTAATTCAAAGCCGCCATTGAAAGAGGGATAAAATTACCTCGGCGCATGTTATTGACAATGCCAATCGAACTTCTGTTCTAAGAACACCCCAAGATAATAAACAGCATTTCGTTTTCAGAAATTTTCCAAAGAACTTTTCCAACGTTGTCAATGTGGTAAAACATAGTCCACAATTTTATGAAATATCCGGTCAAAGACAATTTTTAAAGCCCGCTTTTATTTTCATATTAATAAAGAAATTCCGAAAGAACTGCATTTTGCAGCTAATTTATTCTAACAATTTTTAATTTTTTACATTACTTTATCACTATTTTAACGACAAAAAATACTTAAACCTTTGATTTCATTCTTACACCAATTTATGTTTTTGGAAAGAAAGTCGGTATCCGTTCGGTACTATACAGTAATTATTATATTAGCATACAAAATTACTCATAATCTACTAAAAATTAAGTTCATATTTAAAGTTCACTTGCAAATTCCTTTTGCGTTTATTCACATGTTTTAGTTTCATATTTTAATCTATCATCCTAATTCGCTAGATTAACCTTTTCTACGGAACTCTAATGACGCCATTTTGGATAATTTTATTGGAAGCCACCCTATATAGCTTTAAGTACATCTCGTTTTTTTTAAAGAGCATAATGTCCGATATATATAACTTCACCAGTAATCAAACGCAAAGTGTCATAATATGTAACTGAAAATTAATATTCTTTAAACATACAAACTAATGGTAACGGATTCACAAGATAATCGCTTTGACAGATAACTGGCTCAACTTAGAAAATGTGAACTGTGTTATTGTTGCGTTTAAAAATGATAACTGGAATGAGCTTGATAAAATAACTAGCACAAGCAAAAGAATTCGTTACATATTTCTACATACTTTTACTTTTAGGCCGTTTAGAAATTCTACACAAATCTAAAAGGATCTGAAATATTTCAGATACTTTTACGTTTCTGCAGAGTTTTAACATAAAAATATCAACTTGAATGAAAAGAGATGATCTTTAAATTTCAAAAAGTTTTGATAAGAAGAGTTAAGAAATCTCACCAATATTGTGGCATATGGTACTTCTATTATATGTGTTAGGGCCCCAAAACTGTTATGGAAAGCACATTACTGTAATTTTATTTCCGAGCTGCATAACTTATTCTTGTACTCAAAAAATATAAAATAGGACGGAAAAATGGTTGAAGAAATAATTATATATTTTATTATACATTATGCAGCGCATAACTGTTGTATATTTGTACGTCACCTTAGAAATGCTACAGAATAATTCAATATTTTTGAACGTATGATGATAATCTACGTTCCGAAGATTTCCTTTTAAACGCATATTGTCGTCACCTGGTAGATTTGCGAATTTTAGATGTCATATCGAAGCTAATACTACGATTCAGATAGATTTTACTTAAAAAAAAGGATGAGCATCATACTAAGCGTCATTATGATTTTTTTTTTTTTTTTGTAATGATGCATAAAAAAATAATTGCATAATTGCTAAAAATTATGATCAACGTCCATTGAGTGCTTTGTTTGTCAACGATTTTCTTACTTTTTCTTTCTTTAGTAGTTATTGATGAGTTTTAGTGTTATCAATTAAAATACAGTTAATTATTCCACCTCTCCCCAGTTCTGATGTAGATTCGAAGCCTTTTTAGAAATATTTATTCGTCATACCTTCCTTACATCACAATATTTGAACAATACTCAATACGTTTTTAACTATTCATAAATTAAAGAAATGTCAAAAACAAAAACAAGAAAAAAACGTTATTCATCAAATTAATGTCAAAGAAAAATAATTTTAGTATTATGTATATTAATAAAACGTCCAGTACAATTGTAAATTAAAACGAAAGAAAATATGAATATATGAAGCTAACAATGTCTAATATAACATAAAGTGAGATAAGTGTAGGGACGCGTTATTTTGCTTCGAATCAACGTTTTGTAAGTTTGTTGGTTTCCATTAGCCTTTTGAACTCGCGATTAAATTGAAAGTGAGTGCGTTCGTATTTCTAATTTATTCAATAATTATAGGGTGGCATGAAAATTTTTATTTCCGTTTTCTTTATAGAAGTAGTGCATAAAGAAAAAATTTATATATGTGTTACAAATGCATTAAATTAAATAATTAACTCAGTGGTCAATCAGTAACACTCAATGCAGGTCATTGCTAATTGAAACATTTAAACAAAATAAACTTTTGTCAAAATGAAAATGTCTAAAAGTTGTTTAAACGTTCGAGGCTGAACTTGCAAAATTTAATGGATTACGGTCGAATTTCGACCATTGGGCGACCTATAATCCTTAAAACTATACAGAAACTAAAATTTCACACGAATGTACAGAACAAATCCATCATAAAATGTTACAGAAAATAGTATGCATTCTGCTATAATCTCATTCGATAACCGTATTACGGTCATAATTTTAATTTTATGCGCATGATTGCATAATATTTTTTATTTATCTATTAAGGCATTCCAATATGCAAAATGATGAGAAACTAAATTTCTAACAATATAAGTGTTAATAAAAATGTTTTGCTTATGCAATATTATTTCACTGATCAGCTACAGATTTTTTTCTCATTTGTGAAAACAATAGCTTTATTATCATTTACTTTAAAGAATCAATGAATTAAAAGAGCCTAATAGTGTATCGTGGATAGATTTTGACTCTCGGTGGCGAAGCCAAAATTTCTTACAATTTGTCTCCCCCCTTCTTTATAATATTACATCTTACATACAACTTCACTAATCCTTAGAGTCTACCTCCATATACATGAAGAATAAATTTAGCAAAGTTATTTTGTAAAGCATTTAGTAAGTTTATTTTAATAGGCACAATAAGTTACAATAAAATAGAAAGTTAAATGATGCTATTTCATAGCATGCTAACCTTAGCTTTTTTCCCCTCTTTTCTTTTTGTTTATCTTATTTTAATACAAAAGGCATTGCATAGAGTAAATAAGTTATGTAAGTCCAGTTAAATTTTTGCTCACATCGGTTTACTCCTATCTAGATAAATTATTTCATTACTATTATTAATTGATGTCATTATTAACGTTGTTTCTATTAATGTTATAGAAAGAAACAAAACGTAGTAAACTATTAAACGATTAAATAAGTCTACATTTCCCTTGTTTACCATTGTAGGAGAATGCTATTTAGTTTAAATCTAGATTTTATATTTATTTTAGTTAAAATATGAAGGTGTTATGAACGTCTAAGATATCTCATTATTAACGAGTGTAAATTCGCTATTTCCCCCGGTATTGAAAATTACTTGGAATTTAGGAAAGGACATACAAAAAAGAGCAGTATAAGCTCATAAATTCGGTCTTATCTGAGCTTAAGTGTAATACAAAAGTATTTTATGGAAACTTAAATTAAAACATATTTGCATCAACTCAAAGGCATGCTATAAATATTTTAATAAGATTCCTTTTGATTAAAAGTTACAGAGCTACGATAGAATTTCATACAGAATGATAAAATGGCATACAAACATTATTAACTGCATTTCAAAGCTACCATTTCTTCCTCAATATAATTCCACTCTAGTTGTTGATAACAGAATCACATTAAAACTTCAAATATGATCTCACCTCTATGAGCATAAATAATCTAAGCTTTTATTGCTAGGACCTCGCCTCAGTTAATTTAAAACTTTGCGGAAATGTTACCCCAATCCGTTTGGATACAAATTTTTTTAAGTAGAAAAAAAAAAGATTTTCATATAATTAAACCTTGGCGAACTTATCAAATGTCATAGAATTTTTCCCCAACAAAGCATTTGAATTTGATAATGTTTAAACGCGAACTATTGTAAATAATTTGGTAGTTTATATTTTCAAACAATACGAAACATACAATTTCGATAATTGTGCCTCGCTATTTTCAAAGACACAGCAAGCGGATAATTTTTTCAAATATTATCAATTCAAATATCTTTGAAAAATTAACTTGAAACATGGACAGGCACGTTTCTCGAGACTTGGAAACTTGTTCTGTTCTAAATTTATTTCCCAGTTTGTGTTTCTTTAAAACCCTTCAACTGTGTTAAATTAATTTGGCCTACTTGTTTAGAGGCGATTCTGAACAATTTAATTAAAGACTTATTATATACTTTTGGAATTTTGGGTTTGAATCACTTTATCGAGTTTGTGTATTTTTCCTTATGTCACTCCACTTATATGCAGTTAAAATATTTAAAAGTATGCATGAAAAAGAAATTTATACATTGCGAGTGCTCGTCTACTCGTGTACATGTTGCAACCACTGTTTGTAATTGGTCGACTAAATTGTTCAAGTAACGAAAAATCCTGCGATTTTTTAAAAAATACTTTCATCAATTAAAATGTTATGTAATTCAAATTAACTGATCTAGCATTCGTTTTGACTTGTGATGACGTAGAGGTCCAATCAGTCAAGCATAAAAATGAAATTAAATGGAAGTATACACGCCACTTTCTAAAAATTCTTTGGACGGAACTTCTATTTCTGCACATAATAGCCATTCTTTGAAAGTTGCCAGCTTAAAATTCCCTGCTGGCTTTATAATTCGGTTGATAGAGAAGTTTTCATTTTGAAAAAATATTTTTCAGAGCAATTATACGGCTGTGCGGAAATGTGCCTTTTTTAAGTTTGCTTGCGATTTGAAATTCATGCCTTATAAAGAACTTTAAAAGTTTTTGTTAATTCAAATCTTTTGAAACTTGAAGTTTAAAAACTACGTACCCGTCTCTATTTTAAAATTTGTTTTATTTTTTTAGAACTATTTACTTATATTTTTAGTTTTTGAGTTTCATTTTTTTTTTTTTTTTTTTTTGCCTTATAGCAAAATATGAAGATAATTTTTTTTCATCCAACGCTATATTTGTGATAGAATTTTACGATTTTTTTAATTAAAATATGTGACCTATTTGTAGCACACTGGAATGCAGATTAAATTCAACATTTCTCACGCATAAAATTTTTGAAACAAAGCACCGTTCATAAATGCTACAAACCCGACTTTTTATCACTTTAAGGTGAAATATTTTTCGAAGCTTGAAAATATTGATAGCACTGAATCTTTTGACCTCAGCCTTTCAAAACTCAAGGTGTCTGAATAGTAAATGTAGCTCAATTTGTATACGACCCCTTCTTGCAATTGAAAATTCTAACTTGGGTGCCCAGTTGTGTTAGCCAATGCATAACGAGGATACTCTATTTATAGATCCTCCGTATCTTTATGCCCTGGTAGTAAAACTTCACCGGTGCTTTTATGTAAAATAAGGATTTTTCGCACCTCGCTAGCGATTCACACTTCTCGACGGCCGAAGTAAAAATAATAAATTTTATTTTCTTCGCTTCTTTGACAAAGGCCAAAGAAAGGAATGAGATTTTATATCATTTTCTGTTGATCATTTGTGTCTTTTTTTCTGCGTCGATTATTCGGTTTGTGAAATAATTGACGCGAACGGAGAAATTTTTATGTTCCACTTCTGTAACTGATGGCTTACGAATGCAAATCACAAGGTGTGATTGAATTCGGTACACTCGGTTTGGGAGCACGTTTCCGGCAATGGATAAAATGGAGGCTCTATCTCATTCGCTTCCCAAACTTTTTAAAACTCATTATCAAGAAATAGAGAAAAATATTTTATCTTGCGCCAGTTTGAACATGAATGTCGACTGTGATAATTTTCTCTGGAAATGCGATCTCAATGCTGGTGACAGATCGGTGTTTCTGAAACGTTTAGCTGCAACGATCACGGAGTTTCAGAGAAATTAAAACAGGAGAAGTTTGGAAGAAAATGTTTTTCTTTGAGATGAAGTTGAAGTAAGGTTATCGAATCTTACACTATTTAGGTCCGCAGAAAAATAAATCTGTACTTTCTTTCAAAAATTTGTTACAATTTTAGAATTTCTGCGGGTAGGTTCATATATATAAGCGAGACGAAATATAATTTAAGAAAACTGCTTGCACACCGCTGAGTTTAGTTAAAACATCATTTAATGCTTCATGGTGATTCCCAATTCAATCATATTTTATACTGATTTTATTTTGTCAAAAATGGCAACAATTTAGACAGAGACTCCTAAAGATACATTATCGTTTTTGTTTCGTTTATTTGTGCATAAAAATACTCAAGAAATAAAATCCCTTCTTGTTTGAAATTTTTTAAGGAAAAATTGGAGAAATGCAATAAGCTCTTGGTAGATCGAAAGCCAGAGAAATGCATTAAAATGCTTATTTTAATGAACAATTAAGTTTTGAAATAAATATTACATTAAGGAATCTACTCGCACAAACATTTCCTGCTTAAAAATAAATAAGAAAGATAATTTTTCCGTAATTTATTTTGAAAACAAAATCCGTTTTAAAGTGAATTAAAAACGTTATTTTGAAAAACAGAGATAAATATAAAACCTTTTGCATACGTTTTGATAAAGTATCAGATGAACAAAAACTCATAAACTCATGAAACATTTATTTTATTAAGGGATTAAAATACAAACGTCTCAATGAAGAACGCATAGAGATCGTGTGCATTCATTGAACCCGAACTGTTCATGTTCGAATCTGCATTAATCATTACGCTGCTCTGAATGAACAGTATTATATGCTGAAAACAGTATTGACTTTCTACTTCCTCTCCAGTATGCAGCTGAATAGGTCGGGGTAGCCTAGCGGTTAGAGCGTCGGACTTCCACCTGTAAGGTCGCGCGTTCGATACCCGCTGAAGACCCACCATGTACACTTGGGGATACGTGCATGTAAAATCAGTAGACCCCACTACCTCACCTCGTACGCAAGCAATCCTAAGGCCTAGGCTAACAGGTAGGGGTCTGGTGGAGAGAAAAGTGCGCAACTGAAGTAAATCGACAATTGAAAGTAAGTTAACAGTTTGTCTGAAAGCGCAATTTAATCAAAAAGTAGATTTATTTTCGTTTAGCTAAAAAGAGCAGAATAACTAAAATCACGAAAATTCAATTGTAAAAAGCTAGAAAAAAATTCTAAAATCCTTCTTCTACGTTTAATGAAAACATCAAAACCGGTAACATTAGTGCCGACTATGACACGGATACAATTTTTGTTAATATTCATTAATAATAATGTTAAAACATCATGGCTACAAAAGCTGTTTAACTTAAAAATAAAAATCATGATTCAATTAATCGTGTTCATTTTTGGAATCATGAATTACACCGAGGAAGGAGACCATCTAACAGCAATGAAATAACTGATGGATTAGATTTGCAAACTCTACCTCGAACTTTCCCGGAGTCATTAAACAGAAGAAGAGGGAAAATTTTATATGACAGCAATTCCAGGAAGAATATCGATGAAACAATTTAAGAGATAATTTTCCATGAAAATACGAACGGAAAACTGACGACTAATCGGTATTAGTGAAATTTTTGATCCATAACCAAAACGTCAGAACTGATAAGACTGATACGACATCTTTCTTTTTCACTTGAAAAAAAAAATTTTTTTTTCGTCAGCAGAAAAAAAAACATATTTTTCAAATTAAACATTCTCAAACTTTACAACCTTGTTTTGACCAAATTTTTGAAATTATCAAATGCGTACAGTCAAGCATTAAATTAAGTATACATTATATTTAAATGGTGTTCCCATGGTGTGCGCATGTATCTCATCTTTCCGAATTTAACTGATTGCGAGATAAATAACGTTGTTGAACATACAGAGCATACATATTTATGCAAATCAAAAGTCATTTCGTTATTCAGTTTGTTTCTTTAAGAGAGAGATTATATTTTCCACCAGTAATAGTTTTCAATATGATTTATAACAATCTATTCCTAAAAAGCTGTAAATTAAAATGCGGTATCACATCAATTCAAAAATTATGTATTTTTTTTTTGCATAATCTTTAAATATACAGCAAGCAATTCGGTCACAGAAACAGCTAAAAATGCAATTATGACTAAAGTTTCCTGAATAGGGAACCTGTGTATCCTGTATATTTAGTACAAATATACTTAATGTTTAAGATGAGTAGTTGTAGAAAGAATACCCATATAATTAACAAGACTCTCTTTTCTGAAGTATATTTACCCATGAGAGGAAAAATTTATTCCCTCTGTGATTAAAATAAATATTACTTGATACGAAGATTTTTAATTAAAAATCTCAAATACATTCTGTCCCGATCAAGAAAGGATTTGTTAAATTAATTTTTGTTTACACTCGTTGCAAAAGAGCTTCACCTGAGAAAAGTTTTTCTTCAAGCACATGAAAAATATAATAAATATGACTAAATTATTTTAAGCTGTAAAATTCAGGAAAAATGAAATTTTAAATTCCTTTAAATACTGCAAGAAATAAAATGGCACAATTATTTTTGATATTCAAGAAAATTTAGTGTTGTAATATAAAATATTCTGCAGTGCGACTAGTGTTTTTTTTTTTTTTTCTTTTTTTTTTATATTCTGTATTCGCTGTAATATTAACTACAAACCAAAACTAACCTAAGTAATTCAAGCACAAAATTAAACTTGTGCATTATATTACAAAAAAAAAAAAAATATTTAAGCTCTTAAAAATTTTCGGAAACTATTTACACCTAAATAGCTGCTACGTATCTTTATAGCCTAAGAAAGATGCACTGTTAAATCAAAATTCTTATTATTGAGTTAAAAGGGCTTATTTTCAAGCACATCATGTTCATGCAATAGCTTCGAGTCAAAAAGCCTTAGATTTGAAAATTACAGCCTCTTATTTTCGAAGTAATCCTTTTCTCAAAAATATTTCCGTGCAATATCATTTTTGAGACACCACAAATAAAAAAAGATAGATGTTTCCTCATATTTGAGGTAACACTAGTTCAGAAATAACACAATATGCGTGAAGAAAGAGTAAGTCGTCGTTTTAAATAGGAAGCCGCGGTCGAAGCTGGGGATTGAAGGCTGACTTCCGTGACTGCAAGCTAATGTCACAATGTCATCATGGTATCCACTGGACAAGGCTGAGTTGGATTATATACCTTCCAAACGTATCAGCTGCAAGTGCTAAAGAGCTTACGTGGCAAATGTCTTCATATCCCAAACCAGAAGAGCGCTATTTATCGTCCCTTCTGTTTTCTTGTTTTGCTACGTCCGATTCGAATCCAATGAACTAATCACCTTGTTTTCCCGTTTCAAACAGTTGACAAGACTATTCAAATTCTTGAATCGTTCAGACGTCTCGCGCGATAAATTGTTCCTTAATGTTGATATAAATGCTATTGTTTGGAAGAGGTAATCGTTAAAATTAAAAACCCTGCATTCATTACGAACGTAGAGATGCTCTATAAATTTTTGAATTTATTGTAGCAAAAATATAATAATAATTGCCCTTTCTGTAGCTATAGTTTCTAAGTTAGTATCGATACTTTAAACTAAGAGCAGCACTTAATTATTTTTAAGTCTAAATTACTTTAAAAAATTAAGCAGGTGTGTTTTCTCATTTTTAAGCACATAATTTTCAACAGTGTTTTGTGGAGGAATCTATTTGCTCGAAAATATAAATAACTATGATATGAATATTTATTCTTCTTCTGCATGCGTGTCACATGCGTAACATCAACAGAAGCATAAATAATTTATAATTTTCAGTCTAATCATTCTGTTTTTTAAAAAAATACTTTAAGTAATTTGCGTTTGAATTTTCTGGAAAAACATAACTTATTCATTTACCCCTGATTAATGGGTAACATTTTTTATATTTCGTATGGAAGGCAAGTGAATAAATGAATAAAAACTCTTGAATATTTATTAACATTTATTATAAAACAGTACTATAGCTACTTGTCAACACATTAATTATTCCCGTTAAAGTAAGAAATACCATCTTTTACAAGGTTATTTTGAGCTTGAAATAGCCGCAATTATTGCATTAATATATACCATAGGTTCTCAACGTGGGCGATAACGCCCCCTTGTGTGCGTTTGAGACTTTCAGGGGGGCAGTAAGAGACCCAGAGAAAACTAGGGGGCATTGAGATGACACGGAGGGGCATGGGCAGATCAATTAAATATAGCCTAAAATAGACAAAACACGCTGATTATGTACTAACAAAAGTATTACTTTTATGGTCGATTGTTCAACGATTTCTGATAGCATTCCCATCTTCATATTTAGCTGAACGTGGATATAGTGCTGTAGCAACATTGGTAACTAAAAAGAGAAATTTGCTCCATATTACTGAACGCGGCGACTTACCGATTGTTTTTCAGTAAAATCGAGCCTGATATTAGCAAACTCCTTAAAATGCATCAAATTCAACCTTCTCATTAGTGAAGTTACGAATTCGATGTTTGAAAATTTTAATAAAAAAATACTTTTCAATTTCATTAAGTATGCATTTTGATTGCTTTCATTAAACTAGTCTTCCTTAAAAACAGAAATAAGATAAGGTCATATCCTATCTACGGATAAAATGTATAATATGACACATTTAAAAATATATTCGTGGGAACAGCTATTTGAGATTCGCAAGTAAAAAAAAAGGGAAAAAAATATTCTCGAATTGGGCGGTGAGAAAAAAAAGGTTGAGAACCTATGATATATACTTTAACACTCGTGCTTTCTGTCTAAAAGGGAAAAAAGTATATTCATTCTCACATATTATCAGTTCATAGGGATAGTTGACATCAGCATTTGTTTCTTTAATGCATTGAGCACTAAAATTGTATTTTGATCTCATAAATACAATCCTTACATAATACAAAAACACTTCATACACTCTAATTATGCTCTTTAAAGCATCCCTCCCCCCTTATGTTCAATATCAAAGCTATTTCTTACATTTCATGTAACTAGAGTTCAACCAGCGGTCGGAACTGGTGCGTAGTTCATTAAATATATTCCCAACTTTAGTCTCGAACGCTTAAACAACTTTTAGACATTTTAGTTTTTCTGTTTGACAACAGTTTGTTTTGTTTAAATATCTGCAATTGGCGATAATCTCTCCTCAGTTCGACAGATTGACCAATAAATTAGCTATTTAATTTTATGCATTTTTGACACATATTACACATAAATTTTAACTTTCTATACTTCTTCTTTAAGAAATATAGAAATAAAAACTTTTATGCCACCCTATTGTTATTGAATAAATTATAAATACATACACTCGCTTTCAATTGAAGCGAAAGTTCAACACGCTAATACAAATCAACAACTTACAAAACGCTAATTCGAAGCAAAATAACGTGTCATAGCATTTTATTATCTCATTTTGTATTATATTAGACATTGTTTGCTTCAAATTGTATTTCGTTTTGTTTGACAGTGTACTGGACAAACAAACAATCTGACGGATTTTTTTAAATGTATTGTTTATTGCATTAACTTGCTATCGTACCAATTTTTACTGTTGTTCTTATACACCGTGGTGAACTTAAAGTAATAACCGTAGTATATAGAATCAAAAAAAAAAATGTCTGTATGCCGCAAGCATATATAGCATTTTCTGAGATAAAAATTTTATTTGTATCTTTCTTTTATTACAAAAAGTTTTGCTATATCCGTAAGAATAGCTTCTAAATAAGAACAGAATCACGATTTTCCGAGTAATTATTGGCTTTTGTTTCATAAACGGCTGATTCTCCTTATAATCTGTATAAATGATCTCAGTTTGTCTAATCGCTGTTCTTAAGAACAAGTCGGATAATTCTAAGAAAGCTTTTGGATGGCAACGGAAATAACTGACCCTTATTTTTGTACTCGTAATCTTGTATGCTCTTATAATTATTCTTCTATTGAATGGATTTGTTCTATTCTATTGGATTGAAAAGGTTTGAAACGTCAGTGACAGGATCGAGATAAAAGGAATTTGATATAATTGCTTTATTAAATGGAATTTGTATTTGACAATAGGATAAGAGCTGTTAAAACACACAAAGTATGATTGGAATTTTGAATTTCCATTTGTCCTAAATTTATTTTCTATTTGAAGCACTAGTTTTTTTCAGAATGGGGATAAAAAAAAAAAAAAAACAACTGAAGTTTTAATCCCAAGAAATTTTTTGACAATATATAATGGATAATGCATCAAAATATCAAAATAGATCTTTTTATGAGTGCAATGAAGATTACTGGACAAACAAAGCAGAATGAATTTGATATTTGAAGCTATGGTTACACAAAAATGCACGCATTGTTCTTTGACTGTTAAGCAATACTTTATCTCAAATTATTTCTTTTCCTGAATTATGGCACCAAGCTAGATCAAAATAAACATGTTCACTGACAGCTATATGGGATCAAAAATGCATACTTAAGATGTGAGGTAATTAGGATGAATATAGCCTCATTAAGAGCTGATTATTAAAATAATCAGAGCTCTATGCTCAATAAAAAGGTCAAATTTGAAGGTCAAATAATCTGTAAGCCAAGAGTCGATCACTATGAGACACATATGTACTTATACTCTATGTGGTGTAGTTTCAGACCCAGGTTAAAAACTTATGTTACATGTAGAATTCTTTCTTTATTACTGGTTTGTTTGCATCCTTCAGCATGGGCTTTACATAATGCAGCATTATGCACGTTTCACCTATTTCTTAAGTTAGTTTTACCTTTATAATGATAAAAAAATCAAGTAAATAAAGCAAAAATTAAACTCAGAGGGGCAACAGCCCATAGAGTCCAAGGCCTGCTTTGCCCATCTCAGCTGACGAGACCGAGGCCTCTGGGGTGCAAAAGCGGATGTTCTGGTCAGTCTTCAGATTTTCGTATCATAGTACCACAAGCCTCTCCTGAAAGTTTCAGGAAAATTGAAGGTACCAACTTTCACCTCCCCAGTCACTTTGTTGTCTACCTAAGGCTTCGGCTAAAAGGTGCAAGGGTGTCCGATGGAGAAAAGTCACTTTGTCGAACTTAAAAAAAAAAAAGACTCTTAATGCCTCAGGAGGAAGAGTAATTCAGGACGAATGTGAAGTTCGGTCCATATTCTTCCATGTGTAAAATGTGTTTATAATTCAGATATGATTCTCAATTTGGAGTTCCATTCAAATCCAATATAATGCTGCCCTTTTTAAAGTTTATCACATCCAACGTATATTTAAAAGTTTTACCTCTGGAAACTATGAGCATTGCTAATAAGTGAGTTGACACATGGATTCATTAAAAAAAAAATCTACACTTTATACAAGTACGCGTATGAAGACTCTTCATTTCAATGTATTTCGGGTAGGAAAGTCACGTAATCAATGTATATCATATTGAAAAAAAAAAAAAAAAAAAAAACAAATCACATGCACGTACGAAGAAGTGCATCATATTTCTCAAAGGGAAGGAGGGAATTGTTCTTTCTTTTTTCTCCCTCAAAAATGGCGGACTTGCACGTAACAGTAGAATGCAAGACATAAGCAATAACATCAATGATAAAAATGTAGTAAGATTAGAAACAAATCTTTTTACGTTTGAGATTCTTTGATAAGAAAAATGCCGAAGCGATAAAACAAAAAAGTGATTCTTGAAAGGTTGTTTGCTGCTAACAATGCGTCGCAATATTCAAATACACCAGTTACATGGGACTTTTCCTTATTCGTTACCAAAAAGAATCCTCCTTTTGCTAGGAAAACACAATTCAGTACATCGTTTTAAAATAATCAAAACATTGAATCCCTTTTTACTCTTGACGTTTCAAACATAGTTACATATGATTCAGAACGAATAAAGATTATTCTAAGTGTCAAAATATTGTTTTAGCATCCAATTAGTTTCAGAAAATTCTGGGTAATGCGAAAACATACATAGGTGTCATTTTTAATGACATCTCCAGCTCAGCTGCGAGTTTAAAGGGAAAGAAGTAGATACCTTGGAGAAGACGGGTCTTTTTTCCATTTTCGATGGAGGGTGTCTTCCCGATTACTTCCAGGAAGTCGGATTTAGTCGTAATGCTGAAGATTACGTTCCTTTTCTTCTTTTCCCCACCTTTTAGAAAAGACGGAGCGCATTTCCTTGCCCTCGATTGGCGTGTTTATTTTCCATTTCCGTCTATGTTATGATTGGATACACAAAGACATGTTTATATTAATGAATTTGCAGCCGTCAACTGGGCGCAGGGCCCCAGGCAGAGCCAGGGAGCACCTGCAAAAGTCAATAGTCTCATGATTACACAAGATTTCGGCAAGTTCAAGGATCCGATCTTTTCCTCCCGGATCCGGTATACAGTCCCTCCTGCCAATAACGCTGCTTTTCCTAAAACGAATAACGGGATGTTTGTTTTTCCTACCGTGTTAGTGTTTAATTTACGGAAAGCGATGGCTACTCCTCACATTATCGGCACTTTTCACCAAAAGTTTCATTCAAGAAGGGAACAGAGATCATTGGCCTAAGTCAACAGCATTAAGAGCAAAATGTATTTTCCCTCTATATTCATTCAAACTATGTACAAATATTTGATACAAATGTATCTCCGAATCGAGGTATAGTCTTATTTTTAAAATTTCATTTTAATGCTAAATTCTTATCGCATAAAATTTGAAAAAGAGATAAAGGGGAAAAGTTAACGAGCGTTAGTGAAATCGCTAAAATCTGCAAACTCAAATGAGCCTCTGTCTGAATGTCTGAATACTAATAACCATTTGTCAGGTCCGAACCGAACCGTCAGGACAGACCGAAATACACACATTTTTCTCCATCTCAAAACTTTTCTCCGAAACTCCAGCTCCACTTCCAAGTTTTTTTATTTTTCAATCTTTGTTTAATTACTTCACTTATTTTTGACTTTTCCTTATTTTTAACTATATTTTCACGATACATTAAGCCGTCTTTCATAATTTCTTTTTTTTCTACTTCTACTTGAAAGAAGGCTAAAAAAGGAACATGCAAACATGCACTGGAAAAATATAAGCACATGTAAATGCATTAAAGTGGGGTTGTAGAAAAATGTTACACATTTCTTTACATTGGATAAGGAAAATTGTATAGATATGAAGAATAATTGCACTCAGTTTGAAAAACTGCTGTAATTTCAACTCCTCATACGTTTAGAATGCATGAAGACTTACTGAAGAATGCAGTTTTTCATCATTTTTTTTAAAAAGCGAAAACGAGCCATGCTTATCGAGACGTGTAACTACATGTTATGAATTAAACGTAATTTCAACCATCTATATGTTTCTTTGAAACCTTTTGGCGGAAAGTATTTCATTAAAGTTAGAATTTTGTTTCGGTGCTTTGATTTTTTCCCATGCATTATACAGTGGACTCGCGTTATAACGACAGCACCCGGACATCACTATTTGGGTCGTTGTATCAAATGAGCACTTTAAGACCATTTTGATCTAATTACAATACTGAACACTTTTCATAGCACTTTTCTTGGTTAAATTTATTCATTATTGTTTAACTTTAAACTTGAGTTTAATAAACAGGTCATGAACTTAAATTCATTCAAAATTTTCAACGTAGAAAAACATTATACGTATAACAAACATTACAAACACTACTACGACTACTCATACCTTTACTAATAGTCTTTAGAGTTGGAAGACCGGCTTATTTATATCCCTCCGATTTATTGCAAATATTTTATCCAACTTAAAAATATCTCCTGGGGGATGCTCTTGATCTTCTAAATCTCAGAAGGACTTAAAAAGCGAGACAGATTAGGAGAATTCAAGAACGGGTTTGTATCCCCCAGAGACGAATCCGAACAAAATTCTGCAACAAATCATTGCATAGACATCACTGCTGGTGCTTCATTTATTTTTGCAAAAAAAAATCTCGAAATGTTTCCGTAATATATGGAAAGAGTTATAACACGTGTTGGCTTACATTTTAGTTAGGATATTAACTCTTCGCAGAAAATTGCGACAGAAGAAATTTGAAAGTTATGAGCTTATTCTTTGAAAGAAATTTTCAGACACATTTTTGGTGACACTTGTCTTCAATGACCAGGAACACCTAGTCGTCACTGATTGTGGTTTTGATCCATGGAAGCTAAATCATGGTTTATTACGTAATCCTTATTCACCATTGAACATTAATCATTATTATATTTACATTACATGGAAGCTAAATCATTAATGACTTAACATTTATTATTTATGTTAACTTCATAATTATCAGAAACGCTTTATTAATGAAATCAATGAAAAAAAATCTTGAAAAATACTAACTGTGTTCAGAAACCAGTGCGTTCTCTCTTGAAAGTCGAATTTTAAAATTTTTGGTTTTCTCATTTTTTACCATCATAAAAAAAAACTAAGTAACTAAATTGCTACCTCAAAAATTAAAATTTCGTTCATCCATTTGTAGTGACAGAATTAGTGCTGATGCTGGATGTTGTAATTTTGACGATGTTTTCATTTGATATTAGCATTATCTAAACATTTGTTCAAATTAATGCATAATTACTTAAAATGAAAAGTGGATACTTCATTTTTTATACTTCTTTGCGTAAAAAATCAACACCTACTGTTTCAGAAATTTTAAGGCCCGCAAATGCTACAAAAGATTTCAATAGCAGTTTCTTAGTTTAAATAACGTAGTTTAAATAAATTCAAAAAGAACGCATAAGAAACAATTCTTTGCCCTTTGAGCTTGAAAGATTTCTTCTAATTTAAATTATATTTGCATCAAACTGCCAAAAAGGCTGTTTCTTATTTAAAAACTGTTTCCGCATTGTGCAATAAGTATAAGAATTATTTTTTGTTTACTGAGGATAAAAACAAGAAATCAATCCTTTCTCAATTTTTCTTAGAATGCAAATGAATAAGTCTTTTAAAGATACTACTGAAAGAAATATGAGAAACGTCTTTCTAAGAAAAGAAAAAAATCAATTTATCTTCGGAGGATTTGATTGCTAACGGAATTAATTTTTGCAAAGGAGTTTTCTTTCCATTATTTGTCGTTCGAAGCTAAAGCAATCACTAGTAAGTGGAACATCGGTAAGAATGGAATTCATAATTTGAGATTGAATGTCATTGGAGAAGATGTTTTTTTTTCTTTTTTGCAACACAACATTTTTTCCGTTCGCTTTTTATGCTAAAATATAAAAAAATCTTACTCCAACAGGTGCTCAACTCTAGTTAGGCAATAAAAAATAGCTTAAACATCAATAAATATACAAGTACAAAACCCAAAATATACATTTTAAGCAAAAGTTATGGTATAGTGACTACTTGAAAGTATCCTCACTATACCATAAATCAGCATTTCACTGATGCTTAAAATATATAGACATGATTGTTTACGTTGTCTTTATGTAGTGAATATTCCAAAATCACACAACGCAAAATGCTCGGAACAAAACTTATGTTTATTAGAACGTGAACTCATCAGTTCCCGATAAGAAATTGGGAATTAAAAATTGTGCTCAATACAAAAAATATCAAATCCACTTTGATAAGGAAATATTGATATCAGTTTAAAACGTATGGTGTCGCTGTTGACAGTCATTTATATCGAACTAGAACAATGACACCCGGCATTGTAAAATTAACCCGTTAATTGGTCAAATCTTGTTCAATTCTCATGAAAACAAACTGAAAATGGTACAATATTGCTACAAACCCTCGACGAAAGAAATAAATGTTCAGCTATAGCATTAAGAGATCAAGAGGCTCAGAGATGAAACGGGCTTACTTTCCCGTATCCCAACAACAATTTTTCCAATTTTTCGATTGTAGTTACTAAAAGTCATCCGCAGCATACGAAAAAAAAATCAGTTGTAATTAATCATCTGTTGTTTCTTAATATGTATAGCGAAGAAATTTTTGTGATATTTTATATTTTAGGACAATGGTCAATATTGCTTCATTTTTTTCTTAGTATTTCATAGATACGTAATTATTCCGTTTATGTGAGTAATATTCGTATTTTATCTACCGATTCTTAATGCCAAAATACATCTGCAACTATTGTATGAGAAAATACGTATCACAGTTGATGATAACACAATATAATTCTTGTGGAAAAACTATTATATTAAAACTATAATCTTAGCAATTGGTAACAAATCATATGCTATTTAGGAAATTAAGCGCAGTTCGAAAATTCAGATATTTGCTGTTTACTTTAATTTGTAATAATGAAGTGATAAATAATAACTTAATTCGCAAAGAAAAATAGATTGCGGGTTTTAAATGTTTGCGAGGATAGCGTTTATTTTGCAGAATTTTCCCCTTCATTCGACAGTAAATAATTTATAAGTCAAAAATAATAATTTTATATTTTTTGAAAATAGCTGTTCTGTATTGGAGATCATGTTTTTTGTCAGAAAACAATTCTTTTGGCAATTTATTTTTTTCTGCAATATTTTACTTTATGGTGCTCGAGCTTAGTAAATGTCACTGAAGAAAAATTCAAAAGAATTAAAAAAACCTCTCATAAAAGAATTTCAATCCCGTTTTAAAAACGATAAATTAAATACAACTTGTGTAGTGTTAAAAATGCCTAATTTTTAGCTTTTCATACGGCGTTTGTTACAATGATTTTATCCTATAAAATCATCGACTGAAATTACAGGAATGCGGTTATTGTTATTAGATGTTCAAAATAAATATACATATTTAACAGTTTCTTTACATTATTTAGTTATAACCAAGTGTAACCAAAAAATTTAATTAAGTAAGAAATGATGAGTAAACGAACATATTGTAACTTTTATATGATTTGAGTCTCCTTTCTCACTTGCTTATTTCGTAAAATATAAATTGAGTGTTATTGTTGCGGAGCATCTGAAAACAAAAAGATACGCAAAATAATGAATGATTTAATTTAATTAAAACATAGAGAGAAAGAACGAATTTTTCAAATAATACTTAATAATTGGTTGTATAGGTTCCTACTTTATTTTCAAAATTTTCTTTACTTTCAAATAAATCTGCTAGAATATTTTTATTCAAACTTGTGATGAGCATTTATTAAACTATGTTTTTACGATAAATATTTTTTTAAAAGAGAAAAAGTAGTATAAGATACCTTTTTTACTAATTTGAAACAAACTATAATGTGAATACATCAAAATTTTGAATGGTATAAATCAACGATTTAAATTTTTGCTTCAATCATTAAGTAAATTCTTGTGACAGTCTGATCTCTACTCATTTAAACTGCAAATGCGACTTTGTAAACCAAATTTATTTTATTTTACATAACAGTTCTTGTAACATTTAAGAAACTAGTCAAAAACTTCTAAAGATAAAATTGACGTATTTCTAGGAAATATTTATGCGTTTGTTTCAATTTTGCATAGCAGAATGTGCAAATGCTCAAAAATTCGTTATAATGAAATTTATCACTAAAATTATGTCTCGGGAGCTTTGTAAAAAAAAAAAAAAAAATCTCATTTGAAATGCTCGTTAAATCTAAAAATAGGAGTTCCAAAAGTGGAAATTCAAGACTTTACAGTTCAACTAATTTGATTTTGATTAAATTTTAAAGAGTAAAATTCCATGTTCGCTAATAAATATGCAATATTAAAATAAGCTATTAGAGTATTCTGAGTATGCAGATCATGTTATTCATCAAATCTATTTTTGAACATAATTTCCTACTTCGATTTAAAGAAAAAAAGTATTTATTTTTTGAAATGAAGTTTGTGACTTTTGGTTACTTTCGCGTTCTATTTTTGACCTACTAGTGTAAAGACAGACAGACACGAGTCGCGAAAGGGGAGGGATAGTGACATAAGTTACGAAAAATTAAAATTCAGGGCTGAAATGTGATAATAATACATAGTAGACATATATTTCTATAATTAAAAAAATAATAAATAAATGAGTGGTGCAAAATGTATTCCTTATAATAAAACCGTTGAGTTGAAATTCGGCAAGCTGAATTTATTAATCACTAAAATCACACAAATTTGGTCAAGTTCACAAAGCGTGTAATATTTTTAAAAATTCGTTGTATTGACAATTTTTAAATTGGTGTGTTACGGTAACATTTAGCTAGGAAATTTCACTGAGATGTTCGAAACAATCACCCTCTAAAATACACTTAACACTAAGGTGCGAGAGAATGTCAACCATGATTGCCCTCTGGTAGAGTTAAGGAACTGTGGAGGTTTAACAGGAATGAGATTAAGATAGTTGCTCTACTCCTTGCATCTTCATCATTATGTATATCATAAATATTCATTTAGAAAGGTTTATCTACATCCAGAGGGAAATGTCTCATGGGTCTTACTTGATGCGAGCATGTAAAATATTTGAGCACTTGGGTTATTACTTAATTGACCTCACAGCGCTTAAGGTATATGAGGCTGTTCGTGTTGTTCTGTAGGGCTGTAGTTATGCCTCAAGAAACAGACAAAAGTGAAAAAAGTTCTCAATATCTGATTTTCATAAATGTACTTTTACCTTTCACTTTATATTGTAACAGATTGTAACACTGCTTTTTAATATGTGTTAACTTTCAAATTAGAGAAATACGAGGAGTAACGAGGAGTCAAGACAATAGGGCAAAATATGAACTGCAAGGTCTACGCGCATGTTAAGTGTTCGTTACTAGTGCGGTTTACACCTTAGCTTTGGGAAAGTAAGGACCGTTTTTTCACAAAGAAAAGTATGAGATTTGGCAATTAACCTCCGTTCATCCAAATAGACTATAGGTACCTGAAAAAAGATGATTTTGTTTTGTAGACGTTGTTTCGGATAGTTTTATAATTTAAAACCACTTTCTCATCGAGCACGTATACTCGTTTCATGTAATATTAAAATTTTTTGGTCAAAAACGAATAAATAATTACTTAAAAGTTTCAAAATGTATTTACAAGCATTTAAGAAAGAAAGAAAGTTTTGTAAAGACCATGGATGGAAGTATGGAATGACGTATAGTCATGAGAAAATGAAGAAATGAGGTGCAAGAAGCAGTGAAGATTTATTATTATTTATAATTGTGGAGGAAGAATACGAGGGGGGGGGGGGTGAATTTGTTTCTAACAAATTAAAGTTTTCGCATTTAAGGATAGACTATCAGAGGATCATGTGCTGCTTAGAAGGCAAAAAGTAAATTAATTAGATTCTAGTTAATTAATGTCTAGATAATTTATTTTCTAGATTCATTTCATTGTTATAGACTAATTTATTGTTCTAGATTTTAGTTTATATTTGCGTATTTGACGCATGTTTTGTCGTCTTAGAAAAAAATGGATAAATAAGTGTTAATAATTTAAGTCAAAAGTACATATACATTTTCAAATTTATAAACTAAAATTAGAAGCTGCAAAATTTCAAATTTAAAATCCTGTGAATCATGATTTTGAAATCGATGGTACTTAGCTGTAAAAATATAAAAAATAACTATGGATAAACTCAATGGCCGAAAACTATCGATGAACCGATAGTGCTATTGGTAACACTTGCAGGCATAAACACAAAATGAACAACGACATAGCTTAAAAATATATCAATACCATTACAATTGAATCGTGGAAAAATATTTGTAAGACAATGCAGTTGAAATCCTTTCAACAACTGTTTCGTTAAACTCTATAATGTGTCTTGATTTTGCGATACTGTACCTCGAGAAACACCAGTTTCTTCTGAGGTCATCAAACTTCCAACTTGGTGACATATTGCGAACGCATTTAGTTTCAACGAGGAACATTAATTTATCTCCAACAATGAAGCTTCGGAAAGAGAATCTGCCATAAAAGTTCACCCTTCAAATGGAATCTAAACGATTGGAAATAAGGGAGTCCTATGCGTAGTCTTTGCTACTGTGAGGGAACCAAATAAGGCCGAAAATTTCATTTGGCAGGGTCATTTTTTTTTCTCCAGAAGATCAATTTTTTTAATGTCTGAACGTAAGTGGGGTGGGACAAAAATCGATCGTGAAATCCCATTCTGTATAAAGCATTTCTTCTGCATTCCCACAGCCCTTACGTCCCCGCTCTTCGTTGATATTGGCTCTAAAAATGTTGCTTTGTAATCACAAACTCAATTTTGAAGCGATTTCCCCCACAGTTTTCAATCTATATACAAACAGGAGTCATACAGAAGTACCTAAATATCGTCAGCAATAAAAATTTACAACATTTATTTAAATGCAAGCAAAGTTTTTTCGTGCAAATGTCATTCAGAAAAATGTCAAAATAAACGTGTGAATAAATTTTAACTTACTCCAGCTTTTAAAATCAACTAGTTGTGCGTAATCCTTTAGTCAAGAACAGTGTAATTATAATTATGCAAGGTGAAAGACGAAATTTCAATCAATTCGCTTGACGCTTGAGCATGCCATAAAAAGCCTAATTGTTCAAAAGGAGATAACAAAAAGAGAGAGAGAGAGCGTAACAAAAGAATAAGTGCTTCTGTATTTCGTACAAATTCAAGAAAGAATACTACAATTTCAGTTTATATGGTAGTTCTAATACGCTAATTACAATGTAATCACCTGGGCAATTCCATGATTTACATACGGTAAGCTATATAAACATTCATCTTTCAACTGATATTCAATAAAATTTTCTTCCCCGCAGAGTACTAATATATTTTCCTTTTCTCTTTTTCTTTCTTTTTTCCTCCAAATTTATTAAGGTTCAACAGTAAATCATATGCCTGCGTCGGTAACAAGTCCCAACAAACATAATTATGGTTAAACGATGTGTTTTATTCTATTATAAATTACTAGTTATGTCCTTTAGTAACTACTAAATAAAGATATGTATGAAAGAGATGATTAACACTAGATTTACCAGGCCGTTTTCAACCATTTCTAAACTTTCATTTTACACCAAGTTGCTACTAACCATAATAAAACTTTCAGTCACATTAACTTGTCCTACTTAGGAAAAGTCAATGCAGTTGAAAGTTGCACTACAATTAGTAACAAATTGGGCAAAATGGAAGCTTCGAAACGGTCAAAATGACTGGTCTCGTAAATCTAGTGTTAATGGTGTAATTACAGGAGCAGAGAAAAAGTCCTCACAAATGCAAAACAGTAACCAGCTCCCGCCCTCAAAATATAAATAAACTACATTTACAGCAATTCAGTACCCGTTAAATAATATTTGTATACAAAAATATGTTTATTTTTTTATTGAAGCATTTTTATCATCTATTGCTTCAAAGGACTCGTTTGATTTTTTTTTTTTTTTTTTTGAGAGCGAAAGAAATTCTTATCTCTTTATCTCCCATGCATATGAATAAAACATATTTACTACGCATTTCTATCTCGAGAGATAAATACATCTCTACATTTCAGACACGAAACGAAAAAAATATATGTTTTGTTCTTCGTATATGTTGATCTGCTATATATTCGTATTGCATGCATACAAAAAATCACATCACTTTTATATTTTTCAAGTATCAATTTGCATTTAAAGCGCTTACACGAGGGTATACGTATCGTTTTCCACGTAAGTTTTTAAAGACTAAAATAACTTATGATACATTATAAAGCTCCATTTTTTAAAGAATCCGTATGTCCGTAAGCTCCATTTTTTAAGGAATAGTTATATTTTTATACTGAGTGATAATTTTTAAAATGTGAAGAGTTATCTTTGAAGTTCTAGTTCATGCTTGCGATTTGATGCAATTGTGTCGGATTTCACAAGAATGGCGTTTCATTTCAATTGGGAGATTGACTAAACGGTTCTAAAATGCTCTTTTCTATTTCTTTGAAAAATGAAGACGGCACTAGGAGCACCTATTTTTGCTTTACTCTTCTCCCGCAAGGTATTTCTAGTGATAAACTCGGATAATACATCGTGACGCAAACAAATGTCTATGTCTACGCAACGGTATTTTTAGATATTTTTGCCCACGGACTGCTGCTATTTTATCTATGTCACAGTAAATAAAATGGATATGTCTTCCTCAAAGAAACATGGCAATGACAGGAATAGTTGGTTTAGTGCAACAAACAACATTACTTGCTTGCGAATTTTTTCTATCTGCTAAAAGGAATCGAAGCTTACGGAAACATTTTTCATTCAGCTATTAAAATGCGTTGACAAAGATTTAGTGAGCTGGCGTACAAAAAGGAATATTAAGAAGAAAATTTTCAAAAATAATGGTGTGTACATTGTAAATAGCTTTTCGGTCCTAATAATTATTCTGTAAACCAACGTTTCCCAAACTGTGGCACGCGTGCGACTACGCGTACCACTAGTGGTACGCGAAGCCTCTGCAGGTGGTACAACAACAAATCCATCGCACACACAAAAAATCCTATAATCTATTAGTATTCTATTCTGTGTAATAAAGTTATATTAGCAGTGGTACGCAAAATGATTTTAAAGAAAAATGGTGGTACGCGAAAAAAAAAGATTGCGAACCGCTGCTGTAAACTATTAAATATTTGGTAACCCTTTAGGGCCGGCCTATGTGCACTTCACCTTTTGTTGATTCCTCTGTGCAGAGCCAAATTCAACATATTTGCATTCATTTAGGTATAGTATTTGGATATTAATTTCGCAAAGACAACAATGACATAATTATAACTAAATAAAAGAATAAGGCGTTAGCCACTGTTTTGAGTGTGATTCACGTTACATAGTTTATCGACTCGCTCTTTTAAGCTAATGTATAATTGATTTTAAAACATTTTATTTTGTAGATTTTATTGACTAATTATTAAATTTAATGAAAAATATGTTTGGTGATGCATTTTACTCAACTTAAAAATTTAAAATTAATTATTAAAGTTGATAAATAAAAAGTGGATTAAAGCAGATAAAAATTATAAATCACAATATTTTAAAATAAATTATAGCTATTTCATATTGAAACAATTTCACCAGAGCATGTACGCATGGAACAAGTCTTCACTCAAAAAGAAAAGGCTCCACTAGGTGTTGCTAGATTCTTATTTGTAAACATCAATTAATATACAATAAAACAAATTTTAAAAACCTTGACATTTTTTTCCCACCGAGAGAAAGAGTAGAATTAAACTAATAAATAATGCTAAATAGGGTGATTATTAGTAAAATTAAACTATTATTTTTCAGGAATTACAAGAAATTATTTTCCTTTGTCATGTTATTAGCACGGAGATCTATAAGCCATTAATCCGCTTTAAGAACACGCTAATAGTTTATAAAGTGTAACTCGATGTATCTATGTATATATATATATTTTTTTTTTCATGTATATTTTTCAATGTTATTATATATCCCGATTACGGTTTATTAAATGGCTGGATTTTATTATTTAGACCTTATTGGGACCTTCCTGGTTCTTATTTTCTTTGTTTGTTTAATAACATAAATATAATACTGAACAGGAGGGATAAATATTTGATGATAAATAAACACAACTGTTTTTGTTAGATAAAATAGGTACATAAACAAGATCAATAAATCAAATAGCTCATTCTCATTGGTTTACAGTTAATTCTTAAGCTATATAAGCTTTGTTTTTGTTGTTTTGTCTGCTTCATTTGGATGTTTTGCATCTAGGAGCTCCCTGTCGCATTGAAAAAGGGATTCCAAGCAATCCCGAAACTTATGTCTTCGTTTTAATGTTCATTTGTGCCTTAAATTAACGTGAAATTATATTTTTATTACTGTTCAAATGGTATCTCGGAAATTCTTTTTTTTTTTCTTTTTCCTCGTCATCGTTGATGATCATTAATAATATGTACCACCCGATAGTTATAATTCATTAATCTCATTTAAATACTTAAAAACATGCATTTTACCTACAAGCGTTACTTCATACAACGTCCCAAACCCGTACCCAAAAGTAATGCTTTGAATATTTAAAAGAAAAAATGAGCGTGGGAGCTGGTTCCGCAAAACGGGACCTCCCTAATTAAAAGATTAACTTCCTGTGTTCCCTTCCACTGAGTGGCTTGTCAACAGTTCCAAAAAGGGACAAAGGGTCCCATCTGTCTCTCCCTACAGGAGCCTCACCGTCCCCATTAATCCATCTCGGGACCCCTAGCGGTACACTCTAATCCACGGAAATTAAGCGTGTTTATTAACCCTTTGTACTCTAGGACTTAGTACTCGTCTAGAAGACTCCCCTTCCTCTTTAACTGAGCAGTTCCAACAATCCCACACGCTTTCCTCTGAGCTTGCCAATGACAGTCTACGTGAATTACACAGGCGATCATTTTTCAAGGGTGACAGGAAGGCAAATTAAATTGTACTTTTGAACATTTGGATCTGCTTTAAATGCATTATTAAAGAATAAATCAATTTTGATTTTTTAAAAAATTTTGCTGCGATTATCGTCTTTCGTCTGGAACAAAAGGTATTGAAAGTGAATTCAATAATTACTTGAAAGTTTAATTCAAAATTTTGGTGTTACGTTCAACCATGTTTTTATTGTAATTAAATAAAATTTATCGCATGCTGCTTTAGTTTCACGATTTTCTTATTTAATATACAATAAACAAAAAAAAGTAGCACAAAATATTTTCAATGAAGCTTCGATAAGGTCTTTAAACAAATAATAAATGCCACAAAAAAAAAAATCTGATGTGAATGAAGGAATTGTATTCAGTTCATAGATAAATTTCGGAATAAAATTTTATATAGCATCTAAAGGGAATCTCCTTTAAAAATAACTTTTTCGTACACAAAAACGTTAAACATCAAATATAAAGAACAAATAAAAATATAATTATATTAAATAAAAAAAATGGTGAAAACAACGTCACGCAAACACTCAGATTGCTCGTTCCTTAATTATTGTTATTATTATTGTCGTATTTTTTTTTTTTTTTTTTTGTACTGTACGAATTTCTTGAATGTTCTTACCTAAAAAGGAATTGCTATCTGAAAAATAATTAACTCATATTGTCTTTTCAAAAGTGCTCAAAAATGTTTTATTAAAAACTAAATACAATGAAAACAGAATGAAATTAAATCGGAAAAGTTTAATTTTAAGTTAGCACATAACAAAAAAGAGTTATTTAATTATTATATCTCTGAGGTGTTTTGAATAAAGTTCTGAATCTGAATTTTGAAGAATGAAATATTCCATACTAAAGCTTTAAAAATATTTTAGGGTGCTCAAGAAGGATTTGAATCTATTGAGTATACGAAATAAACGCATACTTTAAAAAGAATAAACAATGCACCTGAAGGAGAATTGGCCATAAAGCTTTACATACGGGATCAAAATAAATCCTACGTAATGATATTGATTCTTCAATAAAAAAGACGTTCAACTGCCAATGATCCCGAAAGAAAAGCCTGCAACTTGAGTGGGTTTGATAAGTAGATTTCTTCTACAGATTCTACGAATATGAAGCATAAATTTCGGATTTAAAATAGGGGATTGTTGAACTGTACAGAATGAAATGTATGCTTGGAATAAATGCTCCACCATTGATAGGGAATTATTAACTTTCAATCAATTGTGGTGTTTTTTAACTTACTTTATATGTGTGCCTGGAGTTAAACTTACTCAGTGCGAACACGGTTAAGGCAAGGGTATGGCTAATACGTGCAATTCAATTTTTTTTCTCTACACGACTTTTGTAAAAGTTATTATTCTTATGCATAACATACTTACGCATATTATGGCGCAGTATAGCCTGCAGATGCTCTTGCGACAAAACCCCCAAACTAACCAACCAACCAACGTTTAAAAGGGTTAAGCCTTTTTTCTTCTTTTAAGGAATACGTACCTAACTTTATATTATTTCAAATGAGATTCATTGAAATAGAGGAATTTCATCTTTGTCAACTGCAGTGCATTCCTTTAGTATTCCAACACAGCATCTTACCTTTCAATCGTTTTTCTTTCAAAAATTAATCCGTGAACTTATTATCCTCGATCAGAAAAAGATTAATTTCTTTTAATAAACCGTCGTATATCATCACGCTGTAAAAATATGTGACCTATTGAGCCGCTTTTAATTGACTTGTTGAATGAAATTGAAATTTTACTCCAGAGAGTTTATTATTCTCGTATTTCTTCTTCGAATAAATTTATGAGCTGTAAATTTGAAATATATATTATATATTATTTCGATATTTTTTATCATGCACCAGAACACTGAACGATTCGCAAGAAAAAGAAATGTACTAAAAAGGTAAGTGAATGAGCACAAGGTAAATGAGATAAAATTGAACTATATGAGCTAAAATATAAATTTATTGTAAATTTGTATTTAAAATTTTCATAAATACAGTTTTAATGAGAAAGTATTCATTCACTAAACCTTTTTATAAGAGAACAAAAGTGCAAACAGAAAAAAATATTAAGGAAGGTAAAAAAACAGGCTATGTGTTAGGAAAGAAGTATCTCCAGTTCACTATTTGAAAGTTCATTATTTGAACTAGCTCACGAAGCCTTTATGTACCAATCCTCTACAAAGATTCAAGATTCATGAACCAGTAATTTTTTTCGTCTTAAAGTTAAATTTAACCATTCACTAGTAGTTAACAGAATTCAGTCTGGGAAGAAATGCAGTGTGTTTCGCTTTAAGTTTGAAGGAAGTTAAAATCTGCGGTAAAGATATCAACAATTAAAAATTAAATTCCGGAACATTAAATGATTTGCATTGTACTGTGGGATTTAAGAACATTGCTTTTATAAATTTAACGGAAACGTTTATTCTGCGACACGTAAGAATCCATTTGTTAAAGATGCAATTTAGATTGTACGACAAGGAAAATGGCCAGAGGATTAAAACTACGACAAGGAAAATGTGGCCCGAAAATAATTTCCTTTGAGAGAAACATGCGTAATTTTCAAATAAAATTTAGGAATAAATTTTGTACTAAAATTATGCATAATTTGCAAATATCTTTCATTTAGAACCTCGCCATATGTTTTAGATGTATTAGTCTGAAAATCATTTCTATCCTTTGGCGATTTATATTTGTATAAAAACCGATTACAAACTGCCAATGGTAACAAAATAATTTTTTCGTCCTCTCAGACTGACATATTTTGGCATACTAAATGCATGTGATCAGAAACTAGTTTAAATTTATTTATTATTATCGTTATTTTATTAAAATTGCGTGTTTAATGTAGTAATTTTAATAAAATGACGATGATAATATAAATAAATAAATAAATATAAGGTAAATTATAACGGGACCACATGGGAATATATTCGGATCAGAGCCAAAAGTCACCGGACACTTTGAATTTTAGGCTTTTTTTTTTTTTTTTAATTTCTAGAAAAATACATGACGAAATGTTCCGTAACTTCAATCATATAAAAAGCATGCTTCACCTCACACTTTTCAGTAAAAATTTCATCACTCGCGTATTTAGGGGACCAACAACAAATACCAGATTGCTTATGTGCAATAAATCTACTCATTTTTGTGAAACAGGGATATTCACGAAGTTATAAGCAGTTCTTCCGCAGTAGATTTTTGCAGGAAATAGCACCAGACTTTCAGAGAAGTTGAAAACAAAAACAATAATCGCACTTGACTGAATAAATGTATTGCTGTGCATGTGCGAAAGATAGCAATCGCGTAAGGTAGCAGAACAATATATAATAGAAGCCAAACTTTCATAATCGAACGAAGATTGATCAAGAAAATGTAAGCATCTGTTTAACATTGAAATTAAAAATTCTTTTTATCATAAAAACGTTTTGGACAAAAAATCAGACCCTTGGGCATAAATCCAGTAGTTTTTTTTACAGAAAACTCAATGCTTCACAAAAAGCCCTGGTATTACTTTAACCATAATTGCATTTTTCTCACTTTACCCTATATCCTTCATATTAAATCTTCAACATTTTCTTTTTATTGATGATTTCACAATGTTTTTTTTTTGTAAACATAATTTATTATTCTTAATTTTTAGGTTTCAGTTACTTTAAGCTTCAGTTACTTGCTAAAGAATAAGATAACACCGGAAATGTTTATATATTCATCTTTTAAAGCACGAAATTAAATTTTAACGACGCAAGGGTTAGGCTTTGTTAGAAAATAAATGCCCCTTTTGTAACATGACAATAGTTAAACACCTGATCTGTTGTAGTCTTCCGGGATATCTGGAAAATAATCGGTCTTCTAACGACGGCATACCAGCAACTATTACACCTGCGACGGTGTAATTAAGAATAAAGATGCAGTTAAATCTTCTACATCTCTCTTATAATTTGAAAATATTTGAAATTTCAATGTTATTTTTTTTATACTATCGCAGTCGCGTTATTAAACTAAACTGCATTCACAAAGTTTTACACTAAATATTAAATTTGCATTGAATGATTTTAAAAATTCAGTTATTTTCACAAAACTTTTAAAACAATCATTCTTTTGCGTTTGAGCACGAAATCATTTTAAACACAGAATTGGAGTAGTCAATATTTTTTAGTTGCTCGGCTCTAGTTTCGAGTAAAATCTCATTCTCCACTGCTTTACACATCCCTGATTTTAAAGTATATCACAATTATTTGTACAACTTTATATTTATATGAATCTAAGCCAGTTTATTTTTCAAAAAAAAAAATGCTGCATAGATGCATCAGTATTACACTGTAAAAAATTTTAGTTCAATCTTTCGCCAAAAAAAAAAAAAAAAAATGTTGAAATTTAGCTCCAACCAACATTTGATACTATAGTTGAACCATTATAATGTTTCCCAGTTTCACATTCATGGTGAAACTACACCATTATAATGATTCAACTTAGTATCAAATGTTTGTTGCCGCTAAATTTAACGGTTTTTTCCATTTTTTGGTAAAAGTTTGAACTACAATTTTTTAGTGTAACAATGAAAATGGAACATTAGCTATTTTAGTTTGGCTACTTTTCTAGCAACACTCAATATGCGTTATTTAGTATCCAGGGGTATAATTAACAACCGTAGATAATTTGGAAGAGCGAGCCAAAAACACAAATCATTGTGGAGAACCAAAGAGGAGGATATTGATTCGAAATTATTTTTAAATGTAGAAAAAACAAACTGTATAAAGCAAATTTTTTTTCTTCTAAATATAAACTGTTTTAAGAGATAACAAAAATGAGGTTTCTATCATATTAATAGGTTGCGTAAAACACGTTAATCCGGTATAAAGCGAATCTAGTATATCCTAAACGATACTTTACCAATAAGTAAAACAAATACATATTTACTTCAGAATCTATTATTAGATGCCTTGGTAACAGCTCATTTTCCAATAACCAAACTGAACATCCTGATTATTGACTGTTAAATATATTACCAAGTGTATAATAAATGTATTCATAATTGTTAATTTACCAGTAAGCAAAATACACACGTTGACTGAATTTAAGTAAAGCGTACATGATTTCAATTTGTTTTGAATTGCAATTTATGTTTCGCAAGAGTTATTGCAAACAATCTAATACAGTTGCATAAATTTTCTCCATTTCTTAAAGCCTTATTTATTTCTTCTCATTATTAAAATAATGCTGCTAACACAATAGCCAGTTGTTTCTTGAATTTCCCTCAAAAATAAGGATAGTCTTGTTTATAGGAACATGGCAAAATGACTTCGAATATTTTTATGAATAAAATACATCAAAGCTTGTTAGTCTTTTTTTAATAATAAATTACAGTAAGCAAAATTTCACAGCGAACGTCATTATATCAAAGAAAAGTTTTAGTTGCATAGAGTTTCCCTAGCTTCGTTAAAACTTACTATTATAAACTATTTTATATTAAGCTTAAAAATCTTATGTTTTCAATGTTAATATACTGAGAAGGTTTATCTAATAAAGCTTTACAAAATGCTTCACTAAAGTTTAAAAAAAATTTACCTTTAGTAAATGAAATCTTTTAATGAATAGTAAAATTTATAAAACATCTGGAAAATAAATTCAGTGTACTAAACACTAGAAAGGAATTTCGCGGATTTTAATGCTTCTCGGACTAAATTTCTTATTTTATAAAATCCCAAACTTAATTTATTTCTTAAAACTAAGGAGCAGCAACAAGTATGCAATTTTCTGAAGCAACAGATTCAACAAGATATATAAAGTTCTTAGACTAAAATTCCCGAAAGTACTAACATTTTTGAAAAAAATTAATACTTAAGAAAACATTTTACTTACTATGCATAAATAATACTTAAGATGTAGAATCAGACTGGAACATTGCTTGAAATTATAAAAATCGTTTACTTGACTGAATTTAGAATTTAAAGCAGTGTATTATTTTTGAATCAAACAGAATATATGATCCCAAGTTACCTATTCATGAAATTAATAATTTAATTTAAATACTTTAAGTTCGGATGATTCAACATTTTGCGATTAATGTATAAAAAGCTTTTTAATTTTTATCACACTGCCCATTAACATGGACCATTTTATATCATTAATTAGCTTGAATTGACTTTTATAATTTGAAATTGTACTCATGATTCTTACAAAAAGAAATATGAATTTTGAAATGATGTTTACTTCATTAAGACGAATGAATAATTTGCATATTTATTAGATCTGCAGTTATGCAGTAAACTATTTAAAGTAAAAATTTTTGCATTCACTTCTGCATAGGCTATTAAAGTGCTAAAAAACTTTCATTCAGAAAGCCCTGTAAATCAACATGAAATAATTTTAATTGAATCTTATGATTTGAAAACTATCAAAATTCTAATGAAGGGCACCGTTTTTACTTCCAAATCATATTTTATTTCTGGAAAATACTTAGTTTAAATAAATAAAATTTCCGTATTAATCACATTTAGAAATCTGAATTTTAGCATCTTTTATTCTATATGATTCTAATTGCCTGAAATGAAAAAGATTTTGGAAGAAACAGTTATAAAATATTGTTTTAATCAGGTAATATGTTATGTTTAAAAAACTATCAAAAATTTAAAATTAAGTAATAATAATAATTTTAAAAAAAACTCAAGTCAACATTTAGCCTGGTGCCTAATATTAACATTGGATTTATGAGGACAAAAAGTTTCAGTGTATATCTACAAAATGTATTAGCAAATATTTATTTTATGACATCCAATAATTAAATTTTGTTACATCTTTTTATTTTAAAATCTACCGGAAATTTCAACTATACTAGCTTCCAAAATATAGTTTAATACATTAACGAAATATTCGTTTCACGATAGCAACTAGTTTCGTCATTCTCTGCATGTGTCATGAATTAGAAATATCTTATGACTTCCGTTTCTACATGATGCTATTGTTAAAGTATTAAAAAGGTCTGCAAACATTAAAGGCCACGTACATCAAAAATTTTAAAATAAACTAATTTTAACTAAATTTTATCATCCGAGATTTTGACGAAGAATATTATTATCTTTGAAAACATATTCTGCTTCATTAAAAAATATTCATTTTTGAGATTAAATGGATGATTTGCATATTCATTACATTCTATCCCATCATCTTTCTATCATAGAATAGATCACCTCTGGCATTTGCTATGAAGTCTTTTATTTCAAAGAGCAGCTCGAAAAACAAAAAATAAAAAAAATCTTCCTGCCTTTTTTTTCTTTTATAATGATTGAAAATTGCGAAACGGGAAGATTGAAAATATTAATCATCCCTTTGCTAAATATTTGCTAAGAGATTAGTTAGAATATTTAAAAGCTTAGAGATAATTATTTGAAACTTCTGGGGTTGCTGAATAAATGAACGTAACTTAAAGAAACTTTAAATCTTAACGAAGAATACATTATGTGGTAGCATGAACATTGCTTCATATAAATGTGTGGGGAAAAAGTTCGAGTTTGTTCATTTTTCTCAACACTTTTAAAGTGTTAAGATTTTTGGAAATTCTTAAACAAATATTCTTACAGCAATTTTTACAAAAATATTTTTTAAGGCTCTTAGCTCGTACATTCATAGAATTAGTGATTAACATTTGCCACGCTCTGTTAAACTAGAATTCTTATTATTGGGATAAAATGACTTATTTTCAAGAATAATTACTTTTTCGGAATAGATCAGAGTCAAAGACTTAGATTTGAAAAACTAAGTTATAATTTTTAAATAAACCCTTTCTCAAAATCCTTTATCCCTTTCCCCTCTCTTATCCCTTTCCTCAAAAATGATCCGGTATGGTCTCAATTTTGAGACCCCACTAAAAACAGCCGTTCCCTCATATTTGAGGTAACACACTATCAGAAATAACACGATACGTCGTCGTTGAAAACGGTGTAGCACTAGGGAATCGAACTCTGATCTTTTTGTTTGCAGGTGAACCGCTCAATTCACTGTGCCAAAGGACATCGAACAATCAGCGAAACAGTTGGATTATATAACTTCCGAACGTACCAGCTGCGAGTGCTGAAGTACTACCGTGCCAAAAGTTTTTTATAGCCCAATCCATAACAGTGTTAACCCTCCTCTAATCCATTCTGTTTTCTTGTTTTACTGCGTCGGACCCAAAATTAAGATCGAACGCATAATCCAAGACGAATTATTCATCTTGTCTTCCTGCTCTGATGAGACAGACAGACTACTCACATTTTGAATCGTTCTGACCTCTCGCGCGGTAAACAATTCCTTAATTTTGACATAAATACTATTGTTCAGAACAAGTAATGTATTAATTATAAACGTAAAGTTGTTGTATAAATTTTTAATGTATTGCAGTAAAAATAAAAGAATACTTGTCCTTTCTGCTTTCTGTAATTTAAGTAAGCATCGGTAGGGTTAAAACTGAGAACGACGCTTTTTTAAAAGTAATTTAAAGTCAAAATTACTTTTAAAAAATTAGTTTGCTAGGCATTTTTTTTCTCACCATATGGTAATATGATAGTCATTTACAAATTAATGAAATATTTTTGAGTAAAACACTATGATTCTAGTAATATTTTCGGTATAATTTAATCATTTTGGGATGAATGTCTTGTGAAAGACCGTCGCCTTTTTAACAATGCAATTCTTTTGCGATGAAATCAATAATTTTGCAAATAACGTAACAGCTTTTCATTGAATGTATCGATACAACAATGTATGAATGGTTGTTCACTTTCTGATGAATTCAATATTTTTATGAATGATACAAACGCTTTTTAAGGTTGATTTTTGGAGTGATGTTTTTCCAGTTTGTGCACAAATATATATATTTTTAGTGTTAGCTGTTTACGCCTCATAAGTCAACTTGAAAAGAAATAACATCACTACATAACTCTGAGATATGAGATTTCGTTTTAAAAGATCAATTTTCACTATTAAAATATTCCAAGTACCGCAGTGGACCAGTCGGTAGAAGCTCGGTTCATGAAGAACACCGAAAGTGCAGCAACATCGACTAAGGTCAGTGTTTGGGAGGGTGACAACCTCTCGCGGCTGGTTGCTGTGGTCCGTGTACGCTAAAGGGAACTGGTGCACGTTAAATAGGTCGTGGCTACAAAGTCCTCCAAGTGAAACGATACATCTGGGGGTGCCAATCCCAGGTGATGGTCTCTCATCTGGGAGTTGGTTCAAAAAATTAAGAGACCTTTCAAAGGGGCGGAAAGCGGACTCCTGCCTATAAGGGACCCGTTAAACTCAGGAGCAGCGTACCCATTCTTCCTCGCCACGCTCGAGGACACGACAACAACAACAACAAAATATTCCAAATGAAAAAATCTTTACGGATTCAAAAGGTTATTTTTAAATGTGCGTTTATAATTATAAACATTTTTAAAGTGTGGTTTTTTTTTTTTTCAATTTTTTTTTTAGTTGTATCTTAGAATACAAACTTAAAATCAACACGTAATTTTTATAACTTTTTTTAAAACATATGACACAAATTCAAAATATAATGCCACAGCAATTAGTGTTCCGGCCTGTTACAAGTAGAAATCAATTTTGAAAATAAATTCGAATAAGTTTTAACAATGAAAGAAATTAAAGAATTAAAAAATAGTTTAGAAAAAAAATTGGGAAGCAAAGAAATGATATTTAAGGGAAAAAAGTACCTTTAAAAATTCAAACTACAAATGTACTTTTAAACAAATTACTTAACTTTTGTTTTAAAAACGTGCAGTACTGAATTTAGAAAATAAACTTAAGAGGAATTAGAATGAAAGAATTTGGAAGTATAGGCAGAAAATTTAGAAAAAAATTAAATGTCTTTAAAAAGTCAAAACACAATAACATTTTAAAATAATTTATTTTTATAACATAGTCTTACTAAAAGTTTATTTCTAATGAATCTTAGAAGTAGAAATTTAGGAGTAAAATGTATGACATTGCTGCTCGAAATTAGATTGGATGCTTTCAAACTTGTATGATAAAAAAGCATTAACAATTTGACACATTAACATTTTAACTTGAGATATACATCAATCAATAACAGTCAAGAATCGGAAAAATAAAGTTTTTAATGGAAATATTTTTTTCCACCCACAAATTCTTTTTCGCGAATCAAAAGAAATTAAATTTAAACAACCAAAAGTTTTCTGTAATATTTAGAAAAACTAGGGGGTTTTTTTGGTACATCTACTACTACACGTTTTTACGAGTCAAAATAAAATGAAAAAAAGTATTAAATCCCTTATTTATTTTAGAAATATCCTATTTTTTCAATCCTCCGATTGAAAAAAAAAATCCTTGGAATTTCCGTAATAATAAATCACTAGAGTAAACTCATTTAATATCTTGATTTAGCATGAAACTTGAGAATGATTAAGCGTAGCACGTTATCATGCCTATCGCTTGTTTTTTTTTTTTTCCTTACAAGACCCATTACAAAGATTGAATACACATTGAGAGCATAAGTAATACTTATTAATTAAAGAAAAAAATAATTTTGAACGTGTTTTTATCTCATAATAATGTTGTAATCAAAATCATCGCAAACATGAAAATCTCCTCAGGCTGCTTTTTTTTCTTGCATAGTAAATTAGCAATACTGCTTTAAATCAATAACTTTATTTTCTACAGAGCATCAGCAAACATAAAGGAATACGCAACCTTAGTGTGCAGGTGCGTGTATGCGTCTACAGTTAGTGCGATAAGGCATTTTCCACCCTTATGTCCCAAGGGAATTTTCAAACCCCATTTTCTAATTTAGTTATGACCCTTTTTATTTGCTTCACCATAACGCTTCAGAATCGATAAATATTTCAATAGATATACTCTTTAGTATGTTTCATTTCCTTGGAAAACTCCCTCTTTAGTCGAGATCAGCAGCATTAGCTCTGAGGGGTGACATAAAGGGTACGGTGAATAGCATTTTTAAATAATGTTCTGATTCGTTTAAACTATTTAATGGGATAAAGTATTCATGGAGAAATTTTAAGAGTAGCTCTTTGAATCATATAGCAACAGCTGTTTAAATTCCTGCTTTCAATCGTGAAATAGATTAGAAAGGAAAATATGCTCTAGGATAAAACATTAATTATTTATGCATACATATAACAGGATTCTTGTACCTGAAGTTTTATCAAGCATTGCATTTTTAAAAATTTAATGAAGATAAACGTTAATCATTTTATCTAAAAACATTATAAAATTAAACTCTTTTCTAATTGCTTTTTGCTTAGAAATGAATGTTAAAAAATTAAACTTTACACTGAGAATTTAATTCGTTACCCAATTAATTTTTTTTTTTTGGGGGGGGGGGGGGGAGTGAACTAGTAAGAAGTGATTAAAGTCGAATTTTCAAATAATATATTGTAAGAAGCTGTACAGTGAAAACTATTTCTTACAAACTCATCAGTAGAGAATTGATTAAATGCATTTCTTCAATTTCTTTTTGGTAAAATGTTGCGTCAAACGCAGATTTAGTAAAAACATTACTGAAAAAGTTAAATTTTGAATGAAAAATGCAACTTCTTTTTATGGAAAATTTAATAAAATCTTTCCAGCAACCAAGGTAGACTTATTGGAAAATTCTTCCTCAGTTTTGTTAATTTTGACGCAGTATTGAAAATGAATTTTTGTTAAAAATATGACAGAAGCATCTACATTTTTTTGCTCAGGTTTACTTTTTAATCGCAGAAGAAATTTTTAAAATATTAAGTCAAAACTACATTCCCACCCTTCTTAGCATCACGTTATACTCAGTTCAGTGAAATTCGGACTGTAAGGAGAAACCGCAAATTGGTCTGTTACTGGTAGTACTTCCGATACTTACAAAAATAATTCATAGTAAAGTTCCAACAAGCGGCAAAATTTTAGCACATTAACACTCTTCTTATATCAAAATTTGCTGTTTAACATTTAATGTCCCAAATTTCAGAAGACAAAAAAATATTTTTAGTTTTAGTCATTTTTAATTGCAGAACATAGTATTTCAGCATTATGTAAAGCTTCTTGGTAACATTTGTTTTGTTACAAGTCAAGTTTCCTTAACTACATGTTGATAACAAAAGTAAATACTCTTCACTCTAAGCCCACAGTAGAAAAATAAAAGTATAATAAAGAAACTTAACCTACGAACATTCAGTTTTTTACACACAAGGCTAACCAATTTTGCATGCTTTTGTTATAAGAAACTGAAATTTATTGAAGTAGTCTATGATGGAAAAAACAAATAATTTCCTACACGATCAAGAACACTAAATTAACTCCGGAATACCACTTCTGGCTCTCTAATTAAACATCGTGCAATATTTCTACACCCAAATCAGCATCAGTCTTATTCATTTAAAGCCGCACCCTATAATTACGGCACTTATAGGACATTTCAAATTAAAATAAACTCAATGACGCATAAGGAAACATGAGTAATAAGCACTTACCGATTGGCGATCACGCGGCAAAATATGTCTTAAGAGTAAACCCCAATAGAGACATATTTATTTTCGTTTAGATTCGATATAAATCTTTTCGACCGTGTGATAGTTACAAGCTTGAAATAAATCAACGAACGTGATTCTAAGCTATAGATCAATACAGGTTGGAACTGGAAAATCTGTCAAGAAAAACACATAAATGTAGAATATCCCTTTTATTTAGCTAACAAAATTCAGTGCTTCAACTAGTTAAAAGTATGCTTTTTTTTCTATTTTTATCGCTTATCTTTACTTTATCATTTTCACCTTCCTTGGAACTTTGGGAAGCATACTAACGAATCAAGATTTAGAAGAATTTTACGAAAAATGCACAAGGTAAAACCTCTCAAGGGCAAAATAAATAAGTTAAAAAAATCGGCTATTTTGACCAAGGTTTTCAAAAGTAAACTTCAATAACGCTTCAATAAGCCAAGTGTTTTTTTAACAGTGTAAAAAATCAATTTTTACTTTCGCTTAAAAATTGCTCTCTTAGTTAAAACATAGAAAATGATTTCAGTGATTAAGAAGGAACATAATTAATGACATTTTCAAACAAATGAAGACACTTGAGTGAAGAAGACCTCTGAGACTAGAACGTAATCAGCAGTTGAAAATCTCAAAATTTACAGTTTCTTATATAATAACTATCATTCATCGTACTAAAAAAAATGTGATTGCATGAAGCAAAGAAATAAAATCAAGGGAAAACCTTCTTGCCAATATTCTTAGAATTACTTTTTTTTCCACATAGCATGTTTTTTCCACCCATATTCTTCAATTATTTAAACAAGTCAAAAACTAAATTCAAAATATAATAGAAATTTATGTTATAAGTATGATTTGAGTATATTTGTATCATTCCGAATTTCAAATATCGGCAAATTAAAGTACGTGTAACTTAGTGAAACATCAGTAAGTGTAATTATTTGCGTTTCTTATGTTCTCTTACTTCCATGTAACATTTTTCGCAGAAGAAAGTATATAATCAACGTACCAAAGTAGCAGTCAGCAGCAACAAAAAAAGATTGAAAGCTTTTCCCGAAATGTTAATGAAAAAACATTTTTGTTCTTTCCTCTACCTTAGTTTCAAGAAAGAAAAACTGACAATTTTAATGAAATTCGTGACCAGAGTTTTTTTTTTCTAGTGCTAAAAGGGGTGGACAAAATGAGTAGCTGTTATAAAAGGAAGCTTTTGTAGTATTAATGTTTAGCAGAAGTAGCAGTGTTTCTTTGGTAAGATAATGATTGTAATAAACTGAATCAAACAAATGTTTTAATTTTCCTTTCAAAACACAGTTTGGAACAATGTATTTAAGAATGTTAAGAAAGGAATCGACATTATTTTACGCTTTGTCAGTTTGTATCCTTTATAAAGCTTTATCGAGTAAGCTGCGAGAATTTTGTTTGAAAAAAAATAGATAAAAAATATAAAATTGAACATTTATAAAAATATATTGAAGCTAATTTTTCATTGGAAATTTTGAACGAGTGTTTAGGAAAACTTTTCTCGATTTAAAAATGTTTCGCTGTCAGTTTTTAAGAATATTAACATTTAAAAAAATATAAACTGTTTTTATAAATTGTACACGTGCTTAAGACTATCGAATTTGGTTTAGTTTTGCCATTATTTTTCCCACGTAAAAAGGTACTTAACTGTATTATTAAAAATTCTGTTCAACAATGTATTATTTCTAAAAAACACTTCCTTAGAAATAACTTTCATAAACCTTATTGTAAGTCTTTTATTCATACATTTTTTTATTATGAGATAAAATGTACAACAATATTAAAACATGTTTTTTCTTTTCTCAAGAAAATTTATTGTTTTTTAAATTTTTGATATCCATTCAGTAGTTAAGGAACTCACAAAGACTATCAACTGCTAGTGTACTCCTAAGTAGAAAAATACACGCAAAGCAGGTGCATTATAGTTAAAAAGCAGTCATTCGAGTTAAGCTTGAAAACTAATTTTTAAACCCTCAAAATCAGGGATGTTTTTATAATACAGGCCGGAAATGTTCCTGAGAAATTGTCAGTTTTGAAGGATAAGAATCTAAGCTTCTTCTGTGGACAAAATACTCATAGTATATATGCTGTACTATTCCGGAGTTAAGAGGTTAATGTTTCTTACAAGCCTGCTACATTGTAAAAAGTACTGGAATTCTGTTGTTAGTACTGTTTACCGTAAAAATTATTTTTACTTACTGGAGAAAAAAAAACTGCACTGTTACGGCACTGTAAAAAATAAAGTTTACAATAAAATTAACGGTAAAACTTTTTACTTTCTACCCGTAAGTGAAAATAATTTAATACTGGCAATATGGATGCCAGTACTTTATACAGTAAATTTTCATGATTTTTTAATCAATGATTTATTTTATTGTACTCGATGAAAAAAAAAAGGTAAGGAGATTTAATCAACAAAGACGGAGAAAATCTTCAAACACTAGTGGTCATGATTACTAATAAGCCTGTTACCCAGTGACATAAAAACGAAAAATAAAGAAAATGATGATCAAGTTTCATTTTCTTTAGTTCTGTTAATTAAGAAAGCGACGAAATTATTTAAACACTTGTATCAAAGCTTTAAGCAAGCTCGTTACTGAGGGACATAAAAGCTAATCGACAAAGGGGGTTTCTACTTCAGTTTCATAATCTACAATAAATATATTTGTTTCATAGTATTATATTTCTATGACAGCTACAGTTGTATACTTTCTGCATCGTATCAAACTGTTTGCAAACTTCAAAAGTAAAATAATGTTTTTATGGTGTTAAAACTTAAACATTTAATCGATTTCCATAAAAGTTTATCCGCAAAAACTTAGCATTTGTACCTTTTTATGCGTGGCAAAAAATATCAGAAAAATATGTTGCTACTAATGCTCAGTGACTCCGAAAAGCTGTATAGAATTTCTATGTGAAATATGTGTAAGAAATAAAATATTGTGTCAAATTCTCCCTTCATATGATACTTGCTAAGTTTTTTTTATCTTTTTTGTATTGAATATGTCAGTCTACTTTTCTGAATATGTGGCCCACATTTCTTTTGTATAGTGACAAATGACCAGACTGGCGTCAGATTTCTTCTTAAAAACCAAAATATTGGTTTTTTCCTCAGAAGAAATGCAATGGCGTCTTTAAAATGCATTTATAAGTGCATTTATTTGCTTATAAAAGCATATTTTTACCTCTGAGTAATGATAAATATTTTAAATCAAGTATCTTTAACAAGTATTATTTTAGATAATGTATCATTATTATATAGTTTTATAAAAAAATAAACTACTTCCAGTTAGAAAAAAAGGAGACTATTCAGAATTTAAAAAAAAACCTTCAGTATAATTTTAAACTTCTTTGTTTAATTTTGAATGCTCCATTTTTTATGGTTTTATTATTTAGACTTTAGGCACTATTTAAAGTTTAAAAATTAGAATCCGGGAAGTAGCTACTACCAGTTAACATCTAGTTCCCTTAAAATTTTTTGATCAATCGTATGACTCATTAATTGCAGATTTTTATTGCAACATTTTTTACTTCTCAAACATTAAATATTTTGCATTATTACACTCCCATCTTTATTCTTACCTTATATCATCAGTACAATTTCGATATTTAATGTAATATGTATGTAACTTAAAATTTGCGGCCATGAGTTACTACATTCGAAATGTTTTATGTTTTAAATGCACGAAAAACGTGTATTTCATTTTAATAAATTCTCAATATGAAGGCAATTTTGAACTGTTATATTAGCACATCGAGAAATTTGTATATTATTCCATAGAAAAATCTATATTGAATGCATACGTAAGCACTTATTTTTAATTTGTTCTAATTTAATGCCGTTAAAACTTATAGGGATAGCTTTTTACTAAACAAATATATTTATCTCTTACAGCATCTATTCCAGCTGGTCACTCAAATACGAAAAATATTCTTCCTTGATTTTTATTTGGCAAATGAATAAAGCAATCACATTCTTACAAACTAAGCCAAAACTTTTCCTTTTACAAGTAGCTTATGCATTAATGCATAGCATAGTTAGAAGCTACATGTGTTGGAGTTTTAAATGTCATTTTAGAGGAAATGTATGTATCATGAAAATAAAAATACATTCGATCCTCTTAGCCGTAGTATATATTTTGAAATTAACATACTAATGAAGATGTTTTCTTAACTAAGCGTATAGTATTATTCCATTATACAGTCGTATGGTTAATTTGCATCGTTCCCGCATTGCTTTAAATCAATGTTGAATTAATTCAAAGCACTTAGATATAATAATCTAATAAATCAATAATCGGATATATAGAACCAGCGTATATTCACAGAAAACACTGGTAACGCAGTGAAACATCAGTAATAAGGATTTTAAAATTGAAAGAAAAAAAAAAAAAGACCAAAAGTGTGTGTGTGTTATTGCTCATAAGTGCACACAAATACGGAATTGGTTTCTTACAATTCTGCAGCAAAGAGTTCATTTTCTTTCTTTTTTTTTTTTTTTGTAGTTTTTCTGTTTCGGCTCTTGAGCGAGGTAATTTAAGTTTACATTTTCAGAAATACTGTACATTTGCTTAAATTATTATCAATTTACATTACTTATTGTAACTTATTACAAACTGTACATTTGTCCCTTCATTCCATTGCTTTTCAGGATAGTTATTGAATTTCGATATTTCACTGTATAATGCTATTAATCAGAACCTACCCGGCTTCTTGTAATCCCGCAAGATTTTTTCTATAAAACAAATTGCTAGTTAAATTTTTCATAATTTATTAACCTTCAAATAGGCTCGACACAGACGGCATGAATACGAAAAGTAAAAAATGTGTATCTCAAAATTTCAACAAAGGTTTTAAAATATTTTTAACAATAATTATGAATTTTCTTATTAAAAATATCATTTATAGAATAATATTTGTTGCAAAGTTTGGAAAACTTTTGAAACGCAAAATTATTCCCAGTGCGAGCCTGATTTTTGTATGTTGAAATGTCCCGAGTTTTAAGTACGATTAAAAAAGTACTTTAATTCGTTTATACTTTATTGTTTCACGATAAACGCTTAAATATTACAGGCTGCTGTTTGAAAAATTATGCAAATAAGAAATGCCCCATTGTTGTGGTTCTCATTAGTTTATAAGCGATGTTTACATAAAATCTTAAACGTCGAGGGTTTTTTTTTTCCTACCACATTAATGGAATTTTTCTCTGAAACACTGTTTTCTGCAAACGTCAATAAATAATTTATAAATATTATTTTAAATATAATTATTTATTACTTTACGTTTCTACATAGCGATGTTTTTGCAAGAATTATTCTTCATTAAGCGTTGTCTTGAAGCGCTGCCTCTTCACTGGCGAATGTTTCGTGTAGAGCCGTAGTAACCGCAATCGGAATGCAACAGGAATAAGCAGAATAGAAGAAAGAGAAAAACTGAAAGCGTATTTTTTGAGTAACATGAAACAAAAGATCATTCATCATTGAATAATTGCCGTGTAATCGACGCGATCGCGCAACAGGTTCACAACTGCGCCGCGAAGAGGCCCAAAATTCCACGGTTCGGATTATACTCGGAGTGCCGTTTTTGTTAACCTTTCCACCCCTAACCCCGCTTTCCTCGTTAATAAATCTACGCAGACAACTCGACCAAAAGCGGACAAATTACTGTCGTGAAAAATTTGCGACTTCAGAAATCATCTCAGCCGCACCGTTTGTCTGTCGACGGCCCACAACTTTACCGAGATCAAAAGTTCGCGAGTTATATTTTTCGGTTCCATTCTTTTTCCGAGACAGACGACGAGAAAAGAATGCTGTCAGAGGGTTCTTCTCCCTGCGACGTCAGAAAAACATCGAAACCCCCACCCCCGTTCCATGAACAAAAAAGTAAAAATCAGAGAGGTTCATCTTGTCGACAAAATCATCAGTTTCGTGGCTATTCTCAGTCTACCCAACTATTTCATCCTTTTTTCGTTCCTTTTTACTGGTACTGGTTTCTTTTAGAGATCACAGAAAGTACCTAAAAAAGGGGGAAGAGCTATCTAAAGACAGTATCTTCACAAATAAAGTATCGACAGAGCTAGAAGGAAACCGTACGAGCGAAATGATAAGTCCTTTTACACCAAGGTCCTTGAGGCTATTTTAAAGCGTTGAAAGACATATTTGAGCTTCTTTTTTAAAGTATGAAGTTGCACTGAAGGCTAATGTCAGTGTTTTCATGACTTCTTTTAGCTCTTAATATCATGAATTTTTTTTTCACCCAATATATACTATTGCCTTTGCTTTTTATTTTCGCAAATATTTACTACTGATATGTGCGCAAATTTTTGCTTCATAGTAATTAACATCAAGTGAACGAATATTAGTTTTTTTTCCTAAGTGGTGCTTTTAGTTCGATTTCTTCAAATACTAAATAGCTCAAAGGTTTTGTCTGTAAGATCTAGGTTTTTGTCTGCGTGTATTCATTAGTGGAAGTTGATGTTGAAATTGACCAACACAAATATTATTAAATGACATCATAGCAAATCATTTATGTAAACGCTGAAATGTTTACACAAATGATACTTTAAACAACTTTTAGTGTGGCTCTAACGAATTTTTGATAGCTGTATTTCGGGAAAGTAAGGGGAAGGTTGTAAAACTGAATTGATTAATTTTCTCGTGCTATACTTTAATTAAGTAGAGAAATTCGTATGTCGACGAAACACCTTTTCCATTTATATTCGTTTAAAAAAAGGAGTTATTCATATAAAAATTATTCATATTTTTATTTTAAATAACATAAGAAGTATTCTTGGCCTCTTCGGAAATGCGATTGACTTTCTGAATAAATCGTCTAGCTAAAGGCCCGTTTTCTAAAGTCAACATAGCATTAAAAATATAATAAGAAGATTTTAAGCAAATATTGTATGCAAACAGAAACGGATAAAAATTATTAGAAAATCTGCATGCAATTAAAATAGTTTGATTTTGCTATTTTTTCTCCTCTCCTTTTTTTTTGCTCAGAAAGATTTAGGGGGAAGGAAGAGTTACCTTATTGAGTTCTGAAAACTAAAATTAAATACAAAATCACTTGATGAAAAAATATTACAAGCTTTGCCTTGTAGTAAAAAATAAATACATATGATGCAGCTGCACATGTGTATTTACATTTACTCCAAAGAAAATAAGTATTTTGGGAAAATATCGAATTCCCCAAACAGACAAACAAGCAAAAAAGAATCAATTCTCCAGCTAATGAGAAAAATTTAAGCTGAATGTATTCAGGTTACGTAAATTATAAAAATAACAAATCGTGCAGAATAAAAACAATTTTTCCTTTACTTGAACCACCTTTTCATAAAATTAATATTTTAAAATTATTACGAATTGAAAACATTTAATTATTTTTTCGAAACTTCAGTACGCTCTTTTTTCATTTCATTTATCGTAGAGAGACTAAGTTTTTCTTTCTTTCTTTATTTTTTTAATCTGGAGGGAATTTCAAACATTCTTCATTCGCTTTCATTGTATTGATTCTTTTTTTCAAGTCATTTCCAATGGTTTTTTTTTTAAAGAGTGGTTCATTTTTTAGCCGTTTTTTGCAGTAACGGTTTTCATTTTCATGCTTTAGATTTTCTAATAAGTTCCATAAATTTAAATGGTATTTTAATGACGTTTTATCTAGAAAAATCTACTTATGATGTAATTTAGTTTAATTTAAAAGAAAAACTTTTTATTGTAAGTATTAACTGTTTCACTTTATAACAAAAGTGAAAACTATGTTTAAATATATGTATAGATATAAATATTTCGATAGATAGATTACCGAGCTATTGCATAGCCTTGAGTAACGGATGTATGTACATAGAAATAGGCGTCTGTAAGTTTACTGTCACCTTGGTTCTGATGGTTCGACATTTTTCTTAGTTGTTATTTCTTGCAAAAATTACAATAGTTTAAAACCTATTTCATTCAATTTTGCTTCTTTGAAAATCCAGAGAATATTTCATCTTCGTTCAGTACTAGTTACTCTAAATGACATTGAATAGGATGTACTTTTCTTTACCATAACACAATGTACCTACATATTTGTTTCTATGCTAAGTGAAGCCGTATCGAGATTTGAGAATGAGCGGATTGAGCATTAGTTGGGAGAAAACATCGTTGTTGAAGCAAGTAACTTCAGTTTGTGCTCCACTCCGAAAGCCATACCTTTGATTTGCATCAAGGTATACTAGTCAAATATATATGTTATAAAACTTATAAGCTAGTTTATTTCGTGAATTATCATCAGCTATAAAATATTTCACGTAAGAAGACATTTTGTAATTGAAATTAAATGAAATGCTTAGGCAATATGAAACATTCTTGGAAAGAAAAGCTTTAAAAATATTTTACGTAATAATAATTGATATTCAATACAATTTTATGCACACTTTCAAGATAGAGACCTCCTTTCTATAATGAATTTCATTTATACTTGCATACTGAAGTGCTGCTTGATATTTCTTGGAAAAGTCTGGCACTACTTTAAATGCAATTTCGTTATCAAAAAATATTTTTCCGACCTAATCTTATTTTGGTGTGAAAAACCACGCGTCTCCCGGCAAAATAGTTCGTACATGCCAACAGCAACAAACTTACAAGAAATATCTCGTTGTTCCCAGTCAGTTGTTAAAATATTTTATTGCAACACTCGATTCTTAGAATGTGAGTTACGAACCAACATCAAAGATGGAGGAACGGAGTGCCATTTTTGTCTAAAATAACATTGGGGATTTTTAGTGCCATGTGGTACGTGTAATCTAACAGATTGAGTTTATTTACATTTAAGATCTTATGACACGCTTATGGACAAAGCAATAATTTATAGCCTGCGCAAAAGGAGTTACTGCAGACTTTTCAAGATCCACCAACTCCCTCTTTCTTTCATCAGAACCAATCGAGGTAGAAACCTTCGGGGTGTTACTCAACCCTCTTGGGTATCTGCAGATCCATGAGACTTCCCATGTAAAACACCATCGTTTCATAAACAGCTGTTTGGAGCTGAAAGAGGGCTACATAAAACTCTCTTCCGGAGACGGGGAAAGGACTTGCATCCGGTGGTCCCCTATCGAGCTGTCCGTACTTCCCATAAACGTTCATCGTAAACAGAGAAGTAGTAGCAAGGGTTTTCTTTGATAGTGTGGACGTCTTCAAAGGGAGATAGTGTTTCATGAAGAGTGGGACTCAGTTTCACACTTCGAGAACGATGACATAGAGGGTAAAATTAATGTGAGCGAGGAACGGATTGGCCATGCAGTGTGTCAAAACAATTCCTTGCGGTTGTTCACGTGTCGTAATAAATGATCATTCTGCCATTGCACGCGCAGAAATGCAGGATTTTTTTGAACAAGAATCGTTTTTCAGTTCCGTTTGAAAATACTTGTAGCTAAATCTTGACTTTAACCGTTACTGCATAAACGTCATAGCTTAGTTGTAACAATTCGCATATCGAAATTTAAAAGTGAAACCTGTAACATTAATCAAATGTTGCTCTCTAATTTCAGGCTGTTCATTTATAATTTGTCTTGTTAAGAAATCTATTCATCATTTTGCGAGTTTTGCGAAATTTTGTTAGCTGAATTTTCCTATTTCAAAAAACAGTTCTGAAATTTCGATACTTTAAATTAAAAAGAGATTTGTACATTCGCTTCGAGCGTTGCTCATTCAATCATTTTTGCATCAAATATAGGTACTAAATTTCTCAATTTGGAAATTTAGCTGGGATGTTTAATGCTTTGATATCAGGAAGAGTTTGTAAGGTGCAATTTTAATATTTCTTGCTAATTTCCTGGTGGTTAATTTTATATTTTGTTTCATTTTTCGTATTGCTAGCGATGAACGAGTTTCTTTCCCGTAAATCACCAAGTATCATGATAGCAGTGTTTCCTATTTATTAATTGTTTTTCGAAAGTATTTTTACATTACTTATCATGTTCCTTTTTATCATTCTGAATAAATTCCATCTTTCATTAAAATTTAACGATAAAAATTGTATGTCGCTTAAAATTTAATTATTGGAAGAAAGACATATTATCAGATGCCTTAATACATCGTTTTTGACTAGCATACCACTCGATCTGGATTTATTTTTATCATGTGTGTTTTTTAGTGTTTACGCTTCGCGAAATGTTCTTCTTGAAAACATTCACCGGATCAAAACATGTTTATCCAATCTTTTTATATTTTTGATTCACTTATTTTTTTTTATAAGCAAAGACTTTTTTTTAATCATAAAGTTTGATGTTAACATTTTTGAAGCGTTCGAATATCAATAAAAAAGGGAAAAACAAAAACGTTCATATCAAAATATGAAAGGTGCGAGTGGAGGGTTCATATTATGATCCTTTCGACAATAAAGGGGTCAAACAATCTTCTGCAATGTATGGGTCAGAGACAAAAATGCTGATATCGCTATTATCTTGTTTTCAGTTTCTGTATCTTTCAAGTTAAGAATTATTTATTACATACTTTTCTTTAAGTAAAATAAGTTTTAAAACTGTAAAGTTTATAAACTGTAAAATGCGTACGTTAAAGGTAACAAAGTTCACATTTCGCAAAACATATACATGAAAATAATTTTTAAAAAACCGCTACGAAAATTACACTATTTTCTAACTAAGGAAAGTATAATTTATCTTCATGTCGTATTGAAGGATATTTATTTATATATTTATTTTTAATTAACAGTTTTAATGGACGCTTTTGTTAATTTCCCTCTTTCATTTTCTGCAGAAATTGATTTGATTGTTTCTTTTTAATGAATTTTGCTTTTAAGAATTTTTAATCGTCCTCTGGCCCTTTGCAGAAGAACTAAGATAAACTTTATGATTAACAAGTTTTGAGAAAGTTAAACAAGTTGTTGACACAGTGAAAAGTAATCTTTAACTTGAAAATGTTTACTTAATTTAGGAACAAAGACATCCTTATTAACCATAACTATTACTTTGATTTTAGGTTTTTTAGTTGAAGTTAGTATTTTATTTTCATTTTCTCGTAACAATACAATAAAGTTTCTCTGTGAACATACCATTATGTAGTGAAATACCATAATATCAGCTTAAGACAAATTAAAATTTGCTTTTTATGATGATAGCTTTCGCACTATGAAACTGAAAGTTAAATAATAAGTCGGGGATACAATAATTTAGCACAGATAACATAATTCGTATTAGTTAAGACAAATACTTTGAAATATTCTAAGTAATATTTTTAATTTTGGTAGTGTACTGAAAACATTAATATAAATTCCAGATGCTTCAAATCAAAAGAAAAACATAAATAGTTGCCAGTTTAGATAATCTAATATTTCGCAAATAGTTATACTACATAAGATTGAAATATTCAGTGATATCGCGAGATACGAGTTTAATTCGTTCCGTAACCTTGCTCGTATGTCAATTTGCTCGTATCTCAAAGCAATTTACTGCGGAGGAGCAGTAAACTGGGTGGGCCGTGGCGTCGCAGCTGACCTTCCTCGTATCTCAAATATCGCTCGTATTTCAAAGCAAAACTTCGTTGCTCGGGAGCGCTCGTATCTCAAATCACTCGTATGTCAGGGTGCTCGTATCTCGAGGTACCACTGTACTTATATTTTGATTTAATTATTTAATAACATTTATCCTCACGCTTTTCAAACAGTAAGTAAACTACCAGAACTATATGGAGTCGGATAATACAAGAGGAAAAAGTCTGACAACAAATAATGCGAGAAAGGTAAATACGAGGATAAACAAGTCTGCTAGCAGCATGTGATAGCAGCAATTTAAGTTATTAAATACAATTGAATCCAAACTTAGAGATTTAACAGAAGAAAATGCCATATGAAACATAACAAATGAATTAAAATATATAAAAAAAAACTGAGAACTGTATGAAGTTAGACTGCAACATGGATGATGAAAGGAATATTTTTATTCCTTTCATCATCCACGTTCATCATCCACGTAAGTAAGGAAATATTGGTTTTATTGTATCGAAATATAATTAAACAATTCAAGTCAAGGATTATTAATTTATTCATTTTTCCTAAAAATGTAGACAACCCGATTCGTGCAACGCACTATGACTCAGATGATAAGGGCGAGTTGTTATTGTGACATATACATGTTTTAAGGCTCATCAAGCTGCTTGATAGGAACTCTAGAGTTTGCTTCAATTGAAACTCAGCTGCGGTACACAGACCTCTTGTAGCAGTCCTGTGTTAATCTACGGAATAAAGGGCTTTAAATGCTTATGTTAGATACGCTTAAAACGTGAATAATTTGACAACCACTTTGAGCCTGGCAGCACAACAGCAAAATATCTCAACAAGGAGACAACTCTTCTCTTTGTCGTATCTTTGTTTTTCCTCGACAAGAAACTTCTTTCCTTGGAAATTTAAAACGCTTTAAATATGATGAAAGATGCATGTTTGACAAAAAATAATATTGTTAACTACATAATTTATTTGGAAAAATTTCTCTCTTGCTATTTTGCTGGGAGTTTTAATTTCACGGTTTTTATTGTGGAATAATTTAGTGGAGGAAGTAACTTTTTTTTCATCCAAAGTTTGACAGTGTCCATGAATTGGAGATGTTCACATTATTCTTGCAGCCTTCATCGGCATTTCATTTCAAAGAAATAAAATGACAATAGAAGAAATAAACCATCAGTTATTAGTTTGTGCCAGTAATACTAATAGTCGAATTCCACCTTAGAAAGGCTACTCAAACTCAAATGTTCTCTTTCCTTGGCAAAGAAGCAACTTTAACCAAGCAGTTTAAAACCAAGCAATCCAAAACTGTTTATCGGTGTATTATTTAACTCGAATATAAAAATGGTTCTCGTATTGATCAATCTTCTTTTTTATAAGATTATAAAACACATCACATTTTCCATTAAATAAAGAGTGAAAGCAGATTTCAGAATAGCTTTTTAGTATTTAGAGATTTTGCAACTATACATTGCTAAGTAAAATATAGTAACCGTTGATTTCTAATAATTACATTGCAATTTTTGCATTGTTTTAGTGAAAGATTTTGAAAATATAGTTACTGGACATAGTGTTCCTTATGAGTTGTAATTCATGAGAAGGAAATTTTACACGTTTTAGCCTCAATATCAAACATCAAAAACAATAAGTAACCATTAACAATCCTCCTCTAAGATGAATGTATGTAGTACTTTATAGATACTAGGGAAACGGTATTGAAAGTCGGATAACAGTTCTGTTCAAACTTTGGACTTTGAAAGAGGAAATTCAGCGAATGATGCTCAAGACTTTACTATTGATGAGGGGTGTGAACAGACTCAGAGAACGAGAGTATATCAGAAGCTAGACGAACTCGTAAATTCCAAACATCTCACCCTATCCACGATCAAACAATTTGAGTGCATAGGATGTTGCAAACAATGAGAACACATCGGATTCTGTTCTCCTAAATCCGGAGTAGATGGTTGATGAAAACTGTGAAGTAGTTGAAATCACCCCAGCTCATTTCACACATCAAAAGAGGTGGCTACAACAAGGCACAAAATTAATCTAGTGTGCTGCCTGGCATAATCTAGGTCTCAGAGTTTTGGAATAAGTATATTTTCTGGTGACATATTACCGAAATGGTTTATAACCATTATTTCAATTAAAATGTACTGCATTCTGTAATCATTTGTTTCAGATGATAAAAACTACCTATGTGTTGTTTCTTTAATATGTAACTGTCATGTAATCAGTTATGTACTGCATGTTTTTATTGCTGTATTTTACAAAGCACTAACTTAGTGTTCGTTCATTTTACTAAGTTTTTTTTAAAAAAAGAAACGCATATTATTCAAACCTTTTAGTTGGTATCAAATACTATTCAGCATGTTCTTAGTACTAGATTTTCAACTAATAAAAAAATGCTCTGAAAATTATTTTTTTTCATTGAAAAACATTTACGATTGCTCCGTTTAAGTTTATTTTAAATCTTAGTTAGAATCAAGTTTCATTTCGCTTTCAGCCAAAAGAATTCCTTGTGCTGTTAAAATAACTTTGCACAGCTACCGAAATAAGAAACTTGTCAGAAAATTAAAAACAGAACATTTCATTATATGGTTATGACAAAATCTTTAACATGCATGACAAAGACTGAAAAAACTCAAACAATAAATGAGCTTAATTTTATGCCATGACCAGAATCCTAATTTCATAAAGGTAATGTTTTCCAACTTTTTATTCGAAGAGTTTCTGCCAACAAATCTAAGCTTTTATTGTTACTACTTTTTGAACAAATATTTGATCTTCGATTTGTTTGTTCACTGAACAAACTGTATGAAGTTTGTATAGGTTTTTCAGTTTCGAAAATAATACACATTCTTTCCTTGGAAATACCTTAGGAAGTATTCATAATGCATAGCAAAGGAATTTAAAAGTAAGGAAAAATAATCTATACGTTTTTTTTTACTAAACTGTTGTCCAATTCGAGGGAAATAAAGAACCTGCTTTCAAATGCCATGCTGTGGAGGAAGAAAGTTTTTTTTTTTTTTTTTTGCTGAATTTTTGTGATATTACGAAATTCGAACTGATAATTAATTTCAATACAAATTTATTTATTCCTACTCTCATTATTATTATTCAATAAAAATATATGCATGAAAAGTTTTTCTGAAACAAAGTATTATTTTATATGTAGCTTATAGGCAAATGTATTTACTGATAGTGGTAATAATTGCAAAGACCAATCTATTTTTGAACACTGTATTGGACATATCAACAACAGTATTTGCATATCTGTCCAGACGAAAATGTTTAAAGCGAACGTTTTAAACATTGCCGTCTGGACAGATATGCAAATACTGTTGCTGATATGTTCAATACAGTGTTTTTTATTGCGCCGGCAGTGATGTCATACTTTGTTTTTCGTATTTTTCTCGTAAACTATGGATCGTACAGGAACGCTTCTTTGGGCAGTTTTTATGTACTCCCAACGAGGAATCTAGCTGTACAGAGTTTATGCGGTCGTTTTGGGACACCCTGTATAAAATGTTAAAAACGTAAATTTATTTTCCTTTTCCCTAGTAGTTTACAGTAAATGATATTTATTAATAACGATAATAATTACGAAAGTTTTACCAATATTTTTGACAATTCGTTAATGTGCAAGTATATTTATTTACTGTCAATACTAACAATTGCTAAAACCAATTTCTTAACAAATTTAAGTCAAAACCAATGTCGTATTAGATTTAAGCCACATAATACCATTTCACATTACCAAGTTCTAACGAAATACATCACTCCTTGACATTCATTCAACTACTCTCTGTTTCTGAGCTATCATAATCGGATTACGCATAAATTCCATATATCTATGTACATATATGTTCCGAGAAATGACGATTGACACATTAAATTTCTCAGGTAACGATTGATACATTGAAAGCCCAATTTCTAATGTAGGCCTTTCAAAGGTTCAATTTCCTCCAACTTTTGAACGCATCATTCTAATCGGATTTCACCTCCATTTAGAATATTAAATTGTGCCGACATTTAAAACTCAGGTTTCAATCCTAATTGGGTAAAACTGGATTCATCCGTAGCGGATGCATTTCTACAAGTTTTGTAAGTAAAATTCTAACAATCGCAATTATGTGGAACTGAAAGACTGTTAGGTACGGATTTATTTTAAGAAATTTGATAAATCTTTTCAGGAAATTATACACATAAATTTTGAATTATGGTTTCCTGAAACTTTGGGCTATTTTGGTTTTAGAACGACAGTAAAACTAATTATTGATTTAACAAAGTTTTCATTGTAAACAAAGTCGACGACACTTGTTTACTTGGGTCAGATTTAATCAAGGAAAAAATTCATAATTAAATATTTTTAAATGCTTCAATTACACCTTAATTTTTTTAGCCAAATCATAGTTATAGTTTCATGGTTAGGTTTAAACATTCGCATGCAAAAAAAAAAAAGAGCCTGAAGCCTGAATGGTGTCTTAGTGATTGAATTTACAGTTCATTCGTCCTTTTAAAATGGCCAAATTTTTTTTAACAAGCGAGAGAAACGATTTTCTGTTTTGTTTAAGTGATTTAACTGACAAAAATAGCAATTATCGGTGTCATAGATCAGTTGTGGCTAATCAATGTTCTTATTATTGCACAAAATGTGCTTTTTATGATCCAATGAGCGCATATTATTAGCTCATTTATAAACGATCGGGATTCCTAAACGAACCAGTAATAACGAACCTGGTAAATATTTTGATTTCGATTTTTACTTGTTGGAGCTAGTTTCGGTCTGGATATATTACTTAACCAATGGTAATTAAATGTTGTTTTTGAATTATTCCACGAAATTTTATTTTGATTTTAAACATCTACCTTAAAAAGTCGATTTAGGTTTTCGTAGATTCGTTACAAAATGTTTTTGCGCAACCCATTTATCTTAACATTTTCAACCATCAGTATTTGATTCATATGTGCTTTTCTTTATTAATTTGATTTCTCGCAAAATACTTTAATCATGTAACCTTTTTTTTCCTTATGACTACACATATATCTATGTTTTTTTCCTTAGATCAACTTTTATTTTCTTTTATGTTATAATTATATCAAATATGTTGCGATTACACTATGCAAGCACAAATCTAAAAGAAAGGTGAAGAGGGAGACCGCCACCCTCGAATGACGTAAGGAAAACCTTTTGTAGAACGAAAACGTATAAAATAATGGAAACATACATTAGCTTTTAAAAGGTAAGTACGGAAAGAAAAAGAAAGTAGTCCTAAGAGTTTATGCTTTCATTACTTGTACTTAAAGATTTCTCATTATTTAGTTAGAAACGTAAGATTATTTTTTGAAAAATGTATAGCAGGCAGACGGATGTTTCGCAAGAAAATCCAGCAAAAGATTCAAGTTCGTTCTCTAAAGCTTTTACATAAAAATACTACGTACGATAGTATTTTTTATTTTATTATGATTTTTTTCATTGAAATGCTTTCAGTCTATCAAAACTATATACCCTTGCAATACTTTTAAAGAATTTAGGTTAGCTTTACTGCGTAAAAAACAGCGTTTAAAATGCATTTTTTTAAAATTTTAACGGATTGCGTTATCACCACTTAGTGAGACTTCTCCAAACTACAATAGTCAAATTGTAGACCTGATTTTGTTTTATGCTAATCAGAAAACATGTAAGCAAAGCTTTCAGTGATGCCAGAAAACTTAAAATGGTACTTGTACCACCATCTAATGAAGAAAATGGATAATACATCGTTTCCATGAACCATCACAATCGTTTGTTACCGGCATTTATTACATTCGGCAATCCAGGACCCTTAATTTTACGTAATTTTTAACCTGCACGATCGTGTAAGCTCGGGCTTAAAGAGCTAAATAATAGCGTGGATCCGTGCCGGCTATACTGTTTATCACGATGAATATATCGTGACGTTAGCTCATTTTCAAAGCAATTTTGGCGCAAACATTTGACACCAAAGTATTTTAAGGTGCTCCTTATTACAAAAAGGATTCCCATTAAAAGTGATGTGAAATCCCCTTTTTGGCTGTATTTTCTAACGTGACATAATATTTAGTAACGAAGGAGGTGGAAATCAAAAAGTACTTGAGACTAATTTCAAGCATATTGCACAACTTTCCGCCAGCTAAGTATTGCCCAATCTCCCACTACATCTTTATTGCCTCCTTAATGAGGACCGAAAAACTCACATTTATCTGATTGGATTGCCATCCCCAAGAAAGCCACACACATTTTCCTGTATCGGCACATCAACAGTTCCGCTCTCAAACAACGAGCCTTTATCCCTGACGGAAAAGGAATACACTCTACCGCATCCTCACAACATGACAAATATACTGCGCCGGTGTGGAAAGAGGAAAAACGGTGCGACCACGGGAAAGATAAAAATATAGAAAAAAATAAAATAAAAATTTCTCAACAAAACCGTCTTTGAGAAACGGAGGCGTCTAGTGGAAAGTTCTGCGTGTGAACGCGGGATGTTTGGCATGACAAAGACTAAAATAGCTCTGTTTTGAAGAAGTCTTCTGTTCTCATTAGGTTTCGAGAAGTGGTCTTTTGCCCTTGTGGTCAGCTTTTATTTAAAAGATTGGCATGTGCCCAAGTTTCCTGCAAAAACACCTTTGAAAGGTTCTTGCTTTCATCGTCAATATTTCATTCTTATATATTTATCTTAAGAACTTCCGTCTGGTTTACGTATATTTATAATTCTTAAAAGAAAGCCAATAAATGTTATACAGATGTCAAACAAATCGATTTATTTTTCGTTTGACTAAAAAAAAAATTTGCATAAGGGATAGTTGTTTATAACAATCAACACTGACATATATTTTCAATAATTTTAGATTTTTTATTTATTGCATAATTTTATTAAATCTTCATTGTATGTCTATGTTTAATAATTTATTGAAACTGATGCATTAATGATTGAGTATTACACGGCTGGGGCATATTTAAAAGCGAATAACAATCTTTAAACCATCAAAAATAAAAGTTAAGAATAAAATTATATTTCAAACATACTTAATAAAACTGATCTATTAAAAAAATTATTTGCAAAGACAATAGTTAATTCTTTAAAAAAACAAATTTGCATATCGTACAATTTCTATTCATGCAGGCTATCCCTCTCATGGTTTGCCCTCTGGAAGTGTGGAATCTGATAGAACAAGACAATTGGGAAAAAAATATAGCGATGATAAACTAGGACTACACTGTTAAAAATGGTGTGCTTAAAAATGAGAAAAGGTACCTTCTAATTCTTTGTACCTTCTAATTGTTACGAACTTGCAGAATCAAAAAATTCCTACTCATCTGGTTGAGTGCCGTTAATCAGGTTGCTTCATCAGAACATTCAATGAACACCAATGTGAAATAATGTGAATGAGTGTGAAATAATATTATCGCAACATGGAAGTCAATCTGCTCAGTTTCAAAGGTCATCATAACGCACTGGGTCGTTGTAACGAAAGACATTATAATGCAAGCTGTCCGTATTAGCGTCATTTTCTGAACAGAATGTACTACGGAAAATTGTGTTATTAGAATGTTTATTGAGAGAGTTGTGATATTAGAGTTATGTCACCGGAAAGTCATTTCCCGGTGATGCAACGGAAAGAAATAAAACTTTACTTTTTTCGCGGAAACAGTTGATAAAGACAACGTTGTTGTTATAGCGCAAATCGCAAACACTATTGCATGCAGGTGTTTTGGGATCACAAGAAATAACTTTTTCAGTTTCAAAAAGTTCTGAACTTGCGGAGGCTAAACAGCAGTCACCAGAAATCCCTCAAATGTGAGAGGGGGCTCAAAACGTATTCGCATTGAAAAAATATTTCATGGTGACCGCAAAACACGTGTACGTAATATTTTTTGTAATCTGTGCTACAGAATAAATCATCTCAGAAATGCAGGTAGACTCACCGTTCCAGAAACGTAGACGATTGTCTTCTTATTATTTAACTCTTTAAAGATATTATGAGTAATGGCTAAAGCAAGTGTTAGCTTCTTTTGTTCATAGGGTTTAATATGCATTGGGAGTGCAGAGGAGCACAACTCCTACACTTCTTTTAAATTTTATGTCACGTTGTATATAATGTATGGAATTCAGACTATTTACACATAGAAATCAATTCTGAATACCAAACAACTCCCACGAATCCTCCCCCCATAAATTAAGCCCTGATTTTTCCGGGTACAAATTGCGTACGATGTACGAAACCTCAGAATTGTAGAGAGATCTCAATTAGCACTCCCTTTTGAAATAAAAAACGTTTTTTTTTTTTTTTTTTCCTCTATCAAAAGAAATTTCAGGTACAGTACGAAAAGCTTCAGTCGGATTCCTTCTACATTCAGGAAAAGATAAGCCTTTGCATTTGATATTATCACTTTTTGTGCTCCTTATAATACGGTTAAACTTCTTTAGAACACGCGTTAAATATTTAATGGACTAATCCCTTTTTGTAAATGGCTGAGATGCATCTGAAAAATATCCCATTACGCTAGTCAACTTGTTGTCATAAAGCGCATTCCAATCTCAAAAACTCCTCCAAACTTTTTGAAGGCGGAACTTTTTCCCTATGAAAGCCCTTTAAAGTCTATAAGAGAAATTTTACTGGCATCTGTTGACATGGAACAAATACTAGACTCGGAAAAGCTGAAGGAAAAACGCATTTTCCCCTAACAGCGCGAAAGCGGTCTTTTTGCCCCATTTCCCTAATGTCATCTGTTAAAACTGTCCCTAGGGCTTTCGGTGGAATCTTACAAGGACTCCTTTTGATATAATTATAGCACGGGTACTTTGACTTTAAAAGCCTTCCCCCTCATCCTGACGCTCTTAAGATAAAAGCGGGAGCAAAGAGTGAAAATGTGTTCCTCACAGATGGTGAGCTTTAAAGGCAGGGTCGTTGAGATATCTGCAAGCCCTGTAAATGAATTAGTTTCTTATATCATATAAAAGCACTCACAAATCATGTATCCTTTTCTGATAGAAAATTTAATTTTTTCTCGCATAACACGGTTTTATTTTTGGCTTAATTGGAAGTTTTACTCAAAATATTCTTTTGCAATGCTTCGTGCTTCTCTCTTTAGTCAATTTCTTCTCTTAATAAAAAAATGTAATTCGGGGAACTTTTGAGCTGATTTTCAAAACGATTTATGTGCAGTATTATGACGGCATGACAGCACGAAATCGTTTACAAATGAGTTTACTTTTAATATGTTATTAATTTCTTTTCTTTATTTTTTCCTTACAGAGAACAGTTGTAGAAGAAGATACAAAACATATCAAACAATTATATGACTTAGTGCAAGCCATGTAACGAAAAAAAGTTTCAAAAGTAAGGCAGATGGTAAATGCGTATAATAAAGTCGCTCCTACACCCATTCATGTACATTTTTGAGTACTTACTATGCAATCACATGATGTGACGCTCAAGAAAGATGATGTACGATAGACGTATGATAGACGATGATCTGAGGTAACGAGATTCTTATGCTGAATCATTAATTTGTGCTTCATTTTTTAAAATTAAAACTTAACGGTGTTAATGATATTGGCAACCTTAATATGTCCTTCTCCAAAATATGATTTAGATGAAGGCAAACCCCCATAAGGGCATACACCCATAATATTAAGGTTGTACCCATTTAGTGTATATTATGGAAGACAAACAGCATGCCCACCCAGCAAAAGAGGAGGTAGAGCACAACATTTCTGCACCAGGCACGGGTACGGATACATGGATGTTATTGACCAATATAGCACTTACTCTGATCACGTCTTAGTCACTTGGAAACTACTTCAAGCTGTAGGTTTCTAATACTTAAAGCCACTTTGTGCTCAGCCAAATGTAAGTGCACACAATGCTCGGTCACTGCTAACAAAATACCGAAACCTAACCATGATGTGACTTTTAATTTTGAAAGAAGTGTTTGTTAATGTAATAAAGTTTGAACAGCTATTACAGATGTTATGACGTTTATAAACCGATTCCTATATCAGTGAGAAAAAACATGTCACTCTGATAACAATTTCAAAGCCGTCAGACGACACAACAAGAAGATACATAGACTGCTTTTCAAATACTGACTTGCCTCGTTTCCGCCAAATTTTACGACTAAAATAATACAATTGCAAATTTTATGATACTGCACATTGTTATGAATAGCTGGAATCGATCAATATCACATAAAAATGTTTGCAATACATCGTATCGCATGCTCAACTTCATTACGTTTAAACTAGTTGTTGAAAAATACGAAAAATTCTGACGTTCATAAAAAAAGAAATAATCGTGAATTTAATAAAACCAAAAATAAATCCAAGGAAAGTAAAAAGTTTTTTTAAAAGGAAAAACAACACAAATGGTTTGACACGTTTCAAACTTCATCTAAACTAATTTTGAAAAAAAGACATTCAACGAATTTAAGCACAACATTGCTATAAAAATCTTTCGTTGAATGGTTTTGCATTAATAAGAATTTTCTGTGTGCCTGAAATACGCCTCTGCCATTTTTGTTGCAATTTCGAGCTTCAAATACTGTTGTTGTTTTACTATTATTATTCGCACAAAAGGAAAATTTTTTATTACTAATTTGAAAGCATATTTCTTTTAACTTGACTTGACTATAAGATTTTACCATTTAGGTATACTAAGGTAGGGCACAAAAAATTTACTTTGAGAAGAAATATTTTACCTAGGTTTCAGCGTTTTACATAATAATATCCGAAGATGCAATTTAATGTAATTTATACCGTATTATTATTATTGTTATTTGACAAAAGTTTTGCCCTTAGGGATTTAATACTGAATTCATGGTGAAAATTTAAGAATCATTTTGTTCAGTGAAAAGCAATGCAAACAAAAAATAATATGCACTTAGTTTTACCATATTTATTTGCTTTCGTAAACAATACAACAAAATGAAAGTTGTAAATGTGCTACATGCACATTTTTTCATACTTATTTATTCAATGATTAATTAGGTACATCATTTAATTAAGAATACGTAAAAGAAGCTAAGCTAGATCATCAAATAAGCCCAATATGCGGCAATTTTGAGCTGATTACTATCGTCTTAATGTAAGAGAGAAAAAAATGGATAAAAATGTCAAGAGTTGTACTTATGGCAAAATATTTTCTAAGACTAAAAACTTCTGAAAATTATGTTGTTTTATTCATTTGAATTTTTTGATACAATCGTCACTCTAATATGAATTTCCTTGTTGATTTTTAGGTATTATGGTCAATAAAAGAATTTTCATATTTTAAAACGTTTTATAGTAATATATTACATTCACGAACTCCGGTGTTCATTTTCATTTTTTGTCCCATTGTTTGGAATTTTTGTATGTTTACAATATTTTCTTAACGATTATATCATATACAGTTTTTTCTAATGCTTTACATAGAATTTCATACGGATATATTAAACAAAACACCCCATGGGAAAGTTTTATTCTGTCTTCTCAATTAAGAACACTCGATATATATTTAATACTTCATTCTAATAACATTTTATATATGATTCCAGAAGAAATTTCTTCATTTATTTACTTATTTTCAAATATAATATTCATGATCATGACTTATTTGTTTCAGAGAAAGGTTGCTGAGTCGTACCTCTTTGGACTGAATGTATGGAACAACTACTGCGCCTGTACGATATTTTTAGATAAATAAAAATAAAGAAATATCCATATACATATCGATTTTCCTCAAAAATGTAGTCTTTAATCTGAACTACGCATTGCTTATTTGTTATTTGAAAATATGCTAATCATCATTTCGTTCCTATCATAGATACCACTGAAGTGTTTCATGAGGTACCCTGGTAGTGAGAGCATGAGAATACCCCCAGGGTTCAATTAGCAGAGGTGCAAAAAAAAAAAAAAAAAAAAAGCTTGACAGCCTCCTATCTAACCCAATTTTCGCTTACATTAATTTTATTCTCACCGAAAAATGTGTCACCCAGACAGGTTTCTTCAGCACTTCCCAGGAAAGGGGCTTTTTTAATTAAAACAAAAGGGTCGGCAATTAAGATGTCTTCCAGACGTATCCCCTTCTTGCAAAAAAGAGCCAACGGAACGTTTTTAGAACAATTGAAAAAGTACTTCAGATTCTTTAGAATTGGCGTAATTGATGGCAATCAAAATAACTCAATCAAAGATTTTTTTATTTTCCTTTTTGAAATTGGAAGTGCCAAGAAAAGAAGCCATTTAAATTGAGCCCGCGAATTAGTTTATGCATTCTACAGCAGTACAGTACGGAAAGGACAGACAGCATGCGCAACTAATTGCGGGCAGGATTCTCTACAGCTTATCATTAAGTTCTTAAAAGACCGGTGTTCTCGCCAGATGCGAATATTGTTTTTCACCAGAGTCCCTGAAGGTGGTTTCCCCGCCGTGTTTGATCCAATCGCCGCGACATTAGTAGGCACTGATTATTTAAGATTAATAACCAGTTGCGCGTCTCCAACCTGTGTTTTCCATTGCCGTGACAGTGACATCTTAATCGAGCCTTCGCCGAAACAAAAAGAAAAGAAATCGAGAAATAAGAGGACTCTAGTCATAGCTGCTCATGCCGCGGGCAGAAAGGCGGGTTGTGTTAAAGTGGCCTTTCCTCATAATGGGCACTATCGCTATATTGGCGACATTTTTAAAGAATTTAAAACTGAAAAAAATTTAGGTTAGTGTATGCCTTTCCATCATTAAGTTTTGTGAATTCGTAAGATGTATGCCAAAGATTTTCCTTAAGTTTCAGTTGAGCATTGACGAACCTGAAGTAATATTTAGAATAAATATTTACTCGGTATGGGTAATGCCAAAAACCTGACAGAGGAAATCTATTCTGAAGCACACATGGAGAGCTTACAGTCATATATCTGTAACATTACCTTGTAAGTTACTACAGGGGTTATAACCCCCTACCACCAAATAAAAGAGGTTCAAATCTTTCCTTGTTCTATTTTTAAAGTCACGTATCGCTTATAGAAATGAAGTCATATCTGCAAAAAATCATTTTTTTTGTTTTTATATCAAAATTTTCAGCTTTTTGCGCTCTCTATATTGGGCATACTGCTGTAAGTAAATGTTCAAAAATTAAGGCTAGAGTCCAACTTCGTTTTTTTGGTGCAATACTGTAATAACTACTTTTTATAGTTATATTCTAATTTTTTTTACACCATTAACATTAATCATGTGAGAGAAAACTAGAACAATAACTATTTTCTGAACAAAGTCGATTATAATAATCATTGAAACAAACAAGGTAATTAAATAAACAAATTGTAAAACGTTCATACTCCTCTCTTGAAAAATGTCCACTTTGCAGATAGGACACTGTTCATTTCTATAAGCGATATGTAGTTCCGTTTCTCAGCTAGTAGTACTAGAGAGTGCCTGAGGGGCAGAAGTATTGTTTTGAATTTTGTTTTTTGTTTGGAGGGGGGGGGGGGATTCAAGTAACCCTTATTTAGGGTGTTAAAAATTTCGACAAATAAGAGAGAGAGAGAGAGAGAGAAATAGATGCTATTCGGACCTCGGTTTAACAGTTAAATTAAATTATAAGAAAAATTGGTGAAACGACGTAGCTCTATCCAGCCATTAAACTTACATCGGCACATTAAAATCACTCAAAGAAACAGAAAGATTTTGATTGTTTTTCTTTTTTTTTTAACTACAACTACAACAAAATATTTTTCTCGTATATTCTAGACATAATAGCATATACGCCTTTGAATATTTAAACTCCGTCCATCTATTGCATTTTAAAGTCAAAATAAAGTGGAATGAAACACAAAAGAATAAATTTGTTTTGCAACTTCACTTTCTGGAGCTCTTGAAAACGGGGATACGGTTTTATTCGTATATTAGGTTACGAAAAACTCTGAAAATGTACAAAATGTATTCGGTTACACAATTTCTTGTTGACATTTGTGTTTGGTCATACATTCAATATTCAACTCTCCCTAGTGATCGTAAACGTACACAAAATGCCTACTTTCGTATTCCGAAAAAAGTAAAAGCAAATACATAAATAAAAAAAGTAAAACTAAAATATCAAAGTCGGAATTAGATTCCGCTGAGAGATTTGAAATGGTTAGCATAAAATTCAACCTTGCCAGCATCGACATAAGGTGCAATGTTAAGACATTTTATAATAGTTTAACCGAATGACTTCTAATCCCGTTCACGTTCAACAGTGCAAACTTTTGGTGCTAAAAAAGGTAACTTTTAGCACCAAATTTTAGAACTTGAATAATTTAAATAGGTTGGCATGTCAGCCAACAGCATACTAGCAAAATATTCTACTATTGGGCCTAGAATAACAATATCTTCTCGGTCCACAAGTAAAATTTTTGATACTGCGGAAATTAACAGTAACGAAACGGCACAATTTCGAATGTAATAATCTGAAAATATAATTACCAAAATATATTTATCATAAACTCCATGTACTCACAAAAGCACTATAAACTACATTTGTATTTTCTGTATTAAAGTTAAGTTCAAATTCGTAGCTTTGAGAAAAAACGGATCAAAAAACGTTCTGGTTTTGTAAAATTGTTTTTGCTTTTAACCAAAAGTAATGTTTTATACCTCCATACACAAATTTACCCCTATTTACAGTATTAGGAAAATAACGTTAAGCCCTAATTGATAGATAAGCCCGTTTAACTTTATACATTGTGTTTTATTTTATGTATCACAAGCTTGTATTGAAGAATAAAAATGTTCAGAGGTGGGTTTAACTCCATCTTGCGGTGGGTCTTTATTTTCCAGCATTCCTTGGATTAAAGCTCAGTACAGTCCATTTTGGTCTTAACCATCTTTGTACAGCAAACATATTTATTCTGAGAGTAATTTTACAGTCATTTCTTCCACTAATATAACTTTTTTCTTTCTTTTTTTCTTTTCAAAAGCAGGGTCAAATGTAAAATTTGGAGCGAAAAATATTTTATGATATACTTAAGAAAATGAAAAGCGACAACGTTTTAAGAGTTTTGCATTCATGTACGGAAATTGCTCTCAGAGATATAATTGTTAGAGAGTTAAAATATACTGGAGTAATAAAAAATAAAGCTCACAACAACTAAATCCGAGACATAAAATCTATTCAACCGCTAAATGCCTGGCTTCTGTGAAGTTAAAGAAATGAAATTTACATGTACGTATTGCAAAGTTTCACATTTTGAGAGGTATAATGCAGTTTCTTAGAGCGTTGAAGAAACCAAAAACAATTTATAACGAAAACTAAAAGCGCTTTTCATCTACTAATAGCTTGTTACTTTGAAAGTTAACAATAAAAGAGGGTGAAAACTTGTGCATATGTAAATTAAATAGCGAAAAACATGAAAAAATTAATTAGATTTCCTGAATGGTTTCTCTGTGTGAAACGGAGGAAAATGTTTTCAGGACTTGCGTCGCCTCTTTTTTTCTTAGTTTGTATCACAGGTATAACTTAATTGTACCGAAAGAGATTCAATTTCCCCTTTCTAAAAGATTCAATTTCCACTTTTTTATTATATATATGAAGACTCTTCTTTATAAGGTCTACGTTGGTGTTTGTTTTTATTTTTCTTTCATTTATGTCGCAAAACCCACTCATAATAAATGTTTTCAGTTTTTACTCTCGAAAATATTCACTTACGTTTTCTCAGGGACATATTGCGTTTTACAACATTATCAAAACTTTTGTATTAATACGTAAATATTATGTTATTTTCAGTTGAAGAATGAGAAATGCAATTTTATGACTTCATGTCTGCAAGTGCTATTTTTTCGTGTATTTCTTTCCCCTCAAGTTTATCGATTGATAAAATACATTGGTACTTCTACTTTCAGTTTTTTTTAATGCAAATAATTCCCTTTTTACCAAGAAGTTTGGGGAGAAACAACATTACCCGTGTACATATTTGCAGTGAAAACAGCTTGCATTTGATTCGTAGTTGCAGAAGTGTACGCACGAGATCGCAAGTTCGAATCTGGCAATGTCGGATCATTTTTCAAGATGCAGAAAATCATCTGCGCCAATGTCGTATGATTATGCGGCATGTAAAAGATCCCTTCAGTAGCCGTGGCTTGGATACGTTTCGGCTAAATTAAATTCCTAGTGAGTGTAACTTCGCATCAACAGAATCCAGGGGCTTCCCTTTCGATTGAAGAAACTGGACCTCAAAATTCTCATGCGGCGATGCCTCCCCCCCCCCCCCCCATTGTGGCTAAATTAAATTCCTAGTGCAATTTCCCACCAACAGAGTCCGGATGCTCACCCTTTCAGGTGAAGAAATTAGACGTCAAAATTCTCATGCGGCGATGGTACCACACTCATTGTGGTGCCGCTGAAAGAGAAGGTACCAATTTCTAGAAAACGCACTAGGTCTGCAATGGCAATAAGTCAGATGCAGTCCATTGTTAAAATATATATATATATATATATTGCACATTAATGCAGTTTTTCGTTGTTTTCTTCTAACCATTTCCAACTTCACAACGTACTCTTTCATCCGAAAAGCATCATGAATAATAACTGTATAAAAGTCAAATATGCTGTAAATGATGTAACGACTAAAGTTATTTTACATCATTAACACATTTTAAGAAGAAGGTTTTCCGAAAGTAATTTAAGAAAGCAAAAAAATTCAAGCTATGTACCGTTTCCAATAGAAGCTATTTGTTAAATGTAGATTTCGTTTTCTGTACGTTAAAGTGAAATTATGAAAACGTAATACTAAACCAAGTTTTAGAAGTTAGGTAAGTTAATTATTTACCATTACAAATAATTCATTAATGTTTCCTAAGCTTCATTTTTGTTGAACAACTCTATTAACACCAATATTCAGCGCCCTTGAAATACGTCAGTAGGTCACATACAGGAAGAAAAAAAAGATTTCATACAAATTCATAAATGTGTAATTAAAAAGCTCAGAATGAATTTAAGAAACAGGATATAATTAACCTTAAAAACAAAATGTTTAAAAGTTTCCAAAATTTTCTCACAAATGGTCTTTTTTGCATTTAAAATACATTCCCTTAAAAGCCATATAAATGGTCGTTCATTTTTTGTGGAAAGAATGTTTCAAACCTTCAAGGCACTAAATTTTCTTTTTACCCAGTACATCAGCTGTTTCTAGTCAGTGTACTAGCCACTAAGCATTCTTTTTTCTTGGAAAATTTCCAGACATTTCCATTTTATAGTATTTAATCAATTGTTCCCCAGGCTATACATCAATCTGACAAGTTGCTATTACCATGACAGCCTTTTTACAATATTAATCCATCTGTGGAAATTAAAGAATGGCCTCACTTAGTTGAAAAAGAAGATCCCAGAGGTATCACTTGGGATTTTCAGTTTATTGGCAACAAATGAGGAAAATAATTTGCACTTATCATGATCAGACTCCTCATAAACAGAGGGGTGTAGTAAAGTCTTATAGAGATTCTATTTTATCATGAAAAATATATTTTAACTTCGGGCAGATTGAATTAACCGAGCAATACGTTTTTGACTGCTTTCAATGAACGTTGATGGATTGGTTTTTGTTCTGCCAATTTGCGATGTTTAATAAACACAAAATTAGATGGATAACCTCGTTAAAGATTCATAAAAAGTAAATATATATAAAGCTCGAAGTTGTTTTGCATAGTTTGTAACAGAAATGTATTTGAATTAAAAATCATTTCACAAAATTTTTTTTTCCCCTCATGAAAAGTTATGGATGACAAGCACTCAAGTTCTTGCCAGTTTTTTTTTTTGCTTATATTCATAAATCATGTTTTCTTCTTAACTAAATGATCTGGCTTCAAAAGTTCATACAGTTGTTTGTCTACTGTAGTCCGTGGCGCAGTAATATATCTGGTTCGAAATCAGAACGTTTTCTGTTCCACGTCGACGTTGTAGTGGGAAATTTGGTAAAATGAAGAAGTGAATTGGTTGTCGTGACACGCTCATCGAGTTACCTGATAAGTTTTCCTGGTTTTCTCTTATTCAATACATAAATGCTGGTTAGACACCCTTAAAAGTCATCAGGAAGGCAGTGTATAATGCTGCGCTAAGCACAAAAGTCGCATCTACACTTAAAGAAATGTCTTTAAGTCAGAAAATGTCTATTTCCCATTAAAAATTGTTTGTTTCTTATTTTGCAGTATTATTTTTTATCACTGCATTTAAAACGTTAATAACGCACTTATTTGTGTTTATTTGAAATAAATTTTGATGTAACAGTGCTATTATTTATAAACTTAGTTATTTTTAATATTTCTATTCTTGTTAATTTGATCTTCACTTCTTTAACCTTCATTTCTTTTACCTTGAATTTTTTAAGTTGTATGCCGAGTAGTAAAAGAAAGTTCTTTTTGGCTCACATTTTAAAAATTTCACATTAAAAATAAAAATTAAAAAAGAAAAATCCTTTTTACCATGCTTTTCTACTAACTTTGTTATTTTTTGTAATTTTTTAATTTCAATATTACCTTAATTTCAGGCAAACTAAGTTTATTTTTCGTTCGAAATTGAGTAATGCATCATTTTAGTTTACGAGCTCTTGGTTGCTAATTTTTTATTGTTTTGTTTGCGTATACATAAAATTTAATTTATGTTATTAGAAAGATAATGCTTCTACGTAACATGCTAGGACTTTTATTTTTTTTTTTCATTTTTTTTTTTTTAACTATTACAATTTTTGGTATCTTGTGAATTAGTCGAATAATCATATCACAATTTTATACAAATATATAACGGAGAAAAATATTCGTTCAAGCAGAATAATTATTACGAGAAAGCTCTACAATATTAGTGAAAAAAAATTCACTCAAGCAGACTAATTATTACCAGAAAGCTCTACGATATTAGTGCAAAAATATTCGCTCACACAGACTAATTATTGCGAGAAAGCTCTACGACATTAGGGCACAAATATTCGCTCAAGCAGACTAATTATTACGAGAAAGCTCTACGACATTAGGTCACAAATATTCGCTTAAGCAGACTAATTATTGCGAGAAAGCTCTACGACATTAGTGTAGAAAAAAACGAGCTTATTTTACAAATTCAGGAAAAGTTTCTGTTCCGTACACATTGTTGCATTTCAATTTACTGCAGACTTACCAATTTTATAAATTGACGTTGATTCAAAGAATAAATAATAGTTTGGAAGGGGGAAGCATTTGAAAATCTTATCAATAATAATAATTTGATTTATTAGTTAATAAATTAAAACTTTAAAAAGTTAAAAACTTATGTTTCTACTTGTTTTCTCAAAAAAAAAAAAAAAAAAATGGTCTTCCAAAACGGCCCCAAGACCAAATATGAAAGCAAGTGGACATCGAATAAGAAAATACTTCCTAACAAACATAAATATTGCATAAAGGTTTCTTTCGATTACAGATGATGCCATTATTTCTCAGAAAGCAATAACTCGTGTATTTTCTGTCTTATACTGGGAATTGTTTTTGCAATGATCTTCAGATGTTCCTCGGTGCACCTGCCTGGAATGATGCTGCTTGCAGACGATGCAGCCTAAGGCTGGTATTTCATTCAATAATTCATTTCAATGACCGCTAATTTTTTTATCGTGCATTATATAAACTCATCTTAATTCAAATAAAAAAGGATGTTTCAGAGACATATAGATACGTATGCATAGTGTCTGTAAAAAGCTGTGAATCTTTAATGGATGGTAGAACACAACAACTCAAAGGGTTTTGCCACAAATTCGTTTTGGAAATGAGACGTAAGCATTAATGATGAAAACGATGATGTACGAAAGCAGGAGAAATTTATAAGTTTAAGTGACATTTCAAAAATAATAAGCTCAGCGATGACTCAAAACTAAGGGTTGTCAAGCTGAGTTCATGTTCTATAGTGTCAAGGAGGAATTGACGAACTCGCTCAAACATCTTGTATCGCAACCCTGTGTCAGAAACTGAAATTCCACCGACTTACCTGAAGCTTTACAAAACATTCACCAGATTCTTTTCCAGACATAAATTTGTACAAGTGGTTTCTCCTTTAATTGGAAAATAGCAACCAAAAGGACGCTTTTATGTTTACCTAAGGATAGTTTACAAACTAAGAAATATCCTGAGTATCTGTCAAACAGTTACAACAAACAGCTATTTCAAGGCTATAGTCAAACCTCTTCATCAGTGCGACACTCCAGAGCAAGGTTGCGAAATGAGTGAAAGTGACAACAACTAAAGGTCATACTATTTATACCGTGTCACATTCGTGACTTAACGATAGTAACGAATCGTGTTCACAAGCTTTCCAAAACTACATTGCATACATAATTTCTGTCAAGTTTTAATACCATTTTTTAAATATCTTGGGACTTTTTTTGTTCGTACAAAAAAAAAAAAAAATTTCATAGAATAATAACATTAACATTATTACTTCTAATAATAATGCTCTTTAAAAACTTATTTAGATTTTCAAATAATCCAAGGCAAAGTAAAATGATAATGGACATGAATTGATGTAAGCGTGTACAACTAAATGTGAAGGCGAAAAAATGCAAACTTTAGCATTGTTAAGGAAGCACCAATGTGATGACTTTCATTAATAGTTAATTTGATGTTACTATAATTAAAATATACCCGCTCTTCGAGAACTTGGAAATACCTTTGCCTCAAGAAATACTTAACCAATTACAGTTATATGAGAAAGATATAGGATAAGTGACATGTGAAGCCGTTGAACTGACAGCAACTAACGTTTGATGCTATATTAGCTCTTTTGATGAACTAAATACCGTCGCGTCGATAATTACAGCACAATAAGGCGTCGAGAATATAATTTTGCATCAGCGAATCCATAGGAATAAGTAAAAAAGAAATACTAGCCAGCTTTTGAAATTTCAAAAGTCTTAAGTGTGGAGTCTGGCAGCTAATTAATTCATACAAGTTCCACATTAACCCAGAAGTCATTTCACTTCTAAACAATATAAGTTGTGTGCCCTACTTGCCATAGCTTTTATTATATTTGACATAAAATTATGATGATACAAATTACTGGTTAAACTCTAAATTTCGTGCCAAAAGTGTTTAATTTAAAACTAGATGTGAAACATCATCATTGATCCAGAAACATCAATTAAAAAATTTAATTAATATTCAGTAGTAAGTGTGAAAAAACAAATTCATTCAGCATCATTAAACTAGATAATTTTAGCTATAAATATCGGAAATAGTTTTATTTAACAATGTAAAGGGCACCATATTAACCTCTTCAGACCCCAGAACTAAGCAGAAAAAATTTTGACGCAATTTTTTGGTTCTCTGATTTAAAAAAATGATTACAAAACAAAATAACTATATATTTTTTTCAAATTTTAATTATTAATTAGTTTAAATAATAATTAATGCACAATTTCCATGTTTTAAATGTTTAAAACGAAGCAAACGATCTGTTGATTAATTTCAAAAGCAATTGGGTGTTTTAGCTTTCAAATTGTACAAACAATAGTTAATGAACAGTATTTAAAAATGTACCCAATTGGGTACACTTGGAATTAAAAGATTAAGCCAAACGTGGTCAAGATCAACACAATGCTAACGTAATAGGAAAAAAATGGTTATTTTGAGTCTTTAGAGTATTTTCCTCTCCAGATTTCTTTCTCTTCGCGAGTTTTACGTTGCTAAAGTACTCATCATATATCTCATACAGAGCAATTTGAAGCTGTGCTATATGAGCGCCTGTACCAAGCTTTCCGTTTTTACCTTACTAATCAGGTTTAGTGAACCAAACGCGAATCACAAATTGATCTCCCCCGAAGCTTAATTATATTATGCTCCCCCCTTTTCTACGCAACAAACGCATTAATAGCTTCACAGTCATCTGTGGGTTAAGAACGAATCCCAGAGAAACTATCAATTCCTTAGAATTATAAGGCCTGTGAAGGACCTGAAATGAACCTATCGATAGGCACCTATCCATAGGCACATTCCCGTCGACTAATAGAGTTTTGTTCCACTATCTCTAGGCAGAATATCCTGCGGGTTAATACAGCTGTCGATGGGTGTTGGTTGGTGCTGAAAGAGAATATGCGTTGTTTGCGGACATTCATCAAAGGGTGTAAGTACGCAAATGTCCAAAGAGACGAAATGCATTTGCAGATGATATGACGAAACGTGTTGATGGTAAAAATCAAGTATTGAACTGATTGTTGTCAGGATTTTATTCAGAGCTTAACTTTCAGTAGCGTTATTTTATGTTTCAAAATAGTCTTCATTTTATGCATATTATTTTCTGTGTGTAGTTTAGACCAATGTTTTTTCGATTGTACAGAAGTCATTTCCGGACTCCCACTCTTTCACATATTCAGTAATGTTTTAAAAATTATTAGTGCAGAAGAGATTAAACTTTAACTTTGTTTTTCATTGAGTAGTTATTTCTCTAACAATTCAGTTTTTCTCCCATTTTGCAGTGCTTAGTAACCCTATAAACCTCATCGGCTAGAGATAGCCAGTTTCCCTTATTTGGAATATTTTAGTTTATTTTAAGGAAGTTTAGCTTGCTCCAACTAAAGTTGTTACATTGTAGTGCGAAATTTAAACTATCAGTTTTATACAAAAACTACCTATTTCTGTTTAATTTAATGGGAATTTCTACGCTGCATTATCGTAGAAGAGTTTGCAGCTTGTTGGATAAGTTGTTGCAACAAAGAATTGTGTCACTTAATGTCAGCATCAACAAGTAAAAATGAGTATAACTAATATTGCTCATGATGTAGAAACCTTTACTGAAGTCTTTATAAATAGCTTGATTATTTATTAGAGAAGTCATAAAGTTCACAGCTGGAATTGTGGTTTGTCTTCTGAATAAAACATTGCTGTAATTATTTTTTGGAGAAGAGAGGGCTCTGAATACGTTGCCTTGTACCTTCAATATCGATGTATGTTATACCTTTAATGTCAAGGTATATTATGCCTTTAATGTCAAGGTATGTTATACCTTTAATGTCAAGATATGTTATACCTTTAATGTCAAGATATGTTATACCTTTAATGTCAAGGTATGTTATATTTTAATGTCAAGATATGTTATACCTTTAATGTCAAGATATGTTATACCTTTAATGTCAAGGTATGTTATATTTTAATGTCAAGGTATGGTATACTTTGAGCGTCAAGCTACGTCTCTCATTTTTATTTTGGTGTCAACGTTTGACGGTATTATAAAAATGAGCATGAAAAGAATTTAGACCATTTAGACCATAATATTATTAAATTTTATGATAATTTGAGCATTTTAATAAGAAAAAAAAGTCAAATTATTGAGACTTTAGCAAAAATGTATTTAATATTTGAAATGTTAGGCTCAACTTTGGGCACTTAAACTATGCATAAAAATAACTATCGGTATTGAACATAAGATAAAGTTCAGTATTGTCATGCAAAAAACGAAATTCACGATAATAATAGATATTATCTTCTAGTGTAGAACCTATTAATTGCTAAGGGATTTGCTATCCTAAAAAGGAAAAAGGGCTAATATTTGAACAATTACAAAATTAGTGTCGCTAACAAATCAATGTTGCCCATTTCAAACGATATAGATGATCTCCAACACATGTGTTTCAATGCATCATTTCATTTATAAATATGAAATAGTTAAAGCATGTGCCAGCTGTTGACCAGCCCTCTAATTCATATCAAATTTAACGTTATTCCAGTCTTAGGTGCAGCAGCCTTCCGTTACTTCATTAATGCTGCTCCACGCATGCTTCTCGTACAAATGCATCTGCACGAGCTTTCGAACTTAAAACCCTATTACAGCACCTTTGATTACAAAAATAAACCGGCCATTGTGACATGCTTACTACTACATCAAGCTATCTGATAGCACACTCCAATGTTTCCTATTTTTTCTTTTGCAACTGCGTGTCAAATGCGATCTGCACAAATTCAATAATTCATTCAGAAACGCATATTAGTTTGTCAGAATTGCTACAATAGTGAAGATTGTAATAACTGTGTACGGTTGTAAAATTTCCAGTAAAATCTTAAAGCTTTTCCACAAAGTGTTCCATAAAGCAGGTAAACCTTATTGTAAGAATGAAAAAATGTGTTTAGTGATGGGATTCAATATCTTATGAATTTGTATTAATAAAAATTATTGACTGAGAATCGAGGTAATATACTTTAGAGCCGGACTATGACTGACATTCTACTAACCAGAAACGTAGAGCAGTAAAAGTACTAGTATAATAATGCACACTGTATTAGAAGGAATGATGTATTTACTCAACTGTTGTAAATAAAATTTATACTAAGATTTATTTCACACAAAAGTAATGATGGTGCTGAACTAAATTCACAAGATATTTTTAAAAATTTATTTATATTGTTAAGCCATTTGCGATTTACTTTCAAACACGTACTTGGTAAATCATATTAATATAGTAGCCATATATATTATTATTTTTTTTTATTAATGTACAAGACGTCGATGATCAGCTGATTATTACTAAAAAGTACAAGGCGCTTTTAAAAATACTTAAACTTTCAAAGTTTCAGGTGAAAATTAATACTAAAGTCGAAACTGAATTTGTGCATGAGACTCATCATTTGAACTTTCAAACTAGAATGAAATAAGTACTCTCATAATAAAAAGTGAGTGAATTTCTAATTTAATAAAAAAATCATAGTAAATTGCAAAATGAGAAAACATTATATAAATATCAATAACTGTACACCAAAGGTCTAGATTTTTCTGAAAAACAGAAAGGATGCTTCTTACTTAGGCCAGATGGCTTTCAGATATTTCTGGCACGTTCTTTTCACCCCATTATTAATGTAACTTATCAAAATGGCAGTTTAGAAGTTGCCGTAAAAACTGTTGGGTGGTGTAGCCGTTCGATGGCAGGCCACTAATCGCTGTCGTTAAATCTAGGTCGAAATCGGAATACAATCAACATTTATCAATGGATAATTTATTACTTTATTGAGGTTTATTCTACGTTTTTTATGCAGTTGAGACAATACTGCCATTCATATATTCTTCCAATTAAGGCTTGCTTTGCGGAAAGTAAAAGTAATATGTATCTTTATTTCATTTAAAGAATTTTATTTATTAAACCTTATAAAAATGTATTAATTTATTTTACGTTTTCGAGTGTGTATAAACAAAAAATAGCAGAATTGCTTAAAAAAATCTTTTCAAAATTATTATTAAAAAAAACAAGCCATGTTTCATGAAATGATAAAAATGTACTGGTTTCCTAGATTATGGCGGAGGCTCTCTGATTTATTTAATTCCTTAGTTACTTAATGCTATTAAATATTATATTTGCTAACTCAGTTCTGAACTTCATTCATTTGATGGCAATGTAACTGGCAGTTGGTGTAAATTATGATTTCAGATAAGTACGTTCAGAGGATCATTTCTTCAATTTTACAATTGCCTATTATTTTATCATTAAATGTCGGACTAGTACTGAGGAAATATATAAGTTAATGTAAAATGTATTTTTGAATTAAGAAAAAAAGAATAAACAAAATAAACACTTATGATGTCTTAATATTTTGGGAAGTTAACGGGGGGGGGGGGGGGGGCATTTGTACAGTTTTTGGCTGCCTTATATGAAAAAATCTTTAAAATTGCACATTTATAAAAACTGCTTAAGCATCATAGTTTTAAATTTTACGAATGACTACCGACTCGAAGTCGTTTAAAATTTAGATTTTAAGTCTCTTTCACAGAATGCAGATGTTAAAATTTAAAAATAAATTCATAGCCGTTGAAAGGCAAAGTATAACCCTTTCGAGACTTTTCAAAAAACTTTTTAAAACTATTTAAAAACTAGTACACACTATTTTAGTAAAAAGTGCTCTAAACATCGGATCGAAATGTCCCTACTGCCTACTGTATAATAACTCGAATTCATATTTCTCTAGTCAAGATTTTAGAAACTACAATATATTCCCGAGTTTCAATTTTTTTACTGCCTTTTTTCACGCTCGAACCTATGCGGTTTTCCCCCTTTTTAAAAAATTCTACCGAAATTACAGGCATTAAATTATTCTTATTTTTTGCTTTTCCTTTAACTAAAAGGAAAACTAAAATTTCAATAAAGGAAACATTCAGCATGATTTCATAGAAAACAAGGTAAATCATCTGGCGAAAATTTTGCGCAAAAGTGTGTTTCATATTATTGACATTGAGGGCACCGACTCTTAAAAAACGTTTTTATAAAAAAAATACAAATCTTGAAATCACAACAAAATATAAATTGCCTCTCATCAAAATTCTTTAGGAAATGAAGGTTTAAAATCGACGTATTTTTGAGTAGAAAATAAATCAGCTTTTCAAAGTAATTTTAGCAGCAAAACAATAGTACAAGCTGAAGATAATCTGAAGGAAAATGAAACAATACAATATTAACGACGCCAATTTCTTACGACTCATTTGCATACTGCAGTATAAGTAGCAATTTACGCCAGGTAACTTCGAACGCAAAATCCCGCTCAGAAAAAAAGGGATCATCATCGGCTTTGCCTCAATGAAAAGAATACCTCGTATCGGACAGTTTCGAACATAGGTGCGCCTTCTCCCCTTCTTTATTTCGAACAGTAATTGCGTCCAGATGGTAGGTACGGGCCACCCTGGAAGACGTCTGTATGTGACGTCACTGACGGCGCCATGAAAGTCTTCTCTGTAGGTCGAAAATTTCGGGCGGGCGTGATTTTTGAATTACCTGCAGCAAGGCTGCGTGGCTGTCAGGCATCCGTCAGAAGGACATTTGGCGAAGTATCATGCAACTTGGCTGGATAACTTACCCTATTGGAAAAAAAATCCCGGTTTGTACTGGTTTTGTACTGGTTCCAGTATTGTTTGTACTGGTTCCAGTATCGTTTGTACTGGTTCCAGTATCATTTTGATACCGGTTTTGTGATTTTTTCCAATAGGGTAATGAATGGCGAGTTTTGAGGAGGGGGGAGCATAAAATCAGCTTTTCATTCATGCCATTGAGGTTCGGTGTAATTGAACATCACAGCAGATTCTATGTATCTCTTAATTAAAAAAAAAAAATAAGCTTCGAGATTTCTCTTGCACGAAAGATACGTTAAAAGAAAATACCTTGAGATCTGCGCGCAAATAAATTTCAAAATAAAACCCTCATAAAATTGTGCTGCCGTTTTTTTTTTTTTTTAATGTAAACTATCAAATATCGTTATTTAGGTGTCTTTTGCTGCAAAAATCAATAAGTGAAAAAACAAGCAATATTACATTTTAACTCTTAAAAGATGAGAGGAATTTGGGCTGCCTGGAGCCCCTACAAACATTTCGCGGGAAGAATTTGGTTCGAGGACTCCAGCACCACCGGAGTTGACGATCCTACTATAAATCGAGAGATGAAGATCAGCTATGAAAATAAGCATAAAATAAAAGAAAAAGTAATACTACGATCACGACAGACTAGACTAATAGCTTCAGAAGCTTTACAAGAGTGTCACGTAGAAATTTTGCCAAGTTTCAATAACTTTTACAAATTTTTAGCTGCCTTATCAGTTAAGACATGTATTGCTGAAAAATCGTTTTCAACTATAAATAATGAATAACTATTTCGGAAATAGGGCATTTGAAGTGCTTTTAAATTGACCGATTACTGTAAATAATGCTTATTGAACAATGTAACTTGTATTAAACTTAGCTTCAATATAAGTTGCCTTATAAGATAACATGTTAACTTACGTGTAATATATATACGGTATTAAACTTAGTAACAACATCATGACTCGAAAACTATGATATGACATTGTTGAGTTAATAATACAGAATAATTGCAATTACCTTTGGATTAATTAAAAAATAATATCTCAAAAAAGTATGATTGAGTTACTAAAACATTAATCCTTGGAATTATCCTGACATACTATTGTCTTGATAATCCTCATATCATAATTTTCGAGCTCTGGCATAATTGCATCAAATAAGCTATACATAAAAAATGTCTAAGTGAATACGTCAATATTTTGAAGAAATAGAAAATATATATATATATGAATTTGTAAAATCTAGTTTCTATATAATTTTTCAATTCATTATATACACATCGTTTTAAGGTTGTTTTTTTTTTCTTTTTTTCTCCCATAGTCAAATATTTGATCAATTTTTTAATGATGCTGATTTTTATCGATTCTGGTTACTTAACAGAATCGATAGATTCTTTGCTGTGATGAGATTTTTATTATATTTCTTAAAAATGTTCTTATTTTTAATTTTTTTTAACTTGATGAAATTTACTCAAATCCTTGAACGGTTTTAAATAGAAGAAAGAAAAACGGTGTTATGTATATTTGAGTTTTCGCCGAGTGGTAGTTTTAAACTAAAGAAATCGCTTTTTCATGGGAATGATAAAACCCTATCCCCCAATATTTTCTTTTCATAGTACGCCATTCCTGGGTAACCTTTTTGGTTGTTATTCTCCTCAATTCAAAGTTTAATCATTACATATGCACAGATGAAGCCCGTTTAAGAGATTAAGAAAATCATTTTGAACTCCAATTTTGCGTTCATTTTTTTATTCAGATATTCCACATTCACAGTATATATTCAACGCCTACTTCAGAAATACATGTTATAATCAGGGTAGGAATATTGAGTCCTAAAATTAAGTAAAATTCAAAATTGTTAACTCGTTCTTCATGGCCAGCTTCAGCGATGTTTAAATTAGTGCTTAAGGATTGGAAACAAGGGTGTGTGTGCCTTTCTACCCTTATTTCATGAAAAAAATGGTCATTGTTAGAAATTATAAGAGATAGGAACATATGATTTGTACAACTCGGTATAATTTACTAATTTTATTTTTCTTTGTATTATCCCGAAAATGACATAGAAGTAGTGCCTTATTGGGAAGCGGGGATGTGTCCTTTGTCCTTGCTGAGTTGCTTACATAAAAAATGCCGACCATCATGGAAATTGTTAAAGTGATGACAGAGCAATTGTTAGCCGTGTGGTTAATGCAGAGAAGGACTAGCATTTGCAAAGAAAAAATACTCAAGCTCTCTAACCATTAATTTCTTAGATGAAATTTAGATTTATCATCTGATATTTACAAAATGCCATTTAGACAACGCATGCACGCCCCCAGTATTTTAAAACATCCTCTCGCCTTCATTATTCACGCAGTCAACCATACATCTCTATTAGGCAATCCTTTCTTGGGCAGCTATTGGAGAAGTTTGCCGATTAAAAAAAGCGGAGTATCACAAAAAAGATTTCCACTGTTACGCTCTGCGTCACGAATGACTACCACTACATCTTGGAATCACAAGGAAGGTGGGGGGGGGGGGGGGGAGTGTCGGTATAGCCAACGAAGACCAACACATTCATCCATACGCATAAGACGTTTGACTGCTTTCAGACAGGTGGTTAATAGTCCCATACCCCAGATAATTACTAAGGAGGAGAAAATGTCTCTATTATGCCCTCTCAACCCCCCAATTTCACTCCCTTGATTGCAGCAGAGTGCGTGTTCGTCGTTTCAATTTGGCCGCTTCGCCAACGTGCGTGAGGCTCGGTTTGCGACCACTCGGAGTTTTCTTCTGCAGAAAGGTCTGCGCAAGCACTGGAAAGAAAAAGTACGCCTGGATATCCGATGGCATTTACATGCGAAAACGGCGGGGAGGGGCCAAGGCAGTTTTCTGACAACACGGAAACATTCAATCACCACTTGCGAAATGCTGGTTAAACGACTCGATATTGCTGTCGCTGTTAATTAATGACTTAACTACTGTATCCCAGGTGTTTATCGACAGTGACGGTGTTTTTTAGTCGAAATTATTCGCCAATCTTCTCTAAATTATCCTGATTAACTTTTCACAGCGAACATTAAGTGGAAGGGATAAACACGTTGATAAAACAAATTTTCTGCCCTTTATGTAGTAACAATAAATAATTTTACTAGCGTGCCTTAGATAAGTTTCCACGAACATGATCTTGATATTGCATTATTATTAGTGAAAATTTGTATTTGGCGTGACAGAACACGAAGAAACTAAACTACCTATAATAAACATTCTTTGAGGTTAAACAGAAAATATCAATTTAATAAATACTTTTAATTTATGGCAGACAGTGTACAAAAACACTTGATATTTTGACCATTTTTATTTTATTTATTTATTTATTTATTATTATTATTTTGATTCATTGCTATGTTTTTTCACATATGTAATTAATTCTTAAGGTCAAGCCGCGTACGCTGCTAACAAAAAAGAAGGAAAAAGAAGCAAAATAAATTCCGTGTATGTACACTTTTATTTCACACCACATCCTGTAATTAACAACTTCTAATTTGTGAATATAGTATATTGAAGATCAATAAGTATAGATATGCATAAGACAGAGGGGAGAGGGGGGCGTTTGGCAGCGTCTGAAAAACTTACTATACATTTTCTCAAGCAGGAAAAATTCCAAAATGCTCATAAAAATTAAAAAGCCTGAAATAAAATTAAACTGTCAACTAAGGGATAACAATTTTATTAAGGCATCCAATTAGCTAAAGCAGCCAAATCTAAGTTGCTGTTATAGAATTTTATTACATTACACTCAGCTCGAAAAGAATATTCATTTCACAATCAAGTTAATAAATGATGATGACTTGTAATTACAGTTAGTCTGATATTTGTTTTCATGTACGCATATTCTGCTCGGTGTTTGAGCTCGAAATTCAAGGTCAGAATTCTACAGCCTGTAACGTTTTCATTTATCATTTTTTATGAAAATCACAGCCCACATCGATAAAGTGTAAAAAAAAAAAAAGAGAACAGATGGTAGCCACAAATCATTATACTTAGGCAATCATTATGCTCCCCGATCCAAAAATATCTAATACATTTTTAGAGAGTTTTAATTTCAGCATGATTGTGTTTTTATTTCCTTAAAATTCCTTGTGAATCTGAAACCTATTTTGCTCATTGCGCTCCCTCTGAAAACCTCGCCGATTCATTTTTTCGATTCCATTTATAGCTCAGCGGTTCAAGCTTAAAATCTTTGAGAATGTACACAGAAATTAACATTAGTCAATTGGTAGACGTGATTTTTTTTTCTTTTTTTCGAAACCACATTAGGTGGGTGAGTATAAAAGTTGTGCATTGGGGTAATAAACTTCCATTTAAAAAAATTAATCCTTCCGAATAATATTTTGATCAACCGAAACAGTGTTGAAAAATTATAAAAGAAATGAAAATTTCACGTTTCCAAAAAATAAATAAATAAAAACAATAAAGAAAAAGTTTTTTGTGTACTTTTTGCTATACATTAACACACAGTTGATTAAAAATCAATAAAATGAAGTACAGTGGGCATTTTGCAGGAATAACACAGAAAAGTCGATGACGACAAAAATTTCACAGCACAAACAAACTAGAACGTAGGATTCGGAGAAGACCCAAATTAGCTAAAAAGTTTAAATGACAGCATTTCAAGCTGCCAATATCATTAGTTAAAAGTATTTGATCAGCAGACTAACTATGAATCATCGTGTGGAGGATTATAATGATGATGATCTAAATTTAGGAAATTACCACCAATTTGTATTAAAATTTCCGTTTATAATACCAAATTAAGTGAATCGTTGAAACTTATTTTCAATTTCGAAATTTGATATTGGCTTAGTTCAGTTACATCTTAAAAATGTAAGAACTTGAAACTGGCTTAACTAAAACAGCCAATATGAATATAGCGAATGTTTCAATGCTTTGTTTGAAGCATGTTAAAATGTTTCTGCCAAAGACGAATGTTTTTCTTTTATTGTATTAATAGCTTATAGGAACTTTGTGAGAAAAATAAGTTTGCATGACTGGTAAATGGCGTGACGGATTCCACATTCGGCAGAATTTTGCAACGAGTATTTAAACATTAAGTATAATTAAGTGGAAGTGTAATGGTTGAAAGTTTTGTCGAAACAATGGCGTGACATTGCAGAGTTAGGAAATGGGCGAAACCAAAAGAATTTCATAATTGTCTAAAAAGCAGCAGACAGAATTGTATTTATAAATATGCATCGATAAAGAAATATGTTCTCGCAGCGCTTCGAGAGAAAATTACAAATTGGAAGAACCTTTTTTTCCATTCTGAGTTTCTCATTTTTATACTGAATTCGTGTTTCACTTCCAATAAATAATTGTATTCTGTCAAATGAGCTTAGTTCCTAGCATGCGTTTTTACAGATTTCAAACAAATCGAGTAAGTTTCTACATTTTTAGGAAGTAACTGAAAGTTTGTTGTAGATATTATACGTACGTCTTGTTGAAGAGAAAGCTCTTTTGGGAAATAAGCAACTTCATGCATTGCCTAATACATTTCTAATGAGCTTAATCTCAACTACAATTTTAATTTTTCTTCCCATGTAACGGAGTTTATTAAAATTTAAATGTTTTGTAACCCGAGGAAAACATGAGGGGAAAATCGTTTTGGGATGTAAATAAAATGAAAATGATTTATAGTGCAAATGAAATAAGAGCTTTACACAATGTGTAAAAAACTTTTTAAGACTAGTTTTATAAAATAAAATTAAAACTAGTAATTCTATTTTTTAAGCATTTTTATGCAAAATAAGCTCCTTAGGTTTCAATACATTTGTTACAGTTGTTTAACAACGATTCGAATGCATGTTAAAGCTCACATTGGGGGATTGCCTCCAAAGCTCGCGTCGGAAGTCTGTGTCAAAGAATTTCTAAGACTACAACTGGAACTAAGCTTACAGTGCCGCTATCTGTGTTATCGAGTATTCGTGAATCTCCTTAACTATCAGCTGACCCATTGCCAAAACCTCAGTTCATTTCTTACATTTTTTTTTTTTTTTTTACTTTGATGACATTGAAATACAAGCAGCTTCGACATTATACAAAGATAATAACAGATTATTTTGAATAAAAGTAATTAAAAAATATAATTAATGGTCTTTATTTTATAAACCTAGTCTTTAAATTTCTTTGACACACTGTGTATAACCGGCATTTTTTATCTTTTATTTAATTTTCCAGGTGCGCTCCTTATAACAATATATTTTTTGCGCTAAATAACATTTGGTTTGTAATAACAATGTTGTAATAATGAACGCTTGTTATGCATGTGCACCGTAGATTGCTACTGCCGGAAAAACGAATATATTACCTTTAATTTGCCCATTGTTCAATTAAACACAGATGATTATTTTATATAAAATATGTAATTCATATGCCTTATTCAGCTGAGTGCCTTCTTTATCTGCAAATTGGCGTAAGTATTTGCAGGTAAAGGAATTCGTTTGGGTTGCATTTGTTAAAAGTAGGTTTTATTATTTCAGTAGGGAATAATATAATGCAGTATGTCAGTAGGAATAATATAATGCAATATTTATGCTATGCAATGTTATTGTTGTCTCTCCCTCTTTTTTCTCCTCAGATAACTACAGCAATATGACTCGAAGAGAATGAAAAGTCAGTGTTTTAGTTGCAAATGCGGGGCATATATTGTGTTGAAACATAAGTAATGACCGTGTATGTTAAAATTACGCGGTGAAAATAAAATGTATTGGCATAATGTTTTGTGGTATTCCCGACAGATAATCTTTCCCTCTACAAGATGTCGTGTTTGATTTTTTTTGTTTGAGCTAATTTTTGTTACTTTTCAGATCATTAAAAGGGTTTGAATTTGGAAAACCAATTTCTTGCAGTTTGTTCAGGCATTGCACCTTCTCCATACACTTCACAAATCTCTTGGGCAGCTTCTGCAGCATTGGCACCTCGATTAAACGCAAAAAGAAGGTGGTGTCGAAAATGCCTATTTTTCACGACTTGACAATCCATTTTAATAGTCTGACAAATAGGCCAGATCAATATAACAAATAGGCCTAAAAATTAGCTCAGAAAAATAAATCAAGTACGCCATCTTGTAGAGAGAAAGATTCTCTTTCGAATAACTCAAAATATCATGCCAATACACTTTAATTTTACCGCGTAATTTTAAGCACAACATGTTTCAACCCAATATTCGGTAGAACTAATTGACTATCATTAAGATTTTATATATTTATTTATTTTATTTAATATTATTTTTTATTTATCGCATTTGTGTTTTCACAAAAAGAAAGATATTTCAAAAAAAAATGTAATGATTAACTAGTACGTACAAGAAAAAAAAACGTACCGACGCAAAATTGCAAAGGTCCTGATAATTAAATTCAAGTAATGTAAGGGCAATACTGCAAAACTACAAAATAAAAAATAGCTAAAACAAAAAATATGCATCAGTATGAGTACATAAATGACATTGGTCACCCCTGTAAATGTTACTTTAAACTAAAAAATAATAATAATACTCTATAAAATTGTTTCATCAATTTATTTGTGTGTAATACGAAAGTAGGATTACAAATTATGCTGCAGCTATGCAGCATCAAAGAGAAACACACTAATTTCAATAACAATGCCTGTCTGGGAAAAATTCTTAGCCCGCCCCCTGCTATTTTTTTTTTTTTCATCTTAAAAGAGATTGCCTGAATATACATTTGCAAAACATGCATTTATATCAGCAATTTGTCAAATATTGAGCAATCGCAAAGTGAGAAATAAATTAAAAACATGCATCTAAAAATATTTCAGTAATAGAGTGGAGCATACAAAATTAGTATAATGTCAATTTCATCTGTCTCACAGCGTGATGTAAAGGATGAATTGAAAATTACGATGGTATTATACAATTCAACCAGAAGTACATAGAATTCATGAAAATTGCCTTTCCTGGAAAAAGCCACCATTCTCTATTAAATTACAAAAGTCTCAAAGAAGCTGCTTCTGAATTAAATTTGCGGAATAAGAATTTTACTTTACGTCGTTGGATTTTTACTGAATCTGACGTAAGCAAGAAACACAATACTTTATCCTTTTTTTTTTAAGAATCGAACTGCGTGTTTATAGCATTAGAATCACATTTGTGAAATTAGATATTAAAATCTAATATTACAAATGCGACTCTAACATAATAAGTATTTGAAATTTACATATTTCTAGCGTTCTTTCAGCCGAAAAACAATACATAAAAATCAGTCGAGTGACAGAAATCGAGTGAAATTCTCATGAATGCTACGATAGATGTTTAACCATATTACCGTAAAGGCGAAAGAGTTTTTTTAAAAATACGGATTTTTTTTCTGTTAAAACCTTTTATTGTCTTCTGAAAATTCAAACACTAAATTTCTAAAGTTAACGGAATTATCAATGTTCGTAACATTATTTTTCAGTAGCTTAATTTCGTATTATGCACATACTTAACCCCTCAACGCATTTGCCCGTGTCTGACACGGGCGAAAGGTACCGGCAAATTTGCACATGCCCGTGTCAGCAAATCTGACACGGGTATGTGCAAATTTGCCATCTCGCGTTATTTTATTTCTAATGCCCGTCTGAGATCCGTTTGCATTTTGTTTGTATAATAATTGTTTTATATAACTTTTACCCCACCCCTCGCTCTCTAGTCACCCCCTACAACTGAAATTTCCAAAAACAATTTATACTATACCTATAAATTGATTTTCTGCCAAAAAAACTCGATCATTTTCCACCCGTTTTCCAAAAAAAAAAATCGTGCTTCAAGGGATTAAAATTATATAATACGAGGACATGAAAAAAAATTATATGAGCTTTGTTTTTCTCATTTGCAAATTTCTTATCTTTTGCTCTTAAAAGAATTTTGGAAAATTTAGACTGTTTTTACTTAAAATATTTTCTTATACGATGAGAAAAGTCACTTTTTCTTAAAATCTGAGCCTTAACCTAAACCTAAAAACAAGCTAACCGTGTTATTGGAATTTTTATAAACACAAAAATAGTGTTTCATTCTCAAATGTTTGCGCCTACTTTTCCTCTTTCTCTAGGTATGGCACCCTGAATAATGGGATTTTTCTTGTGTAACAATTTCCTTTCGAGTAACCAAAAACAAAGTACTCGACATTGCGCAGAAAGCTAATGAACTCATAGTTGCTATTGACAGGAAATGGCAACTATTTTTCACTCTACAGTTCGATGCACAATACAGATTTTTCAAGCTCAGATTGTACTCGAACCACGGTTGACATCTTTTTCAAGACTAAAAAATTAGAACACAGATAATCATTCACCAAAATTGAACCATTTCAGTAAATGTAATTCACCCATAAGATTCACTAATTTGTTTGTTGCTTACTTGAAGGTCATCAGGTAATTCTTTGAAACTCGTATAATAGAGACAATTTTTGAGAGTTTCAAGACTATTGATGTTTGTGTTTCACTTTTAGAGACATATATTGCAATTATAAGACAACAATATAACGATAACACATTTACTTTTAAATGTGCAACATTTATAGCTTTAGCGTCATTATTTCGAGAGATAAGGGACTACATTACTATAATGGGAGAACATTATTGTAACATACAAAAATTGCAAAATAAAGTACACATATTTAGGGATTACAAGGATCCCCTTTTTCATGCATCATATTTCGATAAAGAGGCTCCTTGAAAACCCGAAACGTGTGCAGACAATTTATTTTGCAATGTTTGTGCTTTACAACAGTGTTCTCAATTAGTTTTCGTATAAAAGTAACCGTATTCCAAGTGATCTGGTCCACTATCCCCAAGCCATTTCATATTTAAAAAATACAAATTTTCGAGATTAATAATTTAATGTTTTCATTATTCAATTGTCATGTTATTTTCATAACTTCCTAATTATTTCAGTATCTGAAACTGAAGAAACATGCATTTATTTCGCGTTTTATCAAAAACGTTTTATTTCTGATTTCCTGAAACATTTTTTTCCGACTTCAAACTTTGGGCGTAACCGATAGAGATACAGAAAACACACACATCAACCGAGTGTTAAAATTGCATTCTGCGGCTAACCACCTGTAAAGGAAAATGAAGACGTCGCCTGTAATTGCTTTATTTTCGGTCGAAGAAACCACCCAGCGCGGACCGATAATTTCCCGTACAGCAGTGACTTCTCACTTTAGCTACGAAAGTGGGTTGAACCATTTCCTGTAATTTTTCAGCTTCTAAAGACAGACATCATCATGTACAAAGAAAATGAACCGCAGAAAAGATTTGCAATTTATTTCATTTATTCAGAGGCATTATGTTCATTAGTGAGGTTAGGCTGTTCCGACAAAGGCCGACCACAAAGCTAGCCGACGCGATTTAGAAAACCGAGCAATCGTTGCAATTTTTTGAAGGGTTCCTTGGGTAGGGGTTATGAAACGGAAAAAGGAAATAAATTACCGCTACTAAATAACTTTGTTAAGACAAAACGAATGAATGATTTTTTATTTTTTCTGCTTTTAATCAACAATATACCACTAAACCATATTCATATCGTGTAAAAATATAACCAGAGCAAAGCAGGGTTATTGCAGACGAATGAATGATTTTTTTATTTTTTCTGCATTTAATCAACAATATACCACTAAACCATATTCATATCGTGTAAAATTATAGCCAGAGGCAAAGCTGGGTTATTGCAGACGAATGAATGAATTTTTATGTTCTGCATTTAATCAACAATATACCACTAAACCATATTCCTTTCGTGTAAAAATATAACCTGAGGCAAAGCGGGGTTATTGCAGACGTATGGATAATAAGAGACGAAAAAAATGTTGTTTTTAGCTTTCTTCCTTTCACAATGTAAAGTTTCTAAATGCTTTCTTCATAAACAAAGGAGAAAATGTAATGTCAAGACATTTTAGTCATTGAATCTTAATGCTGTTTTAATTTTCGACATGTCTTATATCTTATGAGTGTTAATAAGAAACAGTGCTATGATATCTAATATATTTTGTATTGGAATTCCAACAGAATACAAGGAGACACTTCAGTTCCCGACTATAATCTCCTAATTTGGTCAAATTCTGACCCCCTCCCCCTTTAGTTTTCAAAATGAAAATTTTGTTAAGTATTGGAGTAAAATAAAATATTAATTGATGAAACATATTGCAAACAGTAAAATTTAAATAATATCGGCATTTCCCCTATTTTCATCACTAATGTTTAATAAAGGACAATATCTTCTATTTCTCATTATTCATTAGTTGAAGTTGGTAAAGGAAATAAAAGACAGACATTAGAGAAAACGTTCTAGCAAAGCTATTTTTAGAAGAAATATGTTCAGAAGTGGATGGATAACTTTATATAAATAAAGAAACGAAATATTTTTTGATATCATTATTTCGCATAAATTAGCTATAAGAAAGTTGCATAGAAATAAATCTAAATAACATTTACAAATAATAAATGTAAGGATTTTTAGGTTTTTATATCTGTCGAGCTGAAACAGTTGCAACGTTTTTATCTTTTATAAAATGTGTTAATAACAAATGTACGCACATAATTTTTACTAAACACACTCTTACACCGCAATTGAAACACTGTCGTAATAAATCATATGATATCTAAGTTTTTAACGAATAATAAAATTAGAAAAGTAATTTATTAGAAAGAGATTATATAATTGATGTTAACTGAAATTTCAAAGACTTTTTTTCATCATCTATTAATTTTCTCTTCATCAAATTCTCAGACATATTCCGTTCCGTATCACTTCCCTTTTGTTAGAAATTATTCGCCATAAATCCACGAATGATGAAATAAAACTTTGCGGAAGACGTTCTTTTATTATTGCTGCGTTTCTAAAAATCTACATGAACTAATTGCATTGCGTAAAAGTAATTATCATATTTAAAGTAAATATTTGATTCCGAATTACATCTCCATTTTCCAAAATTTAAATCACAGGAAAAATAAACTCTTTTGACACTGGGCACCCCTAGACAGGGCACAAAATGCCGCCTCGATTTCCTTAATGGAAAAAGCTTCCCCTTCGTCTTTTTCTATCAGCAAATCGCTTCCGAACTGTTCCGAGTTTAAATTTTACGTCGATTTTACTTCCTCCCCCACCACCATTCCCGTCTAAGCCAGCAATTAAACATCAGTCGCAACCCCTTTCCCCTCGAAGAAAATCCGTTTTTGAGTATCAGGGGGATTCCCCCCTTTCCCCCCTCATTTCGGAGCTCCACTTCACGCAACGTCACTTTGCAGAAATGTCGAGTCTTCTGTCTTAAATTGAATGCAGAAATAGATTTTTTAATTTAGCAGATGAGCGTAGGAAGCAAAAGTGCCTGTGATTAAATAGAATTACCGTCGCTAAGTAAATTGAAACAAACACGTAACTCACCAAAAAGGGGTTCAGATACTAATGCAAACGGATGCAAATGAATAGCTTGCAAATTGGTGAATAAACGTTGCGACGTTTACAAAGCATTTAAACATAGGCAATATCAATTTTGAAATATTCAAGAACTGATATTAGCCATGCTTTACTGGTATGTTCTAGCTATGAGTTCGAAGTCCTACATGATTAGAGGAATTTATGCGAATGCAAACTTAAAACTTTTTTAAAAACTTTTCAAGGATATTGCCTCTTTTCTAAGTTAAATTGAGGTGCCCGTAAAATAAAATCATTGCTTGATGTCGTATATTCCATGTATATTTGTAAAACAGCTTAGTTTATGTTAATTCTGCAATGTTTAAGACGGATATTATCCAGCATTTATGTTTTACTGCTTGGTTTAATATATTAGCTTTGCGTTCCATATCTGGAGTATTTAAACTCGTGAAATTTACAGAAATTATATATATATATATATCTCAAGGGTTAAACTTTTCTTTTCAAACTAAACCTGATACGTCATACGTCCTTTAGACGTCCTACATTAAATGAAGTTTCTTGACATGTTCGAGAAATATGTAGTATTCAAGTGATGTTAATCAAGCGCTAAAATTGTTACATGTACGTTTACAAGGCTGTAAGATCAAATTAACAATATGCAAGAAAATATGAAGTACCTTATCAAAATCTACAATGCATGACACAAATATACAATATCAAACATCACTTTCTATGAACAAAATGTTAATAACTTAATTAAAAAATACGTAAACAAAGGAACAATTCTATGACTTCATTCTTTTAACTATGTAGTAGTGAGAAATCAACTCATTTAACACATTATTCCTGCAAATGTTGGGAGAATAAATTGATTGTAAAAGATCTTTTTCAAAAACTTTTAATCGAACTTCTTTCATAGGAAATTCAAAGTACCATAATTTACTAAATTTGAAACATTTAGCTAAAAATTCCTAATGATCTATTCGTTTACAAATTAAACAGGTGTCATTGAATATTTCAATTTGTTTGTAACTTAAAGAATTAATCCGCATATAAAGCTAAAAGTGAGCTTGTCACTGAGCTAATTGATCTAATACTGCCCAAGTACTTTAATAACAAGGATAAATTTACGATTATGAAAGGTCTTCGACCCTAATTCAATACAAAACCTTTTTAACACTGACGACACTTTTAAGGGAAGACTTACTTGTATTCATGCTTTAAATTATATTCTCACATGTGCGGCAAAGTTCATAAACTTGGTCTTAGAACCAAATCACACGATCTTAAAAGTGGCTGTTTACAAATTGAATATGTAGCAAAACTACTAAGTTCAGTCTGATTCTTCCACTAATCCACACTTTATCCACAGTATCATTCTCGCTATGCACTTAACTCGTTCCTCTAAAGTATAATATATTGATTTGAATTGAATTGAGTTACATTTATTTTCCAGTTCGTGTGCTTAGTCTCGGGACTCGCTTAGGAACTCTCGTCCAATATGACAGATTGCACAAGACAATACATCAAAGATTTCATTACATCACAAAGAGAGGAAATAACGGAAATACACCCAGGGCAAGGTGGGAATCGAACCCATGACCTCGTTACTGCGCGCAAGCAGCGGGCGGAAATTGGTACTAACATCGCTCGGCCACCGAGGTCCCGTATATTATATTTGTTTGTTTTGTTTTACGACCATTTCAGGTCACATAAATATTCGAGTTTATTTGCTATTCTCAAGGATATGCTTCAAACTCTCGTCTAATATGACAGATAGAACAAGACAGCACCAACAGATTTTAATACACAAAGAAGGAAATACACCCAGGGCAAGGCGGGAATCGAACCCAAGCCTCTTTCTCTCCGCGCAGGGAGGCGCCGGAGCCAGTCGATTTAACCGCTCAGCCACTGAGGCCCCGTATAATATATTTTTGGTTTGTTGAGATGGGGAAACAACTGCTATACACTTCACTTCAAGGCCTCAAACATTTCTATTCTATTCTATTCTAGATGCTTTTAGCGTCATATTAAGAGATCTGCGTACGTTGCGCCTTGCCTCAGTTGGATCTCCTAATTTTGAACCAGTAATATGAAATAATCATCTAGTTTGGCACCCTCAGAGGTATCGTTTAACTTGGAGGTCATTGGAGCCACGACGGAATTTACGTGCACCAGCTATCTCAAGCATTTTATTTATTTACAATAATTTCAATTAACATACATTTTTGAGTTTATTGACTTTTCTCAAAGGATATGGCTCAAACTCTCATCTAATGTGACCAGATATAACAGGACAATACGATAGAATATTAGAACACAAAGAGAGAAATTACAAGACTACACCAAGGGCACAGGGCGGGAATCGAACCCATCACCTCTTTATTGCACGCAGTCAGGTACTGGAGCCAGCCGCCTGATCGCTTAGCCTCTGAGTTCGTTATTTTCATTGGCGGCATCATGACCTTTATGAAGCAATTGTTTCAAGTTAATTTTCAAACCTGAGGGTAGGGGAGGGGCAGAGGGAAAAATTTTTCTTCCGTGTTCAGTCATGTCTGGGGACCGTTGGTGCACTAGTTGTAATTTTCTTGAAGTTTTTTTTTTTTTTTTCCTTTTTTTCACAATCTGATACCGATTTTTTTTTCTTTTACTGTCAGGTGTATCTATAATAGTGTCCGTTAATGCTGCTATAGATATGTTTCTTTCTTTCTTTCTAATGCTGCACATTGGATTTCCACCATTTGCACATCTATTGCATTTCCCAAGAGTCGGTAACCATTCATTTCAGTAGCGCCACGATTGTCACCATCGCTATAAGAACTATTGGTGGAAGTCACCTGACCTCTGTCCAAGTGAATTTTTCACTAGGAATTTGACCTACAGCCAAGAGTATTCGAGTCAAATATATACTCAAGACGACTGTTATTTGCAGTAGTTAAAATTAGTTTAATAAATAAGGCAATTATTTATTTTATATTAGCGAAACATTTTCCGTTTAAAATATAATCTTCAAATCACCTAACTCTTTATTTGTTTATTAGTTTATTGCAATTACTTTGAAATATTTTTTTTCGTTGCAAATAAAGTACATTTTGAAAATATTGCTATAAATCACTAGTATCATGTATTTTTAAATATACATATATAATCACATTTCCCACGCAGGCAAAATAGAAGTATTTAATTGTATATATCCTATTTCACAGGAGAGGTTATAAATCACAAAGCGACTATGATTCGTAACAAGCTATAGAATTACTGAATGATGCCCATACCACTCCCATATTTCCCATTCAAGTTAACTGGAAATGACATCAGGTGAAGTGATTCAGTTGTTTATTCTAATCATTGAAGGACATATCATTCAAATATGAATAAATTTCTGCAGCAGTTATTCACCTTAGCAGCTGAGGTGAATGAATTACTAAAGGGCTGATGCACGCTTTAAGAAAAATAAACAGAATTATTTCAACTTTCTTAATAAAAGTGCGGAGAAGCCTGAGGGTGTGGTTTAAGGACGTGTATTTTTTACTGAAATATTGGTCGTAAAAACTTTTGTATATTGGATTTTAACATCGCACTAAAAATGAAATCGTAAAATAAAGCAATCCCGCAATTACAAGTCCATTGCTACCTTTTTTTTTTTTCATTTTAGTACCATATGATTGCAAATGTAGCATATTTTTATTTCATGGAGTTTCTTCAAATATACATCAATCTGTAGGTGTCAAAAAAAAAAAAGCTTTGCCAGTCATAAGCATTTTTTTTTTTCAAACAAGAGACGTTATTTCAGATAGGGTGGGGGGATTTTTCGAGAGTAAAAATACATTTAAAAAGGATTTAATGCAATGCAATTCTTGTAATTGCACGAAATAAAAGTTTTGAAGTGCATCCAAAATCTGTGAAGAAAATAATAACCGGTCATCTTTTGAATATACATTTGTTCTTTCCTTCTTCAGTTTTTTCTTTAATTTTAGCATCTAAAAGTTATCTCAAACTTTTATGAAAATATTATTGTACCAATTTCGCTTGATATATTTTTATACAATTGTAATTTTAAGAAAGAACTAATCTTTTAAATTGGAATTCTTCCTTAATTAACAGAGCTTTTTTTTTTTTACTTTAAGAGCATTTTTTACTTTCTCTTAGAACATTCAAAAAATATTTCTTTTAAGATTTTTAGAACATCCAAATCCGGGCTATAAGTATGAGTACTTCGGTAGAAGAGCTTTTACAATCAAGGTGAGCCTTAGATTTAGTGTAGTACAAACATTAGGAAAATTAATTGAATCGTTTATTTCAAAAAGGCAACAACTATGAAAAACAAAATTTTTTTCAGGGGATAGAAAAGTTGGAAAACTTTACGAGTCTGATCTTTTGCTATTTTATTTTAATAGGTAATAGCAATCCAATATTAGTAAATAAAAACGATTTTTTATTAATTGTGCCATAACAATTAATAAATTAATACTGAGAGTTCTTTATTTTTCAAAACGTACATGTTACTTTTTCGAAATAAACGATTCAATTAATTTTAATATTTTGTTTAACACATGCATTCTAATTGTCATCCCAGCTTCGAATTAAAATTTCTTTCAAAATTCCAACATGATTCAAAATTTATAAGACTAAGGATTTTTCAACATTTTCTTAAAATCTAATTTCAAAAGTAATTGAACTTCGGTAAACTTGCTTGGAAGTGTACTGAGAAAATTTAGAAAGTACTTTGATAGCAATTTTTGGAAAACCGATAAAAGTTTCTTGGCCTGTAACGAATATAAACAAAAATCTAATTTTATTAGTAGTAAGATACAGTCCATCAGGGAGAATCGTAGATTGCGTTATGCATTACAACTATTCAACCTTACACATTTGAATAACCACTAAGAAATCGCTGTGAAATTAAATTATGATCAAACATTATAGTCAAACAACAATGTTACCGCTCTTAAAAATTATATTATTCTTTAAACATAATTGAAAGTTTTATTAGCTGTGAGAATGTACAGCAGGAATCGCAAACTGAAATTAATGGAAACTAACCACTAAGAAATCGCTGTGAAATTGAATCATAATCAAACACTATAGTCAAAGAACAATGATATCACTCTTAAAAAATGATTATATTCTTTAAACATAATTGAAGGTTTTATCAGTTGTGAGAATGTACAGCAGGAATCGCAAACTGAAATTAATGGAAATTAACCACTAAGAAATCGCTGTGAAATTGAATCATAATCAAACACTATAGTCAAAGAACAATGATATCACTCTTAAAAAATGATTATATTCTTTAAACATAATTGAAGGTTTTATCAGCTGTGAGAATGTACAGCAGGAATCGCAAACTGAAATTAATGGAAACTAACCACTAAGAAATCGCAGTGAAATTGAATCATAATCAAACACTATAGTCAAAGAACAATGATATCACTCTTAAAAAATGATTATATTCTTTAAACATAATTGAAGGTTTTATCAGCTGTGAGAATGTACAGCAGGAATCGCAAACTGAAATTAATAGAAACTAACCACTAAGAAATCGCTGTGAAATTGAATCATAATCAAACACTATAGTCAAAGAACAATGATATCACTCTTAAAAAATGATTATATTCTTTAAACATAATTGAAGGTTTTATCAGCTGTGAGAATGTGCAGCAGGAATCGCAAACTGAAATTAATGGAAACTAACCACTAAGAAATCACTGTGAAATTGAATCATAATCAAACACTATAGTCAAAGAACAATGATATCACTCTTAAAAAATGATTATATTCTTTAAACATAATTGAAGGTTTTATCAGCTGTGAGAATGTACAGCAGGAATCGCAAACTGAAATTAATGGAAACTAACCACTGAGAAATCGCTGTGAAATTGAATCATAATCAAACACTATAGTCAAAGAACAATGTTATCGCTCTTAAAAAATGATTATATTCTTTAAACATAATTGAAAGTTTTATTAGCTGTGAGAATGTACAGCAGGAATCGCAAACTGAAATTAATGGTATTTCTTTCTAATAGGGTATTTTGTTTTTGCTTTGAGAAATATTTAATCTTTACATCGAATTTGTGAGTTTTTTTTTCTTGAAAAAAGTCCACTAATGGCATTAAATGCTCCTATTAATTGTTATACTCCCACCTACACGCAAACCCAAAACAATTATATTCAATTTAAATCGCTCTGCTAAATGCCCGTAGTATAAACACATGTTCTGTAACAAATAATAAACAGGTTGGTATGATTCTAATTGGGTACAAATCTAATTACAAATGATTAATGTTAATTTCAGGTGCGATGCAATTAAGAAAAAAAAATCTCATTTTTAAGTAACAACTCGATAAAGTTCATCAGTAAGATAAAAGTTCAGAAAAACTTAGATATAAAAATTAATAACCTTATTCTTTTATGCCCAGAGTGCATTCTTCTTGTAGCTCAAGAAAGATTTCTTATCAATATAAATTTGATAAAGTGCTTCCAGGAAACATTTCCACTAATGATGTTCGCATACGTATAACGGCTACGCGTGTAATTTTTACAATACTCAAAATGCCTACGACGCCGTGATGTAAATAAACCCAATTAAAATAAAATATGAATCAATGCATCGCTGGAGGCTGATTCAAAACTGTAAAAAGAATTAAAACGGCATTTCTTAGAATGTTTCTTTTTATAATTGAAATCTCATAGCTATGAATAAAGAATAAATTAAAAGCTCGCAATTAGTTTTTCGAGACCTCTCCAAAAATATCAGCAAATAGATTTTGATTAGTGAGAGAAAAAAGTTCCCGTTTCTTTCATTGTTCTGTCTTAAACTGAATGCATCAGAATAACCCAGCATTGAAAATTAATAATTGGAAATGAACTTAGTTTTCGTCTGAGCGCTTGTTACTTGATGCGGAAAGAATCCCGAAATCGTTGAAATCAGTTCAAGAACTTGAAATCGAAAAAATAGATTTAAAATCACGTTTTATTCCATTTTTTTTTTTCCATCGAGTTAATAATTTACTAATTTCTCATTTTTTACCCCTATCTGAAATATTCCAATTCTTTTCTTCGTTTTGATTTTTTTCTTATTTTTTATTTTTTTGCATGAATCGAAAGTTTCTGCTTTGTAACTAGATGAAATAATTTTAACTTTGAATTTATTAAGGAATAATCAAATTTGAGTTTATCTTGAAAATCCATTTAAGTTACGTGAAACAATGGCTCAACATTTTTCGTAAAATATAGAATGTTGCTGTCATAATAACTTAAATATAAATGACAGTATACTAACTTTGTTTTTTTAAGACGTTTTTTTTAAATGGTTGAAGATGATTGATATATGAACCGTTCACTGTACAAATCGATTAAATCCACTCTTTTAAAACGCCCTTGATTACATGGCAACTAGATGAAATAATTTCAACTTCGAATTTATTAACGAATAATGAAATTTCAGCTTATCTTGAAAATTAATTTAAGTTACGTGAAACAATATTTCAACATTTTTCGTAAAATATAGAATGGTGCTGTCATAATAACTTATATATATATATGAAATTATCCTAACTTAGTTTTGAAGAAAATTTTTTAAATGGTTGACATATGAGCCCTTCACTGTACAAATCGATTAAATCCACTCTTTAAAAACGCCCTTATTTCAGCTTTAACCTCTTGCGATTTTCGATACCCAATTGGATACCTTTTAAAATATTTTTTATTTAAGTAGTGTTTTGGCAATTTGAAAGCTAAGACACCCAATTGTTTTTTAAATTAATCAACAAATGTTTTACTTATTTTTAATCTTGAAAATCTGGGATTAATTATTATTTAAACTAATTATTAATTAAATTATTTAAAAAAATGTTTTAGCAATTTTATTTTATATCATTTTTAAATTGGAACCCGAAAATTGTGTCAAAACTGTTTGTGCATAATTATGGGGTCTCAAGAGGTTAAAATTTTCGATTGACATGTAGAGAGAATGTGCATTTGTAATAAAGTTTTGGGCCGCTATCGTGGCGTCGTGGTACGGCGCGGGACTCGTACGGCAAAGTTCACAGGATCGAGCCTGGATCATGTCGGTAGATTTTCAAGATGCAGGAAATCGTCTGCGCCCATGCCGTATGGTTATGCGTCATGTAAAACATCCCTTGAGTAGACATTTGGCTTGGATACTCTCGGCTAAATTACATTCCAAGTGTAATTTGCATCAATCAGAGCTCATGTGCCGCCATCTAGGGTAAACAGAACGGCAAAATTATCAAAGTGGTAATGGAATTCAACGACAACGGTGCTACTTGAAAGAAAGGATGCCGATCTCCGGGGACTGCACAAGGTCTGCAATGGTTAGTGACCATACGCAGCCGCATTAGAGGGAAAAAATGATAATGTTTTGGTTAAGTACATTTTAAATTCACATACTCTCTCTTTCTCTACACGTCAGTCGAACACTTTTAAAGCTGAAAAGTGGAGTTGGTCTAGTTGTGCAATGAACAGACTAGTTGCTTTGCAACTAGATGAAAGAATTTCAACTTCGAATGAACAAGGAATAATCAAATTTGAGTTTATCTTGAAAATCAATTTAAGTTACGTGAAACAATGGCTCAACATTTTTCATAAAATATAGAATATTGCTGTCAGAATAACTTATACAGTGGTACCTCCTTTAAGGGACACCTCCGAAAAAGGGACACCTCTAATTAAGGGACATTTTTTCTGGTCCCAGTCCCTTTGAATAGGGACTGCAATGTATTTACCTCTGAATAAGGGACACTCTATTTAAGGGACATTCTTGGAGAAAATTTTCCAAAATTCAAGTTATATAGATAAGAAAATTTACTGGAAGCTAAAGTTCTTTTTTTTTTTTTTCTTTTCTAAAAATTAACTTCTGAAAGTTGGTATGAGTCCTATAAGCATGAACAAAGAAACAAGTGTATTTTAAAGTACTTGACAAAACCTACTTGTAAAGACTTTTCCCTCTTTTGTACAGTGGAATACATGCGTGTTCAGCAAGGACCGACAGTACCAACAAGTTTTTTTATGCAAGAATTGTAAAACGTGCACTGAACGTCATTTCTACTGTAATGCCCAAATTACGTACTTTGAAACAAACCCATCTAACAGATTACTTCGAATAAATTTCTGTAAGTTACAAAACTTTGGCAATGCGAAATTTATGCTAAAATTTCAGTTTTTCAATGAAAAAATTTTAAATTTCAATAATTTCAACTTATATTTTGCATGCATTAGACATTTTCAGTATTTAAGCTTAAATGGTAACACATGTTTACTATTAAAAAGTTAAACTAAGTTAATACACTATATGTGTATGCATCAATTTATGAACCTCCGAGGAAGGGACACCTCCATTTAAGGGACAAAATTTCCAGTCCCCTTAGTGTCCCTTATTGAGAGGTTTTACTGTATATAAATTAAATTATGCTAATTTTGTTTTTTAAGAAAACTTTTTAAACGGTTAACGATGATCAACATATGAGACGTTCAGTGCCCAAATCGATTAACTCCACTTTTTAAAAACGTCCTTATTTCAGTTTTTAAAATGTTTGATTGACGTGTAGCGAGTATGTAGATTTATAATAAAGTTTGGTTAACATTTTAAATCCACATACTCTCTCTTTCTCTACATGTCAATAGAACACTTTTAAAGCTGAAATAAGAACTTTTTTTTTTAAAGTGGAGTTAATCTATTTGCGCATTGAACGGCTCAAATGATATCTAAAATTTTACAATAAGTTAGAGATAAGGTTCCATTAATAATTTCTATCTTTTAAAACCGTTTAAAAAAAAAGAAGAAGAATTAAAAGCAAAACAAAAGGGAAAGAAATATTAAAAATCGGCTGCGCCTCAAAGGGCCAAAAACATTTTCAGTAAAATTTTATTTAGCAAATATACATACAGACAAAATGGCAACGGCATAAATAAAATAAAAAATAAACCGCTTTAGCAATCGTCTGAGGAAAATAAATAAAAGTTAATTACCGTGAAAAAATAATTTCGAGCTACAGTTTAAAACGCTTATTGCACGAGGAGCAGAACTCGTTCTGGGGTAACCTCCTTGCGGGCTTTCCAATAATACCAAATTCTAACTGATACGGTAATTTCTTCGTACAGGAAAAGCAAAATCTTGGGCTCGAAAATTAAAACTTGAGTTATTTGGAGCTTTTTAACGCTCGAAATCCCCGTACGATCTGCCTCGGGAGCCGAAGTACCCTTGTGCCAAATTTGGTGAAAACTAGATTTAAATTGTGGATTTGTATAAGGAACATACGTACATACATACATATAATACATACATACATACAAACAAACATACAAAGAAACTCTTTTTTATTTATATTTTATTATTATTATTAATTTATTTATTTGTTTATTCTTTGAAAATTAATAAATGTTCATTAGAATTGACTTGAGTACGAAATGGCGACAGAAGTAGTTTATAATCAACTGGTGCTCCTCTTACATAGTTCACATTTATACAATTGTCCTCACAAAACCTTAAATTTCATATCAAAATTAATAGAATCAGATTATGAAAAAAAGAAAGAAAAAAATCCCTCACAAAAGTTTCGTGCATTTTCACTTATGCAGAAATGAGCTGAAGGGGTTTTTTAAGGCCGTATTATTCTAAAATATTTCACTTCACTATTTTTTAAAGATAAATCATAAACCTGATCTCATGTTTATGCATTATGACAACTTTTTTCTCGATACAAACTAGAAGAAAATAGGAAACTGCGTGATTAAATTTTTGGAATTGTTTTTCTTGCTACTTCAGTGGAATACTAAACAAACCAATAAAAAATACGTAAATCGTAGTCAAAACAACCTGTTTCAAATACTTTTATTTATGATCTTCTTCTCAGAACTTTATCAAACAAGAAAAAGAATATCATAATATCCCTTTTTAGAGATTTTTTTCCTGCATTTTTAATCAAAACGCTTTCATTAAATTTCGCTTTTTTTCTAATTAAAATCTTCTATTAAATATTTTACTATTACTTTCTTAATAGAAGTGGAAAGACATTAATTTTCTCTCCTCTTTAAGTATCGTATAATCGTTTTTTTATATTTTTTACTGGGAGAAACCATTTATGCATTCCAGTTTATTGACCCCCTAGAAAAGTAACACGGAAGAGTGTGTGTCCTTAACTTTACAGTTTATTTTCATATTTCAGTTTCAAAGCGGGAGGGTTTTTGTTTTCTAATTTTCTTTTTCTTTTTTAATAGTTATGTTCTATTAACGTTGAAATTTTTTGCAGTCTTACAGAACGTGAGACATTGTTTGAAATAATGTGACTCAAATTGAAAAAGTTTTTTTTAATAATCTTAATAAAATTTTAAAACAAAGTTTCTAAAAAAAATCATGCATTTGCGGTTGAAATAAAAAAGGGAGGGGGACAGGATTTTTGCGTGTGTGCAAAAGATTTTGAAGCAACGGATTTCAAAATGGCAATGCACAGGCTGCTTAATATTAGTTCTAATTTCAAATTGATTTGAAAGAAGCACTTGTTAATTCATAGTTAAGTAACCAGTAAATATACCTACCAGAATACACCTTAAAAAAAATTTGCCAGGTATGTTTACGAAAATATTTTTCACCATTCGGTAAAAAAAAACACGTTTTGCTCTTTTCACTATCAATTTTTTTATTTGTTTGCAATGTATTATTAAGTCAATAATTATTGAAGAAATCAACATATTTTCTTACTTTGTCAATTGAAAATTAACTTACTTGTAATTATACCTACCAGAATGTACTTTTCAAGTATTTAGCCAAAAGTAATGTTTTCCTTTTCGTAAAGAGAAATGATTTCCATCTTTCTATTTTCTTATCCTTAATGCGTTTACATTGCAACAGTATAAGATTAATTAATGAAGTAAGCAGTAAACACTCTTATTTTGTCAATTTATCGTTAACGTACCTGTAAACATACCTACCAGAATGAACCTTTAAAACATTCTGTCAGGCATATTTAAACATTTCCTACCATTTTTTGTAGAGAAATCAACGTTCACTCTTTTCGTTTTCAATTTTATTTTTCTTTTCAATTTAATATTAAAAAATTTACTATTAAAATAATACATTTTCGTACTTATCAATTCGTAGTTTACATACTAATAACCATACAAACCGGAGTGAATCTTCAGGAAATTTTGTCAGGTACACTTTAAAAAAGTCCTATAATTTCCTAAAGAAACTTCCTTAAGTTGGTTTTTAAAATTGCTGTTTAAAAGAAAGAATAAGACATAAATAACCTTTTTTTAAAAACATGCAACTGAGAAACATGACAAATGTCCACCGTCTAATTCTCTTTGAAATTCAACACCAAGAAGGAACTCCAAGAAGCCCACAAATGCCACATATGTTTTAAAGTATTCTTCGCACTCTCGTAGATATAATGCCTATTTAGCTTTCCTTATTCGAACCCAGCTATGAGAATGGCACGCAGGGCATTCTAGAATGTCGATAATCAGAGACAGGGAATGTTGCCCGAGTTTTCCAACCTAACCCTGCTATTAAGACACTAGATTCGGAAGCCAGACAGAGAAACAGATGTCTACCCACTTACAGCATCTTTAAAGTTTCCTGTAACATTTGAAGTATTCGTACTATTCCTTGTGTTCTGCCATTAGTATGTTTAGCTGCAAATAATTACAAAATTGAATAATAGTGACAGCTACTGCTAAGGTATAAATTTTAAAAATGTTTAGTTTGTTTTTGATTTAGAGAATTTAATAAATGTATCATCCGCGAATAATATTTAGCCTTTTTAAACTGTTTAATTTGAGGAATCTTATCTAGACTGAGTTTTCAATAAAATGTAATAAAGTTTCAGATCATGATTTTTTCCAAAATGAATTTAGTTGTTCATAAAAAATATTAATTTAAGATATTCGACCATGAAAACAACGCTTTTGTTGTTGGGTTAGCTCCTATTTTTAAGTAGTAAAGTAATCTTTGCCGTACCCATGGTAGTTTAGATATTAATATATGCAAAAATATCAGAAAACTTTTCAACACTACGAGACATGTTTTTCTCAATTGAATTCTGAAGCAACGGGTGAACGGAATGACACGAAAATTGGTATACAAGATTACATTTTGATGTTGAACACAAATACGTCATAAAAAGGAGAGATGTCAGTGGAAATTTTAAATTTGATGATCATTTAATATGAAGACGACTCTTCAACGTAGTTCTAAAAACAGAATTTTATAGAGTACATTACTGATGATAAAAGAACATAGTTTATGTGCTTTAGTTCGTAAATGTTGTCCAAATACGAAGGAGTATTTCGTGTTTTTTCCTCCCACTGTATCAGAAGTAACGGCAAATTTCCTTATATACTTACTTAAAGTGAAATGAGAGATGTATTAGAGAATTGTAGATCAAAGTAGTTCGTGTAAAAAATGCTTAGTGTTTTTAAGAAAATAATTAACTTTTCACAATTGCAAAGAATGCATTAAAATTCGCTGTGTAATGAATACCGTCAATAAGTTTGTGAAAAGCAGAATCTTATTTTTTAGAAATTTTTTTAAAGTAGTGGCCAATTTAATGGTTTAAATTGAGGAATAGGAGTACGGATGCAAGAACTTAATTTTACGCATGTCATTTGCGGAAATTGGCTTCATTAATGAAAATTTTGCAGTTCATACCGATATATAATCTTGTCAAAAATTTTAAGATTAATTTACAGAAAAAATATGCAAATTACTTCCCAAGTGAGACAAATGCAACCGTTGGTCAGACATTGGTATAGAAATGAATTTTTTGGTTCCAACGAATGTGCTTTACTACAAACATCAGAAAAATATTTGATTAGTATATTTGGTTGTTGGTGGTTATTTTCAATTATTTATTCTAATTTGCTTTATTAATTAACTTTTCTTTTTATTTATTTATTTATTTATTTATTTTGTACCATTTCATTTTATGCATGCATCATAATTAATGCTTGAAAAAAAAGTCGATCAAGAACAGTCAAATCCAAAAATTAGTTAGAATAAAATGTAACTAGAAAATTTAATATTTAGAACTGTTACTTTCTAAGAAGCAAAAGTTCGCAATAGAATCGAACGCCAATTAATTTGAAAATATTTCAACATCGTCGCCGAAGCTAGAAAACATTGCGAAATCCATTTCTAAAATGCCTAAACTTTTATTCTTTCACAGAAATTTGTCGAGCGGTGAAAAATAGCTTCGATCACATCTGTCAAATTATATTTCTAGGCCGGCGATATAAATGTCAGCATCCCTTCAGAAGTATATGAGAAATAATTAATTGCTCTTTCCTATAATTAAGAGAGCTACATTATTGCTGTGTGGAGTCGGTCGTGACAGCCTGGAATGGTTCTCGCAAGCTGCGCCTATGATAAAATTAGTCTTACTCTCTCCAAAGCTAATGACAAAGAAGCGATAAAATTGTTTCCCAACTCGGCATGAATTTTGATTTCTTTTTGCCATAAGTCTGTAAACAGGTTTCGTCAGTTCCTCAAAGGCGGAAAACGAACTGCAGATAACTGCTTTTGTGCAAAAGTTATTGCGCTTTGTGTGCATGCGTAGCTCTTATTTAGAAGCAGAATTCTGGAAACAGCAGACTCTTATCGCGTTCGTGTTTTGTAAATTAATCGAATTTTGTACTTACTGAATTTTCTAACATTTTTCATTTGTTGTCATCAATCTCAACGTGTTATTTCTTAAACAATTTTAAATGACCTAGTCTATTGTTGTGAACTATACATTTCAAAAAGCTTTTATAATACTTGCTCTGTCGTGGTGGGAGAAACTTTTCAGGGATATCAAACTGGGCCTCCTCAAAGAAATGATCAATGAAATATTTACACAGCTAATAAATTTAAACCTTTTAATATATTTCTTGAAATTATGACAAAAGCTTTTACTTAAAATATTTTGTGGAGCCCAGAAAATAACTGGGAGTTCAAGCGAGTGTGAATAATTTCACGATATCAAGTTTAACTATCCAATTATGCATTTCTTATAGTTAGTATGTCATATAAGCAGGTTAGTTACGAAACGCTGTGAGAAAAATTTTAGAATTTTAATTGCTTTGACTTTTATGTGAAATTTTTAATTAGTTTTTCCGAAAGGATAAAATCATTCCGAACAAGCAAATTTCTTTTGATCACAAATATAATTTATTCAATATGTAATAGGTTATTCAAATCATAAAGTTCAAGTTCATTTCAAAACATTTTACAGTTTTCTTCTCTTTTTGTTTTCCTTTTCTTTCAAGAACAAGACAGACGCTTTTTCGTGAGATATTGAGCATATTGAGGTTTTTCATGATAGAATTTTAATTACGGATTAGTTTTAAGGTTGTAGTTAAATCGAAAGTAAGTTCGTAAAAATTCACACTATGGAAATTTTAAAACTTTGATAAATTAAATTTTGCTTTATTTCGTTCAAGATTAATTATTTAATGTACACCATATGTGTATATGCACATTTTATTTTAAAGTTACGCTTTTGAACGGATTTAAACCATATATTCTGTTTCCCTGACATTTTTTTTCTTTCAAGAAAAAGTCAGAATTTAGATGTTCTTATTTTCTTCTATTTATGTTATGATAAAGTATTTTAAGTATTACTTAAGTCAAAATAAATTTTTACGTTCACGAAAAATATTTTTAAGAATTATAACTTCGTTTGAATGTTAGCTTATGAAGTTTTTGTTTTTTTAAATCTGGTATTCCATACTTTACCCAAATCATTGAAGTTTACTCACGTCTCTGGCAGAAAACGCTTTTCAAAAGTTCAATCGTATGAATGGGTTATTTTTCGAGAAAAATCTATGAAATATGATTATCCTTTATCCAAATGTAATAAATTTTGGTTTGCATTCTTTTGAAATGTTTGGTCTTATTATATGTTTAAAATAATGGGATGTTGTTAAAATTATAGTAACATTTCAGAATTTTGGAGCTGCTAACAATTTGTTAGCGAAGATTTATTATTGCTTATTGCTTTAACAACTATTCCTTATATATTACGTGCAGGGTTCACACTGGGGAAAAATACAAGGTGGGATTTCACACCTTGACCAAAATTTTAAGTGGATTTTTAAAATTTAAGCGCAAACAGTTTTTCTTTTTCAGTGGGATTTCAAAAAAATATTGCGGGAATCGCGTGGCCTAGCGCGAACCCTGATTACGTGGTAGCTCAGAAAACCGGTAGCAGTTATTCAGAGTATGAGATTTTTAGTAGAAATTCGTATTTGCAAATGTTGATACTTTTTTTTCAAAAACGAAGCGTTATGGGAGAGTTAGAGAAATATTTTCAATGCATATACAATGTTAAATGACTCAGGGCGTTACACAGACCTTGTCGAAAAAACATTAGTAATGATTTAGAGGTTTTTATAACTGTCAAATCTATATCAATATAAAAATCATCCTTAGGTCAGCAGGCTTTTCTTTTGGACCAAGGTAACGTTCATTGTTCATTTTGTTCATAGAGTTCATAGAATTCGAGTCACTTTCTCCTGCGTTTTTTTCCCCTTTGGTAAAGAAAGAGGAGGGTCCATTTTTCTTTCCCTCTTTCCTCCCTTCTTGTGTAGTAAAATTTCCAGAAATAATCATTGCTTTTTCCAACAGGAAGTACATGTTTGGTATTCATACACTATGGAAGCATTCTATACCTTACGCTCTGATTTCAAGCTTGTATTTTATTGTAATTGCTTTTGAACCTCAAACGGAGCACAAACGCTAATATCAAGTGATCAAGTGCAGTAACTCAAAATCTAAATTCAGAAATATGGGGTTTTTAGGGTTCATATTTAGATTCAAGTCGTTATATCAGTTTGTCTTTATAAGAAAATCGTTAAATCGAGTTTGAGTCAACAGAGTAAGGAAAGTTGGTATAAAACATTCGACTGTCCTACGGGTAAAATTTCCTATGAAAACTTTTTTTTCAACAAAAGTATGATTTCTTTCAAAGAACAAAATGATGTGATCATAATGTTAAAAATTATGAAAAAATCAGATATCCATGTCATATTCTAAAAACCAGATTATTCACGACACTGTATATAACATATATGAATATAGTTCTATCTTGTGCTAATCACGCTATCATTTAAAAAATCTAGTAAATGACAGACAGACAAATTAATTTTGAACAAAGCTCTGGTAGAATACAAAGGTCCAATTCAAACTCTAAAATCTCACAAAAATATAGAGAGTTGATTCAATCATTTGGGGTCGACTATTCCAAGTACACTTAAGTCACTTTGATTCATTTTTTGTAACCATTTTTCAAATTTCAAGAACTAAATTCATTTTTAAAATTTCACTTTTATTTCCAACAATTCCTGTCACGAGAATACAATAAATCCCCCAAAAAGTTGTTCCTGAAATGAACACACTAATGATTTTTCTGTACAACCACAATCCTTCTAAAGTTAGGTTTTAAACATGTTTTCTATAAGTAAGAGACATTCTCCAGAAAACCTCTATTATCATTTTTCTGCAAATCACTATGCATTGACCAAGTAATCGCAACGGCACGCATTTCCATACTGAAATTCAGGAAAACTATTAGGAATTTCTTAACACCACAAATGAACGTATATGCGAAGAGGTTTGAAAAGATGTATAACAGCCCTAGAAGCTTCTTATATTCGTGGAAACATTATGCTTCAAATAAAATGAAACATGTAGCCAGAAAATACTTAAGAATCTCTCCACGAAAAGCAAAACTAAACATTTACCAACGTGAAGAAGATGGATGCGGGGAAGATGGTGCTTCGGTGTGGCCACAAATTGTTTAAATAGAATCGAAATTATATGTTCACAAAAATTCTCGACCGTGGGACGTCACATAATCCGAAAAGTGGCCATCGCTAAGAATTCTTTTTTCGTAGAGAAGAGAAAGTGACGTATTTGAAGTTAAAGGTTCTAAAGGGCACCTCAATTCTCCCAGCTGTTCTTTTCTTCATCACGAGGGCTGATGAAGATCTAACTCTCCTCAGGGGATCATTAGGAGGCACTCTTTGTTTTAGGCTGACATCTGCCCGCATTCTTCCCAGAGAGCGGACACTTCCAAAAGCCAATCATTCTTCACCCACAGCAAATCCGAGATTTCTTTTCCTAGCCCTAAATTAAAAAAGACTATCGTTACTTGGAATTTTTATTTTGAAAAAATAAATAGAAACACTAAAAAGAGGAAAAGGTAGATTTATATTTTTTGGTAATTTAAGACTTAAACATAAGAAAATGAAGTTTTATTGTAAAGAGTAAAAATATCATTCCAGGTTTAACACATATAACACAAGCCTATTGTGGATTTACAACACATTTTTTGATAGTTTGCTTCCCAATGGATAAAATATGGCGATCCAAGGCAAAGGTGTAAAATGTCGGACTACACACATTTTAAATATGTCAGTTGCACGAAAACTATTTTCATGGTTTTGACTCGATATAATTCTGGTTAGTAAATCACGTTCATATTGATGTAAATTTGCAATACGTTATGTATTTTAAAATAGATTACAATCAAAACTTCTGTAGTACAAACCTACTTATTTCGTCTTACCTTTACGAATTCACGTGTAAAAAATTTCAATGTAATACTTTTATAGACGTAAAATGAAGGTTAAAACTAAAAATATTTCGGAAAATTCCGGTTTTATAAATTTAATTTTATGATTTTATTGCACTAATTGAAATCCGATTCAAATAGAGAAGAGTGTCATATGATTTTATCCTATATAGCCAACACAGCTCGGTTTTATTTCTTTTTCTGATTTTTAATGTTCAAAATTAATTACGGAATAAGAAACACTGCTAATTTTGCATTTTCACCTGTATCATCATGCAAGTACAAATATACTATGGAAGGAGAAATCTATTACTCGACCAAAGCAAACCTTCATCGCTTTCCATAAGCACGTGATCTTTTTTTGATGATGTGCCAGATAAACTTCGAAGGAAATACATTTCATTGCTAAGCAACACCCTTTTCGAAGAATCTGAGATTCCTTTTCATAAAACGGGAGTTGATATGTTTCCAAAATGTTTTCCTCAGACCCTAAACAAAATTTTTAACCAATTATTCTCAAAGACAACCCTGTAGGCTATAGCAAAAATTAAGGAAGAGGGAGATTATAGGAGAGAAAAAAAATCTGCGATTAGGAGTGAGTCATTAGTGGCAGTATACAATGACGCTGAAAAAATGAGACGCTATACTAAAATTGGCCAATAGAACAAAATATTTCTTTGCAACAAGCTATTTTTTATATTTATATTCGTTTGTGTTTGTTTTATTTAATTAAATTATCTTTGTGATTTGATTTTTATTTTCATTTTTTAATTTTATCTTGTTTTACGAAATATTTATAAATATTAGATGATAGATGGGGGAAAAGGTTTGTCTCTGAATGATTGCGATTATTTAACTTTTAAGAAATTTATGACACAGAACTTAACACAAAAATAGAAATTGTAACAAATTTTGCCCACTAAAAAAGCAATGGCAGAATCTAGCGTACCATAATTGGGTAGGACGAAACTTATTTTTGAAAATTCCAACTTATTAACTCAATAAATAAACGAATAAAGTAATTAATTAATACAAAAATATAATTGTGTTTAGCTGGTAGAAAAAAAAACTCACTGACCAACACCAAAAGCGAGTTACTTGTGTTTTAGTTTCAAAGAAGTTATAAGCTGTCATCTAAAATGCTACACTATAAGCTGTCATCTAAAATTACGTACGAGTACTAATTTATGTACCCAAAAACTGCAGTAAAAAATAATGTGTCGGAGGATTGTTAAACGATACAAGTGTATATTAATACTTTAAATAATTTATGATTTTTTTTCTAATGGTAATATACAGCAATACTAAAATGAATGCCCGTTTATTCTGTCTGAATAGTTCAAAGGATTTCATTTAAAGATTTATTTTTGACTGTTAAGGTTAATTCAATCCTTTCAGTATGGTCAGTATTGTCACAAGCTTATTTGAGAATTTGAAGCAGGATTGTACATTCCGATATTTTAAATGATCATTGTACAAAAGGTTTATACACTATAGTAATGTCAACAACTGAAAGGAAAAATTGATGATTTGTTTTTTACAAATTAGTGCCCAAACAATAAAAAATTTTATACGAACTTGAGAAAATGAATTTTTTATTTGGGAGTGTTTTACAGTGTTGCCACACACAAGAACAGTATTTTTCACAATAAATAATAATTCTATGTTAAATTTCAAGAAGTCGGAAAATTTATATCAGAAACAAGCTGGTACACTGGCTATAAGAAAATATAGCAACTGGAGAAGATTTTCTGCTGCAATTTTAGCAATAAAATTGTTGATGCAACTGGTGATAGGTCACCAATTCTAATGACGACTAACCAAATTCACCAACTATGACAAAATCTATCACAGCTGAAGATGCAAATTATGGCATAAAGTAGGCACAAAGAAAAAAAAATAGTTATTTTATTACAAACGCAGTTATAATTTAAGTAATTATAGTTAATTAGTGTCCTGGAATTATTACTTGGATGGGGTAATTTCTTGGGGGACTGACGAAATACTAAAAAAATTATCCTAACCAAGGCCAATTTTATTTCTCAGAAGTTGCAGAAGTAATTTCAAAACAGTTTTTTTTTTTTCAAAACAAATTAACAGTAAACCTTCAATTATGCAGTACAATCATAAAGAAGATAGTTTAAAGTGTATGCAGAATTTTTTTTCTTTTGCAGAGAAGTTTTCTTAAGATAAAAAGAGGTCTGTGTTCATAAATTACCCCGAAAAGTTGCTGTCCAAGAATTACCCCAGGCGATTCTAGACATTAAAATTACCAGCATTTTTGCGGAAAACCTGTCAACTCTTTAATATATACTACAAAGGAAGAAGATTTACTTAAGATATTTAAACCAAGAATAGTGAAACAATGAAAATTTCACGGAAACAAAGATTATCCGCTGCAGTAGTACTATGATTAAAAGCTCTCAAACGACAATACACATCTACAATCGGAGAACATTAGCATGTAATTAATGATTCAAATAATGCGTCGCTGAATTTGATTGATGGACTGCTTATCATATTTTGCAATAATTCTATATGCAGCAAATCGGTAATCGACATACAAGCCGTCATGATGCGTAAATATCGGAAAGGTAGACTACGGAAAGCATTAATTTCAACCAACGTCTCGTTTATCAATGTGAATTAAGTTTGTAAAGGTGCATTTTCTCCGATTACTGTAGCTACGAAGTAGGTTAATGTATTATTACCCAATAATATTAATGTAATCATGCGAAACTGATTTATTTATATAAATCTGATGAATTTATAGTTATTATTAATTAAATAAACTTCAGGAAAATTTTTGAATGAACGTATTAAATATCGCTTTAGATTATAAATCGATTATTACATAAGAATATTAATGGAATTATATAAAACTCGAGTTTTTATGCAAAATTGATAGATTTATTGTTACTGGTAATTAAATATACTCTTGAGTAAAAAATTTTGCATGAATGTATTAATTATTATTTTGTATAAGGTCATTACTTCCAGAAAAAAACAGTATGTTGAAAAGTCGTATTTAGGTAGGCGTGCATGCAACTAACATTATTCAATTGATTTTCCTTTCAAAAAATTTGTTTATCAAAAACTAATTATCCGCTTTAATTGTAATTTTTTAACGCAAACGCTGGCATTGTGTTAAGATGATTAAGTATCGCGAAAATAATTAATTTTAGTCGTGTTTTATTGATACGATATGCTTTGAATTCTTGAAATTTGAAAAGAATTCGTTACCTTAATCATGTTTTGTTGATACTAGTTTCAGAAAATTCATCAAACATGAAAAGATTTCTTTTCCTTAATGTAGTTTTCTCGTTCTGTTGCTCTTCCTTTGTTTAAATAATTTATAAATCTTAAAAAGAATTAGTCTCCTCAGTTTATATTGTTAGTGCTTGCGTATTCAGGTTATTCTCAAGACTTGAAAAGGTATTATCATTTTAGTCATATTTTGTCAACAATACGTTTAGAAATTCTGAAAACTGAAAAACCATTTTGTATTTTGTTGATATGCTCAGTTATTCCGTGTAGAAAATATCCCTATGAGAATAATCTCGGAGAACGAGAATATTCAAAGAATATTTTTCTGAAGTTTATATTTTAAAATAATCAAGAAGACTATTTTATCTTAAAATTAAACATGAAATTGAGTAAACATCACCAATATTATAAAATATTAATGGAGTGGGCATGTATTTGCCCCTTATAAAAATAATCTTCTTTTGGAAAGGTTTCTATGCGCAATATAAAAGATTTTGATAATTTGAATAGATGCCAGGGAACTGGAGTAGTCACTCTTTTTATTTACTCCACTTCAGCTCAACTCCTACTTCTAAATGCCTGCTCCGGCTCCACTCCGTGCTCCGAATAGTTTTAATAGAAATTATATTGTTTATCGTTTTTATTTTGTTTATTTATTTGTAGTTGGAGGAGTTTCTATCCACAATATAAAATATTTTGCTAATTTGACTAAATTCCTGGATCTGGAGTTGTCACTTTTTCATTTGCTCCACTCCAGCTCTGCTCCGACTTCTAAATTCTTGTGCCGCCTCCAGTGTGTACTCCGACTAGTTTTAATAGAAATTATATGATGTATCGTTTTAATTTAGTTAACTTTAGTAGTTGGAGAAATTTCTATGCTCAATATTAAAGGTTTTGCTTATTTGAATAATTTTCCAGGGATCTGGAGCAGTCACTTTTTTTATTTGTTCCACTCCAGCTATGCTCCTACTTCTAAATACTAACTTCGGCTCCACTCCGTGCTCCGAAGAGTTTTAATAGAAATTATATTACTTATTGCGTTTATTTAGTTAATTTATTTGTAGGAAAGTATAAATGTGATAAAGTGAAAAAGTTATTTATAGAGCATTTATTTATTAATAAATGTATTTATCGCATGCACTGTGTTGCGAAAAAAAGTATGCATACAGAAAGCAAAATTTAGGAAAAAACCATCCTTTACTTGTTTTTAAATTTCTGAATGTAATTCACAAAATAAATTACTTTTAAAAAAATTGAGTGGTGGAGCACAATTTCTTTTACTCGTTTGCTCCTGCTCCGTTCCAGTTTCAAGGAAAATCTCCTTGCTCCGAGCCCCTTCTCCACGCTCCACTCCAGATCCCTGATAAATGTAATAAAGCATTTTAGTCGATGCTTATAAACTAAAAATACATTATAGGGATTGTTTTAAGTGTATTTTACAGAGGCAATAATTGAAAGGTTGAAAGAAGTTGCTGAAAAAAATATTTTTTTAATCCTCCTGTTTAAATTATTGTTAAAATAAACTACAATTTAACAGGATTATTTTTTAATTAATTAGGTTTTAAGAGTATTATTTTTAGAAAGTTCATTTGCACCTGAATTGTAAGTATAAACTATAAAGTCCCAACGCCGTTTCTAAACACAATATAATTTTTACAAATTTATTCACTAAACTTGTTATTGTATAATTGTGAACGTTCTTGAACAAAAAATGTAAATGTTTGATTTAATTGTTTGAATAGCTTTTTTTTTTTTTTTTTTGTAGAAGAATCTTTAGAAAGCTTTTCTGAAAGTAATACAATTGATTTATAGCTCTTTCTGTAAATTTCATTCAGCATTTGTTTTTTAATTTTGCAGTTACGCATCCACATTTAAACTGTGTTGTGCTTTGATATTATAGCAAGTAAGTTTGAGGTATATTCTCGAGAATCGGCCTTATCACCGAGAAGGTCACACCTCTTCGTGTCACTTCATAGTCATATTTATGATATTGGGATAGAAAAATCCATGAAATGTTTAAAAACTTCGTCTTTTTCTTATGTAATTCCTACTAAGTCATTATTTCACATACACACTTCATGTGATCTTAAAAATGATTGGATTATAATCAAATATTTGAAAGAGTTATTCATACATATCATTATCAAAATAGTCATTTTTTCTTAAATGTAAATTGGTTATATAAATATTTCAGACATTTTCACGAAATTTAATGTACGTACGCTTGAATTATGAACGAAAAAAATTTAATTATTATTTCCAACTTAGGCTGTTTTATTTATTTTCGCTTAATTTTATACTGCCTTGGAAAGCATTCATACCTCGTCGCTTAGGTTATATTAATCTCCAAGAAATTCACTGTCCCACAACTTAAAACTTATCATTACTTTTTTTTTGTCTAATAGGTACCTTTATTTTGCGTTATTTTTTTCGCGAGTTATATTTTTGATGAAGTACACTAGCACATAAAGTTGAAGAGTTATAAAATGCAAGTCACTTTTAAATGTCCTAAAAATTAAATGTTTTCAGTTATACCTAATTGGTAACAATTTTACAGGAATCATCCCTTTTTTCCGAATTTAATTTGTGTAGAAATACTTTAGCACATAAATTTTGAAATTCGAATAATTTAATTGGTAGTACTTTTAAAGGCATCATCATTTGTCTTTTTTCCACAAGCTCCGTTTTGGATTAAACAGTTCAGCATATAGTGAAAGAAGCATCTTACAAGGCATTCAACTATCCTAAAAAATTAAGTATTATCAATTATGTTTGATTGTTTTAATAAAATTAATTAAAAGCGAAATCTTTTTCCTCAAAATTTTATTTTGTAATCTGTTAATTTTTTTATCAATTTCTATTGACTATGAATATTTAAGGTAAAGCCGGAAGAGTTGGCGCACAATTGAAAAACATAAAAAAGAATGATTTTTTTCTCAACTTTTGGTGCATATTGCTTCTGTATGCATTCCATCATTATTTTCTTGTTACGCTGTAACTTAAAACGACATTAGGCATGAAACTATCTGTCGCTTCTCTTCTTATAGGGCGGCACATGGGTGGTTTACGCACATCGGAGATGACTTTCGATAATACGTACATTGTATCAATAATAACTGCAATTAAATTGTCAAACTAGTTAAAAAAAAACATTTGCTTAAAAAGTATCTTCTCTCATTACAATAAAAATCAGAGGAACAGTAATGAAAATCGAAGCCTTTACATTCGGATAGCAAGCAATAAAAACGACGTTGTGTCATACACGTTCAGAGAAAAACTTATGAATTCAAGTAGACCCTGCGCTGTTGTGGATGTAAAACTACCTGAAATCGCGATGCACTCACGCCTCTCCTTACTTCCAAAAATTCAAGTACGCCATCTCACAAGGTTTTACCCTACATTTTGGTGAATAATAAAAGAAAGTTATCGTATTTTTTTAATTTTTACCAAATCATTTGTTTTTTTTTTTTTTTTTTTCTCCTGTCTCTTTCTCTCATTTTCTTTCTTTCTTTTTTTCTTTTTTTCTTTTTTTCTTTTTTTTTTTTTTTTGCAAGTTACACGCGAAATTAGTTTTCCTGTTTATAATAATAGTAATTAGAAAAGTCACTGAGAAGTGTTCTGGTTTAGATAGTCTTCAAGTTTTGATTTTTGAACGGTACAAGCAGTTGATTGCTTGTAGCGTTTTTAACCTCCTTTTCATAGTCATTCCACTGATTTTTAATCTAAAAGTGAGTTCTTGCACCGTTTTAAACGCACTGTTCATAATAATTCTACACACTTCAATTATTCTTTATGTGAGCGTTCCGCACTACCCATCATCGGTAATAAGAAAAAACGTCTTTCTCAGTCCACCCTATTATACATAAATTGTAAACAATACATAGATCAATAAAAATAAATCTTTACTATGTAAATATGACCCTAACACGTTTTGGTTATGCCCACTAAATGATAATGAAAGAAAGAGTAGTATGCTTCTAATAAGACGATCGTTAACTTTCTATGATCTGGTTTCCCGCATTACTTCCACTTCGTGACTCGAAACTGATGCATCGATAAGAAATCTGCTTTTAATTACTTAAACAAAGCACTTAACAGTTAAAATAACGTGTCAATATTAGCGTAAAAAATTACGTTTTCATGAGTCATTTGAGCCCCGTTAAAGTGTCTAGAGTGGTGGCCAATATTGTGGACACTTTAGGAAGTTTTTGTTTTTAAACATCGTGTCTTATAGAAAATGCTACGCTTCACAAAATGAAAACTGGTATGTATCAATTGAAAGAGAATTAAATACTGAATTCAATACAAAAATAAAATTCATATATTTGTCATACAAAAAAATATATAATATTTCAATCTAAAAATAAAGCACAGTTAGGATATGAAGTGTATACTGGAAAAACGACCTAAGTCACATACGTACTACTTTTTGAACTTTGCTTTATGCTTTATTATAAACTATGTATTATAAATGAATATAAATTATGTATTATAAATATATGTATTATAAATTTGAATTTCGGTGTTTTACTGAAAAGTAGGCTCGTATAGTTAAAATTAACATTTATGTTATAAAACAATTGAATAAAACACAAAGCAAATTTCAAAAAGTATTATGTGACTTAATTCGTTTTTCCAGTGGACCCTTCATATGGTTTGTAATGTCCAACGTTCCTGGCAAATATTAGTACTTTTTTTGTTCTAGAAACCAATCATATGTTAGTAACGGCCAGCAGAAGCTGACATCGTATTTACATCTGGATCACGTCATTATTGTGCTTTGTTCTGTAAAAGGAAGGAAGGTTTTATGCAATCAAATTACAAGTAGACATATTTAAAATTTTCAATATTTAGTAAGGACTCAATGACATGAAATAAAAGAATAGATTAGACACCTAGAAAGAGATGTAAAATTATTATGCTAAGAGAAAGTGGTTTCTGTAAGCCTACAAAATTTAAAAAAAAAAAAACAATAGAATTTCCAAGAGTGTCTACTATTTTCGCCACCACTGTAGCAAAGCGAAAAGCGAAAAAGCCGAGAATAACATTTCATTGAGCATTAGTCCCTCTCTTCTTTTATTACAAAGACAATATGTTTGACAAATTGTTGTATTATACAGCAATACCACCTTTAAGGGACACTTCTAATTAAGGGACATTTTTTCTGGTCCCAGTCCCTTTGAATAGGGACCGCAATGTATTTACTTCTGAAGAAGGGACACACTATTTAAGATCTACTGGAAGCTGAGGTCCTTTTTTTCTTCCAAAAATTAACTTCTAAAAGTTGATACGAGTCCTAGAAGCATTAACTAAGAAACAAGTGCGTATTTTAAAGTGCTTGCCAACTTGCAAGCACTTTAACTCTTTCCTCTCTTTGGTACTATAGAATACATGTGGTCTCGGCATTGACAGATAGTACCCGGTTGTCAACGCCTTTTTTATGCAAGGATTTGAAAAAGCACATTAAATGTAATTTATACTGTACTGCAAATTACATACTACAGAACAAACCCATATAATGGATTACTCAAAATAAGTTTCTGTAAATAACAAAACTTAGCAAATGCGCCCTTTTTGTTAGTTTTTCAGTTTTTCAACGAAAAATTTTTAAATTTCAATCATTTCAACTTTTATTTTGTATGCATGAAACTTTCAGTATTTAAGCTTATATGTTAACTCGTGTTTATTATTAAGTTAATACACTATGTGTGTATACATCAATTTATGAATTTCCGAGGAAGGGACACCTCTATTTAAGGGACAAAATCTTCAGTCCCCTTAGTGTCCCTTATTGAGAGGTTTTACTTTATTGAAAAAGTGCATCATGAACTCGTTTGCGCTTTACCATTAAATACCTACATAACCTCCTCAGCTTCCTGTAGAGCACTCTGTTACAATAAACCCTACTCAATCTTTCTTCAGTTTTAAATTTAGCTAATCAGCCCTAATTTGGACATATTAACTTTAAAACGAGTGTACTTATGAATATAATTACGCTTATTTTTGAAAGAAACTCGTTAACAATAGAGTGACCAATCAAAGTATTAATATCAAAATGCAAATTGCTATTTTAACTACAAATCTCTCAAAAAATTCGAAACTGCGTTCATAGCAACGCAAAAACAAAAACAAACAAAAAAAAAACATTGTTGCAGTCTGAAGCATATGATTTTAATTTGCTCTTCCAATATAATTGCTTTAGACATTATGCTTACGATAAAAAGTTATTATGATTTAAATAATGTGTTAGTAGAAACGCTATCAAATTAGAAAGAAAAGAAAAAAAAAACAATCAGAGGTCAGAAATAATATGCACCATTTATTTCTTCTGAAGAAAAAATAAGAGTTCATTCTTTTCCACACATAATCAGGAACAAAATTTAAGCTTCAAGGTCTGATAGAAATAAACCGAATGAAGAAATAAATAATTAAAAGCCAAAGAGTCTTTTCACGATAACTCACGAGGAACGCCCTCCCGAAGAGAAGCCCCATTAGAAAAAAATGCTTTCCGAAACATTTTTAACCCCTCAATGAGAAAGCTAAAGCGCCCAAGTTCAAGACTCGTCATTAAAATTCATCTTCACGCTTATTGCATCTTTTTTTTTTTTCGTAGAGCTTTTCCTTTCAAATATTTTCCTTCCCCGCGGTTGAACCCGTCGACCTTATTGTGTGTCGATCGTGCACTTTGCACGCTTCTTTCGTATGGCGCTGAGGATTCTTAATTGTTATTTTGAAAGATAACAAACGCCTTCTGTGCGCCCTTGGCCTCTTTTTCTTTTAATACAGGCCTAGCGGTCAAAAATGCCTGCTGCGAATAATAATAAAAAATATCGAAACATTTAGACGCCTATCTTTTTCTCTTCTATCCACCCCACCAAATATATATATACATACATATGTATATATATACATATATATATACATATGTATATATATATGTTTATAAATACATACAGTGAAATCTGTGTACGTTGACCACTTGCGGGGCAGCTTTTTAGTGGTCAACTTCACATATTTTACTGTATATATATATATATATATATATATTATACAAGGTGCTTCAAAAACTGCGTACACATTTGTAATGTCATAGAGAATTTATTTTCTGTTCTACTGGGCTAAATTTCTAGAAATGGAAAACTTCAGATACGTTTTGATGAAAATGTGATTATTGTTCAATATGGTGGAATTCCGCATTAATGCCTTTCTGACAAGGGCAGACGCCGGTTGGGGGAGATTATTAAATGATTGACTTCAAAAATATCTGAAAGAGAATAAAAATTCTGTGATTTTTTAAAAAGGATTAAAAAAGTGTATACAAAAGTAATTAAAATTTGCCACCCTGGGCAGCTGCCAACTCTATATATTTAGAAATTCGGTTCTGAAGCTGACGAAGCTTATTTTTTTCTTCTGTAATATTAGTTTTTGCAGAGCTTTGGCTTCAAACTAGTTAAAATAATATTTTCTATTGGTTAAAAGAAAAAAATCATTTCAAAGAAAACCATATCTCTTTTATGCTGGTAAACAATATCAAATTCTTCCACTCTATTTGTTAGGCGTCATGCTACAGTAAATTCTAACTAACACGTTTTATTTTGAATAAGAAAATGTGCATATTCAAAAAAATTATTTCAATACGTAAATGTATAAACGCAGGAGAAATGCATACAACTATATTACAGCATAAATGTCCACAATGTAAAATTTTAAAATTGTATAATTGAAAAAAAGTTTTGAAAATTAAATTCAAATATATTTTACGGACACCTGATGTATAGTTATAATTCATATAGAAAACCAACTCGTTCATTTCGTAAAGTTCAAGTTAATTCTTTTTCCAAGCAAAAACAAATAAAGCTAAAAAAATTCCACTTAATAATATATATACATCTGAATAAGATGCATTTCACGATGTCTGGGAAATAATGTAGAGTCCGTAACATGAAAAATACATACATCCTTGTATTTTCTAGAAATTTAAAGCAACTAAAAAATATATTTGGATTGAAGACATCTACATGTAATTACGTTTTAACATCAGAGATTTCATAGATGTGTCTAAAATTCTAGAAATACTAGCATGTATTGTATATGCATGTTTTGGACTTTACATTATGTCCCAAATACCTCGAAATGACCCATAATAATTTACAGCAAAAACATAATCATTTGCCTCGTTTTCTCTTTTGCCCGAAATTCAAAACACTTCGAGCAATAGGAACATCCCCGTCTACTTTTATTTTTTACTGACAATTAAAAAGTTTATATTTAGACCTTATGTTTTTTTTAATTCCCTTTTTCATTTCGAGTTCGAAAAAAGTTATTTGTAGCATCTTCAATGTTTTTGACGAAATGGATTGAATTTGTATCGCTTCTTAAATGCAATCGAACTGTTCAAAAATTGATATCAAATCAAAATCAAACAATCATTCATGCACATGTTCTAGGACAATTATTTAATAAACGGGTTCCTGGAGCTAATCCGCATGTTAAACTAGGAGTTATGCAGCTTTCCCGTACAGCCCAGAATTTTCGAAAATTTCAAAACTAGACAAAAATTGTTAAAATTAAAAATGAACATGGAATTAAGGTGTTATTCCGACGGTTTTTCAAAGCAAAAGTTCTGCTCGAATCAGATAATTCACTCAAAAATTATTAGAGATGGCGATATACAGACTGACAAAGGAGTTTTCCATATATCATAGAACTATTTTCATTTTTCCAATTTTTTATATTTATTTATAATTTTGACTTTTTTCTTCGTTTTCAGTGATAAATTTATGTGAAACAAGGCCTGCTTTCATGTTCATGTTCATTTTGGTCTTTTAGTTTTCTTTTTCAATGAATTTATTTTTATTTATTTTTTTTGTGGGAGAGGGTAGGCAGAAAGCTTGGTCTTTTGCTCACAAATTTAGGGCTTGAATAACCCCCCCCCCCCAAACAAGAAATACGTAATTTAGTTTTTAAAAGAATAATAAGTTTAAAATGCTTACTTTATTCATTTCTTTTTTTTTTTTTTTTTTTTTTTATTTTTTACATGCGCTGCTACATGAATAAAATATATTTAAAAATGTGTTCAGTTTTAAGTGCTGATGAGAAAATTTCAAGCACTATTTTCATAATGCTTGAATTACGTATTAATTGTCATGTATAATTCATAATAACTATTGTTAAATTAAATTTCGTAACTCATATCTGTCATCATCTATATATATATTATTTCTCTAGCCTGTTTTTTGTCGGTCCGCGAAATCTTCCTCATCAAATTCCTTGATTTACCCCTCATTTTAAAGCTTATCGTGCCAGATAACGACGAAAAATAGACCCGCGGTCTAAAAGTGTACCGCTTCTCTTAAATCTGAGATTTAAAATCATGTAAGACGAGGTTATTTAAAGGATGCCATATTGGTGTTGTGTACGCTGGCGCCATCTGTTATCAAGTAAACAAACTTATTGTGTAGCAAATTTGACAGCTTTAGCTGAGTCTGTGTGTTAAACTTATTCAATCATTAGGCTCAACACATTCATTTATATTATGAATGTACAGAGATTAACCAACCAACAGTTTTATTTTAAGTAATGGAACTGTTTCGTTATTGTAGTTTAATGCTTTGTACTAATACTATGTAGTATGTAACTACTATAAAAAAATAGTTATCATTAATAGTGTGATTATTTTGAATATCTAAATTATAGTGGGGGGGAAATTTGTAACAGCTATTATTACTGATGTGTTCAATTACGTGTCTTCGTTTGTACCAAAACCCGTTTACTTTTTTCTATTCTTTTTCATAATGTCTTTTCTAACAAATTATTGCGGAATTCCACACGGGTCAACTAGCTTATGCCTATTTTTATCACATATTTTTTGCTCCTTTCCTAATGAGTAGAAACCACTGCCACCAATAACAAATCCTAAATTATGTTTGACAGTATGAGACTAGAAAAAAAAATCAGGTGTTATTGCACAATCAACCAGTAAAACAAATTGCAGTCCGCACTTATAAAAATCCATTCTTTAGCGCCTCCTGACGGGAAACACTATTTCAAAAAATTCGATCGACGGAACCGGTATGTGAAGTTACAATGGTGACAATAAAATGAAAAGATCCTGTTTGTTCCAGCATCGTTTATCGTGCTTTATTTTCAATACGACTTTCCTTTCAAATCTATAACTGTCCACTTAAGAATCCCTCTCCCTGCAGATAGCCATTACTCTTCATTATGCTCTTTCTCGCTAGTTGCGAAAAACATGTCAAACGCCACAATACGCGGCAGCATAACAGTCAAGGTCGCCATATTTCAAATTTCTTTCTGTACACTTTTCCTCTAAAGTTACATGGAAGGGCTAAAGTTCGGCAGATATCCTCCCTTTTCTATCAGTTTAACAAAAATTGGTTCCTTCAAGAAACTTTGAGCCGGTAGTCGTTGCCGGATAAAGAATGAAGCTAATGAGCTTGTTCTCTCGGAGCGCATGACTGTATGAGCCACAATATTTTCATTATTTTAAAGGCTTTTTAACTGTGCTACAGAAAGAATTATTTCTCAGGAAATGACAAAACTTGAGTAAAAACGTGGAAAAATGATGGAATGCTTGAGATACAGCATATACATAAAAAGTTAGTTCAGAAAACCACCAAGGGCTCCTACAAACTGCACATCCTGACATAGTGCTCGAACAATATTAAGACTGCATGTATGTATATATATATTCATAACTTACAAGGGTCTCCAGAGTTGAGTCCGTGCGATTTATGAATCGGGGCATATCTCTTTGTGATCTCACCAGATGTTTTGGCGCAAGAGTTACTAAAGGCTGTACTGCTCTGAAGAAATGTATGTTAAATCTTAAAGTTAGCAGAATACGTTAAGTGCGTAACATTGCGGCACTCTACCATCAACCAATAGACAATCTACTCATGGTCCTGTGGTAAAGCAGTATCCTCGGAATCAGACGGTCACGAGGTCCGATCCCGCAGTTGCAATCCTTCTTCGAGAAACAAAATCGTTATGAACTAGCGCTCATCGTACAGCCTGACAGGAATCTCCTGGTTTAATCATATTGAATAAGCAAATGCATCCATCTTTACAAGCCCTGTAGAAAGGCAGACAACTGTCTCCAACGTATCCTGCATCGAAAAATATATTTCGTTTGGTGCAGTTTACCCATTGAGACGCTTGAGTCATTAAACAAGAAAGAAGCAATCATTGAACAATGTATGTCAATTTTCCAGATGAACACAGCCATCAGAATTACACAGATAAGCTGAAAGCCAGCATACAAAGTATGTTTTGTCTTCATTAGAATAATAAAATGTGTAGAGCTTGTCATATATTATGAATAAAATATATTACACTATTCCATTAGTGGTTTTTGAAGTAACTCTTTTCGCTTTTGAACAATTTTGCAACGATTCCTTACGACACTCCCTAAATTTCCTGACTGAATGATTACCCCCCCCCCCTTATTTTTTTGCCGCAGCCCTAAAAAGGAGAATTACGTTCCCTTCTTACAGCAGAGTGGTAAAACCCTTCATAAAAACATTAATATACATATGTTGTTCTATATGCTCTATACACTCAAATTGGGCCGGGTAAAAAAATAATTCATGTAGAATACTGTATCAATTTTTCATTTTCTTACTTTTCTTCAAATGGTAATAATTTTAAACTCATAATAATCGCCAAGCATATCTGCAGGTAAACAAAAAGATCATTTCTGTCGGAATTAAAAGTTATGTTTACACTTTTAAGCGAGATTACCTTAGTCTTTCAAGTTCGTTATTACCTTTTGAAAATATTTGCGACACCCCATGATCTCCGGAATAATTTCCAAATTCAAAAGTTCTTATCGTGACAATGTGAACCATACAAGAGAAAAAACATTTTTTTTTTTTTTCTAAAGCATTTTTCTGTGAATAAAATTTTATAATGTATTCAAAATCTTTGCCCCTTTTTCGGATTTTTTTTTTTTTTTTTTTTGTATAAAATTTTATTTTTCCTCTAACAGATTGAAGATGTAAAACTTTGAATTATATCCGTTGAAACTACTGTCGATATTTTTTTTTTTTTTTTGAAAATTTTCGATTAAATATTATTACATGGTTAAGTAAAATTTTTTTTTTCCTCGGTATATTCTCCGTCAAAATTGCACGTAGCAAAATTAGTCCCACTCAAAATGATTTATTGTCAATAATGTTCATATTTTTGAACTATTTTAATGAATTAAGATGTTCAAATCAAAAACATAAAACAAATGAGAGAATTGTTTCCTTTTGCCAAACAGTAAAAGTATTAAATTCAACTCCGATAATGCTCTCAAAATATTTTCGAGAGGACAAGTACAAACTGATAGATACACCAACAGATCACAGTTCCGTTAAATTAAATTTAAGTAGTCTGAAGTAAAACTATTTCTTTTAAGTTTATTCACTACTTTTATTTTGTACTTAACGGCCTTTTCTGCAGGGGAAAAAATTTTTTGTAATTGTTTGTATGTGTCTTCACCCAAACAGCTCCCGATTCGTCTACAAGAGAAAGTTATCCTCTTCACAATACTCAAAGTACGTTGACTCATATACTAACATAATTTCTATCTAGGCTACAAAGTTAGCAAACTTTGTTAGCAAACGAAGAAAACACACAGAAAATCTGACTTTAAAAAGAACCATATCCTTCTACTTCCTGAAAGTTAAAATAACACTACCACCCGCTGTTTCTCAGCGTCTACCGCAATAGAAGCCCCCAAACATAAGACCTAACAGACCTAAGAAAAACGAACTCCTCAAAGCCATCGGTCAAACGGAGGAAAGGCGCTAATCGAGAAAGGGTCAACTGAACCCAACAGGTGCGAGAAGATAAAGATCGCGAATCTTCCTCACGAAGAAATGAGTCTCGTTAAAAAACTATCCACGTATGTTTCGAGGCCAACCTTCTTGGCCATCTTTTTTGAAAAATGCTGTTTAGAACAGGCTTTGTGTTAATTGCTTAGTTTGTGCTATTTACTCTATCGTAACTGAGAGCTGGTAATGAATTAAATAATACGTAAAAGGATTGAAAATTGAGGGCAATATTTATTCCTCGTGTTCATCATAAATAAGCGCGGAAGAGGGTGTGAAAAAAGTTATCAACAAATCTTCTTCAAGTTAATTAAACTCACTATTATGGACGGGATTTGTTAATACAGGCAATTGTTGTAAATCAGATAGCTTTTAAAAATATAGCTCACATCAAAAGAGTTTTTTTCTTTTTTTTCATCTTTCTGTAATTGAAAACAATACCGAAAGGTAATAGCCACCCTAATTGGATTTGTTTCATATGTTTGGGAGGAACTGTGACTTGTGATATGTGGTTATGTACAACATAAAACTTTTCAGAAATTTGTCATGAGGTGTGGTCAAAGGTACTCCTTCAGCTCAGCTATTGATTTATACCCAATATTTATTGTGCCATTTCTTTTATAATTTTCTGCAGGTGATTGCCCTTTTTCTTTCTTTTAATACTTCTATAAAACCACCACTGTCAAGACCATATCATCGATGGATGAGGTATGTAGAGATTAAAGTACTTAAAAGATTGTTTCAGATTGAAGATAGTAGATCTGCAATCAATTAATTTGATGAATTTTAAAAATAGTTCAACTCCTTGATCATGTTTTTTTATCGCATGTATACAGTTTTTATTTAGTCTAGATTTTTTCGTTAACTGGAACGATTCCTAGAAAGGTATGCGGTATTTATGTATGATATCTAAGTAGGGGGGGGGGGTGAATAAAACCTAAAGGCATTTTTGCTCTTGAGATTTTTATCTGAATAGGAAATTTTTGAACACAAGACCCCAAGAAAAGACTGAAAGACGTGGAATACTAAATTTTATCTCTACTCAGGCATATTTTAAAAAGAACACTTTCACTTATTTTTAGTTCCCATCTATAAAACTCTTGTACTCGTGAAATATTTTGAATTAGTTTATGGAATTTATAAAGAAAAGTGCATGCCATCCTCTAAAATCTAACATTCGTGCAGAAATGGAAACTTTTCAGCAAATTCAGCGTAAAAATTTTCAGGAAGAATTTTTCAGCCTTTCATAATATCTGATTTTTTTCTGTGTAGAAGATCACTTTTTTCCCGAAAAAGTTCGTTCGAAGATATACTGTTTGTCAAATAACTCAATATTATCCCAACGGAAAGTGGGAAAAGGAGTTTTTGGCGCCGTAGCAGATCGAGAGTGAATTTTCAATTTTCAACATCAGAAAAGGAATGTAGGGAAAGGACGAAAAATGGTGTTGAAAACTACCATCGGCAGTTACATTCGGAATTTATGTATCGCATTCGAATATTATTAAAAAAATATCTTTGGGTTGAAAAAAATACAAATGTTCGTGAAACAAAGGCTACGCGATTATAAAAAAAAATGGAAGGGTAGGAAAAATGATAGAAAAAGATCCACATATTACATTTGAATGTTTCTTTTGAGGAGGAAATAAATCACAGTAAATTATGTTTAGCATCGAAAAACATTTCTGAGGAATACCATTGTTTTACTTTTCAAGATGTGCACCTATTTTTGATAGAAATTTTATAAATATGTTAAATTTTGGAGAAAACCTGAACAAAACCTTCATTTTCTGTTGAAGAATGTGTTTTTAAATGATTCTTCAAGCTGTGTTGTTCTTTAAAAAAAAAAACAAACTTGTATGCATCTAAATTTATGTATGCAGATCTAAGCTCTATTTCAATTTAAAAATTTTCTTCAGCTACCAAAGGCTAATGTTCTTGACAAAAACAATAATCCATTCAAACTTTAGATGACTTCTGACTAGAGTCTCTAGCGATCCACAGCATTCGTGGGTGTGGAGGGGGGAGAGCAGGGGGTCTCTTACAACATTCTTCAACATAATTTTTCCGAACAAGAAATTAAAAGCATGTACAAAAAAATAGTTGCACTATCAATAAATTAAACCCTTTTGGGACAACAATATTTAATTTCCTGTTAAAAATAGATAGAATACCTTAAAGAAATTTAAATTGTTTAAATGCTTTTAATGAAAGGTTGTCACGTTATACATCAATTGCAACGTCATACACTTATCTTTAAATGAATTTTTACTCAACTCTTTAGACTCCATAGAACTGTAAATATAGCGCTTCAAGAACTTTCAGAACGTAAAGAAGTTCTTTTTTGCAAGTTTCTGAATTTAATAAGTCATCAATAATAAGATATAGATTTTTTAACTTATATATATATTTAAGACTTTTTTTAAATTCTGAGTTGATGAAGTTGAGAATAGTATTATTATTAATAATAATTTATTTATTTTGGTTAATTTGACATTTGAAATGACCCATATATAAATCACAATTAAAAGCAAATTTCTGAAATCCACGTCTTTTAGAAACATCAATGATTATCATTGAAAAGAAACAAACAAGTATAAATCGGCAATATAACTCTCCTATCAAAAACTATTACATAACCAAGATCGGACGATATTGTTCATGGCGAAATCAGAAACTCAATTAATTATGCCGAAACTTCTAACAATAGGAAATCCTGAGCAAAAAGTGAGCATTTTGTGCTTTATTTACTTAAATAATAAAAATACTGCGAAAAGTTTTGAAAAAGTTATTCATAATACTGAGGCAGTAGAAGTACATATTGTGAAGAAACACTACGTATACGCACACATGTATATTATTTATCTACATATTAAGTACAACTGTCACCAAAACCTCCGTATATCGAATATGGTGACAAAAAAAATATCTCACCTGGAGTAGGCACTATCACAAGTTTCAATATTTCCCCATTTAACCGAACATATATATCACTCAAACAAAGCAAACTGATCTGTGCATGGCAAAGAACATTTTTTTAATGGAGGATTAGTGGCACCATCGTCATTGCCTTAAAATGAGGATTCTAATATTATAACGAACGGTATTGCGTTAAAGACGCTAGGCTTAAATAGGCTAAAATACATTAATATAATACTCGAAAAAATATACAAAATACAATTATTAATTCACCTAGGTTTTCTCCATTTTACCCGCTGTTACTGATTATTACTTTCGAAAGTTTTGCTAACAATTACATTTTGCTTGAGTAAAATTTCTAAATCGATGGGAAATTTCATTTCACTAGCAGTTTAAAATTCTAATAGATTCCTCCACTACTTTTTCTCATAAATGACTAAAATATGATGTATTAGCTGCAGGTGTGATTTTGTGACTGTAATAACGCATTGAACAAGGTAAGTTGATTTTCATAATTAGTTTTCTTGTGATATGTATACTTTCGACGTAATTTGATAAATGAAAAGTGCTTCCTTCGCTGAATTCAAGCTTTTTAAATCTTGTAAACAATTTGATGAAAAATCTTTTGCTAATAGATTTAAAGCAAATTATCCTACATTTTTGAAGAAGTAAATTTTATGCGGGATTCTCCGAAAATATCCGCCAAAATTGCAAAAAGTCAGAGGGTTTTTTTTATTTATAGAATTTCTACGCTCGAAAATACTGCACTTAAACATTTGTACTGAAGAAACAAGTGAAACGTTAAATTAAACGCAGCCCAAATGAAGTCTTTTGAAGTTATTAAGTCTGTGAAATATCTAGGGATCAAATTAATAGGAAATAAGGCTAAATTTATATAAAATATAATCCCAGTGTCCTGCTAGCAACGGAAATGTAATGATTTTGTTAAATTTATCTAAATACAGAGATTGAACAACTTCAAAGCTACAAAAATAAGATGCATAAAAAGTTTTAATTTTAAAGCGAAAGATGCAAGATAGTTTTTTTATTCTTATAAAAACTTATGCAAATGGTATCTGAAATGTAACTTCAAACTTACTATTTGCTTATCCCTCCTGTAGCTTTAATGACAGCTTCACATTTGTGGTGAATAAATCAGTTGAGTCCTGGATTGTATTCCTCACTTAGTTCATGGCGACAATCACAGATTAGGGGCTCTATTTCTAATGGGTTGCTGTTGGCTCTTGCTTATTGCATACCTAATGCGTTCCCCACAGACTGGTACCATCTCTTTCAGTGGCACCTCAATGAGTGTGGTACCATCGCCGCATTAAAATTTTGACGTCCAGTTTCGTCACCTTAAAAAGTGAGCATCCGGACGCTGTTGATGCGAAATTCCACTAGGAATTTAATTTAGCCGAGAATATCCGAGCCCAATGTCTACTCAAGGGATCTTTTACATGCCGCATAGTCATATGACATGGGCGCAGAAGATTTTCTGCATCTTGAAAATCCACCGACACTGCCAGGTTCGATCCTATGACCTGGGGCGTGCGAGAAATTTCGGGCTTTTGAAGTTGTAAAACTATTATTGGCCTTTTTTCTCCGTGATTTGTATGCCTATCTTATTCTAAAAACTAAAGCTGGGACGGTTTTCATGTCAGGAAAAAGACTTGAGTCCATAAGACCTTTCATCTTCTAATTTGCAAGTCGTTTGAAAAAAGAGAAAAATAAATCTATGCGCCATTTACCAGCACAGATGCGAGTAGTTCGTTTCTGGTACCATGATCTGAATGAAGAATACTTTCCAAGACTCGTCCGATCTATCCGAATCAGTCCCGCTGATCTTAACCCATCATTAAAGAATAGGTTTGAACATTCAAGTAATAATTTCCAATGATTTCAAACATCATTTTTATAAAAACACTCTGCTGAGCATTTTTCTTTGAGAAATGGAAAAAAAAGTGATGCATCTTATTTTTAAATATATTACTACCCCTATCACTACCCTATCAACACTACCCCTGTCAGCGATAGTATTGAAATTCAAGCCCTGTACTTTGAGAAATATTACAAAATCATTACATTTCCTTTCCTGGCAGGTAACGTGATAATGTTTTAGATTATTTTAGCTCTATTTTCCGTTACTTGTGCCTATATTTATTCCAGAAAACCTGTAAGTGTAATGAAAAAATGAAGGTGATGCGGTTATTTTTGCCACCACTATTTCTCAGCGATAATGCAAAATCTCATACTTCTGATTACAATAATGTTCATTCTCTGTTTTTGCTCATAGTTTAAAAATTGATTAACGTTGACTTATTTTGTACTTCAAACTCTGAATACTTTTACGGAAAAAAATCATACTCTTTTTAAAAAAGTAAGGACAGTGCATTGAATAGCAATCAAACAAACGGTTATAAAAAAAGGGTTGTTGACTTACTTAAAACTTAAAAAGGTAATTTGCCTTAAGGTATGCAAATGTATGTACATATCTTATGTTTACAATGATTCTTCACAAATAATATCTTCCTATTTTAAAAATTTTTTTTACAACCAAAAATATATTCATGGACATTATTATGAAAACAATATATGTTTCATAAGCTTTGAGCACCAAAAGATGTCAAACTTTTTATGAGACATAATAATTTAAAAAACGCTCCCGGCAATACAACCTTTTAAACTGTTTTTTATCCATTTTTCTTTTAAAAGGTCTTCTTTAGAATACCAAAGAGTTAACAAATATTAGCCTATCCCATTCACTTTTTTCGTTCCGTGATTTTTAAAACTGTGTCTTAAAACAAGTACTTCTTTAATAATTTTCTTCCAGTTAGGTAGCAAAAGAATTTAACCAACTTTTTTTTTAAAGCGTGGCATCACAATGAACTTTTTCTTACTTGAAACTTCAATCAGTCTTTTTTTTTTCTGGTTGGTGACATTCCTTTATACCTAGAAACAAAAAAATCCTCTTAAATTCATGGAAATGGTAAAATGTTCCGTTAGCATTACAAAAAAGATAAATAAATAAGAAAAAAAAAGGAAAAGAAAAAGCGATGTAAATTTTTTTCGTGAATTGTTGAAACGTAAACATTGTGGTCGGCGAGTTTTGAAGCATAAATGAACAACGCCATTTTATGCTTTAAGTTCATACAAACCATGCAAAACTTGCAATACTTTCATCGATAAAAATTTAAATATTCACGAAAAATTGCGTAACAGTTTAAGTTAAACATATAGAGCTACAGTACATTTCGGCTTAAAATGGGAGTAAAATTATAATGTAAATCCAAGATTGCTTTAAAAGAAATTTCCCAGTTATTCGCTGGAGAAACAATACTTCAAACGCAATTTAACTAATCTAAACAAATAATAGAAAACAATGAAACATTTAAAATAGAAAACCATAGTGATGTGGGTCTGAATCTATTAAAAGCTTTATAGCTTTTCAACACACCAGTATATTCTGATTATGAATGCAATCTATAAAACAAAAGATTTGTTTTAATAATTTACTTCGTACTTTAGCTGGATACTTTAGAAACTCAACAGTAGTCTATTTTCCCAACTTCGTTTCAATATCTCGCACCAGTTCTTCAAAGCTTGAAATTTATAACTCAATTCTCAACGAAACACATAGAACAATATAAGATACTATATCTTAACTATACATTGCTTTCAACTTGAAATTTTAAACTGAAATCGTGAATAAAAGCCCGACGTCATACTAATTCACGTTACCTGTTTTCTATTTATAATCAAACTGATATCAATATAATTACGCAAGCTGAAAATTCCTGCGAAACCCCATCAATGTATTACCAGTACAAATATCTGAAAATTATTCTAAAATTTTCAGAATGAATAGGGGAAAATTTAGCTGTAACATGAAGCTAAAAGAAGTCATATAATTTTCTCACGTGTTGATGACTTATTTCGATGACTGTTTGGAGCAAAACACGTCTCATCAACATACTCAATTTTACAAGAACCCATGCCAACTTTTGAGGAATGAGTTAATGTGTCTCGGTCAAAAATACATTATGTAGTTTAACGTTTGGTTATTCTTTCATTCAAAGTGTTATAGGGAGATCACACTGTATACCATAATTTTAAGTTTCTAATAAGTTCTAAGTTTTTAATAAGTTTCTAATTTTATTTTGTATTGTTCATATCGAACTGATTGTACTACCGTATCACTGATCGTACAATCAAATACGATCAGTGGTTTTGTTTGGTATGTTACCATTTATAGCATCTTCCCTTCACGAAGAAGGCGAATGCATTTGCTCAAGAATGATATCAGCCGGCAGTATGGCGTAGTGGTAAGGCACTCGCCTCGTACGCCCAAGTTCGCAGGATCAACCCTGGCTCAAGTTGGTGGATTTTTAAGATGCAGAAAATCGTCAGCGCCCATGTCGTATGATTACGTGGCATGTTAAAGATCCCTTGAGTATCTGTTTGGTTTGGATATTCTTGGCTAAATTAAATTCCTAGTGCAGTTTCGCATCCTTTAGAACTCAGGTGCCGCCCTCTAAGAGGAAACTGAGCGTCGAAATTCTCAAGTGGTAATGGCATCCGCCGATAGCGGTGCTACTTCAAAGAATGGACGCTAGTTTCCGGGGAATGCACTAGGTCTGCAAAGGTTAGAATGATATCAAGACCAAATCATTGGTTATTATAAGCTAGTGGAAGCCTGCTGAACTCTAAACTCAAAATTAGAGTAATTCAGGTGCTCTAAAACGAAAGAGATTTGGTTTCTTTAACTCGAAGTTGACGGCACACAATCAATTGAATTTAAATTTCAAATATTTTATGCTGTTTTACTTCGTTTAGAACCGAAAATGTTTCAGTGTGTTTCCTCTTAATATTGTCTGGTTTTTAGAACAAATTATGTCGTTGCCCGTTATTTAACAAAAAATAGCGTTGCTACCATTTTAAGAAAATTAATTTCGCTTTTATGGTTTCGCTCTCAAATGCTCCGTTTTAGCTATCCATTTCAAAAGCATATTTTCGTTTTTTTTTTTTTTTTTTTTCAAAATGCTTCAGAGGCAAATTATTTTCTCAGAAACTTGATGTTTACATCTTCATCTTTTAGAAATTAAGTGTTAATATTTCCTATTAAAAAACCTGTTTTGCCCTACAACGCTAACATTAAAGATTATGAATTTTGCAATTTTCATTACAGTAATTAGTTTCAATATTGCCTAATGAAATCCTTTTCACCTAACCCTAACATGCCAGAATTTCTACGAACTGTGTTTCGCTCTTGCCATTAGAAAAATTAATTTCAATATCGCCTCATTTAGCAACTTATCTTTACACGTGTAGTTACAAATAATTCCATTTTTAAAAGTAGATACAAAAGTTACTGACTTCTAAGTAATTGACGAAATTCATCATGCATAAATACCTGTAATCACTACTTTTTGGAAATGATGTCAGGAAGCTACATTTAGAACTTCTTTATATATAAAAGCGCAACGAGACTTTTTCAACGAACTAAATTTCCTTATCTACCGAACCACTCACTTTGTAAATTCAATTTCACAACAGCACTGTGATTAACTCATTTTGTTATCGCCGGTTACTTTTAAAAGTGACCGATGCTTCTATGTAATGAACTATGTTCCTTAAATCTTTGTCATTTTTATCGTTTAAGGCTGATCATTATGTTGATTAAAATTTTATATCCCTTTAGGAATTTCAATAGTAGATTTTTTTGAATAAAATGGGTGCCGGAAACATGAGACTCCTTAAGAAGTATTGTTTCTATCCTCATTTTAAATTCAATCGGAAACTGATTCGCATAGAAAGAACATCTGCTTTTTACATCAATAGCAAGTTTTTTGTGTCGAGAGATTTTTACTTCAGTCCATGGAAAATTGACACAAAAGCTCTTGGTGTGGATTAAGGTAATATGCTGCCCACTTTGCTTGTCGCCTCGTTAACTTCACAATAATATTGCAAAAGCCTTTATAAAAATTTTGTGCATTTATACACTAATTTTATGCCTGTAAAAATAGTACTTTTTTTACCTGCTGATGCGATAAGAATATCAAACTTGAAATCAAGTTGCAGAAGATTTATTTGACGAGGGTCAAGTCAACGAGGGATAAAAAATGAGATATTGGGTTCCAGCATGTGCGAGCTTCATTTGACCCACAGAACGTTTCACTTTACAATATCGGAAACTTAATCAGTTATGAGTGAGTCTAAGACATATCCAAGTACATGCAGAATATGCTGCAGCATATTCTTGTATGCCTAGTTTACTCCTGAAGCAATTATATATAGAGTTGACATGTTCCCTACTTTTTCATTTGAAAAGTCATGATTGCGTAAAGAAAGTGAGAAAAAAAACACATCATGCTGTAACGATATACAAACTATATTGCAGAGCAACTTTTAAACTATTTCGAGATGAACTAACTGGAAGATACACAGGATAAACAACCTCATAGACGCATATAATCAAATACTTTTGTTTTGTTGCACATATGACCAGTTTATTCGTGCAAAAAAGGCATAGCTCGTCCGGTCAATATGAGCCCTGACCGTTATGACGGATGGCTTACCAGATATTATTAGTGTGATAGGGAAAATATAAATAACTAATTCACGCTGTGAAGCAAGTTTGTTCTTCGTGCAGTCTTGTTCTGCATCCCCTAGTTATTCTTCTCACACTCCCGACACATAAGCTCGTCACCTACGCCCAACAAGCACCCCTTCTTGTAATTTCTACACATAGTCGGCACCTGGACACTCGTCAAACACTCCGTAGAAGTACGCATATTCCACTTTCATAAACGCTGTATTTAGAGTACGTTCCACATTAAAAGGAATTCTTATAGTTTTGTTGTTGTTGTTGCTTCTAATGCCACTTGGGTATCCAAGCTCCCTTTGCAGAGCGACCAGGAATTAAGGCAGTAAGGAGCGCCTTCCGTTTATAGATGAGCCCCACAACGGTGGAAGTACGACTTGGCCCATTATGTATTTGGATGACACCAGATAGCGCCACCACAAATACGCCTCCTTCCTGTTTTGGCCTAAGAGTGCAGGGAAGGGAAAGACTCCAACCTCCGGTACCCTCGGAAATGCCTCGGGACTTCAGGGTCCACGGATTTTACATGCACGTATCCCCAAGTATACATGGCGGGTCGGGTATCGAACACTCAATCTTCCGGTTGGAAGCCGACATCCTAACCACACTGTTAAAAAAACTTGAACTTTCAGAGTGTTTTTTTTTTTGACTGATTTTAACGGAAGATTTCCGTAGTGCTTCAGTACATGGTTTTTCCTTCCAAAAACGAAAATATCACGTTCTGAAAATACGAGAACGGAACTTTTCCGTTTTACGATTTCTGTATTTTCACAACATGATTTGGATTAACGGAGAAAAAAGAAATGGAACTTCTGTCAAATCTCGGGAAAATATTTTCAGAAACGGAATATTTCCGGCAACTCTGCTGCAGTACTTTTTCTGTTATTTTCAGAAGATTTTTTTTACAGTGCACTAGGCTACCACAGCCCATCTTATAGTTTAGAAATATTTAATATACCTTAAAGGAAATATTTAAATTATACGAACTTTATAATCCAAAATGAGTTATTTAAATTCTAATATGTTGAGTACTTGATTCCGACAATAACATACATAATTACGCTGCTGACAATTGCAATACATTGATCGCTACGCCCGAATAATCAATTTTACATCCATCCCATCTGCCATAGATGATGATTTAATAACCACAATTCAAAGTTGAACCTTTTATTGAAACATTGTTATCACTACAGAAGCCATCACCTTTCAGTTTGATTTAGAGAAATGGTCGTTTGAAATCTTTGTAACCAAATTCTTGACATTGAGCAATAACAAAAATGAGCAGAAATTGCACACTCATTCCCCTCGCCTATCATGACAGGCTCTAGTGCCAAACTCAAAATAATGTGCAAACACCCTTTCCTGCCTTGCAGGCTACATTGGCGGCTAATGCAGCTCAATCTATCCCTTCATGTCCTTGGAGAGACATCGAAAAAGAGACATTATGACAGAAAACATTTCATTTCAGAAGACATGCGCCGTTTCGATTAATTAAAGTTTCCTGTTTCGGAAAGCAGCGATTTATCACTACGAAAAGCGGGGGCTTTTAAAAGCGAAGGTGAATTTTTCAGTCATGGAGTAAACAAGGATTTATTACTTTGGTAAAAAGATGCATTCCAAAAAGCAACATCTAACCTGGACTGTATATCCACGAGTCATAAATCAGAATTACCAGTTCGGTCGATGCCGTTTTTTTTTCTTGCTTCCCTTCTTTCACTGCTAGATCACAAAAGCATCAAAATGTAAGCATGAAGTTTACATGATCGAGGTACTGATTTGCGTATGCAAACTTCATTAATGTGACTTCGTGGAAGTACACATATGAAACGGGAAGTTTTTCGACAAACTAATATCTTGAATATTTTAATTATCATAAAAATTCTGCCAAAGCGTATTTTAAATATTTTAATTAAGGAAGCATGTCAGCAAAAACACACTTTGAATTTTCTAATAAATTTATTTTCAGGAATCCCTAGTCACTTTTACGTCTCCGCTTTGTAAAAAAAAGAAAGAAGGAAATAAATAAATAAATAATAATTACCTCAGGAAATATCCCGCAGATTTTACTTTTGCAAATACCAAATCTGAAAATACTATTTTAAACTTCTATAATTCATTCAAACTTTTTACACTTTATTCGGCGGCTCGTCGATTTCTTGGAGATATGCTGAATTTGAAGCACGGGAGAAGGACATATAGTTATATATGTGTGTGTGTGTGGTCATTGGTTGGCAAAGAACAAAAACGAAAACATCGAAACGAAAATCATAGGAGTGAGAAACTTATGATCGCCATGTATTTATAGATTCTCTTTTTATTTTTTTTGCACATTTATTCAGAGAGTGGACTTGAAAAGCGTTTAAAGAATTTTAGTTAAATTAAAACTCAAAAAGCCAATCCAAGAATATCACTCGCAATCACACGCCCCCCTTTTTCTCTCAATCTTTTTTTTTTTTTTTTGGTGTGTGTGTGTGTGTGTGTGTAAATACTCTTTTTTTACAATTCTGTAACAAAGTAACACTTCAGAAATAAACGTTTAATATTATCCGGAAAAGCGTAAATTTAATTTTTACGTTATGTAACTTCAAAAGTACATTCTTTTATGACTATTTAGAAACGCAGCAACCATTTCCTAATCGGTTATGAATTTCACTTATTACAGTTAGGATAAATCGGAAATACATTAAATGTAACGAAGTCAATTTTTATTCTACACCACTTCATATTTTATGATATTTTTTCTAATTAAGTTTAATTAATTAACATTTGGCACTACAAACGTTTTAACTGAAAGAAATTGAAAGAAAAATGTATGAAATAAAAAATATATACCGCATTTCTTTCCCTTTTTTTTCTTTGAAAAAAAATGTAAATTTCTTTTTAGTTTGAATAAAACCGATTTACTGGAAAACTCATTTCTTTGCTCATATATCGCTTTCGATTGCATTAAATTCATTTAGAACCTTAATCATTCTCCTTCAAAATTTTCGTCTCTGAAAAAGCTTTTTTAATTATGAAATAAAGTTTCTTTCGATCAATTAATCACAAACCTCTTTCTTATGAAAAAATAACCTTAACTTTTTATGCTTTTAATTACAAAATGATGCAAAGTATACGCTTAATAAATGATGAGAATTAAAATCTTTGAATTTTTAAACGATTTATACCCATGTTTTGAATGCTGTGATTAAATATATATAAGCAAAATGCAACCACTCAAAAAATTAATTTTCCTTAAACATATTTCTAAAACATACAATGGTATTAGAATGAAACACATAAAATTTTAACGAAAAAATCCAGAATTAATCAGAGTCCCATGTGTTACATCACAGGAGTAAGTACGTTAATAAGATTGTAAAAAAAGGAAGAGAGGAGGCAATGCATTCATTCATGTAATTAAGAATACAAACTTTCATTTGTTATGGGGGGTGAAAGTAAAATAATTCATTTCATGCGTCCATGACATTGCTCAAATGGATTACAGATGAGACAGATTATTTTGCTCAATATTTTTCAAACATTTAATACTTACATTAGCATCACGTTTTAAACCAAAAAGCATATACTTAGTGACTACTTTTTTTAAAAACTGCAGATTCATTGCATATTCATTTTCCACATTGTTTTGTAGTTATTATCTTGAACAACAAATAAATACAGTAAAATTCCTCTATAGTGGACCATCAGCAACACAAAAATATTTGTCCGTAATAGAAGGGTGTCTGCAGAACCGGTTTTTTCTGATATTTTTTAAACTACCTCTCAGCTTAGCCATACTTATTTTATACATTTTTGCATCTAGACGACTTTTTAGTTTACGAAAAAGTTATCTCTACATAAGAGCTACTTTTATGTGTGTGAGTAAAGAAACAAAGGCATGATAGACACTTAAATAGGATATAAAACGCAATTGAATCTAACCTCTAGGATATTTTTTGGAAAACATAACTAAAATTGTTCATATGCATATGTTAATTGTTACTATGCAACCTATAACAAAAATAGGCCTCTTTTAGTTAACAGTTTAGTACAATTATTCATATATGTATAAATATAACGCATCTAATTAGGATTCCGCAAATTCGTTCCATTATTTGCACACAAAAGATTGCGCAAGTGTTCTTTCGACTCCTTAGAAGGTTTCATATGCGTCATTGTAATTTCTCACGCTTCCATCTTTTGTTCACTCACACAGAAAAGTAGAATATGCTTTCTTGTGCTCACGCTCTTACAATAGCGGTCATTCAAAGGTTTCGTCATTGGTGCTTTTGCTTCCGGTTTTACTCTGCATAAAAGACCACATTTGCGTGGCTATTTTCCGTTTTAGCGATACTTAATTTCGCAATTTATGTTATATTAATCATAGAGTATTGAAATACATATATGTGTGTGTGTATGTAAACATATAAATTAATAAAAAATTAAAAACAGAAAATAATTAAAATATAGAAAGGGATATTCAGAAATCAGAAATAAGAATTTTTCTCTCATTTGAATAGCTATTGCTACCAATAGACAATGTACTGGGATGAGCTTATCCATAAATATCTATTTAAATAAACCTATTAAATTATTGTTAAATCTATTAACGCATGCTGGGGAAAAGAATACGGGAATTTTGCTAAAAAACCCTTTTCAGTAAAAATTAAAAAACTGGAAACGCTTCATAAATTAGAAAAACAAATTAAGGAAAGAAAAGAAAGAAACGTTTTTCGTTCTGGAAAATACTCGCGTAAATGTATAGTTGTCGTAGAACTTAGAGAAGATAGTTCATTTGCAAGGGTAAAAAAATCTTAGCTTAACCAACTAAAACAAAATATCATAATTGTTGCTTCTTAACTTGCATTCAAAAGAGATTTAAACTTGAAACGAAAGGCAAAACATTTTTACTCTTACAATAATTACATTAAAACATATTTGAACAAAACAAAAATCATAATGTCATTTGTAATAAAAGCATGTAAAATTCAAGCGAATTCGTTATACTTCTTAAATTGTAGTAGGTAAAGTGCGTAGTGCATTAGTTTTGGATGTCATACTTTCACAGGAATACTTTCTCACGCAAGCATTTATGTGCAAATACATATATTTATACCAAATTTTCAATAATCCAGCAATGCAGAAACTAATAAAAAATTCAGTTTTCAATTAACGGAGATGGTGAGGCATTCCACATAAGCGCAATTAATTATTAACTAATTTAAATTATTAACTGTGTTCTTTTGAAATTAATGGAGAAATCCTAAATAACCATCTATGTTTGAACTCTAAGCATTTAAGTTGATAGAACGCTGAAATGCAAAGGACATGGATCAACCCCAGATTCAGTAGTGTATTTTTAAGGTATTATGTAAGCGTACTTTATCTACTGCTTAAATAATATTTGGTTCCAAACGATTCCTCCATCCATGAGCAATATTTACTCATGAAATGTATCATGTGACGAGCAGAATTAGTTAACGATAATTATAAAGAAATGTAATTAGCTTGAGATTGCTGTCGATTACAATGCATTAAACCCACAGCAGAACTTTTCTTTAAAGAAAAAGTCTCTAACGCGACTTTTTGAATACTTCTGACGATCAATAAACACTTAGCCCCTCATTTGTTTTTCAATCACATTCAGAAGTAAAACTCTTCTTTGTATTTTTTAAATTCAAAGTAAACTTCTAGTGTGATTACCCCAACGGGACTTGTCAAGTATCGTAGTACCACCCAAGGGTACACCCTAGAAAACAAGGCTGATAAGAACGTCGTTATCATCGGCCACCGAGTCCACAATGGTGTCATTAAGAGAAGCCTGCTTTCCAGGCGTCTTTGTTAGGATATACAATGGTGGACATAGCGCTTCCAATTAACTTCATAATAGCGCCAAATAATTAATCATTCTACCGTGTCACCGAGACCATTGGAATGTTTGTTGTTTAATCATTGTAAGAGGCGGATTCGTTAACTTCTTAACTCCATGAATCCGTTTGCACTCTACTGAAGATGTCCAGCATTTGCAATCCGAATGTTACTCCCGGAATGTCGACAAATTCTATTGAAGCTAAAGCGTTTCATTGGTATTGTGTGACTTAAAGAAGAGATATACATTTTCAATAGAATTTTTATTTGAAGCGACGGAATTATTCTGGATACTTTGTATAATAAAGAACAAAACGAGAAAGAAGCGTATAAGTGGTAAATGAGTCGTCTGGGATAAGCGGTCATTAGAATGATTCTTTACTTGAAAAATTTTTTTTGTGAGTTACATTATCTAAGCCTTTTTATAATTTTCTATTAAAACTTTGTAATTGTATCACTGTATTTTTTTGCTTGTGTTCTTGTGTGTAAAAATGTATATAAAAGCAAATTAAATTGGGCCTGCTTTTCATACTCAAACTGAAACTTCAAAAGACTGTTGTCCTTATTCGAATGGGATTTTTGGTAACTTTCTCCTTATATATGTAGAACAGAGTGTTGAACATAGTTTAACATGACATAAGTCTTCCCCCACCAGGGAATGATACAATAGTCGAGATATCTCGTCCAAAGCCGGGCTACGCAGCTAGTTATTGATTACATTCTCTTCTATTTTGATGCAATGTAAAGAAGACAGGAAACAATAAAATTGCCATACGGAGATTATTTCATAGGCTCAACTATAAAGCTTTTTTTTTTGTCTGTGTATGACATATTACTTACTAGTTGCAATATATTCAGCACGGATTCATGTCTCAAAAATGAAGTAACGCCCTTTGCTTGCAGTTAAGGAAATTCATTTCCCGCAGTTGAATAAAATAATGAATGTTCACCGTCTGGCATCTGCACCTGGATCGGTCAGGTGTCAGGAGAGAAGTGCAAAAATATAATATCAAGACCTTTGGTCAGAAACTGTGTAACAAATGAGTTGACGTTTGCGATTTAAATCCGTGTGTGTGATATTTCGAAAGTTTGTTGCCTTTAATTCTGTATTCGATGGTAGCATAAGCTTCAAAAAAAAATTTTATAAGTTTTGCTGAGGAACACCTTTGAAGTGCCACAAACGAACTAATTGCTATCTGTAATTAAATCATTAATTTTTGAAGCAACTTTTCTCCTAACTAAATTTCCTCCCCATTGTAGGGCATTCCGGGAATTCGTCTCTCGCACTCATTAATAAAGTAAAGTATAAAAAGCTTTTTAGTAACATATTGTTTATTAAATAGGATTTGAGTCTGGGTCTATAATCACACGTGATACACATTTGCATAAATAGCAAGAGAACAAATAAACTGTTTACACGAGTATTTGTCAGACATCTTAACTATGCACTACCGAGATAGACTTTGAAATTTTTGTTAATTACCTTGTTTTTCAAAAAGTCAATTAAAACTGTTCCGACTGCTGAAAGACTATTTTTTCTGTTTGCTATAGATTTTAAAAGCTTCTCAAACCTACGTTAAAAACTCAAAACACATACTGAAACATAGATAATGTATCTTATTTCAAACTTATAAAAGCGTACAACACCGACTTACTTAAAAATAGTATATTTAAAAAGCATAGCTCTTTTCAGAAGCTAATTCACACTTCAAACCAAAATTTTAACTTACAGGTATACGTACTCAAGCAATTACCTAGTAACAACAAATTAAAAATCAAATAACATTATTTTGAAAATAAAGATAAAAGTGACACTAAAGCAGCTGCTTCTTATTTGTTTTTTGTTATTACATGAACAAAATTTTAATTATGTATTTAATTTCTAGTTCGACTTCTCATGCTTAAGCTAATTATTTTTTTCTTTGGTTAATTTATTGACTTTCTAGAGGCTTTCCACTTTAATAAATAATTTCAAGTGCTTGGCGAACCGTAATACTGATACCCTTAACAGTGACAATTCTTTTGACACAAAGCTTTAAAGAGTAAATCTTTTTCGATTGATTTCTTTAGGAAGGAAAATAAGAGCTTTGCTACAAGAAGAGCTAATATAGGTACTTGTCGACAATCAGTGGACTCTGAAAACACTTTTCGGCTCATCAAGCATGGCTTGATTTGGCCTTTTTTCATCCTTTACTAGTTTCTCAAGCATCGGGCGAGAGAAAGAATTATTAGAAATTATCCACCGTATTGAGTGACTAAAGTAAAAAAACCATAATCATAAGAGTTCGTTTATTTTCTTTTTTTTTCCAGTATGGATGTAGCACAGTTTTATAGATTTCAGTACTTCGAATAGTTATAATTAAAGCATTGATTCGATTGTTTCTGACGAGGAAAAACATTTATATCTGAAAAATAACGCTTTTTGTCATTGCAACGTTTTTATATTACTAATGTATAAGTAAGTGACTGTGCGGGTGATGAGTATTTGAGTGATTGTGAGTGAGTGAGTGAGTGTGTGTGTGTGTGTGTGTGTGGGAGAGAGTGAGAGAGTGTGCGTGTGAGAGAGAGTGTGCGTGTGAGAGAGAGAGAGAATGAGTGAGAGAGTGTGTGTGTGTGTGTGAGAGAGAGAGAGAGAGAGAGAATGAGTGAGAGAGTGTGTGTGTGTGAGTGAGAGAGAGAGTGAGTGAATGAGTGAGTGAATGAATGAGTGAGAGAGTGTGTGAGGGAGAGTGTGTGTGAGAGAGAGTGAGTGAATGAGTGAGAGAGTGTGTGTGTGAGAGAGAGAGTGAGTGAATGAGTGAGAGAGTGTGTGTGTGAGAGAGAGAGTGAGTGAATGAGTGAGTGTGTATATGCCACCTCCTGGCAAGAGGAAAAGGAACCATATATTTTGTCGAATATTGTACATGTTTATAGGCTTGCATGTGCGTGTCTAAGGGGGGAAAGAACATTATTCAAGGCAAAAATAAATTTTACAACCTTATGTACATCTACATCCATCTACCTAGCTGTACATTATACATACATATATATTTATACATTGAGTTATAAAAGAATAAAATGCATAGATAACTGTAGACAAATGCGTATTAAATCGCACGGCATTATAGAATGAAGAATTCAGGTTATGTATTCAAGGTCAAAAACAATATTCACAGAACCAATAATAATAAGCTAATAAGTACTCTTCATAGATAATCTTTCACATTAGAAGTTTAAAAGAAGTTGATGATGTCATTTGGGACCACATTTAAAGTTTATTACTCCTAAAAATGTTCATTTTCTTAAAATGTCAAGGAATTTATTGAAATGCGACTAATTCATTTGTTAACATTGTAATTGTTTTTAGAATACATCCCTGTTAAATATAAAAATGTGCTATCTTAGAATTAAAACAGACTCTGGAAGATGTACTTGTTAGATAATCTAGATAGATTTATGATTTTATTCATAATACATTCAAAAAATTGAACTTAAAATAACGCGTTCATCATGAAATAAAATTTTCAAAGAAAGTATTCTTAACATTTTAAGTTGTTTATTGTACAATTTCTAAAATTTTCTTTGTCATCTCACCTTTAACAAGTCCGTAAAATTCCGAAGTGCTAGAGTTGGTTTTTAGTCTTATTATAATGTAATTGACCTCATCACGTGTTACGGAGAGTTTTTTTCAATAACTTTTGTAGCAAGAGAGAAAGAGAGCGTCAAAGATTTAAGTGCATAAACTTCCTGATAATTTTAAAAATGAAAAATTGAACTTCATTATAATGAAAATTTTTGATATATATACTCCTTACTTTACGTAGATGAAAATTAAAATGGCTACTTCACTTTCCTTTTCACTACATTTTCTGAAAAGCTTATCAGAGATTTTTATAAAAGGAAGAGGAAAATATCCTGTGTCCCTAATAAAATTCAGAGGATTTCAATTTTTTGGAAAGAAGATTGGTTCACCTAGAGATTATGAAGAAAGAGGCTTACTCTTCAAGCAAGTAATCAAATTTTGCTCATGCTTACGTAAAAACCACGAGTTCAGGCGTGAGCAATGACGTTGTGAAAGCGAGTGTAATCAATATAAAATTTAATGACATATCTGAAATAAAATCACAAGTTTTGCTGCTGAAGTAGGAAGTGATATAATGGTCATAATTGTGTCAGAGCTTTTTTTTTTTTTGAAACTTAATATTCTTATTTTGTTAAACTTGTAAACAATGCATGTTTTTGTGATTATTATATAAAGCTCATTCATTCGACATTAATTTTAGAATTCAGAGACCAAAAAAATTTCCGAAAAAATTCACGCAATCTATATGTTTAAATGTTCAAAGTGTTATTCATTTCCGAACTTTTAGAAGGAAATATCCCTGCAAATTTATTTAATAACAGTATTTCAGTTTCTGGCGAAAAAACCTACGTAGGGACCATTTACAAATGATGTCACAATCTATTTCAATATATTTTACCCCTCTTTGTCACAAAATGTCACACTTCAAGGTATCCCTCCCTTTGTCACATGTCACGCTATATTACATAAGGATATATACTTGAAGCTCAGAAACGAAGCATCCCGTTATATATCATATTAAAATTTACAACGAATCATAATTAGTATATAATAGTGAATAATCTTAGTTGTTCGAACTCTGCAAAAATTAACCGTGCTATTATGTCTCAAAAGTGTAAATCCCCAAGATTTCCTTTTGAATTTGAATTTTTTAGCAGAAGTTAATTTAAACCTTTATCAGCATCGAGGCTTTCGATACAGAAGGAAATCAATGAGAACATAAAATAAAAGAATAATATGAAATATTTAATCTGTTGATTATAAATGTTTTATTTTAACTCAAAATGTGGTGTTGTCCCAAATTTGCTATCGCCTTCCCTCACCCTTGTCACAAAAGGTCCCAAGTTTTTGAACGCCCCTCCCCCTCTCGAAATGTGACATCACTTGTGAATGACCCCTTATTTGCATTCTAACACCTTCAAAAAAAAAAAAAAGAAAGAAAATGGGAAGAATCCCACAAATGATATATTTATTTTGAAAATAATAAATTTTAATTTCAGAAATAATGGAAAAACTAAAGATGAAAAAATATGTGTATGGAGTTAATGTTTATTAATCACAACCATAATCTCATCAATTTTATCTCAACCTGCTGATTTTAAACTTTGCTGGAAAGTCGCCGCATGCTATTTCTTTCAAACTATTGCCACGAACGATGTCACGGGCAGCGCTGAGAGGGTATTGGTAATATATGTAAAAAAGTAACACAACACAGTATCTACAACACAAGCATATAAATGCAATGCATTTCTCAAAAATCAGGGTGGACAAATGTTCCTCTTGCCCAACGACCCCCCTCCCTCCTTCGTACTCATACACATCTCTTTCAAACTATTGCTACGGGCAAAGCCAAGAACGATGTCACGGGCAGCGCTGAGAGGGTATTGGTAATATATGTAAAAAAGTAACAAACACTATCTACAACACAAGCATATAAATGCAATGCATTTCTCAAAAATCAGGGTGGACAAATGTTCCTCTTGCCCAACGACCCCCCTCCCTCCTTCGTACTCATACACATCTCTTTCAAACTATTGCTACGGGCAAAGCCAAGAACGATGTCACGGGCAGCGCTGAGAGGGTATTGGTAATATATGTAAAAAAGTAACAAACACTATCTACAACACAAGCATATAAATGCAATGCATTTCTCAAAAATCAGGGTGGACAAATGTTCCTCTTGCCCAACGACCCCCCTCCCTCCTTCGTACTCATACACACAAATAACGGGCATGGTCACACCAATGCTAAAATTTTTCAAAAGGAGGAACAACACAAAACATTTTGCGATTCAAATCCATCCATCCGTTAAATTGCAATTTGACAATTGCAACAAACTTTAATCTTCAAAGAAATAAAAATTAATAATCTCTCTCTTTCAAAACCATAGCAAAAAAAAAACACTCACCGATTCTTAGCTTGCGAGGTAATGGCCATTTTCATTAAAAAAAATAGAGATCTTTAATCATTAGAAAAAACTTCCTCTAAATTCATTAGTGATGTTTGTTTAAAAACCGCACCATCGTAAATACCGCGAAGAAACTTAATTCTACATCGCTAAAACAAATTAATGTGTTTAGCATCTACATAGCAATGTTGATGCAAAAACTGATTAGCTGTAATGATGATGAAATCAGAACAAATTGAAAAAATATGAAGGCAGAATTGATGTTATGAAAGAGTAGGTACTGCTCAACCAAAGCATTCTTCCATGATTTCCTGTTCCTTTTCCCCCAAACGTTGTAACGCCTTAAAAATCGGTAAACCACCATTAAGCTTAGCATCTTCAAATGGGAGTGAGTTGCCGCCCAGGGCGGATGCAGAAAGTGTTGCCGTAATACTGAAATGTGCCCTGTGGGATAAGACAGTTCGCCGCCTGGGCTTAGGAGGGCGATAATTACAGGTATCGAGATGGAAAAGTGGGAGATATCCCCCTTTTCTTGACACTATAGTTGCGTGTCAGTGCCGCATATTGTCGGAAGCTAAAGAAAGTGAACACCCTCAACCCATGTTCGACTCAAAAAATAATAAAAAAGAAAGGGGAACCGTGTGCTCTAAAGCTTTTCCCTGGAATAACATTAGTGTAAGTGGCAGCGCAGGCGCAAATACGATAATGGAGTTGATGATATCAACATCATGGCGCGGGGACAAGCAAATGTCGTTCTTTTGTTGTCTGTGAAGATTGAACTGAATTACGCATGACGTCACTTTGCTTTCTAGACGTAATGCCTTCCAAGAGCACGTACTGAGACCCTCAAATTTGAGCATCTCATCAGGAAATAAAAATTTCCATCTTCATCAAAATATATCTTGAGTTTCAGTAACAGAAAAATACAATGTATTATTTCTATATTTTTTTTACCTATTTCCTCATATAAAAACAAGGAAAATATGTTAGTGTACACTCTTTACCACCTCAAACGCAGTAAAACACGGTCGGAAAAATAAAAGAGGCTTTTAACGTAAAAATAAATTATGTATTTTTGAATGTGCATTTAAAATTGATGCTAGTGATCATTAATTATGTAGTGCAAAAGGATTTGCATTTTTAAAAGAGTCAGTCATTCGTGTAAAATAACTGGTAAGAAATTTAGAACTTGCCCATTGAAAAATTAAGTTGTGCTGTTCATCAGAAAAAAAACTACGCGTCTTCACTGATTTTGGTGAACATAATTTAATAATTGAGGTTATAATTATCGAAGCTGGATTGGGATTGTTTTAAGCAAATTGAAACTTATATCGCTTAGACAAGAAAATGGAGAAAAATATAAAAAGCAGGAATACGCAACCATGTATCATAGAAGAGGACTAAAAAATTATTGAACGAATGCTCCATTTCATAATCTAGGATATTAGAAAAATTGAGTATGTTTTGAAGAAAACACTTTTTTATACAAACGAGAATCATTTCTCCATGTCATTTTCAAATTCATCGATACTTCCAAGTTACTGTCAGCATGTTTATATATTTAATAAACATGCTAACAGTAACTTGACAAGCCTAGCTGGACCTTGAGCCTGTTGCTGGTCGTCACATTTGTATTTGTATTTGTATATATTTATTCTTAAAAACGCATATTTGTATTATTTCGTCAAGTATTTAAGTTCCATGTCGTAAAGCTCGGGAGTTTTACAACTGAACTTTCTCAATACGTTTCAGAGTATTAAAAATATTTTTGAACTTGGTGAAAATTCAGGTGCGCATTACAGAACATTTGGTGATAAGTTGCATCAAAAAATGATGCCAATTTGATGGTTATAAAGTATGGAGTAAAATATTAATTTTATTTATTTATATATTTTCGTGAAACATACGCAAGTAAGCACCAAAATAATATAGTAAAACCATGCTTCAGTTTTGCAGTTAACAGTTTAGCACCAATTTTGATGCAACATAATTTCGTCTTTAAAAAAATACTTTCAAGGGTTCAAAGGAGGGCTACAAGATTTGTAAGTGGTCTCTCAGACTTAGATTATGAGGTTAGGCTTAAAAAGCTCAATATGTATAGTCTAGAGCAAAGGAGAGTTAGAGGGGGCATGATTCAGTTGTTTAAATTCATTAAAATGGGAAATGTTGATGGACAACAGCTATGTGCTGAAAGTAGAATCAGGGGTCATTGTTTTAAGCTTTTCAAGTCTCAGGCTAATCTTGAAATTAGGAAAAATTACTACTTCAATAGGGTTACAGGCAGTTGGAATAGTTTACCGGAAGCGACTGTTAATTGCAGTGGGGTACTTTTAAGAAAGCTCTTGATGTTCATTGAGGACTGCTAAATTGACTAGGACCAGCCTAGCTGGGCCTTGAACCTGCTGCTGATCGTCACATTTGTATTTGTATTTATATTTGTATAACATACAACCAGTATTTTTGCATTGTAGTATTGTAGTTAAAGGTATGCCGAAGAAAGGATTGTTAAAACAGTTTTTTGAAGGATTCTTCATGAAAACAATTTTTTCTTTCTCCACACTTCTTACACAGGCACACAAATAAAAGTATATGTACGTATATTTCTAACCCAATTATCCTTTTATTTAAATGCAAAATTCGTGTACATAAAGTTATATATTTCGCTTGGTTTTAGGAAGGGACGAAAAAAGTCATTTGTACTATCTGTTGCAGTAACAGCTTTAACTTTAAACAGTATTTCTATTATTAGAGTAACCTAGATTAGGACACTAATCTAGCCTCCCGAACTGTATTTAGCACTCAACATAACGATTACTGTTGCTGCCGGAAAAATGGAGAATATCGTTTTGTTAAGAAATCATTTTTTGTTTCTTATAAATAAAACAAAAGTTCTCAATATGTTCAATTTTTATGCTCAATAGGTGAGTAAAAAGCATCGGATATAATTCCTTTATTCCTCCATCGTGAAATGATAATGATGAACAAATTTTAGTGTATGTTTTTCAGCAGTCATTAAACATTTTGCAATGGTAAATATTTCTCAAAGCTGATGTCGTAAACCCCTAATTTTAGAAATGTAGAATCCTATGAAACAAGAAAAAAAAAAAGTTTATATTATGGCTCTTGAATTTTTGTCAATATTCACTAAATTCTGAAAATAAACCTTTTGAATGATAAAAATTAATATTTTGATATGTTCAATAAGGTATATTTAATTTTATATGGTTAATGAATAAGTCTCATTTGCTGCAAACACATCCTATCTGAAATGCAAAATTTAGTGCTCCACATTTTACGTCCGTCCTCAAATTGTTTGGCGACTGAAAAAGTTTGAGATATCCGGTCTTATACTCAAATAGTAGTAAAAAACGAGCAGAGTTTTTTGGAAATTTGACATTTATTGAAATTCGTCGCATAAAAATTGGAACATAAAGTAACTTGAGTAAAATATGCTCTTCTAACGTTGTCAAATTTTCGTTTTACACTAATGAAAGATATTTACAGTATTGCTTACAATATGGTTGCTATAATTTGTAGTAGTGCTTTTCATAATTCATTTAATATTTTTTCCTCACGTCTTTCTAGCTTTTATTACATTTATTTTTCTTATTTTGTCTTGCGTATTATCATTATTATCATTAAATATTTATCCCTCAAAAGTGTGCAATTTTTTCAAAATTTGCAGTCCTTGTTTTAAGTTTAATAGATATTAAACCTATTATCAAAATCATAAAACACTTTTTCAAACAAAAGACTGCGATAAAAACAACAGACTTAACATTAATAAAAATATAAAAGCAGATGGATATGTCACTTTCAATTATCCTGCTTCAGTACGGTAAAGTCAAAAAAAAAAAAACATTGAATTTTATACATTGGATATCAATATTTAGAAAATAATTTTCATATTTGCGTTATATTTAACTTGCTTTTTAAAAATAGGGAGCAAGTTATACCCTGGACTGGTTGCTTTCATTTGTTTTTTGGATTTTTTTAAATGACTAACTATAGCAATATATATTATTTATATTAGTTTTTTTTTTTGGATAGGGGAAATTGGTAAAAGAAAACGTTTGCTTTCAATTAAAATTAAGGTTAGAACGAGTCAATATTTGAAAATCATTAACGTGTGAAAATTAAAATTGAAATTATCTTCGAAAATATTATTATTGTGTGTGATTTGTGGTTATTATAATAGCTGTGTTACTTAGAAAACGCTGTTTTTAATATGTTGGCGCATTATACAAAAGATTTCAAATCTTCAGGATAAGAGCATTGCTCATAATAAAAACGTGATCACCTATTTAATTTAGTAATAAGTGCCAATATTTTCTTACGCACTCAACTTCAATGAAAATAATAATGACACGTTTTGAGTCTGCGCTCTAGTATATATTATGTTGTGAATTCTGACACGTACAAATTTTCGATGCCTTCAAAATAGCTCCCAACAAACAATTTGGATTTAACTCTTACTCTAGATAATATTAGGGTTTTTGAATAAACATAGTTCGCCGGTGGCATCAGAAACGTTTCCTGGAGGATACACATTAACCACAAATCCTCTAGATATATCACATCCAAGAAACGCCGAAAGACAAACAAAAATACCCTACGCGGTTTTTTCTTGCATAATTTTCATACATTGTGTTTCCAGCCTCAGAATCCTTTTTATCAAGTTTCCCATTGTCCAGCTTAATATATACTATCATCATCTTTCCTTCTATAAAATAAAATGTTGTCCTCCGAAATATTTTGGGAACTAAAAAAAGAAAGAAAGAAAGAAATGTAGTGTTTCGTAGGCGATGATTACGAAATGCTACAATGATTTAATGGAAAAAATCAATTTGAACTGTCGCAGGAAGCTTCTAATCTATTTCTCAGAAACCTAATATGAATTCGAGAGTTAAACCCGCCCCATTACAGACGCACAGCTCCTACAACTTGGGGTGCAATATTCCAGTGCTTGCTTCATGTAATCTAACGGCAGAAGATTACCAGGTAGAACTCTCTCATGCTATACTATGCATTTCAGTCTTTAAATAACGGCGCGAGAGGGTGTGAAAATAATATTCGAATCGTCTATGACCCACGACAGTTCTTTTTCTTCAAAAGCGGTTAGGAAAAGCAAAAAAGTATATCATTACATCCCGCGCCGACCAATTCTTTCGCACTTTTCCGCTGGTGGCCACCATTTGGAACTGGAAATTGATTTTTAATGCATTTCTTGCCGAACAGTGTTATTTTTCTCAACCTCCTGAAGTTAATTCGTTGTAGCGTAGCGCCGAGGAAATAATGACCGACCCGTCTGCCTGTTGGCGACGAAAGTCAAATCAGCAACTCGTTTCTCCTCCGATTCATAAAAATTAAAAACGCTATGCAATCAGTGATACGCATCTGATTGTTGATGAAACTGTTCAGACACAGCTGCTATCAATCGAAATTTTGCTTCACTAAACAACGAAGGAAAACATTCATGTATTCTTATATTATAGGATTTTATTGAAATCTTTATTTTAGAAAAAAAAAATAATCTTGCTAATGTATAAATCCATTAACGCTTTTCAGGGAAGTTTAAAAAATAAGTCGATTTGTCTTACAAATCATTTATACTTGAAATCATCATAAATACTTTGAAAAGTTATATAAAAGTATTGGTACTCTGACTAGTGAGTAAACACTTGAACACAATTTCATATTTAAAAAAATATATATATTTTAAAATATTTGATGCAAGACAGTAAAATCATTTAATAAATATGGTTAAAAAAATTGGCTGATTTTAAATGGCACTGCTTGGTTTTTTTCCTTTTTCTTTTGCGAATAAATGTGGTACAACAAAGGTAAGTGGCCAGCGAATAACAAAAAATTTTAAAGTCATTAAACATGTTAGCTTTGAAGTCTAATAATTATTCAGATATCAGATAGCTTGGTATTGCATGGAAGGAAACTACTGTTGCCAATCCATCAAGAAAAAATCGTTTGAAACTTCATTTTTGAAAATAATTTCAAACTTTTCATTCACTGGGATATAGATAATCGCTGGTCGGTTTACCCTTTGTTTGGTAAGTACTTCTTTGTAACTATATGTTTAATAGTTGATGGTTGCTCCACATTTACATCAAATAGATTGCAAGATTTTTCTTCTTTTTTTTTTGCTATTCAAAACTTTAGAATTTAGAGCTTCGCAATTGCGGATAGAAAAACATAAATTTATTACTTTTCTTTCACTAATTGGTTTCTACTTTATTTTTTTTACTTGTGATTTCATTATACATGTATGCCCACATATGCCAAGAACTTAATTAATTAATAAAATTAACTTTAAAAAGGAGGAAAACAAATAAACAGTGCAAGGAACGTGTATGGACAGATTAAACAAAAATGGAAAACTATCAATTTTGTAAGAAAAGGAAGGAACTAGTAAGATTAGAGATTTTGAATGTGTTAGAAAAGAAAGCAATAAAATTACCATAATGAGAGTTTTCGCTGCATTAATATTCATTGAAATTAATTAAATGGCTTTTGCGTTAGGGAAAAAGGTAAAAAAGACTTTCCATTATGAAATTTCATTTAAAATTTTGAAATTTGAACAATTTTCACACTTGAGTTCTATTTCATTCGTTGGAGTAAAATTTTAAAAGACGTTGAACTGCGTTTATTCAACCGGAAAGAAATCAATTATTGCACTTTCTTTAGATATTTTAACAGGAATAACGCTACAAAATCGGAGTTAAGACTTGACAACATTTTTTAATTTTAAATTCAAACTTCACACTTACATTCTTTATCTTTTAAATGCCTGAAAATTCAAAGTTACGAAGTAAGCAATTAAAAGGAGATTTTAATCGTTAATCGAAAGCAAGTTCATTAGAATTTTTAGAGTACAAAGCTAAGCCATCATTTTATACGTTCAGTTTTGTAAAAATTTGCAATAAATATGGAATCCTAAGGTAGTTCATAAAAAAATTATATATCACTAAATAATAATAATAACAAATGTTTAAAAAAAAGACATTCATTGAAAAACGAAAGCATTAGGATGCTAAAACTTTTTTTTTATATTTGAATTTACTTCAACACTTTTTAGAGCACTAATATTGTGTTAAGCTACAATTTTAGTTTCAAATTGTCGTATCTCAACACGTTGAGAAATACAGAAACGAGCAAATTACTTAGATGGAAAAATTAAATAAACGTACGCTTAATTGCAAAGCACTTTTTCTTAAGCCTTTAAGAATGGAGTTATGCTTTTTTAACCAATCTACATTCCTACCTACTGAAGAAAAAATCTACAAAATCAAAATGCATGTATGTGGTCTTGATTTTAAAATTAATTTAGAACCCGTCATAAAAATTCGAACTGAGTTAATTTATGCTTCAAAATTTTGTTAAAAAATGATGAGATTAATCTCTCTCATATTGTATAGACATCATTTTTTTTTTCAAAAAAAAAAAAAAAAGAAAGAAAGAAAGAAGAAAAAGTAAAAGAAAAAACAAGAAAACAGTACAGAAAGGGGGGGAAAAGTGTTTACTAGAAGTGTGAACAATAGTTTGAACTAAAAATTTTTAACATACGTATAAGGTAGCGACTTTTACTACACGTAGGGACCTTTCTTTTTTTGGTCTAAATTATATGTTTGGTCCAAATCACATGTTTGGTCTAAAGTCGGTTTCCTCCCGCACCAGAAAAAATACAAACAAATTTTCATGTACATGGATTCATGAAGCGAAAAGGTTAAATTCGAATTGAATAAACTGTCTTAAAAAAGATGTTTCCCACGTAGAACTAAAATAAAGAAATGAAAACATCCTCAGGTTTTTTTCTTTTTCGGTTTTCTTTTTCAAGGTACTACTAATAAACCTAATTCAGCAAAAATACATTAGCTTAGCAGGTTCAGCTGACGGAGAAAATCTAGCATGCATCATTCTGAAAAATCACGATGAAAAAAAACTTTATAGTGCAGAGATCTTTTCTTTTCAGTGGTAAAAAAAATACCGTTAAAAGCGATTTTCTATGAAAGTGATCTTCATGCTTCAGTAACTTTACTAAGTAATGTTATTAGAGTAACACACAAAAACTGCCCAAGAAATTCATTTTGAAAAACTCCAAATTACTTGCCCCATCATCTGATGAAGTCACGCCTACATGTAAGTTCCTACTGAATTTTTTTGACCTCTATATACACTGGCATTCAAATAAACAAATACTCCCAAGAAAAGATACTTCAACTGCGAAAAGGAGTTTAGTTCTGTTAAAGGTAGAAATTTATTTTTTCACGTCACTCATGCTGAGAAAAATTAAGGGTTGAATTGTGTTATCGTTAATTTTGAGCACAAAAGAGCATTTTTTTTTATGTGCACAACACAAATTTTATTATAATTGTGAAAAACTTAAAATAAACGTCAAAGAAGATAAACATGGCAGAAAACAAAGCTGTAACATCTTCAATACTTTACTCAAAACTTGATTTACCCACCAAACTAAAATATTCGAGTTTTTCCTTTAACATTAATGGTACTAAATTTAAAAAATGATCCAATTAATTAATAAGATAAATAAAGTGATGAAAATAGCCGAAAAAATTATGATTGTGTAACTGATAGTTCATGTCGCTCTTTTATACGTGCATGGTTCTGTTGTCCCATAATAACTTTACGGTATTATAATTGTTTTAAAATATATTTTTCTTGCTATGCTGTTCAGGCGCCTAAAAGAAATTTCCCATTAATCTACCATCAACTATTACTTTTTCAAAAGTTTTAGTTTAGAATCCTTCAAACCCATTTCACAGCATACCCATAACAAACTTCAATTAATTCAATTTAGTTTGCTTGTGGTCTAATATATTTTCCTTTTCTCTTCTTCCATTGTATGAGACACTCTAAAACCTCAATAATTGAAGAGTTTCCTATTTGCTTTCGCATTAATCATCATTTACACTCCAATTAAGATAAATCTTATATAACTTTACATTTCTATAGCTCATATTCAGCAAAAATTTGTACAGCAACGCCCATTTTAGTTCTCAGTAGATGTTAAATCAGTATTTTTTATGTATTGTTGCCGAATCTATCGCTCTTGGATCTTGTGAAACAAGAATGGCTTGAAAAGTGCTTTTAATTTTAAATCCAAAAGAAACCTACAGATTCTTTATGTATTCTGAGAAATTTCTTTAAACTGCTTGAAATTACCTGAATATGTCTGCACGTTTTCTTGAGGTATTAATAGAATCACAATCTTCAAAGTAAAATTTCAAAATTAGTAATAAGAAAGTTCTTTTTACGATAGCTTTTTGCTCAATATATAAATTTTTGTCATTTATTTAATATTTGTGTTTGATTCTAAAACTTTCATCACTTCTTTGTTCTCATTTCTGAACTTACAGATCCTATAAATGTATAAATAGATCTAATAAGGATGATGTATTTTTTTATTTCTGAAGCATAGAAAAGGGGTACATTTCAATGGGTAGAATCATAAACAGCGGAATAATATCATGTTTTGTGATAGCTTTTAAGCCGCAGCAACTTTTTTTTTTTTTTTTGGGGGGGGGGGGGGAATTATAATTTCTTGGTGTTTTTAAACACATTTTGACCTTTCATAGTTTGTGTATGTAAACATTTTCTTAGCGTAGGATCACGCATTCGTTTGTAGTAAATATTTTTAAGTATTACTGGTTTGTGGTACTAGTATTCTGAACCTTGGATTACTCACTATTTGATGTGTAGTTACTTTCTGAGATATGTTTTGCTTCCTATTTTATATATATTTATTTTCTGATATCCTTTTGCATTTCTTATTATTTTCAAGTTTTTTTCCAAACACTGAATAACTCCCTGTTTTAAAGGGAGTCCTTAATAAATTGCGCTGCATTTCTAAACAATAATAATAATAAAATTGTTTTCAAATAAAACTTGATGACTATTTAAACGCACACACACACACATTTTTTAGGTCTTCTTTATGTCTTTTAACACGTTGACTGCCAACCTACGAGATAACTCGTAGTAGGTGAACTTGTTGAGAGACCAAATTACAAGTTGTCTTGTTGTTGCTGACTTTTTTTCATTTTTCAATACATTTATAGAAAGTTAGTAAATTTTTACTTAATAAAATGCTTTTTACAATATTTTTTAATTAAATTAAACTATCGTCTGGAGATTCACAAACTACAAACAGCGCTGGCAGTCAGCGTGTCGGCAGTCAACGTGTTAAATTTCATAAAAAATAATAGATTATACAATGAATTATCTCATACGTGTTTCGCAAGCATATTCCGAAAAAAAAAACGAAACTTTTATCATCTTAATTGGAGCATATAAGTTTAAAAATACTCTGAAAAATATGTTTAAAATTACAATGAATCATTCAATTACAAAATAGTCAATAGCGCCGAGTGTAGCTGGCTACATTCCCATTATGCTTCCTTGTGAGCGATTTTTCTCTTAAAATATTAAATATTTTCCTCCATTCTTAGCCTGTCAGAGAAAGCTTCTCAGTCATATGAGAAATATTTCTCCATCATAACTTCCGTCTTTTATTCAACTCGACAAAGCCAATGTCGAAAATTACATGAATGGATTTGGAACCTGAGCCCACCTACTTAGAAATGAATCGATCTGACGTTTTGAATGAACGTAATTTCTTCCGTTTCGTGCAGAACGCATAAAGGAGAGGACGGGACAGTAATCGGGCCTTTCCCTTATAATTAGTGTTGGCGTTTGTCAGACTAGTCTGCGGCACAAACCATCCACTGACAAAGAGACAACGGCGCGTCAGATCTGTATGCGTTTTGGATGCTATTTTTCTTGCATTTGTGTACCAAACGTTTGTTAGAAGCTTTTATTTTTGTTGTTGTTAGTGTTGAGTAGGGTATAAGTCACAAATTGAATCAAGCGTAAATGTTATTTATGAATCGATTATGGCAAGTCTTGGAAATGTTGCCGGCGGCATACGTTTGTTTAGGGGGAAAAACAAGGAAAAACGCTAGATTAAACTTGTATAATAAATCGAAGTACGGCTGTTTTAATATGCAATAGCACTAATTGTATGAATTTTCACAATAAGAAAAGTTTGAAAGTTTTTATTAAATGGTTTTATGCCAAAAATTCCTTAAGGCAAAAATTATAGTAATTTTTGTATGAAATTAGAAGAAAATCAACTAAACATTTCTTCATTTTTAATATGTTTATAATGTGTATTACCTTATAATAAGTATTAGATGTATTTAAGGTTTACAAATGTTACAATTTCATAAAGATGTATTTGCTTTGAATACGTTATTAATTAATGTTGTTTTAAGATCATTAAGGGAAAAATTAAGCTTTTTAATAATGACTGTACCCATTGCTATTAGATAATTTAATAGCACCAAAATGTTGTTCTTAACAATTCTACATATTCAGGAAGATAGACAACTGGAGCAATTTTATAAAACGGTCTGGAAAATTAGAAGTTTTCGAATAAAACAATATTAATTAAACAAACCAATGCAATTAAAGGAACAGTTTCAACTTTCTTTTAAACTGTAGAGACACAAGAAGTAAGATCACCATTGTCTATCTCAATACTAAAGTATTAAAAGGAAAATGATGAAGGGTTCCGTAGTAAGTACGTAACCTCCCCCTCCCCCCCAATCCTGTTTGAATTTAAAGATCAGTAGGCATGAATTGCACATCCATTCTACTTGTGTTAAGTTAAAATCTATTCAGAACAATTCAAAAACAGAAAAATTGAAAGAATCAAATAACTCCCAAGTAATTATATATTAGATCATCATCTACATTTCCAATAAGTTAATTAGGTTTTATAACATGTATTTATTTATTTTTATTTTATTTTTGTAGCTATTCAACCAAAAAGAGTTAGCCTAATTGCATAGGGTTCTGTTAAAATACTAATATAAATATATAAGTACTTACGCATAACTTTGAAAAAGTTTTGATCGTCCATTAAAAATCAACAAAACTGCATTGCATAGCTACATATAATTTAATCCCACTAGCACGCATACCTCAGCTGCGGTGAACATTTTAAACCGTTAGCTCAAAAGTTTCATGAGAAGTGCAAAATTTTCCTCTCACTTAGCATCAGGTCATAAGCTGTTACTCAATTTCCATGATTCGTTAGGATATGTAACGAAGCTTATTAAATTGTGCGAACAATTTTGTGCTCTCATATTTAAAATATCGATAGTACGAGTATTTTTCGTGCAGCAAATCGATTCATTGATAACTGGAATTTCATGAAAGTGAAACTAACTACAATGAATTTCCTCGATACTTAAAATGAATGTTGTATCCTTTGTCATATCGTTAGACTGTTACATCAAAAGTCTACGAAAACTATCATTAAAAGTGTCTGAAACTCTTATTGATCAAGCTCATTACAAATAATTTTTAGACTTCCACCTATATCTCTAAACGTATTCTAAATTTTGAAACTTGGTTTAGTCGGTAAATAAATTCAAGATAAGAGATGTTTTCTTATCCTTTTCTTTTTCTTATGACTAGTATAGCTTAACCCCTTGAAGCACGAGTTTTTTTTTTTTTTTTTTTCGGAAAAACTGGTAAAAAATGATCGAGTTTTTTTTTTGACAGAAAAGGAATATATAGGTATAGTATGAATTCTTTTGGGATAAAAGTTTTAGGGGGTGACTAGAGAGCGAGGGTGGGGTAAAAGTTACATAAAATTTTTTTTATACAAGCAAAGTGCAAACGGGTCTCAGACGGGCATTAGAAATAAAATAACGCGGGATAAAAGATTGCCCGTGTGAGACACGGGCATGTGCAAATTTGCCGGTAACTTTCGCCCGTGTCAGACACGGGCAAATACGTTAAGGGATTAATTGTTTCTTTGAAGTGTAGAATTTTATACTCGCTCAATAATAAGTGAGAGAGTAACTTAAGTGAGCTGGCAGCAAAATATGCGAATTATTTGCATCAGTGACGTAAACTTGCGCACTCTCAGAAGCGCATGCTCAAATCTCACGAAACTTTCGTCGTATCTGACGAAATGGCTTCGTGAAAAATGCCCCGAGTAAACCTTTCGTCAAATTGGCGAAATTTGTGTAGTAACTTTAAATCACGTGATCGCGCGAGAAAAGAATCGTTGAAAATGACGAAATTTTCTTGACGATTGAAGAATCGTCAAAAGGGAGAGCTCTATTTCGGTGAGTGCGTGCTAAATATTTCATTTTTACTTCAAAAGCAATCTAACATCGGAGATTAATTTACTAACAGGCACCAGCAACTTTAATACATTCAGAGATGAATTCCGAATTCTTCCTCCATTATATAAGAATTCTAAATCACAGTTAAACGATTATTAAATAACCCAAACTCATGAAAATCGACTAAGTGGCACGTTTTCGCATTAAATAATTGAAAGTTTGTTAGTTTATTTATTTTATAACTTGCATGTAGACTGGACATTCTCAACCCACGTACGAAAAGTTATGTATCCGGATGTATTGTACGAGATTTGATTATTATAGAGGAAAAGTAAAAAACTGAACTTTAATTTAAGAATTAGTCTATTAGAACTAAATGAACCAGATGTTCTAAATTTGAACTATAAACGTAATCTCTTCGCTCACATGCACATTTCTGAATGTTGTAAGTCCCTTACCATGAATGTTATGAACTCTCTACAATGAAACAATGGGATAAAAGAAGGGAAATTTGAAATCAGGAAAGGCCCCTTTACGGCTCGATCTGGTCACCAAGTCAGCTAACTGTTTTATAACCCCCCCCCCCCCCCATAACCGCTCCACAATGTGGTCGAATCGTTTTTACAACCACCACCTATCGCGTCGGTTCGCAACAATTACTCTTTTTGCTTTCGAGCATAAATATTTGACGGCCTTATTTGAACAGCAGTCCAACTCTACATTTTTAAAAAAATCGAGTAAACCTCACTTTCATGTTCAAACAAGTTATTTCCATCATATTTTAAAACTGGTAGACGTCTAGCTTATTTCTGCTACTAATAGAGGTAGTAATCTCAAACATCTTCACCACAGAATTCTTAGCACTCACTGAAATTGAAGGCTCCGCATCTCAAAATGAACAAACATGAAGTGAGTTCAATATTCAAATAAGGCTTTCATTCAAATAATAAGGTAATCTGCATTTGAAGTTTGTCCTCGATAATAAAATTGTCTGGATAATGTTTCCAGTGCTTTATAAAACCAAAAAACCATCCAAAAATAATTCTTTGCCTCATTTGTCTTTCGATACAATTCGTCGGATTGACAGTTGTTGGATCCTGTTTTCCAGAATGTGGCTTAACATAAGATAGATTTTGCATGATTTTATAATAGTAATGATTTCCCACATGAATGCTCGAAAGCAATCCGTCCTTGATGAAACCAAAGTATAGGGAAACTATTAGGCATTAATACCTCCCCTATGGAATTTGAGAAAAAGCTCTGAAAACTATCTGATCGTGGAGACAGATCTTGATACCATGAAACTAAAATTCGTCCCTGTATGATTCAAATTTACATAAACATATAACACTTTTCACAAAACTAAAAAATATGTATTCTAATTCATTAGCATTAGGGGAGAGTGTTGTACCTTGGGACGCTTGTACCTTGGGACATTGGCAATTTCTAAAAACCTATTGGCAACATTAACTTTTTTTTTATTTATAATTGTGACCTTAACCAGCAGATAGCATCACAGTAAAAGGCAGCATTAGAAGCACTGAATTGATGACTTGGTGAGAGAAAGAAAATTTCATCACTCAAAACTAAATATCTTTCTCATTCTAATTTTATTTACTGAAATAGCATTTGTAAAACTATTCTACTGAATTTTAATTGGATATTGAACAGAAGATTTTTAAATGTTTTGGTTATGAGAAAGTGCTGATACTGCATTTTGATTGACCACCATTTTGATTTTAATTAAACCATGTGATGATTGTACCTTGGGACAGTAAACCGTGTTGCACCTTGGGACATGTCTCAAGGTACAACATACACATGGTTCTTAATAATTTGGATATATTTTAGTATAAAGAGAGATATTCTAATCAAATGCAGAAATTTGAATCTAATTTGCAAATGCTGCATTTACAAATTAGGTTTTGAACTTTCAAATTTATTATTTGTGTAAATTACACATTATAGCAATGTATCTTCTTAATTTAGTGCTTTATAAAAGTAAAGTTTTTGATTTTTCGTATAAAATTGGTTATGTATATGACTGTTGCATGAATCACGAAGTATGTCCCAAGGTACAACAGGGTGTTGTACCTTGGGACAGTTTTCAGTTATTACTTAAAATGGCTGGCATTTTTTTATTTTTACACTGTTTGAATTTGAAAAAATATATTATAGAGGAGAATGTTGGTCCATTTAAATAGTGTCATCAGACTTTAAATCTAATTTTAATTTTTGAAGTTCAAAATTAAAATGTGAAAAGTGTCCCAAGGTACAACATTCTCCCCTACATAACTAAGCGTAGAAGGTAATGAGAGGGTTTAGGGCGATCACGAAAAAACTCATGATACTTTCTAATAAATTAATAAACACGCAGCGCACAAACAGAACTATACATTAATGTACACTTTAACAGAATATTTAGGAGTTAAATAAAAATACTTAGATATAATAGCAACATTGACTATTAAAGCTTAGCACGAGCATTAAAAAACGATTTAAACTAAAAGAAGAGGCACAGTAAATATAATTTTACAAGAGTGGCAACCCTTTTACTCGGACTTAATGTAATTAAATGTTAATTTCGAACCCAATTAAAACTTATAGCGCGAAAATACCTTCGGTAGGGTTTTCAACTTTAAATGGCAGCAAAATCTTCTTAATTAGCAAAACGTTAACACTTTAAATGATCATTACATCGGGTCTTACGTACGGCACTTAATTGATATCGCAAACTGAACTCCGCGAAGGCTTCTAAATAAAAATCCGACTATTTTTGTCCTCTAATTAATGCTCTTTAAATGAACATCAAGTGATGTTATCCTGCTTAGAAATTTAAGCATTCTTTTCAGCAAACTAAAATATTTAAATTATTATAGTTAAGTCTTTTAATTTCAAATTAATAGTTATAGAAGAATTGTTAATTATTTCAACAACAGAGGAGAATGAATTTTTCATTTCTCCGCTCACGGTTCCTTTTTTTCTGTTTAGTGTGACAAATGGTAAAAGATTTTAAATGTTTAAAGCAAACTGTTTTAAAACGATTCCATTAAGTCTATCTTTACATTGATCTCAGTTTGCCAAAAAGTTGAATACCAATGGGCCAAATTTATACCAGTTTTTCTTGTTATATCGTGCTGTTAGACTTATAGGCAAAGACAAATCAGTTAAGTGCCATTTTCTTTTCTGTTTGTCAACAGATTTTCTTAATTTTTTTATTATTATTTAGTGGTTATTGATGAGTTTTTGTGCTATAAATAAAAATAATTTGGAAATAGTAATTTTTTCCTCCTACTTTCAACGTAGATTTGAAGCCATTCAATATTAGTCTTTATTAGTCATACTTTCATACTACTCCTTGCATCCACAATCTAGAATATTTGTGCAATACTCTATACATTGTTTACTATTTATAATTCAAGGAGGACATGTCAAGAACAAAGTATAATTCAAGGAGAAAATGTCAAGAACACAAGTTCGAAGCTTCCATTTTGCATAATTTGTTACTAATTATAGTGCAACTTTCAATTGCATTGGCTTTTCCTGATACACGGTAAGTATTACAAGTAAATGTGACTGAGAGTTTTATTATAATTAGTAGCCACTTGGTGTCAAATGAAAGTTTAGAAATGGTTGAAAACGGTCTGGTAAATCTAGTGTGAACTAGAGATTCTTGAGTAAAAACAGGTGATAATGGACGGTTACACAAGATTTTCGAATGAAAATTTTGCCTTGAATCTTAGAAAAAAGCATTAAAGTTCAACTTTCAGCATTTACTTAAAGGTCTTTCTACTCCTCCGGATAGGGCAAGAAACAAAAACGCAAAATCTTCCCTTGTCTTATCCTATCCGGCTCGGTGCGAAAAGGCATGAAAAATGGTTTTTCCCTTCTTCCAGACAGAGATAGGGACTCATCCCTCGACGTTTGTGGGCCGCCAGATAAGACAGTCCTGCTCTTGTTTATCAGGGACCATTAGCATGCCCAGGTTCCGGCCCTTGTCAGCTGATAAGAGCCCCACAACTGCTGGGAAGGCGAATTTTCTGCACTTAAAACAAGCACCTGAAGTTTCCCAATATGGTAGATAGATCTTGGAATAAGTAGAGGAACGTATCAGCCTTTCCTTTTTTTTCTTTCTCTTCAGAAGCTGACAAAGTTTCGTATTCTTTTCGGTACTAATTCATGATGGGAGAGTTCACCAAACTTTTTTGTTATTTTATGGTGAGGTAATAGTTTTACAATATCCCTTGGATCATTAGGCTCAGAATGCTGTAACTAAGAGAGGTGGTAAATTCTTTTTGCATGATGTATGTGAGGGAAGTTATGTGATAATTACGAGGCTTTGCTTAAAATGCAAACATTTGGTAAAAACAGTGTCGTAAAGTGGGGCAACATTGTGCCACACAACGGTTTCATAACATTAACGCTTTCTAGAGGTAATATAAATGCACCTAGAGGCTTGGAAATGATCTTGTAATTAGCGATGATGTTGAATCTAAACGAACATGTAATAACCTGCTGAACTATCAGCTGTGGTTATCAAAAAATATTGATTGAGATCACAGTGTTGTTGGTTAAGATACCAGGAGAGACTCATCTGGATCTCATATCAGTTGTTCTCCTGGAGATCTGGTAAGTTTATACATTAATCACTATATTATTATCGTCAATTTTGCTGTATTAATCGATTCAAAATGTTTGTTTGTTCTGCCATAAGCTAACATGTTATCTGAAACGACAACTTTGGGGTACAGCTTTGTGGCACTCCCAATTTTCTTCCTTTTTGAGCTTCAACCCCTTTTTATCGATGACAATGTTGTGATGCACCGTCAACATGGCACACTAAAGACATCAGAAAACGAAACACCCTCAGACGCTTACGTAATTAAGAAATAACTATGGGAAACTGTACCCTGGGATTAAGATCGGTGACATTGACGATAAAGGAGAAACACTAGTAGCTGCCAAGACGAAGAAAGGCAAATATTGGTCATGGGTAAACCCTAGGGATGTAGTGTGGTACCGCAAAAAAACACATTGTTAGGTACCAAGGCAATTGGTAATGCGTTATAATAGTTAGTCGATATGAAGCGTTGATTCCTCTTTTTAGCATTAAACTGATCTGAAAAGTAATGTAACTGATCTGAAATGAAATTCTCGATCTTGAAATGTACTTTTTGACCTGAAATGTAATGTAACTGATCTGAAATGTAATTCTTGATCTGAAATTCTGAAATGTAATTTTTGATCTGAAATTTAATACAACTGATCTAAAATGTAATTTTTTTGTAATGTAACATTACGAAACAGTTTGTCATTAAAAGTTTTAAAAAAAACTCATGCTCTTCTATTTTACACAATTCAAAATTTATAAAAAATTTGAAAAAAAAAAAAAACATTAAAAGGATGAGAACAAATTTATTTTCCTCTTCATAGCGTAGCTGTGTATTAAAAACAACATGGCCAAGATTGTACCACATTAAGTTTCAACGTGTTTTAGAGAGGCAGAAAAGTTAATGGCACAAAGTTGTACCCAACCGGGTACGACTTTATGCCGCACGAAAAAAATTACTCCTCTCTTTCTATAAAAAAAAACAGCGTTGGATAGCCTAAATGTGTAGGTATGTTGGGTAGTAAGTTTCAGAGCGATTGGTGCATAATATGAAATATATTCCGTAAAAACCTCAAAAAGTGGCACAAAGATGCCCCATTTTACGGTATTCACATTTAGTCTCCTAGTATGCATCTAGCGTATTCAGAAATGGTATCGGTAATAAAATGTAGTTATAGCTAAAATGTAGGGAAATAAACTTAAGCTTGAAATAGCTTTACCTCAGCTCTAGAAAAGTGAGTAGGCAGAGATTCGATGTTCCTTCTTGTACATACAACATAGGACAATATGGAAGGGGATATTTGGAGTTCCTTGGACTACTTGATTACGAAATTAGCAACGAGCTCGACAAAAGCTTAGCTATTTTTTCCCCCTCTATGTATTTTCAGTTTACATTTTTATGTTGATGGGTAAAGTAGTAATTTATCAGTGGCATTCATTAAATTTCAAGAACTGAAAAACTCACTTTTTTCTCCTTGAAAAATCATAAATCTAGGAACTGAGTGATAAATTGATTTCAGTTATACAATCCCACAAACTAATAGGCTGGTAATTTGGCAAACGTATGTGTTATAATAGAGATATTATACTCAGTGAAAAAGTAGATTTTACTGTGTAAAAAAAATTTAGGGATTATTTTGTAAAATATTTACCTTTTCTTTTCCTTTCTTTCTTTCATTTTAAGACGATGCTTATTTAATGAAGTACGTGTGTTTAATAAAGGCCTATTTTCAAAAGATTTATAAATTATTTGTTATCACTTTAAAACAAGGCTACGGTATTAGGGTAATAAACTTTAGACTTAATTGGTATAAAATCATTAAAGTATTTATTATACTACTATTTTTTCTTTTCTTTCTATTATTATTTTTTAATTAACTGAACCCTAACAAGTGCTGAACTGATTTAAATCAAATAAAAGCTTTAATATCTAGTGTCACCGAAAGGCGTCAAAAGCTTTCACTAGCAAGAGCTATTTTTAGCAAAATTTAAATTCAAATTAACCAAGAAGTTCCACGAATGCGAAACATAAATACTTTTCTAAAAACTTTTAACATGAAACCAGTTGAGCTTTATTTATAGAGAAGCACTATTTTCCTAATTAATCTTTGAAGGCGAAGCCAATTTGAATGAAATTGTTTTGAGACTTCTATTTGTGAAGGAATTCCTGAAAGAAGGAAATTACAGAAGACTAAAAGGCAGCATACTAGGAAATCAAGATTAAGACGCTATAAATAGTTTCAATACAGAAATCTCCCACGTTCTCGACAGTGACCATTCTTCAATCTCAAAGTAATTATTGAAACTGCAAATTTGTTATTTTAACCCCCTCCCCACACACGTTCTTTCTCCATTATCTTTTGCTTTTTTTCTTAGATGTTCATGAGTGTCTGCAGGATTTTCCCAGAAGAACGCAAAGGAATTTTTTAATAACGCAAAATTGATAAATTGATGCTCTTCGAATTTTATTGCAATCTAGCTCCTTTAAAAGAAAGATTGGGAGAGCTGAAATAAGGCGGCTAATTTCCAAACGTAAACTACCTCTGTCCGATTACATGATTATTAAAAATATATATGATACTTCATTTATGAATTATATTATTAAGAGTTTTGGGGATGCGTCACAACGTAACCCTAAACTAAGTTAAAACTCGAAGATGCTCATACTTTCTTACGATTGCTTTGCGATTGTATAAGTGTTATGTCAATAATTACCTAAGAACACTTAAAGCACATACTGGGAGAAATGGAATTAGGTAGCTAATTTTCAAGCGTAAAATACCTCAGTCCGATTACATGATTATTAAAATATATCTCTGAGACTTCATTTATGAATTATATTATTAAGAGTAAGAAATTACTTCCGCCTAGAACTATACAAGCCTACTTTTCCGTATACAGCAACTTCAAATTTATAACCTTGCTATCTATCTCTTTATATATATCTTTTTCATTTATCTTTTGTTCTTAATTACTTCAAATATACCTTTTTCAACAGTTAACCCCTTAACTGGTCAATTTTTTTACCACAAGTGTTCCTAAAAAAGCATATTTTTTATTGCATATAATTAGAGTCCTAACTTGGTATAAAAAGAAAATGAAAGAATTTTTTTTTAATTTCATAATTAAGGAATTTATGCATTTTTCTATTTTATAACTTTAAAACACAAATGCCCCTGAATGACTCTCTTTCAATCTATTAATAATACGGTCATATCAAAACAAGAAAGGCGGAAATATTAATGCCCGTACGCTGTACGGGCAAACCAGTTATGGCCATTTTTGGGTAGCCCGTACGCCGTACGGGCAAACCAGTTAAGTGGTTAATACATATTCATTCACTCACTCATGCATTTATTCACGCATTTATTTATTTTTTAACTTGAGTAGAAGTAAATCGAAACTTTTTCAGTAAATTGCTTCGAATGTTTCAGGAAGTTGAATAATCTATCAACTTCCTTTTATTATGAAATTTCAAACTGCGGCGTAGAATTGTACTTTATTCAATTCAGTTAGACCTATTATACGTTACTTATTTTATTTTTGTAACTACTATTTATAATACTGCGTATTTGGTGACATTATACTTCAGTTGGAGTACTACTTGGAGGTTTAGCGCCGCGGTCTTCAAACCTTGTCTACGCGTGAAATCCTTATAGAACTGGCTGGTTGGTGTCGCGTCCACGCGCGAAGCGAGTAAGAATGGGTACGCTGCTCTTGAGTCAAACGGGGCCCTTATAGACAGAGACTTCCGCCCCTTTTATGTGGTCTCTTATTTTTTTAAACCAGCTCCTAGATGAGAGACCGTCACCTTGGATTGGCACCCCCAGAGGTATCGTTTCACTTGGAGGACATTGGAGCCACGACGGATTTAACGTGCACCAACTCCTTTTAGCGTACATGGTCCACAGCAACCTGCCGCGAGAGGTTGTCACCCTCCCAAACACTGACCTCGGTCGAAGTTGCTTCACTTTTAGTGTTCTACGGGAACCGAGCTTCTACCGACTGGTCCACTGCGGGACTCCTCATAGAACTGTAAGATTTATTCGACACATACAACCCCATCCGTTGAAGAATATAACTTAAAATAATGTTAGAAACAAGCTCTGATACAGGACTGAAGCCGTGGTGGCAACAAATAATTGAGTTGAAATTATTATTTAAACTAATTTTTAAATGATGAATAATTTACTTGTGATAATTGCTAATGTCCCTTGCCTTTTTATTATTATTATTATTATTTGAATTGAATTTTATTTTATTTATTTATGTAATTATTTTTTCGACAAATATTCATATTGCTCTATGCATTGGAAGATGTTTATGGCTTTCAGTAGAGCAACAGACGCGTTCCTCTCCTTCTCGCCTATGTAGAAGTGACAGGTTATTTACTTCTTTGGAACTGGATACTCAAATTTTTGAAGAATTATTATCATTACTACTATTTTGTAATCACAATTAAATATAAAAACAGGTTCAAAAAGTTTGGTCAGAAACTAGAAACAAAACAAAGTGGTCAATATTTAAATAATTCTAAGTAGACTCAATTTAAAAATAATATTTTTTTAAAAAAATTAACAAAAAACAAAGGACTATTTTCACAACTTCAACGCTACTGTAGGATTTGGGGCCGTTCACAAATGATGCCACGCTTTGAAGGGGGAACTGATCATGAAATTGTGACAAGAGCACCTAGTTTTAAATTTAAGCAGACTAAATATTTTTATATTATTATTAATTTATTATTTATTTATTTATTTATTTTTAAAGCAAATCTCAATCCCTTTCACATAAAATAAGTTTCTGAACTGCAAGTACTTGTTTATGTAAAAGAGCATGATATGTGATAAGGAGTAGGAGGAGAGTCCGATGAAGAGTGACAGTTTGTGGCAAACGTTGGAAGGGGGGGGGGGGTCAAAAATATTGAAGAAAGTGTAACATCATTTATGAACATCCCCTTAGCTTGAAGTGTGCCTTATAAATGGCATATGTTTGCGATTAGAAAGACCTTATTTGATCTGATATTTCAAAAAAAAGAATAATACTAAAGAGAGAATTAGTACAAGAAACATAAAATTATCATTTAACAATCATTCATTTGGAGCAACTTTTGACAGAAGAAAAAAAATCTTCAAGAGAGAGAGCGCAAAGACACTTCAACTCCGAACTGCTTACTCCGTAGAAAAGTGCTTCCATCTGTTGAGCAATTCTGATACTTTTGGGAGAAGACAAATCAAGACGATCGCTCATACAGGAGGAGGCAATGGGCAGTGGTGTAGTCCGGTAAAAAAAAGTTGGGGGGACGCTTACATGTACGAACTAAGTTATTGAAATCAAAAAGTGGGGGGGGGGGGGGACGCTGGTGTTAAAATTGTAAAAAAGGGGGGACGCTTTTTTAAAATAAAAAATTCAGGGACAGTGTTCCCCTGCATCCCCCCCTTCGACTACACCACTGGCAATGGGCCTAATAACTAGCATTATTAAAGATTATATGAATATTGAACTAAACCTTCATAACTTTTGTTTTAGAACGAATTTCGTTGTGCATTGTTCTGTGTTATTTTGCGTGCCCCCACATGCAAAATAACACAGAATTTGTGCCACCTTATCAGCAAAATGTTATATCCGCGCCTGAACAAAGAAATAAACACAAATGTTTCACTTGAAATTTAAAGCTTATATAGATGCTGAAAATTTTCAAATTATCTTTTAATATTGAATGAGCAATTTACTTTCTTCATAATCAGGGACGTAACTAGATCATTTTCTGGCAAGGGCAAGACCAGGCAGTAGTTCCACGGTCCCCTCCCCCCCCCCCCCTGTACACATCTAGACAAATTTTAAAAAAGAAAAAAAAAATTCCTCATCATAATTTGCGTTTTTCAAGAAACATATTATCTTATTTTAAAACACTTTCTTTGATTTTCTCCCCTTTAGATTTTTTGGAAAGATGTTCCACATTTCAGATCTTATTGAAATTTAACTAAAAATTCAGTTCAAACTGCTAAAGTAGACAATTAAATGTTTCAAACAGAAATTTGAATTCTTTCAAAAGTTCTGTTGTTTTTGGGAATGTATTTCAATCGACATTCATTCAAATGATAATTCTTTGCATAACTACTTATTCCTTTAGCCTTTTATAATAATTATATTTTGATGAAATACAAAAAAAGCTTTTCTTTTTTTTTCTTTTCGTATTTAGAATAAACGCGCCAACAGCTTCGAAACGATGTAAAATTCAATTTCTCCATATGTGACTCAACTTGAGCGTAAAACAACTGTTTTTAGTCGCAAAATTTGAAATCTCCTCCCGCTTCCTCAGTTATAAAAATCATCTTTGTTTTCTACTAAATTGACATTTTTACCAGGGCTGCAAAAAAGCCGGCTTTTTTCTAAAAAAGACCCTCTTTTTTTTGGGAAAATCTGGTCTTTACTGGCTTTTTTCAATTTCACGCAATACTATTTACACTTAGCACCTGTACGATATTAATTTATGTTGCTATTGTTAATTTGTGTAAAAAGAAAAGCACACTTTTTTAAAATGAAATTTGTTTTTAATGGAGTTTTTTAAAACTTACGTTTAGGTTTGTGTTGTTACACAACCTTTAGGGGAAAGTTCCCCAAAACGGGATAGGCGGGCAAAATGGGATATTGAGCCTCGGATCTTGACTGGTGGTGCTATATCGCAGGAGAAAGGTTAAACTGGTTCCCGACCTCCATGACAGCATTCTCAGTTGATCTTTCAACGCTAGCCTCGTGTTTCGCAAAGAAATACTTTTTCACAGTTTTCAAGTGAGATTTTTACTTACTTTGTACTTTTTTCGACTGCAGAACACCTATCCTTGTGCTTCTCCGTCTTTCGAATCAATTCCGGTAACTACTGTGTTTTGTTCATAGCTCTTTTAACAACAATTTCATGTATTTAAATATTGCTAGTGAGTGACGGTTCAGGGGTCAGCCATTTATGTTGTCAAAAGCATCACGGTTGGGCAAAACGGGACACTTTTGAGGTGCCCAAAACGGGATACAATTTTGATGTGTCCCGTTTTACCCGACCACTTCCATTAATGTTTTGGCAATGTGTTTAAGTTATTTCAATATATTGTATAATCAATTACAACAATTTATTTTAATTTTAAATAATTATATTTTCGAAATAAAATAATTTACTTTACTTTTGGAGTACAAACAATTGGCCTGAGTTATGTACAAAATTTAGTTATAGGTTAAAACTGTAAGTCAGAAAAATGTTTTGACCAAAAATTCATTCATTAACGTCCCAACAACCATTAAATCTGCAACAAAACGAGGCCAGATCCGAAGGATCTTCAAGTTCAGTCATAGCATCTAAAAGTTTGCAGTCATCACAACCACTAGAGGCAGTATTGAATGAATCACCTAGTGATGGTGACACCGATAACACTAGCTCAAACGCAGGACTTATCCAACCGTCCACTTCAACAGGAAACAAAGGACTTGGGCTATACTGTCGTCCTTCACTGCCATTTTCTATATCACTCAAAGAAATTCTACCTCCACCACGAGTGATTGGACCAAGACCTCAAAATAAACACGATAGGAGATGAGGGAAAACAGCAATTATAACAGGAAGCCCATATAAACTTGAGTTGGAAGAAGAAGAGCGAGAAAAAAAAGAACGAGAAAGAACTCAAAATCTGAAATAAAGGGCTGCCAAAACAAGTCTCTTGAATGTTCCGAAGAGAAAACAAACGAGGCGTAAAAGAAAACCAAGTGGAGATGCAAAACAGGCAGATAAAGTTAAAAGATGTTACTCTGAACCTGAAAAAAACCACAATCATCATTTGCAAAAATCGAAAAAAATAGACCTAACATAAGAAAACCTAAAAAAAATCATCAGTTAGCCAAGGTTGGACGTTGTCGTCTTCAGAAGATGAAGCTGAAAAAGATGAAGCATGTATTTTCTGCAACGCTCTGTATCTTGAACTGAAATCTGGAGAAGGTTGGATACAATGCTCGAGCTGCCAGGGATGCTCCCACAAAGCCTGTTCCAGAGCAGAAGAAGACGACACATTTTTATGCGATTTCAATGTTATGTAATTTTTCAACTTTACAATTAAAAGGTTTCTTCCTCTAAAAACGTAGCCTATTTTTGTTCTAAAAACTAAATCAAAAGTAAAATCAGCAAAAACCTAATAACATAAAAATCCCTATCCTTTTTACCCACCCTTGGTAGGATAAAACGGGATCGTGTAAGACTTTGTGAAACCAGTATTTTTCACATAAATATTATACAGCAAATGTGACAAAGGTATTTTTAAGTAGTTGAAAAGGTGTATACTTTTAAATGACGTCTAGCTTTGGAATGTACCTTGTACACAATAAGAAATAATGCGAAGGATAGATAAGCTATCCCGTTTTGGGGTACTTTCCCCCTGTAGCGGATTTAGGTTTGAGGGCGCGCTAGGCTCGAGACGATATGGCGCCCCCTTATGATTTTTAAAATTCATTCTGCGACCTTTTAAAACTGATCAATCATGCTGATCGTTGGGGGCACAACATTACGTAAAACTTTTACAAAAAATTGAAAATAAAAAAAATATTGTGGGAGTCAACTGACTCTTGTATAATTTATCATGGAGAATTAATGTTTTGTTTTATAATAAAGATCAAACAAATGTTACAATTTAATTTTTAATGAAAAATATGAAAAAAAAAAAATCTAATTTCGTAAACAAATAATATGCTAGCATTTAAAAAAAGTTTTTAAAAATCCTTCTGCTAGATATTTCAGATTTTAGTACTAGCCTGATTAATTATTTTAACAAAGAAATTCTACCCTCAAAATGGTACTATGTTTAGATAGTAAGAGAGAGAGAGCAATAAAATAAACTTTAAAATATAGTCTTAGAGTTTACAGAAAGCTTAATCGATTTTTAATTGCAGTCGTCTTAAAAATTTTGGCGCCCCTCAAAATTTGCCGCCCTAGGCCCGGGCCTCACGGGCCTAAGCCTAAATCCGCTACTGCTTTCCCCTATGTGGTTTATAATACTGATTACCGGGTTTGTTTGCTTAATTTATGAAACTCTCTTATTAAACCCTCGCCTAATATTACAGATAGTACAAGATAGATTTCTTTTTCAACACAAAAGGAGAAGGAAATTTAATCCTTGGTGGGGTGAAGAATCAAATTCTGCTTCTTCTAGTCAAGTGTGTGTTAGTAAGCAAAACCACTAGATGCAAGACCTTATCCTACATTACAGATTCAAGTACACTTCTCACTTAAAATTGATATTTTAATTTTAAGAATTACTTAAAATAATTCAAAATACTGAAACTCGCAATAAAGGACTACGTTCATTAATTTTGTCTAGTATATATCTTACACTACTTTTGTTCAAGGTGGGATGAGGAAAGAAAACTGATTTCGAAGTTTCTGTTTCTATTTTTACAACTTCAAGTACTTCCTTTCCTTTAATAAAATACTTGCATCCCTTATAAACTAAACTAGCGTTTTCCGACAGGACTAATGGTAAAAAATTAAAAGCAGTCGTCAGCGGAACCATTTTGCTTCTTTTTGTATAAGGGAATTATATATATATATATGTATATATATATATAAAGTATTTTATTAAAAGAAAGGAAAAAAGTAAATTTTTTTAGATCAATAATAATTCTAGAAGAATTTAATATTGACCGCTGATGTTGACCAGTTGGTCTGCTACAAGATGGGCATCTTGATTTTATGCGGCTTTTTCGACAAATAGCTTTATTTTCATTACTTTTATTTTTTACAACGTTACTTAAAAAAGAAATGAATAAAAGCCGGCTATTATCGAAAAGAGAGGCGGTTCAAACAGAACAGTTGGCAGGTTTTTTTTTTTTTTTTTTCGCTTGGCTAAAATTTGGCAGCCCTGATTTTAACACAGGTGAGGTGATCGTGTTGTGAGATGGAACCAAAAAATACATATAAACAATTAAAAAAGCACAAAACTTTTTTTAAAAAACATGCATTTTGGGTTTACAAGAAGCCCCCCCCCCCCCCCTCCTCCTCAAGGAATGGGTTCATAGATGAGAAACATCCGCGAAAAAACCGACATTCATAAACTAACTGCTTTGCATTAAAAATGGGTTTGTTATAACTTGGAAACACATGTCTGCAATTGTTTTGCAAATTTTGTTCTTTACTAACTTTGTTTTATACTTTTTAATACAAAGTTTAATACGATGTTTAGTACAAAGGCACTCTATTTGTTTCAACTACTAGCGTTGTTTATATATATATATATATCTATATATATAATCGGGATTTAATTTATCATTGAAATAAAAAGTTAACACAATGTCAGATGAATAAAAATAAACGAAAAAGAAAATCTAGTATGTTTAATAACAAACTCATGCTATTATATTTTTTAAAGATGCATAGCATAAAAATATTTTTTCGACAACGATTTTCTAGCCTACCTAACCATCTTTGTAAAATATTCGTGCGGAAAGAATGCACACACGGAGTCAGAGGAAAAATTAGTCAAGTAATAAACCCCCTATTATGTTACTGCATTATTATTTCGAGTTCGGTTTTCACTTTCAAGCCTAGCATCTGACATTCGTGCTGCCATCTAGTAGACGTTTTTAGTAGACAATTGGTGAAACTCAAAAACATCATGTGTTTGCAATAAACTACCTTTTCCCTTCTAGGTTTATTTCCATTCAGTTATATTATGCATCAAAATTGCGATAAGAACGCTAATATAACAGTTGGTGTAAAAAATGACTGATATATAACACATTAGTGATGATGTTTAATAAAAAATATTTAAAATGATGCGCCTGGAAAATATACTGATAGTTTTTCGAAAATTTCTAGCGCAGTTTAATATATCTCTAAAAATAAATAAAAAATAATAATAATAATAATTAAAAAACTTGTAATCCCTGGTGCAATCATTTTCTAAAAGAATGAGCAAAATAAGAAAGTAACATTTAACATATTTGTGTGTGATATCAATCAAATTAGATAAAGAAATATTTTACCTATTCTCTAAGGTCTTTAACATTCAACCAAGAGGATAATAAATGTGAAGACTGCTGAGCTTTTTTTTCTCTCTCTCTCTCTCTCTCTTCTTAGCTCTTCTAAATTCAGCTCCAGACAGCTTTTTTTACATGTTTTACCTTCGAAAAAATCGAATAAATTATTAAATTATTATAAAATCGAATTCTATATGCAGGAGATAGGATTAAATGGGAAAAAATAACTAGTTGAAATTGATAGTGCTAACATGAAAAGAAATTCTGCGACTGCGAGGATGATTCTATTGGATTTTCATCCGCTGAAGAATTCGGGCGCCTAACAGCCTAGGGACTACGAGGGACCTAGACAAGTACCCGTCATTTTAAGCTAAAAGGAAGACATCATTGGACATAGACACAACAGTTTTATGGTTTTATTGCGAAAAAAGGGCATTGTGGAGCATTTGCCTTGCTTTCTATCGCTACTTCCAAGAACCTACGTTCGTAAAATCCTTCTCCGAGTGGGATGATTCTTAACACTTTACCGACCGGTAGCGGTTCGAACATACTATGCCCTTTCACCGCCCGCTCAGCTGCAGATCGTCCGAGACACCGGCTCGGTTTCGGCCTAGACTGACGCGCGGGAATATATGTGCATTTCTTAAACTCTGGTAAAATTGTACGCTTCGTGTTATTGTAGGGTAACGAAATTTAATAAAATCTTTTACTTTAATCATATTAGTGTTAAACAATATTTATTTTATCTATTACAATCGTTTTCAGTTTATTATTTACATAAAATATGCCATAATCCATATAACAATATTTGTCGAAAAAAGAAGTTGTTTAATATTTTTTTAAACTATGATAGCGCTCGAAACAGTCACCTTTGTGTAGTGGGACGTTGCAGTATTTACAAGCGAAACCTGTTCTGCTTAGTTTTTTTTTACTTGCACAAACTCTGCATTGTCGTAGGGGTTTTTTACATTGACCGCTGGTCACTATATTTACTAGTTTATGCTTCCCGAAATTTGCGAGTCTTCCGGGATGATCAAATCGGGATGTGGTTCTTGTGGGTTCGGAATTAGGTAGATCCTTACCTTGTTCTTCAGTTTCGCAGTCTTCTATCAATGAAAGTGCCGCTTTGTGCAGAAAATTTTTATATGTAATCTTCTGTCCGTTCAGAGTTGTATATACTTTAAAGGAGTTAAAAAGTGCACAATTGATGAAGAACATTACGACACGTTTCGTCCATTTTTTTGTTTTCCTAAAAATGGAGTAATAGGACAGATATTGATCTGCGCGATCTACGCCCTTCATATATTTATTATAATCTATTATTGAAATAGGCTTCTGTATGGGGCAATGTGATGTCCTGCTTCTGTTTCTAGATTCCACCATTTGTGCAGAATGTATTGTCGATATCATGTTTACATTTCTTTTGCCATTATTCCATACTTGTAATAAAATATTGCTATTTCTAAGAAATTGATGTTGGCCTCTTGAAAGCTTGACCGTTTGAAGTATTTGAGGAAGACCTCTGTTCTTTCGAATCGTCCCGCACAATCGCAATTTATCTTTTAAAACAATTTTAGCTATGTTGACACTATTGTAATAATTATCTTGATATATATGATGCCACATGTTCTTATACGGTCCAATGACCGATAATACTGTCTCTTCTAATTTTTTTCCATCAGCGGCATACACACAAAAGTTGGATACGTATCCTGTACGAGCTTCAGACAGCACTCTAACCAGTATTCCATATTTTGTAATTTTTGCCGGATTATATGTTTTGATTGACAGTCTACCTCTCCACGGAATTACGCATTCATCTAGAGACAATTGTTGATCTGGTTTATATACGTTGTTAAATTTTTCCTTGAAATAATCAATGACAGGCTGGACCTTCACAAGCCTATGCGAATTGGGAGAAATATCGTTATTATTACAAAAATGCCAGCTTTGCATTATTTGTAAAAATCTGTTCCTGCTCATAACCTTCGAGAAGAACGGCGTTTCTATAGATGGGTCTGCAGACCAATAATCGTAGAGAATGTCCTTCTTTACTTGTCCCATGAGAATGATCAGGCCCAAAAATTTCTTCATTTCAGTCACCGTGACGTCTTTCCATTTTTTCGTTTTTGATGTAATTCTATATTTTTCCACAATTTGATAATGATATCTATTAGACTCCCTCACGAAGTGCTCAATCAGGTCACTTCCAATGAATAAATTCACAATATCCATTACGCTTTCAGAGGAACTTGGCATAATTTTTACGCCAGAGCTGCCTTCGAAAGGTTCCAAAATTATACTCTTGTCGTTCGTTGACCATGTATCATTGTTGTCTTCAACATTATTATTCATGTCCTCGTCTTCTGAATCACTGTATATCAGCGGTACAGGACGTCGCTTTCGAATGACTATACTACTGCTATCACTTTCGTCATCAGAACTACTTGCTGAACGGCAGTCAAGACAATCTGACAGGTCGTCGAGATAACACTCGCCGAGACTATCCTTTCCATTCATTTCTAAGGGCTAAAACTTAGAAAAAAGCACCGATTATCTGAATAAAGAATGCTTGCTGCTTGATACTTGTCAATGTAAGGCCGTGTTCATTCGTCGCCTCAAATGGAGCGGTCACTTCGGGGCAATAACGTCACTGTGAACTTTGGTCTGTAGACCGGTCGAAAGACTCACTGGACAGTATGTCCCAATGGATCAGCATATAATGCTTTTCATTGGATGATGGAATCAGCGCCATCTGCAACCGCAACAAAACATTGTTATTTTGGAGAACTCCAAGGGAAGAAGCGAGACAATACTCCATGAGAACAGAACCGGAACTGCCTACTTGACTGGTTGAGAACCGCTGGCTGACTGCGCTGCTTGGAGAACTGCTGGTGGGCTTTTATCCCCGTCCAAGGCTGGGAATTTGCATAATACAACCTTCATATCGATGAAAAAATCCCGACTCTTTTCGCAGGAAAATCTGGTCGCACCCAGCTGCACTCGAGAAAACGACAGCTGAATTTTTTTCAGGGCATGCTGAATTGGTGGAAAACGTAGTCACCACAGATCGGTCAAAAGTCGATTAATCGACGACCGGTTGGTAAGCGCTGGGGAGCAAACGTCGATTGATCGACGACCGGTTGGTAAGCGCTGGGGAGCAAACGTCGAATAATCGACGACCGGTCGGTAAGCGCTGAGAACAAAACGTCGATTAATCGACGGCCGGTCGGTAAAGTGTTAAAATAAGATACAAACATTTAACATTGATCTTTGTCTAATAAGAAATACAAATACATTTGCGCTACTTACTGAGTCCTCATGCCCCTCTTTCTCTCTTCGTCCCATCCCATCTACTTTTTATTCGCGTTAAAACAACACTAAATTTAACTCGGCATTTAACTTTTTTTTCTTTGATTATTTTAAACAAATTAAAACTAGATTTCTTTTTTCAGTTTTTAGTAAGAAAAAAAATTGCCACACACACTTAGTCGATTTAGCGCCCCCTTAAATCTGGCGCACTGTACCTGGATTGTCTGCCGGGCTCCAAGATCGTAACTGCGCGGCCTCAAAGTAAGGGAGCGCCTCGTTGCCCGTGACAAGCCTGCAGGAAGGTCCCCCAACCCGCAGACGCCTTAGACGTGGTCGTCTTCCCTTCCTTAATTACGTCACTGTTCATAATAAAATTTATTTCTTCAAATTTTTCTTTGAATAATGCTAAAACAACCAAAGTAATCTCCAATTTCAAATTAAATTTCATATCGTATTTCTAAAACAATAAAAAAAACGTACCCAACAGTAAGCTTTATAATAGTGCACTACTTCACTCAGCTCTAACCTGTAACTATTTTTTAGATTAATCTTTTTTTTTTTTCGTAAGCCAAGCAGAATTTTCTTTTAAAGATACATTTCTAGCAACTGAAATGAAATTGCAAAACGACAGGTTAATAAATATACGCGCTTTGGTTTACTTTACTTTATGTTATAGCATAATATGGTGGAAACAAAATATTGGACTTATGACTTTTACAAGAGGGGGGAGGGGGTAGACTTTCAGATTTTTTCTGTTTGAGTTAGTACGCACTCACCGCCAAATAATATCTGCCAAAAAGCATTTCCCAAAGTGTTCCAAACATGCACTCTGCAATTAAAATCAGAGTACGCTGACCAATTTATAACAGCAGAGCTCTGTTATAACGCTTCATTTTTCAGGCCACATTTTTGCATTTAATGCATATTTTTGACACTGTATAACTAGTGACGTTATAGGCGATACACATTAAAATGTATGGGCAAATGAAAAGGCCAGAATTGTTTGATGTTATAACAGAGTTGTCACTATAACCAAGTTCATATTTATATCTGTTCATTCTATCGACGCCTCAATAAGGCACCATGATTATACTAAATTTATGATAAAAAAAGAATGCGTATCTGTATATGTATGTATGTAGCATGCGTATTACACGTAAGACCAAGACTACATACACCTCGAAGCGTTTTGTCAAAATTTGTCCTGTTTTATTTCAATTTAAGCTAACTTTTCACATAAATTCTTTAGCAAAGAGATGAAAAAAAATTGTATATTTTAAAAATTTATTCCTTTGGAAAGATCGGAATTTTTTTACGTGCATAAGACGAAAACGGCTCGAAACTACTACGACCCTTATACGACCTGTAATACACTGTTAAATCAAAATTCTTGTCATTGGGATAAAATGGCTTATTTTCAAGAACATCATGTTCTCGGAATAGCTCGACTCAAAACGACTTAAAAAGGTAAGAACTCGGTTTTTCAAATCTAAGAAACTCTTTTCCCAAAAAGGATCCGTTGCGATCTTCTTTCTGAGACACCATTAAAAAAAAGAGAGAGACGTCTCCTGATATTTGCGGTAACACTCTATTGGAGGTCGTCGTTGGGAACAGTACTCCCAATCTGTTTACGCTGGGGGCTCGAACTCAGAACTTGACCGCAAGCAAGCGCTCTACAGCTGAGACAGGGGAACATCGTTTATTTGATTACATAGCTTCCAGACGTGCCAGTTCTGGTTGCTTAAGTGCTTCCCCCCGTGCCAAATTTCTTCTTATTTCAATCCAGAAAAGCATTATTTAGGTAAACGTCTATTCAGTTTTCTTGTTGTGCTGCGTTCTATCCAAATCCAACGAATTAATCATCTCGTACTCGTGCTCCGAACATATGGCTACTCAAATTCTTGAATCGATCCGACTTCTCGCGTGGTAAATATTTCCTTAATTTTGATACCTTGGGAGGGGATACAAATACTATTGTTTCGAAGAAGTAATAGTTAATCCGGGAGGACGCGGGATGGGCTTACGAGACCCGAGATGCTATTTTAGAATTAATTATTCATTCAATAATATTAGTCAATTTTCATTGTGACTGCTTTCAAAGGCATCTTTGAGCAGTCATCTTACGTATTTGGAATTTTAATTTTTATGTTTAGGGAAAAAATGTATTTTTAGGAAGAAAAATTCATTTTCGCTGCTAAAAGTATGGTTTTGTTTTGCTGTCATGGCTAAGTCTCTTTAATTCTTCCTTAGTCTTCTTCCTTTTGGTCTATGCTTTATATTGTCTTACTTTTTGCACGGCTGCCCAACAAAGCGCGATGGTGCACCCCTCCCTCCCTACAAAAAAACTAAGGAGTCCCCCAAAGCCATGACTTCTAAAAACCTCAACCTGCCCCCCTAAAAATTGAAATTTTTCAGTCCCCCGTCACCGTCCTCCTATCCCCTGCCCCCTGGGCAGACCTTTTGTACATATTGTAAGGAGGAAAACACTTTTCTTTTTCATAATTTAAGAAAGCGTTTGCGTGTAACTTTGCTTACATTTATGTGTTTTTGTCACAAAAAACAAATCTGTCTCCTTTTATATATACATATACGACGTACACGCAAGCGATCAACTTGTTTGCCGTGGGTGCCTACTTTCAAATTCTGCTGGAATAAATGAAAAATAAACAAGTAAAAAAACGTTAAATCTTTACTTCAGTTTATCAGGTATGTGTTAATCAGTGCTAGCTGCAGAGTTTACGGAAAATTCTGAATTCAAATGTATATAGAAATTTTTAAAACCATTAAGATCAATCAACGAGTTTAATCTCAAACTGTTCAGATGTCAAATAAAATGACAGTTGTTTGTTTAACCACTTAACGCATTTGCCCGTGTCTGACATGGACGAAAGTTACCCATGCCCTCCATTGTCAACCCCCACAACCTGAAATTGCAAAGAATAACTTATACTATACTTGTTTTTCAGAAAAAAATTCGTGCTTTAAGGGGCTAATTGGACAAGACTCGGAAGTGTAGTGCAATTTGTAAATTTTTTAGGTCTCCTTTCATATAAAAGCATCATATTATATCTGTTTTTCCTAGAAGCCTTCAGACTGTTTGCTGGAGGAAGAAAAAGTCAAGGTCCTTTTAGAGCATATGTTCTAATGCGTCTTTTTTTTTTTTTTCTAGCCTACCTAACCATCTTTGTAAAATATTCGTGGGGAAAAAATGCACACACGGAGTCAGAGGAAAAATTAGTCAAGTAATAAACCCCCTGTTTGTTACTGCATTATTATTTCGAGTTCGGTTTTCACTTTCAAGCCTGGCATCTGACATTTGTGCTGCCATCTAGTAGACGTTTTTAGTAGACAATTGGGAAAAACTCAAAAACATCATTTTATTACTACATGAAAAGTTATTATGCAAACATTTTTCAAAAAAAATATGAACATTTTATATTCAGCTGAGAAACATAATTTTCTTTATTTCTCTTTTTTTTTTAAGCAGAAACTATTGTATTTCTTTACTTAGCCTCAGTAATCAGAATCCGTAGCAAGCAATGAAAATTCATTGGCACAATAAAGTAATGAAATAAGATTAAAAAATACAGCAAAGGTAAATAGTACATACGTTATGACAACAAATATAGCTTTATTTAACAAAAAATGAATATTAAAACAACTTTTAAAAAAAGAAAGAAAAGCAGATACTGAAACATTTGCTGTGAATAATGAAATCTATCAAAGTTTCTAAAATAACCAACAAATTTTCCACTTTTTTAAAACTGAATTATTTTCAATAAGCTTTCAATACATGGAAAGTGAAAAAATACATTCGTGCAAAAAACTGTCGTAATACGAACTGAATATTCCGATAAATATAAATCAATCATTAGTCATTCATATGAACAGACATGTCTTCAAAGTTTCGATAAAAAACATCATTTATTTCTGAAAAGATATCACTTAGTTTTAGAGCAAGGTATTTTTTATTTATTTGACATTAAATTTATTTCTATCTGAAAATTTATTTGCAGATTAAAATAATCTTTTAAAAAATGCGAGAAAAAATCATAAGCATGAAGGGATAATTTAGTAAAATCAAAGCAAATGAACTGAAATAATAAACATGATTTTAAAATCATTACTATGTCTATATAGAGAACATCGTTGATAAATCTTCTCACTTGCTGCAACTCTATTTTTCTGTATTACAAAGATACTAAAATATTTTAAAGTTATCTAGACCTGAGTATTATCATTTTCTCCTACACCAGTGTTCTACAGAAAGGACAAGATACAAATACAATATAAAAGTGACGAGCAGCAACAGGCACAGGGCCCAGTTAGGCTGGTCCTAGTCAATTCAACAATCTCCAATGAATCAACATCGTATGGGGTAGAATCTTTTAAGTAGACTCTTGAACATCAAGAGTCTTCTTAAAAGATTTTGCCCCACTGCAATTAACAGATTATACTATTCCAACTGCTTACAATCCTATTGAAGTAGTAATTTTCCCTAATTTCAAGAATAGCCTGAGATTTGAAAAGCTTAAAACGTTGACCTCTGGTCCTACCTTCAGCGCATAACTGCAGCCCATCAACCATTTCCTGCTTTAAACAACTGAATCATGTCCCCTCTCATTCTTCTTTGCTCTAGCCTACACTAGACTATACATATTGAGCCCTTTGTATGGTCTAGGCTAAGATGATTGATTAATAATGAATACTTGACGTTTAATTTGTACTAAGTCTCTAAATAATATTATTTCAACAGCTCACATTTAGATAAATGTATTTAATTAAAAATGAAATAGTACAGGAGAAAACTAATTGTATCATGCATCATTATGATCTTCTCGCTATTAAGTTAATTGGTTTTACTTAAACTAAGTAATACATTCCTGGAGCATTTTCTCTGCTGTTATTTAGGATATTTCACATGCATATATTTTTCAAAATATTAAATTCTATTCTAGTACTGCTTTTCTGCAGTTGCTAATTGCTAGGTAAATAAAACTATTTTGGACAGAGTATTCTAAAATTGGTTACAATTTTCGAATTTATTCCTTTTTCCAAACATATTAGCAAAAATGATTGTTTTCCTTTCTTTCTTTTTTTTATATGCATTATTATCTCTCCCCCCCTCCCCTCTCCCCCTCTGAAAGAAATTTTGGGCGTAATCTGCTTTTGTGTGTGTGTGTGAAAGTTTCTCGCTAGATGGCAGCATTGATGACAGTTCCCATGCGCTGCTTCCATAATACCAAATGCCTAATGTATTGTTGTTTTTAACATTGAGATAAATTAAGTCAAAAGAGCCCAGATTTTGCTGCCGTATTATACCGGAGATAAGAAGAATAACAATGAAACTACATGAGCTATTAATAATGGCATTATTTAGAAAGAAACACGCGACTGTACTAAAAAAAACGTTAAGAAAGCACAAATAAGTATAAAAATATAAAAATGTCGGCATGTTTCGGGATTGCTTGGAATCCCTTTTTCAAAGAAGCGAGTTTAAATTTTAACTTTTTTTGTTAATTTTCAGAGACCAGGTTTCCCTTTTTTTAGCGAATATTTTAAACCATTTTAAAATATTCCAAAACGCCCCGCCAAAACCCCAGGGGGATTAATTAATAACCCCCATGGGGTTATTAAATTACCCCCTTGGAAATTGTTGAATATATAATATGATTTTGTACTTTTTTTAGTTTCGCCCCAATTTTCAGATGGAGGAGCATTTTTAAATGGACAAATTTTTTTGTTCTTACTTCTTCAGTACCAGCTGGATCATTTACTCAGAGACAGAGTTAGCGATTAAAATTCTGCCCTGTGAACATAATCCTGTCGGTGGAAAAATTAGTAAGAATGAATTGGAATTAATAAAAATGTTAGTTTAACAATTGAGAACTATGAACTCTTAAACATAGGTAATATTTTATTTTGCTTCAACGTTAAAACTTCTATTTAAAATAGAATAACCAATAATGCATACTATTTTTTTTTTGCTCACATGTGCAGAAAAATTAATTTATTTCGTAGTTTTGTGCTCAGGAGTAAGTACATATATAATGAGATCCTATTCAATGAAATATTCGTCGCTCATTTTACGCTCTCGGTGCACTTTCGATAGATCTCCATTATACGCCAAATATACGTCCTATGGATGGTCTGTGGGGTAACAAAAGAGGTCGGAAATACGTTCGATGTACACCCGCTGCGAGGTAACTCCACATCCATGGACGAGCTAACTAGGTTCAGAATACGTCATATGGATATAAATTGTACGAGTTTGGCTGAACGGGAATATATAGTGGATATATTGAGCAATATCTGGAATCCGACATGACCTGTTACCTTGAAATACAGAAAACTCAATGCATTTTTTTTAAATATTATTGTGGAGTTAACACTGCACTGCACCAATTTTGACGATTTAACTTATAATACACAATATAATATGTAACTTGGTCTCTTGTGGCAAAAGGATTGCTTTCGTAATTTGCTATAATTTCTAAAACCACTTCTGAACAGAAGAGCAAAGCCTCAAATAATTGCGGAAGATTTAGGTTTGCGTATAAAATTGGGGAAAATCATGAGGAATTGAAAATTTTGTTTTTGTTCTTGGGATTGCATATGTTTTATTTCTAAAATACTTAAAGGCAGTGAAACCTCAATTTAATAACAGCCTAAAATAAATTTTTGAACAAGTATGAAGAAATTTAACTCACACTTTTTTCAGGCCCGTCATTTAGGGGTGTCAGGGGGTCAATAGCTCCACCCCCCTGGCTTGGGAAATATAATGTATTTATGTGTATGTACATGTATTTTGTTGTTTTTTAATGCAACATACATTGAGTTTATACCCTTTGCCCCCCCCACCCCCCACCCCGGAAAATTTTGAAACGACGGGCCGGCTTTATTTTAACTCGAAAGGATTTATTTCAACTTTGTATTTTTAGGATATTTTATGTTTTTCTCACAAGTTTCATGCTCAATTTAACGAAAATTTCAAAAAGATGACTACCGCACATGGTACTTTAGTGCCAATTTTAAAAAATTCAAGAATATATGAATACATTTAGTACGCCCGGTGTCCTGAATGAAATTGGTCGCTTTATATTTGGTTTCTAAAAAAGTCCGGACTAAAGAATTCAGCTTTACAGCCTTATTCACAAACTTTTTCTGAATTCTTTTAATACACTATTTCGTTTTAACTGAGCTTGGGTGGTGTTACATAAAACAATCTTTGGATTATTAGTATCCAAGGATCAAGTTACAGTTCTATAAATTGATGTCCTATTAACAAGTTAAATTGCTTAAAAATTATGCCTGAAAAAAAAAGAGAAGGAAAACAAGTCCAAGCTAAGAGTTGTTTACCATTTTCTTTTTTCCCGCTCCATTAATAAGTAAGGTAAATGACCCGGTAGTGGACACAGTTAAAAAAAATTTCGTACTCTTTTACGTGGCAAAATTTTTCAAGGGACTTACATCAATATTTACATATTTAGCTTAAAGCCCACTAAGGCAAAAGCATGAATTATTACGGTCGAGTTTCGACTGTTGGGAAAACTTTTGTAATAATAACAACACTAGGAGAAATTTTAACTGCTTTTCTTTTACGTAGTTAGGTATAAAAATGGTAAAACCGAAACAAAGAAAAAAAAGAATGTCGGAAAAGGCCTACATTTATTGTATGAAACCCCATGAAACATCACTCAAAATGCTACAAATCAAACTATATTATCACTAATTTCAGTTTGCTTTAAGAAATTGTTGGCATTGCTTTCACTTTTAACCGCTACAATGCATCAACTAAGGGACCATTCACAAATGATATCACGCTTTTTTGCCATATATTATATTTGACCCCCCCCCCTCTTTGTCACAAAATGTCACACTTTTTGTTACCCCCTCCCTTTGTCACAATTTCATGAACCCCACCTCCCTCCTCGAAGCGTGACATCATTTATGAATGATTCCGTAACCGTCAATGACGTTTTCAGCATGAAACTAGAATAGGGAAGTTTTCGATTTTTTTGGTTTTATTTTTATTTGATGGAATAACGTTTATAACTATCATCTCCGATAGAATTTTGGCTCTGCAAGTATTTATTTTTTTAAAATAATTTTTTAAAGTTCAAGCGCAGTAAGCAAAGGATCTTCTCCTTGAACTTTTCGATGTTTCTCGTATTATTACTGTAGACTTAGTGCTTTTAGACAGTGATAATCTGAGAAACATCGAAAAGTTCAAGGAGAATATCCGCAACAATTACACCAGCATTTCTGCAGAAAGTTTTCAGTAATTTCCGTCCGCGGTTAGAGGACTGCCGTCGTAGAGAGGGTCATCATTTAGATGATGTAATTTTTAAAAAAAAATAAAAAATGTTAAAATAAATAAACTCCAGTCATTACTTTACAATTCCTTAGTTTTATTTTAACTATACCTTTTGTATTTATTTTTTAATCTATTTTTTAAATATGCACGTTCTGTTGCGCCACCCTGTAATATAGTCACTAGGATAACTTTCATTTCATATCTTACTTTTGACATTCAGTGTACTTGAAGTGGTAGCAAGCATAAATACAAAAAAAGCTCACCGTGCTAAATAGTATGAATCACTGATAAGATTTTAGAGAGACTAACAGAATTTTCGAGTTCATCTTATTTGAAATAATCTTTTCATTATATTTCAGTATTTCATGCAATGAGTTTTTGTTTTAAATTAAGAAAAGCAAAATGAAAAGCCGTATTTAAGTAAGCAAGCTATATTCATCTTTCTCCCCTTTGCAGTAACACATCGATGCAAAAAAATCAAGATATTTTGGCCTTGTGCATATGTAAACGCAAATTCAGGTCTAGATTGGACACTACTCCGGGTCTATGTATTCAACTACCTGAGATAAAACCTCCTACATTTACAGCCATTACTAACAATGTAGTGAAACAATTTCACTTTTCAAGTTAATGGTACCTATTCTAAAAACTTTAACAGGTGTAATAATTTACTAAAATTTTGTAATTTATTCTTATTTTCAAGTGCTAAAGTGTCGTTCATTGACAGCCTGATAACTTAAAAATAAGTTGCAAAGGTACTTAACTCCAGAAAGATAATCAATGGTCACCATTTTTCAACTTTTTGGTTAACTTTTAAAATCCCTGAGCATTCATTGGAATCTTTTTTCGGGGGGTGAGGGAGAGCAAGATAGCATGAAGTGAAGTTTCCAAATTTGAATTTTACAATACTAAAACATTCAATTCAAAATACGTAGTTTTAAATTTATTTCCGGCGAGGGGGGGGGGGACTTTAAATAAGCCTTGTCCAGGTCCTGAAATTTGATTTTCAATTTGAACAATTATGGGGGTTCCTCGAAGTAAAAGTGAACCGTTACGGGTTCCGTGGTCAAAAGAGTTTGGGAACCGCTGCTCTAGGCATCGTTACGATGTTCGGAGCACGAGCACTAGAGAACATGTGACTTCAGAGACGGTGAGATGGAGCATGACGTTCTCTTAAAAACCAAACCTTAACCTCTTCATTCCAAGTGTACTCAATTGGGTACATTTTAAAATACTGTTTATTAACTACTGTTTGTGTAATTTGAAAGCTAAAACACTCAATTGTTTTTGAAATTAATAAACAAATAGTTTACTTCGTTTTAAACATTGAAAACATGGAAATTGGGCATTAATTATTATTCAAACTAATTATTAATTAAAATTTAAAAAAAATTTTTAGTTATTTTGTTTTGAAATCATTTTTTAAATCGGAGAACCAAAAAATTGCGTCAAAATAGTTTGTGCTTAGTTCTGGGGTCTGAAGAGGTTAAAGATGGCTGCTCCGCATTTGCGAGCTGATTAAGGAAAACTGCTATCACGATAACCACACCATATCTTTGTTTCTCAAAAAAAAGTGACATACAATATGCAACTAATACAACAGTTCGCAACATACAAGGCCACTTCCTGGTTCCGAATCGAATACTGGACCATGAGTCAGGAAATACAAAAATGGAAAAAAAAAAATCAAAAAGTGGTCGCCATCGATATTCGAATTTTCTTTGCAGGAGTAAAGAAAAATACTTTCTTTTCCTTTTCTAACAGAGCAATATTTATTTTAGTTAATGTTAATAGGAATTTAATTTAATGCGAAACGAATAAATAGAACGTGTGGGAATAAAATAAATCGAATTCCTTTGTGTATACATGAAAGCACATGACATACTTTGGAATAACCCAAAACGCGAATTTCGTTTAAATGATTTCAAACTTTTTCGCGTTTCCGTGATCGTTTGGAAAGAAGAAAGAATTTTACCTATTGTTGGTGTTCCGAACTCCCAAGTTGATTTTAATATCTTATTTATTTATTTCATTTGCGTGTCCAAATCCTTTTGCATGTGTGTAAATGTTTAATTTGCATCATGAGTATATCCCGACTACAATTAAATTAAAATTTCATATTATTTTTGTTTATCGGTGTCTCAATTCCTTTAAAAACGCAATTTTTAAAAATCTTTTGTAGCAAAACAAAGCAAAGAGTTACAAAAGAAGCCTTAATTGATTTCTCTGTAACATCTCTTTTTTTTTCGTTCTTTGGAGACCTGCTATAGCTGCACGTATTTTTTTAGCCTAGTTTCCCTAGTGATCGAATTTACTACTCGAATTGGGGTAAATTCCTAAACATTCATGTACTGAATTCCCAAATTATCTATAAGGTAAATAACCCGGTAGTGGACACAGTTAAGAAAATGTTCGTACTCTTTTACGTGGCAAAATGTTTTCAAGGGACTTACATCAATATTTGCATATTTTGCTTAATCGCCAACTATTTCTCTAAAAATTAATTGCCTATAAAATGTCATTTGATGAAAAATTAGGATTTTTACGTCAAATTTACTAAACGCTTAATTTATATCTATAGTGGACATTTATAAGACACGTATTTGCATTAGTAGTGGACAGAAATTAAAATCATCTATTTTATGCTGTTAACTTGGAGAAATGTTGCCTCAGGTGGCTGAGCGGTCAAATCGACTGGCTCCGGTGCCTCCCTGCGCGGAGAGAAAGAGGCGTGGGTTCGATTCCCACCTTTGCCCTGGGTGTATTTCCTTCTTTGTATATTAAAATCTGTTGTGCTGTCTTGTTCTATCTGTCATATTAGACGAGAGTTTGAAGCATATCCTTGAGAATAGCAAATAAACTCGAATATTTATGTGACCTGAAATGGTCGTAAAACAAACAAACAAACTTGGAGAAATAATTTTAAAAATGACTAAGGGGCCATTCATAAATGATGTCACGCTATTTTCCCCAAATCCCTAACCTTCTTATTGATCGGCTTTAGTAAAGAGCAGCATATGTGACCGTTGTGGAGGCAACTATTAAATATTATGATCCATGTACTTGCGTAGATGTTCCACGCCAACTTTAGTTTTATTAACCAGCACTAGGGATCGTTCGCTACAGGTTCTGATAATTTCATTCAAGTTTAATGTAAATTCGCTTATTTTAGGAGCTTAAAGATCTAAGTGTCCACTACTAGAGCAGTGTCCACTACCGGGTCATTTACCTTAATTATAGAAAAAAGTTTTAGGTGAAAATAATTCGCACTAATACAAAGTTTCCATCGGCTGACGTGGAAAAATAATTTGCTTTAGATTTTTTTAGTTTTTTAAGCCAGTGGTATTTTATGTAGTAGCTAACCCGTAAGTTAGCAAGAAAGATTTTTCATTAAATTATGTATGCTATAAAATGCAACAGGAAACGTGGAAGAATCAGGTTAATTAAAAAAATTTGACAATTCGTAGAATTGCCAAACCTTTGTCTTTTCAAATATTTTTTTTACATATATGACTTTTAAAAAACATTGTAACACAAAATAACAAACAAATTAAAATATCATCAAAAAAGATACACGCTTTAACAGGAAAACTTATATAGTTGGATTAGCGTTGAAAAATAACTGATGTCGATAAAATTAAAAATTACTTCAACTTCATAGTCAAATTACTAGCGTACAAGCATTCACCCTTTTAGGCATACTGGCTTCCTTTGAGTCCACTTAGCCTTTTATTTTTTCTCAGCAGACTGAAATATAGTAGATTCAATTGAATCCACCTGTTCAGCTCTTCATAATGCTGCCATATACAAGATAAAAAAAAACTTGTTGGTAAAAAAAATTACAATGGACAAGAAAGTTTTTATACTTCCGTTATGTTGGCTGCTGTTCAATTTACTCAAGCAAACATTTCTGTGCATACAAAAAACGTATGTTTCTGGATATTTATGTTTGAAAATGTTCGAAATATAATGTTTAATATGTTAATGTATGAAACAAAATATATAGCTAGCACGATATGGAAAATAATAGGGTTTCAACCTAACTTAATATGCAAATGTATGAAAAAATAATACATTTTCATTTTCCTTTCCTCATTCTGTGTTTGATTTAATTTAATCAATTTCCACTTGAACTTCAGCACTTTTATGTTATGTGCCTCAAAGGATTAAAATAAGCCACAGACGAACAATTGCTTCCTCAGAAGGCAATTTACAAACACCATTTTTAATTTACAAACACCATCGGGCAGCAACGTAATTGTGTATCCATCATACACACAGTACTATTGCCAGCAAAAGCTTTTCTCGGATATCCCACGAAGTAGAATTTTTAAAATCATTTGTTATTTATATATAATATTAAATCATTAAATATTAAGAAATATAAATCAGTGCAAACAAGCTAATCCAAATTGCAAACAAAGTTTTGTTGCGTAGTGTAATCGGGCAAAATCGTACTCTGCCGGTTTTATCCGATACGATTTTGTCCCAAGACATTCAATCATTACCACAAATAAAAATAAAAATTTATCTGATCTTATTTGGTTAAATAATTCTCCCATTAATTGGGTTTGGGCTAATAAATATAAGGTTCCAAAATGAAAATGTCACTTACCGGCACATTATTTACGCTCCAGAAATCTAGCCGTAAAATGTTCTAAAATAAAAACTAGACAGTTCGAAAACAGTGCTAAGAAGAAAATTCTCACACTTTACCACGTGCAACAGCCCTTTTCCGTTGATTATCTTGCATTCCAGTGTGCTACTCACTAATAGCGCCACATAAGACTTAACCTTCTAGCTGCGTATCCTACAATTTAAACGGGCAGCGCAAGCAAAAGAAAACTCGCATCTTTGCGCAAATTCGCGTTTCCTTGCGATTTTTTTCTCTCCATGAAGCGGTTTGCATAGTTAAATAGACTGAAAAATCCATCCTCGCGAAAATCGCAAATTTCGAGAATTTTGCTACATCTGCGCGCTGCCCATGAAAATCGCGGGCTACGCAGCAAGACAAGACAACCCTTTATCTAATGACGGTACTTATAAGTACCTCTTCCTTTAAAATTCCATGCATTCGTTTTTACGAATGTTCTGACGGTACTGTGCAGGCATACTCTCTTTTAGTTCCCCATTTCAGCATAAAGAGTATTTTATCGAGGAAAGAGGAGAGCTTTAAAATCGATGCTGTGTTTTGAACTGCCACTTTGTTCCGATTGCTGCACGTTTTTGATATTTGTTCCGGAAAAGAGGTATAATTGAAGAATGTATTCTCTGATTACTTACATGTGTTAGTTCAGAATTTGGAAAACGATTTGACCAGATATTTTAAGTGAACAATTAGGGATGTAACGAATAGTGATTTGGCCGAATAGCCGAATAGCCGAATACCGAATATTCGGCCATTTCTTCCAGGCCGAAGCCGAATATTCTGTCCTTTCTTCAAGGCCGAATAGGCCGAAGCCGAATATTAAAATTTCTCGAAAATCGTTGTAATCGAAAGTATTTGTCAAATTTAAAGTCAAACACAAAGTCATTTAAAGTCAGTTTAAGTATAAGTCAAACACCAATTACACACAATCTATGATGTATGATTTAATTCCGTTAGTTAAGAATTTAGAACTATTTAAAATTAATCTATTTTCACTATTGTTTCGAATGTAATAAAACTAAGAGTTTCACCCACAAGCAAAATAGAAACGACAGGTTTTACGGTAGTAAGCATTAGCATTATTTTACTAATTATTTAATTGCCATGAAAAATACTAGTGCTTAGTGAACTTTTACCTTGCCCAAAACTGTTTTATGAAGACATTTTAAAAGTTATAAAAGTTAATGTTTTTATCTTATGGGGTTTTTTACATACCTATTTTTAAAAGATCTATTAAAACTTAATGCACTTAACTGGAATATGTTTTCATTTTCAAAAACCCCAATAGCTTATGCCATCTAAATATTCATGATATATTCTGGGCTTTTCACATTTCTCTCTAAACCAATATTCACAATAAATCGGTCTACCCAAACAAAGTCTGGCTTCCACTTTGTTAATAATAACAAAATGAATTTATCATGTTATCTATTATAATTAACTATTGGCAGCTTTTGGGAGTAAATGCTAAATATAAAATACAATATTACAACTTTAAAATGTGTTTTTGCTCAGTCAAGCCCAAATCAAGATTTAAAAAAAGTAGTTTATTCTAAATTATTTTTATTTCTTAAAACTATAGTGGGCTAATGTATTCTTTTGCAATAATTATAATACAATTTTAAATGTTTAAAATCTACTAATTTCTTTACTTTTTTACTGCAGCAGAACTATTCGGCCAGGCCGAATTTGACCTTACCCAGTATTCGGCCAGGCCGAATATTCGGCTGGGTGATGAAATGACTATTCTACCAGGCAGAATACTCGGCCAAAAGGCCGAATAGGCCGAATACCGAATAGTGGCCGAATATTCGTTACATCCCCATGAACAATTATGTAATTGATTTCACAGTGGAATTACTCTGTGGTACTTATTAGCTGTAATGAATTAAATTTCTATAGGCTGTGTATTTTGTTTATGTAAGTCAATTAATTTTCAGTGTAGTAACCCCCCAAAAAAACATAAGTGAAAAAAATTTGCTGCAGATTATAACGCAGTAGATAAAAGCTTAAACTCGAAATTATTACAGAAATAACAGCAGTATACGGTTTTTCTGTTTTGTACCGGTTTCCCCTGGTGTTTTCGAAATTGAGCTTGATAAAAAGCACAATGCAAAACTTTAGTATTACTTTTTGAAAGTCTAATTTGTAATTATATTTACTCTGTACGTAGTTCCTTCTTTTCTTTCTTAAGGGGGGAGCGGCATATTTCACTAGTTTACTAAAATTGATGGCATCTTATTTGCTATTAATGAAACAATGGTGTAGAAATTATGGGCCGTGGTAGCCTAGTGGTTAGGATATCGAGCTTCTGATCGGAAGATCTCGGCGGCGACACCAGAGCCGCTGAAGACCCACCATGCACACTTGGGGATCGTGCATGTAAAATCCGTGGACCCTGAAGTCCCGAGGCAGTTCCGAGGAAACCAGAGGGTGGAGATTTTCCCCTCCCTTCACTCTCAGGTCTAAAAAGGAAGGTGGCGTCTTTGTGGTGACGCCATCTGGTGTTATCTAAGTAAGGGAAAGGACGGTAACAGTACGCACCTAGTGGATTGTTCGTTATAAAAATGAGAATTGAAAAGTGAGAACCTTGAAAATTGACTGAATCATAGTTTATTAACTTAGAAACTTAGGTACACAAAATTGAAGTTTTATCTTTAAAATATATATGAAAGAAAGCAAGCGGAAAAAAGTAATTGCAAATGGGTACTCTTACCCGCCCTGGTGGATAAGAGTACGCACCCAGGAAGGGTAAGAGTACGCATTCAGAAAATTTAGCAGTAGTCACATATAAATGCTCCAGTGCCTTCGTAACTGGAACATTCATCATGCCACCACTCCTTACATAATCCACTCTGGATCCAATCTTCATCATATGATTGTTCGCAGCCTGGGCATTAGGGTGAAACAAAAGAAATCAACTTTTGATTTTTAGTTCGTAATAGCACGGAAAAGTTGCCTTTTGGTATAGATAAGTTAAATTTAAAATATGGAAAACATTGGAGTACCCCTTGAGGTGCCGCAAAGACGTTCAAGTTTCTTAAAATTGAATTTTTTTCTAAATTTTGAAATTTTTTTACGAAAAAATTATTATTTTATTTTTGATTTGTAATAGCGTGGAATAGTTGCCTTATGGTATAGATAAGAAAAATTAAAAATATGAAAAATGTTGGAGTACATTTTCAGGCGCCGCAAAGACGCTAAAAGTAGCCAAAGTTTTATGAAAACAGTTTTTATAGCTTTTTCAAAGATTTTTAAAAGTTTCGATTAAGTTTTAAAAAAGCTTTATAATATGAATATAATAATAAAAACACCTTTAGTATTGCATTGGCATGTTTGTAAAAAAAGGAAAGAAAAACTGAAATTTTTAACTTTTGGTAAAAGATTTTTTATGAATTTTTCGTACACTGAACGTTACAAGAAATTGTTTTAAATACGTATATAAGCATTATAATTGGAAACGATTTATTATTTGCAGATAATAATAATAATAAAATATTTTGTATTGGTTACTTCTGTATCCTTAATAATTACACATGTTACAGATGCAAAATGTTTGCTTCTATTTCATTGCTGCATTTCTTTCTCTTCCTTTTTGTTTAACTTTTGGCATATTCACACGGGAGTCAGTTTTTGCTTTTTTGTATCTGCTCTTGCGATTGAACTGTAGTTCTTTTGAGCAGATTCAGACATCAGTTTCACAACTCTTCCCACTGATTGTGTGTGACTTGGTTGCTTAGCTTTACCATCTTAATGACAAAAAGGATGTCGCAATGGTAGCTAATTGCAAAGGAACAAACATGTTAATCATTGTAAAGGTATTTATATTTTATTTTCCATGAAAGAAGAAACACTATTATTATATGCAGTGTTTGTAACGGTTCCATCATTGAAGTTCAAAAACTATTTGTTGATTTCTCTATCGTCAAGAAAGACCAGTATACTATCTGCTATGTCTTTTCCGGTGCAAGATTTTGGTGTTACATGGCCTAACAACTTGGAGTTTCGTTCCTCTATTAGTGAAATGTACTCTTCTAAAATAACTTTCTTGTACAACTTACTGCTTTTCATTTCTTGAACGATGTTACTTCTTTTTTACCTTTAAGAAAAAAAAAACAATCCTCTACTTTCGGTTATGTGATTATAGCTATGATCATTAATGATATATCTTTGATATGTTGATTTTGCTCTTCTAACTTCCATCCTGTGTATTACATTCATTTTGTCTTCTTCTGTGGTTACACCCATGTCCTGTAAAGCAGCACTAGCTATAGCTGCATCTAAGTGCTTTTCTCTAGTTACAATTCTGAAGGGTCTGGTACATTTATATCTTCTTTTACAGTTGAAGGACTTGCTTGGATTGCCTCTTCTGGTAAGAAACACTGATGTTCTGCAGCGCTGTCATTGTCTCCAGTAACCGTTTTTGATGCACTAGTATTTTTTGATGCACTAGTATTACTCTTTATTCTTTTCTTGCTTGTTTCTTCCTTGAAGGGATAGTTTTTGATATATCAATATTACATTATAACCCTTTTCCCCTCAGAGCTTTGATCCTTTAGAAACTCTTATTCTATAACTAGCATTTTTTTTCTCTTTTATACAAATACAAGTATTAAAGTTTACACACTTACAGGCAACAGTATCAAATAAACGCTCAGCATCTTCTCTAAATTTTGTGACGTTGCAATCAAACTCATCGGACCAACTTCTACTTTTAGACCGTAATAAATACTTCAACTTAGCATGCTAAGATTTTATCCTTTGTAATTTTTTTTTTTGCTAAAAACAATGGGAAAAGAAGCTCTTCATCCTATTTGTTCAATTTTGGGAACTAAAGTCACATAGTTCACATACCGTAGGATTTTTCTCTGAAGGAACTATGAAGTATGTCCAACCGGAGCGCTTCATAACAGATTCGTTTTACAAGCAGTTTCACTTCGAGCAAATCACTAAATTTCCCCCCAAAAAAAGGACATTCCCACATTTGTCTTGACTAATTTAGACCGAGCCATTTTTACTCAATAAAATAAACAAACTAACAAAATATTGCGTTAGTCTGTTACTGAATAGGCGGAGTGCAAATGCCAACTCAACTGAACTCGACAAAGGTACAGAGCTTGCCACCACATGCAGACAAAACCTCCCCTAGCCGCCCCCGCCCCCCCCCCCCCCAACTCGAAGTCCGGCGATTACTAAGGCTCTTGAATACCATGCCAATTCAATACTAAAGGTGTTTTTATCATTCTATTCATATTATAAAGCTTTTATAGAACTTAATCGAAACTTGTAAAAATCTCTGCAAAAGCTATAAAAACTGTTTTCATGAAACTTTAGCTGCTTTTAGCGTTTTTGCGGGGCCTCAAAATGTACTCCAACAATTTTCATATTTTTAATTTTTCTTATCTGTACCACAAGGCAACTATTCCACGCTATTACAAATCAAAAATAAAAAATAAATTTTTCGTAAAAAAAAAACTTCAAAATGTAGTAAAAATTTGAATTTTAAGAAACTTTAACGTCTTTGCGGCACCTCAAGGAATACTCCAATGTTTTTCATATTTTAAATTTACCTTATCTATACCAAAAGGCAACTTTTCCGTGCTATTACGAACTAAAAATCAAAAATTTATTTTTTTCGTTCCACCCTACTATGCATATCGTCGCCTCATTGTTTGCAAAACTTGTTGAGGGAACTGGGTTGTCGACACAATGCAGAACAAGTTTTTCCTTTGCTTTCACGGTTTTTTCTTTTTCAGTTTTGGCCCCAATTTTTACTTTTCATAGTAGCTCGATTAGCCTTTGCTTCTTCTAATTCTCTCTTTCTCTCTGCGTTTTCCTTTAACAAATTTTTGAACGGAGACGAAGTCACGATCTCAGATTTTTGGGAGGTTCTTTTCCTTTTAGTTCCTCGTTGTTCATGTCTAGGAAGTGCCACGATTGACTGCATACTGACATGTATCTGAGAAGTGGAAGGTGAGACTTCATTCTCTTCAAGTGCAACTGCAACTGCACAATCGTTATCCGAAGGTGCTAAAGTTACTAGTGAAGGAGAATAGCAATCTTCACTTATAATGTCAGGGCTGTATGGTGCAATACCTGTAACACAGAAAGCTTTTTCTGCGAGTTGAACCCTGGCTGACCGCTATATGTTTTTTTAAAAATCCCTGAAAATTCGTACAAGATTATAAATTTTCCTGGATTTTTACTGATATGTGCGTACTCTTACCCGCTGATGTATAGCTCCTCAAAATCGTCCGGCTGTAGCATTCACAATAGTAAAATTCTGACATGCCCACGTTGTTCGGAAGGGAACAAAGCTCATAATGATATCTACTTAAAAAGCAAACATCCATCCTTTATTGACCAAAAAAAATTAATATTTCTTCACAGAAAAATTACATGCCAACATGCAGAAATCATATTTTACTTGATAAATAAACGACAGCAAGGCTGAAAATAACAATGGCGGTCTCTTGAGCCAGCTGAAAGCAAACGTGGTGGGTTGATCACACTCGCTTCTGCTTGCAGTGTTGCCAACAGGGAAAAATGTCCCTGCGTACTCTCAACCGACTGCGTACTCTTACCCTCCTTTCCCTTACATATTGAGCCTTACACCGCTGTGGTGCTCATCTATAAACGGAAGGCGCGCTTTACTGCCTTAATTCCTGGTCGCTCTGCGAGGGGGAGCTTGCGGGATATCCAAGTGGCATTAGAAACAACAACATGGTATAAAAATTAGTTAAATCCAGAGTTTTTTTTTCATTTCAAACTTTATTAAAATTGCAAAACTCAAAACTGTGGCATAACAGAGAAATAGCATGAAATAGTTTTAATACTCCTATTTACACAAAATTAAGTTTATCAAAAGTGAAACATCAAATCAGTGCACAAATACATATCTATAAATATTTAGGTTTACCAGAATTATCACTTTAATGTAGTGTAAAAATTGGTCGAATCAGTAGGGCTTTTTAATTGAAACTTCAATTAAGTTGCACTACTGAAATTATAGTCTTACAGAGAAATGATAGACATGTAATAGTTTTACGTATCTATCTTTAGCAAACTTGGAGTACAAAATCAATACAAGAAGATGAACAGTTGAACATGTATAGAAGCATTTAAATTTACCACCATCATTGCAATTTCAATGATGTAACAGTGTTGAAATTAATTAAGTCAGTAGTCACTCTCTCTTTTTTTTTTCATCTGAAACTTTATTGAAATTGAACAATTCAGAGTATGGCATAATAGAAAAATGAAGTTAAATTATTTTATGTGTGTGTGTGTGTGTGTACATCTATTTACATAACATGAAGAGTATTAAAAAGTTAAACATCAAATCAATGCATAAACACATGCATAGAAAAGAAATATTTAATTTACCAACAATTTTAGAGTCTTAATGAAATGGGGTAGGCAGGGACGTAACTAGGTCATTTTCTAACTGGGGCTGTGACCATCAAGTTGTGCCCCTCTCCCCCTTAAAAACACAATAAAAAGTATATATATTTATGTAAACACACACATTTAGTCAATTTAGCACCCCTATAATAATCTGTGCGAACAGGCCGGGCCATCTTCCCCCCTCTAGTTACGTCTCTGGGTGTAGGAATTAATAAAAACAGTAGTTATCTTTTCTTTATTAAAATGAAATTGCACTACTCAAATTATAGTATAGCACAACAGTTATGTACATCCATTTTTCACAAGACAGATCTTTACCAAGTTTGATGCATAAACAATCGAGCAGGTATAGAAGTATTTAAATTTTCCAACAACATTATAATTTTAATAATTCAACAATACAGAAATTAGTTAAATCAGTAGTTTTTTTTTCATTTAAAGGGTTATTGAAATTGCTCTACTCAAATTATAATGTCACACAAAAAGAAATGCAAAAGCTTTATGTATCCGTTCACACAAAACAGAACTTTAAGCTACTAAAAATGTCATCTCCTTGTAGAGATTAGTTTCTTTCACTATAAACTACTAGAACTAGCATATGTAGTTTGATATATACCACAATACTTATTTTATAATTTTCTATCTAAAAAAAATTCTGTGTTACATTTTCTATTTATTTCATTTAATGGCATCTTTGTGTTTATGCATTTTTTACATGCAAATATTGAACGAATTAATTTTAAATGTATAACTAGAAAATGTATTTATGTTATCACAAAACTAAATCCATTTCCTAATATTAAAAAAATAATAATTTAAAAAATGATGTTGATTTTTTAATAAAAAGAAATAAATAAAATTTGTTACTAACTGCCTTTAATTAAGGATAAAATATTTTGCTGCCAAAAATTCTTTACTATTAGGGGTCATTCATAAATTATGTTACGATTCGAGGAGGGGAGGGAGGTTCGAGAAATTGTGACAGTTTGGGACAAATGAAGGGGAGGTAGTAGCAAAAAGTGTGGCATCGCCACATTTTACTTAAAAGAAAAACATTTAAAATCAGAAGCTAAAAATTTTTATAACATTTTTCAATTGTTTTTGCTTTACAAAATTATAGATTTTATTTGGCATCAAAAAGATTGATGCTGATTAAGGTTTAATTAACTTCCAATTTAATTTCAAAGGAAATATTCCTGAACATTTACACTTTTAAGGCAAAATAGTATTGCTCATTTTTACAGAATGTTAAAAGTTATTATTTCTTACATACTGTTACACGAGGGCTGTAAATTAAATAGGGGCAACTTTGTAGATACATGCAGAAGAGTGGGCAAGTGCAAATAGGATGTGGGAGTGGTGATGTGGCGCTGTGTAGAGTGCAAAAATCAGTCGATGTAGTTAGAAGGGTAGTTGTTACGAGGCATTAAAGTGTAGAGTTTCGTTTCTATCGCCCTAAAGCATCTTTTCAAAAGGTGATCAGCGGCCATGGGTTAAAATCGTGGTTGAACGTGACAAAAATGCAACAGAATGTTATCGATTATTTCCCCCTTCAAAGCCGCCGAATTCATGACGTTTCAGCTGTACTCCGTACAGTAGGGTGGTAGGGTTCTCCGTCGTCCACTTCAACGATCAACGGACGAGGATCAACTGCACTCCCCATAATACCTGTCAATCAAAAAAGGGGTGAACTGCACTCCCTGATATTTTATCAATGATCGATCTGCACTGCTGTGTCCGTAGATATGACGGATCATCCGCCATCTTGGGCCACCTTTACTAAGCTTTGCTTCATCACGATTGTGGCTTCGTTTAATTAATATATGATTGAAGGTTACGTTTAAGAAAAGTTTTAGAGTAACAAAACATAAGTTTTCTTTTTTAACTTTTACCCATAAATGATACTCTTGTTATTAAAACTTTATTGTATGTACAAAGGTATTTTATTTCACTCCTTTTTTACCCCAAACATTTCAAATATGCGATTCATATTTAGATGGATGGATTATCAAAATAATATCAGTTACTATACAAACCAATCAAGTATCTTAATTAAACAACGCATTAGATTTAACAAAATAAATAAAAAAATCGTTAATCTGTTTTACAATGAAAACGAATGTAGTTAATACATTTGCATGTTTTAAATAGGGATGTAACGAATAACGAATTCCGTATTCAGCTGAATAGCCAAATACGGAACATTCGACCCTTTCTCTCAGACCGAAGCCGAATATTCGGCCACTGAACAATAAAATCTCTAAAGTTGGTGCAAAATTATGTTGATGCAATCAAAAAAGTTGGTGCAAAATTATGATAAATAGAATCTTTTCTTGTCAATTACAAATATAAATGACGAATAGTATCTATTTGCAGCAGTTTCTAAAAAAAAGTCTTAAGTAACTCATGGTATAATGGCAATTTAGACTGTTACAATTTTGTGCCGACTTTAAATATTATGTTTAAAAGTAGCATCATTGGTTGTTCAAAGGGTTAGTTTTTTTTTTCTTTCCAAAATTAATTTTAATACTTATTTCTGATTTTTGAGCAATATTTTTACAATGCATTTAAGATATCCTTCAGGCTTCTTCTTATATTTTTAACTTTTACGAAAAAAGTGACCAAAAATGGCTGTACATAAGTTACACGAACCGGCTTTTCCGGGTATTTTAGAACAGCGTTTCCTGACCGGTGGTTCGCGAACCCCCAGGGGTTCGTGCGGTGCAGAATGGGGGTTCGCGAAAATAATATTGCAATGCCGGAATGTTTTATCGCTAACGTAAAAGAAAAAGCAAAATAATAAATTTACATACTTATTAGGAAAGAGTGCAAAAATGATTTCTAAAGAAAAAAAAAGAATGTTTTCCAGATAATGCAGAAAAGTAGTGGACTGGCATAGGAAGTATGCATACAAAATTTGAAATGCCTTTCATTTCTACTTTTGCCTGGTTTCTAATTTCGGTCACAACCAAATTTGGTACCAAATTGGTAGAGAAAGATATTACTTTAAATTTTAGAACTTATTTTTCTCCAACTATTTTCCACTTTTTCATCGCAAGCGCGAAGAACGAGTCGGAAATGTAAAAATTTGCTACATAGAAGGTAAAATTTTGCACTATTTTAGGCTAATTTTTCATTACACAGAACCTCAAGTGGAACCCAGAAGACATTTATTCATCAATTTTAAATTTGGAATAAAAAAGAACAAATAATAAAAAGTAATACTATTTAAAAAAATATTTGTATCCATATTTTAGTTTTTATTTAAATTTAGGTGCTTTGCAATAATTATGCTTTAATTTTTTGTTATGAAGTATTGTACAACATGGAAAATAAATGCGCAAGTAAATTTCATAGATTTGTCACCCGTTACTAATGACTTCAGCCCAGGGGGTTCGCCATTTTCTTTCGGATCATAGAAGGGGTTCGCAAGGAAAAAAAGGTTGGGAAACACTGTTTTAGAACATCGAAGGGGGACTTCCGGTGCAATTCGGATACTTGTTTTTTTCGGAGGCATGCCAGTGCAGCTCGGACATAGAGATAAGATCACAGCAGTGCAGTTGGGACGCCCCGCCCATCTAACAGTGCAGTTGACCTATACCCCGATCAACACCTTGCCAGTAGTCTACAAAAGCTTCCCGACATTTGGCAAAAGGTGATACACTTTGCTGGTGTTTACGTAGAAGGAATGTAATGCAATTGTACTCGTCAAGTCACTAAAATTTGATTGATACCAATGTTGCCATTACTTAATTTACAGCCCTCGTATACTAATCATATTTTTTTGTAAGCCAAAATTTCCTCTTATGCAAATAAAGTACACATATAATCATTCTTATTGTTATGCTCACAAATGACATGAAAAGTTCAAAAATAAAATCGGAAATGTGATCCATAATGTAGTGTTTTGTTTCTGAATTGCACGTACATATGCTAATATAGCGTTACATGTGACAATCCATGTTGCCATTACTTAATTTACAGCTCTCGTATACTAATTATATTTTTTTGTAAGCCAAAATTTCCTCTTATGCAAATAAAGTACACATATAATCATCCTTATTGTTATGCTCACAAATGACATGAAAAATTCAAAAATAAAATCGGAAATGTGATCCATAATGTAGTGTTTTGTTTCTGAATTGCACGTACATATGCTAATATAGCCTTACATGTGACAATCCATGTTGCCATTACTTAATTTACAGCCCTCGTATACCAATTATACTTTTTGTTGTAAGCCAAAATTTCCTTTTATGCAAATAAAGTACGCATATAATCATCCTTATTATTATGCTCACAAATGACGTGCAAAGTTCAGAAATAAAATCGGAAACGTGATCCATAAAGTAGTGCCTTGTTTCTGAATTGCACGTACATATGCTAATATAGCGTGACATGTGACAAGGGGGTGGTGGGGGTATGTTGAAGTGTGAAATTTTGAGACAAAAAGGATGATGGGGGTCAAATATATTGAAAAAAACGACATCATTTATGAACAACTCCTATCTACTTTTCAACATTACCCTAGGTATTATTTTTAGCCCATTGATCCATTTATTCTAATGTAGTGTGAGACATTTGTGTATAAGATGTAATTAAACAATTATAAAAACTTTTATTTTTTGTCTGAATGTTTTAGAATATAAGTTAGCTGATTTTCGCTATCTGTTATATACAAAATTTTTAAAAAACCCTCTCATTGATAAAAAAAAAAAATACTTGCTATGTATTTTTATGCTCAAAAGCTCTTAGATAATGCTGTTCAGACTACACTATGAATTCCTCAAATTGTAACGATCACATTTAGCATTTGAGAGATTCACTCAAGTATATTTTATTCAGGATTCTAATCACTCTAAGGAGAAAAAGATGAAACTAAAGAATTATACATTATGAATGTATAAAACTGAAGCAAATATTTATAAATTGCAATATAATTCGTTTTATTTTTTAATTACAAAAGTACATGGTACAAACTTCCATAAAAAATATTTATACCTAGGCAAATGACATGGCATTTACATCATACACTTGTAGTTTTTCTAAAATATATGAATTTCTAGCAATAATTTAAATTGCTGTGTAAAATGAGTGTAAATAATTTATATGTAAGCATCTTGGGAAACAAATCTAAAACTAAAATATTCGTAAAAATATAAGTGTTTTTACATCTCAAATTGGACATTTGTTAATATGAAAGACGTCATACAAAGAGCAATTTTAGCGCAATACGGAATGCATGGTTATCATAATGACAATCAATATGCTTGATTTTGTCAATAACTTTTTTTTACTAAAAACCTTGAGTGTCAAAAATGTGTATCAAAATATGATTTCAAATTGAAAAAAAATATTTATATGAAAATGTCATTCAAAAAATTGTCATAATTTTTTCCTTTCTATTGAGGCTGCAGTATTTATTGGTCCTCAAACATTGCAGACCTAGTGCGTCTCCAGAGATTGGTACCAACGCTTTCAGCGGCACCACAATGAGTGCCGTACCATTGCCGAAATTTTTTGACGCTCAGTTTCCCCTAGATGGCGGCACCTAAGCTCTCGTTGATGCAAACGGCAAGAGGAATTCAATTTAGCCGAGAGTATCCACGCCAAACGGATACTCAAGGGATCTTTAACATGCCGCATAATCATACGACATGGGCGCAGACGACTTTCTGCATCTTGAAAATCCACCGACTTGGGCCAGGTTTGAACCTGCGAACTTAGGCGTGCGAGGCTTGCGCGCTACCACTTATTGGTCGACATTGCGCTACCACTACGCTACCATGTCGACAAAATTGTCATAAATACAATGCAAAAGAGAGCAAGTTTGAACACTGTTTTATAACTTTAGTGCAGGTGTTTTTCCTATTTTTCAATAGGCATGCACTTTTGCAAATATTACTAATCCGAAAATATGCTTTAGGGAGAAAAATACATTAAATAGCATGATTACAGTCAAGAATCAAATTTAATATGGCTGCTGCCAATTTGGAGTTACATTATTTATTCAGACCAGAGTAAAATTAAGATTACTCTTAATTTTCAAAACTCTGATAAACTTCCTGAAAAAAGAACAAAAAATTGATAGAGCACATGCTTTTTATTATCATTCATCTATTTTTCAATGTATATATATGTATATATATATACATTGAAACTTATTTAGCGAATTTCAACGTGAAGAAATCTCCACGCGTATTAAAGTTTAATGCAACGGTTACGAAACTTACGACAGTAAAAGCCAACTTCCAGAAAAATATCGTTAGAAAAAGAAAAAAGAAAAGCCTCACTTTTCACAACAAATCGGCCCATCACAAAAAATAGTTGCAAAAAACGAACCTTTTACAATGATCTTGACACAAGAATAGACTATTTACAAACTCCATAACATTAATTTAATGCTATGTTGCAAAATAAGAAAAAATGCTGTGAATTTACAGGCTATATGTGTGGATAGGGGTGATTTTCAAAAAGATTGACGATTTGATGTCCGCAGTATAAAATCTAAATTTCATGTCGATAAAACTATTATTCTGCCATTATAAAAACCAGTAGGGAAGCATCATTTCATAGTTAATTAAATGCATTCATTACATTTTTTCCAAGTTGGGAAATAGTCGGCTTTTTCTATTACTTTACCTGGAAAAAAATGGAAAAATGCGTGTCCGAAGCAAAAAATGCACAGAGTCTTTTTTTTTTTATCATTCCAAGTATTTTTTTTACTCAATATAATTTAAAACATGAAGTAATATGTGTTTACTTAACAAAAATGCAAGTGATTTTACTGAAATGCTTATCTAATATTTTAAAATTTAAAGAAAGTTTTTAGTCCGGAAATACAGCTCATGAGTGTTACCTCGAGAAAGTTCATACCATTCAACTTTCAAAATACTTAAATATTGTAATTATTTTCTGTGGTAGGGAAGCCTCGTATGTTTCCTTTAACCTCGTACCATCTAGAATAGGTTAGTTTAATCCTTTACTATTTTATAGTGGCACAAACAATTCAACATGATGAGTATTTTTAATACTTCTCAGGAGTGTTACCCATTTATTTCCCAATATTTTTTACAGCATAAAAATAAGCAATTCAGCAATAGTGTATTTCTTGTAGAGGAATCAATCGGTCCAATTAAATTTTCAGAAACACAGTCAGAATTTTTTTTAGTGAAGAATTTCTTAATAAATCTCATGAGTGTTACCCACTCATGAGTGTTACTTGTTAAGAGATGGAAGTTACACTCATGATTGAAAACAACCAAATAATAAATAAATCTACTGATATAGATATTTTATGAGCTTTAACTCAAGCTGATATTAGTTTTTTATTCAAGATTATATTTTATTTCTCTATATATATATTTTAAAAGATACACCCTGACACAAAATTTTTACGTTGGCAGATATGATTTTTGTGTGTTTTGTTTAAGATATGTTTTATTCTTAAGGGGTAAATAAATAAAAACTTCCTTACTTGTAACCCCCCCCCCCCTCAAAAAAAAAATAAATAAATGAGTAAATAATAAACACTTGTTCGGGTATGCCAGTTGTTACTTTATGTAAATAAGAAAGTGATTTGTTGCGAACTATTATTTTCCCTTTACTTAAATTAAAAATATGGTTTGCAGAATTAGAACTATTTATTTCGATATTTTCACTGCTTACTTTAAAACCGAAATTATTTTTTTTATTAGTTCTGTCTAAAAACATTTATTTCTGGATCAGAATCATGAGAGTAGTGATGTTTTATTCCATTTTTAATGTAACATATCAATTAATTGGGTAAAATAATTTCAATTTTGGTCTCTCTTTTTATAATTATTGTCATTTTTATTACTATTATTATTTTTGGTGCCTTATAGCAAGGGGATTGCTTGTTTGTCGCATGAATGTTACCATCTCTCATGAGTGTTACTGTAGCTAAAAATTAGAATTGCATTAATATATTTGTTAGTTAATAATTAAAAAATGGTTTGCTAATTAAGGATATCCAGTTACTCCTTATACCTGCAGTGAAAACAGTTAATTTTTAATAAAATACATATTTATTGAATGTTATATGCTTCATTTAAGAAACAAAGTAACACTCCTGAGATAAAGTGTAATTAAAATAGTTTAAAGATTTTAAATATGTCAATTTTAATACTATTTTTACTTCTTACAAAGTATTTAAGATTACCTAAACAAGATTTTTTAGATAAATTATTGATAAGGATTATTTTACAGAATGTTTAATAACGGTAACACTCATGAGAAAAACAATCACTTGTCAAGACACATTTTGAAATATCTAAAATATAAATAAATTAAATAAAAAAAAAACTACTTGCTCAGAATGCAGTAAACTATAAGGAATTCATACGTTGGCAAGTTTTTATGTTTGATGCAACAAAAATTTTCAGAATGTGTCAAACCCAATCCGTCAACAAATTTGAAAATCACCCATGGTGCTTATTTGTTTGTATACTTTGGCATGCTGCACCAGGCATGTTTTATTTTTGGGTTGGCTCATAGTTTTGTTTAAAAATTCATTCCAGGGCATAACCATGGTAGTTTTGGTATTGCATGCAAGAATATCAAAAAACATTTCAACATTACGGGTGGATTTTTTTTTTAGTTTAATTTTGATCAAAAGTATACGAAAATATGTATACAAGGTTAAATTTTGATGCGGATTGCAAATTTGTGCTAACAATAGCTTGTTTCCTGCTGTGATTTCAAAGTTGACACTTATTTTCGTGTGAAGATGACCCTGTGGCAAAATTTTACTATAGGTTTACATTATTCCTAATCAATCGACATGTTTCGTGTGCCTCTAGTGTAAACAGGATTTTTTTTTAAATGTGTGTTTTCTTTTTTTTTTCTCTTCAGAATGCGTATGGAAAAACCTTGAGGAAGAATACATTTCATTAAATCACAAAGTCTTTTCACATGCTTAATTATTTTTAAATATACACAGGAATTTCTAGACACATTGACATGCTTGCAGTCAAATCATTTTGAGATTGTTTTTTTTTTTTTTTTTGAGCACTTCGTAAAAAAAAAAAAAAAAACTAAAATAAAAACTTTTGTAAACATGTTTACATTTGAGTCGTCTAGATTCAAAACCAGATACATTCACTTTTTTTCGATTTCAACTTTTTTACACTTCCTAATAGTTTAAAGTAATCTTCATATGGTGTTAATTTTTTAATTTTCTAAAGAAGCTACATCATGCTAAAAAGCGTGTTTGAAATTTGCCGGTTTGTTACTTGTTACAAAACCAGATCCCCCCACCCCCATCGACCATGCTTGTCAGCTCTTCTTTTTTCCCCTCCAAATATCTTCCAAGGAAAAATTATTTTTGTGTTAAAATTTCACCAAGTTAAAAGTCGATCCCAATGCTCTTAACTGGAAATTCGAATTTCTTAGATATCAGATTTTTGCCTGCCGTGAACAACTTCATTTTTCGAATGTAGCTGGTTTTGAAACTAGACGACTCATTTCTAATCATAAATTGGTTTTTTTAAGACCATTATTTGCGCACACACTTCACAGGCACTATATGTGTAATTACCATTATTAAACCATCGACATTCTGGATTACATCCAAAGCTTTTTCGGATTTTCGTAGTTTACTGTTCAGAAAAACATCCGGAGGCATCACGTGAAGGGCGAGATAGGACTGAAAGTAAAAGAACAAATTATTCACGAAATTCAGAAAAATGTCGTGAATATATTTGAAAAATCTTATATAGAGAGAGAATTTAAACATTTTCTTTATTTCTTTCTAATGGGGCTGCGTATAGTCATTAACCTTTGCAGACCTAGTGCGTACCCCGGTAATGGCCATCCATTTTTTCAAGTAGCACCAAATATATGAATTTCTAGCAATAATGTTAAATTTCTGTGTAAAATGAGTGTAAATAATTTATATGTAAGCATCTTGGGAAACAAATCTAAAACTAAAATATTCGTAAAAATATAAGTGTTTTTATATCTCAAATTGGACATTTGTTAATATGAAAGACGTCATAAAAAGAGCAATTTTAGCGCAATACGGAATGCATGGATGCCATTGCCACTGAGAATTCGGACATTCAGTTTCCCCTAGATGACACCTGAGCTCCCATTTGATGCGACTTGCACTAGGTATTTAATTTAGCCGAGAGTATGCAAGCCAAACGGATACTCAAGGGATCTTCAACTTGCCGCACAAGAATTTTAACATAGTCAATGTATAACTTCTGTACAAATGTTTCACTTATTAATGTGTATGAAACATAACTAATTCCAAAATGTGCACTAAGTATTTAAAATAACAATGCTAACATGAAGGAAGGTATATTTTAATTACGTGAAAGGAGATGCTTTACATTTTACAGTATCTTGCTAAACTATTAGATCCATTAACTGAAACTCCTTGTCTCGTTTTAACTAGAGTGTCGATAATTTTTGCAGTTTCGAACTCTTAGAAATTTTGATCACCCTAAAGTTACCAGAACTTTAAAAAATTCTTTCAAATTAACATTCTTCCATTTTGAAACTCATCGAAAAAAATGCTTAAGGAACATTAACATTATCAGTCATTGCTCTCTTCAGTCAAAAGATCTAACAGTATCTTGCCAAAGCATTAGATCTACTGAATAAAACTCCTTTATTATGTACATGTATATACTTTAATTTATTTTTAATTAAAGTAATGAGTGCAGAAAATTTTGTAAGTTTTTAACTTTTTCAAATTTTATTCCCTGGAATTAAAACGATTTAAAAATTAAATTATTTTAAGCAGTAATACTCTTTAAGCAAATAATATTTAATTTCAAAATAACATTCTTCCATTTTGAAACTCATCGAAAAAATGCTTAAGGAACATTAACATTCTCAGTCATTGCTTTCTTCAGTCAACAGATCTAACAGTATTTTGCCAAAGTGTTAGATCTACTGAATAAAACTCCTTTATTATGTATATGTATATATTTTAATTTATTTTTAGTTAAAGTTATGAGTGCAGAAAATTTTGTAAGTTTTTAACTTTTTGAAATTTTATTCCCCAAAGTTAAAACGATTTAAAAATTAAATTCTTTTAAGCTGTAATACTCTTTAAGCAAATAATATTTAATTTCAAAATAACATTCTTCCATTTTGAAACTCATCGAAAAAAATGCTTAAGGAAAATTAACATTCCATTCTCAGTCATTGCTCTCTTCAGTCAACAGATCTAACAGTATCTTGCCAAAGTATTAGATCTACTGAGTAAAACTCCTTTATTATATATATATATATATATATTAGGGTGGCACTTAAACATATGTAATTTCTTGAAGGTTAAAATTTTGCTGCTCCCAACCCCTGATCCTGTTCAAATGATGAAAAAAAAGGGCTATGCAAAATTTCAGCTTAATCATTTAACGTTTAGGCGACCCTCAAAGAGCTTGAAGTAATGCATATTGATTAATTCCATTACAAACATGTATATTCTTCAGTAGATCCTAGCTTGTCCGTTACTTCTTTGAGAAATGTATGTGGAATTGTCTGGTCTTCCCAGCAATTGTTTAAAAACATTTCAAATCAAATTTCCCCAAAGTAAATTATAAAAAAAATTAAGACACATTTGATTTTAAAAAATACATGAAAAGAAAATCATGATAGGGTTCTTTAATTGCATCTGGTGACAAGAATTATGCTCAAACATACACTCGAGCAAGAAAAATACATATTCTTCTTAAGGAATTCTTCTCCCTATGAGATAATTTAAATTGATCTTGAAATAAGAATATTTTAAATGCATAGATTTCTTTTGACACCTATCTAGCATGACTTACAGCTCCTGGTATATGAAAAGATATGCCATTCTTTGGAATGCCTCCAAGAAAGATCATTGTTAACTCCAACAATCCTCAATAAATCATTCCGCAGTTGTTTATGAGTAGCAAGCTGATCTTCAATAAAATGAATAATGGTAGAGCGGACATCATAAGGCACTTCATTTTTATCAGTTATGTAAACATTTTTGTCAATTTTAACCCAAGTTTCTCTAAATCTTTTGAAAAGTGGCATGTCTGGACCAGTAGTCGCATCCATCAGCAAGTCGAAACAGCTTCTCAAAACTAATTCAAAAATGTGATGACGACAAGGGAGGTACAATAGGTCACGATTGAACAATTTTTCTAGATTTATGCAGGCACCATTTATTCGGCCTGTGTTGCTTGCTGTAGTATCACAGCAAAGTGCCTGAATTTTGTTAGTTATACTCCATTTCTCAACTGCACGGTAAACAGCCAACGCTTGCTCTTCTCCTGAAGATGTTGGGATTTCAGGCACTCCCAGCAGTTGCTCATTGCCTTGAAAGGTGACTGTTATTGCCAGTCTATCAACCTTTTCTACACCTGTTAGTGCTGGGAGCAACTTTCCATCCCAGTGTAACGCTAATTCTTGGCAGTTGTCTAATTCAAATTTGTTCTGGATTTCTGTGTATCTTGCTTCCCTAAATTTTTTTCTCATATTTTGAAAAGAAGTACGATTTATTACTAGCTTTTCAGTATCATGCCCGAAAGCTTCTGCAGCAGCCATTAATATGAAAACTGCATTTCTATCAGTAATTTTGCACCTATCAAAAACTTCACAAAGACGGGGAGTAAAAAAATGTAATGTACCTCGACGGGCTGGATCTATGGCTGCAGTTGATGCTGTTGGTGATCTGTTGAACGATGGTAGAATTTTCACTGTCGTCACCACTATCACTATTTTGGCTGCTTGGTGTTGAATCATCAGTTTACACTACAACAGGTTGACAAGTATAAAATTGTTGTTTCATTTCTTCATAAGTTCTTTTTTTCCTGACACTTTCCATTGCAGAGCGTTTTAGTGCTCTTCCTTATATTTTACTTTTTGATCAACACCAATCACGAATCCCGGTCTTCCTTTTTGGCGCTGAAGTATTAAAAATTTCTTTTCGTCTAAATTTTTCATCTGTTCCAAAGCATCTGAATGAGCTATGTCAAAGAGATCGTCCATTTTTTCTATGAAAAGATCTCTTTTGTCTTTTTCTTTACCCGAAGTTCTTGTCAAGTTTTTCTGTAAACCTTTCCATTCATCATATAGTTTAAGTAACTTATCAATGCAGTGATCAGTTCTTTTAGCATTTCATTCCCTCTTCTCGAAAATTAATAATTTATATAGTAAATATTAAATAACAGTAATATCTTGAAAAATAACTTTACAGATGACTTCAAAAACTCATGGTCGATGAGGGCCGCCAGAATGAATTCCGATTAAGCTAAAATTTTGCACATATCATTTTTTTGTTGATTGGAACAAGATAGGGGTTGGGAGCTAAGCTTTTCGAAAGTTAAAAAATAAGGGCCACCCTAATATCTATATATATATATATATATATTAATTTATTTTTAATTAAAGTAATGAGTGTAGAAAATTGTGTAAGTTTTGAACTTTTTGAAATTTTATTCCCCAGAGTTAAAACGATTTAAAAATTAAATTATTTTAAGCAGTAATAGTCTTTAAGCAAATAGTATTTAATTTCAAAACAACATTCTTCCATTTTGAAACTCATCCAAGATGCTTAAGGAACATTCTTAGTAAAGCAGATAAACTGTTAAATTAGCTACTACTGGTATGCTAAAAGAGAAATGTAAATAATGTTTACTAGATATAAATTACTCGGGTTACAAATTCTTAAAACAGAAGATTTTATTCCATCAAGAGAAGTCATGTTTCATTATTAGAAAGCATTTTTTCTAAGTTTTAGTTTCAGTATGCTTCCTTTGTTACTCAATTATGTATGAATTTTATATTGATACACTCAAATCATAAATCACCGATTACCCGCACCATTTTTTTTTTTCTTCCAATGATTAACTTTATACGTACCAAGCCTATTAAATATACTTAAAACTTGATGTTTTTCACAAAAGCTTTCAGTATTTATTCATTTGTTTATTTCATTACTTAAAAGTTGTGGACCCTGCGATATCGAAAGAAAACATTTTCTTATAACTTTCAGATTACTTTACAGTATTTCAGTGGCACAGCTAAAAATAATTGAAAAACATCATATACCTAGTTCTAAAAGAGATACTCACGTAGAATTTCAGGGTAATTAACCATAGAGGAGGATGGAGTAAAATGGGTCACTTTATAAAAAACCCAAAATAATAGAACTTGAAAATGAAATTTTTAAACCAATATTTTTAATATTATTTTTCAGTGTGTTGGCAACGTTTTTCATTCTAAAAAAAAGTTAGATTCTTAAATATGGTAACACATTTTTTTTTTTTTTTCAAACTTTGGATGATAGTGTGCTAAACACATGGTTTACCAACTTCTGAAAAGCTCTATATTTTATCAAATAACAGCCCAAATTTAAAGAATTTCCTCACTAAGAAACTTTGAAGAACAATTCCAGCTGAGCATGCAAGAAAAATATTAAATATTGTCTTTTTTACATCAGTTTGTCTTGGATGAGGTAAAATGGGTCATGGTTAGGCTTAGGTAGTTCTATTCTATTCTATTTTTTTTTTTTTTTTTTTAAATAATTTACTTTGTTTGACCTCACTGCAGCACGTTAATAAATTTAAACAACGTAAAGTAAAGCTAGGATAGATTGCGCGGTCGGAGAGATTGCGCACCTGCGAGTTCGGGGGGAAGAAGTAGGGTGCACGCACACTAACGCCATGCATTTGTGCAACGGCAATAGTGTCTACTTGAAAGTGCAAGTTGATTGATATGAACATCTGTGATTAAGCATCGATATTATATATTGTTTTCACAAAGTAAGTGCTTGAATTTTCATAAGGAGTTCTTTGAATTTCCATAGAGTAGCAGTAGTACAAAATATTTTAAACTTAAGCGATTTTTCGTAAGCTACTAAGCTAGACTAACAGAGGGAAGGCCAGAATTTCTTTCTAGAAGCCGCCATATTTAAGTAAAAGTCCGCGCAATCTGTCCTACCGAAATGGGGTAGTTTGCGCATCTTGAACTTAGGAGAGATCGCGCGTTTCTCCCGTTAGTTTTCATGCTAGGAGAGATTGCGCATTATATTATTACCCATAGCTTGTTGATAATGCAGCATAAATTGCAAATTACATGTGAAACGTATGAATCGATTAAATTCGCTGCATTAATGGATTAAAAGGGGCACTCTGAATTTTTACTAAAACATGAAATGTAAAATACTTATGCCCTCTCAACACATTTTTAAGACTTTAATATTTTAAAACTTTAAATTGATTTTTGAAGTTATTTCTTTATATAAAAAAAATTCACCGGTGTCTCTTTAACAGGCATTAATAAAATATTTTAACTATATTTCTATATCAAGAGGATAAAGTTGTCGTGACTTTATAATTTGTGTTTTCAAGGGACTAGTTTTTTATGCCGTATAAATCGTTGAAAACAAGTTCATGCGATTTTATTTCTTTTGAAGATTTAAGTGATGAAATATATGTTTCGGAACCAAATGTGCTAATAAAATAATTTATGAACAAATTTCTTTTCTTAGTCGAAAATTTTGCTAATAAATTAATAATGTGCTAGCTTTATACAAATATTCTTATTAATAAACTATTTTTCTACACAGTTTAATGCCGTCAAAATTAAAAAGAAAACAAAGTGCAACGAATGTTACTGACCCACATGTATATTCGAGGGAAAAATTAAGAAAGAAGCAGCTATATATACAAAAAAGAAGCGAACGTCTGAAGATAAGATGCTTCCAAAAAAAAAAATGGGAACCAAAAAACTTCCAGGAAAGAAAACAAAAAAATGTTTGAATTTTGAAACATTTTCGTCGTCAGCCACCTCAGAAGAAAATAATGTCAAAATACTGAATCTTTGGGACCCTGTCAGACAGGACAACGAGGATGAGTGCACTGAATGTCTGGAACTGTACCAGGTGACAACTTCGACTAGTGACATTAATGCTTTACCGTCCCTTTTTAGGAACGGTCTGAAACACCCAAAAATAAGCATTTCAACAAAAACATGTTCTAATGTATTCCTAACCTTATAGTAACCCGTTAGGAATACATTAAAACAATTTTTTGTTGAAATGCTTATTTTTGGATGCTTCAGACGTACTTTTCAGACTGTCTCTAAAAACTGACGGTAGACATTAATGGGTTAAGTGGGCTATTTATGGAAAACCGTTGCACTACTTGCAACAATGAGTATACCGATTGTGGACGACGACAACTTTGGTTAACAAACAACAGACATTGAAACTGAAAATGAATAAAATTAATTATAGTTTAAACCTTCTTTTCTTCTTTATTTTGTTTCTTTAATTAAAACATTATTTTTTCCGATTCTGTAATCATTGAGTTAAAATATTTATTCCTATTACAATTGTATGTGTTTATAAAACCCCTTACAACAACATAATTTTAGTGTAAATATTATTGCTAACAATTTAATTGCAGTTATTATGAATAACAATCTCTCCTATACCCATGTGCGCAATCACACCTACCCTGTAAGGACAGATTACGCAAATTAGTCTTCCTGGTTTTTTTACAGCTGTTGCATTAAATTAAAGCAAAACAACGAAATATCAATGAAAATGCATAAAAAACAAATGAAGTCACAGTTATTCATCAATAGTTTAACAAAAAATCATACTTCGATTTTTAAAAATTATTTTTCCAACTGTGCGCAGACTCTCCTAGCTGTTGTTTATTTTATTGAAATTAACTTTTTTAAAAATTTATATTTTCCCTAAAAAACATCATATTGATGTGGTAGAGAGAAGTGATATTGTTTAAAGCATTATGTGAACCGATATGTAACAATCGAGAATCGAGAACAATTTTGCACTCATACTTATCACACTTTATTCCAACTTTTCTGCATTATCGCAATGAGAAGTTTAAAAATATATAAATTAAATATTTCTGTAAATTTCCATCACTTTTGCGAGTTTGTATAATTCAACCCGAAAGTGGAACCGAAAGATATTTATTGATTAAAAATTTTGTGCATATATTTTCGTGTCATTTCACAACTTTTTCACACTATAGGTATTTTTTAATTATTTTTTTTAATATTACGTGAGAATACATGTGTTTACTGCCCTATTAATAATTCGAAAAGAAATAATAACAAAAAAGTAATGATTTTCAAAAACATATCCATTTTCTTGTAGTTATTATTTTAGATTTTATTTAAATTTAATTGTAACAATTGTGTTTCAATTTTTTGTTATGAACATGTTATATGTAACATGGAAAATAAATGTGCTAGCAAATTTCAATAGTTTTATTACCCGTTACTAACAACTACTGAAGGAGGCTAACCTTTTCTTTCGAATTTTAAAAGGGGTTCGCAAGGGGGGAAAAAGGGTTGGGAACCACGGTCTTAGTAATAAAACAGATTCTTTCAACACTTTACAGCACTGACGTGGATGTGATAAGGAGTCAAAAACTAAAGTAAACTTCCTTTGTGTACATTAGGAAATTGAAAAAACTTTTTGCGAATTTCTTGATCGGCAGGGGCAGAAAAGATGCGCTTTGGGTCCGAATGAACTTTTGTAAAATTTTACTCAGTTTAGATAAAGTTAACATGCTCCCCAAGCCTACTAAAAGTTAAGGAGAACAATACATTATGTATCTTTTAGCTCCCTTAAACGCTTTTAACAAAAATGTGCTCATTATATTTTTTGGATTATATTCCTGAAGCAGAAAGTATTTTAATATACATACCGATTATATAAATTCAGTCAGACTCTTTTATAACGACAAATCGGTTACTACGTCAATACATTGCGCTCCCAGTAAATCCCCATTGAAAACATTAACCACCTCTTCTTTAACATGATAGCTTAAATGGATACCTAAGTATTAATATCATTTTTCTGAGATTTTATTTTTGGTTATATTGTATTTCAATGAATAGTTTAAGATCTTAAGATGGAAGAAAATGATAAGCGCTCTAGATTTTACACATTCATCCCAGCATCAGAGCTTTTATCTTATCCTTAACCTTTAATATGTTTTACATTATTTGTTTCTTTTACACCTCAAAAAATCAGTAAGTACAGAAATCTTAAGGCGCGTTTACACCAAAGTTGACAAACAATTGGTTGTAGAAAACTAAAAGTTGCTCTTCTCAAACTATAGAGCAACAAGTGGAAGATTTTCTGTAGAAAACTAAAAGTTGCTCTTAAATTTAGAGCAACAAGTGGAAAATGTGTCTCTCCACAAGTGGAAGACAAAAAAAGTTGCTGTATTTTGTAGAAAAAGCGACAAATAGCCGCAACTTTTGGGAAACTTAGTGGAAGACTTTGGTGCAAACGCAGCTTTACTACTCAAAAAAACATTCGTGCATGTGAAAAGCAGTATTTAACAAATTAGTAAAGAAACAAGACTCGAAGATCAATCATAAAAAAAATATTGCCTTGAAATCATCAATGCAGACGAAAACCCTGACAGCGTACTTACCGACAACTGCAAAAGAAGCTATGAATACTTAAAAAACAGCTTTACAAATTTTGAGAAATTTATTAATAAAAGGGATGAAGCTAAAACTGATTGAATGCAGTAAAACTCATCGGAAAGAACACAAATGCAGGACTGTCGTGCAAAAAAAAAAGCAAATAATGAAAAGCATTTTAACAATACTGTCATGATTTTGCTTTAATTGCAATTACTTTTTGATGGAAGAAAAGACAATACTAGAACTTAAATTAAAAAGGGAACCAAATGAATAAATACTCTACCGCAGTGTAACATTACACGCTGGTACCAAAGGGACATTACACGCTTGTTCCAAAATCAGGTACTAGGTACAATCGCGTCAACCTCTACAACTGGAGAATTTCATTCTATTAAAACAGGTGTAATAGGTTATTTTCACGCAAACATTGAGTCTCTGGAATATTAATACTGGCACAAAGGATGGTGTAACCCGGTTTTTTTGGCATAGATCTTGGTAGGCTACTGGTGTAGTTAATTTGCATGTTGCATATTAATAAATTCTCACTGAGACATTTATATAAAATTGACGGTAAAACTGAACGCTCAAAAGCACTAACAGGTAAATTTGGAGGAAAAACACTTCATAATATGAAGAACATCCCATGGTACCATTTAAAAAAATTCTATGGAGTATTTTTTACTTTTACTGCAACTGGAATTGTTAGGTTGAATTTCACAACATAATTTCGTAAGAATGAGTGCAGGTCTGTTGATAAACAGACCGGCATTCATTCTTTCTACATTTTGATGACTAAATTCAAGACAAAAGCGAATATGATCTATAATAAGTGTTCTTGCTGTTGTTTATTTGGGTTTTCCTGTTCATGATTTGCTTTAGAAGAATTTTCAGAACACATTTATTGGAAGTCATGTTTTCAGTTTCATTGGGATTAAAATAATTTTTGCTTTTTTTAAAGTGAAAAAATAATAAGTAATTTGCACTATTTCCATGTCAATTGATTTTTTTTAACGTCAAAAAACATAATAATACTTCACTTTAACTGAAGCAGTATACTTCCATCATTTCACTCAGAGTTGAATGATGAATATTTCAAGTGGTGCATCTTAATATTAATATATTGCATTGAAATTTTGCATGTGTTCATTTCAACCACAAATGCAATTTTCTGCCCCCGGCCGATTCAAATATTCCAAACTTAATTTCCCCCAATAGTGTTGACTCCACCCTAGTGTACATAATGTCTGTTGAACTTAGTTTGGTAAAATACAAAAATTCTGAGAAAGGAATGAATTAAAAAACTGATGTGTAAAATTTTTATTTATAAATATGTTGAATACGTAGAATGCAAGATTTATGAATTAAAATTTTACACATCAGGTAGTACACATAGGGGAAAGTGGGGCTGAAAGGGACTGGGGCTGAATGGGACATCATATATTTCTTAAAACCTGATATAAATAAAAGTTTTCATTTATTGCCAACAGAGAGAGCCAGATGTTTATAGTTGGTAGACCAAGCCAATTTGTCAACATAACAATTATTTTTATCTGCAAATACTGAAGTTAATTTTCATCATCAAAAAGTAAGTTATACTTCCATTTATCTTTTGTTTCAGAACTAAAGTGTATTTAGTTATATAATTAATCTTTGTGTGTTAATTAAAAGTACATTAAATACCTAAAAATCTGTGATAAGCAATTTTCACATGACAGAAAGTTAGGCTTAGCAGCCATGTGGTGTATGTAATATATGAATCTGGGGCTGAAAGGGACACTATCATTGGGGCTGAAAGGGACATGTCCCTTTCAACCCCAGAAAAATTATGCTTATGTTTAAAATTTTAAGCAATTGTTACAACATTTAAAATATATATTTTTTAATAAAAATATGTTAGAGGAATATGATTATAATGTGAAAATTATATTATTAAAACACATATTTCCATATTAATATATATAAAATAATATGAATTTTTCACTTATTTATTTTTAAATTTAGGCTTCCCTACATTGCCTATTGTCCTACGTTATTATTACTGAAAATAATTGCTGCAGTATGTAATATATTTTATGCAATAATAGCATAGAGCAGTAATATGTTGTAGGTTAGCTGAAATTTTAAAATATATAAATTAAGAAGATATTAAATTTTTAACCTAAAAAATATTAATCTCAAATGTATATTTTGTCTTAAATTAGGGTTATTCATTTTCGTTTTTTTTTTAATAATTTCAATAATTAATTAATTGCATTAAAATTTTAATAATAAATTATGAAAAAATGCTTTGTTAATATATAATTTAAATAACTTTAAACTGTAGGTATATTTAATAAAATCAAATTAAGAAATACAAATTTTACAATTTTTTTTCAGTTGCAAATATGGTACTTAACTACAAAAGGAAGACAGATAGAGTCAGAAAGATTGGATCTGAGATGGAAGCAGCTGTAAATGAAGTTCTAGTTCAAGGACAATCAATTAGATCAGTTTCTAAACAATATGGGATTGCTAAATCATATTTAGTACGAAAAATCAAAATGTATAAAGAGATTGGAGAAGTTAAAGAATTTACTCACAAGCTAAACATTGGCAATAGAAGAGTGTTTACTTCTGAACAAGAAACTGAATTAGCTTCTTATTTAGCTAAAGCTGCAAAAATTAGTCATGGATTAACTGCTGTGCAAACCAGGAAACTTGCTTATGAAAATGCTTTGCTTATAGAATCGCCACAGATTCCAGATGTTTGGAAAAGAACAAAGCAAACAGACTATGACTGGCTGAAGGGATTTCTCTCTCCGTACTCCTGAGCCAACTAGTCTGTCACAAGCAACAAGTTTCAATGCTTCAAATGTCAGAATATTCTATGAGAAACTTGAAGAAGTAGATATGAATGATGTTGTTTCAAAGTTGCCGCCGCCTTTGAAATTCGGTGGCACAGCAAGGATGAATGCACAATTTCAATTTCCAATCGATATTAGTTCATTTAGTGTTAAATAATTTTCATATTTGTTCATTAGAAATTAGAAATTTGTTAATTAAATAATTTTCATATTTGTTCTTTTATATGACATTGAATGTGCTGTTTCGGAAAGTATTTTCACACAAATAAAATTGTGCTGCAACATTAAGTATTGTTATTTGTTGTGTCCCTTTCATCCCCATCATATGTCCCTTTCAACCCCGATGATGGGGCAGAAAGGGACAGCGGATTACCCTACCGTAATTCATTGTACTAAACAAATTATTGGCGTTACGTCTTTGTTACTATATTTTGATAGTAGACAATGAAATGCTTTATAAACTCTTTTAGAAGCAATAATTTCAATTGTGAAAGTTTTATAGAAAATAAAAGAAAACCTGAATTTTCCCCTCCAGCCCCAGCCTCCCCTATATTACACCCACATGGAGGTTAATATTTACAAACCTCTACACCATTCTTGAGAAAAACATATGTCGAATTTTTCTCCATGTAATACGATTCCAGTCTTAATCTACGTAAAGTATCTTCATCCACATCTGTTGCACATGGTATCCCGATCAGAAGGCAGTATTCCTCTTCTACCTGAAAATAACAAACTCGGATAACATGCATCAATCAAGAAAAAACCGCATTTTTACGTCTTTTTTAGAAAATGATTCTTAGCATTGGCTTTTTATAATTTTATTCCGAAACAAAACATAAGAAAAATAACTAATATATTGACATAAAAAAATACATTGCCTTTCATCCATAAGTTATTAATTTACAACCAATGATTATGACGAAAATTGCAGGAATGAAATTCTTATTTCAGTTATTTAACCCTTTCGCGACGAGGTTTTTTTTTTTTTCTTTTTACAACAGAACAATTTTGGTAGCATAAACTATGAGTAGGGCACACTAGAATGTTAAAACTAAGATATTTTTAGGAAGATTTTAAACACTGATTTAGGACCGGAACATATACGTTCCATCAGTCCTGACAACTGGGACATACGTGTCCCAGTAGTCTTCAATGAGTAATTTTGTAAAGAAACCAATGATTTTCTAGTCATAAAAATTTAATTATGAATGGTATGGTTTGAAACAATCAATGCACAATGGGACATTACGCATCGTGCACAATATTTTAGTGCGCGATTCCTTCTTCTGCTGTGCATATTTACGGCACCGCCGTCGTGTTTTTGTTGTTACTGGCAGATGGTCCCCAACATTGAGTAAGTTTCGTGATGTTTTGGATGTCCGAAAAGACTTTTTTTGAAATTTGCTTGGGACGTATGTGTCCCGTTAGGCACGAAATGGTTAATGTATCCTTAAGATTTCCACATTAATAGAGTAAATGAAGTACTAACTCCTACCAGGAAGGAGTGAATGAAAGAGATCACATAATAAGCAATAAAACTTATTTTAAACCATTCCTCAAGCCAACGAATGCAAAGTTGCACAATTATTTGTACTCTTATGCACTTTCTTGATATTTCATATTAGAATCATCTTTTATTATTTCATATCGCCTTAATGTTTCCAACTCATCTTCTAGAAAAGGTTTTCCTTCCATTACCAAATTTAAAAATGCATTATTTAGTTTAAAACTCTGAGGTTAATAATTTTCACACAACTTAATGGAAAGTACAAAGGTGTTATTGTCAGTTTTCAAAAAAGTATTTTTTTTTCTTCAATTTATGAGATCACAAAGTCTTTCTTTGGTGTCAAAAAACGTCCTTCCGTTACCCACGGAATCTACCAAATAATTAAATTTACAAAAATTAATTTAATTATAGAACAGACAATATAACACGCTGCTTTTTAACAATTATATATAGTATATATATATATATGAGTTACCGACAAGTATGAAACGCCGGCATTCTACATAATACCGGACGTTTTTAGGAAAAGTATGAAATAGGAGACGTATTACACTCTCAGAAAAATTCGTCTTTATACACTACATTATTCCTCATTTTCCTACAAATAATTTCCGTACCCCTTGAGAACGAACTTTTTCCGTTTATTCTCTGCACGCATGCGTATTCAATAATCTCAGCTACACAATCAGAAGTCGACAAGACAACGAGTTTAGCCTAATCAGTTTCATTCCGCCAAACATAAATACAGGTATGGGTAAGTTCTTACTTCAGATTTTGATTTCATTAATTTCTCGAAAATATGTGTCAACTCTTAATGTTTTTAACAAATGATTGAGAGAAAAAATGTCTTAAGATATTCACATATTCACCTTGTGTTTATTTTCCAGATGAAACACGATTGCCATGGTTGTTTATTTTCTAAAAGATTAAATCGAAGTCGAATGTTTTACAATGCTATAAAAAGTTCGTTTTCTTAAGCTTTCAATAAGTAATATCTGGTCTCCCTTCAAATTTCTATAAGAACCCTACATCTTTTATACAAAGTTCCCACGGTCCTTGAAAAACCTTGAAAATCCTTGAATTTCCTTTAAACCACTAGGGGACCCCAAAAATTCTTGAAAACGACAGTAGGGTACTTGAAAAGTCCTAGATTTTTCGGAAAGGTCAACCCCGTAAAAGTAAGTAAAAATTTCCGCGCAAAGATCGGCTAGCAAAATTCCAATCCCCCTTTAAAAAAACAAAAGTGATTCTTGAACTCTTTTAGTGTGGTGATTCCTGACTTTTGAGTGCATTTCTTCAGAGCTCAAAAGCTTGCTAAATTTTCATACAGTTCGGCCGGAGTCTGAGTTTAAACGGTTCTGCTAGTGTGACCGAACCGATGATTATGTTTTGAACTGGTTCCTATCATCAATACTTGTCTTTTCATTTACGGCCTAAAATGTCTAGAAAATGCGTGTTTAGCCCAGCGTGGGTTGAAAAAGATCGTTACTTGTTTCTGAATGACTGTTTAAGTTTCCAAATCGTTTGTTTATTATTTGTTTATCTCAACAATCACGAGAAAGAAATTGAACCTGCAAGTTAAACTTTCATTTTTAAGTTCTGTAGCTTTTTTTTCTTTTAAAACACACATGTGCTAAACAATAAACATCAAAATAGATCCCATGAACATTTTCATTTGGGTCCTGAAATTCCTTAAATTTTTTTTCGATAAATGAGTGAATATATCATCTATTAGTCCTCTGACATGGTGATTCTCAATAATTAAACTATTGTCAAATCACCAGCATAGAACGAAAATTTGACTTTATTCAAAATTAAATTTTTGATTATGGCGAGTCTTACATCTTTTGGTGTAGGGGGGAGGTATAGGGATAGTGATAAAAAGAATGTTTGTTATTGTTATTCACATCGCCCATCAAAATTATTTTGATTATAAAATATGTGAGAACTCATAAACCAAAAGGCTAGCACTAGACTGCGGCAACCTGCCCAGTTTATTTTCTTTGTTGTCTTGTCATAATTTTACTTTTTTCTCTTATTTTCTGGTGACTTTTCAGAAATAAAACCTGAGAGAGGAACTTAGAGCCCAAAGAACAAAAACAATGTGTTGGAAAAGATCTTAAAATTACGTAATAAGTTATTGTGCTTCGAAAATCCATTTCATCTATCAGTTTCTTTAAAATGTCAAATAAAACTTCTTAAATTTGTAAAATAAAACTTTGTTTATTGTTTAATTATTATATGGTGGTTACTTTATTGCTATTCACTTTGTCCTGTTATTTTATTGCTATGCTATAAATATATACACATACATACATAAAGTTTTAGTGACGTCTAAGTATAGCTGTCATTTTTTTTTTCAATTTTATTATATGCTTATTGAATAAATATGGCTGATTTCTTTGTGTAGGATTTTTTAAATTACTATAGTAAATTGATTTGAATTAAATATTTTTTGGTGTTGCAAAGATTGATAATTTGCAAAACTTGAAAACTGATTTGTCGAAACAGAGGACATTCGGTATATTCAAGCAAACGGGAAAAAGAGAACATAAGATTGAATATAATAAATCAAGGAAAAGATACAAATTCATTAGCAGAAAACATAAATGCGAATTGGAGCATAAGCTTGCAAATGACATCAATATTAATCCGAAAAGTTTTTTCGCATATGCAAATGGTAACAAGAAAGCGGACACACACTTAGGCCCACTAATCGACAGTCAGGGCAAGATAGTAGATGATGATTTAGAAATGGCAACTATGTTAAATGAATTTTTTGCAACTGTATTCAGTAGGAATTTTAACTGTGATAGCGCTGTTGTGGAAAATGCTAACAGTGAGGGAATAAATGATCTTAAATTTAATAGGGAAGAGGTTATTTACCATCTAAGGAATTTAAAACCTTTCAAAGCTCCTGGGCCTGATTCTATCTATCCAAAATTTTTAACGGAGTGTGCAGAGGAGATGGGGGGTGTGTTATGGTCTATATTTGAATGCTCTTATCAGTCAGGAACAGTGCCGATAGATTGGAAATTAGCAAATATTACTCCTCTGTTTAAGAAAGGATCCAAGAGTGAGCCAGGGAATTATCGTCCAGTTAGTTTGACATCAGTTATTTGTAAAATCTTTGAGACCATGCTAAAGAGTCATATAACTGAATTTATTGAAACAAAAGGTTTGCTAGCACAAAATCAGTACGGATTTAGGAAGGGAAAATCTTGCACGACTAATCTTTTAAATTTTTATGATGTAATAACAAAGGAGTTAGACCGCAATAATAGCATAGATGTAGCTTATATTGACTTTCAGAAAGCATTTGATAAAGTTCCACATAAAGCTCTGCTACTAAAATTGAAAAGATTCGGTATTCAGGGTCATACATTTGAATGGATTAAAAGTTGGTTAATCGGGAGAAAGCAACGAGTGCAAATCAAGGGTAATAGTTCTCGATGGATAGAAGTAGAAAGTGGTGTTCCACAAGGTTCTGTTCTTGGACCACTCCTATTCATAATATTTATTGATGACATAACTGAGGGTATACTGGGCAAAGTTAGTATATTTGCTGATGACTTAAAAATAATGGGAATTGTCAACACAGAGGAACAAATAGAACGATTTCAAACAGATTTATCACGAATATCGGAATGGGCTGCTATGTGGGGTATGTCATTTAATATTAAAAAATGTCAAGTTCTACACATGGGTCATAAAAATAAATGCGCAGCATATAACTTGCAAGGACAACAAATTAAATCAGGGAATACTGTAAACGATTTAGGTGTAGTGGTTTCTAGTGATCTTAAAATGGGGTATCAATGTAGAGAAGCAAGTAATAAGGCAAATAGAATGTTGGGGTATATTAAAAAACATGTTTCGTGTAAATCAAAAGACGTTATTTTGCCATTGTACAGAGGACTGGTTAGGCCACATCTAGAGTATTCAGTACAATTTTGGTCGCCATATTTAAAAAAAGATATTGACATGTTAGAAAAAGTTCAACGCAGGGCTACAAAAATTATTAAAGGAACCTCAGGTATGGCTTATGAAAACAGATTAAAGAAATTTAACATGTATACGTTACAAGAAAGAAGGAAATGGGGAGATTTGATTCAGTTGTTCAAATTTATAAAGTTAAATGAAACAGAAGGTTTACAATTTTCTCATAGTAATAGGACTCGGGGAAATGGATTGAAATTATTTAAATCACAATTTAAGAGGGAGTGTAGGAAACATTGCTTTTTCAGTAGAGTTGTCGACGATTGGAACACTTTGCCATCGCACATTGTTAATTCTAAGGATGTTAAATCGTTTAAGGAAGGTTTGGATCGTCACTGGGGGATTGTGAAGAGAGCAGCCAGTTGAAATCTGATAATGTTTCTCTCTTAGCTTTTGTTCAAATAGTTTTTTATGTGAATTGATACTGCTTTTTCTTTTTCTTTCATGCAAATGGGCGTTCAAGATAAAAGTAGGGACAAGAAGAAGAGGAAGAGGAGCATGAAGAAGTCAAGCAGGAATTGCTCATCTATTCACCAACCTTGTTGGGCCTAGCGCCTGTTGTTGGTGTACTTTTTGTATTGTATTGTGTTGTATTGTATTCGTCATTTAAAAATAGGATGCACCTAAAAGTTCAAAGTAATGTTTACTATATTGAGAGATATAAATAAATTAAACCAGTCACAAGACATAAATATGTGAATGACCTGACCATACTGAAAATTATGCAGATAAGTGCTTTTTTTTTTTAAATATTGTCTTACATGAAAAATTTTTAAATAATTTAAAATTTAGTATTAAAATGGTAATATAGAAATAAATGGAACCTTATTGATTTTCAAAAACATGTGTTTAATTGTTCTAATTTATTTTTCTAAATATGGTATCATGGTGACAAATTTTTATAAATCTACTTGATGAGTATTATTGTCAATCAATAACTTATATATCTTTGCTCTGGGGGGGGGGGTGAGAATGGGTATATTTCAAAAGTTGGACTGGTGGTTAATTGCAACAAATTATCAACTTTAATTTTTAGTGAAAGTTTTGAAGGTAGGGAGACTGAGCAAACCTGTGTTAACTTGTTAACAATTATAGGCTGAAAACACTGAGAAGGTCCTAGCAAACAAATAATTTCACGAAAAGTTTGATATACTTTTCTGAAAAGGAAACTTCCGGAAATGCTGGCTTATAGTATATTTTGCATTTTACTAAAAAAAGATGCTTACTTTATGAAGTTAAAAGCTTCATAGAATTAGCATCTTCCATATATTTTAAAATATATTGCACTTTTTATTAGACTTTCAGGTTCTTCGTTTCATGAATAAAATTTCAAGACTGAAAGTTGACAGGAAAATGAGAGGGGTTGGCATGCAAACTTCGTTCATTGAGTGTGCTTTCAATTAAGAGTATAGCTTTGTATTGTTTGGAAATTTGGCAGCATACTTATTTTTTCCTCCTCTATATTAGACTCCACATAAATGTCAATAAAAAATTAATTCAGTTGTAAATTTGATCCTGAGAAAAAAAAATTGTACTAGTTGCTGCAAAGTAGAAATGATTTTTCAATTGTGAAAAGTCAGAAGTAATGTGCAGCTTTTGGCGTTGCATTTTATTAATAAGTCCTTTATACGTGTTATAAAATTTTCTTTTCAGTGTGCTCTTAGCTGCTACTTAGTCTTGCATCAGGTCGGGTGGGGTAAAAATTATTTTTAAGGGAGTATAGAATAGTGTTTAAAAATAAATAAAAATGGAACTTCTGGAAAAAAGGAATTTTTTTAATCAAATTTTAAAAAACCTTTAAAATACATTATTTGCAGATGTAGCGTTATAAGAGGTTTTTTCATTGCAATTTGTTAATTTTCTAGAAAGTAATGAATGAAAAAAAAAGTCGAATTTTCCATCACAAAAGGCACTTTTAAAATTTTTATTTTCACCATTTGAAAGTGGGCATCTTATTACTCTAAATGGCATTTTTCTGAAAACATTTATTTGCAGAAATAAGTTGTCAGGATTTATTATATTTTATGATACTAGAGAAGTTTAGAAAACTAAATTTAGAAAACACCTCCAAAGTATAAAATGCCCACTTTCAGATGGTGAAAATAGAATTTTGATGTGCATTAAGCAATGAAGATTTTGAATTCTAATTTTCTCCATGGATTAATATGGAATTTTTCAATTTGAGAAAGTCACTGAAGAAGTATAAATGAAACGCCTTTTTCCAATGTGCACAAAAACTTCATTTTAACCCCTTAAAGCACGAGTTTTTTTCTGAGAAACTAGTATAATGTAAGTTATTTTTTGCAATTTCTGGTTGGTGGGGGGTGACTAGGGAGCGGGTGGATGGGGTAAAAGTTAAATAGAGAAAAAATATTGTACAAACAAAGTGTGAACGGATCTCTGACGGGCATTAGAAATAAAATAACGCACGGACATGGGCAAATTTTCCTGGATATGTCCCTCATTTAAGAGAAACAAACTTAACGGACATTTCTTCAAATAAAGGAAAATTTCCATCATGGAACAGAAGGTAACCTAACGCAAGTTTCTTCAAATAACGGAAAATTTCTGTCATGTAACGGAAATAAACATAACGCACGTTTCTTCAAATAACGGAAAATTACCCTCGGATGACGGAGAAAAAATATAGGAAAGTTTCTTCAATTGACGAACATTTCCCCTTCTAGAACAGAAAAAATTGTAAAAGGAAGTTCCTTCAATTGACATGAGAAAGAAAAAACGGATGTTCTTCAAATAACGGAAATTTATCGGCAGCACTGCTGCCAGTAATATTTCCGTGAATTGAAGAAAAAAATTCTGAGAGTGTACATACTTTCCCTCGGCATTGTATATAATACCTATGCATTCTATAGAATGACAAATGCTATTTAGGCGAAGTATTAAAAAAATGTCCTGAGGAGGTTATTATGTAGATAATGTGCATTTCACAAAATCAAAATTTTATTCTGAAAAAATAATGAAAGTGCGTTAAAAAAAAATATTTTTGTTTTCCACAATTGTCACATCGTAGCGATTCAGCAACCAATAGTCCCTGGGTTCCTTCTTAGTAGTCATTTTGGCTTTTTGTACATCAATTATTAACTTCTGGTAAGTAGTTTCGGTTAAGAAAACATTGTTTTTTTGCAGAGTTAACTCTCGTTTTGTATTTACCGACGGAGTTCTTAACGAATCGGAGATGTATTTTATACTTTGCCGGTTTCTCATTTGGTATTCGATAGAATGTCTAGGAAATATGTGAAATATAAATCGTTTCATACATTTCCGGCTAATTTTAGGCATTCTATACAATACCTAGGCATTCCATAGAATCCCGGATTTGAAACTTTGCCGGTAACATATATACATAAAAGAGTGACGCATATATAATTCACACTAGAATATAATGCGTAATGAAATTTATAAACGTAAAATCTCTTACTTACCTGTTGAAATTCATACCAGTTTTCCTGCACATGTTCGCTCTCCAATGGGAGAATTAGATTCAATTCTATGAAAGAAGAGGGAGGGAAACAAGCTTCAACAATTTCTATATTACCTTCAATGTAATGGACGTGCACTTCCATAAACATGTCATTGTATCTTACTTCTCCTTGCCAAAGTGCATTATGTATCTAGAACAATGTAAGCATCAAGTTTTGCAGTATTAAAAACATTAATGTTACATCAAAAGGTATTTTTATGTAAACCAATAGATAAGAAACCGGCTGTTGTTATCCAGTAAAAATAATATAATTTAATTAGTTTTAAGGCCAGAATTGAGATCAAATACATTGTTCTAATTTTGCAATTAGAATCATTCGATTGTAACCAACGGAACATTGCCGTTAATGGAATGGAATTATTTTTATACTATATTTTTCAGAGTTACATACCAAAAATCGTTTACAGTTTTATATATTGCATTACGCCTAGAAATCATGAAAAACATCTCAACATTAAATTTTGTAATAAGTGTTAATTTATTTTGTCTAAATATGGACATGTGACCAATGTAGCTTTATTTCAACTATTAAATAAAATCAACCAAAAGAAATGAACCTCCTGTAGTTTCAAAAACATGCCCTGCTGAAGAAATATCCATTTTAAATCCCTTACCTGTTATATGAGTTCTGAACAGGGACCTTTGAGTTTTCCGAGGTGGGCCAAACTGAAAAATGGCGCACCCCTTCTATCCCATTATTGTTGATATTTCATATAACTTTTAGGCACTGGCCCTTTTTTTTCTTTTTGAGGATTTTTCACTTTGGGGTCACTGATGAAAACATAAAACCTTTGTTAAAGTTCCCTCAACATGGCCCTTTTAGCTCACCATTAGGGGAGTAGAGCCATATGAAGCCTCTTCCTTTACCAAGAAATATGAAATTCTGACAGTTGAAGTGAGTCCGGAGATTCTATCTCGGAAAAATTTTGAAAACTATATGCAAACTTGCAAACTGGTGCATTTTGAGGCCTTAGGAGACGCATTTGGGACTTCAAAAGTTTTAGGGGGGGATGAAAGCAAACAATAACAACTTAAAATTTAAACGCTTTTACTCATAAAAATACAGAAAAAATATGCATTTTTTTTAATACAGGAGGCAGGACCTCCCGACCCCCTCTTCTTACTAACACTTATAAGAGCCACGTGTTTGCTTTCTCAAACGACACTTACAAGATCCCACCTCTTCCCCCCCCCCCCGCCCCCTAACTTCAATTTTAGAGTTTCCGACAGTTTATACAAATAAATAATTCTATTAATCGGCTTTAATCGTTAGAAAAATAGCTGATCAGCGATATAATCAGTGCGCCAAACTAGGATTTTAATTATCTTCCAAAAGTTAAATTTTCTCAATTGAACATTTTTTCTTTTCTTTTTCTTTCCTCTTATTTTTTTCTTTCTTTCTTTTTTTTTTTTTTATTTTGTGCATCACAGTTGAATTTGCCGCCCGGGGCATGGGCAGTGGGTACCAGCTTGCCCCATCCTAGATCCGGCACTGGAGCACGGTTGGCAAGGTTTCGGACACTACGGTAAAAACCAGTTTTTACCGTCTTCTCCAAAACCCTTCTGCGTCAAAAGCGTCTAAAACTGTCTAAAACTATATTTTTAGTGAAGTAGCATTTTGTGAGCAAATATCAAAAACAGAATAAAACGTATTAAAGTAATATTTTATTAATATTAAAATTTAAGTTAACTTAATGAAACTTATACAGATAATTTTAATCTGATTACATAGAAGATAGAAGTTTAATAAGAATAACACTGGTCAGTCTACTTTTACTAAGTTAACACTGACTTACTTTCAAGAAAATGACCATAGTGCCATTTCATGTTCTGACACTAAATTACCATCAATCTACTCTAAGAAAATGCTGATTTTCTAAAAATTATAAAGTTACTATTTTTTTTGCTTATTAGCATTAATTGTGTTAAAAATGAGTAATTAAAATTGTGTTAGTTTTAAAGTATAAGTGCCAACATTTTATCGTCAATTTATTAGTCTTCAATTTAGGATTTAAAAAAAATTAACATCATGTAAAACATCATCACACAAAAACAATTTTAAGAAAATTAAGTTTTTTTTTCTTCTAAACATATAATAAGCAATCATGAGTCATAAATGGAACTGAAATTACTTACTTTGGTGCATTCTTTTCACAACACTACCAATATTACATAAGGAAGTTTTTATGTAATAGAGTTATTAGAAACTTTTTAACTTTTTTCACGTTAAATATTTTTTATTAACATTTCAGAAAAAAATATTATCAAATATTTATTGATTACAACTAATTAATATTTATATTTATACATTACTAATATTACATTAGATATAAATCAATTAGATTAGACCTCTTTAGCTTTAGGACTTCAGCTTTAAGACACTTTTAAACGGTAAAAATCACCTGTCCTGGTCAAAACCAGTTTCAGGCATCCAAAACCAAACCCCTGGATCTAAATACCTTATAATTCAAAAAAATTTCGTAACTCAATGTATGCAATAATGCTACTTCGCCATTAATGGGACAGTAACACAAGCTAAAGTAAATTAAATATAAAAATGGAACTATAAGTTTTGCCTGTAAAAGTTTCAAACATTTTCTCTTAAGAAGTATTCCCTTTTTATGAGTTATAAAATAACTCTTAATTTAAGAAATTTCACTTTAAATCATAACGTTATGAATATTTCTCAGCAATGGCCGCAAAAATTAAGCTGGAAACGGAGTTTTTTGACTTTATACAAAGATTGTGGGGACGGGGAAAAGCAAAACCCTTGGACTTGTCTTCTATGATAGAAAAAATTCTTATTAATTATTTTTCTAAAAATTATAATCATAATATTGTTTAAAAAGAGAGCTGACCAATGATGTCAAAATTAATGTAACGTTTGGATTATAAAAATAGCTTATTTACATACATACAAAAACTTCACAAAATAGCTCAAACTAAATCCACAAATGAATTATCTGTGCACTAGAAAACCATCAAAAATTTAGAGTTATAAATAAAGTAAAATTTAAACCAAGTATATATAACGTTCAGAATATTTTTTCGAAAAATTTAAATATAAACAGAGCTAAACCATAAAATACATGCTGGTAAAGAATTGACACATGAGTACGAAAATTTGAGCAAAAAAACCAAAACAGCTTCATGAAATGGAAACACACTTCGAAAACTTACATCAAAAATCACCCCTCCAGGATGTTCTCTCAATAAATTCATCTTCTGTTTGGCCCACATCTTTTTCTGATCCCAAGGAGTCATAGTAGATGCATCTACTGTGTTTACAGTTTTTAAAATTTTGACCATAATCCACTTGATATCCTCTTGTGATACTTCCATCCCCTGTGTTTCTGAGGAGCTCGTTTGTCCAGCCCTCTCCATCTTCTCCGACTTCTGTTTATTTATCTCGTCCCACGTCAAATCTCTCCACCGTGTTTACTGCGCGCGCTCATCTCCGTCATCACATCTGCCGCTATCACCTCCGCCGGCTGGAGAAGAATCCAAAGAGGCACTGTAATTATAAGCGCACCCCAAGCGGTAAAAAGCTTATCTAGAGCACGCCTTCGAATGACGTTTGACATGATGTCATAAACTCCTGAGTGTACGCTAGATGGTGCGGCGGCTTTACTTATATATGTTGAGCTCTTTTCAAAGTAATATAGTTTAGTCATAAACATTTATGATTTCACTGGAGATGTAAATCTCCGAAAATTCCAGTTTTTTTTTTTTTTTTTTTTTTCGAGAAAGAACCAGTTTTTCCCAGGTAAATTAAAATCGGAGATTTTAAAAATTCCCGTTTTTTGAAGATTTTCGTTCCCCCCCCCCCCCCCCCCCAAAAAAAAAAAAAAAATATTTTTCATGGATTTTTAAAATTTCATTTTATTTTTCTAAATGTTTTAGAAATTTTCCAACTAATTTCAAAGTCTCAACTATTTTTTTACATGCTGTGTACCGTGTTTCTCGGGCATCAAGATATACGTTAGATATTCTTTTTAACCTAAGGTTTGCAAATGCTTTAGCTTTTTAAGTTTTGATATGAGATGGAAATATTCTTATAAGGCGGTTATTATTTGGATTATTTTGATGAATTACATTTGAAATCCTTTTATACTGCATCACCTTCAGTTCAAAACATTCTGGATTCCTTCAAAAAAAAAAAATCATGTAAAATAGAAAAGAAGTAGAAGAGTTCAAGTGCTAACATGAAAATTGAGCTCCGATTAAATAATAATAAATTGTGTGTAATAATACTTTTCTCCCCCAACCTCCTTCCTTTTTAGCACTAAGCCTTAGAGAAGCCTCCCCCAGGCACGAGGGGGAGGGGATGCGGGTAGTTGGGACCACGGATTTTTCATACACGTATCCCCAAGTGTACATGGAGGGTCTTCAGCGGGTAGGGAACCGAACACAAAACCTTCCGGTTAGAAGTCCGACATCCTAACCACTAGGCTACCACGACCCCATATGTGATAATACTGGTAAAGATTTAATATATTTATGCAAAATTAGAATTTGTGGCAGAAAAGTCTCTTTTGTATTTACTGATAAAGATCTAGTATATTTATGCAAAATTAGAATTTCTAGCAGAAAAGTCTCTTTTGTATTTACTGATAAAGATCTATTATATTTATGCAAAATTACAATTTTTAGCAGAAAAGTCTCTTTTGTATTTACTGTTAACCTCTTCATTCCAAGTGTACCCAATTGGGTACATTTTAAAATAGTGTTTATTATTTACTGTTCGTGCAATTTGAAAGATAAAACACCCAATTGTTTTTGAAACTAATCAACAAATATTTTACTTCGTTTTAAACATGGAAAACATGGGAAATGGACATTAATTATTATTTACCCTAATTATTAAATAAAATTAAAAATAAAAATTTGTTTAGTTATTTTGTTTTGTAATCATTTTTTAAAACAGAGAACCAAAAAATTGCGTCCAAATTGTTTGTGCTTATCTCTGGGGTCTGAAGAGGTTAAGCTCGAAATTTATTTTTCGCAATTTGAAAAACCCTTTTTCTGTAATAAAAGCGTAGCAATCGTGAGTAAAAAAATATATATAATAGTTCCCTCCCTTCAAAATTTCCCAATGTTCCCGGTAATTTTCCCAAAATTCTCGGCTTTTTTCCCCTTGTTTAAATTTTTTTCGGCTCTTTTGCAACTCTAGATTTCACATATTTGAATACTGCTATTGAAACTGGGAGTGTAACTTTTAAAGAGAAAGAAGTGGAAAATAAAAATTTTGCGTTTTTAAGTTTTTATTTTGTTTGTAAAAGTTGTAGAACAATCTCGGAATCTTGCGATAAAGTTTTTATATGATTAGTACTGATGTCTACAAATATTAGACTATCTAGTCCTCTTTTCAGTGGCTTATTGAGATTAATTACTTAAATTTGAACGAAACCAGTGAAGTTTTATTTTCTTTTTCCTCATAAAAAAAGTTTTCACTCCTTTGACAATCTTTTTTTAACTGTTTATTCCATTTATTGTAAATATTATTATTATTATTTTTATATTTCATTTGTTTTATTTATTTATCTATTTATTTACTTATCTACTTATTTGCAAAAAGGGTTTTAATAGTAGGAACCAACAGAAAGACAGTTGTTTAAAAGAAAAAAAGTTTCTTCTCTTTTTTTTTTTTTGTTAATCATTTCACATTATATATTTTCAGAAAACTAAGACTCTTCATACTTTACAAAACTGTTTCCTATATAATTTGAAAATTTTAAGCTTCGAGATGAAGTCACGACGATCATATTTTTGCCTTGTGGCGGCTTTGTGGCGTCGAGTTAAGGCGCGGGCCTTGTTCTAATCTGTGCTATGTCGGTGGCTAATTATTGTGGCTATGTCGGTGGATTTTCAAGATGCAGAAAATTGTCTGCGCCCCGTTGTGCTATTATGCGACATGTAAAAGATCCCTAGAGTACTTATTTGGCTTGGATGTTCTCGATTAAATTAACTTTCTAGTGCAATTTCGCATCAACAGAGACCAGGTGCTTCCCTTTCAGGCAAAGAAACTTTGCGTCAAAATTCCTAGAAAGCGATGGTACCATACACATTGTGGTGCTGCTGAAAGAGATGGTGCCAATCTCTGGGGAGGGAACTAGGTCTGTAATAGCCATTAAGCCAAATGCAGCCCATTAGGAAGAGAAAAAAGTATTTCCTTTGATGGAGAGATTTCCTCCGATACCTACCATTTATAAACTATTTATTTATCAAGAAATATATGTTTTAAAAGCACTGTAATGCTAAAGAAAAGGAAAAAGGAAGAGAGAGAGAGAAAAGAAAAAAAATAAAAGAACTCCCCTCCCCCCCTCCTTATTCATTTATTTTGATGAATGAAATTCAAAAAAAAAAAAAAAAAATTAGCGTTGAACACAAGAAATTTCTTGCTGGCTCCACTCCAATTTTGAGAAAAATCTCTTTGCTCCGCACTCTGCTCCACGTTCCACTCCAGATTCCTCTGAAATAATTAAACGAAGCCCCAAAATCTAGCACTGGTTTTACTTATCACAACAGCAACGATATTTTTGCCGCGGTCTTTCTGTAAATGTCAATACTCCTACACAGTGGCGTACGCAGAATTTTTTCAAGGGGGGGGGGGTTCATAATGTTCTGAAACTACTAAAAGAAATTCGAGTATGTAATAAAGCACTAATATTTAGGGCTCAAGGGGGGGTTAAACCCCTACCCCCCCCCCCTTGCGTACGCCACTGCTCCTACATTATTTAATTAGCACACTCTCATGTGGTCAATGGGCTTACTCATGCTTACTTTTATCCATCATTAAAAATGCACCATGATTTTTTTTTTTTTGTTTGCGCTGAGCTATAAAAATGGGACTGGATACCTGTCACTGGTGTAAAACCATAGTAATAACAGGTTCGTATGAAAAAGTGTGCCACATCTCTCTTATTTAACCACCATATGCTGGTTAATATTTTCTTAAGTTCTGGCGGTCATAGCTATTTAGACAACTTTTAGGTTTAATTACACTACTTCTATCCCAACAATTCCTCACTCATTTTGAGTTTAGTTTTAGTTGTTCGTCAGCGCCGGTAGGGTGGCGTAGCGGTAAAGCGTGGGCCTCGTACGCCTAAGTTGGCGGGCTCAAACCTGTCCCTAGTCAGTGGATTTTCAAGATGCATGAAATCGTCAGAATCCATGCCGCATGACTCTCTTAAAGCTCCTTTGAATATCTATTTGTCTGATATACTCTCGGCAAAATTGAATTCCTAGTGCAGTTTCGCATCAACAGAGCCAGGGTGCTTCCTCATCGTGGGAGAAACTGGGCGTCAAAATTCTCATGTGGTGAAGGCATCCACCGATTGTGGTGCCACATGAAAAAATTGTTGCCAGTCTCGGGGAGTGCGCTAGGTCTGCTAATGGTGAAGATCCAATATGCAGCCCCATTAGGAAAAGTTATTTATCATTATTTAAATTGACTTATCATCAAGCCTAATGATTCTGCAAATGTTCTGGCAATTTAATCGTTTTTATTTGCTACCATCAGAATTATCCACCACAGGCCGCTAGAATAATAATAACAAGAAAATATGTGAGCCCCGTGCTGCACAACCGGACGGCTCGTCAAAGAAAAGTAATAAAACTTACTGGCTTATTTTTACAACGAATGGAATGAATGATATTCATTTTCTCCAAACTCTCCTTTCGACAATACATGCTTAACTTCATCCTCGTTAGAAGAAATAATATTATTGTCAAAACCTCGCGAATTTATTTATTATAGCATTTTCGAACACATTCTTTCTACCGTATATTATTATCAATTCTAAAATGATGTAAAATTTTAGAAATTGAGATGATTTTTGAAATTTTTCAACGTTGAAACAAATTTTAAAATTGGAATTTAAAAAAAAGAAAAAAAATACACTTGTTTGAACGTTTGAGTTGAGCTTCGTACGTTTCCTCCCATGACTGATGTTTGTGCCAAATTTCACTTTAATTAGACAATTAGACTTTGCTTAGCGAGCACACAAACAAATAAACAAATATTATGTGAGCTAGGCAGTGGATGTTAGATCGGTACAGCACATGTTAGGATTATGTCCTAGTGGGTCGGAATCTGCTTAAACCCCTAGATTCACCACCAATCTGTCGGGTTATCTCATACTCGTTCTGCATTGAAAAAGAGATTGCCTGCAGGGGCAGCCTTCGAAACCTGGATATACAAACTTTATAGCACAGTAATTGTTATATCTTAATTTTTGATCTGTACACAAACGTTTAAGGTTTATTTCATCAGTGTAATTTAAGATTTATGGACTTAATTAGTGTAATTATTAGATATCTTTAAACCTATTTTTTCAGACACATCCAAAATTTTCTACTATAAGTAATGTCCGAAATCCAGAGGATAGGTTTCTTTATTATTTTTTTAATGTTTCCCATTGCGAATGATTCCCAGATGTTTTCTGGTTATTCGTTAAACATTTATTTCCTAATTAAAAACTCTGATCCAAGCTACCGGTTTTTCAAGATATACTGTTTACTCTTATGTGTAACCAGCTACCCACGCCCCCCCCCCCCCCCCACGATACCAATATAGAAAAACTGCATTTTTTTAGTTTAAATTTAAAAAGAAATTCCAAGTAATTTTAAAATACACTTTAACTCCTGTTCATTTAGAATTCGATGAGTGTTTAGCGACACTGTGTGTGATCAATTCCGGTGTACAGTACAAATTGTCTTAATTCCCGGTCTCTAAATTTCACGATTTTTCTGAATTAATCTTTTCTGACTTCAAGTTTAGATCAAGTTTTAAAAGGTATGGTCACCTTTTCCAATATCTGTTAAAAATGGAGAGAGCATGGACCATGTAGTTCGGAAGCCGTTTTTCGTCGTAAATTCGTTTAGCCTCATCATTTAGGAAAAAAGAAGTTCTCAATCAAATTCAGAAGTTTTCAATCAAAGTTTTTGCGCAATTTTCCACAAGTTTACTAAAATTATCGTAACTTTTTTTAAATTTATTAAATTTCATAAAACTTTCAGAAATTCTAAATAATCTATGTTTTAAGTATTATTGAGGAGGGAAAATACTTATGCACTAATTGTTCCATATTTTTTAAAATTGCAGACAACACGTGTATCTGGTTCGAATCTACTCTAGTTCGGAAACTGTCCTTAAAATTGGCAAGAGGTAGTTCATAGCGTCGTTCAAATTTTTAGAGCTGTTGTTATCAGGGGGTGTAAGCCATTTTAGGGGCGTGGGCTCCGTAACTTTTCAGGGACTTGTGAGCCATCGCTTCGAGAGGGGGGACAGGAGAATGGTGATTCGACTGTTATTTTCCAGCTTGGAAAAAAAGAACTCTTTATTAAATACATCTGTTCTAACTTCTGAATAAGAATTAAAGCTTAAATAATTTAGTTTTGATCAACAAAGTATATACAATCCAGTCGCACTAAGAATGGAATAATGCCAAAAATAGAAAGAAAAATGCAACCTTAATGTGATTCGAGACGACAAGGCACCCAATACGCAATGGAAAAACGGTTCGCTACAACTTCGAAATACATGTCAGCAATTTCTCGCGAACATTGTGCTTGTGTAGCGCTTTTTTTTTTTTCCTTTTGAACAGAATATCGTTGGTCCTCGAAACAAATAAATATATTCTTCTTTGTTTTAGGCAATTATATCATGAAAGTTTTGAAAAAAATGTCGCAGATTAAAAGGAAAGTTTATAAATACGGAAAAGATATATGTTGATAATGGTATACGGTCTCTGAATCGGAACTTATCGTTTAATGCTTGTGTGACATACTCGCAGTGATGGATTCCATTAGAAATATTGATAGTTTTGTCTAACTCATTCGAAACTCGCTATTTGAAATGTGAATCAATTTGATACAAAACTTTCGGGAACGGTTTCATTCTCTATAATATTTTATATTTTTTTTCCTGCACGTCTATGTACTTGAAATAAAAGAATTAATCACGGTAAAAACTCGGGATTATTTTTTGAGCGCACAGCGCAGAGTGCTTTTCTTAAGCTGTTACTCGGTTCTTCGCACTACAACCTTCATATCACTCCAAGTTGTTCACTGCAGCTTGTTTGCGGCAGTGGATGAAACGAAGCTTTTAACTGTTCCGAAGTTCAGTACTATTCAACCTTGAGTTTGTCTTTCCTTAGTGCTTAGGTCCTGCAGCATTGCAACTCTGTGATTATTGAACCTTGAATTTTCGCTTTTTATCACACTTGCTATTTAACCTTTCAAATCAGTAGCCAATCATCGCTTTTCATGTTTTTTTCTTCTCTTTCCCACCCTATCGTTTTCCTCATACGCAAGCGGCTCAGTAGCCACTTAAAAAAATAAACAATGAAAGTTCTCAGCCACGTCGCATCCAAGTAATAATTTAAATGCATAGCATAAAGATGCTGAAGCTACATAACAAACTGGAGTGATATAAAGGTTGGAGTACGAAAAAAACCGAGTAACAGCTCAAGAAAAGCACTCTGCTCTCAAAAAAAAATCCCAAATTTTTATCGTGATTAATGTTTTATTTCAAATACATAGACGTGCAAGAAAATATATATTAAATAATATGAAGTATTTAACCGTTTCCGAAAGTTTTGTATCAAATTGATTCACATTTCAAATAGCGAGTTTCGAATGAGTTAGACAACACTGTCAATATTTCTAATGGAAGCGTGACATCACTGCGGGTATGTCACACAAGCATTAGACGAAGTTCCGATTCAGCGACGTATTACATATCTACATATATTTTTTTTCAGTATTTATGCACTCGGATTTTATTCTGCGACATTTTTTTTTAAACGTCGTAATTGCCTAAAGCAAAGAACGATATATTTATTTCGTTCGAAATTCTTTTCAGGTTATATTTCCAGATTTTATGCTTATTGTGGGTGAAGGAAATCAGTAAAATCACGTCCCCCCCCCCCCCCCCCGTTTTTCTTACCGCTTTTGCATAAATCGTGAGTGTCAATGAAACGTAGGGGTTTGCCTATGGCGTCTGGTTCCGGCACCTGCATGAGCCACATAGAAAATAGGACAGAGATGACATACGTATGGTAGAAAGGAACTGATTCTGACGCCACGATCGCAAAGCATCATGGGATGCATGGGGCAGAAAGAGATTCTTCTGCTTGATTCGCGTTGTAGTTTTGGTTCAGCATTGCGTTTTATTAAAACGCAATAAATTCAGCGTTAGACTTTTTAACCCGAACAGTCCGGGGAAAAAAATTCAAAGCTGAATTTATTTTCTTATAACCTCAACTCTTATTTAAAGCTTTATTATTGTATGATTCTTTGCAAAATATTTTTTTAAATATGGTTTATAAATAATAAAACTATACATCTATCAAGAAATTTAAGGTGGGCAATTTATCCCTTAAAGTTTTTTTTTTTAAGTTCGATAGTTAGCTTAAGTAAACAACTCATTCTGCTTAAAATATTTTATTTAAATACATAAGATGCAGGAAATATTAAGAAAAATTTATATGTACAACTGAATAAAAGCGAATTTAAGACTTTTGACCGTTTTTACAAAATTATTAAATGCAACATACATGATTTTTTAATATTTTTTCTGATACGAGTACATAATTTTGGAAAAATAAAAATTGTAAATAAAAGTTTAAAGTAGGCAGTGGATTCCAAAACATTAAATATGAAAAACAACTTTGATACATTATTTTTCTTTACCCAAAAATGCGGTTTTTGCATTAGTGTGCACGAAAATCTTTACATGGTCATCAAGTTTTAAATTTATATAAGTGTCAAGGCTCAGGGCTTAGCCAGCGACTCCTTCCCCAATTATTTAAGGTTAAAACAATTGGATATGGAAAATTTACGTGCAACATATTAGGATCTATAAAAACCGTTAAAATGATATGGTTTGCCAGATTCTAAACTAAAGACTAATACCTAAACCAAATTATTGCACCCTGATTACTTCTACGAACGGGTAAATTAACACATAGGCGTAACTAGGGTTGGTGAAAGGGGGGGTCACCCTAAAAATGTACAGACTAAACACCAATAAGAAGTGTAAAAGAGTTGAAAATTTACTAGTCATAAATAATTGTCTCTAAAGATATACTCCGTGTTTATTTCAGGCATCTCCCGGGGGGGGGGGAGCTACCCCCTTGGAGCAAATCAATCCCCCCCCCCCCCCGCGGCAAAAAATTCAGATCACAAGTTTTAAAAAAAGAAAGAAAAGAGAAATTACGCTTTTAAGACACTTTACTTTCAGAAACACTTTCAGGGAAAGGACATTGAACACTATCACGAGCGGCACCAAAAGTAACTTAAAAGATATAAGACTTTATTTTGAAAAAAATTGCAGGGGGGAGAATAACCAAACTCCTTTCTGTTTCCTCAAATATCACCAAGGTATCCCGAAATTGCATTGCTAGGAAGATTTCAAAAAGTTTCCTGGGGAGAGCCTTTGAACCCTTGTCTCCAGAGTTAGCCTAAGCATTATAGATGTAAGACACGTTACAAAAATTAAAGTTGCGGAAGCCCCAAATACCCACTCCTCTAACTTCACCAAAGATCTAAACATACATCTACTATATATACATCAAAAAGCTATCATATATTTTTAAAAAATCATATTAACATCATTTCTAGTCATATATATATATATACATATATATATGTATATATAAAGGGAATTCCTAATTCTTAACATGCTCCCTCTGCTCCGGAGCCAAGGCAGTATCCAGAATATTTTTTTGGGGGGCCCCAGATTTCGCCACACTTATGTTAAGCAAAGTTTCAGGGAGGAATATATGATACATTGCAAAAGATTTCGTGGGGGGGGGGGTGGGGGGCGGCCCGTGGGTCCCTCTTCCCCTGTGGATACCGCCTTGATTCACAAAAACATTAAACATTCATTACTATTCTATTAGTTTATTTTTTAAATCAAACGCGATAGAAAATTCAATATTTAGCGCTAAGCAATCTTCTATGTCCAAGCATTCATAATATTAAAACTGGGAAATAGTGGAACTTTGGAGAAAAAAAATCCAAATTCCCCTACAAAAATTCTCATCCCTACAATAAATTTATAAAAATTTTGTTAAATTTGTAGCAACACATACCTCAGAAGTGGAAGCGTCTGAATCAAATTTTCTTTTCTTTTTGGATGACGAACGTGTCCATCGCTGGAGTGCAAACATTATTATGTATCGAAAATAATTAAAAATTTAGCTAAAATATAAATAATACTTGATTGTAAATTAAAATGCAGCATTAAACCGTAGCAGTGAGATCGGAAACGTTGAACGGATGATTACCAGACTCGTAATGCAGTCAGCAATGGACCATAATAAGAAAAAAAAACATTTAAAATATAAGAGATAAGAGAACATCTGTAAATGAGAATGCAATGCAAATACAGTTCATCAGTTTTCCAATCGGCTCATCTACAAAAATGATGTTACCAAAATGGGTGTTTGGACAGGAAGTCATAAACAAGTACAAACTGCTCTTTAAGTTTCTTGATGAGCATCCCTTCCTGGCTTGAGGGTTTAACCTATTAGGACAATTGTTGGCTAGGGGTCCTTCATTTTTAGACCCCAGTGCCTACAACAGGTTTGTCAGAAAACAACTCAATCCCAAATTGCTGCCTTTGGGTAAAAAAGACATCAAGGAAAGAAAACCCTCTGGAGTGATTGAAAATATCTATGTTTGTCTGTGTGTGGTACGGTGATTGAAGCCACATTTTGCTGCAAAACCCTCCCCCCAAGGTGATAAGGGGATTGATTATAACCAGATGAAAAGTCCTCTTTATTATTATGAGCTGCATACTTTGGTCATGATCACAACCCTTCAGAGAAAGAGGAAATAAAATCATATGCATATGTGCAGGGTTCGCACTAGGCCGCGGGATTGCGCGATTCCCGCAATATTTTTTGAAATCCCACTCAAAATTTATTAGTTTCCCCTTAAATTTTAAAAATCCCACTTAAAATTTTGGTCAAGGTGGGCAATCCCACCTTGTATTTTTCTTCAGTGTGAACCCTGTATGTGTTTAATTTTCTTAGGAAGAAAAAAATATGTGCTTTGCAAGGACATAGCCAGAAATTTTTTTGTGTGCCTAAATAAGTCACTACCCAATGGGGGGTTTGAACCCCCAAACCCCCCCCCCTGGTTACGCCTATGAATTAACACAACATTCAATACACCACTACTAAGTATTCATTTCCCCAAGTATCCCAAAATCCTCTACGCGAAAGCGGCGTCAATCTCAGGTGCGGTGTGTCGAAACTATCCTATTCTCTACCCTCTGGCCTGCGTGCAGTGTAGAGGCAACACGACGCGCAACGGGTTCGATTCCAGTCCGGCAATCTGGGTGCACTACTAAAATTTCCTTCTCTCTATTCTAATATTCCACCTTATATTGTCCAGGACCATCTATCATATTGGACGAGAGTTTACAGCCTGTCCTTGTGATATCGAATAAACTCGAAAATATATGTGCCCTGAAATGTTCTGAATAGTAATAAAAACCTACCCACGTGTTTAAAGTATATACAGGTACAACTAATTATAAAATAATGCGTTATTTTAAAAAATATTATAACGTCTATCAACTCTATAACAAATAAATACATAATGTAAATATCCATTTTTAAAAAAAAGTTAAATGGACTGTTATCACATAATAGGTAAATTAGATCATGTAAAATGTAGTTGAAAGTTTGAAACTCGCTATCCTGCTGAGTGCTGTCTACGCAATTTTCACGTTCGCTTCGTATTTTGTACTTTCAAAGAAATTTTCTTATTACTTGTTAATTCTTTGTACACTAGGTGGATTTAAATGATAATACAGAATAGCTATTGCTCACAAAAATTAATAAAACCAGCACATGTTCAGAGTACATATTACTATAACCATTTATTAGATAAAACGCTATATTTTAAAATTAAAATGCCAATCATTAACACAATACAGTAAGTAAATACTTGCAACATAACAATTGACCTTACCTGCTGTGAAGTAAATGTCTATTTAATTTTTGTGCTGCGAGTGTTTACAATCGGTATTCAGTATTAATGATTCGCGTTACAGTTGAACGTTGAAGAAGACCCTTTTGTCTAATAATAAGTGGCATCTATATACTTTTCTAAACATGCATAGGTCATATAAAGACTAAGCACTTTATTTGAAGATCGGTGAGAAAAAGAAAAGAAAAAAAAACACGAATTTTTTACTGATTTTCGATGTGGCACCCAGTAGGTTCAAAACCCAGAAAATTCGCTCAAAAAAGAATTTGGAGCTAAGATGAATATAATGTTCTTTGTTTTGAACATCTCAGATATACTAGACTGCAACGTTTCTTGACAATGACGTCACATCGCGCGGCAGAAGATATGAGTAAACAGCGAGGCTGCTGGGTTACAGGAGGAAGGTCGAAAAGACGCCAAGATACCAACTTGGCGAATAATCCGATTAAGCTCTATTTGGCACATTGCATGTTTGAAAAAACATTTGTCTGCTTATCAGAAAAAGACAATGTAACAAATTTAAAAGCTTATTTTTTTTTTTTACGCAATCGTAATTTATTTTATTGGATCAAATAAATTTTCATCATAAGTTATTCCTTTCGACAAAAAAAAAAAAAAAAAAAGAGAAATTATACTCTTAATACTTTTATGAAGATAAATATTCTACAAACATATCAAAAAACTTTTTTTATCACAGCTACATTTTGAAATGCAATATGGTTTTAAAATAGTCTAATAAGCACAATGGTTTTAAAGAATACCACTGACATTGACTTACATACTTTTACAGGATGTGTAGGACACCAATATAGGTTGCCCAGGGTATTTATCTCATTTTGGCCAAAAATCGACTTATCTAGTTTTTCCCAAATGGTGGATTAGATTCTTGCAATTTGAAATACATTCACGACTATTGTCTTTTCAGAGGTTTTCAAAGCGCTGCCTTTTTTGTGGGGTTGAAAGACGTAGTTCAATTTTGGAGTAGATTCCATTCTTATGATAGCAACGATATTAACGAATATAATAATACTAATAAGAACAATATTGACAAATATAATAATATAAAAAGAACGATATTGACAATAATAATAATAACGTTATTAACGAATAGAATAATAAAAACTGTTTAGCTTTAAGCAAAGTCACAAGTCAGTGAGTCAGAAATAAAGATAAACAATTCCGAATCTCGCCAAATCGCTTATCAGAAGATCGCCAACTGCTCGAGAGCTCTTATTGGCTAGAGCGTTAGTTCTAAATGAAGGTATTAGTACGCGTTACGCTTCTCGTAAAATTGAAAATATATAACATTTTATGAAAATTATGACAAATAAACGCTATATATGTGTAGGTTAAAATACCTCATCGTATTTCTATAGCAAAGTGATTAGTTTAACTCGAAAATCGGACACCGCTCGGAGAACTACTTTTTTCGCTTGCTCTCAGCATATTTCTCCATAGTCAAGAAACTTTGCAGTTGAGCATAGAAAACTCTGAAAAGAGAGGTTTTTTAGGCATTAAAAGAGTGCATAAAGGTAATATAGATGCTGTATGGAGATTATCCGAACGTCGTGCGTTGCATGTTACTTTCAGTGACGTTAGGGAGTAGAGTCCCTATATAAACCGTTGTCACTCCGCTTGTAATAAGGACCAAAAAAAATCCCATTCCAAAAAAGAAAAAAAAGAAAAATTAATAATGGAAGTAAAAAGTAATTTCGTTTCACACCAACCAAGGATTTAGACGTATTTTGTCACAACCAAGTACTTACTTAAGCAGCATTGTTATTGATACAATTTGAATGCTGATATAGATAGGCTTTGTTTGTGAAAAATTATGTTCGACTCGGTGCAATAGTTTTTGTTTGGTGCGTCAATAAAATATGAGTTTCAACATAACTTACTTTTTAACTGTCTCACAAAGGAAAGAAGGCTGTTCGAAGGAAAAGAAAATTCAATGTATATATGAAGAATTAGATATATTGACGAAACGCCACTGCAAAAACTGTTTGCAAAATTTTTGCTAATGCAGTTTTTGATGTTGAAGATGCACAACGTTCTGGAAAATCAGTTAAATTTGTAAGCATCGAGTGAGAAAACCATCGTAAAACAACGCCTGAGATGGACGAGAGATTAAATATATGGCAATTGATCGGTCATGATTTCCGCAGAACATGCAGGAATTTAAACCCCTATACCGCTGCATTATGCTCTCTGTTCAACGTTCAAATGATATTCGGCCTCATAGGCGTTATATTATTAAAATACCGAGAAAGAAATTTAATAAGACACACTCAAGAAAAACGAGAGGAAATGAGCCCGTTGGAATTTCACTGCGCATTTTTTTAATTTGAACATGGTTATTTTAACGTTTTACATGATTTAATAATGTATCTTACTCATAGCAAGGCAGCAGTCCATAAACATTTTTTGTTTTGTATATTTACATTATGTATTCAGTCGTTATTGACATGATAGACGTTAAAACATTTAAAACAAAGCGTTTTATTTAATGAGAAGTGGTACCTGTTATATATTCTAAGCACGAATACGTTTTAAACACGCTCATGATTTATGTAAAGAGTGGTGAAATAAGGGGAAAATGAAGAAAAAAAATTTTCTACCGGTTTCCCTGTAAAATGCCTCCCAATGGCCTCCTAACCTCAAAAACACAATTGAAAAAAAGGAGGAAAAATTAGTCAAATAAATATATTGTTCTTTGCTTTGAGCAATTATAAGACAAAAAGAAAGAAAAAATGCCTTTTTTTTTTTAGATTAAAATTCGAGTTCATAATACTGAAAATGCATCTTTTGATTTTAAGTAAACAATGTTTTTGACTTGGAAATTTTTCGTCTTAGCTTTTGTAGCCTGAATATAATTTTGAATATTTTGAGCTTCAATCAAGCTATTATAGGCTTGTTTATATACAGACCTTAAATTTTTAATACTATATCAAGACAATTATTTTTGTCTAATTGAAAAGGTTCCAATACTCTGACACACCCGCAGACTTGTCTGACATACCCGCAGTGCTGTCACGCGGATGGATTCCTTTGGAAATATTGGCAGTGTTGTCTAACTCATTCGAAACTCGCTATTTGAAATGTGAATCAATTTGATACAAAACTTTCGGAAACAATTTCATTTTTCATGGTATTTAATATATATTTTCCTGCACGTCTATGTATTTGAAATAAAACATTAATCACGATAAAAACTCGGGATTATTTTTTGAGAGCAGAGTTTTTTTTTGAGCTGTTACTCGGTTTTTTGCACTCCAACCATTATATCACGACCGTTTGTTACGTAGTTTCAACATCTTTATACTCCACGCATTTATATTATTGCTTGGTTGCGACTGTGACGGCAAAGTTTTCTTGTTTATTTTTGAAGTGGCTATTAAACCTACAGTTCTAGGTTCTTTAGGTCGCAGGCTAGTTAGCTTCTCAACTGTAAAGCCAATCATCGTTTCTTATGAATGGCTCACTCTGATTGCTCTTTAAGAATCACACTGATCACTGAGATTTACTTTGCCTAGGATTCTTCGCAAAAAAAATACACATGGGAAAATTTGGCGGCTTCAGCAGCCATCTTCAGTTTTCGGCTTTCTATTTCCATGTTTTCTGCAAGACCCTTGGTTTTCTAGGATATTTCCTCCTTTCTATGGATAATTAGGTTACAGGTTAGTGTAAATTTTTAAACTATAGGAAGAAACGTGATCACGAATTTCCGATTTTTAGAATAATAAATTCTTTATCGAAAATTCTCTTCCTTTGAAAAGCTGTTATATTTCTATTTTGAAGAAAAATTATTACAATGAATCTGTGGTATGTGATAAAATATTTAAAATTCTTCGCAACAACAACGGAAAATAAGAAAAACGGGAAATTTTTTTTTTTTTTAATTTAGTTTACTTTTCGGTTAGTGTGGGAAAAAAGTGATAAGGCAATTTTTATTTTTCAAGCTAGTTACTTCGCATTACTAATTTATCAAAAAATAAATAAATGTCAAACTATTCAGAGAAATACCTTTCATTCAAAATAATTAGATTCAGAGATACTTTTAGCAGTTACATAGAAAATTGCTAGCAAATTGGTTAAAAAATGCTTTTTTGCCTTTCAACAGTACTGTTAAAAAATATTTTAATGCTTTAATGTTTTTATGCATCACTAGTTGAATAATATGCAAAAATTAGATAGTAGCATGTTAATTTTTTGAGGTTTTTTCTCCCCAGGAAGATATTAACATTAATTTTGTCAAATAAAATGATTTTTTATGGAACAATTTCAAACACTTGAGCCCATGAAAACAGTAAAATATCAGATTTATTATAAACTTTCAAGTTAACTGAATTTAAAATAAAGGGACTACACTCCAAACCATTGTACTAAAGTTCACATTTTTAAATTGAGGGGGGGGATTTTAATATTTCCCTCGTTAAATTAGATCCACCTAATACGCATTTTCCCTCCAGTCGCACGAAAACTTTAAATCAGGGTTCTACTGTATTATCCGTCTACTTTACTTTCAATAGTGAATGAATACAGAGGTGGGGGTGATACTGCCACTCACATTCACTTTCTTTCTCTTATGACCATCGATATTGACGGGAAAGCGTTTGAAATACAAAGCGCTCACATGCTTGCTGCTATGACGGGTTTCCCTACCCCCTTGTAGTGATAAGCATAATCGAGAGATTTCAATAATAGAGTTAATATCTCGAGCGATCATCTTGAATTCCAGTGATTTTAGAATAAAATGAATCTCTAACGAGGACGTCATTTAGTGAGTCAGAAGGGATAAATTGCCACCCCTTCCGAAGGCTTAATATAATGCATTTTTATCTAGGTGCAAGTACAGTAGCCCCTCGTTATATTGCGCTTGTTGGGCGACAGTAAAAAAGTGCAATATTACCGATTTGGTCAGAAATAACTCGAAAAGTACAAGTGAATTGAGTGTTGATGTAAAAAATTTAATTTAATCTTACATAATGACAACATTCTTAATGTTGTTGTCAAGTCCTCGTGCGAGGCGAGGAAAACTGGGTATACTGCTCCTGAGTCTTAACGGGGCCCTTATAGGCGGGAGTCCGATTTCCGCCCCTTTGAGAGGTCTCTTAATTTTTTGAACCGGCTCCCAGATGCGAGACTGTTACCTGAGAATGGCACCCCCCAGAGGTATTGTTTCACTTGGAGGACATTGGAGCCACGACCTATTTAACGGGCACCAGCTCCCTTTAGTACACGGACCTATAGTAACCAGCAGCGAGAGGTTGTCACCCTCCCACAACCTGACCTTAGTCGATGTTGCTTCACTTTCGGTGCTCTGTGGGAACTGAGCTTCCATCGACTGGTCCACTGCGGGACAACATTCTTAAGGAAAATAGCAAATAACACTAAACTTACCAATTGCTATTTTCATGCATAGTTCTTACAAAATAAATTCAGAATGTATATCTATTGCTTTTTGGAGAAATAAGTTGCCGTTTTTCGTTTAACACTTGTTTCCCACTTAAAATTAATGATCGAAAATGGACCAACTGCATTGCAGTTACATGCTTAGACGTTATTCATTCGTATGTAGTATAAGCTTTTTCCAAATGCATTATTTTTACTTTTGAGACTTCAAACTTAAAATTTTGGAAGACAGAAAAAGCACAATATATCCGGATGAGAGATATAATGAGGGGTTACTGTATTTTCATGTCGGGGAACTGGAGCAACAAAGTTTTTGAGTTGCTCTGCTCCAACTATTAAATACTTGCTCTGCTCCAACTATTAAATACTTGCTCCAGCTCTACTCCATGCAGCAAATAGCTTTAATAGAACTTATCTTTATTTATTTAATTAAATAATTTAATGATAGCAAATTTAAAGATATTTATAGACAATTTATTTTTTAAATTATCTTTTTGAAAAATAAGCTTTCGTTTCATGTTGTTGTTCACTTAAGTTAAAATTAGTTTTAATCAAGAAAGATGTCATGTTTAATGAAATTCTAATCTTAAATCAGGGATGCACAAACTTTTTTGGGTGAAGGGCCAAAAAATTAGAAAGCATCAGGTTGGGGGCCAAAGTCACGAAATGTTTTATTCATAAAAATACAGGGTGTATTTCAGTTTTTATTTAGAGGTAATATGTACAAATTACATGTATATGTAATTACTGTACTCGGGAAGATTATTAAATAAAAGTTTAAAAAAATTAATGTAAATGAATTCAAACAAAATAAGGTATTATATTTCTAAACAATTAATTGCACAACATTCATGAAGTGATTGGTCAAATGGCAAAAAAGAGGAATACTAAAAATTTTTACAAAAATGTGTGCAAATTATGAAAATGAAAAGGTAATTTAAACTTAGAAATACAGAGCATTATTCTCTAAATTATAATAACTTTCTTTATAATTTAGATAATTTTTCTTTGACGTTTTATAATGTAAAACTTCAAATATATATTAAGAGTTAAAATGAGAAATTAATTAAAAGTGCGAATATAAATACAGAAGAAATAAACACACATATATTAATAAGCAAAATATAAATGCCGTGAGTCTGTACATCACGTTAAACCCTTGCGATTCAAAATTACTACTAGTCAATTTGGCTGGTAGAATTGTTTTTTTAACTAACCATTTACAAAATCTTATTAGTTAAATTAGCATAGTAATATTAAATTCATACATTGCTACATGGACAATAAAAAAAAGTTAAACTGATTCATTTATCAAAAATCAACACATCATTATTTTGTTCCATGGCATATAATTAAATTTAAATCCTTTAATCACTAGTTTTTCTGCAGATTAGAAATTGATCTTTGTGAATTAATGTAAAAAATCGTTATTTATTTATTCATTTCCTAAATACATATCAACAATAAAATTTTCCTAAATATATATTAACAATTTTTTTTTTACATTTTGATGATAAATTACACTTTATAAAGTAAAATAATTATTCAAATTGATATTATTAATTCTGAAAATTAATGTTTAGTTAATAAATTGCTTATTACTACTCTTCAATTTGGCATAGTAATACAGTACAGAGCCTCTTACTCAGGAACCAGAAAACCGGGAATTTTTTCGTGAATTTCCTGCGATTTTTGAAAATTTCGCGTTTTTTCGCCCATTTAGTAAAAATACGATTTTTTAAAAATAAGCCTTTTTCCATTACAAGTAACATATTCAGTGTTAATAAGTCGAACAATTTAGTCTAAAAACGATGTTTTTTTAGGGAAGGGGGGCGTCAACTTACTTGCAGATGAAAATTAGAAGAAAAAAAATATCCAACGATACTTGAGAAAAATCAGACATTTTCTCTACTTTATTTCAAAAATTAAAAATGAAAGAAATAAGTAATTACATTCTTACACATTTATTTAATTGTCTCGTCAGTATTTTTGAAGACTAATTGCAACAAAAGTCGGAATATACGAAAGTTCGGAAAATTTCTAATACGGCAGATTCGCGAATTTTCCGCAATAGCTGATCGTGTGAAAATTAAACCTCGTTTATTTTTGTTTTATATATATATATTATTTATTTAAGAGCTGAAATAAGGTAATAAGAATTTAAAATTGACATTAAGGCAACAAAAATTGCAACTGTGAAAATGAATTCTTTATTACAATCGAGTTCGCAAAAGCGAAATCGTTTTACACAAGTATGAACTTTGCGCGTTTCTGCATGTAAACATGTTTCTTACATTTCGTTTTTCTACTTTTTGAAATCATTTATTACTGTAAAAGTGATTGATGATCAGATTTTACGAAAGTAATAATTTGATAAACAAGATGTCCGATTCGGAAAGCATCCAAATGGTGCTACACCCGAACGATGACAAAGAGCAAGATAGCGATGAAGACGAAAATAATGACATTTTGCCTGCTCTGTCTAACGATTGTTGCTTTGAATTAACTAAAGAAATCATAGCAGGAATGGGACAAAATTTTTTTGTAGACGAAATAACGCACATAATGGCTGTACGAAAAATCCAGCAATCGAATTTTCGACCATTTCCCGATAAGCTATTGTTCTGAAACTTTACATGTAGCTCAGCTCCAGATGACAATGCAATATTCTACCTCTTTTATCATGATTTGATTAGTTTCTGAAGTAATTCCAATAAAATAAAATTAATATGGCGATTAGTTCCGAAAATTGCGACCAAAATTCAATAGCGGCACTGCGATCGTATCTTTTTACAACGATTTTTACTTTTTTTTTTGCATTTTTTTTTGGATTTTATTATAATTATTCTTTTTTATCAACTATATTAGCGGGCCAATTCAAAAGCCTCGGCGGGCCAATTTTGGCCCGCGGGCCATAGTTTGTGCATCCCTGTCTTAAATGATCAGAGCAGTTAAGCACAACAAGTTACCGTGTTTTGGCTCCGCTCCTACTCCAAGCAAAATCTAGTTGCTCCGCTGCTTTGCTCTCCTGCTCGATGCTTCGCTCCAGATCGTTGTTTCCTGTTTTTTCATGCAATATGTACCAAGTTTATAACCCTTCCCCCCCTTTAAATGACGGGCATGATCTTAAATGCCTTCATGATCGAACGACAAGTTACCCATGATTATTTCAAATGATTTCTGGGCATGAAATTAAAGATGACCCCTCCCACCACACTCAAAGCATATAGATTTAGGTGCATTGAAGAGATTTCAGCAAAAGAGGAAGTAGCGAATAGATGAAAACTTTTAAGCTTAGGAGTACAGGAGTGTTATTCATACTGCGTTAATGATATTAGTAAACTCAAAAAATATGCTGCCCTAGAGCTACATTTCACTAATTCTGTTTTGCTACATCTGTTAACTGCCCCTTGGGCGATCGGGCCAGAACCAGAATTTGAGATATAGAGGTTTGTGGGGGGGGGGGGGGGGGTCGAGATAAACATGGTATAATTCATTGAATTTAGGGTTTAAATGCAGGGAAAATATAAAATTTCGAGATAGGGAGGTTTTCGAGACAGACGGGTTCAAGATAAAAAGGTTTGACTGCAGTTACGGACTGGGACCCCTTAAAGGGCGGTGGCTCAGCTAACCAAAGGGCGGCAGCCTTTACTTTAAAAAAATTATAATAATGATAATAGTAGTAATACTGAAATTAAATCTGCATGACACATGAGGTTTTAAAGCCTCCTTTGGAAAACTTAACTCCTAATACCAGTCATACAAGAACAACCACTAGTTCCGGCTTAGAAACAGAATTCTTGACATAACTTAGCTTGTTTTGCATGAAATATTTATGCTGCAGATTGAATTGAAAATTTGTTTTAACTGGAAAACGGGGCGAATATTTTAATTTATGTAGTAAATTTCTATAACTAAATGCACAAAGCAGACTTTTGCTTTGAAATCTTTGATTCTTTGTGTGAAAATACTATCGCCTGCCATTCTCACTCAGATACGATAGTTTTCTTTTTAAAGGCACACAAATACTTTAATTGCTACGCATTACTCTTTTTCACCTTTTCAAAAGAAAACAAAAAAAAAATCCCCAAAATATTTAACTTCCTTTCTTGTTTTTCTTTTTTTTTTTGCTTAGACCAAAATTTTTAAAACTTACCAAGAGTAGTGGTTATAATATGAACAAGAAAAATCTAAATGCAATGATGTAGTACAAAACGGGACAAGCTAGAAGCCCTGCAAAAACTCTAAAAAGACCGAAAAGAAATTCAGACAATTATTGATTGTTCAGGTCGGAGGTATAACTTATACAATGAAAAACAAGGCTTAACTGATTGAATGAAGACATAATTTGTAATTAACAGATAAGTTAAATACAAAAAAAAAAGAAAAATAGGATTATATTAAAATACAAGGTTGTTCTTACTTTTTATGTTTGTTCGATTCTTTCTTTTTTAAATAGGTGGAAATAAAATTACTGTTAATTAATAAAAAAACAAAGGAATCTAACGCGAAAAGAAAAATTCATTACTGCACTTTTGTGTAATATTTTTAAATTTTTCTACGCCCGTTAAAAAAATTTTTTTAGGCACATAAGGAGAGGCACCAGATTTACAAAATCAACACAATCATTGAGAAGACAAAAATGAAGCAGTTTTGTTGAGAATGAGGCACCTTAATGAAATACTTAATCTGAGTTATTTCTTATTTTTTTTTAGAAATTTAATAATAGATTTGAGAAGAAATTTTCAGCTGGACTTTCGAAGAAAAATTATTTACAAAAGAGTACTTGTACTTAGTAAATTAGAAGTATAGCGCAAATTAAAGCATACACCTATAATTCTAAATAATAATTCAAATTGATACTTTGCACTGCATATTATTTTATATACTAATTTATTAACGATATTCTCATATTACTATTATTATTATTCAGAAACACCATTCAAAAGAAAAAAACTAACAGTCGGTTGACATTCCACAACATGGCTGCAAGTCTTCCGTCCACGGGACGGATTTCCGTCTTTTGAAAATACTCGAGGACGGAAAAAAAAAAAACGAAAAGATCGCGAGGAAGGAAGGGATTTTTTTTCCATCCGCAAACGAATTTTCCACTCGCTCTCATCAATTAAAAGTCACAAACGTAAAAACAAACCCTTTTACAAAAATTGCAAATTTCCGCTATTAAATTCCATCATTAGCTTTTATTTTCATTCTTTTCAAAATCTTTGCTTGAATTATCGGACTATTTTTAAAACAACGGGTTTTCAAAATGGCGCGCTTCGTTTTACTTTGCATATGACGACTTTGTGGGATTATCGCCGTCGTTCCTCAATTTGACTAGCTGATATGGTAAATATCCTATTTGAAATGCATTAGTTGTACCATACTAAGTTTCTTTGAACAAGTTAGGGATGACTCAATAAGTATAAGATTAAAGACCAATTGGTTGATGAATCATTAGAAGTATGTTTTACACGTATTTAGATTGCGTAACGGAAGTTTCTCTTCATGGTGACTCTTGATGTTATTTTTGTTTTAATTTGCACTTATTATTTTTACTTCATTTTAAAGAGAAAAGCGAATGAAAAGAAAAGCAGAACTGTATTTAGCTCGATCAAAAAGCTATCGGACTTTTTATTTTTCTTTCGTTTTTGAAAAAGTGAAAAAAAAACCTTTTTGTCGGAATTCCTGTGTTATGAATGGAAAAATTAATAATTTTTTACCACATTAAAGCCTTCAACTAGTCATAGAGAATACATTCAATATGTTCTTTTTCTCAGTTTTACTTTTTTAAGCCTTCCAAAATTTTCCGATTTCTGCAAGAATTAAGGGGGTTTATATCGGTATTTTTCAAATATTTTCGCTATTATACTACGGAAAAATGTTTTTTTTTTTTATTTCGAACAGATACCCTTTTTTTTAATGAAGGAAGCTTAATGTTTTCTCCGAAAACGGCGAAAACTGCCGGGAAATTAGGCGAGCGAAAATTTTCCCGGTTTTCCTGGAACGGCCATTAAATTTTGGTGGGAAAGTACGCATCAGGCAAAGGTATTTCCTTTAATTTCTTAATCAACCATAATAAGCTGGTCACAACTGATCTTTTGCCTAAAAGTCCCCCCCCCCCCTTTTTTTATTAAATTTGAAGTCCCTTTTTTATAATCAAGCCTCAGTTTTTCCTTTACTTTCGTTTCAAAAGTACTTCTCTTTATTTTTTATTTTAAATTCTCTTGATTGATTCATATCCATGTGTTCATTTATTAATTATAGTAATTGTATTTTTAGTACATGAAAATGATACATGTACGGTACCGGACCCCAAATACGGAATCCCGAAATCCGGAACTTTTTCAAAAAAAATCGGCAGCTGGAAGAAAAACAGCTTTTGTTTTTCAAAGAAAAATTGGGAAAGATTTTGCACCGTTTTTGTTTTTTGGAAATAGGCATTTTAAACAGAAGGAAAACAAAATGTAATAAACATTTTTAAGATCGGTAATGTGCAGTTTTCAAAAAAGTTATTTCGCGATATTTGAAAATGGTTCGTTTTTGCAGTTAGAGTTTTTATTAACTGTTGCTTTAATTTTAAGTTAATATCATTAAATTTTGCTTTTTTTTTCATTTCTCGTAGTTTTATTATACAGTCCAGAACCTCTTATCCGGGAACCAGAAATCCGGGAAATCAGAAAACCAGGAATTTTTCCGCTATTTTTGAAAGTTCGCGGTTTTCTTTTTCTTTTTTTTTTTGCCAATTTCGTAAAAATACGAATTTTTTAAAAATACCTTTATAAATACGCATTTTTTCGTTATACGAGTAAGTAACATATTCAGTGTTTATAAGTCGACAATTTAGTTTAAAAACGTTTTCTTAGGGGATCAACTTACTTGCAGAAGAAAATTTTTAAAAAAAATTTCTCCAACGAAAATTGAGAAAACCAGACGTTTTCTCTATTTTATTTCAACAATTAAACACGAAAGAAATATGTATTTAGATTCTTATATATTTATTTAATTGTCTGGTGAGTATTTGAAGTCGAATTGCAACAAAAGTCGGACTATATGAAAGTTCGCAAAATTTCTAATACCGCAGATTTGCGAATTTTCCGTAATAGCTGATCGTGTGAAAACTAGAGCTCGTTTTATTTTTATTTTATATATTTTCTCATTTATTTAAGAGCTGCAATAAGGTAATAAGAATTTAAAATTGCTATTAAAGCAACATAAATTGCGACTGAAAATGAATTCTTTATTAAAATCGAGTTCGCAAAAACGAAATCGTTATACACGAGTATGAAATTTGCGCATTTCTGCATGTAAACATGCTTCTTACATTTCGTTTTCCTCCTTTTTGAAATCATTTATTGCTGAAAAAGATGATTGATGATCAAATTTTACGAAATTGATAAGTTAATAATCGAGATGGCGGATTCGGAAATCATCCAAATTGTGCTACACCCGAACGATGACAAAGAGCAAGATAGCGATGAAAACAAAAATAACGACATTTTACCTGCTATGTCTAACGAACGTTGCTTTGAATTAACTAAAGAACTTACAGCAGGAATGGAACAAATAATCTTTTACGGACGAACCGCATATAAAAATGGCTGTTCGAAAAATTCAGCAATGCGGCAGCTGAAAAACACCAGCTTTTGTCTTTTGAAAAAAAATTCTAAATATTTTGCGGAATTTTTTTTTCTTTTTTTTTTTGGAAATAGGCATTTTAAGAAAGAAAATAAAATGTAATGAACATGTTTAAGACCGAAAATGTGCAGTTTTCAAAAACGTTATTTCGTGATTTTCAGAAAAGGGTTCGTTTTTGCGATTAGAACTTTTATTAATTCTTTCTCTACTTCAGAGTTAGTATCATCAAATTTTGCTGTTTTTTTATTTCTTGAAATTTTATTATATTTATTTCTTTAAATGAGCTCTAATTTTCGCGAAATTGGAATTCGGCATTTCTCGCATTTTCCCAATAGTCGGATCTTTTACTACAATTTAAAGTCTTCAAGCATATAAAATCATATTAGAATTTAACGGAATTCTTTTCTTTTATTGTTTAATTAAAGAGGTTAAAATAATATCAGAAAAAGTTTAGATTTTTCGATGTTTGCCTCGAATGAGAACGGACTCCAACTTTGTTTTTTTATTTTTATTTTTATTTTTTTGTGCTAAATTCCGCGACTTATAGGCGGGTATATACGATAATAAAAAATGCTATAAATGAGCAAAATGGTAATAAAAACTTCCAGAGCAAATTATATGGGCCCTGATGCTATTTACAAAATTTTTTGAATGAGGACTCAAAATCCGGAAAATGCCGAAATTCGGAAAGATCGCGGACCTGAGCGTTCCGCATTTGATTTTTCATACTGTGTTTGAATCATTTAATGTCATTTTTAAACTCCCCTCCCCCCTCTCTCGTTTTGACTTGTGAATGTTATTGATTTTTATCTTTTAAATATAGTTCTTTTCTTTTTTAATATTTCTTAATTTAGAAGTATTTATTTACTATTTTCCACTTATTTTGAAGTATTATTACCATTTGTTATTGTAATTCGTGCTCGATAAATCTAAGATATCGGCATTTTTTAGCGATCCAAAAAACCGGGAAATTCAGTTATCCGGGATAGCGATGATCCCGAGCATGCCGGATAAAAGGTTCTGTTATTTACTTTTTAAAAATGAGCTCTAATTTTCGCGCGATACAGAATATTCGCGAAATCGAAAATCGGTGGTTCTCGCATTTTCCCGCTAGTCTGATCTTTTACTGCAATTTAGTGGCTAGAGAATTAGAGTATGCAATCATATCAGAATTTGACGGAATTCTTTTCTGTTATCGGTTAGTTAAAGGAGTTAAATAATATCGGGAAAAGTCCAGATGGTTTCAATGTTTTGCCTCGAATGGAAGCCGATTCCAACTTCGTTTTTTGTGCTAAGCTTCACCACTTATAGAGGAGTATATAGGATAATAAAAAATATTATAAATGAGCAAAATGCAAATTAAATCGCTCTGATGCTACTTACAAAATTCTTTGAATTAGGATCCAAAATCCGGAAAGATAGCGGCACCGAGCGCTCCGGATTTGAGGTCCACTGTGTATTTCAAATTTTAACTCACTCACAAAGTATATTTGAAAGGAAAAGTATAGTGGCATATCAATGAGGTTATATCAGTAAAAAAAGTAGTAAAACTTACCATGTGTAGGTATGTATATAATCTTATTGCTTATATCAGGTCGATTCAGCATTTTTAACAGGGTCATTTTTTGTGAATTTTAAAGATATTTTTGTGAAAAATCAATAATTTTGTGAAAATTTAAAAATTTTGATGAATTTTTTAATTATTATTTGCCACTTTTATAATAAATAATGGTATAAAAAGTAAAATTTGGAATTTTGTGAAGTTGTATGTTTTGATTGATTTGAATCTTGCTAGGGGTCCTAAAGCGGACCCAAATTTCCTCTGGCGTTACGAAATAAATACTCCTCCCCCCCCCCCTCCCCCATGAAAAATTTCCAGTGAGTCAGCGCAAAATTTTTTTAGTCCTGGCAACTTCCAGGACTTGCACCCATGTTCAACAATGACAGACGTTTCTGAAATGTTATATTTGAATCTAATGTAAAAATAATATTTATAGTTTGATACTGTTAGTTATTGTTTGTAATGGATTTAAAATATGTATGCAGTTAAAATTTTGATGTAATCTTTAAAGTAGGTAGTAAGAGTAAAATTAATCTACCATATTTATGCGAATCTAATGCGTATCGTTTTTGGCCATATGTAGTAGTATTCAAAATTGGGGTGCGCAATGTGCATTAGATTAGAGTGCAAAAGGTCAGCAGTTCACTGATGACGTCAACCAAATTTATTCGCCTCCAAACAATTTTTTTTATTATTTAAAGTTTTAAAATGGTTATGCTCATTAGATTCGATGGCGCATTAGATTAGCATAAATACGGTACTTTGACTCTTAAAAACCTATTTCTTACCATTATATTATATATATTGTTTTCTAACATTATAAAGTTTCTGTGGCAAAAGTTTATTTAAAGCAGTGTTTCCCAACCTTTTCTACCTTGCGAACCCCTTTCTAAGTTCCAAACGATGGCGAACCCCCTTCTGTACTTGTTAGTAACGGTGACAAAACTAAAATTTACTAGCACGTTTATTTGCCGTATTGTACAATACTTCATAACAAGAAATGAAAACATAATTATTGCAAAACATCCAAGTTTAAATAAAAATTAAAATACAGCTACAAATATTTTTTTGATTATTACATTTTTATTATTTGTTCTTTTTGAATTATTATTAGGGCAGTAGACATATGTATTCCTAAAAAAAATTTAAATTATTATTCCAGCAGGTTCCACTTTGCGGTTGAAATATACAAAACTTATGGAAAGTTGGAAATTTAAAGGAAAACTAAAATTACGTAATTTCAATTGCTATTTTGTGATAATACAGGAAAGTTGGAATAAAGTGTTATAAATGCGAGTCCATATTTTAAATTAATGAGTCAATATCTTCTGGTTCCAGTTTAGGATCTGTATTATGAAAAATAAGCCTGAAATGAGGCAAAATTTTACATTTTATGCAGTAAAATTTTCATATTCCCGACTCGTTCTTCGCCTTTGCAAAGAAAAAGTGGAAAAGGGTTTGAGAAAAATACGTTCTAAACTTTAAAATAAGTCAATAAATATCTTTCGGTAAAAGTAGAAATAAGTGCATTTCAAATTTTGTATGAATGCTTTCTATGCCAGATCATTACTTTTCTGTAGCATCTAGAAAACAATTCATTTTTTTTCAAAATAATTTTTGCACTCCGTCCTAATTAGTATGTAAATTTATTATTTTATTTCTTCTTTTACGCTAGCAATGAAAAACTCCGCCATTATGATATTATTTCTGCTAACCCCCTATCTGCGAACCACCAGTTCGGAAATGCTGATTTTTAGTAATGGTTAAGGCAGTTTTATTAATGAATAAACAAATCTTTAGCATATTAGTTACGTAAATGACACGTTAAAAAATATGCTTAAATAAATATAATACTCTTACTTTAGTTATTTCAAATATTCTTTCGATGTACTAATCATATCGATTGATTCTTGTGAAATATTAAATTTGTATAAAAAGTAATAATAATAAAAATTTTCAGGCAAATTGTAAATTTTAATAAAAATCATGTTTTTTTAAACTGATTTAAACACTGCATTTAAATCACCGTTTTTTAACACTGCATTTAAATCACCGATTTAAACACTGCATTTAAATCACCAATTTAAAGCACACGATTTAAATCGGCGAACCCTGTAATTTTAACTGTGCGAAATTAATGTACAATAACTTTACTTTTAAGATAGTTGCGATAAAAAAATTATGTGCTATTTTTGGTTATTAATATGAATAAAAATTAGAAACAATAGTTAAATTATTGTTTCTATTTTTATTATAAAATTAGCTACACAATCTTAAAATAAAATTAGCTAAAACTGAGCCAAATTAGTCTGTTTTGGAGCGAAATCGAGATTCTAAAACAAATAAGACTCTGAATAAAATACCGGAGCAGAGTTCCACCTAATAGAAAAGTGTAGAAACGTCTTCCCTGCATATAAGAAAGTTTTGGAGCGAAATCGAGATTCTTAAACAAATAAGACTCCGAATAAAATACCGGAGCAGAGTTCCACCTAATAGAAAAGTGTAGAAACGCCTTCCCTGCATATAAGAAAATTTTAAACTTAAATGAAATGCCCTATGAGATAAGTTTAGTCTAATGAAAATCTAAACACAGTTCAATTTTGGAATAATTACAATGTTTTTATTAGTTTTATAAGAAGTATCTTGTCACTTGCTTTTTGAAATTTAGTACATGAATCACTTTTTGATAAGTAAATGAATTTGTTTCTACTGTAGTAACTGCGTCCCTGTGTTTTATTTTAACTGAACATCTCCCATATGCCTTTTTAAATTTGAATATAGCTCTTATGTTCGCGTCTGTCTTCACTGTGGACGTACTCCCCCCGCCCAACATCACAAAATAAGACATGTTATAAGGCAGGAAATGGGGTCAACAAAATTTCATACACGTTTTTCAATGTTACTCCACAAGCAATGGTTCCCAAATTGTGTACCGAAAAGCTGAGACGTCTTCACAGGGCACCACGAAATTTTCCAATAAACTTCAAAAATAATTAGAAGTTTGCTCATTATGAAGCTTTAGCAATACTTCGCAGTGCCCTATAATAAAAACAGGGGGTGTCCTATATTAAAAATTTGAGGGTTATGCAATACAGGAACACTAGTTTTATTAATTTTCATACATTACTTATGATTAGCAAGGGTGCCCAACCTTTTAAAACGTTCAGTTACCCCCCTAAAAATTACGGAGCCCCTCAAAATCGGCAACCTAACAAACTGGCCAAAAAATCTACCAAGCCCCCCTACAAAAAAAATCTCAATGGCGCACGTTGCGCTATGATTCCCCCTCCCTCCTGGTGAACACCCCTGTGACTATTCAAACTTTGATTTAGGGAAGGGAATCTTTATTCCAAAACGGGCGCCTCGACTTGACCCTCGGGACATGCTCGCGAATCCTCATAGACCTATAGCCTATAACACTTATGCTCCCGACTGTCCCCTCACCCCTTCCCCCAAGCCTTACCAAAACATGTCCCTGAAAAGACAGAAATTTTGGAAGTGGCCAGTGGCCACTAAACTTGATTAACTTGGTGGCCACCTAAGCGAAAATTCCTTATGTGTCTTATTTTCAGTGAAGAAAACATAATAATTTGTCAAAATTATTAAGTTTACAAAAAAAAAAAAATCTTATGACTTTCAAATTGGAAAAAGAAAAAACTAGATTCGTTGGCGATGGTAAATTAAGGAAGTATGAATTTTTGCGATATTGTTTTTTGTGTTGAATGTTATACAGTACAAAAGATTTAAATGTAAAATTTTTGTTAATAATAGAAGCAACATATAACAAATTACAGAAACGAACCTTTTACAAAAAACAGCGATCATAAATATGGATCACTTTTGAACACAATTATTAAAAAATGTATAATTCCAGTTCTAAATTTGTTCAGTGCCTTTTATTTTCATTCATTTGAAAACTTTTTTTCAAACTTTCACGCCATTTTCAAAATGGCGCGACACTTATGTTTTATAAGTTTTTGCGAAAATAACTGATCTGAAATGCAAGTGTTGCGGCTATGACAAAAAAAATTCAAGATTTAGATTGTTTCCCACTGTATTCAAAAGATTTATATGGCAGAGAGAAGGATTTAAAAAAAAAAAAAAAACAGCGCAATCGGGAAACGTTTTCTCTAGTTTTTTCTTGTGAAAGGGGAAATGAAGATTATCGGCCGAAATCCGGTTACTTGAATGCCGAATTGATGCGTTTTTATTGTGCTTGTGTGCATGAAAGAAGCAAGAGTTGTAAATTCTATAGATGCATTTGAAAAGGTGGCGATCGCTCTTAATTTTTTGAATCGCCACTTTTTCAAACAAGGTTGCCACGTGGGGAGTGACGACCGTGAATCTTGACCTTTACCTGAAGCATATACGTCCTAAAGCGTCCACAAATGGGGTGGACGCCTGGGAAAGTCGTGTTTACCTTTCTTACAGCAAGATTTTGTCACGGATTAAAAGCAGATTATTTCCTTTTATTTCTCTTATTGCAAATTATTAAGGAGGAAAAAATGTTGCAAAGAATTTTTTTTTTGGAGGCGTCTAGATGAAAGGGCACACCGGGACATGTCCTGGTGGGCCAGTCCGCCCCTGTTTGTATTAATGATAAAATAAAGGAACTTTGTGCACTAGTAAAACTTAAAAACAATTATTCATGTAAAAAAAACACAAATGAGCATTAAGATGCCGACATATGTTTCGGGATTGCTTGGAATCCCTTTTTCGATGCTGTAGTGAAGCTTCTAGGTCATAGGTTCTCGTGGGTGATAACGCCCCTTGTGGGTGATAACGCCCCTTGTGGGCGTTTGAGACTTTCAGGGGGGCAGTAAAAGACCCAGAGAAAACTGGGGGGCATTGAGATGACACGGAGGGGCGTGGGCAGATTAATTTAATATAGTTTAAAATAGACTAAACACGCTGATTATGTACTAACAAAAGTATTAGGTTTGTGGTCGATTGTTCAACGATTTCTGATAGCATTCCCATCTTCATATTTAGCTGAATGGCTATAGTGCTGTAGCAACGTTGGTAACCAAAAAAAGAAATCGGCTCCATATTACTGAATGCCGCGACTTATGATTGTTTTTAAGTAAAACCGAGCCTGATATTAGCAAACCTCTTCAAATTCAACTTTCTCATTAGTTAAGTTACGAATTCGATGTCTGAAAATTTTAATAAAAATATTTTTCAATATAATTAAGTGCATTTTGATTACTCTCATTAAAATCCTTAAAAACAGAAATAGGATAGGATCATATCCTATCTACGAATAAAATGTATAATATTACACATTTAAAGATATATTCATGAGAATAGCTATTTCAGATTCGCAAGTAAAAAAATGGGGGGGGGGGGGGGGCTTTAGAGAAAAATATTCTCAAAGTGGGCGGTGGGCAAAAAAAGGTTGAGAACCTATGTTCTAGATGCAAAAACGTACAAATGAAGCAAACAAAACAACAAGCCTAAGATTTACCAACTTTATCTCATTGATAACACTTTATCAATGAACTCTTTATTGGAACTATTTATATGAACTCATTGGTTTATTGGTAAATCTTAGGCTATATAAGCCATGTTTTTGTTTAGTTTGCTTCATTTGGATGTTTTTGCATCTAGAAGCTCCACTACTGCATTGAAAGGATTCCAAGCAATCCCGAAACATATGTCTGCATCTTAATGCTCATTTGGGCTTTCTTTATGCGAATAATTGTTTTTCAGTTTGTATTAATGATGTTTGATTATTTATTCGCCGAATTTTAACTTCAAGAAAATATGCTCATTCTCTAAAATTTGTTCTGATTAAAATATTCGAGGTATGATACACGGTTATAAAATGTAATGAGTTGTGAATATTTTGTATATAATAAAAGTAAGGATGTACCGAGTACTCAACAATTTACTACTCAGCCAAGTACCGAATACCGAGTAATTGTGAATAAAAAAGAGATTTTAAAAGACATTTATCATAAAAAAAAAATTGCCCGGCTCCAGAAAATGTAGAAAAACTTGCATTTTACACAATTATTTATATTTGCTTATTATTGTACTAATCAGTTATAAATTTATCTACTATTAGTAATCTTCAAAAAAAAAATTATGAAATTTTTACAGCTACTCGGTAATGGCAGAGTACTCGGTTCTTCGAGTATATACTAAGTACTCGATACATCCCTAAATAAAAGCTTTTTAAATTTTAATAATAATACATATGTTACGAGACAGTAGTCATTTAATTGTAAAGGCACGAGTTATAAAAAAATGCTCCTTGCAGCTAACAACTCTGAAGGAGATTGAAGAGCACTTTTTAAAACAATGCAAGTTGGAGTATTCTACTGAATTAAAAGAATTCTACTGCTTGCATGTTTAGTTTTTCCGGTAAGTAATTGTTCCAAATTTTTCTACCCTTTTTGTTTTTTCGTGTGTTATAGAGGTGAATTGGAGAATTGATATTAGACTTCTGTTTTTCTTGTGTGGAGGAAAATCACTTCTCAATTAGACTGAAATTTGGTTTGTTCTTTGCAAAAAATGGAAAATCGCACGGGGTGTAACTAAACCAAAGAAATTGTTTCTTCACTTTGAAGTTAAAAATTTCACATTTCTTCTCTCTCCTTTAAAGTAAAATTACTTTTATGCTCTGCATAAAATGGATACTTTAAGCTTTGTCACTACTGTTGCTAAATAGTATTTAAATCACAAGCTTTAAAAATTAATTCTTTTCTTTTCTGAGTCAATTGCGTTGTCTGTTACCCACTGTCAATAGCTTGTTTTCATGTTACAATCGTACAAGATTTCCATCTATGATAGTGATGGCTGGCTTATTCTGTTAAGTTCTGCATTCATACAACATAGTTTTTAATTGTTAAGAATTTTAATGTATATTTTCACTGAGGCTTATGTCTTCCTCCCCTTTTTTGTTTTATAGATTATATTGGAAGAAAACACCGAAACCAACCGCCATTAAGCCAGCCTGGCTCCTCCTCCAAAAAGGAGGAGATTGGATGCACCTCCGCTGCAAACTCTTAACAACCTGCAATAGCAGCAGAACAATAACACAGACAAAATCTGTAAAAAAATAGACAATCTCATCTCGTCTGTTGACAATTTGGCTAATACTCTTGGCAGTGTTGGCCAAAGCCTGGCTGGCAGATCGGGTCAACAGAACAATAACTAATTTTTCTAGTATAATATTTGCTTCTTTAGATAGAATATATAATAAATTATTTTAAAAAATATCATGAGTTGTATGTTTTTACTTATGTGTAAAAAAAGAAGTAATTTCTATCCCGCAGTATGGATACATTGTCGACTTCAGTAAAATTAATTTTTACAATGAGAAGAATAAGTTTTAAAAAAAAGAATGACATATTCAAAAGTTGGAAGAAATTAATTTCAAGTGATATAACACATTTATAGAATGAGAATTTTGTTTCACTACATTACTTTTGGTATAACTTTTTCCATATTATTAGAGTATTTAAGTGTTTCAGCATAAATTAAAGAATGTATGTGAGTAATGGTATATGTGTCAAATAATGTTTTCCAGGAAATTTGAAAAAACTTTTAACACCTGTTTATTATTTAATTGGGAACAAAAACATTTTTTACATGCTATTAATAAGTAAGTAACTGTATAATAATTATTGTTCAGCATGGTTGTTGTTTAAAATTCGTAAAAATGGAATTATATTTTATTTTTAAAGGAATACAGATAATAAATTAATTTTATTTTAAAAAGATTCCAAAAGCATCGGTAAGATAATACTTCCCAACCTCGATTCTCAACTTGATCCCCATATTGCATTTTCCGTACCATTTATGAAAATGAACTTTTGACCATGGGTGAAAGTAAAAAGATTTTAAAGGACGGAACTTGAAATAAATTTTTGTAACTCCAAAAGCATGCATTTCCTAGCAATTTTTATAACATTGCATGTATTAATTATCCCCCCCCCCCCAATAATACCTAGATTAATATTAGCAATAACTCTTTAATAATTAAGGTGAGCACTTAGGTCAAACATACTGAAAATCCTTCTTAGGTATATTAACAAAATGATTACATTTTTTTAATTAGCAACATCATCACATTTAGCTTTTAAATGAAGCTGCGTCGGAAAAACCTTTATACAGGGTTCGTACGGTCCTTAAAGGTCCTTAGAAAGTCCTTAATGTTCATTTTCATTTTTAAGGCCTTAAAAAGTCCTTAAATAGTCCTTATTTTTTATTCCAGGTGCTTAATTTTTTTTTGTTAAAATAAGAATGCGCTCTATTTGTTTTGCTATCTTTTGTATTCTTCACAAGAATCAAACTTCTTTCATTTCAACTACTTAATCGAACCTCAAATTTGGTTTGCTCGGGACCAGTGCTATCGCGGCTTTCGGACAGACCCAAAATGACGAATTGACAGGACCAAAAATGGCGGATTTACATAAACATCATCGCGTTTTCACAACAAGTTGTTGTGCTTTCTCAACTAGTAGATAAATAATTAACTCTTGTTTTTTTAATTTTTTTTTTTTTGAAAAGATATAAGTAAACTGATGTTATATATTTTTACAAAAAAAAAGAAAAATGTTCAGGGATTTTGATAAAATGCTTCAAACTACAACACCCAATTCAGTAAAATGAACTTGTACCCACCCACATGGCAGCTCCCAATTTGCCATTTCCTGCAATTGTATGAAAAAGAAAATCAAATCGACATACATCTAGAAAAAAAAATATTAGTAGAGAAGTTGAATCAAAACACCAAGTATTTGTACAAAATGCAATGGTGCCCAGTAACTGGGCACCATTTAAGACCACAGAAAAACAAATCACACAAGCTCCCTCATTTTGCTTTTAAAAAAAAAAGAAAATTGAATAAAATTTGAAAAACAGACTTTTAAGGACTCAAGGGGAAAAAATTTCATAAATAAACAAAAATTGGGAATTTTCGAAAAAGGGCCAAATTTCGGTATTTCAAATTTGGGATTCGATACTATTTATTAAGTTTAGTAACAAAGTAAATATTTTTTTTTGCATGAAAATTGTTACTAAATCATCTACATTCTAGACAATTATCAATAAAGCAAGTAGGTGCGGTTCTTATCAAGTAATCAGTAAATAAATATTGCTTTTGAAACTTTTTATTTTAATTTAAGGGGGGGGGGGGAATACTTCAAAGAAGCATATTGCTGACATCTAGCTCAATAAAAGAGATACATTTATATGTAGGCAAAAAAAACTTTCATGTTTTTTTGCATTTGACCAATCGCATTATCGCTTATTTATACTGTTAAAAGGTAAAAGAATGAGTTTTTTTAATTATCATTCCTCTTCCTTCTTACACTATAATAAGTACCGAGTTGCCAACTCTCCCGATCGCTGTTCAGTTGATCTTTCGATAAACAGTTTGTTCTCCCATTGTTTTTCTTTAGAGCAAATAAATTCCCATATCGAAAATTTGTTTTAAAGGCAATGTTTTAATATTTAGTAATTTTTTATCGACCAATTTGGCTTCGCGATCGTTCGCTGTGGGGTTTTGTTGTGTGGGAGATGATGGATATTTGCTGCGTTAATCAAAATTTGTATCTCGCGAAATTTCTTAATTTGCAGTAAATTGAAGGAATCAACCTCTTCTTAAACCTTTACAACGTAGTTGCCAAACGCCCCGTTTTCCCCTAGTTTTTCTGTTTTTATTTGAGAACTTAGAAAATTCAATTTTTTGCAAAAGATCCGGTTTTTCAAGCTGATGTACAAGTATTTTTATCTAAAGGGATTATACTACAAAACAAGAAAATTTTTCAAGAAACTTTTTAAAAAGACATGTATTAATTTACATGAATTTTCATATTTTATAACGCGAAAATGTAAAATCCTATTTTTCGGAAACTTGCTAACATCTAGCATGTGCTTTGCGGAAAATTGCACGCAGCTTTTGAGACTTCTATCTTTTTGAATCCTGTAAATATATCAATAATTTAGAAAGGTGACAGTTTTATTTTTTATTTCAAAAAATTGTTTAATTTTTTGAAACTTTATTTTAGTTAAATTTTGGTAGTTACTATTTGAGGGTAATGTACAAAGTTTTAAGCGAAGAAGCTCATTTTTTATTTGTATGTTGTTTCCAAAATGAAATATTTTTCTCAAGTTGAAAAAGTTTTTTCTGAATTTTTGCGAGCTCTTCTAAATAATTTTTAAAAATTATTTATGGTAGAGATAAAGATTTACGTAAGCCTAAATTGAGATGCTGGCAAGATAAGTTAAGTAAAATGAAAAAAATATATAAATTAAACACAAATTCTCAAGACAAAGTGCAGCGTTTTCTTTAACAATTTTTGTTATTTAAATTGTTTTTCATATAACTTGTATTTTATAGCACTAACCATTTTTGATAATTTTTCATATCATTATAATTTACTTATATATGATTAATACTTGTGTTGTGTGCTTCTTATTACTATCTCCAATAATTATTTAACTCCCTGACTGTATTGGACATTAGAAGAGCAACAAGTCAAAGAGAACTTCATAAAAGTGTTTGTGGTTTGTTCCTAATAAAAATACGATGTTAAATCAATTTCCTCTTTCAATAATGCTTCCTTTTGAAATAAACATAAGTTTGTATATTTCGAAAAATTTGTGAGGTCCTTAAATTTTTTTGTAGGTACTTAAAAAGTCCTTAGAAAGTCCTTATTTTTGGTTTTGCTAAAAGCGTACAAACCCTGTTATAGCACATTTAAATCTATATTAAAATACTTTAGTTCTAAGTATTCCGTCTTTTTCCATCTAACGATTAATATAAAAAAAAGACATCCATGTATAGACTGAATACTTTCACCCAAGCTTTTGACTATCAAATCATTACGTGAGTGTATTTCGCTTTATAATATTTTCCTCCTACAGTGCACTCAATTTTTCCTGCCCTTTTGAATGGTTCACTTATATGTGGGTGTACAGCAGTCAATGTGAAATTTATTACTACCAAGTATAACTTAACCTACTCCTTATGAAAAATTACCAGTGCTTATTATTAAGCTGATTATTTTATGTAGCAATTTTTTAACTAGATATCAAAATATTATGGAAAAATTTCCTGCCCTTGTGCCTGGGCAATAGTCTTGTCTTTCTGTTGCCAAAAAAGTTATCAACCCTCACCCTGAACACAATGGTACAAGAATTTTTCTGTACCAGTAGGTTTAAGGCTTTTATTAATTAGCAAAGTTAAAAACTTTCAAGAATGTATGTCATGGTAGCGGAAGGATAGTCGTAGTTCAACTCATTTCTACTTAATTTTTTTAAATATATAAGCAATATGTATTCAGCATAAAACTGTCTGCATTGTATTTATTTGTTTTGGTACGGAAAAAGGACAAGGATATGCATTGATTAATCATGAACTAGTGGTTCCCAACCTTTTTTTCCTTGTGAACCCCTTCCAAGATCTCAAAGAATTACTTTTATTTGTTCTTTTTGAATTATTAATAGGGCAGTGAAGCATATGAACATAGTTATGTATTCACGAAAAACATTGTTAAAAATTATTTTCCTCATAGTGCGAGAAAGCTATGGAACGGTATGAGCAATATAAATACAAACTTTTGAATCAATGAATATCGGTCGTTTCCACTAACAGGTTAAAATATACAAAACTCTTTACATTTAATGCATAAATGTCTTCCAGTTTCACTTTGAGGTCTGTGTATAAAAAATTAGCTGAAATAATGTACAATTTTTCATTTTAGTAAATTGTCTGTTTTCGTGCTAGCAAGGAAAAAGGAACAGAAACATAGGTCCAAAATTTAAAAAAAATCAATGAACTTTTGATAACACTTGGAGATTAAAATTTTTGGTATTATGTAGCAGTAAACATAAGTACATTGACAAAATATTTATTTTCATGAAAAAAAAATTGATAAATAATAAATAAAATTTCATTACAAATTACAAGTGGTTAGGTTGTTATATGAGCATGTTTACAAGTCTTTGCCGGACTTCTCTTGCATTCGCTGGAGCTAGCCTATTGTCTTCATGTTCATCATCAGCAGCAGCAAGTTCAGTTTCACTGCACAACTCTGGATCCGCAACATTGTAGTGTTTGCACACATTGTGCAACACAGCACAAGCATTCAAAATCCTTGCTGCTACAACAGGGTGATAGTATAACACCCTTTCCTTTCAAAGGCACCTAAGATTAAGATATTGTTAATATTTACTAATCAGGATATAGTATTTTTATCCTTAAAAAATATTAAATTAGAGATATGGAATGGTATGAACTGGTTATAAAATAAAAGAAATCTCATTGCAGCAAATATAGATAAAACAAAATACAAGTTGTAACAAAAAAAATATATATTCAGTCTCATTTTGAATGACATTGTAATATAATAGTAGTCCGTTATAACTGGGAGAAGCATTTTGTTTAACAAGATAGTTTTTTGCCCTTGTGGGTCCAACAGTTGAATTCTTGCTATTCAAAATAAAATGTGTTGAGTATAAAATTTGATTTTTACACAGCATTAAGGAAAAATACAAAGGTTCGTATTAAAAAGTAAGTTTCATTGTTCACAAAGCTAGCCTAAATCGGGACTTAAGGACTCCGAAGCATCTTTCAATGGTATTTTTGTTTCTTTCTATGCTTCCTATTATATACTTGTTCTCCACGATTTGCAGGCTCACTGATAGGAGTCATGAGCCACGGCTCAAGTGTATATCCACTGCGCCTACAAAGATAAAATACACAATATTACTCTTACATATGTGTCTAGCTGCACACATTTGTAGCACTCGAATGATTGTAAAATATGCCAAGTTCTAAAATTAACATCAATAACTAAAATAGTTGTACTATGAATTTGAGTTGAAAAATTTTTAAAAACAAATTACCTTGCAACCAAATATTGCTCTCTGTTGCAGCCAGTTCTTGTATTTTTCTCTTGAAAGGGCTATTCCTCCAAATGAAAGAATCATAATAGGAGCCAGGAAATTTGGCGTTATAATTCATAATTATTAAATTTGTATAACAGTCCTGAAAAAATATTTTAAAATATTTTACAGCTGTTTCAGCTATGTTTAAAACAATAGCTTAGTTAAACACTTCCAAATTTGAAGCTTTCATAATATGCAATTATTAAAAGTCTAAAATTACACTTGTAAGCTCTCTTCACAACAATAGTATTTTTAGCAAAAATGTATGACTTTAATATGTAACTTTTGAAAGCATTCGATTGTGTTGAACATCTCGTTATAGCAAAATTTAGGAATGTTTTTTTTTTATTTATTTTACATGTACTATTTATATTTTTATTGGAATTATTTATCTTTGCAATTCCATTATTATTAAGATCAATATTCTTGCCATCTGTACACTGATGGAATGAGATTTATGCCTGTTTACAAATATATGCTCTGGATGGTCCTTGTCCGTGGTCCAGGGCCCAACAATTTCAATGTGTGTACAATCTATAGCACCAACAACACCTGGCATTCCAGCAAGCTGATAAAAAGCAGTCTTTATCTTTTGTAGGCTTCTATTTGGAGGGGGAAAGTATCAAGAACCAATTTAACGTAATTATTAGTGAATTTAAAAAGGTGAATCATATTACAGTGAAACCCTGATTTTACGTTCCTCAAGGGACTGGGCAAGAAAAACGTAAAATACGGGAAATACATAGAATGCAAAAATCAAATAGAAAAAAACTAAAGGTAGTAAAGATGACTCTTTCAAAAGGTATAATATCTATATTTTATGAAAAGAACATTATTATACATACCATTTTAAGATAATTTTAGCACATTTAGATGCGATTTCTGGCGTTTAGGCTGAAAATAATCCGTAATAGTGGATTGTTTTTTAGTCATTGAGTTCAAAGTGAATGCAGCATCTTCTTTGATTGAAATACGTTGCAAGTTTTTTCCTTGGTCTTTATAAGAATGAAAATCGTCTTTCACTATTTGTAAGCTCTTCATTGCAATAATGAAAGAAGGGACGGGCTGTGCTTCCGGTTGTTTTTGTTGATCTTCATCGGCTGACGTAAAGTACAGAAGGAAAAATATTGCTTATTTTAGAATTTTTTTTTTTTCACATTCCAGGGAAAACGTAAAATGCGGGAAATTTCAGGTATAACAAACTTACAATCCGGATTAAATTAACATTTTTAGTATACGGAAAATCAGGGACCTGATGAAAAAAACGCAAAATGCGGGGAAAACATAGATTCGGGGGACGTAAAATCGGGGTTTCACTGTAATTATAAATGATTAATTTTGCTTTTGTGCATACATATAGAAATACAATATTCTCAGGAGCGAATTTTCTCTAAAAATTGCACATGTGTTTCAGAGATACAAAATCCTTTTTTCAAAATTCTGTTCTTGCATAGCTTCTTCTTCTTGCACTGAAGAAAGGAATTACTCCGAAACACCAGTATGCAATTTTCAATGGAAACTTGAACTCAACATCATTGTATTTCTTAATGTACACTCATTAATATATCATTAGCAATGATAGAAAGGAGTGAAAAAGAGAACCATACCTTGCATCAGTAGGGTACTGTATCCATTTTCGAAGCAATATTCTTTCGATTGCCAAACATACTTGGGCAATTGCTTTGCTCACAGGATCTTGCCAGCCTCAATGAGTATTAATTTGCTATGGCATGGAAATCTGATACGAGCCTGTAGCAAAAAAACACAAGGCACATAGCACCTGAAATTGTGTTTTTCCGATATAAATAACAATGCATTTATATTCAATACTCAACATAACATAAGTTTTACATTATTCCATATCAAGCAATGTATAATTATTAATGAAGTAGAGTTGACATTTGTTTACAGTTAAAATAGATCATTCAAAGTACTTTATAACTAAGGTTCTTGTATGTTGTAATTGAAATGCTTGTACGAAGAAAAGAGTAAATAACTTGCACAAACTGAAACTTTTTACTTATCTTATAAATTTGACTATTTTGATTCATTCAAAATATATATATATATATCTAGCATGCAAAAGCAAAATGGATAAATGCAAATGATGAAACTGATCTTATCAGAAATATACACACTTAAGACTTGAATTTTCTTATTTTTTTATAAGGTATAAGTAAAAACTTATATTTTGGAAACATGCTAGCATCGAACACTTGCTTCGCTGAAAATTAGTGTGCCGTGCGTGAAGCCTTTTGCATCGTATAAATACTTGAATTGTTTTAAAAGTTAGAAGGTATTTTGACACATGTTACCTTAAATAGTCACCTAACTACATAATTTTTATTTTAAATTCGTAATGTATATCTTTTCCAAAAATTTCATGTCAAGTTCAGAAAAAAATTTTTTCGCTGTTATTGCCTATGAATACGTTTTTATACAATATAAATGGGAAACACATGCAATAGTACATGTGAACTTAACTGGTAGATAATAAGTTAAGTTATAGACTACCTATATCTTACCTTTCTTTCTGTTGTGAGCACCATCCTTGCACTCGAATGTGGCTGCAAATCAACATCCAACTCATCGTTCAGCATAATTAAAAGATCTTTCGGAAGCTTAAAATATTGCACAAATATGTCATCCAAAAGGTCAAATGGATTTGTATAAGCTGGAAAATCTCTCTGGTTTTGAAGCGAATATTGTTGCATCAAATATTGTCTCAAAGCATCGATTGCAAGAGAAGACGCCATCGCAAACGTAGCCACTCAACTGCTCCGAGCTATTGAGGATGGAAAGACGAAAACGGATTTGTTTGGCCGAAAACGCGGACTTGCGACGAGAAGAGCAGATCAGCACAAATAGAGTCGATTGGGGAAAACGGCAAAAAATTTCCCTTTCCTACTGTTGCGCCATCTACTTCTTGAGGAATCGGCGACTCGATAGAACCAAACACAGGTCCTGGCCTTCTTTGAAGCGTATGATTTCATCCTTTTCGTTTCTTTTTAAATCAAAAACCCACCTGTTTCCTAAAACTTTCTTTTTCTCGGGTGGTGGAACTAGTTCCCAAACCTTTCTTTGTTGTATTTCATCAGCCATTGATTAATTTGTGCCAATTTTCACTTTCAGGTGTATAATAATTAGATACTCTTCACAAGTGTTAGAGGGACAAGAATATATGCTAACAATTTTTAGTTCAGGATCCGATTGTTGCATCATCAAAATGTGTTCATCCACTGTCAAGGTAACTCAAACTTCAAGTTTTCTTTCAATTATTGCGTTCAAGGTATCTTCAGGTTCTATGGCTGCTCTACTTAAGGTATCTGCATGTTTCATCTTTTCACCTGACCTATGTCTAATTTCAAAGTCATACTTTTGCATCAAATTGAACCATCATTTGGGGATTCAATTACTTCTTAGCATTTAAATATACTATTGCTTGGCAATCTGTGACAATTGTAAATTTAATTCCAATTAAAAACTGTCTCAAACGTTCTAAAGTCCAGGCTGTAGCCATTAGTTCTAACTTACTAGTGCGGTACTTTTGTTCAGTATCTGTAGTTTTCTTGCTTACGCAATATACTATTCTCCATCCGTTACCCAATTCTCTTTGTAGAAGGATACCTGGCAACCCGATGGAGCTTGCGTCACAATGTACCTCAGTTTTTTAAGATCAGGATTATAATGTGCTAGTATGGGGGAATTAACAAGATTCTTCTTTAACTCTTCGAAAGCTTCACTTTGTCTTGCTTCCCAAACAAAATTTTTATTCTTCTTCATAAGCTCAGATAATGGTTTCACCTTATGTGAATACTCTGAAATAAATCTTCTAAAGAATCTGGTTAAACCTAAATATCTGCAGACATCATGGATATTCTTTGGTACGGGAAACATTCTGTGGCTTCGATTTTATGTGGTCCTGGTTGTAACCCATTATTACTGATAATGAATCTCAAGAATTCAACTTGTGACTTTCCAAACTCTCATTTTGACAGCTTGAGAGTCAAATTGGCTTTTCTTAAACATTCAAATACTTCTTTTAGCTTCTTGATCATCTCAGACCATGTCTTTGATGGTACTAGTATGTCATCTTAAGTAGCACAAAACCTTTCGGTTAAACAATAGACCTAGTACAAAACTCATTAAAGGGGGTATTCCAGTGTAGAGGCATGAATTTCGCCCGGTTTTTGAAGCGCTGTAGAAAGGAAACAAAAAATATTTTTAGTATCCATATTTTAACAATTTGTTTATTGATGTTTTGAATGAAAAAGAACTTTATTTTATTGTTAAATGCTTAACTAAATGAAACAAATTAAAGATCGCCTACCTGCTATCCAGACGGTCCGATCAATTGGTCGCGTCATTTTCAATCCTAATCTAATCCCGCTTCTGAATTGTTAGAATTATTAAATACTGTAACTGAAAGAGGATGCGTGACTATTTAATTTAAAATAGTTTTGAGAGAAAGGTGGCACAAAGGAGAAGCATGGACAGGTATATCTTTTCATTATTTTAATTTCCACAACACACACACACATACACAATATAAAAAGTATTTTACAGATTACTTAACATTCCTCTCATATCATACCTCGTCTACACCTACACTCCTTGCCTTATATAATTATTTTCTGATTATATGTTAATTTGTGTTATGCTTTAATAGCTGATGTTCACCCTAATCTTTGTTGATTTATTTTTCCTGTAATTGTGTGTTATATAAAGTGCTGTTCTTTGCTTTTGTCCACTTGGATTAATCTGGTTTTGTTGAATTTATTTGTTTTCGTTTGTGTATACATGTTTTATGGCTTTTTCAATGGTGCATGATGTCTATTGATTTAGTAATAAAAAAAAAAACTCCTTGTGTTGCTCTAGGGCCATTCCAAGTCAAATCATCCAGCGGAGACATGGTTTGACACCCAAGGTCGTCCGATTTTGATGAAAATTGGTGAGATTGTTCTACTCATAGATATAAGAACAACTGTAAAGTTTTATCTCAATATATTGATTAGTTTTTGAAATAGAACACTTTAAAGTTTTGCCAGAAATTTGCAATTCGACGCGGATCGCAAATCAAGTAATTACGCATACTTCTATATTTTTTATCATAAAATAGTTATTTTTGAAGATAGAAAGTTATTTTTTTTTTGCATTGTGTTCAGTATTCGTTTGTGAATTGAAATATAGCATTGAATTTAGAATTTAAAGGTATTAAGGCAACTTAAAAAATCTTTGAAGAACAAAATTGAGTTGTATTTAGTACAATGACTGGCGCTCAGAAACTGCTCAATTGCATTAAGAACTTATCCTTCGATTTTAAAACTAATTATACCATTAGAAACTAGATTAAAAATGCTTCAAAGTGGTACATTAAAATTGATGGGGTTTAGCCTTTTCATTGAGTTAGAACTGATCAAAGTTATACCTTTGAAAAGTACCAAAATCTATTGTTCCTAATAACTTCAATTTTCAAAAAAATAAGGCTGCTTTTATAATGTTGTTATATACATTGTTCCCACGGGCCATAAAAAGGCCATATTTTTGAGATTGGTTTATAGGGGCCCCTCTAAAGGCCATAGTTAGTAGATAAAGGCCCTAAAAAGTAATCAAGGGCCCTATTTTTTGTTTTGTAATTTGCTTGAATCATGTGAATAAAAATACACCATATTGTACTATGTTTGAATCTTATACAGCGATACCGCGGACTCGTATAGCGCATCAAATATGCAAAAATCGGGGGTGGGGATGCAAAAAAAAATATATATTTTGCATCCCCTGGGGCACGTGATTTTCATCGCAGGGGAAAAATGAAAATTTAAGAGAGTAAAATATATAAAATATCGATACTATGCAAAAATATTTTTGCATGTCTTTGACCCACATTTTTCTTTCAGCTATATTATTATATGAAGAGTGGGGAAACGGCGCCAGCTCGTATTGTTGCCAGTTTCCTCCCCTGTACTGCTCCGTTGCCGTGCCTTAGGTTGGGGAAACAGGTGGCTCTAAACAGAACTGATTGCTACTGAACAATTCAGATATTCAATGCCCAAAAATTTCTTTAAGGATATAATCAACCTGATCTTTCTTTAATAAATTCGGAAATATGCGGGATTTTTTTTTAAAATCTGGTATGAAAAGGTTCTGTTTTTCGCAATGAAGAATTTTTGTAGAGGGTTCGTTTTCACAATTACGTTTTTTGCTTAGCTTTATTTTGGATTAAAATAATAAACAAAATTTTCCTATTTAATTTGTTATATCCTTAATTGTGTTCAATATTTAAAGTAGGAGTGCTACTGTCCATGTAATGAATCACTTGACTTTTAGCTTTTAAATATGAAATTTTGTTTTTAATTCTTGGTCGCGTTCTTATTTAATCGATTGCTAATTACATTGGAAAAAATTTCATAAAAGGTTTATTTTTCATTTATATCTCAGGGGTGGTGGAGTTCCTCAAATATCGAAAATGTTTTGCTGAATCAGCAATCCTCCTAAATTTTTCACCCTCATTTTTGTTTTTTTCCCTTTTCAACTGCAGCAATATGTATTTCTTGGTTAATTGCAGCAATACTTTGAAAATTACGTAGGCCTAATTTCCATGTGCAAACAAAGAAATGCATGCATTCTTTTCTTTTTTTTTTGGCGTAATCTTTCTGCATCCTTTACTAGAATCATATTTTTTTCATTTCAATTATTTTTAAGTTTGATTAAGAAGTAAACAAATAACATTTCTTCTTATTCTTATCAAAATCTTACCGTATAAGTTAATTTGCATGTAAGCCGAACCCCCATCTTTCAGAGAAATAAACGGAAACCCTCGTGCAAAAGTAGACGTCCCTACTTTCAGAGAAATTAGAAAAAAATTTTGCCACAGGTTTTTAGGCACAAATGATTTAAAAAGAAGGAAAATTAAATTCAATTACAATCGGAATTGTCTAGTTTCATTATTGCGAATTTTTTAAAAGGATTCGTTTCTGCAGTTATGTTTTTTGTTAATTGTTGCTTTTATTCTGAATTAATAAAAATAATTTTCTTCGCTTTAATTTCTTGTAATATTATTTGATTTATTTATTATTTTTTTAAAGCTCTTAATTTCCACTCGATCAACTTCACAAATTTGCGAATATGAATTTTGTCGTTTTCTGTACTTTTTGCATAAGAGATGAAAGAAAGCAGTATTAAAGAGAAAAATTATACAAGAAAACAAAGCAGTTAAAGCCATGATTGATGCAGAAAATAATAAACTGATATGTGCAAAAGAGTATTAAATGCATGTAAATAATTTTAATAATGTTTCTTTATTGTTCTGATGATTATTTAAAGTTATTGTATTATTTTTTTTAATAATCCACACATTTTATTAAAATAATACCCAATTTTTAAACCATTTTTCTTTTTGTCCTATATTTCGTACATTTTCCATTATGACCACTGTTAAAATAAGTATTTTTATCCATTTCTGTCTGGTCCAAGTATTTTTCAGAAAGTACTAATCACATTTTGTCTTACACGCCTGACAATATGGTACCTTAGTATCTATTACAAAGAACCAAGGTGGTTCTGGAATTTAAAGAAAGTTCAGGAAATGAAAATCCTTACTGCTACTACCTCTGATATCGTTAAAACCATGATATGCTATTTTATGGATAGGGATAGGGACCCATAAATTTGGAACTCCTGGGTCCCAGGGACCCATAGTTTTTAGCGGCATCTTAAATGTAAATCACAGCAATTGCTAAAATTGATGACAAAAAAAAAAAAAAAAGACCAGTTTGATTTCCAATTAAACTAATTATTAGTAATATTCCCCAATAATCATAATTTTTTCAAATCTTCTCAGTTACACTCGTTTTTTTCCCTAGGGCATGTTACCCATGGATTATTTTGAAGTTTTATGTTTATCAATTAATTGTATAGTTAGTGAAAAGTGTTCACAAAAGCACTGTTTTTATTTTGTGATAAGCTTTTCCATATTAAGTGAAATTTAAAGAAAACATTTAAAATAAAAATATTTTTCTAATGCTTATTATTAATAATAGAGAAAATTTAATGGAAATAAGTTAGTTAAAAGTGCGACCAGCAACCTGGAAAAAGTAGACTACTGTTATTTTTTCTTTCCTGTGTGGTTTACGATCAATGAAAAAGTTTAAAACTACAGTCGACGCTCGTTGAAACGACCACGCATTATAAAGACCATTCCATTATAACGACCAGTGATAAAAGCCCCAACTTTCTTCCTATGAACTCTATGTTAATTTGCTTTCGGTATAACGACCGTTCTGTATCGCCCAATCCAATACAGCGACCGCATTCAGCGGACACTATTTCCGGTATTTTTCCAAAAAGAACATGTTTCTAAATTTGTAACTTGAAATGACCTTGATTATAGTTTACTGACAAACTGCATGCAGCCTTCAGTGTTCAACTTTGACAGGGGGAGGGGATTACCACTCACCATAGTATGGAAAGAATAGAGAGGGGGAGAGAGCACGTGGACTTTACGGATTTTAGGAAAAGGGGTTGACAGATGTATTGGTAGTTTTTGTCATTTGAATCACGTTTTTTCCCAAGGGTCGATTCTCCGAAATACGAGGAGTCTTGCTGTCCGTGACTGGTGGTGTCATGTCAGCTCAGAAGTTCTGCTTCCAGAAATGTGAATGAGAGGGTTCCAGAAAAATTAACCTGCTCTTCAACCTGAATGTTGACAGGTTCCAGGTCACGTGCCTTGGATTAGTTATCCTCTGGGGGAAGGAGCGAAAAAAGAATAAGGTTCTTCAGTGAAATGCATACTGCAAACAGGAGTTGCATTTTCGCTATTGAACGAGATGGCAGGTTCAAACAAGCGCAATGCGATATGTCTAGATACTAAAATTAAAATCTTAAATGAAGTTGATAAAAAAGTTTTAAAAAAATGCGAAATTGCTAGAGTTTTCAAAATTCCCAAAAGCACCTTATTTGGCATCATTAACAACCGGGACTCAATTTTAAGAAAAGAAAAAATTGGAGTCAAATCTTCTAGAAATCGGTCCTGTGAAGGGAAATTTCAGAAGATCGAAGAAGGTTTATATGAATGGTTGAAAATAATGCGATCAAAAAATGTCCCAATAGATGGAAATTTGCTGAAGTCAAAAGCTCTAACTTTTGCTCAAAAAATGGACATTGACGAAACTGTGTTCAAAGCTTCGGACGGATGGTTGCAAAAATTTAAAACCAGACATGGTCTTTCATTCCGGAAGCTTTGTGGCGAAAGTGGTTCTGTGAATGAAGAAGCAGTGGACACATGGAAAAAAGAAAAGCTGGAAGAAATTATCAAAAATTATACTCCAGAGGATATTTTTAACGCAGACGAGACTGGACTGTTTTTCATGATGAAACCTGATAAATCTTTCGTTTTAAAAAACGAAACTGCGAGTGGAGGGAAAGAAGCCAAGCAAAGACTAACAGTTCTCTTATGCTCAAATATGTCTGGTACTGAAAAACTTCCACTCTTAGTGATCGGAAAATCAAAAAAGCCGAGATGTTTTAAAGGACTCAAAACCTTACCTGTCACGTACAAAAACAACTCCAAATCGTGGATGACACCTGTCATTTTTGAGGAATGGCTACGTTGCTTGGATAAGCAAATGACAATTCAAGGTAGAAAAATTATTCTTGTAATTGATAACTGCACGGCTCATCCCAAACTAAATTGGTTGAAATCAATCACCGTGGAATATTTTCCACCTAATGTCACATCTGTTCTTCAGCCACTAGACCAAGGGGTCATTATGAGTTTTAAACGCAATTATAGGAAGTTACTACTGCGAAGAGTTGTTTCTGCACTCGACGAAGATCAAGATTACAAAGTTAATGTCCTAACAGCTTTGCATCTCTCTAAAGCAGCATGGAATGACGTCTCAGAAAAAACCATCAAGAATTGCTTCCATCATGCTGGTTTTAAAAAGCAAGAGGAAAGGGAATCTACTGCTGAAATAATTAGTCCGGCAATCGAAGATGAAAATTTCGTTGAAGAAGAGGAAATGCTGCAAGAAATTTCTCAGAAAATGAACATGGATGCAACGTTGAACTTTGACGATTACGCTAAAATCGATAATGACTTGGAATGTGTCGAGCATCTGTCAGAAGATGAACTAATTTCCCGTTATTGTGGACAGGAAGAAATTGATGCATCATCATCAGATGAAGAAGAGGAAGAAATTGTAACAAAAACTCCTAGCATAAAAAATGTGTCTAATGCTATCGAGACTTTAAAATGTTTTTTTGAAAGGCAAGAAAATACAGAACACTATTTGTCATCAATAACTGAAATGGAAAATTATGTTTTGCAAAAATCACATGTGCTAAAAAGGCAAACAACCATTTCTGATTTTTTCTTCCGAAAATGAATGATTTGCAAGTATGTAATTTTTTCCTTATATTTTCTACTTTAAAATCTGTTTAACATTTTATTATAACATATTGCACTGATAATTTTCTTTAAATTCCAATGATAAAATATAATTTGAGCATTTTGTTGGAATCTTTGAAAAATTGGCAATTTTAATGGAATTACTATACTGCATAATGCATGCATATACATTTTTAAATTCTACCTCTTATAGCGACCACCCGTTATAAGGACCTTTTTTTGTGGAACGGAGATGGTCGTTATATCGAGCGTCGACTGTATCAGAAATTTTGGTATTTTAAATGAAACCAATTTCTAATCTTTTCTATGGTCATTAAATATCTGAGCTAGAGAGAGAGTGAATTATATGTGTGTAATTTGTATCTAAGTATGTAACTGATCTTTATTTCTTAAAATGTATTACTATGTATTAGTACGTAAAGTGGCCCTATATAAGTTAATTTGGCCTGAAAGAGGCCCTATAAAGGCCCTATTTTTTAATCTGCTGGGACAGTGGGAACCCTGATATAGAGTATTTAATTTACATTCATATATATACATTGTACAAAGGGTTTTCCACCACAACAAAGTGAAATCAAATATTCAGAAATATATTTACAGCAATTTTTGGAAAAAAATAGAACAGACCTCAAGTTATAAAATGCACGAAAAAGTGAAAAATAAATTCTTTAACCAAGACTGATACGACTTTTAAACAGAACTTTTGAAGTCGGTGTAAAATTGTGATGGATTTTGATTCATGATAACTTTTGCACCCATGAATCAATTACAATTATTAATGGCCTAGATTTTGCAACATTTTCAATGTAAAACAACGTATGGTTTTTAAGAGAATTAGACAGTAATAATTTTGCACTAACTTCAAAAATTATGTTTAAAAGTGGTATCAATCTTGTTAAGAATTAATTTATTTTTCAATAAAGGTACAGGACCTATGGTAAACCACCTTTGATCGACTTTAAAAAAAAATCATGAGAATCGGTTCTTCCGGTAAGAAGTTATGAGTGGAGAAATTTAAAAAAAAAAACGGCATATACAGCATGAATGTTTAACCTCCTTCCTCTGTGAAGTCGGTTAAAAATACATTGGATTTTTTACAAAATACTTATGCCATAGAAAGTTGTTCAAACAAGCATGAAACTACATGTCTAGACTCTGAACCATGCATTAGATGGAATATTACCAATGGAGTATCAAAATCAAATATGTTGTCAGATTTTGATTGGAATTTACATAAATTGCATGTGTATATGAAGGAAGCTAGTAAAGTGGTCTGGTGTCAGTAAAATCAACAAAGCAGAAGGCGTGACACAATTGCTTTCATGCACCCGCATGGACCTTGAGAAACATTTTACTGGCCTGAAAGGCAAGATAAATGCCCTGTTCTCCCACAATATATCTTATGTGCTGTTGAAAGTCCAGAAGTGATATCACATATGAGTCGTTTATTTTTTCAAAATTGGATCAATGTCCATAAAAAAATATTAATAAAAGCTGGAATATGTTCAAGAGGAGGCGTTAAAACTGTTTAAACTTGAAAGGAAACCTAGTTGTAGCATATAGAATAAGAGACATAGCCATTGAAATACATTTGATTGAAATTTATAACATTTTCAATCTATGATCTTAAGAGTAGTGATCACTTCAATAATAGGCATCTTAAATATTATTCTAATAAAACCTATATATATATATATCTTAGTTTATCTAACAAACATGACATTTTACTAAAAAAAATAATTTAAAAAAAACCTACCTCATGCATTATTGTATATTATTTTGAACTGTAGAACATCTGGCTGATTTTGTAACTTCGATCAGTTATAACCGAACATACAGTTTCATTTTCCTAGTTTCATGCATGTTTGAAGAACTTTTTGGAGCCTAAATATTTTCTAAAAGAGCGACGTATTTTTAGCTGTAAATATATCTCGGAATATTTTATGATTTCTCTCAGTTTTGGTGGAAAGCCCTTTGTACAACGTATATATAAGAATGTAAATTAAATACACTGTATAACAACATTATAAGAGCAGCCAATATTATTTTTTTGAAAATTGAAGTTATTAGGAACAATAGATTTTGGTACTTTTCAAAAGTATGATCAGCTCTTAACTCAATGAAAAGTCCAAACCCCATCAATTTTAATGTACCACTTTGAAGCATTTTTGATCTAGTTGCTAATGGTATAATTAGTTTTAAAATAGAAGGATACGCTCTTAATGCAATTAAGCAGTTTCTGAGCGCCAGTCATTGTACTAAATACAACTCACTTTTGTTCTTCAAAGATTTTTTTAAGTTGCCTTAATGCCTTTAAATTCTAAACCCAATGCTATATTTCAATTCACAAAAGAATACTGAACATAATGCCAAAAAAAAAAACTTGCTATCTTCAAAAATAACCATTTTACGATAAAAAATATAGAAGTATGCGTAATTACTTGATTTGTGATCAGCGTCAAATTGCAAATTTCTGGCAAAATTTTGAAGTGTAATATTTCAAAATCTAATCAATTTATTGAGATAAAACTTTGCAGTTGTTCTTATGTCTATGGGTAGAACAATCTCACCAAGTTTCATCAAAATTGGCCGACCTCGGGTGTCGACCCCTGGATTATTTGGCTTGGAATGTCTCTAGCTTTAGTTTTCAAAAATTAAATTCTACCGCCTTGGGGCGTCATCTGTTGAACTTCGTATTTACGAACATTTAAACAATTTAAGACTTTAACACTTATTAGTTCCTCAGTTACAGTATGGTTCACTAAGAAAAATTAATAGAGGATGAAAAAGGTTGCAAAAAAGGGTATCATATCAAATGATTCAACAATCATTTTAAAATTATTAAACTATTCATTGTTTACAATCAGATCCAAGCAGCTTCTCCAAGTGCAAAAATGTTTGCTGTGTACTTAATAATCAGGGGTCGCGCAAGAGGAAATTTAGGTCCGTTTTTGGACCCTTCACAAAAGTCTGAGCTACAAAATCTTACTTTTTGCAGAATTATTTATTAAATAAGCGTCAAAACATAGTAAACATTTTTACCACTTAAATTTAAACTTTGAATTTCTAAAAAATTATTTGACTTTTCCCAAAAAGCAGACCCTGTAAAAAAGTGCTGCATCAACTCCTTTAACACATGTGTTTATAATGTTAATGGAAACTTTTTAAATATGCCTATACCTGCATTTCTTAAAACTATGTCTTATAGAGTTATGCCCAAGAAGGTCCTATTTTTCTGACATGTGTTAAAACTGAATGGTTTGAGGCAGAGAGAATTTGACTTTATTATTTGATCAATTCCTCTGTTGTAGCTTTTCAGTGTATATATGCTGAGTAGTTTAAATTTGCTTCTGTTTCCTAGTCACTTTATGTTTTTTTTTTTTTTAAACCATAAAATTGAATACAGTGAAACCCCACAAATCCAAACTAATTGTGGCTGTAGCCTGTTTGGATTAGCCGAAAACTATTCATAACACAATAAACGAACCCTCGTTATGGTATAGGAATTAACCCTACACTACGCAATTTTTTTCTTCTTTGTAAATTTTTTTTGTGTGTTTGTTTCTACTAGTTATAAGTGGAAAACATACTAAAATAATTATCATTTAATTCGGAAAAATAGAATTCAAGAAAATTTGACATGTTTAAAAACCACACTGCGCATTTAGGGGTAACAATATTTTTTTATATAATCATTTTAATAAATGAAAGAAAATCAATAATAAATAGCTATGCATTATAACCATAAAAGAGCACTAAAATAGTAACACGCAGCAGCCACGCCAAACGATGTCACGTTTATGCGACGCTGGCGAGCAATCGCCTCCACGAAAAGGTTTTTGTCGCTTCGACAATTGAAGTTAACTGACTTCAAGTGAAATTGATATTTTGTGAGTTTGTATTGTTATAGCAATTGTTTTATAAATTTAATAAGTAATAGTTTTTAATTGTTTTGTTGTGACAAAATTAATAAGTTTCTATTTTTGCGTGTGTTTTTCAAATTTAAATTTGTTAAAAAAACCTCGTTCGGATTTGCGGGGTTTTACTGCAGTTCATTAAATCTGCCTTATGCTTTCCACACTACACTATTAAAAAAAAATAGTATAAGGCTTATTCAAATGAAGTTTGGGCAGAGAGACAGGCCGTATCCAGAAATTTTTTTCCAGGGGGGTTGGGGCAAACTTTGACACACTTATGTGCAGGAAAATTTCAGAGAGGAATATATGACACGTTGCAAAGAATTTGGGGGGGGGGGGGAACACACGGCCCATGGTTCCCCCTTCCCCTCTGGATATATGGCCTTGATTCAAAAACATTATACATTCATTACTAAATCTATTAATTTATTATTTTATTTCGAACACAATAGAAAATTCAATATTTAGCGCTATACAATCTTCTATAGGACCGTTTATAAATGATGTCGCTCATTTTTACCTAATATTTGACCCATCTCCCCCCTTTGCCACAAACTGTCACGCTTCAACATACCCCCCCCCCTCCCCCCTTTGTCATGCGTCATCTTATGTTGCATGAGCATGATGTCACACTTCTTGTTATCCCCTCCCCTTGTTAGTTTGTCACAATTTCACGAACCCCCCTTCCCCCTCGAAGCGGGACATCATTTATGAATGATCCCTATGACCAGGTATTCATAATATTAAAACTGGGAAATTGTGGAATTTTAGAGAAAAAAAATTCTAAATTCCCCTTCAAAAATGCTCATCCCTACAATAAATTTCTAAAATTTTTGTTAAATTTATAGCAAAACATACCATACCTTAGAAGTGGAAGCGTCTGAATCAAATTTTCTTTTCTTTTTGGATGACGAACGTGTCCATCGCTGCAGTGCAAACATTATTATGTATCGAAAATAACTAAAAATTTAGCTTAAATATAAATAATACTTGATTGTTTTTAAATGCAGCATTAAACCGTAGCAGTGAGATTGGAAACGTTGAACGGATGATTTCCAGAGTCCTAATGTAATCAGTGATGGACCATAATAATAAAAAAAAAAAAAACATTTAAAATATAAGAGATGAGAGGACATCTGTAAATGAGAATGCAATGCAAATACAGTTCATCAGTTTTCTAATCGGCTCATCTACAAAAAAGATTTTACCAAAATGGGTTTTTGGACAGGAAGTCATAAATAAATACAAACTGCTCTTTAAAAGTTTCTTGAAGATCATCTCTTCCTGGCTTGAGTGTTTAACCCATTAGGACAATTGTTGGCTAGGGGTCCTTCATTTTCAGACCCCAGCTCCGACAACACTGGTTTATCAGAAAACAAACCTCCATCACAGTAGAGAATATTGTCCACGGTACTTGTGCGATTGTATTCCCAAATTGTTGCCTTTGAAAGGAATCGACGGAAATCCATGTATTCATATTTTTGTCAAATAGTTCAGTCTCTGTTGTCTGTGTGGTACGCTGATTGAAGCCACCTTTCGCTGTAAAAATCCCCCTAGGTGATACAGGGGTTAATTATAGGTAACCAGACGATGTCCACTCTATGAACAGCGAACTTTGGTCATGATTACAATCCTTCAGAAAGAGGAAATAAAATCATATGCATGTGTGTTGAGTTTTCTTAGGGGATAAAAATAGATATGTGCTAGTGGTTTGCACTTAATAAAAATATTGAATTCCCCGAGTATTTAGCAAATTTCTGGAAAATTTTCAGGATTTAGATAATTATACATTTAAAATTATCTATATATAATATTACTTATATATTTATTATATAATGTCTATCTTAAGAAAATTTTCGGGGTGGGTGGGTGTCGGGCCTCTCTCTGGATACGGCCTTGGGCTGAGAAAGTAGTAGATTCTGAAGAATTTTCAATCATCCGTCGTATATAGTGGAGGGTAAGAGGATAGGAAGCATTTAATTGTGAGTCTATATCATTTGATGAAAATAAGCGAGTGGAAATGAAATTAAAACTAAGCACTTTTCTTTCTTTCTTGTTATTTATTTATTTGGATAACTGATTTTAATGAAATTGTTGCTTAACGTAGTGAAACTAAAGTGAGCAATTAAGCCACACCAAAAGTTTTTAATTATACACGAGTATTAAATCTTATATATTGTATCATAGTTACGGTATTTTGTTTTGTGTATTTTCAGAAATTGAGCCCTGAATATATAACATAGAAAGTGTATAACTGATTACAAACTTTTTCATATGCTACATTAAGTACTGCTCAAAATGCAACAATTTAAAAAGAATGAACTTTTTTCCTTATAAGAACAGAGAACATTCATGAGTTTTTCTATAAACATGAATGATGTTATACAGACTTGTTCTTGTAGCACTGCAAATATAAATTACAAAAGTTGAAACAGAAAATTATGTTGTAGCAATATGATTTACTTGAAACTGAAAAGCATGCTAATATAAGACAAAAGATAGCAGCACACCATTCAGTACAGTTTCAAGTTTGAATTACTCTTCGAAATTCTTCTATTTAGTACCACCTCACACCTCGCAGCAATTTTAAATCCAAGAAGACGTTGCGGAAAAGGTAATTTTCCAGTGAACATTTATCATTATTCAGCTACAATAAACTATAACTTAAAAAGACTACAAAAACAAATTTGTATATTTAACCAGAAAATAGGACAAGCAAACAAATTTTCTAGAACAGATTTGGCTTTACATTACACATGCAACATTTTATTATTTTCAGAGGCACAAAAATCTTGGACCATCACTCTTTAAGGATCTGGTAAGTATGTAACCAAAAATAGACAAATTCCCAAATAGCTTTTCATAATATTGTTCACATTAGGCAACGTTTTAAATTCTATTTATCCATCCTTGGAAATCTACTATCAAGATATTTATTGAAATATGATTATCATATTTTTATGATTACAAAAAATTATACTTTGAGTTCATTATTTGTAATTTTCCCCCTACATATGTCCACATAACCTTATGAAAAAGCGAAACAAGAAATGTTCAGTATTTTCGAACAGATAGCGAATGCAAATTTTTGGAAGAATTTATTGAAATTATTTCATAAACTTTAATTGTTAAATAAGCAACAGGTTAACTACTTACGAAATAATGATTGAATATTCTGATTACTTCTTCAAACTTAGCATTTTGACATTTCATTTTTCGATTTATTTTTGAAAGATAATTTTACCACAAAATAAAGTCAAAACCGAAAACAAATATGTTTTACACCAAATTCAATAAATGTATTGCAGGGGTGATATGCATATATAAAATTTGAATGTAATTAGTACTTTTTTTTTTCTAAAAGTTACAGTAAAACGTCACTTTTTTTCGTTTTCAAACTTAAAAGGAAGAATAATGCCTTTGGGTTTCGTTTTAGCAAAGCAACGTAGTACAAAGTCATAAAAAACTAGTTTTACATACGAACAAGTTATTTTAAAAAGATGCGAAATTGACAATTCAGACCAAACCTGTTGTGAACAGCAATTCATCTCAAGATCACGTGACACTAAGGACCAATTAGAGTGGGCCATTCTCCTCTAAAGCCAATTTCGCTTTCCTTTCTCCATCCCTTAGTCAAGAAAATTTGCGCTCTTTAAGGAGAAAAAGTTTCTACTCAGAAGAAGTTGCTTTTCTTCTTACTGTGCTGTTCGTTTGTCTTAGGTATGTTTTTAGGTTTAATTTTGTTCTTTTTAACTGTTATTAAGTCATTGCTTCAATTCTTAATTGAGTTTATTCTTCTCAACTTCTCCCCACAAAAATAAACGTAATTTTTAATAGTAAGCCTACTTAAAAAATAAAAGTCTGTATTCATTTCAATTATGAACATTATTTCAACTGACGTACATATTAAAAAAGAGAACTTCATTAATTTCTTGATTGAAATTTGATAAATATAGTTCATATCCTTTAATACTACGTTTGTTAGTTGAGATTTTAGGTGTTCTTATTCAGCATAGAGGTGACACTACAAGATGACTAAAAAAAAATCCTCAAGGATTCGTTTAATGCGAGTTTATTCCATTTGTAACAAATCAACACTTTTTTGTGTTTCATTTCAGAGACTAAATTTTTAAATATTTTAATCAGTTTTGTGTGCTTTCCCACTTTCATGCTTACTTTAAAGTAGAGAATAATTTTTCTTTTAGAAAATCGCAGTTTGGAATTAAGTGAAAACATGCTGTTAGAGACATGGCAAATAAGGGACATGAATTGAAGTGTCTGTAGATTGTTGCATCATTGCTAGAAATGTACATGAGTCATACGCTAAGAAAATTTTACACAAGAGTAGAGTTTCTTCTATAATATCAAACAAAAAAATTGTTTCATTTTCAAGCCTTTGTTTTTTGAAGAATAATACGAAAATATTTTGCACTATTTTTTTGGAAATAGGCATTTTACGAAGAAACAAAATAAAATTTAAATGAATATGTTTAAGATCGGAAATGTGCAGTTTTCAAAAAAGTTTTTTCACGATTTTCTGAAAAGGGTTCGTTTTTGCGATTAGAATTTTTATTCATTGTTTCTTTAATTCTGAGTTAGTATCAATTTCACTGTTTTTTATTTCTTGTAGTTTTATTATATTTAGTTCTTTAAATGAGCTCTAATTTTCGCTCGGTACAGAATATTTGTGAAATTGAAATTTGGCGTTTCTCGCATTTTCCCGATAGTCTGATCTTTTACTGCAATTAAAAGTCTTTAGTAAGTGGCAAGAGAATATAAAATCATATTAGAATTTGACGGAATTCTTTTCTTTTATTGTTTAATTAAAGAGGTTAAAATAATATGGGGAAAAGTTTAAGAGTTTTCGATGTTCGCCTCGAATGTAAACCGACGCCAACGTCCTTTTTTTGTGCTAAATTTCGCGCCTTCTAGGCGAGTATATACAATAAAAAATACATAAATGAGCAAAATTTTAATAAAAACGTCCAGAGCAAATTACATGGGCTTTGATGCTACTTACAAAATTTTTTGATTGAGGACCCGAATTTCGGAAAATTCCGAGATCCGAAAATATCGCGGTCCCTAGCGTTCCGAATTCGAGGTCCCATACTGTATTTTTAAGGTTTTCCTTTTTTAATAATCACCCATACTTTATTTGTATTTTTTACTTGGAGGAGACATCAGTTGGTTATTTAATACAACCATCCAGAGCGCGGGACGCGAACCATTTTCCTCGTGGCGCTCCACGTTTTTTTACGTGGTCAGCGCCACTAGGCATGCTTTTTACAAGTGGGTCGCATCCACTAATATCGGGACAGCAGATTTATTAACCGTCGAAATCGCTCTCCTCGCGGTCCGACTGAAAAAGCTGAAGGCCTTCCGTGCTCCGACGGGTACATTAGCGCTCGCCGACTTTGCAACTAACGCTTGCACTTCACATGGAATGAAAATGATGTGGTGCCATCTAGTGACAGCGTTTTTAATATATTTGAATTTTTTTTTTTTAAACTTTAAAAAAAAAAAAAACGTATGCTCCGTATTACATCACTGCTGCAGCCCATGGACCAGGGGGTTCAACAGAATGTAAAACTGAACTACCAGAAAATGCTCTTACGAAATCTGATTGGAGAAAATGGTTCTCTTTCTATCTTTGAGAAGATGAAGAACGTTACTATAAAAGACGTTATTTACTGTGTTGTAGAATCGTGGCAAAATACAAGTGTGAACTTACTGCGGAGATCTTGGAAGAAGCTGTGGTCGAGGAAACACCTACCCCTACACCTGTTACACAAGATAACATTGAGTTACTTCATCTTGTTCACCAAGTACCAGGTTGTGAGGATGCTGGATAAGGTTGTTTAGAGGAGTGGGCAAGAGTTGATGTCAATGGAGAATGCAGCGAACATGAAATAGTGAATCTGGTTCTAAGTCAACATGATGATAATGTTGCTAGTGGCTGCCTCTGCTCTCGACATTGCATTGAGCTTCGTAGAACAACACGCAGCAGTCACGCCAAACGATGTCATGCTTATGCGACGCTGACGTCAATTGCCTCTGCTGGAAGGTTTTCGTCACTTCGACAGTTGAAGTTGACAATTGACTTCAAGTGAAATTGATATTTTGTGAGTTTGTATTGTTATAGTAATTGTTTTATAAATTTAATAAGTAATAGTTTTTAATTGTTTTGTTGTGACAAAATAAATAAGTTTCTGTTTTTTTGCGTGTTTTTCAAATTTAAATTTGTTTTTAAAAAAACTCGTTCGGATTTGCTGGGTTTTACTGTATTTTGGAAGCATACCAACAGCAAACACGTGCTTCGAAAATTAATATGTGTGCTTTACAATCCTTTTTCATCTTATAGTTATTTGAATTGTTTTAAAAATTAAAAGATATTTTGATACATACTACCTTAAATAGTTACGTAATTACATAATTTGTATTTTAAATTCATACTGCATACTTTTTCCAAAAATTGTATGCTAAGTTCGGAAAAATCATTTTTGCTCAGAATCACCCATGTGTAATTCCTTCTCTCTGCCTTAAATGTAGTAAAAAACAATCTTGATTTTTTTTTTCGCAACTGCAACACATTAATTTTAGATAGCGCATTTTTGCTTAAACTTATAAAATCAGACAGAAGTGTCGTACCATCTTGAAAATGGTGTGATAATTAAAAAAAAAAAAGTTTCGAAAAGAATGAAACTAAAATGTACTGAACACAATTAAGGTTGGAGATATACATTTTTTCTACTCGTGTTGAAAATGGTCTGTATTTGACTTTTTTTTAAAGGTTTATTTCTGAAATTGGGGTTTTTGTTATCTGTTGCTTCTATTTTTAAACAATAACATTTAAATTTTGCATTTTAATTTTTTGTACTCCATAGCATTCAACATGAAAAACTATCTCAAAAATTCATATTTCCTTAATTAGCCAACGCTGTTAGTTTTTCTTTTTCCTGTTTAAAACTCGCTTTTTTTTCATGTTGTAGACAATAGTTTTGGCAAAGGATTTTGTTTTCTTCACTAAAAATGTGACGCATAAGGAATTTTGGTGCACTGATGCACCATTCCCCCTCCACTTTCTTTGCACTTTTGTCTTATGATGCATAGGTGGATCTTTCAACTTGGATTAAGTGAAAATTGTACCTTTATCTCTACCAATATTTCATGTTTCAGCTTTATCATATTTTTGTCCTCAAATATTGTATCTGAAACTTTCAAAACAATTTTTACACTATCAAGGCTAGAGGGAACAAGTATACCAGATCTATGAGTCACAGGACAAGGCAGTATTTCTAATTTTGACTTATTATTAATACAATTCATATTAATTATTTAAATATACAGTATAACCTCAATTTAATGATTTCCACAGATTAAAAATTAATTTTAAAAGTCCCTGTTTGGACCTGGTAATAGAAGAATCTACAAGAAGTTCTACAAGATGATAGATCTGCAAGTTCAAAAATATGGATCTGATGAATGTTATATCCCCCAATTTAATGATATCCTTGATTTATCCTTTACTGCTCCTAACTTTTTCTGCAAAAAAGTTTCACATTTTAAACATTTGTTCAATGTTTTCATAAATTATTTCATTCTTTCTAATTTTATTTAAAATTTTATTGCTGTATATATATGTGTATATAATCTAATCATTTTGTTAAAAGTTTTAAATCCTAGCCAAATGTAAATTTTGAAAGTTAAACTAAAAGAAAAAATAAGTTACATATGCTGTATTGGCTACTTTGTTTTTATGCAAAATAAAAATGATCAAAAATTTTAAGTTTGACTGAAAATATTACATAAAAATATTCACCCACCTTATAAAGACCAAGGTGTAAAAGGATTGCACATTTTCAATGCGTAAATGGCATTTTTTTAATTTCATTTTTTGAATAATTCTATTAGTAACTATAAATGAGCCCAAAAGAATGAAGCATAGTTTTGAGTTTTTGTAACAGACTAGTTTAGTTTTTAAGGTAAATAATAAAATTTTACAGCATAAGTTTTTTTTTAAATAAATGCCTAATTTCTTTCATAATGCCATGTGTATATCATTAATACAGTAACCCCTCGTTATATCGCTCATTCGGATATATCACGCTTGTTCTATGTCTCCCAAAATTTTAAGTTTGAGTTCTTGAGTTCTTTTCTCAGTAAAGTCATCGAACAGGAATGTTTTCCTTTCTTCTGAATTTGCTTCAGTTAAAAGCTGCAACAATTCAGGCATGAGATTCTTCCGCGGATCCGTGATTTTCCGCTTTTTTTTTATAGTTTTTGGAGATTCCGCGGTTTTTTGTTTTTTATCTTCAATTTTCCGCCTCGGAATTTTTTTTTTTTTGTTTGTTTTCCTCTTTTTTTTGCACACAAAAGCTGCAAAACTAGGTTCGTTCACGCTGATGACTGACGCACTGAAATCGCGATGTTGGAGCCAGCACAACAGCCAGTACAATTCTTTCCAACAGCATTTGGACATCCCTAACTTCATGACTTCGGGCTGCGTATTATAAGATGGTTTTTTGTAGTAAACTTTTAAACCTAGATTTTTCAAGAACAAAGCTCGGAAGCATCGCTGATACTTACTTTTTTTTTATATAAAGGAAGTCATGTTTTATCCCAAATCGCACATCTAAACGCAAAAGTAGCATTCTTCAAAATGGCGGAAGATGTTGAGTTTCCTTTTAATGCAAACGAGTAAACATTTTGTTAATCAAATTAAAAAGTTTTAAGTTTTTGAACTTTTATCTTCAGAATTAATTATTACTATTTATATTGTTTTTAAGTAATTTTTTTTTTTTTTTTTTTTGTACTACAGTAATATTTGTTCCAGAATCAAACACTTTCATGATGAGAAAAAGAAACAATAAATGGCGCCATATTGCAACATTGATAATTCTTTAACTTTCAGTGCTAAAGTTTTCTTACTTTCTTTTTTAATTTTAAACGTTTAAAACCACTCACATTCAGCTCTTATATATTAAGAATCGCAAGTTTATCGCTTATTTTTATGTTTTCTCAATGCCATGTGTTTGCGCAATGTTACCGTTTTGCTGAAATTTTGCGGTAATCCTTTTGCATCTGCTTTCAGTTTAATACGTTTCCTATTATTTTCTCATTAGCGCACAATACAAAGCCTACTAAGAAAATATACAAAGCAATTTTTATGGAATATGATTTTTTTTATTGCATCGGCACATTACTCAGGGTGCGTAGCGGTGCTTACAAGTGCTTATATTTGAAAATAAAATATAAGGCCCTTATAAGTGCTTACTTTTCCTTAAAATGCTTATTTTCTAAAAAAAATTACAATGTTTAGTTTCCCCCCTAGCAGAAATCGAACATTAGTTTACTCATCGGATGCATAAAATGGCGTTCCGATTGCTAAACCAGCTGGCCCAGATCGCCATTCATAGTCAAAATGAAAAAACATTTGTCTATGAGTGAAGAAAATATTGCAAATTTGGCGTAAAAAACGCGTGTCAGCGCCGATGCTTCCGAGACATTTTTGGTTCTGTAAATCCGCCATGTTTGGTCGTGTTCCAAAATTCTGCATTGTGTTGGTGCTGAGCTTGCCAAATTTGAGGTTCGGTACTGCATACTTGCCAAGTCCGCTGTTTTTAACGGGAGACTCCCGTTTTTTGCGTTTGTCTCCCGATCTCCTCCCGTTTTTTGTAATTTTCGCTTTAAAATAAATAAATGAAGCTTCAATATTTTTTTCCCGTATTTTGCTAAAATTTCGTATTTTTGGTATTTTTGAAAAGTCAAAATTTCGGTTCCGCGAATATTCAGAATTTTGGAAATTTTTTTCCTTCTTTAAATGAGAAAATCTTGAAGTAGCATGAGTAGACACTTGCTTTACGAAACTTTTATAAATTAACAGTAAAACTTCCGCATTTTGTCTTTCATATGCTTTCAAGGGTCAGACCCGATTTTTTTTTTGAAATCCGATTGCATCCACTTCGGTAAAAGTCATTAGTTCTTGTGTACTATCTTATTCCATCTCTTGGACATCAATAACTTCTGGTTTACCATTATTTTTTATTATTTTTTACGATTTAGCCTCTGTAATAGAGAATTTGCACTTCTCATTTTGCCACACCCACTCGAAATTTCAGTGAAAAATTTTAGCCTTTTTTAAAAATTTTAGTGATTCTATTAGTTAGTTATAACTATTAATATTGGATCTTTATTAATAATCTTGTTTTAAAAATATTTTTTGCATAGAATTATTTTTTTTTTTCTTCAACTTAGGGTTTGAGTTTTTTCCTTTTTGGGAGTCATTATGTATTGTTACAAAATAGATAAAGAACATTTCTTCCTATTTTTATTCAATATATAACTTAAAAATGGCTAAATTAAAAAAAATATTTTGGGGTAATTTATTTGTTAAGTGCACACCAGACGTGGTCGTGATATTTTGTTTGAATTGTTGTGGTGTAGATGTAAGCTAGTAAGTATTTGGGAGAACTGGCTTTTTAAAATTAACTAAATGTAATTTTTGGGATTTTGTGCATTCATTTTTTGCACAGTAATGCATTTTCTGTAAAGTGTAACCAAGTTTCGTCCAATGCTGTCAAATGAAAATCTAGAGAACATCCTATTGCTCATATAAAATAATTTTTATAAAAAAACAGAACCGACTTCAAATTAAAAGTTGCGCTAAAAAGTAAAAAATAAATTCATTCTTTAAACAGCATCGATGTGACTTTTAAACACTTTTAGAAGTCGGTGCAAAATTAGGATATATAAAATATTTTGTAATCATGAATCAATTACAAATATATATATTTCCGCAGAATTAGCAACAGTTCCAATATGAAGTAGCAAATGGTATAATGGTAATTAGAGCCATAATTTTGCACCGACTTCTAAAACTATGTTTAAAAGTCACATCGATGTTGTTTAAAGAATGAATTTATTTTTTACTTTTTAGCGCAATTTTTAATTTGAAGTCGGTTCTGTTTTTTTATAAAAATTATTTTATTTTATTCTTTTTAGTGTAAATACATTTTGTATATAAATACTCTTATTTTTTGAAAATTCCATATCAAAGGGCAAAACTACTTTAAATTAATGGCACTAAAAACTAATCATTTGCATGATAAATTCCCTTTTGAAGTCTATTTTAGCAAACAGACTGATTGGATTAATTTTTGCCACAGAGAAGCCTTCACTCAAACTCTTGCTGTAATTTCTTTTAATATTATAGCCCATGACAACAAACATGTTTTTAACAATGCTTTTATATTTATTAATAGATTTCCCAACAAAGAAAAATCAAGCCTTTCCAATTAAAATAAAAAATACTTATCTTTCACTCGTAACGTTTTTTCTGAAAAACAAATGTAGGCAAATTGATTTGCAATATTTGAGTTAGACGACCCTCTATCGATTAAAGAAAAAATCATTAAAATCGGTTCATTTAGTCACAAGTTATGGATGAAAAAACAAAAAAAAATACTACATTTCTGCCCATTACTTTTGTTCTAATTATCGAATATGGTCAAACGAAAGTACGGGACCTATGGGAAACCACCCCTGATCGATTGAAAAAAAAATCATGAAAATCGGTTCATCCGGTACGAAGTTATGAGTGGACAAACAAACAAACAAAAAAAAAAACGACATACATACAATACGAATGTATAACCTCCTTCCTTTGTGAAGTCGGTTAAAAAAATAGTTGTGCTGGAAAATGTTTCGATCAAACATTTGATGATAAAATTTTATCAAATACTGCTGTAATGAAAATGAAAAATTTTTTTATTTGTAAGTCAGTTTAATTGTTCATTTTGTGTGTGTGGGGGGGGGGGGGGGGGTTCAGTGAAAAAATCTCCTGTTTTTTCCCGCTCCAAGGTTGGCAAGTATGGTACTGTACATGATATTGCAGTGGCACAACAAGGGGGTCATAGTAGGCCGTGTCCCCTCTTCCCCCGCTGAGTGATTTGAATTTTTTTTAAATAATATTTATCAATATGCATTTTCACAATATGCATCTGAGAAAATAAAGTTATATTTTTATCAATAAATCACTAAATATTGATGTCAGGGGGATCTAAATTAAAAAAAAAAAAAAAAAAAAACTTAAGATTTAAAAAATTCTCAGCAGTGCTACATTATGTTACTCAGAGAATTACATTATTTCTCCCCCCCCCCCCCCCGAAAAAAGGTTTTGCACACAAGCTTATCTTCGATGACAATACAATAATCCATCCATTTTATAATTTATTATAACGTTAATTTGGAAAAAAAATTAATAATTTTGCCTCTGAGGAAATTATCAGCATTATCATTTGCCGTTTGGCATTGATTGATTGAAAGAATTGACAATTATTTAAAACTTCCACTTTAATTAATTTTCAGTTCCCCACTACTTATAAAATCATACAGTAATAGAATACATGCAAGAATGAGAGCTCTAAAATGTTAAGCTATGAATAACAAGAAAATTGTATCAACAATCCATGAGCACAAAGTTTGAACCCACATTTTATTTTAGAAAAATATTTTGAGTTTGAATGAACCTTGGTATAAGCACTCTTCTTCATTATTGTTTATAAATTAACTGTTAGCATTTGCAACAAATATCGTAAATGTAGATGAAAAACAGCAGTATGATTTAGAAGTGCATAAATATCATAGGTATTGGCTCTCTTGCTGAGCCAATTAAAAGTGACACTATTGATGTTTGGTGGATGAATGTGAGGGACTTTTTGAAATATCATTTACTGTCCAAATTGGCACTAACCTTTCTTACGTGCTTTCATGGCCCTCAAGTTGAATCCAGTTTCAGTTCCATGTGAACAATATTATTACCCCACAGACCAGTAGGCTAAATGTTTCAACTTTCAATGCCACCCAAGCTATCAAGTACGAACTGAATTTTTAAAAAAAAAGGAAAAATCATTAGTTATATTTTTTTGGATAGATTTTCTTAAAGAAAAGGTAAATTCCTTTTTTTGTAAGAATATGAGAACATCTTGTAAAAGATATAACAAAGCAAATCAATACAACAGTCTCATTAGGGGAAAAAAGATTGAGGGAAAAAATACTGCTAATGCTATGAAAATGTAAATGAACAAACACATAGACAGAACAAAAGAAAAAGCAAATGAACCAATCTGCTCAAAGAAAAATGAAGGAAAAATTCAGGTGCAGAAACATCAACTAGAAGAAGCTCGTAACATTTCCTCAATCACTAAAAGTAGTACAATGGTTAATGCTACCCACATAAAATTTCAGATGCTACTAAACTCAGACCACCATTTATGAAAAAAAAAAAACAATTGAAACAAGTAAACCCAGTTTAACCACAAAAGAAATGTATGCTGTTAGATCCTACCTGAAAAATTCTTGTCAATAAATTTTTGAGCTTTTTTTGATAAAAAAAAAGAATGAATTTATTTTGATACTCCTTTTATTTTCATTAAAACTTTAATTTTTTTTTAAATTCAGCTATGTACACTAGCAATGTGGAAATTCTCTTATCTTTCAGTTTTTGATAATAATGCGCATATATTATGCAGTTTAATTAAGAAACCTTAGGTGAGTAAATTAAAAAATATTTTTATAATCTAATACAAACACATTAAATGGATGAAAATCTATTGGTTTGAAAAAAAAAACTTATTTTGAGCATTTCATCTCTTAATATACACTGATGGAAAAAAAAAATCCCAACAGCAAGAAATAATTATTATAGAGTAATGAAATTTCAGCAATACATTTATATAGGTAACGTACGTAATTGATTACAATTTCAAGCTCACAGGTTAATTTAAGCCCGAGAAGAGCCATTGCAGAAGTGAAATACAGGTACATTAATAACAGGTGTAACCGCCAGAATTTTGAATGCAAGCATACAAACGTGCATGCATTGAATCGTACAGGTGCTGGATGTCCGTTTGTGGGATGGAGTTCCATGCCTGTTGCACTTGGTCTATCAATACAGGGATGGTTAATGCTGGTTGTGGATGACGCTGGAGTTGTCGTCCAATGATGTATCATACGTGCTCAATTGGAGACAGATCTGGCAGGCCAGGGCAACATGTCGACACCCTGTAGAGCACGCTGGGTTACAACAGCAGTATGAGGTCGAGCGTTATCCTGTTGGAAAACACCTCCCGGAATGCTACTCATGAAAGGCAGAACAACAGGTTGAATCACCAGACTGACATACAGATTTGCTGTCAGGGTGCGTGGGATAACCACGAGAGTGTTTCTGCTGCGATAAGAAATTGCTCCCCATACCATAACTCCAGGTGTAGGTCCAGTGTGTCTAGGCCGCAGACAGGATGGCTGCAGCCGCCCATCTGGCCTCCTCCTAACCAACACACGGCCAACAATTTCTCTTTTTCTTCCGGGCCTGCTTCAAGCATGCGAATCGCTAGCATGAGTCATTCAAGTGATCCCATGTTCCTTCCAAGTTCCTACTGCACGAGGATGGTATACGAGCCAGCTGGTATGGTGTGTGGCCAGGGACGTAACGGGGGGGGAGGGGAATCAGATGGGCCCTGTGCCCCGGGCGCCAGATTTTATGGGCAGCTAAGTTGACTAAGTGTGTGTGCGTATGTATTTTTTTTTTTTTTTTTTTTTTCAAACTGAAAACCGAAAGAAAAAATTCTGTTTCAAATTGCTTAAAATAATTAAGGAAAAAAAAGTGAAATGCTGAGTCAAATTTAGTATTGGTTTAACGTGAATAAAGAATAGATGGGATGGTCGAAGAAAGAAAGAGGGGGTCGGAGGTTTCAGTAAGTAGTGCAAATGTATTTGTATTTCAGAAACCAATGTTAAATGTTTACATCTTATCTAAGAATCACCCTACTCGGAGAAGGATTCTGCGACCAATGGCCACTTGGAAGTAGCGATACAAAACAAGGCAAATGCGTCACAATGCCCTTTTTCTGCAGTAAAACCATAAAACTGTCCCAATGATGTATTCCTTTTAGCTGACAATGACAGGTGCTTGTCTAACTATTGGTCTTAAGGGTAGGGCCCTCATGGTATCTGTTAGTCGTCCGAATTTTTAATTTGAGTAAATTCAATTACCGTAATTATCGGTAAATAGCCCTCATCGTTGTATAGTCCGCAGGAAGAAAAATTCATCCTAAAAAAATCAAGTTCAGTGTATAACCCGCATCGTAGTTTAACCCGCATCCAAAACAAAAACAAATACATGAACAAATCACTCTGTAAGGTACACTGTTTTATAAACAGTGTACAGGAAACAGTTTTTAATTACAGAACACTTAAGACTTAACATTTTAAATTATATTGTAAAAATTTTCATTTTACCATATTTTGTTTATAGATGGTTATTTTGTTTACACATTTTGTTTATACAGGGACATGTGCTCTGGTCCTACTATCCTATTGTGATTTAATTGGTATGGAAGCAAAGGCTTGCATGGAATATTTAAGAGGGGATGGGTGAAATTGGATCATCGTTTCGAAACCTATCATTTATTTCTTTCAATTTAACAATCAATTTAATTTTCTTTTTTAATAATAATTATTATTTTTTAAATTCCGTGTATTGCCCGCATCGTTATATTGCCCGCAGATAGTAAAAAAAGGAGTTTTTTCGTAGATAACCCGCGGGCCATAACACAGATAATTACGGTAATACTCGCCATTTTACAATTTAGTTGAAACTAGAAACAATATTTTCTATTTCAATTTGCTCGCATTGAAGTTATGTTTGAATTTTTCGGATTGTTTGAATTACTACCTTACAATGTAAATTTTAAAATCATATTTTTTTTAAAAATGTTAAAAATATATAAAAGTTCTGAAAAATTCTAAATTTTGTCATGTAGAACACTTAAAATCTCTAAAGAATTATTTTTAAAATTACTACTACAAAATTTAAGAATAAAATGAATTTTATATTTTGAAAATAAATTTATACTTATTTAATATAAATTTAGATCTTTTAACATATTTATTTATAGTTTAAAAGAACACTTACAATGAAAACATCAATTACATATGAAGAAAATTGAAATGAAAGTTGATAATTATTTCCATAGCTATTTATTTATTGTTTTCCTAAGAATAATTTTTAAAAAGATGACTTCACTTAAAAGTATTGCCTTTTAACTTTTAAATTATTGATGCTTTACTGAATAATTACTGTTAAAAATGACTTCCAAAAATAAAAGCTACCAAGTACTGTAAGTTTTAACTGAAGTCCTATCAGCAATCTAATAAGATTAAAACATTTTAGTATATTTTTCTGCTTTAAAAAACAAAATATATGTGTTTAATTTTCTGTTGTAAAGGTACCAAAATGAAGTACAGGCAGCGAAAGTTTGAGAACTTTTGGTCGGTATGAAACAAAAAAATGCGATGTGAAACGATGAAGCGCTGCAGAAAGTGGGATCACTTGGATTGCACAATCAAATCTTGAAGCAGGCCCGGGAGAAGGGGAGAAATTGCTGACTTCGAAGACGGCCCTGCACCAAGGCAGAACCGGCTTTCATCAGAAAACACAACAGATCTCCACTCCGTCCTCCAATGAGCTCTAGCCTGACACTACTGACGTCGCTAACGGCAGTGGTTTGGCGTTAGTGGAATGTACGCTACAGGACGTCTGGCTCGGAGCTGTCTTTGAAGTAACCAATTGGTAACAGTTTGTTGTGTCACTGTGGTGCCAACTACTGCTCGAATTTCTGCTGCAGACGCAGTACGACTCGCTACGACCATACGCCGAACACGGCGGTCTTCCCTCTCAGTAGTGCCACGTGGCCGCCCGAACCCGGTCTTCTTGAGGCAGAGCCTTCCCTTGACCACTGCTGCCAACATTAATACACAGTGGATGCATTCCTGCCAAATCTTTCTGCAATCTCGCGGAAAGAAAACCCACCTTCTCGTAGGCCTATTACACGACCTCGTTCAAACTCAGTGAGCTGTTGATAATGGCTTTGTCGTCTTCTTAAAGGCATTGTGGACTAACATCAACTCACTACATCAAATCTCGAAGCTAAACAACGCTCAGGAACGTTACAGCGCGTATTTAAAGCAAACCTGATTTGCATCTTCCGTGTGTCGCTACTAACGTCACACTGATGCGCCGAGCGCATTATTTGAATCGACGTCATCTTTCAGATGTATAAACACGCCTGCCAAATTTCGTTTCGCCAGCACAACTCCTTCTTGGTGTTGGGATTTTTTTTTCCATCAGTGTAGCTGAACTTTTTTTGATCGCACATTTTTCCTCTTTTTTCATCTTTCTTCAATCTCATGCCTGTTAAACATGTGCTTATTTTTTTCTGAAAATGTGCTTACAAAGTGCTTATAAGTGCTTTTTTTTTTAACTTAAATGTGGCTACTCACCCTGTATAAAAGTTGTTTTTACAGGGGAAAAAATATAAATGAAAATAAGAACAGGAAAGAAATCCTAATATCCTATAAAATATTCAACAAATAAAAAAATGAGGCTAATTAGATGCGGGAGATGTCAATCACTCCCTCCCATCCGTATGATTTCGGAAGTAATAATTCAAAACAAAGATCAAATTTAAATTTTTTATTAATGCTGGTTTAATAGTAAGATCAGCTTAGCCTAGCTTTGCATTTATCTCATTGAAAAGAACTTTTGATGTAGAATGTGCTCGTGAAATGATTTGTTTTATTTAATTAGTTTTAGGCTACTATCAAACAGATAAAAAGTGTTTAAGATTAGTGCCTACGGGAATTATATTAAACTTTTACTTTAAACCCAATAATGCTAAAAATAAAATGTTCAAGCTAAAAAATTGCAAAGATTCTGATAAAATAATTCCAATGTACCGGGGCATATCTAAGATGAGGGTATCGGATATCCGGTGTTTGACCACTTTTTAAATATCTGGAATCCAATCCGATCCCATCACTGTATGAAAGATTCGGTTATCTGGCATACCAAATTTGAGTTTTAAAAATTAATTAGCATGAAATGTCTTGAAAAAATTTACAAATGGTAAACTTACGACACAATTTTTGGATATTTCTAAATGTGTATGGAATTTATGGGTCTCAGAAATACGGATCCGTCAGACATGGGGCATTGCATTGGATCCCTCATCTTGACCTTACCCTTCCCCCACAAGTATCATGTTTAAAAAGTCATAGTAAATTAGTATTATGCTAAATAAGATTTGAACATGACGAGCATTGAACAAAGAACAAAGTTGGCTGTTGAAATGTCCCCAAAAGGGTAGCCGCTTTAGATATTCATTCTGTAAAAGTAGTTTAAATAGTATAAATAAAGAAAGGCATAACAATAATTTCAGTTGCCAAAATAAGTCATTGATTGAATTTTAAACGTATGCACCGCTGATGAGATCTCGCTTCTGATTGGCTGCTGTTATCATATTAGCTACGGATTGGCTCCACCAAAAGCATCATTAGATTTCTATATTTATAAATGTGTCACTAATTAGGGTTTGATTGTTGAATAATAACCTAAACCAAAATTGAAACTTGAACATAAACTAAAAATGTAAATGCCTTTGCCCCCTCCTCACCTTTTTTTTAGGACTGCAGTAGATTGTAGTGCTCAGAAAATGCTAGAGTAGTGTTTTTCAACATTAGCCATATAGCCACCTTGGGAGCCACAAAACAAATTTGAGGTCCGCAAGAGAAAATAGTTGTTGCTTATGAATTAAATAGTAAATTCAGAGGCCCATGAGTCTCGGAAAGGAGACCGTGGAAAAATCATTCCTACTGATGAAATATTTCACACAATGGCAAAATATTGCATATTATATTGACCAAATTCATTACAAGTTTACTTATGAGAGTTTGTATTTTTCCCTGGAAAGAAAAATATGTTTACTGTACTCGATTAAACCACATATCAGTTGAATACTTAGGTAGTTATTAAATCAATAGTTTATTTAAATTCCTTATACAGGGAAAATTTAACGAGTTCTCGAAACTCGCTTGAAGAAGCACAAATTCATAATAAAAAATAAAAGTTTATGAAGTTGAGTATGAGTATTACATTGAGTGCAATACCAGAATTATGTGTACATATTTGTTTTCATTCAAGCAAAAGTACGCAACAGTACCTACTTTTTTTCCTTCAGAAATTTATATTCCAAAAGCTTTTCATTTTCGGGGTTTCAGGTCATCTACTTCCCTCTGTGTATTTTTTAAACTTATACTTTCTCTTATTACTTTCTCAGATTCTTAGAATTCAAGTGTTTTTCAATTTTTAATTCCTCCCCCCCCCCCCAATCATTATTTGTTGATAGTTAGACCGTAAGACCGTTTTATCAAAGTTTATTTTACTAGTGTCCTCCGTTTGATTTTTCTAAATTTTCTTTGCATATTTATCAATTTTTGTCATAAATTAGTCAATATCATTCGATGAAGTTGCTTCTTCTGAAATTCATGACTTTATCCTCTTTTATGTGCACACACCATTGGGAACTCAGGACCTGGGACCACACAAACAAGCTTAAACACAAATGAATAAGTTAATTTATACATGCATACATATGTGCATAAACTCAAGGCTACAACAAGATTTGGTACATACAAGGGGGCCACAAGCCGTTGAGAGCCTCCGTGCAAGAGAAGATCTTGAGGTGGTGAACTCAGTGGACTGATAATGGTTTAAAATAATAAGAGGACATATGTATATTATATTAGAGTGGGCCATGATATTATGATTTAGAAAAAAAAATTTGGAAAAAAGTTTTTTCGTCCCATCCCAATATGTATACTGCTGGACGAAGGTTTTCTCTATCAAAACCATAAAAGAAAAATAATGGAACATATTTTATTGTATGTTATGATACATCAGGGGCCCTCATTGGGGGTTAGGAGCACAAGGCAGACTATGCCATTGAAATTTTCACTGGGGGAGGATTTGCAGGGTTGTTGGATTATTTTTAGAGGTCCACCGTTTAAAGGGGCTCCGCAGCTTTTTAGGGTGGTGCTCTACGGAGGGAGGGGGAGCACTGGGCAGACTGCCATTGAAATTTTAACAGGGGGTGGGTGTTTTCAGGGGATCTGCAGATTTTTAGGGGTGACATCGTTTGCTCTGTAGCTTTTTAAAGGGGTTTTAGCAAGGGTGGGCATTAAGTAGATCACGATTGACCGCTATACCAATAGGGTGGTTCGAAAAAAACTTTTTTTTACATTTCAGATCGCTATAATGCGCAAAAGTTGCCTTTGGTATAGACGTGAAAAAAACACTAATTATTATTTTTTTATTAATTAGTCTTCCTATCGCGCAATGCCATCGAAGTTAGCAAAAATTTGTGAAAAACCTTAATTTTTTTAACCACGCCAGATGGTTTTAATTGCGTTCCTATACCATGAATTAACTACAGGGATGTAAAATCAGTAGATATGCACTTATTATACATTTGTTTCTTATCTTTTGGTCGTGCAACATAGGACAAAATGAGTAAACTTAGTAGTTTTTTCAAAATTTCAAAGTTTGACCGTTTATTACATTTTAATCAGACGACTTTTAGAGATGCTATAATTTAATCCTGTTAGAATAATATATTAAAATACAAGCATATAAGATAAACTTTGATATTCAAGTGGAATTCGGTCACGCAGCTTTGTCAAAAACAGCAGAGTAGCCTACATGGACAGAGATCTCAAAATCGGAACTCTCGGGTCCGCCATCTTTCCAGATTTCGGTATTTTCCAGATTTTGGGTTCTCATTCAAAAAAAAGTAGTAAGTAGCATCAGAGCTCATATAATTTGCTCTGGAAGTTTTTATTAGCATTTTGCTCATTTATAGCATTTTTGGTTATCGTATACACTCGCCTATAAGTCACGAAATTATCACAGAAAACGAAGTTGGATTTGACTTGCATTCGAAGGTAAAACATCGAAAAATCTAGACTTTCACCGATATTATTCTAACCTCTTAACAATAAAAGAAAAGAATTCCGTTAATTTCTGATACGATTTTATATTCTCTAGCTACTACTTAATTGCAGTAAAAGATCAGACGATCGGGAAAATGCGAGAAGCGCCGAATTTCAATTTCGCGAGAAAATTAGGCTAATTTTAAGAAAAATAAATGTAAGAAAGCAACAAGAAATAAAAAAAGCGAAATGTAATGATATTAACTCACAATTAAAGCACCAATAACAACACTCTAATTCTAATCGCGAAAACGAACCGTTTTCAGAATATCGAGAAATAATTTTTCTGGAAACTGCACATTTCCGATCTTAAATATGGTCATTGCATTTTATTTTCCTTCTTTTTAAAATGACTTATTTCCAGAAAAAAAAAAAAACGGTGCACAATATTTCCTGATTTTTTTTTTCAGCTGCCGATTGTTTTGAAGTTCCGGATTTTGGGTCATTTGGGATTCCGAATTTGGGGTCCTATACTGTATTACGTATCATTACACTTCTTTGTTGAATAAGAAAAACAACTGTCGCTTGAACATTTGATATTTTCATACATATTGACATATTAAATGACAATATTTTTAGTACCTGCAATCTGCAAAATAAGGCCCCTCAGTGTACGTTCCGAATGTTGAGTTGAAAGGTCCATGCCGTGTGTGTGTAAAATGTTATTTTTACGCCCTGTATTTCAGCCCCATTTGGGTACGTGGTGTTGATATTTTGCATAAATATTCTCAGGGGGCCCTGAATATGTTTTCCAAAATTCAACCCCTAGGGACCAGAGTAATTAAAATTTTTCACTAATCACTATTTTTCAGATTTTTTGTGTTATTCTTGTCCTGTCTGACTTTCTTTTTGAGAAAACTATTGTGTTTCTAATATCTTCTCTAGTAGAATTATGAAAGACCCATTTTAGTTTCAGTTTTTGTGATGCAGCAGAAAAAGAAGGCAAATATACTATTTGCTGCTGCAACCTCTGTATCTGTAAAAAGATTTCCATTTTTCTGTTAATTGTTTAACTCATTACACGGATAATAGTTGATTTAAGTGGAGTTTAGTTTAAAATTTATTATGTACAAATAATCTTAACAGAAGAATTTAAGCTAAGGCCTTCTACAGGACTGCCAACTACTCCACATTTTGCAGAGTATCTCTGCAAAACCTTAAACTTTGCATTTTTTGCCAAATTTCATTAAATGAGCATTTTTAAGCAATCTTTCCAATACTCTTTCCCTACTGCTGTGAGCTTCCAATCAAATCTTTTGCTGATTCTTCCACAGATTGTGAATTTTATTTTTTTTGGAATGTGCATTATTATTTCTAATAATATTATTATAATTTTTTTAAATATTCAGTCTTAAAGCTTTGACTAAGTAACTTGTAAAGCTTGTAATAATGTTCAATGTCTTGTTTTATTTACAATTAAAAAAAGGACATAAAATAACATTAAGATAACAAAATAATTATAATTTGTTATTTTAATGTTATGATGTGGATATGGGAAATGAAAGTTTTTATACTCAAAATATAACCTAGTTTTCAGAAATGTTTTATTAATTAAAAAATAAGTATTATTATGCTAGTGTTTTAGATGAGCATTAAAAACTTAGATTTAGGTATACGATGCTTTCTTTTTGTACACAACTGCCCTGAAAAATTGCAAGATGATCTTCAAAATCTCCACAGATGCTCTTGAAATTGTTTCTCTGAGGTTGGCAACCCGTGCTTCTAAATTACAAAGAAATGGTGGTTTTAATTATTCCCAATTCTGTTTTTTGCACTATATTCCTTTTCTTTTATCAACACTTTAGTGTGAAACATTGTTTTCATTTACATCTCTTGAGCAGTTATTCTGAATGAGAAACAATTTTCTTCTTGATTCATTTAATGAATGTCTGATGATCCCTGTTTGCTTATATTTTCACATTTCCTATTTTATATTTTCAGATCCCCTAAGTGTTTTAAAACCTGTAAGCGTCTGTTCATGAAAATGGAAAACTCGGATACCCAAGATAAACAAAGACAACAAGAACAACATGATCCTGGAACACGTAAGAGTTTTGCCGCTGTGAGATTCAAGATTGAACGAGATGAAGAAAGCAGTTTGCTTGTTCAAGACATCAAAATCGACAAATCTCAATGTGCATCATTTAATGAAAAACCAATTTCTCAGCATCAAAGTGGTGTTGACATTATTAAAAGTAAAGTAACTCATAGTGAAAAAGCTGAAAATATTGATGCAACCATAATGAAGACTGTTGTAATACAGATAAAAAAATTAACTAAAAAAGAAATTGATGCACATTCATATGCTGGAAAATATCTTATAGAAGCAAAAAGGAAAACAGAAAAAAAACATAAAAAACATAAAAAAGACCAAAAGCATAAAAATAGTTTAAAATTGAATAGTGGTAATGTTCTAAAAGATAAAGAAGATATTGTTATTGCAGTAAGAAAAACCACTCTTACTAATGAAACCAATTCAAAAAAAGCTTTAAGTTTTGACAAAATTAAAAGCAGATCAATCTCAGAAAAGAAAAAAGGTGCAATTTCAACTGGTTGCAAAAAAGTGAAAATGCAACCTTCCATTTCCAAACCATCTACTTCTCGAAAAAGAAAAAAGCTGGATTTTTATGAAGATCAACTATTTTACCCACCGGACCGCATGGTGGTAGTAAGCTCTCATACCAGAGAAAAGAAAATAATAAAGTCTGATGGAAAGTCTTCAGTCTCAGAAGCGAATAATCCAATTTCTTTAGAAGACAAGTCTCCTGCAAAAGGTATAATTAACTAATTATTAGGTATAATTAACTAAAATTAAAGAAAATGTTAGTTCAAAAAAATTACTAGCCATTGTCTCATATTGGAAATCTCATACAATTATCATTTTCTTAATAATGACAAAAGGTGTCCCTCTCTGTTTCCTCCCTTGTCCTGCAAAAAAGTACTAATTTTTTACAGCTGCTGCTTATCATATCTTACATCATATCACTTGCCTAATGAGTATTGATTACTTGCTTATCTATATTCATTTATTAATAAAAAATAACTTGTATAGGAATAGTATACATTAAAAAATAATACATTATAAAAAATAAACCACTACCTACCAGCAAGTGAACAGAGATAATAGTATTTCCAAGGTTTTACTATTTGCTAAGATATTACTAGTAAAAAAACTAGTTTTACCACATCCTGGTAACAACCCTGAATCTGGCCATCCTGCCCTGAATTTTAAACCCTTGTAATCTCCTTGTAAAATCTCCTGCATTAGTCTTTCTTAAGTGAATTATTTGTGGTATTTATATGTCAAAGCAATTTCCATAATTAGTGATATTTATAGTATTTGAAAAATGCCAAGATTTCAAAGTAGGAAAAAAAAAAAGAAAGTATGTCATACAAAATCAGTTTGTATTTAAACGGAATAAAATCTCGCATGAACATCAACTCTAAAGTATCAACTGTCACGTTATTTACTACCTCACAAATCATTTCCTTTTCATTTGTCTCACAGTATAGCACTCTCATGATGATGTACCGAAAATCATTCAAAAGTATTGGTGCAGTAACTAGTCATCTGAACAGCATACTCAAACTTTTTTCTCTTGGCATCAACATCGACAAATATTTCCCATTAATCTAAAGATTAATGCAAATGAAAGTTCATTTTTTGATAATGTCAATGATGTTTTGATAACAATCAATCCTGAATGAAATCAAACCAGGTTACATTTGTTTGTAAAGAAAAAAAAAGAAAAGAACAAACTTGATAGAGGAGTTAGAATTCCTGTTTTGGTTAAGTGTTGATATTGCTGGTCATTATGAAAATAATTATCAGAAATAATGCTTCATATAATGATATTTTAGAAATAATAATAATGTACAAACTAAATGCAGCAAACTTAATTTCAATAACAAAAAACTTCTGGAAAAACCTAAAATATTTCTGAACTGTTAATTACTTGTTGCATTTCCAATAGTCCTGCTAATATTTAATTGTGAAGGTCACATTGAGCACTCTCTTAGAATTTGAGTAAGAAACTTAAACTTTTATAGCATTTTAATACTGATAAGTTACAAAAAAATACAGTTTGGCTCAGCGTTGAAAAATATCATGATATTTATATAAATATCGGATATTTATGTAACATCTCAGATATATATCTATGATATTTATCACATGTTTTCTGGCAAAATCATTTTAAACTTTGCTTAAATTGATAAACCAAAATATTATTAAATCAGTTAATTACTAATTAAACTTCACCCAATGAGAAAACGCAACTAGGAAAAAGGGGAATTTTTATGGGGGATTTTTCAGGAAAAGTTATTTAAGCATATTTGTTCAGATGATTTACATGGTAATGTTCTTATAATTTTATGCACTAAAAAAAGGATTTCATGTAACCCCTGAAAACTTGTCTGCATTTTTATTACCACGTTCGTGCATTTGTTTATAATGTTTTTTCAAATTTAACAATTTTAGCTTTGAGTCTAAATATTCAGCTTTATGGATGGAAAAGTTTGAAAAAATCAGAATATAATAACGTTTTCATGATATTGTATTATGCATTTCCTACAAAGTTTTTAATCTGAACAAATTGCATACTTTCCAATTTTTATAAGTCAAGCATAAAATTGATAGATTTTAGCAGTTCTTTTCCCTTTTAATGCATAAGTTTATTTGCATGCAATTCTACTGTTTGGACATTTCATGTTTATCAGTATTTTATCCCTTTTCATGCTTTAACCTCTTCATTCCAAGTGTACTGAGTATTTTAACATACTGTTTATTAACTACTGTTTGGGCAATGTGAAAGTTAAAACACCCAATTGTTTTTGGAATTGATCAACTGATAGTTTACTTCGTTTTAAACATGGAAGACATGGAAATTGGGTATTAATTATTATTTAAACTATTTATTAAAAAAATTTAAAAAATTAATTATTAAAAAATTGTAATAAATTAAAAAAATTTTTTTAGCTGTTTTGTTTTGTAATCATTTTTTAAATCAGAGAACCAAAAAAATGAGTCAAAATTGTTGGGCTTAGTTCTGGGATCTGAAGAGGTTAGTAACTTTTGTCGTAGACATTTTGTAGTAGCACATTCATTATATGCCCACTCGAAAATTTCAGTCCAGTTGTACCCAAGCTGTGTGAAACCAAATAATTTAATTGCTTTTGAAAATGTGCAATTAACGAATTGTGTGTACCAACTCAAACAATTATAGAGCAATAAATGGTTATTTGTTAATAATTAAAAGAAAAAAAATATAAAGTGAAAATTTGCTTCTTTATGAAGTTTTTTTTTCTACTCTAAAGTAAGTGGGTAACACGGAAAAAAATGTCAATTTACTTGGATGATTAAGTCCATATATTCATAGCAGAAAGATATTTTTTGAAGTAAACTCATTGAACCATCTTCCACATTTGCACACATCTTTTTTTTTTCTTCTTAAATTTATATGCCGAGAGCAAATAAAAATAGTTTAGTTTTTGTAGTATATATGCTGATATTTTTTGAACCACAAATATTAATATTGCTTGGATGTGTTAATAAAAGTTTTAGTGATGCTCATTTTCATAAGGGTTGACAAGTATAAAATTGGTTTTGTACATTGTTTTCATTTGGTTAATTTATAAATGGAAGCAAATATTTTCACGTTTGAAATTTATTTTTATTAAAAAAAGAAACAGCAACATAAAAATTGAGGTGCTTCTAGTCATCAAATTTGACTAATCTGGTGTTATGCATTATGAAATAGATATAAAAAAGTATTTAATATTATGGGAGATACCAAAGAAAAAAATCATTTAGTCATGTTAGTTTTTATAATTATAATTTTTGATGTTGAAAGTTTGAAGCATACTCTTATTATTTTCTCAATAAAATTTTTCTTATTTTATTTACTAAAAAGAATTTTAAACTTGAAATACTACTGACTATATTTAATATTGTCTTTTGATTTTTACATGCAAATGGTTACAATGCCTAACAAAAATCTAAATAGTTCCCCCCCCCCCCTCATCTTCTAGATGCCAATGTCAAGAGAGTTCCAGCTACAACTCCTGGTACAAACCTGCCTTGTGGTACAGACCAAAACAAAAATGAGACCGTAAGTTTTAATTACTATTTAAAGTTTAAGAATGCTTAATATGATTTTTTAACTTATGGTTTGGGCCTAAATCTGGAGGGTTGCAGAAAATTTCAATATATCTATGATTATTGTTTCAATTGTCCATTTTCATTATATTATCAAAATCTCTATATCTGGAACTCATTCATAATTTTTCTTCTGGACCATAAATTTCGAGATTAGTACGTTTGACTGCATTTATAATATTTTTTGCTATCATTGTTTAAGTAGAAAGCATTACCTTAACTGTGATCATTTTTCCATGAAATTCAGTACAATTCAACTTTTCAATGCATACAAGTGCTTCCTCATTAATAGCCATTGTAATAAAACCATAGTTTCTTGCAACTGGAGCTCTAGCATTATTTTAGTTTTGTGTTGAAGCATACATGTAAAAATGTGAGTTTTTTTTTTAATCAAAGCCTGATAACTAAAAAACTAACAAGATAAATAAAAAATCTAAAAATGTTGATTTTACATACCTTGAGGGGTACAGTGGATATGCCAAATTTGAAGAAAATCAAAAAAGGTGAGGTAAAATATCTTGGATCACTTGATATAGAATGACCCAAGTATGATGTAGGGGAGTGCACCACTGATTGACCAGCTTTAGAGTTATTTATCACAATTTCAACAGTTTAATTGTCAAAAAATACTTTTACACAGTTTTAAAATTAATGTTATGCCTTAAAAGACATTCAGAACCGTATGTATGTTAATGTTTATTTATTTGGCAATTAAAATTTTTTTAATGAATTTTTATTTTATGCCCACTCAATGTTCCAGGAATTGACACTGTTAATTTTTCATTTTGCAAGTTAGTGGAGAAAGAAACATCCATGTTCACAGCTTCTATGAATTAAATTATCAAATTTCTTTTATGTAACTTATAAGATGATATTTCATGTGTAGTTAAGAAAATTACTGGGTAATCTGATATGTGTTGATTTTTTACAGGAAAAAAAAGAAGTTAATACGTTACAAAACAAATTCTTGCAGAGTAACTCAGCTCAGAAAAAACTTGCCACAAAAAGTGTAAATGGTAAGCTATTTTTCGTCACTCTTGTACTAAAGACTTGAACTTTCACTAGAACTGAGTGAAATATTCATAATTTTGTTTATGCTCTGTTACAGAAGCTTTATTTAAATAATTTTGAAGAATATATATTAACCCTTCACTGTGCCGCGCTGCGTATCTGCAAAGCTAAGATTAAACTGGATTTTCTCTGCTGGCCTCTGAAATTTAACATTGAAAACTGATTTGTGCCAATGTTAAAAATGGTAAACTCAACTTTTAATAAAATGGGTTAACTAAAAAAAAAAAAAATCAATAGCTCATGGAAATAATTCATCTGTAGTCTATTTACTTGCAGCATCTAGAAAACAAGATGCCCCATATACCCCTCCCTTATTCAGGCCCTGGTTATAACTCGGTGACTATGATTTTTCTTGCCTGAATGATTTTACATTTAAATACTGTCTGTAATAATATACCAGCTCACATGGTAACCTGAGTTTAACAGAAAAGTGGACTTCGATTGTTCTTCCCCATGATCCTTTAAATATAAAGAAGAAAATAAATAAAATTTACAGTTTCAGCTAGAAACGTTTTTAAGAAAGTGAAAGTTTATGATTTTGCACCAGATTTTGCTTTATCTCAGCGATAATCATTTTGAAAGAAAAAACATGTATATCTTAATGAATTGATGATCTTTAGGAAACATGCTAAGCAATATTCTTTGAGGAAATGGAAAATTTTGTGTGGGTGAGTGAACTCATAAAAGTATAACTGCTTCTTAAAGTTTTAATATTTTTATTAGATATGAAAGTTGTGAAATTATCACGAATTTCACTTTTTCTTTTAATTGAATTCAGTCAATTCCTGTAATCTTAGTGCTCCTAAAAAGTTTTCGTAACTATTACACAATATTTAAAAAATGTGAAAATAAATCCTTGGAAAAAATTAAATTATTAGACATTAAATTATTGAGATAGTAAGAAATACATTTTGCCTTTCTACTGTAGAACTGAAAAATATAATTGAAATTTTATTTTTCTTCCTTCAAAGTCATGAAAATTAGCAATATACTTTTGGTATCATTAATTTATTACTTTCAAAGTATCTAAGTGAGTATTTGGGGTAGAACTGTAACAGAATATTTCTTAATAGGAAAACTAATAAATATTGCTGCAGGTAGCAAATTGGATATTCTTTGGAAACAGTTCTTGATGAAATATCCAATTAACGTTTAATTCAATCACCAATTTTACTGTTATTATAATCACTGTAATTGAATCTATAATTATATTCTTTAAAATAAGTACCATAAAAAATATTCTGAATGATAAATAGCTTAAAGTAATTAAATTTTTCATATTGATTTATTTTTACATGTTGTCATGGGAAAAAAGAAATTTCGGCTATTAAAAGAAAAATACAAACGTGCCAAGTGACATGCACGCTTTAAGAGAGCAGAGGAGTATGTTATTTTGCTTATAATGTGCATTTGTCTGTAGTTCATTTAAGAGGTACATTTTATTTTCCAAAGATTATCTTCCAAAGATTATTTATTTGATTATCTGTCAATGTAACTAAGCTATTGATTGAAAGATGCAAGTGAAAAAAAAAATAAGTTGGTTTTTTTATTTACTTTAAATTAATGTATTTAAAAGAATTTCATTTTGACGTATTTTTCCCAGGTTGATCGAAGGCTTCATATTCAAGTGTCGTGAAAGAGAAAATTCAGGTTTGTTTTCGGGCCTTGACAAAATTCCAATTAATCAAAACAGACCCTTCACAAAATTCCAGTCAATCAAAACAGACCCGTCAAAGAATTCTAAACTGCCCAATCGTATTTGTTTTAAAGATTATTTATTAAATAAGCGGCAAAAAATAACAAAATATTTTATCACTCTGTAAGTTTAAATTTTGAATTTTCAAAATTATTTGACTTTTCATAAAAATGTTTTAAGAATTCACAAAAAGCAGACCCTGTTAAAAATGATGGATTGACCCCTGGTATTAATGCATTCACTACTTTGAGTATTAATTTTGTATTGTATTATTTGAAATTTTTTTTTTCTTATTGTAGCTGACACAGCGAAAAAAGAAAGAAGTAATTTAGATGCAGAAAGAAATGTGAAGGTTCCTGAAGAAACAGAGGACTCAAGTGATGCTTCATCTAGTTTGTTTTCGACAGACTCATCGTCGTCAATGACCATTCTTGAACTGTTGTTTCAGTCATCGTCAGACTCATCGCCCAGTGAATTTGAGGGCTTTTAATTATTAATAATCATGTGGTTAAAAATGCTTTTGATTTTTCATGTATCCATATTAAATAAATGTCTTAATTTTCACTTTGTTCATTCTTTCAGCTTCAATATCGTTATTTAAAAAAAAACAGTGTTAGTAAGTAGTTACAGTATAATTTCTAAGGTTGCTCTGAATGCAAAAGGTTAACTTTGCCATTGATAAATAATTCATTATAATTATAAAATAGTATTTCTTTCTTTTTTTTCTTAATGATTTGGCTTACCTTAAGTAAATAATATAACACAACCAGTTTGGATTCCTTTCTGCAGCATTAACGGGTATATAGTGTTTTTTTACTAATGATTGTATGGTGCATTGGCATTTTAATTAGGTCATAATTGAGGACAAACATTTCTTCTAGGTTCTGAAAGATTAAATAAAGCCAAAAATCAAGAAATTAAGAAAGTATATGCATATTTCTAATGTACACTGGTGTAAGAAATTAAAAGAATTTTCATATTTGATCTATAATCTCCAGAACTACTGGACAGATTTTAATAAAATTTGGTGTGAACATAGGTTAATATAATACAAACAAAATAAACATTCAACAGTTATAATAGACACACATCTTTGTGTGTAACACTCATGGGAGTCTGAAGGTCTGAAACAGCGGTTGTAGAATAAACAAAAGAAATGGATTAATAGGGGGTATGGTCCCCTCTTACAGCTATACACGCCTTGCAGTGTGGTGTCATACTGGAAATAAGGCAGTTTATCAGTGCCTGTGGCAATTGGTACCCCTCATTCACCAACGCTGTTCTCAGTTTCTGGATGGTTCTCGGAGGGGGGTTGCAATTGCCCTGGCCAGAGTGTCCCAGCATGCTCTATAGCCGCATTTACACGATGCCAGTTGAAGAGACAATTGTCGGTGCCAATTACCTCTGGACAGTTGGGGGAATGTCATGGCCAGGCCATTTGGAAGAGAACCTGTCCACACTGTGAAAGTATTTTCATGGCAGTTGATGATGAAACAAACACAACAGACTTGACTGACATGAGTGAATTGGCACAACACAAAGAAAATTAACTGGCTGCAACATTCACATGGCGCCATCTGGCTCAACAACTGATTCAGAGTGGTGGGGAGCATCACTGGGCCCAGCTCATTGTCCTCTGTCTACTCCTTGAGCCAACTGAATTTCAGGACAACTGTCAAGGCAGTTGGCTTGCCAATTGGCCTGAATTGTTCATACGCAGCGAATAACTGTATGCCACTAAGCTGTCTCCAGACAATTGTCTCTTCAACTGGCATCGTGAAAACGCGGCATTAAGGGTTGAAGTCTGGAAACCTGGCTGGCCAATTCATCTGGCAAATATCTTCACTTTCGAGAAATTCGTCAACCTAAAGAGCTCTATGTGGCCTCGCGTTATCCAGACCCGGACTGGCTCCCTCTGGGGCCCTCGGGCAGGTACTGAAAAGGGGCTCCATAGAGGGTTTTTTTTTTACCCTTTTTAGGTTCTTACACAGTAGTTAAACTAAAGCGACATTTTTATATTGTATGAGAAAAAAAAAAATCAAAACAGTGTTTTAAAGTTATGCTTGACTAACTGTTTAGTACAACGAAATTTCATGCTATTTTTATTATGTCTCAATTACGTAGAAATCGGGAAAATTATAGTATTAAAATATGATGATAAAATATGAATAAAATACAATGAGAAAAGAAAAAGCATTAAGTAAGCCAAGAGCACTTACTAAATAATAAACCTCTATTTATTAAATAAACAATTTTGCCGTATGCTTCAGTACTGCATGAAATCATTTGAAAATAATTTTCATTATATTATAAAACTAAAAAACTGCATTACTGAATGATTTGCAAGCTAAATGAAAACTCAAAATTAGGTTTGTTAAGATTTACTTTTTTGAAAACATATACATTATCTTAAAAATGAAACCAAGATTTGCTCCAGTTTAAAATTTAAAAAATATTATTAGCTGGTACGAAGAAAATAATAATGAAATCATAGGCGTAACTAGGGTTGGCGAAAGGGGGGGGGGTTACCCTAAAAATGTACAGACTAAACACCAATAAGAAGTGTAAAAGAGTTGAAAATTTACTAGTCATAAATACTTGTATCTAAAGATGTACTCCGTGTTTATTTCAGGCATCTCCCGAGGGGGGGAGTCACCCCCTCGGAGCAAGTCGACTCCCCCCCCCCCCGGCAAAAAATTCAGATCACAAGCTTTAAAAAAAAAAGAAAAGAGAAATTACGCTTTTCAGACACTTTATTTTCAGAAACACTTTCAGGGAAAGGACTTTGAACACTATCACGAGCGACACCAAAAGTAACTTAAAAGATATGACTTTATTTTGAAAAAAATTGCAGGGGGAGAGTAACCAAACTCCTTTCTGTTTCCTCTTACATCACCAAAGTATCCCGAAATCGCATTGCTATTAGGAAGATTTCAAAAAGTTTCCTGGGGCGAGCCTCAAACCCTTGCCTCCAGAGTTAGCCTAAGCATTATAGATGTAAGACCAGTTACAAAAATTTAAGTTGCAGAAGCCCCAAAGTTTCAGGGAGGAATATATGATACATTGCAAAAGATTTCTGGGGGGGGCGGGGGTGGGGAGGGCGGCCCGTGGGTCCTCCTTCCCCTCTGGATACGGCCTTGATTCAAAAAAACATTAAACATTCATTACTAGATTTTAATTCACCCGCAATAGAAAATTCAATATTTAGCGCTAAGCTATCTTCTATGTCCAGGCATTCATAATATTAAAACTGGGAAATAGTGGAATTTTAGAGAAGAAAATCCGAATTCCCCTACAAAAATGCTCATCCCCACAATAAATTTCTAAAAATTTTGTTAAATTTGGTAACAAAACATACCTCAGAAGTGGAAGCGTCTGGATCACATTTTCTTTTCTTTTTGGATGACGAACGGGTCCATCACTGGAGTGCAAACATTATTATGTATCGAAAATAATTTAAAATTTAGCTAAAATATAAATAATACTTGATTGTAAATAAAAATGCAGCATTAAACCATAGCTGTGAGATTGGAAACGTTGAACGGATGATTTCCAGAGTCGTAATGCAATCAGTGATGGACCATAATAATAATAATAAAAAAGCATTTAAAATATAAGAGATGAGAGGAATCTGTAAATGAGAATGCAATGCAAATACAGTTCATCAGTTTTCTAATCGGCTCATCTACAAAAAAGATTTTACCAAAATGGGTTTTTGGACAGGAAGTCATAAATAAATACAAACTGCTCTTTAAAAGTTTCTTGAAGATCATCCCTTCCTGGCTTGAGTGTTTAGCCCATTAGGACAATTGTTGGCTAGGGGTCCTTCATTTTCAGACCCCAGCGGCTACTCACTTTCCTAAAGCCCTGGAGACCCTACAGCACCGGTTTATCAATAACAAAACTCCATCACAGTAGATAATATTTTCCAGGAAACTAATTACTTGTGCGATTGTATTCCCAAATTGCTGCCTTTCGGTAAAAAAGACATTAAGACGGAAAGAAAACCCGCTGGAGTGATTGAAAGGATCTCTGTTTGTCTGTGTGTGGTACGGAGATTGAAGCCCACCTTTCGCTGTAAAACCCCCTCCAAGGTGATAAGGGGGTTGATTATAACCAGATGAAAGTCCTCTTTATTATGAGCTGCATACTTTGGTCATGATCACAACGCTTCAGAGAAAGAGGAAATAAAATCATATGCATATGTGTTTTAATTTTCTTCGCGAAAAAAAAATATGTGCTTTGCAACGCCGTAGCCAGAAATTTTTTTGTGGGCCTAAATGTGCCTACATAAGTAAATACCCAATGGGGGGGGGGGCTTGAACCCCCAAACCCCCCCCCCCCTGGTTACGCCTATGAATGAAATGAACATTTATTCCATTTAAATCACAAGCTTGTTTATCACTCCTTTTATTTTTTCTGGCGGTAGTAGTTTTTCTACCAAGTTCCAAATGAACGAGTAATTACTTTGTAAGTATTTAACTGGTTTGTGACTAGAAACAAATCAAGCAAAACAGCAATAGTTTTTAAATTTGAACAGTTGACTGATCAAATTCTTTGCTGCTAATTCGGACTTGCAGTCAAAGGTTCTAACAGATACGTCTTTAAAAACAGTTATGACATTAACTTATTTTGCTTCATGCTCATCTCCTTCACTGCTCATAAACTCATCAGAAATTGCTGAAAGAGTTTTCCTGTTATATGCAAAGTTTGCTCCACCGTCGTCGCTCATGTTTTTCTTGTAATCTGTATAGTTTGTCACGGGGCAGTATATTATCTCTTGATTTGTTTCTCTCATACTGCCATTCTTTTATAAGACGCTCTCAGAAAAACGCCGACTCTTCTATTAACCCAAAGGGTCCGAAACTTATTCAAGTTCAAGCACCAGTACCGAATCTTGGAGTTTTGCGTGGTGGGGCAAAACTTAAAATGCCATGTGGCATTTTTAGGGGACAATTGGATGGAGGGGGAGTGGTACCATTAGGGGAGTAGCGCCATATGAAGGGCCTCTCCTTAACTGGAGATACGAAATTCAGACTTTGAAGGCGGTCCAGGGGGATTCTCGCCCGGGAAAATTTTGAAAACTATATGCAAACTGGGGCATTTTGAGGACTTAGGAGACGCATCTGGGACTGTAAAAATATTAGGGAAAAAAAAGAAGCAAATTATAACTTTTTAAAGTTTAAACGCTTTTACTCATAAAAATACTCATAAAAAGGTAGGATAAAATAAGCATTTTTTTAATAATCCGCCCCCTCCCCCTCCGCCTTCTTGTTAACGCTCATATCGAAGAAACACGTGTCTGCCTTCTCAAACGACACTTGCAAGCTGCCTCCTTCCCGCCTTTTCCCGAACGGCTGCTTTGAAAGTTTGTAAAGGAAAAATAATTAAATTGTTTGAGCATAGCATGATTTATATTTCACTATTACAAGGGGAAAAATACCTTGACTTTTTAAAATTTTAAATTTTAAATTTTGGCATTGCGAAATTTGCAGCCCTCTAAAATTGCTTTCCGAGGGGGCTACTACCTACCACAGGAGCCGGCTGACTCATCAATGGCGCAACATACTCAGTATAACTCAATTTTGAAGCTTCCAACAGTTTATACAAATGCATTATTCTATTAATCGGTTTTAATCGTTAGCAAAATGGCCGATCAATTTTCAAATCGGAGCGCTGAACTAGGATTTTTGTTCTCTCTTTGCAAAAGTTAAGTTATCAAAAATAAATATATATTTCTTTTTTTTATTTTATTGTTTTTCTTCTTCTTTTTTCGTGCATCACAGTTGAATATGCCCGCCCCCTCCCCCAAGCCGGGGCATGTGCCCTACTTGCCCCCCCCCCCCCTTAGATCCGGCACTGGCTAGCATCCTTGAAAAATTACTTTCTCATGGTACCTTAATCAACTTGTGGTATAACCTGACCAGTCCATGATATTGTCTACCTATTCATATATAAATACGGTGTTTTACAAAGTATAAGAAATAAGATTCACCTTTTATTTTTAAGCAGTTTTAAAGAAAAATGTAATTTTTAACACTTATTATTGTATATTGCAAAGGCAAAAACTAAACAGAGAATTTTTTACAACTTTATAAAACCAAATTGGCCTTTAAAATAGAAGTCATGCAATGAGTTAATGAGTAAAAATAAAATCTTCGTCAAGAGCGCAATGAGAAGTTTGTAGACCCTTGGCGGTAAAATAAATGTGGGGCTCCCTTAAAATATCCTTGAAAACATTAATGTGAGTGCCCAGTATTTGAATTGCTCATTTTTTCATCCAATTCCGATTCTGTGCAATTTGCATGAAACATCACTTATTGCGAGGCCCCACATGTATCCATGTGGTCTACAGGGGTCTCCAAACTACGGCCCGAGGGCCACATCCGGCCCGCGGACAGATTTTGTCCGGCCCGCGGAGAGCTAGCATACTTGAAAGAAAACTCCTCCTAGAGAACATATTTATTTTTTATAGCAAATTAAATTAAGTTTACTGAAGTAATCTATTTTTATGTTGAATAATTATGTTGTAGGGTAATCAATATGGCCCTAAGGCTGGAAAGTTTGGAGACCCCTGCCTAGAGTATGGCGGGAAGGAAATTTGAAATAATGAATGGGCCCCTTTTCAATTCGGGTTCCCCTTGGTTGGCGGCCGCCAGGTGCGCTCACTGATCTTTGTTTCTCTTCTTGAAATTGACTTCTAGGCTGTTATCAAATCCGTTCACGTTAGCAGCTCCGACAAATGAGCAAACAATTTCATGTTGAAGTGCCCCATCTAGCTAGTTTTGATTTTACAAGCTCATTCAAAGCAAGTCCGATTGGGCCATTGACCACTGTTATGTCTAAAAGTCTTGAAGCTTTGTAAGATTGCGATAGTGAAGCATAGTGGGAAAAAGTGTAACGAAGCAGATGCAAATAATTATGAAGAAAAAGATTCTGTAAAAAGAAGTTCGGATAGAAAATTATTTTGTTCCCCTCCCCGTTTGGGGGCCCCCTTGTACGGGGCAATCGCCGAACGCCGACCAGGCCAGTCCGGGCCAGTCCCTCCCCCTCCCAAGGGCCTGTTTGAAATATACCCGGTTCGAATTTTCTTCCCAGTCCGCCCCTGGCACCAGCAAATGAATATTGAAGCACAAAAGTTACCAACTATTTATTATTAGCAAATTTCTAAATTATCTGAAAGGAAATATTGTCAAACAACAAAACTGTCAGACAACAATAATAGCTGCTACCAGCTGCAAGCGGATCTCTGGCATTCGTCATGTACGCCTCGCCCCTCTGTTCAGGTAGGCTACTCTGCTGTTTTTGACGAAACTGTGCAACGGAATTCCACTTGAATATCAAAGTTTATTTTATATGCTTGTACTTTTAATACATTATTCTAACAGGATTAAACTATAGCATCTCTAAAAGTCGTCTGATTAAAATGTAATAAACGGTCTAACTTTGAAATTTTGAAAAAAACTACCAAGTTTACAAATTTTGTCCTATGTTGCGCGACTAAAAGATAAGAAACAAATGTATAATAAGTGCATATATACTGATTTTACATCCTTTTAGTAGTTAATTCATGGTATAGGAACGCAATTAAAACCATCTGGAGTTTTGAAAAAAATTATGAAAAATTAAGGTTTTTCACAAATTTTTGCTAACTTCGATGGCATTGCGCGAACGGAAGATAAATTAATAAAACAAATAATAATTAGTGCTTTTTACACGTCTATACCAATGGCAACTTTCGCGCACTATAGCGATCTGCAATTTAAAAAAAAGTTTTTTTCGAACCACCCTAACCACCATGACATTTTGGAGTGACTGCCTTCACTGAGACCTAAGACTTGAATGTAAAAGAAAATCTCAAATTAGTTAAAATTATAGAAAAATAGCAGAAAAAAAATTGCAGCTGCCATAACTTTAGATACAAAAGGTTTATTTTTCATTGTATTTTTGTGAATAGTATAGTAATAATGCATCATTTGAAATAATTAGATTTGTGGTCATTATTATTATGTAAGTACCTTGCCTTTTGCTTTTAATGTGGTTTTAGAAGAGAATATCTTTTTTAGGTAGGGTTAGGTATAGTACAGTGGAACTCCGCCATTCGTCTGCCATGCCTTTTGTCCAACTTTTTCAAGTAAGATTCAGCTCGTTATTCGTAGTTGTCCTGCGATTTGTACGGTACCAGGGGCCAGCTGGTTTGCCAGTTTTGCTTTTTTAAGAAAAAAAAAATCGTGAAATTATGCTCATTTTGAACTCGTCTGGAAACAATTTATTTGGCTTTTTGAATTCTTAGTTTTGAAACTTTTTGAGATTTTACTGACAATTTAAACTTTTTAGGGCGAGGGTCAGTTGCACTCCCCACTCGCCTGTCAATCAAAGCAAAAGGGTCAGTTGCCCTCAAAGTATTTCTTATCAGTAAACTGGCGAGGGTCAGTTGCACTCGCCCCTCACCTCTCACGACGTGGGGGGGGGGGAAGCTAATTTCTTTATCATGCCTACAAAAGGGGCTTTCTCCTGACCAACAAAAGTTGTTGTTAAACCTCTTTATAATGCCTCTTTATAAATACTAGTAATAATAATTATTATTTTAAAGTACTCTAATAAACGGTAGAAAAATAGCACAGCTCAAAATTGATTTTGGTGCCAAGAATTTTGGAGCTGATTTTGTATGAATTTAATGCCTTGAATTCAAACATGGCATTACGTTTACCCTAGCACCTCTAGTTCTTCAGACATAACATGTTGGTGTACTATACATTATACTATTTCAATGGATTAAATGAACAACTAAACATGGGAGTTTTATTATTATTATATAAATATTATTATATACAAAGAGGAGGAGAAAATCATCAATTAATCAAGTTACTCACTGAATACTTCGGTTTCTTTTTCATGTGACATTCTTGAATGTACTTTACAGCATTCTCGTTTTCTCAAATTCAGCAATAACCTGTCATTCATTATGCAGGTATCCCATATTCCTAGATAGCGGTCCCAGAGGGGGATTGAGGGCAGCTCGGTCGCTTAGAATTTGGGCGGTGAGGGCAACTCGACCCTTTTGTGTTATCTTGAGGGCAACTGACCCATCCCCACTTTTTAAGGGGGCAGCGAGAGGAAGTGGTTGAAGAACTTTCTTCTTCAGCGGAGGAAAGTAGTGAGGAAAGCATTTCCTTTGCAGAAATTAAAGAGCTGTGCTGCCCCTGCAAAAAAGCACAGAGAGTAGTGGAAAATGGCATCCCAACACTGCAGTGGTCAACAGCATTAACCCTGTAAAGCCCATGCCCAAGTTTTTTTTTTTTGGTTTTGTTTTTTTTTATTTATATTTATATATATATATTATTTTCGTCCGCTTTGAGACGGAGTTGGGAATTAGAGGGTTAACTTGTTGGCACTGTTATTGACGACCATTTTAGAAAAATTCTGAACAATCGTCAAAGGCAGACAACATTGAACAGGTTTTTAGAGAAAGTAACCCAAGATTCTTCTAGTGCAAAAAGAACAGCAGAGAGGGAGAAAACACCTGAAGGGATGTTACCTAATGTTTGTATAGAAGCGGACTCCTCTTCCAACCATTTCTCTTCCTCCTCTCAACATTCCACTTATGCCATCAGCTCCCCTCAGTGCAAGCAAAGTGCAGTTAAATTTTTATTTATCTATAATTTCATGTACAGTACTGTACATTTGTTTTTCATAGGTTTAAATAAGCAACCATCTGTGGGTCTGGAACGGACTAATCCAATTAATCCAATTTACATTGCATCTTATTTGAAAAAATAATTCGCCATTCGTACAACTTGCGATTCGAATACCCCCTGGAAAACGAATTGTGCACAAATAGTGGGGTTCCACTGTAATTCGTATTTATTATCAAGTTATAATGAGTATTGTAGACCATTTTTTTAGCTATGCCACTATTTAGATCACAATACTTCGAAAAATTTAGAAGTAGCAGTAGCCTGCAAAAGTCTGGCCACCCTTGCTTTTTAGGATGGTGCCGTCATCGCTCAGAGGGGGGAGGGAAGCACCCCTGGATGAACGATATGGTTTATAAAGTAGAATCTTATGTTTGAGAGCCACAACTATTTTCTATTTTTTTTCTAAGTTTTCACCTATGAAAGTGTTATTTTGCTTTAAATAAATAAAAATGAATATGAATGAATAAAACTTACTAAAAAATGTTAAGCGAAAAAGAAATGAATATACCTTTGAGAACATTAAAAAATTTCCTAAATAAAAAGTGTCATAACATATTTTTTTAACCTTTGTGTTATCAATGAACTTGTAACATAAAATCACTCACGGGAAATTCCTTCTCCCCACCATCTTTTTTTTAAATGTTATATATTCATTTTTAGTAGTAATTAAGATTTGGGTTTCAAATACAGTAAAACCTGAGAAGTTGACCACTTTTGTCTGAACGGAATTAGCTCTTCACCCTGTACCTCACCCTTTATAAGTTGACCACTAAAGTGCTGCACCACACGTGGTCAACTTACATAGGTTTCACCGTAGTTTGTTTTTCCAATTGTCGCATCTCTTAAAAATTGTTGTATCCTCTTAGAACACACTCATGCACATTTCTCTTTTTGAAAATTATTGTACGTTAAAAATGTTTTTAAAAAAGCATTTAAAAAGTATGATTAAATGTAAAATTATAGGAACTTTATTACGGGTTTTCTTCTACCCGTTATTTTACTCATTTGTTGTATTTCTATTTCTCGTATTATATCAAAAATTTGCATAATACATACATATAATTTTTTGTAGGGCTCTTTCTAAATGGAATGCTTAAAAACTTAAACTTATTAAGTAAAGTAAAATTTCAAAGCTTCGACGTATATTTTGGTTCTACCGTTACATAGAACGAATTCCAATAACCGAGACATTAGAAAAACTATGGGGTAAAATAGGATAAGGAAAATGCTTCCTCAACATTTATCTCAATTTTAGATCCTTTCGCTCAAAAGGCAAAGAAGGAAGCAAAAGAAAAGCGTCTTGCCCATTGCCTGGAAACAAGGGCGTAACCAGGGGGGGGGGGGGTTTGGGGGTTCAACCCCCCCCCCCCATTGGGTATTTAGTTATTTATTCATTTTTGTTCCTCGACTTGGTGGAAATTATGTCAAGTTAATCGGGTTGTGGGCTTGGATTTTTTTTTTTTTTACTTCGTGTGAACAACATAGGAGACAAGCTGTAGAATTCCCCTCATCTCTTTCCTCGGACAAAATCGTGGAGATGGACGTTGAAGGAGAAGAACGGGCAAGACTCTCGGGGCCTGGAGCATGGTCCACCACTAGTTCACATTCGTGAGAAACTGAAACTGAACCGGAGAGTCACGTGATAAGGGGGGATGCATGTGATAAGGGGGGATGCATCTGTCAATCGTCATTTAGGGGCGAGTCTGCACTTGTAGCCAAAGTTGAACTGGAGTTTCTCGGAATTGGTGGAGGGGTTGCTATTTCTTTTGGTTCTAAAATTCCGAGAGGACCGAGGGATGTAAACTTGTTGGGAAGGGGGGGGGGGGGTTAAGACGCAACGTTATAGCCTTTTGTATCGTCTATAGCTTGAAAGAAAATCGCAAAATAGTTACAGATGTGCAATGTCTTTCTTTTCTTTTTTACCATTGTGCTGTGAGAGCCATGTGCTTCAGTTTCTGCAGTTGAAAAATTCAGATTTATGCATCACTCATTTAGTATCAAAATGCGTAGCATTTTCCTTCAATAACTTACCTTTTCAGTTTAATAACAGTAATATTAAAGGATTATAAACATAATTTTAAGTGACTTCTGCCATAGGCGTAACTAGGGGAGGGTTTTGGGGATTCAACCCCCCCCCCCCCATTTTGTATTTAGTTATTTAGGCACATTTATTAGGCACACAAAAAAAATTCTGGCTACGCCTTGCAAAGCACATATCTATTTTTTCCCTAAGAAAAATAAACACATATGCATATGATTTTATTTCCTCTTTCTGAAGGGTGATCATGACCAAAGTACGTAGCTCATATTACAGAGGACTTTTCATCTGGTTATAATCAACCCCCTTATCACCTTTAGGAATTTTACAGCGAAAGGTGGCTTCAATCACCGTACCACACACAGACAGACAGCAGAGATCCTTTCAATCACTCCAGATGGTTTTCTTACCTTCTTGATGTCTTTTTTACCCAAAGGCAGCAATTTGGGAACACAATCGCACCAGTTTCCTGGAAAATATTCTCCTCTTTGATGGAGGTTTGTTTTCTGATAAACTGGTGTTGTAGGCAAAGCCGTAAGCAAGGGGGGGGGGGGGGCAATGGACCCGAGCCCGCCTCCCCCGAAATACTTTCGAAATTTTTAACCTGTCTGAAAAAAAAAATTAAGCAAAAAAAAAATAATGATTAGATTTTGTTCTTTGAACCAACCTGTTTGGGAGCGGGAGGGTGGGTCCTCTGTTTTACAAATGGAGAAACGACAAGACGGCGCTTCAAACATCTAGGGCCTACAAACCTGAACTCAAAAAAAGACCCTTTTTTCTCTCAATTCTCCAGAGAATAGGTCCCGCGTGTCATCAACAGATAACGGATTGATTCCTTGCCTAAGGACTGCATATGGTTCTAATCACCCGACCACACAAAAACAGGAAATATAGTGATCCTTTTTTCGCAAAATGCGAGCCTCATGGAACCACATCTGCCATAAATATACGTACAACAGTTTGGTGCTTTGTCCATCCTTGCCCGAAGGTTACATTCGTGGAAATGGCGACACTCTAACTACCCATATTGTGGAAGTAAGCTAATGCCTAATGGACCCCTGCTTCTACGATTGCGGGATATGGATGTTTGTGCTGTTATTGCTGGAACAAATCTTAGTTCTTTTATTTTCTTTTTTAAACTAGCAATTCGTAAAATCAAATCAACATAGAAACGCTTCCGACAAGGGGGGCGGGGGGAGGGCTCTTGCCCCTTTGCGGATGCCTCTCCTCGAATCATATTCTCTTTTTTTCCCAACCATTTTGCACAATAAAACAGAGACCTTGATTGACCTTGGCAGTTGGGAATTTAGTGGGTTCTTGTGGTCTTGAAAAAGTCTCCTTTGCTCGCCTGCGCACAAATTTTGATTATGAGTAAAAGAAAAGGTGAAAGTATTTTGTCCTATTTTGGGAAGAAACCCTGAAGCAGGAGAGGTATGGTTGTTTTTATGTAATTTTTTCGAAATAATATTTTAGCTGCCCCTTCCTCTTTTTTTTTTTTTGCAATTTTAGTTTCAACTTTTTATTTCTTCCTCCCATGCTGAGAAACTGCTTATTAATCCTCCTTTTTTCGTTTTTTAACTTCATAGGGGATGATGTCACACTACTTCGGGTGGGGCGGCGGGGGTCGAGAGATTGTGACAAGGGGGGGGGGGATAACAAGAAGTGTGACATTACACATTTTGATTTCTATAAAAACGTGTAAAAAACCAGCAGATTAAACTTATTTTTGATAATTTTTTATTTTCATAATTTGATTTTAAAGTTTCATTGATTTCATTTTATATTGAAAATACGGATGCTTATTAAGGTGTGAAGTCACTTCTAGTTAAAATTTTAAAAGAAACTCTTCTTCGGTATTTACTTTTAAAATAAATAAGTGCGGGTCATTTTTCAGAAGTCAATTAATTATTTTTCACTATTATGCATTAATTATCTTTTTCTATTTTAACCTTAATCTAATTTTATGCTATTTAAGTCCACGTGTAATCACTATCATTTATTGTTATGCCCACAAATGTCGTTAAAAGTTAAAAAATAAAACTAAAAATGTGATTCTTTAACGTAAGTACTTTATTTCTGAACTGCAACATTGCAAGTACGTTGCACACACTGCAAGTGTTCATGTAATATAGCGTGACACGTGGCAAAGGGGATAGGGGTGTGTTGGAGAGTGTGTTTTTGTGACAAAGGGGGGGAGGGGGCTCAAATATATTGAAAGAAAGTGTGACACTGTTTATGAATGGTCCCATAGAGCGTTTATAATAACATTGCGAAGGTGAAAAATACCGTGACAAAATTACACTTTTACTTAGCCTAATCATAAATGTACATTGAACAAAAAAGATCTGAATTGATTGGTTCTCATGGGCTGCAATAGTGGCACAACTCAAAAAAACACGCGTTTCGGACTAAGAACAGATTGTAAATATGAAAATACACATTCTTTTCAGCAGCAATACTAGCACAACTCATAATTCAATATTAGGCCTTAAGATGTCTTAAAAGCGTAATTTCTCTTTTCTTTCTTTTTTTAAAAATTGTGATCTGATTTTTTTCGCCGATGGGGGAGGGGGGAGAGTTGACTTGCTCCGAGGGGGTAGCCCCCGCCCCCGAGAGATGCCTGAAATAAAAACGGAGTACAAGTATTGATGACTAGTAAATTTTGAACTCTTGTGCACTGCTTATTGGTGTTTAGTCTGTACATTTTTAGGGTGACCCCCCCCCCCCTTTCCCTAACCCTAGTTACGCCTATGCCTGGAAACTCCTGCTAATGAAACTGTAGTAAATCAACTGTTAATCACTTTTTGCCTAAAAGATGACAGTTGATTGATGCCACCTTTTACAAATCGCCCCTCTCTTTTTGTCGAAAATCCCTTCCTACTCAGAGGATGCTGCTAAACAGTGAATAAATTCTCAATTTTTTGCGGTAAATCTACTACTTTTGTTTTAGAGTTTTCAGCTGAAAAATTGGACTAATTGAACTTGTGTTCGTGGATTCAGACGCTAAACGGTGTACATTTCGATTCTGGGTTTCATTTTTTCTGATACTTTGATTAAGACGTATTTAAGAGCGTTTTAAAGTTTGCAACGCAAGTATTTTTCTCATTTCTGAAAAAGTTTTATTCTGGACTTCAAAATTAGCAACCAAAAGTTAAATAGCTTTTCTTGGTGCTTCATGTGCAGAAAACTGCTCGAGGAAAAATCAAAAAAAATAAACGTAGAAGATGGTGAAAACCCGCTCCATACAGATAACATAGGAGACGACGATTGGTGGAGGCCTGTTGCGTTTTCCCTTAAATGATATTTAGTGTAGTCATATAATTGCAAAACAATTACACTCTCGGGGCCTCAGTGGCTGAGCGGTCAAATCGACTGGCTCCGGTGCCTCCCTGCGCGGAGAGAAAGAGGCGTGGGTTCGATTCCCACCTTTGCCCTTGGTGTATTTCCTTCTTTGTATATATTAAAATCTGTTGTGCTGTCTTGTTCTATCTGTCATATTAGACGAGAGTTTGAAGCATATCCTTGAGAATAGCAAATAAACTCGAATATTTATGTGACCTGAAATGGTCGTAAAACAAACAAACAATTACACTCTCAAGTTATACAACTATAAAAAAAAAAAAAAAAAAAACATATGAATTGTGAATGCATTTTATTTGTATCATTTATTTATTTTCCAGTTCCTAACTCTTTATACTTCTGCTCATATTTTGAGCTCAACAAATATTAGGAAATGAGCTTGTATTTCTTCAGGAAACTACATGTACACCTTATCTGTCTTCTAGAAAAGATTCAAAATCTGACTTCGCCAGAAGAGTTCTGGAAGTAACCATCCTTTATTTGCATCTGAAGAAAGCTAAATTCAGTACAAATAAGTTACAAAGAGTTGAGGATCAAATTTCCTTTTTGATTGTATTTGAATGTAGTACTACAAAAAAGATAGGAAAAATTAAGGAAACTGTTTGTTAGCTAACTGTAACTCTGAAAAAAATGGAATCTTGAATATGTTTAACAATTATTTCTAACTTGTAGCCTTGTAGTTCATAAAAGAAAGTACATCTCTTACACTCTGTAAAATTCTTTAAAATAAATCTTCATTATATCCAAAATTACTATCGTTTTTATATATATGATATTGTATATCATTAGTGGTATAAAAGTCATTCTGTTTAAAGATTTTTTCTTTTCTCTGTCTCCCCCCCCCCCCTCTTCCCCTTATCAAAAGTTTTGTCAAAATATCTTACACACATAGCTTTCTTTTTCAGTTTGTCTTGTTTGATGCAAACATTATAACCACTTTAGGATTTTTTTCTTTTGTAGAAAAAAATTAGTAGCATGGCTACAGAGTCAGATGAGGAGTATTTGATTTCCCAGGTGCTTCGTTATATGAACATTGATGTATCGACTGCAAAATGTTATATGATATTCGCCAAGGGCTTTCCAGTGTTGTTTCACAGTTATGAAATGGAGTGTGATGAGAAGAATCTTGAGGAATGTGCTTTATGTTTAAGTGATTTAATCAAACAATTTCCTAATGAGGCACTTCTTGTGCGTGAACTAAGAGATCTTGCTGATGCTTTGAATGCAGATGATGAACATTTTCTTAAACTCGTTATTGAAAAATTATCTGAAGATGTGAAGTATGAAGTGATGCTTGCAGTTACTCGTAACTCCCAAACTGTAGAAGAACATTGTAAATTAATGTTCCTTTTTTTAAAAAGACTGCCTAATGCTAGACTTTTGCAGCATGGCAAGGATATTGTTGAAACATTATTAAAAGCCGAGTCTGGTCCTTCTGGTATTTGTGTCCCAATTAATTTATTCAGTGATGCCTTACCTTTAATTTTAAAGGTGGCACAATTTGAATACCAGCTTAAACCGCATATATTTGCAGTGTTGCAAAAGGCCGTGGAATTTTATGTGTCCTCTATGTTTTGCTCTTCTACAACTCAAGACGAATGCTTGTTTTTGATGCTTTACCTTTAATTTTAAAGGCGTCACAATTTGATTACAAGCTTAAACCGCATATATTTCCAGTGCTGTGGAAGGCCGTGGAATTTTATGTGTGCTGTATGTTTTGCCCTCCTACAACTCAAGATGAACCCATCCGTAAAGAAGTTATGCCTTCATCTGACAGTAATCCTGAAGAAGGCTGGAAACCTCTGTTGAAATTTCTTGAGACTGTTGCTTTGCGTTACAAGTGGAGTTATTCAGAATTGTCTGTGGCAAATTTTGATGAATTAAATCTGGCAAAACTTTTAAACCTTTTAAAACATAAAAATAAAACATTGTCTGGCCTAACAAGTGAAAAACATCAAAGTGAGGAATCATCTGGTTATGAAGAAGCCTATTTTTGTCTAGTGATCACATTTTTTTACTACCTGCCTCGCTTTGGAAGACACATTCATCCAAACATTTTCTGTAACTCTCTGACTGGACCTTTTAACTATGTTATGGTGGAAGGTATAACATTCCCTCAGAATGAGTGTGACAAACCTGTATGCAGTGATTATAAAAAAATTAATAATGGATTTGTAGTTGTTAGCAAATGTGCATCTCCAGAGAAAAGCACGATGTTGGAAAATGATTTTGCTTTGCATTAGCATTGGAATGTTGGTTTTTATTGCACCGACATTTAAGAAAGGAGTTTAATTTTTCGCTTAACAATATGAAATTAGAAACATGGCCTGTATTCCAAGAGTTTAATGTTTGTGTATTAATGCATAATAGGGCTCATAAAGTAGCCATTGACCGTCTAAACAAATTCAAGATAATTCCAAGGATGTTACTTATAAAAGCAAAGTTGCACTGCAAATAGCCAGTTGCTATCAATTCTTTGCGGAATATTTGCGTGCATTCAGAATTTTATTTGATATTATTATGAGTTTATCTCCCTTTTCATCTAACTCAGTAACATCAGTAAAATCTTTGAGCAAGTGCTCAGATAGGTATCTTTATTTTATGGGTTAGAATAATACAGAAATTATAATATATTGTGTGTCTCTATTGTTGAAACATTATAAAAAACGAGACCAGATGGATGAAACTTACAAAGATATGGCTATAGGTTATGAGCCACACAATTTTTTTATATCTAGTCTTTTCAACTTTTTGAGTATCAAACTCTTTACTGTTTTAAAATGTATAAACCATAAAAATCAGAAAATTATTTTTTTTAGTTGAAAAAAGGGTGCATTCTTTAAAATTATTGTTTCATTTCCATTTCTCAACAGTTTGGATTTAAGATATACTTATATTTTTAGAGAAGTAGCTAATAGTCACGATTCTCTTTAAAAGAAAACTACCACTAAAATTCAATTGCAATTAAGTGCATGATTATATGTATAAGCTAACAAAAACATTAAAAATATGCTTCAAGTTAGTTGAGATCATATTTGTTAGTAGACTTTTTGATCCTAAAGTATTTCTCAAAGGTTCCCACAAAACTCAAAAGTCAGTGAAATTGCAATTGGTCAGGGAATTTTGTATAAAATAACTGAAAAAAATTACTTCATGCAAATTTTTTGAAAATTTTCCATTTTTCAATTAGCCGTTAAATTTTAGAATTCTATGGCCTATGAAAATTATCTTTAAACTGCTAGAAAATACCAAACTAAACAAAATTTTTAAAAACTAAAAAAATGTTTAGGAACCTAAATTACAAGACAAAATTAAAAAAAAAAAAAAAAAAAAGTTGAAAAGTATCAGAAAAAATAAGATATTGATGATTGCATAAATTTTGGTTCTTGAACTAAAAAAGGATTCTTTATTTTGCTTTTGTGCTAATTTTAGATTCATCAATTCCAGCATAAATAACGCATAAGCTGATACAGGGTGGGGCAGAAGTAATAACCCGGTTTTGAGGGGGCATAAAAAAAAAACCTCATTCAATTTTGAGACTTAAAACTTTGTTTATTTTGATCTTTACATAATCCCATTTTTTTGCATTAAATTTAGAATACCACTTCAGCAAGATGGTCACCTTCAGCAGCAATATACTGATGCAGTGTAATTCTGAAGTTTTGGGAAACTTTTCTGGGTACGTTTCAAGGGGTATGGTGGATATTTTCTTGATAATTCGGTCTTTCAGCTCTTCTGAAGTATGGGGTGATGATTCCCAACTTTCTCCTTGCTGAGTCATTACTTCTGCCCCACCCTGTATATGTTTCGGAGTTAGGAGGAAACTGCCATTCTTTAGTAAAATAAAAGAAAAGTGTATGAAAAATAGCAATAAGTGGTATATTTCTACAATAGTTCCATTTCCTTTCACTAAGAAGGGTTACCTCATAACTCCAAAATACCTTTACACAAATTTCTTTGCAAATTTCTGACTTATTTTCATTGCAGTTGAAAAAAAAAAAAAAACTGAGTTTTTGCTTATTTAAAGTGCATGATGGTATTTGCTTTAAAAGAAAATCTTTGCCAGTTTAAGTGCCATTATGCATTTGTGAATATGTTGAATGAAAACCTGATTATTTGTGAAATACATTGAATTGAACATACATTGCATTTTCTTATATGATGGGTAGATGTATGAGGGTTCTATCTCTTTGCATTGACAAATGAGTTCTAAATAGCCTCTAAGCAATTTAATTTGTATGATTTGGTGTTTTATTGCTGTTTTTGTGTTTTATTGTTGTGTTTGTGTTTTATTACTGTTTTTGTGATTTTACTACATTTTTTATTTTAATTAATTAATTGGAAACTGCAACTTGTTTTTCATTTTTCAGAGTATTTGTTTTTTAAATTCATTAAAAAAAAAGCAGCAGTCATGCAACAAAGAAAATTTGGTACTTAATTTCATAAATGTTTAGGCATCAAAAATTGAAATAATAATGGATCATTCTCATGAAAAGAGTCATTTTAAGAATATGGTGATAGGAAATATTAAAATGGTTGAAAAGCAAGAAAAGTTTAAACTGGTGGGATCAAAGAAAAAATGCATTTAAATTCAAATTGGAGACTGTTTGGTTAGTGCTTAAAAATAATTTTATCTTGCTATGCATATGTGAAGGAATGACAAATACCTTAAAATTTAAAAATGGTACTTGAGTTCCGAGTTCAAACGCTGTGAAACAACGTCATAAGTGTTCATGCTTTAAACATTATTTTGCTCTTAAAAAGGACATGAAGTAAGGGACAATAATATGTAAGAGATGCAATTAATATGTTCTGTTGAATTCCTGATGAAAAATTTCAACAAGTACAAGATGAAACATACATAATTATTTTGTTTTTCTCAGATATAAACCTATAAATGCTTTGCTGAAAAAGTTTCACAGCTTTATGGTTGAGAGGTTTATGTAATGTTGTGGAGTGGATAGGACAGACAAGCTTTAAAATAATCCTGTGACAATATTTTTTGAAAGACAATTAGTTTAAAATAGGTTATTCTATACTCAGATTATTATTTTATACATAAAATATATTAAATTTATGAAGCAATCCTATAATAGAGCATGGACATGCGAATGATGGTTTTCATCAGAGCCTTAAAAACATTTCTAAATTTGTATAATTTTAGTGGGGGCCACGCAAAATAAATTGACATATTTTGGAGGAAAAAAAAAATTCAGCAAAGGTTATCAAACTGCTGCTTTTTAATGCAAGTAGAAATGCCAATTGCGTGTACTAATAACACTGTGATCTTTTTTAAAAAAAAAGAGCCCCCGACACAATTTCTATCGATTCTTATGTAAAATGACCTGAATCCGAACATTGTAGAATTTCCCCACTTTGTGTCTAAGCCTCTAATATGTATTATAAATTTGAATTTGGGTGTTACGGAAAAGTAGGGTCGTATAGTTAAAATTAACATTTATGTTATAAAGTAATTGATAAAACATAAAGCAAATTTCAAAAAGTAATAGGTGACTTAAGTCGTTTTTCCAGTGGACCCTTAAGAAAATACATATTGAATGTAAATTGAAAAAAAGCGTTAGAAGCAAAATAACATAGTTAAAATTCAATGTTCTTTTTAACTTAAAAAAAAGCACATTAATTACTTTAAAATGATTACTACAAGTGAAAAATAACCAAGTTGATTATACATTATGTATTCAAATTTTGATCGAAAAAAAAATCACTCATCAATTTAGATTCATACAATTTATGTTCTAATTTTTGCACTTTAAACATATTTAACTGTTAAAAATGATATCTCATCAACATAAATGCAAAAATGTATGCATTGCGCTTTGTTAAAATATTTTACACTAAGAATATGAAGAAAGTTTTAAATAGTTTTTTAATTTACACAGCATAGAAGCGAATAAATACAGATCCAAATTTTATATATTTTTTTTTGTTCTTAAAACAGACATTCCTCGATAGATACTGCATTTGAAATAAAGAATAATTTCATTGAAGCAATACAAAATTAAACTAAAATAATCAGTATTGGCTACTGGAACAGAGTGTCAACTTCCTAAAAATACATGAAACGACACACGAAGAGCATATACAATCTTTTCTTCATCTTCTAAAATGATATTCTTCCGTAAAATACATGAAACCGATGGTTAATTTGGTATTTCAACTTATCTAGTATTGAAATAACTTGTTTTTAAATAACAACATCACCGTCTATCTGAAATACCATGGGCTTTCGTTGAATAAAAATTTCGATGGAACCAGATGCTCGGAAAATTTTGGTTGTGAGGTTGTACACCATATTATGTTTTTAGCTGATCATGTAAAATCGAGAAAATTGGTCTGAAGGTTTACATCCATTTTGAAATCAATCGAAGTTCTCATTCCAAGTAATGATATGATTACTTTGTAACATATATTCATAGTAAAATATGCAAGGTAACATACATGGGAAATATGAACATAATACAATAAAACCCTTAAAGTTGACCACCTTTGTATACTGCCCGCCTGTCTAAGTTGACCACTTTTGTCAGGAATGGAATTAGCCCTTCTATATAAATAAAACCGAAAGTTTGTGTGTGTGTGTCTGTCTGTCGATCGCCTCCTGGCGAGATGGAACGTCCCAGAAATACGAAATTTTGTTTACGGGTACCTTGGGCATGGTCCTCGTGCACCTCGAAGCGTTTTTCCTAAAATTCGAATTTGTTCTTCTTTTATTCCAATTTAAGCAAAACTGTTAATTTTGGGTTTATCTCATCGAAGAAACGTCACACCTTTTCGGTTTTTGCAGCATATTGATGCCCGTAAAAAACTGCACAAGATGATCGCTTTCTGAAGTTCGCAGAACAAATAGAATACGCGCAATATTCATTTGAAGTAGTTTTCGAACTTTAAAGCAAGGCTTACCTCTGAATTTATCTGCGCAATTTGCGTGTTTTCGTCAAAATAAATAGTACTTTTGTCGCCAACTAGATGATTTCTGTTAACGTAAGATTGAAAAAATGCTACTTCATCTTTATTCATGCTGTTTTATGAGCAAAAAAAAATTCTAAAATTTTATTTAATTTTCATGCATATTTTGTGAATTATTTAACTGCAGACGATTTTTAATTGTTTTATCTTGAGGTTGATTCTTCTTTCTTTTTCACGATTTAATATTTATTTTTTCGATACAAACTAGGTTAGAAGGTTTTCGATATCACTTATTTTTGATGAAATGTAAACTTTCGCCAAGTGGTGATAGCTTTTCTTACGCCCGCCTCCCTCCAGTTAATTACTCTCAATTATTTGTGCTTCGTAACTTTTCGAAACCATGCCAAAAAACTTTATTAGTTAAATTGTTTTCTAGGTATTTTACACTGGAGGATCATTGCGCATTTGCATTATGTTTATATTATTATAGGACAATTTGGCGACCCTCTGCTTTATTTTAACAGGTTACGCAGCGGTTTTGATTGATTATTGATTCGATATTTTACTCAGGGGATTTATCTTATAAGATTTATTTATGTTTATTACTGCGACTCTGGGGCCATTTGGACTGAATTTAGTGATCTCTTTCTATCAAATTATATTTCTCATGTCACTATTTGATTAATACTGAATGTTTTCCAGCCTAAATGAGCATGTTTATTTTCCTTTGGAGATAATGCTTTTCTTTCTTCCATTTTTATCCGAATTTTATAAAAATGTTATTTATTAATTGAATTTTCAGGAAATGTTTTGATAATTAGGCAAGCGGGATTTTTAGGAACTGGTGTCCTTATTTTGATGGGGAATTTAAGATGGACTGTTGGTGATTTTATGAAGGTCTGTAGTCTAATGGGTATTTTTAGTCACAGACCTCTTAAATCTAATGGAATTTTTCGGGACTAATGTCCTTATTCTAATTAGGTATGTTTAGGAATAGTTGTTCATATTAAAATGGGGCTTTAAAGGAATGTTTTCTTTATTGTAGCAGAAATATTCAGGGACCGCTGTTCTTCGTCTGATGGGCATTTTTAAAGAGAATACCGCTCTTATTCTGATGGGAATTTTGACATGTTTCTGTATTGTAATTGCGATTTTTACAGACTTTTGATATCATTTTGGAGCAATTATCCTGCATGCATGTATTTTAATTACTGTTGCCCTTACTCTAATAGCAAATTCAGGAACTGCTGTTGGCATTTTAATGTGGATTTTTATAGACTGTTACTTTTGGTATAAAAGGAATATTTTGAGGCTGTTGTTTTTAATGCAACAGTGAATTTTAATAAGTTTTTCTGTTTACCTGGTATTTTTAAGAGCTATTGCCGATCTTCTACTTGGATGTTTTAAGACAAAATTTCCTTATATATTTACAACCGAGATTTTAAATATCCTTATATATTTACAGCAGGCCAAGTGACACATGAATATATGTCACTTGGCTTGCGAATGATGCAATATTATCCCGCGCAACGCCGGGCATGTCAGCTAGTATTATATAATATAGAGAAACCTTTGTAACTTGACCACCTAAGTTGACCAAATGTCAATATTGACCACTTATTTACGCCAAATTTGGGTGGGAATATTATAAAAACCCATTGTAAGTTGACCGCCTTATTATTTTTTATTATATTTATTTGTGTATTTTTTGAAAGATAAAAAAAAACTAAAATAGCTCTCCAAGATATTTTCATGCTATAATGTTAGACCAGTATTTGTCTGGATGGATGAAGCATCAATATAAAGTTTGCTTAAACCACTTTGTAAGTTAACCAAATGGGAAAATCACTATGAGCACTCTTTTATTCTTTAAATAAGTTTCTTCTTTTTTCTTTAATATGATATAGCCATTTTGTAAAATATATATTTTCAGGAAATCTTTAGCATCATATAAGTAACTGACATAATTATCTTAATTTTTACAAAGTACTTTACTTTTGAAGTTATATATAGGATACATTGTAAGTCATTCGGGTTAAATTTCTCGAAGGATAATTTAGATAGTTGTGAAAAAAAAGCTAATCACTATTTTAAAGTAATGTCATTACATGGAGCTATATTTTAATTATCTATAAATGAATACATGCATAGTTTAAGAAATATAAATAAAAAAAACTATCTACCCTCTGTAAGTTGACCACTAAAGTGCTGCGCCGCAAGTGGTCAACTAACACAGGCTTCACTGTACCGGTATTTTCAGTATTATTTATAAATAATAAATATTTTTTTTATTAAAGAGGTTTTAATTTAACTTATTAGATATTTATTGTTATTTTATAATCAATCATTTGAAGCCAAAATTCAGCTTAATAAACATGAATAAGCAAAGCATATGATGCATGCAAAAATTATTTATCTGTAGATGGTGTGATGAATCATCACATTTTCGTGCAGCACAATTTTATTTCTTTCACTCCCTTGTTTAAATAGTTTCGCTCAGTAGGCTACCCCACTTGACGCTTTGTAGAAGTTCATTTAAAGTAACTGTCACAAAGGTATTTTTCCTATGAATAATTTATGCTAACCGTAAATTGCTGTATTGCGTTATACTATTTCTTTTAACCCATGCCCCAACTACATTTGGTTTCGTGGAAAACTTATGTTAGTATTGGGGTTCGTTGATTTAACCCTCTCATGCATGTAAACCTCATATGAGGTGACATACATTTTTGCTTCAAATTTGTATGCAGATCCTTTTTTGTGTTGCAATTTTTATTTCGTCCTCATCTGGAGACTCCAAACAGTTCTTGGAAACGCACAAAAAGTTTCATAGGGTATTCAAGATAGTCAAAAGGTTAAGATCTCCTTAGAAGTCTATGGAGGATTCAAGAAAGAGGAGAAAATCTCAGTTTTCAATTGAATTCTGTTTATTTATTTTGAAGCGTGTATTACATTACTGGGAAATTTGGTATTATTTTATAGCTTCTTATTCCTTATAAATTAAGTTTGAATATTCAGTTTTGCCATGTTTATTATTAAATTCAATAAATATGACAAAAAAGCATAAAACGTCTTCAAACCAGGACTCAAATTTTTGACTACACAGGACAAAAAATTTCAAAATAACTTAGTACACTACAATCCTGAGATACTAAATTGGTTTGTAGCGTATGAATTTTCTTTATATAATACAAATAAATAAATGCATGCATGAGAGGGTTAAATCAAATGATTTGTTTAATCATTTATTTAAATCATTAAAAAAATTGTAAAACTTTATTTTAGTGTTAGAAATTATTGTTTTAAACATAAAATGTGTTGCATTTACAACCTCTATTTCAAGCAATACTTCATAGATCCCTCTGTCTGTGTAATATTTGTGAAATATATAATGCACACTTATTATATATTTCACAATTTTACAACTAATTATTATTAATATTTTTAATTTGACAAGATTATTCTTACTCTTCAGATGTCTTAGCATCAAAGCATAATTCATTGAACAATTCATATTGCAATTCATAGCAATCATGATCCACTTAATGTGTTTTAATTTTAATAATAGTATTTTAGTTCCGCTTAATAAATACCACACACTAAATAATTCAGAAAGATGTTGTTAAGAATTTAAAATATATATACTTAAAGATGTTTCATCCATGTTCTATAAAGGTTTTTTTCCCCTTGTGAAATATTTGTTAATCTTAAAAATTTTCAATAAAGATATCTCATCAAAACAAAAAGTTTCAGTATTTAGTGGTGGTGACTCTAAAAAGGAGTTACAAGATATGATTCCGTGTAATTTAGTCAGTCAAGAAGTAGCTTATCAGAATCATGAAAAGGCATTAAAAGAAGCAGTTTTAAGCAATGCACTGACAAGTCTTAATGAAAGATCATTTTTATTAGCAGATATTTGTCTGAGAGTACTCAGACATTGGACGAACTTAGCAAAAAATATTGCGCTTCAAGAAAAAGAATAAGACAATTGGCTGAGTAATCTAAAACATAAAATCAGAGAGTTTACACATGTATAATAGTCAGTTATGTTGATAAAAAGCAGATGAGGTGGTTTTCAGTATAATAAAGAGCCTGTAGTTCTCACTCCATGTTGACAAGAAAGCTGAATATCAATTACCGGTAATACAGAGAAATTTTGCGTGGGCAGGAAATGCAAAAACAGACCAAGGTTTTATTCTAAAAATGAAGTAAATATTGATGATACTTATTCCTTGCTTGGGTTTCAAAAAGTTACCAACAATGCATGCCTTATGCCATACAAAGTAAATTATTGATTACTAAAGTATAAGATAGGCTGTCTATCTCTCAGATAAAAATATGAATAGCGCTTTAGATAGAATGTGGATATCATTTAAAATATACTTTTGAGAATTGGTATGCCAGAAATTGCGGATGAAAGGCAAGCGGTAGTTGTGGATAAAAAGCAAGCTATGTGGGAGAAAATGCATTTTAGAGTTTTGGCAGCGCAACTATTTTAAATACGCTCCCCAGAGTAAGCGGGGTTGTTGAAAGGTGCAACGCGATAGATGTTTTAACGTGTTTAAATTCCAAAGCACAACATGGCAGCATAAAACTAAAAGCTACCTATCTTGACATTTCAATATTTGCCTCACTTACTGCAAATTATCTGGATTAATTGGTTCAGTGAGTAATAATTCTATTAACTCAGGTTTACGTTCAATGTGTTTTGTTTTAGCTGTTGCTTTTGGCCTTTTTTCACCTATTTTTTTCATACTATGTGCTATTTCTTTAAATTCTATACTACAAAGTCTCTTAGCTGGACTACTCTCACCTTCCTCCATACTTCTGTTTTGATTATTTTCTTGGGCAAGAATGTCCAGTAATTGAAAAAACTTATTCCACATATCCATTTCTCTCTCTAGTCGATCTTCCAAGCTACTGACATGTTAATTGAATTCTTCTTTAAATTTAACCATTACGTCCTCGGATGATATACACTCCTGAAGGAAGAGTTTTAGAAAATTCCATTTATCATTATAAATTAAACTCGCCCAAATATAACCCTCATCGCAAAAAAATATTTCTTCTTTTTCCGTAAGAGTTAAATCTTTTAAAATTAGCTTAACATTCTCTTTATCTTCAATCTCTAATAAGTTTGATAACAAAAACGGAGTTGATACACCTCTACCTAAACATATCTTTTGTTTGCACCTGGGCTTTGCTTCCAGAATCCTCCCAAAAGTTTTTGATAATTGCAATCCTTATAGCCATACGCTAATTTATCGGAGCTTATACTCAATAAACCATAACAATCCTCCTCAGAAAGAAAGTCCCACATACGATTTGCCGTTTCCATAAAGAGAATTTGCCAAGGCCAATCTAGTAAATATCTTAACACTTTATAAGGGTTGCTTTTAAACACTTCTATTTGTTGCTCTTCGTCCATTTGTGAGAGTAAAAAACATACAACATCAGCATTGTATTCTGGAAGATAGCCAGTAACTATGCCAGCAGGGCCACGTACATTTGCTTTATATCCTATAGATCTTACCAACGACTCCGCTCTTTCCCTAGGAGTTAGTTTTTGCAAAAAATACTCAGTTGCCTCTTTATTACCACCAACTGCTGCATATCTAAATGCATATTGATAAGGAGAACATATACACTCACATTTTAGTTCAATCCTATTGTTCATCCTAGCCACTTCTCCCTTTATATCATAAGTCCAAAGAACAACTAACTCCTGCTGCCAAACCTTTATTGGGTCTTCTTCGTCATAAAAAGATTTTCTATGATTTTCAGGCATTTTGTTCCATAGTTCCAGAATATCATCCTCTAAGCAGTAAATACATGCCAATTTATAGCGTGTGGTAAGATATAAACTCTCATCCTTAATTAATATTTCTGCTGTTTTCTTTTTATCTACTGTCCCTTGTGGTGTCCAACAAAGCTCATTTGGCAGATCTACATTAATGAAGCTTTCCCAATGATATTCCGTCCATTTAAATATTTGTATGCCTACCGGTTTAATAAAACCTAGTATTTCCTCTTTTAAATATTTTGGTTGTGGAAGATGTGGTACTTTTTCTACTACTTTGTCTTCTATGTTCTTCCATTCTTCTTTTCTTCCATTACCACGTAATGCAGACCAGAATTTCCTTATTAAAACCCTAATATCATCTTGATTCCACAATGTGGTAACTATCTTAACTAGAGCTATATGCTTAAGCGATGGCGTTAAAGTATAATTCATTATTCATCCCCTGCTGAAATACTTAGTGGCGATGGAAGCTGGACGGAGTGAACCTAAATGGGAAAATTTAAAAAAATTTTAAGTTATTTCATTTATAAAATAGAACACGAAGTTCCATCTAGAACTAACTATACGAGCCTACTTTCCCGTTTACACTCCAACTCAAATTTATCATCCAGCTACCTCTCTCTCATTTAGCTTTAGTTCTTAATTACTTCAAATATACCTTTTTCAAATGGTTAATACATATTCATTCACTCACTCATTCATTCTTCCATTTATTCAGTAATTCATTTATTCATTCATTTACTCATTCATGAATTTATTCACTCATTTATTTAATTTTTGATTCACTCATTCATTAATTCCTTTTTTCACTCATTCATTCAATCCTTTATTCACTCATTCATTCATTCAATCCTTTTTTCACTCATTCATTCAATCCTTTATTCACTCATTCATTCATTCAATCCTTTATTCACTCATTCATTCATTCATTCCTTTATTCACTTATTCATTAATTTTATTTATTCTTTTATTCATTCATTCTTTCATCCATTCATTAATTCATTTCATTAATTCATTTTTTCACTCATTCATTTAGAAATATCCTTAAAAACACCGATCAAAAAATTTCATAGGAAAATAGGCTTGTTCAGTTCTTGTTGAACTTAGAATCTATACATGCTCTACATCGTAACATCTTTCCGATAAAGTTTGTTGCAAGCAAATGCGTCCATTTGGGCAAGATTTATATGGGATTGACATTTACCCTTAGGCACTAATGTTAATTTTTTTGAACTGTTCAAAAATTGTTCAAATCAATGTTGCACGCCGAGAGCTTCTTCCAATAAGCTTGCTCATAGGAACTTGGATCTTGTGCCCAGAGTTTACATAATTTGCTTAATTTTTGCCCATAGGCGCTAATGTTAAATTTGTTTTGATCTGTTCAAAATTGAACAAAAAATTGTTCAAATCAAAAAGTGAAATGTGGAAATGAGATTCTCGCCGAGATCTTTCAAATGCAAAAGAAAAAAAAATCCGGTCGAACAATTCGTTCAGAAGTTATTAGGGAGGAGGGGGGCGACAAACATTTTCCCCGTCTCAAAACCCTACTTTCAAATTTTTTATTTTTCGACCTTTACTTAATTACTTCACTTTTTAAAAACTTTTCTTTATTTTTAATGATATCTTTATAATACATTAAGCCTTCTGTCATGCTTTATTATTATTATTATTTTTTACTTTTACGGGAAAGTTGGCTAAAAATGAATAAAGTGCATTCAACGCACAATTAAGGGCATACAATTGTTTGCCCTTACCTTGTACAAAAGATTAAGTATCTTCATTTTGAGCCAACTTTCCCGTAAAAATAAAAAATACATAAATAAAGCATGAAAGAAGGCTTAATATACCGCTAAAAATAAAGAAAAAAAAAAAAAAAAGTGGAGTAATTAAATAAAGATTGAAAAATAAAAAATTTTAAAGTAGGGTTTTGAGATGGGGAAAATGTGTGTATGTTTGTCGGTCTATACTGCCTAATAACTTCTGAACGAATTGTCCGATCGGATTTTTTTTTTTTTTGCATTTGAAAGATCTCGGTGAGAACATCTCACTTCCATATTTTACTTCTTGATTTGAACAATTTTTCGTTCAATTTTGAATAGTTCAAAAAATTTTAACATTAGCGCCTATGGGCAAAAATGAAGCAAATTTTGTAAACTCTGGTCACAAGATTCAAACTCCTATGAGCAAGCTTACTGAAAGAAGCTCTCTGTATGCAATATTGATTGGAACAATTTTTTGTTCATTTTTCAACAGTTCAAGAAAAATTAATGTTAGGGCCTACGGGGAAATTTCAGTCCCATATAAATCCTGATCTAACCGACGGATTTGCTTATCGGGAAGATGTTACGATGAAGAACATAAACAGATACGGAGTTCAACAAGAACTGAACGAGCCTATTTTCCTATGAAATTTTTTTTTCGGGATTTTTAAGGATATTTCTCGATGAATAAATGAATGAGTGAAAGAATGAAAAAATAAATGAGTGAATAAATACATGAATAAGCTAATGAATGTATGAACAAATGACTGAATAAATGAAAGCATGAATGACTGAGTAAATGAATCTGTATTGACCGTTGAAAAAGGTATATTTGAAGTAATTAAGAACTAAAGCTAAATGAGAAAGAGATAGCTAGATTATAAATTCGAATTTGGTGTTTACGGGAAAGCAGGCTCAGATAGTTCTAGATGGAAATTATTGTTTACTACTGTACCTGAGTGTACTGTTGTTCGTGGTAGGCTTAAATTTCATTTTAATCATGCATTCGTATTAAAAATTTGCTCATTTTTATTATTATTAAAATCAACTACTGCAGTGAAAGAGCTTAAAATCTGTTTTTGCATAATGTTTATAACATGTCATTATTTTTATATAGTAACATAATGAATATCTAAAATCTTTAAAGTCTGTTTTTAAAAAAATTTTAAAATCCGATTTTTTTTATTAAAAAAAAAATCAAAATCACGAACCCTGGTTAGCACAACAAATGGTAAGTGTAATCGGTATTGATTTGTTCTTCTCTCTTGTTATTTAGCCCCACCAGATAGGTTGTTTTCGTCCATACGAGCCCTTTTTAAAAACTACATTATTAGAAAACTGTACTGCCGAATAATTTCATATATCAGCGAAATTAAAAGTGTAAATTCTTGCAAAAAATGGTATGTTGAAAATATATACATATTTAGTACATATTTTGCAAAATTTATGAAAAGTTTCCACACTAGTCACCTGTCTCCTCTACTGTGCATAAATAGTACTATGTGAAAGTAGTACAAAAACAGTACCAAATGCTTTAATAATACTAATAATTAAGAATAAGCAGCATTAGTAGCAGTGAGTAAGTGAAAGAAGTACTAAGTAGTAATTATAGTGATAGAAATAGGAGCAGTGGATAATAGTAGCAGCATTAGTAATTTATTTACTAATCAAAAAAAGAAAAAAGCGTTTTTATGTATGGATTTCGCTTAAACAGCTTGTAATTTATTCAGTTTGAGCCTTCCTTAATTTTTATTTGAAGAAAGTTTTTCAGATTCTTTTTTTTCTGTCTTTCCACAGTTAATTATACTTTATTTTCTTTATTTTGATTTGTCTATTTGTAAATTTTTTGCAGGAGTTAAGAACTCATTACTACTCATTTGTTACTTTTAAAGAAAACAAGCTTCAAAATTTATTTATAAAGATTTTGAGCTACCAAAGAAGTATGAATAAAATAAATATATATTTCTTTAATGTTTAAAACACATACTTGATACTTCTTTAAAAATTAGTTTTTTAATGCAAGAAATGTTTGATTTATTGTAGCTAAATATGGCTACTATGCCGACGATAATGATAGCATATTAACCGTCCAAGAAATGGGAGTAATAATAATATAACAGCAACAATAATTATAATAAATCCCTTAGCTCCGTCTTCTTCTCGGGAACGATCGTGTCAAAACTTAATGAAAATACATTTTTATGATCCATTTTACATGAAGCTCCGGTTTTGTAGACATATTCAGTTTCGCATGTTTGTAAACAAAATGAAATGTTTACAAACAACTCAAATCTTTTAGGGTATCGGTGTTCATTTCACATAATTTTGATCAGAATATTCGACTTATCACCAGGTAACCATACTAAAACATTTTAATACATTAATTAATATATGTTCTTGATCATTTGTAAGTAAACACTTTTGCTCCTTTTAATTATTATTTTTTAGCGAGGAGATGTTTTAAACACTTCATTTTGTGCGAGAAACAAGCAAAGTTTGCATTTTCAGCATTTATCTCTTTGCAGATTACCCAACCTGTGCATCCGGGCTTAAGGAGAAACATGGTTACCGGCTGCATTTTGGATTCGTAGGTATTCAAAGATGAAAAAAACTATTAATAGGTATTAATAATACGTTTTCGAAGAAAAGTCACTATTTGGAAATCGGCAACAAGAAAAAAAACCTTGCCAACTCAAGCATATATCCTTAGCAGAGGAAAACAAAGGAAAAACTCAATTCATCGGGCAGAGTATATAAAAGAAGCAACGGGCAGAAAGCAAAGCCTTTCATTCATTTGATTAGTAAACAAAAGGCCACCAACAGCGGATCTATTCTTCCCTATGACGTCTACCAGTGACGTCATACACAATGGTCTGAATGTTTGCTAATCACATTTTTCTCCATTTCTATTTTAAGACTAATCCATTGAAGACATAACTGGATTGATGGCAAAACGCCAGTCATTGTCAGCTTATAAAATCAATGCGTTTGCACAGCATAGTTTATTAAAAAAACCAAAATTGATTCTGATTCAAGTACCTTTAGGATCAAATAGAATATCGAGTTTTAAATCAACATAGTAAATATTTTAACATAGTGAATATTAGAAGTGCTCGACCCATTCTTAATAACATTAACTAATTAAGAAAATTAACTTTAAGTTTAATTTATTATTCAAGGACCCCATTTTTTTAATGAATTAAGAGATATTATAGGGAAATATGAAATAAGGGTTAATTTTTTTTTAATTTTTATGTTGTGGCTTGTGGGAACAGTTGTCTTGTGTTATGCGGCCCGGAAGACAGAGACAGGGGAAGAATTATATTAAAATAAATTTTAAACTTACTGGAACATTCTCCAAGAAATATCACTATACACTGTTTCGCAGCTGTTGAAATCTCTGTACTGAGTGCCTAAATTTTACTCCTAAATATTTCTGAAGAGTTTCCGTTTGGCACTGAAAATAAAATAATAAACGAATAAAATTTCTTCTGCAAAAAAACATTAATGTTAAATTTTATGTGAAACTACGCGGAACATGTCTCTAATAATAAACAATGAATAAAACTTTTTTAATCGGAAGTAAAATTTAAGCTAGCTAACAGTTCCCAAGCACTAAAACTGCTGCAGAATGAATCGCAAACAAAATTTCTAAAATATATTTAAAACGTTTTATCTAAAGCGAAAAGAAGCAAAGAAAAGTCGTAAAATGTTTTTGTAAAGACTGACAAAATTTAAGGGTGCCATTCAAGAGGGAAAAAGTACCGTCAGCGTATCTAACCCAGAGAGAAAAGTTAAATAATTTGAAAAGTTTTTGGTGAAAATAATCTATAAGCTTTCACTGAAAACTGGGCTTAAGGGATTACACATCCAGACCCTCAGTTTGTTAGTAAAACTTTACAAATTCTATAATAAGTTCTAATTTTACTGTTTATTTTAGATACAGTAATAAACTATGAATTAACATTAATCAAGACAATTGTTTTGCACTAGAAATGTATTTCAAAAAGTGGTGAAAAGCATTTGAAATTAAGTCGCATATCTTTTAGTGACTAGGAAGATAAAATTCTTCATGCTGTAAACTACAAAACAGTCCAAAAATAACGTTGCTGTAAAAGATGCTATCTTTATTCGAAAGCTTTTTAAAATATTTTCTCAACAACTCATGATTTGCAGTTGCAGAAATGTAAGCAAATAAATGTTTATTGCACACACACACACACACAGAAAGAAAAAATATTTATTCTATGATTAGACTGTGTGATCTGAAGAACGTGATAAGGGTATAAAAAACAGGGGGTTGTATTAAAATTATGGAATGGCGCTGCCTTAACTTTAACAAAATAAAACAATCCATATTATTAAAAATTGTCTAACTTAATTATCTTATATATAAATAGGCAAAGACAAAACAGTCAAGTACCATTTTCTAATCTATTTGTCAACGTAATTTCTTACATTTTTCAAATTTAGTAGCGATTGATGAGTTTTAGTGTTCTCAATAAGAACATTTTTGAAAATACTATGTAGTTTTTTTCCTTACCACTTTTGACATTGATTACAAGCCTTTTTTAAAAATCTTTATTCGTCATACTTTCATACTACTCCTTACATCTACAATCAAATTCAAAAATAATAGGGTGACATGAAAAATTTTATTAATTTAATTAAGTTAAGAGTTATAGTAAATGGGAATTCAAATGTCACAATTTCACAATGCAGATGATCTTAGTAAAAATATGTACAAACGCGTAGGAATTTTTTTTTTTTTTTTTTAGAAAAGCCAAAGCACAAAAGCCCACAAACAAAATTAAAAAAAGTGCTATGAAATACATTTCATAAAAATGCATAAGCAACAAAACATTAGGCACTTGTGACGTCATTTCCGTTTTTGTGTATAACATAAATCAAAATTATGTCAAACTCTCTTTCAAATAATGAAATAATAGATTTCCCTTTTTTTTTTTTGAGAACTGGAACATCCGTGTAGTTAAATACTTAGTTTAATGTTACAATGTTTATATTAGTTTTTACAAAATATTAACAAATGGAATAGTATTCAAATACGTGTAACGTGTAAATACAAAAGCACTTAGCACACAACCCATAAAACTAACCAACCTTTTTTTGCTGGCACCTATAGCAAGAGATTTGTATCTATTTATTGCAGTTTTATATACAAACTATAACGCTAGAAAAATACTTTTTGCACCTCCAAAAAGTTAAGTACCACCTTAAACTGAAATAATTCAAATCAAAGTTTAAATTTCAAAATTTAACTATTAATTTAGGACTCTGTTTCTCAACCTTTGTAGTGCATCGACCCTTTGAGGGTCGATGCACTAAAACGCAAAAAAAAAAGAGTGAAATGTATAATAAAGCCTCCTCGTAAAGAAAATTTTTAACACAGAAATAAAGAAAACTTCTCATGTGATTAATTATTTCAAACAGCTAAGCTTTTAGTTTCTTTTATAATGTTGTAATAACTTGGTAATATTTAATTTTGTAGCATTTGATTATAATGTACAATACTTTACTTTGTAAAAGTTTCGCACGTGGGTCTAATTTTTTGGAACAGATTTCGACCTAAGCTGAAAAATGATATGTGTATATCGCAACCCGGCAAGAAAAGGGACACAATTCACAAACGAAACACCTTTGAAAAACGTGATTTGTTGTTCCCCAGATTCCATATTCTTCTATCGAAAAGTGACATACAAGTCTGTATAATATACAGAGCTATCAGGCACTTTTCGGCTGAAGAATATGGAAACTGGAAAAAAATAAATCCCGTTTTGCACAGGGGTTTCATTTTTTAATTGTGTCACTTTTCTTGTCGGTGAGTGATTAAGAGAAACATGTCGCACCCCTAGATGAACTGTGACAACTCAAAAACAGACAATTTGAGGAGAGTGGAAAGAAATTAATATTGTAACAAAACATATAAAAAATTCTGAAGCTGTTATTTAGAAACTACTTGTAGCAGTTCATCTAGGCGTGCGATGTGTCTTAGGACTTATAAAATATATTTATTCTTTTACGATTCCTGTAAAAATAGACAGATTTAATCTAAAATAAAGTATAATTCATAGTTCTATAAAATCTTAAAGATTAACCCTCTAATTCTCAGCTCCGCCTCAAGGCGGACAAAAATAAAATTTTGAATTATGCAAAAATATGTCTAGAACACATGTCCGATTTTTGTCATATCTGTCATGGCATGTTTTTACATAATAATTCAAAATACAGTAAAACCTGAAAAGTTGAAAAGTTGACCGTTTTTGTCAGGAACGCAATTATGCCTATATTATGCAACGGAACCTTTGTATCTTGACCACCTGTCTATGTTGACCACTTATATGCACCAAATTTGGATGAGATTATTACAAAAACCCTTTGTAAGTTGATTGCCTAGTTATTACCATGATATTTATTTATTTTTATTTATTATAATATTTATTTATTACGTGTCTGCTCTACATGGATGAAACTAATTTTAAAGCTTGTATAAACCTTATTCTAACTTCACCAATGAAAAAAAACAATTTGAGCATTCTTTTATTTTTTAAACAAATTTCTTTTTTTTTTTTGTTCTATCTTTGATAGCCATTTTCAATAATTATGTATTTTTAGAAAATATCTACTTTAAAATAAGCAACTTACGTAATTAATAGATTTTATCTTTATTTTAACTAAGTACTTTAATTTTAAATTTGCATAATGCATTGTAAGCCATTCAGGTTAATTTTCTCTAAAGTTAGATAGTTGAAATAAAATAGCTAATTACAATTTCAAAGTAAGGTTAATACATTAATACAGGAAGCTAAACTTAAAAGCATTATAATTAGTTAAAAAGAAATGAATGGCATTGCGTTCCTTTATTAAAAAAAAGTAATAATAAAGTTCAAGGGAAAAGTCGGGGAACTTCAAAAAGGGGAAATCACCAATTACCCTGAAAATTCATTTTATTTATGAAGTATTAAATAAAATTTGAAATTGACTCAGCTGATGAATAATTTATCATCTAAGGTCAATCCCACTAAGAAAGTTATTATTATTCAAGTCAGAAATGAAGGTTTGCTGTGTTCTGATTCTAGGGAATTTATTTTATGCAAGCTCAATAGCCACCGTCTCTCCACTGACGTCACTTTGCGTCAAGAACGTGTCACCGTGCAAAGTTCTTATTGAATTATTCTTAAGACAAGCATGACGTCTCCCATACAAACCACTCCCTGCAATTTTGAATGTACTGAATAAGAAAAGGTAGCCTCTCGAACAGATTAAAAATAATGCGCGCCTCGAACAATAAGTCTGTGCCTACTTCCATCTATAAGACATGGAATAAATCTGGAATCCTTTATGTTGAAAAAGTACTTTATTTAGAAGATTAAATAAGATGGAATTGTAGTATTAGATTAAGACATTCTGTACTGTTTACATTCTTACAAGCTTAAGAATAAAAAATCGAACAGAGTTGAGTTGTACAGTTGTTGTAAGATAGAATAATAAGTAGTGGCTTAAAATAGATAAACATGAAAATTAAATATTGAATTAAATATTCTAACACTCCCCCTCAATATTTCTATCCCACCAACCCCATTCCTTGAGAAAATTTTGCAGTCTTAACCGCCTCAAGAGGCTTTGTTAATAAGTCAGCTTTCATAACATCAGTTGGGCAATATAATACTGACAGAAAATTATTAGTTACAAGTTCACGAACAAAGTGATACTTAATGTCTATATGTTTTGTGCGCTGACTAAACCTTCCACACGTAAGCATCTTGATGCAGCTTTGATTGTCCTCGAATATGGTTATAGGTAATGTAGTTACTTCATGAAAGTCACTTAATAGTCTGCTTAACCATATAGCTTCTTGTGCTGATTCTGCAAGAGCTACATATTCAGCTTCTGCACTCGATAAAGAAACTGATGGCTGTATCTTGCTTGACCAACATATTGTCCCTCCATATAGTTGGAACAAATATCCACTCTGTGATCTTCTTCCTTCAGATCCTGCCCAATTGGCATCCACGTAGCCTTCCAAAATGCTAGTTTTACTTTGTATATCTGAGCCTAACTTTAGTCTTTTGTGCACTGTAGTTTTCAAGTATCGAAATACTCTTTTCACTTCTGTCCAGTCACTTTGAGTTGGTCTGCTAACTTTACTAGCTAATATTGATGTACTAACTGATATGTCTGGTCTTGTATTAGTAGAAATGTAAAGAAGTGATCCTATAGCTGCTCGATAGACTGTATTTGTTTCTAATGGATCTTCAACTTCATTTCTCTTTTGGTATCCTGGCTCCAAAGGTATTCTTGATGGTTTCGAATCCTCAAGACCAAACTCCTTTATTTTCCGATTGATGTAGTTTGTTTGATGCACATAGAAAAGTCCTTCAGCATCTTGATCAATTTGCAAACCCAAATAAAAATTTAAATGTCCCAGGTTCTTCACTTTGAATTGGCTCATTAGGTCCACTTCAAATTCCCTTAGGTTTAAACTTTCTTTGCTGGCTGCAATAACATCATCAACATAGACAAGAATGTAGGTCCAGGCTCCATTGGAATGTTTAGAATATAAACAAGGGTCTGTATTACTCTGCTTGAAGTTCATTTTCATGAAACTGTCATGAAGTTTCTTATTCCATTCATTCGCACCCTGTTTCAAACCATATAAATTCTTCTGAAGTTTACAAACAAGATGTTGCTTTCCTGGTTCTTCATATCCTTTTGGCTGTTTCATATATACATCATGATGAAGATCACCATTTAAGTATGCTGTCTGAATGTCATAATGATTAACTTGCATTTTCCTTTTTCCTGCAATAGCTAACAAAGTGCGAAATGTAGTCTGGCGTACAACAGGTGCAAACACATCATCGTATTCTTCGCCAAATTTTTGAAAAAATCCCTGTGCAACCAATCTGGCCTTGAATCTGTCTACATCTCCATTTTGATCAATTTTTCTCTTGAAGACCCATTTGCTGCCTATTGCTACTTTATTTGGTGGAAGTTCTGCTAATTCCCAAGTTTTGCTTGCCTTTAATGAATTTATTTCCTCTTTCATTGCATTACTCCAAGATTCAGCATCTTTAGACTTGATCGCTGCTTCATATGTTTTTGGTTCTGCTTCTTGAGTTTCACCTTCCTTAGCTATTTGGATTGTTTCAATTAATCTTTCTGGTGCTTTTCTAGCTCTATTTGATCTTCTGAGCATATTGTTATCTTCATTACTTTCTTCATCTGTTGCATTTGCTTTTTCAGTTTCCTCAAAATCAAAATATGCTGAAGAATTGGTCTCCTCTTCAAGTTCAAATTGACATGTTTCTTCTGCAACAAAGTTTTCGGATATGGTTTCCTGTTGACTTTCAGACTCGAAATCGTCTACAAACTTTACATGTTTACTGATAGTAATCTTGTTGGTCTTTCTGTCCAATAATCTGTAGGCTTTAGATCCTTCTTGATAACCCACAAATGTCATCAATTTTGCTTTGTCATCTAACTTTAATCTTTGTCCCTCTGGGATTAAGGTGTAAGCTTTGATGCCGAATGTCTTGATTACTTCCAGATTTGGTTTTTCTCCATGCCATAACTCGTAGGGTGTAACTTCATGATGTTTTGTTGGCAGTCTGTTCTGTAGGAAGTTGGCAGTCTGAATAGCTTCTCCCCAATACTTATTTTCAAGACCTGATTCTAGGAGTAAACATCTCGTCATTTCAATAAGATATCTGTTTTTGCGCTCCGCTGTCCCATTCTGTTGAGGTGTATAGGGTGCCGAGGTTTGTCTCTGTATTCCCTCATCAATGAAGATTTTATCTACTTCAGCATTCATGTATTCTCCACCTCTGTCTGATCTTATGCACTTTGGTGTTTTCCCGAACATAGTCTGAACCTGTTTCACGTAATGAACTATGTTTCTTGAAACTTCCGACTTATTCTTCATCAAATAAACTTTTGTATATCTACTAAAATCATCAATTAGTGTAAGTATATACTTGTTTCCACTTGGTGTAGCTACATGAATCGGTCCGCACACATCTGAATGAACCATCTGAAACAGTTCTGTGGTTTTTGTTGATGATTTCTTTGGAAAAGATGTTTTTGTCATTTTCCCTTTAATGCAGATCTCGCATACATCAGTGTGTTTGCAAGGCTTTATCTTTAATCCTGTAGCTAAATATTTATTTTCTACTTTCTTTATGGCTTGAATATCTCTATGGCCTAATCTTTTGTGCCATTCATGTATGCAGAGAGACTTGCAATCAGTTGCACTTAATGCCTTTTGTGAGTTTAGTACATACAAACTGTTTTTAGTACTTGCTATAGCAACAATGTTTTCTTTTAACTTTATAGTACACTGTTCATTACTAAAGTCAACATTAAATCCTTTATCAACTAATTTCTTGACAGACAATAAATTTCCATGCAATTGAGGCACGTAAAGAACATCTTGAACTTTTATTTTACTTACATGGTTCTTGTCATCTTCATAAAATATCCAGCCTTCACCCTTTCCACTGGTCACTATGATTTGACCATCTGCAAGGTAAACTTTATCTTGAATGGTTTCATCAAGTGCTGTGAAGAAATCAAAATTGCTGGTCATATGCGAAGTTGCGCCAGAGTCAATGTACCACGAAAGAGTTTCTGTTTCACCCAAGATAAAACAAATATGTTCTTCATTGCTGATTCTTATTTCTGAACTGTTATTATCTGCTAGAGTAACTTTCTTAGCTGTATGTTGATTTTCTTGCTGATTTGTTCCTTTCCGTAGTAGCCATGCTTTATACTTTCGACAATCCACCTTGTCATGTCCTGGCTTCTTACAGAAAAAACAGCTTCTTTTTGTATGCTTCTGAACTGTAGAATTGACCTTTAATACTTTTTCTTGGCTCGGCTGGCTCCCATGGTTCTGTTCTCTTCTTCTTCTGTTTTCTTCTATCAACTTATTTTTAACCAGTTCTTGTGTTAAATCTGCTTCTGGTCTGGTTTCCAACGCTGTAATCAATGTTGCATAGCTGTCAGGAAGGCTGCTCAACAATAATGCCACAGTTAGAGGTTCTGCCAAATTTTCCCCCAATGCAGTCAGTTGATCAATGAGATCAGTCATACTGTTGATGTGTTCTTCCATATCACTGTGTTCATCCAGTTTCAAACTACACAGGCGTTTTAGCAAGTTGACTTTGTTGGACAATGTTGACTTTTGATGATATCCAAGAAGAGATTTCCACATACCATTCGCTGTATTGTGCTTCTTTACATGGCATAGTTGGTTATCTTCAACCAGAAGTCCAATGGTAGCACGAGCCTTTCCATCCTTCGTAATCCAGTCCTCATTTGCATCCGCAGGTTTATCTTTTTCAACAGTATTCCAGAGTCCTTCTTTAATCAAGAGAAGTTCTACTTTGTACTTCCAGATTTGGTAATTTGAATTATTTAACTTTGCTATTGAAATGCGAGCACCTTCAGCCATTGTGACTTCAGCAGAACAGGATAAACAACTTTCGTTTTCGAAAAAAAAAAATCGCAAATTTCTTTAAAATATTTCAAAAATTGCAATCAGTCTCATAATCTATAAGACATGGAATAAATCTGGAATCCTTTATGTTGAAAAAGTACTTTATTTAGAAGATTAAATAAGATGGAATTGTAGTATTAGATTAAGACATTCTGTACTGTTTACATTCTTACAAGCTTAAGAATAAAAAATCGAACAGAGTTGAGTTGTACAGTTGTTGTAAGATAGAATAATAAGTAGTGGCTTAAAATAGATAAACATGAAAATTAAATATTGAATTAAATATTCTAACACCATCTTCCTTTTTTCGATTTAGTTTATTTCATTTGTTCCTTCAGAAGGAGGTTGGTACCCCTGTGACACACAAAAGAAAATATGTAGTGAGGAGGAGTTTTACAACAAAAATCTTTCTTGGGAGGAACGGGGGGGGGGGGGTCGAGAGAAAAGGGGCTTTATACATCGTACTTCTATAACAATATATAGAGAGGTGTCTTAGAATTTTGCAAACTAACAATCATATCTTAACCGAAGAAAATTTACAAAATTCTCTCCCCGTATCATCGTTTTTCGTGCGTGTAGTTACACGGCGTATTGGGGGGAAAGCACGTTTTGCACCCCCACTCCCCTCAAAAATACGTATTAGCTTCGCAAACACTATCAGGATCACTTTATGTTAATCCAAAGCCTCGGCTGTAATTTTACCGATATCAACACAACGCAAAGAATCGTACTTGAGGGAAGGCGTATGTATATGAGCCATTCTCCAGTAAGTGTACAATTTACGTCCCAACTGCATTTTAGCTTTATTTTTACATATCCATAATAAATATTAGGTTTTAATATTGAATAATACTCAAACAATCATTAAAACACATGTATTTTATCATATCAAGTACAACAACATATTTCTCAGTGCAAAATATCATCTAAATGTCCCTTCCTTCCCTTGTCCCCATGCATAGTTTCCAATGTTCAAATGGTCATGAAAATTTAATCTTTTATTATTCTATTTAGTTAATTCCAATTTATCAAGTTTATTAGTCAATGAATCAATTAGCAGTTTAATTTTTCAAAAACATGTTCACATCTTTATAATATACATGCTGAAACATTGGTCCCTACTTTTATTGTCCCTTCCTTCCCTTTGAAGTATCCTTCACATTACACTCAATAGATGGCATTACCATCACATAGAAGACTACTACAAGAAAGAAGGGAGCCATCTTATTTGAAAAAAATGCTTAAAAGGAGTGGCTGCTGTATTTCTTTTATTTGAGAAACTTAGAAGTCCAAGGTTAAATGTAAGTATATTTTTGCCTGTCTCTACCTTACCTAGCATTGTAGCATGATTTAGTATGATAATTTAGAAAACAAAACTGCTAATAAACAATACTAAGATGTATGTTTATAAAAATTAAAATTTTAGTGTGAAATCATGTTTGGGTTAATAATGCAGAGGAGGGAAAATGGTAAATTGTCCCTTCCTTCTCATGTTCCTTCCTTACCATGTTTTGAAGGGAAGGAAGGGACAAATTGGGAAGGAATGGACCAGAAATATTAATTTTGCCTTTTTTAAACATAAACAAGCAATAGCAATGCCAGAATTTATTTTTTTAAATATTTAAATTTTGTGACAGTAAGCACTGCAGCATAGAACTGTTCATTATTTTGAAAATATATAATGTTGCGTAATGAAAAATGTATTTTGAAGGGAAGGGAAGGACAAATTGGGAAGGAATGGACCAGAAATAGTAATTTTGTCTTTTATAAGCAGATAATTTTTAGTAGCCTCTAAATTTTTTTCTTAAAATAGATGTGCATTACATACATAGTGAACAACACAGCATAATAGGGTCTAATTAATGGGTTCTAAAATTCTTTCTTAAAATAGTTTTAAGCATTATAACAGTGAACATTACAACATGAAACTACTCAGTATTTAAGAAATATATATTATTTGGAATGAAAATTACTATCCTCATAAAACCTTCACAGGTACTCATTATGGAGTCACAGAAAGAGGCATTTGTATTAAAATTGAGAAAAATGAAGGAAGAAGCTATACTAAGGAGAGAGGAAAAAGAGAAGGAAAAGAAAATTGAGAGAAAAGAAAAACAAAGAATTAAACGGCTTGCAAATAAAAGTTTTCATCAGTCACAACAGAAAGAACATCAAAAGCAAAAGGAAGAACTTGAAACCGAAAAATTGGATCTTGAACCAGATAATCAAGAAGAAAATATACGTGTTGAGACTGAAATAGAGCTAGCAGTTTTAACTAAAGAATATGAGGGAATGCGATTACTGCAAGCAAGTACGAGGAAAGCAAGAAAAGAAATAGCAATTCATTCAAAGGCATCAACATCAAAGTTAGTTCATCATCAAAGTACTTCTTTAAAAGAATTGCCAAAATCAACAACATCTTCATTGAAGAGAGCTCGAAAAAATAAACAAGCTGTTTCTGAGGCAGTTAAGAAAAAAAATCGGCAAAAAGAAGTTGAAAAAAAAAAGAAAACAATTTCAAAAATTAAAAGAAAACCCTGAGAAATATAATATTTGGAAGCAAAAAGACAGAACGTTATAAAAAAAAGAAGGAACTTGGTAAAGTGAAATTAATCAATGATATGAAGTCTCATGAGCAAAAACTCCAAAGGAAAAAGTGGGCTGAGAAGAAAAGAAAACAGCGCCAACAGAAAACAGTACAGCTTAGAATGAGTCAATTTGCTGCTTGTAATTCACCACCAGAAAGCCCACCATCTGAAAATGTACCACTATATGTTGAAACAGCTGAAATCGATGCAAGAAAAAAAGAGAATAGAATTAGAACAGCAGCTTACAGGAAACTCTATGCAGCAAAAATAGCACTGAAGAAAGTAAATACAAGGGCTGCCCGATATAAGAAGAGAGCTCAGCGAGCTGGAGCAACTCCTCAATTAGTAAGTCCTTCTCCAATGAAAAGAGTTAAACGATTAATGAGAGGAAATCCTACAACAATAAAGAAACGACTGCTCTTTGGTGAAAGTATCATTTCCCAATTGAAAACTAAATTCAGGTCTTGTACAGAAGTGGGAAAGAGACAACTTGCATCTGATATTGTAGCTAAAATTCTGAAGAAGTATAGACTTTTATCCCTAGCTACAGAATTTATGAGTGATCGTATGAAAAGATTCTCAGAAAGTGGTCGAGCTGTAAAAAGAGCTGCTGGAAAAAAGATTTCAACAGAAAGTGTAAAGTCTATTGTTCAATTTCTAGAGGAGGATTGTAATTCCACTTTGGCACCTGGCATGAATGATACAAAAACTTATAGGAGGGATAAAAAAAGAAAAAGGTATTTACGAGACACTCTTTTTAATTTACATAAAAAATATAATTATGAATATCCTGATAAAAAAGTTTCATATTCAACTTTTTGCAAAGTAAAGCCTTTCTGGATTATGAAACCCAAAATTACAGCAAGAGAAACATGTTTATGTATAAAACACTCAAATTTTCAATATCTTATTGACAAAATGCATCTTCTTAAACTGACTGACATTAAACTGTCCACACTATTAAGTGAAATTGTTTGTTGCAGCAAGCTTCAAAAGCCATGTATGGAAAGAAAATGTAAAAGATGTCAACAAAAGAAGATTCCACTAACTGCCAATATTGCAGATAAAGATACATCCACATTTTATTATTCCTGGAGAAAAAAAGCTGAAAAACGCAACATAAATGGAGAAGACAAGATTGTAAAATTTGTCTCCAAAGAAAAAGTATATTGCACTGTGGGTGAGCTTTGTAAAAAAGCACAAGAAGATTTACCATCTTTTCTACATGAGTTTAATGGCTACCATCAATTTAAAGTGTTTAAAGATTTATGTGCTACTCTCTGTGAAAATGAAATAATTGTGCTTATTGATTTTTCCGAAAATTTTCTTTGTAAATATCATTCTGCAATTCAAAGTGCTCATTTTGGTGCTGCACAGATACAACTTACTCTTCACACTGGGGTTATTTATTATAAACACAGTGATCAAAATAATGATGATGAAGTCAGTTTGGGAACACAGTGTATGTCATTTTGCACAATTTCGGAGAGCTTAAGACATGATTCAAGTGCGGTTTGGGCACATTTACAACCAATTTTTAAGAAAATAAAAGACAAATTTGTCAATGTAGACACACTTCACTTCAAAAGTGATGGGCCAACTACGCAATACCGTAATGTCCAACCTATTTTTAATGACACATTTTGCAAAAGTATATAATTTTCGTGAAGTTAGTTGGAACTACAGTGAGTCGGGACATGGAAAATCATCAGCTGACGGCATAGGTGGAACTATTAAAAAAATTGCCGACAATGCAATAGCTCATGGTACTGATATCACAAATGCAGATACATTACTTGACGTGTTAAAATCCAAAAATCTGAAAATTGAAATTTTTCAAATTCAAGAAGAAGAAATCAGGAAAGTTGATGTTGTAGTAAAGCAAAGAAAATTAATAACTCCAATACCCAATACAATGAAACTGCATCAGATATCATGGAGTTCTTCTAATCCAGATAGATTATCCTTGAGGCTTCTGAGTTGCTTCAATTGTGGAGCAGACATTTGTTCTCACTTTGCTTCAAATCCAAGCTCTTGGAGCATTGAAAAGTTCTTTGCCAAAAAACAGATTGTTGTGAAACCAATTTCATGTATCCTTTTTTTTATTTGCTTATATCACATATGCAAATCTGTTGTAAACAGTTGACATATTTATTCTATATTTTCTTTAACTAAATATAGCTTCCAAAATAATTAATACAGCAGAAAATGAAGATCTAATGGGAAGTAAGTTACCCACACCAACTAATGATAAGGATAAAATTTTGCTGGGTGACTGGGTCATTGTTGTTTATGATGACAAATGGTATCCAGGTATGTAATCTACAAGAGTTCAGTATCTAATCCAATATTTAAAAAATGATTTATTTATGGTTATTAAAATTACAATAAGCTATAATTTCCTCTTTAGATATTGTGGAAAAGGTTGAAGAAAATAAGATATCTATTTCATTCATGGCACGTTATCGGAAATCATTCTGCTGGCCACAAATTGAAGACATTCAAACTATTAATAAGAATGACATCTTTTGCAAAATACCTCCACCTATTCCTATCAATTCAAGATACTTCACAATTGAAGACTGTGATAAGTTTGATCTGGAAATTAATGATTAAGCTAATTTTAGCTAAAATTAGTTATGATTTATAATTCATTTTTGAGTTCTTTTGTTAAGAATTATCTGTAATTTTGTAATATTAATAAAAAGAGTTTTTTGTGCCTTAATTTACAACCTTGTTACTGTATTTTCTTTATTAGAGAAATTTTTATTGTATTGTTACAACTTTCATCTTTTTACCTGTGTCATTTCCTTCCCTTCCATGTCCCTTCTATACCTTTGTATAAAATATTTTTTTTTCGGCAAACGCTTATTAAAAAGTCTGTAAAAAAATAATAAGCAATAGTGGTAAATGTATATTGCACATATAGTAAATCAATTAAAATATTTTTTAACATTCTATAAACTCGAGGATAAAAAATATGAAGTCAACAAGCCAAAAAAAAAAAAGAAAACACATTTTAAATTGTAAGATATTCAGATTAGATATATTGATAGCATCTATTGTAATTTTTTTTAAAATATATATACATATATTGCTACATAAATCATCATTTTAAAGAAGATGAAGGGATTATTTCAACTCCTGTACGCATTTTATAACTGGGGAAGGAAGAGACATTTTTTCCCTTTTTTTCTGAATAAAACATATAATTTCACAAAATGCAGTTGATATTTTTGTATACGGCGATTTATTCATAAAAGTTTACTTTATAATAAATAATATTTGAAAAAAAAAAATTTGTTCTGAGAAAGTTGAAAATTTTTTTTTTCTAACTGAAATTGTACACTTACTGGAGAATGGCTCATATACAGACGGGTCCAAAAAAATGTATACAGTAAACCTACTCAGAAGAAAATGACATGCAGCTATGAATCGTGCTTGGTATTGCAGTTAAGTACATTTTACAATATCAATTTAAAATCTTGTTACAGAACATTGAAATTTAAAAATTATATTTAAAATAAAGATATTCACTGTCAACTAGTGTATATATTTTTTGGACCCCTCTGTATACGCCCGGAATTTTATTGCAGGAAAAGTGATAGTTTGAAAATGATGCAAGTTTCTTTTATTTTGCATCGTTTATTGTACAAGAAAAAGGAAACTGGTAGCCGTTGTTGGATAAACTTTTGTTTTCGGTTCTACGGCAACAGTCGGCGGTGAAGTTGTAGATGAAGATAAGCCACACTTTCACCAATTTTCAACATTTTTTACGCTGTTCTCCAATTCTGATCAAATTCCAATATAATTTTGGGAAACGTGTTTCCGGAAGAAAAAAAATTTTACGACGTTCTTCTGGAAAAACGTGCTTGCTAAATCCGGTTTTGTACGGGACAAACATTAAACCAATTAGTAATGATTAAACTTTGTGCAAAGTAATAGAAATAAAATTTCACATTAAATTAAAGCACAAATGAGCATTAAAACGCAGACATGTTTCGGGATTGCTTGGAATCCCTTTTTCAATGCGACAGGGAGCTTCTAGATGCAAAACATCCAAATGAAGCAGACAGAACAACAAAAACAAAGCTTATATAGCCTAAGAATTAACTGTAAACCAATGAGAATAAAGGCAGTGTGAAGTGGAAGTAGAAGTAGTAGGAAAGGCACCAATAAGAGAGCAACAAACGAATGCAGTTGGAAGTACAGAAAGAAAAAGGAATATCAATAAAAAGAAAGCAAAAAAGACAACAGCGTGCATAAAAATGTGAAAATACATGAAAATTGCAAAAAAATAAAATAAAATACAAAGAATAAAATGGAAATAAAATAAGTACAGAAAATACCAAAACAAAAAGCAAAACAAAGTACACATGCAAAAGAGGGGGAGGGGGGGAGAGAGAAAAAAAAAAAATTGACACAAAAAAGGAAAACTAACAAGAAAACAAAGAAAGAACAACAAATTAAAGGAACTTATGCCAGACCTGTGAAAAATAAGGAGTTGAGGAAGAATCATTAACCAAATTAGAACTATTCCTGTTAATATGATAAGCTTCCCAAAAGTCAAGTTCTAAAGGGGAAGAACATTTTTGAATAATTTTCCCAGAATTGAAATCAAAGGAGTGGTTGGAATTCCAACAATGTTGAGCAATGCTAGACTTATTCAGCTCTTGCTTTCGTACATAACCTTTATGCTCATTTAACCGAAATTTTCAGAGCACGTTTTGTCTGTCCAATGTAAGAAAGGCCGCAACGGCAACTAATTTGGTAAATACCCCAAGTATTAAGTTGATCAACAGGATCTTTAAGAGAAGAGAAGGAAAGTTTGTTGCTAGGAGCAAAAACAACTTGAAATTGAAACCTTTTTAGGATTTTAGCAATACGAAAACTGACAGAATGAAAGAATGGTAACACAACCAAATTCTTTCTAGAAACCACATGATTGGGACCAGAAGTTTTTTTAGAAAGTTTGTTATGAATAGAATCAATTAAAGAGTGAGAAAATCCTCTATCAACAGCTACAGCTTTCAGATAGTTGAGTTCAATCTTGAGAAGCTCAGGAGAAGAGCAAATATTAATAGCACGATGGACAAGAGCATTAAAAGCCGAATATTTTTGGTTGGGAGGATGAGACGATAGTCTGTGAGGAGGTAAAGAAACAGCGAAAGGTTTACGATAGACAGAAGTTGTGAAACCAGACTCACTCCTAAAAATCAAAACATCAAGAAACGTGAGGCTACTATTAAGTTCTTTCTCACAAGAAAACTGGATATTAGAATCAATGGAGTTCATAGTCGAAAGAGCATCATCAATACCTAACAAGTTACTGTCCGTTAGGACAAAACAATCATCCACATAACGAACATAAAATTGAAATTGCAATTTTTGGAATAGTTCCATATAATCTGACTGATCAATTTACGCGCTATATTGGGTTTGTTTCATTATTATTCCTGGAATTGATATGTTTTTATAATCTCATTTTTAGGTAAATAATCATCAAAGAGGTTTCAAATTAACCTTCGTGAAATTGAATTCTTACGCCACTTAAATTGACACCACTTAAATCAAAAATTATCCCTTTCAAATATAACAGCAAAATGTACGGAAAGTGAACCTAACCCATTAATGCCCAACTTTTTGCTCCCTTAAATCTGTAATGAAATATTGCTTGAAATATTTTTAAGAGAAAGAGGAAGATAGGGAAAATAAATTAAACTCATGTTTTTTAAAAAGCTAAACATTCTAAATTGGGACGGAAATCACGAGAAGGGGCACATTTTCATTAAAATGAAAATGCTAAAAATATGAATCTCAGAAAGTGTCTAAGCTCAAAGACAAAATAAAAAGTTATTCAGATACACTAGACTAGAGTCCCAAAAACTCAGCATAATGTGAACCAAAGTGTGACTGAGTTTGAAAATACCGGGTTATCGGGAATAAGGTTAAAAAAGAATAAGTACGAGTATTTCCTCAGAAAATGCAGTACAGTTCAACACGAAGTTCTGACACTTGGACGCTTCTACGCATGCCAGAAAATCCATTCGAGTTTTAGGGGAGTTCATTTCGGTAGGTGCGCTTATTAGCATGCGAATCAGAATGTTTGCTTATCTGTTTGTTGAAAGCAACTAAATTTATAAACTGGCATTAGCAGCGGTTCGAAAAAAATCGAGTATGCTAAACAAACTAAAACGAGATTTGAAACTGTGCATGTCTTAACATGCAACTCCTCCATTGAACATGAATGAATTCTTGGCACTCTGCCAGGAATTTTTTTTTTTTATGGTAGAGCTGTACTGCACTTGTATGCGTTGTTTGTTTGACAACAGAACAAAGAATTAAATTACCAAAATACTCTTAAACAAGGGAAAAATACGTACTTTATGAACGCCTTCACTAGATGGAAATGAAAACTAAAGAATGCAGTGGTGCACAGTAATTTACCCGATAACCCAGACTGAAAAATACTTATTGAAGGCGTAAAGCTGTATGATGAAAATTAATTAACCGACTTTGCAAAAACTGGCTACTTCTCTTCAAAGATAGTCGCAGAAAGAAGTTTTAAAGAAATTTTTAGCCCTGACCGAGTTTTTCGGACTACCGGGGTATCGAGTGCAGAGTTTTTGGGACTCTACTCTATGGCATAAAATAATGTTGTGTTCAGCCACCTTTTCTTAATGAGTATCGCGAAATATCAAAACAAAGCAACCCCCCAACTAGTTCCCAGTTCCTAATTTCCAAAAATATAAATAAATGTCAACAATACAAATGTGTCACAAATAAATGTCTGTGTTACAAGTAAATGCCTTTAAAATTGTCATTTCACATTTTAAAAAATCTATTGGGCATTGTTTACGGGCAAAAAAAAATAATTCCAGCATTATATTTAAAAAGCCGTCCCAATTTTGAGACGCTAGCTACAAATGGGTTAAATTTTTTAAGTAAAGTCGAATCAACAACTTAGTATTTTTATCAATAGGAACTAAAGGGGTTCTTCACAAAGTGATATTCAGCAGGAAGAAAATGATTTTTGACAATTCACAACTGAACGAGGTCATTTTCTTTCTCTTTCTTCATCTGCGTGGAAAGTTCAGGGGTGTGAAACAACATTGAGCAATGTCTCCTTCAGTAAAGCCGAATATATATTATGTACGGTGAAAAGAATTTTCGGATAAACGACAAAATTAAATTAAATTCTAGAAAAATCGTTTTGAAATGAACGGATATTGCATTTTTAATAAAAGGAATTAATTCCTAACCATTCAAGGATAATTACAAACGATTGTTTTTTAAATAATGCACCAATCGTTTTCCGCTTTAACTATTTCTGCCAAAAAATTTTCAAGGTAATGACTTGCATTCACACAATTAACGTTATTTCTTTCATAATAACCATTCTACGAACAAAATTAAAAAATTCCAAGGTCTAGGAGCATTTTAGTTCTTTTAAGGAAAAAAACGGAAATATAATTGCTTATCACTATATCAATCAAGGCCTGGAAAATTGCATCAATAAAAACATTTACCTTATTTATAAATATTAACCCTCTGCTCTAATTCGTGACAAAATTAGATCAATCAACAAAATGAGTAAGGCTAGTGTTTAATAAACTGCAAGTTATTGCGTGTGTGTGTGAACTCAATGCTCATACTCTAATGATTTGCTTAATTATCTTGTAACAGTAAAACTAAAAAGGTTTTATGCTTGCAGGATAATTCGGCTACTGAATATAATTTTTAAAATACTTTTTAAAGTAAAAAAATCATGAAAGAAGTTAAAGTTCCAAGAAGATCTTGAAAATAGTTTGCGTATAAAATAAAGGCTATGTGAAACTTCTAAATTTTAGTCTCTGCTCTTATTATACTTTTCGTTACTAAAATGAAGCTATATGTGCAGAAAAATCTCATGCGTAGTCAATAAGATGACGCAAATTAAAACACATTTTCTAAAGAACTAAATATTTTTTAATGAGTTTAAACGAATTCCGATATTTTTAGAAAGAAATATGCATTTTAATTTTAGCTATTTAAACAAAACTAACTTTTTTTCTTATCAAGTTTATAATTACAAGTTCGCAAAAAACCAAGCACATGGAAATGTTTAGTGAGCCGGGTGAAGAGGTTTGCTACAGTTTGGGTTTCTTAAAATGAGTTGCAATGCTTGAAAGTTTGAGGATCTCAGAATTAGAAAATATGAAAAGATAAAGTATTGTTTTTAAGGGCATAAAAACGTCTGAGAAAATATATAAGCTCCAATAAACATGTTTCAAATAACTGTCTGAAAACTAACAATGGATTTCACAGCTCATGTTTGGAAGCGTAACTTTAGCAAAGAATTGATGGAAATTTCTACTTTCACAAAAATATTTTTCCAGACAGTGAATTCAAAACTGATCGAGTATTCTAACTCGCTGTTAATGAGCCGGGGAGTAGTAATATACAAGACTGACTACAATTGAAGTCAAGACTTCGAACCATTGCAAAAAAGTAACAATAGTAAAAATAACCTGAAGTTACATTACATTTGAACATAGACAGTGTCCCAAAACATACCAATCAAAAATAAAGCTCAATTGCGTAAAAATACAAGCATCAAGGAATTAAAATTACGCTAATCACAATGCAGTTTCATTGACCATTTTTAGAACACAACAATTTCAATGTGCTCCTATGGGACAGTTCATAAATGATGTCACGCTTTTTTCAATATATTTGAAGTTGCACGGGCTATCTCAAGCACTGCAAAAAATGATAACATGCGACTCATGTTTAAATCCCCATTAGAATTAGAAAACATTTTCTAATTAACATCAACGGTCCTACTAAGAATTCTCACCAGAAGAGGAACAACAATCCTTAACAGAACAAAAGGTAACATTTCTAAAATCACATTAACAATCCATATAAAAATCGAATGTTTAAATCCCCATTAGAATGAGAAAACATTTTCTAATTAACATCAACGGTCCCGCTAAGAATTCTCACCAGAAGAGGAACAACATTAACAATCTATATAAAAACCCAATAAGAATAAAAGGACATCAGTCCTTTTTAAAATGAAGTAAACTTACGAAATTACATTAACAATCCCTCTAAAAACATTTCAGTAAAAAGCAACAGCACAAAAAAAAAAAAAAAAAAAAAAAAAAAAAACCTCTTTTGAATAAGAACTAGTCCCCAAAAATCTTCGCCCTTGAACTCCCAAGAAATTTCAATTTCTAAGCAGCCGCCTTTCGCACTGGTCGCTGCAGGAACTTGAAATACAACATGCGCATTGAAATTCGTTGTTAGCTGTGGACACGAACCGATTTTAATAACAGAAAAACTCCAAAAATCACTATTAGGATAAGGACAACTGTTCTTTTAAATCCTTTTTAGAATAAAGGCGCGTTCTGACGAGCGAGAAAACTCACGCGAAAATGTCCGTCAGTTGTTGCTAGAGTGTTCACACTACAGCAAAAATTGCAAGCAAGAACTCGCAGCGACAGTCGGCGGAGGGAAAAGTCATGCAATTCTCGCATTCAACTGTCGGAGTTGGTTCTCACGTAGAAGAAAGGTTTCTTCATTCTGTGCAGTACTTGAGACGCTGTTCCGAAAAAATTGAGGAATCGCAATGTGTTGTATTTGCTGCTGATTCTTTTTTTATTTACTTCTTTGTTTTTGTATCTTCTTAAGCTACATTAGATTTGTATATATACTGAAGTATTATCGACACATTAATTATGGAAAGTGCAGATAATACTTCAGTAAAAAAGGTCAGAAATTTTGAATGATTAATTTTAAAAAAAATAAAGATTAGAATTGTGCACAAAATTAATAAATAGATATTTTTATTACGAAAAGTTTGCTGTATAGTTCCTAAAATTGGATTTTTAAATGATCACAATTTTGACAGTAAAAGATTAAAATTATGACAGGATAGATTAGATTTTTTTTTTTTAACAACCTAACACAAAGTTTTGTCTGTGAGTGCAGTTAAAAGTTACTTGCACGAAACTAATGTAGGTTTTAAAAAATATATAACATTTTTACCTGAAGTAAAATGAAACGAAAATAAAACACTTTACAACTATACACCCTTTTATAGCAGTTTCATCTACAAAAGTGTTTAATAAATTTAACTACGTATCAATAAAGCTAATTTCTAAATGTTTTAAAGGAAGTTTTAATCTTTTTTACATATAAAGGTTTTACATGAATCAAAGTTTGATGTTGAATTTTCATTGGTAATAAGTACAAGTTTAATTGCAATTCTATAATTGTTGGCTACCTTTTGCTAAATCATGATAGCATAATAAAAAGGATTAATTTAAAGTGATTACAATACAGAAAAATCTTTATGCATTGTACCTGCATCCATCATTTTAACGTAGGTATCGACTTGTTTTAATGGTTTAACGATTTCTTCGGACGTTATTCTGACCCACGTTCATCATTTTTCCATATATGAAATGAATATTCCCGTGGAAATGGCCGATCGAGGTTGTACTGTATATTATTTCCTACATATTAAACACAGATAACAATAAAAAGTTTTTAAAAATATTAGTTAAAAGGAAACTATAAATCGTTGACAGCTTTAAAAGTTTATCTCAAAATAAATGTTTGCACTTGACAATATTTCTATTTAACAAAGAAATAAAAAGGATTTTTGCATTAAATATTTGTTTTGAAGTGCTAAATAAAATTAATTACTTATTTAATGTATACTTCAATATGAGCACACAAGTAAAAAATGTGTTCCATATATAATTGCAAGTACTGATAACAATAATCAGTTTTTAATATTAATTTGAAATTTTGACATTGGAAGAGGGTTAAAGTACTAAGCATTAAAAAGTAAAGTAAATAATAAAATTAAATAAATAATCCGTTTAAAGCCATGCATTAAATTAACTTTTTAATTCTGAATTGTTTTTTTTTTCTTTGACCTTCAATATAATAGATAAATTTGTTTCTACTAAACTACGCATTTATTAAAAGCATAATTTTTTGTATTTTAAACCAAGAAATAGAGGTTACATTCATTTCTATCAGATTAAATCACTAAACAGAAATTTCAGAACAATAATGCAATTAATTGAACTTTTTCTAGGACATAAGTCGACGCAATTGATGTTTTTCGCGAGGAGAAAAGAATATATTCATTAATATCCAAATATATCAACCACTAAACAGAAGTTTCAGAACAATAATGAAATAAATTGAACTTTTTTAGGACATTAATCGAAACAATTGCGTATTTTTCGCAGGAGTCAATGTCAGACAGTCGGGAAAAAGTTGCAAGGACTTCAACTTGGTCTGAGAACTTGCGACAGTAGCTCTGAAAAGTGTCCGCCTGTGTTCAGACGTGACTGTCACAGCGAGAAACCGGTTCGGCGAGATACTGTCAGAGAGCGACTGTCGGGTTCGTTCAGACATGGACAGTGACTGTCTCGACAGATATTGCAGGGGAAAACTGTCTCGTCAGAACGCGCCTTAAGTACAACATTTATTAAATAATAACAACAGTTCTACATCAGAATAAGAACAACAAGCCCTTTAGAGTTCATAACTTCATGGAGAACGAAAATCAGAATAAAACTGCTGGTCGGCTGTCCTACAGGAGGAAACTAAATTTCAAATCGTTTAAAAGGAAAGTAATTAAAAGCAAAACAAAGAATTAAAAGCAAACACACACAAAAAAAATCGTCTGCGCCTCAAAATGATAAAACATTGTATGTATAAAATAAAAATAACAAAATAGAGCTTTATAAATCTTTTGCGACAGAGAAATAAAAGCCAATTACCGTGAAAAACTAATTTCGAACTATAGAGAAAAACGGTTAATCTCTTTTTCAATGCAATTGTGGTGCTTCTAGATGCAAAAGCAAAACTCTACTGTGGCATTGAAAAAGGGATTCCAAGCAATCCTGAAACATACGTCTACATTTTAATGCTTATTTGCGCTTAAATCAGCGTGCAATTATTTTTTACTGTTTACTTGTGCACTAAGTTCCTTTATTACTTTATACAGTTAGAAGCTCGAAACTAACTACCTTATGCAGTAAATAAGCCCTTTCGATTGGTATAAGCCTTTTAATTGGGCTACGAATTTTTCAGCTCCAAATTAGCGAAAGACCGTCAATTGTGTTTTTAATTAATATCTCCGCTAATTAAAACCTCACAGTGATGAAATTGGGCAAAATGGCTTCCTTGGAAAATTTTGAATTTTTTTTTTTTAAACTCATTCGACTTTTAACTCCCGGCCGTTTGTGAGGAAATAGCGCAACACAGATACATACATACATTTGTTAACTCTCGGATTTTGATATACTATAAGATAAAACAGCAAAAGTTTAGACGTCAATCTTCTAAGAATGAATGCATAAGTAAATGCTAAACTGCCTAGTTAGCTTACATGGCTTACAGGATAGGATAAACAAAATTATTAAACTAAAAGACCGATAATTAAAATAAAACAGTACCTATTTGACTATATGCTGCCTTTTGTTCAAAATGGGCTAGGGACAATCAAGATCCACTATTGGTTTACAGAGTATTAAGTGAAATAGTTCTTGTGAATTTTTAATTATATTAGTTAATAAACTATCAATCGTTGATAATTGTAAAACTTCGGGTTTAGTGCATCGGTGCATATTAAACTCCAGTTTTTGGCTTACAGATTTTTGCACATGAAATTATTACAGTAAAACACCGTACTTCTTACGGACTGCTTTAGTTTACAATAACCGCTTTAGTTTATAATAATACATTTGTTAGTTTACAATAACCGCCGGAGATTCCATGCTACGTAAAGAATCTCCAAAACATCATCTACTTGATAGTTGATCGACTGGAAAATATATCAATGAATATCAAGCACCACTATTGACTTACTGATTAATGAAAATGAAATTATTAAATGAGACGCAATACTTGTTATTACGTAGACTTTTTGAAGAAGTACTAACATACTAAGAAACCCCAGTACTGGTTTAATTCACAAAATTAAACATTTCCTTCCTCGAAGAATAATATTTTCAATCAGCGATCACGTGCCATCATCAGGATCACGTGTCCACGGATCTCCTTAAAACAAATTCCATAAATGAAATCACCTCAAATCATTCCGACTTCAAAAATTTTATACATTTATATTAATTACTTACAAATTAAGGAACGGTTCTACACAATAAATTAGCGTGTGGTTTTGCACTTTTAATGGCACAAAATTTTCACTTTCCTAAAGTATGGATTAATGTACCTCAATTTATCAATTCTATCAGGCATATTGAACTAGTTAATATCAATCTCGGCGCAAATGTTTGGTATGACTGCACATTTGTCAATTTACAATAATAATAATATTGATGACAATAATGGATAGTTTTTTCAATTATTCCTGAAAGTTTGCTTACGTATAAACGAAAAAGGTTACAATGCAGCTACTGTAAATTTTATGAGCAAAAATAAATTTGAGACGTCGAACTCGCTGTACTGTACTATTACAGTTGTTGCTTCAGTGGATATAAAAATTTAGCACTCGTATGTTGGTAACAACAAATCCAAGTGCGAGAAACGATTTTAAAATATCTAATTCTACTGATATACCTAAAAGATTTACAACTTAAAAAGAAAATGAACCTTTGTCGAATAACACATTTCTATTAGGTTTTACAGTTTTTAAAGTTCTTCCATTTTCCATAAAACAGCCGGTTAATAATTACAAATTCTAATCCCTCAAGTTTAGAACTTCATTCCCTAGTCTTTCTTTTAGTTGATTCGATTTAGATGTGATATTTTCAGCATCATCTTATACGTTACTATCTTTTCAGGTAAAGTGCTTTCTACCTGTTTCTGTAACGCAGAGAATAAAATATTTATTTCTTTTACCGGAAATCAATCTGGCTATTTTTGATACTACAATCACTCCATCCCTACGCGAAGAATGGGCCCAATGAGACCTTGAAATAAATTTTCTGTTTCAAGTGTTCCATTAGTAGGTTCCTCCCGCAAGAATTTTGTTCTTTATCATGCCCTAAATTTTGTAGCATTAATTTCACACTTTGCCGATAACTTGCAATCTGTATAAATACATATTAGCATTCGGAGGTTATATATATATTTTTTAATTACTAAACAATAAACAACATGTATCATGGCAAAAGCCATATAACTGAAAAATAAATGCAACCATACCAGATTAACTCAAAGTACACAAAGGTGAAGAACTTCATAATATATAAACCACATGAAATTATACACAAAATAAATCAATCAAGATTAACGTGAACATTAGTTATTTAAGCATGTAAAAATTAACGGATAATCAGCTTATAATCATATTTAAAAAATATATTTAACATTATGTATACTAGTTTATAAAGTTTTCGATAGTTAACTGGAAAATACATCATTGAATATCAAGGTTCACTCCCTCTCTATCGGCTTATAAGTTAATTAAGTTCAAACTTATATAAGTTTTATATAAGGGTCATTCCACCTAAAATCAGCCAGAAAATGGGATTTTAACACCCACCGTCTCGGATTTTGATGAAACTTGGTGTATTTATTCCTTTTATGGTTATAAGGAACTTGGTATTTTTTTTCTTTTTATATCAATGCGTTCTGATTTTATGCTTTTTTTTTTTTTAATTTTGCGATTTGGAAATTTTCCTCATTTTTGAGACACACAAAGTAAGCTGCTGTTGTTTATGAAAAAAATTGTTTTTCGTTAACTAATGCTATAATCTTTTTGAAACATTTTCATTAAATGTCAAGACTGAGAATTTCAAGAAAAAATATTATAAAAAATTTATTTTTATATTAAGTGGTTTTAAACAATTAGAAGTTTTTTGCCGAAAATTATTTTTTTGCCAAAAAGGGCATTATAGAAATTCTGAATTTTCAAAATGAAGCTCAAATCTTAAATCTTGATTTCTTATATCAAAATGATCCTGAAAATACTCTACCATATCCAATACAAAACTCAAGGGCATTTTGAGAGATTCGGTCCCCCTCCCCCCTATGTTGAAAAAACGAAGATTATGGCACAAAATCATTCACGCATTTAAAAACTCAATTACTAGTAATTCTGTTAAAAATTCAAACATAAAGTACATTAGAGGTTAAAACAGAATTTATAGCTTTAATAATTCAATATTAAAGCTTTTTAGATTTTAAAAGTGTCAAAAATAAATTAATAATAAACAATCTGAAAATAGGATATCATGAAATTTGAGATTTTTGCATACAATAATTCATTTATACACTGAATACTATACACAATATTAATCAACATGAAATTTAAAAGTTTTATCTAACACTGATTCATAATTATTCAAATTTGTCACTGAGGCCTCCCTCTCATGTTTGAAAAAATTTTACTATGGTGAGGCAGTTTTTTCCTTAATTTTGCCTCCACACTAAGACAATGTTATCAGTTCCTTTTTCTTAATTTTTTTTCCCGTTGAAAAGTAAATTCTCAATCTTTTATAATAAAGTGTTATATCTGTGCTCCTCTATTTTCTAGTGAATTATTTAATTATTTAAACAACTAGCTGAAAACTAAGAAGCAAATTAATATGTGCATGAGGGAAAAGCTACTTTTGTTCCGATTTTTTCCCCCTTGGCATTTACGACTAAGACTGCCTCAAATATTTTCCTCATCCACTGTTGGAGAAACAAAAAGGTGCATTTCAATTAAATGCTGTTAAAAGGAGAGATACAAAATAAATAAAAAATGTATTAATTCAAGTTATTACTGCAGGTAGGGTTAATCACAATCAGTAGCACGTTTATAAATCCACTTTTGAAAAATAAAAAGTGATTCAAAACATCATATTGATCAGGAGAAAACAAATGCCCCATATACAACGTAATCAAGAAGAAAACTATCACTTGCCCCAAATGGCAGTTCCCAATTTCAGTCATCATATAAATACTCTAAATACAAACTATACCATTATAGGTTACCAGATGCTTCTCATGTGTCAATAAAGCACCCATGCAGTTGGGGGATGGCAGGCAGTAAACACATGCATACAAAAAATAGAACTACATCTAAAAAACAATAGTGAAGTAAAATAAAAACACCTGCCATTTCCTCATTGGGCACTATTTGTAACAACATCAGAAATAAATGCACAGAAAAAGAAATGTGGAAAAATAAGATGCAAGCTAACAAAGCAGACTTTTAGGCAGGGGGGGAGACAAGTTGCAAAGATTTCAACCAGACCACATCCCACAAATGTATTAATTAACCCCTTCCCTTTTGCTCCAGTGAAAAAGACGGGCTGGGGTCCCGCCTTCCATTTCTCGCTCCCGTGATATTTCCGGGCTGGAGTGTTTAAAATTTCAAAATAAAAACAAATCAAAAACTTAAAATCAATAAATATTGTTCATACACACATTTTTATGTAATTTTCAGGGATTAAAAAAATAGGCACTTTTATGACCGTTTTTTTTAAAAATTACCCGACCATTAAGGGATTAATCTATGCATTTGTCATTCAAGATAAAGCTCAGATGTCACTGGACATCTGAATATTGCACTTTGCATTCTGTAACAAAATTATAGAAATTCTGAGGGGGTAAAGGTGGTGCCCTCTCGTTGTGTCAGAGATGATTTGAAACATCATGTGAGTGTGATTAATAAAACACAGGAAATAATTTTAAAATATGTTAAAGAAAATTTTCTTAACATTAAAAAGATAAACCAGTGATGGATAGGCAGCCCAATAAAGGGAATAAGTACAACAAGTTTCATCATAATCCGAGACTGAGAGTTGGGATATGGTTGAACTGACATAAACTTTGGTATGAGTCCAAAGGCACAACGAAGCAGGAAATATAAACTTATCAAAATCTTGCATACACCTGTTTCGGGGCTGCAAGTGCAAGAACCCTTTTATCAGTGCTTAAAATTGTGAGTTTCTTTTCGGGATGTAAGTTATCCGATGATTCAAATTTGCTATGAAATTTCAAGATAAAATTTGTACCAAAAAATGTTGAATTTGAATCTAAAATTAAAGTACCTAACATTCCTCCCTAATATATTTTTTTCATTTGTAAGCATTTATTTATCTAATGTAAAGTTATGCTTTCAAATTTTGCACTTACATATTTATTACACACTTGAAATGGTCTGTATAGCACAGTGGCGTAACTAGGGGGGGGCGGTCCGCCCCCGGCGGCACTGTTCAGGGGGCAGCAAAAAGTCCGGAATTCCCATCTAAACAAAACGCAATCTTGTTTTTTTTTCACAAATTTCGCAAACAGGGCGCAGCTTTTCTTTTTTTTTCCGAAAAGTCCCCTTTACCGCGCGGGGACAGAAAGCGTTTCGGCCACAGAGTGACGTCTGGTTTCGGCTTTTTCTGCACCCCCTAGGCATACTTTTTGTTTTGCTTCCTAGGGAAGAAGGTTGCTTCCTTGCTGTGCAGTTGGAGATAATAGGTAGTAACTTCAAAATAGTCTATAAAGTCATTTCCGCGTCCGACAGTCCGTCAATGTCAACAAGTATTTCAAAAGATTCTGAATGGCATGTGGCTAAAAGGACAAGTAATAACAAAAAGCACTGATAAGAAAAGTATGGAGGTACCCCAAGCCCTGTTAAATTAACTCAAGTAACAGCTGTCATCTCTCTTATTAGAACCCGCCCATTGACACTGACTATTCCCTGTGGCGGCAGAAAAGCAAAGGGTTCCCAGGAAGCAATCCCTTGAAAGAGCGCCGACGAAGACTAATTCACCGAAGTCGTTTCATGGACAATGGTCAAAAGCTCTATTTTCACTGAAGTTTTTTCTCCGACTTTATTACCCGACCGGTCCCCCGCCGGTGGTCTCAAATTGTGGTCATTCTTCATAACCACAAGTTGGCCACAACGCTTCTTTCAAAGCGTCATTTTCTCGGTTCTCAGCGTTGTGTCGTCTCAAAAACAAAATTCGTATTTTGTCAACTCAGTCATGAATAATAATCGGAAAAAAAAAGTTTTTTGTTCCTAATAATTTATCTGCAAAATCATCTGAAAGTTCTTCAAATAAGTAAAAGACAGCACTAGAAATAATCAGATTGAGTATTTTTGACCAATATGCAACCTGATCGACATTTAGTGTCTTTGTAGGGGCAAAAAATTCCTTCTTTTAATTGCTAAACGAATTAATGAAGTTCGGATAGTCTTGAACTTTCGCCACCAAATTTATAAGTAACTTCTGATTGTGAAGATGAAAGAGACATTGTTTTAAAATTTTATGTGCAGTAGGAAATATTCGGCAACAGCGCAAGTAGTCAGTAAGTACAATATATACATTTCTTCTATCTTTGAAAAAATGTTATTGATATGTTCATAAAAATAATAATAGGAGAATTCATAAAAATAATAATTTTACTATCTGATAATTTTTTTAAATTGCAGTTCATTTAAAATTATTTTGATCTTGATGACCCTTTTCATGCTTTCGTGTTTATTGAGGGGTCTGATGAATTTCGGCGGGTCATCTTCCCGATTTCAGACATCAAAGTCACTCTCTCGATTTGGTTTTACTTCGTTTTACTATTCTTTTCTGTCGGCAGCAAGGCCGTAGCCAGAAATTTTTTTCGGGGGGGCCCTGACTTTGAAACTCTTGTATTGAGGAAAGTTTCAGGGAGGAATATATGCTACATTGCGAAAATTTTCCGGATTTCGGGGGGGGGGGGGGGGCTGGCCCGTCGGCCCCCGCTCTGGATACGGCCTTGGTTGGCAGGATGGCGTAGTCGTAAGGCGCAAGCCTCGTACGCCCAAGATCGCAATTTCAAACCTGGCCCAAGTCGGTGGATTTTCAAGATGCAGAAAATCGTCTGCACCCATGTAGTATGATTGTGTGGTATGTTAAAGATCTCTTTGGCATGGATACTGTCGGCTAAATTAAATTCCTACTGCCGATTGCATCAATGAGTGCTTAGGTGCCGCCATCTAGGGAAACTGAACGTCAAAAAAATTACGGCAATGGTACCACACTCATTGTGGTGCCGCTGAAAAAGTTAGTACCAATCTCTGAGGATGCACCAGGTCTACAATCGTTGAGGACCAATACTACAGCCCCATTAGAAAGAAAAAAAAAACTATTCTTTTCTATCGGTATGGAAGGAGTTTCCGTTGACACCACCAGGCAAAATTTTTTCTGTCGAAACTGAATTACGATGAAAATTTTAAAAATTACTGTTTCATTCATCAAATAAGGCAAGAGGTTATTGCTTCGTTTAAAAAAAAAAAAAATTAGCTTTGTTTTTCAATCCCTCCCCCTTCCCCTTTCAAATGCATGCAAGGCTTTAAAATGCATGGGCATTGTTATAAAGATTGCTCTATCGTTTCTTAATTCTTCTACTGACATTTAATGATAATCATAGAATTCAACCTCTGCTGTCAAGATATTAAAAAAATAGCAGTTGTGCTAATTGAATTAAATAAGTTACGAGTTACGATGACTAGTATCGATCATGCTTCATCATTAAAAATGCAATGAAATCAAAGCCCTTCTTATAAATGATAGGGCGTATAAGTGGGGGTCATTGTAAGAGCTATTCTAAAAACAAAACAGCATTACATGGGTGTAATCTTTCAATTATAAAAATATGTTCTACTGTGCAGAAAAATTAATTAATTAATTAAATAGTTTTCTTCCATCAAAATTTTTTTAAACTAAAAAGTTGAGCAATTTGTCAGAGCATATCATAATAACAATTTGAAAAAATAAAAATATATCTTATTGCGCCGAGTGCTATGTTTGTCGTATCAAAATATTTCAAGTAGTGATGCAATTTTTAAGCTACATCAGAGAAAAATCAATAATTTATAATAGTGTTATTCTACGCTAAATGGACAACATTCTACAAAGGGAAATTTTATTAGGGCAAAACTGTAGTGATAGTTGTAATGATAATAATAATAAAATTGTTGAATTATTTACGCAACAACTATAAATCGCTAAGTTTTGTACGAAATGCTGTCGAGTCATGGGAAGGGGGGGGAGGCGTAAAAATGAGGTAGTAGCTAATTAAGTTTTGAAAATGATCAGAAAGTCGAATCCAGGTGATGCAGACTTTCCTTTGAGGAATAAGAAGGTGAAATGGTTGTGATATCTTGTCTAACGCTCACTGGATTTCGAGCAGGGTTGGAAAAAAACCGGGTTTTTTGGTTTAAACCAGGTTTTTTTGGTTTAAACTAATTCATCTCTTTTAAAGATTAAAGAAATTATTTAAAAGATTAATTATTATGTGTTATTGTTTTATTTGTCACTATTCAAACTAAATATTAAATGTTCCTTTAAAATATCAATTAATTTCTTGTCAATATAGTAAAAAGAATCACCTTTATGTAATACCAAGCCAAAAATTCTGTATGACAATGATAGCTAATTTTTAATATTTTAAAAGTGAATGTTGATTAATTAAATTGTGAATAAATAAATGAATATTCATTATTAAAACTTCAGTTTTAACTCGCATTTTAATATTAAATATAAATTACTAAAAGAAATTTCTCATCTGCACAAAACATAAATATTACAACATAAAAATTTTCTTATTTTACATACTGAAGAATTATAGGAAAAAAAAACCAATGAATTTAATTCAAAATCTGTATAAGTCATAATTAGGAGAAGAGTACATAAAACATGTTATACTTGCATTTGCATAAATTGCTTTAAATGTGATAGGTACTAATGAATATCAATAAAGTTGATGAACAGTTACATAATAAAAAGAAAACATAAGATACAAGACGAAGGTAATTTATTAAACATTTGATTGTTGACAATTTAGCCTTTTAAATAAGAAAACTAACTTTGCAGCTTTATCCATTCCAAGTCTATTACGTAGTTTTGATTGTACTAGACCGAACGAGGAAAAAATGCGTTCAACATTGGCAGTTGAAGCCTTGGCTGTCAGAATCTGCTCAATTTCCCTAAAGACACTTGCATTAAACTTATTAATTTCATCTTTTTGGCTTTTCCACCACTCCATTGCAGAAACTTCGGTCACAAAATCACTCTCGAAAAGGTATTCTTGGAAAGGAGAACTCTTAGCACTAAATTTTATCATCAGAGTGACCAAATTGTTATCTGGGAACCTCTGCCTTGCATATTCCAATACTTCTTTTTTCTCATCTGCAGTTAACTCCAAATCGGGTGACTTAAATTTCGGATCCAAATAGTATGCTAGTAGATGAGTTGGAGTAATTGCCATTTTGTATCTCTTGTCAACCTTTTTCAAAACATCTTTACCCAAAGACAAGTCTTCTAAGCTTTTCTTTAACTGTTTAAAAATTTCTGCAGTTTCTCCAATTGTGCAGTTTTCTCTCTGAGTTTTGTCTAAGGCAACTGAGATTGGTTTTAGCTGTTGAAAATAATGCTCAGCATTTCTTTTTATAGAAACATTGGAAATGATTGATTGAATTTTGCTGTCGATTTTATCTTTGTTTTCATCGCATATTTTCACAAGCACAGCCCAAGCCTTTAGATAATTTTCTAAAGAGTCCGTGAAAGAATTCCACCTGACTTCACTTGGCAAAGTTAGCTTTGGAGATTTTTCTGCTCTATAGCAAGCATTAGCAAAGTGGTTATTACGGAAATATTTAACAACTTGCAAAATTTGCTCTTTGACATTCGGATATTCAATGTCATTTGCAAGTAAATTTAAGATATGAGCAGAACAGCCATATGTCACAACATTAAATTCTTTGTCGGCTTCCAACAGTTCTCTCATTTTTTCAACATTTGTCGTGTTATCTGTTACAACAGAACCAATGGAACACTTAAAATCTAATTTACATCTTCTAATAGATGATTTGGCTATGTCGTACAAGTTCTCCCCTGTGTGAGAATTCCCAGACGTGTCATATGTTCCTGTTAAAAATGCATCTCCATACTACTGATAGCATATGGGTAGTAAATTTTCAAAATAAAATAAATAACTGAACTTAACATGGAATTACATTTAATTGTCATAAGTGCTTATTTAATTTTTAACTATTTTTAAGAATTAAAAAAAAAAACACAATAATATAGACTTTCTATATTTAATAGAATAGCCATGCCTACAATAGTAAAATTTATATATAATAGAACTATTTCTGTTTTTAGTTTTGGTTTCTGCTTTTAGTTTTGGTTTCTGTTTGAATCTAGATTTCTGTTTGTAATTTTGATTAAACTTCACTAAGTATTGATTTGAAAAATTAATTCTTACCTTTTAAATCATCCAAGCAGGAATTATCAGGAACATAACACTTCTCCATGTGTTTCTTCATTCGCAGAACTTGGCCTTCAATTTCTTTATTGCATATTTTGCAAACTGCTCTAGTACCCTTCCTCTTATCTGATTTTATTTCAGTAAAATTAATCCAAATTTCATGTTTTTTCCTGCCTGACCCAGACATTTTTATAACTTAATCTTTGTGAATTTAGCTATTTGATTCAAGACATTCAGAACATAGAGTGGATGGAAATTCTATGAAAATTATTCTTGTAGAGTGGAGATGTTTCATGAAAGTAGAAGTATATAAATAAAAAGGTTTTATTTAAAATACCAAAACTATTATAAATTATTTAAAAAATAAATGTGGTTTTTTTAAAAAAAACATGTGGTTTTTTAAAAAAACCATTTGGTTTAAACCTTGGTTTAAACCCGTGCCAACCCTGATTTCGAGATGGGTGGAAGTTTTCCTATTTTCCCACTATTCAATGAACAAGTGCCAAGCATAATACTACCCTTAAAGACCTTCAGAAAGACAGCTTTCCACTAAAAGATATTTTGCTCCGTTAAACATTGTATGAAGTAAACTTATCACGTGGATTGAGGTGGAAAGACGTACTTTCATCATCCAACAATCCCATGTGTTATCAAGCTTTTTTTTATTTTATTTATTTATTTTATATTTCGAACTAAATTTTGTGCATTCTTTTTAATTCAAAGATTAAGTTTCAATTTCTTTACTTTTGTCGTTTATATGTTAATGTTTGCAGCAAATGTTGTCAAATTATCGCGGAGGTTTTCAACATAAAAAAGTGCCAAATTCCTGTTTGAAATTGTACAGAGTTCAAATCCAGGTGTTGCTTTGAGGAACAAAAAGGTAAAGTAGTTGTTGTGACTAACCTTCATCGATTTGACAGATTGGAGCTTTCTTGGTTTTCCACTATTCAATATGTCAATTCAATGCAGAAACCCACCCTTAAAAAGACTTTCAAGAAGGCAGCTTTAAGATGTTTCTCACCGGAGAACATTGAAAACAATATATAAATATTATTTGCAATAGGATGTCAATACATAGTACCTTTTGTGCAACACCCAACAGTACATGCGGCCATTATGTGATGTCTTCAAAAATGTTCTCTTGAAATGTAGATGAAACTTTTAAGCATCCTCTTTTTATTGAAATGCGGAGTAAAATATTTCTTATACTTTCATGATTCATTAACAACTTTGAATAATCAACAAATCTTCTAGTAAAGTTACGATTTAACTGCGGAAATTGTGGATTCACGGGAGTTCATAGGGGTCATGACACGAATCTTCTAATGTCTCCAAATATAGGCTAAAATTGCGTTTTTGGGACCAATATAAATGAATTTTCGGTGAAAGGCATCGATAGGGACGGGTGAAGTGCCTAAACACCTCTCTCTTCCCCAGCGTCACTAAATATAGTCTAGAATTGCGTGTTTTATACAGTATAGGACCTCAAATTCGGAACACTCGGGGCCGCGATCTTTCCGGATTTCGGAATTTTCCGGATTTTGGGTCCTCATTCAAAAAATTTTGTAAGTAGCATCAGAGCCCATATAATTTGCTCTGGAACATTTTATTACCATTTTGCTCATTTACAGCATTTTTATTATCGTATATACATGGCTATAAGTTGCAAAATTTAGCACAAAAAAACAAAGTTGGAGTAGGCTTACATTCGACAATCGACACAAAGCATCGAAACATCCAGACTTTTCCCGATTTTATTTTAACCTCTTTAATTAAACAATAAGAAAAAATAATTCTGTCAAATTTTGATATGATTTTAGATTCTCTAGCCACTAAATTGTAGTAAAAGATCAGACTATCGGGAAAATGCGAGAAACGCGGATTTTCAATTTAGCCAATGTTCATATCGCGCGAAAATTAGAGCTCATTAAAAACAAAAAATATATAAGAAAACTACAATAAATAAAAAAAGCAAAATTTCATGATATTAACTCAGAATCAGAGCAACAATGAATAAAAACTCTAATCGCAAAAACGAACCCTTTTCAGAAAATCGCGATTTTTTTTTTTAAACGGCACGTTTTTTACCTTAAACATGTTCATTACATTTTATTTTCCTTCTCTTTAAAACGCCTTTTTCCCAAAAACCAACCAGGCAAAATATTTCCCAATTCTTTTTTTTTTTTTTTTTTTAAATTTTTTTTTTTTGTTTGCGGCCGATTTTTTTCGAAATTCGGAAAAAGTTCCGTATTTTGGGTCTTCCGGATTTCGGGATTCCGAAATTGGGGTCCCATACTGTACTTCAATTTCTAAAATTTTCAGAAGGGGGTTGGTGGGGGGAGAGCACCCCCCCCCCCCCATTTTTGCGCAAGTATCAGTTTCTAAATTTATATCGCTTTTCTGAATACCCTAAAGCAATTATTCGAAAAAGAATGGCGGGTGGAAAAATTAGTCGAAAAATTTGACTGAATGTCTGAAAAATATATATGGCACGTTAATTTTGAAATGACCCATGGATGTGTGTATATATATATATATTAACTATTTCTATTCTCCCGATCGAAAAAAAATGTTGATAGTCGCCAAACACATGCTCCCCCCGCCCTCCCATTTTCTGACTTCAGGGCTGTTCTGCTGTCGGCACGATTGAGGCGGCGGCATTCCCAGATTTCGCCCCGGGCGCCACTAAGTCTAGTTACGCCACTGGTATAGCAAATGCATTAGTAGGTTAATAAGTTGTTTTTTTTTTTTTCACCCCCAAAGTAAATTTCTATTTCTTATGTTATAAGAAAGAAAACAATCTTCAAATTGTTGCGATTTTGATAGAGCTTTTCACATTGGCAATGAAAATCCCGACTGTCAAACGCTGTGTAAGCGGTCAAAAAAGGAAGTAGCTGTTGTATTTAAAAATCGGTGGTTTTTTGGCAAAAGTCCGTCTTTCTTCTTAAAGCTTATTGAAAAAACATTTTATGGTGAAGAGAATTTAAATTTTCCATTTTAAGTTGTCTCTTAATTTTAACATGAGCGATCTTGTCTGGTTTTAAGATGTGTGAAACATGCGTCAACTTATGTGGGTGACACATATTTTATGTCTACTGAATACGGAGCCCTTAACCATTTTGAATCGATAAAATTTCATGATGGAAGCTTGGGTATTTGAAAAGAAATAAGATTTAGATGTCATTCAAAAGCTATTCACTCTGAAAAAAACTTGAATATTCCGCAAGAAGTAAAGTGAAAAAGAGTAAACACAACTTTCTTAGAAAGCAATGCAATAAATCGTTTCGAGCTTTTGTAAGATTTAAAAAAATGTTCTGTATTAGCTAGAAAGGGACAACTAAAGAAACACTGCGTATATCTTTAATGTCACGTATTTATGACTGGAAAATTTTTAACTCTTTTCCACTTTTTATTTGTGTTTAATCTGCACATTTTTAGGGTGACCCCCTTTCACCAACCCTAGTTATGCATATATATACAGTTACCTATAAATACAAAACTTTTTCAAATATAAGTGTTAAATATATGTCAAAAAATGTCTATAAAGGACTCCCCTAAGCTTCCAACCATCACAGACTTTGAATCCGACAAAATCCACCATTGCCCTAGTATAGCACTTCCCAACCGGGGGTTCGCAAATCCCCAGAGGTTCGCGAAAATTATGTTGCAATGGCTTAATTTTTAATTGCTAAACTAAAGGAAATAACGAAATGATAAATTAACATATCCATATTAAGACAAAGCGTAAAAATTATTTTTTATAAATAGTTTTCCCGATAATAGGGAAAAATTGTGGACTAGCAAAAGAAGCATGTATACATAATTTGAAAACACTTATTTTTACTTTGCCTGATTTTCAAACATGTGAAAGTAATCTGTTTATCAGTAGCTAAAAATGAAAAATCCTCAGAAATAAATAAAAAAGGGCAGCCCCTTTATTAAAAGTTATATGAAATATCAACAATAATTGGATGGAGGGGGCGGCATTCTTAAGCTTTGCCCCTCCTCGGAAAACTCCAAGATCCGGTTCTGTCATCAGATCAAATAATTTTCTTTTCGCAGTTAAAAAAAAATAATTAGCAGTAATTTGGCGCCCCTTGACGCTGCGCCCGGGGACAGCTGTCATTCCTTGCCCCCCCCCCCCCCATCAGCTATGCCTCTGCTCATACAATATTAAAAAATATCATAAGGCTCATTCAAATGAAGTTGGGGCAAAGACAAGGCTATATCCAGAATTTTTTTTTTTGAGGGGGCCCAAACTTCGACACACTTATGCTCAGGAAAGTTTCAGGGAGGAAAATACGACACATTGCAAAAAATGTCGGAGGGGGCCGACACATTGCTTAACCCACTGGCGGCTTTGGCCGTGATATCATGGCCCGAGGAATGTGCGGAAAAGCAACGCCTCCGATGCACCAGGGAACCTGTTTGGGAAAAGGGGAAGGAATATCGCAAATATACGCTCCAGACCATCTTGACGTGGAAAAAGCCCATCGTAATATCACGGCTTCAACCATTTTGAGAAAGATTTATCATGGTGTGACGTCACAGCCCAAACCGGCAGTGGGTTAAGCCACACCAAAAGTTTTTAATTATACATGAGCATTAAATCTTATATATTGTTCCATAGTTATGACATTTTGTTTTATTTTCAGCCAAAAGGTAGCATCTAAAATTTCAGAAATTGAGCCCTAAATATATAACATAGAAAGTGTGTAACTGATTACAAAATATTACAAACTTTTTCATATGCTATATTAAGTACTGCTCAAAATGCAACAATTTAAAAAGAATGAACTTTCTTCCTTATAAGAACAGAGAACATTCATGAATTTTTCTACAAACATGAATGATGTTATATAGACTAATTCTTGTAGCACTGCAAATATAAATTACAAACCAAACATAATATATTCAGGGCTTATAGGCCGTGGTTCAACCAAGATGTTTCTGGCTGACGTTTCGCCTGACATGTTTCAAGCTTTTTCTGAGCAAAAATGAATGATTTCAATTCATTTGTTATCATCGTCTGCTTGAGGCAGAGTTGGGAATTAGAGGGTGAAATTACTTTTTCGAATTCTTCTATTTAGTACCACCTCACACCTCGCAGCAATTTTAAAATCCAGGAAGACATTGTGGAAAAGGTAATTTTAAAGTGAACATTTATCATTATTCAGCTACAATGAACTATTACTTAAAAAGACTACAAAAATAAATTTGTATATTTAACCTAAAAATAGGACAAGCAAACAAATTTTCTAGAACAGATTAGACTTTACATTAAGCATGCAACATTTTATTTTCAGAGGCACCAAAATCTTGGACCATCACTCTTTAAGGATCTGGTAAGTATGTAACCAAAGATAGAAATTCTCCAAATAGCTTTCCATAATATTTTTTACATTGGGCAACGTTTTAAATTATATTTATCCTTCCTTGGAAATCTATCAAGATATTTATTGAAATATGATAATCATATTGTTATGATTACAAAAAAATTATACTTTGATTTCATTATTTATATTTTCCCCCTTACACGTCTACATAACCTTATGAAAAAGCGAAACAAGAAAGTATCAATGTTTTTGAACAGATAGCGAATGCAAATTTATAGAAGAATTTATTGAAATTATTTCGTAAATCTTAATTTTTAAATAAGCAACAGGTCAACTACTTATGAAATAATGAATGAATATTCTGCTTACTTCTTCAAACTTAGCATTTTGACCAGGGCTGGGTTTTTGCCGGCAGAAAGTGGTAATAACCGGTTTTAACCGGCAGAAACTGGCAATAACTGGCATAAACATATTTTGTAACATTATCTGAGAATTTTTTAGTAGTATTAATTTCCCGAAGTACATTTTATTCAGAATAAATAACAAATAAAAAATATTGTGGATAGTTTTCATTAAAAAATAAATTTCTATTAGAAAAATGAGTAATGTCGTCTTTAAAAACGAATACTGGTAAAAATGAAGATTTTTCAAATTTTGTAACTTTTGCATCCACAATAACGACATTGCCAGCAAGAAATGCTGGTCCATGAAGAAATATTTTCAAGCTTTTCTTTCATTCAGAACAAATTAAGAAACAGTCTGGGTTCAGAAAGGTTATTACCAAAATTAGTCGTATGCTATGGAATGCTCCGTATAAAAAGTGATAGTATATTTGAGTTCGAGTGGTAATTTTGTAAAATAATTGTAAAAGATATTTCATTTTAAAAAAATTTCTGATATTTTTTGTGCTTCAATTATTTACTTATATATTTTCTCAAGAACCATTTCTATTTGTATATAATAGATGTTCTTAAAGTTATTGCATTGTATTATTTATTTAAAAATACTCTGAAAAATGATTTGTTAAAATATCATAGAATTTTTTTACCTTTAAATAGAAATTCAACTGTAAAAATAATATTAATAGTTAAACTTGTACAGCATCAGATAGATTCCCGTTATGAATTTTTTTTTTCAAGTGAAAGAAAATTAATATTATATAAGCAAAGTATATTTAGATGATCATTTTGAAACTTTTTGCAACTTTAAATAACATTCATTATCTTTAGGTTAAAAATTAAAACTAATTGTTTACACATAAAATACATGTGTGAATTATGAATCATTGCAAATTAAAGTTCTGATTAGCATTATGTCTTAGTTTCTGCCAGTTTTTGGCACTTACTGGCAGAAACTAGTTTCTCCAAACGGTATGGCAGAAACTAGTTTCTGCCATGCCGTTTTAAACCGGTTATAACCACTGGTTCAGGGGCGGACTGGCCTACCGTGACACCGGGACGTGTCCCGGTGCGCCCTTTCATCTATACGCCCCCAAAAAAAAATAAAATATTTGCTACATTTTCCCCCTAAAAATTTACAGTAAGAGAAATAAAATTAAATAATCTGCTCTTAATCCGTGACGACAAAATCTTGCTTTAAAAGAAAGGTAAAAACGACTTTCATACGCGAAACCACATTTGCGGACGCTTAGGACGTATATATGCTTCAGGGACACGTTTTGGTAAGGCTCGGGGGAAGGGGTGAGGGGACAGGCGAGAACATAAGTGTTCTGCAGGTACATAGGTCTACCAGGATTTGTGAACACCTCCCGAGGGTCGACCCGAAATGCCCGTTTTTAAATAAATATTCCCTTCCCTAAATAAAAGTTTGAATAGACACAGCTTACATCCATGAGTCACAGGGGTGCTCACCAGGAAGTGGGAGGGGGAGGTTATGGCGCAGACTGCGCCATCGAGATTTTTTCATAGGGGGTTTGGTCCACTTTTTGGCCAATTTGTTGGGTTGTCGACCTGCCAATATGGGTTGTTGACTCCCAAGGGGGGAGGGGGGTTGTTGGGTTGTCGACCTGTTGGTTGTACCTCTCCTAATCATAAGTAGCATATGAAAATAAATAAAAATAGTGCACCTGCATTGCATAACCATCGTTTTTATTCCAGGGCTCTGCGAAGTATTGCTAAAGCTTCATAATGAGCAAACTTCTAATTATTTTTAAAGTTTATTGCAAATTTTCGAGGCGCCCTGTGAAGATTTCTCAGCTCCTTGGCGCACAGTTTGGGAATCATTGCTTGTGAGTAACATTGAAAAACGTGTATGAAATTTTGTTGACCCCATGCTTTATAACATTTTTTATTTTGTGATGTTGGGCGGAGGCGGGGGCCCAGAGGGAGTACGCACACACGCAGACAGACGCGAACATAAGAGCTATATTCAAATTTGAAAAGGTATATGGGAGATGTTCAGTTAATATAAAACACAGGGCCGCAGTTACTACAGAAGAAACAAATTCATTTATTTTTTAAAAAGTGATTCATGTCCTAAATTTCAACAACCAAGTGACATGACACTTCCAATGGTAATCAGTAATAAAAAAAAATCTTTATTATTCCAAAATTGAACTGATTTTAGATTACCATTAGACGAAACTTATCTCATAGGGCATTTCATTTAATTTAAAAATTTTCTTATATGCAGGGATACAGTGGGGTCGATAAGGCAGTGGGGTCGATATTTCTGCCCTTTTCTATTAGATGGAACTCTGCTACGGTACTCGATTCTGAGTAAGATTTGTTTTTATTTTGTTTCAGAATTGGGATTTCACTTCAACACAGACTTATTTGAGTCAGTTCAAATCTGATTTTAGCTATTTTTATTTTAAGATTGTGTGTCTAATTTTAATATAATTTAACTGTTGTTTCTATTTTTAATTATTTATATTGATAACCAAAAAATAGCACATAATTTTTTGCCGCAAATATCTTAAAAGTAAAGATATTGCATACATTAATTTCACACAATTAGAAAACAGGGTTCAGTGATTTAATTAAAGTGTTTTAAATCAGTAATTTAAATCATTTTTAAAAAATCATGATTTTTATAAAAAAATGAAAATTTGCCTGAAATTTGTTATTATTTTTGTACAAATTTAATGTTTCACAAGAATCAATCGATATCATTATTGCACTATATTTGAAATAACTGAAATAAAAGTATTATATTTATTTACGCATAATTTCTAACGTGTCATTTACGCAACTAATATGCTAAATATTTGTTTATTCATTAATAAAACTGCCTTAACCATTATTCTAACTCAACGTTTCCCAACCGGTGGTTCGCAAACACCCAGGGGTTTGCGTGGTGTGGATAGGGGAATGAATTTTTCTTTTCGTTGTAGATTCCTTTGTTCTTGTATAAATTAAGAATAATTTTATTTCCATCTATTTAAAAAGGAAAGAAAAAAAAGAATCGAACAAACATAAGAAGAAAGAACAACCTTGTATTTTAATATAATCCTGATTTTTTTTTTTTTTTTGTAGTTAACTTATCTGTTTATTACAAATTATGTATTCATTCAATCAGTTAAGCCTTGTTTGTCACTGTATAAGTTATACTTCCGACATGAGCAATCACTTGCCTGAATTTCTTTTCAGTATTTTTAGGGCTTTGCTTGGCATGATCAGATTTCTAACTTGTCCCATTTTGCACTTTATTATTGCATTATAAATTTTGTGTTCCACTATTATAACATATCATATTATAGCCACTACTCTTGGTAAGTTTTAAAAGTTTTGGTCTAAGCAAAAAAATAAATAAAAAACAAGAAAGACAAGTTAAATATTTTGGGTTTTTTTTTTTTGAAAGGTAAGAAAAAGTAATGCGTACCAATTAAAGTATTTGTGTTGCTCCTTTAAAAAAAAAACTATGGTATTTGAGTGAGAATGACAGGCAATATTATTTTCACACAAAGGATCAAAGATTTCAAAGCAAAAGTCTGCTTGTGCATTTAGTTACAAGTTTACTACATAAATTAAAATAGTCGCCCCTGTTTTCCATTTAAAACAAAATTTCAAATAAGACTGCAGCATAAGCATTTCATGCAAAACAAGCTAAGTTATGCCATGAAGTTATGTTCCCAAGCCGAAAGTAGTGGTTGTTCTTCTATAACTAATTGACTGATATTAGGAGCCCAAGTTTTCCAAAGGAGGCATTAAAACCTCATGTGTCCCCCACGCTGATTAAATTTCATTACTACTACTATTATCATTATTATAGTTTTTTTTAAGTGAAGTTTTGCCGCCCTTTGGCTAGCTGGTCCACCGCCCTTTTAGGGGTCCCAGTCCGTCCCTGCACTGGTTTTAACCACTCCGGCCTGATTTTGACATTTCATTTTTCGATTTATTGTTTATCATTTGAAAGATAATTTTACTACAAAATAAAGTCAAAACCAAAAACAAATATATATTAACATCAAATTCGATAAATGTATAACGGGGTGACATGCATATATTGTATTTGAATGTAATAAGTACTTATTTTTTTCTTCTAAAAGTAAAAATGAAATGACACTTCTTCATTTTGAAACGAAAAAGTGAAGAACAATACCTTTGGTTTTCGTTTTAGCAAAGCAACTAAGTACTAAGCCATAAAAACTAATTTTACGTACGAACAAGTTATTTTTAAAATATTCGAAATTGACAATTCAGACCAAACCTGTTGCGAACAGCAGTTCATCGCAAGATCAAGTGACAGTAATAAGAACCAATTAGAGTGGGCCATTCTCCTCTATCTAAAGCCATAGAGCTTATAAACAAGATAAAGTGCGCTAAAGCCTGTTTTGGTGGTCCGAACCCCGAACATAAACCCTACCAAAGTCTCGTGACTACATTCACTTTCCCACTGCACGTTGCCTGCTTTTCATGGAGCTTGTTTATGCGTGCTTTGCTTGCATTTCTAGTGCTTTGTAGATCTAGTGACAAGGTATTCCAATCTGCATAGTAATTTGCCTCTGAATTTAAATGAGCAAATAATTGAACAATCTCCCCTAGAAAATCTCTTAATTATAGCTGTGATTGAGCAGTATCTAAAAGTAAGACTTCATCTTGGAAAAAGAAACACAGAAAATTTGCATGTAAAAAAAAACATCAACACTAAACTAGTATTATTTAAAGGGCAATGAAAACAGGGTCTGGGGTTTTTTCCTTTTCTGTTCCCAAATTTTTGTTAACTTTTTTTTACGATATTCATTTTTTTAAAGATATTAGTACGGATGTATAAGTCATTGTGCCTCAGTAATTATTATAAGCCAAGATGATGAAGTCTTACTTTTAGACTTATTATAATAAAAAAAAAACGTTCAGTAATGTAATGAGTAAAAATAGTTCATTAAATTACCCTGGCAGAGGAATTAAAATAATCATTAAGCAACTGAATGTTCTAAATCTTAATAAGTTCTAAATAAAATTATTATTTGAGTGCATTTTGAACATTTTTATAATAAGCTGTAACATAATACATTAGTGAAATGTACCTAATGGTAACGCAGGTAATATTTTGTGGCGCGTGATACCTTTGGTAAACTTAATTATTGAAAAATAATTAATGATGATTATAAACCATGAAGTTTTTTCCTTAAAAATGCTAGTTATCTTAATTTAAAAAATAAGGTTTTTAAAAAATTTTCAATTTTACTAAGCTTATTATGTCAAAAAAATTTACATACCTAAAAAATGTAGGTAAGCAAAATTTTATGGTGAAAGATATTTTGTTTAAACTGATATATCAAATTAACAATTACTTTAATTATATTTTATATTCTCAGATGCTTACTTAAATACATATTTGCGAAAAATATATATATCAGTTTTGAAAAATGCACAATTTCTAGATTACAAATACGTTTCATTTTTATTTTTGCGACAATTTTGAATTTTAAGTTACATAGGTGGAATCGCCCTGTATATACATTATTAAAATTAATTTTCTTCTTTCTTTCGTTCTTTCTTTATTTTTTTTTTTCAACTATGCTCGTTTTAAGAGTTAATTTCTTGCATAAAACTCTTACACAGATTTTATTTTTGAATGACTGGTTTTTGTTAAAGGGGTATTTTTTTTAAAAACAGACAAGGGCTAAGATACAAAATCATATGAAAAAAAAAATTTAATCAAATTGTAGCTTATATCTAACTTTATAAGCTATAAGCAATTTATTCCTTTTTTTTTTTTTTGGTAATAAGAATTCTTGGATTATTATTTGACTATGATTATACAATTGTACTATTTCTTGTAAGAAGGAAAAAAAGCTAAAAAAGTGAAGTTAGACAATTTCATTTGATGATTATTATTGTTTTTTCTAATTATCCTTTTCTTTTTTTGAAAAATGTTATATGCTGTTTCTTATTACTGGGTTTTACACATAAAGTTCACCAGTTTTTGCATCTGCAGCTTGAAAATAAGTATTTTGTCTGTTATATCTTGCTAAACTTGTTTTGTAAAATCAAAAAAAAAAAACGTTTTTTTTTGAAAATGTGGTTACAATTTTGTTCTTTTCAATTTCTTAAAGATTACTTTCCTTCTCCGGGAAATCTTATGCCCAACAAGTTTGTTGTCATAAAATTTGTTTTAATCTGCCACAGGGCGAAAATTATCCACTATAAAAGTTAGCATTATCTGCTACAAAAGTTTTCCCCAGCTACGAAAAGTCCTTTTTCTATATTTCACTTACTATTTTATGTATTTCTATTACTATTTTAGTATTTCCATTACTATTTCATGTATTTCAATTACTATTTTATGTATTTAAATTTCCATTTTTGTATTCCAATGCTGCTATTTAATAATAAAAAATTATTTAGGAAAAACTGAGTTAACACATTAAAAATTCAGTATACGTGTATACTTACAAATTGCAAATAATTTTTAGGAAGTAACTCTTCCTTTTCAGATTGTATAAATAAATCTCAAACATGAACTGACAGTTCCCATATCTTAATTTATTTTCCCAGCTTAAATTTTAAAATTGTCTTTGATTTTTTTCTCCAACACTCAAAACCAGTTAATCAGAAGAAAGTTTTCAAAAACAATTCTTTAGGAGTCTCAACTTTTATTTAAAAAAAAATCTTTTTAATAACCTAACGAAGCTGGAAATCTGGAATGGCCTTCTCAATGTGTGGGAATGATAAAGGGGTAAATCGGAATTTAGTTCTAATAGCAAAAAAAAATTTAATTACAAGTCTTAAATACAGAAGAGTGATGGAAAACTATGTCTTGCATATTTATCTGCTTTGAAATGAGTTAATAAAACGATATAATATGTCTAAAATTAGTAATATATAGTCGAAAATTTTTCGTTTTAGAGGTACAGTTTATTTTTTGAGGATTGTATGCATTAATTTTTTCCCAAGTGAAAAAACACTGAAAAGACAACCGTTTAAACGAGAGCCGACGATGAGCAGATCGAGAAGTGAATGTAGTCACGTGATCAGTCTACAGTGGATAGAATAGATAGTGTGCCGTTCGCCATTGTCCGCCAGCGCTTTTTCTGTACCCGAAAGTAAGCCTCCACTAGATGGCGCTCTATCCGACAGTGAGGTAAGTTCGAGCCTGCCGAAAGACGGCTTTGGGACCAGCTGCTGCGATTAAAGGCCCTGTGTACCAAAAGTCTTTCGATTAGCCGATTGTCATTTAGAAAGTTACAAGTGACACTGATGCACTAACATGAATTGATTGCTGTTAACTACTTTCGGATTAGTTTTTCCCCTAAGGAAGCAGGAAATGAAATAAATATCTCCCTCATTCGTACTTTGAAATATACGAACAACTTTCATTTTTTTATTCTATAAAATAAATAAATGAAAAGGAACATATGCCCATTTTTGGTCTTTGTAAATTTATGTGTGATACATCGGTTTAATTCTGATCACCTCAAAGAAAACAATGACAAAATATTTACGTTAATGAAGATGAAATGTAACATTAAAATGAAATTGTGCTTGTCATAACAACAAAATAAATTTTAAGCTAAGCTTTTTGCTTTGGTTCAAGATTTTGTTTATTGTTTGTTTCTGGTTTGGTTTAGTATACAATTGAAACTTGACCAAAATTTTGTGTATCATAATGTGACAAAGGTACCCACCAGAGGGGGGTTTCAGTTTTTGAATAAAATTCTACATTTGTCTGGAACTATAAAAAGTTTTAAAAGATGTGACTAAAAAATTAAATTTTACATATGAAACAATATTGACGTTAATAAAGAAGAAATGTAAAATTAAGATGAAATTGTGCTTGTCATAACAACAAAATAAATTTTATACTAAGCTTTTTGCTTTGGGTCAAGATTTTGTTAATGATTTGTTTCTACTTTGGTTTAGTATGTAATTGAAACTTGACCAACATTTTGTGTATAATGTGACAAAGGTACCCACCAGAGGGGGCGGGGGATTTGGGGGGGGGTCAGTTTTTTTAACAAAATTCTACATTTGTCTGGAACTACAAAAAGTTTTAAAAGATGTGACTCAAAAATTAAATTTTATATATGAAACAATATTGACGTTAAAGAAGAAGAAATGTAATATCAAAATGAAATTGTGCTTGTCATAACAACAAAATTAATTTAAAGCTAAGCTTTTTGCTTTGGTTCAAGATTTTTCTTTATTAGTTGTTTCTATTTTGGTTTTGTATGTAATTGAAACTTGATCAAAACTTTGTGCATCATAATGCGTTTTTAAATAAATGTAAATTTAAAAAAAATTTAAATCTATATTTTAAAAAAAATCTAACACAAAATTTTAAGCATGCAGTTCATTAAAAAAATGACATTGCAGGTGTTAATTTTTTTTAAAAATATACATCAGATTGCAATGTGCTTTTTAAAAAACTTAGGTGATAGTAATTATTGTTAATTTTTATTTATTTATTTATGTTAAAATATAGTACATAGACATATAGCCTTTCTTTTTTTAGGTAATATGAGCATAATAATGCAATTATCTTCAACAGCTCATTCACACTATATTGGACTAAAAAACCCTTGTCTTTAAAAAGTATAACAATATTCTCTTAACAAAATACATGGTTTTCATTTAAGACTGCTTCCGAAAACTAAATAAAAACATTTTTCATGCTTGTGTTCACCTAAACGACAGCCGTCTATTTATTGCTCCAAATTCTTCTCTAGAACAGATGATTGAATATTTTTAAAAAAATCACATATATTTTGCACCTCCTTTTTTAAGTACTGAAAAAAGTGCGAAAACTAAGGCGAATAAATGATTCTTTAACGTTCGCTCTGCTAATCAGCTACCTCGCTGTCGAGGCTAGCGCCACCTACTGGTGGCTTAGTTTCGTTTTCAACATTTTCGCGCCGAACGGTACACTAGGTATTCTAGCCACTGTAGTTTTGAGCTGACCATTCTTCCAACCGGTTTACAACGGGGCAGCGGCGGCGAAGCTCACTCTATTCTGTTTATAAGCTCTATTAGTCCGTGGGCCCAATGCATTTATCGTTCAAGTTCGTTCCGATGCTCTGGGGGCAATTTTTTCTTTGAAGGAAACTATTTAAAATTTTCTAGTAATTCTAATTTTATTAAGTTCTCCAAAAAATACTTGGCCATAACTTAATAACAAGAGATTTCCTTTTGCACTCTTTTTTCGATGTATTCGTACTCTGCTCCAATGAAATCATCGAATGATTTTTTGCTCCGCGAAGCTAACCAATCACGCCTACTGTAACATCAGTCGCTGACATCATTGTTTGTAAACAAGGTTTCGACCCTTGCTATCATTCTATTTTAAACTTAATTTTAAAAAAGGCTCTTGCAATCAATTCTTGCGACCAATGTATTTAAATATAGACAAAATATATGCACTGGATTCAAAAGCATAGGCTATTTGTAATATAAAACAGCATCAACGAGAATTATTTTGTTTTAAATATAGCACTGGTATGGATCTTTAAAAAAGGTATAATTTTTGGAGACGATCTGTTTTCAAAATGTTTTTGTAGTAAGTAGTAGGTAACATATTTTTTCCTCCAAAATTTCTGAAAATCTATATTTTTTTTTACATCGTGCACAATAAAATAATAGAAAGATATATTATTAGCACATGTGTTATATTGGTATTCTACGTGCGTATGGAGCGCTTGCTTTCTGTGTTATATCTGTATTGTACATTTCTAATTCAGCAGTAAATTAAATATTGGGTACGCATCAGAGGACTTACCTCACAGTTGCCTCAGTCCTTGTTGTCTTCCATTTAAGTATCCATTCCGTTATTGAATAAAATATTGCATCTTTTACATTGCGAGCTAAATTTTACACTACATTGTTAAACGGAAATATGTTAGCAAGAGAGAGTTTTTTTTAGACACATAAATATACACGCATTGGGCATTGAAATGGGTAGGGGTTTTCCCATCTTATTTAAGGCACTATTTACAGCTTTACGTTTGACACATGTTTTATCAAAGCAAAGTTTATTATTGTTCATGTCCTTGAACTTTATTTCTGATACCACTAATTCACTTATCGAGGCGAGGGAGAAATCTTTTCTTATAACATGAAATAGAATAGTTACCCCTACACAGCACTGTGTTTTTTTTAAACAACATCTCTCATTTTCGTTCATTAAGCTCTTGTTTTGTATTATTTCTAACAAGTGGTGTATTCTTTCGTTTTGTATGTAAGATCATATTAGTTAATACAGTTTCCCCTAGATCTTGTAAACTGGGCTCAAGCTTCATCTTTTTTCACAAATCGTAACACATGTTGATTTTGTACAAAAAACAACCAATTCTTAATTTTTTTTACAAATTTTAAGCAACATTTTTTTGAAAAATAGTTTTTAATTGCTTACATACTGTTAAAATAAAATAAATATGAGTTGTCCGAAAATTTCCGTGAAAAATACATGTTAAGGCGCCTTTTTTACTTGTTATTTTAAAACAACACCGCGCATTCGGGGGGACCTTTTTGTGCTCCTGCATTATTTGCAGTGTAAACAAGAACAGGTGTCTCTGGTTGTTCTATTTCACTTTATTTGGTATCTTTTGGAAGATTATTCTTGTAACTATATAACAAATTAGTGTAAAGTGGTTGACTAAATTATTTTTTAGGAATTTTGTTTTAAAATCAATTGCCGCTCAACCAAAGAAGAAACAAGCATTATTGCATCAAACCCCCTACAGATGTTAGGTTTCTTGTTTAAAACCTTTTAGTGAAATTATTAAACTTTATTGGTAATTAAAGTAAAAAATTTGCACATGTAACTAATGATTAATAGTTACATGGGCAAATTTTTACTTTGATATATTTTTTCAATTTATAAATAATAATAAAATAAATTATTTTAATAAATTTTATTATTTTATGATTGTAATGCAAACTGATTTATTATTAATTTTGTTTCATTTATTAAAATGATTATATAAAAAATTATTAATGTTACCCCTAAATGCGCGGTGATGTTTTTAAACAACATGTCAAATTTCCTCGGATTCTATTCTTCCGAATTTAATAAAAAAAATGTTACTATTTTTTCTACTTATAACTAGCACATACAAACACAATTTTTCTTTCTTTTTTCTTTACAAAGAAACGAAAAATTGCACGGTGTAGGGTTAAGGAGCGTTTGTCATCTTTCAGTTAGCAGTTACTTTGTTATACCAGTTTATAAAACTAAAAAAGGCGTGACCAGGAATTACCCCGTATGACTACTGCTTATATTAACTCTTAAAGCCCAAAATTTTTATAAACGGGTCATAGCGGTTTCTGAAGAGATAAAAAGTGAAAAAGCCGATTTGTGCCCTGAGATTGTGTCCCCCTTTAATGCATATCAAGGCCGTATCCAGAGGGGAGGGGGGGCCCACGGGCCGGGATTGTGTTGTTCGGAGGGAGGGGGGGCCCACGGGCCGGGATTGTGTTGTTCGGATTTCGGGCCTCCCCCCGAAATCCGGAAATTTTTCGCAATGTAGTATATATTCCTCCCTGAAACTTTCCTCAACATAAGTGTTTCAAAGTCAGCCCCCCCCCCCCCAAAAAAAAATAAAATTCTGGCTGCGTCCTTGATACATATTTGTCTGGAATCATATAGAATATCCCCAGATTTTTTTAAAAGGAAGAATATTTTCAATGACGTAGTAATTGTTAAAAAAATCGATTGACATTTTTTATGAAGGGGATTTTATTATTTTTCCCCTGCAGAATTAAAAGTTTAAATACAAATTATTTAAATAAATTATTGAAGTTGCATGAACAACTCAAAAATTACTGTCAATGAACTAACATACCCCCTTACATTAAAACTGCAATTGACAATTTTTTAAAAGCGTTAACATAAAAAAGGAAAAAAAAACCAGCGTGAAAGCAAAAAGAATTGTATAACTCCTAAGAATCAGACAGTGAACGCACTACTAAAACGAAAACGTAACCGGAGGGTCGCTCCTGTTGCTCTGATTGGTCAATTTCTTTTTTAGTGACGTCACAGTGCTATCTTTTTCGGATATCCATGCGCTACGTGAAAATGAAATAGTTCCTCATAACTTTGGTTATTGTGAATTAATGGACAATCATATTTTGGAGAACTTTATGAATTTACATTTACCAGCCAATATTATGCGTTATTTTGGCAGAATAAAATTGCCCCTCAAGAGTCGGAACGAAAATTAATTTTAAGCTCTTTATTTTGAGACTTCGGCCCACGGACTACATATTCGCTTTCCTTTCTCCATCCCATATTCAAGAAGATTAGCGCTCTGTAAGGAGAAAAGTTTCTACTCGGAGCAAGTTTCTTCTGCTGTTCTACTGTTCATATAGAAATTTGCTGCTCGTTTGTCTTAGGTATGTTTTTATGTATAATTTTGTTCTTTTAAACTTCTTAATTGTTATTCAATCATTGTTTGTTAGTTGAGATAACTAAAGATAAAATCTACAATGATTCTTTTAATGCTAGTTGATTCCATATGTGACAAATCACCATTTTTTGTGCTTCATTTCAAACTAAACTTTAAAATATCTTTATCAGTTTTGGTGTGCATTCACTTTCGTGCTTACTTTAAAGTAGGGAATAATTTTACTCTTAGAAATCGCAATTTGGAAATTAAGTGAAAACATGCAGTTAGAGACATGACAAATAAGGGACGGGAAATTGAAATGTCTGTAGGTTGTTGCATCATTCAGGGGTGGTAGAGTTCCGGAAAAACTGGAAATTTCCTTAAATTTTTTTGCCAAAGTTCCGGAAATTTTATTTTGCTCCTTAACCCTAAATTTTCGCCCTCATTTTGTTTTTTTTCTCTTTAAATTGCAGCAATACATATTTCCTGATTTATGCAATTCTTTAAAATATCGTAAGCCTAATTTCCACGTCAAGCAAGAAAATGGATGCGTTCTTGTCTTTGCGCAATCTTTCTGCATAATGTAGAAGAATCGTATTTTTTCCATTTTAACTCTTTTTAAAATTTAATTATGAAGTAAGCAAATAAAATTCTTTTTTATTTTTATCAATATCTTACCGTATGTACTTGCGTGTAAGTCGATTCGCATGTAAGCAGAACCCCCAACTTTCATACAAAAAATCGGAAATGTTTTTGCCGCGGATTTTTAGACATAAATGGTTAAAAAGAAGAAGAATGAAATGTAATTGTAATTAGAACTGTGTAGCTATGAGGTGTAGTTTAATTTTTGCTATCGCGATTTTCGTTCATTTTTACTGTTAAATTGTTAATTGTTGCTGTTATTCTGAATCAATAAAAAAGCTTTTGGGTTTTAATTTCTAGCAGTCTTATATGATTTATTTTTTCAAACAAGTTTTAATTTCAACTCGATCAATTACGCAAAATTCGCGAATCTGAAAGTCGGCGTTTTCTGCTTTTTTTTTTTTTTTGCATAGTTAGATGATAATAGATGAAGGAAGAGCAAAGAACTGCAACAGGATTAAAACAAAAAATCATGCAAGGTATTGAAGCAGCAAAAGCCAAAATGGACGCAATAAATAATAAACTGATATATGCGAAAAGGGGTGAATTAAACGCATATAAATAACTTTAGTAATGTTTTCTTTATCATTTTGATGATATTTTAGAGTAAATTGTATTATTTCTTTTAATAATCCACACATTTTATTAAAATAGTGCACCCTTTTTGTACCATCTTCCTGTTGTTCTATATTTTATACATTTTCTATTGCGACCCTTGTTAACATAAGTACTTTTTTCCATTTCTGTCTGAATCAAGTAGTTTTCATAAATGTCAACCAGATAAATTACATTTCGTCTTTTATACCAGAGAATACAGTACCTATGAAAAAAATTCAAGGGTCAGAAATTTTCTTTTTAAAGTTCAGGAAATGGAAATCCTTACTACTACCACCCCTGATCATTGCTCAAATGTACACGAGTCATACGCTAAGAAAATTTTACACAAGAGTAAAGAGTTTAAACAAAAAAAAAAAGTTTTATTTTAGAAGCTATAATCTGAGCTGCGATTTATGGGACACATTGCAAAATTTGGCAAACTAATCTGCAACTAAAACAATTAATGAAAAACATTAATTTTTTTATAGTGGTATCTAGTTATTGTACATATTATTTAAAATAACTAGATACATAATACAGGTAGAACCTCAGAAATCTGGACATTTTTCAGATTTCAGTTTCATTCATTTGTAAAAAAGAAACTTGCTTAAAATTTTAACATTTCTTGTGAAATGTCATTAAACCTTTTAAATTGAGCACTGACTGATGCTGCATTGGCGCTGATAGTTAAAAAAACTAACCATCGGCATTGTCTGCCGATGTTAGCTTAGGATAAACATTAGCTTTTCGACTCTTCGACCTTCAAAAACATCTAAATGCCGATGCAACGCTGATTTTTTTTTTCGTGGGGCAAAATATCTTTTAAACTTTAATTTCTTTTTAGTTCGGAATGAAAAGTACCGAAAATCTCTTTCGTGTATCTAGAAAATAAAATTTCCCCATGGCACTTTTAGTTTCCCCTTGTCCATTTCTTTTCAGATACTACTTCTTATAATATTAAATACAAAATTGAACGAATAAATCAATGAAAAATCGGAAGAAAAGAAAACATCGGCTAAAGCAACCTTGTAACGCAGGTGCTCGAAGCACGACCGTTTTCTTCAACTTCGTTTTCTAGCTAATGGTTGAATGTTACATGAATGCCTTGATTTTGATACAAATGAAATACAATACTTAAGTATTTTTTATGCAACTTATCCTTTTCAAATCAAATACAGTATTTAATTATTTGTATATTTGCTGTAATTTATTATTTAGTGAAGTATGTTTTAATTTTGTGAGACTGAAACTCATTTTATTTGCTTTTTTGGGGTGTTATTCAGTTTTTTCAGTTAAGCCTAACCATGTGGTGATTGTTTGTATTTTGTAAGTCTTGGGGAACAGCCAATTTTGTTGTTTACTGTAGTTATTTGTTTAAATTCAAGGCATTTGCATTTTTCTATGTGATTTGTGTTATTAATCAGTGTAGTAGCTTAAATTTGTCGAGTTGTCTGTTTGCTTTAAATTTAGTTAGTATGGGAGTCATATGTTTAACGAAGGAAATTAAAAATGGTAATGGGAATTGGTGGGTTTGCTTGTGATTGATAGGTGTGAAATGTTTAGTTGATTGGAGGGAAATACTAATACAGCTACAGAGCAGAATTATGTTTGCACAAAATGTGCTGAATTGTTAGAGTTAAGGGTGAAGGTGGTAGCATTGGAAGCCCAATCAGTTAGAAATAATTTGGGTGAAACTTCCACAAAAGAGGAGGGAACTTCTTGTGAAGGGCTTGTTGGAGAGAGTGAGGTTGCAGGAGAAGGATCTAATATGGGAAAAGGGAGAACTGTAGACCTAAAAACAGAGGGGGTCATTTTAGGGGATTCTATGGTACGCGGGATAGGTAATGTGGTCGGAAGAATGAGGCGCAAGGTGGCTAGGGGCTGTTTACCATGTTTCCGTAATTTCAATAATATCCAACTCCTCACCAGTTTCCGTAACTGTTTACCGGGGGCTAGGGTGAAGGACGTTAATAAGGTTATAGAAAAACAGGGAATGTTTAAACAGGCAGATTCAGTTAATGTATGGGTGGGCACTAACGACGTTGGTAACAGCGCAAACAAGGAGTTCGTTGAGGATTGGGAGAACCTGTTAGATAAAGTAACCATTTCAACAGATGTCCAGATAGTTGGTTTGCTTCCCAGGTATGGGGCGCATAGGGGCTGGTTAAATCAGCGGGCTAAGAGCATGAACCTGGTCCTTAAGAAACTTTGCGAAAAACATTCTATCTGGTTCATTGATGCTTGGAGTTGTTGTCAACGTGATTGGGTTGCTAGGGATGGTCTGCATCTTAGTTCTAACGTAGTGAGGGGCATAATCGAGAGATTTCAATAATCGAGTGATTAGTACTCGGGTAGTTTTAATAATCGAGTGATGTTCTCGAGTTCTCGATTAATCATCTCGAGTTCTCAATTGATCATTTCGATTTCTCAAGTTCTCGATTGATCATTTCGAGTTCTCGAGTGATCATTTCGAATTCTCGACTTCTCGAGTGATCATTTCGAGTTCTTGAAGGATCATTTCGAGTTCTCGAGCGATTTCAGAATGGAATGAATCTCTAACAGGGACGTCATTTAGTGAGTCAGAAGGGAAAAATTTTCACCCCCTCCCAAGCCTTAATATAATGTATTTCTCCGTAGGGGCAGGTAGTTTTGTGTCAGGGAACTGGAGCAACAAAATTTATGAGTTGCTCCGCTCCGACTGTTAAATATTTGTTTCAACGCTGCTCCAGCACTGCTCCGTGCAGCGAATAGCTTTTATAAAAATCATCTTTATTTTTTTAATTAAATAATCAAATGATAGTAAATTTAGTTAATTATAGACAATTTATTTTGAAAAAACTCTTTTTGAAAAATCACCTTTCGTTTTACGTTGTTGTTCACTTAAAGCTAGTTTTAATGAAGAAAGATGCCATGTTTAATGAAATTCTAATTTTAAATGATCAGAGCAGATAAGCGCAACAAGTTTCCGTGTTTTGGCTCCGCTCCTACTCCAAGCAAAAACTAGTTGCTCCACTGCTTCGCTCTGCTGCTCGACGCTCCGCTCCAGATCGCTGTTTGTTGTTGTTTTTTCGTGTAACATGTACCGAGTTTATAACCCCCCCCCCCCTTTGAAATGACGGGCATGATCTCGACAAGTTACTGATGATTATTTCAAATGATTTCTGGGCATAAAATTAAAGATGACCCCTCTCACCCGCCCTCGAAGCATACAGATTTATGGGCGTGAAGGGATTTTGGCAAAAGAGGAAGTAGCGAGTAGATGAAAACTTTTAAGCAGAAGGGGGAGTACAGGAATGTTATTTATATTACGTTCATACATTATACTATGCTGACCTAGGGCTGGCTACATTTCACTAATTTTGTTTCGTGCTAGATATGTTTACCGCTTAATGCTTCTGAGTATTTTCTGAATATTGCAAACATTTGTTTATTTATTTATTTATGTTACTGGTTAGTGAAGTAACAGCAGTTTTTATTTTTTTAATTTTTTTTTTATTGACGAAAAATTATTTTAGCAGTAAACCTTACCTAAGTCCCTTAGTATTTATTATTTTTCTACATCCAAAGGACAGAGAAAAACGATCTGGATGCATTTTTATGTCGCGGTGAAAGACCGAAATTGGTTAATGTCAACATTCACCAACTAAGTCCATGGAGGTCCGAATATTTGGTTATATTCTTATATATTTGGACATTCAACAGTGTATGTCGACAATTACAGATGGGCTCTGTTGAAAGTCGAAACAAAAAGCCGATGCCAATAGAGTTGCGGCAGTCTGACGAACTCTAGTCCAGTGTTTCTCAACAGGAGCCATATCTGGGGGCATTACAATGCAGACATGTGTTTCGGGATTCCAAGCAATCCCGAAACATATGTTTGCATTTTAATGCTCATTTATGCTTTTTTAACGTGAAAATTTTTATTACAGTTTACTTGCAAGTTACTTTATTATTTTCACCTTATGGTCAAAAAGTGACGGCGCTCAGTGGCTGTAGCTGTTGTAAAACAGTATAGTGTTGTTCATTTTATATAGCTGTCAGTTCTTTTAACCCTTTATAGGACCATTTTTTTGCAGTATCAGTATGTTAAAATATTTTTCAGATTTCTTTTTTTAAAAAAAAAAAAAAAAAAAATTCATATAAGACAGTAAATAAGATTAGCATGCTTTTTTCCACCACCCCGCCTTTGAGGGGGGGGGGGATAGTTATAATATTTGAATATTGATGCATGTAGTTGTAAATGTATTTCTCAGAGTCTGTGCAAGATTCGGCGAATTAGAAGAGGTAAAATAGCTTACTATAAGCATCTATAATTTGATGAATTTGGTGAGAAGCATACCTCCCACCTCCTTAGAAAGGGTTAAATTACTAATCAGGCCCGTCGTTTCAAAATTTTCTAGGGGGGAAGGCAAAGTGTATGTATAAAGGGTATGTATATTGCATTAAAAAACAAAATACATGTACACATATAAATTCATTATAATTCCCAGGGGGGAATCGACCCCCTAAATGACGTACCTGTTCCAATGTGTGCATTTTATGACTTGTTCGAACCGCATTTACCTCCATCAAGCCTATATAGACCGACCTGGAATCCCCTCTTCCGTTCTTAAAGGAAGACGAAAATTTTCCTGAATTTTGAAAATTAAAACCTATAAAAGTAGTGTTCTCAAACTTAAAAATCATGCTCATCTAGAAAGCCTGATGTTTTATATTATTTTATTTATTTATAACATTTATTTATTGCGATAACAAGGACATGATACTTTTCTCCACCAGCCCCCTACCTGTTAGCCGAGGCCTTAGGATTGCTTGCGCACGGGGCGAGGTAGTGATGTCCGTATCATCCCTAAGTGTACATGGTGGGTCTTCAGTGGGTATTGAACGCGCGACCTTCCGGGTGGAAGACCGAAGCTCTAATCACTAGGCCACCACGGCCCAATTGCAGGATACTGGTATAGGGCAAGTTATCAAAGGATAAACCATAGAAATCTATCCTACGCTCATGTGATAGAAAAACACAATTATTATTTGACAGAAGGAAATGTTATAAAAAGCAAAAATTTACTGAAATATTAAAAAGTGGTGTATAAACTAAAATTTGCATCCTTAAGCAACTGCGTATTCTGTCTATTTAAAAATTTGATTCAGACTGCTATATAATAATTACGTATATGACGTAATTCTATGAATTCACCTTTTTTAGGTAAAGGAACAATTAAATAAATACTCCTCCCTTCATGCATCAAGTTTTTATTTTCTAAAAAAAAAATCTTAAATTTAATAATTAATTATCATATATTAATATCGATTTTGAAAAGATTACCCTGACATATTTTTCATGAAGAATAAAAAAAACTTGAAATAATGAAAGAAAATGGTCCATTCAAAGCAATTTGAGAAAAAAGCCTGTGTTTATTATTAAGAATACCTACACACACTCACACATCTAAATGATTAGTCTCGTCTACTCGGTGCTTTGTCTCGATATGCTGACGCTAACCGGAAATAAATGCCAAGTTCGCACATTTTTTAAAAATATTATATGACTGCTAATGTTTAGAAGCCTAAAAAAAAAAAAAAAAAGTTACAGCAGACGCCTTACAATTGGTACCGCAACATCTAATTCTTTTTTTCCCCCTTGGTAATTTTCTCATGTCGTTTAGTTGCATATTTAACATAGATAATATATATATGCGTGGATGATATTTTAAATATTAAAGACTTCAGTAATAATGAACTGTATCACGTTTTTTATCTTTTTCACAAAACTACATCTATATATATATATAAAATGAAAATTTGATGAACTTTCGAGTTGGCAACGCCCTTGTGGCTAACGCTCTACAGCAAAATCTACGCAACGTACGATTACGAACACTGGCCCAAAATTCTATCATATCTTGATTGTTTGCACCTCGAAGCTATTTTTTTTAAATTCGTCCTATATTCTTTAAATTTAACAATTAAAATATTAATTCTCCAGCATTTTCTTTACTTCACGCGAGTTCTTCAAGAATTGGCCCGAGCGAATTGAAGTAAAGCGAGAAGCTAATTTCAGAAATTCCGTGGTTGAATTGTAAACAACGTAGTAGTTTGAGCTATGAGGCAAGTGTTTAGGGATTAATTGGATCCAAACTCATTTTTGGCTTAAATTTATTGCATATTGGACAAAATAATTTTATTTCCTGCAAAAATTAAACACAAACAAGCTTCAGAAGCTCCAATTATGGGTTCGTTTATTCGCAAACAGTTCGGTAATCCGATGAATGCAATTTTTGATTTACGTTTGTATGTGTTTCTACATACCCACGTAATTCTATTTACCACGTGTTTCTATTTAGTAACCACTGCTTAGGCCACTTTTTTTTAATTCTTTTTTTTATATACGTGCAGATTTGAACTAATTAATCTTTTCATATTTTAAGTCTTAATATTGCTCGGTGCGGTCGCCAATGTTTTAACCACTCGATGAGAAATTTACCGATTTTGGAGCTCTCATATGATGCACACATTAAAAATAACAAAAGTATGTTTTTTTAAATAAATGATTTTAAAAATAATGAAGATAATTTTAGAAATGCCACAGATGAATGTAAACAGCATTGGGGTCTCTGCGTGGTTGTTTCATTCTCTGTGGTTGTTTAATTTCTTCATTCTAGATGTTCGCCTTATTACGAATAATCCTGTTAAAATTTGATGCTCCATTTATTGGAATACTTGCTTTTTTTTTCAATTGCTGCTGGATTTTGATCATTTATTGAAATGTTCGATATTTTTTCTATCGGCATTTTTTTTTAAATTTACCTTTTTTATACAGAATAATAATAATTTAAGTTTCATATTCATTTTGTGTTGTTTTTGTTGTACGCCTTTGTTTTTTAGAAGGATTTCTAATAATGAATGCTTTATTCCGTGACAACATTGTGTGTGTGTGCACAGGTGATGCAGCGTTAAAATTTGTAGTTTAATCCTTATTTTTAGCAATTATTTATCAATTTTGCTTTGATTCATAAAAAATGTATTATTACCACAATTTCATGTTAACTGTAGGGGTCAAAAATTTATTTATCTTTTTGAAAGCACTGTCGGTCACATGTAAACAGGTCCGGAGCAAGTATAAGCGTTGCCATGAAGCAGAAAAATATTCTGTGCCTCTATTTTATGTATTTTGTTGAGAATAGCGATTACAAATATTGTCATTAATCTGTATTTAAATATTAAATATTCGCAAGAAGGGCTTTTATTCAAATGTAATATAAGTATGTTGTTTTAAAAAATAGTTGAAGTATTTAGGCATTTTAATTATGTAAACTTCAAATGTTTGCTTAATATTTTATGATTACTTACATATTCATTATTAGTTCCAAATATTTCCACTTGATTAGAAACAGGGAAGCCTCCCTCGATACCATGAACAATGCCAAATATAGAGGGGAAAGCTAAGTGTGAAGACTAAGCATGAATCAAAAAGGGGATCATGACCCCTCTTAATGTGACCAAAGGTAGCCTGAGATAAAATTTCTGGAACTTTCACGTCAAAAAGTTTTCTGGAAAAGCTCACATCTCCTCCCTCTTCTCTTAATGCCCCCAAACATAGCTCAAAAGTGTGTTTTAGGACTTGAATAAATGCTTACAAATCCCTTTTCCTACCCCTAATTGCACCAAAGGCAGTGTAAATCCAACTTTAGTTACGAAAACGATTTTAGAATGGAACCTAAACACCTCTTCTTTATGAAAATTTCATAAAATATTGCGCAGAGAGCCGCTGAATCTCCTAATGTTCTTAAGATGGCCTAAAGTTGTGTCTTGAAGACTTCGAATTTAAAAATTTCTTTCGGAAATGACCAAACTGTCCTCTCTTCCGTCACCAAAGTTAAGAGTAAAATTTCTTCTTAAGAACCTCAATTCCAAAAGATTTCGGGGGGGGGGGGGGGAGACTTTTTGGTCATTCTCCTGTCTCCTAGAAATAGACTAAAAAATTGATTTTCAAATTTCAATGGCAAAAATTTTCTGGCAGTTTAAACCTTCCCCATATGTCAATAATAAACCTAGCTTAAATAAGTATATGCTTTTAGTATTTCAATTTGTAAGAAATACAGGAAGAGAGCTGGGGCGTCCGCCTTCCGCTAACCGCCTCGAACGACAACCTATGCGAGTAATTTTAGAACTTCAATTTCAACTAATTTCGAGGAAGAGCCCCCTTTCCCCTCCCCTAATCTTACTAAACATAGTGTAAAATTGAGTTTTTCGAATTTCAATTTCAAAAATCTTCTATGGAAGAACTGTTGCCGTCTTTCTTCCTATTACATAGCTAAAGATAACCCAAAATTGTTTTCAGCAACTTCAATATTGAAAACCATTTCAGTTGGAGGGGGCAAGAGGCACAATTTTCAAACACCGTACCCTTGACTGGACTGTAAATCTGCTCTGCCGTTATACAAATATCATTGGTTACAATCGGTATTATGCAGTTAAGTGTTGTATTTGATTGTGGAGGGAAATTTAATACTTTAGTATATTGGGTAACCAAATTAGTAACACAATAGTAAATACTAATCTGTAATTACTGTTATTTGTTAAGGGAAAAAATCTTGAAATAATTCAGTCAACAATTTTTCTCTTTCTTCATTTTTTGAGATCTAATGATAATTTTTAATGCGTTAATGTCCACTTGCTTGAAAAATAATGGAAGAAAGTAGGTTGCCAGCATAAAAGAAGAAATAACTTGATGCCGCTGCTAAAGTACACATGTTGAGAAATTTGTTCATCTTCAAAAAGTCGTTTTAAGGTATCTTAGATAAAAAGATATTTTTTGCATTATATGGGACTATTCTATTATCAAGTAGAGAGTGAACAGTGTCTGTGGGAAAATTTTTAGTTTTAATCTTATACACACACAGGATATTACATTATCCGCTACCAAAGAAATGTCTATTTGACTTCAGGGGTGACACCCAGCCGGGACGGAGAAAAAAAATGGAACCTTTAAAAGCTCCATAGAATAAAACAAATGCTTTAAATTGGATATTTTTTTTCTCTTTTGAACTGAGGAAAGTGTTTCCTTTAAAAAATATATTCGCAATGTTTTTTAACCGCTAATCCTAACCATTGTCATCAACAAATACTTTAAATATTATGAGGCTCATGATACAAATGGTGTTTTTATTTTTCAATCTGAGATTCAAAAAAAATATATATTCATTATATTTCCTTAAAACTCATACTTCATGCTTACATGTTTTTTTTTCTTGGAGGGGGTTCTTTTCCACGGGGTGACACCTATCACTACCCGCCCCGAGTGTCACCCATGCTAGCTACAACACTGCATTCCATACAATTTTCACTATCAACATACTTCACATCAAGCCTCCACTGATTTTTTTTTATTTCATCAAACTGTCTACATATACGTAGTCCAGCATCTCTTCGCTGCAGCTTTTGCTTTTCTTGAATAGACTAAGGGTGATCAGAAACTGTTAGATTTTTCAGATGATCTTTACTAAATGGCATTGTCTGATCAATTTATCAATTCTCTATTTAGCCTACTTTAATTTGTAGCAGTTAAAATTTCATATTTAAAATTATATCAATTCATTTCTCTGATTTGATTTCAAAATGTATGTTTATGTATAAAACTACTAATATACTTAATTTTTAATTTTTGTACCACAATTTACTCTTTTTATGGTTGAAATAAAGATTTATGAAATAACATTTATATTTTTGCATTCAGACTCAGAAAGAATGCACTGCTATCTATCAGAGTTAAAAAAAAAAAACCCTATGTAAAAGTTTTGATGATGTAATAAAGATAAATATACCATATGATACAAATATAGATCAATAAGTATTAGTGATAGATTGAAATAATTTCATACCTAAGTCCAAGTAGATATACATCTGTGGAAAAAGACGCAAATAAGTTTAAGACTGAAATAAGTTTTTTATCGGGTCAGAAGTGACTTAAGAAGTCGCGCCTGAGGTGTCTTGCTTGGGGAAGAAAAACAAGTTGCGCCGCTATTTTAACTTTGCACGGGCAACGCCGTTGCGGGTACCGCTAGTGTAATATAAAACTAATAGCTTAAATAAATAAGATATGAATAATATTTTGTTTATAAAATAATAGTTATATATCTAACTATATTAAACTATTGTGAAAATCCGCTCTTCTGAACAATGGTTCAAAGATGAATAAAGGGAGGGATCAAAAAAATGGAATGAGAGTTCTGAAATTAGAGATTATATGAATAACAAGCTAAAAATTTAGCAATTCCCCCCTTTTGTACAAATTTTTGGGGAGCAGCGCTGTCATTTAGGAGGGGTCAGGAATGGGCAACTGTCTTTCCCTGGCTTTGAGATATATAGTGTATTTTTGTCAATGCATGTTTTTTTCTTTTTGATGCAATGAAAAGGAGAATACCCCTTTGCCTCCTCCTGTAAAAATTCAAAATGGCAGTCCTGATAAGGAAAGCTAATAAAGCTCAGGTCCGACTCGGGGCCCAGTGGTAACGTATTCAAGAGTTGTAGTTGCTTTGGAACTGAGGTCTGAAGAGGGGAACTTGTTATTGTAACACAATATATGACACACATCCTGTTGGCAGCTAAGAATTCTCTACTTGTTCCCTATGCAGTAAAATAACAGGCGAATCCTTCCAAACCCCTACCGTTGCCCTAATAACATCTCACAATATAGCTTAGGAGTCATTCATAAATAATGTCATGCTTCGAGGGGGGGGGGGTTCAAGAAAGTGAGACAGTCGTGACGAGGGGAGGGGAGGGGGTAAGAAGAAGTTTGACAGCGCACATTTTAATTTCTATAAATACATTTAAAATCAGCAAATTAAACTTATTTTATGCTAATGTAATATAGCGTGAGATGTGACAAAGGGGGTAGGGGGTATGTTGAAGTGTGACACTTAGCGAAAAAGGGGGGAGAGGGTCAAATATATTGAAAAAAGTGTGACATCATTTATGAACGGTCCCTTAAAACCCCGATTTTAGAATGTCAATTTAAACAACTTTTCAGTGCTAGAGCAACCCAATCCCCCCTCCCCTTATACTCTTACCCCTGATGACACACTAACGATAACCTAGAAATGCGTTTGTAAAACTTAAATTTCGAAAAATTTTGGGAAACCCCCCCCCCCCCTCCCCGTTTTCCTAACGTCATCAAAAACAGCTTACCATTCCGTTTTCTGCAATTTCCGGGAGAAGTCCCCTACCCTCCTCCCCTCCTTCCCATCACCAAAATTATACTAAAATAACGAACATTTCCAGAGATAATCTCGAATATCAGCTTTCCCAAACAGCTCTATAAATACAGCATTAAACTGCGAATTTATCACTTCAATTTCAAAAAAATTCTTGAAATGTGCCCCCTCCCTCCTAACGATACCAAAGAGTTTAAAACTACGATTCTCGTTCTTCAATTTCAAAGTAATGCCCCATAAAAATCCCCACTTAACCCTAATATAGCACCACCCAAAATTGAGTTTTCAGTCTTTCAATTTCGAAAAATTTCCGTCACTTTCCTTTTCGTTAACATGATAAAAGTAGTCTCATTTTTTTTTATACATTTAATTCTAAAAATTTTTTAGGAGAGACCCCTCCCCCTCTTTTCCCCAGGAAAAATAGCCTAAGGGATCATTCATAAATGATGTCACGCTTCGAGGGGGGGAGGGGGGTTCGTGAAATTGTGACAAAGGGCGGGGAGGGGGTAGCAAGAAGTGTGACATCATTCAAAATACATCATAGCGTGACGCTTGACAAAGGGGGGAGGGGGGTCAAATATATGGGAAAAAAGCGTGACACATTTATGAACGGCCCCTAAAAGTAACGTTCTCGGGAGTCTCTTTTTTCCTAACATCTGCAAAATGCAACACAAAACTGCGGTTTTAGCGTATAAATTTCTAAAATTTTCGGAGAAATCGTACGAACCCGTTCCCCTAATGTCAGCAGCGATAGCTTAAAGATATATTTTGAGGATTTTAATTTAGAAAATTATCCTCAATGAGCCCCCCGTGAAACCCCTTTTCTCTAGCACTTCAATTCCATAAACTTTTCAATGTAAAGTGATATGTAACCACACCTAGATATAAAGCAATTCTCTGCGAAGAAAAAAAAACGGGAGGTGCGAATCAAATAAACATGTCGATTAAAAAAATGCATTGCTTTTGAAATGACCGTTTACTATATACGTTCATTTGTTTATCCATTTGTTTGTTCTCCCCGGCACTCCCGTCCTCTAAATTTGTTTCTAGCAATTACTTCCTCTTAAATAAGAAAGTATCCGTCTTTGTTACCGACTCACACACATAGTCATTTTTGCAATCACGTAACTACGAATCAGCCAAATGTATTACCCGAGAAGAAAATCATCCGAGACATTCATTCGATTCTATCTTCCGAGAAGTAAACCAACCGAGTTCTCGAGAAGTTCATCCGAGTTCTCGAGAAGTTCAACCGAGTTCTCGAGATGTTTAAATCGAGTTCTCGAGATGTTCAACCGAGTTCTCGAGATGTTTAAATCGAGTTCTCAAGATGTTCGAGATGTTTAATCGAGTTCTCGAGATGGTCGTCTGAATCGAGTTCTCGAGAAATTCAATCAAGTTCTCGAGAAATTCAATCGAGTTCTCGAGATGCTTAATCGAGTTCTCGAGATGCTTAATCGAGTTCTCGAGATGGTTGTCTGAATCGAGTTCTCGAGTTATCCTGAATAATCGAGTTCTCGATTATGATCACTCGATTATGCCCATCACTAGTTCTAAGGGGGTCGTGAAGGTTAGTGATATGGTTTTGGAAGCTACGGATTCAAAAAACTAATTTTGGATGGGGGGATTAGAGAATGTCATGGTGTTGACTTCTGCTCTGGAGGTTTTAAAATTGAAGGTAAAATATTAAGCAATAGTAACATTAATAGTAGTGATTTGAGGCATCATAAAATGTTTAAGACAAGCAAAATGGGCATGTTCAGGATTCTATATACTAATGACCGCAGTATCAGGAATATAATAACAAGATGGATGAGTTAAAAAGTGTTATTATGGTGAGGAGTTGGATATTATTGGAATTACAGAAACATGGATCACTGATGATGACAAGGATTTAGTGAGCATTGCTGGATATAATTTGTTTAGGCAAGACAGGCTGGGTAAGAAAGGTGGAGAGTTTGTATTCTATATTAAAGACACTTTTATTTGCAATTAATTGGTCATTAATAATAAGCCTAAGGATAATGAAATGGTCTGGGTGCAGTTGCTGAGCAAAAAGGGTAAGAAGTTACATTTGGGGAATGTTTACAGGACACCTAATGTTAGTCAGGATCAAGACGAGGAGATGTATAGTGTTATTAGGGACATGTCTGGTAAGGGCTCGGTCATCATAATGGGGGATTTCAATTTCCCGGGCATAGACTGGAATAGTTTTTACACTAACAATGGTAGGGAGGAAGATTTTCTGAAAGTGGTTGGTGACTGTTTTTTGGATCAAGTTGTTACCCAGGGAACTAGGCATGGTGCTATTTTGGATCTAGTTTTTTGTAATGTCGGAAGTTCTATTCAGGGGTTGAGTATAGGGGAACATATTGGAGATAGTGACCACAATACTACCCAGCTAGCAAAATAAATTGAAGCAAGATTGCATAAAGATTTCCACGCCAATACAGAAGTATTGCATAAAGGTTGTCAAAATCTTTACATGTTACTCCCATTCGATTGTCAGCGGATTGCCACAATATTTACGTCAATGTATATGCAAGAGAATCAATGTCCTGGCAAGATAGGTTGAAATGAAAACATTGCATAAATCTTGTCCTGACAAAGTACATTGACACGTCAACCAGCCTGTAATATCCTTGCATGGTAGTTTATGCTTGAAATAGTGCATACACCTTGACATGACAAAATTTATTGACAAGGCAACCCTTTATAAATATTTAGGCAGTATATGTTCTTTTTGTAATATTGCTTCTAACTTGTTATATTTTTGTCATGACAATGTACATTGTCGAAACAATCCCTAAAAATATTTAGGCAATGTATGTGTTTTTTGCAGTATTGCATCCAACTTGTTATATTTTTGTCATGACAATGTACATTGTCAAAACAATCCCTGAAAAATATTTAGGCAAGGTATATTTAAGAGCTCCTTTTAAAATATAAATTAAATTATCATCTGAATTTGAATTTTGAATGAAATTTAACTGGGTATACATAATGATGTAAGAATGAAAAAAAATTTAAATTTAAAGGTTTATTCACACATTAATTATACTCTCTCTGCGTCACATAGAAAGATTCTTAAATTGGTTAACTGAATTATATTGCATTTTTTCTTTCTTCGTGAAACAATACAATAATGCTCCATAAAACAATAGGTTGATCACTTTATAGTGTTGTAAGTGGGGGGGGGGGGTATATAATTCAATAAATTACGTATAGAATGTGCATATAACAAAGGAAAATGCAATTAATGCGTGAATTAACCTTTTAAATTTATTTCATTCTTACGACTTTATGAACATATTCAAATTCAGATGATGCTTATTTATATTTCAAAAGGAACTCTAAAAGTAACATACCTTGCATGAATATTTATAAAAAGCACTGGAAATTTTTCAAAATGGAACCACGCAGTTTTTTTTTTATTATTATATTCTGAAATAATCACGGCACTTTATAATTGTGGAAATACATTGTGATGCTTTTTTTACGTTTAACCCTAACGCAAAACACGAGGCACGGCGATATCTCTTCTCTGTCGATACACTGCGCGCTGCGGCTAAAAGGAAGTGCACCGTATTCCAACGCATGCGCAGTTACGACGAACGTTCCCTCAATCATCTCTGATTGATTCTCAGATGTCTTGTCGGTGACAATATTGTCTCATTATATCAACCGTGCTTTTTTAACATTGATTGTGACAACATTCAGGAAAGACGAATGAGGCAAGATTGCATCAATATTTTCATTTCAAACAAAATAAAATTTTGTCTTTGTTTTGTCCCTTAAATATTGCCATGAAAATGTATATGCAATCTTTTAACAATATTCCAATTATCAATATTGACGCCGTCAATGCATTTGCAAGGCTGACAAGGCGATAACAATAAGATTGTGGCAATAAATTTTGCTAGCTGGGTATTAGGTTTTGGACCAGCTTCCATGCTTACAAAGGTGAAAGTTCCAGATTTGTACCTAACTTCAGGAATGTTGAGTATGTTGCACTTAGACAGGGTTTGAAAGAGGTTTTTTCTTCTGGGCTGGAGAATAGTGAAGCTGATCGTTAGTAGGAAGAGTTTAACGGGAAATTGGAGAAAAGAGTGATGGATTATGTTCCTTTTAGAAAAAAAAAGGGGATTTCACGAAAATTTGGCCTGTGTGGTTCTCTAGAGAGGTGAAAGAAGCTCTCAGTTATAAGCAGGCCACTTTTCGGCGACTTAAAGAGACTGGGTGCCATGCTGACAGGATTCTGTATTGTGAAGCTAGACGTACTTTCAAGTATTTGGTACGGAGTAAGAAAAGGGAATTGGAGCAAAAGCTTGCAGATAACATTGAAAGGAATCCTAAGAAATTTTTTGCTTATTGTAAAGAAAATGTTACATTACATTTAAAATGTTAGCTAATAGCAAAATTCGTTGCCAGATGGCACTACTAGCTAACGGGAGTTATCTTAACCACAGACTGATAGTTAACGAATCAGAGACCACGACGCCAACTACGTCACGAAAAGAAAAATTGAATTACATTTTTGTTCTAGAAGTTTCGAGGTTTCTCTCCCCATCTGCGAAGATGGAAGGTCGTAGAATTTTTCATGAGAGAGAGGTAAGGGGGAGAAGAAAGAAGAGGAAAAAATGTTGCTGAAATAGGATGAAGTACCTAAAACTAAATCTCTACATGTAAATATCATCAATATAATCTTTATATACTCAAGAAAAAATTATGCTCTGAGAAGATGAGGGTGCGATCCAGGAAGATTGATGTACAAAAGCCATGCGTGATGCTGCAATGAACGATTTCGCCATATTCACCAAGATAAAATGATCTCGATGGATGCAAGAACGGAAGGAATGCAGTGATCTTCATATGACGTGCTACTGTAGATCATTAAGTTGGAGAAAGACCTTTTCCTGAACTCTACTGGGAAGAAGGTATCGCCACGTGCTTCAGCTACCTTGAAGTAAATTATGTTTTCTAATATTTTACATGTCACCGTCTGAGAGGGGTAAGGCCGTTGACTCCTGACCCTCTCGACGAGTTGATACAGAGGAAATAATTCAAATAAGCTATGAGCAATTAAGATAAACCTAACGGTTTCAATTTTTTCATCTAACTTGTGGTTTACATGTGCTTTTGCTATCCTCTTGAATTATCGCTCATCATGCCTGATTCAATGAATGAATATTTTCGTCTTTTATAACTTATGAAGTGATTTTTATTCATGCTTTTGATCTAAAATTGAGCTGCACCTAATCTGATAAAATATTCTAATATATGCAAATCCAGAATTCAATAAATAATTAAATTTAATGCAGTGTATTTCCTTTTCTAAAGTATTTTATAATTCTATTCATTTGGTATGATTTTATATAATTTATATTTGAATTGAATTTATAATTACACAACGCATAAGACAAAAAAACCACTATACCTTCACGCTGTGTCGGTTTGTTGCTTTGGTTATATAATTTGATTCACATAATTAAATTCAACCACCAACGGCGGATCTAAGGGGGGGGGGGCGATGGGGCGATCGCCCCCCCCCCCTTGGGTTGATTCAAGTGGATACTACAACAACACTCCTTAAGTGAGTTTTTACTCTTCGTGCCCCGGGACCAGCCATTTTTTTATGTTCTTGGAATCCCAGCCTAATAGCCCTTCAAGTTCTATGCTTTCCCCCTGTCCCTTTGTCCTTTAGTATTGCTGAGTTGCTAATCCTCGGAGTAATGGGAAAGAAATTCCCTGCTCTTTTCTTCTACCCATCAAACTGGTGACAGCTAGCCAACCCTTAGCACGTGGTGTAAATTCCTGCAGCATTTACGCTAAAACCTGGAGTCTGAAACATTTCATTGCACATTCATAATTACAGATGTTTATATAAATTGCACATACTCGTTGATGGTTTTTTTAGTACATATTTAGTATTACATTTTGAAAATTTTAGAAAATATATTACTAATAATTGCTATTATTTTGTAATTTAGACATATCAATTCAAATTTAGAAAATGTATTTACAAGCCTACATTTTTCTTGAGAAAGCTTGAAGGAAATCCTAACTCGGTTAAAACTTGGCTAAGAAGCAGAATGAGTGATGATAGACTCACTGAATTAGCGTTATTGCATATCCATAAAGATATTACATTGGACGTTGAAAAAATTATAGACAGATTTGCGAAAGCAAAAAAACGTCAGCTTGTGTTCCTTTTATAAGAGCTTTGAATAAACGTATATGCATTAAAAAAATGTGCTAGTAAAATTTTAAATATCACTACACTAGCATTTTTTTTTTGTTGTTCCTGCTGTTTGAAAAAAAAGGGGGGGGGGGCGGAGGGATTGTTGAAAAGGAATGAAGAATCTCCTCCATCCATCCTTACATTGAACCCCGAGATTTCCAAAATCGCCCCCCCCCCCCTTGAAGATTTTCTAGATCCGCCCTTGTCAACCACTGCAACAAGCTAACACACACCATAACACTTATGCTAATTCAGGGAAAGCTCGTAATACTCAGGTAGGCCCACTAGTGGATGAGAACGGGAACTTGATTCAAAATGAGGGGGATATTGCTGATATTCTAAATATTTTTTTTCCAGTGTATTTAACAGAAACTGTACCTCAAAGCCGTTGCCAGAAATTTTTTTTCGGGGGGGGGGGGGGACCCTGACTTTGAAACATTTATGTTGAGGATAGTTTCAAGGAGGAATATATGTTACATTGTGAAACATTTTGGGGTTTCGGGGGGGGGGGGCGGGCCCGTTGGCCTACCCTCTGGATACGGCCTTGCTGTACCTCAACAGTTGACATAAGCGAGACGCAAGCTAATACACAGCTTGAGGATTTTGTATTTTCTAGGGTTGATGTGTTGTTTCATTTGAAAAGATTAAAGCAAATAAGGCTCTAGGACCTGATAACGTTTATCCAAAAATTTTAGTAGAACGTGCAGAGGAATTAGTGGATGTTGTCTTGATTATTTTCATATCTTCATATAACTCGGGGACTGTGCCAGCGGATTGGAAGCTGCCAAACATAACGCCGCTCTTAGAGAAAGGATCTAAAGCTAAGGCAGGAAATTATAGGCCTGTGAGTCTTACTTCAGTTCTTTGTAAATTTTTGAAACGCTGATCAAAATCAAAATAGTGAATTTCCTGGAGGCAAATGGAGTGTTAACTGGTTTTCAGTATGGTTTTAGGAAGGGTAGGTCCTGTACAAGTAATTTGTTGCATTTCTATGACAAGGTTACCACGGCATTAGATAATAAAAAGTGCGTAGATGTTGTTTGCCTTTCAGAAAGCATTCGATAAAGTACCGCATGAAGCTCTTCTTAGCAAACTTGCTTATATTGGTATTGGTGGAAAAACTTTAATTTGGGTTAAAAATTGGCTGACTGGGAGGAAACAGAGCGTAGTAGTGAAGGGCAATTATTCTCAGTGGATTGATGTTTTGAGTGGAGTTCCACAAGGTTCAGTTTTAGGGCCTATATTATTTTTTATTTTATTAATGATATTAGTCAGAGTATTTCTGGGAACATCAATATTTTTGCTGATGATGTCAAAATCATGGGAATTGTGGACACGGAGGAACAAGTCAACCAGTTTCAAGAGGATTTGAATCAAATTTCTAGGTGGGCAATTAAATGGGGTATTTCTTTTAATATTGGGAAATGTCAAGTGCTTCATTTTGGTCATGGGAATAAACATGCAACCTATTATTTACAAGGTTCCGTCATTAGGGAAGCAGAAACAGTTGTTGATCTAGGAGTATTGATTAGTCACGACTTCAAGTCCAGTCAGCAGTGTAGCATAGTAAGTAACATAGCTAACAGGATGCTTGGGTTTATCAATAAGGTTATTTCGAACAGGTTTAAGGAAGTTGTATTGCCATTATACAGAAGTTTGGTAAGACCTCATTTGGAGTATGCTGTTTAGTTTTGGTCTCCGTACCTGAAAAAGGATATTACCTTATTGGAAAGGGTTCAAAGGAGGGCTACAAGATTGGTAAGTGGTCTTTCAGACGTAGATTATGAGGTTAGGCTTAAAAGGCTCAATATGTATAGTCTTGAGAAAAAGAGAGTTAGAGGGGACATGATTCAGTTGTTTAAATTCATTAAAACAGGAAATGTTGATGGACTACAGCTATGTGCTGAAAGTAGAACCAGAGGTCATTGTTTTAAGCTTTTCAAATCTCAGGCTAATCTTGAAATTAGGAAAAATTACTACTTTAATAGGGTTGTAGGCAGTTGGAATAGTTTACCGGAAGCGACTGTTAATTGCAGTTTGGTAAAAACTTTTAAGAAAGCTCTTGATGTTTATTGGGGACTGCTAAATTGACTAGGACCAGCCTAGCTGGGACCTGAGCCTGTTGCTGGTCGTCAGTTTTGTATTTGTATTTTGTTTGAACTTGTAAAACTTAAGATTCTTGAGTGCCCAAAATTTCTAGTGCCATTTTCAAAATGCATTGTTTTACAAACAGTGCAAGAGTCGGAAATAAACATTTAAAACATATAAACATTTAAAACATATAAACATTGTAATAAAAAGAATATCTAATGGACAATTTTAAGATAAATGAAGTGCAATTTTCATTTTCGCATTCGAAAATGGGCGATTTCAAAATGGCAATTTTTAAAAAGTTTGCTGTCATTTAATATGTAATTCCATGTGGAGTAGTGTATTATTCGAGTTCTATTATTTAATTCATCAATTGCATCATAACTTCCGTTTATATAAGAAAAAATGTATTTTTTATGATATTTAATTGTTTTTTAATGAAAATCCGGAATCGCTGCAGTCTCAAACACAGGTAAATCTACACACAATTTAGAAAATTGCACTTTCTTGATCTTAAATTCCTTCATTTAATTTGCTTAGTTTTCTTTTTTCTTAAATGTTTTATTTCCAACATTCACGATATTTTTGAATTTCCCTAAATAGTGTGACATTGAAGAATCTACAAATTCAAGTGAAAATGTCTGATCCAAAATAAATAAATTTTAAACGAAAATATTATAAGTTTCTTTTGTGAAACACTTTGAACAGTCGGAAAGAAAAGGCATCATTGCGTAGCAAAAGGCGTCTGACAAATGAATCACTGGAGCTCCTTTCTTGTTCATTTTTTAATTTTTTCAATTTTTTTTTTCTTTTCTCTCCTTGGAAGAGAAAAAACATAAAAAATGCGGTGGAAACTAACGCCCCAAACCTTAACAAACTTAGTGCAATTAGAAAATGTTCTGTCTTTTTTTTTTTTTTTTTTGAGCAGCAAATTAAAACTATCAGAAGAAATTCCTGTTACTCAAGCATTTCATTTGTTACTTTCAAAGCAGTTTTTCGTAACGGGAGCCATATGTCCCTCTTATTGGCCCAAGGAGAAAATATTAAATTTGGGATCTATGAGCCATATGAAGGAGGCCATGGCTGACTTATTGTAGGCTTCTAAAAGCTTCCGCCATAATAGAAAAATATTTCATATAAATTTTTATCAAATCTTTTAGAGGTGTAAAAAGACAGAAAAATGCATATCTTGGTTAAAAAAATAATAACTCCTTCAATGCATGAAACAGCGCAAAGCATGAAACTTCTTACGTGACTTAGTTTTCATGGGGGAAAAGAGCAAAGCAAGTTCCAATTAGTTTCGTGTTTTCCTTGATGCTTTTCTGAATAATCTATGTTTAGTTTTACTGCCATACACTTTAAATTTCAAAATTGTATAGTGTGTTTCACCATTAGCATGCTATACTATAAAAGTTGGGTTAAAAGGGGGGGAGGGCTTTTTAGGATGGTGCCGCCATCGCTTAGAGGGGGGAGGAAAGCACCCTTGGATGAACGGTAAGGTTTATAATGCAGAATCTTATGTTTGAGTACCACAACTATTTTCTACTTTTTTCACCTATGAAAGTGTTACTTTGCTTTAAATAAATAAAAATGAATATGAATTAATAAAACTTACTGAAAAATATCAAGAAAGAAACTAATGAATATAATACCATTGAGCACGTTAAAAAAATCCCTAATTAAAAAGTATCATAACATATTTTTTAAACTTTGCGTTATCAATGAGCTTGTAACAGAAAATCGGTCAGGTGCAATTTTTTTCACCCCCCCCCCCTTTTTTTTATAAATATTATATATTCATTTTGAGAAGTAATTGATATTCGAGTTTCGAATATTTTGTTTTTCTAATTGTCGCATCTCTTAAAAATTGTTGTTTCCTCTTAGAACACACTCACGCACATTTCTCTTTTTGAAAATTATTGTTGTTAAAAATGTTTTTAAAATAGCATTTAAAAAGTATGATTAAATTTACAGGAGCTTTATTACGGGTTTTCTTCTACCCATTATTTTACTCATTTGTTGTATTTCTATTTCTCATATTATATCAAAAATTTGCATTATACATGTGTATATTTTTTTGTACGGCTCTTTCTAAATGGAATGCTTAAAAAGAAACAATTTCAAAGCTTCAACGCATATCTTGGTTCATACAACAAATTCCAATAACTGAGACAATAGGAAAACTATGGGTTAAAATAGGTTACAGAAAATGCTTCCTCAACATTTATTTCAATTCTAGATCCTTTCGCTCAAAAGGCATAGAAGTAGCAAAAGAAAAGCATTGATCGAAAAGCGGAAATCGCAACAGTGTGATTCCCCTTAAATGATATTTAATGTAGTCATGTAATTGTATAACAATTACTCTGTCAAGTTATACAACTATACAAAGAAAAAAAAACAGGAATTGTGAATGCATTTTATTTGTATCATTTTTTATTTATTTTCCAGTTCCTAACTCAGACTTCTTATATTTTGAGCTCGACAAATATTATGAAATGAGCTTTTATTTCTTCAGGAAACTACATGTACACCTTATCTGTCCTCTAGAAAAGATTCAAAATCTGACCTCGCCAGAAGAGTTGTGGGAGTAGCCAACCTTCATTTGCATATGAAAAAAGCGAAATTCAGTACACACAAGTTATAAAGAGTTGAGGATCAAATTTCCTTTTTGGCTGGATTTGAATGTAGTACAAAAGAGATAGAAAAAAATTAATAAAATGGTTTGTTAGCTAACTCTAACTCTTAAAAAGATAGAATCTTGAATATGTTTAACAATTATTTCTAACTTGTAGCCTTATAGTTCATAAAATAAAGTATATCTCTTGCACTCTGTAAAGTGCTTTGAAATAAATCTTCATTATATCCAAAATTACTCTTTTTTTATATATTTGATATTGCATATCATTAGTGGTATAAAAGTAATTCTGTTTACTTTTAAGATTCTTTTCTCTGTCTCCCCTCCCCCCTCTTCCCTTTATCAAAAGTTTTGTCAAAATATCTGTTACACACATTGCTTTCTTTTTCAGTTTGTCTTGTTTGATACAAACATTACAACCACTCAAGGATTTGTTTTCTTTTGCAGACAAAATTTAGCAGCATGGATTCAGATGCGGGTATTTTGGTCTCCTTGGTGCTGAAACATATGAAGATTAATGTAGCAACTGCAAAGTCTTATATGTTATTCGCCAAAAGCATGTTCCCCAAGAGCTTTCCAGTGTTATTTCAGAGTTATAAAATAGAGCGTGATGAGAAGAATCTCGATGAATGTGCATCATGTTTAAGTGATTTACTCAAACAGTTTCCTAATGAGGCACTTGTTGTGCAGGAACTGAAATACATTGCTCATGCTTTGAAAGCAGACGATGAACATTTTCTTAAACTCATTTTTGAAAAATTATCTGAAGACGTGAAGTATGAAGTGATGCTTACTGTAGCTCGTAACTCACAAACTGCTGAAGAACAATGTGAATTAATGTTGCTTTTTTTTAAAAGACTGCCTACTGCTAGAGTTTTGCAGCATGTCAAGGATATTGTTGACGCTTTATTAAAAGTTGAGTCTGGTCCTAGCAATACTTGTGTCCTTATTAATTTATTCAGTGATGCTTTACCTTTAATTTTAAAGGTGGCACAATTTGAATACCAGCTTAAACCGCATATATTTGCAGTGTTGCAAAAGGCCGTGGAATGTTATGTTTCCTCTATGTTTTGCTCTCCTACAACTCAAGATGAACCCATTCGCAAAGAAGTTATGCCTTCATCTGGCAGTAATCCTGAAGAAGGCTGGAAACCTCTGTTGAAACTTCTTGAGACTGTTGCTTTGCGTTACAAGTGGACTTATTCAGAATTGTCTGTTGTAAATTTTGCTGAATTAAATCCGGCAGAACTTTTAAACCTTTTAAAACATAAAAGTAAAATATTGTTTGGCCTAACAAGTGAAAAACATCAAAGTGAGGAATCATCTGGTTATGAAGAAGCCTATTTTTGTCTAGTGATCACATTTTTTTACTACCTGCATCGCTTTGGAAGACACATTCATCCAAACATTTTCTGTAACTCTGTGACTGGACCCTTCAACTATGTTATGGTGGAAGGTATAACATTCCCTCAGGATGAGTGTGACAAACCTGTATGCAGTGATTATAAAAAAATTCATAATGAATTTGTAGTTGTTAGCAAAGATGCATCTCCAGAGAAAAGCACGATCTTGGTAAATGATTTTGCATTAGCATTGGAATGTTGGTTTTTATTGCACCAACACCAGCATTTAATGAAGGAGTTTAATTTTTTGTGTAAGAATCTGAAATTAGAAACATGGCCTGTATTCCTAGAATTTTATGTTTGTGCATTGATGCATGAAAGGGCTCATAAAGAAGCCATTGGATGTCTACTACAAATTCAAGATAATTCCCAGAATATTTTTTGTAACAGCAAAGCTGCATTGCAAATAGCCAGTTGCCATCTATACTTGGAGCATTATTTAGAGGCATTCAGAATTTTATTTGATATTATTATGAGTTTATCTCCCAGTTCATCTAACTCGGTAAGATCAGTAAAAACTTTGAGCAAGTGCCCAGATAGGTATCTTTATTTTATGGGTTATAATAATAGAGAAATGATACAATACTGTATTTCTCTATTGTTAAAACATTATAGAAATCGTGTCAAGATGGATGTAACTGGCAACCATTTGGCAATAGGTTATGAGCTTGTGTTGATGCAGTATAATTTAAAGAATGAATGTAACAGATTAAAGTCCTGTATGGATGCCATCCAAAAAGCTAAATTTTTTTATTTTCCCAAATTCTTTAACTATGTAATCAATGTCGAAATGTTAGAAAATATTGCTGATTTAGATACTGCAGCTGGTGGTAGTGTAAATTTATTAATTTTACCTTCTCCAACTTTAGCAAAAGATGATCTGAAGCAGGCTTTTGTCAATCAAATAGCTCTGTGTAATAATAATATTGACAACCTCTTTATTGAGTTTATTAGAGAGGAACACAAATATTTGCTATTTCCGCTGATAAATAATGATTAGATAAATCTTGGCCGATAAGGTTAGGATTTATCAAATCATTATTCATTAAAAATATAGTTGTCAAATGGATACCACACAATTTTTTTATATCTAGTCTTTTCAACTTTTTGAGTATCAAACTCTTTACTTTTTTAAAATGTATAAACCATAAAAATCAGAAAATGATTTTTTTTTTAGTTGAAAAAAGGATACATTCTTTAAAATTATTGTTTCATCTTCTCCATTTCTCAACAGTTTGCATTTAAGATATACATATATTTTTAGAGATGTAGCTAATAGTCATGATTCTCTTTAAAAGAAAACTACCACTGAAATTCAATTTCAATTAAGTACATGATTATATGTATGAGCTTACAAAAACATTAAAAATATGCTTCAAGTTATTCGAGATAATATTTGTTAGTAGCCTTTTTGATACTAAAATATTTCTCAAAGCTTCCCACCGAACTTGAAATTTGGTGAAATTGTAATGGGTCAGGGAATTTTGTATAAAGTAAATGAAAAAAAAAAATTCATGTACATTTTTTGAAAATTTTCCATTTTTTAATGCGCCGTTAAATTTTGGAATTCTATGTCCTATGAAAATTATCTTTTAACTGCTAGATAATACCAAACTAAACAAAATTTTAAAAAACAAAAAAATGTTTAGGAACCTAAATTGCAAGACAAAAGTAAAAAAAAAAAATGTTGAAAAGTATTAGAAAAAATAAGATATTGATGATTGCATAAATTTTTGTTTTTGAACTAAAAAAGTATTCTTTATTTTACTTTAGTGCTAATTTTAGATTCATCAATTCCAGCATAAATAAAGCATAAGTTTATACAATGTGGGACGTAGAACAGAAGTAGTGACCCGGTTTTGAGGGTATTTGTATGAAAAATAGCAATAAGTGGTATATTTCTCCTATAGTTCCATTTCCTTTCACTAAGAAGGGTTATCTCATAACTCCAAAATACATTTACACAAATTTCTTTGCAAATTTATGACTTATTTTCATTGCAGTTGAAAAAAAAAACAAAAAAAAAAACGAGCTTTTGCTCATTTAAAGTGCGTAATGGTATTCGCTTTAAAAGAAAATCTTTGCCAGTTTAAGTGCCATAATGCATTTGTGAATATGTTGAATGAAAACTTGATTATTTGTGAAATACATTGAATTGAACATTCATTGCATTTTTTTATATGATGGGTAGATATGAGGGTTCTATCTCTTTGCATTGACAAAAGAGTTCTAAATAGCCTCTAAGCAATTTAATTTGTATGATTCGGTGTTTTATTGCTGTTTTTGTGTATTATTGTTGTTTTTGTGTTTATTGCTGTTTTTGTGTTTTTACTAAATATTTCTCATTCTTGTTTACATTGGTTATTCTAATTCATTTATTGGAACTGCAACTTATTTTTCGTTTGTCAGAATATCTGTTTTTTTAAATTCACTTTTTTAAAAAGCAGCAGTCATGCAACAAAGAAAAATTGGTACTTAATTTCATAAATGTTTAGGCACCAAAAATTGAATTAATAATGGATCATTCTCCTGAAAAGAGTCATTTTAAGATTATGGTGTTGGGAAAAATTAAAATGGTTGAAAAGCATGAAAAGTTCAAACTGGTGGGATCAAATAAAAAAAAATGCCTTTAAAATCAAATTGGAGGTTGTTTGGTTACTGCTTAAGAAGCATTTAATCTTGCTATGCATATGTGAAGGAATGATAAATACCTTAAAATTTAAAAATGGTAATCAGGCCTACTTGAGTTGCGAGCTCAAATGCTTTGAAACAACATCATAAGTGTTCATGCTTTAGACATTATTTTGTTTTACTTTGCTCTTAAAAGGGACATAGGGGAAAAAAAGTGAGAAACGCAGTTAATATATTCATCTGAATTCCTAATGAAAAATTTCAAGAAGTACAAGATGAAATGATGACATCGGAATTATTTTGTTTTTCTCAGGTATAAATCTATAAATGCTTTGCTGAAATAGTTTCATAGCTTTATGATTGAGAGGTTTATGTTATGTTGTAGAGTGGATGGACAGACAAGCTTTAAAATAATCCTGTGACAATATTTTTGAAAGATAATTAGTTTAAAATAGGTTATTCTGTACTAAGATTATTATTTTTTCTAACAATATTTTTAAAATAAAAATACAAATTAATAAACTTAATGCTTGTTTTCGCAGAAATGTTTTTTGTTTATTTTTAGAGAGTGGTGTGGACATGTAAGGCAATGTTGTTTTGTTGCATTTACGCTGCATAAAATATATTTAAAATGTAAAAACTTGAATTATTTCCTCTCTAAATTGCATTCTAGAAGTATCTCTCTCTAAAAATATGTATAAGTTATAAAGCAATCCTATAATTGAGCATGGACATGCAAATGATGGTTTTCATGAGAGCGTAATATTAAAAACATTTCCAAGTTAGTTTTATTTGCATAATTTTAGTGACCACCCAAAATAAACATATTTTTAAGAATTAAAAACAATATTTTGGAGAAAAAACATCTTTCAACAAAAGGTTATCAAACTGCTGTTTTTTAATTTAAGTAAAAATGCCAATTGTGTGTACTAATAACACTGTGCTCTTAAAAAATAGAGCCCCTGACACACTTTCTATCGATTCTTATGTAAAATGACCTGATCGGAACATTGTAGAATTTCTCCACTTTGCATATGTTTTTTGTGAGCGTCTGCTCTGCAAAAAAAAAATAATCGATCCTTGTAGCAATCCTTCTGGTAACTTTCTGAATTCGAATATAAGCAGAACCACTATTTGCCTCAATCAATCACCCGCCGTCTTCCATCTTTCCCCCCTTCAATATTTATCACTTTTCAATATACATACGCAAGATGTGGCGCTTCTGGAATTTTTTTTTTCTTTTTTTTAACAGTGGGAAATATATTTTCGGATGCAGCACTTACATGAGTGCCGATACTTTTACAAGATAAAATTGAAAAAAAAAATTACGGGGGAAAAGCTATTATTTTATTACAAACGATGCTTTTGACAATATAAGGGAGAAACCCCCAACCCAATCCCAAGTTCTCTTTTCTTGCTATTTTAGAGCTTTAACTCTCTCAAGTCAGCAAGAAAAAAAATAACGGTTACAATAATCCGTACCTCTCCTCCATGCCATAACATTATAAAAAATTAGTAAACATAGATGAGGCTTCGCAAAAAAAGAAGGGTGATAGGGATAACCGGGTTCGTGCTCGGAATTCACGAGGTCATTTTACAGAAGAATCGACAAGCATTGTGGCAAAGCCTTTTTTCATGCAAAGCAGTGCATTTTACCCCCTACGATTCAACTTGTGTTATATACAATATAACTTGTATACGACTTTTATACGATACAACTTGTGGTATTTATGTGATGAAAATTGCACAATTTTTTATTGCAAATTTGTGCCTTATCATAATAAATGCATTTGTACTTTTTCTACTGTAAGGAAATATATATTAAAATATTGTAGTTTCAGATTTTTCTGTCTGCTTTATTCTTATCTTAATAGCAATAGTGCCCATTAACTCTTTGCTAAAAGAAAGAAAAGTACTGAAACGTGATTGGTTATCAGTTGAATGCATCAGATTATCTAGTAAGTTTTTGCTAGCATAATTTATTGTACCCTTTTCTTAGCCTATAATTCACTATATAATTTTTTTCCCGATAAATAATATCATAGGGATAGTAGGTAGAGGAGACGAACGTTCTACCTGATCACTAGTGAAAAAGTGGCAGTGGCATTTTATTGCCGCTGGAATGGTACTGTGAACAAGAAGTTCCGTCTAGAATTATACGAGCCCACTTTCTCCTAGGGCTGTCAATTTCAGCTCTATGGTGTCCATTTCTAAGTAACTGAGACGGATTAGAAACAAGTATTGGGATCAGAATCGTTGAAATTTTGGCTTGACAGATATTTAATTATCTAGGTCAGTGTTAGAAATAAGAATTTACATGTAAATGTCATGGGAGATGCAGGTGAGAGATGTTTTTAGGCGTAAAAATCTAAGATCTAGATGGTCATATATGTATCTATGAAGGTATTGAAAATTCTATTAAACAAAAATTATACACAAAGGACTACCGTCAAGTGCGCCAACTTTGTGCCACAACGTCCTTTTAGACACTAGAACTGCCTAACGGCTGTTGAGGTGTAACTAGAGCTTCGAAAAAATTTTAAGAGTTGTAAAAAAAGTTTCGAAGCTCTATTTACTCCTCGGCATCCAGTTGGTAGTCCTAGTGTCTAAAAGGATGTTGTGGCACAAAGTTGGCGCACTTGACGGTACCTAATTTATATATTTTAAATGTCCAAGTTGAATGCACGTGTTTCTATTTCTTTGCATCAATCACAATGAGTCGGGAAGAAAAGTTTAGCTGCATTGCAAAATGTTGTTCATGAAATTTGGCACCTCGCTATGCCAGGGATTCATAAACGTTTCAAATCACACGAATATAATATTTAAAATTGACAAGAGTAAATTGTCCTTGAATTGTGGCATAATGATTGATACAACATGCCCATTTGTTTTTTCTTTGTCTGAGCCTTTATAACCACAACACACTTGGCACTGAACTTGACCTTTAATAACCACAACTGCTGAAAATCTAGTCGCACAGAGACATGTAAGGTAAAGTGAATTCTCATAGCTTTTGCATTTAGAATCAGATACTCATGACATATTTTACTACTATCCAAACCTCTATGAGTTTAAAAAAAAAAAAAAAAATCGCTTTAGACTCATCATTCACTATAATTCTGCACTCCCTCTAAAACATGGAATTTAGAACTATAATATTTTCTTTTTCGTACTCAGATCAAAACACGATCACAAAAAAAAAAAAAAAAAACGCAAGTAAACGCTGATCTTGAGAAGGAAATTAAACAAATTTTCATTTTTACATTTATAACATATGCCCTGCATTCCTTGCTTAAACTTACCTTGTAACATAAATAGTAAACTTTATTACATAAATATTAAGAATTTAATATTTAATAACAGAAAATCCCACAAACATTACATGGCAAACGAAAAAAAATTACGGTTCATTGATCGTAAACAAACATTTATTTTAGTTTCAAACACTAAAGAAGTAGGTACATAAAATTTATAAATTACAGATTCTATTGTGACTTGAATTTACTCAATATCAATTCAAATAATTTTATTGCTAAGAAAACATGAAAGAAATATCTTTGCAGTAGGTAATTATAGCAACACACAACTTCGAGCATGAATATCGTTTCAGTGAACATAAACAGAAATTTTATCTTATTCTCAAAACTAAAAACTGCGTAAAATGTTTGTAACTGGTGTTTGCTGGGTTTTTGTACCCAATATTATTAAAAATACAGTCAGTTTGTTTTGCAATCTCAGAATTGTTGTGAGGATATATTTTTGTACAGAAATTAGTTGCAGAATTAATAATGAAGGTCGAAATGGGTTCAATAGCTAGGTCTTTACGGAGAGTGCCATCACGAATAAATCGGGGAGGGGGAATCAGGCATGTTCCTAATCACTTTGATTTGAAAATTTGGGGTTTTTCGATATGGCATCTGGCCGCACAGCCCCAGATTTCAATCGCGTACAATAGTTTGATGCGAATAAGTTGTAAGAATAAGAGGTTTATTAAGTAGTGAAAGGTAGGGATTCTTTAGCAATAGCTAGTGTTCGGCAGTAGTTAACTAGACGTATAGTTAACTATAACTGTACTAGTTGTAACTACTTTTGTTTTAAACTAGTTAACTATTAATTAAACTATTTTTTTCCCAACTACTATACAACTAATTTCAAAATTCCAGCTACTTTCGATAATCTATTTTTTGAAAAAAATAACTATTTTTTAAACATTAAATTTTTTAAATTTTTAGCTTGTGAATATTACTCACACCAATTTATTTTTTATATTATGTTATATAATGAAAAAGTATTCATAAAAAAATATAATATTTATTGCAGTATGTACGCAAATTAGAAAAAGCTTTCTAATATTATCAATAAATAACGCCAGCACCAGCACATGAACAATGAAGTTTCATTTAAAGACCAAATCTTCATTATGGGGAAGTTATACCTCTATTCCAGTACCATGCATGCATTTGGGAGACCATAAAACACAAAAAGAAAGAAAAATACTGATTTTTAGGATTTTCTTTTTAGGAAAACAAAAAAAAAAAAAAAAAAAAAATACTGATTTTTTTATGATATTCTTTTTAGAAAAAAATACTGATTTTTATGATTTTCTTTTTAGAAAAAAACTGATTTTTATGATTCTGTTTGGACAGAATATTGATTTCTATAATTAGAAAAAAAAAAACTATATCAAATACAAATACAAATACAAAAAGTACACCAACAACAGGCGCTAGGCCCAACAAGGTTGGTGAATAGATGAACAATTTCTGCTTGACTTCTTCATGCTCCTCTTCCTCTTCTTCTTGTCCCTACTTTTATCTTGAACACCCATTTGCATGACAGAAAAAGAAAAGCAGTATCAATTTACATATAAAACTATTTGAACAAAAGCTAAGAGAGAAACATTATCAGATTTCAACTGGCTGCTCTCTTCACAATCCCCCAGTGACGATCCAAACCTTCCTTAAACGATTTAACATCCTTAGAATTAACAATGTACGATGGTAAAGTGTTCCAATCATCGACAACTCTACTGAAAAAACGTTTCCTACACTCCCTTTTAAATTGTGATTTAAATAATTTCAATCCATTTCCGCGAGTCCTATTACTATGAGAAAATTGTAAACCTTCTGTTTCATTTAACTTTATAAATTTGAACAACTGAATCAAATCTCCCCGTTTCCTTCTTTCTTGTAGCGTATACATGTTAAATTTCTTTAATCTGTTTTCATAAGCCATACCTGAGCCCATACCATATCAGCTTCTTCCAAATTATTAAAATATACATTTTAATATATTCTGGGTTCAACTAATTCATTAGAAATTTAACTCACTATATGGGTTCAATAGCTAGGTCTTTTTGGAGAGTGCTATTACGAATAAATTTGGGGGGGGGGGGGGGGATCAGCATATTCCTAATCACTTTGATTTGAAAAATTTGGGGTTTTTCGATATGGAATCTGGCCGCACAGCCCCAGATTTTATTCGCGTACCATAGTTTGGTGTGAATAAGTAGTAAGTTTATAATGTAGTGAAAGGTAGGGGTTCTTTAGTAATGGCTAATTAATGACAATACCACATGTGGTCGCTTTTACGATATTTTCGGTGGAGGTTTTGAAATTAAGCTTGTGGAGTCGAGAGTGATGCCCAGATATTCAACATCCTCCGCCTCCGAGTATAAAATGGTATCACCAACAGCTGCAGCTCTACTACGAAAGTGAAAAAATGTACGTTGCTACTTTCAGATAGGTTATGACAGCGGTCGGCAAGCTAAATTGACTGAAGATCTACTTTTCAAGTTCGGCGTACACCAAGATCGATTCGGAGGACGGGGTGGGGTATACATTATCAACCCCTTCCCTCTCGCTCCCGTGAAAATGACGGGCTGGAGTGTTTAAAATTTCTAAATAAAAACAAATCAAAAACTAAAAATGAATTTTTTTTATTGTTCATACACCTATTTTTATATAATTTTCAGGGATAAAAAAAATAGGCACTTTTATGACCGTTTTCTTGAAAATTACCCGACCGTTAAGGGGTTAATAGGTCATTGTTGGGATTGCGCTGTCTTCAAATTGTTGGTTAATTCTTGTCAGAATAAGTTTTGATGCTTATAAAATACCTACTTTAAAATTTCTAAAATAATGTTATGTTAACACAGTTCACTCGCATCAAAACAATATTTCAGACACAAATATATTATCTGCTTTAAATTTGATAAAATAACTGTTAGTTTTTGTTTTGGTTTGTGTTTTAAATGAAACACACATGTGAAATGCCGTTACATTCTTTAATCAACTCTCACCGAGAACATAGTAAAAGTGACGACTCACAATCCATAATTTTGGCAAGTTTTTTTAGGTCCAGTCAATGGTCTGACAAATTAATAAACAATTTATGAAGGGGGGGGGGAATAAATTCATCATCTGAAATTCTAATTCAAAAGTCGTTTGAATTTTTTAAACTATAAACTGTCCAAAATGCCGTCGCGATCGACAGAAAATGGCCTCGCGATCGACGGGTTGCCGACACTGGGTTATGATTTATAGTGCTGCCATCTATGTAGTATTGAAATGGGTATTTAAATTTGTAATAATAAAATTTTATTTTATTATGAATGGAACCTTTGAATTATGCAATGATGTTTAGCATTATTTGATGGAAACACCGTGAAATTGGTACTAGTGCGTTTTTGACAGCTACATTTAATTAACGTTATATAAGTTATCGAAGTCTATATCTAATATATCTATATAACTATATTATCTAATGTAAAAACTACATATATGGAATTAATTTTCTCAATTTATTAGCAATTATGCTATTTCTAAGTAGCGGTTACGTTATTTCAGAGCCTGTAGTGGTCACTTTTTTTTTTGTTTTTCATCACTTTTTGAATATTTTGTCTTTTTCATGTAATAGCAAAGCTCACAGAAAAAAAAATCAAGCAAAAGTAAACTACATTTAAGTAGTAAAACTTTCGTACATCAACTTTAAACACATGTTAGTCGTTAGTTCCTACTGTAAAACAAACATACACACACAAAACACACACAGATATATGTACATAATATATAGTCGCACAAATTTTAGCATATTCTAGTGAAGTAAAAGGTTTAGTGCAACTTGGTTTGTAACCTTTACATTTATGCATACATATTTTAAAAACTTTAAGCAAGCTAAATTTTTTTGTTAATGTAAATTAATTGACTTGTCGTCACTGAAATTTATATGCTCAATTAGTTGGAATAATTACACCTTAAAAATTATAAGAGTAACAGATTTAATGATTTGGACCAAAACAAATGTGCAAAAGTTTTTCGCCACCAAATCCAGGAAAGATAAAAAATGAAAAATATTCTTTCTTTTGTAAATTAATTACTAATTAATGTAATTTTATTTTAATAAGTAATGACTTTTCTGAAGAAATCAAATGCATAAACTGATTATTCTGAAAAGATATACATTTTAATAAAATTAGAAAAGAGTAACAAATATAAAATTAATTCTAAATATTTGATTGAGGTCTTATATTTTAGGATTTAAATTTTGTATTTTATTATTTTTTATTTGGGGGCGGGGAGAAGAAAGGAGAACAGAAATGTTTTCTCTTTTAGTTCAAGGTTTGATTCAAGAGCCTCCACAATAAGATGCATTATCAAATTTTGTCATTTTTTTTTCTGTTTAAAGCACCTTGGGGAATAACTGCATTTTGTAGGACTTCTAAGGATGGGGGCCTGCTTTTTCATATTGAATTACGTTTTTTGGTTTTTTACCTGTAGCTCAGTTAGCAAAATCAGCGCCAGAGTCACTTTTTTCAATTTTTTCTTTCTTATTAGTGTTGTTTAATTTTCATTAATGAAGCAGCATTAATAGAAAGGAGAGGCAATGGAAGGGAGGCAAAAATGTTTCTGCTTGTTTTTTTTAAATTAAGGATTTCTATTTTCCTATTCTACTTACTATTGTTATTTCATTCACATTACGACAGGTAAAAAATAAAAACTTTTTTACTGTTATTTAGGTATCTAGTAATTTATTAAATAAATGTTTGTAATTTTAATTTAATTTATCGTATCTAAAATTTATGAAAAATTATTAACTGATCACTATTATTTATGTTCTTTATTTTCTGCACTTAGAAGTACAATGTTTAGCTTACTTTCCTGTAAAAGTAAAATAATAAAGTGAAGCATGGAAGAAAACTTAGCATTTTTCAAACAATATTTCTAAAAGCAAAAATAAAACGGTATATGAATTAATAACTTATTTTTAAATATTTTGAAAGTAGGTAAGTTATAAGGGAACTATTGGTCGGACTGTCCGTGTTCGTCCTTCCGTATGTCTATTAGTCTCTTCCCTTCCGCCCGCAGTACACTTTTGTATAAATCAAGGCATTTACTACAAAATTTCGAAGCTGAACAAGGGGTCGACTTATGCAAGAGTAAGTGGGGAAGAACTTTCCTCGTTCTGCTGGAAAACGAGGAGCTTTGTCTGGCAGAGTGCCAAGAAGAATCCATCATGTGCAACGGAGAAACTGCTGGCATAAGGAATGTGCCGTATTCTGTTCTCGATTCAGTTCGCTTAAAAAAAAAAAAGCATTCTTGATTTCTTCCGAACTGACGCTATATGGCAGTTTATAAATTTGATTGCTTTCAACAAAAAAAGAAAACATTCTGAGTTACGTGATAACAAACGCACCTGCATAACGAACTTCCCTATAAAGCACGAATGGATTCGTCCATTTGGGCCATGCGCAGAAGCGTCCAATTGTTAAAACTCCGTGGTCGAACTATACCAATCATGTTTGGGAGAGATTATTTAAATAACTTTTGAGGAGAAAAGTTTTATTTGAGCGTAGCGTTTTTTTTTTTTTTAAACATTTTTTACTTTATTTTGAACAGGTCACAAATACTTAGCTTTAGACTCTATATCCTGTATAAATCCGGGACTAGCAAGCAAAGTTACTTCAAACCAGTTTATCAAGAACTTTTGAAGTTGTACCACGAAAATAATTTTTTTGATTTGAGTATTTTAAAGGTGCTTTTGAGCGATTCAAAAACCCTATTGAAAAAATTCAAACTTTTTCATTTAAAAAACATTCATTCTAAAAATGCTTTTTTAACACATGCGCGCAAAACCCCTAAAAAATTTAAAGATTCTGAACTGAGTACCCCCCCCCCCCCCCCGCCCTCTACGTAAACGTTAACTGTAGTTACCTATACATACACGTTACCATCTGATCGGAATAGAGGGTTAAAGAAAAAATAAACAAACTTCAATCCAAAGTGACATATAATTGAATGCTCGGTTCGATATGGTTTTGGAAGCAGAGATGACAAAATGGACGAGTGGAACTTTTCCAAAAAATTCTAAATGCTTTAAAAATTTCTCGATTTTCGGTCTTGAAAGAAAAGTAAAACAACATTGCTTTATCAAAATAAAAAACTTCAATCTGTAAACTTTTATGAAGTTGACGTTTTCCTATTATAAAAAATCACTTATACGGGTCGTTGGAGTTTTCGTCATGACAAACAATAGTTTAATCGAGTATTATTCAGCAAATGGAGGTTTCACGATATTTTCTAATATTATTTATTTTTATTTTAACCGAAGCTATAAGTGACTTGTAGCTGAAGTTTTTTAAGATCCAACCGATAGGTCACCTTTTCTTTAAGATTATTTATTCCGAAGGTGCATGTTGTCACTTCGGAAGTATCAATTAGTGGGGAGTTGCGAAATTATAACGGAGAGCCACGTTACCGTTGGGCCACGTGTCAAGCTCATTTTACTGCTTCCAATATATAAGAATAAAATCAAACTCATTATTTTTCAAATTGAGTGTTTCAATGCACCTTGATCCTCTTCTTTCATCTCTGTCCCTAATTAATCCTATGGGCACACTTTCGATGTACAATAGAAACTCTGTACCTCAGAACCATAGTATCACAACAGTCCATTTTTCGAGTTTTTGCGATGAAGTTATAAAACAAACATTTTTAGTACTGTAAGGCTAGACCTTTCCGATCCAACCTTACGATCAAGATGTCCGATGGGAGCTTTAAATATTCGGAACCTTGACCCTCACCTTTCATCTCTGTCCCTAATCAATCCTATGGTCACACTTTCGATGTACAATAGAAACTCTGTACCTCAGAACCATAGTATCACTACAGTCCATTTTTCGAGTTCTTGCGATGAAGTTATAAAACAAACATTTTTAGTACTGTAAGGCTAGACCTTTCCGATCCAACCTTATAATCAAGATGTCCGATGGGAGCTTTAAATATTCGGAACCTTGACCCTCACCTTTCATCTCTGTCCCTAATCAATCCTATGGTCACACTTTCGATGTACAATAGAAACTCTGTACCTCAGAACCATAGTATCACTACAGTCCATTTTTCGAGTTCTTGCGATGAAGTTATAAAACAAACATTTTTAGTACTGTAAGGCTAGACCTTTCCGATCCAACCTTATAATCAAGATGTCCGATGGGAGCTTTAAATATTCGGAACCTTGACCCTCACCTTTCATCTCTGTCCCTAATCAATCCTATGGTCACACTTTCGATGTACAATAGAAACTCTGTACCTCAGAACCATAGTATCACTACAGTCCATTTTTCGAGTTCTTGCGATGAAGTTATAAAACAAACATTTTTAGTACTGTAAGGCTAGACCTTTCCGATCCAACCTTACGATCAAGATGTCCGATGGAAGCTTTAAATATTCGGAACCCTCATGTAGCTAGTGGCTTTGTCGTCGGTACTCTGTATATCCATTAACCCCTTGAAGCACGAGTTTTTTTCTGAAAAACTAGAAAAGTGTAAGTTATTCTGTAAGTATAGTATAAGGTTGTGGGGGGTGACTAGGGAGCGGGGGGTATGGTAAACGTTACATCGAAAAAATATATTATACAAAGTGTAAACGGATCTCAGACGGGCATTAGAAATAGAAGAACGCACGGGTATGGGCAGACTTTTCCGGTAACTTTCGCCCGTGTCCGCCTTGGGGTTAAAATGGAAACCCGAAAAGTGGACTTCAGATAATATGGCTCTCAGGTACAGAATTTCATCATCCACTGATTTTTCTGTGGAATTTTTTAAATAAAAATTGGTTAAAAAAGACATCGAAGTACAAAAATAAACGAATAATTATTGAAAACAATGTATTTTCATGTTCGATTTAATTTCTTCTTTTTTTCCTTTATTTTGTGCTCAACTTTTTGTAGCACTAATTTATCCTTTCAGGTGTGTCGGCACCCAAAACTTTTAACTGTTTAATACATACAGAACTGCAACACCATAAGTAACTCTGCCAAGCATCTCAAATGTTACTGTCTATAGGTGGAATCACGATAGAAGAAATTTTCTCCAGAGCTCTTTAAGGTAGCCTAGCTACATTTTAAAGAGGTCGTACTTGTCAAATAATATCCTTTTCTTGACATAAAATGTAAGATATTTGTTTTAAAATTTATAATAACAATTTTGCTTGAAAGACAAATCTAACTCGGATAAAGCAACAGAAATATTTCAATGAAGAAAGTGAAATATTTTAAAAACTGGACAAAGACTCTATATATCAGTGCCTTTTCGTTTTCTTTTTCATTTTCTTGAAAAATAATAACATCTATGTGATATTTCTTGTCCATAATATTGTTTCCTGTAGTTTTAAATAAACTTCAAGGATCTTGATTCAGATTAATCTGTCAACCTGTGTACGAAGCTGTCAAATATTCAAAGGAAGCTTGATGTATATACCAGGAAATTTTTGCTGTTAACTGTCGTAGAAAGAGAAGGAGTGAAATACAAACATATTCAAGGAAAAAATAATTATAGCCTATAAAGTATCGGTATATCTGTTTAACAATCGTGAAAACTACGGAGTTGGCTTTCAATTACACAGCGGGTGGTGAGTTTTTGCTGTTTGATTAAAGATGATACAATGATTTTTCACTATTCGTGAGCGAGCAATATATGCTAAAGCAGTGGCGTTCCTAGCACGGGTGTCAGCCCCTCCTTCCTGCCACGAAAAAAATTTTACTCTGAACAAATAATAAATAACAAAAAAAAAAAAAAAAAGTAGTGAATTTTACTCAGAAGTACGACATATTTACTGCCAGATTAAATATATTAAAATATAATGGGGAAAATACACAATTGTATTACATATATTTTCCTTAAACTCTTCTTAAATCCGCTCAAAAGTCTGCCCAAGGAGGGAGGCTGTCCTTCCGGGACGGACAGCCCCCCTCCTGTAGCGACACTACTGTCTAAAGTTTTATAACTGTTTAAGAAGTTAACCAAATATACTAAGTTAAAGTATTAAGGGTATTTCACAGAAGTTGGGCCATAATGTAGTTTCCGTAACACGCGTATCTCCTCAAAAAACAACTATGATGTAAAAATTTGCCGACCAAGAAAACTTGAAATCTTATCCACAAAAAAGAACCCTTTCATGCTAAACCCCAAAACCCTCGGCAGTAAAAAGTTTTGATAACTAATTTATCCGCGATCTATCTTCCTCTTTCTCTCCTCCTCCCCCCTAAAAAAAACCCCTCGTCCGTAAAGACTATTGATACCTATTTGGCCTGACAATCAAGCATCCCACCTCTTCCACTAAAACCTCCCGCACCGGCAACTCCTTACCTGTTTGGATAGATCCCTGAATTATATTTTTTTTTTTGCATTTATAGACTGTCTTTAGAGTTTAGAACTAGTTCTTTGAAAGAAAACTGCTTTATTTAGGTTAAATAAGAAAATATTGTATTATATCTTTCCTATAAAAATAACAGAAGATGCAATAATAACTCCTGACTCCTGAAAGTGTACAGTAGAAGCGATTTTAGGCTATCTTTGGTGAGGCCAGAGAGAGAGGCGAATTCGTATGCTTCCCCCCCCCCCCCCCTTTAAACGTTTTGAAATTGAAGTCTTGAGAACGCAATTGAAGGCTCTTTGATGATGATAATGATGTCGATATCGGATCCCTAAAGGGCTTTTGAAACTTAAGTCTTAAAAATTATCTTTGGTGAAGTAAGAGAAGTAAGGTTCACAAGCTTTCCCACAAAAATTTTTCAAAACAGACGAAATCTTAAGGGGACTTGGTACCCTTTACGTGCCGAAAATCGACAAAAATATCGATTTTCCAATTTTTTGCTTAAATTATAGTTTACTATCCCTAGTATATTCTGGTGTAGTTTCGTAAAGATCCGAGTATTATAAATACAGTTAAAAGCGATTTTATTGCATTAGTGTCCCTTTAAATAACACGCCCACTTCACTGTTTACATTGCAATTGCAGCTGAATACCTATTTTTTTTTTAATATATCACCGCCAGGAAGAAACGTATCGTTCTTCTTCGTATGGGACGCAAAATGCAAATGAAAGCTTACACAATATGATTTGGGCAAAGTGTCCTAAAGAAACATTTGCATATAAAAAACGTGTAAAACGTTGTGTAACGGAAGCTGTGTGTGAATACAATAAAGGATCCTTACGCAACACAAAAGAAGTTCAAAAAGGTTTGGGTATAAGTCTGAGAAAATGCTCTGTGAATCTCGGTGTAGTGCTCAATTCTCGGAGAAAAAATTTTCGACACAGACGACGAAGTGCAAAATTCCAACTTGCACGAAAATTAGTAAGATAAGGTATTTAAAAACGAGATATGTTGCATTAAAAGAAGGAAGGTGTAACATATGGTGCAGGATGCTTTTAAAATTAAAATCTGGTCTAAATATTGCTTGTTGTTTAAAATAACCACATGTACATATATAAATTTGTATTTTTAGGTAATGAATATGTTTTAAATAGTAATTTTTTTATGATATATGCATCATTGCAGTAAATTATAGTTATTCGTTTTCTTATTAAAATAATTTAATTATGCTTTATCTAGTAAAAAAGTAATTCATGTTTGTTTATTAAAAATATACATTTTACTCGATTTCTGGATCAGTGCTGTGCAACTAAGGTTTTGAATAAAAGCTATTATTCAGAGTAAACAAAGCCAAATTTAATAAAAATATGTAGAATATTAAATAAAAATGAATGATAAGTAATATAAAATGTTATTTGAAGTGAAAAAGTAGGTTTAGAATATTTATATTTGAAGTTGAAATGTTAAAAGTGATTTTTCTCAGTTTGTGTTTTTTCAATGAGTTAGCATGTTCGAAGTGATAAAACTTTTTTGTATATGTTTCATTTGACTCAAATTTTTTCCTGGTTGTTCCTTATGATCTGTTTGATAAAACTAAGTATCGGATTTACAATAAAGTGAAAAGTTTTTTTTTTACACATGAAAATGTAAAATAATTTGATTTTTTACTGTAATTTTACACGTATCTGAACATTTTATTTATTTTTTTTTCTCCTAAACTAAGTAACTTATGGTAAATCCGATACTTAAAATTATAGAGAACACTGCTAAGAAAAGTTATAAGAAAAATTAGCTCAAAACGTTCAAAATTGTACGAGAAGATACATTTTAAAATTTGCTTGAATTTTTTTAAAAAATTTAAATTTTTCAAAATTTACTATAGGTATTGAACAATTTCTTCATACAATCATTTTCTTTTATTAAGTCTTTTATTATTATGCCAAAAATGTATCATAAAATGCTTAAATTAAAAAAAATGTTCAAAGGGTACCAAGTCCCCTTAAAAACAAAATTGAGGGCTGTCCTTGGTGACCGGCCGAAAACATTTCGAGCCTTGAAGTATTAAAAACGCAGTTTTAGGCCCTTTTTGGGGGCGTTGAGGGAAAGGGGGCTCTTCCCGGAAATTTCTTGAAATTAAACAAAAAGTCATTCTACTCATAAGTTGCTTTATGAAGTGTAATTATTAGAAGTAATTATATAGACCGGCGCTACTACCGAATTCTACTTATTTTTCCGACTTGCCAATGCAATATACATCGGTATATTATAAGAATCGAAATTGATTTAAAAAACAATAATAATAAATAACAATAATAATACTAATAAAAAGCTCCATTTATTTATGCAGCTTGCGAAATAGAAAATATTATAAATTGTAAAATATTTGCACGATTTTCTTAAATTATCCTGCTTAAACACTGCAACTAATCTTGATGGTTGATCGAGTTTTAATGACACAAGATCCAGTACTGACTTACGATTGGGCTTGCATTATCAAAATAAAAAAACAAATAAAAGTGTCCCATTTTCCTAACGAAAACCCAAGAAATGAAAATCCACCCCCAAAACTTTTTACTCCGTGGTTCCAGCTCAAATTAATAGGTCAGAGTTATGGTGGAAAGGTGGTTTCTTTCCGTTTCTTGACGGCCACCAAACCATTTCTCGCGTCACTGTTTGAAGAGGTAAACGAGGAAAGTTGTTTCGGAATAAATGCCGTCCGGTTGAAGTGCGATATAATAATGGTGCGTTGAATCGCAGAAAGATTGTTGAATGAAAACGCCGGTTGGAGATGACAGCTACTGAACGGCGGGAATATTCTAATCTAGTTAAAATAGAAGCATTCAGTTCCTTGCTAATGAAAAACATTTGAGTCTTTGGTGACGGTAAGTAAAAATTCAAAATAGATAGTTTTTTACAGGTGCAATATATTTTTGAAAGATTTACTAATTTTTTTTTTTCATTTCGAAGATGTAAAAAATCATGTTTTGTACGTTTCTTTTTAAGTAATACGCATAATGTATTTTTAGGCAGAGCAAACCTTAAAGTTTTTCAGTTGTACTTCGTGTTTTGTGAAAATTGGTTCATACGTTTACTAATCATCTGAAAAACTGTAGAGAAACGTTAGTTTCAATATTTTACATTTAATGTAAATACAGTCTATTTTATTTAAATGCAGCAATTAATTCTATTCATTTTGTAGGCTAGTAATTTGGTAATGGTTTAAATAGAAATATTGGATATAATGGACTTTTCTTTTTAATAGCATTTCAGCAATCTTCGTTTGTACGTCTTTTACTGTTGTGTATACACCTCCATAATAACATTTTACGATTTTTTTTTTGGAGGAAATGTTAAATGCTTTTGATTATGCGTCATTGTGTTTAATAGAAATTCCTTTATTGGTTTATTAATCGTTTGAGAAATTGCAGGGGAACTTAAGTTTTAAAATGTTACCTTGTTTCATGTTACGATTTAATTCATTTAAATGTAATATTTACAACCCCCCTTTTCAATCAGCTAATTAAAATTATTTCCATTTTATAGGTTCTACATTTTCAATAAAACATTTTTTTGCTTCAAAAAGTTTATTATGTTAATAACCGTTTCACTACTATGCTACTTTCAGTCTGTCAAACCCTGCTTGCTGAGTTTTTTTTTACATATATGTGATATGTTTAAAATTTGTCAAATACTGTGCAATGTATAACAAATATTTTAATAACTCACCAGTTATGATGAAAATGGCTGCAAATGATGTAGATTGCCCAAAATGTTCATAATAATAAAAAAAAATCACTCCAATCAGGGTTGTCCACAAGAGCCACAATATTTTCACACGCGAACTATCTTCAAGGAGCTATACACGTTCAAACATGAAATCGAGTTTTCTCGACCTTAGCATGTCCACCATTTTGTCTGCCGTTGAGTTTTCTCGACAGTAACAGTGCAATGGTTAACCGGTAAATCTCCGGAATTTTGTTTTAAGAACATTTATTTATAAAACAACCACAAGTATTGAAAGTACATGCTATTCTTTGAAAATGAAATTTCCGAGAATACACTTCAAAATGATGTGCATAAAAATGAGAAAATATACCTGCTTATTTTTTGTAAGTAGTATAAATGATATAAGTTGCAGAAAGGGCAAGTACTATTTTATTTTTAGGGCAATAATTTCAAAATTTATGGAGCAACTTTATGTTCAAAATTAATGTAGGGATTTCTTTAACGATTACTTCAGAATAATAGCATTTGTATCAAAACTAAGGCATTATTTTCAGAGTGATATGTCAGAACGGTTCAAGAATGTAGTAGTCTGTTCGTCTCTTCAGAGCAGGAACACAAGATGAATAATTCGGATAGAACGCAGAAAACAAGAAAACAGAATGGACAAATGGAGAATAAACACTGGATCTCTTCTGGATTGGGCTGTGAAGAAATTTGGCACGGAAGTAGTTTATCACTCGCCGCTTGTACGTTTGGAAGCTGTATAATCCAACTGCCTCCATAACGACACATTGTCCTCTGCACAGTGGAAGAGCTTTCGCCTGCAGTCAGGACGATCTGTTCTCCCTATCATTTGCACCAGTTATCTCCAAATTTTCAATTTTGTCACTTATATCCCTTTGCTTCTGGGTGTCTCATACATAGCGCGAGAGTACGGACTTCAGTAGCTTTCGTTGCAAAAATCCAAAATGCTTTCATATATAGCGAGGGAACCACGGTACTCACTGCAAAATGTTTATGAATATGGCCAGTATGAAGAAGGAGTCATGATTTGGGCTTGATTATGAACCAGTCAAAACGTACATAAAAAAGTACTAAAATCGCAAAGCGTGATGTAGTTTTGATTTTTTAATGTGTTGTTTAGGTCAGTGTTAGAGTATTGTAAATCCAAGTTTGCACTTTCGTAAAACCTATGTTTTCCACGTAACCCATGTGCAAATTTTTCGACTTTTTTCCGCTTAATGCCTTATAACTAACCAAAACTATCCAAATTTTTAAGGAAATTGTATTTACCAATGTTAAAGTATATAAATGTGCAACAATTTAAGCTCAATCACAGTGCAGCATGACTATTAGTTCCCAAGATAAGACGTTTTAAAATAGGTCATTTTTTCCAAAAAAAAGTTCTGTTCTTATTTTCCAACCGGTACATTACATATTGGGATTACACGTGTTCTGTTTAGGTGCTTCGCTAAACAGTCAGGTCCGGTTTTCCTTTTGAAATTTGCAACTGTATTCTTATGAGGTCTAATGTTAAATATTATCCAACTGTCTTGAATACCGAGCCATTATTTCAGAACCTCCCACAACTCTTCTGGTGATGGATAACATTTTGTATGTAGAACGGATACGGATCATGTAAACCAGTTCTGAATTTTTTTCCCGTCAGCTGTGTCTCGTATGATTTGTGTTGTCGGCATGTTGTTCTAATGGTGTACAAGAAGTTTACCGCAACCGTTTCATCTCTCTGCAAATGTTTAAAATTTACACAATTTCTCAAGTTCGCGAATAAATTGTAATTATGGATATGCCGGGACCATGGGTTAATACTCCCTTTATCTTGATTGGACCCTGAATTTTCTTTCTTATTTTTTAGGAAAATATGTCTTATTTTTGAAATGTCATATCTTGGAAACTAAAAGTCGCGCATTACTGTGGTTAAGCTTAAATTGTTGAAAATTTAATACACCTTACATTAGTAAATACAATTTTAGTAAAAATGTTTATAGTTTAGGAGTTATAATTTGATAAGAGTAAAAAAGTCCTAAAAATTTGCAGTTTTTTTCGTGTTACGTGACGAGCAAAGGTTTTCGGAACTGCAAACTTAGATTTACAATACCCTAACTGACCAAAACAACATGTTAAAAAATCAGAACAATACATCACCACTTTGCGATTTAATGTCTAATTTGATATATTCTATTATGCAAAATAGAAAAACACTGCTTCTCATTTTTGTGCGAGATACACAGCGATAGCGATATTGTAGAGATTACCCTGAATCGTGGGCAACATTGTGGCCTCACACAGGACCGCTCTAGTATCTTTCGCAAAAGAAGGCGAAAGTATTGAACACATCGAATGGCCAGCTTGGTTCTCAGGTTTAAATCTTATAGAACACGCTTAGGGATGCCCTTTGCTTGGCAGACATGTTTTTCAAAGGACTCACCCTCTGCGAATCATAAACGAACTGAAAAATGCCTTGGAGCACTGTTAAAAATCAGAAAATATACCTGCTCATTTTTTTAGGTAATTTTGGCTTGAAAATTAGCAAGCTCCGTTCTCAGTATTAAGCACCGATGCTTACTTATAAATTATAATTACAGAAAAAGCAAGTATTAGCTGCAACAAATTTAAGACTTATAGAGTAACTTTAGGTTCATAATTAATACAGGGATTTTCTTAACAATTACTTCTTCAGAGAAATGGAATTTGTATCAAAATTAAGGAACTATTTACCACGCGGAACGTCAGAACGATTCAATAAATTGAGTAGTTTGGTCTTCTCTTCGGAGCAGGAATACAAGATGATTAATTCGTTGGATTCGAATCTGACGCAGCAAAACAAGAAGACAGAATGAACTTTTGGCTAAAGAACGCTATTCCTGAATTGGGATATAAAGAAATTTCCTACGGAAATACTTTAGCACTCGCAGCTGGTACATCTGGAAGCTATTTAATCCCCCTGTCTCTTTGATCACTTGATTTCATCTTACACAGCGCAAGAGCTTTCGCTTTCAGTTAGAAGGATTTGAGTTCGGTTTCTCAGGGTCGTCAGCGGTCCTCCATTCTCTACGACGATGTACTCTTGCTTCGTGCATGTTACGATAGAATTTTACCTCAAATACAAGGAAACATCCAATTCTTTCTCTTTTTTCCCGCTTTTCTTTTTCTTTCTTTTTTTTTGGTTTTCTTAAAATGAGATCGTAACGGATCATTTTTAAGAAAAGGGTTATTTGAAATATAAAAACTCAGTTTTTCAAATCTAAGTCATTTGACTCGGAGCTATTCCAAGAGCATGATGTTCTTGAAAATGAGCCATTTTATCCCAATAATAAGAATTCTGATTTAACAGTGGGAGAGAAGTAAGACGTCGCACTTCAACGGACCCCCTATCCCCTTTGTCACATGTCACTCTATGTTGCATAAGCATGATCTCACACTTCTTGTTAACCCCTCCCCTTGTCACAACTTCAGAACCACCCTCCCCCTCGAAGCGTGACATCATTTATAAATGATCACTACAGGATAGAACAACACAAAAAATCTTTTTATTGCTGGAATTCGGTCATAGATAGCAATGCGTGACACATTAGTACTGATTTATTAAAAATGGCGTCTTTCGAGAAAAAGCGAATGTGTAATATTCATCGACACAAAAATTCGGTTTTCAAACGCAACAGGATTTTCAAATTACGTAGAAACACCATCATCTCGCTGAGGCATTCTAAAGTGGACTTCACAAATTTATGAGAATGCGAAGTTTTAATTATAAAAATGATGATGCCATCCTATACTGAGTGTGTGCAAGAGTCATTCCACGCTAATGAGTTTCCCGCTGTCTCCTCCGCAACGCCGCATTTTGCATTGTTTTTTGGTTTCTTATTAAAAGCTTTTACAGATATTTCAATTATTTACATTTACATGAAGTGTCTAGTTAAAGGGTAGTAAATTATCAAAAATATTTACTTTTAATAACTTTATTTAAAACTAAAAACTAATCGTTGTGAAGGGGACTGCAACAAAAGCCTCATTTACATACCGATTACAGGTATGTAAAACATTTTTTCGGAGTAAAAAAAAATAGCTCTTCAACAAAGAGCTAAATATAGCAAGAGGCCACGACACACCAGAGAGCTTTATAATAGTTTACGACTCTCTTTATACAAGGGACAGATGCTGCATGATTTACGTGGAACATTGCAATTTTTTTTTTATTTTTTTAGAAAACGCTTTTTTTAATAAACCAGTTCTAATATGTCACGCATCGCTATCAATAACCAAACACTAGTAGCAAAAAAGCTTATTCAGTTATGTTCTAACCATATCTGTAAAATACTTTTCCCTTTTTAATTAAGAAGTTATAATAGATATGATGTAAAAATAAAATTATTTTCCCAACTCACAGCGTAATCAAAGTGATATTCAAAAGGAAAAGTTCAAATGACAATTTTTTCTACTACAGATTGATAATATTGCAGAATGGTTACTCAAAGCAAATATTTCAAATGAAGTGTGTCCAGAAAATTGCGTCCGCCGGATTAAAAAAAAAAAAATTTCCGCTCATAATATGAATAGCTTTCATTTGTTTGCCTTTATTGGAGCAAGTCTAATTACTCGGGAGTTTTCCTTGACAGTTGCAGAGTGATTTGATATCATCAAAAGGAAATAACCTAGCCTTGTCAGTCCTTTTCTTTTATTTCTTTAGATTTTAGCATTTGAATATAATACGAACAATGAGAAGCTACCTCAAATTATATCTTCAAACTTCCTGCGGGCTTCTTAAAACTTTGATCAGTGAAAGAAATAGTAAGTTCAATACTTTCGCTGCCGTAAGAATAGTCACGCGTTTTTTTTTTTTTTTTTTTTCAGAACCTAAGTTATTTTTTGAAGTAAATGCAAACGTTAGGAAGATTTTTGTCAAATATCTGTGAATTGATAGTTGAGGCGAAAATGTGGAGTTGACCTCTCCGCCGTGGTAGTCCTCCCTTAAAGCTTTAATAAAGTCCCCCTTTAAAAAAAATAGCGAAGTTGGTCACAAAATCTTGATGTTTACAGTTCTACCATCAGAAAAGGAGCTCTGACTGCAAGAGTGCCAAGGAGGAATTCATTCATATTCAAGGGAGGAACTCCTGGTATCAGGAATGTGCCGTATTCAGTTCTCGTTTCAGCTTGTTTAGGATACTTGATTTCTCTCGAACTGATGCTATATCCCAGTTCATAAATTTAGTTGCTTTCAACAAACAGAGAAGCAAACATTCTGATTCGCATGCTAATAAACGCACCTGTCAAACGAACTTCCCTAAAACTCGAATCGATTCGTGCTTTCCTGCCATGCGTAGAAGCGTCCAAGTGTCAGGGCTTCGTGGTCAAACTGCATAACCATTTAAATTTAATTTCCCCTGTAGATTCCATAGATTTGTGAAGATTCCATAGCATCTCCAATTTCGTAAAAGTCAAGTCTCTTTAGTGGAGTTAGAAACAATAACAACATGATTGCTTGGGGCCGTGGTAGCCTAGTGGTTAGGATGTCGAACTCCGGATCGGAGGGGCTCGGGCTCGACACCCGAGCCGCTGAAGACCCCCCATGTACACTTGGGAATACGTGCATGTAAAATCCGTTTACTCTGAAGTTCCGAGGGTACCGGAGGGTGGAGATTTTCCCTTTCCTTCACTCTTAGGTCAAAAAAGGAAGGTGGCGTATTCGTGATGGCGCCATCTGGTATCATCCAAGTACATAATGAGCCAAGTCGTACTTCCACCGTTGTAGTGCTCATCTATGAACGGAAGGCGCTCCTTACTGCCTTAATTACTAGTCGCTCTGCGAAGATCAGCTTGGATATTTTAAGTGGTATAAGAAACAACAACACACGACTGCTTTCATATATGTCCTAATCCCAATTGGCTTTCTATCTCTCCTTTTCACCCATTAACGAACTAGTTTATTTTAAGAACATCTAGCTGATATATTAGTTTAGCAATTGAATTTTGTTGAAATCTTATTCGACTAAATATTCTTAATAAATTAAAATCCCACTTTCCATGAAATGGATTCAAACAAAACCTTACGCAAACAGTTCATTTTTTAAATGAATATTATAATTACTACATTTAAATTTTTGCATTTAATGTAATTTAAAGTTTTTTTTTCTTTCTTTAAGGAATATTCTGAGTGTGAAGTTTATGAGCATTGACGTTTATCCACAAACATGAAATAAATAAATTAAGTTATGGTTATATGGGAAGGAAAAGGAAATGTTTTAAGCTTCAAAATGCTTGTTTTCCTTATTTGCTTTCAGATATTTTAAAGGAAGCGTAGTTTATTTGGAACAGAGGTGAAAAGTTTAAAAGAATGGTAAAATAAATATACGAAAACATCAGAAGGTTAAATTTATTTCATTTTTGCAAGAGATCCACACCTCAAATAAAAATAGGGAAAGTTTTCATGATCTGAGGGGGAAAGAATCATTGTTCAAATATTAGTCAAAGAAGGAGTTCTCCCTGATACATCCGTCGTCATATAAAATGCAGCAGTCAAGCAATCTAACATAGCATTTTTAAGATGTCTGCAAAAATGCTTCATTAACAGTTTAGTAACAGCTCTTATTAGGTAGCCACTAGCTCCAGTTTAAAATTTCCTGTCCGAACGAAATTTGTTTCTTTCGCAATTAATAAGAGGTAAATTTCTTTTTACATCTCATTTCATATAATGTCTTAATAGAAATCTTATGATTTTACCAAAAACTATAAAGAAGATGATAGTGTTTTTGTGAAACAATAAGCACTGTTATATAACAATTACGTACTAAGATTATTTTTCTCCTTTACCACCTCAATATGACATTCTGTCTTCTGTAAACAAGATCCAAGAATTTTGAAAACTATGTATAGTAATAAATGAAAAACTTCTTGGACTAATCAAACTCTCTTGTCTCGTACGATTCGCCCTCAACCCTATATAGACATCCGGTTTCATAACACGCCAACTGATATGTAGTATTATACTCTGATATGTGGAAGGAAAAAAAATTAAGTAAATAAAATAACTTAAAGTAAAAAAATCGATATATATTTAAAGAATTTGATAAACAATTTTTTTTTAAAGTAAAAGTTTTTGCATTAAAATAGTAATAATTGAAACCATTCACAGACGAGATTATTGCTGCAGCATGGTGAAGATACAGAACTTGTGAAGCTACAGAAGTTTTACTTTATGCATTCTATTTTCGAGGTTGCATACAGTACTTTCTACTTCACAAAGAGCATATCTTTCTAAAACTCAAATATTATTACAATGCCATCAATTTCCACATCAAAATTGACATTTTGAGTGATTTTTCTCAGCATACTTTATTTAATGTTCAATTACTTATCCTTGAGAGAGAGAACTGAAAGTTTTGACAGATTTACGTACTCTAGGAATAAAACCAAGTGGAGCATTTTATAACTAAATTACGCAAATCACAGCAAGGAAGTAATATTTTTATTACTTTTCTGCGTCACAGGTTTTGATTATCATAAATTTAAACCTCCTTAAGGTCTGAAATAAAAATACGAGAAACAATAAACGTAAGCTGAAAAATAAAAAGGTAGTCGAGCGTATTTTGGGCTGACTGATTATTTTTGTTATATGTGAATGCCGTAGTAACGGACGTTACATACATACACAAAAAAATGTAAAACAGACCATAAATTGCATATTAATGTTTCACAATCAAAACTGTTTTTCTTCCTAATAAAACTAATGATAAAGATAAACTGTACTCATTTGAAAATTTATATTATGTTTTTTGAGGTAGCAAAAAAGGAACGTTTTTGACGAAAGGATGTTACATAAAATGGAACATCCTTGACACCATAGTGTCGTTAGTTGTAAAAGTCTGAATTCCCGTTGTGCATTTGCTTAAGTAATTTAAAAATAACATTACAATACATGCCGGCAATTCATCAGAACCGTTAAATTAAAAATTATATTTTGCCGTAATAAAAAAATAAATATGTCGTGTAACAGACGTTACTGGATATAACGGATGCTACGTTCGACGACGGGCATGCTATTTCTGCACTGAATGTGAAGTCTATATATGAATCTCTAATAACTTTTCTTCTTGTAAACGATAATGAAACCACAAAAGTCGCATTAAATGCGTTTTAAGATTTAAAAATTGATCTTTTTATTATAAATGATAATCATATCATTGTAATTATAAAGCTAAACAAAAAACTGTGAATGAGCAGGAAATGCAAATAACCCTCGAGCTGGCACTGGCACTGGGGGGCTGATTTGGCTTATACCACTCAATGTCTGGTTTTTTGGACCATTTTCAGTCCTAACCAGACTTGTGTAACTTCAAGCTTTCCAATAATGTATATCACTTGGGGAAATGTTTTAAATGATTTTTTCCAATTGGATTTAAGTTAGCTGGAATTCACCTATGTGTAAAACAGGAAAACAACAACCCTCTCCCCCGTAAATAAAAACTATTTTTTAACCTTTCTTTAAAAAAAGGATCATTCGTTTTGTTAGATAAAGGTATTATTAACTAGGGAGAATCATACTTTATCGAAGTAAACGCCTATTTTACACTTGACCATTCAGATTTGAATTAAACACGGTCTACATAAATTATTTACATGACAATATCTCTACCCTGGTTACCGAGGGGGGTAATTACAAAAACTTTTAGAGCTCTTTTTTTAAAAAAATCTTTTATAACATTTCCATCTAAATATTCCATTCACTGGTGTTTTTCAATATACCTTTTTGCATACTAGATTTGTCAACGGATTTTTGTCATTGATTTTGAAGTTCGGAGAAGCATTTGGTAGTTCGTAACAGTCTTCTCTTAGTTGAAACGTTTCTGTTGTTTAATTCTTTTTAAATGCTCACAGAGAAAATTATATCACATCGTGCAGTACCCGAGATATTTGGCAACTATTGTTGGGGGAGTAATGTAATTTATTTTTGGCTCCACGAAGAATTGTAGGGTGGAAGCTTGATGGGGAAAAATACCCTTGATGTTTTTTCATCAAGCCATTATTTGGGTACATTACAAAGATACCAATATACAGTAAAATCTCAAATAGAGCAAAATATATATTAGAGGCAAATTTGTACATCACAGCCTCAACAGAAACATGTACAGAAGTACAGTAGACGTTTTCTATAGCCACCTGTTGTGTTTAATGGTTGTGAGATTAGTCCCATGTGGCATGTGATCTAGTGCTTAGGACCCTTTCCCAAACGCTTTTCGGGCCTTTCACCCAAGTGCATCGTGCTCGATCTACGACAGCGTAAGTTCTTGGACTATGCTGGACTACTTAATCTGCACAATTGCGGCAACGCATAGTAATAGTCAAATCCTTAGTTAGTATTGCTAAAAGGTGGGGAGAAAAACAATTGTGCGATATAACATCATTTAGACGCATTTTCGCTTTTTAAAACGTATTGATAAGTCCATTATAGCGGTCATATAATAACCTAAAAATGTCAAGGGCATCATAGAACAAATCAATTTTATTTTCTACCAAATAGTATTATTGTTCGTTTGAAATCTTCCAATCATTGTGACGCAATAAATGGTCTTCTGAACAGTTTAATAAGAAACAACAACAATTCCGAGTTACATCATCATCGTTTTAGCAAGATTTTGAGGGCAAGGTGAGGCCAGTTGCCACCCGCTGGTTCCTCAAATCTCACATTCTTTGGTAGAAAATTAATTTGTTTCTTTTTAGAGTGAGGCCCAAGTTAAGGGCTTCTGAAGAGGAAAAAGTGAAGGAAAAGGGACAGTTACGCAAAACCCCAAACAATACTACAAGTTCATTTTCCGAAGATAGCCAACGGCTTTTAACCCCAGCTTGATGCAATCACGCGTGGCTTTTGCAGCTTGATTACGTGATTTCAGGTGAGAATCGTCACGTGATACACGTTTCTAGCGGCTCAGTCACTTTCACTGCCCTAGTAACCTCACAAAACAAAACTGGTAGAGATTATTTCCCTTTGACAAAGAAGCTGAGTCTAGACATTTCACTAAGAGTTGAAAAGAAAAGGAAAGATATCACTTTCCTAAACTGGGCGTTTTATTTGTAAATTGTAGTATTTTTTTTTTTTTTTTAATTGAGAAAACAAAATGTTTGCATTTAAAATAAGACTTTTGCGTTTTTTAGCAAAGGTACAAAAGTGACTGTTTAACTTTGTTAGAATAAGCAATAATTTCTCCTCAAAAAAGAAAATATATATTCGGTGATACCTTTAGCTTAAAGCTCGATGCGTAACAATGTGGGTGGTAATAAGATGTTTTTTGGACTTCAAAAACTATACATAAGTTACTCTCAGTATCGGCATATTTTTTAAATTCAATAAATAGTACAGTAAAACCCCGTAATACCGCGCCTCAGTATACCGCGGAATCGGATATGTACTTCCCCTTCCACACAAATCTACGTTTTTCTTAGAATCTCTCCCTCTTCATAATCTCATGTTGATAACTTAACAAGATTTTTAAGCTCAGATTTTCTCAGAACAAAATTGTTTTTGTTGCGGTTGATATGGTTTTACCTTAGGAATCTCAAAGAGCAGAAAAATTTAATCTGAAGAACCTATCACTCGATAGACAAACCGCTCAGTTGAGAAGTGTGCTTCTTGCACAGCAATTACAGCAAATAAAATGGCAGCAAACAAAAAAAGAAATAACTATACAATGGAAGAAAAGTTAAGAGTAATTGATAAAGTTAAAAATGGTGCAACAGGAGCGAGTATATTTCGTGGATATGGTTTCGCGGTACAGCTTCATTATATCGCGGTTATGTTATAACGCGGGTGCCAAACATGTACCCCGACACCCGCGTTTTACTGTATAATATATATAACAATTCAAATAAATAAATAAATAAATAAAAAGTGTAGTCAAAGAAACAAGAGTAATAAGGTTTTGTGTGTGTGAGAAAGCACTAAAACACATAATATTAGCAATCTTGTCCGTCCACTAAGTTTCGAGGCTGGTTTACTACGTGAAAGAAATTATAAAATTCATAGATTTTATTTACAGTACTCGAATAATACCAAAGTGTCCCTATTAAATTATATTACTGCTCTTTTGTGGGTTTAAAAATTATTCTAACCATAAAAATGTCAATTTATTATCTTGAATGACGAAAATAGCAAAAATTATGTCAGATATATCAATTCATTCTTTTAGGCTTTTTCCTTCACGCATAATATTAATAAAATAATAAAAGTAATAAAAATTCTTAAGCGGAAAAGAAAAAAAATATTTTTCTCGAACGGATAGAAGTCAGACAGAGCACATAAAACGATTTGTTGTCATGCATGATATCGTACTTTCATAACTTGTGAGTGAACGTCGCTAAAGTATAATGGACCGTTATGGGCGCAATATATTGATGAAGTTGTTGTATATATATTTACGTATATTCTTTTATTGTTGTGCAACGGAGTTTAAAATTCCACAAAACTCGTGAAATTGCCGCTTAGGTTAAAAATATCGGAACAGATTTCTCGAAATAGCGAAACTCAAACATAGGCCCCAAATTTTTAAATGGAAGAGGGCGGAGGGGGAGGGGGGGGGGGCAAAGACTCAATATATTATTAGGGTCTAATAACTTGAATTCCGTTGGACGAAGGATTAAATGATTATCTTTTTTAACTTAGGAAAGCCGGTATATAGCCAGTGTTGTTGTTGCAATGTCACTTGGATATTCAAGCTCCCCTCGCGTAGCGACCAGGAATTAAGGCAGATAAGGAATCGCCTTCTATTTTTAATGAGCACCGCAAGGGTGGAAGTACGACTTAGCTCAACTAAAGATTATGTATTTGGAGGACACCAGATGGCGCCACCACAAATACGCCACCTTCCTTTTTTAACCTGAGAGTGAAGGGAAGGGAAATTCTCCACCCTCCAAAAGTACCCTCGGAACTACCTCGGGACTTCAGGGTCCACGGATTTTACATACACGCATCCCCAAGTGTACATGGGTTGTCTGCAGCGGGTCGGGTATCAAACACCTAACCCTCCGGTTGGAAATCCGACATCCAAACCGCTAGACTACCACGGGCTATATAGCCAGTAACGTATTGTGATGGATATTTATTCTTCAAGAAGGGGATCTCCTTCTCAAGGTCAGGCTGTCAAAACCAAACTATACATAACATCAAAAAACAATATGGATGCATACATATGCAAATTAATCAGATTTCTCATAACCAGCACCAGAGGAGCAAATGCCCCCACCTGTCTTAATGACGGACCTGCTCAAAAAGGAAGACTGAGTTTTTATTGAGTTCTGGTGTGTGTGTATATATATATATATACATTGTATGTACATATATATTATTGAGACTGGAAAAGGAATCAACCTTTACAATAAATATTTTACTCATTAATCAAACTCAAATACCCTTGTTCTACCTAGTAGTTTCTTTTATTGCAATTCTTCTGCCAATTAAAACACTCTGTTTTCATATCTAAATCAAACTTTGAATGTTAAGGCATACCAGATAGTTTAATGATTGTTTTTTTATTATTTCAATAAACAAAATTTTAATGTCTTTAAAATTTATTTCGACTTCTGATGAATCATGGGTACTTCTAATTTTTTAAATCCCCATGCATCTTAAAAATGCAACTAAAGTAAAAAATGTATAAACAATGTACAAATCACTTATTATTTTAAGTATAAAAAAAGGATTTATTATATTATGCTTTTATTTCATAATTTTCTCGAAAGATTTGTCAAATGTAAACAAGCATTGAAGAACAAAACGGTATTTTCAATGCAATTGTCTGATAAAAAATTTTGCTGCAGACACATCAAGGAAAATTTTGGTAATGACAAAGAAAATCATTGAAAGGGCAAAGAAGGTTGAGAACAGGAAAGAAAAATTGGGAATTTGTTTAAAACAACAATCGTGCTTGCGGACTTCGTTTTAAAATTCACCAGATGGCACAAATAGATTGAAACTGCCTCGGGAAAAACAGCACTTTGAAGGTTTTTGTACAATTGAATGATTTTCAAACAATGTTAGACCTCCATATAGCTATAGTGTATTGTAATGGAATTAAAAATGGAGATTTTTTTTTAATGTTTCACATGAAATTTCCGTTTTTAAATTTGACCTCACGAGAAGAAAAACATAGTTTATAACATGTATTGGAAAAATCATAAGGATCTCCCGTTGTTACTGATTCATTGATGGCATTTCACTTAATCAAGTCCAAGAGGTATGTTTGAATTTATAATTCAAATTTGGTGGTGCTATTTAATGTTTTAAGCTTATATCTTTCGATAAAACGACTTTTTGTATGTAATTCAATTTCTGTTCCTGTTTAAATAAACATATGAATCGAATTTAAGTTGAATCAAATATTCACATCAGAAGTTTCTCTTCTAAAAATAAAGACAACTGTCGAGATGCAAGTGCAAAGCTCTATTATTTTAAAAATATTGTAGAGAAATGCTATCATGATAAGGAGATAAAACAGTTTGGAATAATGGGATAATAATCTAATAGCCAATAACAACACACCACGATGACTTCATATGTAACCACTTGCTAATTTCATAGTCAGTTAAAATATTGAACTTGTTTTTTTTTAATTATTATTATTAATTAGTGGAGCCATCCGGAAGAAATAATGAAGGATGTTCCCATAGGAAGTATTCAACTACCTACACGTTTCTCCTCTTAGCCTTGTTTGTATTGTAAGAACAAGAAACCGCTAAAGGAAACAAATGCAATTTGAGGAACTAAAAGGAGGATAATGTCAGATCATTTCCTCTAGAAAGTGGCTTGTGGCCGGCATTTTCCTTGTTGTGATCGTTTCGTCCAACTTCTTTTTTTCTCACTCGCTCTCGTTTTTTACGATTCGGAAGTTCCATTTCACTTGGTCACTTCTTTTAGTTCCGCTTCAGTTCAGTCCTTGGGGAAAGCCAAGCTCGCTGTCATGGATGAATCTTGGATGCTAGGGAACTGACAGTTATTTGTGTAAGCTGATAGCTCGGTTTCCGTAATGAATAGGTGCGCGGTTTTGGTTTCTCTTCTGATCGATTTAAAACGGAAAATCGTATATTTCTATTCAATATGAAATTTTCTTTCAAAATATCGTGATTTTTTTTTTGGTAGGTAATTTATGCTATTTTTAAACGATAGCACGTCTGTTAATTTCTATACCAATTAAAAACTTTTTATGACTTGTGAAATTCTACGTGGTTCATAACATTGTGAGCAAAAGGAATATGCGTTGGTAAAAGTGATCAAGTAAGTAAAATTCTTGAATTTTAAAATTTATGTTTGATTTAAAAATTTTGCCTTTTTGTGACAATAATATTAGTTAATAAGTTTCTAAACTTTTAAAGGATAAAAGCAGAGATGTGATCGATATGATCACGTGTGGCTATAGCCTCAGGTAAATTGTTTTAACAAAACATACAATGTCTTTTAATGAAACAAGAAAACAAGCGCTGTAGTTGAAGAGTCAAAATGATAAACAAAGAACAATTTAATAGATAAAAGCATTGGGATGGAAACTTCTCTTTAACTTTCCCTTCCTTCTCTAAAATTTATTTTTTCTTCTCTTAACTACTGAAAGGACGAATATTAAGTAAGAAAATTAATAATAGAACAAAAATATTAAGAGCAATAAAATTTCGAGAACTCGGAGATGATATGAGACATGTCACCAAGCCCGGCGCAAGTGTAAACAACACCACGAAGCAACCAAATATTCTGCGCCTCCATTATATGTATTTTGTAGAGTGCAAAAACTAAAAATATTGTTACTAAATAAGGTAAATGACCCGGTAGTGGACACTTTTCTCCACCAGACCCCTACCAGTTAGCCGAGGCCTTAGGATTGCTTACGCGCGGGTAGAGGTAGTGGGGTCTACAGATTTTTCATGCACATATCCCCAAGTATACATGGGGGTCTTCAGTGGGTATCGAACGCGCGACCTTCCAGTTGGAAGTCCGACATACTAACCACTAGGCTACCACGGCCCTGGTAGTGGACACTTTTCTCCACCAGACCCCTACCTGTTAGCCGAGGCCTTAGGATTGCTTACGCACGGGGAGAGGTAGTGGGGTCTACGGATTTTACATGCACATATCCCCAAGTATACATGGTGGTCTTCAGTGGGTATCGAACGCGCGACCTTCCAGGTGGAAGTCCGACGTGCTAACCACTAGGCTACCACGGCACTGGTAGTGGACACTTTTCTCCACCAGACCCCTACCTGTTAGCCGAGGCCTTAGGATTGCTTACGCACGGGGAGAGGTAGTGGGGTCTACGGATTTTACATGCACATATCCCCAAGTATACATGGTGGTCTTCAGTGGGTATCGAACGCGCGACCTTCCAGGTGGAAGTCCGACATACTAACCACTAGGCTACCACGGCCCTGGTAGTGGACACTTTTCTCCACCAGACCCCTACCTGTTAGCCGAGGCCTTAGGATTGCTTACGCACGGGGAGAGGTAGTGGGGTCTACAGGGTTTTACATGCACATATCCCCAAGTATACATGGTGGTCTTCAGTGGGTATCGAACGCGCGACCTTCCAGGTTTGGGAAATCCGACATACTAACCACTAGGCTACCACGGCACCCGGTAGTGGACACTTTTCTCCACCAGACCCCTACCTGTTAGCCGAGGCCTTAGGATTGCTTACGCACGGGGAGAGGTAGTGGGGTCTACGGATTTTACATGCACATATCCCCAAGTATACATGGTGGTCTTCAGTGGGTATCGAACGCGCGACCTTCCAGGTGGAAGTCCGACGTGCTAACCACTAGGCTACCACGGCACTGGTAGTGGACACTTTTCTCCACCAGACCCCTACCTGTTAGCCGAGGCCTTAGGATTGCTTACGCACGGGGAGAGGTAGTGGGGTCTACGGATTTTACATGCACATATCCCCAAGTATACATGGTGGTCTTCAGTGGGTATCGAACGCGCGACCTTCCAGTTGGAAGTCCGACGTGCTAACCACTAGGCTACCACGGCACTGGTAGTGGACACTTTTCTCCACCAGACCCCTACCTGTTAGCCGAGGCCTTAGGATTGCTTACGCACGGGGAGAGGTAGTGGGGTCTACGGATTTTACATGCACATATCCCCAAGTATACATGGTGGTCTTCAGTGGGTATCGAACGCGCGACCTTCCAGGTGGAAGTCCGACGTGCTAACCACTAGGCTACCACGGCACTGGTAGTGGACACTTTTCTCCACCAGACCCCTACCTGTTAGCCGAGGCCTTAGGATTGCTTACGCACGGGGAGAGGTAGTGGGGTCTACGGATTTTACATGCACATATCCCCAAGTATACATGGTGGTCTTCAGTGGGTATCGAACGCGCGACCTTCCAGTTGGAAGTCCGACATACTAACCACTAGGCTACCACGGCCCTGGTAGTGGACACTTTTCTAGTAGTGGACACTTAGATCTTTAAGCTCCTAAAATAAGCGAATGTACCATTAAACTTGAATGAAATTATCAGAACCTACAGCGAACGATTCCTAGTGCTGGTTAATAGAACTAAAGTTGGCGTGGAGCATCTATGCAAGTACATGGATCATAATATTTAATAGCTGCCTCCACAACGGTCACATTTGCTGCTCTTTACCAAAGCCGATCTATAAGAAGGTTAGGGATTTGGGGAAAAATATATAGGGAAAAAGCGTGATATCATTTATGAATGGTCCCTTAGTCATTTTTAAAATTATTTCTCCAAGTTAACAGCATAAAATAGATGATATTAATTTCTGTCCACTACTAATGCAAATACGTGTCTTATAAATGTCCACTATAGATACAAATTAAGCATTTAGTAAATTTGAAGTAAAAATCCTAATTTTTCATCAAACGACATTTTATAGGTAATGAATTTTTAGAGAAATAGTTGGTGATTAAGCTAAATATGCAAATATTGATGTAAGTCCCTTGAAGAAATTTTGCCGCGTAAAAGAGTACGAAAATTTTCTTAACTGTGTCCACTACCGGGTCATTTACCTTATTTACTTATGTATTTAAATAATATTAAATACCCCCGGATAGTTTTTTTCTTATTCATTAGAAGCATTATACTATTATATATACCGTAATAAATTAATTAGTTGTTAATAGCTGCTATCCTTCAGAGCGTTGCGCGGCCTCTGCCTCCCGCCGGCCCTGGATCTCACTTCAACTAATTCGTTGCTATTCTTAAATGTCCAGTCGTTATCTTGTTTATCTATTTGTTGTGACATCAGTTTTAAAAACGGAACTCCGATTTTCACTTCGCATTTGTTTATTTCATTTATTTATTTATTAAAGCCGTAATTGTCATTAATAGTAAAAGTTTATGTAACAGAAGAAAAAAAAGGCCAGATTTTTCTGTATCAAATCAAATTTTAAGTTTGGAAAACATACAAATTTAAAATTTCATAAGCAATTTATACAAGTTCAGTAAAAATGCATTTTATCAAAGCAAGAAAAACTAACACTAACTGAATTCTTCTTCTTCTTCCTTTTTTTTTATGTATTATAACATTCCTTAGAAAATATCAATTCTTCGGGGTTTTATTCTTTTTCTCATAATCGGTAATTTTTGAAAATATAGTTTTTGCACAGTGTTTTTCAGATTGCAGTTTTAATAATTGTAATAAAAATAATCTCTAGTTTTCGCAACGTAAAGTTCAATTAACATTTTGACTCTGATAAAAATAAATAAATAAATAATAAGAGCTCTAAGTGGTATATAACGCATGCTTATTTGAGCATTGCTTTGTATAATTGACAATTAATATCGAAATCTGACAAAAAATTACAATTTTTATGGTTGAAAACGTGGGTAGGTTTGGACTCGGAGTGAATGGCATGCTCAGAACTCGGTGAACTGTCATCGTTGTACTTGTAAAGATAACTGTGCAATCTTTCGTTGACAAACTATTCTTTGCATGAAGATTTCAAATATTTATTTCATTTCACTCTATTGTTAAAGATTTTAATATGTCATTCATGGTAACACTTAGCCCAACATTTTACCTTGTGGGGCGAGTATAACCAAGAGTGTACACTTGCCTCGAACGCTGTTACCTAAACAGAATTATTGATTTAACATTAATTTAACATTATATTTGTAGTTATTTCTCTCGACCTCCTTTTTTTTAAAGAAATATAATTTAAATAAATATACGTAGCCCTAACGTAGCATGTTCTGTAAAGAATCTGTTTGTATTTGTTTACCCCATTTCATTTTGCTTTCAGATTTGACTGTAAATATAAGTTAAATTAGGACATAAAATAGCATTAAACACATATTGTTTACAAGTTTAGTTTGATTCGTATAAAAAACAAGAAATTAGTGACGGAACTAAAGTTTTTTCTTTCTTTTTGACATTAAAATTGACATCGTATCATTTTTATAAAATTTAAATATGTAAAAAAGATGTCTTATGTAATTTAGTTTAGGTTTTTTATACAACTGGATTTTTTTTTTTTTAACGTGGAGGCACTTGCCTTCTCGGCATTCGTCCTTTTCAAAGCTACGGGAATTGCTGGCCATTTGTGAAGGGTCACCTGATAGGTGGCCGGCATTACCCCTAACACACTGTAGTCGGATGACACCAGATGGCGCAACCTTCCTTTTTAGACCTGAGAGTGAAGGGAAGGGAAAATCTCCACCCTCCGGTACCCTCGGAACTGCCTCGGGACTTCAGGGTCCACGGATTTTACATGCACGTATATCCCCAAGTGTACATGGTGGGTCTTCAGCGGCTCGGGTATCGACCCCGAGATCATCGGATCCGAAGCTCGACATCCTAGCCACTAGGCTACCACGGCCCTTATACAACTGGAATAAATCAACTAAGTGCTATTTTTTCAGGCCAACATATGTTTTGATTATTTCACGAAATGCAAGGAGAGATGCGCAGAAACGTTTGAGTACAAATCAAGATATTTCAATAATTTCAAATGTCCCAAATTCAGTGAAACCTGTTGAACATGAACACTTGCATAACTATTTCTTTGAAATGCTTTCCATGGGTGTAACATGGTGAGGTTACACTTACCCAAGGCTCTGTGGCAAGAGTAATATTTCAAAACACAAAATTCTGAAAAATATTATTTGATCTTTTTTTTTTTTCAAAACAAAAAATGGCTATGGTTTTATAAGCCAGGTAATTAGAAAAGTTGATGAATGAGCAATTTCAGGATTATACCCGCAATACCGTTGACAATTTGAGGTCAAACTTGAACTGTACCAAAATGTGGTTACACTTTTCCCACTTCGCCCTACAGCCGACTTTTTTTTTTGGTTATTACGAGGCAATTATAACATTATATAATAGGTATACTAACTTGTAAGAGTTAAAACCCGTATCGCTATATCCAGGAACAACTTCATTATCACTGTAGGCTCATTCGAATATATGAACTTGTCTTTTTTCCCCATCTCAATATGATTTCGTAGTGCAAGGAAATATCTTCGTTCATTATTACGTGATTTTTTTAAATCTTTCTATTTTATAACATTTTAATTTTAAAAATACATTCTATTTCTAAGAAAATTTTCTTTTCAATTCTAAATAAAATCCAATCCCGATGTTTGTTCCTATTTTTCTTTTCTTCACTTTTTAAATGAATTTGAATTCAATTCTTAGTTATATAACGTTATCTGGGAACACTATGAATAATGTTGAGGCTAATGATGCTTCTGCCTTTGGGTGCTTTATTTTAAGGAATACCATATTATTGAATGAGTTACTAGCTTTTTATATTAATGTATTACTAACACTACCACGTGGAGCGATAAAATTCTCTTGTGTAACAAAACCGAATTAAAATTGGTTTTTCGGTCCGCTTTTAAAGGCTTATTGTAAGTATAATACAATTATTAAGAGTAAACAATGAAACGGAAACTCATTCATTCCACTTAAACTAAACAACTCTTTCTTACTTGCTGATCCGGTTCTCATTAGCTGTCATTTATCAATTTATCTCAAGATTAAAAAAAGTAGGCTCCATGTAATACGTTCAGTCGGTAAATGTGGGGAATGTTTGACACAACATTGCAGTATAACTTCGATTTAACGAATTACTCAAATTAGCGATAGATTTTAAAAGTCCCGGTTTGGATTTGATAAACATAATATTTCCCTAATTAACGATATCCTTGATTTAACGATAGCATTTTATAATCCCTAAGCGATCGTTAAATCGCGGTTATACGTATTTTACTAAGTACTGTTTCTTTAATGTTACCATAATGTATTATTATTTTCTAGCTTTAAAAAGTTTAAAAACCTGTTAGGGTTTTACATGTTGCTTTTTGGTCGTCAGACCAAAGGTATGCTATCAAGAAGGAATTATGATGACTTTGAATGATTTTTTTCAAACACCTGAAATTTGTTACAGGCAAGTATAAAAAATTCAACTAATTATATTATGTTTACACTTAGGGTAGTATTCAAATCAATGATCAGCAACAACAAAATAATAAAAAAAATTGTGCTAATTTTGTTTTCAATAATGCATTGAAAAATGTAATTGTTGCCCCCTTGAAAATACGTTTATAATCCATGAGGTAATTTTTAAAATTTCCTGATACTAATCAATAATGGGAGTATTAACGTAGAGGACAACATTAGAAAAATTATTGAACAAAGAAATTGAATGATAATTTTCTGATAAATAGCTTATATTCAGAATTTTGGAGAAATACAAGGGACGTAAAATCACATAATAGTTTAGGCCTAGCAAATGAAAAACTTGCATTTCTTCACTTTAGCTACTCATATTTTTTAAATGTTACATGAGTTCATAAAATTTTTTAAAAAAATCAGTTAACTGCAATCTTTGTCGCAATTATAGGGACACAAATTCAGGGGTCGATCCGGCATTTTTTAACAGGGTCCATTTTTTGTGAATTTTAAAGAGATTTTTGTGAAAAATGAAATAATTTTGTGAAAATTGAAAATTTAAACATATAGTGATGAAAGAAATTATTATTGTTTGCCGCTTTTATGGTGTAAAACACACGACTTGGAAGCATGGAATTTTGTGAAGGGTCCGTTTTGATTGATTTGAATTTTGAAAAGGGTCCGTTTTAATTGATTTGAATTTTGTGAAGGGTCTGTTTTAATTGATTTGTAGCTTGTGAAGGGTCCGTTTTAATTGATTTGAATTTTGTGAAGGGTTAGTTTAAATTGATTTGAGTTTTGTGAAGAGTCCGTTTTGATTAATTTTAATTTTGTGAAAGGTCCGTTTTGATTAATTTAAATTTTGTGAAGGGTCCGTTTTGATTAATTTTAATTTTATGAATGGTCCGTTTTGATTAATTTTAATTTTGTGAAGGGTCCCTTTTTATTAATTTTAATTTTGTGAAGGGTCCGTTTTGATTAATTTTAATTTTGTGAAGGGTCCGTTTTGATTAATTTTAATTTTGTGAAGGGTTCGTTTTAATTAATTTTAATTTTGTGAAGGGTCCGTTTTGATTAAATTTTTAAAGGGGGTCCCCGAAAACGGATCCGAATTTTCTCTGGCGCGACCCCTGCACTAATTGTACTTAGGAAGTTATGAATGAAGTTTTTAACGGTGACATTATTTTCAGCGGCTAAAAAAATAAATAAATGATTCAGCTATTGAATTTTTCTATACGGTCAATAGAAATGTTCTTTATTCTATGGACTTTTCATCTACACTTTTAAAAAATATAATTGTTCACCTACACATTTTTGAAGTAGTATAATTGAATTATAATATGGTGATTATATAATATATATTTCTACTCCTGGTGAGTATCTAGAGTAAAAAATATAAAATAATAAAACAAATATTTTCATGGAAGATACAGCTTTAGGACTTCAAAATTCAAAAAAAAGTTAAGAAAATAATCCCTATAGGATTCTGCTCTAAGAGGAATGCGACCTTAGGTTCCACAGTAAATATTGCTTATCTTGGTACAAGTACAATAGAGTCATCCTTTATCGGTGGTGTAGTCCTGGAAAAAAAGGTGGGGTGGGGGGGGGGGGGACGCTTACAGATACGAATATCAAAAATTGGGGTACGCCTATGTTAAAATTCAAAATAAGTGGAGGGACGCTTGTGATAAATAAAAAGGAAGGGGGACACCGCCCCCCCCCTCGACTACACCACTTCCCTTTATCTTGTCAGATCTCATTTTGAACACTCTATACAATGCAAAGAATTATATCTACACATTTCAATTTTTACTGTTGCAGGAATTAATACAGAAACATGACTCCAGGGAAATCTAGTGGAGTAGAAGAAGTTAGTACTGGAGATATGAAGTCACCATACATTGCCATTACATTAGAACCAATTGAAAATGAATTGGAAGACTTTGATCACATTGATGAGCTTATTATGTACTTAGTAAGCTTTTTAAGACTAATAAGATGGAAAATGTCTAACTTTAGAAGAGAAGATAAGTGCCTTCATTGACTAAGTTGAGATCGATAATGAAATCGAAAAAAACTTTGCGCCATTATTGCTTTACTTCATTTGTGAGAGGAAATGAACTAATTTTTCATTTAGTTATTTAAAACCTGTTAAAGGAAATAGAAAAAGTGTTACTAACAGAATGTTGAGCATTTGAAATTTTACTGTTGAATACAGGGTTTCTACACCACTATTGAGTCGTTATATGTTTGTGTGTAATTCTCTCTTATGAATAATAAAAATAATTTCAAATGAAGTAAATAATATTTTCAAATTGTTTATTGGAAACTTGGCTGTACCAAGTAAATACCAAAAACGAAAGAAGAAATCTTCTGTTCGTTAATTCTAACAAAATAAAAAAAGTATGCTTGTGGTAAGTTGGACCTGTCTAAGGTGCATACAACATGCTTAGAACATTTACAATAAGCGGGAGTTAGGAGCTGTATGTTTGGTGAAAGTTTCTTTGCACATGAACAGGGCCGGATTACCAAGTGAAAGCACAAGGCTTGGAAAAGTACTCCCATCCCCCATGTTTTCCGATCTTCCCTTTATGGCAGCTTTATTATTTTTACTTTAGGGTTTACGGGTTAAAAACTGAAGATTTTAACAGTCCCTCTTTCTTTTTCAATCATTTAACAACTACTGTTGCGAGAATGTGATTAATTTTATGAATGCAATTCATACTATGAAATTTACATATGCAAATGATCTAATAAAAGAAAGTAAGGAGGTAATTTTGATGAATGGTAATAATTCTATGAAGAGTCTGATTTAGGGAACTTCGGATGAATATTTTCAACTAATTAAAAAAATACTTCTTCCCTTTAAGTTTTCTGACTTCGGGACGGCCCAGAATATGGGAATCAGTCTCATAAAATCTGGTTACTCATGCTTTTACATTTGGGGATAAATTGTCAAAAGTCCATTCAAAAATCGACTGTCTGCCCATGACATTTGGTCACCTTACCCAGACGTTTCTTCAACTCGATCTCAGAGCCATTGCAAACATCTGAAATCTTTCAACCACGTCAAATTTTAAGTTTTTTTTTAAATCCATAGTCCTGAACGGGTGAAGCGAAGTACTGGATGGTCTGAAGGGAAGCCTTTGTGTAATCCTACTATATTTAGGGTAAAGTTCCTTTTCATCTATTAGTGGGCACCAATTATAACCATTTTTTTTTCAATAAATGATACGAGCAAATAGATTATTTATGATAATGATCTTTTAAATAAAACACTTTTGTATGTTACAGGCTTTTAATTCATAGCATTTCAACAGAGAAAACGTGTATGAACAAAAATCTCTTATTTAGAGCAGCGGTTCCCAAACGCGTACCACTAGTGGTACGCGAAGCCTCTCCAGATGGTACGCGTGCAGGCAGAAAAAAAGGAGAGGTTAAAACACAAAAACTTAGGATTGAAGATCAAATTTGCCCCATTAAAGTTGGGAGAATGTTGGCTCAAAGTTAAAAATGAATTCCCGTTATTGTCAAGAAAAGCTTTGCTGTTTTTAATTCAGTTCACAACCACTCATCTTTGTGAAACTACCTTTTCCCATATGATATTTATTAAAACTAAATATAGAAGCAAATTAAATGTCGACCCAAATTTGAGGTTAAAACAAACTTCTACAGAATGAGATATCACCTCGCTTGTATCTGCCATGCAGCAGCAACCTTCCCATTGTTTTTTAATTTTTTTCACATGATAGGCATTTTGTACTTTGTTTGTAAGACGTATTTCTAATGCTGTTTTGGAAGTACGTATTTAAAATATCTTTTATATATTTCATATATTTAATTTTATACATACAGCTTTATGTTAATAAGTATTTTTCTATAATCTATTAGTGTTCTTTTTTATATATAAAAGATACATTAGCAGAGGTAGAGGTACGCAAATGGTTTGCAAGAAAAATGGTGTTACGCGAAAAAAAAAAAAAGATTGGGAACCGCTGATTTAGAGCATATAGTTATAGAAAAATACATAAATTATAAAACAGAAAAGTATATGAACCAGAAGAATCAAATCAACAATTCCTGCTCATTATAAGTGAGTAAAAACCCAAGTTAAAATATCATTTTTATTTATTCATATTACTATAAATTACAAATATATTAAATAGTACAGGTTAATTTTTTACATATCAATACATACATTTTAATCCGATTTTTAATACATAAAAACGCAAAATAAAATGAGCATTTTATTATGCAATATTATTACAGAAAAATATTTGCAAAAGATTCATACAAGCTACCTATCACAAAGTAATATAATGATAGTAGCCTTTACTTGTACTTAGTCAGAAAGTATTTCAAATATAAATAAAAGTGTAGGATTTTGATTCAGCAACATATTTGATCACATTTTCAATGAGAAAAGAAAAGACAAAAAAAAAAAAAGTAAAAAAATAAAAATATTATATTACAAATAAATTATTGCACATATCTTATTTACAAATGGAGTTCACAACAGTCAATTTTTTTCCAAAAATTTTAAAAAAGTTCTAATAAAAAAATTATATTTACCTAAAATCAAATGTAACGAGCATTAAAAAAAAATTACCCTTTGGAAATAAACAAATAATACAATTCTATTGATTCTTATTTAGGAAAGACCAAAGCATGTTGACCCATGATTTCCTCAACCCCCCCTCATATTTTGCAAAGAAATGAATGTAAAGTCATGCTGTCCTCCTGGATTCTAATTTTAAGCTATGAAGAATCATTTAACAATATTCAGTATTCATTAAAGAATAAATAAATAATATTAATTAAAAAAGAAAATATTTAGTGAAGAAAATTTTTGAAGGAAATATAAATCTTTTAAAATTATTTTTCAAAATAAATTATCCATTTAAAAGTCACGGTAGTTTAAAAGCTCATTAATCTGGACTTATGTTTGTTGCCTAACCTTCAAGAACATAAAATAATACAATATACATGAGTAGATATGTGTGTGTATATATATATATATATATATATTTATATATGTAACTTTAGCATGCAGGACCTGATCAAGCCAAAGTGATGCCCAGGTCCCAATAAAATGTAAATATTTTCAACTTTTTAAGCTCATTTTTATAAATTTTTTCTCCTACCCTCTCCACTCAATTGCTATAACGTGAAATCTGCTATAAAAAAAAATTGGAAAAAATTTTTTTTTAAGCAAGAAAGAAATTTACACTATTTTGGTGTCCTAAAATTTTAGTGCCCAGCTCCAAGGACCAGCAGGACCATGTGTTAATCAGGCCCTGGTAGCATAGAACAAGTTGGCCAACACTGATTCTAGGACACTACAACTGCTGAATGTCCGTACATTCAGAAATCATTTGAATTGAATAGTTTCAATGAATAGTTAATGCATAGCTATATATAACACAAGTTACTTCTTAATGAACTAAATTGCAGTATCAACACTAATTAATGTAAAATGTAATATTAATCAACATTATGAGTGGATTTAAAAATAATCCTTTTCCCTCCTCTAACAATAAAATTTTCATTAAAGTGAGACCATGAAATTTTATGTCACAGATTGGCAAACTCATCAGGCTCTAATTTAACAAGATTTGTAGTCATTTGCTCATTTAAAATTAGGGACTAAAGTAGTCAAGACTTGTGTAAAACTGCTGCAAAAAAAGGAAACTTGAGAATTTACCTTGGGCCAGAAAGCAGGCAGTACGAGCAAGTTACCAAACTCTTTCTCTACCTGGTGTGATCTTCAATATTACACTGAATTTTTATTCATAAACTTATAATTTTATTTTTCAACTTCTTAGACGTTTGCAATGCAAACTATAACCACTAAAATGTTTCCTAATTGTTTATTTTTATCCTTTGAAAGGTGCAATGTACCCCACTCTTCCCTATTAGTAAGGTACATTAAAATAAATCAGAGTTCACCTGAAATAAAATCATTTGAACAGATAAATAAAGTGAAAAAGTGCAACATCATTAGATGTATACTTGCCAACTTTAAAAAACAAATATCAACACTTTTTGTGAACTCCATTTGCTTCAACTTGGCAAAGTTACCCTGAACATTAATACTTATGAGTTATCCTTGTACATAAGAATAACTAAAATTACCTTTATTTGGCTGAAAATAAGTTTTAAAATATATAAGAATGTATCAACTCGGTGTTTCAACATCAAATGATACTTGATGAGGATTTACAACGTGTATCCAAAACTGGATTTACGTTTTACCACAAACATTCACTCTATATACAATAACATTGAAACGAAGTTGCACAGCAATAGTTTTCATTTATTTTTTAGAATTCCATTTTATGTCTTTACTAAACTTATATTCAAAACAACGCTTGTAGTAGGGATACATTATGTATAATAAACAAGAATATATTATAACTTCAATATTAACACATTGAGGATGGTACTAACTTTTGCTACCTGTAAAAATAAGTTTTTCAATTTTTCAGTAACAAAGTTATTTTAAACACATGAAGTTTTTTTCATCTAACAAAATTTTGCTATAAGACTATAGCTCATATAAACCACCGGTGATACATGCTACCAGATGAGCTATTTGCATGCGAGCCACCAGTGGTACACGCCGTCCTCAACAAGTTAAAGCATCTCAACATTTGATTGAACATAAGAGAATCATTCTATTTAATTGAATAATTTTTAAAACTCTACACAAGAATGGGGAATAAAGTGAACAAAAAAAAAAAAAAAAAAAACAGTCTGATGCTAGATTAGGTTTTAGCAATGATTAACCCACTTTTCTGAGACATATTTGGGAGATTGTAAAAGGATAATTTGATTAAAATATTATAAGCTTGAAAGCAAGAGACATTTGGATCAATATAACTCAAATGAGATCCATAAATTTTAAACAAACTGTAAAAGTTGGCAAGCATGTTAAAAATTTCATAATACTAAAAAAGTGCTTTTAATATCATTATTACCATCAATGCATTTGATAAAAGCATAAAATTATCCAAAACTATTCTGGTGCACTTTAAACAATATAGCAAATCATTTCATCAAAGGCGTGTAAAATATGACTAAGTTTTTGACGCATAAACATTTTAAAAAATGTATTACGTAAATAACAGTGGTCAGTTTAATTAATTTTTAAATCACACAACGAAGCTATTCAAATCAAAAGCAGAATGAATTCACTAATAAAAACATTTCATTTGATAGATAAAAATACATCTTTGGAAAAATAGAATTAAAAAATAAATACATCTAAAAATCCATATCAGAAATAATAATCACAATAAGAGAAACTACACATAAATTCTCTATTTCTATCTGATAAAATTTCTATTGAAACTCACACATACACAAAAAATCCCACAGTTGAATTTAATAAAGAAAGAGAGTTCACAAACTTGCCAAGAAGTAATTGTTACAGCCGTTTTAAAACTTTTATGAACTTTTTTAATGTGGACTAAGAAAAGGTCAATTCTTTTTTGAAATTGCCGAATTTTTAACTAAATAAATATGGTTATTAAAATAGGCTTTAAGTGCTTTGCTGGGTACATAAAACATAGCTTTTAAAAATGCTTTTGTACCTAGATAGTTTAATAAAATGTCAGCAAAAAAATATTTTATTGAACTCTGCTCATATTTTCCAAAACTTAAACTTCTTACAAAGTATATCTAGTTGAACCATTTAAGCCATTACCTCTCTAGTTGAACCATTTAAGCCAATATCTCTCCTCTCACATACACATATATAACAGCCATAAATAAATAAATAAAAATAATAAAGGGCTAAAAATGCTATTTTTAAACTTATTTATCATTTCAGACAAAGCTTCAAATAAGAAAATGTACTTGGTCACTTAATGGAAAAATTAAGTCTAGTTTCACATCTATAACATTTCTTCATGCAAATTTATTTTCATTTAATTGTACACTGATTTGGCAGCAATACTGTATGAATTGTTATTGCAGTTTGAAAAGAGAAGCTATGAAGTGGCAGGAAGAGTGATGATGAAATAATGATCAGTATACACAATATTTACCTCTAGTAGTTTATAATATAGTTAAATAAATAAATAAAATGCTTTTTTCAACAAATTTTTTTTCTTCACTAGTTACAAAATGTTGTAATTAAATATTTGTACTTTCATAATTTAACATATATTAAAACTGCATCTAAATAGCTATCATGCCTAAAACTGAAATATGTAGTGGATCATGCAATGGATCACCGTGCTTCTCAAATGAATGTTTTCATCTAGAAAATCAGAGTAGAATATTTATTTTGCATAATAGCTTCTAATAAACTAGAATATATAACTCCCTATCCTCCCAAAATATAAACGAATCTGTTTATTAACTACATTTTGAACAGCATATAATATTTTTTGAGCAAATGTAATGTACAAAAAAAAGGTAAGTGGAAAACATCATTGCAAGTTGAGGCAACCTGTCTCTAGTTCAGAGATGCTTGCACAAGCTTTTGTTAAAATTTGAGAGTCCCCCTTTTTTTATTGCTCATCCTAGAGCCTTCTCAAACATTAAGTGCAATAAAAAGGGTGCAGCATAAGAGGCTGCTTCTAGAATAAATTAGTCTTGCATTAAATTTATTCATTTTTCATTAGTAATTCATTTTTTTTAATTTTAAAAGTAATGAGATATCTTTCTTTCTGCATGCACGTTGCATACTTTCATTTCAAGCTTGAATTTTTATAAGAAAAAGTGCAAACCCTTTATTCAAATTTTCAGAACTCACTAACATATACACTCATTGGCGCCATTTTCCTCTGCAAATATAGGCTTTTTCAATTAATTTAACAATGCTAAATTTTATTCTGGAAACCAAACTGCTGTAACTCACATTTTTTGGGGGGGGGGGGGGGGGATCTTTCTATTAAGGTAAAAGTTGTTTTTCTTTGGACGCCTACTTCACAACATTTTAAAGTCATATTTTTTAAATGGAGCAGTTCAGTTTTGTGCATGTGCAAGTTAGAGTAGTGCTTGTAATCATCATAGAGACCACAAACACATCAAGAAGAATGCTTTCTTATAAAATATTCCATTAAAGTTAAATATTTTTATCAATATTTAACTTCAATTGCCCCTAAAATTAGTTTCCGTAGTGCTTTTACTCACTAGAAATGTGATATTTTTGTTAAAAAATCCTGAAATTTTTTTCATGCTCATGGCAAAATAATGTTAAAATAACAAAAACAGTTCACAACATGAGAGAAATTTGTATACTTCTTATTTGGCTTAAAAATAGGATACCAAGACAAAGATTGGGCATCAAACTGGTCTTAGTAATTCATGTTCAAGATCACTCATTTGTTGGTTGAAAGGTTTACTTTAGCATTATTCAGTTAACATGGCACGAGCCTTGCAACCACTTTTATGATTGTTAAGTTTCGTATACTGTGGTAATACTCAAAGATTAATAGAAGAGCTTCACATGTTAAATATGTTCCTGAACAATGGAAAGTTATTATAAAATATTAGTTTAAACACAGATTTACTTTATAGTGGTAGCAAGCTACTATTTTCAGTATTGTTTTGCTCATGCAAGTCACATGATGGAAAATGTATAGTTTTCAATATACTAAAGTTGCAGCAAAAATTGCATTAATAATATCAATGGAACATATGTGGTTGTGTAATGGTTGTAATAAGGTTATACACAATTAACCTGCTTTCTATATGATAGCCAAGCAAGAGACAAGCATTAAAAAAAAAGGAGGAATGGCTGCTTTGAGGATAAAAGAGAAAGATAAAATCCAGGTGCAAAAAATTTTGCATATCGATCACTAGTTGGTAAGAAATCTAATTTTACTCCTTTTCTACATAAAGGTCCAATCATTAGACAATTTCTTAAAGAAATTACACAAAATAAAAAATTTTCTATTTAAAGCAAAAATTTGAAAGCACGAGCAATGTGAAATATAAGAACATATTTTTGTCGGGTCCTCAAATAAAACTATTTCATTAACTTTAAGTCGAAAACAAAGTGAATGTTTTCAGAAACAGTTTACAAGTATTTCAAGAGATACACAGCAACTTATTGGGAAATAAAAAGTTTAAATGTTAAAATCTAACAGTTTTTAAGTTTTTGATTTTGACTGCTATCTACTGTCCAATAACTTTAGTACTTATATATTCTCCTAAATTCTCTCTAAAAATTGATATATGAGGGAGTAATTTGGCTGCTCTCTTAGATCTGGGATTGACAAATCTATATTACTAGGATGGGAAAATTTTAATATTTTTGTCTATGTTATTGCATGTTAGAAACACATATCAAACTATGCATTTGAGGGAATTGTTTAAAAAGGAATATATTTAAAAATACCTTTTGAAACCATGTACATTTGTCCATGACAATATTAAATTAAATTTCATGAATATTATTGAAAAAAGAAAAAAAATCTGTGTTTTCACAGATGAAAAAAAAAAAAAAAAAAAAAAAAATTTATTTAAAAAACCTGAAATAAAATGAAGCACTTTTTAAATTATATTTATCATGAACCTGAGCTGAAGTAGAAAATTAATACTTGATAGGGAGGAGATTATTGTGTTCCAAAATTCAACTTTAGCATTTAATGAGGTAATAGAAATAATAATAATAAAATTTAATACTTGAGGGTGGGATTTAATATTCCAGTTATGCAACTCTAGCATGTAATTGATTAAACCCAAAATTTGGATACAATAGCTAAAAAATACATACAAAACATAAACAAAAATCAATTAAATGAAATCACAGAAAAATTATTCGAGTAAATACCACAGAGAAAAAAATATATTGGGTAAATTATGCCTACATTGGAAATAAAAACATAGTATAATACACTAAATAACAAAATATCCCTAACCAGTATCACAGACATTTTAATTAAAACAAACAATTGGGCATTTTATCTAAAATTTAAAAATAGTAAGCACATACTTATTTGACCGGACAATTTTTTAAAGGTAAAACAATACATTGAACACAATAAAAAATTCAAGTTTCCAAACATTCTACTAAATGAAAATCTTGTGTTTATGATAAGGGAAATCATACAAAATATTTTACAATGTACAATAAATAAATCATTACAGATAAAGATTTGAATGATTTTTAAAGTCTCAGGAAAGTGCAAACTCTGAAAAGTTCATAAAACAGACAGTATTTAACTTCCAAAATTTTTTATGGCATATTCAATTAACAATTTAAAAAAATACCTGTCAATTGCCAGACGATTTGAATGGTTTTAAACAACCCCCTGATGTGAATAAAAATTTTAAATAAGGCGACCTCTGGCTCCTCGGTTTTCGATTGATCGCCTCAAGACCACGTGACCACTATTTACAATGAAACTCGCTCTCAACACACAGCAGAGAATTTTGGGGTAATTTATTTTTCAATAGAAAATAACAAATATATTATCAGCTCATAAGTTTTTTTCTTTGATACCAACGTGTCATTAAATTCCTTGCAATTCGCAGACTTGCTACACGGAGTATTACGTGAGGTATGTGTGGTATTACCTTGCATAATTTATTAATCTTTTAAACGTAATTTTTATTAAAATAATTTTTACATTAAACAAAGCATTAATTTTTTTTTCATTTTTTAAATAAATTTTAAAAAATGATTGGAATTGTCAACTAAGTTCCTTGTTTATGATCATTTTTACCTTTTCACTAGCCATTAATTAAAAATATATTCCAATATTGGGTTTTTGCTTCAGAAGTTGACATGTGAGAATTTGAATAGATCAGTAGTTGACCTTATGGTCAACTGTAGTTGACCACATCTAGTTGACCACATCTAGCATCAGTAGTTGACCTTATGGTCAACTACTGATGCTAGATGTGGTCAACTACTGATTTATTCAAATTCTCGCATGGTCAACTTCTGAAGTAAAAACCCAATATTGATACATATATTTTTTAATATTTATGATAAACTATATTGAATACTAATAAGCAAAATTTAATTTGACTATTCTAATGTTTCCTCGATCCTCACTTATTCTCTGAAAGTTAATATATGTGGTTAATAAAATGATGCTCATGCAATGGTGCTCTTAAGTGGTCAACTACTGGTGCCGTTACCTTAATGTAATTATAAAATAGTGTACTTTACCTGATGATGTTGATGATTTAGAGCAGTGGTCGGCAACTGACTGAAGATCTACTTTCCAAGTTTGGCGAACACCAAGGTCGAGTCGGAGGACTGGAGGGGGTGGGGTGGGGGGTTATACATTATTAATAGGGCATGTTGGGATTGCGCCTGACACTTCAAATTGTAGGTTAATTCTTGTCAGAACAAGTTCTGATGCTTATAAAACACCTACTTTAAAATTTCTAATATAATGGTTCACTAACACTGTTAACTCGCATCAGAACAATACAAATACATTATTTCTTTCGAATTTGATAAAAGAACTGTTAGTTTTTGTTTTTTTTTTAACTAAACACACATGTGAAATGTATAGATTCTTGAATTAACTCTCACCAAGAGCATAGTTAAAGAGATGACTGACAATCCATAATATTTGAAGTTTTCCAGGTCCGGTGAATGGTCTAACAAACAAATAAACATTTTCTAAAGGTAAAAATAAGAATAAACTCGCCATCCAATTCAAAAGTTATTTTATTTATTTTTTTAAACTATAAACTCTAAAATGCTGTCGCGATCGACGGGTTGCCGACCACTGGTTTAGAGAGTGTGCTTGACGATTTCAGAATGTGCTGTTTCATCAACGCCGAAAAATTCTGGTAGCACTGACCATGATAGCCTTTAGTCGGATTGATATCAGCAGATAGAATCACATCATTGAATTTTAGATTGTTTTGTTGGCGAATTTGTAAAATGTCTTTACACTTTTGTAGTCTTTCTTCATTAAAAATTAGCACTTTATCACCAGTGTCTTTTTCACAGATTACACATGCACAACTTGAACGTTTTTTATCCATTACAACTATTGTATATATAAAATTAAAATTACTAGTCACCAAAATAATTGATATCACTACAAAAATAAAAAATATTTTGACTATATACACAGATATGTGGTTCATATATATACATATTGATAAATCTTGATAGTTAGAATGACAAAAACTGCAGTAAAAACTATGATAAGAGCTTAACAACATTAAACTAATTTTCCACTATGATAAGAGCTTAACAACATTAAACTAATTTTCCACCTGGTTCTATAAACTCAATATTAAAAATACTTCAAAAGATTTTGCTGTATGTACTGAGTGCTCAGTACGAGTTTATGGTAAACAGTGGTCACATGGTCTTAAGGAGACCAATCAAAGGCCGAGGAGCCAGGGACCCCGACAGCTGCCGGCAGGTGTGGATAATATCTCTCTCACACTTATAACAATAAATAAGACTTTTTTGTCGCACTTATTTAAAATCTTTATTCACGTCAGGGGGTTGTTAAAAACCGTTCAAATCATCTGGCAATTGACATGTACTTTTTAAAATCATTTATTGAATATGCCATAACAATTTCAGAATGCCTAAAGTATATTTTTTGGGTATATTAAATAAATGCGGTGGAGTCTGGTCATACTTTAAAACTCAAAAACTGGTCTGGGATTGCTATTTATATATTATACCGCTACTAAAACAATAGATAAAAAAAATTTCAGCTTGCCCAAAACATATTTTTTGGGTTTATTTTTTTGAATATATTCTGAAAGGTTGCGCAGTAATAAATAACCGCAAGATCTCTGCCAGAACCTCCCCATAGTCACTATTCTAAAAGCATCATCCCAAACTTATATATTCCAATTTAATTGTATCATACATTTAAATGACTGATTCCCAAGCATCCATCAGACGAACAGTATATATAATTACACTGCATAGTTTACAGTGGTCCAGTGGCTAGGATCCCTGCCATTCACCCAGGGGATTCGGGCTCAACTCCTGGCATGAGAAGTACTCAACCACTATGTCTGCAACATGCAGCAATGTGTAATTCTAAAGCTTTATACTAAAAAGTAGAGTTGGAAAAAAATAAGATTTATATTGTAAAAATACTCATTCAGAAACTTTCCGCAAGTGTGTAAGATACCTATTAGTACTATTTATATAACCTAACCTTAGACCATTTTCAGACTCAAGGAAATTTCTTCCTCTGTATTTCCCCATGTGAGAGAAATTTCAGGAAAACTAGTGCATTTCCACCTAAAAACTGGGAAGCGATTGAGGGGGAGATGAAAACAAAAGCTTATAGACAAAGGAAGACGGCCCTTTTAGACGCCAATGTACATGAGCCAAATAAGAAAAAAATAATAAATTAGTTCTTTATCTGAATACAAAGATCCACATGCTATGAACCATTTATGTGCCATCCTCTTTTTTTTGGTGTTTGTTCTATTCTGCGTTATTTTTACTATCCCAACATTACATACTCATCCACTGTGTTACACAGTCAGAGCAACATTGTATCATATTTTTGAGTAAAGCCATTAAATAATATTGGCAAGGGAGAGAAGTATTTTTTAGACTTGAAGGAGATGTTAATTAGCAATAATTATAATACTTCATCTCAATTACGAAAAGTTAAAAATTATTTTATTAGCTTGCTGCTTCCCGTGTTTAATGTCGATTGTATTAATTATACATAATAAATTATTTTATTCATAAAACTTTTGAAAGCACTGCATTATGGCCTTTTACTGTACCAAAACATTAGGTACAATATCAGTCAGCTTTTGATGTTTTCCATTTCACAAATTCATAACTTTGCATGAGAATGACTTTCCGAGTCCCTTTTTGAGGTAGCGAAAATGCGTATTTACAGCATAAAGAATATTTCTAAGACATGCCAAGACAAAGACATAATAACCCATCACACAAATATGACTGAAGATAATCTCAAAAATAGAGAGAACTTGGTATTGGAAAACATACTTGTATCCCATGCGCACAATAATATGAAACAGAACATTTAAAAACTTAATTAGTTTAACTTATTACATACTGGCACTATAGAACAGTTTGAAAGGGGGAAAAACATCTAAGAAAATCTGTAGTTTAGTTATACAAGAAATGAATTTATTTTGGAAAAAGATAATGAAAATTTTATGGGAAATAATTTTGAGCACTCACGAAAAATAGAGGCCATGAACATGAACAATAATCTGGGTTTATTTTGAAATTATCTTGCACTTATTTATAAAAGAAAATTCATTTAATTCTTTCATAGTTTTGATGACCAAAAAAAAAAAAATGCTAATACTATCCCCCCCCCCCCCAGCAACTCGGATTGATGACCAACTTTTAAAATTTTTTGAAGAGATGGCAACAAATTATCTGAATGTGCTTAAAAGAACCATCCCTGGTTTAAATACAACAACTCATTATGTCTTCATAAGAGACAAAAGGGGAAAAACAAAAATAATGAACATTTAAAAAATATCATTAACATAAAATTACAGATAACAGAGCTTTTAAAGTGTAAGTATAAGTTTTCTTACGCTTGTACAATTACAGAATATAACTTTCAAGTATTTTTACTTTGCCATTGATTATATTTTTTAACAGTTAAAATCGAGTATTTAACCAATTTAGTCCATAACTTTACTTTTCAGAAACAGTTGTAATTAAAATTTCTCCTCATTCAAGTACAATTAACAGAAATTCTAAGATTATTTGTTCACATTTACAATTAAATACAACTTATCAAACACACCAAATGTTGTCCTTCTCGAACTTGATTAATATTATCTTGGTTCTTTTAAATGTATTTAGTGCAATGATGAAAGTTATTTTAAAATTCTATTGCAATTCAACTAAAATATAAAAATAGTAAATAAAATGATTTTCTGTAACAAGAAGCAATTGTATTTAACAGACCTGAAACATATACCTATGCTAACTATTTACAATATTATACAAATTATTTACATTGATTGAATTTTGGACAATAATTTACACAATGCAAGTAAATACAAGACATAAAACATTGAATTCACATATTTTACATACAAAATCATCTGACAAAATACTTTCATTTTTTTGTGCAAAGAAAGACATTAAAAGGAATGAAAATAACAAGAAATTTGTACTTTGCAACAATAAATAACACTTTTCCAAAATTGATTGTTTTCAAAAATTAATAAAATTATACTTAAAAATGAGTTTCTTAAAATAACAATACTGAATTGCACTACATATTTTGTGTTAAAAGTTCAACAACTGTTTCCTTCATTTCTCTTTACTCCATAACTGTTCTCCTTAAAAATCAATAATTACTTATATTATTACATTATTTCATAAATATTTCCATTCTGAAAAGTTTAAAAATTGCTAATTCAATAAACAGATTCATTAAACATAAATATAGAGCAAATTCCAAATTATCCTCTTTGTGAGTTATGTGTTTGCTTTCACAATCTATTTATAAGGGTAATTAACAGAACTTAGAAAGAAAAAAACGCACTTGTTAAAAGATTATGCACAACTATTGATCAGAAAAGCAGAACCTAGTTTACTTTACTATATGAAAAAACTAAAATGGTTCTTCAAACAATTAACTTACTTCTTGTAAAATATGAAATATTAATGAAGTTATAACTTAATGTGCAGCTGTTTAATTTATATAAATGGTTTAAATTCATTTTCTATTGGCTTTTGCCCATTTAGTGATTTTTTTTGGATTCTCCATTTAATTCTTACTCTTGGTTATTGTTCCACCCCATTTTGTGGAAACTTGAGAGTTTACTACACATGTATATGGCATAGATACACTATTCTTGTGTAGTTCAATAATAAAAATCATGGGGTAAATTTACCAATTATGAAATAACTTTAAAAATTTTTTTTTATTATTCAAAGGAATTCATAACTACCATAAGGGTGTAAATCAGTTCTGCATAAATTTCGGAACATAATTTTTATACTTTTAACATATGAAAGTAAAGAATGTGATATCCATACCTTTCGAAACCTATTTCAAATGGCTCTCTCAATGTGAAGCAGACACAATATTATACTTGTGGTAATTTTAATTGCATATTGAAAAATGTGACTCCATGTGCATAAGAAAATGCTGTGATTGGTTGTTGAAAGTCATATTTAGAGAATTTGATTCATATTCACCATCTATATAACAATCACAAAAACTAATATTTAAAGCAAAATTTAAATGATAATTCTAAACTTACAAAAATATACAGTGATCCCTCATTTTTCGCGGTTAATGGGGAATAGAACCTTCCGCGAAAACTGAAAAACCGCAAAGTGGGATTTGCCCCTAAGAATTTTCGTGTATGCTGGTACACGAATATTTTAAACGTGTAAACAGTATTTATATTCCACACATTTAAGACAAAAATTACAACAGTATACGTAACTACTTAAATGGACATAATTAATAAGGTTAATTACAAAATGTTATAGTACAGTAATAAACATTAATCAACATTGATTTCCGAGAGAGGCGAAGAGGCTTGTGTTGGTAGGAGCTTTTGAGAGCTTGTAGTATGTACTCAGAGTCAACTCATCTCTTTGTTTAACATGCAGAGATCCTTCTCTCTCACGCATCAACATGAAGCAACGCTTCTTTCCGCAATGTGGCTGCCGACATGGTTGTATTTTTTCATTTTAATTTTTTATGAGTATTTTGGAAAAACCAGCAAAGCCCTGAAGCCGCAAAACATGAAGCGCAAAGTGGCGAGGGAACACTGTATTCATATTTAAGTATTAAGAATGTGCGGAATCAAACATATAGTTTTTAAGGGCAGTTTTTTCTATTGTTAGTAGCATGACATTCTAGATAGAGTCTAGTTCTCAACAGTTGAAAGAGAAGTGAAACCAAAGAACCGCAGTTTGAAAGACAATAGATTGTCAACTGTTAAAAAGAAGTTTAAAATGGAAGTAACACTGAGCTTTAATTGCCTGTTTCTCTTAACCAAATGACTATAGCAGGCACTAATTTAATACATTTCTGCTATAACACATGGTGGTCACCAAAGATTATCCTTCTTTTGCAACAGCATTGATTTTGATTAGTTTTTAAAGATAACATGGATCAATCATATTTTTCTTGATGTCTGAAATTTACATCAAGTGTATCAGATGCATTGCTGCAGTTTAATTAAAGAATGGCTTCAGTACAAGACAAAATGCAGTGTACTGTGTTGTAGGTTGAAACCAAATTGCCAAATACTGTACAGCTTAAGTAGCAAAATATGATACTTATATGTATATTACTAATAACATTATAAGCAATTTAATTCAGTGAAAAACATTTGTGTCCACTCTGCACATTAGTAAAAAGGTATACTGTAGCTACTGCACTCAGGAAAGAAAATTTGAATACAATACTTATACAATCATTGCAACGAAACAGGAATACCATCTGCGACAAATGTTGTCGTAATGCCGTAGTCAAAAGGCTAAATGTCAAAATTGCAAAATATATTAAAGACTATTTTCCTTCATTATGCACAACATATTTCACATTTATTCAATAAGTGATAAATTAGCATTAACAGATGCTTTAACAGTAATAAAACCACTAATAAATAAGTTATACTCAGATATTACAGCTTTTAGATCAATAAATATATTTTTCTAAGAAACAAATGCAAATCTGCCACAGTGTAAAAAGAAAATATAGGAATTTCAGAGTAAGTTTCAAGAAAGGCCACTAAATTAACTTTTTAAAAATAGTAATTCAACTGCTGCAGACAAGTATTAATTTCTTGTTGAAAGGAAACAAAATACTGGATTTTTATCATAGCTACTATGAAACTATTTATGGACTTCCACAAGATCAGGCAAACATACTTGCTTTATTGCATGTAGCTCCTAAAACCAAATAAAAAAATATATATACATATTACCATTAAGAAACTTTACTCATCCTTCTAAAAACAACACTCAGTGATAATAGGTTAATATATTTAAGTAGATAAAAAAATGAAATAATTCAGGAGCAATATGTATATATCACTTAAAGTTATTTATTGTCAAATATGCATAAAGATTTAAGAATTATACATAAACTGAACCTTCACAAAAAAAAAGAAAAAAATATAGAGAGGAGACTATATTTTAAGATCGAAAGATTGGGATGGAATATTTTGGTTAAAAAACTGATGTTTCAAATCTAAAAGCTGCATTGAGTATGACGAATGAAATGCAAAAAAATTCTTAGAATATAGTGAAACCTCTGAACAACAGCCATTTGATGGGTCCAATGACTAGTGGTCATTATCCAGAGGCACAGGTATTTAACAAGAAAATAAATCGATTCTATGCAAAAGTTGACAGTAAAAAGCAATATTGATTAACTTTTAATGGTGTACAGAAATGTATACACACATTTTAAGTATACAAAACATGATAAAACCATAAAACTACAAGCAAAAATTTCATCAGAAAATGAGTTCTGAGTTCATGTATGTTTTGTCTCCTGAGCAATCTACTACAAGAAGTTTTTATAAGAGATTGGAGTAAAAAATGAAAAATAAAACACAAAATGAATTTTGTACAAAAGCTACATGAATCTGTTCTAAAAATTTACACAAGACGTACCAAGCTTCATCCAAACCACTGGACAAAATATTGATGTTTTAAAAATTTTGGGTCCCATTAAGAATTTCTAAAATTTCAGTAGCTATGTAAGATTTCATGTGTCTCAGGGAAAGTTGGTACTCTCACTGCATAAATAGCAGTGTAATTCATAATCCGTCAAATGAGAAGGACCCATTTTCACTTTTAAAAATGGAAATTTCTGAAAATGATTCCCCTCATATATAAAACTAATTAGTTATAAATTAAAAAAATAATGCACAGAAACCTATTGCATAATGTAACAAAAAGTTCACCTTTATCCATCAATTGTATTTTTTTTTTCTTTATATATCAAATATGAAAATCTGTTTTTGTGCAATAAAAAATATCTATCATGCAAATTACTGAAAGTTCCTGATTACATATAAATTCATATTATATTAAGAGCTTTTCAGAATAAGAATTTCATGAAACCTGTTTCCTATGCAAGAATAGCTGAAAATGATTATTCCTCTAGTTGCAAAGAATTACGGCAATAAAAATAGTAAAAGACTGCAGGAAAGAAAGCTATTAATAAATCTTAAAAACAGAGCCACATTAAAAACAAAATAATAATAATATGAGGCTTAAATGAGCTGCTCGATTCAAACTGATCAATTCCACTTGGTGAAAATGCTGCTTTGGTCTCTGCTAGCGATTAATCGCTCGGTGTTAACCACCGTATAGTTTTAATCACTCGGTGACTAAACACTGTATTAATCATTCGGTGTTTAGTCACCGAATAAGTAGCAGGGATCCAAACAGCATTTTTATCAAGTGGAGTTAATCAATTTGTGCCTTAAATGGATCAAATGAAAAAGAACTTAAATGCAGAACAAGACAATTATCAACAAAGGTAGCCAAAATTTGAACATGCAGTTGAGAAAATTATGCTAAATGTGTTTCACTATAAGTGCAAAACATTAAGAAAACTGAAAAAAAAAAAGTAAACGTAATTCTACAATTTAACAACTAAGTTTTTTATTTTGCCTTAGAACCACCCTTATAGTAGTTATGGGAGAAGTACACATTAAGCTGCTAGAAAGAGAGAGAGAGAGAGGGTGATTTTTCGCACCTAAATACGAAAACAACTTATCGACAGAAATGTGTTTCACTTGTGCATGCATCTTACATAATTTTTGACAGTAAACATGAAATATGCATTATGACATTTTCAACAACCTAAATGATTTAAGTAATAACATTAAAATTTGTAAACAGATAATTTGGAATGGAAGTTTGTTTTATAGTTTAATCTGTTTCAGTAACACTATTTTTAAGTTTATAAATTTTTCATATTTAATACAGTAAATAGTGCCCTATTACAATAGCCATATTATTTTAAATCAAATTCATTAATGTATTATATACAATTGGGGAGAAATATAAATACATAAAGAAAATGCTTCTAAAAGATTGCAAGATTAAATTAAAAAAATTTCAAACTATCTCTTTGTTTCAACAAGTACAAAATAAAACTTTCTTAGATAAAAGACCAAGCATAGACTCTTTATTAATGCTGGCAGCTTCTAAACAACTGCAAGATTAAGATAAAAAAATATTTCAAACTATAGATGTTTGCTTCAACAAGTACAAAATAAAACTTTCTCAGATTACAGAGCAAGCATAGACTTTTTGTTAAATGCTAGCAATAATTATAAAAGTTGATGTAAAATGATGACAGAAATATTACGAGATACTCTACAATAATGCTAGCAATAATTGTAAAAGCTTAAGTAAAAAGAAAACAGAAATAATATGAGTAACAAAAATTTTGTAAATTAAAAGCTGATTGAGTTAAATAAACAAAAGAAATTGCATACAGTAAAAATAAAAAAAAAGTATAATACATTAAAAAATTCATGTGATCAAACAAAACAAAAAATTAAATTATATTTTATCTTCTAAAAGATTTTATATTATGTATAATTTAAATTTCTTTGAAAATTTTAACACTTTCCTAGAAAAAATTAGCAAAATGTATTTCTTAAATATAATAAATTCATTGAATTTCTTAACATAAATGTATGAGTGAGTCAATAATGTAACTGAGCATTCAGAACACATGAAATATTTTGAAAAATAACAATAAACATATTGAGTACTATTATTGGTTGGAAAATGACTTTCAAATGTGTATTAAATAAAGCTTATTGATTTCATAGTATACTATTGAGAGCATTAATTTCAATTTTGACTGAGCTATACAACTACTGAAAAGAGGACATTAAAAAAAATGTATATATATATATATATATATATGCACTGAATGCCAAATTAGAATGATGGGATTAATATGTTTCTATATCTATCATTTTTAATCTTTTGGTCAGTTTTACTTGTATGCCCTCCATTACACAAAATGCTAGTTTTACTTTTCAACAGAAGAATAAGTAATATTTAGCTGAATTAAAATTTTTTTTGTACTGATTTACTTGCTTGAACATAAATGCTGAATTAAATTTGCTGCAAAAGTAAACATAAACAAGCTTGAACAAAGAAATGATATTCAGATTCAAAGGTGCATTTTATTTACTTTGCTAGATATTCCCTATTCTGGCAAGGTTTCATAACTCTGATTTCGAAGCAGTAAACGTGTACTTGAAGTACTGCTGAAACTGTCACCGCTACTATGATTACTGGCATTGCTTGCTGGTGTTCCAGGTAATGAATTCGGATTTTCTAAATTTACAGCTAGAGCATTACAATTTGAAGATTTTAAGGCTTCAGAATTTTCCATTATTTTAACACAATCAGGATTTTTCGTATTGCTTTCAAGAGCAGCACAGTCATGATCAGCTACAGATGGTTCATCTGCAGCTACATGCCTTTCACGATTCATCTTATGCTTTTCAGTAACGAAATACTCACCACGAGACTTGCTTAATGAATCAGTTAATGATCCCTGTTCGATACCTTGTGGTGTGTCTAAACTGGTATCAGTTCCTTGATCAACAAGTATTGTCAAACTAGGATCCTCTGGTGTATAATAATCAGAATCTTCTCCTCCAGGTGAAGTATCTATAACAAGAACATAAGGTATGAAATATTTGATAAGTTATATTTTAACCTAAAGTTTGTTACAACAAGTTCTTCAAAAGGCCAAAATTTTTCACCATTAGATGAATTGGAGCAGGTACATATCTAATAATATTTGTAATAACGGCAATACAATAACAGTAGAGAAAATGAAAATAAGAAACAGAACTTTCAAATCACAAAAATTCAGTGAGCTAGTTGCAAATGACATAACTGTACCTTAGGACCAAGCTAACTTAAGTCCAAAAATGGCAATTTTCAGATATTGCTTATTGCTAAATTAACCAACAGGAGAAAAAGCATAGGGGCAGTTGGGGCTCATTGGACCTAGGGGCCTGTTGGTCCAGTCTCAATTATTTTAAATATGATTTATATTTCTTAATTCATTTTATGACCTACAGTTAGCTCTTTTAGTCCTTTATATCCTATAATGAAATCACATTGCACAGTGGTATTGAGTTACTTTTATTCCAGGAAGTTCAATTTTAGCACCAATGAATAATTTAAAAAAAAACTAATTTCATCTATAGTTTTCTATTATAAAGTGAGTCCTTTTACTTCATAATTATTTGTAGTTTGTTTAGTTTTCATGATAAACAAAAAATTAATACAGCATTTTGTAAATTTGAGAACATGGGGCACGTTGGGTCCACTTTTTTTGAGGAAGGATAACTTACCCCAAGTGATTAAAAAAAATTTTTTGAGAAATTATTTTTTGCTTCTTACAATAATTATTTCATTATTCCATTTATTACTATACTTATTTATATATGTATCAGGCTTGGAGTCAATTACAAAGAAACGTAATCGATTACGATTACGATTACAAAGGGAGAAATTGAGAGATTATGATTACGATTACGATTGTAATCCTTTGCCAAAAAGTAATTACGATTACGGCAGCGATTACAGTCGTTGAAAAATGTAATCGATTACGATTATGACATCCGATTACGATTTTGATTACGATTAGATTAGCATAAAATTATCCGATATTATGCATACAACTCTCATTTTCACAAGTGTCATAAATCAAAAAGTTATGATTTTTAATTAAATTTTTGATTTAATAAGAGATAACTGAAATGATGATGAATGCAATTATAATGAAATAATTTCAACATCACAGTTCTGGAATTATGACGTCGTTGCAGAAATGAAAAATTTGTAATATATATATATATATATATATAAAATCAGGAAAGGCACATTCCGAACTTTTAAAATTCATGTGAGGGATAACTACATTGATCGTATTTTGTATATAAAAAAAGACGGTGCACTAAATGTATATAATGCATAAGTGATTTACCTGGTTCATTGTTATTTTGTGTGCATACAATCAAAATTTTAGCTGGCCACAATTTCTAAAAATGTAGTATGTTTCACACAACACCAATTAATTTACTGTAAATAATAATTTTGTATGATTCTGTATGAAATCACTTATAAGAGGTGTATGGATTGCACGAGATAACAAAATATTCAGATAGTGTAAGAGATAAATAATCCTTTGAAAATAAATGCTGCATTTTAGAATAATTTCAAAAAATTTGAACATGAACATTCAAATAACTCTTAAAAAATTAGTAACCGTTAAAATGTAATATGAAGAATAATTATAATATGAATGACTATAATATTTTAATATGATTTCTTGTGGGAATTTTTTTTTTTTCCATGTAACTGTTTTAATAAAAAAATAAAGGGCAAGTAATTTTACAATACAAATTTAACGTACAAGATTAAACTGAAATACAAAATTCAGTTGAGGTAATTCTAAGAAGGAAAAGATAATTAACTGTTTAAAGTAATTCATAAATATGAATTCATGCATGTAAAAAACAATTATGAGAATGTCTGAACATAATCTCTTTTTCTTGTACATGCCTATTAATTAAAAAGAATATTAGCATTAAAATATAAATAAATTTAAGATTTAAATGTATGTATTTTTTTAAATATTCGAAGAACATATTTAAAAAAACAATAATAATCACACGTTTCCAGGATTAAGATTTCATACATAAGCATAGAGCATCATGTAACACCTAGTCCTAAATTGCTGAAGTGTAAATGTGATATTCTTTGGAAAAATTCTTCACTTCCGCCGTTAAAGAAAGGAGACAAACGCCAAAAGGCATTTCGTGACATTCTCTTTCCACTAGATTTTCGGGGGGCAGTCTGCTTCGATTATTGAAAGGGAAAATGGGGCGTCCATTTCATGCCGGCTCCAGACTCTCGCCTATTGCTCAACCGTTTGCATATGTTTTTAAGGGGTAATTTGTGCTTCCCCTTTCTTATCTACCCCGAAATCTTTTTGACTTGCCGACAGATTACCGCTCTTTTAACCGAAACTGGACGACGCGAGGAGACCCCCTTGAGAGCCCCTAGGCGATGCGAGTGACATATCCAGAAGTCCTGTATCTAGACCCTTTTTTCTCGGGCTCTCCAGCAGCCATTCCCCGGGGAGAGTGGAGCCGCAATTAAGAATTCTGAGAAACCGCAACAAGCAGGACAAGAAGCGTTTCTGGCAGACTATATGGTCCTGCCATCAAGGGTCTGCGACCGCCACACAGAACCTTTTATATTATGATCGCCCGTAGGTTACAAACCACTTAGGATAGGATAGGTCGCCTCAGTACACAGCTTGAATCCTTTTTCTTGTTATCTTATCTCTTCTATTCAATGGTAGAACTAAAAATTTCAGCTTTCAGCAGGTCAAGATTACACGATTATAGGACCAGCAGATTACGGATTTTTTCCTTAAGATTACGATTAAAATTACGGGAGAAAAGGGATTACGGGATTACACAATTTCGATTATGATTATAAGAAGATGCCACTGTCAGATTACGATTATGATTACGATTTTGTCAAAATGTAATCGATTACAGCCGATTACGATTACGTAATCGCGATTACTCCAAGCCTGATATGTATACAGCTATTCGTGTGGTAACAAATGCATATAATTATCGTAGCAACAGTAGACAGAACAGTCCAGCAAGCTGGTAATTGAGAAACAGAGAATCATTTTAATTCTAGTTTAAACAATTTGTTTAGTGCAGCACTATATATTTAATTATTTGTCACAAAAATGAAAAAGCAAGTAATTTTAATTTCAGTAGCCACTGACAAGATTTTAAAAATAAGAAATAATCTCTAACTTCAAAAGCATAATAATGACATATTACTATGAAATTACAGAAGAATCATGTAAAGATTTGATTATTTACCTTTACTAGATTTCTCACACAAATGCAAAGAATGAGGAGTTGATAATGATATAGGACTACTTCTGCTACAAGGTCTGCTAGGCTTTGGAGATGAAGAAGGATTTCCAGAATTATCTTCAACAGCAACATTACTTTCAAGTAGGGACCTAGTTTCAGCTAACTCAGCATCTTTATCCTAATGTTTTGGACAAAGACCTTTGAATGCTTGCTCAAGAATACATAATTATATTAGCCGAATTCAACTAATTTATAATAAACATTATATTGCTACTATTATCAGCTACAATTATTTCCCACTCTGATTTAAATATTTCAGCAAATGTGTACATCATAAAGAGAGAACCACATTTTGACTTTAAAAGTATGATCAATGACAGGGTGTCTACTGACTTTGTGATCCAAAATTCCAGTATAATATTTTTAAAAATTTCAGTATCACATCGCTACTTTTTTGGCTACAATTTCATAATAAAGTGAGAGCAAAAGAAATTTATAGTTTTATTTATTTTTTTTAAATACAGCTATATCAGGCTGTAATGTTCAGCTCGGCAATTAATTTTTAAATGTCATTTTTCCTCGGGACATTATAACCATTTTTACATAAATTGTAACTAAACTTCTAAAAAAATTTCTTTATTGTTTGAAACATAATGCACAATAAGTTTTCCCCCATAGGCAAAATGAATTAACAATGAATTTTTCAGGACCTCTATTCAAATAATTTTAAACAGGATTCTAGTTTTCTACCCAAAATTACAAAAGCTATATACAAGCAATTTAGTTTAGTAAGTTCATTGTTCACACACAAATTTTGCAGTTTCAAATGGCAAAGTAAAATAGTACTACTAAAGAATTGCTTGAGTGAAAATATCAAAAAAATTCAAAATTTTTTTGGCGAGTTTACATCTGGGATATCAAACATAATTAACTGTTGTAGTCACAAGGGTTTCAACATACTTTTCAGAATAAATTTCTCTGGCCTTTTTAGGTTTTTAGTTGTTGTTTGAAACCAACATTGAAAGAAATAAAAGCAAATGGAAATATAAGAAATTTTGAAATTACATTATGTTTTAAGCATTATATTGAATGCTTTTCTTACTTAATTCAAAATCCAAAATAAATACGTAATACATTTTTTTCTTAAACGTTATTACTAGTGGATGAGGAAAAAAGTTAAAAAAAAAAAAAAAAACAATGTATTTTCTAGCAGAATTGAAAGATATATTTATAGGGCTTCTGCACATACTTCTCTGTTACTTACATCAAAATATTTTTTAGCACTTAACCAATTGATACAAATCTAAGTATACAAGTTTGTCTCCATACTTCATGTACAGGGACAGATTACCATACGGACCTCCAGAACAATGGCCCAGGGAATTTTAAGGACATCATAATGAATTAAATTTTTTATCTGTACATTGAAGTGATTTAAAGTAGTTTACCATACAGTATACATACCTTAAAAACTTTTCATTGCTAACCTTATTACTTTACCGTTACAAAATACAAAAAATCTTTCCAATGATGATTGAGTAAAATATATGAATTTTATAATACAGCAGATATATATATAAAGATTAAGATAATATAGTTCAGTTTTGAAAACCTTCTGTTGAAAATTCTGATGTTCACTAAGCTCAAAAATTCTTTCATGCAGATTTCTGAACATTAGAGTGTAAAGTTCTGCCTTGTGTACAGAAATGTAGTAATCTTTAATGAATGAATGACAATGTTATGTGTCAGACTAAAATTTATTCTGGTTGATTTAGCAAAATTGTAGATGCCTTTCCTCTGTTAATTCTATCTATGACTGAGAATAGACTCAGACATCTTTTTTCAATTGAATATGAAATTAAATCACTTGTAAAGTCCATCCTCTAAATTTAGAAGATTAATTCTTTTAATGAAAATGTATACAAATACAATAAATATGATTTTTGACTTGTGTAAATGACATTAAGTGAAAACAAAAATTACATTTAGAGAATAGGGGTGAACAAATTCTTCAAAAAGGGTGCAATGTTAATATTGCATACTTTCCCATTTTCTAATAACATTGTACACATGACTTTCCATAGAACTGATCAAATTTTAAAATATTTACACATCAAAATAGGACCATACTTTCGCAATGTCATTCTTGAGATCATTTAAAGAAAGATATTACTTCACATTTGCATAAATATTTTCCTCATGCCCCACACATTCAAAATGTAGTTGAGGGCACAACTCAATGCCTTCTAGTTGGGATTGGGAACATGTTCTTGATGTAGAAAGTCTTGTGTGGCTTTAGAACTGTGAATAAGTGTGTTATCCTGTTGAAATATCTTATGGTGTAAAAGGTCTCTTTTGCTACAAATGAACTTTGAAGAGTATATTTCTTTGTTTGCGAGCTTTGGCACCTAGCTAAGAAAATAAAACACTCTTGCCTGTTGAATCCAAAATATGCACAAACCATCACGGGTTGCCTTGCTGTCTACTCAAAAAATGTACTTCAGCACTTTGAGAAAATAAGCTCTCTATCCATCTGAACTATATAAGTTTCATTTTTCTTGTTTGAGAACAAACAGCACAGGAAGTTACTTGTGACTGTAAGACATATGTTCGAAAGCATAGCCTACTCTTGCTTCTTTGTGAGACAAGGTTAATTCATCATTTTTCAAGTGTTTTCTATTTTGTAAATCAGGAACTGTGTTTGGGTCTTCTATGAACCTCTTTTTGTAACATTTTCATTTCAAGAATCTTCATAACTTCCCCGACAGATAATTTCTTGATGAACATATGACCACGCTTATTAGAGCAGCATCATCTTGTATGTTGCGTTTAAAGTTAAAACTGGTAAAATGTTACGTAATGAAAATTTTGAAGGTGCCACAGTCTTTTACAAGTTTGTCTTCCGCTTTTAACTAACAACTTTAAGAACTTCATCACCCAATATTTGCTTTGCTTACAGCAGTTTATTGTGCAGCAAATCAAATTGAATAAGTATTTAGCAAACATATACTCTTAAATGAGGAGCCCTTAATATGCCACGCATGATCAAAGTTTGCCAAAAATAAACTTTTGTCTTAACTTTTGGGACATCTTTCTAGAAGAATTTTCAATGTATTTTTCATTTTTTGGAAATCTAATTTTTGTTTTTAGTAAATTTTGATTGCATAACTAGTGTACAAATCAACCATGGAATTTTGCTTGTTGGATGCTTCTGTGCATGGCAGAAAAGAACGAATCCATTCAAGTTTTAGGGAAGCTTGTTTTGCAGGTGTGTTAATTTAGTACACAAATCAGAATGTTTGCTTTGCTGTTTGTTGAAAGTAACTAAATTTATAAACTAGCATATAGCATTAGTTTGGAAGAAATAAAGTATGCTAAAGGAACTAGAACGAGAAGATAGAGGCACATTCTTTATACCAGCACTTCCTTCCCTTGAACATGAATGGATTCGTTTTGGCGGCACTCTGCCAGCCGACTTGCTTTGGTTGATGGTACAACTGTAACTATACCCCCAAAAATTTCGGCATTTGTATTACATTTAAATGCAATTTCATCAAAAAAAGTCAATTTTCTGCTTTTGGAATAAGATGTATTTTGTGATTTTCAAAGAATTTTTGATGATAGCAGTGACTAGTGATGAGAGGGAGGGGGGGACTACTGCTTAAGTTGGCAGGGTGAACATTTGCTTATGCATTTAAATGTTTAGAAAAGAGATTAAGAGCAAATCTCAAAATCAAAAGCTAAATTTCTTACCATTTTCCTTTTAGTACAGCCAACTTCATTAACAATCTGCATAGAATTTGCAAGCAATCTCATTTTTTCTGGAGCAGAAGAAGTTCGAAAACCTTTTCTATGTCTGCGTCCCTCTCCTCTTGTAAGTGATAAGGATTCAGTTTTATGAACAGTTTTATCTGGTGACATCATAGCAGCAACAACAACTTCAGGCACTGAAGTACCCTCTAATTTGCTTTGCAATTTATCAGATGATAGATCTTCCTTCTCAGAACTTACATTTTCAGTGAGCCTTAAGGAAGCAGTGCTGGAGTGGTGCCTACAGAATTAAAATAATGAACAACCTGTTACAACAAAAATATGCTTGTGAGCCCTGCAAAATCAAAATCAACATTTTTCTAAAATTATTTATTTTCTACACAAAAGACTTTTATTATTTTGATCAGTAACTCACCTTTCTAAGTGACGATGCTTCTGACGAATATCAGGACTATTAGAAAATGGGGGAATAGGAGCTGGTACTATGTGTGGATAGAAAGAAAAATTTAATTCATAGAAAACATTTATATACAAATTAAACAAGTTTTTAAAAGAGACTAGCATGATCAAAATGTATTAATACACTCAATAAGTCATGCCTTAAAGGAACAATTAGTAAAAAAGCTAGAAAAGCAATTAATGCTTAGAAAATGATTGCATGCAAATATTTTTTTATAGAAAATAAATACATTCTATGCATTTAAACTATTTTTCAAGCAATGCTCATGAAATTGGGGAGCATGTAATGGTTCGGGAGTTGAAAAAAAGAATGACTTGGCTCAAATACAAATAATGTACCCGGATGATGCCACTTCCCCTTTTAGAACCGAGACAGAATGGGAAGGAGATTCTCAAGCCTTTGGTGCCTTCGGAACAAAGTTAGATGAACCAACTATAATCATTGCCTACAGCTGAATTTAATCAGAATGAAATCGACCTGAACTAAATTCGAGTAAGATGAAAATTTTCAGAGCTGAAGTCCGACAATTCAATAAACATATCATTTCTGATCCTAAGGAATTTCAATTTCTGAATGCTTATTGGTAACCAAGCAAGAAATTACTTTGAGAGTTGAAGATCAGTAACTTTTTGACTGTAACTGTTAATAACATTTCAAAAATTTCCTGATGAATGGGTGAATTTCAAACAACATTTTTCTAACAGTACAGTAAATTATTATGTAGTGAATTGTTAAGCTGAATGTGAAAATATAATCAGTACATTAAGCCCTATGAAATTTTAATGAGTACACCTTATTATCTTTTAGATAACCTTGATTAGTATATGTTGGCAATGGCTATGAGTAATACATTCAACTATCATGACAAATTCTATGCTTTGATCATTTTTATTTATTCCCAAAAGCTTTAAACTATTTAAACACACAAATTGACATACCAAAAGAAGGAACTAAAGGAGCTGTAGGTTGAACAGGGCCATTTAATGCCTCAATAAGAGATATAGCTTCATAACCATGGGGTATATCTTGAGATGGCTAAATGAGAGAAAAATATGGATATGTATACAACAAAATGTCAAAGTTTTATAGAATTCAAAGCATCAGATTCATGCGTTGATATTTTTGGAAGACAATTTAATTATAAAGTCTTACCTGATTTTCAGCATGGCCAACTTGTGGGAGTGCAGCACTCGATTTCCTCACAGCTCTTATTTGCAACAGTGCCCTAAATGGGGCCCGACAAATTGGGCAATTGTTAGCTTGATATCTTAATGAGTCGGCACAGCTATTGCACAAACATAGGTGCTTGCAAGGCAAAATTAAAGTGTCTCTGCTATCACTCATACAAATGACGCATTCTGAACCACTATCTTCACAATCATCATCTGCAGCATCCTAAATTGGGGGGGGGGGGGGGGGAATAGACAAATAAAAACATAAAAGTAAAACAAAATGTGTCTAAAAAACTAAATTATTAAAAGAAATGTGTTTAAATATACTTACACTTATGTATTATATAAACTGTTAGTTATAAAATGCACCAAAAACCAATAAGCCAAAAATCAAAATACAAATCATCCATACTTCATACTTAAATCAAAGAAAAGTATTCGGTTGTATTAATTATTTTTAATACCATTCAGGCAGAGGATTCATATTTAGATGATAACATGTAGCTCCCAGAATATTCACATAAAGAAAGAGACTTTTTCGCAACATAAAAGAACAAGTAAATTATCTAATAAATAATGAACTATGTATTGAGTACAGAGTATTTCACAAAGTACAGAGTAATGGGTTTTTGAAACTGGATTTATTTCACAATGCTGTTGCAGTCCTTTGCTTCCTTCATCTCCTACGCAAAAAGTGCAAAAAACACCGACATTCCGATTTGTGAATTTTGCTTTATTAATCGAGTGGAAGTTAAGTGCTTGTTTTAAAAAGATAAATCAAATAATATCTGCGAGAAATCAAAGCACAGAAACTTATTTTTATTAATTCCGAATAAAAGCAACAATTAACAAAAATCATAACTTGCAAAAACAAATCCTTTCAAAAATCGCGGTTACAAAAATGAAACTACATATTTCCGATTGTAATTATGTCTCATTTCCCTTCTTTTAAACTCATTTATGTCTAAAAATCCGCACCCCCCCCCCCCCCCCCAAAATAAGGTTCCTGATTTCTCTCTGAAAGTAGGAAGCTCGGTTTCCGTTCATTTGTCTGAAAGTTCGGGGTTTGGCTCACATGAGAATTTACTTATACGCAAGTAGAAAAAAAAGATTTTGAAACAAATAAGAAGAAAATTTATTTATTTACTTCTTAATTAAACCTAAAAAATAATTGAAATGAAACAATACTATTCTCGTAAAGGATGCAGAAAGATTACACAAAGAAAAAACGCATGCGTTTCTTTGCTTGCATGTGGAAATTAGGCCTACGTAATTTTAAAGTATTGCTGCAATTAGCCAAGAAATACATATTTCTGCAATTGAAAGTGAGAAAACCAAAAGGAAAGCAAAAAAGTTAGGGTGATTGAGCAAAAAAATTTCCGGAACTTCAGCAAAAAAATTTCCAGTATTTCCGGAACTGTAGCACTCCTGAGAAAGAAATGAAAAATAAACCTTTTATGACAAGAAATTTTTTCCAATGCAATTCTCAATTGAGTAAATAACAATTCGACCAAGAATTAAAACCAAAACCCTATCTCTAAAAGCCAAAAATCAGATGATTGATTTTTGGCCAAATGCCAGCTTAGTGACTTTTCGCAATGTGGATTATATGGGCAGTAGCCCTCTTTCTTTAAATAGTCAATGCAATAAGGCTATAACAAATTAAACAGGAAAATTTTATTAATTATTTTCAATCAAAATAAAAGTTAAGCAGAAATCATAATTGCATAAACGTACCCTTTGCGAAAATTCGCAATTGCAAAAACGAAACCTTTTCATACTAGATTTAAAAAAAAAAAAAAAAAACAGGTTGATTATATCCTTAAAGAAATCTTTGGGTATTGAATCTACGAATTGTTCAGTGAAATCTGTTCTGTTCAGAGCCACCTGTTTCTCTACCTAAGCTGTGGCAATGGGGAGCGTATATAAACATTTTTGCATATTGAATATTTTATCTTACTCTATTTTTTTCTGCGATGAAAATAACGCATCCCTCGAGATGTGTAATAATTTTTTCTGCATACCCACCTCCAATTTTTGCGTATTTAAAGAGCTCTATAACGCGTCCACAGCATCACTTGTGAATACCAACTTTCAACTCTCCAATAATAGAAATTATAACTAAAATTAAAAATAAATCAGAAAAACAAGTCTTGATTTTTAATCATAAGGCAATGAAACTAACCAAATGTTATCACCTTTTTTTTGGGCTTTTATTTTTTATAAAAGCTAAAAACCACTCGGAAAAAGAAAAAAAATTTAAAATCATTTACACTTTGTAGAGGTTTACTATAGACTTTTAACAAACAAATCCCACCTCCCTTCAAGAATAAGTTTACTGCACTTCAGGGCATTGACTTTTATAACACACACATACAAATAGGAGAAGGGGCCATTTTTTTCACTTATAAATAAATTTTATCATTGTTTTAAAGGAGTCAATTTTTGACATTAACAATCATATTCTTAACTTTTCTTTTCTGCCTTCTTGAAAAATTATTACATTTTCCATTATTTTTGAGAATAGAAGAATAATTTTTCTAAGATTTTATCATTTTTTATAAAACTTCCAATTTACCATGTAAAGATCTATTATTAAACAACTGAACTAAATAAGCAATCTTAAATGCATTAAAAATTCAGAACATTTACCTTTGAATGATACACATTTTTATTTTCAATGCCATATATTTCTTGCAATAAATAGCAAAGACCATCAACAAATAGCTTCTGTTTAAGTGGCTTAAGAGTGTATGTGCCGTCCAAATTTTTTTCCACCACAGCTATGACAACATGTGCTTGTCTTGGCTCTGAAAAGTCAAAATGCAATGAAACAGATATTTATACAAATTCAAGAGTAAAGCACAAACTTAAAAACTGTGTTTTTTGCCTGTAAACATGATAAATAAATTATGTAAATAAATTGCTTGTTCAAAATTGTAAATCATATACAATATTTACGTCATTATTTAAACATTCCTTTTTTGTTTTTGTTTAGTTGGAAGTTTTTTTTTTAAGGTGAAGAGTTTCAAAACACTTAATGATAAAACATTCAACTTGCCAATATTTAATGTTATAAAACTTTTAAAAACAAAACATATTTAGTAAACATTCGTTTATTTCTTTAACCTTTAGGTTATGACACTTGAGCTCTCAAAATTCCCGAATTTTTCTCTCCACAGTGTAACTACGGGGGTCTTTACTCCCAATATACCTCTTTTCAGGGATTGACTTCATTAGAAAGTTTGACAAAAACTAAACTTTCATTGGTTAGTTACGATTTTTTTGCTCCCATTTGCCGATTCAAAGTAACTATATGATGTCTTAAGTTAATTTACAAAAAGAAGGTAAAAAAAAAGAAAACAAAATAATAATAATTCAGAAATATGCAGTATTTTTTTCTTTCTTCTACTTCCTCATTTAAACTGCAGCTTTTCATTGAAGTCTGATGTGAGGTTCTCTATGTTTGTCTAAAAACTTTTGCTAAGCAAAGAAGGCAATCCAAATTGCTGCCCAAATTAGACTTTGATAATGTATTTTTATTTGATAAATTCTGTAATTAGCAGTGTATCTTTTCCCCAATTAATAGGTCATTATTTTTTCCACTAAGTTAACTTTTTACTTTATGGGGTATTTCACAATCTAAGGTGATCACGAACAGAACAAGTAAAGTATTGAATCATTTTAAACACAGGCATGAGATTGAAGAAAGATGAAAAAAGAGGAAAAAAGAGGGAAAATGCGTGATCAAACGTTCAGTTATATTAAGAGACAAAATGCTCAAAATAAGTTTTTTTTTTCCCCCCAATCCAATAGATTTTTATGCATTTAATCTGTTTATATTGCATTATAAAAATATTTTTTAATTTACTCACCTAAGGTTTCTTAATTAAACTATATAATATACGTGCATTATTATCAAAAACGGAAACATAAAAGAATTGCCACATTGCTAATGTACGTAGCTGAATTTAAAAAAGGAATTAAAGTTTTGATGAAAATAACAGGAGTATAAAAATAATTCATATTCTTTTTTTTTTTAATCAAAAAAAGCTCAAACATTTATTGACAAGAGTTTTTCAGGTAGGATCTAACAGCATACATTTCTTTTGTGGTTAAACTGGGTTTACTTGTTTTAATTTTCTGTTGTTTTTTAATGGTGGTCTGAGTTTAGTAATTGCATCTGAAATTTTATGTGGGTGGCATTAACCATTGTACTACTTTTAGTGCTTGAGGAAATGTTTCTAGCTTCCTCTAGTTGACGTTGCTGCATCTGAATTTTCCCTTCATTTTCCTTTTGAGCAGATTGGTTCATTTGTTTTTTGTTTTGTTCTGTCTATGTGTTTGCTCATTTATATTTTCATAGCATTAGCAGCAATTTTTTTTTTTTTTGCTGCCACTTTAGATAATGCTTTAATTTTTACAGTATTTTTTCTCTAATGAGACTGTTGTACTGATTTTCCTTGTTATACCTTTTACAAGATATTCTCATATTCTTACAAAAATAAGAATTTACCTTTATAGGAATTACCACAATAATTCAAACAAAATATCATGACCTCTGTCTGGTGTGCACTTAAATAAATTATCCCAATATATTTATTTTTTAATTTAGCCATTTTTTAGTTATATATTGAATAAAAATAGGAAGAAATGTTCTTTATCTATTTTGTAACAATACATAATAACTCCCAAAAAAGAAAAACCCAAACCCTAAGTTTAAGAAAAAAAAAAATTAATTCTATGCAAAAAAAAAAAAAAAAAAACATTTTTAAAACAAGATTATTAATAAGGATGCAATATTAATAGTTATAACTAACTAATAGAATCACTAAAATTTTGTAAAAAGCCTAAAATTTTTCACTGAAATTTTGAGTGGGCGTGGCAAAATGAGAAGTGCAAAACCTCTACTACAGAGGCTAAATCGTAAAAAATAATGGTAAACCAGAAGTTATTGATGTCCAAGAGATGGAATGAGATAGTACACAAGAACTAGGGACTTTTACCGAAACGGATGCAATCGGATCAGATGCCGGACCCTTGAAAGCATATGAAAGACAAAATGCGGAAGTTTTACTGCTAATTTGTAAAAGTTTCTAAAAGCCTGTATCTACGCATGCTACTTCAAGATTTTCTCATTTAAAGAAGAAATTTCTAATATTCGCGGAACCGAAATTTTGACTTTTCACAAATACCAAAAATACGGAATTTCGGCAAAATACGGGAAAATTATATGAAAACTACTCGGCGAGTAACTACGATTACGAGCACTGTCTATTGAGCAAAAAAATATTGAAGCTCCATTGATTTATTTTAAAGCGAAAATTACAAAAAACGGGAGAAAATTGTGTTAAACGGGAAATCGGGAGACAAACGCAAAAATCGGGAGTCTCCCGTTAAAAACAGTGGACTTGGCAAGTATGCGGTACCGAACGTCAAATTTGGCAAGCTCAGCACCAAAGCTATGCAGAATTTTGGAACACGACCAAACATGGCGGATTTACAGAACCAAGAATGTCTCGGAAGCATCGGCGCTGACACGCGTTTTTTTACGCCAAATTTGCAATATTTTCTTCACTCAGAGATAAATGTTATTTTCATTTTGACTATGAATGGCGATCTGGGCCAGCTGGTTTAGCAATCGGAACGCCATTTTATGCATCCGATGAGTAAACTAATGTTCGATTTCTGCTAGGGGGGAAATTAAACATTCATAATTTTTTTTAGAAAATAAACATTTTAAGGAAAAGTAAGCATTTATAAGGGCCCTTATATTTTATTTTCAAATATAAGAACTTATAACCACTTGTAAGCACCGCTACGCACCCTGGTAATGTGCCGATGCAATAAAAAATCATACTCCATAAAAATTGCTGTGTATCTTAGTAGCCTTTGTATTGTGCGCTAATGAGAAAATAAGAAATATATTAAACTGAAAGCAGATGCAAAAGGATTACCGCAAAATTTCAGCAAAACGGTAACAATGCGCAAACACATGGCATTGAGGAAACATAAAAATAACTGATAAACTTGCTATTCTTAATATATAAGAGCTGAATGTGAGTGGTTTTAAACATTTAAAATTAAAAAGGAAAGTAAGAAAACTTTAGCACTGAAAGTTATTGTTTTGAAAGCGCCATTTATTGTTTCTTTTTCTCATCATGAAAGTGTTTGATCCTGGAACAAATATTACTGTAGTACAAAAAAATTACTTTTGCATTAAAAGGAAACTCAACATCTTCCGCCATTTTGAAGAATGCTACTTTTGCATTTAGATGTGCGATTTGGGATAAAACATGACTTCCTTTATATATAAAAAAAGTAAGTATCAGCGATGCTTCTGATCTTTGTTCTTGAAAAATCTAGGTTTAAAAGTTTACTACAAAAAACATCTTATAATACGCAGCCCGAAGTCATGAAGTTAGGAATGTCCAAATGCTGTTGGAAAGAATTGTACTAGCTGTTGTGCTGGCTCCAACATCGCAATTTCAGTGCGTCAGTCATCAGCGTGAACGAACCTAGTTTTGCAGCGTTTGTGTGCAAAAAAAAAAAAAAAAAAGGTGAAAACAAAAACGAATAAAAAAAAAATTTTGAGGCGGAAAATTGAAGATAAAAAACAAAAAACCGCGGAATCTCCAAAAACTAAAAAAAGCGGAAAATCGCGGATCCGCGGAAGAATCTCATGCCTGTAAACAACAATAAAAAATCTGAGTTAACGAATAGAAATGTCTTAAATTTACCTTTGTAAAACGAATTTACTTGATCCTAATTCACATAAAAATTGCAGGTATGAATAGACAATTTCCCAAACTTTTGTACGGTACATATGCTGTACCATTGAAATCTAAAGATTTCAGTTTTTAGTTTTGTTTAAAAAAATACTCAGCTTTTTATTTATTTTAAATCTCCAACATATACATAAATCAGGTATTAAGTATTCTATCTTAAATTTTGCTTATGAGTCACATTTGCAAGTAAAATAATATCGGGAAAATTACTATTAATTTCCATGAAATAGAATTCATCATCTTTTTAATAGGTTAAATATGAAAATTTTTGTAAAAAATGCATGAACCTATTATCCTTAATGAACAAACCAAGTACTTCAATCGCAAGAACAATCTTTAAAAAAGTCATTTAAGCATGAGAAGGAAAAGGTTATGAAAAGAATGCCATTGCAGTGAAAAAAAAAAAAAGAATATACAATACAATAAAGAATGAGATCAAACATGCATTCAAGAATATTTATAATCAATTTTTAATTTTAGTAAACAAAATGTTAGGGATAAGTATTACTTTAATCAGTTTAATTTTGTGATGATTAAGGTATGCATTTTTATGAGAAAGGGTGCATTTTTTCTATGTGAAGAAAAAAAACTTAGGTCTAGTTTTTAACTAGCCTCAAAGAAAACAAATAAACAAACTACTACAAACGCATATTTTTTTTTTCTAATGGGCACTGTTGGCTTCTGCCAATTGCAGACCTAGTGCACTCCTGAGAGATTGGCACCATCTCTTTCAGCAGCAGCACAATGAGTGTGGTACCATCTCCGCATGAGAATTTTGACGTCCAGTTTCTCCACCTGTCAGGGAGAGCAGCCAGACTCTGTTGATGTAAAATTGCACTAGGAATTTGTTTTACCCAAGAGCATCCAAGCCAAGACTACTCAAGGGGTCTTTTACATGCCACATAATCATACGACATTGCCACAGACGATTTTCTGCATCTTGAAAATCCACCGACACTACCAGGCTCGATCTTCTTACCCGGGGTGTAAGAGCTCCACGTCTTAACCCAAAAGCATACATATAATACATATTTTTCTACTTCTTCATACTTATTTAAGACATATTATAAACTACAGCATTTTGAGACTGAAAGGTACTTAACACAATCAGAGTTTAAAACATGAATTTTTTGAGCAAGTTCATTGTTACTGACCTTTGTTTAGTTTCTAATTTTAGTTTCTCTATATCACCACAAGAGCATGACAGTGGCAGAATTACCACTTGCCCTGTGTTAACTTTTTTGGCAATAGTTAATCAAGTGAATAACATTTTGGAATTCAGCAAAAATTTCTACAACCTCCATTCCCTTGCTGCTATTAGAGAATATAGCATAAGTAGTTCAGAAATTATACTTGTTATCACAAAGTCTTTATAATTTGATGCATCCTTATACTTAAACATTTTGAAGACTGAGCTCAAAAAATATTAGCCATAACAGATAGCATGTAAAGAATTATCACTATAAAAGGGATAAACTGAAATATGGTTATTATGCATTTTAAAACTAGACGGCAAGTGCTATCTGATCATAAAACTACAAACATATATACATACAAAAATAAAAATACTTTAAAATCATACTAATCTATTTGAAATAAGAGAATTAGTAATAAAATAAAGTAATTACCTTCTCCTTCTTCTGCAACACATTCAATAAGAACAGGAATGATCTCATCTTCAAATTTATAATTTAACTGAAAACAATCGTAAATAACATTAATTTGGGAAAGTTAGTGATAATTATAAGATGCAAAAGTAAAATTTGTCCCTGATATTATTTTAAGTCCGTTTTTTGAGTTTTGCAATGAAGTTAAAAAATAAACATTTAGTACTATAATACTAGACTTTTCTATGCAGATCTTAGAATAAAAATGTGCGACGGGAGCTTCAAAAGTTTGAAACCTTCATGTAACGAGTGGCTTTGTCATCCGTACTCTATATGTCCATTAAGTGTAAATTTGCAAAAACTCGAAAAAAGGACTTAAGATACTATGGCTCTCAGGTATAGAAATAAACAATAGACAAGGAGAAGAAATAAAACTTTGTAAATGATGAAATAAAGCAAGAAAAAGAAAACATGCATATCTACTAGCAATAACAAGATTTCCATATTCATTCATTTTTAGTTCATGAGAAAAAATTATGAGCTTCCAATAAGCAATGCCTAAAATGTTAAGCTTAACAGATAACTTAGTAAATAGATGAGCAGTTGATACATGCATATACAAGTAAATATATATTTATTAGAATAAGACATCATGCTGCCCATGCCCATACAATTATTAACACATGATAATTTTTTATTTTTTCATGGAAAATAAGGAAAGTAACACAAATAAGAAAGAAAAAGAAACCTATTGAAAATCGGAAAGATATACCTCATATTAACTAAGACACTTTCATTTATAAATATGACTTTTTAAAAAAAAGGGCGTCTTAAAGTAATGCTAAAATTAAATAACAGATACAATTTTTTCTGAGTTCTTTTTTACAAAAAAATTTGAAAGAACTAATAAAAATTAAAAAATATTTTTAAATACACATGCCTTCAAAAACTATAGCACTAGCAATTTTATGTGGATAACATGTGAAATATTTTAAGCAAATTCCTGAATGTAAATTATGTTCTTTTTAGATTTATTTAGGACACTATGTATATTTCTTTGGCTTAATGCAGGGATGTCCAACTTTTCAATCGCCAAACAATTTTCTGATGATTTAGGTAAGTTATCGGATGGCAGCCTTACCACAGAATAATTTCTTTTTGCTTATCTTATCTAAAAATAACAAATAATATCTGTTCTTGATGGACAAGTTTGCACACTGAAGGTTCTTTAAGATATCTTGCTGATATATACTCCATATAACCTTCTAATGAAAAAAGCTCAACCTTCTCATTAATTGAACTCTTTGCATGCATATGTATATAATTATATTTGCATTCATTTTTCTGTTTTTTAATAAGTAGACTGATAAACCAGTTTTTTTAGATACTTTTCCTATCATTCTTCTTATCAAATGGAAAATTTTGAAGGTAGATCAGATACAGCTGATTAATGACAGAGAAGTTAGCTACCCCTGGATTAGTGCATTACTTACACATATTATATTTTTAAAAAGGAATACTTTTCAAGAGGCACACATTAAATTAAAAGTATACATTTGAATTTTAGTCTACTTTTGATACACTAAGTTGCAATAAATATCATCAAACTATAGTTAATAAATTGAACCATTTAAAATTTATAGCATTTGATTTTCATTTCATTTTCAATTTGGAAAAGGAATACAGCATTTTAAATGATTGATTCAGTCTCATTGTCAGCAGACAACTTACCATGTCTTCAGAATATTTGCTTGGATCAAAAACATGCGAAACCTGACTAAATTGCTGATTTACTCCTTTTTTGTAATGATACGTTTCAGAATTCATAGTAGCATCTCGAGGAGTGTAACTAAAAACATAAATGTTAAAAGTAAATAAATAATGCATTAAGGCAAAAGGAAGAGGGGAAAAAGGAATACCAAACAAAGTTTATAATCATTGCAAAAAGTCATACTATCACATTCAGTGGACTTAAAATATATAATCAAACTCGGTAATAATGTCACTGTTGGATCCAACGTAATTTGGCATTAGGTTGAGTTTGGCGGCATATCAAATTATAATGGAAACATTTCAGTTTGTGAAAGCAGTTTTTAGAATTGTTAGATCTGATGTTTACTCCTACAGTCATAGGTTCTCACATGAATTAGAATTTCCAAAGTTAGGTTTTTCTTCCATGCATTTCTTATGGACTAAGGCAAAAAATTAAAGTAGTTGGAACTGGCATATCTCTTAATCTGTTGAATGATATTTGATTAAAAGATTTCACATACTTATAAACTGAGAAGTACAATAAATAAAGCTATTACAGCTTCAGAAAAATTCAGCTATAAAATATTCTTTAAATGCACAATCAATTCGCTGTGATGAATAAATGATTTCCTACAGAATTATTACCAACTATAAAGAAGCAGCAACTTCTACACAGTCGATGATTTTTATTTTCTCACTTAATTTTAATCGATTTTATTCTTTATTTCAAGTTTACTACTTAAACAATTATAAAAATTATGCATACATTACATTATTTAATGAAGTTGAAATACAAATCAAATAAAACTAGCAGTTCAACATTTAAGGAAAGTTTGCACCTTAAATGATTGTGGAATAAAGTTTAAAAATTGTAAAATTAAGGTTTTAATGAAAGTAATAATAATTAAAATATTGACTTGCCATTTAACAAAACTTGATTAACCCTATAATGGGAAGGGAAAAAAATCCTATTTCCAAAGCAGATGCAAAAAGATTGCATTTTTGAAAATGCTGGTATCAGAAATATAACAGAAAGCAAATAAACGAACTTTTTAAAGTAAAATAATTTTAGAATTTTATTTAAATAAGGCTATGATGATTATATTGATAAGTACCAACAAAATCGTTGGAACCTCATAAAAATTAAATTAAAATGAAAAATTCCTTTTGAATTTAGGAAATGTTTGCAAAATGTTACATGGCTTTCCCCAAATATTAGAATTTCCTGATAATTTTATGACTTCTAAGTTTTGTTGTTACAGCATACCTGCCAACCCTGGGAGACAAAAATTAGGAACACTTCGGGGGAAAAATAGGAACACTTCATGCTTAAAAAAAACTTTAAAAAAAGTCATGTAAGATTATTTAATACAATCTGTTTTTACATTCTTTTGAAATTAAAAAGAAATCTGTTTTTACATTCTTTTGAAAATAAAAAAAATCTGTTTTAACATTCTTTTGGAATAAAATTCATCTTTAGGAAGGACCATTAAAAAAATTAAAAACCCAAAAGCAGTGGCAGCTATTAAATGGATATCATATAGTATATAAATCACTCTCATTCATTATTGGTTAAATTTACTATTGATTGAGCTAAAAAGCAGTTCACTATGCATGGCTTTTCTCATGGTCTGCTTATAAAATATTTTTCTCAGTTTAGAATATAACCTTTTGTTAGCTAGATTTAGAAAGTTCTTTAATATTTTTGATTAATATTTTTTATTTCATAAAAATATTGTATGACTACTTGACATGAAAGAAAAAACTCTGTTACTAAAGTGGATATAAGTGTATTTTAAAATATGTATGAAAATATATAAAAAGTGGAAAAGCAAAAATTATTTTGAGTAAATATTTTTAGAACTGTAATATTAATGAGGCTCTACAATATTTAACAAACACAACTGACATGATTGCCAACAATTTAAGAAAGACTAAATAAAATGTTTGAAACCTCTTAATTGTGGAAACTCGCAAATTTCCCAGCTGTAACCCAATCTTTCCAGTATAGGATCCCCTGAGTTGCAGACTCTAACACCATCCAAAATGCTTTTAACAACTTTTTATATCAATTTCATTTTCCAAATTCTTCATTAACCAAATATAAAGCCTGCTAAAAATTAAGGTTAATTCTTACAAGGTGTCGGTTTGAATGAACTCAGATGCACTTCGACTGCAATTTCCGAATGGGTTCGTCAAGTCCTCTATTACAAAAATAAAAAATTAAAGAAAGAATAAAAATACTGGTGAACACAAAATTATTGACGTCTAAGTGATTGAAAAAAGAAGTAAAAAAATTTAGATTGTTTTTACTGAAGCAGATGCAGTTGGATTTCGGAAATGCGTAAAAAATCGGTAATTAGAAGTATTTCCTCCATTTGGTGCAGTTTCCTTAAAACATCGCCGTTTCGGCGCATAAAACAGCAGATTTTGCGTTTTAGTGCGAAAGGCATAGCTGTTTCATCATAGTAAAAGAGGGAAAAAAAGGGTACAATAATTTTCTTTCTTCCCAAAAAATCGGATTTTGGGGGGAGAAATCGTATTTTCGGATCACAGTAAAAAAATCGGGACGAATCCGGAAAACTCAGAACACTTGGCAGCTCTGTTACAGTAATAGCTGTGGGCATTTATCGTAATGAAAAATAACCATTAAAAGATAATAAACTCACATCACACCATTTGCTGTTATTTCTTCTGTACAAAAGTAATAAATTGTGATTCCACAACGCACGTCTGCATCAAAAGTAAAATCAATATTATATGATGTTCCTCCATTAGAAGTGCTATCTGATGTAGATCGCTCTCCCTCTATGGATTCAGGAACTCTATTTTTAAATATATATATATACATAAATTAATATATAATGAAAACAACATTTTTACATCTAACATTTCCATGCAGGTATAAAACCTCAGCTAAAATACATCATTTATTGAAAAATTAAGATGATATAAATCATAAATAACAAATGCATTTGATGAAACTGAATTAGTTCTTTACATAAATTCATATAGATTAAAGATAGAATGACATTTTAACATTTAAGAATAAAAATTTGCATTCAAATTTACATTAATGGCAGCTCTTTAGTTAGGTTTGTAAGATTAGGAAACACTCAATTTATTTGCTTATGCAACATTTCGAAATCGGAATACATTCTTTTAGGATTATTTCACACCAATAACAATAATAATAATCTTTGAGATCAATTTTTCAGATTATAATGATTTTTTGGCTGTTTGTTATATACCTCCAATATAAAAACACTAAAGTTCAAAATTTTATCAACATTATTTAAAAATTTCTTAAGTTTTTCTCTTTTAAAGTCCATAAAAAGTTTCTTTGTGCTACAGAGATTTGAAGTTAAACCTTTCTAACAAAATTACCTCTTCAAAATTTTTTAATTGTAAATTAAATTTTAAAAGTTCAAAGAGAGACGTGGTTCATTACTGTACTGAAATTTTACATTGTAGTTAGTGCCTGCTATTGCACTGCTAACTCGAAAACGCACTGCTAACTCGAAATTTATTTAAGTAAAATTTGCTGAAGGGAAATAAAAACAGATAAAATGAAGAAACTTTGTACAAGAAAATGATGAAGCACCATGTATTCTCTAATAATAATTACCTTCATAGTTTCTAAAATGTAATCAATAAAAATAAATCAATTAAATAGTTAAATTATAAAAATGAATAAAAAGTACAAAAATTACTTCACAAATCTGAGTGACTCTTTCCTAATATTCATTAAGCTCCTTAATGTTCTTGTGGGCTCATTAGGTTGAGGTGCTGGATATGGAAACTAAAAGTATATAATATATATATATACACATATAAATATAAGAGCAATTTTGATAATTTATACAGAAAAAAAAATTTATTTAAAAATATTTTTAGCTGTAACTAATGCATTTGCCTATAAGCGAACTTTCACATGCACTTATTAAAAAGGGTTAAATATCTAGCTATAGATCTTATTATATTTCCCCGTGTGACAGCTTTTCGGAACTGAAAAAAGTTTTAACAAAAATCAACATCAGCTTGAATAATGTAAAAAGCAAAACTCAGATAATCTCTATGTAGTAGAGATAATGAAAATACCATAAAATAAAACTTAAAGGGGGAAGAAATTTAATAAACACATGCTCAACTCAAAAGAACATAAAACTGAAAGATAGATGTGTGCATTGCATGTATTTATATGAATCTGAAATGCAAGAGACATGATCAATTACTTTTTATCTAAATTGTCATCTTCTAACAAAAAATAAAGCTAAACTTAAAAGTAATTTATTTAATTAAAATATGTATGGTGTAAAAAAATATTTTAAAAAAATCTTAAAATGGAGATTCAAATTATGTAAATGCAATAATTCTAAATAACTGAATGCACACACATACATATATATATATACTAACATACACAAATGCAATTTTTCTTTTGAGAGGGGAATTAAATATTCTTTGAAAAACAATAAGAAATCTAACGTTTACAGACAGGTTTGGGGGCGGGCAGGAGGGGAGAGAACACATATAGTATTCAAATATGTGTTCTGTCTCTTCCATTATATGAATGTATATACATTCACATACATGTTTCATGTATGTTTATCCATTCACATGTATGTATATCCATTCCCTCATGAAAGCTAGGGGGAGGGAAATTGTACCCTGAACCCCCTAAACATACAATGAGTACGATAAGGTTAACAAATATCTAAAACATCCCTATATCTCTTTAACTTTGCTACACGGATATCAGTAGCTTTCAAAAGGGAAATAAAGAAATGAAGAAAGAAAGAAAAATAAAAAATTAAAAGTTACAGTAATTGATAAAATTAAATTGAACATAAAAGTTGAATTCTCAACATTAAATTGCTAGATAAAGATTTGTATAAAAGTTACTTACTGGAGTAGGTCTGCCCCCTAAAAAATTTAGGTCCATGTTCTCCCCAAACAAATATGCTTCCGGCATCGTTGTTTCAAAGCGTTCACCTCCCATAATGAAATGGCTTGCAAAAAAATTCCCTAAAATGTAAGCTTAGTTAGTAATTTAGAAAAGAAAAACTGAAAATCATGTTATTAGCAACAGTTTTATTTATGGATAATGATGAAAATATGATACCCAATTCTTCAATTAACTCCAAAGATATTCTTTCTTTTGTAAGAGCAGCTTGGTCCAAAAATAAAATGGTTTGATTTCAAAAGCTACTTGAAATTAATCAAAGTAGTCAACGTATGAGATAATTGCAGTGTTCCTTAAATTGTAAACATCCTCAGATATATGCATCATATTTCCTGCATTTCTACATGCATGATTTATTGACTTAAGAACTACTAATGATGTAATAAACAGTGATTTGGCCAAATAACCGAATATTTGGCCATTTCTTCTAGGCCAAAGCCAAATATTCGGCCTATGTCTTAGGCCGAATACCGAATATTCGGCAGCCGAATATTAAAATTTCTAGTAATAGGAAGTATTTGTCAAATTTAAAAGTATTCACAAAGTCACATGCCAATTTCACACATTAATCTATGATGCATGATTTAATTCTTGTTTGTTAAGAATCTAAAACTATCTAAAATTAATGTATTTTCTGAATTGTTTTGAAAGCAATAAAACTGAGAATTACACTCATAAGGGGAGTGGAAATTACAAGTTTTAATGTAAGCATTAACATTATTCATGAAATCAGATCATGAAATAACTATTCTGCCAGGCCAAATAGGTTGAATACTTCATAATGTTTGAATATTCATTATATCCCTAATAACTAGTAGTTTCTTCTCTAATCATTAAATTTAATTTTACTTAGTATCAATATTTCACTGGTTACAGCTCCAACCACCGGGAATGCATTCTGAATCCGACCTATAAGTGTGCGTGTGCACGTTGCGATTGAGTCGGAGATGGTTGATGCTCCATTAATGGGCTGTGGTGTCGAAAAAAAGCAAATGCATGAAGGAATAAGAATTTCGAAGGAAAACCGTGGATTCATCAGGCCAGATTATTAAATCAGATGCCGTTGCAGTGCCGTTCTGTGCATAGGTCCGAGATGGCCAGCAGTTGTGAAATATCGTCAAACACACACAGGAATAATTCACCGAGTTCTAATTGCATTACAATTATACAATGCATTTCATTTTTATACGCATTTTACTCTTAATTTCTTCCGATGAATGTAGTGCCTGGTGTATTTCAATCTGGTATTCTGCATGTGATTGCATACCTATTATTCATCCAAACTGCTAGAAATTCATTACAAGTCACTAAGTTCTTATTAAATTGCAATTATGGCAACAAATTGCATAGTATTTTTACATGAAGTTAATTTTGTTTCGATGTATGCAATGCCTACTTCAACCTGCCAGGGCCAAACTCCTATAAATTCACTAGGTCGGTTCGATAATTCAGATCCAACCCATTTCAAAAAGTGCCTTTCTGCACATGTGCCGGCAGTGGTCGGAGCTATATTATGTATCCTGTGGTCGGGTTTGTAACCTCAGCCTTAATATTATTCATGTTTATGGTTTATGTGCCCCCTTCCCTACATCTTTTAAACTTAGTTATACATTGTGACACAATTTGCCACTCAACAAAATTGTGTGGCAAAGGGCAAAAAATACATTGCACAAAAATTTTATTTCTATTTTTATGCATATAACTTAAGTTTGCATAAAACACATTAGAATATATGTAATATATATTTTATCTAGTTTGATTATAAAAACATATAATTAAATTGTAAAGAAGCATATACATAACCAGACATTCTATATTAGATTTAAATAATAAGATTTATAATACTAAAGTGTACTACACTGAGAACACGTGAAAAGTTGCTGTTATGTAGTGTGCATATGAATGAAGACTTTAGTGACATTCAAAATAAATGAATAGAATGGAATATAATATAGCTCCCTTTGCAAAGTGCATACTATTACTCGTTTTTTTTTTTTGCTTAAAAATTACACAATAACATTAAATTGCTGATTAGTACATATATGAATAAAAATTTTCAAGTGATATTTTTAAAAAATGCGAATTGGTTATAGTAATAATTTTTTCAAGGTATCATTTGTTAGTTTTGATGACCACCAATGATGATTTGTGGTTCAAACAAAAATATGTTTTAACAAAATTGTCTCCAGAAGATATTATGCCAGCTAGTAATAGAAGGGTTTTTATAATTCCCAACTCTCTGTTAAATGCAAAAGTACTTAGCTAAAACTTAGATTTTAAAATGACTTCTTTAATGGTTGTTTTAATTAAAATACTTGTGTGAAATGAATGCATCATTTACTTAAATAATTGAAAATTGTTTTCTGCAACTTTTCCCTCCCTAAATAAATAATAAATGGGGCTTTTTGTCTTAAATATTGGTGTTCTACTTCTACTCTTTTTCATGTAATATTCCACGCAAATATTAATTATAGGAAGCTTGTGATGTTGTGAAACAAAAATGGCGAGATTTTAAGTATTTAAAAATTTTATTTTTCTAGTTCAATGTGGCGTTACTAAAACGCTTTTTATTTATTTAATTTCATTTCGCCCATCGGTTTGCCACATACTAGCCATTATGTATTATAATGAAATTTTCCTTCGGTCCCTTCGATTTTGTTTGGAACGGGTGGGACTGCACTTTCACACTACTCTTTAAACCTACAACCTACAATATTTGTGCAAAGCACAAGACATTTTTTACTACTTATAATTCAAAGGAGAAGAAATATCAAGGACAAAATAAAAGAGTAAATGTAATTGATTAAATAAATGTCAAAGCAAAATAATACTATTCTTAAGGTGTCGGTTATTCCATTTCCAAAGTATAAATATTATGTCCATCAAATTGTTTGTCCAGTACAATATAAAACAAAATAAAAAACAATTTGAATCTAACAATGCCTAATAATATACAGTGAGGTAATATGTGCAGTGGCCCATTATTTTGCTTCAAATTAATGTTTCTAGAGTTTTTTTTTTTTTTTAGTTTTAGTTTTTATTTAGTTTTAGTGTTCTTTAACTCCGAATAAAATTGAAAATGAGTGTCAGGATTTCTAATTTTTTCAATATTAAGAAAGTGGCATGAAAATTTTTATTTCTATTTTCTTTTCAGGAGAAGGCACGCAGAGATGAAATTTATGTATAATATGTATTACAAATGCTTTATATTAAATAAAAAACTCGATGGTCAATCAGTCACACTGAGGAGAGGTTAGGCTTAATTGAAATATTGAAACAAAACAAACCGTTGTTTAACAGAAAAACTAAAATGTCTAAAAGTTATTTAAATGCTTGGGTCTGAGCTTGAAAAGGTTAATGAATTAGTCAAATTTTGACCACAGTGCGAACTCTATACTCTGATTAATTAGACAATTGAATTATTGTAATTAAGTACAATGGAAACATTAATTTTAAATAATTAATTGTTAGTATAAATAAACAACTAGTATTTTTCTCTCTTTGTTAAAATTATTAATTTAAAATAAAGTTTTCAACATTACTTTGCAATTTTCAATATGGATGAAAGTTCTTAAAATAATTTTGAGTCACTAGGATAACTTTAAATTTAGCAAGTTATTGAGCCATAACTTTTGACACTCAATGTAAAAACTTGAAGTGCCACAATCATAAATACAATGAAGTTCTCCAATGCTGAATAATAGGAATCACTAACAAAGTTCATCTTATTTAAAACAATCTTTTCATTATATTGTAATATTTAATGCAATGAGTTTTTGATTCGAGTTTAAAAAAAACAAAACGAAAACCTGTATTTAAGTAAGCAAGCAACATTAATCCTTCTCCCTTTTGGAGTAACACAATGATGCAAAAAATCCAAATTTTTGGCCCTATACATACTAAAACACAAATTTAGATCTAAAGTGGATGCTACTCCAGGTTTATGTATTCAAATATGAGATAAAACTTCCTACCTTTACAGATATTAGTAACAATACAGTGAAACAATTTCATTATTCGTTAATGTGACTTATTTTAAAATTGTAACAGGTGTGATAAGTTACAAAAATTTCACTGTTTCTTTTTATTTACAATTGCAATAATATTTTTCATCAACAGCCCGATAACATAAAAAATAAGTTGTAAAGGTATTTAATTCAGAAGGATAACCAATGGTCACCAATTTTTAGATTTTTGTTAACTTCTAAATCCAAGGGCATTTGTAGGAATTTATTTCGATGGGCAGGGGGCAAGGAGGAGTGAGAGAAAGAAATATGATGGGAGCTTTCCAAATTCAATCTTTACAATATAAAGCCTTCAATTCAAAATAAGTAGTTTTAAATTTATCAAACCCGAGGTGGGAGCGACTTTAAGTAAGCCTTGTCCAGATCATTAAATTTGGAATTTTCAATATGAACATTTATGGGGATTCCTCAAAGTAAAAGTGAACTGTAAAAGGTTCAGTGGTCAAAAAAGTTTGGCAACCGCTGTACCTCACAATCATGTAATGTTGCATAGTTCTGGAGTAGCGACTGTCCCAATTAGTCCACTCTTGTCTATTTATCAATCTTTATAACAATAGCAAAAGTAAACATATCTTAGTATGACTTAAAGATCAATTTTAAAAAAGCCTATAATAATGATTTTTCAAATTATCATTAAAATACATATTTTGTAAAATTTCAAAGTAATAATCAAACATTCAGACATTAGAAGATTCATTTATCAAATTGCAAATTCATTTTTAAGACACATAAATGCATTTTTTTGAAACTGAAAATTGTTGAAAGGCAATGCTAGATATGTAGTTGTCAATTTCTTGACCTTTTGTGAAAATAATGCATTAACAGTTTAAAAATCAAGCATGTTGAAAACAATCTCCTGTTTAAGTATCTTATACACTCCTTTACAAGTTTAGAATCTTAATTGCTAAGGATATAAGTAGGAAGAAAAATGTAAACTATGCACCTTGACACCTGTCCAATTTCATCATACCTAGATTACAGATGAATACTGAGCTTATGTCCTCACAAACTTATTACTAGATTGCTATTGACATTTTCATTTAAATAATTAAGTTATTTTATTTTATGATGCATTATGAGTATCAGCCTATTTGTAAATCAAAGATCCTGTGGCATAAAGTTATGTAGTTTCAACCTTACATATATATATATTTAGCTGTCATCATAATATATAGTATTATAATACAACTACTAAAATAAATTAAGGCTAATATAAAAAATACAAATAATTCAAAACCAGCTATCTTATTAAAAATCAACAAAATGAAAATGATACAAGTAATAAAAAACACTAGTGCAAATCTGAATTTTCTTTTTGTTTGTAGTTTTTCAAAATTTTGTTCAAAACAAATAAATTTTTGTATTCATGAATTAGATATGCAAACTTAACAATAAAACAAAAAGTTACATTTCACTATTTCGGAGAAAATTTTGTGTAAAAAGAAGTATTACTAAAAAATCAAAAACTTTGAACACCGACTATTTATAATTTACAATCCACAAATGATCCCAATTAAAGATGTCACAATACCAGATTAAAAATGAAACTGTCGAAAAGAATCCATGAGTCACTGAGCTCAAAATGATTTATTACCCTCATGAATATTAATTTTCTTTCACCTGCGTTATTTCGCAATAACGTAACGTAAATAGATTTCGCAATATTCGATTTCGTACTCTATTGTGATCGGACCCAAAGGAATTGTGCTAAAAATGTAAACAAACCTTGCTTTGGAGGATATCGATATGCATTGCTAGAAGTAGGATCGAGTTCTTCAATTCGTGCATTTTCTCGACTAAATATCAGACCCATTGTTGTTGCAATTTGTTGTTGTAATTAGAATATCGCTAAATAAATACTGCGTATACTTTAAAAGAGCACTTTTTTTCTGCATATGGAGGAATAAAAATAGAAAGAACATTTAATATGATGCCGCATATTAATCACTAAAAGTATTAAGAAATATGGATTTAAAAATGTGTACAAAGAGTAGTTATTATCATTATGGGAAGTGTTTTGCTGGCGGAAAGCAAACAACTTTCAGCCAAATCATTTCTTAAGAACACTCATAAAATAGTGTTGCCAAATATCCTCTCTTAACAAAAATAATTATGATCATCTGGATTTGTGACCATGTTTAAGCGCGGTTTATAGGAGAAGAAAAGGGGAAACTCGCAGTCGTAGGAGAGTTTCCCCTTTGTAACGATTGCAACTTGCGAAAGATAAGTTGTTTCGGGTTCAGCGTTTCTTAAATTGGGTTCCGCAGAGATCACGCAAGGGTTCCGTGAAATCTGCAGTTTTTTTTCTCTCAACATTCAAGAAAATTGGAATTAAGAAAACAAAAACAGAAACAGGGGTTCCATGTGAAAATCATCCTTAAAAAGTGTTCCACGTATCAAAGAAACGTAGCTGGGGAATGATGATGGGTTATCGCGTTATCGGTGATCATCTGAAAACTCAGAGCGTCCGGTCAACTGGTCGAGAACGTGACGTCATGATATTTCTCTGGTCGCTTCGGACACACTCGCGGTCGATTCGGTTAGTTTTTGTTCGCACAGGAGCAAAGAAGGAAAAGAAATTTCTATGTAGAAACGTCCCCTGACTTTTTTTCCAGGGCTACACCACACCTCAGCCATCAACATATCCTTTAAAAAAAAAAATTTAATAACTTAATCATAGAGTACTGAGTATTATTGCAAATGATTTGTGAGATTTTACTATAATTATACTGTAAAAATGTTTACAGTATTTTTTTTAAAGGTGGAGTATTTTGCATGCTATTTAAAACACACAGCTGATTTGGTAATTTTTAAAAAAGGTAAAGTACAGCTGCTTCATGTAATATCATGTATTATTCACTTTCATGGGTAATAGGAAGTGAATAATACTTGGTAGGCATCCGTCAGAAGCTTTATGGTTCATCGAAGAAATTTAGTGAACAACTACATTTTGTCTTTCTAACTAAGCAGTTGACCCTAGATACTGTTAAATTTTACAGAAATTGAAAAAATGTATTCTTTCCAACCAGGTTTATAGAAATTCAAAAGAAATCAACAGCTTCTAGGCCCAAAAGGAGGGTGTGCTAGTCAATTTATAATAACTGCTTGGAAAACATAATATCTACAGATCTACTGAGGTAGAAACTTCCTTATTTTATAGATTAGTCTTGGATTAGATTAGCTTAAAGCAATGATTCCTGATTCAATTTATAAGTTACAAAATGATGAAAAATGTTGATGGTCTTTATGTTTATGCTTAACGTCATCATTCATAATTCTGCTTTTAGAACTTCTTATGTTTTAAATCATTTACATTGAGGAGTATTTCCCCCCCAATGAATTATAATAAAAAGTTATTTACAGAATGCTTTTTTTTTTGCATTAAAGCATATAAATTTTCAGTTTTTACATATCTAGAAACAAAAAGGGGTGTCAGTAACAAAAATGAAAACTTGAAGATAACCAGTGCAAATGATAGGATGTGTTTCGTGGGAAGACATGTTCTCATGGATGCAGCTATGGACTTAGAAAGACGTCTGAATAAAAGTGCCTATACGTTTCGAATGTTCACTCGCTTTACTCAAAATCACTTTTTTTCATAAGATTTTTTATCTTTTATTTGATTTTCCTTTGCTTCTCGCTGCATCATTTCAATTAGGCAGAGCCTTTTTAAAATATAAATTCCTAAAAAAATAATTGAAAAAAAAAAAAAAAGCATTTTTCGGTTTTTGGAACAATATAACGTGTTTTCTTCTGTAATTGATGAACAATGGTAACTCATATGCGTGCTTTAATGTCCTGTCATGGTCATAGTAGTTCATGTGTGTCTTAGGGTGCTTCCACAACAAAAGCGGCAAAGATGATATTCCTGACTTTTCTCATTTGCTCAAGAGCAGGGCATATTTTTGCCTCCAAAAATATGCTCTCCGTTCTTGCAGATGAGAAAAGACAGGAATATTGTCTTTGTTGCCCTTGGTGGCATAGGCGTAACCAGGGGGGGGGGGGGTTGGGGGGTTCAACCCCCCCCCCCACATTGGGTATTTACTTATTTAGGCACATTTAGGCACACAAAAAAATTTCAGGCTACGGCCTTGCAAAGCACATATTTTTTTCCTAAGAAAATTAATTACATATGCATATGATTTTATTTCCTCTTTCTCTGAAGGGTTGTGATCATACCAAAGTATGCAGCTCATAATAAAGAGGTCTTTTCATCTGGTTATAATCAACTCCCTTATCATCTTTGGGGGGGGGGGGATGTTTACAGCGAAAGGTGGCTTCAATCACCGTACCACACACAGACAAACAGAGATCCTTTCATTCACTCCAGAGGGTTTTCTTTCCTTCTTGATGTCTTTTTTACCCAAAGGCAGCAATTTGGGAATACACTCGCACAAGTAATAAGTTTCGTGGAAAATATGCTCTACTGTGATGGAGTTTTGTTTTCTGATAAACCGGTTGTATGCGATGGGGTCTGAAACTGAAGGACCCCTAGCCAACAATTGTCCTAATGGGTTAAACCCTCAAGCCAGGAAGGGATGCTCATCTAGAAACTTAAAGAGCAGTTTGTATTTATTTATGACTTCCTGTCCAAACACCCATTAAGGCAAAATCTTTTTTGTAGATGAGCCGATTAGAAAACTGATGAACTGTATTTGCATTGCATTCTCATTTACAGATGTTCTCTCATCTCTTATATTTTAAATGTTTTTTTTCTCTTATTATGGTCCATCACTGATTGCATTACGACTCTGGAAATCATCCGTTCAACGTTTCCAATCTCACTGCTACGGTTTAATGCTGCATTTTAATTCACAATCAAGTATTATTTATATTTTAGCTAAATTTTAAATTATTTTCGATACATAATAATGTTTGCACTCCAGCGATGGACACGTTCGTCATCCAAAAAGCAAAAAAAAATTGATTCAGACGCTTCCACTTCTGAGCAGCGGCGGACTGGGCATTCGGGAAAATGCCCGGTGGGCCGGTCGCAAAATTTCCACCTTTTTCCATATAAAGTATGCAGCTTTTACAATGTTAATTTAAAAAATCGGAGGACCAAAACTTCCAACCGTTCGGCCACATGTGTGGGGAGGGGGCTGAATTTTTCAGGGCCGGCCGCTCCATATAGACAGTCAGGCTGAGGTGCAAAATTTTAAGGACTGCAAAATCGATTATATATATATTTTTTAATTTTGAAAATAACTAAATAAAACAGTTTTGCGCTTTAGGCCTAAGTTGTCTATATCGATGAACTCTCGGGGCCGCCTTGAGAAATTTTCAAGGCCGGCTCGTCCGTATAGAAAATCTAGGCGGCCGCCTGTGGTGCAAACTTTTAAAAGCCGCAAAATTGATGTTTTATTCTTTTTTTTTTTTTTTTTTTTTTTTTTTTTTTTTTTTTTTTTTTTTCAATTTTGAGCAGTGCCGGCGGGGAGGCTAAGGCGATTGCCTCACGGCGCAACGCCCTAACAGGCGACAGCTATTAATTGCTGATTAACATATTACGTATTATTGCCCTTCTGTGATGAATAAGAAAAATACATTTGTCTTGTAGACATTTAATATTATTCAAATACATATCTTCATATTTACTGGCAATATTTTTAATCCCTACCATCTACAAAATACGGCCCTGCGAATTTCTCAATCCAGGTGATGCAAATTTTTAGGGCCGGCGTGAGATATTTGCAGGTCCAGCCCTGAAAATTCATAAAGCCCGCCCAGAAAATTTCTCAATGCCAGTTGTCTCTCGGTCAATTGCCTCACTGTGTAAAGCCCTAAAGTGCGACAGCTATTAGCAGCTAATTACTATATTACGTATCATTACACTTCTGTGATGAATAAGAAAAATAACTGTACTGTGAACATTTAATATTATTTTAATACATATCTACATATTTACCGACAATATTTTTAGTTCCTGCAATCTACAAAATACAGCCCTGAGAATTTCTTATGGCCGGCTTGTCCATACAGACAACCTAGGATGGAAACTTTTTGGTGGCCGCAAAATTTATTTATTTTTAATTTTGAACTGTGCTGGCCCTAAAGGCAGTATTTACAACATAAAAAAAAAAAAACAGCTTCTTTACTTAGCGCATACCTGGGAAAAAATAAAAGCTTCTACGCTTGAAGAATACGTTTTGGAAGTGGAAGAGCATAGTGACGGTGAAGAAGAGGACGCAGAGCAAAAGAAATTTGGGGATAAAGTCAAAGTAAAATCTAAACTTTGCAAATCCTGCAATAATTGTTGCATTTGTTGTTATAAACATCCGAGTCATTATAGTTCACTGACAGGTTCTTATGGGGTTATTGGACTGCCTTTTAAATACTTGTTAAGTTTGTCTTTCTCACAAGTACGTTGTAAACGAAGCTTTTCTATTTTAAAGTATATTAAGAACAGATTAAGAACAATTTAACTCATGACAAAATTGGAATCATTTATGTTAATGTAGTGTGAAAAAGACATATTAGTAAAGCTTGACATGGAGAGTCTAATAGATCATGCAGCAAATAAGAGTCCCCCTGTCCCCTTTTAAAATACTAAATGACCTTTAAAAGGAAAATAACTTTTAAGCAAATATTGCATTGTATATTTGATTGCGGGTGAGGTTTTTTTTTTTTAAATCTGTTACTATTTTGTAGGTTATAGTACTGGAAACCAGAACAATAAACATTTCTTGTAACTTTTTCATAACTAGAACTAATTTTTTCTTGATAATAACATACTGATTGTTTCACACTCAATACTCAAAGAATACGATGGGTACATAATTTTCCATGTTTATTCTTCAACTCTTCCTCTATAAATTGCTGCAATTTTGAAAGCTGAAATTCTTTTTAAAATGACATTAAAACTCGTTGTTGTCAATGTGTAGATTTCAAAAATGGAGGGGGGGGGGGAGGAGAGCATAATATCTGATTCGCGTTCATTTTCTGTTCCTTGGTAGTGCCTCCCCCCCCCCCCCCAAGGGCCGGTCTGTTTGAAATATGCCCGGGCCGAATCTTCTTCCCAGTCCGCCCCTGCTTCTGAGGTATGTTTTATTACAAATTTAACAAAATTTTTAGAAATTTATTGTGGGGATGAGCATTTTTGTAGGGAAATTTGGATTTTTTTCTCTAAAATTCCACTATTTCCCAGTTTTAATATTATGAATGCTTGGACATAGAAGATTGCTTAGCGCTAAATGAATTTTCTATTGCGTTTCATTTAAAAAATAAACTCATAGATCTAGTAATGAATGTTTAATGTTTTTGTAAATCAAGGCCGTATCCACAGGGGAAGAGGAACCCACGCCCCCCCCCCCCAGAAATCTTTTGCAATGTATCATATATTCCTATCTGAAACTTTGATTAACATAAGTGTGTCGAAGTCTGGGCACCACCCCCCCTGCCCCCGAAAAAATATTCTGGATACTGCCTTGGCTCCGGAGCAGGGGTAGCATGTTAAGAATTAGGAAGGGCAGTGTATGCTTCAAAATCATACCCTTTATATATATGAAACATCCTAGCTACTGGATGTCACCTTCAATTGACTTCTTCATTTTTAGGTGATAAACGAAAAGTAAAAACAAGACCCAAGAGCCCGTCCACACGTCTTTATTTCACCACATCTCTAGCGAAGTGTGTGCAACACAAGCTTTTGCCATATGTACAATTTCTTATTGCGCATGACACTTTTTCACTACCTTATATGGTAATGTTAGATGGATAGGGAACTGGAGTATGACGTAATGAACATTCTTGGCCCGTGGTAAAGCTAATGGAATACCGAAATAAAAACGGAAACCTTTAGCTAAATTATAGAACAGTAATTAATAGTAATGATTTAAGTTAGATTAATTTTAAATTAATGAAATATTAATTTTCATTGTTACATCCCCCCTCCCGAGAGGACTACACTCGGAAGTAAACCGTATAACTTTTAGAAGAACCCTTACTTTTGTATAACTCGAAATACCCAGGAATTTCCAAATTCCAATCATCCATCCATCCAAACCAATATATAAAAAAAATAATAATATACAAATAAGTTTAATACTGATAATACAAGAAATAATACAATTTTTCTGACAAGAGGAGACCGAAGTTTTGTCGTCTTATCATCATGATTGCAATCACATCTTGAATTAACTTTCCGTTGTATACAATGGAAATAAAAAAAATATGTAAACAGAGAAAGAGAAAAAAAAATATAGGGCCCAAAAAACTAAAATACACAAAATTACAATCTACCTATAATACACTCTAGTACTCATAAGTATGAAATATTACACCAATCATGAATGAATAATCATCAAAATAAAAATTTATACAAAATACTTATAGATAAAGACCTTAGTTACATTACATAATTTTTGTTGAGGTGCACCTCTTGATATCGAAACTTTACTCAATATTTACAACAAAATACGAATGTTCTTACAATCATTACAATCATATAACACATAAACAGTTTGCCCGCTTAGTTAACTTAAACATAATATTATAACAAATATACTTAAATCCCTAAATATTATACTTCTACCACATAAACATCAACATCTTCACTTTATTACTTATTTTTAATGACTCTCAGATCAATTTCAAACTCAACAGCTATAATTCACTGAAAATAAACAAACATTTCTTATATGATCATTTTTTACTCTCTTATAATTCTCAATTTGGCAGTTCTCCAAAATTCTTCTCTCTATTCGGTCATCAAATAAAAAATGTGATTCTTTTACTACTTTTATGACGTAAAGAAATCGGGATTCTTGCTTGATTACAACAAACTTATCAGAGTATTGTTTTCTCGTGATAATTATTGCAATTAAAGCAGTTTTATAACATAATATGGAACCAATATACGTGAAAAAGTAAAGTTAGGTCTCTCTCCATATTTTAGTCCACATTAACGAAATTAAAATTATTTTAAGATTTATCACAGATTTCTGGTTACCAAAATTCAAAATAACGATTTCATAAATTTTCCCTAGAATAAAAATAAGTTACTTTTTAATAGGGATTTTTGAAGATCGTTGAACTAATTTAAAATTATTAGCAGGATTAAAATATCTTAATCTGGTAGAATGTACGATATCGGTTTTCTTTTGAGTCAAAAAATTAGGCTTATTTATTTCAAATGTTACCCCTGAGATTTTCTTAATTATTTTGAAAGGTCCGTCAAAAATGGGAGTTAATTTTCTAGTGTTTGGGTATACAAAATTTTCAACCATGACCATATCTCCCTCTTTAAATGGAGACTCTGAAAATTTTTTGTCATATCTTACTTTATTTTTCTCATGGTCTTTGAGCGTTCTATCAAATGCGATTTCCCTAGCTTGTTCTAAAGGAGGATATACTTCCATAGTTGGTAACGGAGATTCATATGGTAAAGTACCATACAATAAATAGTTAGGAGGAAATGAGGTCACTTGGTGTGGTGTATTGTTATATTCTGCGGTCGCTTGTTCGAGTAATTTTGGCCATGGAGTTTTTGAAGTTTCCGAATTAATTTTACATCTCATTCTCTGTATAATCGTCGCTCCAACGCTTTCTTGTTTCCCATTGGCTTGTGGTCGGTGGGAAGGAGTTAATCGTTGAGTGATACCATTATTTTTTAGGAAATGTTTGAATTTAGGAGAAGTGAAAGCTCTATTTCTGTCACTCAGTAGTTGTTTGGGTTTGGAAATTAAGAAAATTTGCTTCAAACAATTAATATAGGTTTCTGTGGTAGCATTAGTACTAGCAAAAGTCCACACATACCTTGTACTATGATCAGTTATGCAGTGTAAATATTTTTTGGTGGAATGGTAATACCCCAAACCTCCTATGGTATCAATGGACATCAATTCAAACGGTAGTTTCGCAGGTGGTAAGGAATGTAATAAGCCGTATCTTTTCTGATGACATTTTTTGTTCAATTGGCAGATCTGACAGAATTTTACATAATTAGAAACATCAACAATTATAGATTCCCAATAAAAAATAGGTGATAAAATCTGGACCATCTTTTGAACCCCTGGATGACCAAATTGGGCATGTGCATTTTCCATTAATTTTAACCTTAAAGAAAAAGGTACTACAATTTTTGTGAAACCCTTCTTCTGAATAGTTAACACTTCATTCATTTTTTTAAATTTAGGGTTAGATATGTTATCCAATTGCTGATGTTCTCTAATTTCCTCTATGTCCAATAAATTAACCTGTGTACTTACAAAATGGGAAATCGGTTGTCTGCTTAAAAAATCTGCTTCATGATTAGTGGATCCCTTTTTATATTTTACGGTGTAGTCGTACATGGACAATTTGAGGGACCACCTAAATAATCTACCCGTGAGATGTTTGATAGACTTTAACCAGACTAGGGCTGAATGGTCAGTAAAAATTGTGAAATGGACTCCGTGTAGGTAACAGTGAAATTTTTCTACGGAGTCTATAATAGCTACTCATTCCAATTCCGAGACACTATAATTTTTTTCATATGGTCTTAAGGACCTAGAATGATACGCTACAGGGTGCCAACTACCATCGGGATGTAGTTGTTTTAAAACACTCCCTATGCCATCTCCAGAGGCATCTACATATAAACTACAGGGATAATTAGGATTATATATTGACAAGATAGGTTTTGATATTAAGCAATTTTTAAGAGATTCATATGCCTTCTGACATTCATCATCCCAAACCCATTTCACATCCTTTTTTAATAAATTATTTAAAGGCTTCCTCAATTGAGCATAGTTATGGATAAATTTGTTGTACACATTCACACTTCCTAAAAATCCTTGCAATTGTTTAACATTACTTGGAGGAACAAGTTTCTTAATAGTTTCCACATTTGCATCATTTGGTGAAAAAGTCCCCTCCCCAATTTCGTATCCCAGAAAAGAAATCTTAGTTTGTGCAAATTGTCATTTAGAGAATTTCAGTTTAATGTTTTCCTTCTCGCAAATTTCGAAAATAGTTCTAAGATGTTCCAAATGTTCTTGCAAATTATTTGAAAAAATTACTACATCGTCAAAATAGTTTAGAGCAAAATTTACTCGATATTTGTTTAAAATTTGTCTAATTACCCTCTGAAAAATAGCAGGACTGTTTTTATAACCAAATGGAAGAACTTGGAATTCGTATAGTCCGAAATTACAGGTAAATGCCAATTTTTCTTTACTTTTTTCATCCAATGCAATGTTCCAATATGAAGAGGTTATGTCCAAAGTTGAAAATATCCTAGCTTGGCTTAATTGGTCTAATATCCCATCAATTCTGGGAATTGGTTCTTTATCAGTTTTACAAATTTCGTTAATTTTTCTATAATCTATGCACATTCTAGTCTTTCCCTCTCCTCTTTTTTGTGCTAACGTCACTGGACTACAGTAAGGACTATAGGATGGCCGAATAATGTCATGTTTTAAAAGTTCATCAATTTGTTTCTTAATCTCAGCATTGTCTTTTTGCGAGGTCCGATAGGGTCTCAAAGAGATAGGATTTTCCGAAGTTAAAATTACTTTAGCTGGATCCATTCTGATTCTCCCAATATTAAATTTATCTTTGGAAAAAATATGTGTGAATGACCGTGTTAGCTATGCCAATTCCGTCGCTTGGTCCATTTCAGCGAATCCAGGTAAACGCTCCTGAATAGCTAAATGACTTTCAAGGTTTTCAGCCAAACGAGAGAAATTACCATCTCCAACACTTTCCTTGGTCACATATGCAGTATCAGTACTAGGAATATTTGCCTTTCCTGCTTTACAAAAGTTAGAGTTATTACATTTTACATTCTTATTATAAAAATTTCTTGTTTCAGTAAAATCAAATTGGGTATTACTTTCATTACAAATACTTTTATCATGAATATCATAAATTTGAATTAAGTTATCATTATTATAATTTCGTTTAACTTCGTTTAAGTAATATGTATTCATTGACTCTTGTTTAGTATGCATATCATAATAAGTTATATCTCTATCCCCTTGGTAAATTTTCCCTTCCTTTAAATTAATATCTAATTCGAAAAGTAACATATGCTGTAAAGACATTAAAATATAAGGCAATTCAGAGTCAATGACATACATAAGTATTTTGTTTAAGTAACTCCCAATCTGCGCACTTACCTTTATAACTTTATTTATCCTTAAAATACCTTGTGTTTGTCTAATTGGTTCTGTTTTAGTTTGAACTTCAGTATACTGTATATATTTTAGAAAATTAATTGGTATGATAGTAATGTTACTTCCAGTATCTAAAACACTTAACAGAGTCTGTCCAGTGTCTGGAAAGTATATTTGAGTCTGCAGAAATCGGTCTTTTTCAGCAAAATTCCTGGCATTTTGCACGCTTATGAGCGGCACAGCCCTGTGTCATTTTGACAGACATGTCCTGGCTATATGTCCTGGTTGACCACATTTGAAGCATATCACATTAGCTTTATCCGTTGTTGGAGGCACACTAGGACGAGGCTGTAGTCCAAGGCTGATGAGGTGAGAACGGTGGGGTCCACATTCTATTTGGTTGCACTCGAGCTCGGGGCAAAAACGTCGGACTTTGTCCGACAGCTGGTCTCCAATGTGGAACATACTTGCGTGGCTTAAAAGTTGGGGCCTTTGGATCCAGAATAGGTGTAAAATTTTCTCTGTAATTTATTTCCGTTTGAAGGAATTTAATTAAGTCCTCTGTTGTGCTTGTTTCTGTATTTTTGTCCTTTTGACGTTCATACAGTAATAACATATCCGCGGGGATTAACTGTTTAATTTTAGTGTTCAATATAGGACTGCAGTTGTTTGTATCGATGCCGATATTATTTAGATTCCTCAAATTAATAGAGAGTTCTGTAATTAAATTTTTGAGCTCACCTATCTGAGCTACAGATGTCACAGGTTTCAATTCTAAAATTCTTTTCACGTTTAAGTCCACTATTCTACTTTTATGATCATATTGCTGCTGTAATACTTTAACGATATCTTCATAATTTTCGGCAGTGACAGCAAAACCTGACACCAATCTGGACGGTTCTCCTTTTAACAAAGACAAAAGGTATGTTAATTTCTCGATGACAGATAAGTCCTTTCTCCGATTGATGGTTGCATCGAAAATTTGCCAGAATGAAAACCAGGTGTTAATATCACCCTGAAAGGTTGGCAAATCGATTTTAGGAAGGCGTGCAGAAATCATATGTGCTTGTTGCTTATTTGTTTCTTCTGTGTCAACAACCTGTAAGACTTCTAATTTTTCATTCTTGTCCTTCTCATTTTCCTTTAATTTAAATTCAATTTTTTCTATAGCTTCTAGAATTTTTTCCTGATAATCCTCCGATGTATCACAATCCTTCTTAATTTCTTCATCTTTCTCTGTTGTTACAAGCATTAATTCCTTATCGAGATCCTTCAACTCTCTTCTTTTTTCTTGTAATTGCGCTTTTAGCACGCGCAATTTGATTACGTTTTCTGAATTCTTAATTAACTCTTCTTTGCCAAGAAGCTTGGTCGCCTGAGCTCTTATAAATCCTCTCCGTTTCTTGATGTTCTCCATGATTTCAGCTTCGGTACCCTTCGCCTACGATCCGTCACGATGCCTTGATAATCAACAAAAAAAATCAACCGAAGGTTTCTCCTCCTTTGAGCCAATCACACATAGGCGCACTTCCTTCCCCACTTCGGTGAGACGGGGCAACATCTGGAAAGCTCTTCGGCGCCTGTTTTAACATCTGGAGATTCTCTTTGGCTATGTCAAATTCGAACTCGAAAGTACTTCAATTCTAAAGAAATGTCCATTTCAAAACTTCGTATAATCTTAACACAGGCAACTATCCTGTCGACTTGAAACATCCTAGCTACTGGATGTCACCTTCAATTGACTTCTTCATTTTTAAGTGATAAACGAAAAGTAAAAACAAGACCCAAGAGCCCGTCCACACGTCTTTATTTCACCACATCTCTAGCGAAGTGAGTGCAACACAAGCTTTTGCCATATGTACAATTTCTTATTGCGCATGACACTTTTTCACTACCTTATATGGTAATGTTAGATGGATAGGGAACTGGAGTATGACGTAATGAACATTTTTGGCCCGTGGCAAAGCTAATGGAATACCGAAATAAAAACGGAAACCTTTAGCTAAATTATAGAACAGTAATTAATAGTAATGATTTAAGTTAGATTAATTTTAAATTAATGAAATATTAATTTTCATTGTTACATCCCCCCTCCCGAGAGGACTACACCCTATGCGTCCATAGGGTGGAGGACACTCGGAAGTAAACCGTATAACTTTTAGAAGAACCCTTACTTTTGTATAACTCGAAATACCCAGGAATTTCCAAATTCCAATCATCCATCCATCCAAACCAATATATATAAAAAATAATAATATACAAATAAGCGGTAGAGGGGAGAATTCGAGCTTCGTCTGCTGCGTGCCTCATACACCGCCAGTGATGTCACGTGGATAGGGTCCATTTAATTGAAAATTTATGTGGAAAGCTTTCCATTCTTTCTAATCTTTTAATTTATGTAATCGAGAGCCCCTTTGTATTTAAAGGTATACCGTTATGGCCATAAACCATTATCAACTCTACTGAGATTGGGGTTTCTTGGAGGCATGTTAGACGACTGAAAATAGATAAAAGACAACCTGCTCAGCAGGCTTTCTACCTCACTAGCGCCATCCCTATGATCGGGTGACGCTTACTTGTATATATTTCTGTACATAGATGTTTTGAGTGTAAATGAAGTTAGTTCCAATACGTAATAAATGGCCATGAGTCGTGAAAATTCACGCTCCGTCTGCAGATTCGGAAATGTTTCTTCTCGAAGCAAAACGTAAAACAAAATTTTCAACAGTCAACTTTCAAAATTGAAATAGTCATCAAACGTTTAAAATGAAATCTAAAATTCCAAGAAAATATGGAACTTTTCAAGGTCAAGTTTTTTTTTCGTAATATTAGTATCAAAGATGTACAACGATTTTGATGTGAACTGATAATTTAAACTCGAACTCTAAGATGGATAAAGAACAATTTCTTCAACTTTTATCGGCATTTCAAAAACAACAAGAATTCTTAAAAAAAGTATTGCCAAATTCAAAATCAGAACCGACTTTCCATCAAGTGCATGTTTTTGAAAATTTCAATAAAAAAATAAAGTTTCAAACTATATAAACAAAGATTTGAAAATTATTTTAAATTGAAAAACATCGAAACAACGAATGCAGTTTGTGCCGAGAATTTTCCTGAGCTCAATTGCATCGACGATTACCAGTTTCTTTCAACGGTAGTTTCGCCGAAAAGTCCAACTGAACTCAAATACGACGAACTTACGCTTTCCCTAGAACAACATTTATGCCCCAAGAAAAATATTTTTGTAGCGCAACATCAGTTTCTATCTCACTACCAAAAGGAGTCCAGGGAGGACCAGAACTGTAATTGCGAATATAAACAGGATCATTTTCTTGATACTTCCGTATTTGCTTGCCCTTATCTGCTTTCATCTGTTTTTCTTTTTTAAACTTTATCTTTTTATTGAGATCTGGCTACAGTCTGTCTAGGAACAAAGCTAAACGCTTGTTCAATAATAGCTCGGCTGGAGATTTACTAGTAGTAGTACTTGGCAATATATGCTGCAAAAATAAAAATTTAGCTAGACGTGCTTGCCAATCACCTTGAATTATGCGTTCTAATGCCTGTTTAGTAGTTGCTACCATTCTTTCAGCTTGCCCATTTGACGAAGGGGTATATGGTGCCACGAAAATTTGTCTTATTTGAGTTTGTGATAGAAATTGTTGAAATTTAGCTGATTTAAAGGTAGTTCCATTATCAGAAGCGATTGATTCGGGTAGTCCATGGGTAGCGAAAATTGACTGGAAGTTAGTAATTGTCGTTAACGATGACATGAATGACACTTGTACTACTTCCAACCATTTGGAAAATGAGTCTAACACAATCAGAAAAGTTTTTCCCTGGTAAGGACCTGCAAAATCTATCTGGAGACAAGACCATGATTTCTCTGTCCATTCACATGGATGTATAGGAGCTTTATCAGGTGCACGCTTGTTCTGCTGGCACAACGTACAGAGTTTAACTGTATTTTCAATGGCACTATCCATATTAGGCCACCACACGTGACTTCTAGCAAGACCCTTCATTTGGACTATTCCGGAATGTCCATTGTGAAGAAGCTTAAGGATTTTCGGTAGCAGTTCTTTTGGAATAATAACTCTACTACACCATAAGGGGGGGAGGGACACAACTCTGATAAACACCTAATTCATTCTTTCTGCAGAAATACGGCTTGAATTTCTCTTCAACTTTTTTGGGCCAAGTATTCAGGATCATTAAGGAAACTCTGGAAAATATAGGATCTTTCTTTATCGCAAAAGAAATCCTCGTAGCATCCAGTTGGGCAACCGGAGAAGTACCGCCATCTAGGGGAAACTGAACTTCTAAATTCTCAGTGGCAATGGCATCCACCGAGAGTGGTGCTACTTGAAAAAATGGATGCCGATTACCGGAGTACTCACTAGATCTGCAAAGGTTAATGACCATACGCAGCCACATTATAAAGAAGAAAAAACATTCGAATTCAAATTTACGTATAAGTCTAAAGTATCAAACCAACTCCTACCAATGAGTGATTTACCCTTTCCATCATTAACAACAAGAGGATAGAGTTATTTAGAACATCTACATCAAAATAACCTCTCAATTTTCATTACTCCAAGTCTTCAGTGACTGATCGGGCATAGGAAGTAAGTGAGGAGGTTGAACTGGTCACAACTTTGTACATGTATCATGACTAATGATAGGATGTATCGATCTAGAATCCAATTCCATTTTATGTTCAATACCATTTAAATTGAATATTAAATTATAGGTGGATAATCATTTACAGACCTGACAGAATTTAAATTATTAATGCAACTATATTCATCAACAATATTTGACTTGCCTGCTTCAACATTTTGAACTTTGGAGTTTTTATTCGGTTTTTAAATTTCTTAGAATTGCACATTTTCACGATATGCCCTATTTTACCACATGAATTACAGGCAGAATTAATAAATTTATATTCACCAAACTTATATCCTGTAAATCCAATGAAAGGCAGAGGCAGTGGTTTGAACATTTAGAGTAACATTTTATTATAACACGAAACAAACGGAGGCAGTGGTTTGAACATTTTATTACAACACGAAACAAACGAAGACTCGGACAAGACACATAGCAACACGACTACACAGTGAGAACTACTTGGAGCTACTAGCTACAGAGGAGAGGGAGGAACAGATTACATCTTCGCACATGGCTCTGAAGACGAAATGCTCTCTGGGACATACGATTTCTGCAGGAGTGTGTTTATCATTGCTGTCCAATACCCCCTCTCAATGTTAAACCAGTAAAAAAACACAACAATTGACATTACATAAATCCAAAAATTAATCCAAACAAACATTCTTTATATTTAACAGTTTCAGACACTCATGGTGCTTTGAAGCAGGAAGGGCTTTGGTCAAAACATCTGCCCCATTATCAGACGTAGGGATATGTTCCAGAGATACACTGAATGGCCAAAAAAAAAAAAAAGTCGCGACGTCAATTAACATATTCAAATTGTGCAAGAGGAAAGAAGAATGACGTATTCAGAAAATTTGCATATGTTAGCGCTCACGACTACCTTTAAATAGTGAAGAAGCAGTGTGCCACGATTCATTTGAAAGCAATCATGTCTATAGAAGTTACATGCGTTCGCGGAAAAGACGTCTCGGTGTTCAAGAGGGCCAAATCATTGGGCTGCGCCAAGTGCTGAAATCCTGCAAGGAGAATGCTGAAATTACCTCCGTCGGATTGCGAACTGTCCAGCGTATTATTAAATCGTGGAAAGAGCTGGGTGAAGAAACATCCTCGCGGAAAATGTGTGGTCGAAAAACGATCCTCAACAATCGTGACCGAAGATCACTAAAACGATTAGTGAAATGTAATCGCAAAAAAACAACCCTACAACTTACAAAAAACTTCAATACGGCAAGCAAAACCATTTCCACCCGTACAATGAGACGAGAACTCCGAGAAATGGGCCTAAACAGTTTTGTTGCAACAAGAAAGCCTTTAGTTACTGAGACTAATCGGAAAAGGAGACTCCAATTTGCAATGGAGCATAAAAATTGGACTCCTGAGCAATGGCGGAAGATTACGTGGTCCGATGAAAGCCGATTTACTCTATTCTAACATGATGGTCGCATCAGAGCTAGAAGGGAAGCGCATGAAGCATTGGACCCATCATGTACCACACCCACTGTTCAAGCCTCTTTAGGAAGTGTTGTGATCTGGTTATGCTTCTGCTATTCTGGTCTAGGTTCATCAACATTGTGCAGTAATAAAATGAAGTCTACAGATTATCTGAGCTTACTAAGGGACCATCTTATCCCTTCAATGCATTACCTTTTTCCAGAAGGTGATGGCGTTTTTCAGGATGACAATGCTCGGATTAATAGAGCTCGCATTGTCAATAACTGGTTCCAAGAGCATGATAATTCATTCAAGCACTTGAACTGGCCTCCCCAAAGCCCTGACCTCAATCCCATTGAGAATCTGTGGGATGTCATCGAGAGGTCATTGAGAAGTAACTCGACTCTTCCTTGTTCACTGGACGATCTTACCGAAAAATTGATGTTATTGTGGCCAAAAATAAGTGTCCAGAAGTTGCACGATTTGGTACAATCAATGCCAAAACGAATGCAAGCTGTCACTCGTGCCAAAGGTGGTCCTACTAAATATTAGTGCCTGTGACTTTTTTCTTGGCTACTCAGTGTGTATCTTGGTTATTAACTAAAATATCTCGAATGAAGTGGTGTCGAACATCTATATGCTTTGTTCAACTATGGTAAAGAGAAGATTCTGCTAACTTCAAAGCTCCATAATTGTCAACATAAATTTTTATTTTTGAAATATCAATTAAATTTAATTCGTATAACAATTTTTGTAAATACAAGGCTTTTTTACATCCATCAGATAGGCTCATGTACTCCGCTTCAGTACTGCTAAGAGCTACAGTCCTTTGCTTTTTGGATTCCCATGAAATAGTTCCATTACATGACATAAAACAATATCCAGAATTCCAGAATATGACCTTCTGTCATCACTGTTATTTCCCCAATCAGAGTCAGTAAACCCAACAGTATGTGAATAATTTAAATTAAAAACTAATCCATAATTACTCGTTTTCTTTAAGTATCTTAAGACTCTTTTGCCAGCATTCCAATGAGATTTATCATAAAAAGTTAAATATTGACTAAATTTACTTACAGAATAAGCAATATCGGGTCGAGTACATACTGCTAAATACAGTAGAGCGCGGATTATCCGAAGACGTCGCGACAGACCCTAGTTCGGATAAGCAAAACTTCGGATAATTGGACAGACAAATTAAGGGATATTGTGACAATAGAAAAACCTTCACACTTTATCCAGGCGTTGGACTGGCAGCACCTATTTGTGCTGGCGTGTGTTAATTTTTTTTTTTTAATTTAACTCTAGATATTACAATTTAAGCAAAAAAGCTTTTGACTATTGCTTGCTTCAAAGAAGACATTCTTTTCAATGCTGCCACACACATAATAAATCTGAAGAGAGGGAAGGGGGATTGAAAAAAATAGGGTGTTTGTAAAATTAGAAGTTCGGTTAGAAATTTTTTTTTTCCTTAGGTGGGGGAGAAATAGGCTGTTCGGATAATTGGAAGTTCGGTTAATTGGAGTTCGGATAATCGGCGCTCTACTGCAGTTCAAACTTCCAATTAATTCTCGGTAAGGTAATGACTCATCGGGACTTTCAGCTTTAGTTAGCTTAATACCAACTTCCATGGGAGTACATGCTGTATTACAATTAGACATATTAAATCTATCCAATAATTCTTTTATGTAATTTTTCTGAGACAAAGTAATCACATTATTTACATTCTTAAATTCTATACCCAAGCAACGATTTGCTTCACCAATATATTTTACATTTAAAGATACACTAAGATGCTTATACAATTTATCAATAATTTTAGGATCTTCACTAATAAGTAATAAATCATCAACATAAACAGTGAGAATAGTTAACATGCCATTATTTTTCATGTAAAAAACTCAAGGGTCACTTACAGTATTTACAAATCCAAAATCAAGTAAAATTTGCTTCAATTTTTAATACCAACACCGACCACTTTGTTTTAATCCATACAAAGACTTTTTTAGTAAACATGTTTTCTTACCATTATTAATAGCATTAAGCATTTGTTTAGCTTTACTACACAACACATGATCAGTTTCATTTTCAATCAAAAATTGTAATCCAATTTCAAAATATTTTGGTATTTTCATAAACACAGTTTCATCCAAAATGCCGTTTAAGTATGCGGTTGTAATATCAAATTGATGAATATTAATTTTTAACTTTGAAGCTAATGAAGCTAGTAGTCGTACTGAACTTAATTTAGCAACAGGAGAATATGTTTGATTTTGAAAATAATTCACATTAGCGAATTGGTTAAAACCTTGAGCAATTAATCTCGCTTTCTGTATATGGTCTCCATTTGCATTATATTTGTTTCTCAAAATAAATCTGCTACCAATTATGCTGCCGACTGAGTCAATATCCACTGGTTTTTCTACAAGATCAAATGTATCATTTTCAATTATATTTTTAATTTCGGAAGCGATTGCTTCGATCCAGATATCCGATTCTTTAGAATTTAGAGCTTTAACCAGTAATATTTCTTCAGTCGCAAGCATAGAATATACAAAAGATGTATCAGCATCTGTGTCATAATTTTGATTGTCATTTAGATAGTGGGGTCAATACTACAACTAGGTAACTACAATTCAGCTGTTTCGAGAAAAACGCAAATTAAAGTTTTGCTAAGATTTTGGAAGATTGTGGAGACTAAACTAAAAGTTATTTTACTATCATTTCTGGATTATATTTAATTAGAAGTATTTATGTCTCGTTTTGACCACAAATTTGTAAGAATTGACGAAAAACAGTACTTGAACATTTTTTCTGATCATTAACTTATATAGTTTTGAAAACCCTAAATAACTCCTATAAAATGTCTACAACAGATACCTAGTTGTAGTATGGTGTGGACCACACCTAATGGGATTTATCTGTGCACTTACCCAGATTTCGCCAAATTTGTAGTTACCTAGTTGTAGTACTCACCCCACGATATATTCTCAGCGGGTACATACTGATAAACTTTTCTTGGTCTCCCACGATTACCACTTTTAATTAACTTCGGCCGCCCTGGGGCACGTTTTAACGGGGGACTATCAACCGGTATAGGATTTCATCATCAAAATTTTTATCTACATTTTCCTCCGAATTTACGGGGGATGAAAAGATTATAGTTTGAGTGTCTTTGTCGGATTTTAGCATTTCCTCTAAATAAGGATCAAAATTTACATAATCATGATTGGGAGCGAGACATTTACTTTCCGAAAATTTGACACTTCCGAGTAATTTCGACTTTATTATTATCGTTAAGATAAATTCTATATCCTTTAGATTGCTCATCGTATCCCAGAAAAATACCTTTAAGACCTCTTGCCTCGAATTTTCCCTTATTTTTAGAACTATTCCAAACGTATGCTTCACAGCCAAAAACTTTAAAATATCCCACATTTGGTTCCCTACCAAACCAAAACTCATAAGGAGTTTTTCCATTTAATGATTTAGAAGGTGCTCGATTTTTAATGTGATTTGCCGTCGCTACGGCTTCGGCCCAAAAGCGAGCAGGCAAACCCGACTGAATTAACAGACATCTTACAATATCCAAAAGGGTACGATTTTTTCTTTCTGCTTTCCCATTTTGTTCGGGAGTATGTTTTACAGTTATTCTACGGGCAATACCCAATTCCTTTAAATATCTATTAAAATTTTCTCCCAAATATTCCCCACCTCTATCAGATTGAATGAATTTTATTTTATTACCAGTTGCCTTTTTAACAAATTTTTCACCTCTTTAAATGCATTAAAAACATCACTTTTATGTTTTAAAAATCTTACTTCTGTCCAATTTGTGCTATAATCAATGAATGTCGCAAAATATTCTGCTCCTCCAATAGATTTCGAAACTTTTCCACATACATCTGTGTGGATAATTTGGAATTTATTTTTACTTCTTTCGTGAGTATGCGGAAAGCTTGATCTGCAAAGTTTACCTTTAATACATGGGTGATTTTCAAAAAGATTGACGGTTTGATGTCCGCAGTATAAAATCTGAATTTCATGTCGATAAAACTATTACTCTGCCACTATAAAAACCAGTAGGGAAGCATCATTTCATATTTAATTAAATGCATTCATTACATTTTTTCCAAGTTGTGAAATAGTAGGCTTTTTCTGTTACTTTAGTTGGAAAGAAATGGAAAATTGCTTGTCCGGAGCAAAAAATTCACAGAACCAGAGTCTTTTTTTTTTTTAATCATTCCAAGTAATTTTTTATTCAATATGATATAAAACATGAAGTAATATGTGTTTACTTAACAAACTAGCAAGTGATTTTAGTGAAATGTTTATCTAATATTTTAAAATTCAAAGAAAGTTTTTGTCCGGACATGCAACTCATGAGTGTTACCTCGAGAAAGTTCCTATCATTCAACTTTCAATATATTTAAATATTGTAATTATTTTCTGTGGTAGGGAAGCCCTGTATGTTTCTTTTAACCTCGTACCATCTAGAATGGGTTAGTTTTATTCCTTTAATGTTTTATAGTGGAACATATAATTCAACATGATGCGTATTTTTATTACTTCTCAGGAGTGTTACCCATTTATTTCCCAATATTTTTTACAGCATAAAAATAAGAAATTCAGCAATAGTGTATTTCTTGTAGAGGAATCAATCGGTGCAATTAAATTTTTAGGAACACAGTCAGAATTTTTTTTAGTGAAGAATTTCTTAATAAATCTCATGAGTGTTACCCACTTATGAGTGTTACTTGTTAAGAGAAGGAAGTAACAAATATGATTGAAAACAACGAAACAATAAGTAAATCTGCAGATATAGATATTTGTTGAGCTTTAACTCAAATTATTTGTTTTTTATTCAAAATTATATTGTATTTCTATATATATATGAATTAGGGTGGGCCGAAGAAACCTTTTTTTTATTTCGAAGTTGTAATAGCGCGGAAAACTTGTGAATTATATAGAAAAGAAAAATAAAAAAAACATTATCGAAATCGGTTGACATCTTCCGATCGCGCATAGGCCCTACAGTTTGACAAAATATGAAAAAAATTTCATCATTTTCACTATATTTTTTAAAAATTTTGAATTAGGTGTTTTCGCAATGTAATAGTTTGTAACGTCTTCAAATAGAGCTTAAAAACAATGTGTTTTAATTTGGTTTAGATAAGTTGATATCTTCCGGCCGAGCACAAGCCCCAAAATTAGCCAAAATATTGAAAATTCCACATTTTTACGAATTTTTTTTTACTATCTTTAATATACTTCATTTTAACGTACTAGTTACAGCATTTTTAGTTTTGAACATAAGAAAATTGTATTTCATTATGGTGTGAATAAATTAAGAACTTACGGTCGCGCAATGACCCCAATGCTATACGAGAACAGTACCCAAAAAAGTGTCTCTCAAATTCCTGCGCCCTCTCCTCCAGTTACGGGATCTGCAAGTCGCTAGTTACACGACTGACATGCAGAATAGGGTGGGCCGAAAAAACTTTTTTTTTTTTTTATTTCGAAGTTGTACTAGAGCGGAAAACTTGCGAATTATATAGAAAAGAAAAATGAAGAAAAAATCAAAATCGGTTGACATCTTCCGGTCGCGCATAGGCATAAAAATTTGACAAAATATGAAAAAACCTCATTTTTGCGATTTTTTTAAAAATTTTTGAATTATATGTTTTCGTAATGTAATAGTTTGTAACGTCTTTAAATAGAGCTTAAAAACGTTGTGTTTTAATTTGGTTTAGAGCAGTTGATATCTTCCGGTCGCGCATAAGCACCAAAATTCGCCAAAATATTGAACATTTTACATTTTTACGCATTTTTGGTACTTGATAAATAATTATTATTTAAATGCAATAGCCGTTGCATTTTTTCACACGACTGATGATGAGATATGAAAAAAAGCTACCAGATGTTCGTTTACTGTTCTTTAAATGTACTCAAATTTTTAACTTTGAAAACAAAACGTTGTTGCTCTTATTTTTTTCACAAAATTTGAGATTTCTTCGACTGCTTTTGTAACATTAAATGCCCTGCATTACCAATAATCTTAATTTTTTAAATGCTTTTGACTTGAAATTTAACACTCATATTTACCATACAAAAATTTAAATTCATAATAAGACTTTAATTGAACTGTAAGAAGTAATTGCACGTAATTAAAGCACAATTGAGCATTAAAATGCATTAATTACGTTTGATTACTTTTTACAGTTTCATTGTGCACAATGTTCCTTTACTATTTTAAACATTTCATACTCTTCCCATCCCGCATACACAAAGAAAGCTATGGAGCCCCAAGAACAATGACCGCTTAAAAGCTAGTAAGAGAACACCTGAAAACAATTCCCTACAAATTTCAATATCCCAGTGCAAAAGTTGAGACAGGGGTAAATATGTAGTATATTAGTTAAAATATTTTTTAAAAAAATCTTGAATTGGAAACTAAAAGCAAAATAGAAAACTGGATTTAATGGTTGATCTCATCAACGCTATAAACTCATGGTGGCAGGTATCAATTAAAAATTTGTAGCTCAAGGTTGAAAACTAAATCTGAATGTCATATTTTTGTTAAATGTCATTCAAATTACTCAAATTTTTCATTTAAAAACAAATCCTTTGTTCTACTGAATTGCTTCTTTGACCACATTTGATTTTCTTTGTACTGTGATGTTGAACAGCCTTCATTTTTAACAATATTAATTAATAAATAATTCCTGTTTGAAATTGAACAGATATTTTTGACATTACTGTGATGCTTTATGTAATGATTGGTTCTGCATGTCAGTCGTGTTGTAACTAGCGACTTGCAGATCCCGTAACTGGGGGAGAGGGCGCAGGAATTTGAGAGACACTTTTTTGGGTACTGTTCTCGTATAGCATTGGGGTCATTGCGCGACCCTAAGTTCTTAATTTATTCACACTATAATGAAATACAATTTTTTTATGTACAAAACTAAAAATGCTGTAACTAGTACGTTAAAATTAAGTACATTAAAGATAGTAACAAAAAACGCGTAAAAATGTGAAATTTTCAATCTTTTGGCTAATTTTGGGGCTTGTGCGCGACTAGAAGTTATTAACTTATCTAAACCAAATTAAAACGCATTGTTTTTAAGCTCTCTTTGAAGACGTTACAAACTATTACATTACGAAAACATCTAATTCAAAAATTTTAAAAAATATAGCGAAAATGAGATTTTTTTCATATTTTGTCAAACTTTAGGGCCTATGCGCGACCGGAAGATGTCAACCGATTTTGATAATTTTTTTTTAATTTTTCTTTTCTATATAATTCGCATGTTTTCCGCGCCATTACAACTTCGAAATAAGAAAAAAGGTTTTTTCGGCCCACCCTAATATATATATATATATATTAAAAGAGACACCTTGACACAAAATGTTTACGTTGGCAGGTATGATTTTTGTATGGTTTTTTTTAACGATATGTTTTATTCTTAAGGGGTAAATAAAGAAAATCTCCCGTACTTGTAACCCCCTTCCCCCTCCCCCCCCCCAAAAAAAAAAAAAAAACAAAGAAAGAAATGAGTAAAAAAAAATAAACATTTGTTCGGGTATTCCAGTTGTTACTTTATGTAAACAAGAAAGTGATATGTTGCAAACTATTATCTTCACTTTACTTAAATTCAAGATATGGTTTGCAGAATTAGAATTATTTATTTCGATATTTTTACTGCCTACTTTAAAACTGAAGTTAATTTTTTATTAGTTTTGTCTAAAAACATCTATTTCTGGATCAGAATCATGAGAGTAGTGGTGTTTTATTACATTTTTAATGTAACATAGCAATTAATGGGGTAAAATAATTTCAATTTTGGTTTCTCATTTTATAATTATCGTTATTTTTATTACTATTATTATTTTTGGTGCCTTATAGCAAGAGGATTGCTTGTTTGTCTCATGAGTGTTACCATCTCTCATGAGTATTACTGTAGCTAAAAATTAGAATTTTAGTAATGTATTTGTTAGTTAATAATTAAAAAATGGTTTTCTAGTTAAGTCTATCCAGTTATTTCTTATACCTGCAGTGAAAAAATTTAATTTTTAATAAAATACATTTTTATTGAAAGTTATATGCTTCATTTAAGAAACAAAGTAACACTCATGAGATAAATTGCAATTAAAATAGTTTAAAAAATTTAAATATGTCAATTTTAATACTATTTTTACTTATTACAAAGTATTTAAGATTACTTAAACAAGATTTGTTAGATTAATTATTGATAAGGATTATTTTACAACAAGTTTAATAACGGTAACACTCATAAGAAAAACAATCACTTGTCAAGACACTTTTTGAAATATCTAAAATGTAAATAAATTAACTCGAAAAAAACTACCTGCTCAGAATGCAGTAAATTATAAGCTATTCATACGTAGGCAAGTTTTTATGTTTGATGCAACGAAAATTTTCAGATTGTGTCAAACCCAAACCGTCAACAAATTTGAAAATCACAACTGAAATCTGCAGGAGGTAGTTCTTTTAAATCACGAAAAGCGAAAGTCAGTGTTCCTTTCTTTAAATCATCAGCAGATGCATGTCCAAACCTAAAATGCAGTTTAACAAAATCAAATTTATCTTTCGTATCCAAAGAACAACTTGACGCATTCTTTGATTTATTTACGACCGATTTCGCAACAACTGATCCTCTTGGCTGCACACGAAATCCAAATCGCAAGGATTAGCAGATGGGACTTCTGTTTTTTCTTTTAGACGCGCCGGGGGGTCTTTGACCGCATTAGCCAGTTCTTGTTTATTCCATGATGAGTCATGCACTTTCTCTGGCGTTGAAACTTCCAAGTAGAAGAGATTGTTTTTTCTTTTTCCGATAATCATATCATTTCTTTCATTTTCGAGTATCACTCTGGTTTTACTAAAAGTAACGGTATATCCTTTGTCACATACTTTCGCTATTGAAAGTAAATTGTTGCGTACTTTCGGAACAAACATAGCTTCTTTTATCATTAATTCTTCCAATTTATTATTCATTTTAGCTGTGATGACTGCGCCACCGATCCCTTGAATTTCGGTAGAAGTATTGTCAGCAAGGTTAAGACTTCTTACAGGCGGATTTTCCAAATATGTAAACAGGGATTTATCATTAAGAAAATGTCCAGACGACCCGGAGCTGGACTAGAGTCACATTCTGCATTTAGGCAACTTTTTTCTGTTGCTGAGCAGCACTTGTTAGTAGCATGTCCAACTTTCTTACAAGTCCAACAAACGATTTCTCTATTAAAATTTCGATGTTCGCCTCTTCCTTGCTGTGGTTCACAAGTGCGATTTTGAGCAGGGTATCTTTTGTTACAATCCCGTTGGTTGTTCCTAAAGTTCGATTTTTGGTTGAAGTTTCCTTTCCTCGCAGTATTAGCGAAATATGCACCGGAACTATCAGTATGCACTTCGTTTTTTCTTGCATTTGATTCTTCCACAATTTTAATTCGCCATGCTTCTGGCTTCGGTAGCTCATTCCTTGATTCAATGGCAACACGAAAATTTTCTAAGTTGCTCGGTAAACTGTACAGTAGCATAATAGTCAAGAGCTCGTCATCTATGTTGATTTCCAGATCTTGGAGCTGATCAACGAGATTAAAAAATTCCCGCAAGTGATGTTGCACGTCGTGTTCGTTTTCTCTCATTTTCATATGAAGTAGCGTTTTCAATAAGGTTGCTTTTCTCGCGGGGCCGGTCGACTTGTATATTTCTGATAATTTATTCCAAATTTCTTTCGCTGTAGCACACTTCTTAATTTGTTTCAGTTCCGATGGTTGATTGCATAAAATAATATCAGCCATTGCCTTTTCATCACCACATTTCCGCTCGTTTGTTCCATTCACGTCCGTTGCCTCAGGAGGATTTTCAGAAATGTATTTCCAATTATTATTTTGAATCACAGCTTTCATTTGAATAGTCAATTTTCCAAATTGATGTTCCCGATGCCGCCATTTTGCTCGTCGTTCCAGTCGAACACGAAAAACTGCCTTAAGCTAGCACAAAATGTCCAAAATAATTATTATTTCTAAAGTTCAAGGTTAGAGCACTGGGCCCATAACCTGTAAATCCAATGAAAGGCAGAGGCAGTGGTTTGAACATTTAGAGTAACATTTTATTATAACACGAAACAAACGAAGACTCGGACAAGACACATAGCAACACGACTACACAGTGAGAACTACTTGGAGCTACTAGCTATAGAGGAGAGGGTGGAACAGATTGCGTCTTCGCACATGGCTCTGAAGACGAAATGCTCTCTGGGATATACGATTTCTGCAGGAGTGGGTTTATCATTGCTGTCCAATATATCCGATCTTTGAAGTCGCTACTTTTCCTTGTTCGCTGCAAGTTGGTGTGCTTTGTGACGTATGCATAATGCAGTAGAGCAAAGGCGATAACAATTGTCTTGATCCTGGTCGTCTATGGAAAAGCCATTTTTTAAATTCAAATCTCCCCAGTGCGTCAATGCTTTGCTCGGGACGCATATTTCAAGTTTTCAAAGTAAATAATTCTTTTTTCAAACTTTTTTCTTTGAATGTTATTATTTTGAAGAAATATGTGCTCTAATTCTTCTCTTTTGAGTATGACTGATATTGGTAATGCGTTATTTACTCTGTTGCTTTTTTTTAACAATTTCCTATTTAAAATTCATTGTTATTATGGCGTTTTCGTTAATCTCCAAATGTAGAACGTTCTATTTACGTTCGATTGTTTTTTCCTATCAAATTATTGATTCCATGGGAATTTAAGTTTTATAGGCATATACTCTCAGGTAGCACACAAACGTTGGGACGTTTTTTATTCAAACTTTAGAACAACTTTAATTAAAACGTTAGAGCGATTGTAAAGTTATCCTATCGTTAATATAGCACAAATCAAATAAATGATAAGATTTGATCATTGTCGCGTTTATTTTTAATTCTTATACTACTAACGGAAGAAGAAAAGCTATTATAAGACCAATATTGTTGTTTAAAATAGTATGCTTATGTCCATTATCAATATAATAGTAGTAATACGTTACTCTTTTCATTATTTACTATTTTCTTTCACTCTTTATTTTTTAGTTGTCTCTTAGCTTCGTAATATTTATTTTCTTTCTTAGCTTGGTTACGTGTATTATTTACAGTTAGGAAAAAGGAAACAATGCTCCTTTTTGATATGGAGTCAAGAAACAAATACTGAATTAAAGGAACTGTACTACGCAATAGCGATTGACCAAGAGTTTTTTTTTGGCTTTTGTGCATGTTGGCTTTTTGGAGATACACTAATCAAAGGTTGTATAGTTTTTTCATTGTAGTAAAGCTGCTACTTTTATTATTTACATTTAATATTTCTGAATGTTGCAATGAACAATTTTCATCCCCGAGAAAATATCTCTTGGCTGTTTTATAATTGATATTTGCATATGAAAAATGTTTCAAGCTTTCTTACTAACTCACAGTTTATGAGGAAATAATGAAGAAGCATTCCTTTTTTTGATCATGGGACTTTTGCGAAAATATTTTAATAATTGAATTATTTATATACTAAACGTTAGTTTACCACCGAGAATGGTCAAGTTTAAGGTTGTACTAAACGTTAAAATATCGTTACGATCGTATTCATTTTGCGTTGTAGTTAATAACGTTTATACAACGACAAGAATGGTTGGTTTAATTTTGTAATAAACATTATTATTATGCTGAAATTGATCAGTTATTGTTGTAGTTAACTCTAGTATATTATCGAGAATTGTTAGTTTAGTGTCATACTAAACAATAGTATTACGATAAAAACGGGTACTGTTTCTTGTAATTGAAGTCAGTAAGGTAAAGCTAGGAGAGTCTGCGCACAATTGGAAAAATAAGTTTAAAAAAATCGAAGTATGACTTTTTTGTTAAAGTATTGATGAATAACTCTGACTTCATTTGTTTTTTTATGCATTTGCATTGCTATTTCGTTTATTTGCTTTAATTTAATGCAACAGCTGCAAAAAAACTAAGGAGACTCATTTGCGCAATCTGTCCTTACAGGGTAGGTGTGATTGCGCACATGGTTAAGAGAGATTGGTTTTAATAATAACTGCAATTAAATTGTTAGCAATAATATTTACACTAAAACTATGCTGTTGTAAGGGTTTTTATAAACAATAGGAATAAATATTTTAACTCAATAATTACAGAATCGGAAAAATAGAGTTTTAATTTAAGAAAAAAAAAAGGTTTAAATTATAATTAATCCTATTCATTTTAAGTTTCAATGTCTTTTGTTCGTTAACCGAAGTTGTCGCTTATTGTCGTAAGTAGTAAAACTTTCGTGCAACCATCTGCCTCAAATAGCACACCTAATCCAGTCACTGGTAGAAGTTGTCTCCTAGTACAGTTCCAGACATTTAAAGTGCACTCATCCTCGTAATCCTGTCTGACATGGTCCCAAAGAAGCAGTACTTTTACTTTCTTCTGAAGTGGATGATGACGAAGGTGGCTCAAAATTCAAACATTGTTTTTGTTTTTTTCCAGCAAGTTTTTTGGTTTCCAGACGTTCGCTTCTTTCTTAATTCTTCTCTCGAATACATGTGTGGGCCAATAACATTCGTTGCACTTTGTTTTCTTTTTAATTTTAAAGGCATTAAATTGTTTGGAAAAATAGTTTATTAATAAGAATATTTGTATAAACACATTATTAATTTATTAGCAACATTTTCGACTAACAAAATAAATTTGTTCACAAATTACTTTGTTAGCACATTTAATTCCGAAACGTAATTCATAACTGAAATCTTCAAAAAAAAAAAAAATAATAATAAAAACGCACGAACTTGTTTTCAACGATTTCTACTGTATAAGAAAGCTACCGTCCCTTGAAAACACAAATTACAAAGTCACGGCAACTTTATCCTCTCGATGTAGAGCTAGAGTTAAAATATTTGATTAATGCCTGTTAAAGAGACACCCGTGAATTTATTTATATAAAGAAATAACTTCAAAAACCAATTTAAAGTTTTTAAATATTCAAGTCTTAAAAATGTGTTGAGTGGGCAAAAGTATTTTACATTTTATGTCTTAGTAAAAATTCAGAACGCCCCATTTAATCCATTAATGCGGCGAATTTAATCAATTCATATGTTTCACATGTAATTTGCAATTTATGCTACATTATCAGCAAGCTATGGGTAATAATATAATGTGTAATCTCTCCTAGCATGATACTAACGGGAGAAATGAGCGATCTCTCCTAAGTACAAGACGCGCAAACTATCCTATTTCGGTAGGACAGATTGCGCGACCTTTTACTTATTTATGGCCGCTTCTAGAAAGAAACGCTGGCCTTCCCACTATTGGTCTAGCTTAGTAGCTTACGAAAAATCGCTTAAATTTAAAATAATTTGTACTACTGCTATTCTATAGAAATTCAAAGAACGCATTATGAAAATTCAAGCACTTACCTTGTGAAAACAATATAGAATATCGATGCTTAATCACAGACGTTCAAATCAATCAACTTGCACTTTCAAGTAGACATTCCACTATTGCCGTTGTACAAATGCTTGGCGTTAGTGCTAGCGCACCCTACTTTTTTCCCCTGAACTCGCAGGTGCGCAAGCTATCCTAGCTTTACCTTATAACATTGAGAAATGGTTATTTTAATTCTGTATTTAACTTTAGAATAACGTTGTTTCAAAAAAAAAAAAAAACAACCAAATTCAACCGTTGAATTACCGTTATCCAACGAGCCCATTTAACGCGTGTTCTAACGCTTGAAAGCACGTTTGGAAAAAAAGTCCCAACGTTTGTGTGCTAACTGGGTAATGACATCGTGCCTGCGAACTTAGAACAATGGAAAATGGAAGTTACCACGCAAAAGAACAACAGCAAGAAAGCACAGGTTACGGAGATGGCAGATTGACACAGTTTGTCTCGTCGCCAATATTAAGTCGTTGGTCATTCATTTTATAAGAATATCACTCTGTTAATTACTCCAAAAATTTAATTTGAACACATAGTTACGGAGCACGAACACATCACATCACAAAGACATACTGACTATACAATCTATCTTTTACTCACAAGCACCAGTCGACAAGAGTGTATCGAACATTAGCTAATTTCTTTTACCCGTGGCGCCATCTATCGGATGCAATATATAACAGTGGTAAATCCGAGATTGAAAGAATTATTTATTATAATGTTACGGTATGCAACATAAAAAATTGAAACTTTATCAAGCTTAAAAACTATACTGTTATAATATCTATTATAGGCTTCAGTGCTGTTTCATATTCTCGTTAAAATCATCTGCCTGTGCAACAAAGTATTAACTGTTTGTTGAAACTGTTTATTGACTTGTAATAATTATATTAATGTTTGCATTATTAATTAAAATTCAATAACTTTTCAAGCTTATTTACTATTTATTGAACATATTGTTAAATTCATTTTATAAAAAAGCAGAATAAATAAAATTTGCATTCAATTTTACACAGAGGTAAAATACTGATGTTAAAAAAAAAAAGAAAAAAAAAAAAAATTGCATATAAAAGAGACTTTTTTTTTTGTCATCAAAATTATCATTGAAAATGGAAATACTAATAAACTATTTTTGAATTTTCATGTTTGAAATAATTTTAAAAAATAGGACTAAAATGATTAAATAAATTTTTATGAGTTAAAAATTTCACTATTTTTTTTATAAAACATTTTCTATAGAGATTCTAAAACTTCTTAAAATAATAAGACTGCTGTTTTGCAATGTATATAATTAGAAAAGCAAGCTGTATGTATTAATATTTTTTCGCTAATATTTAATTTTCCCTCATTTTATTGATATCTTATATGCATTTTATTAAACATACTGCAGACTCTCGATAACTCAAAACTCACGGGACCTCCAAAAAAGTTGGAAGTGATGAGAGTTCAAATTGCTGCTTAATAAATTTTAAATAGCCTTTTTTAAATAAATTTTTAAAAATCAGTTAACTGCATTTTTTAAAATTTATTTTTGCTTTGTCTTTGAACAATTATGTACTGTTGCGTTCCTTGCTGTACTTCAGAAAAGAAAAAGGCAAGAAATATCCTGCTATTTCTCTTCTCGAATTTCCAAGAGATAGCACACTCGGTACACAATGGATCACAAATATATCTAGATTCTAGACTAAAAGAGTGTTTAATAAATTTATTTTCTAAAATTATATTTTTCCGGTCTTATTTTATGCATCATATTAGATATATTTAAACTAATTTATTCGCAGTCTTTTAATGATTATAATACCTGTACGAATCATGTGATAATGAAATGAAAACAATATAAACATTTCAAAATAGATCGTGTGTAGTATTAAATTTCTGCTTGCTTAAAATATTTTTTGATGCATTCGTCTATTAAAATCATGACATCTTTCAAAAATTTCGCATTCACATCTGATCAAAGAGCAGATGTAGGTTCACTTTATAGTTTATTTGGCATTCCAATCCTATGTAATGAATGACTAACATATTTTAAAAATATGTTATTTCTGGATGATTTTTTACTTTTAGTTTAAAACCTGCATTAATATGCATACATGAAAAAGGGTACATTCTCTTCAGAGTTGTGGTGATTTAAATCCATCAAATTAATTGCGAAAAATGATTTAATTAAAAAAAAAGTTTTGACTACAAATACTCTTAAATTCCTTGTTTATATTAAGGGAAAAAAGTAAATATATAAACATATCTGGCTTGGTTAATAAATTATTCACCTCTTTAAATACAATTAACATTTGAACCATTGAAATATATTTCAGTGTTTCAAATTTCAGAACATTGATTTTTTTTCTAAAATAAAAGTATTTTACTATGAGTAGTGTTTAGAAATTTGAAACATTTAGCTGTAATATAGTTGAGTTTCTCCTTTAAAATGCCAGAAAAAGTTCGTTTTATTATTTTTTTCTGTATTTTTTAACACTTTATTTTTTTGTAATATTTGAAGACAGAATAAAAAGAAGTTCGTGCCCTTTTTCGATTTCTTTATTATTTATTTAATTTTCAAGTGAAAATTCCTACCTTTTCAGCTTTCATAATCGCTAAACTGTCAAGTTTTCCGAATTAAACTGGATAGTCAATGTCTTAAATTTCGGTTTCACCGCCAAAAACACCAATAGATGGCGGCATATCTCATCTGAATTCGGGCGGACATAAAACCTCGTAGGACCTTCGCGATTGAGCGTGCTCAAAAATCCAAATACATTTTTCATAACTTTTTAAAATGACAGATGCTTGGCATAAAAAGGCACGTAATTTCTGGAGAATGATTCGTGATTGCGATCGGTTTAATCTATCAAAAACAAATTCAAAGCTTTCTTTCCTTTTTAAAAACATTACTGAAGTTAAATTAGCAAGTTCTGAACACTTCTTAAACATAGCAAAGTGGCGTCATCTATTAACGACAAATGACATTTCAAACGTTTTTAGAAATTCCTCTCGCATATAAAAACAGTGTGTCGGAAAATATATTCAATAGAGTTATATTAGCTAATAATAATAATGAAAGTTGAGGCGTCATTTCTATCAATGAAATATATTTTATAAGTTTAAGTTAAGTGCACATTACGCGAATTACGCTGTTGCCGCTATTAAAAGAATTAGACAATACTTAATGCAAAATACATGATACGACCAAAAAAAAAAACACACACACAAAAAAAAAAAAAAAAAAAAAAAAAAAAAACAATAATAATTGGGCCACTTTTCCGTAAATTTTATTAAAAATAAGGTAAATGAGTAACACATTTTATACATTTACCTAATTATTTGAATGACTTCTCAGTAATAATGATACAACTATTATAATATGCCAAAACCTAAAATATTTAAAAACAAACCGTGTTTAAAAAATTTTTTTTTAATAATGAAACTAATTTTCCTTTCTAAAATAGAAATTCTCATCTAACGATGACACTCTATAATGATGAATGTTCTATGACGTTCCCTCCCCCCCCAAAAAATTAAAATGAAAAATAAATATAAATATTTCTACCAAAAAAAAAAAAAAATAATAATAATCTACCAGAGTTCAAATGGTAGAACAAACTGGGCAGGTCAAAAATTTTCAAATTTAATTTTTGCACTTTTAATAATGATTTAATTTTACTTAAGATTTATTTCTATTCGTTTGTTAACCTGAAATTATTGTAAATGTTAGCTCTAATTTTTATATTTTGAAATTAACATATTTTTCTGAAATAATATCTCTTGTGTAAACTTGCTCCGTCATCGCGACAGAATCACGCTATTTATGGGTATACTAACACGGTATTAAATATAATAGTTTATTAAAAACCACTCAATTAATAGGCCGTGGTTTCATCAGAAACACGTAGACCATTTAGAAAAAAATGTAAAGAATTTATTACTTTGATTCAATAAGAACAAATGGGTCAACAGACACATTTGAAACAGAGGAGGCAAAAACATCAGGGTCCTCAGTACATTTAACACTGAGGTTACTATATTTATTTATATATTATTCATTTATTTTACAGTGCTACCAGAGAGTTTAAAAACTGAAACCTTTCACAACAATCGTATACATTTCATTTCTTGTACTGCCATTTTCCTGATGCTTGAATCAATACATATTTTTATTGGCATTCTTTTGGTAATTCCATATATTTTTGAGTCTGAAAAATGAGTATAAGTGTTAGATACTAATTTAAAGCACATGTACAACAATGCTAATGATGATGATGATAATAGGTGTACCTATCATAAAATTTCAATTGTAAATAAATACATATTCTTAAGTGTTACCCGATCAAAAGATGCCTTTTTAAATAATTAAACAAAATTTGCAAAATTTATTTCATAGTGAAACATTTTGAAATAAATTTAAAAATCACAGCATTAATACTAAAATACATAGCATAAATAATTAAAATACATAGCATTATTACGTAGGGAAGAAAGCAGCAAATTGGGATAATTTTTATAAAACTTTTTGTTTTCATACTTATTAGATTTTTTCTGATTCAAAGTTTAACCTATTTTGAATGTTATAATATAGATTATCTTAAAACTATTTAACTAGCATTCTACTACAATTTTAAAATATTAAAAATAATTTAAAAAATATTGTTCCGAAATGTCTCAACTCTTCTACATTCATCGGGTGTATTGAGACAACACTGATATTCGAATATGGGACACATTAGGACAACTAACTTTTTAATGACCGCAAATAATTCTTTGTGAATGCACACAATATGTAAAAATAATATCTTTGTGTACCCAGAAATCTTGAAATTTTTTGTCTAGAGAAAATTGAATGTGTATAAATATTATTGTATGTACATGCTTAGAATAGACATGAATGGAAACAATGGAAAAAAGAAGAAAAGGAGAAATTATTGTCTGCAACCCCTAACTACCACGCAAAAAATTGTTATCAAAACATATTTTATGCTTTGGGCTTGTCTCAATGTGCCCACATACATTAGTGTCTCAATGAGTCTCCATATATTAATGTCCCAAAGTGTCCCACTAGTTCATTTTTAAAGGAATGGACAAGACCTAATATTCTAGAACACATGGAACAATTATTTATGTAGTGAAAAAAAAAAAAAAAAAAAATCCCCGAGAAGTTCAGTTGCTTAAAAGAATATGGAATATTGCTTATATAATTTTTTTTCTACTAAAAAAAAAATACTAGCAATTAACCTGGAAATATTGCTTATCATAACGCGAAACTTTTGTTTTGTAGTAGAGATAAAAATACAACTTTTGTCTCAATGGGCTCCTTTCTCTCATAATTAAATAAATCTAACTTGACAAAGTCAAACTGGGATGAAATAAGTCAAGATTTAAATAAATGAACTAACAACGCACATCAAACGCAATAGATTTTTAAACAGATTCAGGCAGTATTTCAATCAATTCGATAATTGATTATTTTTACCCAAATAGTGGTTAGAACTATTTATTGTGCTTTAATGTATGTAAAACACGCAATTATTTTAAAGATTTCATTTCTAACAAAGAAGTGTGGAAACCCTATAAGCCTTGAGAATTAATTTTTATAAGTGCGTATCTCAAATTCCGTTTAATGTGTAAAAATAGAAAACAACTAAGAGGTTATATATTTGATCTATGTCGATTAAATGTTGATCTTTGATCATAATAGCTCTCCAATTGTTAGGTAGAATTGAAACTGTACGAGATAACCCAATTATCAATGATCAAGACTTTCAGTTGCATGTGAAACAATTAAGAGGCTTTTCTCCACCAGACCGCTTCCTGTTAGCTGAGGCCTTAGGATTGCTTACGCACGGGGAGAGGTAGTGGGGTCTACGGATTCTACATGCACATATCCCCAAGTATACATGGGGGTCTTCAGTGGGTATCGAACGCGCGACCTTCCAGGTGAAAGTACGACGTGCTAACCACTAGGCTACCACGGCCCTACAATTAAGAGGCTATATGTTTAATCTGTTGATTATATGTTGATCTTCATAATAGCTCTCCAATTGTTAGTTAGGATTGAAACTACAGTAAAACCTCGTTATACCGCGCCTCAGTATACCGTGGAATCGGAAATACCGCGGTGACTATCACGTTCCCCGACGTTTATACCACCCTTTATCATTGCCATTTAAAGGTGATTCCTTATTTACCTTTGTAAATAAAGCCAATCCGAGCACACAAGTATTCTAGCCAAAGAGCTCCCCTCATCCAACCACACACCCACTAACATTTAAAGCCCTATTGTAATAGGCCTGATGTACACTTTTTGGTTTAAAACCTATCGCTTGATACACTGATTGCGCAGTTGAGATGTGTGCTTCTTGCTCTGCAATTACAGTGAATAAAATGGCAGCAAAGAAGAAAAGAAAAAAGTATGCTATAGAAGAAAAGCACGAGTAATTTATAAAGTTAAAAATGAGGCAACAAAATCGAGTATTGTTTGGCTAATGTGGTTTCGCGTATAGTTTCACTATACCGCGGTTATGTTATAACGCGGTGCCGAACATGTGCCCCGACACCCGCGTTTTAACGGGGTTTTACTGTATGTTGTAAATTTAGCAATAAAGTAGAATGGGTGGTTTAACAACCTGTAACTTCAAAATATCAAGGAAAAAAAGAGAACATTAGCAACAGAGCATTTTTACATGACGACAACCAAATATTGAAATTATTATAATAAAACGGGGAGAAAGATAAAGTGGAAATGTGTTGAGCTCACACAATCATCTACAAAACGCCAAGCGAAAATGCAAAACTTGATACTGTTACACTGTCATATTTGGGTATGTTACGTACAACTAAACATGTAATGTTTAGTTGTACATAACTTCACGCATAACATTTTTTTATGAAGTTCTCTCAATATATTGTGCTTTTTAGGTATTTGTATGTGCTTTTATGTAAGATCTCTTACATTTTTTTATATGCAATTCCTATTATGGTTCCTTCTGATGGCGTATTTCCGAGCTATTTTTTTTAATTTGTCAAAAATGACAATTTTTTTTTGCATCTTATAACCTATTTAATACAAGGAGTATCAAAGAACATTTAATGAGGAACATCAAAGTTCCATATTTGAAGAGAAAAATCAAAATTTTTTTCATGAAGGATTTTTCTTCATAAAATCTGAAATCGATGCAGAATTTTACATGAAATACCTAACCTTTATTTCATTAAGACAAATCAAACTGCAGGAAGCAGGATACACCATATATGTGTTTAAAATTGCTACCAGTTGAAGTTTCTGAAGTATTTTCCTTATAAGAACTTTTTCATATTCATGTTAATGAATGAAATATGATTTTATAAACTATATTTGTTAGAAACCGTCATCTATATGTAAAAGCTTTCGAGTATTCTTTCATATTCTATTGCACGAAAAAAAAAAAGTCTCTTCTTACAATAAAATTAAATCTGGCAAAAGGAGATGCATAATTAAGTGAAAATCTCTACGTAAAAAAGAATGTGTTCGCAAACGTCTCTTTTACACTCCGGGGACCCTGAATTTTTAATCGCAAAGAAAAAAAAAATGTCAGAATAATTTCAAACAATTCTGTAGGAAAAGAAATTTTTAGTCTTCGAACTTCAGTTTTATAACACGGGTTTTACCTTCAATATTTTCTTTCAACACATTACGACCATTTCGTCATATTTATGTTTTGCTGAATCGAAACTCAAACTAATTACGCGTCTTGAGATCACATTTAATCTGCGTAGTCTCCCGTGGCTTCTTTTTAAATAAGCTTGTGTTTTAAAACTATTGTCACTAGAAGCTATTCACCTTTTTACATCGTAATACAAATTATGCTCACAATTTTTATTTTCAAAATTGAATTAGAGTGTTAAATTATTCCTGCTTTTTAAAAAAATATCGTGCTTGTGTCTTGGCGGATTATTTGTTACTAATTTGTTATTGGAATATTTCGTTTCTTTTTTATAGTACTGTTTGTTCTATGTACTTGGTAGATTGTTAGTTACTAGTGTTGCTGTTCGGCAAGGCAAAGAGCCGCCCAGAAGTACAGGGGCGCCGAAGAGCCAGGTTCAAATCCTGGTTAAAGCATTTATGTTATTGATCGGTATAGCACTTCTACCAATCACGTCTAAGTGCTGCGGATTCCACTTGAAGCTGTAGCCACTTTAAGCCACAGAGGCACCTTGTGTTCAGCTTGTTGAGCCAAATATCGTGCTTGTTTCATGGCGGATTATTTGTTACTAATTTGTTATTAGAATATTTATTATTAGAATGCACAAGTTGGTTGGTCGTCTGGGTTACAACCAAAGTGCCATTCAAAGATTGTCTTTAAATAATAATACTGTTTCAGAGTTACAAAGAGCATGGGTTTTATATCCCTGGTGTACTCTGGTGCCCCTGGTAACACCTGTGGTCACTACTTGCTCCACCTGGGTGGTTCGTGTGGTCACTACGTGCTCCACGGGTACTACCTGTGGGGTTCGCGTAGTCACTATTTGCTCCATGCGTCCTACCTGGCTGCTTCGCGTGATCACTACTTGCTCCACGCGTCCTACCTGGGTGGTTCATGTGGTCACTACTTCAGAGCACGGAAATGGAGTTGTGTGTTTTTTTCTTGACTAATAATTCATTTCCAAATACTGGAGACCTTATACCTATAAAACAGGATTATACAAAGTTTATGTCAAATTCGTAATTTAATATCTTGTTTTCTCAGAATCGAACGAACACGGATCATCACTTAATAAAAGGATATCCTTTTCCAAATTGAGATGAATACCCTTTTATATAAGAACCAATAAAAGTTAAAATGTGTAACAAAATGTTAGTTTAGGTATGCAATTCTTACAATCAGTTTGGTTGGTACACACACTGATAACCACTTTGAACTCATAAGGTATTGCATGAGAAGGAAATAATTCCACTACAACTAAATTTATGTACTTTTTTCAACTATGTTTTAATTTTACATTAAAAAAAAATCCTTTTGTAACATATATTTTCATTTTGAGTTTTACTTAAAACACTAAATATTGTATTTAGTAAAATGAAAAAAAAATGAAATAAATAAATAAAAAATATAATAAAAATGAATAAAATTGAAAATATTTAATAAAAAAAATTAACCAAATATATTTTCAAAATTTTAATATAAGTTAAAAGACACTGGTGGAATGTCATAAAAGATCAATTTGAAATGCAAGGAATCCGAATGAAATTTTATACTGCATTAAGAATAAAGTAAGAAAATTTCCAACTTCACCATAGAATAAGAATAACTTTCTAAACATGTTTTTGAAACATTTTCAGAAGCAAAATTGAGATAGTCGTAAAAAGGAGAAAAATGGCTTCCGAACGTACATGAACAATATTGAAAATAGCTATCGATTTGCTTCCAACGTCATTTTCAATCATACAATAAAGCTTATCACTGATAAAAGCAAACAATCTTTCAGTTGAAAGAACTAGTGTACATAACTCGATACCTTCCGAAACAATAACCTGAAATGCCGGATTTCTAACTTTTCAGTTTTCTTCTTTGTCGTCAGTGCTGCCAAAATCTTTTTCACAAACAAAAATCCGATTTCTATTTCGGGGAATTGAAACGGGTAACCCTCGCATTTATGGCTGCAGATTTAGAACTTATCAATTCCATTTGCAATTATAGATTTTGTTTCTCTTATCTTTTTAGCTGATAGCATAAGCGAAATGATGCAGTCTCCATGTAAGAAAGTATTCTTATTGACATTTTTCTCAGAACTCTGTTTGGAAATAGTCTAGATGTTTAGATTTAGCTTATGACTTCGAAGGTCCGAAATGTAATTGAAGGAAAAAAAAATAAATAAATAAAAATGAATAAATTAAATTCAACTTTAATTGTTGAATCAAAATGCTTAACACTTGTAAGAAAAACATTTTGTTTAGCAGGTCATAAAATGGTGATTTTCAGCTCTGTATAACAAAGTTATACTTTTGTGTTTCAAATTGTATTTTTTTTTGAAGTTGAATGAGAAAATGTGTTCTTATTCATTGCGTTTAAAAAGTAATTATTTTTGTGTTTTTCTTTAAGTAAAGAACTGAATGATACATAGTTTTAAAATAAGGTACCTGCGCCCAATATGGACACCTTAAGGAAAATGTATTTTTTTCACCCCCGTGTACACGTCATAGGACTCCAAAAATGTATGACCACTATCCTTGGACTATTGACTATCATTATTAAAATTAGCGACCTTGTGATTATCCTGGTTTATTTTAAATAATAAAAAAAATTGCAAGTGTCCATATAAGGCATCACCTGTCCCTATTATGGACATGCATGTCCATATTGGGGACAGGTGGCTTCTTATTGACCTACTACAGAGGGTGTATGGAAGAGACACTCTTCCAAGGGATTTTAGAGGAGAAGGGATAAAAAAACAAAGTTTAAAGTATTGCGGGGCAGGGGTGGGGCACAGTAAATATCTTCAGAACATGCAATTTAGAAGGGGGCATTATTTTCGGTTGTGGCTCTTCGAAGAGCCATGCAAAGCCCCTCAGTTACTACAAAATATTATGAAATAATATAGTTGCTTTTGCTTAGCTTTATTGCATCTGTCTGCAGACTTAACATCTGCTATTACTCAGTCCTCACACGATGGACAAATAAAAACTTCATCATGGGCGCTAAGTCCCACACAATCCTCATGGACATATCTGCCACATTTGATGCATGGCCGCATGTCTGCAAAAGCATCAATTAAAAATACATTTAAACATTAAGTTATTATGAATTAGCAAAACAAAATAACATTAAACATATATTTTACAAATTTGTGAATCTTAAGATTCACTTGCTGTACTTCCTCAACAAAGGAGAACTAGTTACTGCTTCTTATAAAATATTGATGCAGTTGCAGACTTGCGGCCATGCATCAATTGTGGCAGAGATGTCCATGAGAACTGTGTGGGACTTAGCGCCCATGATGAAGAAGTTTTTATTTGAACATAAGGTGTCCATATTGGGAATCGGGCGTAGTTTTACTAAATCTTGTAATAAATTACCAAAGAAAACATTTTAAAGCAATATATGCAATTGCAATCAAAAATATGTTTTATCAGCTTTCTAAAACACTCCACTTTTCAATATTTAATGTAATTTTATCATATATAATACGAATTTAAACTTACCAGTAATTAGGATCAGCACACCACGAAAAAACAAATTTCCTTCAAAATGGCGATCAACGCGCTTTTTTTCCACTTTCCTGGCTAAATTATCTTTTCAACTGCTTTTCTTCACGGACATGTAGTGCTATTTCTCGATCAAATTTGTTACTTTTAAAGATATTAGGGGTGTCCATATTGAGAGCACTGTCCATATTGGGTACAAGTACCTTATTAGATCTCTTTTGCTGCTGCAGCACGCATTTCATTTAAAACTTTTGTGCTGCAATGCTAATCTGACTCCAGTAACATAACGCGTTCTTGATAAATTGCATATAAATATAAATAGCTAACTCGTAATCGAAACTCTGAACCGTTTCATGTATTTATTTTTCCATTATTAACAAATATGTGCATTGATGAATTCAAAAAGAGGTTAATGTATTTTGCTCAAAAATATACAGTAAAACCCTACTGAGGCCGTGGTAGCCTAGTGGTTAGAACGTCGGACTTCCATTTCGAACTTCCCGCGTTCGATCCCCGCTGAAGACCCGCCTGTACACCTGGGGATACGGGAGTGTAAGATTAGTGGACCCTCGCCCCGAGCGCAAGAAATCCTAAGGCTAACAGGTAGGGGTCTGGTAGAGAACAGTAAAACCCTTCTATAGCGGACACGAGCGGTGGAATTGAATGGATAGGGACAAAAGTATTTGTCCAAAGAGAGAGCTATTTTTTTGGCTCAATGTTTTGCTGGTGGGGGATTAAAACTGTCTGCCTACGAGTAGATGACCGTAGGGAGGTGTTTTACTGTATTATATTCTTGATATTTATGGAATTAGTGTGAGTATGATACAAATAAGTAATATTTATGATGGATTCGTCAAAGAAAAGGAAAAAAACATAATTTACAGTAGTTGGGCCTCATTTTTAGCCTACTTTCCCGTAAAAGTAAAAAAAAAATAATAATAAAGCATGAAAGAAGGCTTAATGTATCTTGAAAATATCGTTAGAAATCAAGAAAAGTCAAAAATAAGTTAAGTAATTAAATAAAGATTGAAAAATAAAAAATTTGAAAGTAGTGTATTGAGATGAGGAAAAAGTGTGTCTGTCGGTCGGTCTGTCGGTCTGTTCCCCCCTAATAACTCTTGAACGAATTGTCCGATTCGAAAAATTCTTTTTGCCTTCGAAAGATCTCAGCGAGGACATCTCATTTCTATATTTTACTTTTTGATTTGAACAATTTTTTGTTCAATTTTGAACAGTTCAAAAATTTTTAACATTAGCGCCTACGGGCGAAAATGAAGAAAATTATGTAAACTCTGGGTACAAGATCCAAGTTCCAATGAACAAACTCACTGGAAGAAGTTCTTGGCGTGAAATATTGATTTGAACAATTTTTGTTCATTTTTGAACAGTTCAAAAAAAAAAAAAAAAAAAACTAACATATTGCCTACGGGGAAATTTCAATCCTATACAAATCCTAATCTAACGGACCGATTTGCTTGGAACAAACTTTATCGGAAAGCTCTTATGACGGAGAATATGTACAGATAGAAAGTTCATCCAGAACTAACGAGCCTATTTTCCTATGAAATTTTTTGATCGAGATTATCAAGAATATTTTTGAATTAATGAATGATTAAATCCATAAGCAAAGGAATGAATTAATAACTGAGTGAATAAATACATGAATGACTGAATAAATGAGTGATTGAATGAATATGCATTAACCGTTGAAAAGGTATATCTGAAGCAATTAAGAACTTAAGCTAAACGAGAAAGAGAGAGAGAGAGATAGCTAGAATATAAATTTGAAGCTGGTGTATACGGGAAAGTAGGCTCGTATAGCTTCTTGTTCTTCTACATAATTCTACCCAAATGTAAAGGGTTCCATCGGAAATTATTTTACTATTCATGGGATTGAATAGTAAATTATTTTACTATTCATAAGATTGAATAGTAAATAATTTTTCTATTCATGGGATTGAATAGTACATTAGTTTACTATTCACGGGATTGAATAGTAAATTATTTTACTATTCACGGGATTGAATAGTAAATTATTTTACTATCCATGGGATTGAATAGTAAATTATTTTACTATTCATGGGATTGAATAGTAAAGTAGTTTACTATTCATGAGATTGAGTAATAAATTATTTTACTATTCATGGGATTGAATAGTATATAATTTTACTATTCATGAGATTGAATAGTAAATAATTTTACTATTCATGGTATTGAATAGTAAATTATTTTACTATTCATGGATTGAATAGTAAATTATTTTGCTATTCATCGAATTGAATAGTAAAATAATACATGCAAATATTTCTTGCTTCAGTTACTTATTTGTTTTTGTAAATCGAGAAATAGCTAGCTTTCAAAGAGTCAATTTTCAGGGTGTACGTTAAACTTCTTAAAAAAAAATCGAACAAAGTGTATTGAAAACAACAACTTTGCACTCAAACCCGTTTATTTTTAAAATACGACAAAAGTTTTGAATGGCAGTGTGCAGGCATACTATTCACCATGCGTGATTTATCAGAAACAAATACACTTGGTAAGAAATGCATTACTTTTCAAGGTTTGTGTTTGCTTGCTTTGGAAGTCAAATATGAATGTCAAAACCATTGCAATTTCTAATAATGAAAACAAGCAAATAATAATTTCTAGAAAAGTAAATATTTGAGCACTCGCGGATCCGACTGAATCATAAGAATGTAGAAGTACTTTTAGGGAGAAAGGTTTCAGAAAAAAAGTTTCGGAATGTAGTAATTAAATGTTTTGAACAATAGATGCAAAACGAATAGACATTGAACAAAGAGGAGTTGATAATTGGAATGCACTCGATACATCGCTCAAAGATGGATGAAGAATGAGTATAATAGAGCCAGTGACACAAAAAACATAACACCGAGTCCTCGAAAGACTGTATAAATATTGTGTGCTCAATGTTTCACTTCAAAGTTTTACAAGACGTACCTCTGGAGATGTGTTTTTAAAACTCAGCGAATAATAACGTCATCGTAGAGGTCTTATGACAAAACAAATGGAAACACTTCTCGTTAAATATTAGGACAAGATAATTTTACACAAGATGTCTCTACCGTAGCATTACCGTTATTATTGTCTTATAATAGTATATATATATATATATATATATATAATACCACACACACTCACACACCTTTTATATGAAAGAGTAAAATAAGAGCAATTTTTTTGACAACAATGAAGTCGAGCCGATGTTTTATTTTTATAAATAAGTATCTTTCATTGAGCTCAATTCTAATAACAGGACCCATGATTTTGAGTTGATGCAACTGAAATATTTATTTCTGCTGTATCAATTCCAAATCATTCATATTTTACACATAGACAACACACATACACATACATACACGCACATACCGGCGTAGATACGCATATATATATATATACACACAGTTGAACCTCAATCCATCGTTCCCGCATCTTTAGTTTTCCCGTATGTATCGCCTTGCTTTAACGGTCTTCTTACGAATTTTATCTAAATAACAGTGGTGTAATCCTTAAATAAAAAGTGCGGACGCTTACATGTAAGAGAAAAAGTTAGTGATAAGAAAGGGAGGGGACGCTTACGTTAAAAAAAAGAGAGGGGAGGGGAGGGGCGGGCGGGAGGGAAAGCTGCTACTTGTGTTAGAGTAAAAATGTAGGGGGATGTCGTTTCCATGCTTCCTCTTTCGACTACCTTACTGTTATATACCTAATGTTAATTTCATCCGCCTTAGATCGTTTCTGAAACCCGCAGTTTCTCTTATTTATCGTTCAAAAGTTTCTGTTCAAGAAATGATAGCAAAGACCAAATAAATGGTTGATTAAGTCGATGAAGACGAACGGGTCAGTACATAACCAGTTCCAATATTACCTGAAACACCTTTTAAAACATTTGAATTAATGAGGGGCCTTTTTTTTTTTACATACTCGCACGATTAAAGCGAAAGATAACATAGAGCTGTCACAAATGCTGAACATTTATTGTTTGACTCAAGAAGAAAGAAGAAAGACTCAAGAAGTAGCTGTGAACCAGCTACAATTTCTCAAATATATTTTCTCAATGAATTTTTTCCGTAATTTTTTTGTAGTAAGTACGTATATTTTTTCCGCTCAAATTTTCTATTGGGGAGAGTGTCACATTTTATAAAAAACCTGAAATAAAAGCTAATTTTAATCTACTGAAAAATTTTTAAATATTAAGTCTTATTGGAAGTGTCTTAAGCAAAATTTTCTAAAATGCATATGTATATACAAAAACTAGAAATAATTAACGTAAAACTAATGTCAAAATTCATCTCACTGTGTATGTCGTGGGGCAGGTTGGTTCGTTCGCTCGTATGTGGAATCTTAGATATTTTTGAAACGTTTGCTTGAATTATAATCGTATTGTGATGTATGCAAATATTACTTTTAGTTTTGATACTGCGATATAGGGGCCTCCAATTGCGTTTGATGTCCTTTCAAGAAGTATCAATTGTAGAAAATGTGTGACCTTATCCATAGCGGCGGAGATGTGGGTAGCAAAATGAAAATGAAAATGTCGACCGCCATCAGACCAATGTTCTGGTGAAATATACTGTCAAATTATAGAAATGCTTCGGTGAAAAAATAAAAAAAGAGACAAATGAAGACTATAGAGTGTAGATGAAATACTTGCCCGTACTGCATACCGCCTTTTATTATACAAAGCAGCAGACCAGGGGAGCCGAGAATCGAATGTACGGAATGCCACGTGAACAATATATTGAAGAAGGAAGAAGCAGATTTATTTTTAAAATGAGTTTAAATAGGCTAAATGCTTTAAATAAAACACTGGTGTTTTTTCACCATTCAAAGAGACGCAACCCTAACCCTATAAGCAGTTAAATTGTTAATCATGTCCTTTCAATTGATGTAAGTCTACCTATTGCATTTACTCCGATGCTCCTCGAGGTTTAGTTCATTAATATAATTTCAGTTTTTAATGTTATTTTTACTTACGTTACAAGGTTTTTATAGTGTACATGCATTTTTTATTCAAAATAGTCTCCTCGTGAGTCAATACATAACTGGAAATTTAGAAAAATTGTTCAAAACAATTCCGATACTCAACAATTAGAATTGCCTGCAGGACCGTTGTTGTAGACTTCTGGATATCGGGAATCGTGTTAAAACGACGTCCTTTCATCGTCATTTTTAGTTCGGGGAATAGCGAGAAGTTGCACTTAGCCAAATCTGGCGAATAAGGAGGGTGGTCAAGCACAACAATATCCTTTTCAGCCAAGAAGTGACAACAAATTTTCTTTTTGCACACATTTTCAGTCAGCGTTGCACAGTTGCTTTTAGGAAATCCAGTGAGCTCCTATATTAACCTGGTAAATGCACAACCATCATTTCGAAGAATTTCAGCCACTTTTCGAACATATTCTTCGGCTCGAACTGTCGCTGATGCTCCTGGGCGTGGATCGTTTTCAGTGCTCTCTCTGCCATCACGAAATCCCTCAAACCACTTAAAAACGGCTCATTACTTCACTAACATAAACACGTTGCATCATTTCAAAAGTTTCTGTGGCACTCTTACCCAGTTTGAAACAAAACTTAATGTTTGCACGTTGCTCCATAGCTGATTTCACTGCCGAGGGTCACAACATACTGTTACAGTTTTGTTCACTGCGTGCAGTCTGTAATACCAGCGCTCTTCCCTTTAAAGCGGCAGGCAGTCCAAACACCACGCTACTTAATTTCTGCATCAGATCTCAGATGGCAGTAATGGTTCCACGAATGTAAAATCAGTCACCTTTTCTGTGGGACGGGCTGTGTATATGTTTTTAAAGCTGCAAATTTCATACGTGAAAACAGCAGTTCAAGATACTTCATAAGGCAATATTTACAAATTGTACTGAAATAATGTTTTTCATTGTGTATAATCTAATTACTATGTAAAAATGAATTTGTTTTTCTTGAAACATTGCCAACTATTTATATTCTCTAAGATAGTATCTGCGCCAACCTGTTCCGGTTAGGGAGTCAATTTGCCTCGCAGGTCTGGAGCAGGTGGGTTCATTATACCCGGTCATTTGAAATTTAAATTGTGACAACTAGTGCTCATAATTAACCAAATACGAAGTGTACAGCTGTACATAAGATAACAACAACTGTTGTCATGATCTCAGTTGTAAAAATATCGCCATATTTTTCTCGGAAAAAAAATTTCAAGCTCAAAAGTGCGCCAACCGTCTCCCCTACGGATGTTACATTTTTTATATGCATAACAGTAAAAATAATTTGTTTTAATAATGAAATTAATGTTTGTAACATCAGTTCTTTTTTAATCTCTACAATTCGTTACTATGTGCTTTCAGTCTACTATGCACTACAGTTTCCCCAACTTTAAAACCATTAGGTTAAATAACAGAAAAAACGTTTATGAGTCTAAAAAACTTACAGGTTAAAAGGCATCTAAATGCTCATGAGTCTCGATAAATAAATGCACTTTTGAATCACCATAGTTGTACCGAGTGATCAGTCCCAACATAAATCACCCCATGATGGATATCTGCACTTTCGTATCAGGATGTGAGTATTAAGCCTACATCCATCACCATTTTGTTGTTTTTCTTCTTTCTCCTTTTGCTTGCTTACCTAAAGAGCATAGTTTTTCTTCTCTCAGCTAATTTAGAGGCGCACGCGCCATTTTTGTCTTTGTAAAGCACGGAAAGAAGCAGAAAAAACAAAAGCGGTTATTCCATTAAACTTGTAATAAATCAGAAATCACTTCCGCTTCTTCTGGGGAGGGGAGAGAAGTTGTTTAACAAAAACAAAACATGTACCTCGGTTAAATCGCATCTCCTGCGCCCTCCTAAAATAATAGCATCTGTTGTTCATAATTCATTATCAATAATCTTCACTGCCCACTTACGAAAATGAAGCAGATGTTCCCTTGTTACTGAAGCAGCGAGTCAACTTTTTTTTGGCTTTTTAGAAAGCGGTTGGAAATAGGTCCCTCCACGTTTTCAAAAATGTAAAAAGAGGGTTGCTTCCTAGGTATAGACTAAGGCTATCTATTCAATTACTGTGCAAAGTATGTTGGGGTTTCAAGCTCTTACGAGGAAATCTGCAGTCTCGGGGGAAAATCCCGTTCTGAGAGGTAAGAAGATTTTGACAGCTAATTCATTTCGAAATAGAGTTGGCAACTTTTGAGTTGGGCTCGTTTTGAAGGATCATTTAAAGTCCAGTGTGATAGACAAGGTGCTTAATCAATTATGGAACCAAACTTGGCCATGCATGAATGGAGTTTTACGAGAAGGTAAATTATCGACGTCCAGTCTGCTTTCTTCGCTCAAACTTTGATGAACAAAGATTAATCCGTCTTAGCGGGAGTTTAAAAGCTTGCTGCTTTTGCTCAGTGTGTTTACTACCGGCTTTATGACTTGTCACTTAATCAAAGTTGGCCTTTCTGATCCTCCTGCTCGATTCGCAGACTTGAAAGATTTGATTTTGGCCTTTCCCTTTTAGTCCAAGAAATTCTTTACAAACTTTGTTTCACTTAAACGCTTTCATAAGTTTTCTTTTCATCCATCCTCCAACAATATTTGCATATAACGAAATTAACTTTAAATATATTCATGATCAAACTCGTAATGACTACAAGAAGATTATGAGAACATTTCATAAAGAATTATGGCTAAATCTTATAAGTTGAAAAATGCGTTTTTCTTCTTGACGGGAGTTAAGTTATTTTAGTAAAATGTTTTAATTTACTACAGAATATTAATTAGATACATTAACTAAGAACAAATTTATTATGAAATCAATATTGCTCATAATGCTATTATAATAAACATTTTTACAAATTTATTACATGAAGACATAGCGTTAAAAAAGATGCCTTTGAATAAGTACTTCAGCATTTTAATAAATTGTTTACATTTAGTAAAAATATATTTATTGAAGAAGTTGACTGAGAATTAATCCATCATTAAACCAATAAAGCTTCAGCTTAAATTATGAGGAACATTTAAAAAGAATTATCCATAGCTTTTATAAGTTAAAAAAATGCTTTTGATAAAGAATAAATGTTTCAAAAATTTTAATTTCCGAATAAATTTTAAACAAATATCTATTTAATTACGCAGGATAACTATGAACAAATATTTTAAGCAGCCATATAATCAGACTACATGAAAGATTTAAAAAGTATTATGCATATGAATTTAAAAAAAAAAGACTTTTTGTCGAAGAATCAATACATAGGCACTTCAAAATTGAAATGCGTTCACTTACTACACAGTAGGAAACGAACCCCTTATAACTTCCGGTTGTAGCAATCATTTGGGTTGATTAGGCAAAGCCGTGGAAACGATAGTAAAGTCTGTTATTAAATCAGTTTTTTAACTATTGTTTCTATTTTTTTGCTTCGAAACCTTTTGTTGTTAGCAGTTGACTAATTTCCATGGTTTTGCACAGCCAACCATGAAAATTAGTCAATGATGGTTTAAAATTGCAAGTTTAAGGCTTTTTTTTTTTTAACGGAGTACACTGATAGATCAAAACTCTCGTTATTGTGCTAAAATGGCGTATTTTCAAGAACATTACTTTCTCAGAATAGCTCCGAGTCGGAATGACTTAGATTTCAAAAACCAAGTTCTTATTTTTAAGTAACCCTTTTCTCAAAAATGATCCGGTTACGATTTCATTTTTGAAAAATGTGAAAACCCCACCGAAAGAAAGAAAAGTCTCCTCCGTTGGGGTTAGAACGTGGATTGTCTTGACTGTAGGCCAATGCTCTAACAGGATTACATCGAATGTTTGGGGAAAAGTTGAATTATACAGCTTCCTCGCGGTTGCTAAAGTACTTCCGTGCTAAAATTCTTCTTAGCGCAATCCACCAGAGTGTTAATTATCCGCTCGTCTATTCTGTTTTCTTGTTTTACTGCGTTCGATCCGAATCCGAAGAATTATTTATCTTGTACTCCTGCTCCGAAGGGACGAATAGACCACCCACATTCTTGAACCGTTGTAACGTCTCACGCAGTAAATAGTTCTTTAATTTGGATGCAAATACTATTGTTCTGACGAAGCAATCGTGAAAAAAAAAGCCCTGTATTAATTTTGAACATAAAGTTGCTCTATAAATTCTTCAATTATAGCAGTTAACACTTGTCCTTTCTGTATCTGTAGTTTCTAAGTAAGCATCGGTACTTAAAAGTGAGAACTGCACTTGTTCATTTTTAAGTCAAAATTACTTTAAAAAAAAAGGTATCATTTGTTATGTTTAAGAACGTCATTTGTAACAGTGTATGAAAAAAAATGTTAGAAAAATTAACTGTTTAAAAATCATCTGTGCTTTGAAGAAATTAGGTTACCTTAAATTTGTGTTTGCCACAATTATTATTTCTTTTCTAATTAACTTAAGAGCTACGTATAAATTAAATGTTATGCAGAAAAAATTCAATTTCAAATAGCATAAAATTTTAAATTATGCAAGAACTATTTCGTTGATGGGAAACATCAGTGAGTTTTATTTAAAATTTTGCTTAAAACTAACAGTAAAATAGCAAAATTGAATTTTTGAAAAAAAAAAAAAAAAAAAACAACGGTTCGAGGTGCGCACAACTTCATGTTCGATGTTAATTTTGTACTAATTTCCATGAAAATCGAGGGAAAGTGAAAGAAATTATGTATATATACATACATGTATACATTCAGGCAGATACGTTCTGGTTTATTACTGGTATATATGAATAATGTTTTTTTTTAAGAATGTATGTTTAAGCATTTCAATGCAATATGTAAATTTTATTTGCATTCCATTTAGCAATTAGAATTTTAAGCGCAGAGGGAAATATGTATGCTAAATGCATTTCAATTTGTTAATTTTCCAGTAACTAAATATTATAACCAAGACATTTCTCAAATTCTGAACGCAGTTTTTTCTACTTTTTAAATTTTTTTGTTTCCAATGATTTACAAAAATGTTCTATTTTTAGGTCGCCAAACGTTTTGAGGCTTAAGTAATAGGTATAAGTGACTCATATTGGAAATAAAGTGACAGCCATGCTGACAACAATGATTAGACAAAATTATTTGTTTGTCTAATCATTGTTGTCAAAATTTTGACTAGACAAAATGATTTGGCATTTAAATGAAAATCTAAGAAAATTTTAACAAAAATTAATTTAGTTTCTCACATTTTTATATATATTTTGATTTAATTTGTGGGTTTCCATTGTTCACTTGACATAATACTGCTGTAATTCCGTTTTATTTTAAATGTTTCGTATTTTGCAATACATTATTGTAGTAAGTTGAAATACAGCAAAAAGAATGAAAAAAGTGCAAAATATTCTACTTAAACATATTTAGGGTATTTACATATCTTTAGAGGTAGTTACGCTAAAAGTATCCAATATTTTGTGCCTCTTCAATTTAGATTTGCTAGCAAAATTTTCCCACTTTCGATCTATGAATCTGGCACTGTTCGACAGATTGGTTTGATTACAGATGTCAATGTTTAATGGCTACTTATATTTCTGAAAAACCCTAATGTAAACAAAGAAAAAAAAGTGTAGTACACATTGGGAGAATGAGTGATAATATTTATGCATAGCCCAGAGCTCAATGAACCAATAATACCTGGAGCGTAGGGTCGAAAAATAGCATATAAGAAACTTAGAAAAAAAAATGTTTTTGTTTCTAATTTATGTTGTTGATGAATATTTTTTGAACTGTCAATAAGCAAAAGTCCGGATTTTGGGGAATTTTAAAATTCAAACGTTCGGCTTTAAGACTTTATAATGTATTTTTTGATTTCCCCCCCCTAGATTAGCAAGTTAAGAATGTGGGATCGAAGAATAGAATTCGTTTGGAATTTGTCAGTCATGATGAGCATTTTTATGTGTTTTCAAGCTGCTCGTAAGGATTTTCTCCGACTGCCTATGATGCGAGATTTAATGCCCCCAAATGGCTAATGATATGTATAAAGAGTATATAAAAGAGTATAATTGAATAGATACATATGTATTTAATAAAATTGAGTTTTATTGCTAAGTATGGTGTATCTGAGACTATTTATCGAAGCCAAAATTCATGTGATACAGCAATGGAAAAAAATTAATATGTTTGAGAACAGACTGTAAACAAAATGACTGAAATTACAATTTGATGTTTCTGATTTCGAAAGATTAAACCCTTGCGAGGATCGAAATTATTTGAAATGGAGATTTCAAAATAATTCAAGAAGCAGAAATTAAAGTCAATGTATGCATCTTTTTTCCCTGTGTGTTACATTAATAAACAGTACGTGAAAAAATACAGTATCTGTATTAGATGTTATTTTCCCTGTTAGTAGGTATCTGAAGGAAATACACGTTTTTTAGTCGAAAATATATGACTACGAAATAAAAGAAAGACAGAAAGCTATATTCGCAAAAGATACATATTGACTGTTTTTCCACTTCGAGGATTTGCATTTGATTTTTATAGGCTCTTCATGAAGAATCTTCAGAAATTGCCAAATGGTTTTCTCAAGATTCTATCGGGAACATCATTCATCGCAGAATATAAAAATACTAGAAAAGGTGTAAAAAATGATCTAACTACCTAAAACTGATCTTTTAGAGGATATAGAGGGATCATCTCCAGACGTGATATTTCTAAAGTATTTGTTTCACATTGGAGAAGAGATGGAGGAATGAGATGAAGACAAAAGTCTGGCGTCTTCTGTAAGTTACTTCAGACTGATTCTGTTTATGCCAGCCACGATTGCGACAATGTAACGTAGGCTGAAAAGAAATAGACAGCAAAGCTTGAAGAAATGTCTCCATCGCAAAGTCATCCAGTGTGAATAGATGCAGTTCCTAAAGCTTCAAGAGAAATATGATTTCCTAATTTTTGTATTCACAAAACGTCTGTTTCACGCCTTCTGGGCTTTTCGACTTTCAGGCAATATTTTTTGTTATCTAAGCCTGCTTCCTCATCATGTCTTCACTGTTGGAAGAAAATCAGATAAAAGCGCCGTCGGGATGTGTCGAAGAGGATGTATATAAAATGTTTACGTGTTTATGTTTATTGATCCGTACGTTTATTTTACACTTAAAAAACAGCGTACATTGCTTTGAATAAATGCGTCTGTAGTACGTTATTGAATAGAAACGTGCTAGAATAATCTTTGCACGAAAGATAGCGTTCAAAAATCTGAAAAGTTTCGTTTTGTATGTGTCGGTTTAAATTCTATGGCGGCAAGCGCGTTTTATGTTGCACGTCTACTTTTTATGTAGTAAATAATTGTCCGACATGAACTTAATGCTATACACAGCAATACATTTAAAGCCCAAATTTGCAACAAAGTTTTGGACATGCGTTTGAAAGCGCTGGTCACTTTAATAGCATAATTTGAACTGAATAAAAATTTACAGCAGCCCTAAACTTAATATCAATCATTTGGAAACAATGTGGTATAAATCATAGCTTTGTTTTGCATTAATACGTTTTGACGATAAATTTTGAAGTATGAAGGTTGTAATAAATTGTTGCGAAATGGACGATTTCATTAAAAATACGAAATTATTTTACAAAACAGTAAAATAAATACATTAATATAAATAAATAATTAAAAAAATCAATATAAAGGAAGTTAATAATCCAAATGGATATTTTTTGAGCTCATTTATCCATAAAAATATGAAACGTAAAATTATGAAGAACAATGTAAAACATCGATTTAACACTGCACTCTAAAACTTAAACTAAAATTATTCAGTGTTTAAACTAATAAAGCATAAAAATTAAACATAAAAATCAATTTTAAAAACATACCTTTTACGGCATGGTAAACTAATATGTAAAATGAACAGAAGAAAAAAAAAAAGTGATATTATTTAAAGAAATGCGGATAAAGTTTGACTATTGTGGAATTAATGTTTCAAAACTTCTACAACATTCTTACTACAATATTATAGTCCGAAATACATTTTTTGAAGGTTTTCAATATTTCGTTTTGGTTTTCTAGTTAATGAAAAGAAAATCATTTCGACACACACACAGCATATAGGCCTTGTTCTTTTACTAAATAAGGTAGTAACCAGATCTATTTTATACGGAAGTGAACAAAAAGCTTTCTGTCTTAAAAGAAATAGATTTTTTAATTTAAATTTTGAAACGAGTTGCTAAGGAAATATAAATATTAAGAACGGCAGTTAGGAAGGGGTGGCATAAATTTCTGGTTTTATTCCTACGTGACATTATGTCTTCATAATCAATATCAGATGTCTGTGAATACGATACCTACGAAATATGTTCATGGTCGTTTGAATCAAATACTAAAAAATCACGACACATGCATGACCATAACATTAAACTCAATGTCACTGAAGTCATTTTTGGAGAACGTGATTTCTCGCTTGTGGGCTATGAAACGTTAAAAGGTGCTCAAAAAACATGAAAATTCGTCAACAACACTATCAAAAACTTTTATACTTAAAAAGCGCAGTAAAAGCTTTAATTTTCAAAGAAAACCTATAGAAAAGTTTAGTTTTGAAATTAACATGCATTAAGAAGCTTATAAACTAAAAAAATATGGTAAATAAGGCCAACTCTTAAACTATCTGAATAAATAAACTTGTTACATAAAAGGGAAATCTTTTAAAATGACGCACAATAAAAAGATTTATTAAAAGAGGCAAAATGTCTCAGTTTATATTTACACTGAGGCAATGAATGACATGAGCTGTTTTTACGACAAACTGCCGGTTTGAAATTGTTTGATTTTTAAACTACATCATTGAAAATAAGATTTACAACAATATTGACGAAGAAGCGCAGCTTCCGCCAAAAATTGATTTTGTGATTTGAGATATAATATAGACTAAACAAGATTTTCTTTTCTAAAATTGTCTTCAGGAAATTTTATCTTTCTATAAAGAATAATTGGAAATCAATTATCAGTTAATAAAAAGAAATGAATCCGCAGGCTCCGTACAGCTGCCCTTATTCCCATAAAGTATTGCAAAACATTCAATGAAGAAAGAAAACTTTGCCAAAGTGATTACGGTACCGTTGCCATATGCCGATATGATAGCCTCAAGCTTTCTTTTCATTGGCGCGCGAGACGAAACAGAAGTAGCCAAAATAATAGCCTTAGACATCATCACTTGGAGTAAGATTTTTATTTCTCCGACGGCCAGACAGATATGTATGATTTAACAGCTGCGCATCTGTGGTCCTTTGGGGAAATTAGAGAGCATTCTGGAGGAGCAGAAGCCAATCTCCAATCTGCTTGTTAACGCCTACTGTCGATCTACTGCTGAGCTGCCACCTGAGCTCCAAAAAACTGCTCTTGGCCGATTGCTTTTCTTTCTATTAGATTCTCCTAAATGTTTCGCCTTAATGGGTGGCGCCGAATTGAGCTAACTTGAGCTTGCGGTGTATGAAACGAAGACGGTACGAGTTTAAGTTGTTCCACAACTACCGACCTTAGGGTGCTCTTGGAAAGCTTTTCTCTCCCCTCACGCCAATAGATTGCTTTGCCAAGTTAAAACATTGGAAGAAGATGACTCTGAATATATATTGAATCGGGGTTTACCTAAGTTCATTAAATGTTCAATATAGCATTCAGAAAATGTCTCCTTGAAAATTTGCCAGTGCTTATCTTTATTAAATTGAAAGCAAAACAAGAAAAAACTCTTTTGAAGATTTTGAGGGTTAGTTTTTATTATGTATAAATGAAGTTTAATTTATAAGCTTACTTTTTTTTTAAAAATTGGATAAGTAATTTTTATAACATATTTTTTCATGTGGAATGTTATGAGAACCAAAAGCCATCTTTTCACGATCATTTTGACGTAACATTCTTAGATTAATTTGATGGAAAAAAATCTCTTAATAATGTGTAAATGTATGAGAGTACTAACTATGCAAATGATGTCAATATATACTTCATTCATAAATATATTTATATATTTTTTTCAACTTTTACTTTTATAGCTACATAGTTGTAACTTGCGGAATGAGATACGGGACGCACACACATGAAAGTACGATAATTAAGCTTTTAAAGGTTTAGTTAAAAATAAATTTTACTATCAATTTTGTTTTTGCATTGCATTGTAATTCTCTCTGAAAATGTACAATACAATGTTTTTTTAACAGAAATTGTGGTGGATCAGATTCAGAAATCGGACAACTTTTCTCTCAGCATTTCTGAGTGTGAAACGAAAGAAGAAATAAAAAGGATAAAAATTGGAAAAAAAAAAAAAATCACCTAGATGAACCTCGAAATAAGTAATGGAATGACTATGTAGCACGCTTCTCTACGATGCAGTAGACATGCAGCATCTCGAAAATGTACCTAATCTGCAAATTCCTGTCCGTGGATGTGCCAAGAAAAGAGGTATTCCGAGGAAGATATCTATTTTGTCACAAAATCCAGGACTCATGGTAGGTAATAACTAGAGAGGCAATAAGCGAGTGGAAAGTCTGTTGTTTTCTATGAACTGTTCAGGCACATTAAAAACGGTTGTCTGTTTCTTGAACTTAACCATCCTTATTGGTATAAAACTGTTAAAAACTACAGTAATTGATCATGTTCGGTAACCCTCCACCATGCAAAAAATAAATAAATAAATATAAATAATAATGAAAGAGTTAGCTTATTATTTATGTAACTTTGCATCAAGAATTTGAGATAAAACAACCTGTAGTAGGGTAATTAAAGAGAAAAGGAGCTATTTGCACGTCTAGTTTGAGAAGAAGAAAAAAAAAAAAAAGAGTTGAAGTTTGAAAAGAAATAAAAGAGTGTATCTTGTCTCTATTATTCCTTCTAATACAACGGAAGAGATCGTTGACTTTTAATTTCAATATATTTTTTCTAATTTTCAAACCTTACCTTTATAATATTACTATTATTACTATATTTTTTTAGGTAATCGTTTCATTATTAAACTCAATATTCCTAACACTACATTAATAATTGTTTTTAATGGTGAAACAAGTTTTGCAAGTAATATCGCACTTTATATAAAAGCTATAGACAGTCCTAAAGTATTATGATATTTTAATTACGTCTATGGACAGTTGAACACATCTGTGCATAATGTTTGAATTACTTACCTAAGTTCTAGCATTGCCGCAGAGGTTAAAACGTGTATATTTTCAAGAATTTACCTAGGGGCCGTGGTAGCCTAGTGGTTAGGATGTCGAGCTTCGGATAGGAGGATCTCGTGTTCGATACCCGAGCCGCTGAAGACCCACTGCGTACAATCAGGGATACTTGCATGTAAAATCCGTGGACCCTGAAGTCCCGAGGCAGTTCCGAGGGTACCAGAGGGTGGAGATTTCCTCTTCCCTTCACTCTTAGGTCAAAAAAAGGAAGGGGGTGTATTTGTGGTGGCGCCATCTGGTGTCATCCAAGTACATAATGAGCCAAGTCGTACTTCCACCGTCGTGGTGCTCATCTATAAACGGAAGGTGATCCCTACTGCCTTAATTCCCAGTCGCTCTGCGAAGGGGAGCTTGGATATCCAAGTGGCATTAGAAACAACAACAAATATTTACCTAATGTTATTTCGTGCTTTTCACGAACTGAAAAAAAAAAAAAATGAATTTATTAAAAAACAGCAATAGTAACTCTTGAAATTTCTTTTATTGGTTTTTAATCATTTTATTGGAAAACTAAATTAATTTTCTTGTTTCATTGGTAAATCCAGGGAAGGGGGGGCTTTAAAAGTAAAAGCCAATTAATTTAGCGATGCAGAAAAGGTAGATGAAAAGCAAACTTCCTTGAAATGAAAACAAATCAGCAAGCAAGAGTCATGTAAATCATTTTAAAACTCTCATATTTATATTTCTTAACATTTTATTACGTTAGTTAAACGTAAGCAAGTCACACACACACACATAATGAAGACACTGTTTTAAGAACGGAAGGTAAAAATGCACGGCAAAATGCATTTTGTAAAAAACTGAATCAACACGTGAAAATAGCGTACGTTCTTTAAAAAAAACCATAGACGTACTTTCAGGCAGTTTATTTCTTAAATAACGGATAAGTATGTGTATTATATTTTTCAAGAATCATCGGAAAACCTTTTATTCGAAGAAGTGAGTATTGTAGAAAATTTCTGGTTAATCAAGTCTTTGGAAGAAAAGCACCAAGAAAAGTGAAGTGAAGTAAGAGTATTACGATTCCAAAAGGAAGAAAGCTGGTAGCGAATAGCCCATAGACCACAAGGTTCGATAAAAGGAAGCCTTTTCAGTCCCTCTTTGCGCTCCTCATTCACGAGCAATAACCAATTTTCTCGCTCCCAAATCGTTTTTCAAAGTTCCTCAAATGGCCGCAGGAACAAGAATGCCAATTTCTCTACTCACTTAGAACAAGGCTCTTCGCCGGAGAGAAGGAAACGAAGAAAAGGACCCAGGAAAAAAAAAAAAAGACATATGCAACAGTAATCTCTAAGTAGCGAAACTAACGGAAGGTGCAGGGAAACACCTTTTTGCCCGATGTTTTAGTATTTATGATCCCATCCGGTTTTCGGCTGCACTCCTGGACGATAGAGAATCCTTAGTAGTTGTCGGGAACTTGCCAGAGATAGTCTTGAGTAGGCGGAGAGGGTGAGAAGTGAAATAGAAAATCTCATAATCGTCTCCAAGAAAAGGAATTTTCCTGCCTCCAGGATAAGTTCTCTATAAAAGTGGAATGGGTTATCGATCAGATAATGAAGCTTTCTTCCACGTTCCTTGGAGCACTAAAATTTTATTTCCCGCCAGAAGATGGAGGGGAGGGTGCGATTTTTATGTCTAACTTGGTGATACTAGTTAAGATTCTGCGTCGCAGAGAAATGTCCTGTTTGCTACAAATCACAGCTCTGGAGAGGATTTTCCGAATGCCTTCGCATAGTTTCGTAATCATAACGCTTGATATCTTTTAAGACTGCAGAAATTAGAATACGATAGCAAAAGGGCCTTTAGCAATGTTACGTCGAGAATCTCCAAGTCGGAAATAAAACTGGAAACTTAGATTTTCGTGAATTCACTTAGAAGTTAGAAATGTATTAAGAATTTTCTTTGTCAGCATAGAAAAACCTTGACTAATAGCATAGCATAGAATATTTTGAATATGCTATATTTTTCATATGAAGTATAAGAGCTGATATTTAAAAGTTGTGCAGTAGTTGGTCTTGGTATATATATTTAGTTTTAAATTTTGTTTTCTCCTTTTTTGGTAATCTAGCAAAATGTTAAGATAAATTTAAACCATTGCTTTTGTTCTGACTGAATAGGTCAGTTTTACTTAACAGTAAAAAATTTCAATGAATGGTATACACACACATTTTGAAGTTACAAGGAATGCATTCTCTCGGCATACTTCTAGAAAGCCGTATTGGGGGGGGGGGGGGGTAAGAACAGGATTCACACCTGTAGCAAGAGCAATGTGACAAATAAGTTGCTAAAAGCTTTTTAAAATCCAATAAATAACTTGTAGACAAAACACTTTTAAGAACCAATGAAACATTTTATAAAAATGATGTACTATGCAATAAAATGTATGAATTACAATTTCGAAAGCTACAAATTTAATCGACAAAAGTTTAAAACAAATAAAATCGTAGTTTAAATGATAAGGCTTCCATTCCTTTTTTCCCGTCAAATAATCATCCCCTTTTCTTGCGCGTTATTTATCTTCTAAGTAGCGAAATAAGCTGAAGAAACATTGCGTGAAACTGTCTTATTTGAATTTGTAAGGAAGTCTGAATTTTATATTTAAATGAACTTTTTATATGCCAAATATTGCAACTTTTAATTCAATAGTTTAGGTAAGTAAGCCTTAAATATTAAGATAGACGGGATACAGTGTACCTCTCTCACATTCAATTCTATCACTGTTTCTCTCTAAGTTTATATTAAGTGTTATAAACAGTAGAATGGTACTATTTTACATCCTAAAAATCAAATAGGAAATTCTAAGGTAACCGTTTTTTGCCATTATTTTCTTTTCAGCTGCTCAAATGTTTTCCAACTCGAAGCTTTAGTAATTTAATCGAGATGGAACTGGTTAATATAAGTACTAAATAGTTTTTCTATAAAGGTAAGATTTTACTGTTTTTGTGTGCCTAAAAATTATTTTCATGTTTAAAGTCCTTCCAATATTTTTATTTGTTTTGGACATGGGCACAGTGGACCATCATTCAATGTGTCGTGTTTATTTCATTTAAATTTATATGTGCAAATATAATGCAAAGTATTTAAAAATAACCGATGTCAATAATTTGCATAATTTTGAATGAAAGTTTAAGTTTATTATTTTTACTAATTTTGTTGAACTATAATAAAAATAGATGAAGAAAAAAAAAGAAATTCTGTATCAATGTCACCTTTTAAAACAACTTCTTTAAAACGAAACCCAACGAAGTACTCAATTTTCTCCATTCTTTTCAATACGACCTTTTCCTAAATAGTTTTAACCTGGGAGCAACCAGATGTTAGAAATATGCTTAACTATTATTAATAATGGTTCCGTATTCCATGTAACTTAATCTTTTGTATATATAATCAATCACCTTTCGAAATTCTTTGTCGTATGTAGATCTACAACAGTGTATTTATCTTTAAAAACATATTTCCTGCGCAATTATTTAAAATTAGAATTCTTTATTTTTCGTTACATCAAGATTCGTTTTTAAGGCGTTAATTACACTAAACATACATACTATGAAATCTTAAAATTTGGAGCGGCTAACTGAAATAAAACCTTAATTTTTTTGATGCACTGTTTTGTTTTATTATACAGTCCTAGAGGCAAACGTATACCTATGCCTGGCAGAATGCCAAGCAGAATCCATTCATGCTCAAGGGAGAAACTACTGGTTTAAGAAGTGGGCCGTATACTGTTCTCGTTTTAGCTCTCTTAGCATACTTGATATCTTCCGAGCTGATGTTTTATACCAGTTTATAAATTTGGTTGCTTTTAACAAATATAGAGGCTAACATTCTGATTCACGTGCTAAACAACGCACCTGCAAAACGAACTACCCTAAAACACGAATGGATTCGTCCTTTTCGGCCATGCGCAGAAGCGTCCAATTGTTAAAACTCCGTGGTCGGACTATACCAATCATGTTTGGAAGGATCATTTAAATAACTTTTGAGGAAAAAAAAATTTCATTTGAACGTAGCGTTCTTTTCTTTTTAAACAATTTTTTATTTCATTTTGAACAGATCACAAATACTTAACATTAAGCTCTATATCTTGTATAAATCCGGAACTAGCAAACTCTAATGGATTCGTTCTTTTCTGGCACACTGTTAAATCGAAACTCTTGTTATTGGGATAAAATGGCTTATTTTCAAGATCATCACGTCCTCGGAATAGCTCTGATCCAAAATGACTTTGATTTGAAAAACTGAATTCTTATTTCTTAAGTAATCTTTTTCTGAAAAATGATCCGGTTACGATCTCATTTTTTAAACCACTAAAAGAAAGTCTCCTTACCTGGGGTTTGAACGCGGACTGCTTTGGATCTACGCTAACACGATACCACTGCACCAGTATGTATGTCTCTTGCCTGATGAGCCAACGTCCATCCATTCCATAGATAATCAACCGTTTCCAATTCTGGAAGATCAGATGTAGGTATCGGTGCTCGAAAGACATTCTCAACAGCCGATGAGCTGTCATGAGCATAGGCATTACCATTGTGACTGCCGTGGAGTCTCTTAAGGTGCTTTCATACCGAATGCAACAGGAAAAGCAAAATTTGAATGCAAAAGCAAAATTTTTCAGAGCATGACATTGGTTCTACATAATTTCTTAACCACGCCCTCGCGTTGACTAAGTGGCATTTTTTATTGGGTTATTAACAGGGAATTTCCTTTAGCCGACGATGATTGGTTGATTGGGTATGGAAGGCATACTTCATCGCTGTTAGTTTGATCACCACAGCAACAGTCTGTTACGACGGAGACAAAATATCTTCGTCGCCTTTGATGTGAAAGCATCCACACACAGCCCTGTTCACTAAACTGCACTTTAAGTCTCTTGTCAAAGCACGATGAAGAACTTGCAGTAAGCTTCCTTATTGTATAACAAATATTTTAATATTTGCCGATCATATTAGACATACTAAGCATTAAAAATAGATGCCATAATATATATATATATATATATATATATGAGTTTACTGCCTTCCAGGCTTCTAAGTACTTCCTGTAATTTACATTATTTTTTACAATTTAATGCATTAGTTTTATTTCTCGAAATGTTTTGATTCACTTCTGAAATATTTACCAGTTATATAGATAAATATTGATAAGCGCAAAAGGAAATCTAAGTTAAAAGAAATTCAGCTATTAGTTTGCGATAGAAGGCATTAAAATGTATCAAACTCATTACGAATGAATGACAAGTGTTTTACCAAAGCGGAAAATATTTCCCTCGGACCAATATTTCCTTATTATTGCTCATTTCCTTTATCAAAACACCAAAAAAAAGTTGATCGAAATCTCTAAAAATGACTTCACTTCGGTTAACTATTGATTTCTGATATGGCGTTCTGTTTCCTGATTGTTATTGCTGATTTAAGACGTAACCCGGTAATTGCTTTTACAGTCTGAACATCCCCTTTGGCGACCCCTCTTGATATTTATCTCTCCTGACAGAATATTTTTGCTCACATCCATTCGCTCTTTCTATTAAACCTTTTGACCATGTATTAAAAATAAATCAGCTCAAAAAAGAAGAAGTCCCGCCAACTCTCGATGGATACAAAAAAAAAAAAAGAGAGATAGAGAGAGAGAAGGAGTAAATTAAAATAATCTGCAAAAATAAATATGCATTTTTTTTTTTAGTTTTTTGATTGCTTAGAAATGTAGTTTTGCTCTTTTAACGACTTTTCTCCCCTCAGTTCCCCAGGTTTTTTTTTCCTTTTTTGAGCCAAAGGAACAATCTTTATTATTATTAAAGTTCTCTCTTCACATCATTTATCGATTTATCGTTTCGGAAATGACAAAATCGATGACTAGAAAAGGTCTGATGTTCGGTTATCAGCGATTCCCCTTTCAAAGAAGGTTGGGCGCTAATTCATTCGGGCGCTAGTTCGCATTCATTGGGCTCCAGTCATCAGCATTAACTGAAGCAGCGCTACCGGGACCTCATTACTCCCTTAGAAAATAATAGGCAAGCTCCGACGAACCACTTTTGCCCAGACCTTTGATTGGTCTACTGTGGGTACTAATAAACTTCACGAGGGGCTGAATGACTGCCGTTGATGTAACTTTTCATCTATTAAAACTTAAGCTCATTGAAATGCATTTCAAATGTCCTTTGAGAATTAAGCGTTAGTAGTTTCGGTCCGAACAAGACTTCCGAGACATCTTTTAATTTACATTTACAAACTAATAATTTAGTTCATACAACACTTGTTCAATGAGAGACCGGATTTTCGGAAAAAGGCACCTGATATTTTTTGTAGCAAAATTTTTATTTTACGTTCGCAATTGAAAGTTTGCTTTTATTTTTTCCAATGAAAATATATGACTTCACATAAGATTCCCTTTTCACAAACTATTTTCAGGAGTTGGGAACATAATATTGGATTTAATGTTAGCAAAATGTTAGGATTGATGTCAGCAAAAACTTTCTTTGGAGGAATGTGAACATGATTTTACTGTCATCAGCTAAACAATGGCACATCCTTTTCAAATAACAGGAAGGGAGGGCAACATAGATCAAATAAACATTTTATTTCCCCCAAGATTACCATACATCTGCATATCTTTTCTTTTTTTGGAGGGTGAGGGGGGGGGGAGGTATGACATTTTTTTTTCACTGCGCATCTCTATTAGCTTGCTAGTCCGTAATGATGCAATCTCGAAAACTTCGGCGGAGACCTCCGTAATAACGATATCATACTATGTACCAGATTCATATTATAAGCGGAAGGGTATATGGCAGTGACCTTGATACCCTCATCAAAAGGGGCTCGCGAGCCTATTTTAGGTGTCATGCACCTCCCGAGCTCTCTGCAAGATTTTTGTATTGGAAACGATTGAGCACAGTGGACTACTTTTGCATATTTAATGTTTTTAACAAAAAGGGGGAAAAAAGAGCTATGTTCTTGAAAAAGTAAATATTCTTTAAACCCTTGTTATGTTCTAAATTTTTTACAATATTTGTAGTGTATAATAAGTGGGTTAAAATGAAGCGTAGTGAGGCAATTGGTATTTTTATTATGACTGAAATACCCAAAATTAAAAATAGTATGCCACGATTGAGTTAACCTGCATATTGGTAGGGTGGGCCAAAAAAACTTTTCTGTTTTCGATGATGGGTAGTTCGGAAAAGGCGTGATTGATGTTACTAAGTTCACTAAAAGCAGTTTGAAATGTGTAGGATAATTCTTTCACTTGCCACAAATGTGTAGAAATTTTCACCAAAATATGCGGCCAAATATAGTATTTCAACATTTTCAAACTTTGTTAAAAAGAAAACAGAACTACTGGAATTGATTTATCCTACACCCTTAAAATTTTTTATGGGAATTTAGTAACACTAGGGCACTTTTTCCGCACTACTCACGAAGAAAAACAAAATATTTTGCAAACAAAGTGCTTACGAAGCTTACGAAATTTTTTTTCTTGCAAAGAAACGCCATTGTATTCAAATTTCTCTCTCTCTCTCTCTCTCTCTTGTGAGGGTTTTAATAAACTTCTTACCATATTACGTAATGTGTAACAGACATCATTTTTGCGGAAGCAGCACCAGATGCCTTAAAGATTACCATTTATCTCTGACACTTACCAGAATCTTTCCAACTAAATAAAGTGAGAGTTATACCTCTTAAGATCAATAACCGTAAGCGTAAAGCATGGCAAAGAAAAAAAACCTTTTGCAATGTTTTTAAAGAATCCGTGAGACTGTTTATGTTTCTGAAATTTTCCATTAAATCACTCTAATAGTCATTAGAATTATTAATTTCTTGAAAGTAATTTTCATTTTTTTTCGAAGTATGCATGCCTAAAGATATTAAACTGAAGGCAGAAAATTGAGAATTTTTACATTTTCTCAACGAAAGCTTCTTGTTTATGACGCATGGATGGTTCCATCAGTTTTCCCTTTGCTTGAAATTAATGGTCGAAAACTCTGCATTTCATTGAAATTATTTTCAAAACCATTATCGCAGCCGCTCCTCTTCCTCCCCATGAAGAACTTTCCATTTAGAATAAACGAACACAGATGTTATGCCATTCAACGTTTAAAAAACAATTAGTAGTTCTGTTTAGAGCAAAGAAAAATGAATTCAACGGAGAAATGATTTTTCACTTTCTGGGAGAAAAGAATGTATTTTTTTCCTGAGCAGTTAGATTTGTCTCACGCATTTCGGTGAGAACCAATAAAAACGAAATTAAAGAAATATGGCAAAACAATGTTTTTTTTTTTTCCAAAAAGACTTCTATGAAACAAAGACAATAGCTCAAAGAGGTTTACAAATGATATTACAGAAATCATCCATTCTCTTGTAGAAAAAAAATCACATTAAAATGCATGAATATTCGTAAACGATTGCTCAATGTTCAATTTTAATCAAGATATAAGACAAAAAAAGTCCTCACAAAGAAAAGTCTGACAAAACTTAATTTATGGTTGCAGTTATTCTTGGCTAGCATTTAACGACTCTTAGATGAGTGCTGGTATAGGAATTATATTTGAACTTCAAACAGTAATCACTGTTTTTTATATTTTTCTTCAGGTAAGACAAAGTTGTTTGGTAAATGGTCCCGGAAAAGTAAAAAAAATAATAATAAAGCATGAAAGAAGGCTTAATGTATCGTGAAAATATCGTTAGAAATCAAGAAAAGTCAAAAATAAATTAAGTAATTAATTAAAGATTGAAAAATAAAAAATTTGAAAGTAGAGTTTTGAGATGGGAAAAAAGTGTGTCTGTCGGTCTGTCCCCCCCTAATAACTTTTGAACGAATTGTCCGATTCGAAAAATTATTTTTGCATTCGAAAGATCTCAGAGAGGACATCTAATTTTTATATTTTATTTTTTTATTTGAACAATTTTTTTGTTCAATTTTGAACAGTTCAAAAAATTTTAACATTTGCGCCTATGGGCGAAAATGAAGCAAATTATATAAACTCTGGGTACAAGATCCAAGTTCCAATGAATAAGCTCACTGGAAGAAGTTCTTGGCGTGAAATATTTATTTGAACAATTTTTGTTCATTTTTGAACAGTTCAAAAAAAATTTAACATAGTGCCTACGGGGAAATTTCAATCCTATATAAATAATGATCTAACGGGCCGATTTGCTTGGAACAAACTTTATCGGAAAGCTCTTATGACGTAGAACATGTACAGATAAAAAGTTCATCCAGAACTAACGAGCCTATTTTCTTATGAAATTTTTTGATCGGGATTTTCAAGAATATTTTTGAATTAATCAAAGATTAAATGAATAAACAAAATAATGAATGAATAAATGAGTGAATAAATACATGAATGACTGAATAAATGAATGATTGAACGAATCTGTATTAACCGTTGAAAAAGGCATACTTGAAGCAATTAAGAACTAAAGCTAAACGAGAAAGAGAGAGAGATAGTTAGATTATAAATTTGAAGCTGGGGGGTACGGGAAAGTAGGCTCGTATAGTTCTAGACGGAACTTCTTGTTAATATTACTACAGGGGGAAATAAACTTTTAAACAAAGATTTACTGCGTGTTCTTTAGGTAAATGTTATACCATAACCAAAGTCTGATATTTGGTTTAGATAAGATGAAAACATTTGGACATAAGTGAAAAAAAGTGAAGTTATATTTTTAATGCTAAATGTCATCAAACGAATTATAGTGTTATTTCAGACCATTTTTCGTCATGTTAGATGTTAGATGTCATGTTTGTCATGCTACATGTTTCGTCATGTAACATAAAAACGTTTGGAATATAAAGCGAGAGGGAACATTCTCACTTTTACCATTAATTTTTTAATGGGATGAATGCCAGCCTAATTTCTAGTTATGATTTTAAATACAACCGAGATTTTCATCACTCCTTTTCTGTCATCACCAATATGAGAAACGAAAAAAAATTTAAAAATAAACTCAATATAAATTTTTAAATTTGTCATGAAGAAAAAATATTAGAAACAAACATATGATTAACGTAAAGATTAAAAAACTCTTGCCCATAAAAGTAAACTGAAAAAGTTACATTTTATATGATAAAGTAAAAGATACCTCGTTGTAAAATCCTGTTTCTAATTTAAAAGTATTGGCAAAGAACACACAAATCTTGAACTATTGAGGTAACAAACTAAATGTTTCTAAAAATACAGAAAGCTTTTAAAAAGTTCTTAAATTTAGATTACAGCTTAAATAAACTGAAGTAAAAAAACCGAAGTTAAAAAATAAATAAATAAATTAAGTAAGAAATAAATATATAAAAAAAAGCATGTACTGTATAAAATTATATGCAGTGAATTTTGTCTAGTTCTACTAATTGCACAATAAGTCAAAATATTACCTTGAGGAAAATAAATTATATCAGCTATCCATTGCTTACATTCGCCATGATTATAACAGAATGATTAAAAAATAGGCATTATAGCTATGAAACATTCCTCTAAGAAATGCATTTGGTAAGAATGATAAAAAAAACATTGTTATTGTTGCTTTTCGAGATTTTAATATTCCACTATGGTACCTTTATTACAATGCATTTAAATTTGTAAATTCGCAATTTATTCAAGTCTTTATCAGCTAGTTTTGTTCCTATAAAACTAATGATTCACTTTCTAGTACATTTAGGAAGCAACACTTTTTAAATGATGTCCCCGTTTAGGAGGAATGAAATTCCTAAACAAATTTTTTTTTTCTTAACCCATACCTGAATCTTACGCTTAAAAAAATTTAATACTGTACATTTAAGGGATATTATGATGAACAAGATAGATAACGTAGATCCATTTACATTTGCTTCAGAGTAATAATGTCAAGTAATTTTTCAAGAAATTCAATATGGAAAGAAACAATATAGGAGGTGGACATGTATAGTGCATATGAAGAAAATAAAGTACACTAGAATAAGCAATGTGAAGTATCTAACATATATCTTTTGCATATTAAATTGGAAAGTTTTAGATCTGTCAAGGAAAGTTTAGAAACGCAATATAACAAGAAAATAAAAAGCACCAGAAAAGCCAAAATTACAGCTGCAACATTCGTTCTTCATAGCTAAAAATTTATTTAGTTTTATGCTATTTTTAGACAAATTTTTCATTAATCCATAATACACGGAGTGAGTGAACAATATGGTTTTTTGGACAAGTTCCTCAAAAAGAAAAAGCAACAGAAGCAATGAAACCGCGAAGATAATTGAAGATTCGTTAAAATTGTCCAATTTTGCACTAATTCCAATGCAATTTTTTCGGTACATTTTACATACAAAATAGAAGCGTATAAAACGGAAACACCCGCACAGACTATCAAATATTTCAGATTCTACGTTCGATTCCTGTAACCTTTCCGTCATGATGGTAAGGGCAATAGTTTGCAACCTAAAATGTTACGGAATCCGTCTGTCTCGTTTCTGAAATCACCGATTCAACTCTCTTTGAGGGATTAAAAGTCATTTTCGTATTATTTTATATCTGTTTATCAAAAAATATTCTCACACACACATTTTTGCTCAGGACAATTTAACGAACTATTTTTTTCTACTTTGAGAGTTACTTTAAGTACTTATTTTTCTTAGCTCTTGGACGAAACTTAGCAGTTTAACGAAATATTTTTTTCAGATCTTTGATGAACTAAGTACTTGAGTTTCTGAAATGGAATAATTAATTTTTGATTATAAATCTTAAAGCAGAGGACTATTCTGTATTTGAAACAAACTCAATCCACACATTTCAGATAAAAAAAAAGAATAAAAAAAGTTCGTGGCAGAACTTCAAACGAAATTAATTTTAGTTACTTCTAGAGTTCAGTTTTATCTGTAACGATTCATTTTTTTACAATGACTAAGCAAAATATTTTTGTGTCCCTAAAATTTTGCCATTTTAATCATTAATATATAAGCTCTTTTGGGAGCATAATTGTCTTAAAAAATCAAATTGTCTCAATTTTAAGTCAAATTCTAAATTTTTCTTAACTGTATTATTTTAAACAGATTTTGTACTTTCGTAGAAATACTGACAAGATTTTCTTGTCGGTGATTATTTTTTTTCTGGAATGTTCTTAATCTGCAAATGTTCATTAATAACAGAAACATTTATATTTAACATTATCAAACATTTCATATGTTACAATAATGTACTTTTTTTTAACACTCAAGATGATTCACGATAATCTTCATTAAGTTTTTGTAGGGTAACATAAGTTTATTCTGAGGAGAGTTGCTCCACAATAAAAGAGCTGATTTTTATATTTTTAAGTTATCAATACTATCAGTTAAAATTTCCCCGGGAAGAGAGTTGAACTCCATTGTGTAAATATATGCAGCTTAATTTATTATGTGAATTTTTACTTTTGAGCTAAAACAGGAACTTAGCAACATCGCATATTTGGCCATCTCACCCGACAAGAGGGGAGAGATGCCCCAGTGAAGAAGGTGTGATGGATGCCCCACGAAAATAAGTTAATTAAAGTAAGAAACACGCAAAATTTTGCACGTTTAATACCACAAAAGGGCATTGAATAAATATTTACCACCTTTAAACTTTGAAAAGAACACACACACAAAAGAAAAAAAGAAGGTACATTTCTGAGTTTTGAAACTAACATTAAAACTAAAGGTGTGACATCTTTAGTCGTTGAAAGTTTAATCAAATGAAGTTATAATCTATATTTAAACTTGGAAGATGAAACATAAAAATAAAATTGCATATTCAGACTTTTAATTTTGTTCTTTCTTCCATTAATGTTGGGTATTTCACGATACATAAGAAAACCTTCATGAATTAATTTTTTACAATAAATCCGTTCAAAACATTCAATAGTTGAGGGGGTTTTAAAGTAATTTTCAAAGCATTCTAAGCTAGTATTGGTTAGCATCTATATTTCATCGGATTTTTATTATTGCTTCTCTTAGGTTTTCTTCAGGCCAACATCCTTTACTTTCTGTAGCACTTTTCCTTTTCTAAATCTTCTTCATTCAGCACTCAAAACAGTTAAATTAAGTAAAAATACACAGTTAAATTAAGCAATTATATTCACACAAAATAATCAGTAAACGAGAAAGTTTTTATGGTTAATTATATGAATATTATATGGTTAATAGTATGAATATTAACCTATAGCAACCTAATAGAATATGTTTAAAGATGATTAAAGACCCGTGCAACTAAGCTGTTATGTTTTGAAGACTTATAAATATAATCTTAATAAAACTACTTTACATACAATAAGTTAAGTGGCACTGTATTAATTAAATAAATCTATATTAAAAAATAATAAGTAACACTGCATATGCAATAAAAAAACAATGCACATAAGCTAAATTAAGACTATATGCGCATTATAAATTCAAAAACATTCTATGCACAATAAATTAATGTTTACAGAAGTGATAGATTTATCGAAATCTTAAAAAAAAAAAAAAAAAAAAAAAAAAAACATCGAGGCATCTGTCCCTACATCATGCACAGTGGGGGATCTTTTCTTTTTGTTAAGGAACGCTATTCCTCTTAAAACAACAATTAAGAAGAGTATTTGGTTTTACCACGCGATATTTTAATAAACTCATCAGTTTGTTTTCACGTTACGATTTTTTCATTTTAGGTACTAGAAGGTACTAGAAGGACATGTTTAAGGTTGCAGAGCATTTAGGGTACTGAGTGAGTTATACACAAACTAGTAGAGTAAGGTATCATCTAAATTTCCGTGGGAAACCGAAAAGCTGGTATACTAAGTGATGATATTCTCTTCAGTACTGTGAGAACTTCAGTGCTGTTAAACAACATTTAAGTACAAGAGTACTTTGTGTTCGATAACCAGCTACGTATGACTTTTACGACATTTAATGCAACAAATACAAACCCTTAATGTAAAATACCCCTTTATTAATTATTTATTTATAAAAAAATGTTTCTGAATATCTGTTTCCAAAATCTGTAGGCTGATAGACTTCAAAAAGTCAGGTACAATGTATGCTCTGAACTCAAGCAGATAAGGGTTGGGGAGCGATATGCGTTCTGTCAGAAAATGACGAGAAACAGGGCAAAAAAAGGGCTGAAAGACGCAACAATTCAGGGGCTTGTTTAATTACAATCATAGTAAACTTTAAATCTGAGTTTTACAGATTAAATTTTGTGCAATTAAGAACTACTCTGGTTAAGAATGTGTATATGCACATATGTATATATATAGGCGTGTGAATGAAAAGTTTAGGAGAGGAATCGAGAGGGGAGCGAAACAACAACTATTTCCGGTTTTAATCTTTTATCTACGTCTCCATATAACTTCCAGCAATCATTATATACTCATTAGGCATTTGTTGTACTTGTCAAGTATATTAACATGCATACAATCAATCACCATGTTTCATTAAGTATGACTAATACTCATTATTGTCCTATACTGAACGATTGTTTAAAGATGAATTCATATTTTGTCTGAAGAATGTCATTAGATTTTCATTAGACGGAAGAAAAGCATCTAATGAGAAACGCTAAGGAAATAATCAAAAAGAGTGTATTTAATGCACCTTTGTAATTTTAAAACTGCTTTGTTCCAAAATGACTGCTTTTTCTTCCACCGATATCGTAAACGCGATTCCCCCCCGTGTTTTAAAAAATTAGCAAATCACTCTAACTTATTCATTTCACTGCATAGAACGTGAAATTTGAGCGTGAATTTTACAAACTGATTTCATAAAAACTAAACTAAAAGAAAATATTTATGATTATCACTGCGTCGATTTTAACTTGCTTGAATTATTTTGCCAGCTTTAACTAAAACATGTACATTAGCTGTATATTTCAGTTTCTTTTAGGTTGTAATGTACTATTTATTTTCAACTTCGTTGCTTTTTTTGAGCAATTTCGAACTTTTTTAAAAAATTAAATTGATATTATTACGCTAGTTTTTCGGGAGATCTGAAATAAAAGAGACTCTAACTTACGTATTGACAAATAGATGGCACCAGCTGTACTGCAAAACTTGTACTCTTCGAAATTGAATGGAGTCGAACCGAAGGGGTGTGCGTGTGTGTGAGTCGAGTTTTCTTTTTTTGCTGTTAACAAAACCTTCCCGCAGTCAGATTTTACGTGCCGTTGCTACTGCTCTCATTTCGGGCGGTCACTAGATAATTGGTAGGCGTAAATGGGTGGGAAAAATTTTTGCATAGCACAAAATTTGCATGCACAGTAGTCTTTAGAAGCAATTTGGCGGAGTGCTTCCGATGTTGCCGTACAGTACTTAAGCGTCATTACGATTGCGATCCATTTAGCGAAATTAAACTATTCCAAAGATTAGGAATTTACAGCCCTGACTGCAGGGAAGAGAAGCTAATAGTCCACTGGGTTTAAAAGATGGGCAACACACAACTTCACTAAATCACCAAATAGCCGCCTATACGCTGGAACGACTTTTTTTTCGACTTTCTGTTACAAACATTCTTCTTCAACACACGAAGCATCTTATAAAAGGGCATTCCATGACTCCATTTTAAATTATTTTATCTGGTTTTCAATATCAGTAGCGAAATCGCGGTTCCAACTCGGAACATAATTTAGAAATGCATAAAAATTTACATTTGATACTTTTAACGAAATGGGTTACAAAATTAGATTGGCACCGAGCTGTATTTGTCTAAATTGGATCTTTCTTAAGATAAAGGCGAGTAAAAGACTGGTTTTTAATTTTGCTTTACCACAGTATGAGAAGTATATTTTATAATTAAATATAAACATTGTCTTTGTTAAACTGAACAACTTTTCACGTTAAGAAAGCACACCAGAAGCTCCACCTACTGCCTTGAGAAAGGGATTCCAAGCAATCCCGAAACGTATGTCTGCATTTTAATGATCATTTGTGCTTTTTTAACGTACATTTTTTTTTCAATTTTACTATTGCAAAGTTCCTTTATTTTTTTTATTGTCTTTGTTGCCGGTTCAATTGCAGTCCCGGTTCAATTCTGTACCGGCATTTTAATAATGAATGCATTGGTATTCATTATTCAAATGTCATGTTTTTAAATGATTGGTGTTTAAATGATGAAACGTATTGCCAGTGCTTATTTCATAGAACACTTTTTCTATGTTTTGTGACACAAATTGATCTACGGTTTGTAATAACTATACCATGTACCGTCAGCTTGCGGCGTTTTTGTTGTGCTTAAAATGTTCTGGGTATCCTGTGACTTAATGTTAAGTGTGCATCGCTAATAAATGTCAATAAAATATTACTAGACACATTAGTCTAGTTAAGGACTCTTATTATGAATGACTATTGCTATGAATGTTGTTATGTGGTGTATCGGTGTGACGTAAACGTACCCATAGTCTGTAATTAGGTTCCTCAGTGGCTGAGCGGGCTAATAAACTTTTCGGTGCCTGCCTACGCGCAGTGAAGCGGCGATGGGTTCGATTCCCGAACTGCGCCCTGAGTGTATTATCCATGAGAGAGGCATATCCATTGAGAAAAACAAATAAACTCCAGAATGTATGTGACTTGAAATGGTCGTAAATAAAGAAATAAAGTTTGTAATAACCGTAACTGTATTATCTACGTCTTTCCACGTTGTTGTTGCTGGACTTTGAACGTTCTGTGTATTCCGTGACTTCATGTTAGTTTGTTTTAATAAACATCTATTAAATATTGCTGGAAGTATTACTTTTGTTAAGGACAACGAATATCTACGAATATAACGACAATACCTACGAATTACAGATGTTGTAATATGTTTGTTTGTGAATCGAACGTGATCAAGTGTCCTTTTACTGTCCTTATGCAATACTAACATGAAATTCTACAGATGCCAGAGTACGTAAGTCATAGCTTAAATTTTAAACATTATTTAAATTTTCAACTGTTAAGAAATTGATTAAATTTTTTGATATATGTCGGATGTTATAATTTTACCAAAGATTGAGAAGTAAAATATGCCTGCTAGAATCGATCTCCGTTAGTGATGCCCCTTTTGCTGGACTACATGTTGTAGATTTTCTAACTGTTTACTACTTGGCAAAGAAGTTTTAGCTCACGTCGGCGAGGAACTAGACACTTAAGTGTATTGAAGTTGAGTACTGAAAGGGGTCAAAGGACACGAAATTTCTTTCCTGAACTCAGTCCAACATGAAATATAAATTTCTGGATAGGGGTAGAATGAAGGAAACTTTGTACTCATAGTTCTTAACTAGATTCTTAAGCAAAAGAAATGAGGGTATTATGAAACATAATTTCTTCGAATTAGTAGAGGATCTAAAACGTATAATTTATGCTGAATTCATTTTTTTGGTTATTGGAAGATTGGATTTCGGGAATGAGCAACTTCAAATATCAGTTCGGAAAAGCAAATGATTGAACATATTTTAAAATTTTTTGATTTGAAATATGTTAATATGTAGCAGTGTGGAAGTTTGCATTGTGAGCTAGAAACCATTTAATAAACTCATATTTAGGTAGTAAAAAAGAATAATTATTTTTTGGATATACCTTCATTCTAAGTGCCTTTCATCAAATCCCCGCTAGTATCCCAAAATCTATAAAACACTTTCTAAATTCAAATGAAAGAAAAAGTGCCAACACAATTATTTCTCCATGATAGCCTTCTGTTCTGTCCGAGATTGAATTTTGAACGAAATATCCTTTCAAGTAACTTTCAATTTGATGTTATCAAGGAATTATCAATATTTTGTAACTCCGCCCTGTACTTGAAGTCACTTTTGTAAAATGCCACAACCCATGGATCTACACATACCAAATAAGAAAATATTCTATTTTCTCGTAAACCATCATTTATTTGCTGGTATTGTTCAATCCTTAAATCTAAGCTTACATTACGAACTACAAACCAATAATAAAACTTTACTTTTGTTGTACAGCAGACGTGAAGAATTTTCTTAGTATATCATGTTGTGCCTTTCGTGAGTTCTGTTAAGTGTAGTTTAAAATTCAAACCAGCGAAATTTTGGTTACTTCGTAAAACATTATTATCCACATTTATAAGGTTATTTTTATTCGATACCGTTAACAAACTTAAATTTTGGTTATAGACAATTGGAAGAACTTTTTGCGAATGCCTTTATTACAAGCCGTTACCACAAAGTACCCACATTCCAGCATATACATTGCACTCTGTACATTTATCAACTGAAATAGATCATTTGATTTTCTTATAAAACATTGTTTTGATGAAGCGTTTGTGTCACTGAAACTTGAAAAATAAACTAAATCCTATTTAACGAACTTTCTATTTTGTTTGCTCGGTAGAATGCAAATGATTTTGTTCCGAGTCCTGTATTGGGAGGTTGGGATATACTTTTTCATAAAATACCAATATTCCCATAGCCCACAGATTAAAAAAATGCATCAACTTGCATAGATAGATTTGATAATCATGCGAAACATAGTTTTGTTTCCTTTTGAATTGGAGTACTTTTGAACTATTTATTTTTTTATAGATACTTAGTAAATTTAATTTTGGTTGTAAATAGGAGTCTAAAAAATTTCATTCGTCATTCTTAATTGTAAAAGTTTTCCATAAAATGCACATATTCCCGGAATCCATGTTACATTCTATATATTTGTCAAACTCAAATAAGATTCCTCGTGAAACATTGTTCCCAACACCCTTTCGATTTATCTGAGCTCTCAATACGAACTAGAAATTTATTGAACAAACTTTTGTTTTGGCTTTACCAACGAATCAGTAGAATTTTGTGAGTATCCCCCTATTGCTTGTGTCTTCCGTAAAATACCCACAACCCCGGCACCTACACTAATAATCCTTTCCGGCTCATTACATGCAAAAGAGTAGCATTTGAAATCGGTCGATGTCGAATTCAAGAATTTTTATATTTAGAAAGAAAGGGTATAGTTCTGCTTCAGTAAGCATGAATGAGGTTGTTTTCGATGTCGCTTTTATAAAAAATATTTTATTTTTTCTATTTGAACTTTATGCCACATTTTCATTCCTGCTTGCAAGCTATTGGAGCTAAGCGAATAATAAAGAAAGTGAACTTGGGCAAAATAAGCATCGCCAGGATGAAAAAAGAAAGTTAAAATGTCGAAACGTCTAACTTGGTTTCGGAGTGGTTCAGATCTTTTTAAAGGAATTCGTTCATATAATTTGTTTTTCAACTGTTTTGATTGTTCAGCAAATTTTGCGTCTACGTGCGTCATAAAAATTTGCAATTTCTGTGGGGTTCTCGACGTGAATAGAAAGCAATTTCAGAATGCCCTTAAAAATGATATTTTATGCAAAGTTTATGTATTTAGAATCTCCAACGAAATAACCAATTTTTAAAGTGCATCGCAAGAATTATGTGCCTTTTCCCCGCCCATCAATTTAAATTTTGTTGCACTCCGAGACATTTTACAAAATGCCGACCTCATAAGGCCTTTGAAATAAACAAGTAAAAATAACTATACCCCGTAAGGTTTAAAACTGTGGTAATAATAATGATAACAAAAAGAACATAAAGCTTGAAAGGATATGTTCTAAAATTAAAACTACTAATTTGTTGTTTTATTATAATGTATACAGGTAAAAAGCAGTTTTATTTTAAGTATAGACTTTAGCACTTAGTAATTGGTAAGGAGTTCGTAGTTTGCATGGATTTTATTTTTTCGAGAATTTTAGTTGAACACGTATTTGTATCTTATGCAAAAGCTTGAAAACTAATTACACTGAATGAGTGTCAAATAAATTACTTTTTTTAAACTCTTCTTTTTAAATTTTTTTTTGATTTTGTTCTAATCGAACAGCATATAAGAATAAATCTTCATGCAAGTCCGCTTTTAACAATGCCATTTGAACAAGGCAAAATCGAAGCATTAATTCTACCTATGGAAATTAAAACAACCCTTGGTTTCCACTGCCCTAGAAGATTTCATGGCCTTAGTGGGAATAAAATATTGATAATTTTATAATTAGGGGCAGTATTTGTATTGAATGTGACAGAAAAAAAAGCTGTGATTCACAAAAAGTTCAAAATAAATTTCATATAATTGCTGTAAATCACAGCATCATTTCTTTCACATTTGCTCACAGAGGTAAATGTTTTGTATTTAAAATCTAAATTTTAAAATTAGTTTGTTTTTGAATTGTCAAGTTGTCATTGTAAATCTGAACAACTTTTCATTTTCTGCATGTTTCTACTAATAAGGTTCGATTACAGTTGCTGTTTGCAGTCGATGTTCGCTAAACACATGTGGTACTCAAAATAAGTTATAATTAAGCAGTAATTCGCGTTTCAGTTGACCTGAAAATTAGTTCATGTCCAGCTGATTTGTGGTTGCATTAGTATTTAAAGATGTTGGATTAGGGATGACCTTGGTTGGATGTAGGAGGACCTGTTTTGGATGAAGTAAACATAAATCAGTCGCTAAACGTTTCAAAAACTTTTTCATGGGATTTTCTTTTTGGCAATTCTCTTTTAGAAAACTACGAAACTAATATTGTTATTTTTTGCTCTACATTAAAAGCGTACTCAACAAATATTCAGTTCACCTCTGCGTTCTTCCCCTAATATTACTGTAAATTACAATAAAAAGATATGCTTAATGAATGTGTCATGGAAATGTTTAAATTTATAAGCTTTATCTGTATGGCTAATACTCTGACTTAAGCTCTTGCCTCCATTTTGCACCAAAAAGTAAAATATTTTTTTTGGAAGAAAAATTAAAACTTGTTTTTTAAAGCTTTCTTGACAACATTTTTTTAGAATAAAAATCAATAGACTGGAAAAGTTTCAGTTCATTTATTACTTTAAAAGTGTATTGAAAGAGCATTTAATTATATAACGTGAGTATCGTTATTGAAATGACCTGATTGAAAAACAAAATAAAATTGTTTAAATGTTTGTGGCATGCTGAAGATCATCTATGTAAGCATTAATGTCACATAATGTCCCTCAGATTATTTTAATGATGATTTTGTTAGAAGCGGTTTTCTGAAAAAGGTTATGAAACTGTTTTCCGATGCTTATGTGTGTCACTCTTTTTGGAAGAACTCTCTCAATTAATCCTATCAGTCCCAGTGATGCCATTTCGTCTCACTATTTTTATCAATTTTTCTGTTATCCAGCTAAATTTGCAATTTACCCCGAATAGAAAATTGAGAACAATATATTGTCATTTTTCTCTTTTTCAATGTCGTTTTTAAATCTTACGAATAGATCGCTGCATTATCAATTTATCTATTGAAAAATTGTTACTTTGAACTTCAGTCATCAATATATGTCAAAGCAAAAATACATTTTAACAAAATTTAAATGAAGTTACTAACACCATTTTACTCTTATTTTAAGATGTTAAAATATTTTTGGTTGAGGATTTTTTTTTTTTTTGATAAACATTACTTATTACATTTGCTCTTTTATCTTAATCCCTTCTGAAATATCATGATTCCAATGAACACAGCTCAGATATACTTGACAACTATGCTTACTTTTGTTTGTAATTTGTATTGGTTATTTACTACTATTATATTTAGAAATTTTGAAATAAGAGTATTTTTTAAAATGTGTCGCATCGTATAGGAAATCTGAATTTTTATCAATCGATAAATCAGTTTGTTTATGAATGAAGTACAATCAGACATTGAACTAGATTATTTCGATGAAGTCATTGCTGAAAACATTACCGAAAATTTATCGGGATAAAAACATTAGTAGCGAAAAATCAATTGAATCATATTTATATGTTGGAAATACATTAATTCACAGCTAAACAATAAAGATTTTAATGAAATTACACAAATGTTAGATAACTTATGAAAGATAAATATTAACTTCTCTTAATGAATGTATAATTATTTAATATATTTTTTAAATGTTAACCATTATGTTATATTTTAATCACCTAATGTTGCAAACTCAGCTCCCAGTGGTTGCAAACAGCCTGTGCTACTTAACTCATGATGATTTTAATTGGAATGATTTTGAATTTCTATTAATATAAAGATATGTATATTTTAATAGAAGTTTATAAAAGTTCATAATGAAAACATACATACATTTATTTTAATAAAAGTTCAGAACTATTCCAATTAAAATCATTGGAAATTAAGCCAAATGAGTACATTTCATGAATTTCAGAAGTTTAGAATGAGTAATAACGGTCTTAGAACTGAAAGGGGGCTAAAAATAATCCTATTCCTGTCCTGTGTTATGTTAAAAATGAACTTAACAAACATATCTTAGCTAGATAATTTTATCCTTTAATTGTTAATTTAGTCGTTCTTTAGATAAGTAAGTAGTTTAAATAAATTAATAAAAGAAAAGAAAGTATGAATTTAATGCTTATAGTATGGTAAAGATAGACTACCATCTTTTTCGGAAGTTTTTTTTTTCACTTTAATAATCTTTCAAAAGACCATAAAACATTCTTTCAAAAATAATTTTCTTTTTCCTGAGAATTTTACGCCACTTCTTTACAATATTATTTTTCAATTAAAAATAAAAGTAATATTTATGGAATTGTGTTAAAAGTAACATTCCCAAAATACATTCTTTTCACGCAACGCTATGTAGTTCAGTTTCCAAATTAATCTTATTGGAAATTAAAATAATACAAAAAAATTTATTTTTTAACAATGCAAGTACGTCAAACATCGACCTAGTACGTTTTATTTTTTGTTTTTTTTCTCTGTTTGTCTGTTATATTGATTTTATTAGAAAAGACATAAAACATTTTTTGCAAGAAATTTTTGAACTGCTTCATCAGTTTTTTCCACCACTTCTTTACGACAATACTCTTTCGATTAAAAAAAAAAAACCTTTTGAATGTATGATGCTAAAAGTGTACTTAACAAACATTCTTTTCACAGATCATTTCACAGTTTAGTTCTTGCATAAATCTTATTGGAAATGCCCTGAAACATTCTTCCTCCATGAAATCATTAAAACCATTTCCCGAGTTTCTTTCTGCGCTACTTCTTTATGCCAATTTTATTCCAATTAAATTAAGCGTACGGCTTTTATTCAAGTTTCTTTTCTCTGGGTTCATTATTCATGGGCACGGGAAAACATTCGGACGAAGAACAACTCCGAGTCGTAATAACAAAATAATCATCATAACAGCAGAATTTTAAGAATCTTCTTATTTGTTTGTGTTTGCTTTGGCGGCAATGTCATTCGCAGATACGAAATCAATATTTCTTATAAAACAGATTGCTTGGTGTTATTGACTTATCTTCCGATCTCAGTTCCCGAGGCTAGAATTTTAGCTTTGATCCTCTTTATCCATTCCTTTTTTATGCAAACAGATTTACTGATATCAGAAAAAATCGCGAATCAATGAATTGAAATTCTTTCTTGTTTCTTCGATTCAAAAGTTTTCTTATTTAAACCCAGATGCTCACGTAGTCGGAAAAATCGCAAACGAGACTTGTCCCACTGTTCTTCCAAGCGCAGTGTTCCCTAAAATTATGCCTGGTAAATATTTGATTTCCAGCTTGTTTTGAAATATAAGTTTATTATAAGGGACATGCAAAACATGTGAATAAAATACATAGAAGTTTCATTCATTTTGAGTGAATTAATGTTTTCTTTTTAGATGTGTATGACATTATATGGTGAACTTCCTTCTATGTTTTCATAGCATGTTCCATATTTTTAAAGTTAAGCTTCTATAATTTTAAGTGTAAAATTATCTAATCAGTTTTTCATGTACAAAGGTTTTTAAGCTTTCGTGTCTGTAATTTTACAAGTTTGTGAATGCGTAAAATAAGGCTCTGTATTTTGTAATTGTATAAGGTACCAACAAAGAATTTCATAAATTTAACCGCAATTGCAATGAATAGTTAATATTCTCAGTAATACATTGAAATTTCTTTGTCGTACGTTTTAGACTCGTAATGCTGCGTGCTGTGGGTAGATAATAAATAAAACTTTCCCCAACAAGGTAGCATAAGTACAGAAATAAAATTTGTTGGGTACTTATGGTTGGTTTAAGCATAAAAAAAATAAATAATTATCTTTCAATTTTGTATTGAATACAAAATGGATGATTCTGAGTTAATAAGTGCGTTTAGGTTTTACTTTTAGTTCGAGTATTTATGTCTGAAAATTGTGTGAGTATTTACGTAGGGATTAAATGTTTTTCCTAGTTATTTCATTTTGTATTTAACATAAAATGTATTATTCTGAGTTCATAAGTGCGTTTAGTTTTTACTTTTAGTCTGAGTATTTATGTCTGAAAATTGTGTGTTGACTATTTACGTAGGATTAAATGTTTTTCATAGTTATTTTATTTTGCATTTAACATAAAATGTATTATTCTGAGTTAATATATGCGTTTAATTTCTATTTTCAGTCTGTTTGCGAAATAAATATATTTAATATAATATTAGGCTATTATATGAAATTATTATATGAAATACATTAGGCATAGAATCAAGTTTAAATCATTCGGGTTGAGAAATGACGTAAATTAACCCAGCGTTAATGTAACACAATATTAAGTCAACATCCATCAATGAACATCTATTGTAGTTTTAAAAAACTGTTAAAAATGTTCGTTTAACGATAATTAAAATGAATGCGCGAAGTAAATACAAATTTTTCTGACTATTCTCGACTGATATACTCTGATTCCTTTAATCACTTATTACGTGTGTACTACATAACTTGGCTATGCATTATTTTGCAATGCAAAATTTTCAAGTTGAACCACGTGAAATTTAACTACTCACTGATGGATTATTTATTAGTATCCCACCAGTTTTCCTCATTTCGTCCATTAAAAAAATCGTGTGGAAAATGTTTAATAGTTACATAACTTAACTACATTTACAGCTTGTCTCTCTACAAAGGTTTTTGTATCAAACTAGTTTTTCTCATTTCGTTTATTTATGTATCTTTACATATTAATTGCTTGAACAATGAAGTTGTATACTTCTTCATTACCAATAATTTTTTAAAGTGATTACATACGGAACGAGACGAAGATATATTGAAAAAGTATTGACACAGCCGTAGCGTTTTCTTAAATTTTAATCCTGAAAAGATGTGTAATAAATAAGCGTGAAATTCTTACTAATGTTATTCACTTCACTTTTCTAAATGTTTCTATTTAACTTAACTTAAAGTTAGATAATATTAAATAAAACTCAATACCAAACCGTCAAAAAATACTCAATTTACCATTCTTAATATTTATCAGTGAGAGCTAATTTAAGCATTTGCTTTAAAATTTGGAAAAAAAAAACTGCCTTTTTGATTTTAATTTTATTCGAGGTTTTCAAAATGATCATCGTTTTTCACTTCCAATGATTGAAAGAATTCACATTAAAATAACCAAGGATGAACGATTTTCAATTTTTTTAAACATTTTCATTGATAGCAAATAAGTGCTCTAAAGTAATTGCAACGTTTAAGCTAAATATCCATACCCTGTTAAAAATTGAAAGAAATATTAATAAAGGAAAAAAAAAAAAGGAAAAAAGTTCAATCAAAAGATTTTTGGAAAGAAAAATTCTTATTAGTTTAATCTAAGCCTATGTTTATTTAAGAACGCTTTAAAGATAAAAATATGAATTAACATTTATTTCAATGACAAAAGTTGAAAGTGCTAGTCTGATGCAAAAAAAAAAAAAAGTGCGCGCGATTTTTGTTTGTAAATGCTAAAAAAATACGTCATTTTGCAGCAGAACGTAATCACTCCTCCAGAAAATCAATAGATTCACTCCGGTGAAATGAAAAAATAAGCAATAAATAATAAAAACGGCAAAAGCAGCTCGGCATTGGATTCATTAAATGCTGAAACTTACCGATAAAACTACAGAAAAGAAGTTCGCCGATCAGATAGCTGAAGTAATTAAAAAAATATGGAATGACATTTAATTGTCTAAAGGCCGTAATTAAAGTAAGTTGTGCAATGGTGAGAATGGTATTCAACAATGGGGAAATATATATTTATTTTTTGCGTAAACTAAATATAAAAAGAAAAAAAGAAAATGTCTCGACGGTAGAAAATAATTTTGAAGCTTTTTTGTTTGTAAAATATTTAGGAGAATTCTTGTTTTCACAATCTTGCTTATTAAAACGTTTATTTTTCTCATTACTTACATGAGCACCGGAGTTACTTTCGCTAGAGAATATAATTTATTTAATCTTTTTGAAGCAATTATCATAACTCTCGAAATTATTGCCATGAGGAAGTGATAATTTACATTACGTTGTTCAAAATGGCGTTGAAACTTAATACAATTTAACTTTTATACGTTTATTTCACTTCGTGGAATTATGCAAAAACAAAAATGTGGACTTCATATGTTGAGTCCTTTTACGACTTTAAAGTGGCAATGATTTATTGCTGAGATATATTTCTGAAATACTTCTGATTAAAAGGTTAATGAAAGCCTTTTGTCAAAAGTGCTCAAAAATGATATGTATGTAATGTATGTATTAAAGTGGATCAAAAATGCTTTTTATATTTTAAAGGCCACGCAGCGGGGAAAGATGACATTGGTGTACAAAGAATATAGAGATCATTCACAAATGATGTCACGCTTCGAGGGGGGGGGGGGGTTCGGGAAATTGTGACAAAGTGTGGAAGGGAGGGGAAGGGGTAACAAGAAGTGTGACATCAGGCTTATACAACATAGCGTGACATGTGACAAAGGGGGAGGGGGGGTCAAATATATCGGAAAAAGGGTGACATCATGTATGAACGGTCCATAACAATTTTGTAAAATAGAAAAACATATAAATTCATGTAGCCGCTATGGTGTTGTGGCTGTACAATTACTGCACTCACACGTCCCCTTCTCCTCAAAAATTAAAGTGCGCCATATCTCCTACCGCGCAATCTCACCAGTTTTTACCATATATATATATAATTTCCCATCAACCTTTTTCTACAATTAATCCTTAATGAAGAATTTAATAATCTAAAGTGGAAGAGGCTGATTTTCAAATTGAGAGCTTTTTTTCCTTTTTATGAATGATAGAAATGTCCCTATTTTGGATATTCAGATCGATATTCATTACACAGAGTGTCATTAACTCAATTACAACAACGAAGAACTCCGACCGTATGTCTTTTTGAAGATTAATCGGTCCATGCAGAGAATAACGATATTTGCTAAATTTTGTTGAGAAGAATGTATTGCTAAATTAACGAGAAGAATTTCCAGTCGTTATGTAATTAAAAACACGCACCACGCAAGGATAGTTTAGAAAACTTGTTCGCCTCATTTGTCGCCTTCACAGAAGTGCTGTGCTCTTTAGGATGCTTTCATTTATAAGCCTTAAAAAGCTCTAGATATAAAATATATAAAAATTGCTGTAAATGAACATTTTTTACGCTACGATATCTTTTCTCGTTCGTGAAATATCGAAATGGTTTGTTATGAACCATTCTGAATTTTTAGATTACCGCGAATAACTTCATGAAATAATGATGCGCAGAAACGAAATTTGATTAACACTCAAAAAATTAAAACATATAGATAAAATTAAAACTTAGGGTAATTTGGTTCCTATTCCATTCTGAATAAAAGGAGAGAGTATATAAAATACATTCGGAAGTTACATGAATTTGGAAGCATAAGACAGTAAAAATTGTATTTGATTAATATTTCACTGCTAATTTTTAATATCAAAAGTTAAACATTGTATATTATTACTCCGAGAAGTCAACATTTTGCTGCACATAGTTTTCAAAACCCTTGCACTCAGTCATAAGAGGATCGCTACCTTAGAAACGCTGGACAGTGGAATCCTTATCCGAAATCAAAGATAAGCATTGATATTTTGAGTTATATATTTGAAGCCATCTTAAAACGCTCAACAGATGAGCTGTTACGGCATGAAAAATACAGAAGCTGCCAGATTGAATGCACCAGTAGCAGAAAAGGAGGCTATTGTGGGGAGTTTATTAACCACACCAGGACCCCCCCCCCCCTCGAAGAAAAAAACCTAAATATCATTTTCAGTGCGTCAGGTTTCCTTTTTTTACAAAAACTTACATTTACCTTTAATTTGGTTGGTATATTAAATTATTTGACAGTACAGTTACTTAACAATAACATTGAGAACAATAGTGGTATAAATTTGAATCCAAGCAGCATAATATTTAGTAATATTAATCTTAATAAAGTATATTTTTCTTTTAAATCACAGCGTTTTGATAGTTAGGAATGCGTTTCAGTGGCAAACCACATACTATGAAATTACAGAGAAAAATATAAAATACAGGTAAAAATGTAACACACAAATAAATATACTTGCATTTGTATTTACTAATTTCATACATTTTTGGGTAATTTGAGTTTTATCTTACAAATTGATTTAAAAATTTGACTTCTGTTTATAAGGTTACATTGTTAGTCAACACAAACAGAGCATGTGTATTATTTTTTTTGTTAATGTTTACGCACTCAGAAAACTGCATAACAAGAATTTACCTTCTTTAATTGTGTTTAAAATGTGTCTCAGTTGAACTTTTTCCCACTTATAAAGAAAATTGACCATCTGTTTTTTCCCAGTCATTTATAATACCTCAGTTTCTAATTCATTAACTTAAGTAAGAAAAGATGCGTTCACTGTTTTCCCATATGCTCTACCCATTCAATTAATATTTTTATCACTTGAAACTGATTGTACCAGTTTGAAAATGTCCACAGTACCAAATATTCACTTACCTCAACCAGTTACTTTTTGCGTAACACTGATAAATTTAATCCATTCAGAGCCAAAGTGAATATCAAAACATGTTCTATGTCCATTTAAGACTTACCACCCCTTTTATTTAAAATTTTAAATTAAAGTAGCCTAAATTAGTAATTAAAAAGAAAATCATGGGACTTATTCAACATGAAAACCTTAATTTATTAGCTCCTAATGAAGGATATGCATTTTCATGAAAGTGCATATGGAAGTAGTTGTTGCAAAACTTCAAAAATTTGCTGAGAAACTTGAGCTGAAAAAGTAACAGAATTATTCACTTGGGACTGTGTCCGCACTATCCCCCTTCTCTCCTATTGAGAGCATCACGTATCACTATTATGTTACTACTAGGTGGATGTTGGTGACAATTCTCTGTTGCATTTCTGTATACACCAATAATGTGTTTAAAGTTACGAAACAGTCAAAGTAAGCAATAATTGATTGGCCATGAATCCGAAATTGCAAAATTTATTTAATATAAATATAGTTATTATTTTTTAAAAAATAAATCCGAGGTTTCAGAAATTATGCAAATTACTTAGTCTTCAAATTTTAAAATATAGTTTTTATCATCCAGTAAATCCTATAAAACATTATGATCCTAGTTATAAGCATGCTTCTTCGTTTTCGGAAGAGTTATTTGTTGTGGAACTCATCCTCTTAATAAGGGATCTTACAAAATGAAAGTATTGTAAATTTATTAAAAACCAATTATGATTTATTGTTTCTCACTGAATGTACTTTTGATATGTGAGTAATATTCAGTCAAAAATTATTTCGATAGCAGAATGGATGCTACATTTGCCCACCATCTTGTTGGAAAGATTCTTTAACCTCATACACGAAATTTAAGTTTTGTAATTGAAAATGTTTTTGGAAAAACTTCCCACGTACTTGTCATTCAAGTGGAGTTTCAAGCTGCCCACTTTGATATAACTCGCAAAAAGTTTTCTGGCATTTTGTCAATATATAACGCCTTTAGTGTGGAGTTGTTTCGTAAAAATGTTTTGCAAAATGCTTAGATGGTTATTAATAAAATAAAATGCTTTGTGAATAACTTCTCATGAGGACATCAATCATTCAGTATTTATAGCATGAAAAGCCTAGTAAAATGAAATTTTTACTTGGCTGTTGTAATATTGAAATTTCCAATGAATACTTTTTCTTTTGCAAACAATAGCTCATTATATTCACTGAAGCTTGTAGTTTTTATTTATTCTGCTACAATACAGTTAAACCTATTCTTTTTCATGGATTTTTCAGAATTTTCTTATCAATATAAAACTTTTTTAAGAACATGTAGCTATTGTATAAATTCAAGTCCTTGCAGCGCCCATCTGTTTACTCAAAAAAAAAAATAAATTTTCCGAAAAGAAACAAATCTTATTTCACATTTCCAAATGAATACTCCAACTAACCAATTCTATGCCAAAATTCGTAAATACATTTTTTACCTCAGTGCTTTCAAAATACAATGCATGAGACATTGTGAAGTGTTTTTTGTGTGCATCACATAAAAACACTCTTTATCTAACTATCCGCTTACCTATCAATACACATATAAGATAGGAAAGGAATATAAGGGAATAAAAATGCTCTAACTAAAACGCATTTTTTAAAACAGAAATCTTGATTTTTTCCCATTCCTTCGTGAGTTTTGATCGAAAGTTGGTTGTTTTTCTGTGCGAGATTTTTTTTCTATTGTTGGCGAAAAAACACCGTCTTTTCCTTCTGCCGAATTTCTAGGCATTTTTATTCTCCGTTCGAAAGCTTTTTTTTTTGCGAGGAACTTCCATAGACTTTTTCCTTTGAGATAGAAAATGATCTTTTCCCCCTTGCCGTGTTTTTTCCCACTATGATAGCTGAAAAACAAACATCAATTTCCGTTTAAAGAATAAATCATATTAGACATTTGTTCTTCCTGTAATTGGGGAGAGACACAGAAACAGGAGAAAAGCATAATTAAAAAGAGATAGTCTTAAATGTCTGAGAGAAAACACGACGAGTCACGGATTTTTCTTGAAAAAGCTGTCTGCAGTTGTAATAAAATTATTGATGGATTTTTCGAGAATCATTTACTACTTTCCTCCATCACGAAAGGTGCATTCATTAATGCGCATGCTCTTTATGATCTCAAGGCACGAAGAGGGTACTTTGGCAAAAAAAATTGCCTCATCTGCGATTCAAAGCTTCATTAGTCACTTTTTTCTCTCTAATGTACCTGAGCGGCACACATGGCTCGAAATTCGAAGGTTTTGCTAGGAGTGGCGCGAATGTGAATTGGATTCTTGATGTACCTTTTTTTTTTTTATTGTTATAAGGATTTGCTATGGGTAAAAGTTAAAAAAACAGACATTTAAAAAAAATAGTAGCTTGCTTGACTCTGAATTATTTTTTTGCTTGTCGTCGTATATTCTGGTAAAACACTAGCTAAAAATACATGAACTATCTAATTTTTCAGTTATGTACTTATAAACCCAGTGATTTAAGTATTTGTGTACAGCTATAAGAATGCTATGTAATTAACAATATTCACGGGTTGGGGAAAAGAATGTAATAAGGCACAAGTTTACAGTGAAAATTGCGTATACGTGTACACATCTTTTGTAGTTTGAAGGCGAAGTCTTTAGTGTGTTCAGATGATATGTTCAGTGCTTTTCTTAAATTAAAAGAAAAATATAAGAAGTCGGTTTTTTCAATAATACTTGGTTAATATCATTTCTATTACAAAACCACTGTTAATAATACTGAGACTTTCAAAAGTTCTTAAAAACTACCAAAGTTCTCCCAGAGGTCGAAATTCGCCCCGAACGTTTAAATAACTTTCAGATATTTCAGTTTTTCTAGTTGACAACAGTATGTTTTAATAATAATAATATAATTACACGTTAATTTAAAGCACAAATGAGCAATAAAATGCAGACATATGTTTCGGGATTGCTTGGAATCAGTTTTTCAATGCGACAGGGAGCTTCTAGATGCAAAACATCCAAATGAACAAAGCTTATATAGCCTAAGAATTATCTGTAATCCAATGAGAATAAAGGCAGCGTGAAGTGGAAGTAGAAGTAGCAGGAAGACACCAATAAGAGAGCAACAAACGAATCCAGTTGAAAGTACAGGAAGTAAAAAGGAATATTAATAAAAATAAAGCAAAAAAGACGACAGCATGCATAAAAATTGCAAAAATAATGAAATAAAATACAAAGAATAAAATTGAAATAAAAATAAGTACAGAAACTACCAAAACAAAATGCAAAACAAAGTACACATGTAGAGGGGGAGGGGAGGGGGGAAGGAGAAAAATAGACACAAAAATGGAAAACAGCAAGAAAACCTAGAAAGAACAACAAATTAAAGAAATTTATGCCAGACCTGTGAAAAATAAGGAGTTGAGGAAGAATCATTAACCAAATTAGAACTATTCCTGTTAATATGATAAGCTTCCCAAAAGTCAAGCTCTAAAGGGGAAGAACATTTTTGAATAATTTTACCAGAATTGAAATCAAAAGAGTGGTTGGAATTCCAACAATGTTGAGCAATGCTAGACTTATTTAACTCTTGCTTTCGTACATAACCTTTATGCTCATTTAAGCGAATTTTCAGAGCACGTTTTGTCTGTCCAATGTAAGAAAGGCCGCAACGGCAACTAATTTGGTAAATACCCCAAGTGTTAAGTTGACCGACAGGATCCTTAAGAGAAGAGAAGGAAAGTTTGTTACTAGGAGAAAAAACGACTTGAAATTGAAACCTTTTTAGGATTTTAGCAATACGGAAACTGACAGAATGAAAGAATGGTAACACAACCAAATTCTTTCTAGAAACCACATTATTGGGACCAGAAGTTTTCTTAGAAAGTTTGTTATGAATAGAATCAATTTTGCTTTATTTTTATTAATATTCCTTTTTACTTCCTGTACTTTCAACTGGATTCGTTTGTTGCTCTCTTATTGGTGTCTTCCTGCTACTTCTACTTCCACTTCACGCTGCCTTTATTCTCATTGGATTACAGATAATTCTTAGGCTATATAAGCTTTGTTTTTATTGTTCTGTCTGCTTCATTTGGATGTTTTGCATCTAGAAGCTCCCTGTCACATTGAAAAAGGGATTCCAAGCAATCCCGAAACATATGTCTGCATTTTATTGCTCATTTGTGCTTTAAATTAACGTGTAATTATATTATTATTATTGTTTACTTGCACAAAGTTAAATTATTTTTAACAGTATGTTTTGTTTAAATATTTCAATCAGCGAAAATCTCTCCTCAGTGCGACTGATTGACCACTGAGAAATTTAATTTTTATGCATTTGTAACACATATTATTCGTAAATTTTGTCTTTATACACTTTTTATCCGCGTAAGAAAATAGAAATAAAAATTATTATTCCACCCTATTGTTATTGAACAAATTGGAAATGCAAATACTTACTTTCAATTTAATCGAGTTCAAAACGCCAATGCAAATCAACAAAATTACGAAACGTTGATACGAAGCAAAATAACGCGTCACCGTACTTATCGTCTCTCTTTATATTATATTAGACTTTGTTAAATTCCATTTGTATTTTGTTGTGCTTGACATTGTACGGGACAAACAATCTGATTGACTTATAATATATATATATATAGAAAATGGATTAAGTTTATATTATTTTTTTGCTTTGACATTCATTTAATGGACTACGTTCTCTCTTTTATGTTGTTCTTGACTTTCTTTGAAATAGTATAAAATGTATTGAGCATTGTGCAAATATTGTAATTTCTGGATGTAAGAAGTAATATAAAAGTATAGCGAATAAAGACCTCCAGAAAAAACTTCGAATCTACGTCTGAAGAAGGAGAAAAAAAAAAAAATAGCTACTTCCAAAATGTGTTTAAATTGATAACGCAAAAACTCATCAATAGCTACTGGATAAAAAAAGTAGGAAAATAGGTTGACAAACAAGAAGAAAATGGTACTTAACTGTTTTGTCTTTGCCTATTTATATCTAGATTATTCATCATTGAAGAAAAAACTGCCTAAGCTTATGAGGCTCATTTGATAATAATTTATATGTTTAAAAACACACAAAATATGAAATTATTATAATACAAAATACACAGATTTTAAAAATATGAAGGAAAAAATGCTTATAAATATTACAAATGAACTAATATAAATAGTTTTGAAGATTTTAAAAGCCTGCATTCAATTACAAATTTTTTTTTTTTTTCCTGATCAACCTTTGTTTGTATTTTTTTATGATTTCATTATAATTGGAAGCCACGAGCCACACGAAGATGTCAATGGATTTCAATAATAACTAAACTTTATTTTATGTGATTGAAAAACAATCTTTTCTCATTTTTTTTCGGCCCAGTCAACGCGCATTTGACGTAAATTTCAGAGTATAATTGTCGCCTTCATGATAGCCACTGCAACTGGCAAAAAGTGATGACTGTAGCACTTTATAATTTTCATGTGCTGATTGATTGATCAAATTCGGCACATGTTAAAATATGAACAGCAAATAACGCACTGAAAAACTAAACAACACCGCCGTAAAATAAAATGCATGATAGTCGCTTTCGTCTTTTACATATTACTCAAAGTCGGCATGGACTAGAATTGATTTACGGATCCAAAAGTAGGGTCAGTTGGGGTAATTGTAAACATGGGGTAATTTGTAAACAAGCTTCATAACTACACTTGTGGTGGTTTTGAAAACTTAACTGCTTGTGAGTGATGAACTGGCAGCATAGGGAAGACATTGAAACAGTTTCGTAAGTTTCGAAAAAACTGTGGAGGCGTCACTATTGTTTGAAAATGGCACTGTGAAAAAAGTTGTTTAACAAAGTTTAGTGATCTTACATTTTCGTCTCCAGCTCATCAACAAAAGCGATGTAAGCGGGTTCAACCGTTTTTATCTGTCATATGGAATGCTGCTAAACACATTTAGCTATGAATTTAATACTCCCTGTTATTTTTCATGTGCAAGTTGGGTGTTTACAATTACCCCATATATTTCTTACTCTGGGGTAATTGTAAACACTTAAATTTATCCTATTTGCAATATTTTGGAGGGACAATAAGTATTATATTTTGATGTAAATTACACTTTTGTCTATTTTACATAGCTGCTGTTGTTCCTGCTAATACCACTTGGAAATCCAAGCCCCCCTTGCAGGGCGACCCTGAATTAAGGAAGCTCCTACTGCTTATTAATGAGCTTCGCTATAATAAAGTACACTTGGCTGAGAGGGGCTTAACGATTTTGAACCAGCTCCCAGATGAGAGATCGTCACCTAGGATGGTTCCTCAGCAGAAATTATTTCTAACTTGGTGGACATTTGAAGCGACGATGTATTTTACGTGCACAGCTCCCATTAGCGCACTCGGTCTCAGAATAATAAGTCGCGGGAGGTGGTCAGCCTCTCAAGCGTGACCACGGCCAGCTGTGCTTCACTTTCGGTGCTCTGTGGGATCCAAGCTTAACCGACTGATCCACTGCGGGACAAATTTTACTTAAATTTGTCGCATAACTTGATTTTTTGCAAGATATTTCTCGTTAAATTATCTCAGCCGACTCATAACATAACTCAGCGGACCACATGCGGCCTGCTGGCCGCAGATTGAGAACCATTACTCCGGAACTTCTTAAGCCTTCAAGCAGACTGTGTATAAAACAATTTTCCATTTGCATCAACCTTATTTGAAAATAAATCACTGTTTACAATTACCCCAGATCTCTGGGGTAATTGTAAACACGAGCTCATTCGCTAACAAATAGTCATAAAGTCAAAATTTTTGCACACATTTACTCACAAGAAGTTCAGTAGTGGCTACAATACTCACAATTTTATCTCTGAATTCATTCAAAAGGTAGGGAAGGATCAAAAGTTAAAACACGGAAAAAGCGCTTACAATTACCCCAACTGACCCTAATTAAGAATAAACCCTGAAGTAGATAGAAATAAGCTGCGAGTGAGGAGGGGCATTTAAAAAATTTAAAAGACAAGAAATAAGAGACACCCCCATACATAAAATAATAAATGAACTTTGTGCTAAGTAAACTAATAAAAAATATTTCACATTAATAAAGCACAAATTAGCATTAAAATGCAATTTAAATGCAATTTAATGCAATTTAAATGCATTTTAATGCTAATTTGTGCTTTCTTAACGTGAAATTCGTTTTTATTACCCCTATATATAGTTATTTCTATGCAATTTAATAACAAAAGTGCTCGATATGTGTTCAGTTCCAGAAGAAATGCAGTTTCCAACATGTGATGAAAAGTAATGTTTACTGCTGATTTATTTTTGGTCTAGATTTCATAATACACACAAGTTAGGAAAATCGTGAGAAGATATTCTTTCCAATATAATCGAAAGTTCTATTTAAGAACAGTAAAGACTAGTCGATGATAATTAAGTTTCATAAAAATTTAAACTCATGAAATGCCTCAAAAAGCTTATTTATTTCTTATTTCGATAAAACTACATGCATGAAGAGGATTGAATTTGTATGTTTACAAGAATAATATTTAAAAAATGGAAACGCTATTACGCCCAGAATTTGGAGCAATGCATTTTTCAATAGCAATTATCATTACATGTTTCGTTCACGTTATTTTATACGTCGAATGATTTTAAAATTCTTTAATATAGCATTAAGTCAATGCATTACAATTAGTGAATACATCTTTTTCAAGAGTTCAGCCATGTGAAACAAACAATTCGCTTTTGAAATCAGATATGTATTTTTAATCACCTCCAAAGCCCTCGGAAACATATTTATTTTGTTAGTAGATAAACTGGAATGCATAATTAAAAATAATAAACGAAGGCCTTTCAGAAAATTTATTCTGGGTAGCATCATCCCGAAAAAAAAAAACAAAAACTATGAATGCATTTCTCTTCACTTTACAATTTCAAATCCATATTCTAGGAATAATCTTTAATTCTTCGATACATTTGTTTCGAGCGAAAAAGCATTCCTCCCTCCCCCCTCCATTTTAATCTCCTTTAGGTAGCAAAGTAGCTAAGTATACTACAACCCTCCAATTAAGTAATTCCGGGCCATTAAATGCAGCGGCAACATTTCACCGTTGAAAGCCAATGACAAAATGGATTATTTCCTACTGATATAAAGAAAAAAATGTTACATGGTACACGCATATAAGAACAGTTTTCTCTCTCACTCTAGTTCTTTACCTCTACTAATCCTTTTCGGTCCCATTAGCAAATGCTAAAGAAAGAAATATTTCTCTTGCTTTTTTAAGCTGTTTCTAACTTTTTTTTTTTGGGTCGGAAACAAAACCTGAGCAAATTAGAAGTCAGTACAATAATTCACTTAAATGTATAACGGTAAGGCCATTGTCATTAAATGGCTTTTTACACGGTTCTAGCGGAGCGTGGGTTAAGGATTCTTTGTGTTTCTTTTCTGCCATTGCCAACGAAATTATTTGCAATTCAAATTTGCGGGCAAGTACTATTTTGAGTTCAGAAAGAGGGAAGTATTTGTCGATAAATAAATGCTTTGTTGGTTTTTATTTTCTCAGAGCTCAAACTTTGCATTCTTTTGAAAATTACCCCAGTTAATGGTTGTAAAATAGTCTGTTTTTTTTTCTTATAAATTTTAGTTATGATATTACTGTAATTTGTGTAATGCTTTGTCTTAGCTTTTAGCCGAAGAATAAAAAGGCGGGCTTTCTTTTCGCACTGTATATATTATGGTCATCGGGAAAAGTAAGAGTGATGGAGAAAAGAGGGTGATTACTTTTTTGGGTTTTAAAAGTAAAAAAAAAAGAATTGAGACCTTAAAAAACGAAATGCAGAAAAGAATGGAAAAGCTAAAGGCAGGATAATTCATTCGCAATACTGTTTAAAAATCCTTTGTATTTCTGAGTTGCGTTTTTGTTTAATGTGCTAGAAATTCTTAAAAAGAAATAAACTTTCATAATTCTGGTAAATATAAGCTTGTTTAGATGACATGGTCTTTTGCATAGTTTTTGAAATATTCTAGAAAAGTTTCCGTTTTTAAGAAAGTCTTAATATGTGCTTACGTGACTTTATTATGGTTTATTATATGCATATTTTTTGTTCTGTTGTGAAATTCAAAAAACTCTGTCAAGGTTTTCTGTTTTATTATTTATTTCTTAGAGATAATTTTGTGCAAAAGTATTATCAACTAAGATTTCGAGTGTGGGATAATATGGCTGTGCTATTCGAGTGTTTAGGATGCTATAAAAAAGCTGTTCAGTTAGTTAGTAGCACACGTCTGACTAAAAAATGCTTATGAAAATAATTTAAAGTGTAATAAAATATTTAATCAAAATATTTTTAAATGAATAAGTAAGAAAAATGAAAGTTGCGTTCTGAGATGAGAACATGTGCTTGCATGTCTTTCATTGTATCAGTCTGTCTACACCCAAATAACTTCTGAAAGAGCTATCCGAATGGAAGAAAACTTTTTTTCTGATAGCCAAGAAATTCACTCCTATCAATTGTTATCATTTTTAATTTGAGAAATTTTTAAAGTAATTTTCAACAATTGAATCGGTGAGTGGAAAAACAGTACTAGTCCAGAAAACGTTGTGAGATATTTGCAAAAACAACTTTCGTTTCCAAATTTGTTTTTTTTTTTTTTTTGTTTGTTAACGCCATGCCTAGGTTTAATAACGTGGGAGGTCTTGTCAGTTGTATTCTTTCTCTTTGCAGCGTGTTGTTCTAAATATTAGTGTAATTTTTGCCAGGAATCTAAAAACGACCAATTTTGGACTAGTACTGTTTTTCCACTCACCGATTCAATTAATCTCTACGAAAAAAGTTGACTCGTTTAATATTTTATAATTATTGATTAACATGCAGTTTGCTTTGAAGAAATTTTAAAGAAGAGTTTATAACGAAGAATATGAACTGTTAATTTTGAAAGGGAGGGACGCAAGATAATGACAGCTATATGCAAAACTTATTACGATCTTTTTATCTACAAACAATTTATAGACAAAAAAAAAATCTTAATATTTGGTAAATAGAAGGTTTAACCCTTAAGAGCATTGAAAATATATTGAAGTGCAAACCTTTAACTATCTCGCAATAACCAAATATGGACTTGCTTTACTTTCAAAATATATGGCTTACATGTTCATAAAACATTTTCTAACTTGTTTATTTTAAGGTAATTTACGAACAGCTGAGAAATATTTAATATTAGCGTCTACGGGTTAGCTGCGGTAGTTTTTTATCTAGAAAACGATGACTCTGAAAGTACATATTCTACTTTAATCACTGAAAAAAAATTGTAGAACCTGAATACGTAATAAGTTTTTTGTTCCAATAGAGAAAAAAATTAATAAGAATGTCCGCTTTTTTAAATATTAGAGTTAACATAGGTGGGCAAATTTCCAAGTTCTTACGGCATCGTAAATATTTGAACAGTTTTACATTTCATGCTAAAAATAGAAAAAACAAACGATTTAATGAAATGACTACTGGAATAAAAAAAAAATTACTTCATTTTTTTATTTCTAGAAATAACGTTTCTGAGTTTTTTAAAAATAGTTTCTTGTCTTTTCATTACGATTTTAAGGTTATGCTTTTCTTTGATATGCTTCTGTATTTTTTTCTGTTAAAGAGGTTCTTTGAGATATCAAATATCTATATGACACTGTCTGCTGAAATTATTGCTTAAACTGAGTGTGTATGTCTTTTACGTGTTTATCTATATAATACTGTGTGTGTATGTATTTATGATAAACACATAAATACTATGCATGATTTCTATTTTTCCATCACTTTAAAACACATGAAAATCTCCGAGTTAAAATTTTTTTGAAGTGTGTATGAGAGTTAAAGCTTACTAAGTAATTGTTTATCTATAGGCGATTAACGAATTCCGTAGAAAAAAATAATCAGCGTGAAGGATGAACTAAATTGAAATATTTTTCCCAATTAATAACCTATCGTATTTTTTAAACCTTAGTTTTAATGTAATTCTGTACATTTTATGTAATAAAGAATGGTATCAATCAATAACACTTATTCAGATTATTGCAGAAAGAAAAAAAATAATTTTCATTCTTGGATAACAGTTTTTGCTCCTTCGAACAGCTCAGAGCTATAGTAAATTTCGAAATAATAATAATAAAAGTTTTTATGGTATGCGATTGTTTTTCTGTTTTACGGATCTTTATAAAGGACTGTAATGATGTGTCAGTCTTATAATTCTGTAAAAGCGGCATGTTTGTTTTCTTAATTCTTGGCAAGGGATACTAATTAATCAAGCATTCGTATGAACGGGTTTAATATTGCAAATCTCTTAATTTTTTTTTAATTGCATGTGGTTTTAACTAAACTTTTCCATTCAACTTACAAATTATTAATGTATAAATTAAATCGTGAAATTTCTTCTTTGTAAAAACATTTATGTTTATATATTTTTTGTCTTTTTAGATCGTTTAAGTGTTTTGCTATTTTTACTTTCTCTTCGGATTCACATAATACCCACAGCTCCGTGACTTATAGTTATTTTTCTCCTATCCAGTATTTTGTTGTTGGAATGCTTTTCATTTTGTATTTACATAAGATAATTGAATTTTTTTGAAGCTTCCTATATTCACCTCTCGTAAAAACTTATTCTAGTCTACGCAGAGTTTGATAAAAACATCTTTGCTTTATTAACATCCTTCACCCTTTACTTTTCAATCCGATTTTCTTATTTTGATATTTATAGTAAACTCATTTTGTAAGAACAACAAAAAATTAATGACTAAGATGAACTACAGTGAACGAAAAAAATACTGGACGAAGCAAAAGAGCAGTTTAAAAATGAAGTTTACAACAAATATATTGCCTGACTCTGCTTACAGGAGTGCATGTGTGAATGAAGTGCATAAAAGAAAGCCAAATATGCACTTGGCTCGTTCCACTCCAGCAACAAAGTTAGTTTAAAATGAAGTATAACCCCCTCCCCTCTCTGCCCCGGAAATCTCCATGTACTCCTTTTAAAGGCCTTTTCAGGCTTTCTTCTAGCTTGCAGTTCAATCGATAGGCTCTCTGTGCGAGTAATCAAACTGCCGCACGACATTTTCATCTCGTGCAACTGTGTGCAGCAGCCCGCTTCTAGTGCAAGTCATTTCATTTTCGCTTTAATAAAATCTGCGATCCAAACTGCAAAAGCACTTAAGCCTAGCAAACACAAAAGTGTCGCAACAACATCTCAGTGTTTTCTTTGCGCTATCATCACTTTAACGCGAGAACAAAGCTTTCGCTCAGGCTCCGAGACATAAACCCTTATTTGTCGATCCCATTCCAAGGAACAGGTCGGCCATATTGTTAAACCATCGAAACCAACTAACCTCGTGTTACTGGCCCGTCAAACCTGATTCTCCAAGTTGACAATTTATAGGCCTCTAAAACCGTCTTTTATGTCCTCTAGAAAATTGACTACGGAATCTGAGGGGATAAAGTAGAAGAGTGCTGTTGAAAATGGGCACCAAGTCATGGATTAAAGTAGGTAACTGAATAAAATTAAACCTCTTACACTTTCTTGTAACGCATGGCTGAGGGGACCTTCATTTCTTTTCCATTTAGCTCAAATTTTCCCCCTTTGGGGAAGTTAGGGCTCAAGAAGTTTGCGAAATTCCTTCTTTATAGCTGGATTTTAAAGTGATAATTCAACAATTTTGGGATTTCTGCAAATATAATCCGGTTTCATAGTACTCGCAAAATTTCACTAGCCTAAGAAAATGTTTTTCAATATGAAATTTTACATCTGCATTTACATTGCAATGAAAAATGAGCTAGAAAAATTTTACTGCGCAACACTAAAGTTACGAGTTTTATGTTTTGCTTTTAATGGAAAGGTTGGTTTTAAATAAAATATACTGTGCAGATAAAAGTTTTTATTACTCTGAGGCTTAATTAAAGTATATACGTTTTGGTATTAAGTAAAATTACCTATTTTGAGTCTTATGCACAATTTATAGAATTTAATAGCTCCATAAACACTGATAAAAGACATAAAAATTTAAGAATTTGTTGAAAAGTTTTAATGTTTCAAGAATATGAAAAAACCAAAGGAATTAAATAGGTACAATATCATTTTTGTTAGTTTGCAGTGTACTTATTAATTTTAGCTTTGATTTTAAAAACATTTATTATTTTATTTTTAAAGGTCATACTGAAGCCGGTTTCTAGTTACAAAAATTGTTGCTGCGATATAAAATTTTCTGGAATATGTAGTACTTTGGAAGAAATTTTTACAATTTCGATCTAAAAGTTTTGCAGAAACTTTCTTCAATTCTTATAACTGGAGTTCGTCCAACGCTCGAAATTCGACCGTAATTCTTTAACTTTTTCAAGTTCAGCGTCGAACTAAAACAACTTTTAGACACTTTAGTTTTTAACTTTGTAATCAATTTGTTTTGTTTAAATATTTCAAATAGCGGTAATCTCTCCTCGTTGCGGTTGATATACCACTGAGTTAGTTATTTAATTTCATGCATTTGTAACACATACATAAGATATATATTTCTGCATTCCTTCTCCTGTAAAGAAAATAGAAATAAAAACTTTCACGCCATCCTATCATCATTAAATAAATTAGAAATACAAACACTCACATTCAATTTAATTAAGAGTTCAAAACACTAATCCAAATCAACAAACTTACGAAACGTAACAATCAGACTGACTTATCATTATGTATATTTTGTAAATGGATGACACCTAAAGATTAGTATTATTTTCAGTTGACCTTCATTTAATATATCATATTTTCTTTTTTATGTTTTGTTCTTAACATTTCGTTGAATTATAATTAGTAAAAAATGTATTGATAATTCTACAGATATTGTAGATGTAAAGAGTGGTCTGAAATTAAAAGTATGACGAATCAAGACCTTTAAAAAAAAAAGGCTTCGAATCTACGTCAAAAGTAAGAGAGAAAAAAATTCCTTCTTTAAGTAGAAGCTTTCTTAAAACCCCTTATCATTTTCCCCCTCTCTTAAGCCTTTTCTCAAAAAGGAACCGGTACGATCTCATTTTTGAGACACTACTAAAAAAAAAAAAAAACTCTCATTTTTGAGGTAAAAAATTTTCAGAAATTACACAACACGTGCGAAGCAGGAGTACATCGTCGTTGAGAACAGCGGACTGCCAAGGAATCGAACTGTTGGCGAACGATCTGCCGCTATGCCAGAGGGCAACGAGCGTGCGGCGAGACATTTGGATTTTTGCAACCAAAAGTACGAGCTGCGACTGCTGAAGTACTTCCGTCACAAATTGCTTCATACCCCAATCCAGAAGAGCGTTATTTATCCACTCGTCCATTCTGATTTCTTGGTTTACTGCGTATGATCCGAATCCGACGAATTATGCATCTTGTATTTCTCCTCCGAAGGGTCGAACAGACTACTCACGTTCTTGAATCGTTCTGACGTCTCGCGCGAAAAAAGTTCTTTAATTTTGATACAAATACTATTTTTCTGAATTAATTTATCGTTAAAAAAGCACTGTATTAATTATGAACGTAAAGTTGCTCTATAAATTTTAAATTTGCTTTCAGTAAAAATAAAGCACTAGCTAGCTGTATTCTCACTATTTGTCTTGATAGCTTTGACGAGATCTATACTAATGAAGAAAATGCCATGTAGCATGTTTTTTCATTGCTCATTATCTTTTCCACCATTGTTCATTTGGAGTCAAAGAGACAATTTAATTTTTTGATGTGTACAAATATCCCAAACCGAAAATCCGATTTAATTTAAAGCTTCAAAGACCCAATTTAATTTCTTGATGCGTAGGAATATCAAAGAATGCTATGTACGTTTCATCACCAATTATGAATTTAGTAATAAAATTGTGTCCAATATAATTCAGTAGTTTTAGGGCTTTTCTGTCGAGTATGACTGTTTTGGGGGCTCTGTTAAATTGAAATGGACCCTGCGGCAATTTGTTTTTCATAAAGAGTTCTTTATGAATCATTTTATACCGCAAGATACCTAATATTCAATTTGTACTTCTGTACGACTCTGTTCCTTCTGTGCAATTTGGTGGGTGCAGTGAGTGTCAACAATTTACATCTTTAGAGTAGATGACACATTTTCTGGTACGGCAACTGACAAAGGTTTCTGCGTGTATTCTGCATCCAGATGGGAATTTCGACCCTTAGGAAATTTTGTAAACCACCTCAATGCGATAACATTCGATGGAGCTTCGTCTCCATATGCTAATTTTTGCCGTTGAAGGCATCCTTCCTTTTATTCCTATTGTAAAATAATAGAATATCATGCAGTAATATTGCTTCGCCTCCTACATTCTTGCAAAATTTATTTTCAACAGCTGGAATCGCAAGTTGTTGCCGAAAATACCTATATACGAACATAAATGAGTTCAAAATGACATGCTTTACTGATATATACTTTTAGCGCATACCTTCTATCTCTATGTCAAAAAGTAGTGCTACCGTCATATTGTTTTGCATGCATAAATATTGAGAAATATATAACTGCTTTGATGCATTATATTTTTGCTATTTTTTAACTAACGTTAAAATGAGTTTCTGTATGGATCTATAATACCTGGTTTCACTTATTTCTATATATTTATAGGTTATAAGTGTATGTGTAGCAAACTTAAGAATTCACTCATATATACGACTGTAGTCAAGATAATTCGTTCAGAATTTTTTTTTTTTTGGTTAATACTGAATAAGATTGATTCACACCTTTCAAAGGAAGCTCGTACTTACGCAAGAAATAATTTTTCGATGTAACTAACATATTTAATTGACGAAATACATTGTAGGATTAATAATTTGAATAATGAATTATTATTAATAAATCATCGCTGATTTATTCGCTGAAAAAGTAAAAAAAAAATTTTTGTTAATCATATCACGTAAGTAATCGTATGATGAGGCTATTCTGTAAATGGTTATACCTAAATATCTATTTTACTAAAGAAAAAGAAATTGCTATTCATATATATATATACATTTGATATTTCTTTAAAATTAATAATCGTAAATTTTGCAAATTAGGAGCGGAAATAAAGATAAATTATCGCAGAATAGTTGTAAAATAAATAGTATTTTTTCTGCTCTAAAATCTGTGAGATAAATATTCTAGGGAAGTTGAAAATCTCTTCTGGAATTCAGCCTAAAGAATAGTGCGCTTTCTTTTCTCAATTCCTTTCAGACTCGAAAAGATCTTTGAGATAGGTATCAAAAAAGGTGGCCTTCACTGAAGAATTGAAATCCTGATACATATTTCGTTTTTTCTCTCCTCCTCCTCAAGAGTGACAAGGTGCGAGCAAACTAGATCTTCATTTGTCGGTCCGTATAAAAAGGCTTTCTAAATCATCGGAAGCAATTTTATTGCAGTGAACATTCCGGTGGCCTCGAAACCGTTTGTTACATCCTCCATGTATTTTGTAAACGTGATCCGTAAGAGTAAGTGTCTTCGGGGAATATTTTTTACAGTGATGAGTTGCGAGTTTGGGGGCCTTAGCAAGGGCCTCACGTAGCTCCGTGAAAGTAAGGCCGGAGTAAAATGCACTTGAAAAGCTACAAAATAGAAACAATCGATGGAAAATTTTCAAAGAATAAGGGCGGAAAGCTTTAAGCTATAAACCTTTATCACCAATTGTGATACACGGGCCGAATTCGAAACCAGGCGAAACAATTGTTTTTATAAGCGGAGTTCGATTGGTAGGGGTCGATTAGTTACCGAATGCAGTCTTACATGCTATTTTCGGGCTTCCTCGGCAAAGACGGATATTTATTGTTTTCCGTTGCGCGGATATCGAAAATGATGTTGGCCAGACCGCGCTTTATTGTTGCTGCATATGATGTATGGTCAGCTCGCTCTGGCGGATTTCCTTTTTATTAATAGACATCTGACAGCCGAGTTCGAGAGCAAGGCCTCTTTCCAGCCGTTTTTTAAAACACACAACTCAGTGGGGGGGGGGGGAGGGGAACGGAACACAAGAAAAGCGGGAACACACATCTGGGTGAAAATAAAAGAATGGAAAAAGGGCCTGGGGGGGGGGGGGGCAATATTATTTCTTGTGCCGCTTGGGGATTTGGCCGGGATGAGTGATAGGCTGTAGCTTATGTACGTTTCATCATCGCGATTGGTTGGAATTCGTGCTTCGAGTTAAACGATAATGGATGTTTTGCTATGCACTTCGCGTAACAAACGTCTTTAGCTTCAGGATATTAATGCCTTTCAATGAAAAATCTAAAGAGTTCATTTCTAGCTTTGACGGTATTCTTCATTGGGCTCGTAGGTATTGTCGGTTCTTATGTTCTTTCCAAATCGTGATGATAATCCAATTTGGCACAAGCTAACGATATGACTTTTTCTGCCCAAGTTCTTCAGTGATTGACAAATTATTTACACCACTTGTAAGACAATCTTTATTTGTTGCTCTGAAATGTCTTGCATATATTATTATACACGTACTTAATAATAATTTCTTAATTATTCTCTCTGTATATATATATATATAGATAATTATGTTGCTATATTAAAAAAATAGCACAACAATAACTAAATTATCTTTGGTATACAATATGTTCTTAGTGTACATGACTTATTTTTTTGTGTTTTTATTCATAAAAAGATTTAAACAATCTTTGTAATGCTTCTTTTTCTTCTTAGGCTCTACAGCCGATTCCCGGCCAAGAATGTTTTAGTCAATTTCATCTTGATCTGTCTGTAGCCATAACTAATCATCTGTTCACCCCAATCTCTCTTAGCCACATTTTTACTAACAAGCAATCTCATACGCGGCCGGCCTCTCTCTTTCCCTCGGGGATTTTGTAATTACTGTACATGAATTGTTAGATTGTGGATGCACGAGCAGGTTAGTTCCCTGTATAAACTAAATACCGAGATTAAAAAATTGCATGAATGAAAAAAAAGAAAAAAACCGGAATTTGATATAAAAATATCCTTAAATGCAAAATTTAAAATTAGGGAATATATATATATAACGTATAAAATTAAAACTGGAAAAATGTGCATCGGTGGATCAGCCATACCTCCTATCTGGCTGCATTCCTTCATGATAACTGATGGAGGATTCCACCAGATACTCTCTAATTCAAGATGTTTAGTAGGACACTTCATGACCATTTTAAATTTTAGCATTTCTCTCTGCAGCTTTTCATTTAGCTTTAAGCCAGTTCAAAACCTAGAATTAGTCTTTATGAGAACATTTATTTCCGCTAAACTGTGGATCAATTAATCGGATTTAGTTGCGGCAAATTTTAACCCAGGATGATATGTGAATTAAGATGTTTTGCGAATTTTTCGGAAAATGACCTTTTTTCGAAGAATTCAAAAAAGCTAATCTTCACGTCTGCAGGAGAAATCCAATTTTTTTCATAAAAACAATAATATATAATTAAAAAATACTTTCCTCTTCAAATCGGGGAAAAACAAGACTCATCATTACTATAATTATATGTTCTTATTTTTTGTTTCATCAGATAAAGAAAACTTCGCTTCAAGAAAATTGTCCTTAGACTTAACATTAAGGAGATTATAACGCACGAGTGAACTTAAGAAAAGTGGAACTTTTTAAAGTTCCGAAAATGCAACAGACCATTTCATGTTAGTTATTAATAATTTTCCTGATGTGATTTTTTATTTGTATTAAAACTTTTGTTATGATTTTTTTTTAAATTTTTGTTTAGTAGTAATCATTAAATATAAAATCATTTTAGTTTAACTTAACAAGCATTTCTTCCAGAAAAACATTTAACTTCGAGAAAGAAGTTGCGATTTTTTTACACCATTGGAAAATATTTTTTATTATTTTATTGTAATTTTTTTTGCTTTATTACTATTATTTGAGTTAAAGTAGTTCTATTTTTGTTTAGCTTAATTGATTTTTTTTTGTTTTTATTCAACTCGATAATGAGAGTTTTTTGTTGTAATGTTTTTTATATGTCAATCGATTGTATGTTATTATGAATTAGGAATTATAATTTACGGACCGTTAAAGGGATGTGAGATTAGGCAGTCTTGTGGATTTAACTCTTCAGATGGGTACGATTAAAAAAAATGGATGAATAAATGGAAAATTAACTGATTTCATACATGAAAGAATTCAATAGAAAACTCACATTCTTCAGCAAGAAGAAATTTTTGCAATTGACATTCCCTTTGGAAGAACGTTTAAAATGCCTCACAGTTCAGAAATGTAAGGAAATCTGCTAACAGACCCCGAGCTTTGTCTGAGAACTCCGGAGTTCACAAGCCTACAGAGAGCTTTCAAAAAATTGTTTTGGTTTGATAGGCTTATAATTTACGTACAAAGTTTCATTGCGTTTGTGTTTCACTGCTTTTAAAATAAACCATATTGACAGTAATTCATTAAGATCTCAACATATTTTAAATCGTTTACTGGCCGCTACTGGAAGACGACTTTTGCACGCCTTTGACATCAATATAAATAACGTTTTATAAAAAGGAGCATTAGCGATAAAATGCAAGAAAGTAACCCATTTACACATTCATAAAACATGATTCAAGGCAAAAAATTACTGCATCAAAACCTAATATAACCCAACGTTTTATGAACTGCGGTAAAAAAAAAATAAATAAATAAGGTGGCCGATACTGCACGACTCAAGTAAAAGTCCCGTATTTAAACCTGCGTAAGAGCTCGTTATAATAGGAGTAGGTCAATGAAACTTGATACATAGGTCACTCTAACAAAACAGGCAACTGACAGAACGCATGTCTTTGCCCTGTATCAGTTTGAAAAAATGAAAGTAATAATAGTTAGAAACCATTTGTACTTATTACAGACCAACCTATAAATAGAGTACAGAATGGGAAAATTCTTAATGATTATGTTTAAAAGAAATGTTACTTGTCCTAAACAATTGTAAAATAAGAATTGTAAACCTGTCTTGTAACAAGAGCTAACGTTTTACAGATCTGTTGCAAAATAATTGAGATTAAAAAATGAAATCTTATCAGATATACATTAAAGAAAGGTATTTTAGATAGTGAGCAATTATTTGAAATTCTAGCATTAGTTTCTCATATTGAAATAATTGTAAAACCTGCGCAGAAAATCGTCATTGTCGTGGCAGACTTTATTTCACTCAAAATTTCTCATAAAGATAGCAACAATAGCTTTACTTCAGATATCCTCAGCAATGCTTTTCAATTATCTAATTAGCTAATGTGGATGTCAACTGCTAATTTGTGACATTTTACATTTAGCAAAAAGTGAAGTTTCTTGAGAGCGTGTTTATTGAGAGTAATTTTCCTTGCATCTCTAGAGAACCTCAGATGAGCACAATGTTTTTTACAATATAGAATACTTAAAAGGTTATTTTAATAATGCATTCATTTTAACCTTAAGACATTTTGGGAACCGCTACCAGCCCTTAAAAACATCCATGTCTTCATTATCCTGTCCGTTATTGTCTGACATATAAAGGGCAAGATAGTGAGAATAATGCGTAAATTTTAATCCTAAGAAATTTTAGGAACTGGTACCAGCCCTTAAAAACAATGTTGTCATTATCCTGGCCGTTATTGTCCTGGAATATAAAGGACAAGATAGTGAGAATAATACATAAATTTTAATCTTAAGAAATTTTAGGAACTGGTACCAGCCCTTAAAAACATCCATGTCGTCATTATCCTGGCCGTTATTGTCCTGTCATATAAAGGGCAAGATAGTGAGAATAGGACACAACAATGACAGTTCTTGGTTATTAAAAATATAATTGTATTATAAAGATAGAAAATCTAATAATTATTGCAATGATTACTTGTTTCTGCTTTTATTTGTACTTTGTAGTTCTATGATCGTAGTAAGCTACGAAATTGACTCAATTATTAACAACATTTTACATGAAATAAAGTTAATTCGGATGATCAATTAAAATAAGTTGTAATATCTGATTAAGATTGGCTAGAATAGGTAAATTACTGAAAATGCATGAAAATAATTTGTCTACTTTAGATATTTGGTCTTATTTCTGTTGTGGTACAAACGTTACGGAAATATTTTTCTCTACACAACGGGTGCACATTTATACTTCTGTTATTTTTTTCTTGTTGTATAGACCCTAAAGAATTTCAAAAAGATTCAGGCATTTTAACAACCTTAAAAAGAAGTTCTAACATTGAAATGTTTCCTGTTTTGTGAGAATGACCCATATCGTTACATGGGCCATGAGGAAAATAAATCTGAATTAAAGAATTAGTAATATAAATTTTAACCACCAGGTGAGAAGGGGGATTATTTATTACAGAATTTGTTGAATCTGCATTCCATTTGCGTCAATCACAAATTCAGTAATGCGCTTAGCGATATCCCGAAGGGTTTCTCTTAATTGCACTAACTTGGCAAGGATAATTGCAATTAATAGAGAGACGCAAGAAGTTCTCACCTAGTAGCAAAACGCTTCAACTCTTATTTGTTACTTAAAATTTCTTTTCACCATGGTCCATCTACCTTCTATACCAAATTTCAATATTATACTTCTATTAGAATGAGCTCTACGAGTTTTTAAAACAGGGTAAGTTGAATAATAACCACGTTCCATGATGTTTCTCTGTAGAACGGTTTTCACAGCGGATGTAGTTCGCTCTCAGTGAAGTGATGATGCAGGTAGAAACAGGGAATTTATTTCGTTATTAATATTTCAGTTACATCTAAATAACTGGAATTTATACCTAATGACGAATGATCCTGGCAACGAAACTGGCTAAGCAATAAGATACTGACAAAAAATGGCCATGGAGGTATATCTAAAGAAATGATTTTTCCCACATAAGTTGAAGTTTAACAGTACTTTTATTTTAATGAAAACTGCGTTCTAAAGCCTATTTCTAACCTCATACACAATTCAAATATTTACGTTTTAAATTATTTACAAAGCATATCTTAAATTAAAGTTTTTGCATTTTTAAAAGTTTGCATCAATCCTTTTTTTCCCTAATACTTTTTACTGCGGTTAAGAACGTACGTGTAAAGGACCCTTTAGGCCCGATGCACACGAACGGTCCGGTTGTAGTCAGGCGCCAACCGTTCGTGTGAGTCATCCCATTTAACTCGATGTACTACTGCGCCGGAACTGGCGTGCCTGACCGCAGCTGGATCGTCTGTGTGCATCGGGCTTAAGCGAACAAAACGCCACATAAAATGAGGAGGAAAACAAAACTCAAGTAAGGCACTATAATTAGTAACTTCAAACGCTGTTGTTGTTGTCGTCGTCGTATCCTCGCGCGAAGCGAGGAGAAATGGGTGCGCTGCTCCTGAGTCTAACGGGGCCCTTATAGGCAGGAGTCCGACTTCCGCCCCTTTATATGCGGTCTCTTAATTTTTTGAACCAGCTCCCAGATGAGAGACCGTCACCTGGGGTTGGCACCCCCAGAGGTATCGTTTCACTTGGAGGACATTAGAGCCACGCTCTATTTATCGTGAACCAGCTCCCTTTAGAGTACACGGCCTCACAAGAACCAGCCGCGAGAGGTTGTCACCCTCCCAAACACAGACCTAAGTCGATGTTGCTTCACTTTCGGTGTTCTACGGGAACCGAGCTTCTGCCAACTGGTCCACTGCGGGACACTTCAAACGCTAGTATATATTTATGAATTGATACGCGGATAAAGTTAATAGCATAAAAATTGCTGATTGCCACTTGCCTCAACTCGGGATATATTTGGACATATTTCGAGCGTTGAATAGTTAGAAAATCAGACTAATCATTGTTCCCCCGAGAGATCGTTAGATTGTTCAGTCAGTTTCTTCCAGGTATATGCATATAGTTGAAGTGTTAGCAAAAATTAAAAACCAATAAATTTATTAAAAAATGCAGGGAATAAAAGGTAAACCATTTCAAATGCATTTTGCTAGAACTGCAACGAACAGACGAAGGTCAAAAACGAGGAGAAGTTGAATGGCAAAAAAGTGCAAACGTTGAAAAATTTATTATGTAAGACATATATATGGTTATTGAGCAACAAATGATCTAGATGCAAGTTTTCAGCCACTCCAAAGTGCAAAGAAACTGTAAAAGTGCAGGTTTTGGTGATTAACAATGCATAACATGCATGTACAAAATTTTCGAAAGGTGTTTAAATCAGGATTCCACGAAGTATTAACGTATATCAGTGGATGTAGTCTATAATTTCATTACAATGTATTATGTAACATATGCATGTGATTTGGAAATGTAATTTCAGTAATCACTTCATAGGAAATGATCATTTAAATTGAAACGAGATGAAAGGAGATATGAACGTAACGAAGTTGAAATTAAACAAACTGTTCGAAAGTTATTCCACGATATATGTTTGCAACGTATGAGTATGCACTTACGTACGAATAATGAACTCAACAGGAGGCCCATTTTACAAAAGCGTTTTGCATTTACAATTGCTATGGAAGTGATTAAGTTTAAAGTTATGTAATTTCTAATAGTTTTACTAGATTTACCGCTCTGCTTTTATTACAAATCTTATGTAAGCAATACCAGCGATAAAATTTAAATTGAATCTTTATAAAGGTGGGAACGATACCTCCAATATTTCAATATTTTAAGCCAACTAAATACAATGAATAAACATATGAGTTCTATGGATAGTTTAAGCTAAAAATAGCTGCATATATATACTTCGATTGAACGGTGCCCGATTCAACGACTTCCTCAAATTAGCGATTGATTTTAAAAGTCCCGATTTGGATTTGATAAATGGATAAAAAGACAATAACTATTACATTTTCATGCAAAATTATTCATTTGTGCCTACTTTACATAAATTTGCCCCAATACTTTATTTTTTGTTCGATATTCCTTTTTAAGTGATCTCAGCGGATTAAAAAATAACTCAGTGGACCACTTGCGCTTGTGGGCCCTTGATTGAAGACCATTCCTCCAGAACTTCTTAATATTCCAAGCATGCCACGTTTTTATATTTGCATCAACACCACGGGAAAATAAATCCCTGTTTACATTTACCTCATAGTCTGTGGGGTAAATGCAAACAACAAGTTCAATTGCTAACAAATTGTCATAAAGTAAAGAAAATACACATTTACTCATAAAGAGTATAGTATTCGCTACAACTTTATCTTTCAACTCATTCAAGAGGTAGGGGAGGTTCTAAAGTTAAAACATTGAAATTGTTTTCCCTATTACCCTAACTGACCCTATATGCTTAATTATGGGAATAAGCTGCTGTAACAGAAAATAGTTTAATTACTTTAGGTTAACAAAATAATACTATCCTCTGCAGACATTTTTACGCGCTGTGTGTGTGTGTTGTGTGGTTAAACATAAATAAAATAAATTTAACCGAAGATACTACACTTTATTTAATTACTGGCCTTATAATGCATTTTTAATAACGCTATACAATTTCCAAATTCAATGAAATTAAAATTACAGAATTTATTCAAAGATTTATCCTATTGTGCTCAACTGCTAGGTACAAATTTTATCAATAGAAGAAAAAGTCTTAATTACGTTTCGTGAACTCTTATAATTAGGGCTTAATACTAAATGCTTTAAAAAGTATAGTGAGATAATATCTATGTTTTACTGCTGGAATGCATTTTTTATTTCGAGAATATGCGAGAAATCTTAATTGCGACAACATGTACTTAAAACACGTCCTAAATTGGATGGGTAAACATTGATTTTTTTAAGGAAATGATTAACATTTTTCAATATGAAGCATTTTAAGGAAATATTGATTGATTCAATTGTATCATTTTTTATCTTATGGTAATTTTCTAGTGAGCGATGAAATATTATTGAAGATAATTATAGTATACTTACCGGAAAAAAAATGAAACTAACTTCAAATTTAAAAACCATAAAGATGCTAGAAAAATATGAAACTATACTTGAATTATAGCATAGTATTTTTTTAATGGCTTAAAAATGTTTTCTAATTTTATTTGAAAATTTTTTCTGTAAATTAATAGTTTAAAAAATGTTATTTCTGAAGCTATAACTCGATTAATAACATGAATTATACCCTATAATTCATGTACTTGAAGTATAGCATAGTAGGTTTTTCATGGCTTCAAAATGTTTTATTTTTTCTGTAAATTAATAGTTTAAAAAATATCATCTCGGATGCTGTAGCTTGGTTGAAAACATGAAAATAATTTTCATTCGTTTGTTTCTTTATATTTTTGAAGGGTTTCTTTTAGCTTTCTTATATTTATGCAGGTGTTTTTAGATTCGCAAGAAGGAGTAGACATTTGAAGTTAGAACATATGGTGGATTGATGTTGTGCTACTATCAATATGAATTGTGAAAACATTTTTTAACAAAATAAAAACAAGACAAATGTCTGTATGTCTAATTTAATTTTTAGCAGCACTATGGTGTGAGCTTGTATTCATTATACGCCTTGTTAATGCACTCTTTCTTGGTAGTTCAATTTCTGCATCAGTCTGCGTGAGCAGAAGTGAAGGGATGCATTTTTCACATCACTCCCCAAACTTCCCGTGCTGATAAAGAACAAGCTTGAAATGAAAACTGTTTCCTACAAGAAACCATTTAATATCGAACCAACATGTAATTTATAATAATGACTTTAAATAATTTATCATGGATAACTGAATAGTGGTACGCAATAACTTGAACGTAAACACATTGTAATTTATTTTCAACAAAACTTTAAAAAAAAAATTAGTTGAACAACGTAACTGTTCAACTTTTGTATAACATGATTCTCTTTAAAAATAGAGAGATGAGTTTAGGTTCATACAGTCAAGACACAATGCTTAGAATAGATTGCACTAATACAAGTAATGTGGTTATTAATATAAGCACGCCTCGGAAGCATTAGTGAAACATTTTAATCGACTTGCATGTTTTTCTTTGTAGCTTATTACATAAATTGGCCATTTACTCAACTGTATTGCTTTCTCGATCATTGTATAGCTTAGCAACAACACGCAATCTATTTATCTCCGCACTTAACGTAGTCTTTTTATTTATAAGTATTGTAGAAGAGTTGCTTTCTTTTAAACCAATAAGCTAACTCTTAGCCTTTCCATCAACTTTACAATGCGGTTTATATACAGTTCCATGGGAACTTCAGAAGACTGCAATATTAAAGACTTAGAACACCTGTCATTGACTGCACCTGTTAGTCATGTGTGGCTTTTGTATTTTTCAATTGGCAATTCTCTCAGGCGCTCATCTTTATTCATGACTGATTATTGCCACGCTGAATTTGCATAATCATCCGGGGGTCTTCAAAAATGTTCTGGCAACTTTTTTCCTCGTTTCAAGCTAATTTCAGGTACAATTGGGTAAGCTCATATTGTTTTGCAACTCAGCTGAACATTTCGGATAACGCACAAAACAAATGCAGATTGGACTCGGGTTTAAAGTCTAGAAGCGATAACCGAGGCCTCGTCTGCGCAAAAATAAGATCAAATATTCTAAACAGTGGGGGAAGAAGAAAGCTTTTGATTGATATGCTAATCAGATACAAGCTGAAATTGGCCCTTTGACGGTATGCAGACGTGCCTGTAATTGTTAACATCGTTTCTGACGTTGTTGCTTTTTTTGAAAGGAGTTTCTACGGAATTATTTGTCTTGTAAAAGGCTTTCTAAAAATTAGCTTTTATAAAACGTGAGCTTTTCTTTGATCCTTCGTTCGCTTTTTGTATTCTTTCTTGTTATGTTAAAAACTTCTTAATATAATGAATATTTATACCCACTACGTTCTTTTAAAACATTATTTCTATGCATATAAAAGCATTCTTACGCATTCAACAAAAGCCGAATGGGAAGCAGTTTTATGGAATGAATAGTGACTACGGCTCAAATCACGGCAAACACGGCACGAGAGAAAAGGATGAGGATACGACTGCAAAAAACTTTGAACAGGAAACTACATCAATCTAAAAAGCAATGCTTAGTGTTTCCATTCTGAAGTTTAAAGGAGAGCAATTTTCATCAAGTGCCGCGTTGTTCTAAATAATGGCAAAACTTAAAAAAAATTCAAATGGGGTATTGATTTCACTGGCATGGAAGTTAAAAAGGGAGGTTGCAATATATTTGGTTTTCTCTATTCTTTAATAAAATGCTACATTGCATAACAATTCTGGATATCAGCCGAAGGTTTAAACGTTTGCCACGAGGTGTTAAATATTACTTAGGAGACAAATTGAGCTGTCAGAATGCTCTATTGAACCAAGGGGACATCATTATTGATTCAATATATACTTGTTTAATTCTCATGCAGAATCACTAGTTAATTAATTAGTTGATACATGTTTAATTATAGTAGAATATTAATGGGGATTAAGCAGATACATATTTCATTTTAACATGCCACTAGAAGTTCACTTGATGCATGTTTCATTTTTTGCGAGGCATTCTTAGATTTTATTTTTTTTATTTTAAGAGCATCTTTACATTCAGTTGATGGATATATCGTAGAATAAATTGTGTGGAATGGTTAGTTTTAGTGTGATGAATTGAAATAAAATTTTTTTTTGAAAGCTGTATGTAAGTAAGTTTTAAAACTCAACCCTCAGGTCGTTACTCTCTATTCAATACAAAATTTTGTAAAGCGCTCATTATAGATAAACTCATTAACAAAAACAATGCATCTTCCAGTGGCAAGACAGGTAACCGAGTGAATTAACACACACATTTGACGTCAGAGAAAGCGCTCTCTCGCGGCTCGTGGTTGTATATCTGATCCCATAGTGTGCAATGAAATTTGATTGTTTTGGCAAACTCTATCGCACCTTACAGTGCTGATCCTTACCTTTGTAACATCCTGCATAGAGTTTCTGTTTAATAAGGAAATTCTTGGAAATTCCTTTTAGGTATCGATGCTGACTTTATCTTAAAAAAAACGCAAACACGTTGATTTGTCACTTTGTAGTCAAATTTTGAACGTCCTGCAATCCACTTATGCTCTTTAAGGAAACTATAAACCATTATAATAAAAAGTAAAGAGACATTCGTTTTAATGCAAATAGTTTTAGCTTTAATCAACTTTTCCGTTAAGTTTAATCACTTGAATTTGTTTCGTGTTTGACGTTTCAATTCACTTTTACACTTGAGTTTGTTTTTGTTTTATCAGAATGTTCTAATTTGGCCGATCACTTTTGCTGCAAAAAGAATAAAATCAAATTTAGTGATACATGTGGTCGTTGGTTAATAAGAGAGCAGTAGTAAACTGTTGCTCACATATAGGCTGACAGCAAAACGCTGTAAGTCAATAGTAGACTATTTACTTTTTTATGTCTTTTTAACCTACTTTCCCGTAAAAGTACAAGTAATAATAATAAAGCATGAAAGAAGGCTTTTTAGAAAGAAGACATTAATGTATCGTGAAAATATTGTTAGAAATCAAGAAAAGTCAAAAATAAGTAAAGTAATTAAATAAAGATTGAAAAATAAAAAATTTGAAAGTAGGGTTTTGAGATGGGGGGGGGGGGGGGGGAGGAGTGTGTCTGTCGGTCTGTCGCTCTTTTTGTCTGTCGGTCTGATATAATAACTTCTGAACGAATTGTCAAATTCAAAAAATTCTTTTTGCATTCGAAAGATCTCGACGAGGAAATTTGATTTCCATATTTTACTTTTTGATTTGAACAATGTTTCGTTCAATTTTGAACAATTAAAAAAACTTAACATTAGCGCCTATGGGCAAAAATGAAGCAAATTATGTAAACTCTGGGAACAAGATCCACGTTCCAATACACAAGCTTACTGGAAGAAGCGCTGGGCGTGAAATATCAATTTGAACAGTTTTTGAACAGTTCAAAAAATTAACATAGCGCTTACGGGGAAATTTCAATCCTATATAAATCCTGATCTAACGGACCGATTTGCTTGGAACAAACTTTATTGGAAAGCTCTAAGAACGTAAAACATGCACAGATAGAAAGTTCATCCAAAACTAACCTATTTTCATACGAAATTTTTTGATCGTGATTTTTAAGAATATTTTTGAATTAATGAATGATTAAAAAAATAAGTGAAAGAATGAATGAACAAATTAGTGAATAAATGAGCGAATCAATGAAAAAATAAGTAAATGAGTAAATAAATACATGAATGAGTGAATGACTGAATAAATTGTTAGTTGATAAAGAGTTTTTATTATTAGGTAAGAGCTGAATTTTCTTACCTTGTCTCTTTTATCTTACGGTAGGCAGTGGGCACTACTTTGTTCATGTAGAGCTGAGGGGTACGTCATGTTCTTCCACATTAAGTAATCCAAAATAATGATCACGAGGATTCCTTTATACTAACTAACATTTATTGTTGAACACTTAACTATAAAAAGATTAAATATTAGACATAGTTACATTTAAAATATATATATATAAAGTAATTTTGATTACAATTTTCATTGTCGGAGGGAGACTTGTGAATCTGTCTTTCCTTCCGCTTGCTAAGAAAGTCAGTTAGTCTCTAATTAGGTGTTGTGTATAAAAGTTTGCAGGCCTCTCTATGGTTGCCAGGAGCTCGGTTGGCGACGAAGAGTGGCCATCATATACTGTCGTGATGCTCGACATAGCTGTGTTGAATTTGCCTCTCCGCTGTCACATGACAGAAACAGAAGAAGAACACTCCTAGGGCGATGAAGTGTTGCGCCTTGCTTCCCGGCAATGGAAAGCGGATTCGCGCCTGGCGATTGGCCCAGTCACAGGAAAAGTTGGCAACCCGACTCTTTGCGGCGCCCGTGCAGGAAGTTCGAAAGAGGCATGGCTGAGAACGGTTTTCGCTCGGACGCAGGACGCGTCTTCATGTACTTTTGATTGAGTAGCAACTATTTTCTTCAAGACGTGATGCTGATCGTCAACCTGATCCACATAGTGCCATGAAGTTTGAAGAGCACTAATGTATACTTACGTAGATATCTTATTTTAATCCGATGGGGGACGCCCCAGCATAAGCAGCACGAACTCTGGTAACTTGCGATACGCGCTATGACCTGATCTCCGGCCTTCCCTTTTACGTAAACAATAAATGTAATGTTTGTATTCACCATAATATCCGTGTGATCTTTCCTGATTTTACAGGTATGCATTTATTCCTCGTTCCCTTGCAGCATTGTTTTTATAGCTGGTGATTCTAGCCCCACATGGGGTCTGCTCTTTTTCTATGGCACGCACACACAAAAAATGGTAAGTGCAGGGAAGTGATCGAATCCTAGTTTTGCAATATGCTAGGTGGAGTTCCCTTTTCCAATCCAGCGCAAAAAATCCACTATACTTAACTAGAACTCCACCATATATACCATACTTCTAACATAAATACATGAATGAATGAATGAGTCAATTAATATAAATTAGCCATTGAAAAAGGTATATTTGAAGCAATTCAGAACTAAAGCTAAACAAGAAAAAGAGAGAGAGATAACTAGATTATAAATTTGAATTTGGTGTATACGGGAAAGTAGACTCGTCTAGTTCTAGACGGAACTTCTTGTTTTACCTTATATTGTACCTCCCATGCAATACCTACACCATGAAAGAATAGTCGTGAGATGGACGAAGGGATCTTATTCCACAAGAAGTGTAACTAAACGTGTCGAGTGGAGCGGTTTTATACAGTGTATATGAGGGAGAAGGTGGTTGCAAGCTGAAGATTATAATTAAGTGGTAACTGATAACTAATAAGAAGGGGAAAATGTAAATAATAGAAAGAGGGTTTTTAATCGGCATATATTGTAAATATACGTTTCTAAATGGTAACATTCAACAGAGAACGGTATGAAACACATTTGCAGAACATGAGCATTGTATTCACAACCACTATGATCACCAGTTACTTCGTTAGTATGAAAATGTCATGCTTTCAGATCAACATTTTGTTACGTGATGCAATCAAGACTTGGAGAGTTGTGGAAGGAAATTTTCGTAAAAATGAATTTCGTGTTCTTGGAAGGAAACATTTTTTCCCATTCGTTAAGTGATATTGAAACAGCCATTTATTTTTCTCCGTTGATGTAAAAACAATTGCTTTTTGTATTCTCTTAGGTACTATTTTATAACTTACCTTTTGAAGTTTCAATTACAAAGGGCCCAAAAGAAAGATAAATCTTCCCTGTTCCTTTCTTGACATATTTATGAACAATGTTACTGTTGAAAAACAATATAAACTGTATATTTATCATATAAGATAGTTATATAATTTTTCTTAACCTTCCCGATATTAGATGGCGATGTAATAATTATTTTAGATGGTTAATATACTGCAATGTAAATTAAACAGGTTCCACTTACATTTTTCTTTGTCTCATGTTTTTCATTCGAAGTCGAATTTAATGAGATGAACAGGAAAAATCCTTGACATTAGTTTACCTTCCCCCGTTATTGATTGATGTCTGATTTCTTACCTTGACGATACATCCTCAGTTCTACATCACGACAGAACAAATTACCATTGTCTTGAAACATCGTATTCATTATCTTTCACTAATCCATTGACCAATTTAATTTTCCTCAAAATTTATCTGCACGATCTAGATTAACCTATATGAATTGCGTATCTATGTTTCTATTTACAAATCAAGTGTAATAATGTCTGTATAAACTATTGAGTAGAGCAGCTAGTTACAAAACTCATAACACACGCTTAATTTTCTGATTCTTATAACATACAAATAATTAATCTTTCTTGACAATTTGTCACTCGTATACATGAATTGCGCTTATATAAGAAAACGGAGCGGAAAAAATGAGGGTGGCTAGTTTATTGGTACTTTTCAAGTTTTTAGAATGCACTTCCACTGCCTATCAATCCTGGAATATACACTTGTATTCCAGATAGGTTTGCTTAATAGAGGGTTTCTTTTCTTGAATGAACTGATTAGGGAGAGGATAAAGAAAGCCATTACTAATTAAATTCGTAATATATAACTGGAAATAATTCCAAAAAGACAGATTCAGACTGGTAGTAATCACTAAATCAGACATTAATATAAAATTGGTTTTGCTTTGTGACAAAACATCAGACTAATAAAATATCAGTTTTACAATAACACTGACAAATGTTCTTTTGTTTGCAATTTGTACAAGAAAACGTGAAATAAATGCTCATTTTTACTCATACCATTAGCTATAGGTAACTGTCTTGAAAATTACTAATTACGTAAATGAAATGTAGATAGATATAAATTTTATAATACTGATTAGATAACAGAAGTATATCTGGGATTATTTATAATGTTAATATAATATAAGAAAAGCTTCCAGCACATTTGTGAAGTTGTGACTTAGTTAACTATGCTTCGGAGCGTGGAAACTCGCGAACTCTTATCATCTTTGAATCATTAATGAAATAACGTTTGTATCTGGTTCGGAGCTTTTCCAAGAGTCAATACCATTACTTCTCGTTTGGGAACACGGAGCGTTCTTATAACAGACATCCTTAAAGGTTAAAGCACTGCTAGGAAGAAGCAGTGCTTCACTGGAGTCATAAAAACTTCTGTATCTTCTTCGGCTAAGGTAGATAGAGTGAATAAGATTCATTATTATATAGAAATCCTAATGTGTATTTATTAGGTATTGTTTTTAGGGAAAATAATAGAAAGAAATATTAGCAGATAACAGTTAAGATTACTTTTAGTCATATGGTTGGATTAAAGATGCTGCTAACAAATTTTGTACTTTTGTTTAACCAACAACAAACACTTGCTTGTAAAGTACGTGTCTGGATAAACAATAGTTGTCTTTCATCAAAGTTGATGCGGCGTGTTGTTGTTGATGGTGCGGTGTTTTTCAGTTGATGCATAGTACATAATTCTTTACCAATTTAGTGAAAACTTACTTTGTATCAGTTACAGAAGATATTTTGCGTCAGCTAAAAATGTATACGTTCTTATCAGTTCAAACAAAATACAAGGTGTCAAGAAATAGCTTGGACTTACATTTGAGTTGTCTAGTTTCAAAACCAGCCACATTCAATAAATGAAATTTTTCACGGAGGGCAAAAAACTCTTAATAAAAAATATATTTAAGAAATTCGAAATGCTCAAAATGTTAGAGAATCAAGGTTTTTCTAACTAAGAGCATTGGGATAGGCTTTCAACTTGCTGAAATTTTAACACAAAAATAATTTTTACTAGGAAGATATTTTGAGGGAAAAAGTGGGTGTATCTGGTTTTGAAACTAGACGACTCATTTCATGATATAATTGAAATAATATTTGTAATATCCAAACCAGACTTCTAAAGCAAGCTTTTACTATTAACATAATCACGTTTCTTCAACCACTTTTGTCTTGAACGTATAGTTTCAAATGTTTTACAAATTGTTCCGTACTGGGTCACAACTCATTTGTAGAGTTTGTCCCATTCCCTTTTTAAATATTTTTGCGAGGCCAAATATTAAGAAGGTAAGTCTTAGTACAAACCCTTGTATCTAAGATATACCATGCTAAACAGTTAAAAAGCTCAAACTAGGGGAATAAGGAAGCAATTCTGATGTTGTAAGAAAAATTTTAAAATGTGCATTGCAGGACCCTTGAGTACATCTTGCTCTGTGTGATGTTGCCGAGTCTGTTCGAAGATCTGTGTTGGGTTTAGAAAATGCTTTTGTAACCAAGAAAAAATAATCTTCTGAAATGAACTTTCAACTTTGGCTAAATTCCACTCCCCATTTAACAGGAAAAAAAACATAATGATACTATTGTAAATAATTATCAAAATAAAAAAAAATGTAGTGGGAAAATACACATTGTAGTAAATATGATGCCTTTATTATACGGACAATTTCTTTAATTGAACTAACTACATGCTAACGCAAATGCTTTGCTTTTATGATGCAAATTTATACTTGGCAAATTGTTGGTAAATAATTCTACGTAAAAAATAAATCCATTTTAACGGTATGGTACGATGCAACTAAAATTTTTTTATCAGATTTAAAGCACATAAAATTTTATTTTTAGCAAAAGACTAGTATTGCATTTATCTATAACTTGACTTTCCGCTTGATTTTTACAAATAAACATAAACATTTGGTGACTGCAATTTGTTTCCTTACTATCAATTTCAAATGCATTTTATTGCTCTGATTTTGATTTTAATTGTAGATTATTTGCTTCAGTTTATTGTAATTTACTGCAAAACTGAAAGTAATAGTTTGCTAATATATTTCAGAATAAATGTAAAATAATTGAAAAAAAAACCCCCCAGTAAATATGATGAATTATTTAACAATTATTAATGATCCTATTTGAAGACTTCATAAACCGAAACGAAATATCGTTGAAATGTTTAAAAGCGTAAAATATTCTAACCGATTAACGTCTTAACTTTCATGAAAAAAAAATCATCTCATTTAACACCCTATGAGCTCACCATTTATGCTTGGGTAAATTTGTAACGTCGTACAAAATTTATGTTGTGTGAAATGATGTCTTAAAAGAAAAGAAGGGGAAAAAAACTTTCTAGCTTATGTGCGCTAGAAATAATCATACAAAGGGAAGTAATAAATATTGTCATTTCCCTGATAAGTTGTCTGATAAGAAGGTTTAGATCTATCAGAAATGCTTTTATCAGTTTTCAAAGTAATTTAAATACCGCTTTTTTCACGTAATACCTATTGATGATTAGCACATTATACTTTTGAGATACTTAAATGTATGTAACTCAATTTCACAATTAGCTATAATTAAACAGCTATATATTTAAAAAAAAGTTGTTTGCAATTTTACAATTAAATATTATAATGTTTTATGTAATTGCTTTATATATATTTGTATGGGGAAAGTATTAAACAATATAATTGTTTAACTCCGTATGTACTAGATTTTTAAAGCAATAAATAATTCCTTTCCACAGGAAAATCAAAATATTAAAATAGTTAATCTTTTTTTAAACTTGGGGTATCGACCACTAGGTGGATAGTATACAGGTACCAATCTGACTAATAAAAGTAACACCAATTTCCAAAACATCCTTTTATTAAATAAAGTTTTCTAGATTATATAATCTAGTCGTACAAAATTTTACATTGCCAAGTAATAACAGCTATTATAAAATTAACTAATAGTTGTTGAACTAGTTGTTTGAAAATTATTATAATGATAATAATTTATCCTTTACTTAAATGTATCTATTAAAAATGCTAAATGCCACTTTTATTAGGATAGCAATTATTTACATTTAACTTCGACCTCCTTTTACTTCAAATGCACTACTTCCGAATAAACCGCATTAGTTAGGCATCAACTAACAGCTTCCCTAATAAATTTGATTATTTTTTATGCATGGAGCTCTACAGCCATAAGAGGAATCGAATGAATGTATCTCAGTCCAATATGAGTCGCAACATTCTTACACTTTGACGCAACTTTTAGCATTATAACTTGAAGTGCTTCTTAAAAGTCGTCGTCTGCCAGTGAAAAATACTCGCGCTGTTTCGAAATAACCTGACAAGATAAATTGAGCCCTAAATTATTTCTCGAGTTATCCGTTTTATGAAGCAATAACTGGTGTTTTAAAAGAGCTTTTTGGTTCTTTTTGCATTATGAACTAGGGACAAGTTCGAGTGGTTCTTACTACTCTGTATCTGGTGGAAGAAAGATTGGCGATTTTCACGGAGCAGGAAACATATGCTACATGAAATATGTATAACGATTTTCTCCTACGGAGACCAAAGCGTTAGAATCGTGGAAATTTATGCGCCGCGCATGCGGAGAACCCCCCGCAAAAACTATTTTATTGCGCGAATATTCTGCCACGCAAGAAAATGGCCGCCGGGCCTAAAATTTCTTGATTTACTCAGATTCATGACGCAAAGATTCGTAGCAAGGGGACAAATAATGGAACTTTATGGATAGGCGGTTGTTTAAGTAGATGATTTTGCGCACGTGATCCCTTACCCACATTTTCACCCCCGCGCTGGTTATTTATCGGTGCTGGGTTTGCTCCATTCGATTACATGCCGTCCATGTACCTTTTGATTGCCCTGTTCGATCAGCTGATTCGCGTAGTTAAACCGGTGAGCATTAACAATTTATAACTAATGGCGATTGTTCGGGCGAGCATTATCATTACGCGGACAAAGCTAGCTGTTTAAATGTATTGATGATCGAAGTGACCGCTGCTCCCCTACACCCTTTACTAGGTGTACAGATTTCAAATCTTGGTGGGAGCTTTTAAACGCCGTCTTTCCGTGCACTCATCAATGGCCGCTTCCCGATCAAAGCTGTATTAAATGGCCTGTCTTCAATTCTCCCCAGTATCTATTAAAGCTTTAAGTGCGCTAATGCTGCAGCTATCCCCTATTCACTTGTCCGGAAACAGCCGATGAGGGGATGGCGACTATGGAAACTGAAAAGGGGGGGGGGGGGCCTTTTGATGGGCGGCCCGGAGCTCTGTGTGTGTGTTTCGATTTGGGGAGGAAAGGTTTTCGAGTTCTTCCTTTCCTCGTGAACAAATAATTGCTCCAGCAATCGATGGTCAGAACCGAGATGCAAATGGATAATTAAATGAATTTTGAATTTCAGATTATGAAATTTTATCCCAGCGTATGAGTTGCAAATTGTAATTACCTCCCTGTATGGATACCCTTCATTTGTAAGGGCATTAATTATATTCTATTTATTTGCAACGACCCATCAAGTTGCGCAGCTTTTGTATGTAATATACACTACTGGCTATTAAAATTGCTACACCAGGAAGAAATGCAGATAACAAAATGATATTTATTGGACACATATATTATGTTAGAAATAACAAATGATTAAATTTTCAAGAAATTTGGGTGAATGGATACTGGGAAATTCATTTGCATATCACAGCATCTTCTTCTTGTCGTTTAAATTTTATGTCTGTAGCATGTCGCCTTCTTGGTGTAACAATTTTAATGGCCAGTAGTGTAGTTTCATATTTGTTTATGTTATTAAAAGGGACCATGTACATTTTTCATGAGGGCTTAGTACGATTAGAGAGGAAGAACTGCGGGGTCGATTAATTTTTACCCGTATTTTATTCTGTAGAGCTAAAGTTGATGATTTTAATTCTACATTTAATATGATAATGAGATATTTGAGAGTAATTTCTTGTGAAATTCGAAACGACAGACTTTGTTTGTTTAACAATATATTTAGTGATGTTACAAGAAATGAAGAACCATTTAACACCATAAGTACTACATTTCAAAGTTGACCTGTTTTGTAAACGCAGTCTTACACAGCGCATTATAGGTCTACACTATCTAATACCTTTCGAAGTAAATGCACCCGGCGTCTAATAAAGGCAACGTAAGTTTATTTTTTTGCTTCAATTCTGCTCTATTGAGTATATTAGGAGTCATTGTTATCATTTTTGGTTCATTTACTTTTATCCGTAGATAAGTAGGTACACTGAAAAAATTCTGTAAAATTTACGGTTTTAAACAGGCAGCTGGGTTGGTAGCGGAAAACCGTTAAAAGTTACGAAGTAAATCTGTAGTCGCAACGGTTCATTAGTGTACGGGAATAAAATGTACTGTAAAAAAATGTTGCGACTACGGATTTACTTCGTAACTTATGGTTTTCCGCAGCCAACTCACTGCCGGTTTAAAACCGTACATTTTCCGAGATTTTTCTACAGTGTATGACATTTATCTTTCTTCCCGATTGAAAATTTCAGTAAAGTTAAGTAAACAAGGCAAAAAACAAATAGTTAAATAGCAAACCTTGCATGAAATTGTTGATAAAATTAAAAAAAATAAAAAACAACCAAAATTTGTAAGAAAATTTAAGAGTAATAAATTTATTTTTATGCAATAAAACTGAAATAAATTCCCGAATTTTGAGTATGTAGGAAATATGTCACTAAAGTTACTTAATGGGATTTCAAAAATAAAAAAGAAAACTTTAGTATGGAGGAAGAAAGATTAATACAGATTGTGAGAAAGTGTTTTGACTTAGAACCGCATAAAGTATTCTGTGTTTTCTGTATTTCAACAACCTTAAACTTTTATTCAAAAATATTCTCCCGGTAAAGCATTTTTCGGCAAAGATTACTACCTGCAAAAGAAATCCAACTTTACGTTCGGTTGAAATCTAATTTGGCATCGCAGGTTGTTGTTGTTTTCCTCTCCTCTCTATGGAACAATGAAATGTGATATATAGAGATTTTCTCCTGTTATATGCGATAAATAAGTCAGTTTATTATTTATACTTCCAGTAAATCTAGCAGTAGAGCCCTTTGGTCATTTCGAATGCCCGAGTCACAATATTTCTGTATTTTAATAGACGGTAAAATCCCATACGCGTTTTATTTTGTGGCAATTTTTTAAAAATTCATAAAATCCAAGACAGCGAGTACTTTCTTGCGATGGCCAATAAAGTACACTAGCTTTAATCTTTTCCATGAGGGGAGAAAAAGGCCGATATTAAAAATGAATTCTAAAAAAATACGCCTTCTCTTTCCACAAGATATATTTCACGAGCTCTATTTTCTGTCGGAAATTGTGGGCCATAATTTTTGGTAAAAGAACCATAGATTGTGAATTTTAGTACCACTGGAGGAGAAAGTTTTGCCCAAAGCAGATAACTCCAGTTAATGTCTAACTTGTTTGTGTCAAACTTTGTTTTAGCGAAGCACGCACTTGTACCATTTGGCTTAAGACAATACACGACAAAGATGGCAAAATCTTCCGTACCCTTGGGTGGCATTTCGGAAAAGAATAGAGCGCCCCTGAAATTGGATTGAAACGCGCCTTGGGTCCAAAGTTTTTGGAACGCTGTTTCGCGAACGCGCCTAATCAAACTTTCAAGATATCTTTAATGATGAAACGGGTTACAGAATGCATCAGAAAGTTAAGCAACAAAATAAGAGTCAGATTCTAGTTAAGTTAGTGGACATACCAGCTCATTTGAAATTCGCATTTCTATTTACGACTAACTTCGTACTTTTCTTATGTATCGGGATCTCAAAAGAAGTAATTTCATTTGAAATCGTACCGAGTACAATGTGTAGAAAGTTCAATTGAAGCTTGGACTTTAGCTTAACTTCGCATTTGACCGTTTTTACGACGCTCGTTTATTGTAAATGGGTTCGTCCTTTAGGTTCGCTTCAGTTAATGGCTCCATTTAATTGAATTTTCAACTTTTAACGTTTCTTTTCTTTGTATTTCATTGCTGTTGTTACTTAAAAATTCATTAAATTACAATTGCTGGCCCTGTTCTCCTGACTTAAAAAATATATATATACTCGTACTTATTTACAATTTATGAACATTAAAAATATCAATCATTTATGTGCATGTGCACACATACAGAATAAAGTATTTTTAGTTCATTATTATATACCTACATCTTGAACTGTCCATTTAATCAAACTTTATCTTCAGTCTGTTTCTTATTGAATGGCAAAAAAGCTCTTAAAAAAATTCGGGTGGAAATTGAAAATAAAAAATGTCACATTGCACTAATCGGCAACATAAATCACATTAAGTCATTTTCATTACTACTGATATCATTCTTGCTAAGAAAAAAAAAATATTTTATTAAAATAAATTAGTATAAATATTAAGGAAAGATATTAATTGGGAAAACATGGCATGATAGTTAAGGAAATAGATGATTTTTTACTGATTAAGTAGTTGCCCTACAATTTGCTGTATTCATCCCAATGTCAGTAACAATTTATGAAATAAGTTCGGAAACAACGTTTCTTTTTTTTTTTTTTTGTTTTCATGTTAATGTGGCTTGAACAATTCAATCAATACGCCTATTAAATTGTAAGTAAATCTTCAGAACGTTCCTCTAGCTATGAAATGCAATTTATTGGGAATACCTTTTTTTATATTTTATCTTCATTTTTGTTTTTCTCCAAGTCTATCCATTTCCTGCATAAGACTTTTAGTACCACCACCAAGAGCCACCAAGTATTAATAAGTAATTGCTCGTATTTTTATATGTCTTGACGATTTTTAATACTTTTAAAAGATTACAATTTGTTATTTTTTGCTTGTGGTGAAGGAAATGCAAAATTTGTAATTTCAATTATTTTGTTGCTGTTTGTATTATCACTAGTTTATGCTCCAAACGGGTACTTAAAAATGAACTTTGCGTGAGAATTTCAGTAAAAAAGGGCCGCTTCAATTTTAGGCAAGGGAAAAAGCATCAACTTGACACTTTTTTACACTACAGGTCAAAATTATAAGTAAAAGAACAGCAAAAATAATAACAATAACAAATTCTATTTGGAAAATGGAACGGGAGTTGATACGGCAATTTCTATAGTAAAAAGAAATTATAATTGATTTATTATTATTTTAAGTTATGTTCGGATTTATTTTATTTTTCTTCTTAGCAAATTTTTGGTTTGTAGGAAATAAAAATTCTAGTTACATTCTTGTAATTATCTTCGGAAAAAAAAGGATGAATTTTAATTTCAAAACCCACTCATTTTTATTGTGCTTTGAAATTTCCTTTAGAATGTTTTTTTTACTAGGTTTGAAATTAGGTTTTTTTTTTCTATTGTGTCAAATATGTATAAAAATTGAAAAAAAAAAAAAAAACAATAAATAAATAAATAATTAAAAAAAAGGAACGATTTGATCCCGACCGTAATTTTTTTTTTACGGTAAGAAAAGTCAGACTGCTGTTTGGTTAACAGTAAAAATAACTCGAAAGCTAATTTGGAAAGAATTAAATTTTTTGGCTTTACACGAAACGTCGGAGAAATGAATGCATGGAGAAACGAAAGGAGGATGATGAACGGAAAAAAGAAAAATACCTTTGTTTTGTTCATTTTGTTCCCAATAGATGGCAGTACTATGATTGCTGACGTTCTTCCCGGGATTTTTTTAATCTTTACAGAAATAAGCAATCGTGAGCAACACTTTTGCAAACGGTTTGATGGAATTATTTTATTGTTTTTGAGTTGAAATGAAGCTGACTGGAAAAATTATTTAGATATTAACATTGGATTGTTTGTATGGAAGACCAAATTAAACAATCTTTAAATTACAAATACTGATTTTTAGGAATAAATTCTGACAAGTATTTGAAAAAAAAAAGGTAAAAAAAAGAGTGATTTAAAAAATATGGGATTGAATAACATAAACCAGTGAAACAATAGTTTAAAATTATCAGGGGAGAGTTTCAGATGTAAATTGCGGTTTATGTTGGATGGTATTATAAAGCATTGATGTAGGTTATCACATAGGCGTAAAAGTCCCTGCGAATATTATGTGTATAATAACTTTTGAAAACTTTCTGGCATCAACATATCGGGGCTAATTATTTGAATTGCATCAAGGAAAAGAGAATAATGGAAAACATAGCTTATTATACTTTCATTTTTTTAACCTTTATTACTCAAGTAATTTGTTTGTGCTTATTGTTCAGGAAAAAAATGGCCTTTATTGTGTGTTGTGTGAAATATACTGCTCGATAAAGAGGCTTAATTATGACACGCATACAATCAAAGCTAACTTGAATGACCACCTTTCCAAAGGAATAACTGTATTAAAGGGTATTTTTCTGAGTTAGCTTTTTATTTATAGCTAATCGTATTCAAAAGAAAAAGAAAACGTAAAGATCACTGTTAAAAGAGAGACATTCACTTCGCGCATATATCCAAAATTAGTAAAAGCAACGTTAAAGGCCAAAAAAAAAACAAAACTTCCTAACTTTTCTACTCTCGGTGCTGACGAAGGGGGCTGATCGCCCTTAAAACCGGTCTGTCATTTTTAACCTTTTATCTGACGGTGTCCCCCTTGCGTATCCCTTTATTTACTTAACAGACCGGTTTCAAAGGCAAACAGCCCCCTTCGTCAGTACCGAAAGTAGAAAAGTTAGGTAGTGAAAGATTTTTTTTCTTTAACGTTGCTTTTACTCATTTTGAATAAAGATCCCCCTTTTATTGAGATATAGATTTAAAAAATATGATTTCTGGATTCTTAAATGAGAACTGAAGCAAGCGTATTATCTGTAAAATTGTTCTAGATTATGCAGGAAATTTTCTAGAATTCGCGAACTGAGGGCTTGTAGGAACAACAGTATACTCTATTATTCGTTTCAATATGAGGTATTAGAGTACCATTAGAAGTAACTTGGATAAAAATATGAGCTTTGGTTTACCCCTAAGCTGAGGAACTTTTAGTTCCTTGACAAAAAAAAGTACCATCGGAAAAATCAGATTCGAAATTCAATTTCGTAAAAGTATATTTCATAGTTAAACACATTGAGCTCAGGGCTCCTATTCACAAATTTAATGAAAACTGAGATCGTACTTTTATGAAGCCCCCCCCCCCCAACATTTAAGCCTTCATTAAGCAGCACAAATAATGAAATAATAGGGAGGATCTGGGGGAAAAACAGATCTAGGTTTAAAAACCAGACGATGAGAGCTTCGATTCAGAGACTGAAAGTTTACAATAGATCCGTAAAATCTACAGAAAGAATACAGATTTGAATAAATAAACTAAAAATAAAAAACGCTCATCATATTTATGCACTAGAGAAAACGGATAAAACCTTTTTTCTTAAGAATGATTGGCTGAAATGAGGAAGTATTTTCTGTTTACAAAACACACTTAACACAGATATATATTTTCAAAAATGTTTTTCCCAGGTAATAAAGTAAACTTTATGCTGTGAAATTTTCAATTTTACTACACATTTAAAAAAAAAAAAAATAAATAACTATATAAAAAGGAGCGACGTTCAGTTTTAAAACATTACTGCAGTATAAGCTTTCCTGAGTAATAACGCATTTAAAAATTCGGCCCTTCATGCTCGCTCGCTAATTTTCTACAGATTTTTAAAAATTGACTCTTTAACATAAATTAAAGACCAAAAGGAAGCATCTCAGCAGTTCAAGATGGTGGATAAAATATACATTTTAAGTAGTGTATTACATAATGTAGTTTGTTTCTTTCAAAAAGACCTTTTTAATCACGAGTTTCTTTTACATAAGATACTTAAAGGGAATAAAATATATCGCAAGAACGGTTCACTGTTAGAAATTTCATCATGAAATTACGGTTAAATGACCGACAGCAGTCTGTCCATCTAATTCACCGTTAAAGTTACGGTTTGGAACATTTTTCTATCTTTACGGGACCTAACCATTTGCAATCCGCTTGATTAAAAAGCCGTAAATACGAAAGTTTAAGGTTTTATAACTATTTAAAAATGGTTTGAAAACAAAAGTTTTTCCGTTTTTTGAACCATTCGAGGCGTAGAAACCGTAAACGAAGCTTGCGGGAATCGAACCCGCAAGGGTTATGACATACCATCCTTGCGCGCTAGCCATTCGGGCCATCTACACGACGCGAAGCGGCCGTTTATTTATCAATAAATCTTCTTTTCCAAGAGGCAAACTGCCTTAAAATTGAGATTTCAGTTTTTGATTGGATTCAAAGTCATTTTTAGTCTAAATTTACTGTATATTCACGAAAACCATTTTATTCGCTGCAAAAATTAAAATACAAACAAGCTTCAGCATCTCAAATTATGGCTCCGCTCATTCGCAAACAGTTCGGGAATGCGATGTCTCCAATTTTTGATTTACGTGTGTATGTGTTTCTATTTAGTAACCACTGCTTAAGCCACTTTTTTTCCCCTTCTTTTTTTATATACACATGCAGATTTGAACTGATAAATCTTTATTCATATTTTAAAACAACGTACGACTGGTAATTTTTCGCAACCAAGATGGACGCCCGATTCTTATTGAGCGCTTGAAAATTACGGTTAATTAAACATTCTTTAGGATAAACAGAGAATAAACGTTTTTTTTTCTCAATCAGGCGGTTTGAGTACCATCTTTTTAATGGTTATTTAGCTGTTGTAATTAAATATGGTAAAATAACAATCAAATAAATGGTTATTTTACTATTTTCTTACAGAAATTTTTAACAGTGTTGCTTAAAAAGTCTCTAAGAACTAGCTTCTGAGTTAATAAACAAATGGCTAAAACTGTTTTAATTACTAAATATTTGGTTACAATATCACAATAAAAAGAAAGGTTATCAATCTATTAAGTCGACTGAAAATTTTATTTATTTAATGGTTTGTAAGTAATGAAAATAGTTTCCTATTTTTTTCAAGTGCCGGCACAATGTTACATTCCCAATTAAGCTACTAAAACATCCATCCATTCGTTTCTTTCTTTTTTTCCTATTTCTTATGACAGCAAAATTATGTTTTTCAAAACTTAAGTTTTTTTACCTTTAAGGTTTGGAAAACGATTAATTCAAAAAAAGAATCATTCGAATGTTTATTTTTATTTCAGAAATGCATACATAGTTTGTTCGAAATAGCTCACAAGGTGCTTCAAGTTGAGAGACTAACTTTGTCGGAGATCATTAGTGATTAATGCATTGGAAAAAGCGCATGTTGGGTTTAATGGTCCTTTTGCTTCAGTCACATCACCCAAACCAATTTAAACAACTACGACTGGATTTCGGCATAATTAGAGGAAGTATTGCTGTCAAACCAAAAGAAACATTCTTTTCATCGTTGTACGAGATGGAATTTTTTCGGTCGAAGTTAACCTTTCACATTTTTGACTAAAAAAGCTTATTAATTAGAGTGTAGTTTTGTTGTAGCATGTAGATGCCTGGATGGTTCAGCTCTTAAACATTAAAAATAAATATATCGGCATTACGAAGTATGATGTGAACTTTTGTAAAATGTAAACTAAAGTTTCGTTGTTGAAACAAACAAAAAATGTTCTTTGCTGGGAAATTGAAACAAGATCATTTTCTTTGGGCAGACTTATCAACCTAGCAATTCAGAAAGCTTGAGATTCTTTTCGCTAACACAACGTAACATGTGTAGCAGAAAAAGAAAAAAACATAAAATGGGAGATATGCGAGTGTATTGGGAGTGAAAATATGCGAGTTAAAATTAACTCGCATATTCTCACTCCAATGCATTCGCATACATCCCTTTTTTTGTTTATTTTTTGCTTAAATGTTATACCGTTTTTCAGATAGAAATCTCAGACTTGCTGATGTCTAAAGAATTACTTTGGAATCAGCCCCCCCCCCCTCCCTTAGGTGATTACTGGGAAAATTTGCTTCGAACAGTAGTATTTTTACAGTAATGCTTGAAAATATGTATTCCTGACTCAAATAGAGCAACAGTTTTATAACACTACGATTTGAGTCATTAAAAGATATATCCCTTGAACGTTTTGAGTGCTGATTTAAGGTCTAACTTTAGCAAAACATCAACTTCAAAAATAGTTTAACACATATAGTGAATTTGTTCTCACCCTCATAAAAAACGAATTTATGACTTTGGGGAATAAACAAATGGTATCTCTGAATTTACCATAAATTCAAATAATTTCCAACATTTTATATTGCTTTCTTTTATTATTATAAACTTTTAAAAACGTTTTTATATTAGGTTACTAATTTATAGAACTGAAAGCAGATGTTTACTTCTTATAATGAGTAGTGCATTATTCTAATTATTAGGCATTAATTTCGAAATCAAGGAAAAAATTATGTTTAAAACTAAAAAGATAACTTAGTTTTATTTCTAATCTTTTCAAACAAATAAGTACTTTTTCACCTATTATCATTCAAAATTGATAGCGTGAAAGGTATTTTTATTGCCATTCATAAATGTGACTATTTGTTGACTAAGAACTCAATAAAAGCTGAAATACAAAATATTAAAGTAAGAGGTTTGAACAAATGCTCAGAAATAACGACATTTCTTTGAGCTGTGGAAATACAATCAATCGTCAAACTATTTCTATTTATTATCTTTTAAAGCTTGACATTCCCAATGACATTTAGTGCGCAATTTATCGAAAAGTTTCAATAGTTTTACATTTTTTACGAACATTAGATAAATTTATAATGTTTTTAACTATACTAACAAATTTTATTGATTTAATAAAAATCTTTTATGCTGAATGGAGCTGTGATTTGTGTTAGTTACAATCTTTTGATAGCGATAAACATGAAATAAAATAAAATTTGTTTTACTTTCAACAACAGTAGTGTTCAGTGATAAAGCGGATTCTAGATTTAAAAAGAATTTTGAGCTTACTCTTAAATGGGCGATTTTTTACGAAAAATTATATATGACTGGGCTGGAATTCATCCGAAGTTCGACTGTCTGCAGTATAGTAATGCATATACTATGTTATTTTTGCTTTATTAGAATTATTGCTTCGTAGCTGCAATAATAGTTGGATATTCAATTTAAATCTTCTATACTAAAGGCTTGTTGACGAAGAACTTAGTACTTTTAGAGCTTTTTTAGGGTAAAAGTCCAGGATAAGATTACTTCAGCCTACCAAAACAACTTCATTTCCGTATCAGGAGTACACCAATGCATTCACAACATATATATGTAAATCCACCACGCTAAAAATTCGCTTGTCAAAACATTTTGCACATTTTGAAGCGGATTTTTCTTGACTAGTTGCAGATTACACCCGGTCGTTTCCAATTCTCTTACGTTTTTCAATGTCCGAGTGAATTATCAAACTACTAAAACTCTTTCACGGATTTTAAAGTTGCAGATCGAAAGATTGAGGTATTCATTTTGTCAATTATGATGAATTGATCAATGTCCGACTTCGCTCTTTAGAGCATTTTCCCTAATACCGTTCTAGGCTGAGATTATACAATATCTAAAATAATTTTCTCCCACTAGAATTTGCTAATTAATTTTGATGAGTTAGGAAAGTTAGAAACATTAGGGAAAAATTAATCTTAGTGATGTGAACATTGGTGCACTTTAAGTTAACAAAACGCAATTTAATAATTATTAATTATGTGAATAAAGAGCATAAGAAATACTACGTAGATGATATTCCGTACGAAAAAACCGCAATGTATTTAGAAATAGCCACACGTAGTAGTGTGGGGGTCGTAAACAACGTACTAAGATGCAATGAGTAATGTAAAGAGTGATTGGCATTCTCTTTTAATTTATGAATTTCTTATATCAGCTTTGAAAAGTTGATTAATTTTGAAATAAGAATGATTTTTTGGGATAGTTGATATTTATTTATAAACAAAGTTTTGAAGTTAATTATGTATGTATAGTTATTTATGTTAATTTATTAAAATGCTCATTAGAAAGTATTTTTTAAAACCATCTGAAATACCACAATTAGAACATGAACTATTATGCCGTTTCTAAAAACAGTAAATCGTTATGCTTCATTGAAGCCAGCTAATTTGATTTATATTAGGGAACGTGGAATACATTTTATGCGAAACCTATTTTTGTTTCGGACCAGCTTTTCTCATGCTTATGTTTGAAATATATGGGAAGCATTTATTTTGAGATATTAACATAGTTAATTGCAGACCATTGTTATCCAATTATTTGCTGCATTAGGTCTGAAAAAAAAGCCTGAAAAGAATGACCATATTCCAGTAAACTGTACCCTTCTACGAATTAAAAGTTTTTATAGTAGAGAAATGTAAAGCAAAGTGAAATAGTTAAGAAAAGGTACATTTCTCAAAATAAAAAAAAGTGTAAATTTATTTTGAAAGTAGCAGTACATAAAGATAGAACTATTTTATAATAGAAGTTGTGTTGAAACATTTATTTTTTTTTCGTTTAGGCAGCAAATTTGTACGGTAAAATAAAAGTGGAAAAGTATCACTTGGCCCCATACATGGGACAATGTGAAAATTTTCGAGGTACTTTGGTTGAAACCAGGGCGTAATTTACATGGGAGCTAGCAGGAGCTCAGCTTCTTTTTTATTTTATGTGAATTTTTACACATTGGCTAAAATTTAGACTATTTATGTATTAAAATATGTCCTCTTGCATTTCTTTTCATAGAAACTCAGCCCTATGTGCAACCAAAACGATCGACCTTTTTGTGTACTGATAAAAGAACAAGCAAGCTGAAAAGACTTGAGAAACTTACAATTTTTTAAAATCATATACGACAATAATGAAAGTTTTTAATTACATGGTTTAAACAGTGTATCTAACAAATGTCTACCTTCACAATCCACACTGCTGCAGACATTTTCTGAAACTCTCATGCAATTTTTCAAGCATGTCTTCTGGTATCCTTGCAATTTCAGCCTCAATATTGTTCTGTAGGTGTTCCAGGGTGCTGGGACAGTTGCAATACATATTCGACTTCAGGTAACCCCAAAGAAAAAATCGCATGGGGTTAAGTCCGGTAAGCATGCGGCACTGCAATGATCACGTGTCAGCTGCATTATAGCAACTGAACAACAGATGAATACAAAACTCCCGTCGGTCACTATAAATCACCCCCACTCTCCCCTCTCTTCGACCAACAGCTCCGCCACAGAGTGAATTCCAAAAAAGCAATTTATCGCACTTCATCCTGTACAATCATATATATTTACAGTGAAAATAATGCAAGCAGGATTAAATTTAAATCGGGATAATTCTAAAGCCCGTGCCACTCTAGAAAAGTTGTCATTTCAAAGTTGGGAAACAGCATAAGATGGACAACACACTTTTAAAATTAATTATAACTTTGACAACATTTGTGGTGTTTCAATTCGTGTTACGTAATGGAGAAAGCTATTTTTGTCATTTAAAAATTAACTTATCTTTTTAAAATCTAAATATGTATTTGTAAATATTTTTCTAATTTCTCAGAGCATAATCATGTGTCTCCGTATTTACTTATAAAGGTTAAAAAAAACTAACCAACTCTCAGTGATTAAAACTGCAAATATTTAATACGAAAAAAATCCCAGCGAAAGAGATAGCTCTAAATCAAATTCCGAATTGCAATTATAAAGTATCAGTGTATTTCATCTTTTATATTATGTAGGAGCATAAAAACTTGGAAAGCAAGCATATTGATTACTTAAGAATGCATGAGCTTGATAATCCGCTCCTCAATGGATTTAATTATAAATAGAGCCTTCATTAAGGAACAAAAGATAATATCTTCTGACGGAGATGGCGATGAGAAACAACAGAAGTTTGCTAATTAGTGAGCAAGCCCAGTTTGGAAATTAAGCTATTTCCTTTTCATATTATAATAGCAAGCTTTTCAATTGTAGGCATAAATCTCGAACATGTTCAAATTATTCTTAGTAAGTGAGTAATATCTGCTCTTCGAATGAGGGAACAGATTTGATTTGTGTTTTTCTTTTTAAATAAAGGGATTAAAATTACGGTAAATTTATGAAAGTCGGAATTTATTGACGCTTGGAAAGAATTACGCCTAATACTCCTCATTCTTATCACGAACAATCAGGAGAAATAATACACAGCTTGGAATTAATTTGGGAGTTTTAATTTGCAGCTGAAGCTGGTGGTAATTACAATTAAGTCCGGAATATGAGGTCAGGAGAAAATACCAGAGTAAGACGAGGAAGGAATTTTAAGCCGGAGATTTTCATTCATTTCGCTTTTTTTTAAAAAAAACTTCTGAGATTGATCTTGCAAACGTTCCGCGGAAACTTGAAAGGTCCAGATATAAACTACATTTGCTTTAAAAAATAATGGCATATATTCATCCATGTGTTTCTTCTATTTTGCTTTGCGTATATGACGTTAATTATGTAACATCTAGGTGAATGAATGTACATGTAAGATGGAAGAGAGACTTACTGGTATCTTACATCACCTTATCTTACATAACTACGGAATAAATTTAAACCATCAAACCTAAACCACTAATTTTAAGTACATTTAAAGATGAAAGATATGTCTATGAAGATCAAATCTTTTACAAAATAAAAGAAGGATATTTTAAATTAATTTTATTACTTTGAGCTTTTTAGAGTGTTAAATTTTTAATGGTAATGTATAGGGATTAAATATGCTGGAAATTGCTATCAATACTGATCTTAGTAATTCGACTGGAAATAACAGCTGAGACGTTACCCTAGTATGTAAAATAAAATATCTTATGTAGAGAAAAGCCCCTATTTGTGGATCAACCTATGTTCATTGACTTATTAGGGAACTGGGAATTAAAATAAAGTAGAGTTAGTTGGGGGAATTGTAAGCAAACTTCATAACTACACTTTGGGTGGTTTTGAAAACTAAACCGCTGGTGAATAATGGCATATATTCATCCATGTGTTTCTTCTATTTTGCTTTGAGTATATGACGTTAATTATGTAACATCTAGGTGAATGAATGTACATGTAAGATGGAAGAGAGACTTACTGGTATCTTACATCACCTTATCTTACATAACTACGGAATAAATTTAAACCATCAAACCTAAACCACTAATTTTAAGTACATTTAAAGATGAAAGATATGTCTATGAAGATCAAATCTTTTACAAAATAAAAGAAGGATATTTTAAATTAATTTTATTACTTTGAGCTTTTTAGAGTGTTAAATTTTTAATGGTAATGTATAGGGATTAAATATGCTGGAAATTGCTATCAATACTGATCTTAGTAATTCGACTGGAAAACATTGAAGGATGTATGTTTCCAAACAACTGTGGAGGCGTCACCATTATTTGACAATGACACGGTGAGAAAAGCTGTTTAACTGAGGCATTATATGCGAATAGAAGTTGTGGTCAAAATGTATTTCAAAAAGTTATATGAAAATATACAATTTTATTTACATTAAAACATCGGATTTTTAGGCAGAAGTGATTCAAACTTTAAGTAAACTTAAATTTGATACACACCGTCACATTTTCATGGGGTCTTTTTCATTGGTGCTAACGACTCGCATGAAGTCAAGAATGATTGACGTAATTGAAGTCATGTATTTTTTAACATAAATTACATGCTTTCGACTTCTTTTTCAGTGAACTCGAAAGCTTTGGGTTATTCGGAAACAATTGAAATTCTGAACAACTTTACTTTTTGATTTTTTTTAAATAAATTTTTTGCAATAATTATTAAGGACTCTTAAAACACAGTGGTTTCATTCATCCCGATATGATGAAATTGCAAATATTTAGACTAAGGAATCATACAAAAGCTAAGTTAAGCTAACTGAAAAAACTTAGTGTAGATGCTTTGTTGCACAGCTGTATATATATGTATAATATCGTAAATACGGATAAAGGGAAATAAAATCTATAATCAAAAATTATGTTTTTATATCAGAATTTAAATATATATATTAAACCCGTATAATTTTATCCATTTCTAAAATCCGACTATGTTTTAAATCCATAATGTATAAGTAATTTTAATTTTCATAACATTACGTTAACTAAACTTAGGCTTTACGGCCAGTGTCCATACCAAACACAATATTTTCAGGCTGGTGGTCCAGTCAAGACCTTTCTAGCTGACGTTTCGCCTGACCTGTTTCAGGCTTTTTCAGAGTAAAAAGGGCGAAGGCCTGAAACATGTCAGGCGAAACGTCAGCTAGAAAGGTCTTGGTTGGACCACGGCCTATTAACCCGGAAAATTATGTTTGTTATGTTTGGTATTATGTTAACTATAGTTTTCTTATGAAATTTTGTATAGATAATTAGGAAGTCTTAAATAACTCGCGTTCCAGAAGAAATGAAAATAGTTTTTCGAAAACTCGTTCTATTGACATTCATTTAAATGAGATTTTATTGTGTTTAGCATGTTTTAGTAACGAAACACACTATGAAGCAACGAGTAGAAACTAAAGTTTTTATAACTGTCTGGGTTATTTTTCCAATTGTCATTTTATACACTAACTGATAACTTTTACAATTATTTGTGACTTCATCTGGGTTCATGATATTTTACTTTTCGAAACTTTTTTTGAAATGATAGTAAATTGTAAATTATTTCTTTAACAATGAGACTGAACACATCATTAGCGAATTAAGATTCATCAAAAATTTGAAAGAGACTCAAAATTTGGGAAATGCTTCTGTGTTCTGTATACACTACGCCTCCTCATCTTCTGTACAACTGTTCTGCAAGAAAAGTATTCAACAATGCTGCGTTAAAAAATCGATTTAAATTACGATATGAAGAAGTAATTTTTCTAATAAAAAAACTTTAAACATCATACACATTTATAAAAGAAACATCAGCTTTTGAAAAAACTATTCTTGTTTTCAATGGGTGCGCAAAAAGTGTTTAACTTTGTAAAACAGTACTTATAAGGAAATTTTCCGTCAAAATATTGAGTTTAGAGCTTGTTTTTACGAAAAAGATACATTTTAAACTCCTTGCAAAGTTTGTCTCAATATTATCTTCTTGGAACGTTTTCTTTTCTCCGAATGCAAGTGATAAGAATTTTTACTGCACAGAAAATGAAACTCTTACAATAAAACTGCAATAAGAAAAGCAACAGTTTTGGAATTGTTTCTATAAACATGTCGTCGCAAAAAGGAACACTTTTCCCATGCAGCAGTAAAACAATAAAAGAATTTATCTCGCTGGGGCGGGGGATGTTTTGTAAGATAGAAATTCTTTCTCTTATTTCAAAGATAGATTCAGATTTCACTTCGAAGCTGAAAGAGAAAATTAGTCTGCCAATTAAAGTAACACCCTGTAAAGCTGAACATCATTTTGTTCCTGAGATTTAGAACACAGTGATTTAGAACACACGGGAGACTAAGAGAAGTTAGAGAGTAAAATTTAGTTAGTTTGATAGTTATAAGCTTTTGGTATATTTAGATGTAGTTATAAAATGTATATCCCTAATAAATAAGAAAATTAACTTTCCGGTATTTGATCTTAACTATGGCATATATTTTGCTAACTTTTATGTATACACATGACAGTTCAGTGGTATGTTGAAATGATAAATCTTTCAAATATGCTGGCTGCAAAGGGTGGTGCTTAGTTTTTACTAAACTTTGGAGTGCTTACTTGGACATGTTGTGCCAAAATATATTATAATTAAGCACTATCTTTTGTGCTCGACAAGGTTTTGGTGCAACAAGCAAGATGTTCGCAGTTTCATCTTGTTAGTTTTGAAGGTAATACCTGGTTACTTATAAAAACCACATTATAAGCTGTATTTACCAATTTGTTTCAATTATTTATTTCATTTATTTACTTGTGTATTTATTTTTTCAGCTTTCTTTTAAATGCGCATGTAATATAAGGCTAATTAATTTAATATCAATTTATAATAAAACGTTTCAACTCTTTCTTTCAATTTAAAATATCGCTTTCAGTTGTTGTTGTCTTCCTTCAAAACGGTTTCTCAGTTGTTCCGTTACTCACCAACAATTCATATTTCTATCTGACTGATATTTAACTGAATAAGTGATTTTGCTTCAATTACTAAATTAACTTCTATCCCCATACATGCGCATAATTTCCAAATATTAATCATAAGTATATTTTATATATATAAAATTGAACGCTGTCTAGCGTTAAATGTGATATGTCTGTAACTCCCCAACTCCCAAAAAAAGGTTACACAAACAAAGCCACATCTTATAAGACAAGATAAAAAATGCTTTGTGCTAAAATATTAGTACGAGGAAAAAACAACGTAAATAAAGCATAAATTGACAAATCAGTAATGCAGATAGCTATTTCGAGGCTGCAATGGAGCCTCATCATCAGTACAGGAAATAAAAGTGCTCAACACGCAACACAGTTGTGAGTGAACAGTCCTGTTCACTCCTGTTCACTCACTACTTTCTCGTAACCTCAAAAAAAGCTATTTGCATTATTAATTTGACAATTTGTGCTTTATTTTCGTTGTTTTTATCCTTGTACTCAAAGCCAAATCATGTTCACAAATGAAACTAAATCATCCAGCACTCCTTAGCCCAGCGATTCTCAACCTGTGGGGCGTGAACACACCAGAAGGGGGGCGCGAGAATATCCAAGAGAAAACATTTCTTTAAATAAATTGATTAACTGACTGAAATGAAAGCACACATACATAGAAAACAAAATATATATTTCGACATATTTAACTCAGTAAAACAAATGACAAAATTAAAACTTTCTTAATCAAATACTAAATTAAAAACAAATTTAATAATTATTAGTGACTTCCTTGGGCCTGTCTTTCAATGCAAAGTTTTTCGAATTACGGCTTAATATTAGAAATTGCCACCCTCAGTTGTTTCTATATTTAGCCGAGATCTATAGTTTGTCTTCAAAGAAGCCACAGCAGAAAATTCAGTTTCACAAAAGTTGTTGAAGGTGTTGAAAATGGTAATAGAATGCGCAATACCCTTGTTTTTAGTGCAGAAAAATCATCCTCTACTGCTGCCCAAAATTCAAATAGTGATTTATTACTAAATTAATTTAAAAACTAAAATTACTTTTTTTTACTCTTGTTTTGTTAGTTAAAAATAATTCAAAACCAGAATCAGTACTCATACACATTATTGTTGTATACATTTTATGGTAAGGGGGGATTGTGCGATGAAAATTATGATAGAAAATTGGGCCGCGAATACTGAAAGGTTGAGAAACGCTGCCTTAGCCGGTTATGAGAATCAATGTTCACTGTCCCTTTATGAACAAATTAATAACAAAAGTCTATGTCACACATTGTTTTCCGCCACAGTCCTGTCGGTCCGCCAAAATGCGAGAGACATAATCTGCGTTCTGTCCGCCCCAAACCCGAATATGTTTGTACTTTTTAACTTCATTGTTACTGCAACATTTACTATAAATAGATACATATAGATTATCCCTATCTTCTCTTTTCTCCATTGTCAATTTACGTTGGCAACGCATACGTGCACTTTGGTTACAAAATTCAAAACCTTTTAATAGAAAGAAATGTGAGCAAAATAAATTTCCCATGCATTGACTGAAATCATTAATTGGATGCTCTTTTCCTCTGACAACTCATTGTGTAACATCAGTTTCCGCCGCTATTATTTCTTTTGAGTTGGAGTGTGTCCAATATCTTTCGGGCGAACGACCTTTTTCCAGCAGGATAACTTTGTTTAAAGTTTCACAGGAAATTGATTCTAAGAATGATATCAAGCAACAAAAGAAAGCAGCAAATAAACAGAAGGTGGCTTTCTGTCAACAATGTGTTTGCATTTTCTAAATTCGATGCGAGATGTTTTGCTTCAATGTATAATTTTCTTACACATGAAAAATACTTTAGAGATAAAGTGTTTAAAAGATCATGTTGGCTGCACACATTACAAATACCCAATAAAAAATTTTCAGTCAAATTTTGGTTCAATATTTCAGAGTTCGCTGAAGCAGAAATACTTTGCAAAGGTACATAATGAAATAAGAAAAATGGCAAGTCAAAAGTATTGACAGAAAAATATTAATATTTATACTTATCTCAAATCGAATTAGTTGCATTTTTTCGAATTAAATGTGCATTCCTCTCAGATGTGACATATTAAAAATTATTTACGGATTCACTATGCGTTAATATCAAAGTTTCACGAATTCCGTTTCTAGGAAGACATATAACAAGTTTCGAATTTCATTGCTTCTAGAACATCACATTCGTTGAGTAAATCAGTGTTAAACTTAACAATAAAATTCCTTTTTCCGATCTTCGAAACAATAAGAACAAGACGACGTAGAAGTTTGCATCCAAAGACGATTATGTTAATAAGCGTTATTTTATATATATATGTTATGGCGTATGTCCGAAATTGGAGAATGTCGATAATCACCGGTCTAATAGATGGTGAATGTCGACATCCACCGGTGATTATCGACATTATCTACTTGGTGTATGTCGACATCCGCCGCTGATTGTCGACATTCTCCGATTTCGGAGATTCACAGTAACATACATACATACATATATATATATCTTACGGTGAATGTCCGAAATGGGAAAATATCGACAATCACCGGTGAATGTCGACTTTTACCATAAATTCATAGGTGTCTTCTTCAAAACTACCCCCTGAGCAATACACTCGCACGATGCTAAATTTTAATATAAATATGTATATATATGTATCTACAGTGTTTTTTTTCAGGTGCATTATTTTGCGGTAATAAAGTAAACTAGAAACATTTTATTGTAAAAAAAAAATCACTACATCACTTGATTATAAAGTGAGTAACGTTTATTCTAAGTGAAAAATTCAAAATTGTAATGTTTTCCCTCCCCCCTTAGAGCACTTTTAACATTCTTGCACTTTTTTCATTTTAATCCTGAATTAAATTTTCACGTGCGAATGATTTTAGAATGTCTTATGTAATCATAAAAAATTGCACTTAAATCAAGTTTTATAATTTGAAAATTTTAAGTGAAATAGACAATGAAATGTTCCTTCCGCAAAGACATATTTTACTGTGGTCCCATGCATATATATACCAAGTTCTAATTAAATTATTAAGTTATGAAGTAATGGTTTTGTTTAAGCATTATTAACAAGGGAGAAAACTTTCTACGGGTAAGGTGCAATGAGCAAACTTGTATTATCCAAACATGATGATAAAGCAGACATTTCAACAGCATTCTAAAATTTTTATAATTATTTTTGACTTAGGTGAAAACCAAAAATACTTTTGGAAATAAATCTGTAGCATTTTCTTGCAGTTTTGACTTGAGCAATTGTATTCTGGTCTTGAACAAAACATGACACAAATTCTTTCAAACAAAAATTTAAAGCAAACATTGAAGAAGGCATGAAAACAATTTTCTATTCGTAACGTACGCTCTGAGCACGGTACAAAGACATTACAATGCATAGCATGAATTTTCCTGCTCATACACTGATGCACAAAATATACTTCAACTAAAAGAAAAGTCTGTTTTCCCATCGAAAAACCGAATCACGAACCACGTGCTGCTTCAAGATGTCTTATCCAATGTTGTCTATAAATATGCCTTGTAAATAAATTTTTTCAGATAAGAACTCAATGTATTATGAATCTTTTCACATAAATAAATAAATGTGTTTTTAAAAAGTTATTGTACCCTGATTTCCCCTTTCCTGAAGTTTATACTTGTTTTCATCAGTGTAAAAAAATGGTTTTGAGTCCAGCGTCAGTTTAAGAAACTTGTGTGTGTGTGTTAGAATGAGAAATGAGGAATAAGAAGAATTTATTCAAAGATATGCGAAGTTCGACCATGAATTTCCGCCATGAAACACCATGAAACAGGTAGAGCTGATTTCCGCTGGGTATTGGACAATTTAGGAAGGCTTTTACAGCCAGCTCTTCGAACTTTCAAGGGGTCGATTATTTTTTAAAACCAGACTAGCAGATAAAACCTGGGGGTTTCTAAGGCACTTTGTCGACTGCGCGTAGTTTTTATGGAATCAGAAACGTTATGAAGCATTTCGATCCACTTCAGAGCAATAAGTCATATAATATGGTACGGCTAAAGTAAAGACGCACACCTACGAACATAAATCGTGGATATGAAAACGTCAAAACTAAATGAATAAATATAAATAACATAAAAACGGGTTTTTACTGCTCTTAATTTCAGATATTTGGTTGCAAAAGACCGTTATTACGAATGTTAAAATTTAATTAAATGCATTATAATAAGGTGTTTATTAGTCACTCTAATATAAAAATGCAGGATATCTGTTGCTTCACCAAGAAAATACATGAAAATGAAAAAAAAAAAAAATGCATGAAAAAGTGGGCAAGAGGAGTTTTACAGCAAAAAGCTTGTAGTTTTATTATAGAAAATTTTTGGCGTTATAGTATGTACTGACTTATACGAAGAGAGTTCCTTCGTTCTCAAAACAATCATACACGGTAATTTATTTAAAAAAAATAAAGCGATTTAGAGTTTTATATTTTCAAATGTGCATTACGGGTTTATTAAAACTTGAAATTTGGTGTGCTCTCTTTTTGTCAGAGAGCTAATTTTTTTAGAAGTAAACTTGCCTTAAAAATGTAAATTACTGTAGTATATTTCCTATTCGTATAAAGAATAATTTTCATTTTACAGAATTACTTTTAACAATTTCAGTTAACTTTGCATAATTTTTATTGATATGTATTATTATTAAATCTGAGTTTTCTTACTTTACAACGAATCAAAAATATACTTTTTGTAAAAAAGTAAGATTTGTCAGCAAAATTCCTATTGCTACATTTCTCACGAAGATAAACATATACAACTTAATGCTGAATTAGCTAGGTTGAGTTAAATTTTTTGTATCAGCTCTTACACTAAGTGGTGAAGATTCACGTTCTAAGTGGTGACGATTCATGGTTAAAAATATAGGGTTAATTAGTCATCGGGCCATTTTTAGTATATCAATTTTAGAACCACAGTGAAAGTTATTAAAAACTCATTTTTAGTTGATATATATGTGTGTAGAATAAAATAAGGCCTTTCTTTTCAAAAATTTACATTTTTTCTGCTTTTAAATATTTACTCTGTCAAGAGTACGGAAGTAATTTACAGCATTGGGAATGTATGACAGATTTTTCTTTGAGAGGAAGCAGTGTATCGATGTCTGTTCCGAATTGAATATTGAAATCTCCCGCATAAGTCTTCGAAAAGCTCCTTCCGAATTTTTACAACACTATAATCAATCAAGACTTTCATGTGTAGAGTATGCTGTCAAACTAAAATTTTAACAGCAGAGAAAATCTTCCAACTTTCAACCGGATAAATGATTCGAAACGCAATAATTCATAAAGCAATAAAAACTCTAGATGCGTGACTAGAAGCCTGGAACGCTGACTCACTTTCGGCCATCTAAGCTCTTGAAGATATAAATAATTGCATTTAAAATTGCAGTAGCAATATTTGATGCTTTATCAGAACCGCTGGGGAAGAAAAGTAAGAAGCTTTTTCCATCTGAAAGCAAAATTGAAGATATAATATATTTCTAATGCTGTTAAGGTCAGACAATCAATCTAACAGCACGGAAAAAATAAAATGCCGATTAAAATTTCCTTAAAAAAATATTTAAAAAAAAAAAAACGCGTTGAAAATTTCTTACGAAGCCTATTTATAGCATAGAAGAATTTGACAACTTGCTATTGTTAGATTTGTTTTCGCTTACCTGGCTGTTAAGGTGTTATAACGAGTAAAACTATCTATATATATAAATAAAATATTATTTCATTACCAAGCCCAACGGTTTTAGGAAAAACGTGTGTTTTGGAGTTAAAATGAGGTGAATGTGGGATTTGGTAATGGTATGCATCGTCACATTGGGTAATTATGTAAAAAATATTTCTTCTAACGAGGGTAAAGGCCAGCTACTGATACATTAAGTTAAAACACTGGTTAATTCTTTTAAGGTTAAAATAATATTTTCTAATGGTAAAATTATTTCTAAGGAATATTTCTTAACATGTCATCATACAAAGTATTCACAGAAATCATAATTTTCTTTATTAAAATTTATTGAAATTCAATTTTTCAATAATGGCAGCTTTATAAACACTTTAAATTATAAAAATAATGTTCGATATTTACATCTACAATTTTGAAAAAAGAGGATTAACTATTCTATTATTAAAAAATAATAACATAAACTAGAGGGTGAGATTCTTATGGTTTATAGTACAATATTAAGAATTTCGAGGATAAAAATTTAGCAGAATGCTCTTCGCCAATTGTATGACTATTATTGCATACCAATCTGACACTATTAAAAATCAACAACAAAAAACAAACAAATTTTATTTTTGTATTAAAGAAGCACAAAAAGGATCGGTCAGCTAAAAATTACATCTTAAATGTTCTATATATTTTAGAATTCAAGACTTCATTATATCAATAAAATATTTGCAAACAAATGCTTTATGTTGGAACTAAATAATTCACTATGTGAAAAGTTATTTTTGCAAAGAAAATGAAAAATTAAGAAAGAAACATTACTTTTTAGAATATTTCAAGTAGATGCTTTTTTAAATCAAAATAAAGTCAAATTAGTACGTAGGAACGAGAAAACTGTCTTTTAAAAATTATTTGTAAATAAGCTTTTAAAGAAATGAATATTTTTTAAAGGAAGTATTAACTTGTTGAGGTAAACTATCAGAAATGGCAAAAGCTCGAAAGCAAATTAAAGATTATATTTCAAAACACAAAAAAACTTTTTGGAAGCATTTAAATATTTTCTATGTTTTTTGTGTTTTATTCAGAATTATATTCTGTATTTGTGACAATTTACCAAGTTTGTGTTTATTGTAATTAATTAGCGACAATTGTAATATTAAAAGCAAGACTGGGATGGCGGTTTTTAATTCTGAAAACATATTGTTTCATTAGTAACATAATATAACGTGCTTTGTAGATTAATCACTTGGATTAATTGCTTCTAAAAGTTGTTTTGTTTTACAACAAAATTTTACGCATTTTAGAACGTGTTTTTTCGGTGGCATATTATAATTGTACACTTGGATAAGTATCGGAAAGTATAAATACATATTTTTAAAAACTGCTTAGTTTAAGTTCAGGTATTTTTACTTCTTCAACTTTACTGTTAGGAATTGCAAATATATATACATAGTTTTTTAAAGTTAGTTTGTTCTCTTAAGTAACTTTATGGAACAAGGATTGGACTAATTTTGTAACAACAATGTTTTACAAAAATTATGTTATATTCGATGAATTTTTTATTGGAAAATAAGGCTATTCAATTGCAGTTAATTGTAAAAATATTATTTGTTTATTTTTGCTAAATATTGCCTCATTTTGAAAATTATTTAGGCATATTTGAAAATGATTTTGGTCTGAATTTTAATTTACATATAGAATAAAATTATATATCTGATCCAATTTCAAGCAATGGTTATACGTGTGAAACATAACTCCAAATAGATAAATTCAAAAATATATTTATTCTAATCTTTAAAAACATTTACTTTGTGTGTAGTAGTTGTAGTAAACTTGAAAAATATTAAAGTTTGGAGCATTTTTGTGTATTACATCCCATCTTCAAAATGCAATATGCGCTCATGGGTGCACATTAACATTATTTACTACTTATTGTGCTCAAGTCAGAGCATTTATTTAAAAATTTTTTCGGGGGATGTTGAAGAATATTGTTGCATTTTTCATGCGTGTAGCATAAATTTTTGGTCCAAGGTGATAACGCTTTTATTTTTAGCAAACCGTATTTATTAAAATATCCTATTAATATTTTTAAAACTACATTATTGATATTCGTTTTTCATCTCATTGTATGATTATTTTAAGGCAAAATAAAACGCGTCCAAAATATACGCTTTTCTGTTTTTTTTAACTGTAATCGTTTTGTATTTTTAAGACATGGAAAACCATCAATTACAGCACTTTTTCTATTACGGTAGACACAATTTGAGTGAAGTGAACTTCGTTAAGTTGATTTTTGGTATTTTTGTCAATTTAAATTTGAAAATAATAATAATAATAATACTGCTGCGTAGGATGCTTGTTTCAGTTAATGGACTTTTATGCAAGTCATTTTGTCATCCTAAACTATGTATGTTTTCATACATTAATTTATTACATAATTATGAATAAACAAAACTTCACATCCGGATTTTCACATAAAATTGCTTCTAAATTAACTAATTCAATGGGTTAATCGACTTAAAGTAAATATATTTCGTAGGGTTTTGTGATCTTATAAATTCAGTTTAGCTTTGAACTATGTGAAAAAATTGATCAACATTCCATGAAAGGAATCAACATGGTAAAAATGCCGAATAAGTTTTGTCCATAAAAAGTTCAAGTTCTTTCTCGTCTTCATACATAACAAGAAAATGAAAAGAGAGGGAAGGAGAAATATATATAAAAAATAAACTACTTTAAGAAGTAACATATCTTTGGACCTTTCTTTTAAAAGGTCTAATGAAAACGAAAAATCTCTTTAAAAATTTATTCTTCCGTTGATAGAAATAATCGATAAAATATCGAATGGATAGGAACTTTAATATATAGTTTGCGAAATACTTTCAATCGATAAGTTAAGTTCTTTTTGCGCCGCAATCGATGTTGAATTCAGCTCACATAAGTTTATATTTTCATTAAAGAATTTTTTTCGGAGCTTTTCAGCGATATGTTTTACTTGTAATCAATAGTGTATGAGAGTCTTGACTACTTTTTCGTTGCTTTCAGAAGTTTCTCGACTCTTTTTAATTTTCCGTTTGGTCTGACTGACGGAAATCACGCCTTTGTTTTAAAGTTTAATGACTGAAGACGTCAGAAAAGACAGAAGGCGCTGAAATCAATTGAAGGCTTTTGAATTTAGGGAAATGGCAGCATTGTTTCATTGGTGAAGAGCTGAACAGAGCAATGCTGTTCAATGGTCCAATACCGAGCACATCGGCCATTGTTTGGAAATGTTTTCTGATCCCTTTTTTTTTGGATTTAGCCACTGAAAAATTAATAGTGATTTAAAAATAACTTTTTATAGGCACTAAATATCAAACGATCTCATTTTTTCTTTATCTATTGCTTTTATATAATTAACCAACAAAATTTAACTAAATTCGTGGTTATATAAAATCGTTCAGAAAAGGCTCTTTTACCACATTTTATATAGGTATAGACATTTAGAAACGGAGAAAATTAAACATTTTTTGTTAAAAAAGAATTAATATTATAGGAGAGTGCTCGGTGTTTTGATCCATTTTCATGGATTTAGTCACGGGAAAGTTAATAGAGTGATTTTAAAATAACTTTTTATTGTAAATAAATATCTAACCATCTGATTTTTTACTGATAATTTTTCATTATAATTTTCTTGAATTTTATTGCCTTTAAACAATTAACAACATATTTTAACAGAATTCGAAATTATATAAGCGCATAATATTGCACTTGTTTATTAAAACATAATCGGTAGTACTCAAGAGTGTGAATGCGTAAAATAAATTTGAAAATACGCTTGAAAAGAACGTATATTTATTATTAAATACATCAGAAGTAGCTTTGATTTTAATGATGGGTTTAAACTACAAACTGGTTTTTGTGGTACTTTTTTTTACTTCATATAGTCAAATATTGTTTTGATTATAAAATGTGCGTGGATCTACAATGTATTTTTAATGCATATAATCCAAGATAAATTGACCCTTGATTATATTTTATATTAGAAAAATATTGCATATCCTAAAGGTTTATCTTCCCTCTGCTGTATGGGTGAGGAAATCTCACGTGATAAGGAACAGATCTGGAATAAAATAGCATGCACATGTCTGAGCACTGTTTCTTCATTGTAAGGTAAGAATCGCTATAACAAATTGAAAAATATTTGGTGTTTTCTTCGTAACGTTGCAATACATGTACTCATCATTTCATGTTATAGGGAAAAAATGGTGAAATTGATTAATGTTATTTTGAAATTAATAATAAGAATGTACTTCTAATTATAGTGTTAAATATCTATTCAATTTTCATCTTAAGTTTCTTGTGATTTATTAGCTTTAGTAAAGAGTAAAAATCATGTTTTCATTAATGTCATTAAAGTTGATTCAATAACTAAACAACTTGTTGATAGAATAATCGTTTCTCTTTAATGATTTGAGTGAATACGAAGTGCCTATCCTATCAATAGTTTTATAAAGGTTTTTTTTATTTTTATTTTTGTAAAGCATTAGTGTTGAAACTTTGCTTTTCAAATAATAATCTTTAAAAATAAAATAAAAAAACAAACGGAACAATTGTTGAAAATGCCTGACATTTTTCCATCGTGGCTATGTGAACGTATTTAAAAGTATTTCCCGAAAAAACAAGTATATTGTTTTCTTTCCTACATTAAAAAAAAAAAAAACTATTAATTTTAAACAACACATTGCATTTATAAAATTTTTAAGAACATAATACTTTTATATGTTGTAATAAAATTTTTAAGAACATAATACTTTTATATGTTGTAACGAAATAAATGAAAATAAATAAAATAATGCTGTCCACGGCTATGATGCTTCTTACGATATAGATATGATAAGTTTGTTTCAAATTGAAGAAATGAATATTTGCATGAGTAAAAGTCAGGTAACCGTTTTAGTTTCCGTTAAAAATTGTGTAATAGTGTAAGGAATACTGTAGTAAAATTATTCACCCGTAATTTTTTAAAGTCATACTATTTCATTGTAATTCAGCAGTGCTTTGAATAACTTTAATGTGCTTCATTATTTAGTTCTTTTAATTGAAAACATGGTTGATTGTTTCAACCAGTATACTTCCTGTGACAGGATCTGTGAAGAATGTAAATAACTAGTTTTACATTATGGATGTCATAAAATTTGTATATGCATAGTAAATGAAACAGTTATTTAAATTTTTAAAATATTTACTCACGGTTAAAAAGAATTAAATTGAAAAAAAAAGATTTTTTTAAAGAAGTGAAATGTAAATTTATACGTGAGACACAGAGGTAAATGCACTCGATACTTTTAGAGAATTCGAAAATTTTACCAATATTGGCAACTGGAGCGTTAAATTTACCCCTTCTTGACTTTAAAAATATGAATAATTTATTTCCTGTCTGGTAGTCGTCTTGTCTTAATGATCATGATCTCCTTTTTCTCACTGTTTTCACATTATCTGTTTTCCTCCTTTATTATATTCAGTCATTATATTCACCATACTGATATACTTTTCGTTTAAGAAGGGTATGTTTACTTAAATTTCTTTGTTTTCTTTTTCCGATTGCAGCTCCCAATGCTATGAATTTAGAAAATTTACTTTTCTTTTTTCTGTTCTTTTTTTCTTTCACTTAATGTAATTGAATCGTTTATTTCGAAAAGGGAACCTCTCCACTTTGAAAAAGAATCTCAGTATTAATTTTGGCATAATTAATCAAAAATCGTTTTAATTTACCAATACTGCATTGCTATTACCTACTAAAATAAAATAGTGAAAGATCAGACCAGTAAAGTTTTCCAACTTTTCATAGGCCATTTTTTCTATCTCCCGAAAAAAAAATTGTTTTTCAGAGTTGTTACCTTTTCGAAATAAACGATTCAGTTATTTTCTTAATGTAAATATTTTCGAAGTTAACAAATTATGAGTTACAGTACTTCAGAATGGGGATCATTCATAAATGATGTCACGCTTCGAGGGGGAGGGAGGGTTCGGGAAATTGTGACGAAGTGTGACAAGGGGAGGAGAGGGGGTAACAAGAAGTGTGACATCATGCATTATGCAACATAGCGTGACATGTGACAAAGGGGGAGGGGGGGGGGTCTGCTGAAGCGTGACATCATTTATGAACGGCCCCATGCACCAATCAGATGTCCTTTCAAGAGCAAAGAAGATAAGCCAATCTTAAACAGTAGCGAAATATTTTTAACATATATGTACAAACATAATGACGACTTGTAATTGTAGAAATCTATTTAGACATTAAAAAAAAAATGTAGTGCATTAGGCATACCAAAATCTTTTCATTCATTCTTTTTTAGAGTCATTTGAGGACATAATCACGGAAGAGTTCTTTTATAAACATATAACTGCTGTCTACTTTAAAAGATACAATAGAAATTTTTATTCTTTAGATCCGAAAAATAAATATATATATATTTTTTCTAAAGAATAAACAGAATACTATGTTGTATTACTCATGAATAAAAATGTTTATTTTTTCCTACGGGATTTACTTAGTAACAAGATGTTTTAAAATGGGACAATAAAACGGTTTGTTTTATGGATGAAGTCAAATTTATGTAATTTCCATACAAATATAAAGCAAAAATTCAGAACTGTGAACGCATAAAGCGTCTTTGCCTTTATAGTTGCTGAATAATTTGAGGTTCTCTGTGCGAACATTACTTAGAAATATAGCGTCCGATAAAAATAAAATTCTTAATTCTGAAAGATGACTTAAATTATAATTTAAATGAAAAAAAGCATAATGATAATAATAGATTTTTATTTATTAGACTTTTAATTTATAAAACACCCGCAGTAAGATTGTGTGATTCATCCGTTAACAATAATATACATTTATTACTAATAAGTATTGTTATGGAAATTTCAGCTTTTACAAAATCTGTAGTAATGTTTGTGAACTTTGGTTTGAAGCTCTTGCATGTTGGGAAGTTTATCATGGTTTTATGAAATGTATTAATATTTATGACATTTCTTATAGAAAAAAAGTAACAATAGCTCTTTGAATAAAACTATCATTATGTTCATTGTTTCCACCAATTAAAGAAAATCGATGAATTGGAAACATTTTAAATGTAACCACTTATTATCTATTTCTAATTTGCTGAGTGATTTGTGTTTTATTATATGTTTACCAAAAATGAGTTATCAAACATTTTCTACTATATTTTAGAAGCCTAGAGAAGTATCAAAGATTTAATCACTTTTTCATCATATATATTTTTAAAAGGCAATTATTTAAAGACACAGGAGAAATATTTTAACGATATATATATTTAATATGCAAATGCAACAATTATCGTTTTTAAATAATTTAACGTCTTTAATACGATATAACTTATCTCCCATAACAACTGAGATCGTTATTTGAAATGTCATTCAATATTTAACTAACTTCGCTAATATATTCTCCGACTTAGCAAATGAGAATAATCAGTGATTCCAATTCGTTGGGGAAATATCAAGCAACAATAAAAAATGTACTCAATTCCCCGATAAGATTCTTTCTCTATTCCCTGCAATCGAACGATTGTTAATATTATTGTTATTAATGACTTCGGTGTTCAAGTTCCCATCTCTACTAATTAATTTACGCAAAACTTTATGAGCACTTAAATCTTGCCTTCCCCGATGTTGTGGCGGTGCGTTCAAAACTGACAAATGATCAGTTTATAAGCATTTGATTCGCAAGTATTGGAGCCATTTTCTATGTTGTGTTGGCGTGCTTCCGGAATAGGTAAAACGAACATTCATTTATGTTAGGAATACCAGGGCTATTCTAACCACCCGGGTGTTTCTGACAGGCTAAGGAATTTTCGGACGCACCGACGGACAGCCTTCCAAGACAGTTCTTATCTGCGCTGATCTAAGATGTATTATTTCCAAAAGAAGGGGGGGGGGGAGGATAGTTTTATGGCTTTTCAATCGGAATCGCATATTCAAATGGGGCCTAGCTTACAATGAGAACACATTGCCTGGTGCGCGTGTGTGTGCGCGGGCTTCCCATTAATTCAATTTATTCTATATTGTTTAAAGGGCTTGCTTTGATTTGCTGTGAAATTTAACTGGAGCTCTTCAATGGAAGTTCTACGCAGCAGCTACTGCTCCGTCTTACATTCTGCAGAGCTCTTCATATTCGAGCCGGTCTCTGAAGTCCATTCCACTTAGCTTGTAAAATCATTTTTCCGCTGCTAATTCCCTGTGAATGCTAAGAATCTGTTTTATGAAATGCAGTGCTGTGTAATGCAGAAAACGAAGGGGGATCGTTGCACACACGAAGTTCCGTTAATGCTGCATTAGCATACGATAGTGGCTGTGTCAAAACTTTCTCTAGTTTATAGGCGTTCAAGCTTAAATTCAGTTTTTGAGTTTAAATCAGGTTTGAAAGGAGTTTTGAAATAATCCTTACTGCCTCATAACTTTTGTATTAAAACTTTAACTTAAGTTTTGAGAGACTATATTTTTTTTACTATATGATTGTTAAAATTATATATAATGAAAAAAATGAAATATGTTTTATCTTTAACACAATTTATTGCTTTTGCTATTTTCTGAACATAAAAGAGCAGTGAAATATTATTACCCTACTTCGGAGATTTTAGCAAAATTTTACAATTTATCGAATACTTTTTATTTCTCTAGTAATAGTTTTTTAAATGCATTCAAAAAAGTGTTCGCTATTTTTTAAAAGTGTGTTCAAAACTGTAAATTTTCGTTTCAACATTCTGTTTCTTTCAAACTTGAATATTATTTTCTTTTATTAAAAATAAAATATTTATTTTTTCAGTTAGGTGATACTTCTGAAGGAACACTCATTCTGATAAAAAAGCTAGAAAATGCAGATTATATTACGTACACGTAACTTTCTACTTGCACAATTAACTTTTTGTACTTTCTTTTCTATAGGGATGTTGGGCGTTTTGCCCATTTTGTAGGTCAAAGTCACCGTCATCAAATATCGGAATTTGTTAACAAGAATAATTGTTTCATAGTTTCTAATATAGACCGATCAATGTTATAGATTATAAATTAGGAATATGTCGTATTAATGTAGAATAGTTATTCTGGGAATATATGTTCTGGTAGATTTACAAAATTTTTAATAGGCTACTTATTGTATCCATTAATTGATTGACACATTGTTTCATTGGTAGAACAGTCTCTGTAATAATAATGGACGATATACTGTTACTAAACTGGCTCTTGGCTTAAAGGTAATTGACCTTCAAATTAGACTTATTTTTTAATACTATGAACTTTGAGACCGTTTAAGTACAAAAGGTCAAGTGTGAACCGCGCTGTTTTATAATTTTCTAAATAATATACTACTGTGTGTAATTAATCCAATAATTATTTGTGTGGGTAACTTGACGCTCTGGAAGACATTCAGGTAGAAAAGAGGAACAAAAGCAACGAAAACTACATTTTCAAAAGACCTTTGCTCTCAAAGCCACGAGTGACCCACTAAACTTTTTATGTTAACATGTACCTAGTATAAAGGTAGTACTCATATTTGTAGTACTCATATTTAAAGCAACTTTCCATGAGTAACTCACGGTTTTAGAAAAAAACATGATCATGTAATTTGCACCATGCATTCGAGACCTTGAACTTTGACTCCTCTTCAAGAACAAACTGGTAATATTTCAAAGGAGACAGACTTCACTTTGTCTTATTACAGTACCACCAACAGATCCTGAAAGTTTTAGGAAAGTTGAAGATATCAACAATTACAAGTTGTTCAAATTAAAAAAAAAGACTCTTATGTACTTCAATTGATTGTTTGCTTTGTAAACTTTCAACCGTCAAGTTAACGAAATGTAAATATTGAGATTAATTTCTTTGTTTAAAAACAGGTTTAGTTAAGTCATCTCAATTTAATTCGAGTGCTCCTTTGATTGTTTTACTAGTTGTGTACCTGAAAACCATTGTCAGTATGAACGTAACAGGAAGAGAATTGCAGACAAAATGAATCAAGTTATTGAATTTCTTTCAATGTGCACTCTGAGATAGCGTACCTAAAACAATTCTAAAATATTTTATTTCTAGTAACATATTCCCTTGTTACAAAAACTTGTAAAAATAAGCCAAATATAAAATCAATTTCTTTTCCAAGAAGACGGATCGGGCACTGAAAATCTCCAAATCCTGAATTCAGAAAAAAATAATAAAAGCGGCTCGGAGATATCGTGAAATATTTTCACTCTTTCAAAGCAGGAATCCGTTTTTACAGCTTTTTCCCTTCCAGATGTAAAAATAAAGGGCATTCAGTTTTGACTCAAAATTTTTTTCAACGAAAATTTATTTATCAGGAAGATCAAACATACACTTTTCTTTCAAAGCCGCTTCCAAGGATGAGGAATAATTTGGAATTGGGGAAATAATGTTAGAATGGCGAAAAAAAGAGCAAAAAATGTATTTTTTTAAAACATAGTTTCTTCTCTCTCTGTACACATCTCTCGTTTATGATTAGAAAAAGAAGCATCTCAAGTGAAAAGCAGAACAAAACATCAATATTACGATAAGGGGAATTGTGTCCTTGGATTAAACGACACAAGAGTATTATATATGTAAACAAGAAAAGGGTAACAACAGATTGGTTTGCTACGAATGTCGACAGGATCTTGAGACCCATCAATTTCGTTTGCTCTCTGGGATTTTCTTCCTGTGTATCTGAATCTGGATAGATAATTTAATGAGAGAGTGTTTACCTTCGCCTGAAAGCGAGTCAAACTTGTGAATCTTAATCTCAAGCATGGCGTCGGTGATATATTCGATAAAAGATTATGTAAAATGCAAAATTCATTTTATTTTGTGTGCTACAATTTATTGAAGACATCTAAATTGTATAACGTAGTCTGATATTTTCGTAACATTTATCGGAGAATTTTCGTCAACGCATCTAAATCTTTTGTCGCTGAATAAATTTTTTCTCATTTCTTTTCATTTTAGTATACTTTTAGTGGCATTTTAAGTGTTGTGTACGTAATCTTTCTCCTTGAAAGAAACACGTACTTTAAGATTAAATACAAATTAAAAAAAATAAAAGAAAAATTTTGCAACTGATTTGTATTTGTTGAAAAAGGAAAATTGTCCGACCCTATTGTTGTATTAAAGTGCTTAACAATTATTTTTAGTTCCTATCAGTAAATTAGGTATTAACGTGAATAAAATAAATAATCCACGTGAATGAAAGGAATAATAATAACCGTAAATAAGTCACAAATCTGCAAAAAATTAAAACAACTAGTTATTACAAGACTAACATAAAATACGCGTTACGCGTACTTAAGAATCCTCTTTTGAGTAAAGTATTCTTTGAAGGTGGTATCAATGAAGTAAAGATGGTAAAATGTTTCATGAAAGTCATATTATTGTTTTCTAATTTCATTAGTTACCACGGGAAAAAATATTCATATAAAATGCAGTTGAAATATTTTAACTACACTAAAGTTATTTAATAAAACATTCTTATTAAATCAACCAAAATCATACAACACTCGTTTTGAGTGCCATCACAGTTCATTTTAGTTTAATATTCCCTGAAAAATACATATATGCTTCTTTCTCTTAACTTGATTTTCTAACGAGAAAAGTACATTCACGGCAAATTTTAAATTTTTGGATTCTATTTAAAGTACTAGCAGGCTGCAACTGCTTGTCATTTGGCTTCAATTTGGCGATATCTCGTCAAATTTAGTGACAATCTAAATAAGTCAACATACGCGCACGGATTTAAAATGTATGTAGCGTTATTTCATTATTATTCTCTAACTCATGTGTACTTAATAACATAGCTTTTGAATACGATATTTTTAGCTTCAAAATTTCAAATGCGGAAATAGTGCCTCTGGATCACTGTGAAGATAACGTGTGCGATTCTCCTTTTTTCTACAATGTAAAAGAAAGAAAAACATCCTCTAAATTACATGTAACTTGAGTAACGACGTATGGTTAGGTTAAAAAATAAATAAATAAATAAACATAAAACGAAGTCTGGCATAAATATAAAAGCGAATCTGTGTGTAAGTATGTTTGAATGTATGTTCTTTACACAGGTCCAGTTTTAGTCCGCTGCTCACAAAAATTTGCACAGGGGTACTTTGGCATTCGGGGCAGACCGTAAGTGGTTTTTCAATCGTTGAAAAAATTTGCAACCATTCTAACTTTAATTTTAGAACCCAAAATTTGCAAAAAAGGACTCTTCTGTATGAATAAATGACCGTATCGCTTCGAATGTGGTATCATTCGACAGCTCGTAAAAAACTACAGCAGAAAGAGTGTTGCTCTCTTGTACCAAAATTCGGCTCTCTAATTTTACTAGAAAAGGAGTTATAAGATCTTTTCGCTGAAGCTCGAAATTACTTTTTCACGGTAATTGGCTTTTATTTATTATCCTCTGGCAGTTGCTAAAGCGTTTTATTTATTTTTAATTTATACCGTTGTCATTTTGTTTACATGTATATTTTCTAAATAAACTTTTATTCACAGTGCTTTTAGCATTTTGAGTAACATCCGATAATTAATATTTCTTTTTTGTATTTTTTTCTTTTTAAACAATTTAAATTTTTTTTCCTGCTGCGCAGGATAGATCGATATATAGATAGATTTACTTTGTTTTTATTTTGAAAAAGTATTTTTAAGGACCATTTTCCATCATCAACAGTTGTTATTTTTTTTTTATAATGCTAATATTATTCTGATGGGGATTTTTCTGGACTATTGTCCTCTTTTTTTTCCTCCTTGTCCCGTATGTCCTTGTTCTAAAATGAATTTTTAGGGACGGTTATCTTGACAAGAACTTTAAGGGACTCTACTGGCGTTATCTGAGAACTGATACCCTTATTATACCAGAGAATTTTAGGGATTATTGTCCTTTTTCTGATGAGGATTTTTAGCGAGACCTCTATCGTTATTTAGGAACTACTGTTGTCTTCATGACAAGGGGGATTTTTTTTGACAAATGTTGTGCATGTAAGGATATTTTTAGGGACTGCTATTACTCAAACCGAAATTTCAGGCTGTTGTCCTTATGCTAATGGGATTATTTAGTAACTTTTCCCTTATTTATTCATAACAGAGTGTTGAACTCGGGTCAATCATGACATAAGTGTTCATCAAGGGAATGATACAATAGTCTCGTTATCCCGTGAAAGGCCGGGCTACACAGCTAGTTATCAATAATATTCTATTTTGATGCAATGTAAAGAAGACAGGAAACAATTAAAGTTGCCATATGGAGATGATTTAGTAGGTATTGCACCATGTAAAACATGGGCAACTAATACGTATTCCCGGCCATAGTCATTGCAATAATAAACTAATCCAAGAATGGGTAATGCAATATTAAACTAATAATAAGTTTTTAATTGAAATTGTTTGATTTCATAGCATGAAGTTTTAGCTTACTTGGCTTTAATTAAAAAACGTACATTTCAAGTGTTCTAAATTTGTTTTAACATTTAATCCCGAATGCAGAGAATGTCTTATTTTTAATAATACAACGCTACATATATTTTTCGTTACTTATTTGAATACTAAAATGCGTTTTTCATAAATCATAAATACTAAACATTTTAATTACAATCATGAAATATCAAAACATGAAGTTCTAATTCACTTACATGGAATCAGAGCACTTTCTGAACGTGCTCTAAAACTATTTTATCATTTTAAATCCCGAATACGAAATTGAACGATACATGCATATCGTTCCAATCCTGCTGAAGTGTAATCGGAAAGTAAAAACAACCCTGAAATAAAGATCCAAAAGCCAATAATATATGATTTGATGAAGGACATGGCGTTGGATGGGAAATCGTGTGTGACTAATGCGTATTCCCACACGCCCAGAATAAGTAGTCCAGCAAGATGTTATCAATAAACTCTTCAATAAAAGCCAGCTTCTTCCCTCCACCTAGGTTAACCCAAAAAGAAATAGATAAATAAAGGGAGCCTGCCTGTTCTCAATCTAAAGCATGTCGGGCTTTTTCATCTTCTACAAGCGGACTAAAAATATATTAAATCAGTAGATGTCAGGGCGGACTTTTTCATTTGATTTATGAAGCCAGACTGAAGAACAAAGAAATGATTTTATGTACTTATAACGAGTGTTTGAGAAAAATTGTGCGATTGATGGGAAAATTATAAGCCTCATGAAAGCGGGTTTAGAGAGCTTTCGGTAGTGCAAAACTGGCATGTATGAAAATTTACGGCGCAAACGTATAATTCGGTCTTGGACAAGATAGAGATGGTTTTGGTGTTAGCTATTTAGGAGGCTTCCATAATAAATTTGGAGCTGGGGAGGTTTTCGAAAATATATAGGAACCAAAAAGGAAAATCTTTATCACTTGTTTTTTTAGCCATTTCACTTTCGTGCTTCTCGAATTCACTTTCTTATCTATGAAAAAAATTGTACTTAATTGTTCAATCCAACTTTGTATTTAATTATTTATTAGGTATGTTAACAGTAATATGTAAATATTTAAAAATGCAAAATAATAGGTTTCTTATTTAATTAATAAAAGCATAAAACAATTTAAATTCACTGATGAAAAAAAATCCTTTAATTGAAGAAGACAATAATTCGCTATTAGTTTTGAATGCATATTTCTGGGAAAATATGCTTACATTATAAAATTATAATTGAGAAATTATTTAATCTAAGATTTAAAGAGAAGACACGCAGTGCAATTTGGAAGTTTGTGAAATGTGGTAACTATTCAAAAATATATTCACAAAAAGCCATTATGCAATGTGAAAACTTAGATGTCCCTTGATTCATTAAAATAATCCAACGTGTTTTGAATGACTAATTTATTTGCAAAATGTAACGAAGTTAGCTATTTTGTCGCATATTTGTTCCCTCAGAGAATCATATGCGTGTAATTTTCATTACAAATATACACTTTTGATTAGTTAAATATAAAGTGGGTACAAAGTAATCAGTTTATTAAAAAGGTTACACAATAATGTTAGATTTTAGTTTGTAGTAGACATAATCTTAGGCATGATTTATAGATGTGTTTTCCTTTACGCTAATGTAATTCCTCAACAAATATAAAACTTTTCAGCTTTAAATAGAAAGCATGTATCATGCACTTGTCACATTATGTATTGTAGCATATTTTTTTTGCAAGCTGAGTCACTGCAAGTAAATTTTGCAGATACGAAATCCATCTTTGCGCTATTTTTTGGAAGTATCAAAACACATTATATATATTTGAAGTATAATTTTTATGCTGCCTTTTAATTTTTTATACGCATTTACAAATTTATTTTAAGACAAACTGTCTTCGGCTAGCTTTAGGGTCATTCCACGGTGACTGACGTTACAATTTGACTAAGTTTTTTAACCTTTGAAATCCACACTGTCTTGAAATTTAATTTTATTTTTCTGAAATTGATCTAAAATACTATGATAGAGTACAGTAATTTTGCCCATACCTGTTTTTAGACATAAAAAGCTTTTTCGTGTGTAATTAAGGTAAATCAAAAATTGTGACTGATGTTACACGGAAGAGACATTAGGAAAAACAACTTTTACATTAATTGAAATTCTCCTCAAACTAAGAACACGAAGATTAAAATTATTTTTTTCCAGTCAAGTAGAGATTTCAAACTTTATGAATACACTTTGTTTCATTTTAAAAACTTTAAAATTTACAGTGGAGGAAATTTTTAACTACCGTGACTGATGTTACAAACATTTTGTGACTGATGTTACACCAACGTTAATTGGTTCAAATTATAATTTATTTCTCCTTAAAAGTCAAATTAGCAATTTTTTTTACAAAATTACACTTATCTACCTAAATGAGAAAAAATAAACAATAGTAAATGAATATACAGTAGAACCTCGGTTATCCGAGCCCCAATTAACCGAGTTCCGGGTTAACCGAGGTACATTTTCCCTTGAAAAAAAATTTTTTTTGGCTGCCGATGGCGGCGTTACCAGCTACAACAATTGCGTAAAAAAGCGGCAAAGAAGCGAACGAGTTTTGTTAAACAGAAAACAATACATACGCATTAACTTCTCCAAGAAACAACTTTAACTAGAAGATGTACTCTACTAATGTGTACATATAAAATTAGATATTTGTATGTATATAACGCCATTTTTTCATTTCCTAATATGTACGGTAAATGTCTTTTTTTTTACATCTTTGACGACATTTTCATTCATTTCAACCCTTGTTTCCCCCTCAATTTGGACATAGTCCGTGTTATCCGAGTTTTCGATTATCCGAGGTACCCTCGGTCCACATTAGCTCGGATAATCGAGGCTCTACTGTAATTATAAAAGTGATGTTTTTAGTGCAATTCAGGAAATGAAAAGTGTCCTCGTGCCTTTACTACATCCGGTGTACTAAGATTTCTTATTATTTCTTCTTGTGAATAATAAATTTCATCCACATTGTCAGACCATTTCCAATGCTTCGCTATTGGAATCATAACACTGACCAAGTATTCATAGTTTTCAATGGCTCTGACTTCACCTGGATAGAGCTGTCCATCGTATTACACAAGAACCCACTCTCCAATTGTGCCCACCAATTCTGGAACTTGTTCTCTTGGTTTTGAACAAGCAAATGATGTTTTAGATAATTTGGAGCTTTTGGTGATTTTGTCTACCATTTCCAAAAAGTGTTTCTGCGTGATACCAGCTATAGCTTTTGAATCAGAAAATATTTTATTCAAATTTAGCTCTTTATAATGCAACTGTAAATCGTATGAGGAGATCTCAAAGATTTTCACACTGCTTGAAGCTGCGGCATTTACGAAATTTTTTGCACTGTATGCTTTATTTTTTACAGCTTCCTCTACCTGCCTCTTTACAGAGACGCCAATGCCCTCCACTGGGCCTTTCCCATGTGAAGTAGCAAAATAATTCGATGTAATTAACAATTTATATATTTTCTGTAACATGGGTATTGTCTGCATTGAAATTGTTTTTGAATTGGGCCATCTGACCAAATATGTAAGACTTCAATTTCTTGAGGAGTCTTTTCCAGCATTCTTGTTATGAGAGGAATCACAATCTCTTTAGAATAAGACAGTTCATCTGAGGCTATCACATACGGATGAATTCTACCTGAGTGGTACAGTGCTGCTGTAAAAATGCTTACTTGGGCTTAATAGGAGCACCTGTTTCACCAATTTCATTGTCAAACCATTTTTTTAGGACAGCCATCTGCTTTCGTGGAGATGTAGGCAGGGTACGCTTTGCACGAGTTACAGCTTTTCCTAAAGTTTTATTATTTTGGAAAAGGGGTTATGTCACTGCTACTTGAAATTTTGCACTTTAATGCTCTACATTTTTCTAACATCTTCTTTGATTTCTCTTTTAACTCTATTTTGGACTAACTTAGGTAACTTGGCTAGGTCATTTCTCTTTTTATCTCTATTCGTTTTAGCTTCTGCATTGTTTTTCTTTTTGTAATCTTCATAATTTCCTTCCTTCTTTAATTTATCTTACCTCTTTTTTTGCCTTTCTGCAGCAGTCAATGCTACTTGTGCAGTGTTTAAGTTTCAAACTGGAAAAGAGAAAAGTGACTGATGTTACATATTTCAAAGAAGTTTTTAACTCATAAATTGAACTATTATTAACTATTTAAGTAATTGATATTTAAGATACTATCATGAATGAGGAGAATATGGCTTTTTGTATTATTAACACTAATTTTCTTTAAGTAATAAAAACTTTTATAAATTTTTGTGACTGATATTACATTACTATGAGGCCTAATTTATAAAAATTAATTTTCAATACAATAATCGCAGTTTAAAGATTCTTTACTGGCCTAACCTCACATATAGACTAAATTTCAATAAAAAAATAGGATTTTATACATACCTGTTAATTTCTTTACGAAAACAAGATGAACCTTCCGAACCTCTCTAAAGAAAACAACACTTGTGACAAAAGTAACATTGCCAAACATTGCCTATAAAACTTACAAAAAGGTACTGCTAACTTTTTAAGCATAATTTTATGAAAATTTGCATATTTTTACCATAGAGGAAAAAAAACTGTATATGTGCAAGAAATTTTTTTTTTAAATGTTGGTGTCCCTGTTTTCATGGAATTGCCCTATATCGGTATCATAGCCTATTCAGGCAACAGTCAAGCATATTTAAATAGCGTGTGTTATGTGCTCTGAAAAACAAAAGTAATTTTAATACTTAATGGATATTTGATTTTTCGGGTTGATAATATAATTCATATTTTTTTATATGCCTGAATCACTTAGTCGTTGCTTAAGTTTAAAATTGTTTTCAAATTTTAAAATTGATTTTCATATTGATTTAAATTGAAATATTGTTAAAGATGTGAACTGAAATTAAGTTTTAGTTATACATTTTTTTTCACATATAGAATTTAAAAAAAATCAAAGTAATAACTTAAATTAATCTTTAATATTAAAAGAACGTTACTTTAGAGTTGTCATATCCTGCTGAAGTGTCCGATTTTTTGTTACTGAGTTTAAACAAAAAAAAAAAAAAAAATACGAATTCCTATAAAATGCAACCTATTTGCAGTTACAAAATTTTTATTATTTTATTATTTTTTTTAAATGCTAAAACTCTCTAAACGAACGTCGTTTTGTCACTAATTTATTGCTACAAAAACAAATGTAATTTATTTTAACTTACTTTTCAAAATTCTTAGTATTTATTTAAAGAAAATAATGGTTGGGAATTTCCTTATATTTAACCCTATATAACTAATCTAAAACCAGCGTTGCTCTATAAATAAATATTTGACTATGAAGTAAAAACAAGTATATTTTGATATTTCTTTTGTTATTTTTGCTGTCAAATTAGCGGAACTGAACAAAAGTTTTATATTATTTTAATTAATAAACACATCGATCTTTAACACTTAATTCTTTCATTTTTTGCAAATTCTGAACTTGTCAACTTCAACAAATTGTCTACTTCTCATCGGTTATCTGGTGGTAGAGAGATTCATGCCTCAAAATCTGTTAAATCCAAAACTGTTCAATAAACATTATTTTCAGAATTAATATAACTTTGTGACGACAGACAAGAGTTACAAAACTCACCTCAAAACTTGTTACTTCAAACTTTTCCAATGGCATGTTTCTTTCCCTAATGGTAACTTCCGAAACAACCTTGCACAAACGGAACGAAAATCTTCTTCAGCTTCGAAATAAGTCCTTCTTGTAAACCCCGAAAAACCATCTTAATCTGATCAAGTCGATTTTCTGGGTTTCAACCCTGATGAACGATGACGTTCCCTTGTCATCACTCGGATAGAAGATTTGCGAAGAAAGCGGAATGAATGAAGTGTCCTACCTACAGTTTTTGACAGTGACTGGTGATTTTTGAAATGGACATTATGACATTCGCCGAGAAGTTTCTGTGAAGATTTTATTAGATCGCTGGACAGTGTGCAAGACTTGACACATGATATAAATTTGGAATTTTTCATATCTGACCTTCGGAAACGATACATGGAAATTAGATAGTCTGTAGAAGGGAAGATTTACATTTGTCATACATTGCATCATTTCTTCATTGTCTGCTGTAGAATATTTTAAATGTGTTTCACATAATGGTACATCATGTTACTTATAACATAAAATGGTCTCTTTATAGTCCATTGAACAGATGATTTCAGAAAGCTACATTATAGCTTTGTTTTCTACAACAGATTTTTTTTCTGTGCTCATTACACAGTCGCATAATATTTTACTATTGCTAGAGAAAAGAAATGGCAGAATCTCGCTGTTTGATTGCTACCAGAAAATACGATTATCTTAGGCCACTCAAATTTATGGTATATTAATAGCCTTAAGAGTTACGTAGTTTTATACAGATAAATGATGTATGACGAGTCTAATTAAATATATTATGATTCATATATGTACAATCTGCTTTTCAACTGATGGTAGAAATGTTGAAAAAACACGTAAGAATCTGCTTGGTTCAGTGTCTTCATTAAAAGGAAAAGGTGAGATTAAATTTCTGCAAACTACCTGCAAGTAGTTCATGTAAGAATCATCTGCATTAAAAAAAAATGAAAATACAACTTTGTTAAAGCTACAAGTATATTATTGCTACGTGATTCCTTAATAAAAGCAGCAGTTTTGCTCCAAAGTAAAGTTCATCACAAAACCTGTTTTTACTAAGGCAGGAAAACTAATTTTGTAAATTGTACAATAGGCAATACAGAGAGACCCCCCCCCCAAAAAAAAAAAAAATCCTCGAATTTCCTTTTATAGTACTAAATTGTAATGCGACTTATTCAGTTTAGATGTTGGCAAGGATTAAACAGAGTAGAAAAACTGACACCAACTTTACAATGTATAAAATGCAATGCAAAAATAATCTTATTAATGACATATTTTCAAGAAAATATATCCTTTCGTAGCAAATAATAATAAAGTTGGGATAAAATTAGCTTTTTTTTATAAGTACAAAATTATCGACATTTTTTATTATTCTCTAGATGTTTTTCCATATACAAATTTACTAATTAATCAACATCATGAATAATTAACTTATACATGAAGATGCATTGTTTAGCTGAAGTAGTAGGTCACGCAACTTATACAATCATTTACTTGGTAGGACCGCATAGTGCGAAAATTTCCTTTACTTGCCAAATACCAGCTTGATTTTTGCTGAGAAGGAAATTTCTTGTTCATCACATAAGACTAGACGGCTATCTGCTGTAATGTGTTATTTCTTGTTCATTAAAGATAGGGCTACGTTTCATATGATATAAGGTTTTCTTTATTGGATGAGGCAAGATGGCTATCGGTCGTAGGTTTATTGTCTTTTCATAAATGTGAAACGAAAATAGCATACGGATTACCTGGCCGAGGTTAGCAGTTTAGTGAAAAACTATATTTATAAGATTTATTTTTTTACTGTTTCATAAGAAAGAAATTGGAGAATTTCATAATCAAAGATATTTATTTGGATCACTTTTAATACTGCATTTGATTTTGGCATTACATGAAAAGCATCATTAGCAGTAGAATAAATGATTTTATTCCTTACTGTGACATCTGTGTGATGATTTTTTTCCATAAACCAGGAAGCATAGCGGCGAATTTAATATGCAATTATCTTCATGATTTCAGAAGAATCAATTACAGCCGAAACGCCTTGGGCTATTTAGACGTTGCAGTAACGAAGAGACTTTGCAATGGGGGGGGGGGGATAAAAAATGATGTGTGATAGTCAGGGATTAAATTCATAAATAATAAATTGCGTTTTTGAAATAGAACAAAAGAGTTAATTATTTCATCAAGACAGGGTTTATTATTGCAAGGGTTTAAGTTCATAAGTAAATGTATCTAATATTTTGGTTTTCAAAAATCTTAGAAAACGCTTCGGAGAGCGCTAAAATTAGAAATCACTAAGTACAATTTTTCTAAGACATAATTTTAAGCTTAGAATTTAATACAGTTTATGGTGCCTGATTGTTATGCGTAGATATTCACTGGAATTGAAAAAAATTGGAGATGCACTAATGTCCCCCCCCCCCTAAAGCAGATTTGGTACTAATTTAAACAGATATTATCTATGTATTATAACAATAAACACACTTGAAGAAAATAATAAAAAAGTACATTATATCTTTGCACAACTGTACTAAATTACCTTTTCATGACTTATAAAGCGAAAAATATGAAAAAGTACAATGGACATTTTTTAAATTCATTTCAAATTAGTATTAATATATTTACTATGCATACATGCATTACATTTTAAGGAAAATGACTTCATATTTTCATTCAAAACTGAATAATAGGGCATTTTGCAATAAGGCAACAATTTTTAAGTTATTCTGATTTCTATACATGAACACGTTGCATGAAAAGCTGACTTTTATAGCGTACTAAAATGGCGAATAAAGTGTGTTTTGTAACAATAAAGTTATTTTTCATTTAATACTGCGACATTTCATACACGTAAATGCGTTGCACGAGGTATCTAGAAGCAAATGTAAGTGGAAAAATTTTAAACAAATGGAGGTAACTAGTGCAAATGATTGGAAAAATACCATTCTGTATTGTAACACGAGATGTTACTGGTAGCCCTTAGAGATACTATTTCCCAGTTTGATTAAGGAAAAAGTTTATTATTAAAAGGAAATGCAAGTGCTTTTACAACAATACAATTAGTTTTAAGTTAGTACTAATTTGCTTTATAAGCTGAAATATATCGTACTCAAAGAAAAATGATCGTTTAAAAATATTTTATTGCTTTTTTATACGTGTCCTGTCGTGGTGTAAGTTTGGGAAAAAGCACTTGCTGAGATGAGCCTTTTTCAACGAACCATTGCAACGAGGATCAATTAGAAAGATGATTCAATAAAATATTTGAATTTTTCCCATAGATATTATTTCACTTGCGAATGAAAGCATGTTTTGAATTAGTTCAACAATCAGTAAAAGATATTGCGACAATATTAAAAAAGAAAAGAAATAAGCCATTTTTACCAACAAAGCTATTTTTTAGTAGCGGAGTTCATACAGAATTCTCTCATTGTTCCATGTATCGATCAATTGTGCATTTCTCATGAATAGCAAAGCACTCTAGCTCCGACGCAGTAAGATTTCAAGCAATTTTATTTACAGTTGAAAGATAAAAAATGACAGTAAAATACTTCAGAAAGGTTTCATAATACACAAATGATATAACTGTTAGACAAATCCCTCTCAAGAATGGTGCAGAGTAGGTTATGAGTGTTATGGTACTTAACTCTTTTCATTTACTTAAACATATGCAAATTATAATTACGTAGCCTTTTGTTTCTGCCAGATTTAGCACCAAAGTTTTTTGTAGCATTATTGAAATGGAAACGAAGTCACGTACATTTTTCCCTAAATTTCTATTGTCCATGTCTAATAATTATACTCGGTTTGTAATTTATTTCAAAATTATTTGTTAAAATATTGTATGGTTTAATTTATCACTGAGAAGGTCTGCTAAAAATGGAATTTTGTCAGATAGCGTGTGATGTTCTGTGATTAGGTTATTATGCATCAATCAAGTTGATTAACCAATTAAATGCAGTATGCAGTGGGTGATTTAGCTCCATAGATATATTCTGTGCACTGAAGGATTTTCCTGTTTGGAATACATAAACATGTGTTCAACTTGAGTACGACCATGCATGACCTGAAACATATTTTACCGGACCATTCATCAAAACTTTGAAAATATCTGTGACAAAGAAATAAAATGTATCACTGTTACTGATATTAATTACGTGCAGTAAATGTTTTAACTGTCAGCACTAAGCTTACGTGTGCTTTCATAAAATAGATCAATTAAAATTTTGAAAAGTATAATTGTCATTTCTTTCGTTCTAAGTTTCCTGAACAATAAACCTTACTTAAAAATACGCTGGACGTATTTACGTGCTCATTCATTGCTTAGAAAGCACATATAATTCAGAAATCATATGTTATGTGAAAGAAGAAATGTAGACTGAGAAATAAATGAGTTTTAGGTATAGCGTGACTATAATTCATAATGAAGAAGGGTATTTGAAAAGGTAATGAAAAACCTGAAACCAGAACATTACTTTAATTGTGAAATTTGCTACAATAAATGTGAAAAAAGATACTGGTTATTTGCAATATGTATTGCTTCGAAAATAGAAATCACATGATAAACTTTTTGGGAAATATTGAATTTCATTTGGGTATCAGCAATGAATTTTTATTTTCACCTCTGTTCAGGAAATAACTTATAGACGAGTTGAGATTTTGCAGGATCTGAGAAGATTTTTACACATGCGATCAAAAGGGAGGGTATATGAATCGTGATTTTAAGGGAAAGGATAGTTTGTCCGTATTTTAGTTTATCCTAAGATACCTCTTAGTTAAAGTGGGGATGTGGTTATAAATGAAGATTTTTCTAAAATAATTAATGTATGGTTGTTAAAGATCAAACTAAGCAAGTAATATAGAACTAAGTATGCAAATGAAGAGGAAAAAAGCTGAACCTAAAATAAAAAAATAATTACAATAAAGATTTTTATATAGGTTTCATTACAAACAATACCAGATTAAAATTAGCTACGCTATTTAAGGTCATATTCTCGCCGCGTTAAAATTATATGGAATGTTTAACGAAAGGACCATTATTAATAAAGAGGCACATAAGTCTGAGCTGGGTCTTTCTTTTTTGCATATGATCGTTTCAAGTAAGGTGTTAAAAAAGGTGTTACTTGTTATCTACTATAATACGAGAATCAACAAGTGATATTGTTTTTGCTGCGAAAGCATGAAGAATGAGTCAGCATGCTTGTACTTCGTTATTTTTAAATCCATTTCCCTCTGATTAAGAGTTGAATGTATGAAGTACTGATTTTACTACTACTTCTTTGTCGTGCTTTATCAAACATTTACTGAAAGAAAATGCATTTACTTGAGTTTCTAAGCATAACAAAATTTCATTAAACCATGTTAAAGCCGGAGCTTGCTTTAGAAGACCAAAAAAAAAAAAAGCGTTTTTTGAGGATTTTTCTTAGAACAGATAAAAAGCAAGTCTAGGGAAGTTTTCAGATCATTTTTTTACATATTTGAACGAGCAAAAAAAAATTTAAGTGAAAAATTTTCAAATGCAGCCGATTTTTATACACATTTGTGCAACACCCTGCAATTGCAGTCTCCAATCGGCAGGCAAGATGGAGCTCGTAATTTTCGTCTGAAACAAAAAAAAAAAAAAAAAAAGATTAAAACATTTTTTTATATATTTTTCTTCTAGATGAACTAAGAAAACCGCGACAATTTGTGAAATTGAAAAATTTTCTCAGGTTTGAGAAAATTTATCTTATGGAACAAAAAAAAGCATTTTAACTTGCTAAAAAAGAAATTCACAATTTTTTTTTCATGAATCTTTTTAGTTCAAATTTAAGAGAAGATAAAACTGTAGCTAACAAGCCTTGCTTCGTTTTGATTGGTCGTCTAGTTTTCTCGCAATCACCTGTCAGTTTAGAAAAATCATAAATCGAAAACTCGAGAAAACGCGCTTGAAAGTTTACGATCGGAAAATGTCAATTTTTTATTACTTACAGTGATGGTACGCTAATAAGCTATTCCTGCGCCGTATAGTGAACCATCAACTTCCTCAAAAAACTCATTTTGATGCCGCTTCTCGAGCATCTTACATAGTTCAGAACTATTCGAACAAGGGGACGGGCGCGGTCTCCAGCTACCCAAGCACTCGTATACCTGCTCGACACCTGTCCATGTTTAGTGCTGCATTTTTGAAAATATTGAGAATTAGCCAGTATAACTTTACGTACTGTGAACTTTAGAAGTTACTTCTGTAAATTAATTGTACTCTGACTCCATTTTTGAAACGAACATTTATTAGTTAAAGCAAAGGTTAAACATTGGTAAAAAATGTTAAAATCTAGTAATAAAAAAAAGCAAAAACATCGTAAAAGCAAAGGAAAACAAGAACTAAGAACTACCGACAACAGCACTCTCAGCTTGTCATCTAAAGGTAAACAGGTAAGGAAAAACTCTCTTCACTTCATTCTCTCATTATCATAAAGATGGTTTCTTCTTGCTGGCTTGGCTACAAATGCATGTTCTTAGATATATTTGGAATAGATTTTGAATAATGAAAATTCGTTTCTTTTTGAGCCTTCGAAAGCAGGCTCTTGCCTTTACCACACTAAGAAATTTCTGTAAAATTCGGAGATTTGACCGTCAATTTATACCTCTAACTACCTTATTTGAAAAAAAAATGTCCAGTGCCCGTAATTATAAGGAACTACAGCAACGTTAGTCGAGTTGATTGTTAAATAAAACGTCCAACGACTCTCTTCCGAAAATATGGTCTCCGACTGTTAAATACAACTTCCTGAAAAGATATCCTCAAAGTGAGCTGCCACCATTGGCTGCTGGCGATCATATGTCACTACACGTCATAGCAAGGAGAAAAATGTCAAAGGCCAGGATAAATAAAAATTGTGATTAGTTGTTATTTATAAATACTTGATAATATCTTTTGCATTTAAAAAGTTATGGAATAGCTAATAACCGTATTACATAAAATCTTCCTTATGCAACTGTTGGTAGTGTTGTGAAAAGAAATTCAAAAAATAACTAATTTCAGTCTTGTTTACAACTCATAGTTGCTACTTAACGCTATTATATTGAAAGAAACTATATTCCCAAGTGGTCTAATGGTTTGGGTACTTATCTCTTACCCTGACGTCCCGTGTTTGAATCCTGGCTGGGGAAGCATCTGCGTCTTCTCTAAAAGTGTTAGTAATGTTATTTATTTATTTATTCCTGATGCCTTATGTTAATTTACGGTTAGTGGCCATATATTTACCGGCAGACCTGTATTTTTACGGTCATGATATCATCACTTGCAGATCTGCATTTTTCGGTCAGTGACTGGTAGCCGTATGCCAGTCAGTGACCGTAATCTCACAGCGATATTTTTTACAGTGCATACAATTGTACTCAAAGTAAAAAATAAATATAAAATACTTTTCGACACGAAAACAGGATAAATTCTGTGTTTGTAACAAATTTACGATGCAAAATCTGCATCAATTTTATTCAGGTGTTATATATTTATTGCTATTTAGTTGTTCCTATTTCAGGTTAGAGATAAAACATAAGAGTACGAGGTGGTTACGGTGCCTTATAGTGTGTCGAGATTTCTAATATAAGACGACAGATTACATATGCATTTATATTTATTTCGGCAGTATGTAAGTTCCACAGCGTCTGTATGAATACCTGACTGTTCTAACAATATTTTAAAAAGTCACGTCACATTGTTGTTCGCATTTACGTAGAAGCAGTAGTTAATAATATAAATATAAGTTAAAGTTAAAAAATGTAGTACATAACTTTTATCCCAGGTGATCTATTTTTCTAGAGATATTGTGCTAATCCTTACATTTGTAAAAAAAAAAAAGAGGTCAATCTTTGCTAGGTTATTAAAGTACAGTAAGATCTTTCACTAATGTATTCAGCTTAGTTTAAGGAATCTTAATGAACAAAATTGCTTTAGAGTCCCTTAATTTCTAGTAGATGAATCTGAAAAGAATATATTATTTATGTCTTGTCCCTCAGTAAAACAGTACTGATTGATGCAAACATTTTGCAGACGAAGTTCTAGCTTTCTTGCATTGGGTGAATTCCCGTGGGCCAAGTGCAAAGAAGGAATCTACATGCATCTTTCTCGACTTCTGTGCTTCTTGAATTCACCTCATCATTCGTGACATGTATATCTCTAAACAAGATTAAGAACACTCAGCCCACTGGGAAATTACTGTAAAATTTCCCCTGAAATACAATAGCGGAGTGCTGGAAGTTAAGGGAGGAAAACAATGATAAGGTAAAGAGGGGAAAGGCTCTAGTGATAGATAGACTAATAAATAATTCAAGTTATATTTTGCTTCCGGATCAAGCCCTAGAGGAGAGACTGAACTTAAACAGTCACGGTAATTTTGACTTCGGCGTAATTGATATTTCCGCATGGCACAGGAGTAATTTATTCTGTTATTCCGTCTCTCTCCCGAGAAGATTTCGCACCTGTATCAAGACCTCAAATGCTCAATCCGAGCTCAATGTCTCGAAAATATTAAGTCAGGACTTGCAAACTATTTTTGATCTGGCCTAAGTGGTGTAGAAGAAGTAGCATTTGAAGATGGCGTGTAAGAAAAATATTTGATTTTCACAGACCCCCCTAAAAGATATTTTTTATTGAACCAAACTTAAAATTTTTTTTGAGATTAAATCGCATTTGATTCGTACGTTTGTCAAATTTAATTTTTATTATGTACTGTTTTGATTTGATTTGATGTGATGAGTTCCTGTTAGTGGTGGCCCTAACAAGTGCTGCTCTTCAACGTGATTTAGAAAAAAAAACATTACAGCTCCCATAAGAGGCTTTGAACGCTTCATACTCAGAATTTTTTTTTGTCATTTGCATCCCTTTCTTCTCATACATTCATTCACCTTTATTCACATCCTAACTTTTATTCACATCTAAAGAAAAAAAAAAGTCAAATTAAATTGTTCATTTTTACAATTTTATGCTTAGTTCCATAATAAACACAGAACATGAAATGCAAAAGATACCTTGAAGTTTTTCTTTATTTAGAAGGCTGTGGCAGCCTCTTTTGGATACACATGTGACATTTCAGTTATTCCTTGTGGTCTCATAGGAATTAATGTTTCCGCGGTACCTTTATTCTCTTTATTGCGCAACACAGCAAGATTCCGTCTTCTCTGTCATGTTTCCGCCAATGTCCGAAAAAAAAGGAAAGCATTCCGTATTGACTAGAGCTCAAATACAACGGAAGCTACAATTTCTGGGATTGGAAAAACAAAGTGATTTACGATTAGGAGAGTATGTCAAGATTTTTGGTTGGTAGAAAAATGCAGTATTGTTAGTCTTGATCATTGTAATCCTGAGCAGGAAAAAAAATGTAAGATAGATAGGCCTAATGAAATATCTTACAAATTAAATATTAGCAAAAAGTAGCATTTGAAACAATTCCAGTCGGATATGTATATACATTTTGGATATTTAATTATTTGTACTAAATTTAAAAATAGAAACTGAAAGATAAATCTTTTTTTAAAAATAAGAAACAAATTTTACATCACAACAGTTATACAAGACGCTTTTTATACCATAAAATTATATAAGTGTGTAAATAATAAAATGTATTTATATGACATGGTGAAGATTTTTAACTTAGGTCAGATTTCATAACATCAAGCTCTTCAGTCTGGGGAAGAAAACGACAAGTTGTCATATTTAGATGGACAAGTTTGAAAAAGTCATATCAAAATAACTAATCCATAGTAGATATTAAGTGAACTTTTAAACCCAATAGGCCAGCGTTTCTCAACCTTTTAGTATTCGCGGCCCAATTTTCTATCATAATTTTCATCGCCCCCCCCCCCTTACCATAAAATGTATGCAACAATAATGTATATGAGTACTCATTCTGTTTTTGAATTATTTTTAACTAACTGCTAAAACAATTGTAAAAACAAGTAATTTTAGTAATAAAATTAATTTAATAATAAATCACTATTTGAATTTTGTGCAGGAGTAGAGGATGATTATTCTGCCCTAAACACAATTGCATTTTGCATTCTATTACCATTTTCAACATCCTTAACAAATTTTGTCAAACTGGATTTTCTGAGGGTTGCAATTTCTAATATTAAGCCTTCCTCCGAAAAACTATGCTTTGAAAGACATGCCCAAGGAAGTCCCTAATAATTATTAAATTTGTTTTTAAGTTAGTATGTTTTTATTGAGAAAGTTTTAATTTAGTAATTTGTTTTACTTTAATAAGTTATTAAATATGTCCAAATGTATTTTGTTTTCTATGTGTATGTGTGCTTTCCTTTCAGTTAGTTAGTCCATTTTTTAAAGTAATATTTTCTCTTGGATATTCTCGCGCCCCCCTTCTCGTGTGCTCGCGCCCCACAGGTTGAGAATCGCTGCAATAGGCGCTCAATATAGCAGTTAGATGATAGAAATTGCGTAAATTACGTATTTCTAGTAGTAAAACGTAACGGGTACTCATTAAAGAGATGACAACAGGTCGCTGGGAGTTTAAGTGATTGATGCAATTTAAAACTAAAAAAAAATAATAAATAGATAAAAGAAAAAATATTGCTTTTTTGACATGTTTAAAAATTATTTTCCATATGATTTTATGTTTATTCACATCCACATTTTGTATTCAATCACAAGTAGCTAGGTTTTTCTGCAAAGAATTAGGAGACTATTTTCATTTTCTTTAAACATAAAATTGTTGATTTTTCAACTTTGTCGTTTTTGTAACAAAGGAATTGCATGTAAGAGCAACTGCGAACCAATTTGTGCTTCTCTCTACTGGAGTTAATTTTTAAAACAGTAGGACCTAGTTTCTTGCTTTTAAACTTTAGTTTCTTATTGTTACGTCTGACTTCGTGAAGTTCATATTTTGTCTTACTGATGGCTATATTTTGGTCAATAGCTAATATTTACATGTAATTTTATAATATGTTTCACCATATTATAACAAAAATATTTTATGAAATTTCTGTTTTCATTGAGGTGCGAATATATTGATTATCATTTATTTATATAAACAGTTAGATAATATTTTGAGCTCACTCTTTTTACTTTATATTTTTTTGCATCTTTGTATTTTTGGTTTATGTTTTCTTTAAGCTGGCAACACAGTTTCAAATTATTTATATATGAAATGGAACGACATTTTTTAAGTTCACATTTAATATATATATATATATATATAAATATGAATACTACTACAACTTTTTCTACAGCAGCTAAAAAATCATTCACCTGGATATACAATTATTTAATTACGTATAATTTTGACAAAAAAAAAAAAAAAAGCTAAAATATCATGAAAAGTATGAAAAGAAAAGTATTTATTTCAGAGACGTTCTTCTACGCTTTACGCATCAACAACATCCTTCCGCGCGTGCTACTGTTAGGTCTAATAAACGCCATAAATTTTTCAAGAAAACAATTTCTTTTGTAATCAAAAAAGTGTCATTTTGAAAATTTAGCATTTGAAAAGGAAAAGGCAAAATATTTCACTTTTGTCAAAAAGAATGCAAAACAATAAAAAAGAAGAAACAAAATTTTCTCAGAACATCAAAATCGAATGTGCTATTTTCTTTTATTTCATGTTTCTTTTGCGGTTAGATATTTCGATGCTAATGAAATCCAAAATCGTAAATCCTCCAAAAATCAAAACTTAATCTTTTTCATACATACTCGAAGCTGACGTAGACAGCATGATAACTGGAACTCATTCCCAAACAATCGCAAGCATTCAGTTCCGCGCAGTTAATTGAAGACCGAGGAAAAGTTTCCCAGTTCTTAATGCCCTCATTGTTGCTTGAACGACAGCGATTGATTGCTAATATTTTTCTGACATTGAGGAAAATTTTGCATTCGATCAGTTTGCCTTAATATAATTTTTTTCTTTTATTTCCTATAATGGAAAAAAGTGATTCACATGTTTCAAAATTATTACTTCCGCTTTGGAATCGACTCGATCAGTACCACTTATGTAAGTGATTTGCATTCAATTAAGGTACATTGAGCCATTCAGTGAAAAAAAAATTCCTGTCCCACACAAGACGGCTCTATTTCTTGGAGAAAATATTAATTGCAAAAAGCAGTGGAAAAAAAATCAATTGAAAATTACGCATTTATGTGTACTTCTTAAGCCTTTTTTCCCCATAACTTTTTAAAATGAATTATAGCAGTCTTGGGTGGGACATAAAATGTTCTTTTTCCGTAGATTAAAACATCATTGCACGAAAAATTTGGAATAAAACATTATTCCTATTCCGCATTTAATTCTATGTAGCGTTCAGCTTGAACTCTAAATTATTTCAAATATATCAGCATATTTTGTTAACGGTTAATACACTTAATATCTAACCAAAATAAATGTATTTTAATAAAAAAGAAAGTTGTTACCTGTTATTTAAAGAAATTCAAGTTAATATGTTTACATTGTTAGGCTTTATTCAGCAGTTTCCAAATACCATTTTTTACCGTTATCATTATTAAAATATTCACGAATAAATACGTAAAGTAAAAAATTAAAAAATGTTTTTATAAACTACTATAAAAGGGCTCTTAATTCTTAACAGAAGGATATGTAAATCCTACGGTTAAGGTTTATTAAGGTTTTGATTAGCGTTTTTGAATGATGTTATTTTTGATTCAGTAATGCATTTCATTATCCTTCTTCATATAATGTTCTTAATTAAAAAAAAAAAAAACGAATAACGTATTTAAAAGAAATAAAAACAAATAATTTCATAGATCTACATATTAGACTCAATTTATATTTTAACTTCTTACATGATTTGGGAAAGAAAGAAGAGTTTAAAATTTATATGGATTGAATAATGCAGTGTATAACAATAGCAAAAAAAAAAAAAAAAATACAGCGAAACTTGTTCAAAATATTTTTGTGCTGAAAAATAACGTAAAGTATAAATGCATGATGGAACGCATATCACAATTATTGTGTGTCTTGAACATGTCTGATAATTTGCTAAAAGGAATGTCATCTGGCTGCTCTTCTAAAATAATAAATATGATTTAAAATTTTCAAGATTTTCGAATGCCTACTGTGAAGCAATTTTCAACGAAAGTTTGTTCTATCAATTTCGTTTGCATCATAAATATATACTGGCATTAAAAATTCATTGCCAACATTACTTCCTCATAGTAGATTACAAATGTAAATTTAAGGCTCTGTTTCAGTAGAAACCTATGAGAGGAGCACTGATTGGCTATCAATAGTCATGTGATTGGTCCCCGTCTATTCTTACTGGAAATACTCTTCAGATGGAGAATAATAATTACGTGAATGAAATGAAATATCAGTCTCCCAGAGCCGTAATATATAATTCAAAAGACTAGGAACCTGAGAATAGCTTTATTATTAGTTTGTGCCTAAAGCATCAGTTAAGATATTGTTCTATACTTGTCTATGATAGATTGATGCATTGGTTAAACCGCATCTACGTAAAGGAACAAGCTGGTAAATCCCTAATACTTAAGTATTCGGACTGCAAATTTATACATGAATGTTAATTAAGAGGGATTACTAGGTCACCGTATTATAATAAGTAAGGCATCTCTAGTATTAAAAATATGTATTGCACGTTATTTGCGATTAATTAATAATTTATTGCTTACATATACTGGTTTGAAAAATATTCTGACGCATTTGTATATCTTTCTCACAGCTTACTGCAAAGAATTTTCGAGACATGTGTTTGATAAAACACGTTATCGTTTACGAAAGGTAATATTGCTTACAAGTTAATTGGAAGTTGATAATTTGTGAAAGAAATTACGTGTATCTAGTAATTTCATAAACAAAAATATTTTTAAAATTTTGTCTATTTAAAAACTGTTATTGTCGCGATATATATATATATACACATATAACATAGGTTTAGTGTCATAAATGCCATTTTTATTCTGTAGTTGGCGTTTGACTGCACAACCATTTCATAGGAAATTGGCATTTGACATAGCGATTCAAGGAAGCAGTTGGTTGAACGATTGCACAAAAGTTGACTTGGTCTATAGGTAGGCTTGCCATATTTTTGGTTAGTGAAACCGGGACTTATTAATATAGGATGGGCATACCGGGGGGGTCTGGCTAAATTTTTAAAAAATTAAAAGCAAAATGGTGAGCTGTAAGCCTTTTTTTAAGCCTCGCAAGTTACAAGAGTGGCGAGTCTGGAACCCTAAATTGTTAGTCTACCCACCTTTTAAAAATAGAAAAGGAATTTTTCCTACTTAATTTACTTAAAAAGATCTTTTTTCCTTTTTAATGAGAATTTTTTCTGGTCTACCATCTAGAAAGAAGCGTTAACAAAATAAAGTTTAAAATACTTCATAAAATTGTTTAATTGAACAATTAATTACTAAGTCTTATTTTTTTAAATTACAAGTTTTTGTCCAACTACAAAAACCATTTCAAAAAAAAAAAAAAAACATTTTTGTCAAACTAAAAAAGCAATTAATAAGTTAACAATGTTATTCTTTGTTTTCAACCTGTTCTGATTTAAATGTACTTTTTTCAAGATGTCTTTGTTAAACTTGACTTTTTCACAAAAGTCAGAGCAAAGAAAACGCCAAAGTTTATTTTCCATACAATCAATGCTCTTGCAGTGGGCTCCCTCATTAATGCTCTGTCATCTTAAATATTCTTAATATCTTCATAAAAGACTCTTAAAAACATAAATTCAGTACTTTTTACATCTTACAATCGTTTCCGGGACATTAATAAAACTGGGCGGGACACCGGGACAAGAGTAAAATACTGGGACTTTCCCGGTCAAACCGGGACGTATGGCAAGCCTATCTGTAGGTATCTCGCACATGGAGCTACGAACTGTAACCGGTTAGTCGCCATGTGTTTGTTCTGTTCCTGTATAGAACGTTTCCTAAACAGAGTACTCAGCAGAAGATTTTAGCACATCTGCGCCGAAGGTTATATAGGGATGATGGTTTCTTGAGTGCTGCCATGAATCGGGAACGACTTACAAATTCGCTATTCAAAAAGACTATGTATGAAGATAATCTTAATCTTTTAGAAGGTAGTCTTATTACGAAAACTCGACCAGTATTTTCTTACTCAACATTTGGAGTATTCTGTCAAAAAATCAAGATGGGTCCGTGCGAGCTTGAGTAGGAGCTAGCTTATGCAGATTAAATAATGAACACCAGACCGATTTTGATGCTCAATTTTTTCAAGATTTCGGATTTTCCAGCATTTTGTTTATTTTATACATGTCATTTTTAATAGATAAGGGACATTGAATCCTCATCATTCATTCATAAGATTGTGAAAAACCTTATTGTAAGCAATAATTTGCCACGCAAAGTCCAGTCGGTTACCTCATAAGTACTTAACTGCTTTCTTTTTGCTTGGAAGGTAGGAATAAATTGATATTTCTGCAGGATACTCTGCCAAAACTTTTCAAAGAAGCACATTTTCATCAGTCCCTGTGCTGCTCAACTTGGTTGCACCATAAATAGGATCCTTTCGATTACACCAGTGATGAATTCTTGCAACATCTTAGTCTTACTTTCGGACATCAGTAAATCAATCTTCTTGATACGTTTTATTGGCTTACTATATATCCGAGCCGATATCATTTGAATTAACAGTTTTCTCCATTAAATCAGCGGAAAACCTTGTTCTCGACCCAACTTTCTAACTGCCAGAGAGATTGGAGTCATTCTAGGAAAGTTCTACACTTTTAGGAATTCTATGTGACGTCAAAGTGAATCCCGTGCAAAAGCTTGTGGTCAAACTTTTGAACTCCTTCTGTAAATGTGCTCTAATGTAAAATTCAACATTTAAACTCGTTATCTTACACTGACGTTCTGACTGACCACCTGTTTCACATTAGGTAAATTTCAACAAGTGTGTACTAACCACTGAACATTGTTTTCTTGCATTAATAACATCAATCTATCTGTATCATTAGTGTAAATGGAAATTTTTTTTTCTCATTTAATTCAATTAATTGACACTAACATTGCATTATTGAGAGTTCATAGAATTTTTTTTCAGTGCAACGTAGAGTTGCAATGAATAAAGTCCTATCAAGATCAGAAGCGGGAATCGGGGATTTACAAATACTCTTAACAAATGTTACGAAAGCCAAATAAAACAGCTATATCTGTCATGCAATGTAATTAACTAAAAAAAATTGGTAGCTCATTGCTAATAAATGGTATCTTCTCTTATAAAATAATTACGTTTAAAATATGTAATCATAAGAAAAAAAATTGCTCATCCTAAAAAGATCGTCCAAACGCAAAATCAAAAATTTCCAAAAGTTAAGATTTCAAGAATACATGTCATGCTTCATACGAACTTCAACATTATTTATTTGGAACCTCTAAAAAATTTTTTTACGTAACACCCTGTGTGTGTAGCTGCAAAAGATCAATAAAATTAAACTATCTTTCCACTCAAGAGTTTTGAGTAAATTTTAAAGTTCACAATGAAGAAAAATTTCGACAAAATGCACTTTAAAAGTTGAACCCCACATATTAGGAAACAGTGAAATACAACCTCACGGGAAGATTCAGACATAAAACACTCATCAGAAACACTCTTTCAAAGATGATGCAACATGAAAATTCCGAAGCATTACAGCCTCCTTTGATTGCAAGATCGCCTAACGAGTCCAAAAAATTCCTCCTAGTACCTCTTTTCAAGCACTTGATTGGAGTCTTTCCCGTCCTAGTTAAAGCTCTTTCCATCCATTTGGAATGCGCATTAAGATGCGAATTCCAATATGATAAAAGGTTTTGAATGCGTCTAACTAAATTTCTTTCTAAGAAGGCAGTTTTCGTACTTTTTTTGAACCTATCGCAGCAGCCATTCGTTTACCCTTGCAATTCTTTAAGGTACTTCCGCGAGATTTCGCCCTTCATTCCATTTACTTTTCCTTCGAATCCTTTTCTTGTTGTTCCGGGACACTCGTGGCGTCCTTTTATTTGGCGACATTTCCAAATTCGGGACACGTCAGCTTCATGAGGAAAGAAGGCGGGGATATCGACGTCGTTTATTTTGCTAGCTCCTAATGCAATAGCAGAGAAAAGCCCCCAAATTTCTTCTCTTTCCCCCCTCTCGTGCAATCTAACTGGCAAACAGATCGTTCCCACCACACACTCAACGAAGACTTTCTTCTCCGGCAATGGGGATTTTATATTTTCCCTAACTTCAAATTCCCTAACTAAGTGAAAAGCTCAAAATACATACTAACAGATAGACGCAATCCATTTACCGTGATTTATTAGACTAGTTTCTTGCGTGACTCGCACTACAAAATTAATACGGAATTGAAAATTTGTATTTGAATCTATAATTAATTACTTCTAAAATTTCTTTTCTGCAGTTTTAAAACTATTTTACTGTAGATAAAAGCAACTGGATTAATGTTATCCTATGCGTACTTCAACAACACAAGCGTGACCCCTACTATACAACGAAAAATATATAATAGTTTCATACTAGTTGATCTATGTTAATTTTCTCCTTATTGATATGTTATAAAAGGTTTGTAAATATACAAATTGAGATTTTTGAATAATCAAAACTTGTATCGAGTTGAAAAGAAATAATTTCAGACAACCATAAAGACAGTTTCATGATCGCCAGCATTTTAGTTAACTACAACCTAGCGTTTGATGGCGATTAGATTCAGATCACATTTGTATTCTTTGTTGTTATGTAACTTTATCATTGCATGCAGAAGCTCATTTGGTCAAAAGTAGGTTAAATAAATTTACTTAATAATTCTACAAGAGGCGGTACCTTTTCTATCTTAGTACCTTACGTGCCCAGTCTAGAAGAACACAGTGATTAATACAAATACCCAACCAATTTACTAAATCTGTTTTTCCTCTAACTACTGTCTATGTCTAAATCTGAGCATCACATTTGGAATAAATACCTAATGGAGTCTATTTACGGAATGTGTAATATTGCTTAGAGGGCCGCATGCGACCCACGGCCTGCTAGTTTGAGACTGTTTAGCAATACATAAGGGACATTTTTTATATATACTGTATTTTTAAGAATTTCAGTAGTTTGGCCATTTCTTGTAGCATCGGTACGTTAAAATAATTTTCAGATTTTGTTTTGTTTCAAAAAGGAAATTCATAGAGGACAGTACATAAGATTAGCATGATTTTTTTCACCCCCCCTTTAAGGGGAGAGTTATAATATTTGAATATTGATGCATGTGGTGGTAAATATATTTCCCAGAGGCAAGATTCTGCCAATCAGATAGGGCAAAAAAGCTTACTATAAACATCTATAATTTGATGAATTTGGGGGGAAGCATACTTCCCACCGCCTTAGAAAGGGTTAAATATTTATTTAAAAATTTAATTCGGTAAAATTTACTGTCGACTGAAACTTGGCAATATTCATTGAACTAATTTTAGTACAAGCATAACATAGCATTGGGGAAAAGTTCATTTATAAGTTTAGTGGCTCAGTCGGCATTACACAATGCGCCAGCCTTTAAGAAAATATATGAAATAGCTGCTAATTTATATGACTAACGCTTATGAAGCTGTCCGACAGGAGCTTTTATGGCTTTTTACAAACAATGCAGGAGTATGAATGTCTGTTGACCATAGAAGACCTAATCCCAATCAATGATGGAGCCTATGCAAATTGAAGCCGTAAAATCACCCAAATAATCATACTAAATTTGAATCGACTTCAAATATTTAATTGGGATGAGACCAAACAAAATAACACTATATGTGCACGCAAAAGTGGAAATTTCCTAGTGCTTAAACGTGTTTTAATACTACAGCGCAATCGTATGAAAAACTGCTAATTATTGGTGAAAACAGAAGCATTAAGTGAGAAATAGCAGATATAGAAAGTACAGTTTCAAAAAACAGCATCTTTTGTAGTTTTACGCGGAAAAGCAAAAATCACAATGCAGAAATTTTTAAATTGTAGCTAAATCAAAAATAAATTTTTAAAATTTGACTTCCATTTCAATTTCTTTGCAAAAAGATTACTATTGTATAAGCGTGATTTATATAAAATACTTTGATTTACAAATGAACAAAAAACAGCATATTACGTTATTTCATAAGAAATAAATGCACACAAAGTATTTACACGCTTACATGATGATTTTGTAAATCCCATTTTAGTGTTTATAACTATCGAGATTATTACAATCATAAGTTTTGTCTCGTAAGATTTGCTAGACATTTAGTTTCTCAGCAATAAAATGACCACCAACAGGAGATATAGAGATCAGATTTTCTGAGCATTTTCCTCCCTCGATGCAGGAAACCGCCTTGCATTGCAAAGGTTATAAACGTATTTAATTAGATTAATTGACTGATTCACGAGCAAAGCGAACGTATATTTTATTATTTCTAGTGTTGCATTTAAACTAATGCCTCTAAAATAGTGGCCGTGGCAGTGTATAAAAGGGAGAGTTACTTCGCGTATTTTCTTCACTGCTATTGCTTATAGCAGCTATTAATTCTCAGAAATGCGTTCGTGCCAGTCTGCGTCCCAGTGGTCCCGTTCATGTGATTTATTTGAGAAACACTTCAGCTCTCTTTCATTGCTTTTTGTCGCAACTGAGACCGGTGACAAACTCGACCACTGAAGGGCCTTTGTCACGTTTGGGGGCCTCGTTCCACCTAACCTCCCAGGACTTTAGAGGTTTTTAGCGGAATTTTAACAGCCTCGCTTCATAGACGAAGCAATTAGCAAAGCTCTATACTTTACCTCACCCATTCCCCTCCAACCGCTCTTCGGAGGACAGGGGCAATGAAGAAAAGTTTTTTTCCCGGAGATCTGGAGCAGAAACTTTTTTGACTTGCTCCACTCCAACTCCTTTCCGTGCTCTTAATAGTTTTAATAGAAATATATTATTTATCTCTTTTTTTAGTTTATTTAATTATTGGTATATGTATGATAAAATATTTAGTAAGTTATTTATTTATTAATAAATATATCATGTTTCATATTCAATGCATTGCGAAAAATTAAAAGAAAATTAAAAGAAGAAGAAAAAATAACCCTCATTTATTCATTTTTACTCTTATATATGTAATTAAAATTTCAATGGAGCACAACAAATTTGTTTGATCTTGAACCACTCTGATTTCGAGCAAAATCTCGTTGTTCCACTGCTCCGTACTATTGCTCTACGTTCCGCTCCATATCCTTGAGTTTTTCCTCATTTCGTAAGAAGCTTTGTAAGAAAATTATAGCCATAAAGACAATTATAGACATAATTGTAATAGAAAAAAGGTATAAGGTTAAAAATGGCATGTTTTAAACACGATATTTGTCGCCAATGCATGTGTGATTTATTTCTTTTCAAAGAACTATGTAATACATATATATTGAGAAATTAAAACTTTTTCTTCCCAGCCACCATTAATTCGGTAACTTCAGGAAAAGTGTTAATTCAAAACAATAATTAATAATGTCAAAAACAATAAGTAAAATAATATTACGAGCAATATTCTATATCAGGCTGTCCCAGTGGGTGACGTGGCAGCCTGGGATGCCACATCGAGATATCAGGTGTGCCACAACGCGGCATGACATGTCTTTGTTGCTTAACAAACAAAAAAATGATGGTTACAGTTAAAATATTTTTATAAATTTTGAATATAACTTATATTTATTATTTTTATGCTCTTACCAAATTCTCCAAATTTCGAAACTATTTATTGTGCATAAGCATATGATACGACTAGGGTTCCATGAGAAAAGTAGACTTTGTTCAAGGGTACCGTAATTTGAAAAAGTTGGCAAGCCCTTTTCTATGTAATTAAGTATTAATCAGAACATGCAGATACTGATTGACTTTACAATGACAGCATGAGCAGACAAACTGATTTAGTGCTGATTTAGAAAAATGTATTCTCTGGAAGATGTCAATAATATAATCTAGCTTCGGCTTTCGCTGTCTTTTAAGTGTAAAATATTTTAGCATGTTAAGTTTGATAAATTATAAAACTAATCTGAACGTTAATTAACCAGGTGCTTCTATTTACGTTTTCTGCGTGTTAAAACCATATTTCCGTGTTACAACACATATTTTTTCTTTCTATTCACGAGCGTATATCATGCGTGTATATGCGGAATAAATTTTCATAAAATACGTTGTTTAGACAGTAAAGTGTTGTGTCAAAATTCCTTACAAATTAAACAATGCTTTTCAAACTTCGTTTTATACGGGCAAATTTTAAACACATAGTAGGTTCTGGTGAAATGGGTATAAAAATATCATTTTTTAAGTTTGCATTACAATCACAAAATTTCCTACTTGAAAATTAAAAAAAAAAATCTTTACATTATATTTCTTTGGAGTAATATAAATTTATTTTTCCAGGATATATTTTAATATAATTACATTCTTTAATATATATGAGGAGGTACCAATCAAAACCACTCATGTCCATTTTTAGCAAAATTGAGTTAGAAGCTGATTCACATATTACAGGATAGAGTTCAAATATTTGAAAGCTTTCTCTCAACAATTTTAATAAGACTAAATCAATCTATATAAATACGTAAATATATTTTTCCATAAAAGGTTATTTAGAAACACGTATTCCGTGAATTGTAAAAAATCTTTTAGAATGGACGTGTGTGGTTTTGATTGGTACCTCCTTATATATTTCAGGGATATTATTTCATACATTCAGGTTTTACATACAACTGCAACACCTTTTTATTAAGGTTTTTATTATACGTATACCCCTATGGGTTGGGATAAAATGAGTGATGTTTAATATTAGCCTTAAAAAGTTACATAGATATAAATGCTAAAACTTTTAAATGCAAATTGCCCAAACATCAGGCTCTTAGCCTAATCCTTGATGAAGATGATCATGATTTTCTAAACATTACTCCTTAATAAGGAATGAATTTTTTTGTCTTTTTTCCTTAAATACATAATCATAAGGTCCGCAACTGTCAAAGACTAAACTGGTAAAATTTTAATTGTTTGTGAAAGTTCCTCACCATCAACATCATCTCTTCCAACAAATGAAAAAGTTTTACCTATTGCTGACGTTGTTTGAATACTTGACCATTAGAAATTCATTTCCAATAGTTTAAGATGTTTGGCCAAAAATGCGAAAATTTTATCACTATAGTCATTAGTATCATTATTATTGGCAGTCTGCTTATATTATCATTTCAGTCTTGCTTTTCCTATTCTGCTCGTACCACCTTGTTTCAAAATTTGAACCCATTGTCCTGGTTTGCATTCTGTAAAATATTTTTTTTTGGCCGCAGCTTAAAAAAATGTAGGACTTCCAAACAGCATTTATCTTTGTATCTGTTAGCTATAACATGCCAACACATGAGTAGGACTTTGCAATACCTGTGCCCAACCTCTTCAGAGCTTTATAAAATACCTCAAATTCTTTGGCTGCACGTTAAATGGATTTTTCTTTTTCATCAACAGAGAAAATTACAATCTTGCATGTGCGAAAGTTTTAGATGGTTTCGTTATGTATTTTATTTGCATTTTAGTCAAATATTAAGAAAATAATAACTTTTATTTATCATAATACACGTTGCAAGTTAAGCAAAAACCTAAACCTGTTTTACGCCACTATACTAAAAGGCTAACAAAAAAAAAAATAAAATAACAATGCAAATTTAACTTATCTTTACCTCTTGCTGGGAGCCATGAAATAAATTTGTGACTAACGTAAGTCTCATTATCACTTCTTTAAAAACTGAGCGTAAAAATTGAAGAAAAAATGATTTCTTTGCTTTTTTTAACAATGAATATGAATTGGGATATAAATCCTGATTGTTAACATTAAAAATTTTTTTATGCGTTATCCCTTGTTGGTTAATTTTCGTACAATTAAACAATATCTGAAAATCGCCAATTTTGGACTTAAGTTTGTCTGGTCCTGAGATACAGAAACTAAAATAAATAATTACAAAACTTTTTTGAGAAAGTAAAAACGAAATATATGTCCTTAAACAAAAACGAACAAAGATGGAAAGTTTGAAATATTTAAATTTCCCATTTATACAATTAGTTAATGAAAATTTGCAGTGCCATGTGATAAACAAAATTTTAAAACATAGTTTCTGAACCTTAAGGGAATGGCAACATTTTTAAAAGCCAAAAACATGCATAAAAAGCGACGCGACCTTCTTGCTGCAGTATTGTCGTTGTACAACACATTGTAATATTTGATCCTAACGTAATGTACTTTGCTTAATAAAATGATTTTTTTATCTATTGGGTAATATTACTGCCTTTATTATAGCTAATCGCGACCCTCAGGTTGTGCAATGGTGCTTCAAAAAATTACCATTAAAAATGCCTTCAAAGTTGGAAAACTAAGTTCAAAAACATAGCCCGACTTCCCCTTCCTACCTATCTTACCGCACTAGACCAACGTAAAGAAGATTGTAATGATTAAACTTTGTGCAAAGTAATAGAAATAAAATTTCACGTTAAATTAAAGCACAAATGAGCATTAAAACGCAGACATATGTTTCGGGATCGCTTGGAATCCCTTTTTCAATGCGACAGGGAGCTTCTAGATGCAAAACATCCAAATGAAGCAGACAGAACAACAAAAACAAAGCTTATATAGCCTAAGAATTAACTGTAAACCAATGAGAATAAAGGCAGTGTGAAGTGGAAGTAGAAGTAGTATTAAAGGCACCAATAAGAGAGTAACAAACGAATGTAGTTGGAAGTACAGAAAGTAAAAAGGAATATCAATAAAAACAAAGAAAAAGACAACAGCGTGCATAAAAATGTGAAAATACATGAAAATTGCAAAAAAAATAAAATGAAATACAAAGAATAAAATGGAAATAAAATAAGTACAGAAAAAACCAAAACAAAAAGCAAAACAAAGTACACATGCCAAAAGAGGGGGAGGGGGGGAGAGAAAAAAAAAAAAAAAAAGGGAAAACTAACAAGAAAACCAAGAAAGAACAACAAATTAAAGGAACTTATGCCAGACCTGTGAAAAATAAGGAGTTGAGGAAGAATCATTAACCAAATTAGAACTATTCCTGTTAATATGATAAGCTTCCCAAAAGTCAAGTTCTAAAGGGGAAGAACATTTTTGAATAATTTTCCCAGAATTGAAATCAAAAGAGTGGTTGGAATTCCAACAATGTTGAGCAATGCTAGACTTATTCAGCTCTTGCTTTCGTACATAACCTTTATGCTCATTTAACCGAATTTTCAGAGCACGTTTTGTCTGTCCAATGTAAGAAAGGCCGCAACGGCAACTAATTTGGTAAATACCCCAAGTATTAAGTTGATCAACAGGATCTTTAAGAGAAGAGAAGGAAAGTTTGTTGCTAGGAGCAAAAAACAACTTGAAATTGGAACCTTTTTAGGATTTTAGCAATACGAAAACTTACAGAATGAAAGAATGGTAACACAACCAAATCCTTTCTAGAAACCACATGATTGGGACCAGAAGGTTTTTTAGAAAGTTTGTTATGAATAGAATCAATTAAAGAGTGAGAAAATCCTCTATCAACAGCTACAGCTTTCAGATAGTTGAGTTCAATCTTGAGAAGCTCAGGAGAAGAGCAAATATTAATAGCACGATGGACAAGAGCATTAAAAGCCGAATATTTTTGGTTGGGAGGATGAGACGATAGTCTGTGAGGAGGTAAAGAAACAGCGCCTTTCGCTGTTTCTTTACCTCCTCACAGACTATCGTCTCATCCTCCCAACCAAAAATATTCGGCTTTTAATGCTCTTGTCCATCGTGCTATTAATATTTGCTCTTCTCCTGAGCTTCTCAAGATTGAACTCAACTATCTGAAAGCTGTAGCTGTTGATAGAGGATTTTCTCACTCTTTAATTGATTCTATTCATAACAAACTTTCTAAAAAACCTTCTGGTCCCAATCATGTGGTTTCTAGAAAGGATTTGGTTGTGTTACCATTCTTTCATTCTGTAAGTTTTCGTATTGCTAAAATCCTAAAAAGGTTCCAATTTCAAGTTGTTTTTGCTCCTAGCAACAAACTTTCCTTCTCTTCTCTTAAAGATCCTGTTGATCAACTTAATACTTGGGGTATTTACCAAATTAGTTGCCGTTGCGGCCTTTCTTACATTGGACAGACAAAACGTGCTCTGAAAATTCGGTTAAATGAGCATAAAGGTTATGTACGAAAGCAAGAGCTGAATAAGTCTAGCATTGCTCAACATTGTTGGAATTCCAACCACTCTTTTGATTTCAATTCTGGGAAAATTATTCAAAAATGTTCTTCCCCTTTAGAACTTGACTTTTGGGAAGCTTATCATATTAACAGGAATAGTTCTAATTTGGTTAATGATTCTTCCTCAACTCCTTATTTTTCACAGGTCTGGCATAAGTTCCTTTAATTTGTTGTTCTTTCTTGGTTTTCTTGTTAGTTTTCCCTTTTTTTTTTTTTTTTTCTCTCCCCCCCTCCCCCTCTTTTGGCATGTGTACTTTGTTTTGCTTTTTGTTTTAGTTTTTTCTGTACTTATTTTATTTCCATTTTATTCTTTGTATTTCATTTTATTTTTTTTGCAATTTTCATGTATTTTCACATTTTTATGCACGCTGTTGTCTTTTTCTTTGTTTTTATTGATATTCCGTTTAACTTTCTGTACTTCCAACTACATTCGTTTGTTACTCTCTTATTGGTGCCTTTAATACTACTTCTACTTCCACTTCACACTGCCTTTATTCTCATTGGTTTACAGTTAATTCTTAGGCTATATAAGCTTTGTTTTTGTTGTTCTGTCTGCTTCATTTGGATGTTTTGCATCTAGAAGCTCCCTGTCGCATTGAAAAAGGGATTCCAAGCGATCCCGAAACATATGTCTGCGTTTTAATGCTCATTTGTGCTTTAATTTAACGTGAAATTTTATTTCTGTAAAGAAGATTAATTAGATTTTTAAATGGAATAAAAATATCAGGAATTCTTATAAAATTAATGCATATAAAAAGTTGAATAAAACAAGTTGATGGTTTATAAATGGAAAAAGTGCTGTCATCCCCACACTAAAAGAACCAAATTTTTCGCAAGAACAGGAATGAGACTGAAAATAATTATGAGAATTCAGGAAAATCTCATTCTAAAAGTATATTTTAATGTATTGTTCTTCATATCAATAAAAATGCAAGAAAATTAAAATGAAAAAATGATAAAATGAGAAAATGAAAAGTATGTGCCTTTTCCACCTAATTCCCAAAAAAAAAAAAAAAAGGGTTAAAAACATTGCTTTGACACAATGCAAATTAAATAACTCATTCATTAAAATATTATTTTATCTCAAGTCAAATTGAGTTTTCAAACAGTGGTGGTCGTGTTTTTATGCCATAAAAAATGCAAGAGGAAACGGGTGCAACCAAATTCCTTCATTAGAATTCTTTCTGAAACATTTTGTAGATTTTTATTGGCTAGGTAAGCGAAGGCCACTGAAAAACAGTTTATTAATTCCAAAAATTGGGATAAAGTTGCACAGACGAGTTGTGCAAATGTACAAATGCCACTTTCTCATTTCGTGAAAATCGACTAATGTCACAAAAAGAATAAAACCGTATTTAGGAAACAAAACGTTATTCAAAAAAATGTCCAGTAAGAAAAGAAACAAAAATTATGATTCTTCAATGGTAATAGCTCTTCTCTGAAAAGATTTGCTAGCAAAACATCCTTTTCTGATACACATTAAATTAATTGCTTTGTAGTTTTTAATTAAGAAAAATATTGTTTGAATTTCTAAAGTCAACAAGCTAAATTTACAGTAAATATTCCCTTTTTGGGAGCGCATTGTACTAAAATACTTTTTAGTAAAACAAAGAATATAAAAAAAAATTTAACTCTCCTTAAAGTTAAGAACTCCCATGCATTTCAGTTTGTCGCTAAAAATAGCAACTCACTGGTAAAATATTGAACAAAAAATTCAACACACACAATATATATATATTATTAGATAATAGAGTTAAGTTTTCAGCCTTCGAAAGCATCTCTACAGATTTAAAATCGTCCCTTCCCCAATATAAACCCTGAGTCTTAGAGAGGACATGAACTCTGGACATCTGCATCACTGCCCTGCTCTTCGGAGGATTTCCCACGCCGAGCGATACTGCTAGGCCAGCGATATATTGTATTGATGAACTCGTGCTGTAGCGGTTTTGTGCTCTCTTTCTTTAACTTGTTATTTGCTGTAACTGTTCATAAATCTGCCATTAGAAAAAAAAGTTTTCAGCATTGCTTTTCATTTCTATTTAAGAATCACACTTTAATAAATGTAAAAATTAGTTTTCCGGACTTATAATTCTGCATTCAAATTAACATAACTCGAGCTATAAACTTGTTTGAAATTAAAATTTCACATGTAAGTCAATTAAAATTCTAGTTAAGATTTTTTAAAATGTTTTATATCAATTAGAAAATCGATCGTTAACATATCCACAAAAACAAAATTTACAAGAAATATTTTTGCCTTTTTTTAAAGAAACTTATGCTGTATTTCAAAGCGACAACTACTTAATTGAAGACTACAACTGTCAGAATAATTATTTCAAAACTAAAAGTTTTTCTGAAATAGTTGGCATAAAGCTTTGAAATTGCGCCAAATTTGAAATCCTAGGTCACCCAAAACGCTTATTTTATAAAATTTAACTTACAAGTATTGATAATTGGCAGCACATCAATAATAGGTGTCTTTATAATAAGTATTTTTTTTCTAAAAATCCTAGACATGTAATTAAGGTTTAGAGTTTTAGTGAATTACAGTGGTTAAGATCCTCGGAATGCAGAAGATAAGTTTAGAGAGCATTAACGATTTATTTCATGATTTAAACAGAGATGGCGCTGATAGTTCGCAAAAAATCAAAATGGCTTTCAAAATAGATTTTAATGAATGATTTTAAGCGAGTGATGGTAAAGTACGAAAACTAACGTAAGTAAAATTTATACGCGCTGTGTTTTAAAACTGAAAAGGAAAATCATAATAGATATAAGGGAGAAGGGGTAGCAGCAGTATGCTATTTTCTTGACCTGTATTTAATTGTCTTTTTGTTTTCTTTAAAAATGAAACTATTTCTTAATTTTTAAAGTGAATAATCAATGCATTAGAGAAATTATAAACACAAATTTGTTTAGAATACTTCCATTAAAGAAAAAAAAATAATACAATTTTTGTTTCTTGCTTTCTTGGTGTTTTAAGAAACTTCTTTCAATTTTGCTTGTAACAGTAAGCTTAAAAATTTTTGAGTTGTTCAAACATCAGCTTTAAAGCGATCAAATCCAAGAAGCCTTTTAGCCACATCATTCTACGATTTTTTTTTAATTCTTTTGAAATAATTTCGCAAAGATAAATAATATACATTGAAATTTCCTCATCGTGCTTAATAGATACATTTCTTTGATAATTAAATATAACAATATATGGATTTTGGATGTATTGATCTTTTCCAGAAGTGATTTCAGCATTCGGTTCGATATCACTCATCTGAGTTACTAGTTCGACCAAAATGTTCTCCTTGTTGGTTCAAGCAAGTCCTTAGGGACCATACTAGAATTAGCAAGGATTCTTGGGGTGACACCCCCCCCCCCCCCACAAAAACCGCCGAACAAAAAAAAAAGTTTTTTTCTTCAATTTGACTTTGGTTCCCTCTAAGGCACAGGTGATTGAAAAACGTGCGACATTATAAAGAAGAACATTAATAGATAGGTAAAAAAATGCACATCAGACTGGGTATTAAACATATAATTACGAAAAATTTGTAGTGCGTAGACTATTATTTTTCTCCAGAGACTGTTCATCATGTCCCAAACTCATTGAGCTTGAAACAAGCTGTTTCTTAAAATATAATTTTTACGAAGAAGTAGCAGTATTTAGTATACTTTCTTTCTGAAGTTAGCATACATGAAATAATTTTGAAACACAAATTTTAAGTTAAAACCTAAGTTATAACTAATATACAGTTTATACAGCAAAAATGCTTTTAAGAAGTGTAGGAAAATTATCAAAATTGAAAGAGATAAAAATTCTAAGTTGTCTGGAATTCTAAGTTGTTTCTGTGTTACAAGAAATACTCATTGTTATTTAACATTATAACTGCTCAAGGAAAATTCCAAGATATTACAAGACATTCACTGTTTAAAGACATATGCAGACGCACATTGAATAAAACATGATATTTATATTCTACAATAATTCTTGTGACTGTCCATGCTGAATAAATTATTTAAGGTATTTAAAAGTCCATAAATATTAATACAAATACCCATTTACTTACTTTAAATATTGTGTAGAAACAAAAGCAAACTAAAACACGGTTTTGCAACTAAAAATGAATCAATAATGACAAAAATTGTAAACGCTATGGATCCTCTTGATGGGCGTTATATTGTGGATTCCGATATAATATATTTAACATATAACGTAAAAAGAACACAACAAAGTCCGATAAAAACGGTTATTAAGAATAGCATATGATAATTTCCAAGTGTTGCCAAAATTGAAATTGAGATAAAATAATAATAATGTAAAATTATTTACACTAGTTTGATAGTCCAATATAATTTGAAACGTAATTCTTACAGTCCTTAGTGTCACCGGTCGAATCCCGTACAACTGTTTCACAATACACTTTAATCAAAATACACCCCCCCCACCATGCGTTTCTTAAGATATGTATTAACGAATACAAAACACATCCTTAAGATGTAAAAATATTTAAAATAGGATGCACAAAAAGGCTCAACGTAATTATTGTCAAATAGCAGATTTCTCACATGTTTAAAGAAATTGTGTTATGGTTTAACCGAGAAAAAATCACCTTAAGACAATATTTAAATCGAAGTAATTCACAGTTAATTGTGACTGTTGAGAAAAAAAAAAACACTAACACTCGTACTTCCTTAGTCCAAAAAAATCCACTGGTAATCCCATAAAAGTCATGATATACTGTTCTAAAAACAAGCTTCCATATGCATCGCAGTATCATTCAGCAGTAAAGACGACGCTGAAATCGTTTTTTCGACACACATTTGAGATTCAGAAGCTGTTAACTTACTCGTTAGATGCATATATGTCTCTTAAGCTCTGTACTAAAGGAAACCAAAAGCATGATGCTTTTCTTTTGAAAAATCTCACAGTTTGATGTTCTAACATCGATGCATAATCCATATTTATGAGCTATATTTGGGCAAGTTTCTAAAAAATATCGATCTGTGCTGCATTAATGCTTTGAGAGAATTGATGCATACGTTTTGCATGGACTTTTATGATACATAAAATAAAATTATATGCGATTTGTTTATCTTATATGGAATGCAATGCTTCAGTGCTTACTTTTCCTTTCCCTCTAGTACTTTTCTTGTATATTTATTTTAATAAAACATTTAACTTTAACCACATTATTCACCTTTATTCAAAGTGAATCCTTTTTATAGCTTTATTTATAAATAGAGACATACTTTAATACTAAATTTAAACTACAGCATATTATGTAGCCTATGTTAGTCTTGGCTTTAAACTGTCGTCGAGTAGTTTATCTTTTGAATTTTTTTTTGTCCTTTGTTATGAAACATGTATAAAGGGTTGTCATATGTTGTTCATAAAATTAATGACTTTGTTATGATCAGTAGATATTTAACATTTCGAAGTAATGTTCATATTTTTTCCAAATATAATAAATTAATAGTTTTTATAATAAATTAATAATTATATTTTAATTTATATTTATTAATTTTTAAAATTATACATACTGCGCAAATGTTAATTTAATTTTTTGAGTTGCAGAAAAAAATCACAATGCTTACAAATAATTTGTATTCGTCTGCAATAATGAAATTTTTGCTGCAATATTTTCCCTTTGTAATTTTCATCTTGACGTATTTTTCGGGTATTTTTTTTCCACACTTTTTTTTTTTTGCGGTAAAAATGGTATTTACAGATCCTTACTTTAAAAATGTTTTACCAGAGCAGGTGATAGTTAAAGATAAGTTACAGAACAATTTGTCATGTATTTCAGTAGAAATTCGGAAAGATATCAAGCACTGAATGTGTCCTGTCCAGTTATCGTAGTATAGTAAAATAATATATACATAAATCTTAAGAACTCGAAAATTCAGAAGAAATTGCCCGCGATAGTGAAAAGTTATAATTTTCCTGTTCGTCAATCCAATATTGCTAAATACGTGAAAGAAATATCACTTGTGAAACTAATTTGATCTTTTCTGATGTACAAAGTATGACAGTAGGTAAGAAAAGATATATAACGCATTGAAGATAATTCTTTTTTCTTGAAGACATTTTTAAAACTTCTCGTAAAGTGTCGCGTTTCCTCTTTTTCCAAACTGCATGTTTGAGGTCTTTCTTTCATTCACTAAATATGTTATTGAGACTAAATAAATTTCATACATTATTGCACGATTGCTTAATCGTGCAATAATATCTTATTTCCCAAATATCATTAAAATCCGAAGGGAAAAAAAATATCTTTCACGATTAAGGTACTAAATATTTAACGAAAAATGAAAAGAAATCATTAATTTTTATCGATCATGCTTTTGTAAGATATTTCATCTTTAGTAACAAAAGTGAAAAATTACGAATTTCCGTATAAAACCATACTTCAAAGACCTACGCCTGAACGAACGTGCTTAGAGCGGCAACGTACGTGCTCAGAGTATACATCAAAAATGCGTGTTCATAAAATGCATCCACAAATTCTATGTGCTTAGAACGTGAATGTTTTTCCTCCCCATTATTCAACTCTCCTACGAGCTGTCAGTTCATTTGACTCATATTTTTATCCCTGAGGCACGCAGGGAAAACGGAGAATTGTTGAAGAAAATGAAATGGGATGAAAAACGAAGAAAACCGTCAGGAAATAACACCACCTTATTTGAAACTGCACGAAAATCACACTCCCTGTCATAAGTCAAGCTTTTAATGGTTCAAGCGATGAAATTAATACATGATGTTAAAAGGTAATATGTAAGCTGTTTAAGAGTTGACTTGATGTTTTTCAGTGCACAATGCAGCAGACTCGTTACGTATTTCTGTGAAAAAGAAAAGAAAAAACAACTATTTTTCACTACTTAACGAGTAAAAAATGTTATACAGTAAATATTTGTAAAAAGTATCACGGAAAAATTTTCTTACGTATACATGTATTTCATCTTGTGAAAGACGTAAGGGACCATTCATAAATGATGTCACGCTTCGAGGGAGGAGGGGAGGCTCGTGAAATTGTGACAAGGGGAGCGGAGGAGGTAACAAAAAGTGTGACATCACGGTTTTGCAACATAGCAAGGCAGTGCACCCAGAAACCCCCCGCACCTGCCAGGGTGGAGGTATGTCAAAGTGTGACATTTTGAGACAAAGGGCGGAGGGGGTCAAATATTTATGAAAAAGAGTGACATCATTTATGGACGGTCCATAATAAGGATAAACGACATTATTATGTCAATTTCTGTTAACGAAAATCTACGTGGAAAAAATGGAATGGGAAAATTTGATCTTTGATTTTGTGTAAAGATTCGGGCTACATTGCTCACCTATTATTCATATGAAATTTAACATAACAACATCTGCAAATATAAATGAGGTCTTGCATTAAGACCGGGTGGCCTTCATACAGAATGAACTCATGACAAATGTGCAAGAAGGAATAGGTGATGCTTTGCTGTTAAGAACAGTAACTGATGGATACTTGGCCGTTCAAGAAGACCCGGTTCTATCTTGATAAATATATAGCTGTCTAACCAATATGATTGTGGTTACTAAATTTTTGTGTGGTAATTATATTTGAGTTTATTGCGTAAAAGGTAGTAAGTTCAAAATTAGTTTTGAAAATGGAGCAGAAAACTTTCGGTTTTGAAAAGTAAATTTTTATACTTAAAACTTGTGACTTATCCCTTCACGAACATTTTTTTTCAATTTCTTTCTATGTACGCCATGTTTAGTCCTTGGTTACATAACTTCTACTAAGTGCTACAACTAAAGTTTTTGCGGTCTGTTTGTCATGCCTTATTTTTTCACCTAAAAATAACTATGTCCAGGAGTGGAATAGAACTTATCTCTCCGTATTCCAGCAGTAGCTCTATGTTCAAACATGCCTGTGATGAGTTTATTTTAGTTAATTTTGATTTAACACTAGTGACGCAGGAACAGACTCAGGTCATTTTGCTCACTGAAGGCATTTTAACGCGATATCTAACTCCAAAAATATTTTCAACATGACGTCACATTTTTCAGTAGCTTAATAAAACGGCCATTAAGATTATATTAAGTGCACGAACTAATATTAAAGGCACTTAATATTTCATTCAGTGCTAGTTAAAACAAATAATAAGGGCATCATGAGAATAATATTAAGTGCATCATAAGACTAATATTAAGTGCATCATAATACTAATATAAAGTGCACATAAGTAGTTTATTTACACAATGATGCACATTTCACAGAAGATTAGTTTACAGTTTCATTTTTAGTCCTTTCTTTATCGATAAATCGAATTCATTAAAAGCTATTAGTTGTATGAAAAAGTTGGAATAAACAAAAGTTCTGTTACTGTAGGTTTGATTTCTATTTATTTATTTTTTAAGAGGCGAATTAAAAAGTTGAAATCGCTCCACTAGGCTAGTTTTCCTCAGAAATATGTGTAATCATTTTAAACAAACCTTAAGTTTCTTAATGTTTATAAAAAAAGGAGATTGTGTTTTTAAAATGATTTTACAGTATGATTATACAGAAATAATGGATATGAATAATACTTGTCTCTCTGCATTTCTATAGTTAATTGAATAAAAAATCCTTCATACTTCTTCCTTAAATCAGGGCTAGCTGCTGAGCGGAGACAGGATAAAAATGACTCAAAATCTTTTAATAAATTTTATAGGTGGAATCTAATCCAAAGTCTCATGATTAACGGCGTTTACTTCCTGGAAAAAAGGGCGGAAGCGGGTAGCTCGTAATTCACAGAGATTCACAAGGCATTTCATTTTTGTGACGTCACATATTGTTTTACCCTGCTAATATTCAAAAAATAAGTTTTCAACAGCGGGACTAAATTTTTTCCGCAGACGAGAATCTAAAAAATGTGATATTTTCGTTACTTTGAAGTCTTATTTGAATATTTAAAAAAATATCTATGTGTACATTATTTAAGCAAAACGTACGGATTAGTAATAAACCGGAGTTATTAAAAACAAACCAGGAATAATAATTTCAATGAATTTAAAATCATAGTTATAAAATGCATTTGTAACTATGTATTAGTTTTAAACCGGAGTTATTAAAAACAAAGCAGGATTAATAATTTCGATGAATTTAAAATCAGAGTTATAAAATGCATTTTACATTGAGTCTTAATCTGGGTTTCCTCGGTCATCCCCAGCATTGATTAGTGCGTCATATGCACCATAATTACGTCATGTCAGTTATTGTGGGCATTTAAATGGATTCATATATTTGCTGTAGAAAAATGCTGAGGTTTCTAAAGCCTCTTTACCGATCTAGAATAAACAGAGTAATTAGCTAAAATACGAGCACGAAGAGATTACAATTCATTTGCAATGTCCAATTAGGCAGGTTTTATCCATTGCTTTCATCAAATAATATGCATTGTTTTATCTTACTGGGATGCGACCTAACTTTAAGCCATGTCTTTGTTTCGGATGGTTAGGGATTGTTCACAAATTACAGAATATCTACACTGAATGTTTGCTAACACTTGCGATTTGCAAACAACCTCTTTCCTTTCATCTTCCTTTAGAGAATAATTTAAATACAAGTCACTAAATTGTCGATATCTTTCTAAATTTTCACGATATATTTTACTGGAATGTTTTATAAGTTGTCATGTACATTTGGGTATGGCATCATGAGAGTTAAAATTTTTATTTTCCGTAGATACACTAAAAAAAATCCTTAGTATGGCATAATTTATCTGATATTCGGTATTTTTGTTTCAAATTTTAGTACTAATTTTCCTCTTGTGTATTGTCAACTTTTCATTAAGTTTGCTGAAATTTTGTTCAAACTGCTGCTTGTTATAGGTCAAAAATATGTAGGAAAACTTTCATCTTTTGAAAAAAATGTCTACCACTTCTTGAATATAATAGCAATTTTAACGAAAAATTTAGAATTATTGAACATAGCAAGTAAACTATTTTGTGCAATTTACAAATTACTATGTTTCTACAATACAATATAATGAGAAACATCTTCTCTATTCTCCGATTTATTGTTGGTCCCTTAAGTGAACGCATGATAAAAGTTTTGCAGAAAAGTGTGAACTGAAGCATATCCTTTAATGTTATAGAAGTTACAGGACAATTATTTATGTATTCCTCTAGAATTTCGACATTGAAAGTGTCCAGTCCAATATTGTAGGGTAGTGTTATGTATAAATTTGTCGCTTTGTTTTAATGCTAGTACGTTTGGTATCTCAGGAACATCCATTGTAAAGGCAATTAATCTCTAAAAACATTTTTTATTTCACATTGGTTATGTACTCCAATGTCCTATAAATTACAATTTTAAACTACTTTCAGCATCCATTTTCTTGACTGATATATTTATATTTGTTTACACAAGCACTTTATTTTTTGCAAATTTATAGCCATGGATGAAATGTCCTTGGAGCTTATGCCTTTTTTCGACTTTTCTTAAAGAACTGTGATGCATTTTTATGGCATACTCTACATTTGCATTTACAATTGTTAAAATATAAAGAGTACTTTTTGGAGAATTAATGCCTTTTCCGCTTATAATTATGCAGTTATTTTTTACAATATGGTAAAATTGTATTCTAATTTCGCTTAAATAGTAGATAAAAATGTTGCATAAAATTAAAAATCAATAATTCATGAATGATATTGTGTAAAAAGATTTTCTAGCTTATTATAGGGTACAATATTGTTACATTTATCCCAGTTTTTTATAATTCAATCATTGAATTTGTTAAGTAAATTATTACATAGCTCAAGTAGTTTTTCTTTCAAATTTTCTTGAAGAAGCATTTACTTTGTACATTAAGGAGATTACTACACTAAACAAATGAAAACAACTGTCACATAATAATGTACGAAATACAAATAAAAACCGAAAGAAGCAAACGATTGCGATTTTGAACTGGGAAAAAAAAAATGTATAAAATGTTGAACTAAGGTATGACAAAAAATAAAAATAGATTGGACCGCCTTGCAGTTTTTCAAGGTAAAAACATTACGCATGGCTGATTTACGAAATTATATTAATATATTTTACAAAATACTTTCCGGTTTTCACATTGCTTGTAACTGGTGTCTCAAGTTGTATTCCGAAACAAAGCCACACATTGTGGTATTAACGGAGGAAATTAAGTTCCAGAAATTCTGGAAATTCAATTTAGCCCTATATAGCGACTTAAAAGTGTAAGTCATAGAAAAAGGTAACATATTTCAGTCGTCTCTCGCAACCCATTGAGCTGTTGTTTGGTTCAGAAGCAAGTGATGCCCCCCCCCCCCCAACTCTCACCCTTGTAGCGGTAATGGATGAGCAAATGTCATTAAACAGAAATCCTTTTCCTCAAGTGCGGTAGGGGAGCTGCCCGGGTTCTTTGCTTTCTGATGTATTGTGCGGACGTGCGCTGCTTGCACCCCAAGACCTGCGTTCACTCCCCTACTTCGAACACAGAATTGGGAGATCTAAGAAAGGCTAATGACAGGGTAGAAGGCGACATATATTTTTATGCCATTAGCATGATTGATATGGCAAATAAAGTCTATGGCTCGACGAAGAAGCATTTTTTTTTCGTTCTTTTTCTAGAGGAGTCTTGAAAAAGCGACAAAGATCAAAAGAAGGCAGAAGGATGCTTTTCAAAGTTGAGGTTGAAAAAGACTACTGAAAAAAAATTTGAAATATGTATGGATATATTCTTAGATTGGACGCTTTGGAGGATAAGTTGCTTATGTCAGTTGTGAGTTTGAAATCGAGATACTTTTCGCTGTCTGAAAATGGAGATGCCTTATTATTTTGCGCTTTTTACAGAAATTAGAAACTTTTAGAATTATATGTATGGACAGGAAATAGTTTGTTTCAAGAGTAGTAAGAAAAAATATATTTTTTTTCAAAATAAGCTAAAATAAAATATTTGTTACACATATACATTTTAAGCAGATTATGAATATTTTATTGTGCAGTGAGAAAAGGACAAGTAAAAATATTGTAAAAGGAAATATTAATTGAAATGATAATTTTTATGTCGTTTCGAAAATATGCATACTGTCACACAGTGAAAATTGTATATTGTCCCTCAGTGAAAAATACGATTATACTCAAAATATCTAAATTTAAACTGACTCTAATTACTACATTTCTTTAGGGTACACTACACAGCATATTTCAAATATAAAAAATATAATTTATATATTTTTACTGCAAAAGATAAAGACTTGTGTAGCTAATAAATGAGAAAAATAGTATGTAATTTTGTATTTTATAATATAGTAAGATTTTTCACTTTTGGTTTTCACTATAAAAGGAAAAAAAGGACCTTTAATTAGGTAAATCATCATTACTTTAAAAATTCTTCTGATTATTCCTGAAAAAAAAAAGGATTTCTGCAAATCATTTTGTCACTGCTATTTTGTCAAGTCCGTTGCCAAGGTACAGTTTCATGAAAAAAGGGTTGAAAATTTTGCCAACAGATGTTAACACATTTTCAATAAAAGCAATTATACTAGTTAAATCTGTAGCAGTAGCCATTATTTTCTTTTTGAAGTTGAAAAAAAAAACAGTGCAATGGTGTAAACCATTTCTTATAAAGTGAAAATTTTATCCAATGTCAAGTCTGTTACCCAGATTTTTATTTTAAAGATCAGTGAAGATTCAGTGCTTTCGTTTGCTTGAATATTATTTGCTAATTCATTTTTTAAAGAGTTTGCTTTGTTCCTCAGTGATATTTATTATCATGTAGAGTTTGGACTATTTCGAAAATGACCCATTTACGCTCTGGTTTTATACTGTGTAACATAACGCTTTTGAAACATTTATAAATATAAGAAAATTAAAACTTCCTTAGCATTCTTATTTTGCTGAGTTCAATCCAAAATGTCTCTAAGAGAAAATATCTACTTTTTCTTGCATTAAATATTTGTGTGTTTTTAAGGACATATATTGAAACGAAAAACTAATAACTATAGATTAAACAAAACCATTATGTTAAAAAAATTGAACCCGCAAACGATGGGAAAATGCAACACTTTCGAAAAATTGTAATAACATATCTCTCCAAAAAATCAAGGTAGGAGTAAGCACTGTCAAAGATAAAAGCTGAAATAAAGAGAAAAATGTATGTTTTTTTTTTTTTTTTTTTTGAACTCCAGTGTTTTGTTTCTCTTTCGAAAGTAATGAGAGCACAAATCTTTTACCTGCAATTCAACTGACATTTCACCTGGAACTTTTCAAAAGTCATGTCTGTTAGTGATTGAGTATAATATAAGAAAACTTTGTGCGTTTGACCATTAGTTTGTCCAATTGGACAACAAAGAAAAAGAGTTGTGTTGGTTGATCCATTTCCAGCTACTGCAACAACACTCGAGGATGGAAGGACCACCTTCATATCAATATAAGGACTGACATTTTTCGTCGAACTTGTCATCATACATATATAACAGAGTCCTACTGCACAAATACTATGCGTCTTTGATATTTGAGTTTTTTTTTTTGGCTTAAATTATATTAAAAGCTTGATAAATCAGTTTATTACCATTTTTAGTGGCAGATATTTATGGATGAAACATTAAAACAATAACGTATAGTTAATATTTTACAACTAATAGACTGTTCTGCAGTTTTATTATTTATTTATTTATTATTATTGTTTTTGGCTGAAACAGCAGCATGTATTTCTACCAAAATTAGTAATGTAAGACTAAACGCATTAAAATAGTAATTTATGAAGAAAATTTGATATATAGTAGAATCATAGTTTTATTAACAAATGGAATAAAAGAAATACTCAACAGATGGCCTAGCTGTTTTATTAGTACAAATCAATGTAAATGTATGGAACTATTATAAAAAATTCTTTATTTTACTCAAACTTGTAACAATAAAGGTATAGCATTATGTCTTGCAGTATTCTGCGATAAAAGATAAATCACACCGGCATCATTCAAAATCGTTATGCTCCTCCGATTTTGTTTGGTATTGAACTCATTCCGCTTGTCTCCGAAATGTCTGGAGCTCATCTGAAGACCATGAATGTAGTTTGGGTTCTAAAGTGCTCTACTTGGGAAATTCACAAACGATTCTTTGGCGATTTCGGCTTTACACCAAACACATTATGCGAGGCATACTGATGATGAATGGGGGCATTTCTGGAGTGATGGGAATGAGTTATTTTTTCCCATTTGCTCATATCCCCTCCCCCCCTTTTTTTTTCAATTCCAGTTTCTTTTTCAAGTAGGGACTCGTATTTCGCATTTGTGATCATGAGGAAAGAATAAAATTACGTCAAGGCAAAAACAAAAGCTGATATTTCCGACGTCATTTTCTCGAGCAAAGCAAGGCAAAGATACTGAAAGAGGGGGAGGGAAATATCCGCTCCTATTACTGAATTTCTTAGTACTCATTTTGCTGAACTTCTTAAAGAAATTTGCCGTTTGATCTTCATTAAAGCGAAACGCGAAGCAGTTTTCTAATGAAAAATATTTGTTTGTTTCGACCAGTTTTGAAGTTGGATATTAAGATTTTTTTCACGGAGTAAGATTAAATGAGGGTTTTTCTTTTTTTCATTTTTTTCACCAATATAATTACGATGACATTTACGCTGAATTAGTAAAGATGACAGAAAAAAATCATGCTAATGAGAAAGATTTTTCAATAATACTGCATTCGAAAATGAATTCTGTTTAAATACTTTAATTTTTGTAAGCTAGCATTTCTTTCAGTGCACATTATATAATTAATTTCATTAAAGTAAGAAAGAGGGTTTTCATTTTTTGATGTGATGCTTTCAGGTTTGGTTTAAGACTTTGCATTTCTTTCAATTTTATGTAAGACTTTTTTATTTATCAAACATCAGAATTATATTTTAATCTTCTAGATTCGTTTTGAATTTTTTTCGCAAGATTGAAAAGATTAGCTTTCTGAGCAAAGCCAAAATGTTTTCGTTGGGTATCTGCCTGGAAATTAATAGCTTTGGTATTTATTTTATTATAAAAAATTGTTAACAACTTGCTACACATCTATGCACGATTTAAACACAGCCGTATATTTATTTGGCTTGTTTGCTGATACAGCGTCATAAATTGGGAAATTATAATTTTTTAATTCGGGATATTAGCAATAATGATTGCAATAAGTGCTCTCTCTTTGTTTCAATCTTTTAGTGCTACTGCGTTTTACATATTGCATACGCTAAGACAGAGGATATATTTTTCCCTTGATTCTTAGCACTATACTAACCCATTCCCTTCGGATGGTTCATTTTTGTACCATTAAAAAAAAAAGTCTTTTTTAACAAGCCGCAAATTATGAAACTTCTTTTTAATTCGACTGTTTTTACATAACTAAAGAGGTTTTAGGTAATAAAATGTATTTGTTTTAACTGTTAGCTGTGTGATTTAGTAATTAATTTCAAAGAAACATGGTTTTGGGTTTGAATTTTGGATATATTATGGAGCTCATGACAACAGGGAGTGAGAAAAATGTTTTTGAAGATCGATTAGCAAATTCTGCTCCTTAATAACAAATTGGCATTTTTCGTGAATATATTGGTTTGATTTTTCCTTGTTTTCTTAAAGCTTAAAAGAAATGAACAAATAATAACCTTATAAATAACAAATTTTGAGCCAAACGTCGTTAAAATTTGCATTGGAAATATGTGCGGCAGTGAATGGGTTAAGTGTCAATTATTTGATTGTAATAACATTTTAATAAACACCCGTGCGGTTTTGAACTGCAGCTATTGTAAGTAATCCTTATTTATTTATTCTGAGTTTATTACCTTTGTAACGAATAAAGCAAAAATTTTGAACAATAAAAGTTATTTGGGCAGCCGAAACAATTGTTTTATTAAGTTTAAATTTTTAATTTTTAATGAATTTTGCAGTGGACAACTTTTCCACATAAAGTGCAAAGTTAATCTTTCAGCTGACTATACATTATTAAGTAAACATTACTTAAGAATTAAAGATGTGCTAGATAAAAGAAATGCACTTAAAAATAAACACAAAGTGACATAAAAGCTTGAGTTTGCAAAAAAATACCAACTTTTTAATTTAATACACGCATTATATTTCCTTTTAAAAACATCGTTTAAATATTTCAAATACCGAATTTGGAGAAAGCTTCCATCTAAATTAATAGTACACAGTTGTATGATTTCGCTGAAAACGAAACACGATCAAAAATAGTTTTAAATTTGTATTGCAGCTACTAAACTACTAAAGGTTTAGTTCAATGAACAGAAATTGTAAATGCAATTCATTGGAAACAAGTTCAATCAAATTAGGAGTTATTCCAAACTTCGCCGTAGGAAGTTTTCACAAAGCATCGCTTGCGCTTCATTCTGATGTAAACGTGCGATATCTAGGAATTAATTTGAAACTGGAAATTTGTAGAGAAGATATAGCTTTTATGAGAGCCAACGTGTTTAGTGTGGGATAAATGGTTTCAACAAATATGGAGTTACAAGTCATGAAGTTCTGCTCTAATCTCGATGTCCTAACTGATATCTATTAAAATAAATAAAATAATTTTAAAAAAAAAAAACATTTTTTTTTTGGCTTTTGATTAGCTGAAATCTGAAGATATTATAAAGTATTTTCCCAACAGTTAAAAAAATATATATGACAATTATTTCAGATGTTTCTGACTTAACGTAACTGAAGAAATCATTGGGAAATTTCTGCTATTTGTAAAAGTCAGCAAATTAAAATAATCATAGGCTGAAATGGAAACAAGAGATGAAAGAGGGTAGTGATAAATCCAGATATTTTAAAAACATGATAAGTTATTGTACTCTAAAGATGAATAAAAAAGTTTTTTGTAAATGCCCCTTTAGATATGGCTTGTAAATAATAAAGTAATACCATACTAATATTTGTAATCTTTGTTTAAGCAGCTAAAAACTGGTGAGAAAACACCTTATCATTTATAACACACAAATAACAAATTCAGATTATACTTTGTTAAAAGATTTTTTCCGTTATCTTTTTAGCATTTATTACGCTATACATTTTTTTAAATAACAGAATTAGAAGCTAGTTAGTCTATTGCAGCTCTAGTATTTTAGTAGACATGGTCTCTTTAATAAGCGTTTGCAAAAATTTAGACTTTCTAAATTCTACAGCCAGCCGATTTTTGGTGTAAACGATTTTTATGATTTAAGCTTATACAAAACCGATACCACCAGTTGTGTAATATTCAAATATTTAAAAAATTAAATTTTAACAGGACCGGAAAGTAATGTCGTTTCTTCTACATTAAGATCAAACAGATGAATTTTTACCAAGTTTTCTTTTTTAATCAGTGATGCAATCACCCTTATTATCTATAACCTTTTGCAATTCAATGCGCAAATTTTTAATGCCGGATCAGCGAAAATCAAATAGTTTTAGAGCAAAATATCCTTTCATGGTATTTTTGATATCATCCAAATTTTCAAAATTAAGGTTTTCGATTCCATTAATTACATCACTCTGCTTGGGATGAAATTAAATAAGACTTAATAAGAAACTGCTTTCAGAAAGCTGCGTTTTGTTGGTAGAATGATTCAGAACAAGCTAGCAGCTCGGTCATGACTTGCAGTCATTGGAAAATTTTCCCGAGTATGCAACAGTTGACGATAACCTCGTGAGCAACAGCACTCGGACTTTAGATGAAATGATCGCTGATTCAACGATTGCGGTGAATGAGAAAGATGAAAATGACGAACAAGAAAACAACAAGGAACCGGCGCCGACACCCACAGTTACTACAAGCTTGCAATATTTGGGGGAACTGCGAAAATTACTGTCTTCTTTTGAAAATGAAGAATAAATTTCGAGCTACGCCAACAAAATTGGTAATTTTCTTACTGCAGCCCCATCCAGAATTTCAAACAAACTAAAATAGATACTTTCTTTCTCAGGAAATCAGCAAAGTAAGAAAAATTTAATAACCAGTATAATATGGATTGTACAATATTTATGCAGTACACTCTTTATGTTTTTAGCATATGATGAGCAATACATACTTTTTATGTTTAAGCACTTGAGTTTTCTTCAAAGCTTTCTTTTCGCCCTTTCAAGCTGGTCACTTCAACACTCTTAAACGAGTTTGACTGTATTTCGCAAACGCAGTAGGCGGGAGAGGGTAGGGGTTCAACTTCAAATTACGTCTCCATAAATTGTAGATAAGAAGAGGATTCAAGATGAAATTAAAATAATGCAGTGACTGGGCTAATGGAAGTCCTTTTTTTTTCTTCAGAAAACGCGTGCATTCGTATCATGTGCACTAAACAAATGTGCAATAAGAAAATAACAGTTCACATTTATTACCACCAGTAGAAGGCTTTTTGCTCCTCTATCAATTGCAATTTGTATCGACCAGTCTTCTGCAATTAATATAGCAACCCTTCATGATGCTGTTAAACACGTTTTGGTCATATGATTGACACATTAATCCAAATTCTGTGACAAAATTGAGTTTTTTAAATTCTAATTTGTTTTCTGTTATTTCAATTTGTTTCATGTATCCAAGTAATAAATATACTTAAAAACATTATTTTCATTATAATAAAAGCGTTTTTCCAAATTAAAATGTGTAGAAAAGATATTTCTTTTGATGTATCACCGTGTCTTAAATATCTCATTGTATAACCAGTTTCATACGTCCCTTAGTCTGTTAAAAAATGAAATAAAATAGTTTAAGAAATAAATTTGCGAAAATTGAAATACTATCAAAACAGTACTGCATTCATAAATGAGAGAAACTAATTCGAAATGTACAGATTCTAGTTGTTTACACATAATTGATATTGTATTAACAGGGAAAATTCACAACGTCCACCTGTATCGTCATTTCACTGTCAATAAACTACACTCGCTGTAAAACCAGTTCTACAGAGAAACATAATGCAACGCTGTTATAATTAACGTACCTATTTAGAATTATACTGTAAAATGTTTGCTTTTGGTTGCCGCTATTTTTGGGGTTACTGAACACCATTGTTAGTGTTCAGTTGGTGTCCAATTTAAAATGATTCATTTTTTAAAGTGTCTGTCTAAAAAAATATACAATATATTTTTTTAGCATATGAAGTTCGTTAACTCGTTTATGTATCAAAATTTTATTATTTTCATAGAAGTGAGCAATCGTAATGACATTTTAATACGTAACTGAGTTTACAAATTTTATGTCCTAAAAATATTATTCTGTCTGCATTTTTTAAGGCAGACACATAATAAAATCCAAAATTACCAAAAATGAATAATTTTCAACTGTTGTGTTACTGAACACCAAACGTGGTGTCAACTAAAGACCAAAATTTTTAGTGTACATAAGGGTCCTTCCACACCAAAGCCGACATAGACAAAATTCCCGTCTTTTCTCATCTGCGCAAGCGCAGATGATTCTTTTTTGCCTTTAAAAATATGCTCTGTGGTTGCGCAGCTGAGAAACGACAGGAATATTGTTTTTGTCGCTTTTGGTGGGTGAAAGCAACCTAAAGCTCACCCTAATAGACGTATATTGTTAAAATGTTGTGTACACGTTATAATGACCATAGGAAAAGAAATATGTAATAGGGAATGAAAGCTCAAACTTTTTACTCCCAGGTAAGAGCTTCTTTCAATTATCGTTTTCCAAGTTTCAGCAATTGAAAGAGGAACCCTTCGGGAAATTGTTTTGAGCATGTTATTGTCGCAAATGAAAGGCACATTAAACAAAATATGTAATTAAATTAAGTTTTTTTTTTTTTTAATTTTAAATTCATTCCTCCACCTGGTGTTAATTTTTTAATTATTACTTTCTTATTATACATTTATTTTCCCTTTAAATAATCTAATATATATACTCAGTTTCAGTGACATATGTCTACCAAAACGGGCTCTACACAAGTTTAAAAAGCGCATCACTTTAATTATAAGCACCTTGTATAACTTAAGAACAGCGTTTATTTAACATAACTATTAGATTCACTTTTAACAATCCACGCGACAAGTTTTAACACCATACACGTCCTTGAAGCCGCATTATATGTACAATAATTTGCTCTCAAAGTATTATTAGCTACATAACTTGAAATTCTAGAGCTTACAATGGCCTAAAAGAGTCTTATTCTAAAATCCCGAAAAGTCTCCTCAAATATCGTGAATGGAATCAGTTACTTCTCTCTTTTGCTGCAGACGCTACCCCGACAATATCCAATACAATCTTCAGTTTTTGAAATCTATCCGAATGACTATCAAATAATCGGATGTCCTGATTGATAGGTGTTGTCATTTTGAAGAAAACAAAATCGAATGAGCCCTAAACAGAGCTTGGACATTTTGTTGTTATCATACGTAGGAACACGAGAATCCCATTTGGATGGAATATTTTATTCAATCCGAGTTATTCAGAAGGAAAACATTTCGTATTGAATAAAAAAAAGAAGAAATTTTTCTTTATGCTCTTACATAATGTTCCTTTTGTGTGATTGCAGAAAGTGCATTTCGTAGAACTTTATTCAAAGGATTAGGGGGCTTCTCAGCTAGTTATTGAATGAAAGGATCAAGAATTATTCATCCAATATCAGATCCGTCCGTTTTGCATGTAACTGAAAGAGAGACTACAAAAATAAGAACAAATCACATCTGATTGAGAACGCTATTAACGTTCATTGGATATAAACTAAATAGGAAATTTTACGAAATAAATTGGCAATTAAATGAATTTTACTATTGGAAGCTACCAGAGTTTATACATATTTTTATCATCTTGTAAAAAATCTAGAGATTGAATCGAGAGTGATGTAATGAGGGAATATTTTCAGAGAGCAAAAAATTCAGAGTATTCTTCTAAAGTTGAAATTTATAAAATAATCGAGAATTATATATATGTACTCGGCGCGTTGTATAAATTTTATTTTGGGTCACAGTCGGACTGCATTTTTTATTCTGGTCTGAAAAAAAAAAGATTACCTAAAAACCTAAAAGATTACCTGAAAGAACTTTATACTTCCTGCGAAATTAGCTACGTTATTATTCAAATGGTCACAAAATATAAAAAATAAATTGTAGTTTAAAGATCCGGTTTACTCAGATAAGGTAACTAAATTGTAAAAAAATAATAAGTAATAAATAAAAGAATTAATAGTATGAACAAAAATAATAGGACTTTGAACAAAGTACAAAATTAAACATAATTAACATGTTGATTGAAATAGTGAAAATAATAATAATGACAACAATCAGCACAATTAATAACATTTCTCCATTGCGGTTAATTAAAATCTCAGACGATAGAGAAAAATCAATATCATTCATTGTTTCGACCTATTAAAGAAATAATTAAAATAAGACTATTATTTGAAACTCAGGCAAATAGTGTAGGATGAGCTTTTTACTTCAATATAATATAATTCACCATGATATAGAAATCAATGACTGATTCAGAACATGATAAAAGCTTTTTAACATTTAACAAAACATTATTGTACGATTGTTAATTGTATAATGCTGGTAAGTCAGAATATTCATTGATTACATTCATATTTTCTAAGCATGGTTCAACTATAGTTGATATAATAATTACGCTACTATGTCCTGAAAACGATTCAGTATAACTTAAAAAATACTATAATATACAGATATTTGTACCACTCATGTGTTAAAAGCAATATATTTCAAAAATGACATTCCCGTTCTAGGGCTCAGCAGAAAAGAGTGTCAATTACACATGACATAAACTTATCTATGCAAAAAATCGATATTTTTTCTAGGGCATTTTTACAGTAATACATTAAAAATGAGCACTTATATTTTGTAAAATTCATTTAACTCCCCCACCCCAAACGAAGGGGAGGGATTGTCTAAAATTGGGGGTCTTTCAGTTTAATTAGAATAAAGGATAATGCAAAACATATTATTTATTGCTTTAGTTAAAGTTACTCATCTATATTGTGTGGTTCTAACCTTGAATGAGGGTTTTCAAGAGTTTCAATCAAAAAAGATAAGTGATTCAATATTTGAAAAAGCATCTATCGGATTCTGAAAGCGATTTAATGCAAGATTGAGAAATTGATATATTAAATCGTGAAAAATACATAACAAGTTTCGTTTCCCTCCAATTCGGATAATGCGAAGTTTGGTGAGAGTCTGGAATTTCGTGTCATAATCATAAATTAAGCTTCCGTAATGAGTTTTGGCGCTCTGTTTTCCGTCGTTTCCAGAATGAGATTTAAAATTGCAAGCGTTGTAACTAATATAGTGCGAGGGCAAGAGTATTTCCTTCACCCGTGTCATGTTATTCTTCTAAAATTAAAATAATGTGCTGTGTGGGGATTTGACTGCGTTGAAAGTGGTTTTTAGTGAACCGGTTTTCTTTTCATCAAATGTTCTTAGCCTTACTTTCGAAGCATAGAGAAGTTATGTGGTCTTCTATAATGTATTGCTTAGAAATATCTGATAAACATTAATCATTACTTAGTGAAAATATTTCATTTACCATTTTTTTTTGGTTATTTTTTGTGTCTACGCTTTCAGACGTAAAATCAGGTATTTGTGTGCATAATGTGATCGTGCATGTAAGCATAAGTGTGAACGATGTTTTACAATTTTATTCAGTAGTCTAGATGTGTTCAATAGCATTGTGTCTCGTGACATTAACGTTTTTTTTCTTTTTAAGAATGAGTAGACCTTGTACAGCCACTGAGCTGTGTTATTTACAGGAGTTCTCTCCGCCCTAGGATTTTGATTACAGTATCTGGTGTCCGGCGAAAATATACACTACTACCCCTAAAACTGATTAACTTCAAAATATTTGGTGAAAAAATCATTGACTCAATATAAATATAGAATAAGCAATACGGTTCATTTAGGCTGTCAATATGAAAGCGTCTGACTACAATCACGTGAGATTTGGCAAAGTGAACTATGAAATTCATAATTTCGAAGCATAAAGAAAATCTTACTACGTGATTTTTCATTTGAAATAAGTATATTTTTGTAACGTAAATGTTTAATATTTTTTTACCCTTTCATTATATTTTTTCAAATATTGCATAGTTTATTGAGATTTAATGAATGATTTGTTCTAAATTAACTTCGAGAAACTTCAAAGCATAGATAACAATTTAGCGCAAGATTTGCCTTTGAAAACTTTATCCATGTTTAATACCTACAACGATTTAATCTTTTAAAAGCACATAGTTAGTTTTAAACTTCATACCTAAAACATTAGAATAAAAACATTTTTTAATATTTTCTATGACATAAAAAAATTAAAGTACCACAAATTACAATGTGGGGTCTATAAAGTAAAGCTCTTTTTCTCGAAAGTATAATATTTTAAATAAATATAAAAATATATACATTTAATTTTGATTCCAGCTTTTATGGGTAATGATGATATACTTCAGTAAAGGATTTCCTACTATTATACTATGTTTGAAAACATTTAGTTTAACATTGAGTTGGATATTTAAAGAGACAAAAATAATTTTACTATTTCTAAGAAATTTTTAAATATGCGTCCTTTAAAATATGCATACATAATACCTACAAAGTTATAATTTTTTGTCCTACTTTTGGAAGAAAAGAAAATCCACTAAATGTCATAATATGCCAATACGTTATAAATAATATTACAAGGTTTTTACAAAAAGTGAAATTTATAGTGTGATTGAATTCTAAAATATAAGAACATATCCTATATTTTCTTTAATAGTTTTCATGCACGTAAATGGGGAGAAAAAGGCATGCCGGAAGCGATTAATGTAAAATATTCAGATAATTAAATTATTTCGTTAAAGTCTTTGTTAGCATATAAAAAATTAGACTTTTTAAATCGTCATTTTAACAGGAATAGCTCTATGCTAAATTACGCATTATGACATAAAATGGCTAGTAAGTAATTCAGACTAACATTAATCATATTGACTATCATCTGGCAAAAGTCTTAGAGGAAAATGGGATCACATAAAAAATGGCTGAAAAAGTTTGCAAAAATTACGCATCAGCACACTCATCAGCTAAATAATTAAGATATTTTTAATTTAACTTGAGAGAAGCAAGCAAAATTGGATTTTTAAATTGCTGAAATCCTTTCAAATGCTACTTATCATCCCAGAAGTTAAGAAAATTAGTCATATCTCTACAGAATGTAGAAACCTCGAAGTAAGCTTCCTAGCATCGTAATTGCAAAGATCCAATGACGTGCTTATGTCTGTATAATTAATGTCCGACTATCATGGGATAAAACTCAATTTTTCAGCTTCGATTTAAGTCACGAAGCTGACTTCTAAATTGATGAAAAAAAAGAGAAAAGGGGAAAGATATGGAATCAATTTCTATACCATGAATATAGTGTCTTCCATCGTTCATGATTTGGGTCATGCAATAGCAGAAGTGGATTAAGTGCGCTGGTTTAACGATTTATGGAAATCGTAAGATTCCTGGGAAACTTGGTTTTTCAATTTTCTGCTTAATACTGCATTAAAAAAAGTTGAAGCGAAAGCATAATATTCACGCGAACGGAGAAATGTAAGTTACGCAAAAAGCGGAATTCCCTCGCAAAGTTCTTGATTGCTGTGGTGGAACATTTTTCATTCTTGCCTAAATTGTCTGAGCTTCGGTTCTTTGCCGTCAGTTTAATAGTTTCGAAAAATTCATTTAAATGTTCCAACATTTGTTTCTGATGTCTCATTTTCAAGGATGGCTCTATGCGTGGCAAGACAAGTCAAGGTGTTTAAGCAAGGAAGAAAAAAGATAAAGGCCCACTCCCGCCCTACCTTCGAGGTATTAAAAAAATAAGAAGTTTAAAGCTGCGAGAGCAGAGAAAATGATATTATAGTTTTTTAATTAAACTCCGTCTTAAGCACAGCTACTCATCAAGCATACGGAACAGAAAAATCTTAGCATAAGCTTTCTTTTTCTGTTCCTTTTTCTTCAGTAAAATATTTTTCTTTTAGAGAACTGTAGTAAAAATAAAGGGGGAAAATAGAAAAAGAGATTATATTTTTTCTCTCCCTGTCGAGGCAGCAGAAATTGATGAGGATCATTCCTCCGTTGCAGATTGGGAATGGAAAAATAGCATGTCGGGAGTGTTATATTTTTTTCGGCCGCTGTTATGTGGAAAGTCCGATAAATTGCTTGGTGAACTCTACTTTGACAGCGTGAAAGCGTGTATTTTCAGCAATGGTGAGAAAATACCTTTTCCACCCCCTTTTTCTACTTTCGGCTTGCTGTTTATGCCGGCTTTTTTATTTTTTGTGGAACAGCCTATAGTTGCTTCTTCCAATTCAACCCCAGGCAGAAGCGAAAAAATAATAACAAAAAAGAAAAGATTTACGGGCTTAGAATTCTGGAGGCTCAAGTCACAGTTTCAGGCTTTTCAAATTGCTTTTATCTTTCATTGCTCTATACAACATTGTGCAAAATGATTGCCGCGAAATATATTTTTTGAAAACTAATTTTATTAAAGTATTTCTGGAAATTCATATTTTATGTAAGAGGTATAAAACATTGCTCGCTATTGAAAAGATTCTAAGTGTAATCTTTTTTTTTCTTTTCCATCATGTATCAGTGCGCGGATTCAAATATGAAAAACACAGCACGTTTTTTTTTTTAAATCTGTAAAAGGCTACGTTTATGTTTATACGTGTAATAATTTGTTCTTTCTTTCCATATTAATATATATATAATTTAAAACGCTCAAGAAATTGTAAAACAAAATGTAAATAGGTAAGCAACTAAGAAGCTACACAAGAAAACTCAATTGTTCGAGTCCCAACTTTGAAGCTCAATAAAGTTTTTTAATTAAACAAAAAAAAATAATAATATAAAAATAAGAAAAATGAGTAAATAAAAACAATTAATTACAGAAAAAAAACCCATACATTTTGCAGATGATTGGAGCGAAAATTAGAAAGATGCAATTGTAATGAGAAAACTGTCTACTAAAATCTGCGTTCAAAAATCTGTCAATGAACACGATTTACTAATGTACCCACTAAAAATGTTTGTGGTTCTTGAAAAAAGGGAAGAATGTGCTAAAAGTGAAATAATTGAGATACATTTTTCAAAACGAGCAAATTGGGAATTTATTTTGAAAATAATATCACATAAAGAGAGAACTATGATTTTTATAATAGATCTTCCATTGAAATATTTTTCCTTATATTTATTTAAATATATATTATATATATATATATACATATAATGATATATGATAATTTGAAATATTTTGCTAATGAAATCTGATAATTAACTCTTAGCATTCGGATGTCACCTTATGGTAGTCCACATATCATGTAGCGACTCATATTTACGCGTCCAAAGGGTAAAAAATACGTTTTATAAAATATTAAGAACTAAATGAATTAATGAATGTAAAAAAATAAATGATTAATTAAATGAACGAAAAATTTAGTTACTTGATCATTGATGTAGAGACTAAGTGAAATAAAACATTTCACTTTATTCACACGCACATGGCAAATTGTGCGAAACATTTGAAATCAAAACCTGCCAAACATAAAGTAAATTAACACTGCACAGGATATTAGTATATTTGAATTAGTACTTGAAACATTAATAACATAAATTTTACTATCTTATAATAGAAAAAAATATTTCGACTTAACACGAAATGTTAGAACATGAGCATCCAATTGTGAAAATTGCTTATATTAACACATATCTTGATCTTTAGAGTAAACTACTTTCTGACTGGAACCAGCAAGATGTTCTGTAACATATTTTAAGTATTAAATAAGTAGCCTTGCAAACACAGTAAATATTTTACCATTTCACTTTGCCCCACGTTCCCTTATTTGACTCTTAGCGTTTGCTATAAGTGATTATTAATTGTAAGCAGAATTAATTAATACTTCTTTAATAATTAAGAATAACAACGCAATCTGGACCCAAAACAATTAAATGAATTTGTAAAAAAATAATAAAATATCATAAATGATTATTTGAATTATTTAAACTGATTCTTTAAATGTAATTGATCGTTTGAATATGCTGAAATATCACAAATGAAATTTGACTGTAAACAAAATCAAATTTCTATTTTTTTGCAAAACGTCTTCTTTCGGCTAAGCTATTTCCGTTCCTTCACTGATCATTGGAGAGGAACCTTAATAATATCATTTTTGGGTACTAGTAGTATACTCTCCAGTTGTATTCTCTCTTTCAGAGGGAATACAACTGGAGAAAATTGCCGACTAGTTAACTTATAACAACCATAAGAAAAGAATTGTTGGTATTCGTACATTTTCAATTTAGAAAAGTCTGTTAATAACTTAAGTAGACTTTCTATCTTATTTCATGGATCTATAAATCAATTCTTGCCATACTATGCAAATAAACTTTTATTCAAAATTGAAATATTAAGTCGACCTATTTCTATGAATAATTATGTATCAGACCGAATTATATTGTGGCAACCTGTTATTATGCAAAATGCTCAACCTGTTCATTAGTATGCATCGTTAGCGAACTTCTTAAAGTTTTGTGGCATCAGTGCTTGTGGCGAGAAGAACAGTATAAATGCCAAGTGAAATGTTTTTTCACTCGAGCTCTCTTTCTTTTTGCTGTGCAGCAGTCGTGTGCCCGCATGGGTTGTTGCCCGCGGCGCATGTTTAAAAGTTTGTTTTGATTTACTTTGTTTAATTATGTCTTTGTTGTTTATTAAATTTGTTGAGTTTTAAATTGCGTAACTCTCTTTTAAACACTAAAATTTTACAGTAGTGCATTTTTTTTAAGAAAGGTTTTGTGTGGAATTTTTTGGTGATAACAGTTGTCTGGTACATATTTCGGTTGCCTTTAGTTGTGAATTTGAATTTAAAATGCCTGATACTGATGTCAAGGAACCTATTCCCGGTACACTTTCTAGTGATAAAAATGCTTCTGCCATTCCTGAAGTGTCTCGTGTTGCCTTTAGAGTACCTCCGTTCTGGGATTCAGATCCTGAAATTTGGTTTTTACAGTTAGAAAGCCGGTTTTTTCTCGCTGGTATTACCGATCCAATCACTAAGTTTCATTGTGTTGTTTCGGCAGTTGGTAAAAATGTGCTTTCAATAATTAGGGATCTTGTGCGTAAACCCCCAGAGAAACCGTATATTACGATTAAGGAAGCTATTGTTAAGCATTTTTCTCAGTCTGAGACATCTCGTTTAAAGCTGTTGCTTCAGGACTTGCATTTAGGCGATAAACGACCTTCTATTTTACTGCATGAAATTAATAATTTGTCATCGGGAAAACTTGCAGATGACGTTTTGCGTGCACTTTGGATGCAAAGGTTACCAGTGCATGTTCAGGAAATTCTTTCAGTTAGTGCAGATAGTTCACTTGACAGTTTAGCAGCAGTTGCGGATAAAGTTCGTGAAGTTTCCGAATTTTCGAACTCTGTGGCGAGCGTTTTAGCTGCTGCAGTTGAGAACGTAACTTTGCAGGTCCTTAAGGCAGAAGTGGCTTCATTGGGTGTTGAGCTTAAACGGCTATCGCGGGGATTTCCGAGACAGCGGAACTATTCTGGAAGCAATACACAAGTTAGGAGTTGTACTTCCAAAAGTCGGGACGGTTCTACGGAACGTCTGGAGAAAGGCAAGTTATGTTGGTATCACAGGCGTTTTGCAGAAAAGGCACGTAAATGTATTCAGCCATGCCAATTTTCGGAAAACTGAGTGGCTCGTTTGTTCTATCGGCGGCAAATGACAGCCAGCAGAACAGCCGACTTTTTGTATACGACACAATTTCAGGGCTTCGTTACCTTGTAGATAGTGGAGCTGTGGTCAGCTGTTTTCCGAAGAGGCTTTCGCCTGAAAGTTTTCTAGATACTTTAAGTTTGTATGCTGCAAATGGTTCTAAAATCAAAACCTTTGGTTCTAAAAAGTTTAGGTTGAATTTTGGTGTTGGTCAAAATTTTGAATGGAGATTTTTAGTTGCAGAGGGGTTTCTCATCCTATTATAGGAGCGGATTTTTTGAAACATTATGGTTTGTTAGTGGATATGTGAAATAATAGTCTTCTAGATTCTGCCTCGAAACTAGTAGCAAAGGGTTTAGCTTGTCCCGGACCAACATTTGGTTTAACCTTAATTTCTGAGCGAATTCCTTTTTCAGATGTTATATCTTTGTATCCACAACTTACAAACCCAAATATGGTTAAAAATCCTAAGCACCATCCTGTGACTCATTGGATCGAAACTAAAGGTCCTGCAGTGTTTTCCACTGCACGACGGTTGTCTCCTGGAAAGCTGTTGGCTGTTAAGAAAGAATTTGACGAACTTCTCAAACTAGGTATAATTCGTCCTTCTAAAAGTCAATGGGCCAGCCCTATACACCTTGTACCTAAAAAAACCTTCTGGGTGGCGTATTTGTGGATATTACAGGAGGCTTAACGCTATTACGATTCCTGATCGTTATCCCGTACCCCATATCCAGGATTTTACGCACACTTTAAGTGGTAAAAGGTTGTTTTCTAAGATTGATCTCGTGAAAGCATACCATCAAATCCCTATTGAACCATGTGACATTCCAAAAACTGCTGTAATAACTCCTATTGGACTTTATGAGTACACTTCCTTGTGTATCGGATTACGATGCGCGGCCCAAAGCTTTCAGCGCTTTATCGATAATGTTTTACGTGGTCTTGATTGCTGTGTATCTTACATTGACGATATCATTGTGGCTTCTAAAAGTGAAGAAAAACACAGGGCCGACTTGAAACAAGTCTTCCAGCGGTTAGTGGACTATGGTCTAGTAATTAACCTTGATAAATGTTAAAAACCTTGATAAATGGAAAAAATCAATTTCTTGAGTTTCCTCGTGTTTAAGGAAGGTATTGAACCCCTACCCGAAAAGGTCAAAGCTTTGCTAGAATTTCCCCTACCTCACACTGTTGAAGAATTGCGTCGTTTCCTTGCAATGACAAACTTTTATCATCGTTTTTTAAGAAATGCAGCTAAAGTTCAAGCTAGTTTTCATACTCTCGCAAAAGGTGATGGTAAACGCAGAAAGAAAGACAAAACTGTTCTTTCTTGGTCAGAGGAAGCCAAATTGGGTTTTCAAGCATGTAAAGATGCGATTTCTAATGCTACGCTTCTAGCACATCCCGTGCCTGATGCTCCTTTACATTTGGTCGTAGATGCATCAGATTTTGCAATTGGTGGGGTTTTGCAGCAGGTAGTCCATGGGCAGGTTCAACCACTGGCATTTTTCTCACGTAAACACAATAATGCCGAGTTACGCTACAGTTGCTATGATCGTGAATTATTAGCTGTGTATTCTTCAGTCAAGTATTTTAAACACATGATTGAGGGACGTGAATGTGTTATTTTCAGTGATCATAAGCCGTTAACATTTGCTTTTCAGCAAAAAGCTGATAAACAATCACCTAGGCAAATTCGACATTTATAATTTATTAGTCAGTTTTCTACTGACATCAGGTTTGTACCTGGAGCCCAAAATTCAGTAGCTGACAGTTTCTCGCGCATTTCTGAGATTAACTTGTCAAGTTCTGGCGAAATTGATTACGAAACTTTGGCAAAGGCTCAATGTAATGATGAGGAGTTACGATCTCTGCGAGAGTCAGATTCTGGTCTTGAGTGGAGGTCATTAACACTCGCCTCATCAAAAGTGCTTTGCGATGTGTCCACTGGTCACATTCGCCCATATGTGCCTAATTCTTTTCGTAAGAGTATTTTTCAGACTTTGCATGGACTTTCGCATCCCGGAGCACGTGCAACGTTGGACATAGTGAGTAAACGGTTCGTCTGGCCATCAATGTCAAGAGATATCAAGACCTGGTGCAGACAGTGTATAAACTGCCAGAAATCAAAGGTCCAACGCCACACTATCTCTCCCCCTGGTTCCTTTGACCCTCCTTCAGCTCGGTTCGCTCATGTGCATCTGGACATCGTCGGACCTCTGCCGCCTTCGAAAGGTTTCATCTACGCTTTGACTGGCGTTGATCGTTTCACAAGGTGGCCGGAAGTTTTCCCAATGCAAGACCAGACTGCAGCTACATGGCTGACGCCTTCTACTCCGGCTGGGTTTCAAGGTTCGGCGTTCCGGAGATCATCACAACTGACCAGGGACGACAGTTCGAGAGTGACCTCTTCACCTCAGTAGCCAAATTCCTTGGTATTGTCAAGACAAGAACCACAGCCTACAATCCGAAGTGCAATGACACGGTGGAGCGCTTCCACCGGCACTTGAAGAGTTCCATCATGAGCCATGCGACGGAGCGATGGGTTCAAGTCCTACCTACAGTACTGCTTGGTATCCGGACGAGTTTGAAAGAGGACATCGGCGCTACGACTGCGGATCTTGTCTACGGCTGCTCTCTCAGACTTCCTGGTGAATTCCTGCAAGCCACATCGCCTTCTGCTGTATCGTCTTGTGCAGATCTCTTGGGGGATCTATGGCGAAAGATGAATAAGCTGAGACCTGTTCCTGCCAAACATCACTCCACCAATTCAGCTGTATTTATGAGTGAAGATTTAGCACGAGCATCTCATGTGTTTGTGCGGGTAGACGCCATAAGACGACCACTACAGCAGCCATAAAACGGCCATTACTCGGTAGTTGAGCGAAGACCTAAGTTTTATGTCTTGCTTATCAAGGGTAAGGAAGTCAGCGTATCAGTTGATCGTTTAAAGCCTGCGTTTCTCTTCGTCGCCCCTGATGTTCCGCTACAAGAGCCCTCTGATGCAGCTACATCAAAGCCTCCTGAATGCACAGCTGAGCAGGTACATGATGCTACACAACAATTGCAATCTTCCCTTCGTAAGCGTGTAGTCACAAGATCAGGTCGTCAAGTACGTTTTGTCGTCCCTTATCAGTCCGGAGACTGACTTCGTGACTAAAGGGGGGGGGGGGCGACTGTGGCAACCTGTTATTATGCAAAATGCTCAACCTGTTCATTAGTATGCATCGTTAGCGAACTTCTTAAAGTTTTGTGGCATCAGTGCTTGTGGCGAGAAGAACAGTATAAATGCCAAGTGAAATGTTTTTTCACTCGCTCTCTCTTTCTTTTTGCTGAGCAGCAGTCGTGTGCCCGCATGGGTTGTTGCCCGCGGCGCATGTTTAAAAGTTTGTTTTGATTTACTTTGTTTAATTATGTCTTTGTTGTTTATTAAATTTGTTGAGTTTTAAATTGCGTAATGTCTTTTATCGGCTTAAGTACCTCAGCAGTTAACGTTTAATTTTACCATATCCTAAAGTTAAATTTTGAGTAATGAATTTACGCCTTGCATTTACGTAGACATTTTCAAAATCTTTACACAGTTGAGTTACTATGCATTATTGCAAGGTGAAGCTTTCAAGATTGTCTTTAACGCACTAGCGATAAAATGTGAACTATGACGATCCAAATTTGATCACAATATGAATAAAGTCAAGTCGGAAACGTCTAGTAAAAGAATTAGTGTTGTGCAGATTGAAATTAGCATACCACTAAAATATAATGTTAATTTGTAACAGGAAAATAATATAGTTCCACCTTAATTTTGTTTATATCATTACACTTGCTAGAGTTACAAAATTAAAAAAAGGTTTGAATACCTTAGTAAAAATGAGAAAAAAGTAAATTTTATTTCCATTTATGTTGATTAGAATAATTGATAGAAACAAAATAGTTGAATATTTATATAACACTTAAGATTTTAATCATAGATTAAGAATAAAAAAAATTTTGATTTGAGTTAACCGCAAGATTTCAATTTAAAACTAATTAACTGCTCTACACTTAAAATTATATGGCACCCTAATATTAAATTAAATGTATAGATGTGATACGAGACAGACATTCAAGAACTGATCTGAGTTGGGCCTGCATGATTAACAATTTTAGGAAAAGAATACATTAACAGGAAAAGAAAAGTGAAAAATAAGCATACTGTTTTTAATATATTAATCGAAATACGATTTTTCTTTGATTATACTTGCGAATCGCTTAGCTATAGGAAAAAATACACATAAAATAATTTCACATGAAGCTATTAACTGTTTCTCATCACCAAAGTAATAATAATAATATATATATATATATATATATATATATATATACACATATGTTACCGTTAAAGTATATAATGCAGTTATTTCATAGAATACCTAGTTATTCCACGAAATAACTGATCGTGCCCGTTAAAGTGTGTAATATGTTATTAATTTGACACTTTAACTAGTTATTCTATGAAATAATTAGGTATTCTATAAATTAACTTATTATGAGAGACAGTTAAAGTGTAAAATAAACAATTTATCTAAAATGAAATAACTAGGTATTCTATAAATAAACTAATGATAGACAATTAAAATGAAAAAGAAGCAATTTATCTAATTTATGCAGCGTATAAATGGTATTTATGGAAACGTACCATAAAATCATTTGTTACAACATGGATTACTAAAATGACACTTGGAATTACAAGGAACATTATTTCTAAAACAAAAACATTTTTTGTTGACCACACTGGGTTTTACACGAACATTTTTTAAATTCTTGACCAGTACCTGAACTTTGAGCAGTAGCAACCGACCGGAGCGATATTTCTACATCCGGTACTTCTTCGATAGAGATATATGATATAGATATTTTACACTTTAACGGGCTGCTGATCGTTATTCTATGAAATAACTAGTTAAACCATGAAATACAAGAGAGTTTTACACTTTAACGGACACGACCAGATACTTCATGGAATAACTAGGTATTCTATAAAATAACGGATTTCATACTTTAACGGTAACATATATATATATATCTGTACCTAAGATCAATAGTATTTTCAGTCTATTTTTCTTTTTTAGTGCACTAGACCTTTTCATGCGAACCATAGAAAATATATGTCTGATGGGAGCTTTAAAAGTTCGAAACACTCATGTAGCTAGTAACTTTGTCGTCGGTACTCTATACTGCTATTAAGTGCAAAGCTCCAAAAGAGGACTTTTGGATATGACTACCAAATACTATGAATCCTAGATTCAGATCAGATATATATATATATATTATAATAATAATGTTTTCTTAAAACCTTTGAATTCATTGTGACAGTTTTCCTTTTGATAGATTTAAAATAGATTTGACTAAAATAAAAACGCAGTAATCCTTTTTTATACTTAAATACGTTATAATCCGCTAACAAATGGTTGAGTATTAAAACCAATACACGAGCGAAAAAGTTTCAAATATTAAAAGTCAGATTTAAAGCTTTCAGCGTATTTAGTTTGATTACCGTCTCAAATTTAATACCTGCTGATAGGCCTTTTCCAGTGTGAGGTCAGGAGTTCCTGTAATTCCTTTGGAGAACAGTTTCCAATTTCTGGAAATTTATAGGCTTTATGTTGAACATATAATTGGGGTGCCTGAGCGTGTCAACGCAGTTTCCTATTTCAATGCATTGACACTGTTTCGCATATCGCTGACAAGGATTTTGTTTACATAGTTAGTGTAGCCGATTATGCGTAATTTAAGTTCGACGATAAAGGGAAGATCGGGTGCAAACTTGACAACTCTTAAAATCGCTCTTCCTTTATTTTCGAAGGCACAGAGAAGTTTATATCTTATGTTATAGTATACTATGCAAAAACCCAAAAAGAAGTATTATGTTTATGTTACTTCGACAGCGCAAATTCAAGTAATATAAAACACCATATTTTTTGCTGAATTTTTATAAACACATAATTGATTTTAAAAAAATCAAACTCATAACCGATACTGTCAATATTTACGGCTTGCGTAAAGTAATCTCTTAAAATATTTTTCTACTTAAAAATGTTACAGAAAAAGAAAAAAATCACACGGAGGATAATCTGAAATAGTCGGATAATATGGAATAAGTTATCTGAAATGAAAAAATGAACTTTATTTGACTAGAGACAAGTTTTTATTCACAGAAATAAACGGTTATAGTTATTTAGAATAGAATGTGATCAGAACAATGTCAAACTTTTGTTTTCTTTTATGTTTATGTGTTTCTGGTTTTATTTCCTCGTCTTTTTAGCCTTCGTTATTTTGGCTGTTGCTTAGAATGTAGCTTAATTTTTAACTCATTTTTTATATGGAGAATAACTTAATATAAGATGTACAATGTTAAAAGTAACAAAGTTAACCTTCTCTGACTTTTAATATTGCAGAGCAAAGTTTTTTTTTTTGCTTTTATAATGATGTACTACAAGGTTTTATTCCTTTGTTGGAAATCTTTTACACCAGTGGAGGTGATATTTTGAGTATTCGATTGTAGCATTCCACACAAACTTGAAATAAATAGCCTTCTACTGTATAAAAGCAGATAATCAGCTAAAAATTGGATCTCTTACGTAAAACTACTACTCCTTTAATGTGCATTACACTGAATATCATTTCCCCATGCCCACTAGTAATTAATACATATTTTTGAAGAATGAATAAATAAATTTTGTAAGACTTAAACACTAAGATTCCTATACAGCAAACGTATTAAAGAAAGCATCTAAATAAAACTGACTGCAGATTATTATTGATCGTATTTGTAGAAACAGTTTGCACTACTGTTGGGGAAAAATAGCAGCACTCATCAGAATAGAAACCTGGGTATTTCATATTATTCCACCATTTATCACCGTCGGATTTCACTACGAAAAAATGCTGGCATGCTGCATCCCAAAAGTGTCTAAATTTGCTGACTGCAAAGGATGGTGCTAAATTTGACCACATTTTGTTGCTGCAAGTACTAACCACTAAAAGTAAACACTGCTTTTCAGCTAGCAAATTTGCACCCCTTTTTGTTTAGTTTTATCTTTTACGAATGAATGTAGATTTGTATAATATTTTATTTATTTATATGTTGTGTAATATATGTTAGTAACTATTTAGTTACTATAGAGGATATTTGCAATCAGTCCTTCTTAGAATGGTATAAAGTATTATTAAACGCTACTTTGCATCAATGGAAGTCATATCCTAATCCCTCTTCTCTCTTTCTCTCCCCCCCCTCTCTCTCTCTCTCTTATATATATATATATATATATATATAGGGATTTTGATACTAGTATTCAGGAAGTTGTTTAAATTAATGGTATCAGATCAAATCAAAGATTTAGCTGAAACCGTTCAACATCCACAAGACAGTATTGATTGCTTGAAGCTTCGGGTTTCATTACAAAATTATATAATTGCGTTTGTTCACCACCGAATTACTGCAGATCAAAGGAAGTCCCATACTGCTGTTATCAAAAGTCATTATATAGTGCTGTCTCACTGCGGGATCTCTCTATTCTTCTGATTAACATCTATTGACAGTCACTTGCTTTGTGAGTGGACTAATTTATTTCAGTTGGAAAATACTCGATGATCCTGATGTTGTAAGAACTGTCATAGAAGTTAAATTTGCTGCAACTTTTACCAACGACAGATTTATCTTTTATGAAAAAGATGACGAGAGATCATGTATGTTTATGGCTAGTACACACAGTAGTAAATCCACGCGTTACTTTTTTCACTTTTACAATTTTTACACTTACACGTAATGCGTATTTCAAAAAAAAAAGTTTATAACCGGACATTTATTGGCACCCTGAAGACTACATTTCTGTATTGAAATTAAAAAAAAAATATATGAAGGGATCATATTGAAACTTCATATAGCTCCTCTTTATCTATTCTTCTATAGACTCAAGATATTTTTGGGTCAAAAATTCAATTCCTTTTACCATATGGCAATATTTATGTTAAAAAGTGCAAAAACTAGCTATTGGCACCCTGTGAATGGGTTCCCTGTGGTTAGTTTCTTAAACACTTACGTCATAAATGACTTAGAGGACCTTCAAACATTAGTTTCATGTATATCTTAAAATATAATTAGGACTTGTTTACTTATTTCTTTAAGTTAAAGTATGAGGTGTCAATAACTGTACTGAGTGTCAATATGTGTTCGGTTTACCCTACTTGTTTCTTCGATTTTTTTGTGTCTTTTTGCATAGGTGAAAAAAAAATACGCATCATAGCAAAACAAAAGGAAAAATAATTTTCCGACACATATTAAAAATTCAAATTTATGCTTTATTTCCTTTTATATAAATACGAAAGTATCCTTATTTTAATAAAAGCTTATGCAAAAAATAACATAGTGTGCTTTAGTTTATTCTTTAAACATCGAAAAATATATTTTGAAAGAAAAAAAAATCGTTTTTCTCCACAATATTTGCATATCTGTTGAACAACACGTCATATTTTAACCTTGATATTCAAGTAAGAAAAACTCTTCTCTTAAAGTGTTATTAAACACATTAAGAAAAATCAACTTTTGCTCGTTTTTTCTTCTTTCGAGCTTACGTACCAAAAGAGCACGCTTAAGATCTTTATTTCCTGCTCCTTCCTTCCCAACCTTAAAAGGCCACGGTACAAAAGCATTGGGGAGATATGAGGGATAAATGGGAGTCGTGATGGATGAGACATTTCCTGTATCTGAAATAAGTCTTCTTTTTAATTTTAATCTTCCTCTAAAGCTTTTAAATAAAGAAATTTTCCTTTTTACAGCCACAAACATACTTAACAAACGGAACTTAACAACTGTGCTCTTAAAAGTATCATAAAAAGCTCAATGCATTTTATGGCCAGAGAATTTAAATCAAGTCATTAAACTAACAGGTATTACAGCATTAACTGTTTAATTAATTAAGTTATTTCTTTGGGTTAGTGAGCATAAAAAACAAAATGAAAACGTTAAATGGAAATGTTATGTGCACGGAATTAAGCAGTGACGCAAACAGATGTCGTTTACAATCTTTGTTTCGCAATATTTTATTTTCCTAAAAGGACACATTTTTCCATAATAACAGATATTTCATATCTAAATTTGTCACACGTGGAAAAAATTACTCCAACTTTGCTTTCCCAATGTTTTGACTAAACTGCGTAAGTAAAAATTTTTAGTGCATAAATTCAATAGTTTAGAGAAAAATTCTCTCTGTTTCGTAGACATGTTTTATTTAGAAACATGGTAAGTTTTAAAATTGACAGTCCGTATTTGGCATTCTTAAAATTATGGCTTGATAACTGAGACTACATCAAAAGCTGCTTATTATGGAAAAGGTAATGACTAATATGATATTGAGTTAATACAATTATAAGGTGTGATTTTAGGTTTTACATGATAAATCTACAAAACGAGAATGCTTTAAATGTAAAATTAAAAAATGCACATTGGAGGCTTTTACTGCAATGTAAGTTTTAAATTATTTATTATTTATATTTTAAGGCATAACATATGTGAATTTTTCAACATGGGCTCAATGTCAAAATATGCAAAAATTCATATGAAAACAACAATTAAAAAGCATAAAATAGCCCTTTTTTTATCTTTCTTTGGGAATAATAGAATTAAAAAAATATAAATGAACATCACAGGAAAATGTTTTAATGTTATGCATATAAAATTTTCTTAATACAAATAAGATGTTAATTATATACAATGCTAAAAAGTATGTATACAACGCTGAGTTTTCTCTTTACCAAGTGTCGAAACCATTTATCTCGTTCTACCAACAAAAGCTCTGGCTCTAGCATCCTAGCCTCTACATTGTTTGATGAACTGTTATTAAGACCAGCACTCACACATACATGCCTACATATTAATAGGGACGTTCAAAGAATTGGCTCGTAAAATGTTTAAAATAAACGTCTGTGTCGGACATCTTTATTTCATAATGCACCCTTTTTTTATTTCTTTTCATTTTAGGAGCTCCATCTTTTACGATGTAGCTAATTTATCTGCGTTTGTCGTAACGCAATAATTATTTTGTCGTTCTACAATTTGTTTTAAGCCCTGCTTCCCATTTTAAAGTTTATGTTCCGCACTTACTCCAGAAATTGCTTTAAGCTGTAATTTTATACTCTTCAAACTAATTTATCATTTCTTTTTCAGATCTGTTACAGCTGTTACTTTCTGAGAAAGGGAGTTATATTTTTTACAATAGAGTATTATTACCTGGCATTCTTTCCGAAATAATTCTTAGCAATGGTTCGGTTAGCAGAGTTTCATTTATTCCCAGCTTCTTCCTTTTTATGATCTCTTTCTTTTACAAAGCACCTTTTATTAGCACTTGAATAATATTGGTCGCTTTAAGATCAGTCAAGTTATTAAAGTATTATACCAATAAGTTAAACTCGTTCGAGTCGATGAATTTTAATGCTCTGAATTTCAGAGGCAGTAAACAGAATTCATATTATATTACATGCTTTATTTTTTTAAATGTACCATTGCATTTCTGGCATATTTACAACCCCAAAATTTTCTTTTCTTCTTTCGGGTTGAAATCGAAACCGCACCTTAGGTTTTTTTTCTACCTATAAAAGTTATGTCATTTTGAAGTATTACTTAAAACATTTATTATATGTTCAAAATATACATTTTATTCCTTATGTATGCAGGATATAATCCGCATTTACGTAATAGCATGTTAAAAGAATAATGCCTTAAACTGTTTAATGCGTTTACTAATCAGGGATTGCCTTTCTGTCACTTCCTCAACTAAAGTAATTCAATATGCTTAGGCACACATTTGATTGAAAAAATCATGCTCGGGTTTCTGGGCTATGAAGAAGTTTTCGTTAGTACAAGTATATGTTAAAATTCAAGCTCAGGTAATAGCTTTTTGTGTTACAAAAGTGCTTTCTATATTAATTGAGATTTTATAAATTTCTACAATTTCTTCAATTGCTATAGACGTTATTTATATACTTTACAAAATTAGAATAGTTTGTTCATGAATTTTATATCTATGTTTAAAAATCAAGTGTCAGCTATTACACATAAAATTTTTAGAAAATTCCTATGATAATTTTTGAGCGAGGTTAGAGCGTTTATTTGCGTGAGAAGCCTGTTTACTTGCGTTTTAACCTTGAATCGTGAAACATCAGTGTCAAATTAAACTTCCATTAATGTAAAAAAGAAAAAGTCATTGGCACTTGAGTTTCATGAATCCAAAGTTTTCATTGGCGATACGCAGATCTCGTGTAATCATGTACCCAATCTATGCGCTTACGATTAAGAACAAAATGCAATAAAAAATCGAAAACCCTTTTCGATATTACGGGAATTTTTCTCCGTGTGTAAAATGTAAAATAGAGCTGTACCGAAGTGCCAGCATTTTGTTTTATTGTTGATAGTGATTTGTTTTTTGCTCTGAAGAAGGAGCTCGCTAATATAAAACAAGTAACCGCGTTGATAAGTTAGTCATTAAGTCTATGATTAAACATATCCCGATTATAGTATACGCGTTATATAAGTTATATAAAAACGTTTCAAGGAAGTTTCTACAGAGTTATTAGTCTCCAAAACAATCGTAAGGTTTGAAAATATGAAAGCGTATGTTTTTATTTAAGCGACGCTATGCATTTCAAATATCAATTGTATATGGTGGCATATGTTGCATCATTTTATGCATGTTTTTATACGGAATATTTTATAATAATCTAGCTGGAGACGACGCACACACAAAATGCAAAGTAGGCCTTGTTTATATTATTGATATAGCCTTTTCCCTTCAAAGTTATTTAAAAATAAGATATGCACCTGTTTATTATTTTCTGAGAGGCTGAAATGTTATGTACCTGAAGTACTAAGCAGGCAGAAATTAATTTAAAAGAGTAAAAAGTAATTAAGAAAAAAAAAAAGAAAAAAAACACATGGAATTATTCGTATGCTAAATTTATTAATATTATTTATTTGCAATTTGTTAAATTCAAAATATCAATGTTCCTGTTATGTACAAATGGTAAACAACACACCACACTGTCATTTCCTCTTGAGAACAACACACAATTTGCGTTCAAGAAAGAAGAAATGCAAATTATAAGAAATGCATGCAATATCATCCTTCTACGAAATTGTGTACCTAAGTATCGCTTGTTTTCTATTTCAAAAACTGAAACTCGACTTCTAATGGTAACTTTCACATAATGTAACAAACTTTTAATAATACAATATCATGTGAGCAGTATAAACAAGTAAGTTTCATTTCATGAGTAATCCGATTAACTAACGTTCTTACATTGCTTCGAATAATTGTATTAATACATTTGATTTTTTTTTTGTACATTATAATGCAATCAGTTTTTGCTCACCAATAAAAAAAAAAAAAAAAAAAAACTCACCATGGTTAAACAGTACATAATTAACAACCAATTTTTTTTTCCCAAATAACGACTTGAAAAGGAATTTCTTACATGAACTTTTTCCCCAGCCGTATTTTAGTTTTAAGTAAAATTAATCAAAACTTGTATGCAATTATTTCTTAGTTACAAAATATTATACAATTATCGAATAAAATATAATTAAGTATTTATTACAACTCTTAATCTCTTTCTGTCTCACATTTTTTTTAGTTGTAGCAACTGGGTTGGGAATTTTAAAAAATCCCCTATTTTCCGTTCTTAATCCTTACTACTTCGTTGTAGATCACTTCTCTTTATGGAAAACTAATAAGGCAATTATTCATTACAAAATATGTAAATGTTTAGTCTTGTAATACTTAAAATAGACATAAATAGCGAAAGAATTCTTTTATGCTATCATAGGTTTGAAATCACTGAAATACAAAAGTTTCAGTTTATAAAATAATCATTTCTCTTTTGCATAATAAAATAAAGAAAATGCTTTTATCTTCCACGTTTTAATGGAGTTGTATTTTTAGCGTCCGTCACAAATGAAATATGTTGCAAGAGACAATATTTGACGAAAATGACAAACGTAGGAAAGCTGAGCTTTCAAAGTTGGTAGAATTATTTTCAGTTTAAAGGGTACAAGACAAATGAAGGAAGATAACAGCTATGAAGCGATTGAAAAATAAAGATAGTTCGGTAAAAGGAAGGAAAAAAGTACATCGGAACGGTCAAAGTAACGACTAAAAAAAGAAAAAATTCTTCTAAACGAAGAGTTTCTACTCCGAAATGAAAGGTTTTTACACTGTCATCTGTACATTTTCTCTCTTTTTTTTTTTACAATCTAAGGTGATTGTGTTGTCGGAAAAACTAGTCACCGAGTGTAAAATGAACCTGATACCGTGTCTCTGGAGTTTAATTGTTTTTCTCAGTTTCTTTCGTTGGCATTTTTCTTTTTATACTATTTCTTTGGATTAGCTAAACTAAAGCTTAGGAGGAAACTTTTTTCCCTCCAACCGTGAGTCTTAGTTTGATGAAAGAGAAGCTTTCATTGGTAAAAATCTATTAATAACACAATATATAAGTAAAGCTCTTTTCTTGTCGCAACGTTCCTCGATTTATAAAGCGAGTTGATTCTAAATTACAGTTTCGTTCATGGCAGAAATAATATTTCAGTAATGCTCTTAAATCCGAGCATTTTAATTTTTCCTTCAGCTGTGTTCAATATGTTATGGGATTCATTCTACTTACATTTATAGATTTAACGAGATTTATTTTTGAAATATGTTGGTCGTGTTACGTAATTTATTACGAATTGTAGAAGAAACTGCTTTTCTTTTTAAGGGGTTCCGTTAGCAGCATAATTGTGTTGGTTTTTCTTTCTTTCTTTTTTTTTTTTTTTGTTTATACAACAAACTTTGATTTGTACCACGAGTTGATGCGAAATTATATTTAGGGTTTTGGGAGAGATGATGCTTCTCTAACACTGTTAAATCCGAGTGAGGATTTCCCCCCAACTGCGTATGTTTCAGAATTTACTCTTACAATTTATGTAATAAACAAAATTATATCGTGAACTATTTTTAACGTGATTCGTTATTCATTACGACTTATCTCTAAGACTGTTTTCACTTTTTTTAGAGTTCTATTAGGAAAATAAATTTTAGGGAGGACTTTGTTTTGTCAATGTAGCTTAATTTAGTTGATTTAAAACTAGTCTTTTATTTTGCTAAATTAAAAAAAAAAAAAAAAAACTCGTTTGTTAAATTTGCTTTTTTTGTTATAAGTTTTGTTATATTTTATCTATTTATTGAGGTTTATTGGTGTGTGTTTTGCAATTTTTCATAGTTCATTTAAAATTAAGAGTTGCAATTTTTTTCCTTTCTTTTTTATTATAATATAGTTAAACAGCATCTAAGAACGGTTGATTCTAAATAAAAATTTTATTCTGTTGGAGTATTATTTATAGTGATTCCCGTAACTCTGAGTATGTTAATGGCTTTTGAACTGCTTGTATGACAATATTTCTATTGCTCACATTTTATATATTTATTCTTTCTTTTTTGCGGATAAACATAAACATTTAACATAATTTTCTTATGGCTGATAATTGTGCTCAAAGTTCTTTGCTCCACGTCCTTGTATGTACAAATCGAATTCATTTTAGACTAGAGTCATTTTTGAAGCCAACATAAATTCCTATTGCTATATAAACTCAGCATAAAATAATATTTATGTTGAGTTCTTCACAAGATTTAACGAATTTAAATTTTACGAATGTAACGAGATTTATTATGTTCATAATTTGTTGAAAGTTATTTTATTCATTTATTTTACTATTATTATTGTTTTAAGTAAACTTTTTATCACAATGATGTGACAGTTCTTACAGACATTGTTTTGAGTTTTAATCCTCTAGTGTGTATGGTATATTGGTATATATATATGCTACCATAGACACTATTCTTTATTACATCCGAAAAGCTACAGAGTGTATATTTTGGATCATTACATCATTAACACAATACTCTGTTTATATTAGTAACATATTTGGAACATATATATGGCAGAACTAATCATAGAAAAATAATGTAGAAAACAATGTTGAAGATTGACTACAATAAGGCAACTATGTTTTCGCAGACAAGCTTCTAAACCGTTCTAAAAATATTTTATTCAAATAAAAGTTAATTATTGTTGTTAATTAGTACGTTTAAAACGATTTCAAAAAATATATATATAAATTTTTATTTATGGTGTTTAAGGCTGTTTCAAAGCTGTCCCAGAGCCTGTAGCTGGCTGCCACTTTTGTATTTGTATTGTATGTGTATAAATGCAATTATTGAAAAGCAAATACAAATATTTTTCAATAATTTTTATTTATATATATATGTTTTTTAAACTTACTGAACACTGTTTTGACCAAAAAAAAAAATGAATTTCTTGTGGGGGCAGTTAGAGAGCCAAGCTAAGGATTAATACAAATAATTTCAAGGCGAGCAGATATGTTTTCCTCATTTCTTTCTAATATATTTTTAAGTAGTCGTTTGAACTTTCTACCAAGTATAGAATGTTTATTTTCTTTAATATGCTTTCTAAACCACAAGCATTCTATCTTTTAATATAACAGTAATCAGTACACAATATTCGTTTACATTAGCTCAGTTGCATTGCCTTAAGAGAAAAACAAAAGAAATACTTATTTCCATCTTCGTGGTAAAGAAATGTTTTCTAATTAGCCATTCGGAACACTGAATTCATTAATTGTATTATTATTCATATATAATTTATTCAGGTAGGTGTGTATGCTTCTTCCTTTAGTTAGATTGCAGGAAAAGGAATCTTTCTTTCGTCCAACATAAATTTGTTTTCATAAGTCTTATTTTTACCTTATTAATCTGAATTCTAATACAAAACCGATTCTTTTATTCAAAGTAAATAACCATAGAAGATAGCTTAATAAAATGTGTTTATTCTTCAGAAGGAAAAGTATTATTACATGTCTGATACTTCGAATGCGATACACAATTATTTTAATTACGCTGTTGATTAAATGAAATATTTGCCACATCTTGCATGTGAGAAAAAGCATTCAACAATTGAAAGGAATTATTTTTCGTTAAATGTAGATGTATTAGCAATGAATATTCACTGTTTCAAGTATAAAGTTGTATGTGTTATTCTTTTGCAATTTTGCAAGATTAAACATTTTGTCTTGTGATGAGAATAAGAGTAATAATAATATAATATACAATTGGAATAGGTAATATTCATTAAAATTACCAGTATATGATACTTTGAATACGATGAAGTCATAAAGCAAAAGATATAATATGAATAGTTACATTCAATAAAATTAATACATTTTCAGTAAGAGCTGAGCTATAAGAGCAGATCTTACAGCTCAATATTTCAAAATTTCGAATTATATAAAATAATTATAATAATGATATCAGTACAATAACAAAAGTGGTTTTTTTTTTCTTTTGAGTACAGGTTTGCTTTAGTAGTAGGATAAAAATAAGTATATTTATGCAAGTAAACAATAATTATTATTGTTATTATTATTTTTATTATATATTAAGCAATTGCTATTATTGTTGTTATTGTTATCATTATTATTATTACTGATACTAATATCTTTCATTACCAAAGATATGTTTTCTTTAAAACGATTCAGTACACGTATCGGTTTTAAAAGAAACAAATAACATACTGGCCAAAAAAAAAAAAAAAAAAAAAAGAAAACGTAAAATGCTTAACATGCAAAGTAAGCAGTTTCAATTAACATATAAATAAATAAGTAAAGAATAGTAATAATAATGTAACAATAAGAGCTTTATCATCATTACAATTATTATTCGGTTCATTTCCAAACATGTTGAAAAATGTGAGCTACAAGTTGAACTGCGATCGTTATATAAGGCAATGAGAAGCAATGGGATGTAAGTAACCAAAAAACTATTCCGAGAAAAATGCGTTCAAAGTTTGTATCTTATGGGACACCTTTAATGCTCTTTTGTTTCTAAATCACGCTGAGGAGGAAGGGGCAGCACCATTTAGTGCTACCCCTACCATCTCTTCCCACAATATTGGTTTTCCTATTTTTTGCACGATTTATCTCCAAATTTTAAATTTTATTGATTACACCCCTTTGCTTCAAGATGCCTTATACGATCTCAAAAGAACAATTTAAAATCCCAAAATGACTATTAATGTTGTGAAAAAAGTTTTATCAAGATTGCTCTTATACTTACCAATATATATATATATAATTTATGTACACATTCGTCGTCGGCAGAGATTTATGGGGTCATATATTGTTTGGATTCACCATCAATGCGAAGAAATATTCAGAATATGACGGGATCAGGTCTATTGGGACATGAGAAACGATTTCAGATTAAAAAAAAAAGTTGATTTCATTTTCAATGGCACAGAAAATTACTTAAAATTTCTGTTCTTAAACAACTGCTATGTAGCTGCTCGAAAGGACATTAAATAAACGTCAAGTACTTGCCTACGCACACATATTCCGCGAAGAAAATATATTGGCCTATAAATCGAAATGCTTTTTCTACATGCAAGAGTTCCGTTCGCAATTCAGATCAGGATATAACTCTCCCAGCCTAAACTGCCTCTCTAAATCTGATCTTCAAGTATTATGCAGAATGAAAACGAAGACATATAAACGTCGCGGATACTTTCACTATTTTTGGGTTTGCACCACTAATCGGTTGATATCGATATAACTCATACAGGAAACGACGTTATTGCCACTTCAAAAGTCACGTAGGCGATCAAACTTCCCTTCAATAAAAAGCTTAAATCCTTACGAGTAAAAACTTAGTTTCATAAAAGATTTAATTTTAAAAATGTTGTTTTATGGTCATGAAAAATAAGAGAGAAAGTTTGTTGAAGTTGAATCATCATATTAAGTTACAAAACAAATAGGAGTACAAAAAATAATTGTAAGATGTTATCTTATTAAATAAATATAGCCTTTTGGAAATGAATGAAACTATTTCTAAGCTATTTCGGCCATAAGGTTACATACTACTTATTGAAAACATTTTATCTTTTAATAAGACCGGAAAAGTATTTTTAATGCGAATAGCAGAGAAATGAAATTTTATATATATATATAGATAGATCATTCTTTCGAGTTTCGTTACGTTTTTATATAAAGGATTGTGCACTAAATATTATGCTTTATAACATTTCGGGCTCGTTTTCGTTTCTTTGTTACTTGTAAATTTTCTGATATTTCTGAAGTGGAGAGTTTCAGGTCTGGGGGGGGGGGGGGGAGCAGGGATGAAGCGCACACTTTCAGCAAGGACAGTCAAATATTTTTATCACATAAAGTACGTACTTATTAAACCATGAAATATATTATTTATATATTTATTGTTCACAAGTTATACATATTGCGAAAAAGAGCAAATTTGAATATAGCACTCATCTAAATAATCCTGTATTTTTAGTCATCTGCTCGATTTTTCAACGAAAAGATGACAAATTTTAACTTTGAATTGAGGCACTTCTAAGTTTTTAACCGTTCAAATATCTACTCATATGATATTTTATTTATATGAATTTATGAAAATTAGTTTTTTTTGAACGAATGGATTTTCCCCCCTACGATTTAGAAGAAAAAAAAAAGAGTATGAATTCGATTTTTTCAACCTATTTTTTAATTTAATTGCATTAATCAAACTTACAGTCGCAATTATTTGTAAAATGCACTTTGACTATTGCTATAGCTTGCTAAAATTTACTTTTCTGGTATTTGATGCATTAATGGGTTAATACATTGTGTATTTCCAAAAATTTTAAAACCCTGGGGTCCGATCATTTGTTAATCCTGCTCTGGAAGGAAGGAGTGTACATTGAAGTTTCTCGTGTCTCAAGTCTGATTTTAAAGGTTTATGTCCTCATTGTAATTGACATTTTCAGACATTGTTCTCCTGATTCTAAGGGATATTTAAGACTGTTTTTCCTTACCCAGTTAGAGTTTTTATGGACCTTATTCAAACGGCAATTTCAAAGGAGTGTGGTCTCTGGGTCAGAATTTTTAGATGGACTATTGACAATGATTTTAGGGATTGCGATCTTTATTCTACCAAACATTTTTTGATACTGTTGACATTATTAATTAACAGCTAATTTTAAAGATATATTGATGTTATTTATGTAGTGTCGACCTCATTCTAATGAGAATTTTTAGGTTTCTCTTGTCCCTGTTCTGATGAGGATATGAGAATTTTTTGAGAGTGCTCTCCTTAATCTACTAGGATTTAGAGGTACTGTTGTCCATATTCTAATTGATATTTTTAATCAGATTTCTTCCTATTTTTTAAGGAGGGAATGTTGAACGTGTGTCACCTGATCTATTTTTCTCTGTCAGGGATGAAGAGGTATTCGAGGTAGCGTGATTTGCGCCATAATATAATTATGCATATAACATATCCAATAACATTACAATAAATTTTATTTTTCATGCATACACCGTATCTAATAATACAATAATTTTCATGTTTTATGCAATTTATTCATAACGTAAAACGTATTGGTACACATATAGGCCATTGTACTGTGTTTTAAAAGCGTTAAACATTTAGTTACATGAAATTTATGAACAAAAATAGATTAAGTGGGATAAACAAATACGCTTAATTATTTATCTCATTTCATCAATTTTTGTGCTTATAAATTTCAGCGTAATTTGTATTTCCATTGTATTTAGGCACCAAACACAAATTTATTCAATTGCCCTTAAAAAAAGACATAAATCAATATGTTTCTAATTTTCTTATTGTTTTACTCATTTCTTATATATATTTTTACCATAATACCTAGCGTTTGTTTACCTTTACGTGAGAAGGTATTTAGCGCGATAAAGCCACTAAAATTGGAAACTTTAATTTTTTAGATTTATTGTCGATATTTAATGGTGTTATTTTGAAACAGCGCTTTTTTGGAATGGGGAATTTTGGAACGACGACATTTTTGTATGGCGACATTATTATTGGATATCATTGCACTGCGCATACTTCCTATTAAACATGGAAACGTGAGCTTTTAATCATCGATGATTACTTTAAAGCAAATACAACTGAATAATGAGTGTTGTTTGTTTCTTTTTGTACTTTGATAAAACAGATAATCACAAATTAAATGACCAAAAAAAGCTTAAAAAAAGCAACATTTAATGGAAAAAAGCATAATAAATAGGTCACTTGTTAAAAATACAATTACAGCCTAATCCTTCTACATCAACCCATCTGCTAAAATTCCCCCTCTACTGCAAATGGAGCAATATCAACACTTTTGTCTTGCACGTTGTAATAAGCTGCGGAATTTCTTAGTCATACCGCGGAACAGTTACAAGGAAATTTATACTGGATCTTAAATTCATTTTATGTATATTTGCTCTTGAAAGGGTATGTACGTGATCAACTGTGAAACAGAGAGGAGATATTAGTGTCACAGGTAAGCACAATTTATGTTGAATATTACGTTAGTTAAACCGGCCTTGCAGAAAGCCATACCTTAAGAAAGGAACAGGGAAAAAAATAAACACAAGTAAAAAATAAATTCTTACTCTTCTAATCCTTCATTTCTACTCGAGCGGCTTTTGCAAGTGGGATAAACATAGTTGTAAACTTTTTGAACTTAACCTTAAGTGTCAGGAAAATGGTGTTTTAAAAAAGATGGAAGTTTTGTAGCATTTGCATAAGCTTGCTTTAGGAAAAAGGAATATTTTGGAAAAGCTTAATGCTAAATAACATTTTGAACTCTTTATATATATATAGGATAAGTGACTACACCAAAATAAAAATGTAGCAAAGACAGGTATTGATTTTCCGGACGTCTCGAAAGTTTATGACTTATTTTACAGGGAATGATTTTTCTTGTTTAAAATACATTAGGGTTCGCAAAAATATATATTACGGTTACGACATAAACCTCACTATCCTATCATCAGGAAATTTCGACGAGGAAAATATTTAGCTTCAATAGAAATAAAAAAAGCTTTTGCTTTTGAGACGGGGAAAAATGCATAATCTTTAGCTTTAAGTGTCTAAGGTAAATATGTATAAAAAGATAGCGGTGCATAAATATTTTGTGATGCAGAAACTATTTTGAAATATGAGTTTTCTTTAAATATGGAGACTGATTCTTAAAGAATAGTGTTTGGTATTTTGGATTAATGAATATGGTATAATGCAAAAAAATATATTAGAGGGTTTGAATTATTGTAGTGTAACAAGCTACTTTACTGAATTTAAGCTGAGAATAAACACATCAGTTGCTATTATAAAAAGTACTACAAACTGTACAGGAATAATTCTTCTATGTGTTTCTTTTTTTTAAACAAATATTTCAATCTATTGGCAATGTGTAATGATGACAAATGCTTATAAATATTTTTATGGTTTAAGTAAGATGTATTATGCAAGTAAAGCATATTTTAATGTGTAAAGATCATTGAAAAAATCATCCATTTTTGGGTTACTTTCCCGTAAAAAAAACAGCAATGAAGCTGAAAAATCAAAAATGAAGAATGGATAAATTAAGTTTAATTACTCGTAAGAATATCATTAAAAAAATATAAAATAAAATTAACTCAAAATAAAAACAATATTTTGAAAGTCGGATTCTGAAATGCGACAAAAGTGTGTCGTTCCGTTTCTCAGACAGCTCCTACATCTGCTAGTACATAACACTCCCACATGGTGTCGTGGCATTAGCGTATGTGACTTCAGAGTTCCGCGAAAAGTTCGTTGCTTTAGTGTACATGAACACCTGCCTACTCTTAGGAATGGCTTATCAATACATATACTGTATACTGCTTGTGATATAAGACACATATTTTATACATTGCGACTTCGTAAACTTCCTCCTAATTTTGGGACTAAGCAATGTGCGGTGCTTTAAAAACCTCTGGTACAGTTTAATGGTTCTAGAAGTTTTTCAATATATGAGGAGCAAACAATCAAACCGTGTTTTCTCAAAAAATAAATAAATAAATAAATAATAATAATAATAAAGCTTCTGGTTTTTCTTTGAACTCCTCATTAACTGGTACAAAAGTATGTTGTTATGTGTAACCAAAACAAAATTTAAACTTGTTTTGGTTACAAATAACATACTTTTGTACTAGTTAATGAGGAATTCAAAGTAAAACCAGTAACTTTAATTTTATTTATTTTTTCCTTTGGAGAAAACACGATTTTACTGTTTGTTCAACATATATGCACGTATATATATTAATACAGTAAAATTAATTCATAGTTGATACCGTCGGGGTAAAAGAAAATCCATATTAGGGAGGTGTCTGTAAAAGAGGGTTTTTTAAGAATCACTGATTTACTGCCGAGGTGTTAAAAAGTGTCCGTCTAAGAGGAGTGTATCCGCCTAAGATGTGTGTATATATTTTAGGAGTGGCCATTACGAGGAGTTTTACTATATATGCATATGTTATACAATATACATGTATACAATATGGTATACGTAGTCGTTTCGCGTTATAATTATCCTTCAGAACTTAGGCATTCGAGCTATTATATCTAATGCTCGTTGCATCTAATGAATTGATAATGATATTGAAGCAATTTAAGTTAAATTATTTTGAAACATTGAATTTAAACATTAAACATACCGTATGAAATGGGTGATATTATATATAGATAAATAAAATATTTTTTAATCTAGTGTAATCTCAAAATTTTACACATGAAAATATATGAATTTACACGCATTAAAAATGGTTATTAATGAGATATGCGATACAAACGAAATCATTAATGAAAGCTATGATTTTATGTGACAGTATGAAATAGTTGTACTGCTAAGTGCCTTTTAAATTATTATAGAATAATGCGCATAGTGTAATTAAGTATCGTAATTTCATCAAGAATTTGCTCTATTTTTTAAAATAGAATATACTTTAAAACTTCAGCTTTAAATTTGAAGGATACCTTCGATATCTCTTTCGAAGAATAATCAAATTACAGCTTTTATTTATGTTTTTGGGAAAACCAATAGTGAATTTAAAAGTTCCTGTTTCATTTAACGTTTCTTTCATAATCAATGAATGATTCTTCTTACTTACAAAGCAAGATAAATGGATTCGCTTATATATCTGACGAGCTAATGACATTCATTATTAAAACACTTGAAATAAAAAGAGTCATTTATTATTCTTACTTTGCAAACAAAAATATCTTATTGGAAATATATCTTATGTCTCCTAAACCTGTGCAAATAAATGATTGGTGAGCACAGTTTTTGATTAAAATTTGGAACACAACTTCTTTTCTTGGACATTGGAAGAAATGATTACCCGCATTAAAAAGACGCAAGCAGCGGCACGCAACTGCGAATGCCATACACGTTTCCAATCTTTCCACCACGAAGAGTAGATAAAAAGACTGATTTGTTTTCTGAAATAAAAACAGATCTTTCACCTGAAAGGAGAACTGGAATTACCCTTCAGGTTTGACGCTCGTTACGAAACAGATGACAGCTGAAGACCGAGAATTAAGAGCAAATACATAGACGTGATGTTTTTGTTTCAGCATTTGAAAGCTCAGCGTTGCGGAAATAAGGTGGGGGAAAGACAAAGAAGTTTTCTATAATAGGACGATTATATGCTGCCCAGTTGGGAGTTTGCTTTTCTCTTCATTTAAACTCGAGGTGAGGTGTTGAAAAATGAGATGACTGTATTTTAGTGAGTGGTAAGACGCCTTTCACTTTTCGGGGGATGATGCACATATTACATGAAATCTTACTTAAACCCTTTGATTTGCAAACATAGTTCTTGAAATAAGCCTTTGCTTCTTAGTCTCTTTATGTATATATCCACTGAATGAAAATTAGACTATAGGAAAATGTTTCAGAAATCAAGAGTAATTAGAAAAAACCATGATTTATGTGTGAATTAAAAAGATAATTACAAATCATGTGACCTTACACAGGGTATAACATAATTCATTCACCTTGATTCTATCTAAAAGCCTTAGAAAGAAATATGATATACAGTCCTACCGCAGAAAAACCTATTATGTTCTCTTTTTAGTTCGTTTCATATACTTGATTTATTCCAAGCTGATGCTATGCGCCAGTTTATAAATTTGGTTGCTTTCAACCAACAAGCAAGAGGAAGAAGCAAACATTCTGATTTTTGTGCTAATAAACGCACCTGCAAACCGAACTTCCCTAAAACTCGAATGGATTCGTCTTTTTCTGCCATGCGCAGAAGCGTACAAGTGTCAGAACTTCGCGGTCAAACTGTACATCAAATTGAATTGATAATTTTGTATTATGTGGTTGTTTGTACCGACTACGACAAAATTCCTGATCAGACTGAATTAAATGACTTTAAACATTTTAAGAAAAACGTAAACTCATGATTTATAGCTGAATTTGGAAAATAATTGCATATCCTGCTAAATTGGCTAAGTTGGCACTGTAACAAAAATAATAAAGTGCAGATATATACATAGTTCAGACGATGCATGCACTAGATTGAATGCAAGTAAACTTGATTTCAGAATTGAAAATAGGATTACCACATAAATTTAAATATGACAATAATTCATAAGTAAATGCATTCGATACGATAGTCAATGCTAAGGGAAAATGAGGCACAGTGCACAAAGGAGCACAATATACCACCCCTCAAAATGATTTTATTTCACACTTATTGAGTTTCCTATTTTAGATGACAGCAAGTTAGGTATGTATATTTCGTGTGTGAAAACGAAAGATCAGATCAAAATTCGAACATTTTTTGAAAGGTTTTGTTTTTATGAGTATTAAATCAAATATTGCTTCAGAACCTTGGATTTTTAGGGGATATTTGAATAATGTCTGATAGTAATCCCTTATAGTTAGTTGAAAGGTAAGCCATTCGATTGCCTAATAGTTTGTAAGAGATTTGCATATTTACAATATAGATAAAATTCCTTACAATAATATCTTAACTATAATTCACATGGGACACAGAAGGCTGGCTACTCATTGATGCCAGTCGTGCTACATAATTTGCGACATAAAATTGCGTTTGTTTAACAAAAGCTCGATTTATTTCTCTTTTGCTACATTTATTCACTAAAACAGTAATTCATCGATTATTCAAAAAATCGCTTTATTCAAGCCTTGAATAATAATCAGATTGTTAAACGCTTAACTGTTTCTCCGTGACTGAAACTTGTCACTCACTTTTGGTGTAGGTTTGCGCGTCATGCCATTTTGTTCGCATGAACAAAATGATTATTATTCAAGACTTGAATAAAGCGATTTTTTGAATAATCGATGAATTATTGTTTTAGTGAATAAATGTAGCAAAAGAGAAATAAAGTCAACTTTTTTTATAGTTTGTAATCACAAAAATTGTAATGCTACTTTTCGTTTCGAATATCTTTCGCCAACTTTAAGCACAGGTATTACACAGCAAAAAAAAAAAGGCTCAATTTTTAAAAAGATTAATACAAAATTTTGACAAAAAATTAACGATTTACTTTTTTAGTAATAAATAAATTTCACCATTTCTGACCACATTTATTTTTTCTCAATGGAGCATTTGCTTTTGTAAACTCTAATGTTACTCCTCGTCACAACTCCAAGAATGTAGTTTTTTCCCTTTGTCTCTAAAATATTTTATCTTTGTACAATGTTTTTCTTCAGATTTAAAAGTAATGGCACAGCTGTTACGTACTGCTCATTGTTTATCGAGCCACTTCAAGATTTACTGTCTACCACAGAAGTCATCAAAAGAATCAATTTAGAGAGCTCTCAAGTGAACTTCGACTGAGAACAAAACCCAGGAAAATCTTGGTGTTTTTAGAAGCAAAAGTAAAGATAAGGTCTTAATTTAGGTGTTGCGTTTTTGCATTTACTACTGAAGATATAAAAGATTATTAAGACAAACACGTGTTGTGTTAAAAATGGTGACCTCAAAATAGTTTTTATTCGGTGAGTATGTGATTAGCATCTTTTTTCATAAACGAAAGTATATCAATAGCATCCAATGCATAAATAAAACCAAAAATAAATTTGATAAAGTAATTACTCCTTAATTGTAAAATGTGTTTTTATATTTTTGAACAATGAAGATGAAATAATTAACATCAATCATAAAAGTTTTATTTTCAGCTCATAATTACCTATCAAAATATATTCTGGTTCTGTTGTTATTAAGAAAGAAATATGTTTTAACACTCAATTTACTTTTATATTGCCTTTTCAATGACATGCACATTTAATATTTTTTTCCGAAAATATGATGTGATTTGGAAGGAGAGTGAGATTTGCAGGACGACTCTTTGTCGTTTCCCTGCACATTTAAAAAATGAAAGCAAAAAATTAAATTTATAAAATTCAATAGAAAAAATAGATAATTTTTTAAAAATCTTTTCTTAATATTGACATAGATAAAAAACGATTAGTGAGATTAGCTGATAAAGATTAGTAAAGATAGGCTAGAAAAAATAAAGTTTAAAGAAGACGAAGAAGCTTTTGTTTATCGTTTTGATGCCCTCTTTTTAAGTGTTAGAAACTATATCTATCTATCTATTTGTAATTATAAAAAAAAAAAAAAAAAGAAAAAAAAAAAAAAAAAACACAGCAATTATTATCACTTAGCGATTGTAGTTCACTACCATAGTGCCTTTCAAAAATTTCTAAGCGGAATCTATCGTGTATAACAGATTAATAATCGGAACTATAATAAATTGATAATTTTCAAAATAAGTGAATTGTGTTGTACAAAATATGAGTGTTGCGACTAATAAAATCATCAATGTTTAAAAGAGCTCTGTTTTTTCATTTTTCTTTCTTATGTCTGTACGGTATTCTTACGTGAAATAGTATATGTAATGAGACGTCATTATAAATACGATCACATGTAATTATTATTACGATATGTACAAATACTACGGAATATACCACTATGAGAAATGTTATTATTATCGAAAAATTTATTTAAAAAAAAATTAACTTAGTGAGCGTATCCCTACATACTAACAAATTCAACCAAATGAAATGATTATTTCTAATGAATTAATGAATTGATAATGAATTAATTTTGCTTTCATTTTTCATTTTCGTAGAACTCTCTACGTTGTAAGAAGAAAAAAATAATAAAATAACATATATCGCTTAAAAACATCCAAGTTCATCTCCCAACATCTGCCTTTATTCAAATACTTCAATTATAATCTAGAAAAGTTCTGTAACTGCAGTTAATCATTATTTAACTTTAGCTTCCTATGCACTGCAATCAGATCTTTCAAAATCTCGCGAATGTGCCAGTTGCGCGGCATTTTGAGATTACAATAATTGCCATTAAAGTCGGAGATTTGAGGTGGCATATGTTCCTAATGAAGTTAATTATTAAATTTTGTTAACCAGCGCAAAATTTTTGGCTCTGTTTGAATACAGGGATATTAATCAAAACCAGCAAATCGACACACTATAAATTTTCTAGTCATTTTCAAAAAGAAGCTGACGTTCAGGAAATTGCTACATTAAAGTCGACTGCTTTTCCACAGTAATGCTCTGTTAAGTTTTAAAGCGGTATAACTAGTTTGAATGGCTTAAAATATTGTTCAATGAGATCTAGTTTATGTATTATCAACATTATGTTTTTATCATTATGCTCTAACATTTTCCATCAGAGTACTATTTTGGTGAAAATTTTTGCTGCACAAGTTACAAACTTTAAATTGGAGATAAAAATGTGAAAGATATTTTCTTTTTGTTTTATTGTTAATCAATACAGGCAAATCGTGCTGTAAGTTTGCTTCTTCATTCACTAAAACATTGAACATAAGAATCTTCAAGAAGAGCATTGAACACACCGTTGCCGTAGCAGTAATTTATTGAAGAAATTCCGTTTTCGTATTAAGTGCTCTTTTCATTCAAATATCATCAGGGTATTGAAGAAATTATGACGTTTTTTATGTTTTCCCTTTTCTAAAAATGGGAAGCATTTTGCAACATCATACAAAGAACATCGGAGCGAATTCATAGACCACTCCAAATGTTTTAGAAAATACAACTGGATACGTTCTGATACATAATTAGCCAAAATATCTTATGAAAGGTGGATACACAGTATTGAATATGGGATTTTGCTTGAATACCAAGTGCGAAAAGTAAAATATTCTAAAATGTACTATATTAGAATAGTATTAATTAGAGCTGCATATTATTACATTGAAATATTGCAAAGGATAATATTCTATAACATTTATATAATATGTAATAAAGGTTCAGGGAATTTCTCTGTTTTAATCTGTTTTTAAATTTATCTGTTTCAGTTTTATTAAAAATTATTAGTGAGATGAAGTTTTGTTTTAATTTTTCTTAGCATCAAATTTTCACTGGAAAAAGAAAAAAAACAGACTATATTTAAAATGTAATTTTTATTTGTAATAACTACAAGAATGATAATGCATGAATAAATTTAATCTTGGTTTAAAATCATGCAGGAAGGTATCGTAACATTCAAAGAAAATATCATTGATATCCACTTGCTATCCGCTGAATTATCCCCACATTCGAATATTCCGCAATCTCTATGATTTACTTCACCCGATGGAAGTAAAGCTAGCGGATATATGATATCGGAATAATTAGGCCGAGTTTAGAGACGAGGATTCTTTTATTGAGTCTGAGAATAGAAAAGCATTGCCTCCCTGGCAACAGCTGCTTCAGGAAAGTTTGCCATTCTAGAATCCATAGCCGCACACTAGATCTATGTGTTATGTAGACAGAGCAAGCCGAAATTTAACGGCAATTAGTTCGGAAGCGATTCCGAGTTGTGGCCGAATCAGCGCATTGTTATCTTAACTGCGGCCACAAAATCGAACAATTGCAGCCGAGCATTGTTATGGTGCTGTTACTTAGTTACTATTTACAACCGCGCGATACGGTCGAGGACAGATCAGAGAGATTTTGTAATTACCTTCCTATCACAAAGCTTTTATGAGGTGAAGTCGGATCTGAAATAAATTTCGACAACTTTTATTATTATGTGTAAATGACCTCGTTAGAATAAAATGAACGGAATTTTAGGATTAAATGTTGTCTGTTTCATGACTATAAACTGTATAATATTTGTAGGTGAAAATACTTAATTTACTTTAAAATATTTGCTTTCACTGAAGAACATTAAGAACAATGTGTCAGTAATATTCCATAACAGACAATATAATTTCGTTACATGTTGTTATTTTATTTAAATGTTATATAGTTAGCTTTTTCAAACAACTTTTTAAAAGCAATCGTCCTTTTTTTCCCCTTAAGGTGTGTACAATATCCTCGTATTGTTTTTTCAACCGCAAATTCAAAAAGAAGAATAATTTGTTTGGCATAGCGGACACCACACGAAACATTTAAATTTTTACCTAAAAAAATACTTTCAAATTCAAAAAAAAAGTTGCTTTTATTAATTAATTATACGTCTATTTCAAATATATACTAAAAATGGCATCTCTGATGGTGTAATTCACACCAATCATTTCTCAATTGATTTTTTTTTCTTTCTAAAATATCCGTAATCAAATATTTCATTTAAATTTTACAGAAAATCAAAAGATAAGATGTTAACGAGAGATTCTGAAATCGTGAGGTCGAGGCGAGGTTTTTTTTTCTTACCCGGCGCACATTCGTTTTCTTACCAACGATGAGTACAACAATTCCTCATGTTGTAAAACAAGACAAAAAAAAAAAAAAGAGTAAATGATGATAGTGAAACTTGAGAAAAAGAGGTCAAAATCTTGAAGAACTTCCAACTTTAATAGATTATTTATTATAAATGAGGTGCTTCGAACATTGACTGCAAGTACTACTTAAAGGGGGGGTACAGTTTTTTAACAAACAACTGTAGTAAAAACTACATTCTTATTATTATAGTGGTCAGTAAAACAATTTGCGTTTAGATTACTTAAGCGCTCCGTCTGCATGTTTTTTATGTCTTTTCGTGTAAGTTGACGTACTTTATGAGGAAAACAAATGTATATATATTTTTTTCATGCCATAGAGATACACCTATAATTTATGCACATATGTAGTTTTCTCTTTTAAAATATTCATCACAATGAAGTCTCGATTGCAATCTGTGGATAAAAAGTAATGCTCATCTGGGGAGTAAAGAATTTTAAACGTTCTAAGCACATGTGATTTCATGCCCATAAAATACGGCAGGCTGTTATCTATACGAGTCGTAAAAGCATGTCTCACAAAACAGCCGTAAAGGCAGTCTCAAATAAGCTATAAATCAAAATGCAAATTGGATATTATTCATATTATGAATTTCTTTCATTCTTTACTTTAATAAATAATACAATTCGCTCGAAATGAGCTCAGGTTTTATAGGCGTAAGATTTTTTTTCTTTCGTAAATTGTCTGATTCAGGTCATCTAACGGTATCTTTATCTTTCACAGGATGCATGTTTATGTTGATGTATTGAGCATGTGACGAACGAAAAAGTACTTCAGCTAGAAACAATGTTTTATTTAAATCACATTTCACAACCATGTAGGCCGCAACTTCAGATATTCTCATCGACTAGTGCATTCACAAATTGTTTGCAAAGATAGTGCGTTTGCATTGATTTGTAGATTGCAATTTACATTCAAAATGTTCTCCCATTTGTTGGGATAAGGGCATACAGTCGGTTATATGTCATATTATATTCCCATTGCCGTGCTTAGCTCATTATGTAGCATTAAAGTTTTAAAAGGTTGTAGTTTTTTTGTTAATAAACACAATCTAGGTATTAAACACACTTTTTTATAGTTATTAGACGTGTGCTTAATAGATCACATAAATCTGATTTGAGTCGCAGCTGCACACAGAACAACGACACGCATATTTTGCGTAACATACACTATATAATGACTGTAGAATGTCTCCAAATATTTAGAACGCTGACTTTTGTTAGTTTGGTAAACATACTTATTGTTAACTTTAAGTTATTTAAGCTATTAGAATAGTGAAACTGGTTAACAGGGTTATTGTCTGCTTGAACTAATAAAATCGGTAAAGCTTTTTTTTTTTTGCTTCGCATCAACGTTTCGTAAGTTCATTAATCTACATTAGCGTTTTGGGCTCTTGATAAATTTGAAAGGGAGTGTTTGTATCGCTAATTTATACAATAGTAATTGGGGCCATGAAATTGCTATTTTCTTTACAGGAGAAGAAGTGCAGAAAGATGAAAAATGGATGTATAATATGTATTACTAATGCATTAAATTAAATTATTAACTCAGTGGTCAATAAGTTGAGCTGACGAGAGATTATCTTTAATTTAATTAAATATTTAAACCAAACAAACTTTTTTTAAACAGAAAGCTTAAAATGTCTAAATGTTGTTGAAACGCTCGAGGTTGAACTTGAAAAATGTAATGAATTACGGTCCATTTCGACAGCCGAGAGAACTCTAGTTTATATATATTTTTTGATGTATTTTCCGAGTGATAAACAAACAATAATCTTAGTGTTGTTTGATACCTTGCCTGTTATAAAAATTCTTAGGTTCTTGTTGGGGGAAGGACATTTCGAAGAAAACAGTACAAAGAAGAAAAGCTTTCTTAGAAGAATGAATGACATAAGCCTCTTAAAAGAATAAAAAGCTACAAAAGAAAATAAGAACTCGGACACTTTACCTGTTTCGGTGCGATATAAAGAAATGGTGTTAAATGTTAGGAAACCTATTTTTAGAAAAATCGAAACCTTTTAAAGTAACAAAAATGTTATTTCACTCACGCATGTCGTTTGCAGATTCAATTTGAATTTTATCTTTCTCTTCAGTATCTTTTTCTTTTTTTGTCTTCATAGTTTAAGTTAGTTTATGATGACAACTTTTACTAGTGTTTAAGAAAAAACTAACACGAAAAATCAGTGGCGGGCCAGCCCTTTTGAGGGGCCATGATCTATTGTGCCTATCCCAGTTTTCGAGAAAGAGGGCCCCGGGGTGCAGAAGCAGAAGTTCCGGTCAAGTGGTGGGCCTGACGTGGAACCCCCAGTGTTTAGTTCCCAAGCATGCTTGGTCTTCATTTTATCGACCCCACTTCAGGGATGAAAGGCTGAGTCGACCCTGCCAGCCCGGGAATCGAACCCCGGACCTGTGGCATGGTAGCACGGAAGGCTACACTCAGCCACTGGGTTTCCTTTAATTGCATCCTTACATTAATTTTCAGTAATTTATTTAAAAATAAATAAATAACTGAAAATTAATGTAAGTATTAGGTTTAAGTATATTTTTTGGATTAATTCTAATGAATCTTGAACGTGATTTGCTAATTCTAGTTTTTTAATTCTAGTTTTCCTTTTATTTATAACAATCGTGAAAATGCATTTTTTTAAATGTCATTGTCTAAAACAGCAACACGGACAGGTTTTGGTCTATGCCATTTTTCGGAAAATTGTTGGATAAAATAAATTATCTTCGGAAGGGGCAATTCAGATTCGCGATATCAAAGCACATATCTCCTCTCTAAGCTATATTTAATGCTTTTTATTCTTAAATAATTTTTACCACATAATTTAAAGATTAATCTTTCAGCCAGGAAATCACATACATTTTCATTTACTCAACCAAATTCATAACTTTAGAGTTTTCATTTTCTTCGATATTGCAATGAAAAATGCAGATATGACATTTGCATTGGACGTTAAAACAAATGCTTGATCTGCCGTAGGTGAAAAGATTAAGTAGAATGGAATAGAAGGACTTAGTAACAAATGGAATATCGAAGACGTTCCAAAAACGATCTATAAATATACTACCCTTAGTTTTTTTTTTTTTTTTTTCAATTTCCGGTACTGAAATCATTTTCGGGATTCTTTTTCCCCTTTTAGCTGTTACTTTTCTTTAGCGTTGTTGTTTTTTGCAGCCTCATTTATGGGGCCTATAAATCTAAAAGTCATTTTTGTGTCATTATTCGGTTCCTTTGCCGGTTAGTTATGTCATTTGGTCATCATTCAAAGTGTTCATCGTGTCCGTAAGCGGATGTGACACTCGACAGTCTTATCCGAAGCACATAGCCACTTCCGATGGAGAGAAGGGATGAAAATAATAATAACAAAAAAAGATAATCTGGAAAAAAAAGTGTCAAGAACGAAGAAAAAAAAAGATAGATGCTGTTAAAGGAAGAGATTGGTAATGAGAAACAGCGATGATGGCTATACCTGATTTGAGAATTAAAACTCGAATTCGCTTCAGAGCTGTTGTATGTTTTGGAAAAGAAGAAGTTCGCTACTATTATATTACAAAAAGGAGCTAAGTGAATTATTTTAATATGCTTGAAATGTAAGTAGTGCTTATTTTTTTGCTTGACCTCTGGCTGTAGAGATATAATTAAATAACTTTTAGGATCGCATTGGATAAAAACGTCAGTAAAGAAATTCTTTATTTTTGCAGACAAAACAATGTCAAAATCAACGTTGCTAAAGCATAAAATTTTCGTAAAATATTGCACGCGCATGTTTTTGTATTACAAGAAAACAATTTTTCATTGCAGAATAAGTTTTAAGCCTCCAGCGCTAACTACCATACACAAAGAGGCAGTGAGACGTCATTGATCTCAGAAAAGGGTGGAGGTGGGTGGGGCATTTTGCTTTTCCCCGATTAATCCGTCGTCTTGATCCGTCTTTGTGACTGCTGATTAGCGTCGGAACTAGGGGAAAAATCTGCGATGAAAAAGACGTTCCTTGTAGACACAAAACACGCGTATACAATATTTTTCCAATTTCGTGCTTCATTAGCTTTTATCATTTAATTTTTAATGTCAGTAAAGCTTAAATTGTTATTTGAATATAGCAAATAGTTGTTTCAGGGTATAATGCTGTGAAGACGCCAGCGTTATGTTCTCGAATTAGCTCCACTACAAAAAAACCTGTCCGCTGAGAGGAAACATAAAAATACGACTTGATGTACTTCAATATAGCTTGATATAAATAGCTCACCTTTTTGATAGTAATAGGTTACTGCCGGATGGATTGTTTCAGTAATTTGTTTTTAGGGCTGAAAGAGATTAAACTATTTTTGAAAAAGGAAGTAAATGCTGATGTCTATACCTCATTTATTATTGCTGTGAAAAATCTAGAAAAAAATGATTTTATGGTAATCAAAAATATATTCTTTTGTATAGTTTTAGAAATAATTAGCACCCTAATAAACACAATGGTTCAATCTCAGTTTGAATTCCTGTCTTTTCTCAACGTGATGTGTAGAAATGTTGCGACTCATGTTTCGAAGTTTAATTTCCTGATATGTAGTAGTTATTATTTTTTTTTTTTTGGGGGGGGGGGAGGCAAGGATGAAATATATGTAATGTTTAATGGGCTCAAAGTGGAATTTACTGTTACGTAGTGACTAAATATGTGTATTAAAACACAAAGTGCGTGAGCTTACGAACTTAATCTAATTAAAAAAAAACAAATAACCACAGCAATTTCTAAATTTTTAGAATTTTACATAATTAAGTTTGATATCGCCGAAACATTTGTACCAAATGGTCGATAGCACATGTGCAAATAATGCAAATACTCTTCGGAAGAAAAATTTTGTCTAAAAAAATGAATAAAATGATTGTTTTTTTAAATGCAAAGCAGTTGTTTATTAAATTTCACAAAAATTGATCTTGAAACAACTGCTTGCATACACAGCTGCTTCTGCTGAGAAGAAATTATTTTAAGTAAAAACTTCAAGCATTAGTATAAATTTTATTTGTAGCTGCGATAACAAATTTAAATATTTTGACAACTGTCATATTTTATTTTTCGTGTGAAGTTTATTAAACTTAAAAGAATATCAATGTATTACTTTCCATTGTCAGTGCCTAATGCAAATTTATTCAAATAGTGATATAACCCCTAAGTAATCTGCTTGAAAATCTACACCATTTGTCTCCTAAAAACTCCACTGCCGAGTAAAAAAACATCGCTGCATAATCAAGGGGCATATGCAAGCAAATTGAGGTAAAAAATTGAAAATTTCCTCTAGCACTAAGACGGCGCAAGTTTTAATCCTCTAAGTATATAATTTTCTTCAGCATTTTTAAGATATTTCTCTGTTCCTTATGTGTTGCTGGTGTTATGTTTTCTCCCGGTTCAACACCTTTATCAAATTAGAATCCTGCTCATGCATATTAATTTATGGAAATAACGGATAATGCAAAATTTATTTATTCTATTTTAAACTTAGTGCAAACATCAACATTAAAGTTTCATGAGAATGATTTGTTTTCTTTTCTTAATCGAAAAAAAGGAAACTGAAACTCTTACTGCAGAGTAATTGTTGAAATGCAAGCGCTACACTTCAGTTGCATTATTTCCTAAGTATGAATACATAAAAACCATTTCATTTCCTTTTTACGGAGTATACCTTTTAACGCTACTGAAAGAATAAGTTGCATAACAATAACTATCTCGTGTGACTGATCAACATGCCATTTTGCGAGGGCAGTAGGCAATTTAATATGAAATCAATGATGCTTCTCAGTAGTGCTAGCATAGAAATGATAACATTAGTGCGATCTCTCTCCCTCATAGAGGAATTCCATGCATTTGCGCAGATACATGCATTTGCGTTTAGCATTAATGAGAAGGTTGAGCTCCATCTATGCATATGAACGCTGTGCATTGCTCACAATAGAACTCACGAGATTGTTTGGCACTATAAGGATATGGAGTAATTATCATCTAAAAGTACATTGCAATGAAATGCAAAGTACTCTAATTTTTATTGACAGTATGTTTGTATAGAATATCAAAGAATCTATACAAACATATCTCTTGCAAAGAAACATTTACAAAATCAACTCGCTTTTTCCATAGAATTTGCTAAAGTGTTTTATATTTAGTTTTCACACAAAAATGTTAATCCATTAAAGATTGCAATCTTTGTTAGTTGTTCCAAATTACTCTGCACAAAAAATAAAAGTTACGCAACAACAACATTTTTGACAAGGAAAACATCTTTAAGAAGCACTTAACTTACAAAGCTACAACATTATATCAAGTATTAGGAAAATGTCATTTTTCAAAATTCCAGTCAGTTTATGAAAGAAAAAATTTAATTTTAATTCGTAACAATTTTTGATTTGGTGCAAAAAATACAGATAATTATATAGCAATAAGATTACCGTTTTCAATAAAGTATAGCCGTCATTTTAAATAGCAAAAATCTTTATTTCTGTATGATTTTGAATTAAAAAATTGTTTATCCTTTCGCAAATCTACAATTATTCTTGCATTTGTACGTCGAAAAGTCTGTGCTATTAATTAAACCGTTAATGATATTGGATTGTTTAACATTTAACGATTGTTAATACCTATTCCGACATTTTAGAATTTTAAAACGTCAATCATTCTATTGTAGATTTGATCAAATTCTTGTTCGTTGATTTGAGTCTGAAGAAATAGTTTATTTTACAATACATCATTTTAAGTGATGGCTTGTTAAAAATATCATTCCCAATTACTAGTTTATGTGATGGTTACAGATAGTTAACAAGATCTTCGCTTTCCTCTCTTATTACTGCTATATGTATAAATTGTGCATAAATTTGCTTTGTGGCTTATCGACAAAAGCATGAAAAATTCAACAAAGAAGGTCATAAATTCGAACGCTATTGATTTCAAATACCTATTTATTTACTCGGTAACTTAAGTGAATCATTCATAATATATGAATGAGTGGAATAATGAACATAAGTTGAACACTCTGTTGGGGGATTTAAAGATTGAAGATGTGTTTATGCTTAGTGCTAGAACTTTATTGCTTTGACTTTATATGCCTCAAAAATATCAGTATTTTGTTTTAAAACTTAACATAAAGGAAAGTACTGTGCAGTGGGACTATTTTTAGAAAAACATGGTTTGAGAGCTAAATATCATATATTACAGAAGTTTTGTTTAAATATGTTTGTTCACAACATTTGTAGTGAACAATTTATTGTAAAAAAAGCGTTAAACAGAAAAAATAAAGAATTAACGTTTTAAAATAAAATCAAAATCTGTCTTACTGTGTGGCATACCTGGTGCAGTTAGACAATGCTAGTTTTTGTTTAAAAAAAAGACATTTCAATTCAAAATAAGAACATTGCTTCATTTCACGCAAGATTTCATGAAACACTCCCTATTTTAACCTCAAAAAGTCACGAAACATTGTATAAGTTCAAAATGAACAGATTCCCTCAAAATGAACATATCCTTAGTCTTTTTGTTTTTAAGAGCATTGACTGAAAAAGGACCATGGTAATGAGAATATAGTACAATAAATGTGCATTAGCAGTTTTGAATAAATACATTTGTTGATTCGTTGTGACACACAAATATTGTCTCACTCTAAGAACAATTCACTTTGTTACAAAAGAAAATGGTTAAATAAATCTTCGATTATTTTAATTTAGTTATATTCTACGTATTAAGTGCAGAAATGGCGCATTTTTATGCATTAATCAAACTAAAGTAATGAATACAAATAAACTGAAGATATATAAAGGTAACAGAGAAAAATAAGTTACTTCTAGGTTAAGAAAAAGTTTGATAACTTCCAACAAAACGAAAGTCCACACATGAATTTAGGTGGTAATTACTTCATTGTAAAAGTTTTTTTGTATCCCTATGTAACCTGTCGCATTGTGTACGACTTTCACTTATAGCTTGCTGTTTCAATTTAAAAAAAAAGATCTTATATTATGTTTCCAGAAGCAACTTGTAACATTTAGTATTAATACACATAATTCAATTATTCAGAGAGAGAAAAAAACACATAAATAAATCGATAATTATAATAATAACGCTATGAAAACATAGGGATGGTGTGCTGTTAACTTACCAACATTGAATTACTAAGCCTAAACTTTCACACGTTTAAAAAAAAAAACAATATTGCTAAATATCACAAAAAGGTATTAAATTTAATTGAATTAAACTTTCAAATCCAAACTATATGAATAAGCTCTTAAAATTCTTTGTATAAACATGCAAGAAACTAAGCATTTCTTTGCTTGCTTAGTGCTTCTACAGAAGTGTTCGTCAAGTTTTTCTACGAAACATTGCTTTTTACTATTATTTTTGAATAGTTAAGACATAAAATAAAAAATTTATTTTAGTTAAAACAAACAAGGCATAAGCAACGATGAATTAATACTAATGATTAAAGCTACAACATTTTTTAAAGTAGGAATAAAAGTATAGAATTTCAATTGCTTTTCCAAGAAAATTCGCAAGATATAGCTCAACTTTTAAAAGTAACTAACCATTAAGCTTTCAACGGATTTATTACTCAAAGATTTTAACTAAATATGCAAAATATCATTTTTACTTTTGATACACGTTACATAAAATGGATCGTAAGAAACAAACTCAACAAAAAGGATAATATGTATTATTAAAAAGCAACAAAAACAAGCAGGAATACACTTATTGGATAAAAAAGAGACTCCCAAGCTAAATTATAAAAAGAAGTCTTCTTATCTGGAAGTCTGCTTCAAAGCCTCTTTGTTTAATCTATTAATTTTCTATTGAAAGGGAGAATATTTTGCATTATTTATTTAAAACAAGAGGAATAATTTTAGCTCGGGAAAACAAGTGATTTACTTTACTCCCAAATTTTGCTACGGAAAAATGTTTTCTGTGTGGAATTGAATCCAATCAATTTGAAGCAATAAAGTCTCGTGCTTTAAGCTGATGGAAAAATTTAAATAAATCGCGTAGGAAATCAAAAAGCATTAAGGCCCATTAGTTACGTAGATTCCAGAAAAGAGATCGAACTAGTTGAATGCAGATGTAAAGATTAAACAGCTTGCCGTTCAAATTAATTATCAAATGCTAATCGAGCAAAAAAAAAAAAAAAAAAAATAACATGAAAACACGCTAAGTGATTGCTGTAGAAAATTCGAGAGTCAAAAGTTAAATAAAAAATTTAGCATATTCAATTCCGCTTTAAAGATTTTTTCCTCATTTCTTTGATTTTCTCAGACTTTTAGGAGCGAAACAGATGTCTGTATTCCACGAATACACGTTATTAATTCTGAGAGTTAAAAATGCTAAAATACGGAGCGGGTTTAGTTTATGAATTGTTTTAATGGATGCAAAGGGCCTCACTAATTGACTTCGAGAACTTCATAAAGCCTTAAGTGAAAGCACTAAGGGTCTGAAGGATGATTTGAGTTTCAAAAAACTACCCCTGCAATGGCCGAGAAAAAAAGGAAATAGCAAATAGAAAATGGGGAAACTTTTTGCCCTTTCTTGTTTTAATTACAACTATTTTTGAATAATTCTAGCAATTTCTTTAATGAGTGTTCTTGTAGTTGGATGGAAATTTTATTCCGCGAGCATAAAAACGGGGAAATACGCTCAGGTGAAAATGATGCTTCGATTCAAATCCGTTGCTTTTAAGAAGTAAGCCCATTTCATGGCCGTTTTCTTGTTAATTGAAGCTGAAAGAATTGTAAACAGATTCCGAGCGCAGCGTTTGCTCCATATCGTGATCAACTGATGCGTCAATTATCTTTTCTATCTCTTCAAGGACAAAGCCAGTTTTTGAAAAGTATCGCTTTGTAGCATTTGCACAAAATTAATAGCTATTTAAAATTTAGTTAAGATACAATATTTTTCTAATTTTGTTATCCGTTTCAATAAAAAAAGTGTAATCACCAGTTTAATTAATAAGCGTTTGTTATTTAAACGATAAAATCTTTTGAGTTTGATCGTGTACATTTGTTTTTAAATATTCGATGCATAAGTTTCAAAAGCTTTTTTTTCTTTGTTTACTGCAGATTAAGAGCGAACTTCGAAATAATTTAGTTTTTGAGTAAAAAATATAATTAGTCACAATGTAACAGAACTTTTTATTGGTATAACCGGGTTACAATATTCCGCCAAATTGAAATATTTGTCTTAAAATAAAAAGTTGAATTAATAAGAATAAATTTATACTATGTTAAATAAGTGGACACAACGGCTATATTACTGTTGGGTTTTTTTACCATTTTTTCATGTGAAACAAATAAGCAGAAAAATATATAATGATATTATTACATATAATACTCGGAAGTGAGCTTTGAGCATAATTTTGGTGCTTTACAATCGAAAACCACTAAAAAACTTGCTGTGTTTTTTTATCTGTGAGTCTATTAATGTAGTTCTTTTACATGTGTAACAGTAATGAGGATATGTAACGAATGAGCCGGCATAAAATATCTAATTTTACTCAGAATAAGGTTTGTGCCACATTTAGAATAATCTCCTTCTGATAGCCATTTAGTTAGTATAAACAATAGTGTAACTGTATCATAATTACCGGAAATAGCTTTTCTGTGTGATGTGCATGAATTTCTTATTATGGTTTTGAAAGTACCGTGTGTACGTTTAAAAATGCTTTGTAATACATCAATCATCTTATAATATCTAGTTCTATTTACTAGCATAAGGTTTGCGGCTCCATTTATGACATTTCCCCTGTAATAGCCGTCAAAGTAGTGTCATCTACTGCCCCTCTCAGTTGGGTAATCGCATATATTAATTACGAACCTAATGCATCCGTGCTTGTTCTAAAATGATTCCGTAACATAAAATAGGGAATAGTATATTGCAATAGGAAGCATGAATTATTATACTACGGCTATATACTATCTAATAATTGTTAATTTATTAAACTGAAATCGATTCATTAACATATATGCCAAAAACTTACCAGTTGACGTTTCATTTTTTGAGAACTTAGCTGATTATTTTATGCGCTAAAAATATAATTTATGATGGGAGGATGATGCAATTTACATTCTCAATGATTTATTTATTTTCAAGATCCTAACTGATCTTTTTCAAAATAACCATTAAAAAATGCTCATTCACTAATATTTAGTTACTTTTGCAATCAAATGTTTCAAAATAAAGAAGAAAAATGCCGTGATGAAGCTATGCCTATTAAATTTAAACAAACAAAATACGCTATAAATAATACAGCAAGCGCGTGTGTACAGCTTAATTTTTCCCCATTGAATATTATTCTAATGAGCTGAAATTATTTTTTTTTAAATATTGAATGTAAGTCTAATGAGGTGTATATAGCTTTAAAAGCTATATACATATACAGCTTTAAATTATAATCGTAAAAAGCTTTACATTTCCGAATGCAATTAATCCTAATCACCTCTACAAGTCTTCCTTCCCTACAGACGTGATAAAGTAAAGACATGTTTGCATCTTTTTTTGTCAGATTAGAAGTTTCACAATGAAGAATTAATTGTCACGAAAAAAAAAATATGTGTCTGTTAACACAACTAACAATTGCAGAAAGATTATATACTTGCAGAATTGAGACATGCTAATATTGTCCAGTTCTCTACCATTTTTAATTAAACTCATTACATCTTTCACACAAAACGGACGCACCTACAAGCTGTCTCATGCTTAACGTTCTATGCTCGATTTCTGAGAAGTTCGTTTTCACCTTGTGAGTTAGAGCGATACCATCGATACTCAGGGATCACCTAGTCTCGTTGGTATCGGCTAGAGTAACAGTTTGCTTCATCAGTAGATGGGCTTCGGAACCTAATTTTCCATTTTCGGATAAGTGCCAAAAAAAGAAAAAAAAATATTGTTTCAATTCCGAAGCAGATTAGGAAAGTCAGTGAAAAAAAATTTTAAATTCAAAGGATTGATAACAATCAGCAAACGTTGCTTGCCTAAAAACAATATACGTATAATAAATGACTGTTATTTCACTCATTTCTATTTCTTTGAACAACATTACTACATTTAGTAGAATTTATTTCATGAATTTTTAAGTAATTGGAGGGTGACTATTAATACATTTTCAAAGCATGTAAAATTACTTGTATAATAATACAAAAAACAAAATAAAGCTTTTAAATGCAACAAAATCTACGATATTGGTATGAGAATCATAAATACAAAAAAATGCTCTAGTCTACTTTTCTTGCAGTCAAAAATAATTTCATTTTTCATATGTATAGGTATAAATACGGGAAAGCAATAGATGAAAAGGAGCTTAACAGATACTATCACAGGGCAGGGTGTAACATAATATCCGAATCAATGCCAGTAATTGTTTACTGTAGCTAACTACTTATCGATAGAATTTCGTGTAACTACATGCATAGATTGAGCGAGGCGATAGCAGCAAAGAAGTCAGGCAGTGTAGCGGAAAAAGAAGCGGTCGCCGAAAAAGAATCAGGAAGATAAGATAGATTAATTGCCAGATCGATAAGCCGATTGGCGGTGCATTCTTGGGGGCTCATTCTTTGGGAGCCCCTAACTATAGGCTGCGTCCATCCATCAATGATCTATCAGGTCGTCTGCAAAACACACATACATCCTCGGCGGAAGATCAGGCATGGACCTTTCCTTCCACCCCCCTCTAATCACTGTCCGACCACACACGCGACAAATCCGTTTCCTCACTCGTTTCTTTCATCATTGAGACACCGGGCTGCTTTATATTTGTTCCCGGATACCAGCTTGATGTAGTATAAAGGGTGTAAAGAAAACTTGTTTTATAATATGATACTTTGTTTTTGACATCATGTATTCGACTGAGATTTTGAATATGATTTTCATTATTTTTGGCTGGTAATACATTTAGCTTTACACCGCAATCCCGAACACTCTCAGAAATGGGCCTCTCAGTTTTGACGATTCTTCAATCGTCAAGAAAATGTCGTCATTTATAACGGTTCTTTCCTCGCGTGATCACGTGACTTTAAAAAGTTACTGCACAAATTTAGACAGTTTGACGAAAGGTTTACTCAGAGCATTTTTCACAGCTATTTCGTCAAATACGATGAAAGTTTTGTGAGATTTGAGCATGTGTTTCTGAGAGGGAAGTCTTTGTAAAACGTATTTTTATTTTTTATTTATTTTATTTTTTTTTTTTGTATGCAAAAACGACTTTTTGAAAATTAAATCATTAAAACAATAACTAAAGCGTGTTTCTAATCAAAATACCTTACCATTCTAACCACAGGATCATTGTACGAAGTCGTAATTCTTCAAAAATTTTAGTATCTCTCTCCGTTGAAGAAGCTTTATATCAGCCCCGTTTTGATGTTGATGATGATAATGAACTTAACATGTTTCAACAGTATCATCGATGGAAGACCAATATATACGTAAGTTTGATCACGAAAGGACATACTATTCACATGCAGAAGTTTTTTTTAACCCTTCAGAATTCACACCGTGAGCAAAATATTCCCACCAAGAAGAAAAAAAAAAAGTATGTCTTGTATTCTACTTCATAGGCGAAGGTACTGCTCTGTCTCGCTTCTCGTTGTAACTATTGCTGCCCCGATGTGCATCGCAATCATTACGCGTTCGTCTTACTGTTGCCAAGACCATTAGCTGGTTAGAGTAGTCAAATGTGAGTGTTTTTCTCATCAAATGAGTACTCGTGTGATTTAGTGGCAACAATTTTTTTAAATATTTTGTTTCATTTAATATTTAACCAGGTATGTACCTTAATGGACTACAATAAAGGAATAAATCAATTACATAGTATAAATATTTACTTATTTAAATTTCTTACATAAAATTGTTTTTATTTTCGAGAATGATTTAACAAGGAAGGTTGTTGGTTCAAATGGCTATGGCTAATGCAAGTTTTGAATCTAGAAGCTCCCTGTCGCATTGAAAAAGGGATTCTACGCAAATCCCGAAACATATGTCTGCATTTTATTGCTAATTTGCTTTCTTAACGTGAAATTATTTTTATTACAGTTTACCTTAGCACAAAGTTAATTTATTATTCCAATTAATGTGTTTTGTTTTAATTTTAAATTCTCTATAGTAGGTTTTTTAATAAGATATTGACGCAGCAGTAAAGTTTAATTGACGCAATATCATTGATTTCGCATTTCATATTGGTGAAATTTCATGCCTCAAATGTTTATGCGGTCCTCCTTTTATTAGTTAGTTTAAACTCTAAAAGTTTATAATCTTGAAATAAGCCATTATTCTAAGAACAGTTTTTAATTTCTGTTTTTAGGACTTTTTTGAGTATATTGACTCAAAATAACCCTTATACGTAAGATGTGAAGATTTTTAGTACATAAAAATATAACTGACAATTTTCACCATCAATTTATGTGCACCTTCATAGCGAACTTTCTCTCCCTGTACTTCGGTAGCATTTAATTTTCGGAGTCACACAGGTGGAAAAGTCCTTACAAAGGGTAAATACATAAGTTTCTGGCACCATTTTGGGGACTAGATAATATCCTATAAAAGTTTAAGCTATTGCTAAGAGCAATTCCTATAAATTAATGGTTTTTAGAAAACAATTTCCTTGATAACCCCTTAAATTTTTAAATATAAAAAAAAAGCTATATAATTAATAATTTTCTTATCTCAGCATTAAAGAGTAAAACTAATACAAATACTATTTTCACTGAACATACTATTGGCTTTATATTGATTTTACTTCTTTGCAATAGTTAATTCGCGAAGATGTACTAAAGGCATTAGTAAATTGTAGTGAAAATAAATGTGAAAAAACCCACACTCAGAAGGTGCTTCGAAAAAAATATTTAAGGTATAAAGAATCAAAATGGACTTTTCTGATTTCTGAAGAAATGAAGGGTATCGTAAAATACCCAGAAACGGTAAAGGAAAGGAAATATGGCGAAGAAATAAAGTTGGTAAAAGAAGTCCGAGTGCTTTTCTGAGTGTTGCAAAGTTTCCGCTTTTTACGCAAGCTCTTCCGAATTCCGCTTGAAACTAATAAGCACCTTCATCAGTGTCTCCTGCGACCAACCATCGCACTGCACGGACGTTCTATATCATCAATCACCTTCAAGAAGACCATCTTCTCAACAATAGATAAAGAGCAACATCAAAAATAGCTTCTCCGGAGAATGTGAATTCTTTCGGAATATCAGTTGAGGAAGACAACTACTAAAACATTCAGTTTGGTCTCTTTTCAAAATATTCGCCAGAAATGGAAAAGCATATATTTTCCACTCTACCTAAGGCATATGGTTAGAAGAGAGATTTTTTCGTCTCCTTCAGTTTCTTCACTATTTCTTCTTTACTTTGGAGGCTTTTTTCTTGGTAATGTTCCACACCAAATGGTCGAAGTAGTTTTTCTTGCGGTCTGCGTCTTCGCATTTCCGAAAACAGCAGCGTTGTTTGTCACCATTTCTTTGCCTTTTTCTCTTTAAACCTTTCGGCTGTTTTGCTTAAGCCAGTGGGAAACATACATGCCGGACAAAGGAAATGGGAGCGCATAGTTTTTTTTCTTATATAGGAAGATGAAAAATTCCTTAAAAAACACCTTGTGCAATTAACTGCAACACTTTTTCTGAAGGAAGTCGCCATCGAATTTAATTTTTCTTAGCGAACTCCAGGAAGCAAAATATTTGTTTTTAATGCTTAACCTGTTTGATTGCACTTATGTACTGGACAAAAAACAACTTTTCTTGTGCAGAGAAAAATTGAGGAAGATGACTTAAAACCTGTTTCTGCGTGTGTTTAATTTAAAATTCAATTACAATTTCTAAATAAAATGTTTCTGAAATCCCTTACTATATGCATTGCATCATCAAAAAATAAAATTATATTTACAAACCACTACAATGAATCTCAAAATTGAAGGAATAAATAATAATTCGAGTAATCGAAAAATCAAGTTGCCGAAAACCCAATGAAATTTTTTTAGCTACAGTATGTATTACTATGTACGTGGATAATACAAAAAATAGCATTAAGTAAACATTTAACATTCTTCATTGAAAGCATTTATCCAGAACATTTAGATGTTCATTGCTTTTCCTATTGATATGCAATAGTTCAAAATACGTACTTCTTACAAAAATGAGCACAATATAAACATTTATCACATTTTATTTAAACCATAAATTCAGAACAGTTTCATGGACATTACTTTTTTTTTTTGGTTCCAATTCTTTTCCAAATATGAAATGGCTTGAAATATTTTTGTGGTCATGCCCGATCGCAATTCAATAAAAACCCACATCGCATTCTTAGCAAAGGTTGTCTTTAGGTTGTTTTAATCACAATAGGTAGCGGTGCTGTCGAAGATGAAATGCGAAAACTTACAACTTAATTTTTAAGTGAGACAGGATTTTGTAGACAATACTTTATTCGGAACTGGAAGGAAAGAACGAAATAATTTGAACTCGGAAAATGTTTCAAGTTATCAAGAATGAGAAAGAAAAGCTTCGAGTTAAAGAAAGAAAGTTTTATTAAAAGTAATAAAGATGCAGGGAAATAAGTTTTTCGAGTAATCAAAAAATTCGAGCTATCAAAGTTCGAGTTATCGAGAGTTGGCTGCATTACATGCTTTACTTAAGAAAAAAATACTATAGATTTGTCTGGATATCGCACAGAAGGAGAGACATTGTATTTTACATAAGTTGAGATCAAGAATCGGAAAAAAATGAAAGAAAGAAACGAACAACAAGCAAATGTGCGCCTAGAATATAATTTCAGAAACCTATATCATCCAAGAATTCTTTTATGGATTGATAAACGCGGATTTTGTAAACGAAAAATTACTCAAAATTTTGCTTTATTATTTGACTAATAATATTATTATAGCGAAATACCAAATCCAGGCTACTGTATTTTCTTTAGTCGGAAATACTTACATTATAACTATCTGTCTGTTATCCCTTTTTTTTGCTAGTCCAAGAGGCGGCAGGAGATAAGTTGTTCATTGCAAGCAGACGATTGTGTATTAATTGAGGAGCGAAACGTCCTACAATATTACCATCGTACTTTAAATCAAAAGCGATAGGTATAATAAATATATATCTTATGTGGAAGATGAAATTTATGAAGAGACAAGCAAAAAAATGACATGGAGTATGATAGGTTATTTGTCACCAAAACATAAAGTACTCTTTTTATTTGTTTCAGGAAGAAAGTTGTTACTAATTAGGCACAGAAGGGTTACAATTTTAAGCATCCACGATATTACACACACACACACACACACATTTGGTTTAATTTTTTTTCTCACAATTTATGTCTACTAAATAAATTTGAGGGGAGGCTTAGTATATTTCCAAAGTAGGTTTTTAAGATGCTGTTTTTTCTCCCTCGTTACTCATTTAATGTTTTCATCTTGCATATGCAGCTTAAATGTTATTATGTTTTGCATTTTGTGAGATTAGTTGGTTGCCTCTAATGCTATGTTTTTAGTATTTAATTTAAACATATTAGCGCAGCACGCAAAATTTATTTTGTCCATAGAAACTCGTAAAAATTGCTCAAAAATCGCAAGATCAACGGCAAATACTTCAAAATGTAGTTTTCCTCCACAGTCTAAAGGTGACATTCAGAAAGGAAGAAATAAATAAAACAAATAATTATGTTTTTCGAAAGTGTTCTTAGGGCCAAGCCACAACTATCGATGAACCCGTTTTTGCTAACACAATTTTTGTTTCTCTCGTTTCCCCCTGTTAACAAGTTGCTTTCTGTAACAGCAGGAGCACATTTCGCATTAAAAATACGTATAAGTTTATAGCTGTTTATTAATCATCTTTAAAGATCGTACTTCTACACAGCACGATAGTGTCACGTAATAAGCAGACTACAATGCGAACGCAACAGTTGCTACATCATTTTCGAGACAATTGGCAGTTTACTTGTCTTATGAAAAAAAAAAAAAAAAAACACGTTGAACGAGATCTGTGAGAATAATTACAAAAAGGTGTACCATATGCATTAGCAAACTACATTTACACTTAAAAGTGGACCAAGAAGCTTTGGTGTGGAAGGAAATAATATTTAACGAGATGAGTGGTGAACATTAGAAAATATGTTATAATCATTTAATTCTTGAAAGAGTCATGGAAACTCCCTGTTTTAAGCATAAGTACCAATTAATCTCTCTCTACGCACATTATTCTACGAGTTATTAAACTTTAAAATGCAAACTTATTTCTGGATCACCCGGTGTAGGGATAATATAAATCCTAACATGAATTACCCCCCTTTTTGCCATTAAAAATTGATTAAATTATAATCCAACTTAAAACATATGCATAATACACTGTTATATTTCTATGCAAAATAATATACGTGCTGCTAATTTTTTAATTGTTAAATGAATTTTATATCACAGAATGCTATTATAATTAAATCTCCGTATCAATTTCGCACAGTAGAAAACAAAATGTCTTTTTAAAAAAGAAGTCATTCCAAGCATGTGCCTTAACCACTATTTCCCTTCGTAATTCTATGAATTATTGAACTGTAAAATGTTGACTGCCTTTTCGATAACCCAGTGCAATGATATCTGTATCCCCACATTTTTTTAATTGTAAAAAATATCCATATCAAAACTCCAAGTCATTTTAAACGTATATATCCTTATCGCTCCACATACATTGTTCTGTGAGTTATTAAACTTACAATTGCTAAATGACTTGTAGATCACCTGATGTAATGTTAATTAAATGCACACATTAATGAAAACAGCGGCATTATTACATAATCACATACTGTCGAACGACGAGCTATAAAAAAAGTCAAAACAAATTGCGCCCATTTCCAATCTTTATATATACATAAGATAACTGAAAAACATTCCATCATCTTTTAAAGTTCGGTGATTAAAGAGCGGTGGCATAAGGGGAAAGCATTCATCCTCACTCAAGGATGTAGATATATCCTCATACTTCAATTTGGGCGCACGAAAATCCCTCTACTACAGCTATCCACTCTCTTAAATCAAAAGCAGATACGTATATCTACTCTGAGCGCGGAAAGTAATGAAAGGGCCAGCGGAATTGCCCAGCAGGATGAGAAAATTATGTGTAACCAGACATAAAACAGCCATTTGGTTTGTTGATGGGCCGACGAACAGCTGATCAATTATAATTCTCAGTTATTTGTTTCATTTATGGCCGAGAAAGAACGATATTAGTAGCAAAAGGTGTAAACAACGGACAGTAATTAGGGAGGAAAAGCTGGATTTTCAGAAACTCAAATGTTCCATCTGATCCGGAAAAATGATTTAGCGTCATTATAGGCTTGCGTCATTGACTGTAAAATATTCGTGTAAAATAAAGAGTCACCACTTTCGATGCAATTCTGCACCCAGATAGCGCGGATGTTTATCGAGCGTAAAGAATTATTATTTTACCCAATTTATAGGGTAAGGGAGAATGGAATCGCTCTTAAAGCTAAAATAGTTTGAAAATGTAGATGCGAAATATTTTCACTTTTTTTATTCAAGTATTTAAAAAATGCTACTATGTATGTGGTTTTACTGTAAGATACTTCAACTGTATACTGTGGTATATATATATATCTGTATATACAAATAAATAAATAAGCATTAATATATTATCCGGCGTTTCCCGTTGTGAAAATTGTATTAAATAATTGTTCTAATTGTGTTTCCTTATTAAACGATTTTTCAATACATTTAATAAACGATAATAACTCGCTTTAGCACAAAACTAATTATTACTAGTGCAAAAGATCGTTCGTCCTTTTAAGCCTACTTTCACAAAAGTGTTAAAAAAAAATGTGAAGAATAATATGAAAGAAGGCTTAGCGTAGCTTGAAAATATCGTTAAAATAAGTTAAGTATTTAAATAAAGGTTGAAAAAAAAGTAGGGTTTTGAGATGGGAAAAATGTGTGTCGGGCTGTATGTCTGTCTGTCCCCCCTTAATGCCTTTTGGAGGATTCGTTCTATTTTTTTTTTTTTTTTTTGCTTTCAACAGATGTCGGCGAGAACATCTCATTTTTCATATTTTATTTTTTAATTTGAAAATTTTTTTGTTCAATTTTGAACAGTTCAAAAACCGTTAACGTTACCACCTATGGGGGAAAATGAAGATTACGTGAAGTCTGGTCATAAGATTCAAGTTGCTTCGTGCAAGCGCATTGCAAGAACTTGACTAGAAGTATTTTTTGATTTGAACATTTTTGTTCAATTTTGAACAGTTCAAAAAAAAAAAAAAAAAAAACATTAGCACCAACGGAGAAATTTTAATCCTATATTAATTCTGATGTATCAAACAGATTTGCTTGGAAATAACTTTATCGGAAGGATCATATGACGTATAACATGTACAGATATGTAGTTCATTCCGAACTATACAAACCTACTTTAACATTAAAGCTTTGATCAAACTTTTAAAGCTTATTTCTGAATGAATGCGTGAAGAAATGAATGAGTGAAAGAATGTTCGAATGAATGAGTGAATGAATATGTATTAACCGTTCAAAAGGTATATTTGAAGTAATAAAAAACTTATGCTAAATGAGAAACAGAGGGATACAGCAAGATTTTTAATTTAATTTTGGTATATACGGGAAAGTAGGCTTGTATAGCTCTAGATGGAATTTCTTGTTTCTGATCCATTAGTGCACACCAATCACGTATTAATCCATCATCACTTGGCTACATAACAAGTTAATTTATAGAGCGCTCAGCCTCCATTACACGGAATAGATTTGTATAAAAAACCTAGGAAAACACCAAACAAATCGAAAAGTTAAGAAATTTAAAATTTCACTATATTGATATTTGAAAGTTTCAGTTGGCGCAAAGTAGTATAAATGCAGCTACGATTGATTCAATTAGGATGTTGTTTTGACTTTAAAGTTGACAATGGGTCGGCAAAAAAAGGCACTGTTATCTTGTACAAAATACGTTCTTGTTAATTAATTACAATTTGATATTAAATTTCATTCAGAACTCGGCATTTTTAGAAATAAATTGTTTACCAGAATTGCACATTTCGGACTCCAAAGTAAGCCTTCAAAACTCAGGGAATGTTGAGATTGTTCAGTACTACTTAAGAGATGTACAAGTACCAAAATACTCATTTAGTTCATTCAGTAGAGTATCCTAGACATTTCTGCAGTCAATTAGTTATTTTTACAAGTTCATCTCCAGCAATGATTTGAGCGAAAGATACCTGTGCAAAATAACTACTTTTAAAATATATTTAAATTAAAACTTCAGGATAATGAGAAGTTTTAGCAGGTTAAACTTATTAATATAATTTTTATTCTTATTTTTAGCGCAACATATTTTTTTTACAACTGAGAACAAAATATTGTAAACTTCAGTTTTTACTTTTGACTCCACCTCCTCCGCTATAAAAATATTCCGTGGATTATGGCATTAAGGATGTTCTTAAACGTTTTGATATGATTTTTATATAAATAGATCAAATAAATAAATATGTAGTCCATTTTACAGTAAAAATATATATATGAATCATTATATAAATCTTGCCTATTTTTTTAGATATATTTTCTTATTTTTTTAATCGAGGGAGAAATGTCGTGACTCTAAGTTTTCTAAGCGAAACCGCAATTTGAATCTGTTTGACATTTTCGAAAAATTTAAACAACCTTATCAAACAGTTTGGCTTCTGGCTCCACAATATGTATGCAAATGTTGAATTACATGGAGATGCCGTGTAAAAAGTTTTTTTCGCAAAGAGGCACGAGGATGAAACTAACAAAAAAACAAAAGCAAAAAAAAAAAAAAAAAAACAAAGTAGCAAAAAGTTTAACTCTTTCTCCTCGTATGGTAATAAGCAGTAGAAAGAACTAACGTGTGAAACCAAGAAACATAAAATATGAGTTTTTGTTTATATTTTAGTGAGTTTTTTTCCTTGAACACTGAAACAACAAGTTTATTTTTAGGAAAAATTTAGAAAGAAAAAAAAAATTCACGTTTTTTTTTATGAAAAGCTAAATATGCAATAATATCAAAGAAAAAAACACTTGAAAGTGCATTAAAAACTCTCAAAAATTGGTATGCTTCGAAGTAATAAGCGTGGCAAGAATAATATCTAGTGTAGTTAAAAAATACTTGGAATATTTCTGCATTTCTGATTTTTATTCTAAAAAAGAACAAATTGTTTTATTAGAAAAATTGTGCAACTTTCGTTTATTTAACGTTAAATATTTTGAATAAATTAGTCTAATATCATGAGTGTTTCATGATAATTACTTTTTTTTTTTATTTTCATTTGCACTTTTCACAGTACAATAAGGATAATTTGTTTGTCCCCCATTTTCTTGAGTTTTATAAAAAAAAACGTGATTGCACCGAAATTAATGTTATGAAAGGTATAGGAAAATTATTCATTTTTTTCTGATAAAGCAGAGGCCTTTAAAAAAAAATAATGTTATTTTATTTCCTTTCAAGTGTGTTGAAGAAAGTATTTTTTCACAGGTATATTAAAAAATTGTCTAATTATTTCGTGCATCCACGCGTCAGTTAAATCCATTTCTTCCGAATTAGATTTGGTTAAAAAGGACATGTTTCAGATAACTCCTTAAATATACTGAAAGTTCTGAAAATAAACTGACACTTTGACAATTATATTTTGATATATTTACTTGCTGTTACATGGATCTTCGACAAAAAAACTACAAAATTGGCCTCTTCCTGGAGGTGCCCATTTTTACACCTGTACCCGCATTTACATACTTCCCCTATGCTATAATGCTAATACTCATTCAAAAATATCTCTAAACTACAAGTAACCATAATCATCAAAATAACAGCCATTGTTTTTTCTAAATAAGTAGCATGGTTTTACTTTTATTAATAAAAAACAGATTGTTGTGTTTATTTTTATTTAATCCATACCTTCAAAGATCATGACATATTTCTTAAAGGGAAAAGCAAGTATTGGTTTTATCTTGAAGATATTTTAACGCAGTGTTCCCAAACTTCAGAGGAAACTGAGCAACCGTACTGTTTTCACATTCTGCTATGAGCTATCCCGAACCCTCGCCATCCTCATAAAAAAAAGCGGAACAAAAGTAGTAGAAAACTTAATTATCCGTTATTAATCACCTATCAGTTGTTATACGATACCGGGCACCAGCAAGTTTTTTACTGCTAAGGTAGTCGCATTGTAAAGAAGACATATGTACAGAGTTTGGTTCATTGGTTGTACATAATAGCAAAATGTGATGATACAATTTACTGCAGCAATAACTTATGCATTAAGTGCTAACAAATTATTTGTAATAAAACAATGAATTTTAACGGAAGTTATTAAAACACTCTAGGAAAGGTAATTTTTTTTTTTGCGTTTGAATTAAAAAACAATATATATATATATATATATGTTACGGCGTATGTCCGAAATTGGAGAATGTCGACAATCACCGGTCTGAACATATATATTTCTAAAATTGAGACATGGTTCATAAAATGCAGGTTTTTAATCAGTAATAAGTGTGGATGTGAAGAAAAGAGGGCTAACATAAAATTTGCTATAAACGATATGTTTGCCAATTTTAAATTTGCAAAGGTATTTTTTAAGTTGAAAAATCATAAATTAACGCCAATAATTTGAAAATTTTCATGGGTCGCATCCTTCTGAGGCAAGCAAAAAATTGTCACTGCTAAAATTATCGTTATGTAAAGAAACAATATGTATATAACGTATATTGGTTGCAATTGCGAAATATAATCCGAATTGTAGCAAGAAAAGGAAATGTTAAGTTCATAGAAATGTTGCTTGTAAGGTTTTCTTTATTAAATATATTTATAGTAAAAAAATGAATTCCCTCAAAATTATATGAATGTCTCTGAGCCACGCGCCACTCACTACGAATATTTTCGAAATTAATAAAAAAAAATAACTAACAATTGTTGAATTATAATGATCACACTCGAAATGAGAAAAAGCAACGTTAAAGGGCTGAAATAAAACGTTAAAAGTGGTAGACCACTTTCAAGGACAATTCAGTCCCCTTCGTCAGTAAAGAGGATAAAATACATTTAAACGAAGGAGACTGATTGTCCCCCACCATTTTTAACTCCGATCTACCATTTTAACCATTTTATTAGATCATTTTAACGTTATGGGGTAAATTTTTTTAAAAAGGATCTTGATGTTCATTGGGGGATTGATAAACTGACTAGTGCCATCCAAGCTGGGCTCACAGCCTATTGCAGGTTGTCACTTTTGTATTCGTATCGGTTATACTTCATCTTTAGGTACTGACGAAGGGGGCTGATTGTCACTGAAACCGGTCTACCATTTTTTAATTTTTTATTTGGGCCCTTTGACGTTGCTTTTACTTATTTTGAATGTAAGTGAAAAGGGAATTCCTCTCTTTTAATGTGGAAACTAACCACCTGTATGCAGCCGCGAACTACCAAAAGTTACCCCGCGGTTCTACATATTTTATTCATGTTACCAATCATTATATGGTATTACTTTATTGGCATGGAAATCATGTCTTTGAACTGTCCATAGCAATAATCATCAAGGGTTTCTATTTCAAGAAAAAAAAAAGAAATGTTCCACGCTGCTTCATCTTCATACACTCTCAAAAATAGCATCCTCATTTTCGACAATTCTTCAATCGTCAAGAAAATTTCGTCATTTATAGCGATTCTTTCATCGCGTGATCACGTGACTTAAGAAAGTTACTGCACAAATTTCGCCAATTTGACGAAAGGTTTACTCGGAGCATTTTTCACGAAGCCATTTCGTCAAATGCGACAAAAGTTTCGTGAGATTTGAGCATGCGTTTCTGAGAGTGTAAGTTCATATATTAACTAGCCGTGCTACTTTTTGTAAAAAAAATGATCCAGTTTCGCCATTCTAAAAATGTTATTAATGATCCAAATCATTATACGATAACACTAATAGTCATAAAAATAGTGGCTCAGTAAACTGCACGTAACTATAATCATCAAATTAGATAACACACATGTTTGTTTCTGTTAATCTGAACTAAATATCATAGTTTCAGTTAAAAAAAAAACAAATGGTTTGCAGTTTTTATTTTTCTTAAGTCCATTCAGTCATTGGTTAGAAAACACTTTTTTGAGAAGAAATCCACATAACCTTTATTTTCTGATAAGTTTTCGGCGAAAATCTCAACAAGAAATATAGCCTTTGCAGAGAAAACATTTCGTGTCGAAATGCGCTGCTAAGTAGGATTTATCGTCTTATTTAGGGAAATAAAAGTCTAGAAATATATAAGAAGGAACATTAACGTGCTGATTCAGGGCATTTATACCATTTACACCCTTTCCTTCACTTTATTTATACTGTCCGCTCGGTGATTTTTAGGACAGCATTATTCGTCAAGGATAAAACATTTATGTGTAACACAGAAAACTATCGCAATTCTACAATAAATATGTTGAGTATTTCATGTTTTTACCTCCTTTTCAAGCCGACATTTTTTTAAAAATCGAACGTTAAAGATAGGGGCAGTGATTACGTGATGGAAAAAGGATAGCGTGTTTACTTTGCTCAACTTGGGGAAATTTTAAACTTCTAAAATTATTACTGGTATTTTCAAAAAAAAAAAAAAAATGTTCAATTTTTTGTATAGCATTAATTGTAAATTGGTAAAGGGGATGTTTTTGCGAAGCAAAAAATCAGAATGCAAATTATATCGTCGGTGCGTAAGCAAAAGTCTTGAAGTCCGCAAAATGTATTCGACAGATTAATTCAGTCGTTTTAAATTACTTAGTAATTATTTCATTATTACATGACATAAACAAGCTATATCATTACATAAATAAATGTACTGTATATGTCAGACCTTTCTAAAACAAGTTTTGTTTTCAGTACAATTCCAAAGACCGCATTTCGCAAAATAGTTTTGAATTTAGTACATTTGCGTAACTTAACCTAACGTACCGGTTAAAAACCTATAATATAAGGTAAAATGCCCTAAAGCTGACACCCCAAAAACGGTTCCTAAAGCCGACCTCCTCAAATGAAAAAAACATTTAAATTATTACCAATTTAAAGAGATTGAAGAAGGGAAAGGATTTGGGGAGTGATACCATTTAAAAAGAAAGAAAATCTCACTTTAAATTAGTTTAGGGAACTGTTAATACTTTAAATGTATTTTTATTTGAGGGTGTCAGCTTCAGGAACCGTTTTTTGGGTGTCAGCATTAGGGCACTTTACCTTAAGCTTTGCTATTGCTCATGACAATCCAAAAGTTTATATTGATTACATCTATATCTAAACATAGTGTTGTATATAGGTTAGTTACATACTAACTGAAACACAGGTATAAATTATACACATGTAAGATGCATTCTGCTATTGTTCATTAAAATTCAAATGTTTAAATCTACTCCATCTCAAAATACAGTTTTAAATTTAGTGTAGTTGCAGAAATTCACTTACTCTAAGAGTATGATATCTGTAACATAAGTTTTGCTCTTGTTTATCCCGGTCCAATAGTTTAAACTAACATCATCTCAACGCATCACGATTCTTTCTTCTATATTTTTCACATGAATATTCTTTCTAAAATTATCAAAGAACGCCGCTGCCTTGAAGCAAGAGCCGCCTTAACATAATCAGCACCTGTTACAAATAAAGAACACCTGTGTACCAATTTTGAAATGAATTCTTTCATTACTTCTTGAAATATGCGCTTGGAGAGAAAACTTCCAGGGCAATGTATTGTTCGTTGCATTACACAACGTACGTGAAATCATAAACTAAACCTTTGATTACGAATTTAGAATCTAAGGACACAAAAAAACTCTGAATGCAAATATAAAATAAGATTCTAAATGCACATAATTGTTGAAAAGCAACCTCTTATATTTTGTTTTAAAACGCGTCGGTCTTTTTTAGTTTTATAATTTTTCCGCATTCCACTTCAGGCCGTTATTTTTAGCCCTAAACTTTTGAATTAATTTATCTAATATGTGATATTAAGTCAATTACATTCAATTAGTATCATTTGCAAAACTGAAAATTATCGTAGTATACGCTTACTATCCATGCAAAGATTATTCCTTATTTTCTTTAACAGGAGACGTTTTGACAAAAAGATGTCTATTTCAATATAATCGTTCACGAATTAATTATTTTTTAACCAGAATTCATTTCTGTCTACAATTATTAAAAACCAAGCTCTAAAATTTTATGATGCATACAATGTAACTTTGTAAGTTATATTTTTGAAACATTTTTAAATGTTATTTCCCAATGCCGCCTGAAGAAGTACATTATCTTTACAGCTAACGCCCATGGACCTCAAAACTTGAGCATCAAGACTTTGTTAAAATCTTTTACTACTAGTAAACTGCCCTCTTCCGAGGATCTCATGTTTTGTATTCTCAAACTATCCTCTTTTAAAACCTCTCTGACCTATCTTCCGACCTTAAAGTAACAAAGCAACTCAAGGGCTGCGGCACCCATTGTACAGACCTCTGCCTTCTACTTACCTATTCTTTATGGGATTTTTGAGAGAACATTCGCGTTTTAAAGGCATAGGTTGAGTGAAACGCTTCTGGAACTGCTGGGAGAAGCGAAGACAATAAAACCGACATCACCGACAGTAATGTTATATGGGTCGAATAAATTAAAGAAATGGCGGAACTGTATCTCTCTCTCCTTCGCTTGCTCAAGTTGGAACACTAGCGTGACACGACACAGTCTTTAAATCTTTAGCAGAAATTGAAGTATCTCACAGTAAAATACGATGATACATTCTGGTACAACTACTTTTATCCATACTTCTGAAATTCTATTGCGAATTTTGCTACTACAGTTAGCGAGGTCCGAAGTTCAGGAAACATTTCATTCACTTAATGCTTAATAATAAACGGTATACGTCAAATAGTAGTTGAATGCAACATGGCGAAGGAATTTTAGAGTTAATACATACACTCAATCTTATACTGAGCAGGCCTTAAATTATTAATGTATCTTTCCAAAATAGAGTTTTGTTTTCTTGATTGTAGATTATTCCTTTTCCTATTTTCAAAATGTTTGAAGATAAATGTTTTGCAAATGTTATTGATCCCCTAAAGGACAAAAAAAAAATGAATTGAAACATTGTATAATTGCAAATACACTAAAAACAACGACAGTATAATTTTTCATACGAGTTATTTAGTTTATCATGCGAAAGAAATTGACGTACGCCTGTGGTTCTGAACCAAACGGCAATTTTAGGGCTAATTTAATCATTTTAAAGTTTTGAGGAGAGTTAAAATGCTTTTAAGCAAGCTGAACCTTCCATATAAAGTTACATATATTGTTAATTTTTGGCATGTGTACTATTAAAGAATGCTAAAATTAACTGAGCGGCACGGCAGCCCATGGGAGGCCTAGGTCAGTTGTGCCCGTTTCAGCTTTTGAAACTGAGGAGGTGGGGTGCAGAGCCTACGGCTTGTCGCGGAGCCCCCCAGTGTTTAGTTCCCATACATGTTTGGTACTCATTTTCTCGACTCACTCAAGGTGTGACGGGCTGAGTCGACCTTGCCCAGCTCGGGGATCGAAATCCATTCCTGTGACATGGTCGCGCTGGACACTACCTCTCAACCACTGGGCATCATCATAAAATGCTAGTAAAGCGAAAAATATTTCACAAGAAACTAGTGAAACTAATTCACCGCGTAATTAGATTTCTTTTTACATTGATATTTTACAAAGATGTTCTTATTATTCACATTGAACTAAAGTCAGCCAATATTGGATTCTTTAAATGACATCCAAAGCCACATGAAGATAAACGTATCAAAATTATCTCTTCACCGCCCGTTTGAAAGATTTAACTGCATCTTATTTCCAGACCTTAAAAAGCGTATTTCTCTCACAATATTCAGATTGACTGATATTTTTGCCGCTCAACCCTTGAACTAGCCACATTCCTGAATATTCTTAGCTAACGTAAATCAAAAAGATACCTTAAGCTGCCATGAAAATATTAAAAGTACGCCAACATTTGACGTCATGATAGCCAAAGACCTTTTTTAGTTGAACTCTTCTCCATCTCATCTGAATTTTGAGAGGCTTCGACTTCGGCTGCAGCCAGTTCTGAAGCAGCAAATGCATGATCCCCCGCCGTGTTCACCAATGGTGTCAAGGAAGCGAGTATGGTTTAGTAGCTCCTATCGGGAGAGAAAGAAGGGGGGGGGGGGAATTCTGGAGCGCGGGATATATCTAACGGCGAAAAAGTATCGTACCTTCGTTCCTGAAAACCGGATCGATGCCTTTTTTGCTGATTTCTTTGCGAATATCATCGAAGGACAGTCGATTTTAAGAGATCTAACGTTGAGAAAACATTGTAAAGAAGTGATAGTAAAGAGGGTTTTTTTTCCCTTTAGCTATTGTTGATTCAAAGATTGGAAAGCAATCACTGTAAATGAACGGGTTGTTATTTTTGGCGCTCTTATCAGGACTGGAGAATTGTTTAAAACTTCATATCCACATTTTTGCCATACTTTTTATTTCTTCTTCGAATATTATTTCTTTAGTGTATTTGATACTAGAATTGTTTGCCATATGATTGACTGTAAAGGTATATTCCAGGCATTTTTATCGTACTATTAATACTATTTCTTCTTGAAAGTATGTTAGCTGCTTTATCAATTTTTATTATTTCATATAAAATATAGATAAAATGTCAGAAATATGTGTGTGAGTAATCTAAAGAATAATGAAAAGAAACACATATATATATATATATATATATATATATATGTATATAAAAAATTTTTACGATATTTATGAGAAATAATAATATACATACATAAACGTGAGGTTAAAGCATTTTAAAGTGCCGTTTTTTAATGCAGATTAAATGAAACAAAGTTGTTTCTTGAAATGCATTGCACAATCCGTACATTTTAAGCCGATAGTTTGAAACAGTTTGTAAAAGCTTTTTGGGTAATGAAATACTTTTGTATCAAACGCTGATTTACGCTATTATTACTTTAAGAAATACGGAAAACTATCTCTGTTGAAATGAAGAAAAAAAAAATCTGAGATTTGCTTGAGCTAAATTAAGATTGATCTTATAAGTTATTTTAAGATTTATTTATTATTTAAATGTTTTTCACAATTTTTTCAGCTCAAACCGTCGTCAGGAAATTGCATAAAAAGATTATTTAAATGAACAGAAATATATTTCGTTCAAAAAATATTTAATTAACTGTGAAACCAACTGTTATAAATCGGTAGATATTTCAGAATATATAATTAAAATTTCTCATTTCCCCATTGCATTTCTTCTTTTAAATGTGTTTAAATTTTACTTGGAATATTAAAAGTACAATGCAATATGGGGAGAGCAAAGAGAGCATTAAATTTATGTATTGGGCAAATATATTAACCTGAATTTTAATATGCAATAAGTTATTGTGCATGTTTTTTATTTATTGATAAGGGGAAAAACATGTAACAAGAAAGCAAACAAAGTAACTAACGTAATAAAAGGTGTTCATTTTTTAATTCATATAAGTGTATACATTTTCTTATAAATTATTTAAAAAATGGAATATTCACTAATAATCAACAGAGTACAAAATAAATTTAGGAACGTTTAATCGTTTTAAATGGCAATTAAACTTAATGACTTTTTTATTTTAAAATTATTTAAAAAAAATACTTTTAACATAATTTTTTTGAACTTTGAACGCAATTTGAAAGTTTTTATAGTTAAAATTTCTATTAAAAACAATTAAATACGTTAAAATACTTGTAAGCATTTTGACACATAGGTTCACTCAGATTTCAACTTTTGAAAGACTTAAACGCATCTAGAACAGTAAATATGTAACAACTCCTTAATTACGTGCATGGACAAACGTAATTTTCTGCAATTTCGAGATTATACCCTAAAGCTCACACCACTTTTAATTGATTATGACGTCCTTGTAACCACGGAATACCCGGCTGATCATTATTTTTCAGTTTCTGAGATTTATAAGGTTGTTCTTTCATGTTCGGTTCTCCCACGAAATAGTACATATTTTTTCTTAGTTTGAAATATCTTTTCCATGTATCCTTTTTCGTGAACAGTATTAACCACCTTATATTTCAGGACGAGATAGCTCGTCCATTTTTAACATGTAACTCTGCAAATGTCCAACCGCAGGGTGCTTAAAAAATAAGCTTAAGCTGTAGTAAAACGTTTAAACAGAGTACGATTAGTATCTACAACATCACAAAAATAAAAGAACAGTTTTTCCATTTAACAAAAAATGATATTTGTCTTATCATCAAACGAAACTATCTGTACCATCACTTCAAGGGAGGTTCTTTTTCACGGGAAGCATAAAAAAAAACTTAAAATAAAAACTCGTCACAATTAAACGTTTAATACATTTCGATTAGTATCTACAACATCACAAAAATAGAAGAACAGCTTTTGAATTTCTCAAAACATGATATTGTCTTATCATCTAACTAAATTATCTGTACCATCACTTCAAGGGAGGTTCCTTTTCACGGGCTGTATTAAAAAACCTAAAATAAAAAACTCGTCACAATTAAACGTTTAAAACATTTCGATTAGCATCGAGATTACAAACTGAATCATATTAATATAAACGGACGAGTTTCATTGCTTCATGAAATGGAAACTATAAAATATTAAAGATAAATAAACTTGCGTGGCGTCACGAACAAATTGGCCCTCCGGTTATGAATATGAATGGGAGAGACATCAAGTTGGAGTGGCTCCAATTTATGCTACGATATTTGTAATACTTCTGCGAACAAATGGCTGAAAGATTTTAGCTTCACAGGCTATGTAAATGTGTTGCATTTTACAGAATGTAATTGGTAGCATTTTAATCATTGTTAATCTTGAGTATTGTGAATTAATGTCTTCAAAATATTATTTATTTGTATTTTTTTACTTATTTTCCATCGATTGCTCTCTTCAGTCATTCTATCAATATGACAGAAATATGTTTTCCAATTAGAGAGAAAAAACGGATTATGTACTTTGTACGTGACTTTTACTGTTTGTAAGAATTACACATACAAAGTACATAATCGCACGTTAATTGCGCAATAACTATTGAAATTACGTTGTCGTTTTTGGACTTTAGAAGTAATAGCTTACCTCTGTTAATATCCACAAGTACATACGTGATTTCTCCAAACAGTTTACATATATTTACGTTGATTGCGTAATAAATATTAAGTTTAAGTTAGTGTTTTTGAGCTCTAGTATATAATAGTTTATCTCTCTTAATTATAAGACAAATGATCAAAAAAGATTTGTGCTGAAATATGAGTACAAGAAAAAACAATGTAAATAAATCACAAATTGTCCAAATCAACATTGCAAATAGTTATTTCGAGGCTACAGTGGAGCTGTTTCATCAGTGCAAGAAATAAAAATGCTTAACTCACAACAAGAAAGTTGTGAGTGAACCTGTTGGGAGCTCACTCACAACTTTCTTGTTGCGTGTTGAACAGTTTTTTTTTTCTTGCACTGATGAAGAAGCTCCATTGTAGCCTCGAAATATCCATTTGCATTATTTATTTGGACAACCTAAATAAAGCGAAAATTCTCCAAATCAACAATGCAAATATCTCTTTCGAGGCTACAATGGAGCTCCTTCATCAGTACAATAAATACAAATGCTCAACACACAAGAAGAAAGTTGTGAGTGAAGTGAGCTCACTCACAACTTTCTATTTGCGTGATGAACATTTTAATTTCTTGCACTGATGAAGAAGCTCCATTGTAGCCTCGAAATATCCATTTGCATTATTGATTTGGACAACCTAAATAAAGCGCAAATTCTCCAAATCAACAATGCAAATATCTCTTTCGAAGCTACAATGGAGCTCCTTCATCAGTGCAATAAATACAAATGCTCAACACACAAGAAGAAAGTTGTGAGTGAACCTATTGTGAGCTCACTCACAACTTTCTATTTGCGTGATGAACATTTTTATTTCTTGCACTGATGAAGAAGCTCCATTTAAGCTCGAAATAGCTATTTTCATTACTGATTTGAACAATCCATGCTTTATTTACGCTGTTTTCTCCTTGTACTCATATTTCTCTTAATATTCACAAATACACACTCTTTTTCTGTTATAAATGTTTAGCATTTCACATTCATGATGGTAAACCATAATGACTTAACATGACCATTCCTGTGCATACAGTGCCACTAACGAAAAAACTTTCCTTCCCAACCAATAAGGTAATCGGATATATATCTTCTGAAAGTATTTAACTGGTGCATAATAAATCTATAGCTTAGTACACAATGTGCTTAAAGACATTTTGTAATTCTTCGGTAGACTATTTTGAAAGTTAAGTGTTGCATGAATGTGCTAGTCTATAATTCCAAAATTTTGGCGCTGTGTACATTAGAATATATAAATTACAAATATCATCGCCAAACTTGAGAAGTAAACGTAATGCTAAATATTGTAAAACTTGAATATAATATTTCTTATAAGTATATGTGTAATACAACTTGATATTTCATAAAATCTTTCTATCTTTTTATTTATCATTTTATATATCATAGGGATGTTGATAAATGTATCATAAAAACCTTATTGATCATCCGGAACATAAAGCTTAATGATTTTATGCATAAAGTTTCAGATAAGTTGAATATATTCTCGAGCGCCTTACTTAAAATATATTTACGTGTTAAAATGCTGATAAAAGTTAACTTCTTAATAATGAGAACAAATGCAACTAATGAATCTAACTAACAATATACATTTAAATATTAAAATAAATTACACCTCGTTACTAATGTAAATTGGATATTGATTTATGCAAAAGCGGCTGTTTCAGGACATTGAAACTCTTGGGAATGTCTAGAGATTAAATTTAACATTTCTTCTGAGAGGTACCATTATTCCATTTTCGGAAATAATTTAACATGTATCATGAAAAGCTTTTATCTTACCAGTTAATTTTCATTTTTAGATTGTGTCTTTATTAGAAAACAAGTGTTCCCCTGTAATACGCCCAGTTTCCGTAGTTCTTTTTTCAAGGAATATGCAATCAATGCACTGTTCTTGAGTATGCCAAGCCTCTTTTTCGGGATGGTATTGATTTCTATTTTTACTCCACCCCCCTTGCTACGGGGAGCCATTTTTCTTGTCAACATGCATGGAAACCATGTATTTGAATATTCATTGAATCTTTCAAGAGCTTTTCGTATTCTGAAATTCGAATCGACGACCAAACCACTAGCAGCCAACAACTCTCTTGGTAATCCGCGACAACTGAAACTATTTATCTTACGATTTGACTTCTTTTTAAGTTAGGTTCGTTACTGATTTTGAAAGTTTGCTAATTAAGGAAATATATTTTATTTAGTTTGGGATGAGGAACTTTTGCAAAGTTGTTTGCAACGAGCTTATAATTTTATATCTAGCATAACTTTTAACATGGGCTTCATAATTTTACTCGCGAAACTTATAAAACTATTTGTTCTAATTATCTTATTCTCTCGAGAACAAATGACTGCGTTTCGGACTTATTCAAGTACTTTATCTAATAAATTGGTTATTATGATACATTGAATGTGCTTAAAGATTTCACCATATGCTCAAGCCCTTTATATTCATATAATAATGTATCATCGATATTTCTCTATTATCAATGTAGTGATTATAAGTCATAAAATATGCAAAGGATAAAGTGTGAGTAAATTTTAATGTTTAGATGGCTATTTGTGTCGTATAGTTTAAATACATTTTTTCGATTTTTTTCTTTTAGTATACTCATTTAACTGTGTTCTAAATATTTGAACTTTTTTACTCATAGTGATGATTTTCCGGACCATTTATCTTCTTTTGACATATGTATTGAAAATAATTTATCGAAGATATCCTAAATTCAATCGTTAACATATTTGAATGAAAATCTAAAGTAATATATTTTCTATTTTTCTTTTTTATCTTTCACTATGTCCTGAGGCATGGACCAGCAGCAAATCATACATCTTGAAAATTAAACCTGAATTTGCGAGACTGAAAAAGAATGAAAACCGTTGTGGGGGAAATGTCTCAGTCAAATGGTACATAGAATCTAGATTGGATGTCTAACCATGTCTATAATGTCCTGAAGTCACTTTGGTGGAACTTGTACTAAGATTTTGCACGTTAGAGTGGGCTGTAAAGTCCTTTAAGAAACATTTGTTGAATGCTTTATGATGCTTTTAGCAGTTTATTCAGATCAAGACTTTTTCAACAAACAATATTATGTGTAGAAACTTATCGTGTAATTGTTGTATTGATTGAGGATTTAAAAAGGAATAAAACGTGAAAAACTTGGCAAAAAATATATCAATTTTATATTCGTATATTTAATTACATAATGTCATATATTTTATTATATTTTAATCATATATTTAATCATATACATTAGTCCAACGGAATGAATGTATTATTGACATGTCAACCAATAAGCTTATGACCATTGAAGTAATGATCAACTGATCCGCATTTTTGTACTCACGGAGAAAACATATGTATTCTAATTTATGTGTGTATATAATTTGTTTTGTTAAAATGCTAAAAAAGTAAAACGACCTTTAAAATACAAATTTCTGGTAAAATGGGCAAACTGAAAAATTAAAAATATCTAAATTTTAACCCAGCTCATATGAGATTAAAAGTAACTTGAAAATGCAGTTTCGATTTTTTAAAAAAAAATTATGTTTTAAAGTTATTTTTATCTCATATGAGCTGATATCAAGATTTGACAATTACTAATGAAGACAAGACAAATACTAATGAAAATAAAATTTTGAGACAAACCAGATACATATTTTAGATTATAGACGAAAAAAATCTTTCAGACCTTGAACAAGACAAAGTATATTGCGGGGAAAAATTATGCAACTAAAAAAGCAATAGTTATGAAAATAAATATAAATGCTACATTAAAAAAGTAAAATTATCGTTATAACTAAAACAATTAAATCGCCCTATATTTTGCTTTAAATATTTTTAATGTAATATTTCTTCCTAGATTGTGTGTGTATAGATTTTCGGTTACTTTATAACGAAGCAAAGCATTTATTTGTAAAAATACAGCTCTAAAAGAGAGATATTTTCCGTGTAGAGAAACAAGATGAAACCAGAGTTTGGCAGAAAGAAAAACAGCCGGGTGGTTTTGATTGTATTGCGGCAGACGGACCATTTTGCTTTGTCTGTAGTCCCAAGCCATCCCAGAGTCCCACTGATGACCGAAAGAAAAAAAAATCCGACTCGAGATCAATGGAGTAGGGAATACTCCAGAAGCAACACGCGAAGGGACTCTATAAGCGGGCTGGGCGACCCTCTGGGGTCCCAGTCCCAGTGTCTCAATGGTAAGGCTCGAGGCTGATTGAAAGAAGTCCGGCTAAGTGAAACACGGCGTTGATTTCCTCTTACACATGCAGCGGAAGGACCCCAAGGGAAAGCGTTATTTACACTTAGTGCGCGGACGGAAAGACATGGTTTTGTTCACTTTCGCCTTTTTGTGGTCAAACTAGATACGATAGAAGGCCATTACCATTATAACGATACATATGTACAGAGAAAACATGGGAAATAATAAAACAATTGAAATAAGCAAAGGAATAAGACTTAAGACAAAAAATATTAATACGCAACTACTAATAGCACATTAGAATAGTATGCTAATATAGCACTTCTTTTAATTATTATAATATTGATATACAACAACTACCACTGTTCTCTACCAGACCCCTTACCTGTTAGCCGAGGCAGGATTGCTTGCGCACGGAGCGGGGTAGTGGGGTCCACTGATTGTACATGCACGTATCCCCAAGTGTACATGGTGGGTCTTCAGCGGGGATCGAACGCGCGACCTTCCAGGTGGAAGTCCGACGCTCTAACCATTAGGCTATCATGGCCTACAACAACTACCACTAATAAAATTAATGATATAAATAATCACAAGGAGAAACGAGAAAAGGGAAGACACATTGCCAGAGAAGGCTGTAATTTTACAACTACTATAAGCTAAATTAATAAAAATTTACGCTAAATGGTATGCCTAGCATTTGATTGTCGTTGTCAGTTCAAGTGATTTGATGACGTTTTTATGGGCTAAGAAAGCTAATTTTCTGTTATAATAAGTTTTATTTATCAGCTAACTAACTGGTAACAGTTTCTTTAGAAGAAGAAAACATCATTTGAGATTGCAATTTTCTGAAGGGGTTTTACTCAACTAAGTCTCTTTTTTTTCACTATAAAGTATAGTCCCATGTGTTATATTAGGTCAAATGCATTCTTTTAAAATTGAACTGGTGGGGAACACTGGGACAAGTCCAAAGCTTAGAAAAAGTTAAACAGCAATAGTTTCATGTATGGTAACACCTTTTATCTCTTATTTTATCTTTCATTTTATTGCAATATTGTTTCAGAGAAAATCATTTTTACTCAATTCTTTTTTCCAATGTTTTAATGCATTGCTATTGTAAGCATGTAGAAAAATTAATTTGTATACAATTTTTTCTAACAAGTTGGTTTGAAGATTTCTGAGCATACAAGTATATTAGTTATACGTATGTGCGTGGCATTAACAAATATTTTTTTGTTGAGTTCATTAAAAAAGGAAGCATCGCAGTCCCTATGAATGGAGCGCACTGAAACAATTTGAATCAGTTTTTGTTTATTTATTTATTTGTTTTTCAAATTTTTTAAAGTCGAAAACAACGTGGACTAAATAGTACCGTAGATGTATTAGAATATTGCGCTGTTGAACTAATCCTCAATGACAGCAATAGTGTAATACCGCGACTAGTAGGGACTTTTAACAATAATTAGAAAAAGAAAGAAGAACTGCAAAAATATCCGTATTAGCTCAGGAATTTCTATTATTTTCAAATGAAGATTGCGCGTAATATATTACACATGAAACTTGAAACTTGGTAACTAACATGTAACAAAAATTTTGTAACTAGTTATGAGCATCACTACTACTACAATTGCAACACCGCAATAATACTGCTTTTGAAACTAATAATAATAATTATTATTATTTTGGATTCAACTATTGCGATGTTAATGATCTTTCGTAAATTGTGCACAATTTTTTATTTCAATACATATGATTCGAAAAACTAAGTAAAATATACATCTGTACCAGAGAACCATAGTATCTTAAGTCCATTTTCTCAGTTTTATCGAGTTTACACTTAATGGATGTACAGAGGACAGAGCCACTAGCTACCTGAGGGTTCCGAAGTTTTAAAGCTCCCATCGGACATCTTTATTCTAAGGTCCGCACGGAAAATAGTCTTATACTACAAAAAATATATTTTTATTAACTTCATTGTAAGAACTCGAAAAATGAGCTTAAGATGGCTCTCAGGTACAGATACATTTAAAAAAAGGCCAAAAGTATTATATCGATATATTGAGACCCAGAGACATTAGCTCCAGAAAAAAAAATTAATTTTTCGTGCATTAATAGTTTTATTTACATGAACATTCCAAATGTCTATAAATGTAATGAACAAAGCTTGTTATTGGAAACTGAAAATATTTAAAATAACTCTTCATACATAGTCGCAAAATAACTCCCTTTTGATGCGATTTGTAACAATATTTGAAACAGCGACGGCACAGTCCGATCTCGCTTAAGCTTTGCTTAACGATATCTTGTACAAAGTTTAATATTGAAAACTGAAAATATTTAAAATAACTCCTTGTACATAGTTTCAAAATAATTCATATTTGATAAAATTTGAAAAGGATTTGAAACACCGACGGCATAATCCGATTTCGTTTCAGCTTTGCTTAGCGATATCTTGTAAAAGCGATTTCTTTCCCTTTTTTTTTGTATGTACGTATTCATAATCATACGTATTAATGTCACCAAACATTTGCATTGTTTTTGAGGGTCTTGGTAAATTTACTTTTACATGTAGGGCTCAAGTCTTTTACAGTTATAGAAGCACTAGCCGGCGCGATTATGCTTATGAACAATGTAAACATAATCGTGTAAGTTGGTACTTCCGATGAAAAATTGATGAAACAAATTTGACATATTTGGCAGTTTTTCTGAAATTAAATACGCACAATCGTGTATTTTTCTTTGCTCAAAGTGTCGTTTGGAGAAGATCAAGGTAATGAAAGATTTCTAAGAAAAAAAAAGGGTAAAGCAATAAATATATGTGTGTAGGGAGGAAAAGAGCCGGAAAGAAAATAACTTAAGGAAAAAAAAAAGAAAAAACGATAAGATAAACTCAAAGACGCAGCTGCACAAATGTTGGTAGAGTACTTGATGTATTGAAGGACATGTATCACGCAAAGAGGTACCACGCAACTTTTCAAATTGCGTAACGATATATAAATGTAACGTAACGGGACGTAAAATGGTGCAAATTGTTTTGATTATGAAATTCTAAATAAGTTGATTAGCCGTAGCATTTATGCTTTAACAATACGATTTTTAACAATTACTAATTCAATCAGTTTTCAAATTATTCCTAAATTACGTATATGATCATATTCAACAAATATAATAAACGGATATGAGTTCATATTTAAGATGACGTGTTAACCGCTTTGTTCCGGAGCCGTATGATGCATTTTTAGTGTATGATACTAATATAATGATTTCAAAAAATGTTTTTTGCATTATTTCCATTTTTTCAAGTCATAAGCAGATTATGTCATTGAGTTACTGTGGACCCCCTCGTTAAAGAAATAAAGTTCATAATCAAAGATTGCCTTCAACAGGAAGTTTACAGCATTTTTTTGTATCAACATAACGATATATTTCAGCATTTTGAAGCCTTTGATTCCTAGTAATCCTAGTGGATCTGCTATATTTTGTTTAAAATTGTTTTTTTTTTCAATTTATTTCACCACAGAAAATTAAAAATAAAATGAAAAAAAAAAAAAAAAGCACGTTTCTTGCCTTGCAGATTAAGATAAACTTTAACATGATACTTTTTAAACATTTCTTTATCTGAGACTAAACTAAATATTTAAGCTCAGCTTTGAATAACTCGAACAGGGAAATTGTCTCCTTTAATATAAAATGAAGCTGTAAATATAAGTCAACTTTCGCGATAACAAATATTTAAACACCTAAAGCAATGTGCCTGCCTCCGGCAAAAGACTGGCTGTTTGAACAAGACTGGAAAACTCACTGATACCCATTATTTGATTGATCTACATCCCGTTTCATTACTGAAAGTGAGTTATTAGAGATGTGTAAACTCAATTCGATAGTCAAAACACTTTGATTGCAGTTAAACAAACAGGTTTAATGATACTTTTAATGCATAATTCAGAAATAAACTGGCAAGTTGGCATTGGAGATGTAATTTGGAACTTTTAACGGTACAAAGGCGAAACTATATTAACACTTCAGAACTCGCGCCGTGAACAAAATACTCACACCAAGAAGAAAGAAAGTATATATATGGTATTCTACTTAATAGGCGAAGGTGCTGCTCTGTCTAGATTTTTCTTGAAACCTAATCTTGCAGTCCAGATGTGTTTCGGAATCATAGTCTTAACATATTCATTCCAAGTGTACGCAATTGGGTACATTTTAAAATACTGTTTATTAACTACTGTTTGTGCAATTTGAAAGCTAAAACACCCAATTGGTTTTGTAATTAATCAACAGATAGTTGACTTCTTTTTAAACATGGAAAACATGGAAATTGGGTATTAATTATTATTTAAACTAATTTTAAATTAAAATTACAAAAAAATAGCTATTTTGTTTTGCAATCATTTTTTAAATCAGAGAACTAAAGAATTGCGTCAAAATTGTTTGTGCTTAGTTCTGGGGACTGAAGAGGTAAAACTGACTGTCACCCGGGGTGTTTGCTCGCCAGAGTAGTCAAGTGCGAGTTTTTTTTTTTTTTTTTCAGACTGTGAGAGTTCTAGTGAAACCTTTTTTTTCCCTTCTTTTTGAATTTGAGTGTTTTTATTATCAAGTGAGGGCTCTTGTGACTTACCAAAAACTGTATTTATTATTTTGTTGCATGAAATATTAAAGTTGGTATGTACCTAAATAGACTAAAATAAACGAATAAACAATTACATATTATAACTATTTAAATTTCTTTGTACTGAAAATATGCATTGGTTTTCAAGGACAAATTCACAAGGAACGTTGCTGGTTTAAATGTTTTTGCTTTTAAACATTTTTCTTAGTTTTCGTAAGGAATTTTTTTTACCCTACAAATAAGAAGTACTTAAGTGGTTTGACGTAATATTTCAGTACACCTGTAGAATATTTTTTCAATAACATTATTATTTTGGGTAACATTTGTTATTTAGAATAAATAAAAATGGATTTTAGTTCAAAATATTTCATTTACTATTATTTTTTTAGGTAAATGGAAGGTGTGTGAAAAATTATCATGCGCGAGTTTTCACGTTACTCATTTTGATGAGAGTTCTGAAGAGTTAAGAGCGCGTACTTATAGTCAGCATCTGTTGATCTTGAAAATGTCGTAGTTTAAAAGGCTTAAGTATAAAAATAATTTTTACGGAAAACTTGTACTTTTGGCTTATTTTTAAAAAGCAATTATGAATACGTAAAAGATAATGTTACAGCAGATAAGTCTTCCGTTTTACCTAAAAAAATACATTAAAGACCACAGAAAAGACCTCAAACTCTCAACAGAGATATATAAGCACTAAGAAATGTTCTTTTAACGCTTACCTTTACACTATGGATTATACTTTCCGTGACGTAAATGTGTATTCTGCTCCACAAGGACCTATAAAACTCATTACAGCTTTTAAACCAACTGTATGATTCAGCTGCTGTTTATCTACTAGGCGCAAAATATGAGCAGAAGACATTTAGACGCTTCATTGGACGAGGCTTAAAAATAATTGAACAGAATGACTCTTGGTAATAGGCAACTCTGACACGCTATAGATTTAATGGAATTCTTTAGGTATCGGCGAAATTGGTCCTTTATGGGACTTGTGAGAAGTGGTCAGCCTCTCAAATTAATCTTAGGATATAGATTAGGTGCCGGTTAGGTTTACCGAATTGAGGGCACATACATTTTCGTGTGGGGCGATATTTCCAGCGGAAATATAAATTTACTTTGCTCTTGGAACCTAATAATTTAGAGGACGAGAGACTCCCTCATTGCAACAACCCTGTGCTTTAACCTTGGACCTTAGGGAGACCTTTGCATTACGCTGACAGTTAATGGCGATGTGGGAAACGTGTAATTTTGTTTATGAAGAAAAATGTTTTCAGTTTATAAATGAGAAAAAAAAGATGTAATATTTTTTATCTGTAGTGTTTAAATCTGTAGTAGGATCTGCAATATGAATGGTTTGGTAGCAGACGATATATTTCGGTTCTTGGTTTTCTGCTTATCGTAAATGTTCTACTTACGCAATGTATTGGAGTATATAGAATATAATATTGACGTTTCTGTGGCTGCAGGGTAAAAGTTATTAAGTTTAAAAAAAATGAATGCTAACGGTACGATAAAGTATATTTATACTTTATTTCTCGGCTTAAATCGAAACAGAACCCAAGATGTGCTAGAAAATTGCCCCTTTTTGTGTTAGATCTTTAAAAATGTGAACCCAACGGCTTTTTAAAGTCTAGAATAATTGAGTATTATACATACATAATAACGGAAAATTTTAAATGTGGTGCCACAGCAAATAAAACCTTGTGTTAAATAACTCCATGATTATATAATTAATTACCTATTTATTATATTTCTGACTGATTTTTTCTGAAAACATAAGTTTCATGACATGGTAGGATAATTTTTCTTTCTTTCAAAACCTTGTAAGGAAATTTAGCGTTTTCCTACAACGAAAGATTATGTTTCAGTTTATTTTGAAATGTAACGACAGAAAAACTTTCTAAATATGAAGCGCTTAATAATGATATTTTCAATGAAAAAGTCATAAAAATTCTCAGACAATCATAATATTTAAACTACATTTTATTTTCCCATGTTTAAAATAATTTTTATACTTTATACACATATGTTCATATGTTAATGTGCACATCAATTGAAAAGCACTCGCGCAATGATTAAATTACAAGCCTTTAAAACTTAAGTTAATTTCAGAAAAAGAAATGTGTTATTATTATTGCTTTAGATCATGTTCATTTATCTCTGTGCAAGAAGTTTGTAACATGCTTATATATTCTTGTATTTCCTGTAAATGTTCAGCAAAACTTTTTTTGTTCATGTTAAGACATTTACGTGTAACTCCAAAACATTTTTAGACTTGCTCCAAATTTATAAAAAATACAAGGATATTTATGCATTGTGGTCAAGATTATGTTTCCAATAAAATATTTTTTTAATAGAGTTATAATCCCTTATGTTTTTAATAAACGCAAAAACAGAGATTAAATAAGTTGTGCTTCACTAGATGTTTATACAATTGCTTTAGAAATAATGTCTTGATGTTTGCAAGAAAGAAATGTTACAGTATGATTTGTTGCAGAACTGTAAATAGTTATAAATAGTTTATAGTAAAGTTATTTATTTATTTATTTATTTAATGTTTTGAACAACGTGGAATTTAAAGAGTTCATTTTAAACGATATACGTTAGTCATTTGCTCTTTTACATAAATATAGGAAAAAATTTATTTTATTAAAAACTCCAAAAAGGTGGTATTAAAAATAATTTTTTGTACAATATATTTGTAGTCATTTTCCTCCATATATTTGTAGGAGGGAAATATAATTAAAAATCACTCTACCACAGCAATGCAATCTTTTTTTTTTTTTTTTTTTGTAGACTCACATCTATTCAAAACCTTACCAGCGTTTAGTGAAAACATTGAGCATGTCAAAGTTTTACGACATGTGTTATTTTTTATTATTAATTAAATAGGAAAATATGGAAAAATAAAACTAATTATTTCAACAGATATCCAAATTATTCAATACAAAAAATAAACAAATAAACGAATGAAGGAATGATTTCATTTATTTTTGTACTTTTACAAGAACCTTACCCTTATAAATTGAAATGTGCTTCAATTTTCCTCCTGGCTGTAAAACATTTATAAGCATTTCTGTCGAAATCTTTCGAGGAACTAATGGATATCTTGGACTTAAAAGCTCAAGACTCAAGAGTTTTCAGCATTCTACCAGATACTGAACCAAGACAATCCTTCTCTAACGAAAGTTTGAAAAAGCATTGCATGAAATATTTTAAGCATATCGAGAGGGACCATGCGGCTTACGTTACTTTTAAAGTTTTATAAGTAATACTGATATATATGTCAGAAAATCTTAAAAGAAAGCGCACAAAAACTTTCTTCCACTGATCTAGTAAACAAAAAAGAATCTTGGTACTTTACAAAGCAAGATTATATATATACACAGTCATATGGCTTTATGATGGACTTCACTATTTGGGTCGTTTATCAAACGGTCGCTGTATGAAATGAATGGTTAATAAAAATTCCAAATAATTCTCTATTCTTTAGCATTGATTAAAGCGTTACTTTCAAATCGGGCTGTATACATTCAATATGAAATGTATATGACAATGTTTTCTTTGAACTTAATAAATGTATTGATTTTACGTGGAGGTTTGAAAGTGCTGTGCTATTAAGCATTAAAAAACATAGATTTTACTATATGCCTTCATTAATAAAACATAATTTCAAGAATGCATAATTACAAAAATTAATAAATAAGAAGGAGAGGGAATAATGCAAGTAAGTAAAAACCTGGAATGCATTTCTTATGTTGTTATAAAGAAAAGCATGTTTGTTACGTTGGCAGTGTTTTTTTTTTTTACTTCGTTTGACTTACTTCACAAGTTAGTTAATATTTGAAAAAGAGGAATTGAAAATATATACTTGACTTTAGTACAACCTTTTGTTACATACCGGAAAAGGAAAATCAGATTTTGGAACAAGTTCGTTTGATCTTTATTGAAGGAAAACGACAAAAATAATAATCTACGTCTGTTTAAATGTCTAGTAACGAAAGTACTGAAAAATTTCAAAGAAATATGAAAGTATGTCTAACTTAACAATGCTAAATATTCGTTTTTTACACATGCTTTTATTATACATTTTGATTTCCATTTTTACTAAATATATAATTATTAAATAATTATGTAGTGTTATATCATTTATACATGGAAATAAGGAATCGATTTTGCGCGATATATATCTGGACACATTTCATCACATAACCTGAAATATGTTTTGTAAAATTTTAATATAAACAATGAAAATATGTACAATAAAGGCAGACTAAAAATAGCAATCGCTATAATGCTTCTTCAATATCAACTTGCTAATGAAATTCACTTTGATACTAAATCAAAAATCGTCACTTAATGAATAAACCTGCATGTTGAAATGCGCATCAAATGGAATAATATCAATACAGTCAAAAATAGAGACTCGTTAAGTCTCCTGTAACTGCAAAATATGTGACGTTATTACGCGCTTAATGGTAAACATACAAATTGGTAAGAATTGTATCAGTTTACAAAGAAATTGACAAACATAATAATAAAGCTATAAAAAACTAAATAGAAAATTGCTGAAAATAAAGAAGAGTTTTAATGTTTTCTAAAAATACATATTTTTCAGAAAATTTTATTTCATGCATTCATTTTAAAAACCAAATTGTATCTCAGGGTTCCACCATTGCTCATTAAATTTTGATTTTTCAGCTCTCAAAAGTATTACCTTTTTAAGAGCAATAGCTACCGTTTCAAATAAAATTTTTGCCTTGATTAAATGTACAGCTCTTTTTTTTTTCGTTTGAATCTCCTATAGTAAGACTTTTCAACATTTCTTCGATCTTCTGATTACTTTATTTCTTTCGAATACACATATTTCAGAATTGCTTTTTTCAGTTTAGTTTTAAATAACCCTTGAAATAGAAAATAAATTGAATTCACTTTGAACTTGCTAACGCTTTGATGTTTGCATGCATTTGTAAATAATATTGATGACTTTTTTTGTTCAATATCGAAGCTATTTGACTCCTCCCTCAAAGAAAAATTAAACTACGGTAAGTATCAGCCTCTTTAGTAGAATCTATGTCTGCACAGTTAAGAGGCAAATCGAAAGATTCGAAATCTTATGTTTTTCTAAGTTTCGGAAATGTTTTTCTGTTCTACGATATATGTTATCGATATTCGATGGTTGAATAAATCAATGTCTTTTTCTATGAAATTCAATACATACAGAAGTGACGCCATCAGTTAAAATCGGTAAATTGCAAATATTGGCAAATTATAATGGTCAGCTATCTTTAAGCGCTTGTTGTCATTTTTCAGGTGAATATACCATCGGTTAAAGGATAAATTAGGTGTATCTGTTCGGGAGCGGAGCTTAATTTTTTCTAAAGAAATATCTTTAAAATGTATGCGAAAAAAATAACCCATCAATGTAATTGAACTGGAATCTAGTAAATAATGATGTTCAGAATTTTCAAATTTCAGTGTGGTTAATTGTATTTTACTTATAATTTTAAATTTATTTATAATATTCATCGTCTATTTTTTTTCTTATTTTATATTACTACTACTTGCTTTACTTGAAATTGAATTCGGATTTTGGATAAAAAGTTTTAAAAGGCCTTTATGTGTTCTTTAGATTAAAATAAATTGACTATTTGTACTCATTTTTTCTTAAGTGAACTTAAGTGAAAGTGAAGAGAGTGTGGGATTAAGTGAAGAGAGCTGCTTATGATGTTGCACAAAAGTTATGAAATCGTAGGAATCACAAAGAGCATAGCCAAATTACTTAACATGAGATCGGACAATTCGAGTTCGCACTAGGGATAAAACGTTCAATAACAGCGAAGAAATGATATCTTGTGAAAACCTTACGTATCAAAACCTTACACTATTACGAATATTTTGTAGGTTGAATAAAAGGGCGCTTCAGGCTCAGCTCACGGGAAAAATGGATCTGCTGATAACGTTTTACGAAATATATGAAATTTCGAGAATTATTGCTTAAGTGAAACTAAATAGCTGTAAAGAATTGAATTTTTGATTTCATTTCACTAAGAAGTTCCATTATATTACGTTTGTGCGTACGTTTTGACTTAATTGTACTATTATTAAATAATGACAGCTTCTATTTAAAAATAAGTAAAATCAAAACTGTATATTTTCTAAATACAAATTTAAAAGGATTAAATATTGAAGCGGGATTGAAATGATTATATACTTAATATAGAAAAACAGTTTTAAAGGCGAAAAAATAAATAACAAATAAATGTCATTAAAGAAAATAACATAATTTATTAACATGCTGAAAAATGTTTCTTCAAAATAATCTGAATTTTCTAGAACTAAGAATAATCATAACAATTAAAAAATGACTGCGTTTTAAGTGAACATTTTTTATTGAATCCATTATGTAGGTGATGCATTTTAATTTTAATTGAAGCATCATTTTATATTTAATATCTGTTAGCTTTGATATAAAATTATATAAATTTAATGGTTTTTTATTGACTTTTATTAGACACCCAAACATTACTGTCACAATTAATTTAACTACACTTCAAGAAAATAGTTAGGAAACATTAGCATAAATCTTTTGTAAAGGAGATATTTGAAAATATGTAGTATCAAAAGGTTAGTAAAAATTATCTTGCTCAGTTTTCTACAAAATGCTGCTTTAGTTTGAATATACAAGTATCATTTGCTATGATTAGTAGCTATAACATACCGATACTTTTGCATTGAAGTGTGAAAGCTAAGCATTGTATAGTACACACATTCTTAATCGGGTATAGAGACAAACAATTAAAATAATTAAATTCTAATACAATAAAAACGATTCTTGTGAAAAAAGTTTCGTTTTACTTCATTTACAAGGCGAAAGTTATAGCTTTTTTTCTTATATTAAAATTAATCTCTGCATTTTGTTAAAAATATAACTTAAATAAAAATATTTAGGTTTTCATACTTTATCGATTAGGCACCGATTGGCGTGGATTCATTCAAATATGCAAGTTGAAAAAATGACAAAATTATATCTAAAATATCCTAGCAATTATGCCAAATAACTTATGATTCAATAAGTCATTTTCTCATGGAAAATATCTTTTGAACGAAATTTAGACATAATATTTCGATTCATTGATGACGTTAAAAGGAAAGCAGCCACTCCTTTTTATGTATTCTATTAAAAAAACTGGACAACACTGACTGAAACACACCGACGATATAAGTCGCGATTTAAGTTTTCTTGCATATGCAGTTCTATGAAGGAGAAAACTGTTTTACAGAAACGAGAAAGGTCTTTCTGTCATTCATCACTCACTAAAGTCTAACAACATATGTGTTTAGAACAATTTCCAGTTAGAAACCTTTGGGTTTGTATAACATCATGCTCTCTTCCTCTATCTCCCTTTTTATTTTTATTTTATTTTTCTTTTTTTGGTTACTCATAGTAGAAATTAGCAGTGAAAAGTTCACATATATAATAATATAATGTTCATTATTTCGTTTTTAAGATATTATGAAATTAAAGTAGCATGATTTAATAAGATGATTTTTGATCTACTACCAAAATGTTTAAGGGAAATTATGATAGCATTTCGCAATTCTCTCTCTCTCTTTTTCTCCATCCCTCTCTGTATCTAATCGTCTATCTATAGCTGCATTTATAAAAAGGCAATATAATACAATATAAAGTACCAATTTGAAAATAATAAATTAACTTTGTGCTAGATAAACTGTAATAGAAAATTAATGCTTATTTGTGTTTTCTTAACGTGAAATTATTTTTTATAACAGTATACCAATTTTATTTTTTCATAAAGTTTTTTGTATTGGCACACACACATTAATAATATTAATTTACTATTTTTATAGTAATATTAGTTTAGCATTCCATTAATTAGAAATTGAAAACAATACCTCCTATATTATAATTTCGATATTTGAAATAAATAAGGTAAAAAAAGAGCTATAGATGTTGAGTATATACCTGGCCTATATTTTTAGCACTCATAAATAAATAAATGTCTCTAAAAGGGCCATTTTAAGGAATGACATTGGCAACTCCAGCTTTTATACCTCTACTGTGAGGAGAACATTAGATGTCAGGTTAACCCAGATATATGTGAATTCTGAGAATACCATAAAAAAGAAAAGTGATAAAGAAGCAAAATATCTTTTGAAGTAAAATATATATTCTTGAACTCTTATCAAAATACAATAATAAAAATATTTTCCCAACTACATAAAAAATACCTGATCGACGCAAAAATATCTAAAGTTTGACTTTTCGGGAATAATAAAATCGATATGGCCTTCTTAAATTCGAGGATATTTTTGATGAATGATTTCATTGCGTAACTGACGCTCTTTCTGCATCCCCTTGAAAAAAAGTAGTGCTGATATATTCTTCGCTAGATGGCGACCATGTCTTAGGACTGATCGATGTGATCGGAGTTGCTTCCTCCCCCATTCTACAGGAAGACACTATTTCAAATGAGCATAATTTTGAGCAGTAATAAACTAGTTAAAAAATGTTTTCAAGTATTTATTTTTAATAAACTCAAGACAGGCATAAATAACAAGATTATTTATAAATTTGAGAGTTCTATACATTTAATATTGAATAATTTTTAGCTTTATAAGTTATTATTTAATGCAAAGAACAGCGCGTACTTTTTTCGGATTACAAAAAAATTGTTATTCAGTTTCGTTTCAAATCTATTAATTTTTTATATATTTACCATATTACATATTAGATTTTATGGTATATGTCGTGTCAGCACACTCTGGACGACTTTGTTCGCTTAGATGCCTTATTTTCGTCTTTTCAGAGCTTTATCTGGATGTGAGTATCGTGTTTTTTGTTTATTATACATATATGTGTGTGTGTATGTTCAATTTTCCCACTACAATTTAATAAAATTACAAAATATGAAATCAATTGAATAATATTTTTTTTTTTGCTCGTATCGAACTAATTTTATGTATCGCATTGCATATAATTTAAGATCTATTTAGAGTATACGTTGTGAGCTATGTGTTGCAGTTGATTGATTTGATAATTTTTCTAGATTACGAGTATTCTTCTTTCTTCTATCTCTTTCTCTCTCTCTCTCTCTCTATATATATATATATATATTGAAATATAGAAATAATGAAAAGAAATGAAAGTTCCGGGACATGTAAACAAACTTAAACGAACATTAACGAAACGTATAAATTGCCTATACAAAGTATAAAAAGTCAAAAAAAGAAACAAAAACAAATAACTCTCCTCATCAGTGGGCGGGGAGCATAACGTATACATTAGAAACCAAGAAAAATAGTCCTACAGGTTTCGGAATGTGTCGCAGAAATGTCATGTAAAAGGAAGCATTATGGATAAAATGAAGCGACAATGCTACTCAAGAATTGAATTGAAAATATGGTAAATAACTAAAAGGAAACTTAACGGACATAACGCAAAAAGCTTAAATTCAAAAATTAAATATTAAACTGACGTAAAACAGGACACCAATACAACACACCCGCCCATACCTGCAGGACGTTGGCTCGTAGCAACGATTATACTCATCTACACCCAGAGATGAAAGGTCCAACGATGCAACGAAAAGCAGAAAACACGAATATTTTCATTGTAGTTCCGTATCCGAAAACTCCTGCTCAAACATTCGTGTCAGACATCATCCGCTGCAACACATCCAGGTTGAGGCCTTCCATAGAATTTCAGAGGACTTTAGCCACGACCCTTCATAACATTAGCAGCGAACAGTGTCGCCAGTACGTCAGCAATCACGTTCGTCGTACATGCGCACAGCACTCTTGAATAAGTTAACGTAGTATTACTACGTAGTATACTACGTTAATTTCTTCTTGAATAGTTAATTAGTTTCTTGAATAAATTAACGTAGTATTACTTTTAACGTTTTTATTTACGGCAATTTTTACGTTTCGTTAATGTTCGTTTAAGTTTGTTTACATGTCCCGGAACTTTCATTTCTTTTCATTATTTCTATATTTCAATATATTAAAGTTTGCTGTATAGTGCTGCATTTGCGCCAGGCACAAGCTTTGACAATTTCATATACTTAACAACTTGCCACACCTATATATATATATATATATATATATATATATATATATATATATATATATATATATATATTATATATATATATGTATATATATATATATATATGTTATGTACAGGGTGGTTATAATTAAACTTCCCCTATTCAGGGCATCCTCCGTTCAACGGATTGACACAAAAATTGGTATGTGGACTACACAGGGAGATGTGCTCAAGGAATCACGAAGAAAAAAAAAGTTCTAAAACTGACCACTAGGGCGCTGTTTTGCTTTATAATGGTCTTAACGTAGGAAAGGACCAGTACGGCTTAAAAATAATAATATTAATATATTTGAAAGGAGAAAAATTCATTTCATGATAACCTAAACTTGTTTTTTCTTTTTTTCTTTTTGCCATACAGATGAACTGTTATAGCTTTCTTTGCTTTCATTTTAAATGGCAAGATGATAAATATGGATGGAAAAGCGTACAATAAATGCTGATATTATTATTTTTATTCCTTATTGGTCATTTCTTACGTGAAAACCATGTTATGATGCTTAACAGCACCCCTACCGGCCATTTTCAGAACATTTTTTTTTCTTCATGATTCCTTGAGCGCATCTCTTGTATAGTCAACATACCAGTTTTCGTGTCAATCCGTTGAACGGATTTAGCTGTAGGATGCCCTGTATAGGGGAAGTTTAGTTATATAACCACCCGGTACATCTCCAATTCTTACACACGTACATATATATAGTATATATAAATGTTATATAGAAGTATGTGTGTGTAGGAATCGGAGAATGTATATAACATTTTTTGTAACAAGAAGTTCATATCACAAATATAAATAATTCTTCCTTTCTTCTACTTTTTATTCTTTTGGCGAATAACTACTTTTTTTAACCTCTGAATCCTAATCCTCCATTCGGACCCTAGGAACGGTTATGTGGCAAAAGTGTGAAAGAGTTCTTTCGCCGGTCATCCCACCAGGTGTAGTGAGTGCGTCGGAGCGCTCTGGAAGCTCCACCCCTTCGCGATCTTCGTTTTCCCTCGCCACTCATTCGCACAGTCGTCTGCCAGCTGTGCGGTTCCTCTGGCTCGACGCTCAACCATCGAATCTATCCCTTCATTCAGTCAGCATCGGCACTCGCTTTCTTTGCTTACCGGAAGCCCGCCCTATCGCTGGTCTGGAGTGCCGTAATAAGACGAGTTTGGCTGCGGATCGCATGATAAGCAACGAAATGCAATTTTCGACCACGTTATCATCGGCTTGGTCCAATCCCATGTTATTGTGGGTAAGGAGTTTTTTTTTTCCTCTCTTGTTTACAGTTTTACTTCTCGCATGTACGCAATCCTCAAGGGGCATTCGCCTTCCTGAATCAAACATAACAAAACATCACATATCATCGTCCTTATTTTTAAAATTTAATTAGACACTTTCGAAACATTTGTCATTAATCCTTGCATATTTTTTAGAAAAATGAGGAAGAAAAAATACTCAACTTTTGTTGTAGCTAAAACAGGAGACAAACATTTATACTTGAAAAAGAAAAGCCTTATTTTTTTAATTTGAAAGAAAAACCACAGTTCGTTTTTAATAGTGAACTACTATAGCGAAGATTGAAAGTTTAAACAAAATGCATCATTTTGTTTCCGAGAAAGTACTGCTGATACTTTGAAAACTAAAGCTACTTCTTAACATGATTTAAATATTCAAATTATCATGACCTTATTAAGCTAATATAAAACCATTGGCAAGTTTTAGTCGTTCATTGATGTTTTTTCATGACATTAAGTATTTAATTCTAAAGAATAAAATGTATGACTTCCTCACTCTCCATAAACTACCCCCTTTTGGATATAAGGTTCATATACTATTTTCTACTAGATTTGTTCATTGTACTTTTTGAAAAGTTTTTGTCTATGTATTTGTTCATTTTCAGCTGGATACACATAAGAAATGAGGTTATAACCTTAATGTCAAGTTATTTTTTAAAAACGTTGTCATACACATGATTTCTACTCTCGCACATTTTCCCTGTAAAATAATTATCTTAATATATATCAACTGTCATCGCGTAAATACGTTTAAATTAAATTAGCAACATACAAACGCGTGTTACTAGAAAGAGAATATAACTTTTTGAAGAATAAAATTTTACCCTGTTTTATATCTTTATAATAAATAAAGTTTTCCCCCCATGGATGAAATACTAAATAATCTATTTTTGTATTCAAACAAATCTTAGAGTTTAATTTATCTTGTAAATCTTAAAAAGACAGGAAAATATTAAAATAATAACTCATCTTAGAGACTTCGATTTAACGCTCATTTTAAAAGTTTTTAATACATTCAAGCAATTTCTTTAAGTAAGTGCTTAACATTCACATATTTTCTTCTCCAGCATCCTTTCACACTACTGAATCGAAATACTTTATTTATTACAACAAGTTATGTACAGTACGTAGGTTTTATATAACCAAGTATTTGTTTAGGATTTTAGTGTACATAATTGTTACGTCAGTAGAAAATAGAGTGTGAAGATACGTTTGTGTTTTATGTTTTCTTGTAAAATAAAACGGGATTGAATGCTTTATTTTTATCATTATTCCTTTGATGTTATTTAACTGAATGTAAAATTGCCTTTATTATACCTGTAATATACCTCTAAGTTTTATGCTTTTATATACTTTTATACGATACATATCAAATCTTTTTTTGGTTAAATTACATTTTACTTTCGGATAAATTGATGTATTTTCTCTGATAATTTTGTCAAACATTGGAAAATAACTGCTTGTTTCTTTTCCTCCCAACTTTTCGACTTTTTTCTTTTCGTTCTACGATATACATAGTTTCATTGAAGCACGTAACTGCTGGTTGTGCTTCGATCATTGCTGTACTGTGGCGCCTCTATTGGGAAACTTGAAATGACGAATTTTAGTTAGTTTAGTTTAGACGAAGTTAGGAAAGAATACGTCGTGCGTATATATTTAATGTAATAAATATACGATATACAAAACTTTGATCTCGTGTTTGTTACAATCGCTCATGAGAAGTTATTACAAAACATAACTGTTCAGCAGTACTTTTTACATGTACTACTATTTTGCTTTTATGATTTTTAATGAAGTTTTATACACCATTATTAGCAAGAATGTTTTATTTTTATCATTATTAGAAGTATTTTCATATTTTATTCTACTACTCGATATTTTGGACCATTAACTTAATTCATGTTAAAATCTTTTATTTACAACCAAAACAGATTTTTTGTTGTTTTCTTTTTATTAACATTAGCAAGTTAAAGTAATAATTTTATTTACATTTCACTTTTTTAAATGTAGAACTAATTTTTTTTTTTTTTTTGAATATTTCTACAAATTAGGACTAAGTTGGCATTCAATTTGTATAAAAATTGCAGTTAATAATTTTACAGTTATTTTGCAATGCTTAGAAAGAAAAAAAATACATAGCCGCTTACACATGATAGAAAGATTGTATCAGGGGTTGAATAAAAAGTATGAATAAGAAAACAAATTTTTAGTCTCCTTGGGAACCAAACATAGGGTTTTGTTTTAATTACACTTTAACGGTAAGCAGCATTCTGTCATATTAAAAAATAATTAATAATAATAAAAAACATTTTCTAAAATGTATAAAAAATATACCATACAAAGTCAAAAAATTAAACAACAAGTAAGCTTCATGGGTGAAAGGGGAAACGTTAGATGTAGAACGGTTCATTTCTGCCGAAAACGTTTTTAAATCAGGTTTCACTGCAACGAGCGTACTGATGTAGAAATGCCAACTATACGGGAAATCAATTTTTCGGCATGTAATAAATCTTTTTTCTCCGTAAAAAGTGTACGATTTCAAACAAGTAAATAACTAAGCAAACAACTAAAAATTATTTAAAAGTTAAAAATTCAGAGGCATTAAATTTTAAAACTATTCCAGTGAAATTTCTTGTTCGTAACGACTGGTGGTTGTATTATTAGGTTAAAAGTTTGCCATTACAAAAAATGGCAGTTGCTAGCGATTTTAATCATTTACCAATACTAAAGACAGATACTGCAGCGCTTGAGTTAAGACAAAATATAATTTCTTTAACTTTATTTTTTCTCTATTTCTTTTATATGTTCCTGCATTTTTTATATAAAAAGTACAGAAGAAACAAAAACTTCGTTCTCAGTTAATCACCAATAGATAATATTTACCTGGATTGTGTAGCTAAGAAAAAGTTCACGTTTAAAAAGAGTTCATAGTATAATTAAGAAATAAATTGAGCAATTTTTTGAAGATAAATGTTGATACAACGAAATGTTTTTCAGTACATTTGTTTTTAACAAAGAAATTATTATTTCTGTACCTAAGAGCTATAGTATCTTAAGCCCATTTTTCGACTTTTTGTGAGTTTACACTTAATGAAAATACGGAGTACCGACGACAAAGCCACTAGCTACTTTTTTTTTACTTTTTAAGCTGTCGTCTGACATTATTATGCTAAGGTCACATTAAAATGTCTAGTCTTATAGTACTCAAAATGTTTATTTTTTTAACTTTATCGCAAAAACTCAAAAAATGGACTTAAGATACTATTGCTCTCAAATACATTTTCTACACATCCTTTCTACTTCAAGCGATTTTCTAATAAAAAATTATTTTGTAGGAAGTTTAATTGAAGAAAAGTAAACATCATATAGTACTTGAAGTGAGCAAATTATTTTCATGTTCTTTTTTGTGAACTTGTCTACTGATAAACTTATAGTGTTTATTTTCAACGTAAATGTTTGGTGTCCAGTTGTTTTCAGTCATTAGTTATAAATTGTGCAAATTCTATGATTAGTATTTTTTAAAGATAAGTTTTTCATAAACAGTAGTTATTGTAAAAGCACTTATTTTCGCGAGCCGTAACATACGTGAAAATGAAGATATCGGTGATTTCGCGAGGTGAAAACTTCGCGAATTTTATATGAACAGAACCAAAACTTGAAGAAAGTTGAAATAAAAAAACAAAAAAGAAAAAAAAAAGTTTTTCGCGAGGCTTAAATTTTTCCGTTACGACGGACTCACGTAAATCTCGAAAAATTAAGCTTCGCGAAAGAAAGTGCTTTTACAGCAGCGATTCTCAACCTGTGGGGCGCGCCCCTAGTGGGGCGCGAGCATACGAGAAGGGGGGCGCGAGAATATCCAAGAGAAAACGTTACTTTAAAAAATTGATTAACTGACTGAAAGGAAAGCACACATACACATAGAAAACAAAATACATTTCGACATATTTAATAACTTATTAAAGTAAAACAAATTACTAAATTAAAACTTTCTTAATCAAAATATACTAAATTAAAAACAAATTTAATAATTATTAGTAACTTCCTTGGGCATGTCTTTCAAAGCAAAGTTTTTCGAAGGAAGGCTTAATGTTAGAAATTGCCACCCTCAGTTATTTCTATATTAAGCCGAGATCTATAGTTTGTCTTCAAAGAAGCCACAGCAGAAAATCCAGTTTCACAAAAGTTCTTGAGGACGTTGAAAATGGTAATAGAATGCGAAATGCTCCTGTTTTTAGTGCAGAAAAATCATCCTCCACTCCTGCCCAAAAGTCAAATAGTGATTTATTACTAAACTAATTTTTTTTATTACTAAAATTACTTGTTTTTACTCTTGTTTTGGAAGTTAGTTAAAAATAATTCAAAAACGGTATCAGTACTCATATACATTATTATTGTATACATTTTATGGTAAGGGGGGGGGGGCGAAGAAAATGGAAAATTGGGATGCGAATACTGAAAGGTTGAGGAACGCTGTTTTACAGTTTACAGTATTTGATCTCATAACACAATGAGATGTTGCAATACACAATTATGATTATGTAAATAATATAACTTGTTGTCTTTCTGTTCTCATCATAATTGCAATAGTGAGTAAACCCATGTAATTGTTTAGCACGGCTTTTGAAAAAAAAATATGTTTTCGGAATAATACTGCACAAAATATATTTTTATCCATGATGTATTTTTTTTCATTTCAAAACATTCTGGAGTCTTAAAGAATAATTTTTGAACTTTGTAAAATATAATTGTTTAGAAACCTTAACGAAAAATAATATAATTATTTCAAATGCAATATAAGATGAGTTTACAGACAAATATTGACAGTAAGTTAAGTATTGTCGTTCTGAATATATTTTTGACGATGTAATCAAGTTTAAAAGTTCTTTTATTCAAGTTATACTATGCCGTTATATTCCCAAAGTAAATAGTAAATACATTTGCTTTTATTACCTTGCTTTGATTTACAAAAACGTTTTAGCATGACAATTCTTTCTAAAGCAGACGGTTCAATTTATAAAAAGTAGCGTTCGAAAAATAAGATTCTCAAATGCTGTTTTTTCTTTGAGCGTAAAAATTAAAAAAAAATAATATGCTTTAAATTGTATTTTTGTAATATTTATTTATCAAGCAAAATAACTGCCGATCAAAACCAACATATACACTATTAAGAGAGGAATTTTTCACAGGCGGAGGTTCAATGTTTTAGAAGAATGATATACGGTCCCTATTTAAGATTTATTTCTAAGAAAAACAATGAGATTTGTTTGCCGGGTGTGGAAAGGAGACTGGTTGGGCTCATGATACTAAAATTATCTCGCCACCCATTCTCAACATTATTTACGTGATTTTAACTATCTTAAACGCCGAATTTGAGTGAAGGACAGCACAAAGGGATACTGACAGGGAGAAGAGTGTTTCATGCTGTATGGGGTGACACTCTAATACCTTCCAGTCTTTAAACTATATCCTGGACCATTTAAGTGCAAACTCTCTGTTATCTAGTGCTAGTTAGGGGCTTTCAGAGTGTTGTACGCTCGTTTCAATTGTTGACTATGGAGGTCACTCCCAAATCAACAGACATCCGAAGTGGAGCTCCCTCAAAATTTCTTCAAAAACTTAAAATAGCTTCGCATGCAAAGCGATCAGTTGAGCAACAAGCTTCAAAAATTCTTTGGGATGTTCCCACTTTTTTCCCCCATTTGAAATTCGAAAAAACTTGGATTTGTCATTCCCAGTCACTAATCTAAGCCAAAAGCGAAAATCATGGCAGCTAGAAAGCAGTTATCTGTGTACTTCTTCTCGCGTTAGCTACTTAATGAGAGTCAGCTCATGGGAAACGTTTCGACAGCTCCTATTCATGAGCTCGAGTTCGTTGATGTGCTCATTATTAGTACTTCGGGAAGTTCTTGGGAAAATGCAAATGGGGCTACTGGAATTTTGTTGTTGCTCGATAACTAAAGCGGTTATCACACGACAGAAATAACAGGCAAACGCAACCGTAATAGGAATCGTCCACTCAATGGGAAACTTTTTTCTACCCATTTCCACCAACAGTTTCTTCAGAATGCTCGTGTGCTATAGAAATTCACGGTTGCTCGAATTAGAAGCAATTCGTTATCTGCGCTAGAAAAAAATTGCTTCTAGAACGTTTGCTTTTAAGGCAAATTGAGTAAGGACCAATGATCTAGCTGGAATTTCGTGACGTCAATTCAACTTTCCAATAAACATGCAGGCGATTTAAAGAGTGGCGATCAAAGGATAAATGTTAAAAGGAGATTGCGATTTCGAAATTAGTTTTTTTTTTTTGGTTTAAATTTGTGAAATCATGCCGGAAAAACATTTGTAGGATGTAAACGTCGCTACTGTACTAGTGCAGGACATTGCAAAGAGTGTCTTATGATGAAATCGCTACCAAAATGCAACTGCGTTTCAAGTATTTTAGAGACAGTATTACCACCGTTTTTTTTCTTTTTTGTTTTTTCTTCATTTATATAGCATGGACAACCATTCTATAGAGTAATCAGCAATAAAATTCTTAGCACCACACATTATTTTCCATTTCTGATGATTTTAAACTAATTTCTGTCATTATCTTTCATTAAATTTTAACTGCAGTCCCATTTTATGATTCGTTAGAATTTGAAGGTTCATATTCAGTAAATTGTGCACATCTCCCAAAAAACCCTCTCCGAGGCCTTCCTCCTTATGTACATAACAGTTTTGTACAACAAACTAACGGTACCCGCACGGCTATGGCCGTATTAAAAAATGAAAAGACCAGTCGGTTCGCCATTGTGTCTTTAGTGGTAACTTTTTTATGTGTAAATTATGTTTTTTTATTAAAAAGCATAGCATTCCGCATAATTAAAATCTATCCGCCCTCGACAATGAATCAGCGATTCTACACATTTAAGCATTGTTTTTTACAAAACACATACAATAAAAAGGGAAAAATGAAACGAAAGAAAACAAAAAAAATATATCAATAGAAAACGTATTTTTTTTTTTTGTTTAGTTCAAGTTCCAGACAGAAAGGACGATTATAATCCATTAGAATAGTTTTAATTAGTAAATTTTTAGTATAATTAGTTTTTAGCTATTATTCATCGACAGTAAAACAGAACGACGGAATTTTATAGATTGCAGAAGCTAACAGCAGCAAGCAAAGCTTTGAAAGCGGAAACACCTTTCAGCCGAGTTCAAATAGGCAAATAACATGTGTGCTAATTCACTCGAGAAAATATAATAAAATAAATAAAAATATAAATAATAATAATTAGTTGGAATAACAAATATCGCTATAAAGGACAACATTTATTAAAAAAAACCCTGTGAAGTATGGAGAATGGTCCCGTAAAATGCATGTAAAAATAGTGAATAAAAAAAAACAGCTATCGAACGCCTGAGAGACGTGGGATATAAATTTTAATTCGTTTTAAAGGAAAAGAATAACCAAAATACAAAAAAAATATATATATAAAAAAAAGGTAAATGACCCGGTAGTGGACACTTTTCTCCACCAGACCCCTACCTGTTAGCCGAGGCCTTAGGATTGCTTACGCACGGGGAGAGGTAGTGGGGTCTACGGATTTTACATGCACATATCCCTAAGTATACATGGTGGTCTTCAGTGAGGTAGTGGACACTTTTTTCTCCACCAGACCCCTACCTATTAGCCGAGGCCTTAGGATTGCTTACGCACGGGGAGAGGTAGTGGGGTCTACGGATTTTACATGCACATATCCCCAAGTATACATGGTGGTCTTCAGTGGGTATCGAACGCGCGACCCTCCAAGTGGAAGTCCGACGTGCTAACCACTAGGCTACCACGGCCCAGGTAGGGGACACTTTTCGCCACCAGACCCCTACCTGTTAGCCGAGGCCTTAGGATTGCTTACGCACGGGGAGAGGTAGTGGGGTCTACGGATTTTACATGCACATATCCCTAAGTATACATGGTGGTCTTCAGTGAGGTAGTGGACACTTTTTCCTTGGGGGGCCCACGCCAAGGGGACCCCTACCAAGTGGTAATAGTCCGACGTGCTAACCACTAGGCTACCACGGCCCAGGTAGGGGACACTTTTCGCCACCAGACCCCTACCTGTTAGCCGAGGCCTTAGGATTGCTTACGCACGGGGAGAGGTAGTGGGGTCTACGGATTTTACATGCACATATCCCCAAGTATACATGGTGGTCTTCAGTGGGTATCGAACCACCCCCTTTTTCTCCACCAGACCCCTACCTTTAGCCGAGGCCTTAGGATTGCTTACGCACGGGGAGAGGTAGTGGGGTCTACGGATTTTACATGCACATATCCCTAAGTATACATGGTGGTCTTCAGTGGGTATGGGACTTTTTTCCCGACCCTCCTATAGCCGAGGCCTTAGGCTTACGCACGGGGAGAGGTAGTGGGGTCTACGGATTTTACATGCACATATCCCCAAGTATACATGGTGGTCTTCAGTGGGTATCGAACGCGCGACCCTCCAAATGGAAGTCCGACGTGCTAACCACTAGGCTACCACGGCCCAGGTAGGGGACACTTTTCGCCACCAGACCCCTACCTGTTAGCCGAGGCCTTAGGATTGCTTACGCACGGGGAGAGGTAGTGGGGTCTACGGATTTTACATGCACATATCCCCAAGTATACATGGTGGTCTTCAGTGGGTATCGAACGCGCGACCTTCCATGTGGAAGTCCGACGTGCTAACCACTAGGCTACCACGGCCCTTAGGTAGTGTACACTGCTCTAGTAGTGGACACGTAGATCTTTAAACTCCTAAAATAAGCGAATGTGACATTAAACTGGAATAATATTATCAGAACCTATAGCGAACGATTCCTACTGCTGGTTAATAGAACTAAAGTTGGCGTGGAGTCTATGCAAGTACATGGATCATAATAATTAATAGCTGCCTCCACAACGGTCACATTCGCTGCTCTTTACTAAAGCTGATCAATAAGAAGGTTGGGGATTTGGGGAAAACATATGGGAAAAAAGCGCGAGATCATTTATGAATGTCATTTAAAAAATTATTATTACCGTAGTCATTTAAAAAAAATTATTTCACCAAGTTAACAGCATAAAATAGATGATAATTTTAATTTTTCAGTTAATTTTTTGTACACTACTAATGCAAATACGTGTCTTATAAATGTCCACTATAGATGCAAACTAAGCGTTCAGTAAATTTGACGTAAAAATCTTAATTTTTCATCAAATGACATTTTATAGGTCATTAATTTAAAGGAATAGTTGCCGATTAAGCTAAATATGCAAATATTGACGTAAGTCCTTTGAAAAAATTTTGCCACGTAAAAGAGTACGAAAATTTTCTTAACTGTGTCCACTACCGGGTCATTTACCTTAAATAAATAAATTAATTAATTAAAAATCGGCTGCTCCCAAAAATGATAAAAACCCCCAAAAAATTAATTTAATTCGTTAAAAAAAGGATCATAAGCTAGTCGGCATAGTAACACAATTCAAATAAAATTAAAGTGAATTACCGTGAAAAAATAATTTCGGACTACAGAGAAAAACGCTTATAACCTCTCTTCCAGTTAATTTAGAGGCTTCGAATTTTAGCACAAAGAACAAAACTCTTTCTGGGACAGTTTTTTACGCGCTTTCCAACGGTATCAAGCTCATAGGTCGATTATTCCTTCCCATAGAAAACGACTATTTTATGAAATTTTCGGCTATAAATTGGAATAAAAAAGAACAAATTCGAATTTCAGAAAAAACTCTCCGAGGTGCACACCCCCATGTTCCAAACTAATTTCGTGCCAAATTCATGAAAATCCGCTGAACGGTCTGGGCCCTACGCCGGACACAGACAGACAGACACACATACTTGCTGCTTTATTTTTGGTAGAGATGAACAGTTAGAGTCCCACTATAAAAACCAGACACAGAATACCAAATAATAATATTTTACAAAATTATATTCCTTAATCAGTTAGGTCACTATGGGGGACGGCGATGGGGCTGGGTCACCCCGGGTGACACCCAGAATGAGATAAAGAGATCTAGAAAGTACATATACATGAATTATACAATTTTACAGGTGCTATATCAACGTATCATAGCTGAAAATAAATCTAGTTTAGTGAAAGTTACCCCAAATAAATAAAATGAAATTTCTAAAGTGTTTTTTTTTTTATGCACCTTTGAAAATAATATAAACTACAAAACTACAAGTTTATACAATACTTTCGTCTTCTTCTTTTTCCTTTTTGGAGGGGGCGCCAAAAATTATCACCCCCTCCCCGGGTGACACTTATGCTAGGAACGCCATTGCTTTAATACATTTCCATTAAAATTAAAGGTCTTGTTATGAATAAACACATGTCCATATAATTTGTTACAAAAATTCATAAATATGTATAACCTTTTAAAAAACTTCTTAAGATTTCATGTGAACGTATTGCATTATAATATAATAACAATTTGTATTCCAAATTTTCTGAAACGTTTAATCAGGCAGGGCCGCCTCGAATTTATATATTTAGGAGGGAAGGGCATTCTTAATTTCCAGACTGAAACTTCGTATTTTACCAAATCGCGAAGCTCAAACTTAATTAAACATAATCCTATTGAGAATAAGTGATCATTATATACATAAAATAAAATGTGATGCCTTGCAACTGCTATTGACAACTATGTAGTTGTCAGTCAATAATGTACCTGTATAATAAGTACAAACATGTAGGAGGGGGGAAAAACTATTGTTATACCAAAATGGTCAAATTTGCCATGGTCAGTCAGAATTTGCAGTATAAGGAGAATTTTTGGGAGGTCACAGTGACCTCTCGTGATCTTGCATGGGAGTGACCCTGAATGCAGAAACCTACTTGTTTAAACAAAATACCAAATATAAAAATGTAGACAAATGCCCAACACGAGGTTACAGATTAGAAAAAGAGCTCGTTATGAGCAAATGTCCGAGAAACGGGGGGCAAACCTTGTAGGAAACACCGGATCGAAAATTTGATCTCGAGGTTGCCGATAGAACGAGGTGGAAGTAACGTTTGCTTTTAAATTCCAATCGTGTGATAATCACTTAAGAGTAGAACTTCGTTGCTGTTACTTAGTAGCCCAGATCTTGATCTGTCTTAAACCCCCCTGCTGTTGGGCAGTCGTAGAGTTACATGTTAAATGGACGAGCTATTTCATGAGCCGCAGAGTGGCTATTTTTCCTAATTATTAAATTGCGCTGAGCCGTTTCTTCAAGGGGGGATAATAACAGAATAATATAAAACGAAATGATTTTCGTTAATTTCAGCAAACTTCTACAAACCACACGTGTAAAAAATCATTTCAACTGGAATCACTTGAACAGAAAAAATAATCAAGTATGAACCCGTACCATCTTACCAAATTTTGAATTTTATTCAGGAAGAAAATTAAGCCTTTCAGCTTTGGATTTTTAAATTGAAAAAAAAAAAAAAAAACATTATAATTGATGGGGAGCTTCTTAAATATGAATATACCAAAAACAAATATAAATATCAAGTATGAACTCATTTGCTTAATTAGTATAGGAATTAATTAGCGGTGGCATCTCGCTCCCAATTAATTTTTTTGTCTTTTTTTTTAATTTTGGGAAAATAATTGAGAAATTGGAATATTATCTTCATCTGACTCTCCCATCTAATTCTTCTGCAAATCCATTTCGTTTGTATTTTCCACTTCATCTTCTACGACCGTAATAGATTCTGGAAGTTATCGGCATCCATTTCGCACGACTTTATAAAACACTAATTTACACACAACACAAGTCAAGTAATGACGTAAACTGCTCATGTATTTTGCTTAAGAGGCTTTGTTGAAGTGACATCCAGTGATAAACAGCAAAAATAAGGATTGCCATAGCAAGTAGAGGCGTGTAAATATTGCGGTGGCAATAGCCATCGCCAGTGCCGAAAGGGTTAAGCAAGATATTTTGAAAAACAAATTGATTTCGATCTGGTCATTACCGTTAACAAGTTTGACACTTTATTGCTAATCTTGTACCTTTTACTCATTGTAATTATAATCAGTTTGGCCGAAATAAACATATATCACCCACAGAAAAATTAAGTTATTATTTTATTCTATGAAAAATTCTTTTGAAAGTCTTGTAATAGAAACATCCGCTTCTAACGCATTATGAAACATTTTTTTAAATCAAGTATAACGTGTATCGCATAGATGGATGCAGAACAGTGTGTGCATCATGTAGGAAGATTTAAGCAACGTCATAACTGTAATCATTTTAAAAAGGATAATTTTTGTATTTTGATTTTTATTTATTCATTTTTTTTTTAATTTTTTCAACACTCAGCAGCACGATTACGTCTATGCTATTTCTGAAAATGAAAAAAAAAAATGTTGACTCTGATCATAAAAATAGCTTAAGTGGAAAATAAAAAGACACATTATCTGAAAGTGAAAACTATTTAAAACGGATCAAGCGTTAAATGATATTTAAAGAAGGACATATGGTTCTAAAAAAATAAATAAATAAAGCTCAACAATGCATATTTTATCCAATATATAAATATACTTCTGAAGCATAACATTAAGCGTTTTTATCAAATATATCGTGTGCATATAAAACTGTTCACTGTCTGATAATTATGTTTAAATTTCTTATGTATAATATGTTCTTTTTTTCTCTAGCCTTTGAATACTTTAACAAGGAAGTACGCATAAAAATAGTTAGTAGCGGATATAAAAATAAATTATACGTATTATAGAATTCTTTGAAGCTATTGAAAGCATACTTTCTTTAACTTTGTCGTAATGTAAAATGGTTTTTAAATTGGTATAGGATTCGTGGTTTTAGAACTGAATTCATCGAGCTTTACGTAATCGAATTTAATTTCAGAAAAATATCTGAAGAAAAATATCTCCTTTTAAAACCCAAAGCATTTTTGAAATGCTTGAGAAAATAACAATAATAATATATTTTCCATTTCTATAGATTTGAAACCACTTCCTATTCTTCGTGCCGTTTATTCGATAAATTGATCATGAAAGAATCAAAGCGTAATTTAAAAGCCAAACATAATGAGACACTTGACTATCACAAAGGGAGTTCTTTAGGTTTTACTTCTTGCGCTCTAACAAAATGCTCTATTCTTCGCTAAACGACTCTAAACTTAGGACTTTCGCACTTAGGGCTTTTACAATTTGTTGCACCCCGCTTTTCTTTAATATAGCCTTAATGAGCCCAATTTAGATTATGCAGCAAAGCTAGCTATGAACAATTTTCCGCAAGTGTTTTTAGAAAGATACTGAAATCAACAAAAATTGTTTGCAATCATTTTAAAAACAATCAAAGTTGCATGGCGTAATGGATGTTTTAAAAGAAAAGACGAAATTATTTTAATGCAACAAAAATTTTTTTAGTAATACGTAAAACTGCCATATCATTTGCATAATATTCATTTTGTTCCTTTCGCTCATTAGTATTAAGCTTGTCATACTCTCGTTTAATTATTTTTAAACGCCACAGTTTTTCAATGTATACATATATTTGTTTTTGTCTTACCCTCGCTCGAAACGAGAAAGAATAGATGCGCTGCTCCTGAGTCTAACGGGGTCCTTATAGACAGTAGTCCGACTTCCGCCCCCTTTGAGAGGTCTCTTAATTTTTGAACTAGCTCCCAGATAAGAAACCGCCAGCTGGGTTGGCATCCCCAGAGGTATAGTTTCACTTGGACATTGGACCCACAACGGATTTAACGTGCACCAGCTGCCTTTAGCGTACATGGTCCCAAAGCAACCAGCCACGAGGGGTTGTCACCCTTCCAAATCACTGACCACAGTCAATGTTGCTTCACTTCGGTGTTCTGCGGGAACTGAGGTTCTAACGACTGGTCTACTGCTGGACTACATATGTATATATATATATATATATATATATATACAGTAAAACCCTGTTATACCGCTCCTCAGTATACCGCGGAATCGGAAATTCTGAGGTAACTACCATGTCCGCCTACGTTTCTGCCCCCCACCCCCCTATATCATTGCCATTTAAAGGTGACATTGTAAATAAAGCCAGCCCGAGCAAACAAATATTCTAGCCAAAGAGCACCCATCCCCCCACTAGACACATAAACAGATAAAGTCCCATTGTGATAGGCGTGATGTACACCTTTTTCATGTATTTTCTGTCTTTCAACCTAGAACATATAGCTTGATTTCAAAATCGGGTGCAATCGCCCTGACTTGTTTCTCTTGAATTGGGCGGAGCTCTGTCAGGGACTGTTCTGTTAAATGCTTAACTATTCCATTTTCAGAAGTCAAGTTATGCGTGTGTAACTTCTTTTATAGCGCTATCAACCTTTGTATTCCAGATTCATTAGCATTCCTAAAAAGTAAACATATTCCCCAGTGAGAAGTCCTTTCCTCCCTTTCCAAATCAGTTTTTTTCTTAAGATTTCTCCCCCTTCACAATCCCATGTTTATGAAATGCAGCCCCCTTTCTCTCGGAACACAGTTGGTTTATAACCTATCGCTCTATAGACTGATTGCGCAGCTGAGATGTGTGCTTCTTACACAGCAATTACAGTGAATAAAATGGCAGCAAAGAAGAAAAGAAAAAAAAATACTATAGGAAAAGAAAAGTTACGAGTAATTGACAAAATTAAAAATGATGCAACAAAAGCGAGTATTTTTTCGTGAATATGGTTCCGAGATATAGTTTCTCTATACCGGAGTTATGCTATAACGCGGGTGTCAAACATGTCCCCCGACACCCGCGTTTCATTATTTACTTGTTGTATGAACCGTATTCCTGATATCCGACAATCTTTAAATAACTGGAATCTGATTCTTCCATTGCATGAAATATCCGGCAATCCAGCATGCTAAATTTGATTTTTAAAATTTAGTTAACTAGCATGATTTGAAAATGTATCTAAATTATGAACTTACTACGCATTTGCAGGCTGTGGGCTGTGCGATTTTGGTTTTTAAAATATGTCCAGAATTTACAGGCTTCAAAAATTAGAGCCGGCTACTTGATATCTGTTCGTTAGGCAAGGGGTATCGAGAATACAGTATACGGGAAAAGTCATTCAACTGGATAAGAGGAGGGGGACCGCTGATCAGGGATCTGCAGCAGTCCACTTTTTTGAGTCCCACCCGCTCCAACTCATAAATATTTGATCCAGCACCACTCCACCTAACCGCTGCGCCGTGCTCCAAACAAATCAAACAGCTTGTATTATTTATGTCCTTTTTTGAAGTTAATTAATTTTATTGTCTAATAAAAAAATAAAAATACTTTTAAAAAATCGATCAGTTGAGCACAAAAAACTTCTTTGCTCCTGCTCCATTTCAGTTTCCAAGCAAAATCTCATTGAACCACTGAACAGCTCCAGATCTAAGCTCTTGAGTAAAAAAGAAGTTTTGATAATATTTCAAATCATCATTGTCAGAGCGAAGGGCACGGGCCCCCATTGTGCCTCCTTCTGGTTGAGCCACTGATACTCAAGTAACTTATCCAAAACAGGCCAGTAAATTTTCTGGGGTTTTAGTTGGCACCATTAAAAAGATTATAAATATTTGAAATTCAAGTTGAAATTCTTTATTAAGAAAATGCATCGCGGTAGCATTGCTGAAAAGGTTTATATAATTTTCCAAGATCCACTCAGAAAGGAAAATAAAAAATAAACCAATAAAAAAAGCATCCGCACAAACCCACGCCCGTTAGGCTGAATTTATACAGGGGGAGAAAAGAAAAGGAAAAAAAAAAAAAAACACTCATCGTAATATCTCATATCAACCGATCACCCCTATTTCGATCAAATCGAAGCAGAACTGACGCATGCGCAAATTCTTTCATGGCTCTCCTTTAGCATTACGGACAGTAATGCAAAATTTAATGCGAATAAAACTATTTTCTAGGCTCTACAGAGGGACAATTTTACACATTCAGTGTAAAGGGAGTCCCTTTCAACGCTTAACCCTACACTGCGCCGTGTTGTTTTTAAACAACACCTCCATTTTTCGTTCACTAAGCTTTTATTTTGTAACATTTTTAACATGTGGCGAATTCTTTCGTTTTATTTCGTATGTGTGATCATATTAGTTAATACAGTTTCCCCTAGATCTTGTAAACTGAACTCAAGGTTCATCTTTTTTCACAAAATCGTAAGAAATGTTGATTTCGTAAAAAACAGTAACTTCTTAATTAATTTTTCTACAAATTTTAAGCAATAATTTTATTTTAAAAAATAGTCTCTAATTGCTTACGTAGTCTTAAAATAAAATAAATATAAGTTGTCCGAAAAATTTCGGGAAAAATATATATTAAGGGGCCTTTTTTACTTGTTGTTTTAAAACAACACCGCGCATTCGGGGGCAATTTTTATGCTCCTGCATTATTTGCAGTATAAACAAGAACAGGTGTCATAGGTTGTTCTATTTCACTTTATTTAGTATCTTTTAGAAGAATATTATTAAATATTTTAAAAATTAGCTTAAAGTGGTCGATTAAATTATTATTTAAGAATTTTGTTTAAAATCAATTCACGCTCAACCAAAGAAGAAACGAACATTATCGCATAGACCCCCTACATATGTTAGGTTTCTTGTTTAAAATCTTTTAGTGAACTTATTATTAAACTTTATTGGTAATCAAAGTAAAAATTTGCACATGTAACTATTAATTATTAGTTACATTTTTACCAATTTTTACTTTAATAAATTTTATAAATTTATAAATAAAATAATAAATAATAATAAATAATATAATAAATTTAAAATAAATTATTCTAATAAATTTTCATATTTTAGTGCTGTTTTATGATTACAATGCATGGCTATTTATTATTGATTTGGTTTCATTTGTTCAAATGATAATATAAAAAAATTACTGTTACCCCTAAATGCACAGTGTCGTTTTTAAACACGTCAATTTTTCTCGAATTATACTTTTCCGAATTAAATAGGAATTTTTTTAGTATTTTTCTCACTTATAACTAGCCCAAACAAACACACACAAAAAAAAAAAAAAAAAAATTACAAAGAAAAAAAAATTGCGCAGTGTAGGGTTAAGGCGAATAATACCTTTCTTAAACTCTAGATGGCAATGAATTGCCTACGAATGGCACTCCCCCAATATTATATTACTTCACTCTTTTCTTACCTGATACGTTTAATTACTTGTCTCGCATCAGTTTTGCTTTATGATCATATTCGTGTATTTCTAAAAATCTGGATGAATTTGACGTTGAAACTGGAGGCCACGCGCTACATCGAATTATTAAATTTGGAAATTGTATCCTATTCTGCATCTAAATGCGAGTAAAGCTACAAGTGTTAATTATTCATAAATGTACGTCCTCTTTTCACTGTAGAACATATTTTGTCAACATAGCGACAGCGTGGCAGTATTGGAAGAAAAGGTTGCGAAGGGCTCAACGAAGTTGAACTCTTTTAGGATAATACGTCTGATAAAACGTCGCGAAATGATTTTCATTATGTTTATTCATAGTCGAATATAAAGTTACGAATTTTGGGGTACCGATGTTGTTTCTCGCCAAGCTCGGCGACATCTGGATCACGTGATAGATAATTCTAGTCTTTGATGGAAATTTCTGGAATAATCCTGTCACGTGATCCGCGATGGTATATAAATAGCTCCGGCGAGAAGTTTAGAAGAGCTCAGATAGTTCAGTTACGTTGCAGACTTTGCCCGAGTGCCTGATAGTCTGAGCCGTTGTGCTGCAAGCTTCGTGCTTGCTTCTTTTCGTATTTTGGCTAAGAAATACGGGATTACCGTTGATCTTACGATAATGTGTAAACTCCGATTGATATGTTTATGTGAAACTTGTATATAGTGTAAACAGTTTGTAAAATAAATTGCTCTCTGTGTTTTCTAAAAAGAGTTATAGTCATTGAAGAAAAGTAAAAAGACGAAACCGTAACAATATATATATATATATATACTAATAAGCCCGGCGGTCATACGAAATGACCGCTATTCTAGATATTATAAATATACAATTCTCCCAGTAACCGGAAATGCACATCAAATCAAAGATATATTTATCAGGTAGAACATTAAAGTTTGATGAATAAAAAATAAACATGTAATAATTTGGGAAAAAAATATTATTACCGAAAAAAAAAACCATCTAAGTTACAATAATCTGTAAAATAAAAATATTATTTACCATATAATCAAATTGTTTGTGAAAAATATTTATTTATATCCAACATAATCATCCTCAAAACAATAGTTTTAACGAAACTGTGAAAAAGAGCGCTGCCACTTTAATATATATAAAAAGCGCAGACGATAAAAAATTAAAACAAAGAAAAAAGGATTAAATTAATTCGATTACACTGCAGTAGATTCGCTAAGCTTTTGGCGAACTTCTATTTTGTAGAAGTTTGCCGTAAGTTCTCTTCCATAAAAAACGTTTTCATTGTAGAAACAATTGTGTAGATGGCAGCAACATGCAGTTTTCTCGGAGTAAGAAATTCGGAATAAGCTATCGGCGACAAACAGACACTTAAGCGGCTTATATATAAGATATATATATTCTGAAGATAAGCAAATATAGTTTTAAACAGACTAACTTAATAGGTAAAAAAAATGTTGTATATATTTTTGTGTTGTTCAAATTCGAAATCAATATAAGTTAAACTATTTTTAATAGCATAAATGTGTAATTTCCTCTCTGTACAAATTCCGTGCATGAAAAAAAAAAAAAAAGAAAAAAAAACTTTGCATTGCATTTCTACGAATTCAACAATGCTGCTGACTAAATTAACATATATTTTTCAGAATTTCCTGCACAAAAGATTCGATTTTGGTTTCATTATACGTTTGAAATATAGATATGCAATTCCCAAACACATATTGTTATACGAATCAACAACGAGGACAAAAGCTGCGAAATCCAACTTCACTGGATCTATTTAGCTTTAAAATTTATGAAATTAACAATTGACCAATTGACAAGGCTCTCATTACAAGCGATGCTTTGATATTGCCTGGCATGAATACTGTGAAAATATAGAAGTGCTCCTCACTAGAAGCTTTACAATTGCACACTGGAATTGTTCCCAACGGACAGTTATTGAAATGACCAATAACTGCTAACCACCTCTAAGGACTATGGAAACCTTACTAAAGTTCTGAAGTACTGAAGTTCTGAAGTTTTGAAAAGTCTTAAAAGACTTTTCAATATTAACTTGGGAAAGTTTTGTAAACTACCAGCAAAGTAATTTAACATATTAAAATCGCTGATTCTTCTGTAAGAGACGATTATAATGCAATTACAACAGTTGACTGTTATCTGTTTGAAAGAAATCTAAGCTTTAGAATATTTGGGTAACTTAACAATAACACACACACACACATTGGGGAGACTAGGGTGGAATGGGGTACCGGGGTAGGGCATATATTGCACTGCAATGCTTCACAAGCCTCAGTTGCTTGTCTGACATTGATGAGGTAGCGTCTGTCTCATTGCTGTACTCACTTTGCCAGCTTTCAGCTACTGCAATTTTTGGAAATTTTCGAAGTGAGGTAAGCTTTCTTTCCGTATTTTTTCCTTAATTAACTTTGATTCTATTGAATTAGTCATGTTTTTAACTATATTTTTCCAAGATGCAATGATCGAAACATAACTGGTTAATGGTAGTATCGGGACTTCTTTTCAAATTTTAACGAGCGGGGCAGAACGGGTTGGAACCCCGTTCAGCCCCGTTTTTATAACAAATGAAGACTGCCAAGAGAAAGCTAGTCGCTCAAGATAAGAAGAAACATTAAGTAAAAGGGCATAAACCCAGTAAGCAGAGACCAAACAAACATGATTAGGCGTTAGAAGACAGCTCAGATGAAAGCTCGGAGGAAGATGAAGACGCGTCATATTTGTGTTATGATGATCTGTATTCAACATTAGGGTGGGTCAAAAAAAAGTAATGTTTTTTCCTCGAAATGCTATACCACGGAAAACTTGCCTATGGGGTAGGTAGGTAACATGCAAATTAAAAACGGATTTTGATTGAACCCCTAACTAGAGCATTGTACTTAAAATTTCGATTTTTTTTTTCGAGAATCAAGTCATTTTTCAAGTTTTTGTTCGCAGAAGTCAGCCATTAATGTTTTAAACTGCTGTAGTGAAAATCATTTATTAAAAGGGTTGAAAAGCGCACAAAAAAATTATAACCGTCAAAATCTTTCAATTTGCGGTAGCGCAAAAGACTAAAAAATCGGTAAATTATTGCAATTAAGGTATAAACTAACACCTTATGAAAAAGCCATAGTAAAGCATGTTGAGTTGTGAGTTAATCTCACATTTGTTATTTTTTTACTTTACACTTCAATTCATTGTAATAGAATAGCGTTTCCCAACCAGTGGTTCGCGAAAATAATATTGCAAGACCGGAATTTTTAATTGCTAACGTACAAGGAAAAAACTAAGTAATAAATTTACATACGTATTAGGACGTATTTTTAAAATGATTTTTTTTAATAAATTGTTTTCACGATAATGCGTAAAAGTTGTGGGAAGCATTCGTACAAAATTTGAAATGCACTTATTTCTATTATTGTCTATAATTATGAACGAATGTTTCTTCTTCCATTTCCCACTTTTTTCTCGCTGACGGGAGGAAAAGTAAACTTAGATAATTTACAAGAAAAGTTGCGAACCCCTTTTAAGATCCGAAGGAAAACGGCGCTCTCCTTTCTGTAGTTCTTAGTAACGGGTAACAAAACTAAAATCTGCTGGCACGTTTATTTTTCTTTTTGTACAATAGTTCATCAAAAAAAAAAAAAAAGGAATTGTAAAATATCTAAGTTTAAAACAAACCAAAAATACAGTTACAAGAAAGTACATATGCTTTTTTCAATTATTACTTTTTATTAGATGTTCTTCTCAAACTAATCGAGCAGTAAAAAAATCTTTAAAAAATATTTTACCGTTAGTGCGAAGAGAATAGATACCATAAGAATCATAACAACTAACCATACGTACACAATTTTAAATCAATCAATAAATATCTCTCTGGTCAAAATTCGCAAAAGTTGTGGAAAATTACAATATTAAATTTCAGTTGTTTTCAAACTTATTATTGCGAACGTGCAGAACAGTTGGAGTAATTTGGGATAAATGCGAATACAAAATTTTAAAAAAGTAAATAATTAAATATCTTCGGTTAAGGTCTGTATGGGATACAAAATATTACATTTAGGAAAATTTTCATATTTCCGGCTTTTTCTTCACGGTAGCGAGGAAAAAGTGGGAAATGGTAGAAGAAACACACGTTCAAAATTTTTAATTAATCAAGGAATTTCTTCCGATACCACTTTGTAATTCAAGTTTTCGAAATCAGACAATAGTAAAAATAATTGCATTTCAACTTTTGTACGAATGCTTCCTATCTCAGTCCACAACTTTTACGCATCATTGTAAAAACAATTTATTTAAAAAAATCATTGTTTACACTCCGTCCTAATACGTATGTAAATTTATTACTTGTTTTTTTTCTTGTACGTTAGCAATTAAAAATTCCGCCATTGTAATATTGTTTTCGCGAACCCCCTTCCGACACCACGCGAACCACCGGTTGGGAAATGCTATTCTGTTACAATTGAAGTGTAAAGTAAAAAAAAAATGAAATGGGCTATTAACACATAACTCAGCATGCTGGACTACACCTTTCACATAAGGTGTTAGTATGTACCTTAAATGCAATAATTTATCGATTTTTGAGTCTTTTGCGGTACCGCAAATTGAAAGATTTTGACGTTTTTAGTTTGTTGTGTGTTTTTTAAACCTTTTAGTAAATAATTTTCACTATAGCAGTTTAAAATATTAATGGCTGACTTCTGCGAAAAAACTTGTAAAATGACTTGATTTTCGAAAAAAATCGAAATTTTAAGAACAATGCCCTAGCAAGGGGCTCAATAAAAATCAGTTTTTTAATTCGCATGTTACTTACCTACCCCAGAGGCAGGTTTTCCGCGGTATAGCGTTTCGAAAAAAAAACATTACTTTTTTTCGACCCACCCTAATAAGCATTGTATAGCTTAATACTCCTTAACTTAATAATTTGTAAATTTGTATAAAATAAACACAATTTTATAATTAAAAATAAGTTTTTTATATTTTTAACCAAACTGGTCTTGAAATTTAAAAAAAAAAAAACTCTTATCCTCTTCTGTCTATGTCTCATATCACTCTGAATTGATTAAAGGTACTGGCTATAAAATCTCCCGCAATTTTTTTTTTTTACTGCATTCAGTACTGATATGTGAACTTCGAAACACTTTAAATATAAAAAAAAATCTATAATGTTTCATAAAAGATTGTACCCCATTCTGCCCCAGGCAAGGGGCAGAATGGGGTTGATTGAGTTACGTTTATTTTAATTTTTAAAAATTAGATCTTAACTTTTTTTAAAACTTCGTACATTGAAGTTTATTTCAAAACGTATAAAGAAACTGTTTCTTAACGAAGAATATGGTTATTTTTGGTATCTTAGACCTAAAACCTTGCTTCAAACCTTAAGTACCCCATTCCGCTCCGGTCTCCCCTATATAGCGATTTAACTACGCTATGACAATCATACGCAGAATGTAAATGTTTAAAAGTAAATAAAATGATCTACATTAATTTATAAATAAATGTTCATTGATGACGAAAGAAAACCTGTCTATATTACAATTTTTCTCAACGTATTAGCTTTCTAATCAATGAAAAGCGAATGTCCATACACATGAAAACGCTTAGTGTTTGCTTCTATAAGCGTATTTTTACACATTGTACATTTATCAACCCATCAATTCCTCGTTTCGTCGAAAGCCAGATGAAGTCGGTTCATTTTTCTTCCCGATCTCATAATTAGGCTTTTTTCAGCCAACTTTAGGTTGCTCCGCCATCTGCTACAGTGAGTAGTTGACTGAATTATTTAGTGGCTAACCAAGCGTAAGCGAGACCATTATTAGGTCGCAAAATGCAACTTTTCTTGGAGATAATACGAGTAAAAAAGGGTAACTCACTGCTGCTTTCCAATCAAATAATTCCGGCTTTGGTTCGAATTAATTGTAAATTAATTCAAGTACGACCGGATAAATGACCACTTAGACTAGCAGATTTCATTTTAGTTCGATTTCGGTGTTCCCCATTTTGAATACATTCAAGTCATTTATCATATCGCTCGAGCTGAGCATGAAATTAGAGTTCGGATTTCGAATCCTTGGCACAGTTCGAGATATGCTGATTGCAGTGATTTCTGGTCTGACACTCTGTATTGGGGCTTTATCTTTGGAATTTCGTTTCTGGTTTTTGTAGCTAAGTTTTAAAATCCTTATACATGAGCTCGATCGAATGTAAGAGCATAACGATATTAAGCATGAAATAATAAAAATGTAATGAAAAATCTTGACAAACACTTAAAATATATCAATAACATTAGATAGGTTTTACTTCTTGCACCCTAAAAAACCATTTACTCGAAACTTGTAATACTTCGTTACGAGTAGACAAAAATAATCTATATAATTGATAATTTGGATATTTCTCGTGTTATCGATAAAATAATTCAATGGTGCTGACAAACTAAATTTACTGCATAATATACGGTGATTAGGGGAAAGTCGGACAAAACCGGGTCCCAAAGTGTTTTTTTTATTTCCTAAGCGAATAAGTGAATAAAATTGCTTAAATTTCTATTTGAATGATAAATTCTTTATTTAGTTACAGAAATAAATATTTTTCAATGTGGAAGAACAATATTTTGGAGGGTAAATAAATTTTGTTGGAAGTATAAAAGTGCCCGGTTTTGTCCAACCAGGTCGGACAAAACCAGGTATGTTTAGGAACACTTGAAAAATGCTGTTGTCTTACTACTAAAATATTTATTTATAACAATAAATTGGTACAGTGGCCGTCCTATACTGAGAAACATAGGTGGGTTAAAAATATATCTTCAGGAAATTGTATTTTTGAGTTCTTTTTTCTATGTAGACTTCTTATAAATGTCTTCTTTTTAATTAATTTCCCGAGTAGACAGTTTTAAAAATACGGAAGCATCACACTCCCAAACTTAACATTAGTGAGCTGAATTCGGAAATTGACTGACGAGCAGCCTTAATTTTTATGGGTGAAATTTTTATTCTAACAACATTATAAATTTGTAAAAGCATTAATTTTTTCATTCTATCCTACTTAAAAAAAGAAGAAAAAACATTTTTTGGAATAAACTGACAAACACAATTTAATTTTTTAAAAAATAATGTTTATTTTAAATGTTAATAATTTTAATTTTATATTTGTACTGTGGGAAGCTATAATATAGTAGCCTATATTAATACGAAGTCTCTCCTCAAAAGTAATAAATATTTAATTTCATACCATTTATGAGATGATTTTTTAAGATTTATATTTTACAAATTAAACTATTTATATTTCACACAGTAAAAAAAAGGTCGTCCAAAACCGATGACTACCCGGTCTTGTCCGACTGCCAAGATCCCGGTTTTATCCGACAACGCCATTAATCAGAAAAGACGGCTTAGCACATTTCAAACATGATGCAAAACCTGGTTTAACAATTTAAAATAACTGCTGAAAAAGGTGTTATCAAATGTTGTACTTACCTAAAATAAATCTCTAAGCAATTAGAAACTACAAAGTGAAATCGGTGGTGTAAAAATCAAAACTTTTCCACTCGAATTTTTCAAAACATCGGCGTTGACAAACAAATAAACAACACTGCCTTTCATTTAACTTCAAATAACATGGCGCTTGTTTGCAACAAGTTTCAAGCGTTTTCCTACAAATAGCAATACTAATCAAGCTAAAACTGCTGGGTCCCGGGTTTTATCCACTTACCCCCCCCCCCCCAACTTTCCCCTATAATTAATTTTTCCCTGTTTAGAATTGCGTAGAATTTATTCTAATAGACTTGGTCACTGAAACTTGGTATGTACATTTTTATGGACTATGGCAAAAATAAATTTTTAATTAGAACTAATAGTTCAATTTTTTTACCACCAGCTGCTGTCATTCTTCCTACTCTGTCACTTTCGTCCTCAAGTTGTTGAAAATGAGAAATCCTTTGCGCATTTGTTGAAGGTGCTTTTAACACATAACGCTTTTAACATGTGATTAACACAAATGGAATGCCCGTTGAACAAATTAATATATGATAAAGTTTTCCCTTTATATTTCATTTTTTGTTTTTAATGCGTCTCTTTTTCACATTTTGGTAAAAATTTGAACTATCAATTTCTAATAGCATATTACTTTTCCCGTAGTCATTGTGACGAATATTGTGGAATGTTGGGCAAAGTGAAGTAGTTAAAAAAAGTTACATTTTGTCTAAACGAACAAATTAGAAATTTATTTTGAAAATAACCGAACCTGAAGAGAGAACTATATAGATGTATTTTGTAATAGAACTTCCATTAAAACATTTTTTTTTCCATTTTAGGCAGTAAATTTTTACGTTGAAAAAGTAAGAGGAGGGTCGAAAATGATCAGTTTGCCCCTATGTATGGGGAAAAGTGATAATTATCTTGGGACTTTTGTTGACACTGGTGCTTAATTTGCAAGGGAGCTCGCGAAATCTCTGCTTCTTTTAAATGTATGTAATTTTTGACATATTAGACTTAATTTAGGTTATGTATGCATTTAGGTGAGTTCTGTAGACTATAGGTGTCCTGTGCAATTTTTCCTCGGAAATAAGGCCTTGGTAGTAGCTAAGACAACATACTATTTTATGCAGTTATATTGTTGTTTCTAATGCCACTTGGATTTCCAAGCTCCCCTTCGCGGAGCTAATAGGAATTAAGGCAGTAAGGAGCGCCTTCCGTTTCAAGATGAGCACCAATGGCGGAAGTACGACTTGGCTCATAATGTACTTGGGTGACACCAGATGGCGCCACCACAAATACGCCACGTTCTTTTTTACACCTATGGGTGAAGGGAAGGGAAAACTCCACCCACCGGTACCCTCGGAACTGCATCGGGATTTCAGGGTCTACGGATTTTACATGCACCTAAACTCCAAGTGTACATGGTGGGTCTTCAGCGGCTCGGGTATCGAACCCGAGATCCTCCGATCCGAAGTTCGACATCCTAATTGATAGGCTACCACGGACCTGCAGTTATATTGGTCTAAACAAGCTAAACGTAAAGAGTTGCTATGGGCCATTAGGGGATTTACAACTTAAAGTGGAACCCTGAACACTGGGGCATAATAGGAGAAAACGCTAGCCAGATAAACAACATCCATACTCTGCCGGGATTTTAACCCGAACCCTTGACGCGGAAGCTTTCGGCTGTACAGAGTATTCGGCTATGCCACTGGGTGGCTTAAACAGTTTTAACTCAACCTTGATTGACCAATCGTACTAAACATTTGAAATCAAAATAAGCGCAGCATTAAAAAAATTAACACCTTAGTGGACATCAGTCGGTCTTAATTAATATTAAAAATAGGAACTTAATGATTATGTAATAACAAAAAACGTTTTACTTTACACAAAATATAACAATATGAGTGGCCACTTTTAAAAATAGCTTGTATTATGTTATACCCTGATCTTTAGAGGCAACTATGTGTTGACTGGAATCAACCACAATGTTATGTAACATATGCAAAATGTTATTAACACGTTCACGACGGCGCGTACCACCGGTGGCCCGCACTAGACTGTCTCATCGGGCGGCGCGTACCACCGGTAGCCCGCATTAGACTGTCTCATCGGGCGGCGTGTACCACCGGTGGCCCGCACTATAGACTGTCTCATCGCGCGCCGCCAGATGAAGTGCAGCATGAATTCAAGCGCAGTCTCACAGCGAAAAATATGAAAATAGGAACCGGCGCTGCAAACACAGTAAATATTTTACGATTTCATACACCGTCACTATTTCACTTTGCCCACATTCCCTTACTAAGTTTCAACAGCAAACGTCTGTTAGAATGAGATATATGTTGGTCTAAAGATGGTATATGATACGCCTGATAGGAAATCTAATTCTAAGCAAAAGAATACCATATGCGTAGAAGTAAATTATTTTTCCTTACATAACGCCATTTTCATTTTACGTCATTAATTTGACTAGATGTCGGTTGGATTTAATCTGAGTTGTGGAGTTGTTACAATTGACGTTTGTTTTATTTGAATAAAAGAAGCAGTTATAACAAACATAAATTCCTGATTGCATAGGTTTGATTTCTGCCATACTCTGGTTTATTATAGGAATAGGGAATAGTTACAACATAACGAATATGATAGTGAATTTCTTCCTACAAAAAATATACGTTATAACTAATAGGCTCCTTAATCAAGGCATAGAAATACGTTCCTTTCGTACTTCTTTTGAAGAAAAAAGAAAGTTGCAAAAACGTTTTCTCCTAGAGACGAATCAAATGGAGAAATATTTCAAATGTATTTGTTTTGAAAAAAAAAAGATGTCTTTAAATATATATCCCTCTCAGGGAAAACATCTCATATTCCATTAAAAAATTAACATATTTTAAAGACAAAGAGAAGGGGAAAAAACGAATCCCAAATCCACTAAAAAAATAAAAGCCCTCCTTCCGTTTGTCAATCTTTGATTTTGTTCCTAGCTAAATTCTTCCACAAACAGAATCAACAGCTCCCATAAAATCCCCTCAGACTTTTTATTTTGGAGGACCTATTCGGATATTTTGAAAGATCGAAAGAAACATAGAATAGATAGCGATAGGATTTAGAAAAGAGGCCCTAGATTCAGGGAAAAAAATTGCAACGCACACAGTCTGACGTTAGGCAACATTCTTAGGGTGACTTTTTACAATGCAGATAAAACGGAGCGCGGTTTTAGGTGGAGAACCTTTAATTTAATTTTTGACACCCTACACTTCCAAACTGTTGACGTTTGAAATATTTGCTTAAAATATAAGTGGCGCTTCATTGTCAGTCCGCACTTCGTCTGCAGACTTTAATTGCATAAATAATTAGCTCATTTTTCCTACCGCAAAAGTGGTTAAGAACACTTGGTTCCGTTTTTAGTTTTAGATAGATAGGTGGATTGATGGATGGGTAAATAGAGATCGTCATATAGAAAGAGAGATCGTAGACGTTTATTAATCGAAATAAGTTTATTTCTAGAAGCTTGGTTATATAAAGATTGATATTTTTGACCAATAAGTGACATTTCAGTTCTTTCTTTTATTCCCATTTTTAAGTTAAAAGGAAATTTTTGACTTACAGTATTTAGTCACTTAGCTCATTTTTCCTACCGCAAAAGTGGTTAAGAACACTTGGTTCCGTTTTTAGTTTTAGATAGATAGGTGGATTGATGAATGGGTAAATAGAGATCGTCATATAGAAAGAGAGATCGTAGACGTTTATTAATCGAAATAAGTTTATTTCTAGAAGCTTGGTTATATAAAGATTGATATTTTTGACCAATAAGTGACATTTCAGTTCTTTCTTTTAATCCCATTTTTAAGTTAAAAGGAAAATGTTGACTTACAGTATTTAGTCACTTAGAAAATTTTTACGACTTTTTTATGACAGTTTTTTTTAGCGTGTAAATATAATTAATGCGCGTTTTCATTTGGATTCAACTTTAATGTTATTTCTCTTCATATGTGTTATTTTGATATTGTTGCAGTACAAAAAATATGGACGCAGATGTCTTTCCCACAAGCTTGTGCGTTGTACGTCTTTAATATTATGTATCTTAAAATATGTGCTGATATTGCTGCAGTATCGAAACTGAAATAGATAATGATAATAAAAATATGAAAATTGATTTCTTCCTCAAATGCTTTAGCGTCGTATTATGCCGCTTTAAAAAAGCATGAACCATAACAAAGAATAAACATATTTTTAAGAAAGCTCTTTTTAAGAGCAAAATTTCGTATACAGTTTAAATATATATAAATGTATAACTGACATTTCGGAATTGAAATTAAAACTGCATATTAAAAAAAATCATAGCATTGTGTAGGTAAGCTATCATTTTCCAGACGAATGGCGGTAGCAAGCTATCCTACGGGACAGGCACCATGCATTCAATCCTGCGTTGTAGGGTTATTGATACGGTTTGCCTGGTTAATAATGTTATAAAACCATACGTTATTTAAGAATCCTATAGCTGCAATATTAGTGTTATTTAACTTTTAAATAACTTCTCATCAATACATAATTTTGTTGATGTGTAAATAATTCTTTCAGGTGTTAAATAATAGCAAAATATTTTTTTAACTTAAAGTTATTAATTATTTAATCGTTAGGCATACATATATTTATAATAACACACGTAAACCATGGTGTTAATTTATGAAAAAAAGATTGAAAACAAAAATAATATTGATAATAGTTTTGGATCTTGCCCAATTAGTAACAAAAAAAATAGAAAGAAAAATAGTTTAATAGAAAAACAGGTTGTTAAATAAATCTTATCGAAAAACACACTTTACTCCTGATAGAAAAACTCCCTCTTTAAACTATTTTAAGAATGTACCAAGCATTTCAAAGTATTTTATTAAAATGCCTGTGATCATTACAATCTTCACAGCAATGTCAGACTCTTAACTAAAGTTTTTATTTGCCTGAGAAAATACCATTCTCAGGGTTTTAAACTTTTAGGGTAATTAAAAGCAATTTAACAACTAAAATCAAAATTATGCTACCATTAAAATTACCATTAGTTACGTCACTAGAGTACTGTAGTATTAATATTTTGTTTTATAGTAATTAGTTGTTTTTAATAAAATTATCCATCTTAATAATAGTTTGAGAAATAAAAATCACTCAAAAGCAAGACCGCACCCAAGCTGCTCGGACCACGTTACATTTCTACCGCTGCGGGTATAAGTCGTTGATAATATGGATGCCAGTTCTGATGCATACACTGCACAGCAAAGTTTGAAAATTCTTTTCTTGGCGTTGGATAGATAATGCAATTTCTTGTGTTGACTATTGGTGATCCTTAGGAGGTATTATAATACCACAAAGCCCAATCCTCTCAAAGTCAATTTCCACAAGTTCTACCCTTTTTGCTGTTAGTTTACACCTAAACCTATCTGTCGCAGGAGGTGCAAATTGTTCGAAAGAAGAGTTATCGCTAAATTTTGACCTTATGGAGTTGTAGTAACTGAAATTTATTTGGTAGACTGAAGGATTATCATGAAAGTGTGCTGTTTACATGTGAGTTTTATATTAGTATAACTTATTGTGTTTAATGCTTTCTAGTTTTGCAACATGTTTGATACTTCATGACAATTGCAAACAACCGTATTGTTTTTATTTGCTCTGCGAATACGAAATTTAAAACTAACTTAACGTACTGCGTAGGTTAATTCGAATTTCATCTCATTTCTCGTATGACATTGTAAAATATTCATTATTGACTCGATTTTAACTACTACCATTTTAGATGATCTATATAAGAAAGTTAATGTTTATATCATTCAGTTAGATCTTTTATTACTGTAGATACGTCGATATGTTAACATTACCGATCTTAATGCTGTAAAAAATGTAGTTGTTTTCAAAAAAAAATATTTTAAGAGCAAGCGTGCGTAGATATACATCAAAGTTAATATCTTCTCATGAAATTTATCATCAATTTACTTGTTTTAGAACTAAATGCCATTTAGTTTACTACTAACTAAATAGTGAATTAGGAAAGTTAAACCTATTTCAGAAAACATATTTTATCGAGTTCTAAATGCTAGCATTATTTTGGAAAAAAACCGACATTCAGCGTATAAAAATGCAAGCATTCTTATAGTCGAATATCTGTGCAATGCTTAATTTGAAACAAATTTGTAATAAGAGTTGAACTTTATTTCATTTCATTAAAAATAAGAATATTACCCCCCGCCCAGATTTTTAAATCTTCATAATTTATCCAAACCTTTATATTTAAAGGCTACTTTAACTTTATAGATGTTCATACAGCAGTTAAATGTAAGATCTAACTGACAATAAGTTATTGCTTTCAGTTTTCCTTTTAAATTACTATTTCATTTTGTAATAATAAGCATGTCTCTTAAGTAACGCAAATCGGGAATAATAGAAATATTTAGTGGAAATACCAAATTTCGTTTCGTATAAATATCGCGTAGCAGTTGCTAAAAGTTGTACTTTATGTTTGAAATATTGTATAAAAATAAAATTATAAAAAACTCTGACGGTATTGTTTTGTGCCAATAGTTTCGCTTAAATTTGAGCAAATTTATTTTTCCATCTGCGTTGAAACATATTTCTTGGATTAATTAATTTTTTTTAGTAAACAATACAATTGAACATTATTTCTTACCGCTGCAAAGCTTATGCTTTACATTAAAAACTTGATATCAATTATTACTAGATGTACTTCCAAAATAAATAAGTGAATATATTGAGAATTTTTGTAGGAAAGAATGACATATTTATGCCTGCTTTATTAATTATACGATTGGTATAAGTATACAATTACACATTGGGCTCAAAGTCAACACGTAGGGGAAAGCGCAGTAATACGGCACCGGTGAAATAGGATTTTTTTTTTTTAAAGCTTGGAAAGGGTTCTGAACTTGATTTAGATGTTGATAATGATTTCCTGACTTACTGATTTATCACTAATTAATTAATTTTCATGCACACAACATTTAATACGCATTTCTAAACCTTTTCTCCGAAAGTTATGAGTAATTTTCATTAAACGTTTCATATTAGCTCGATGTGCTACGAATGATGCTAGTGCATATACAATTGAATTTTCATCAAGTAAAATGTTTTCATCGACCTATATATATTCTCTATAGTTATTAACCTACCAATAATTAAAACTTGAATCGTCTAAACGAATTTTATGGATACGAAAAATTAACAAGAAAAATAAAATTGAATTTACGCAAAAATTTTTACTTTTGGTTAGAACGAAATTGCTATATATTGAACTCTGAATAACCGCAACCGTAACAATTTTAGATATAAAATGATTTAATGGGGGTACATATTATGATATTTTACCTTAACCATTAATTAAGGGGGAAAATGTTTCAGGATATATTTGGATATTTAGACTGTAATCGTATTTGGGCATGGTACAAGAACGCAGAAAAGTTATACTCCAAATGTTGTTTAGCTCTAAGCAATTATTCCTAATTAGCAAGATAAACAATATAAAAATTACCGGCGTGTTCTTTCCAGTGTGCAGTTGCGCGTAAATTTTGAACTATCTATACGATAGTTAGGTTCTTTTATAAAGGGTTTATTCATTAATGTTCCTTTAATGCCACAATTGCTGATGAAGATCTGGGGGGCTCCACGGAGGGGGGGGGTGCATTGCTTTTTTTTAATTAGATAAATCTTACACCATGCAGTGTTAATGAGAATACGTATATGTGTTTATTTTGTCAAATTCCGACTCAACTGGCGATTTAATCATAAATGGATAAATTTTGCTTACAATCGACTCACTAATAAGATATTTGTCCGTTTTCTCCAATAATTTCCTGCCTCATAACATAAAACCTTGGGATTACTACGCATTTCCGCATCGCGCAGATGAGCTGGTGGGTTCTATTCGTGGCTAATAGAAGATAACTTTATGAAAAATATAAAAAATATTTATCTCCAGCTGTGTGGGCAGAAAATAGTGCAGAAAGAAAATTCACCACTAAAAAATTAAAAACTATTCAATTTCTTGAATAATGTTGAATTTACAACACCTTGACGTAAATCGCGAACAGATTTTAACAGTTTTAGGAAAATTTTTAGCTGTTTTCTACTGCTTCAGACCATCCAGTTTTTTTACATGCTAGAATTCACACCTTATATTTGGGAAAAACCAGATTTAATGTTCATGTAAATGCTACAAATTTTACCCTTTACCCATTATTTTATTTTAATTTTAGAAAGTGCTTCGAAAGAAGGTAAATCACATTAGTTGCAAATGGCGTGAAATTTTTCAATGACAAAATGGAGAACCTTTTTTTTTTTCTAAAGTAAGAAAGAATAGTTCAATCGTCTTTGTAAAAAAATGCTTTACCGTCAAAATCAAACTCTTGTGTTATTAGTAGCTTTCTAAGATTTTAAGCACTAATGAATAATCTACCCTGTTCAGATTGAGGGGAAAATCCTGCTTTTATTCAAATTAATTAAAATATACAAAACATTAGACGTTAGGACTTTTTCGAAAAACAGTACTCTTTTATTGACTTTTTACATCTTTTTGAAACTTTTTAAATTTCAACTGATGCTTTAAACTCATTTGTTGTAGTTTTTTCCTTATTTAAAGATAACACTTTAGATGGCATGATAAAACTGCAAAAGATTTCACGAAATGGTACAATGTGGTGTGGGTAAGAGTCATTCATACACAAAACGCTTTTTTTTGTCAAAAACTTCTTTTCCCAAGTTCCACGTTTACTCATTTTTCCGTCCTCAGTGTTTTGTAATTAGAGGTGAAAGGCCGTTTCGTTCTGAATAAAAATACTTCAGCGCCAGTAGCACGGTAAAAAGCACGGACCGTAATTATCTTATACAAGTCGTGGAAATACATTCCCAAAGTTTGTTTCGATCTTCCATCTTAAACAGCTGCGAAAGTCCCCGGAAAACTTTGTACGCAATTATCTTGAAAGCATTTAAAATGCCGGCTACAAAACCCCTACAGTTATGAGGTAAAGTTTGAAGGCCCTTTTCATTTAATTAGACGCCTAACACTGTGTTTTATTCAAGACTTTAAAAAAAGGAAAAGTTCTCACGATTATTTAACGCCATAAACTACTTGGAATGTTAAGTTTTTTATACTTGCGGTAAAATTAGTTTTAGTCGTTGTTGGAAGCGTTAGACTAAGAAATGTTCGTCATGCTTTTATTCTTTTTTGAGGGGAAAAATGGGTTGCATAAGAATCAAAGTGAAAGCTTAAACTAATTTTGCCATATTTAGAAGAAACGAGCGTTTTTAGAATTATTGTTGTTAAAATGCAACAATAATTAAGAAAGGAATTGCCGTGTCTTGAGCAAAATTTACGTTATTTTCATTTTTTAATATGATTATATTATTTAATGTTTCCACTGTAGGAAAAAAAACTTACTTTCACGGAACTAAGAAAGCTATTGCGAATTCATTCATGAATGTGCAATGGTTATTTGTTGACAATCGCCCTGCCAGAAAAAGGACTTCGATGCATTGAAATATATTTTGGGTGAAAAATATATATATATAAATTTATATTCTTTTTCAGTTGTCGTACTTTGTGTTTTTCCCCCTTATTTTGGTCGCACTTTTTTGTAGTAGATTAAAAAAAATATTTACTTTTTACTAATTTCATTTAGTAATAAATCTTACGATGGTTGAAGCAATTCACGCTTGTACTTTTGTGAGTTTTATACTTTTTGTTGTGCATGAGTTAGATAATTAATACACTTACTACAAAAATGTTTAAAAGAAAAAGACGCCCCAAATGTTCACTTATTTACACATATTTTTTAATTTGTAGTAAATTAAAATCGCATTGTATTTCTGGTATAATCTTAGTTTTATATTTTTAAACAAAAACTATTAAAATAAAATTTACTTATTCATTGTTATACTTATTCATTTTAGTATAAACCGTGTTTATTTCAGAACTAATTCCTGTAAGTGGAATTCGCAAGAGTAGTTAAATATTTTCAGTGTTTGCTTTAAGGTTTGTATTTTCTAGTAAATGGAACATGCTTCATATATATACATGCATGATAGTAATCCAGATTACACCTAATGTAGTACGTTTAGTCAGATTTTTTAAACTGAAAATGATTGCTTAAGAATATTAACTTTTCAAAAACATTTCCCGTAGCATTTAGTTTTAAGATTCAAATTTATTTTGCGTAATTTGCTTATGAACGTTGGCTCTGATAGTTTTTTTTTTTTTTTTTTTACAGAATACTATTACACTGTTTGTTTCTTGTTAATGTGTCAATGTTATTGCAATAAGTGTTAACAAAACTGGAAAAATATTAAAACATTATGTTTTTGAAAAAGTATCTTCATGTACGGGCAACTACTAGGAATAACTGCTATTTTGAAGTGATAATGAGTCATTTATCTTAAAAGTGGGACAAATTCATTAAAAAATGGTGATAATGGAAGTTATAGATAAAGTGATACAATATTTTGATCATTAAACTATTTATATTCGAAAAAAATCAGAATCCTAATATTTAGGAAATAGAAATTTTAATCCTTAATGGTATTGTAAGTATATTTAAATGCAAACCTTCAAATATCTCGCAATATCAAAAAATGGACTTGCCTCACTTTCAAAACGGCTCACATATTGAAGTGGCAACATTGAGTTGCAAAATCGTAACGATATCAAGTTAAACACTTGTTGCGCGACAAATGAACGCGTTTTTACGATACGTGTTAGTTCAACATGTTTCGTAAAAATATAGGCATGAACAAGCTATTGTTTTTTATGTAATGTACATTCGTAAAAATTTCCATTACCAATATGTGCCTGATAAAATTATATTTACAGCGATCGGAGTTCAAAATGCAATTCGTTCGAGAACAATTTTACTTTCTATTAAACTGTTAAAAATGTAATGACTTAAGGGACATTTTTAACAGTATTTGAAAATATTAAGATTACCTTACGCCATGAATAATTCCATCTCCTAGTTTTTCGAGCCATACTATTCCACTAATGACACTTTAGTTCTATTTGCTTCCTTTAGCTATTCTACTCCAATTTATTTCCCATTCCCCGAGAACAGTTGTCCTGAAGAGCAAAGTTCTATATTTTTTCACCCCCGGCCCAGGTCGTAAGATAGCTCAGAGTTTGAAAACTTCAAGAGATCAGTATTCTCTTCCAAAGAGAAATAACAACACCGAATCGCAATGGAAAATAAAATAAAAAGCTCTGCCGGCCCTAAAAAAGAAGGGGGAAGAAAGAAATGCGAGCCAAACAAGGTAAAGAAAAAGCAAATCATCTGAAAGAATCACATGGAGAAGGAAATTCAGTTCTTTACGACGCACTAGAGACTAAAGCTGAAGTCTGAGCTCGAGAAAGCAACACAAGAAGGGGACAAACAAAGCGAACTTAAATCCCCTGAGAAAGCTCACAGTGCCGGGAATCTATGCGACAAGCGTTTAACCAATGGACAAGAACGTTTAAACCTATGCGAGTACATGACCAGCCCATACCCAACTTCTTGTACAAGGAAATGCTTTAACCTGCAAGCATTTACGCTAGTACCAGCGGACGTTTTCCAACGCAGATCCTTTTTCATTCCATTTACTTCAAAGTGCTTTTTGTGTTGTCCTTCCACGTTAATATCTTTCGGTTTGGTAGATTTGTTTTCATTAAGCCCTCTCGACTTCTTGCAATTAGATCGCTCTGATTTTTGGTTTCATTTTCTTTTTCGTAAAATCTGATTAGATGTGCTTTTCAACCGAATCGGGATGTAGATTTATTTTTGAATACGGTTAGTTCGATGGAGGTATCGTGTTTTTGTTCTGCGGAGGTGCTTAAATTTGAATTGAGTTTACGAGAATGAAATAAATCTTTGTGAGTAATTGACAAAGCATTAAGGACTGAGTATTTTTATACAACTTTGTATTTTATTTTTTCCTCAAAAAATTTGGATCTAGAGGAATTAGTGAGTTAAAAAAAATCAGACTCGTACACATATAAAACTTTTTAAATCGGTTAATTTTGATAAAACGTTTTTTTTCCTTACAATTAAACCACACATTTTTATAACAGAAAAAAATGAAATTCGTCTCTCGTCTCAATTATCACTTTAAAAATAAATCGAATTTGATATTAAGCTACAAAGTAAAGAAATGATATTACAAAAGCAACAAATGAACGTTTGTTTGTTGAACAATAAATAAGCAAAACGTAATAGAATAAAATAAAATAAAGATAAATAAATAAAATATTCATTAAAAAAGAAGCAATTCATTAAAAAATGAGCAAACTAGCACTGAATAGAATTTGTCTAATATTTCGAATTTTTTTGTAAAAAAACAGTCCCTTCAACCGAAAGAGAACGTGAAGTACGTTTGGGAAGATGTTCATGAAATGAATTAATTGTGAAGCGCTCATAGAAAAACCAAAATTTTATCTAATCGTAAAAAGTTGCTCTTCCATGGCGGTTTCAGTCAAACTATACAATAGAACTTAAACTGTGAAGTCAGATTTTACTTCAGAAAACTAGAGGATCGGTTTTTAAATATTTTACTTTTGACAAATATTACTTGCCATCGGCGCAGATTTTTTCAAGTTTGTCCTTGTACAATGAGAATTCACGAGGCAATCGATGAATTGCTTAACTAAAGATAGCCTATGTGTTTCATTGAAGAAAAAACGCATCCTAAGGTAAAGCAATTTCTCGAAAGCGTCTCTGCGCTTCACCTTTTTATTGACGCAGTTCTTAGAAAAACACTTCTGAAACGTTATTCTGAAAAGCTCTTCTTTTCCGTGTTAGGAGTTTTAAAAGCGAAATCGATGGACGTTTTTAGTCAACGCTCCTGAATTAATCAAAACCCTATCTCTCTTGTAAATAGTGTCTTGATAATACGTGGTACGTGGCACTGCATATAATGTCTCTCTTTCCACTTCTTTAGGTGGATTAGTTTTTTGAAGCATTTCTTTATGTTGCTTCTTGACATTTTCTTCCCAGTTTGTAGCCGTTACTTCGTGATACTCTCCATATGGCGCGTTTTTAGGTTGGAGTTCAAAGGAAAATTTTAAGTCTTTGGCTTAACGAAGATAGAACCGCTTGAAAAAGTTTACGACACTATAATCTTCAAGGGTTTTAGCTATGATCCTAACTTTTTTTTTTCCATCTGAAGTTCAGTGAAGTTGGACTTGTAATGGTAGGATTTAGCGATATCAAAGAAATGTATGTCGCACTAATGTGCCGCTTTGAGGGTAAGGAAGCTTCGGTTTTTCCCTAGCAGGGAAAAATAAGCGATAAAAGACTTTAGAGCTAAGAATTTTTTAAGCATTAAGGACTTTTAGGGTTTGATGAGCAATTCAGGTCAACAGAAGCGAAGATCCAATTTAAGGGATTTTCGCGAATTTCATTCAGAGTGAACTTCTAATAAGCTGAGTCAATAATGTTGAAAATCATTTTAAAAGATTCATTTTTTGCTGTTTGTTCGATCTACTTCAAGCAGTGAACGGTAGTTTTTATCTTTTCAAAAAGCATTTTTAGCTTGTTAGCTTTGTTGACTTTTTTAATAACATATTAACGATACTACTGAAAATATCTTTAAAAAGTACTAAACACTTTTCTGAGTAAAGCATTTGTGTTAAAATTTATTTCCTTTAGAAAACCCAGAGTGGAAAAATTAGTTAAGGAAAATATCATGCTTATTCATATTTGTTATTTTTGGTAAACATTAAGTTTCATTCATTTATTATTACAGCTCCATTTTAGAAACAGAAAATAAACCCTAACAACTTAAAAAATATTAGTTCTAATAATTTTATTCATTGAAAAAAAAGTACCATAATGTAAAATACATAAAATGTAAATCTATCGCTTGATGTTTGAACGCGTTTTTCTCTATACAACATATATATATATATATATATATATAAATAATGACATCATACTTTGCCTATAAATCGACTAAATTTGCTCAATGTTGTTACGCTTTCGTAAATATGATACAAATCAAGTGACACGAGGGCTATACCCTAGGGTTTGAATTTCGATCAAGGCATAGATACCATGTATTTACTTAGATAGAACCTTTTTTCGTTATATCCTAGTGGTTCGGAACCCACTTTAAGCTATAGGTACTGTACGTAAGGCCACTTTCCGCTCTACCTATTTAGCTGCACAGATGAGCAAATTAATCGGCCGTTTGGGTTACAACAAATACAATAACTATGAAATATAAATGATTTACGGATTAAAAAAAAAATCTTAATAGTATTTCGGAAATATACATGCATCGGAGGTTTTTTTTGCAACAGTGTTTCCGTGCTATTGCAATAACAAATTCACTAAAACTTATATGATGCAACCAACTTATGACGAAACCATGGTTTATTTTCTTTTTATTTCTAATTAAATACTTGCAATGCATAATTTTCTTTAAATATACGCATTAAGGTAACAAAAAAAAAAAAAAAAAAAACAGTAATAAATGATAATTTAAGAACCTAGAATGAATTTTTAATCATTGTGTTAGTAATAGCAGATTTATAAAAGTTGTTTTCTGCATGTGGTAATATAATTGTATAATCAAAGCGATAAATGTGGCATATTTAAAATGGCGAATATGCAGGTGGGAAGAACGGAACTCTTGAATTTCTTGCATATTTTTCCGTAAGAAACAATACGTAAAAATATAATAAAAATATATTAAACCTAAACAAGCTCAAGAAACCAGACTTAAGTGCCCACAAAATAAAATTAAGAAAAGCAAATTTTTAAGAAATGCAAATTTGAATTTTAAAGAAATGTGTATGGATCTGTCTATGCATCTGAATAGCGCTGAAATGTTTGATAATTTAGAAGCAAATTATATATATATGAGGAGCAAATAGTCAAACCGTGTTTTCTAAAAAAAAAAAAAATAAATAAATAAATAAATTAAAGTTACTGGTTTTTCTTTGAACTCCTCATTAATTGGTACAAGAGTATGTTGCTATTTGTAACCAAAACAAGATTTAAAATTGTTTTGGTTGCAAATAACAACATAATTTTGTACTAGTTAATGAGGAGTACTAGTTTTTGTGCTAGTTACATCAAAGAAAAACCAGTAACTTTAATTTTATTGTTTTGGAGAAAACACGGTTTGACTGTTTGCTCCTCATGTATCAATGCAAGTAACCTTTTTTGTTTCAATATCTTCGCTTGAAGGAAAAAGTCCCATGTTTATTCTTTTAAATTTGACAAGTATCTAACTTTTTATTGTCATTTTTTAAACAATAAAAACATAAATTTGGGAAACAATAGTTTTAAGAAATACTTTTCAATCTATCGAAATTCATTCGACCATTTTTTAACAAAAAATGTGCAAATAAAATAGTTTTTTATATAAAAACATTTTGAAACTGTTCTAGAATATTTCATATTCGTATTTACAAACAAAAGGCAAAACATTTTAATTTAATGATGGTGTAAATATTATAAGTGGGTTGGCAGCTTACCTGCCATAAAGTAAAATAATTTATAATGTATTATTGGTGTTTTGCCCCAATAAGTAGGGAAACAATGGTTAAAAACAAAGTATATCTTCCCATAGACTTAACACATTGGCAAAACACCAGTAGCAAATGGCCAGGGGCCAAAAGGAGCTTCGAAAATAGAACTTTTCTTCCTCAAACGTATTATGCAAATTTAAACAGTCTGTTTATTTTTTATTAAACGTTTTTTATGATGCTGTGTTTCATAAGTGTTCTTTGTTTTTGTTGTGTTATTCTTTACATTGTAAACTAAAATATTCATTTGAAATTTGCTAAATTTTTCCTGACAACTGAAAAATGTAAACTCGATAGATGGGTTTTTAAATATATTCTTTTCGACAACGAAGAAGGAAATACAAAATTATACTGAGACGAAAAAAAAAATCTAAAAAACGATGTTACTGTACAATAAGGTAAGATCGTTTAGTTCTGGACGAAATTGTTCATCTTCTCTGAAGTTAATTGGTATGCCGTTTGGCATTATCTCCTCTTTTAATGGAAGTAATCAGTTAACATTCTTGCGAAACGATATAATAAAACTGCTGATAGTTTTAGTCCCTTCTAAACATATACTATTTTGTCTCGAGTTATTAACCCCTTCGCCTTTCGCTCCCGTGAAAACGACGGACTGGGGTTTCGCCTTCTATTTCTCGCTCCCGTGATATTTCCGGGCTGAAGTGTTTAAAATTTCAAGTTAAAAACAAATCAAAAATTAAAAATGAATATATATATTGTTCAGACACATACCGTATTTATGCGAATCTAATGCGCATCCCCATTTTAAAACTTTAAATAATAAAAAAAATTGTTTGTCGGCGAATAAATTTGGTTGACGTCATCGGCGAACTCCTGACCAGTTTTGCACTCGAATCTAATGCGCACCCCAATTTTGAATACTACATTTGGCCAAAAACGATGCGCATTAGACTCGCATAAATACGGTATTTTTATATAATTTTCAGGGATAAAAAAATAGGCACTTTTATGACCGTTTTCTTGAAAATTACCCGACCATTAAGGAGTTAAATAGATATCATTGTCACTAATTATTTGTGCTACTTTATTTATTTTCGGGGACTGAAAATGGCTGCTACGCAGTAGAGCTACTCAATAATTGCTTTTATAAATAAAGAGCAAAAAGTACGTGAAAGCAATGAATAGCCAAACTAAACAATAAGAAACGCATCTTTCCCTCTAAAGAGTCAGACATAATATTCAACATAGCCGGAAGTTCCGTCTCGAACTTAATGAGACTAATTTCCGTATACACCAATATCAAATTGATAATCTAGCTATCTTTCTCTCTCTCTCTTTCTCATTTAACTCTTACCTCTTAAGGACTTCAAATATACCTTTTTCTACGGTTTATACATATCCTTTTATTCGGAACTATCCTTATAACAACAGATAAAAAAGTTTTGTGGGAAAATAGGCTTATTTTGCTCAGGATGAACTTTGTATCTGTACATGTTCTATGTCGTAACATCTTTTTGATAAAGTTTGTTCCAAGCAAATCCGTCTGTTATAACAGGATTTATATAGGATTAAAATTTCACCGTTGGCGCTAATGTCAGATTTTATTTGAACTGTTCAAAATTGAACAAAATTTGTTCAAATCAAAAGTGAAACTTAGAAATGAGATTTTAAAAAAAAAAAATTTCAAAAAAAAAGAAAAGAAAAAATCTTTCGAATCAGACAATAACCTCAAAAATAATTAGAGGTGGGGACATAAGACTTATTTTCCCATCTCAAAACCCTACTTTCTTTTTTTTTATTTTTCAATATTTTTTAATTAACTCATTTTTGACTTTTTCTTATTTTTAACGATATTTTAAAGATATATTAAACCTTTTTTCGTTCTGTTTTTTTTTTTTTACTTTTTAAAAATTTTTACGGGAAAGTAGGCGAAAAATAGACCAATGCAAAAAGTACTTTCATTGCTTTAAAGCCTCTTAGACATTTGCTTAAAAAGTTATAACTCAGAAAGTTGGCACGCAAATAATACTAATAGTACTAACGCTTAATCAGAACAACGTTTCAATAACACCGGTGAAATACCAAGAAATAACATGTAACGGTTGCCAATTCACTAAAGAAACTTTCTAACTTCAAAGCGAGACGTAATGGTAAATAGTCTACGTTGCTCTAGATTTACACTTCATTAATTCCAGCGTAAACAAGGCGCTAATTTTCATAGAAAGTTGCAATCTCCTGTTGCAAAGCTGTTTCTTATTTACATTGGAAGTAGTGGAGTGTGAAACGAAATTTTTCCGAATAAATACAAGAATTGCACCTTTTTAAAATGTATATATATAATGTGTGTGTGTGTTGTCAGGTTTAATGAATGAATCCGAAGATTTTTAACAAACAATAGTTGCAGAATCACATTCGTAGAACCCCTTCTTTAAAGTATAGGAAGTGAAGTGAAGGAATTTTTAAATAGTTTTGAGCACAATACTGCTTGAATGTGTCAAAATTCATGATATATGCCGTTACTGCAATTGTGTATCTCAAGCTGTATTAGCATTTTTTGAGTAAGTTTTTAAATATGTTTGTCTTAATTTTAAGATTTTCATTTCAACGAAAATGTAAATTTCAGTTTAGTATTGTCTGAAAAACAAATTCATGCTTCATTTGAACTGATATTAACTGCGATCCAAAGACGATCCATAAGCTAAAGGACTATTCGTCAGGAACTTCAAATGGTACGTCCTCCAATCTTTAATTGAGTATAAAATCATACCCTAAAACTTTCACTTGAGCTAGGAAGAAGTTTCTTCTTGGTTCAGTAATTTATAAGCATCAGCTTTTGATAAATGTTTGGTCAGTGGTTTGGAAAGCTAAACGGTTATTACGTTACTGATTAGATAACTACTAGTAACATATTTTATTCCGAAAAAAAGGCTACCAAAAATGAAAGAATAACCTCTTCTCCTTTTCGCGATCGGGCTTTTCCTAAAAAGAAAAATCTCAAAACACTGGAGGAAAACAATCGTGAAATTCTAAACTCGCTAAAAAGTATCAGCTTCTTCTTCAAGACTGAATGTTTTATTCATTGAGCCGGCCTGAACCTTGCTGCACTCGGTTGAACATTTCCCAGCAAATGAGGCCGGGATCTTCTAAAAAGGAAAAACTGTCGCTGGCTTCTGTTCTGTTCAGTTCTCTTTCACGTCTCAACCACTGACTAAAGTTTAGCAAGGAGCTGGTCTCTCGCTTTCCTAATCTAAGCGGAGGGTGACTCCAAAAAGGAAAGAAAGGAGTGTTTAGAGACAGCACGCGTTCGCTCTTGCTCCCGAGAAGAGAAATTTTATTTGTTATTATTTTTCTAAATTGGGTTCGTTCGGCCTTTGGGTGACTTTAAGCTATGATTACGGGATGCCGTGAAGCTACACTTATAGAGAAGTTTACTGCGGTATTGCTTGTTATCGCAAAATCTGTTTTCGCGTAGAGTTCCTTAGGGATATGAGGTTTTTACACGTGTTTTATCAAAAACTTGCTTTCGGCAAAAGTTGCTCCAAGCAAACAACTCTCTTAAATAGCGTTTAGCAAAACATTAAAGTGAAGTTACACTTTTTCGCGTTTAATTCTAAACATCTTCTGTTTTAAAGTATATTTGTTATTTGAATTATTTTTATTTACATTGTAATAATGCGGTATTGCGACAGCGGTTTTGCAGGAAATGTTAATTTATTATTTGTCATGCGAAGACCAAGTGTTAGAGGAACGAACACGTGCTACTCAAAGAAAGTGAAGCTTGATACTGTGAGAGACAAACCTAGAATATCTTCTTACAATTTGTTTTTTTTTTTTTATTTGTGGTACAGTGCGGCGCAAAAGTTTATGCACGTGCTAAATCTTTTAATAAAATAAAAACTATGCATCGAGATGTTTTGAAATCTTTACTGTATCTAAATAATTGGATTACGAATTCATGTTTTGAAATTGGAAACAATTTGTTCAAAAGAAAATAATAATCAATGAAAAAAAATCAAAATTGTATTATCTCAAAAGTTTATGCATAAATGTGATTTTATGCAAATATTTCATTAAACGAGATAGATGGAGGATCTTTGAGGCTTTTTCCTCCCACTATGAAGTATAGCCATTGCTGTACGAAATGCCCAAATTTCTGCAGTTTTTGTCTGAAGAAGTTGCGACAGTTTGGAAGTTAAAGGCTAAAAATAAATCCATTTTGGCAACATTACTTATTTTAAATCTCTCCAAACGTGGTATTTACGGTGTTTTGTAACACGGCGAACTCAAAAATGTCTATCGCTCAAAAAGGCCGGAAAATAACACATTTCGGGAGGGTGTGAGAATTAAAAGAATATCTCAAACTGACCCTTAACTGAAGTGAACTCTTAATTAAATGAAAAAAATCAACTTAGATCAACAATATCACGTGGCACCATGGGCAGACGAATAACCGAACCAGGATTCATCAAAAAGCAAAAGTGCCTTTAATGGGCAAAACAGCACATGTATTGTGACGAATGGATTAGTGTTATTTTTTCTGATGGAAAAAAATGGAATTTGTGTGGTTCAGTTGAGTACCCATTCTATTTGCAGACTTGAAGAAAGATCCAACGAGCATGTTTTGCAGACAACAAGGTAGTGGCTCGCTCATGAAATGGGACGCGTTTGGTTACAATGGACAAACGTCTCTTTGCTTCCTAAATAACAAACAAAACTTGGAAAAGTATCAGGGAACTCTGAGTGAGCATTTGTTGCGGTTTGGGTAGATTCTAGGTGGTTCCAATTGGATCTTTCAGGGACAAAGCATCGATACACACTTATCTTTGTACAAAAGAATAGCTCAGATCTCGGAATATCAATGTGATGAACTGTCCAGCAGATCAGTCCATATTCAATCCGATGGATAGCATCTGGGAAATCCTCTCCCGTGAAATTTACAAGCATGGGAATCAGTATTACCCGGTGCAAGAGCTCAAATGAGCGAATGAGGGAGGCGCAGGGTTAACGTTTTTCCAAGGGTTGAATATATATTGAGTTAAAAACAGTTCGTTATTTTGTTGTATCTAATGGCGCTGTGGAATAATCCTTATCCTTTGCCTAGCCTTGACCCTAGGGCATTCGCTAAGGTCTTCTTGAATAACGTCATAATGTATTCTTTCTAGCAAAACCCCTAACTTCGAATGCCGCTTGAGAAATTTGATACCCAGTTTCTTCACTAAGGGAAGCACTTGGGACCTAACGATGTGAAATTGTGCTAGGAATTTAATTTGAATGAGAGTATCCAACCAAATATTTATTGAAGGAATCTTACACATGGTGCGTAATCATACAACATGGACACAGTCAATTTTCCGCTTCTCGAGAATGTACCGAGTTAAGGCGGTTTTGAGCCAGCGAACTTAAAAGTAAGAGGCGCATATAGTTCGTTATAATTATTTAATTCCATCCTATTTCATGTACTACAGCACATAATGATAACTTCTAGTTATTGCCAAAGAAAAGAATAAGTCTTTAGGGATCAGTTCACCTTTTCCATATATTTTGATGTCCTTCAGAAATTATTTCACTTCAAATTCAAATGTTTTTCTCAACTGTGAAATACCAGCCAGTAATTCAGCTAGCTATTGATAAATTTTATATTTTCTTCCCTTTTTAACAGTTTAAGATAAATGGAAACATGAACTCCCATATTCAAAAATACATATAATGAATTTACTCTTTATCACAATGAAATTAATTGGTATAAAGCAACTTACATCTTGTTTTTATTTAGATTTTCTTGGACTTTTTTTGTAATCAAACACTTTACGGATCTAACTTACAACTAATAGTTATTTTAAATAACATTGAATGAAACATTTAATGCTCCGAATGGCTCAGGTGGAAGAATACAAATTTTCCCTAACATGAGCCCGGGTTGATCCCTAATTATAGCAAAACGTGACTGATCGGTAAAGCACTATATCCGATTACACCTGAATGCTTCGGAACCCACTGTATTCTGTTGGGCCATTACATTACGGTATTCTGGGGGTTCCATACAAGCTATCGTTTTCGATTTGCTTATCTAAATGTAGAAGTATTGGGTTACAACCACAACCAATTTTACACAAATATTTCATAAATGTTTTGTTTAAATTCATTCTGCTTAATGTTATTTTAAAGGCCTGCTAAATAAACGTAGCACGTTGAAATATGTTTTAATGTTAACTTTGAATGTAACACACTAGAAACAAATTGTTGTCGAAATGACTTACCTAGAAACACAATTCAAATACTTTAGCCACAATATTAATCACTACGAAATTGTTTTGTTGATTTTATGTATTTTTTTTATACTTAGTTGGCTACCGAAGTATTATTTACGCCCCCCTTTTTTATGTATTTTTTTGGAAGATTACAATTTTAGCCAAATAATCTTTTAAACAGATTTAAATATTTCAAGACGTGATTTGTAGAACTGGTACATAATTATCCATATTGTAAAATTCATTACCATTTTGTTTGGAGGTGATTCACTCTGTCGAGTTACATCTCGTGCGGTTTTCTCTTTCCCACATTTACGTGCCCTTTGTTTGTAATCAAGAACTGCTAGTTGAGCTTGACTGCGAGTCGAGGACTCGAGCTCAGGAGCGAAATTACCTAGGAACCTGTTCCTTTTCCACTCGTTTGGTTATCCACGCCGTGAAATATTCTCCTTATTTCTACGGAATCTTTTTCTTCGTTATTTCTCCGCTTTAGAGGATTAGAAACGCTCATTAAACATGAAAATCCTAGGCTCATACCTACTAGAAGATATTACGCGTTCAATTAAAAAGCTGGCTTCGTGGATTTTAAATAAGAATTTCGTCGAGATGTTTAGCTTTCTATTAGTTCGTTCCAGTCTTAAATAAGCTGCATATTTTTTTCATTCTTAGCTGAAGATATGCTCGAGATTTATTTAATGTTTTACCGCGTTTATGCATTTCCCGTCTTTAGCCTCGTCGCCAGATAATAAGTTTTATTCTTTAAGGAAAAGATAAAGTTAAAGGGAATGTTCAAAAATTGAGACTGTCTATTTTCTGTTTACGTATAATTAAGGGCTTGACTTGTATACAAATGAAAAAGAAAGAAAAAAGAAAACATGTTGGGGAAAAAAGACGGACATATGCTTTTGGTGTATTCAAATACAACTAAATATTTACCCAATTTTTAATTAAATTTTTACGAAGAAGTTGTCCTTGCATCTGTTAGTCATACAAACTTGTTCTTTCCGCATTAAAGATGTTTGATTGTACTACTTTAAAAACTTTTAGATCATTTTTTTATTGTTTTACTAACTTATATTGGCTTATTTTATCCTAGAAATGTTGTGGTTTTTTAAGATATAAAATACTTTATTTTTAAAGAAATAATAGTTTAATTTTTATGGGTAAACTAACAGTATCAAAAAGTGCAAAAACTGTCTTTAAACACCATTTTTTAGGGAAAACGTGTTATTTTTAGTGTCCGTTACTATCTGGAACTCCATTTCTTCCAGATTCCTGATAAAAATATGCATGAATCGATAAATGGCTTAGACAATAAGGTTAGATATAAAAATGGAAATATCTGAAAAGAAATACTTCTGACGTATGTGAATGGAAAATGCCTAGGTTTCAGTTGCGCGTTTGGCATATTTTGGACCGAAATATCCATCATAATATTTCAACTCTGACCCTCGATCAATAACACTATATTTTGAATGCGGCTGAATTTTAAGATGCTTGTATCGTGTCATGATAAAGGAGACGTTTAATATCGAATGACCTGAACAAAACGATTTCTTTGGCCAGAATTAATACATTGAGAGAATTCATAGTTTAACAGAATTTTTCGAGTTTTAAACGGTGGAAAACAATTATATTACAATAATTTTAATTTATAAAATGACTAAAAATTATAAAAATATTATTGAAATTTATAAATAATTGGTGTGAGCTTACTAAAACTGTTATAATTATATTTCATTTGAAAAGTTTAACAAACTTGGTTCAAATAATGATGTTTTTGCAGTAAAGTCAACATAATGCGATTATGATTCGAGACTGAAACAATGTAAAACATTAAAAGTATTATATATGCATATCTGAGAAACGCAGTTTGTAAACCAATTACTAAGGTAGTTACGAAAATATTGCACTTTTACAGCAAACATTGAAACTTGAATGGTTTAATAATTCAGATGAAGGATTACATATCTCAGTTGTCATTCAACTAAAGGTCGAGACTAGCAGTCGGTTCTCGCCATTGGCGACTCTAAGTTTTTATTTGGCGACCACAATATCTTATGTCGGTCTCCAAAACTGGCGACTAGAAAAGGTTTGTAATTTATTATTATTTCTTTAAAAATAGGGCTTTGTGTAATTTTGTGACAAAGCGTAGTTTGAAGTACATGTATGCAAAATGAAGCCGCGGTTGGGAAGGGGCGGATCAGTTTGAAACATGGTTCAAAGTGGCGACTAACTTTTTTGGGTTTACGGGTCACTGGCCACCATCAAATTTTTTTAGTCTCAAGTATTACATTTAACCGAATGACTAAGTTCTTCTTTAAAGTATATGTATTATACTGTTGCTTTTTTAACGTTATCATTAAGCAGTTAAAATTTGTGCTTGCATGATATGCAGAATTTACAATAAACTTATACTAATTTAACTGATACTTAATATAGCATGTGTTACACAACAGAAGCTTCAACTAGAATGTACCAACTGAGTGGAGGCTGTAAGTTTTTGCCTCACTTCAATAAGGAAAAATGCAAGCAAAACTACTAATCTACCTTACTCCTGCAAAAGAAGCCATTTAGGAAACATGAAAGCACCACAGTAATTGAAATTAAGCAACAAAAGTGAGCTACATTTGCATGCCTGAAGGCTTTAGTAGGTTGCTTAGGTTTATTTATTAAAAAAATATATATAAGATTAATCTCTTACGAATACAGCATTTCAGTAGTAATTTGTAGCACAAGAGTTGCAAATTAATATCAAACGTTGAAAGTTACACAGCGATATTATTCGTTAAACAATTTTGATACAAAACTATCTTCTGTTTAGGACTACCTGCAGGTTTTAGACAGATTCATACCTTAGGCTAAAATCGCATAATAAATTGTCAAACTATTCTAATAAAAACAAAAACAGGTCAGTAATTATCCATCTTGTTTGTAATTCTCGGTAATTGAGATTCACAGAATTTATGAAGTTCAAAAAATTCCTAATTAAATACACATAAAACTTTTGAACGTACGTTTTGCAGACATACCTAATTGAAACTACGTAGCTGTGTAAAATCAAGAAGAATTTGGCTAATGTCATTTCTGTAGAAAGTGAGAAAAAAAGCTTCCAGTTGATTAAAAATAATAAAAGCTTTAGATAAAAATCTTTTATGAACCTAATGGTCTCACATAAATCAGCTAATGAGGAAAAAAATCTGGGAACTACCTTATAATAACGTATTTATTACGTCACATAATTCCAAAGACATGTTTTTCATTAATTATTTTTGCACTTGTTTTAATTAGGAATATTATTTATACTTTTGTGCAGTAAAATATAAAAAGAGAATAATTATCTGTTGGAAAAATGTTTTACATGAAAAAGGCAGTCTAAATATAGAAATATAGACTGGTGATTTTTAAAAATTATATTTTATTTTATCTTTCCCTTTTTGAACGTTGATAAAGAAATTATTTTTCTTTATATAATTTCAGAAAATTTGGACATAAAAAAATCTCCGACTGTTTTAAATGGAAAATAAATAAATAGCCGACTTAGGAAAAAGTTTACTAAAGGGGGGGGGGGGGATTGAATTTTAAGAGTAAGTGAACCTGTTTTGGTCGATCGGATTTTCCGTCTGTGGATGACTCTTAACACTTGAAGAGACGGCGAGGCCAATAAAATCGAAGCACAAGACATCGTTACATTCATTGGCAATGAATCGGGACATATTGCGAATAAGAAACGAGATGTAATGGCCGAACAAATCCAAAATTGATGGATAAAGAAATATAAGGTCAGGAAGAAAACGAAGGTTTGAAAAAAAAAAAAAAAACTTTTATAGTGGGGCTCAGAAGACTCGAAATAAAATCCCACAAAAATATAGATCTTGAAGTTTGGGAGACACGTGTTGTATTATGGATGCTGGAGTCTGAAGATGCCGGCCACGTCCGGCTGTTAAAGTCCTTTGCCGGATCTCTGGTCCGGGAGTTTTTGTTTCTTTCTTGCACTTTTGCTTTATTGGAAGAGTACACGTCTCTGGAGTTGACATGCTATTCTGTCTGACTAGTGAAGTTGACTGGCTGAGTTGTCTTAGTAGTGATGACGGAATCCCTTGTAAAACTAATTAAAACAAAATTGTTTTGAAGTGCGGAACTTTTAAAATTTAATTAAGCTTTTTAGCAATAATTAGTTGTATGTCTAAAAAATAATTGTTATGCAATTATTCAAAGTATTTTTAACGATTACAACCTTTGTTATGAGCAAATACATTTCCAATGTTTCATCTTAACGCTTTGATAATTTTGCTTTTACAAGAATTTCGTATTGCAAATTAAATTAAATAAGACACCTTATACACCTGTTTTTTTTAATAAAACGTATTGTGATCGTTTTTATATTTTTGTTGCGATTATTATCGCATGGTATTCAAAGCTGTGGTATTTTTTAAATAAATAGAGAGAACAATATTATTATAAGTTGCCTTACATTATAGCTCAATTTGAAGGGTATTTAAATATTGTAGAAACATCATGGCACTTCTGACATAACCATTTTTATAAACCCAAAATTTTATATTTTACACATCGATGTTCAAGTTTTTTTTTTTTTTTTTGTGGATAAATTACCCTGGAATGAACATATTTACATGTAAAAAAAGTAGTCATAATTTATTTAATATGCTTACTTTTGCATGCTCAGTAGGGTGTATCGAAAAAAACTTTACAAAATTGAAAAGAATGAATAAAATTCCTCTAAATTTCAAGTTGATAAAAATTGTCCCTATAGACAAACACACACCACAAAAATATAATAATAAAAAATAATAATAACCAGTTTAAAAAAAATAAATAAATAAATTTAGGTTTCCCTGCATCAGGCCTGAAATTTAATTTTCTTTAAAAAATGATTGCATATCTTATATATATATATATACATAATTAAGGATACATTTAAAAAATATATTAAAGTTCAAAAATGTAAGCTATGAAGTGGGAATTGATATTAAAAAAAACGTTGATGATCTCTTGCAATAATTAAATCTTCCACATAGTGCGTAAAAATAAGGATTTCTTAAATTTAAAGTTAAATTTTTCATTATAAAAGTATTATTATTTTGTAAATATTGTTTTGAAAATGTGTTCACTAACAATATTTTATGCAAGTGTTATGTTTTATGAATAAAAAAACTCTCGAATTTCTTTTCTAAATATGTTGCAAGATCAACTGTCAGATTTGAAAAGAAATGACATTTCATGTAGATTTAATTTTCTTTCCTCTTGTTTCTAAACAGATGTTTTAAAATCATCAATTACTCAATCTGAAGAAGGGGGGAGGGATCATCAAAACAAAGAAATAAACTGGAATTCGTTTATAAGTATCAACATAGAAAAAATCGAAAACTTTGAGCAAAATCTCGCTGATCGTAACAAAAGTTAAAGAAATTGTGTTTTCTTTGGAGTTTTCATCTGAATTGCAGGGCTTGTTTCAACAAATACATAAAAAATAATAACTATAGTAAAAATTTGAAATATTAAAAAGAATTTATTTTTAGTTCCTTTGTAAAGGAGTTCCTCAGTATCTTATACCTTCTTGATTCCATTCACGACCTGTAAGTAGTCTTTCACGAGACTCGTGGGGAACGGTATTTGCAAAGTGGAGGGAAGAGAGGCAGCAATTAATGTAGCTAGGCGTTGTCCTTTTCCCCAAGTAAACAGAAATGCAATTACTGGCTGGAAGATGACCCGAATTTCGCACGTTCTCTTTGTACCCTAAATCTCTGGACAGTCTATTTTTGATTCTAATAAATACTGTTTATCAGCCTCAACCATCCATCAGTCGAGGCAACAGAGAAGAGGCTGCAGCCCCACCTAGATAAGAAGCTCCATTATCAATCCAAGAATACAGACTTCTACTAGAATACAAGACATTTCCTTAATATTTTAGGTAGTTTACTGTCCGTCTACGTTATGAAATCAGATTTTTCTAAACGTTGACCGAATTGAGCTCTTCATTTTATTATTTATTTATTTCTATTTATGAGTTAGAAATTATTTGAAAAACTAAAAAAATAAAATTTCGCTTGCATATTATAGCAATTTAATGAACGTAAATTAAGGAAAAATTCACAAATCGCATGCAAGTATTGAACACATTTTAATTAATTTATTACTACATGGGTTTAACGATTATTTGTGATGAAAATATTTTTTCATTTTACTGAAGGCGGTAATGTTTGTATCATCGATTACAACAACTTACCATAAGAAACATAAATGATGATTCATTCTTCTGTGTAGTGACGACGTGTCACACGTACTTCCTCCTAGAGGTTTTGAAGTGATATAATTTTTAATATTAAAGAAGTTTAGCAACCAGAGGCCCACGCGCGATGCAGGTATATAATTATAAAAAGTCTCAAAACTTCAAAACTATTTGTAGAACATAAATAAAGTTAATAATAAAGAACAATGGTTAAAAGTGAAAAATGGCAGGCAAGACTCAAGCTTTGCAAATATGAAAAAAACTTATATGTGAGAGATTAGGCGTAAACGGAAAGAGTTGGTGAAAGTAAACTTTTGTATCAATAAAAGAATGAAACAATAAAACGAAAACTGATAGATAATAATGGTAAATAAGACTTGAAATATCCAATGGCATAGTTTCAAGCAAACTCGAGATTCATTTTCGTGATTAAAAACTCGTTCTGTTATTATTAATTATTTACTAAAATATCATGCCAGAAAATGCCGCTTAAAATATCTCAACGAAAGATTGCATTTCTTGGCATTATATATAGTACAACTGTTTATCAGAAAAGGTTTTTAATTGCAAGTGAGACCTTTTACAAACTTCCCATTTTTAATGTTGTGAAGTATAAAAAAAGCTATCTGCTGATTAGAATGAAAAACTTCAGAAATAGTTCATTATTTAATCAATACCTTTTTATTTTTTCTTCCTACTATTAATTTGATTATCTGATGCATATTAGCATGCATCTGCGATAGAACATGTATACATTTCGATGTTTTGTTAAATCAAGATATTGCTCGTTAAGTTTCCTCAAGTCACTCGTATCGGTGTTGGCATTGTTTGTGACCCATTTAAGATTGGTCTTATTGCTGTTTTTGAGCTTTCTGCTTTTCCATTAGCCGAGATTTCCTCCTCAATTGTGCATAACGGTGGAAATGAAGCTAGGCGTACTTAGCCTCTCATTTTCTCTCCACTGCCATTCTTAGTGGAAACAAAATTTCCCCAGGGACCGTCTCCAGCACGTTTTCTAACTCTTTCCTTTCTTTGATTTGTTCCATCTTCTTCGCCATCAGCTGGCTTTCAGCCTTCCCCTCCTTTCAACTCCTTTAAATAAAGAGAAAAAAAGGAGGAATATCTAAAATGTCGAAAGGGGAGAGGAGGTAGAGACGTTTTTTCAGTTGTTGTAAAAATAGTCTCTGTGATATGGGAAGTTGGAGTTTCTGTATGAGATAGGATCAAGCATAGTCGGACAGCTGCACTGCCTTCCGTGAGGTAAACAGATTTGAAGATTTCGATAGTGTTTTACGAGGCGAATTCAAAAACTTACGATCACTCTCAGGATCTAGGGGGATCAATTTCTCATCAACATTGCCAGCGAAGTTTTGGCAAATGTGGTTCTGCCTCTCGCAGATAGATCAGCTCCGAACAAAAAGAAAATTTTCGCGGAAGACAAACATTCTTTTCACAGGCACCTGTCATAGCAAAAGAGCGGATCTTGTCTTTTCTTTTTCAAGTCGCAAAACAAAAATCAATACTTAGTGTAAGTTTATTTCCTCAAACATACTTGACATCTATCTTGTATAGAACTGTAATTTTCTGCATTGCTCTTTTACAAAGAATTTGAATTTTATTCACTTCTTTTTATGCATTAGCTTTTTTTTTCAACAAAGGTAAATATTGTGAAACATTCGTAAGCTTTTGGTTTCCAAAATATGTTTTTTTTTACAACTCCATTCCTTCATTGTAGTTAAAATTAAGCTAAAATAAGTAATCAAATAAAATTGTTTCCATTTGTATTGTTTATTTGCGATACGTAGATGCATTACATATGCGAAGCTTCCGATTGCCTTTTTTTTTGATGTACAGTTTATGAAATAAATTTTCCAAAAAATATTTCCTTTGTTGTAAAAATATGCAATACACCGTTATCACTATTTTTAATAATTTAGATTTTTTTATTACTGAAAGGTTAGTATTATCATAATTGTATCAAAAGAGCGGTAAAAAATCCTTTTATAACGTATTTTAATAGTATCGAAATGCATAAATATTTTTTTTTTCAATGAATGCAGTGTTCAATGTAACTGCAGGGAATGTATCAATAATTTATTGATTTTTTTCTATAACGGAAACCCCAGCAACTTCACATTAAATTCAAGCGAAAGCTGTTTTTTTTCTTCTTAAATATCGGTATTGAGCCTGATGACACTTTTCAAATGTATGTTCGAACAATATTTTGCTGTTTCTAAGCCGTCACAGAAAATTGTTTTGTCACAATAATCGTAATTTTTGATTTCCTTTTACTGATGTGATTTTTTTTTCTCGTTTTTAATACTATAAAAACTAGTTTCCAAAATGCTTGTACATTTAGTTAAAATGTAAAAGTAGTGTTGTTTTAAGAATAAGATAAAGACACAATAATAATAATAATTTTCTTTTATTAGTACAAATCAAACTGCTATGCTTCCAGGCTTTGAATGTTAAAATAAAAGTCATTATTTTATGAATGAAAGAAGCAGCGCATGTGCATAAATTTAGGAGTTTAAATACATAAAAAAAACGATCACACCTCAGTTATTTTAGCAAAATGTGCTTACGTTCTTTAATACCGTATGGAGTTAAAAGTTTTATAGTGAAAAGGGTAACATTTTCCATAATGAATATTTAATCTTCTGCGAATATAGTAGTTGCTAATAGAAAAGCATTTCTTAATATGACTTGTAGACTGACGTTTCGTAAGCAAGTTTTAATTTTTATATTAAAATAATTTTCATGAAATATAATTAGGTCACAGCCGACTCAAACCAAGGCCAGATAACTCCAAGATCACGTGACTATATCATTTTTTCAAGAGATAAGAAATACCATGAACTGCTGCATCCCGTACTCCAACTGTATTAATTATACATGTTTATGCAAGCCATCGGAGGGATTAAACCACGTGACCAACTAGTTCTCTGGTTTTTCTTTGAGTGGGTCGTGATTTTGCTCCACAATACAATAACTATTAAAATCAAGGTCACGGAGAAATTAATAGCCAATAATCTATTTGTGCTCTGAAGAAACCTGAAAAATGTTAGACGAAACATTAGCGAGAAACATTCTAGGCGGACTACGGCCAGGAAGATAAAAAATATTGATACTGACTTCGACCCTTATAAAACTGGTTTATTTCTACCATTTTTTGCAATTTTGCTAATCTTTAGAGAATAAATATGTATTTCATTCTTATTATTTGAATCTTCTGCACGTAACTTAAGTAGTATGTATATGAATATTTTGAAATAAGGGATTTCATTAACCAAAAACTAATGAAAAGATTAACCCATTATCTTTGTTTTGCAAAAAGTCACGCACTTCTATGTCCTCTATTGTGCAGATAAGGTCACGGAGAAATTAATAGCCAATAATCTATTTGTGCTCTGAAGAAACCTGAGAAATGTTTGACGAAACATTAGCGAGAAACATTGTAGGCGGACTACTGCCAGGAAGATAAAAAATATTGATACTGACTTCGACCCTTATAAAACTGGTTCATTTCTACCATTTTTTTGCAATTTTGATAATCTTTAGAGAATAAATATGTATTTCATTCTTATTATTTAAATCTTCTGCACGTAACTTAAGTAGTATGTATATGAATATTTAGAAATAAAGGATGTCATTAACCAAAAACTAATGAAAAGATTAACCCATTATCTTCGTTTTGCAAAAAGTCACGCACTTCTATGCCCTCTATTGTGTAGATAATGAAGTTTCAATGTTGTGGTCAGTAGGATATTCACTATGTTGTTAGGGAAAACTCAGATAATCATGTTTGTACTGCTGAACAATCGAAATGAAGTCCACTTTCTGTGTAAAGCATTGCGAACAATGGCAGCCCATTCGAATTAGGTCTTCAACCCTCCTACGTGTAATTACGTTAAGGCAATTTGAACGCTCTATCATATCAATCGCCATCAGATTCGGTAAACAGAAGCCATTTTCATAATTCCTCCTTTTCCAGTTCTACTTTCAAAGACGTACTTCACGAATAATTATGTCTGAGAAAGTACTTCCATTTCGACGGTGAAGGAAGTAAATGCAAATGTGGTGTGCACTTGAAAGGCCGCGCACCTTTCTATCACCTTCGTGGTTAAAAGGCCACCATTTCCGCTTTCCCTTCATTAAATCTATTTCCGAATTGAATACAACAGTCTGAATACGTTTACGGGATTTACAACGAAATGCCTCAAGATAGCATTCTGGGGGCTAGGAGTGGCCGATGAACAATCGATACAATTCGCCTTTTGGAATTAAGAAACTGGGAAGCCTTGTTATGTTTGCCCTGATTCTTTTTACATGCAAGTCGGAGTGATTGGCAGACATTCACAAACTAAAATTGGGAGATTGTTGGGCTTCATAATTCAAACAACTAATTATAAGAAAATTGCATTTGTGGGTTTTGAATTTAGCGCGAATGGTGTTCACGAAAGTGCAATCAAACACACTATAGCAACGTTTATAAGAAAATAAGTATAGTTATGCTGTTTTGAAATGTAAAATAAAGGAACTGAAATGAAAATAATTGTAAAGAACCGTTACTGCGTTGAGTGTATTGTAGCTTTTAGTAAAACCATTTTCCGATAAAGCAAAAATGACAAGAGTAAAATTGGTATAACTGAATAAAAGAAAAAAAAATGATCTATAAAATCAGGATTAAATGGAACTCTGACCGCTGATATTACATAACAAAACTGAATTACGCTCGGTACTATAATCGCATTGCTTAGCTTGGACTTTCTTTTATTCCAAACTATAGAAAATAGAACAGTTTGTTTCTATTTTCGCTTCTGTTTATTTTATCAGTTCATTCTGGATTTCAGATACAGTTGTCGAGGCTTATAAATAACTACATGGCTTTCCTTTTCTAATAATTTAGGATTTAATGTGTAACTTTTTTGACGTATTTTATAAGTGTTCAAATTTAATTCATAAGTGTTATATTTAATCAGGATTGATTCTTTTTTCATTGATTTAAAAATAAATAGAAAGTTGTTAGTCATTTTTATTCAGCTGCAGCAACTGAATGCTTGATAAATAATTTCCCTAGGCTACACTAAGATAGAGATAAGTTTGTCTGGAAATCAAGTCCATTTGTTTTGCATATCATTACTAAATTACATTCTCTTAATTTACACGGTAGATACAGAACCTAAAATCACGCCTTTCGCGTGATCTTATTCGCTGTATATTAGGTTTAAATTCTTATATTCCCATAGGAAATGATATACAGTGGTTGGAATAGTTATGAGCAGAATTTACATTTTCAGTCCTAAGTTCATTGAATCGAGCATGAATGTACACATTTTGAGACTTACCTGTGGTATCGTGTCGAAAACAATTTAAATTTACAACTAGATTAAAATATACAACTGTTGAATTTGCTTTAAGTATTTGAAACAACCCCGTGTTCTGGCAAGAATTCATGAACTTTAAAAATTGCGCTAAATGTACGTTCTGAATGAAATATCGATAAAGTTCTTCCCACGAGTGCACGAATTGTTAAATGTTTGATTACGTTTTTGCAAAAACATATATTTAAAAATATCAGAATTTCTTTAAAAAATTAATTAATCAGTTTGTATTTTGTTCTTAATAATAAATCCGAAAAAATGTTGCAAAGACACAAATTAATACTTTGAATTAATATAATTGCTTTGTTTCCATTTATCAGGAACTATTGGACATATTATTATTTCGTGCGCAATGAAAGTAATGATGAAATATGTATAATAATAAAATAATATAAATGATAAGAGAATCCTAATACAAAATAAATCAAACTCTTTTCTTATAAAGTTCATAAAAACTCGGTTAGAAATCACTTTCATTAAAATGAATGGTACGAGTAAAAAATAATTAAAAATTATTACAGAAGTCTCCAATAGATTCGTTAAAAGAAAATAAAATAATTCTTGAACACTATTTTTCTGGGGTTTTTTTTTTGGGGGGGGGGGGTAAAAAACATAATGAACAAAACTAAGTGAAGGTTTTCGACATAAATTATTTAACGAAAATTGTGTGACTGTCAATATCAAAAAATGCATAGCGTTAAAAATAATAGAAAAAGAAAAATTAAACGAGCTCAAAAGTGGCACGAAATCATATAAACAGCGTCGCTGAGTTTCAAATATTTTTAAAGCATTCTGATTAAAGAGACAGTTGAAACCTTTTTCTGTCATCCCTTCTCGGCATAATTATGAAACTTCTTCCCTCCTAATGATTCAAGAGATGGAGAACGAAATGCAGCCTATGTTTTCCCGAAACGAAAAGCATTATTTAAAAGATGTTTTATTTTTCTTTTCTCATACCATTCATTTTCATACGAGTAATTTTTAACCGGCTCTTAATTATCCAGCATTTTTTTGGGAAATGCTTACTGCTTATAGCGCGAAATTGCTTCTACGGAAATTTTAATTAATATTTATGGGGGCACTTGATACCTTTTATTATACCAAGGACCTCACTGAAAGGTTTTAATGATGAAATGATTATGATATGAGGACGTCACGAATTGAATGCTTTCGGCTTAAATTATTGCCTCTGCACTAAAGGTTATTCAGAACAACGCTACTTTTTAAGGACTAGTAAAAGAATTAATTTAATTTATTGCACTTGAAAAACTCTACTCCTTTGATGGTCGTTAATAGAAACATTATAATTCATACATATGAATAAGAGAAACAAGCAAAAAGCTTCTTGAAAGTGATACTTATCTTGATGCCACGAAATTTATCTTGGTGGATTTTTTTTAAGTCCGTGAAATCGAAGAAGGTTTTATAGGTAACTTATTGAAAGGAATAAAGTATAAATATGGAACTAAGTTTGTCGTTTCATTTCTTTCTTTCTTTTGAAAATGTAAGGCAACAATCTTGCAGCTATAATCTGAAAAGCTCATTATAACTAGAAGTTATAAACATAAGGCTTGTTAAACCGTTCAAATTATGATCAATTATAAGAAAATGGTTTAAAGTTTATTTCTTCCCTCGTTTAAGCCAAAGAAAATACTCTTTACAATGTTTTTAATATCCTCGTCTTACCTTTATTGCAATATTGTTTTCTCTGTAAACGAATTAACTGGAATATAAATATTCTTTCATAAACGCGCATGAAATTCTTTTTTAATTTAAGATTAAAAATTAAAAAATATATTTAAATGTTTTTTCCCGCTTCATATAATAGAATATCCTTCTCCACAAACTAAAAATATTTTACCCTAAACTGGATAACTGAAAGCCGATGGTTTATGTGTACAGAAAAGTAGTTTTTAAAAAGTTTTTTTTTTATGGATTAGATGAAAGTTAAACAGCATTACATAATAAAAAAAATATTTAAAGTAAAAGTGGGAACGTAGAACAATGTAAAAATTAGTTAATTAATTAATTTAGAAATTATATTACATAAATATATATTTTATGCAAAAAAAAGTTGTAAATCTTGCTTTGTTTTAAACATAATTATTTGTTTTTGCTTAATTAACTAAATTACCATTTGGTAATGGAAATCATCTCAAAATTTAAAAATACTTTTAAAATAATAATTTATATGATTATGGAATATATAATGCATTTTTTGAGGGAGGGTTTCTCTAATGCATTAAACTGCTCAAAAACGTTTTTGGCTAATACATGTGTGATTTTTTTTTTCTATTCATGAGTGCGCAGGAAATATTTTTCATTAGTTCAACTAAATATGAGTTAAATAATTTTTATTGCATATAGTTTTGTCCTTGATATGATGCAAAATTTTTACTTTATGCTTTTGGGCAAAATAAGCAATGCAAAACTTAATAACAGATGTTTTTGCTTTTCAATTTTAAGTTACAAACCTTGAAATTTTGAAACGCAAACTTTAAATATTTGCTTCGATATCAATTTTTCAGAAAAGATGAATGACGGAAGTGGTAGTGAAAGAGAAGTGAGCAGTTTTCAAATATAAATCCGCGCAACTATAACCTCTTGGTAGCCGATCGGAATAAAGCATAAACAGAACTAAACTATAAAAGTGATCGTTTATTTCTGTGCTCTCTGCTCGTTTTATATTTTATTTGCTCCGATGCAGTCGATGGGGAATTGCAGTCGTTGAAACTGTGAACGAGATTTTCAATTCCAGAAAGACATTAAGTAGAAAATACATCCCTATAAATCCCCGTCTAAACAACCTATCGCTTTAATTTCTCTCACCGGGTGGCTGCATTTCATAGTAGCAACGTTCTTCGCCCCTAGCTATAGAAATGAAGGAGAACTTAATTGAAGGAATATACCATTAAAGAGTCTAACCCGCACATGGATAATCAGAGGGAATTGTGAGTCCATTTATTTGTACCTGCTTCAAAAGGCTTTAAAAATCACTTGATTATGTATCTGCTCTTTCAAACGCATTGCATCCACCGAAAGCTTGTTTGGAGGGAGTTCTCCTTTCCAATAACGCGGCACATTTTGAAAGGTCTGTTGGAGCAGGCATAATTACATGGTTTGAGAATCCAACGGAAAAGGTTCTTCCCAACGTACTAAAGATAACCACCAAGTTGGTAGGACATATTGTCGTGGATAGGCGGACCCTGTACACTTCAATTGATAACAGGCAGCATTAACAATAGGAAGGTACTGAAGGGCTTCGTGATGGTGAAGAAAAAAGTTCGAAGATTCAAAATTACTGTTTAGACTCACCGATGGTCAATTGTTCAAGGTCCTTTTATCACTTAGGCTCTTTTAACTGAAAAATAAAATCAATAAGATACTTTTTCTTCTTTACTATATTAAGATATCCTTTGAAAACTTCCATGCTTTTACGATCTTTTCCCTGTAGAGCCATAAAATAAGGGAGAGACTACTATTGCCTGTTTACTGAATTTACAAAATATTTAAAATATGCGCATGGCTACAATATTGTGTTATGGTTATTGAACTATTTACTACAGATGAGCTTCGTTTTGCTAGTATACGAAAGCATTGACCATAATTTAAAAAATGTCAGAGAGCTCTCTCGTTCAATGGCCAGGAGAACCACCGGAAGAGTTAAGAATACTTACTATTTCAAACGCTTTAACGGTGTTATTTCATATCATTTGTTATCTTTAATCATTACATAAGTCGTTGACAGTTCTTAGGCACGATTTCCTACGGCTTCCATTAGCATTTCTTGAGATATTTAAATGCATATATGCAGTTTTAAAAACACTTAGTTCTTGCTGGATAAAACCTCCCTCAAGTAGAAAGCTTCAAATCTGTTGCTACATTAGTTTTGCCTGAAAAAAAGTCTTTATGTAAAGTAAAATTATAAATGTTATATAAACAGCTGAAACATGTGCAACATTATAAGCTAAACAAGAAGTTCCGTCTAAAAGTTATACCGACTTACTTTCCCATGTACACCAATATCAAATTGATGATCTTGCTATCTCTCTCCCTTCTCATTTAGCTTTAGTTCTTATTTACTTCAAAAATACAGTTTTCAATGGTTTATACATATTCACTCACTCACTCATTTATTCATTTATTCACTCACAAAGTAAGTAACATAAAGTGATAATTTGTTTTCAACTGCTACAAATTCAGCAAAAAATATTCAAATCAAAAAAGATTTTCCTTTGAGAGCTTTTTCCAATAACCTTGTTTAAAGGAGCTTGAATCTTAGGCCCAGAGTTTACAAAATTTGCTACATTTTTGCCCATAGATGCTAATGTTAAGATTTTTTGAACTGTTCAAAAGGTAACGAAAAATTGTTCAAATCAAAAACTCAACAAAGGAAATGAGATGTCCTCGTTAAGATCTTTTGAATGCAATAAAAACTTTTTTGAATCGGACAATTCCCTCAAAAGTTATAAGAGGAGACAGACAGTTTGACACTCTCATTTTCCTCATTTCGAAACCCTTTTTTAAAATTTATTTTAAAACCTTTATTTAATTACTTCAGTTATTTTTGCCTTTTATTTTTTTAACGATATTTTTACGATATATTACGCCTCCTTTCATACTTTATTAATGATGTTATTATTATTATTATTTTACTTTAACGGGAAAATAGGCTATGAAAGTAAATGTAGAATTCATATCTTAGCATTTTCCCTATTCGTAACACATTGATTAAAGAACGGCAAATAATGTGTACCATCCAAAAAGTTTACTACCGTAAATTTCTAGCAATCGTCCGATTCTCAACATCATAACTTTTGAATAGTCATTATAATTGCGAAAGTTTCCTTTCTTCTGTGTACTAATTTGTTTCTTGATCTTTTTCAGCCTGGTAACGATCCGTATTGTTTCGTGGATTTAGCGGATCATCAATCTGCAGCAGCTACATTACTAGCTATGAACAAAAGGCAGCAGAGCGTCGGGAAGGTAAGAGTAGTTCTTTTATTCAAATGGATAAAACTGAATTTCGTTTATATTGATTATCATGATAAAAGTAATAGCAGTATTATCATATTTGCTATGTAGCTTTTTTGAGTTTCTTCCCTCCCAAGAAACTAGTTTTTTGGTGTAAGAGTTTTTTTTCGGGAAAACTGGTAGAAAAGGATCAAGTTTTTTTTGACAGAAAATGAATATATAGGTATAGTATAAATTGTCTTGGCAATTTCAGTTGTAGGGGGTGACTAGAGAGCGGGGGCTGGGGTAAAAGTTACACAGAAAAATTATGCAAGAAAGTGCTAACGGATCTCAGACGGGCATTAGAAATAAAATAACGAAAGTTACAAGATCGCCCGTGTGAGACACGGGCATGTGCGAATCTGCAACCGATTCCTTTCCGTCCGTGTCAGACACGGGCGATTTATGCTCTTTTTTTCCTTTTTAATTTTCGCATTTTATCGGAAAGCTTTCCAAATATTTTTTATATATTTTTTTGCATAAATTACTAATAAAAAGATGGGTTTTATACGTAGTTATGGTTAATATTAATTTCCCTTTGCAGAAACTCTCAACTCGGCTCTTTTATCATATTAAGTATGGGTTGCCTTCTGATCTTTATATATATATATATATATATAATGTTCTGAATTATTTTCTTGGAGACTTTAAAATTTATCTGAATGCCTCAGTTGAGGAGCTAAAGCCCCCCCCCCCCTGCCCAAAAAAAAATGTACTAATTTGAATTATTTGTGTTAAAATAAGGTTTATGCTTAATTTTGTTTTTTATTTGGTATCATGAAAAATGCAAACTAATGTATAATTTCATTTTGTTCCTTAGTATTTTTCTGTTTTAAGTTTTATTTTAAAAGGGTCATTGAAAAAAAATAATAAGGACATAAGCCAGTCGTGAAATAAATATTGCGTTTATATACATTCATCTATCAAAACAACGCGGATCGATACGTGACATTAATTTAACTCTCGATGTTGCTTTTAATCGGAAAAAATTACACTAATATGTGTCCGAGGTATAACTGCTTCATGTAATCGGTTTCTCAAATCCTTAAAATGCGATCAAAAATGGAAAGAAAAGTGGAAGAGTGCTGTCTATTCAGAAGAGTCCGTATTTTCTGTGGTTCTTCTTGACAGCTGGATGACGTATGACTGGTTTCCTTCAGCCACGTTCTTCGCTTTTGGCTAGCAAATAAATAGCACAACACACTCAAGATTTGCCCTTTGTTTGACCCACAGCATCAGCAGGCGCGGAGCCAAACTGCAGGCATGTTTTATTTCTTAACGCTACGTAAAAGATTATGTTGTGGTTAGTTTGAAAGTTTTTGGAAGATGGTTACTTTTAGAAACTTTGTCCTCTATTTATATATATAATTTATGATAAAATATGCTACACATTTTAAAACTTCGTTCTGTTTTCCTTTCGACTTCTAGTATTTATTTTTTAGCTCTATATGCACATTTATGAGTAGGGTTGAGAAAAAATAACTACATGTAAATAAAAAGAATAAGAATCAATTTAGTGTTTTTGGATATCGTGCAATTTTTTTCGATTTATGCTTTTTTTTCTTTTTAATTTTTGCATTTTATCGCAAAGCTTTCCGAATATTTTTTTTTTTTTGCATAAACTACTAATGAAATGATGCGTTTTATATGTAGTTAGGGTTAATATTTATTTTTCTTTGCAGAAACTCTCAACTCGGCTCTTTTATCATATTAAATATGGGTTGATTTCTGATCTTTTATATACATGAATAATGTTTTGAAACATTTTTTTTTCGGAGACTTTACAATTTATCCTTATGTCTGAGTTGTAATGTATCTACAAGTAATCGTTTATAGCAGGGTTGTAATGTATCTACAAGTAATCGTTTATAGCAGGGTTGAAGTTGAATTACATATTACATTGAGCTGGCTCTTATTTTTGAAAATGTTTATTTTAACACTTTGAATGCTTTGTTTTGGACATGTTTATATCTTTATATATTAATATACATTTATATCTTTAAGTTTGAAATGTTTGGGCTTAAAAAATGAAAAATAAAAGCATATACCTCGAAAATAAAAGGATATGCGAGGAAACTTTATATCAAATAATGCATCTATTCATAATTGAATTGCATTACGGAACTAAAATAAACTTCAAATTAAATGAATAAAATGTTTCAGAATTAATTTAGATGCTGCGTACATTAATAGAATAAAACAGTCGTAAAATAAAATGTAAATGAATGCAAAAGCTTTTATATAGCTATCTGACTTTGTTGTTAAATGCTATTTCAACAATGTATACAACAAAACATTTGTTCACATAACATTTAACTTATAACGAAAAAGTATTTCATTTGTTTTCGTCCGATTTAATTTATTCTTTTCCATCCAGATGGTATTACATGCTTGAAGGAAAAGATGTGCTTTTACTTTATTTGTAGAGAGGTGACTTTTTCAAAAACATTTAAATCATTTTAAACATTACACTTACAATTTAAGGTAATCAAGTAACTTTACCTTAGTTCTAAAAGCAATTGAACTAAAGTGAAATTGTTTATTTTCCCTAAATTGATATAATTCGTGTAACATTAAGAAATTTGATGCTAGTTTGAGCTCGAAATATGCATACGATGAATGAACTCTTACAAAAAAAAAGAAGAAGGAACTTATTAACTACAACTTATTAACTACACACGAAACATTTTTTTAAATGTAGTTTCAAAGATATAATATTGTTATAAACAAGATAAATATAGAAAGACATGTATACAAACTGTTTTCCTTACCAACCGTAACTTTATCATCTGCAGCTAAACAGCTCCCAGTACATTTACTGAGGGTTTTCAATTCCTTCGACAACTCAACTCATCCTGAGCTCATTAAACTGTTTTTTCCCGCCACTTCATTGTAATGATTGCCCGTGTAAATGGGACTACGAATGAGAAAATCAATACAGTTCTTTCCTGTGGAGACAGGAGCCCATAATCTCTTCATTCCCTTTTTAACAGGCATTTTTGACAGTGCAAACCCAAGAGACTAATCCTCCAGTTCCACCATTTCACACGACTTGGTTCTTCGAAATCGCAGTTACCCCCCTACCTCATCTAAATGCGCGAGCGAAAATTTTGGCGGATAAATAAGTAACGATATACTTGAATCGCTTTCTTCATATTGCGTTTCCGTAAATAAATTACCTCAGGACATCAATTTCTTTCGGTTTTAATGAAAAAAAGGCTACTTGAAGTTCAATACCAGCTCTCCCTTCTAAAGTATAGTTTGATCAGAGTTAGAAAAATCTAAAGTCATTTATAAGAGCTAATGCTAATGATTGAAACGCTCTCTGAATTTTTGGCATTTGTAAAAATGAAGTCTTGGAGTGATACTTGGATTCACTGTAAAGGCACTCGGGATTCTTTTTCTTGACGTTTTCTCCTTCATCCGATGGATTAGAGCTAAGCAGTTTTTGATGAAACCATTCAAAACGTGATTTATTTCAAATGTGTTTCGATCCATTGATTTGCCGAGTTCTTGCCCTAACAGCTGTCAGGGGAACTTAATTTAAATGTTCCACGCTTCTGGATTTTTTTCCCAGAGTTTTTTGGGGATTCTAGTGTTGCGGTGCATATGCTAATTAAAGCTTAAATCAATTGTTTACTGAAGTGAAATTTTGCTACAAAATTGCCATTCTTAAGTAGAGAAAAAATAACTACGTTATTGCTACAAATTGCGGAGTAGTTTGCATCACATTGTAATTTTAGTGTACATAAAGCTATTTTTGTACAAATATGATCTCAAGTGTTTTTGCCTAGTCTCTTATTTTGATATTTATTGAAGTACTTTGTTAGAGTAAACTATACAGTAAATTTTCATTGCTCATATTTTTGTTGAGTAGGAATTATACAAAAAGTAAGAAAATCGGCATTTTAAACAGTATCTGACATTGATTGCTAATCATATTTGAACAAATTTCTACTTGAACTTGAGAGGAATCAATAGTTTATATTTATGGGCTTAGTAGTTAATAATTATCATAGCTCAGCAATAAGTTTAGTTCCAGCTAGTGAAATTGTAACATATGTTGAGTATTACTAACTCTGGATCATCATTCGATGCCACGAACAGCAAGAAAAATTAAAACTAGTAACCGTTAACAGTAGTATAAAAATGCAGAACATTACTTACGTGCCCAAAAAAGTTCCTGAGAACTAAATAAGTATCCCAAAATTCCAAACTATGTGTTCTAATCAAAAAGTTGAATGATTTTGAGAACCGAAGTTAAATACTGTATATTGCCCGTATTCATATGTATTTGTCTGTTCTGGAACAGCGTTATTGCTCAACTTCCTGGCATGTTTGATGGTACTACAACCTTCATATGTTGCATTTTGACTTTCTTTCCCAAAATCAACTTCAAATGTTTCACTGCATGTATTATCATTTTCATTATAATGAGTTTCGCTTCTTTAACTCAGTGTTTTCCTCTTCATCATTTTTCAGGACTCATTTTTCGTTCTTTTTTCTTGTCTAATTTTAACTTATTTCTACCTCAAATGGAATGACAAGTGTGGTAGTATAGATAATTCATGAATATTTGGTATTGTCTTCTTCTGTTCATAAATGCTATGTTATCATGAATACATACAGAAATACTCATAGATGCATTTTTCTGGCTGTAGGCAAACGGTGCTTTATCAAGCTACACGAATTAATATTTTATTTACATTTAAACGTTTATTACGCTATCTTTTCTTCTTTTTGAAAGATACATCAGTGTATATGAGATTATTCAGATTAGTGCTTAAAATAATATTTTACGGTCACAAAGACTAACCGATGTGTTTATTTAAATCTTTTGGAGAGATTATGCATTTACGATTCTTTAAATTATTTGGAAACTTTTTTTTAAAATTTAGTTTTGATGTTTTCCTTTCTGAAGTAGAATAACTTTAAATATTGGTAAAAAAAGAACTTTGATATTTTAATTATCTTGCTTCAAAATTGTGCCTTACTTTTTATAAATTCTGCATGAAAAAAATTCGTAAAAATGGAGTCAACAAATAAGTAAATATTTTTTCGTTATGTTTCGTCATTAAAGTGCTTCTTAAATTTCTACGGTTGAATGCAAACAAGTTTACCCAAAAAGAAATTTAGTCTAATGCTCAATTTGGAAAAATGGTAACGTAAATCTTTTTCTATAATCACAAATCTTTAATGCCAGAGTAATAAAAATAACTCCAAGTACGTATCGTTCAAATAACCAAAACAACAAAAAAAGTGTCCTTAAAGAGCAGGATAAATTACTACGTCCAAATGGGAAGCAAAATGAGCCGAAATCCCGAATCTCATCAAGCTTATAGCGCTCTACAAGTGCGCAAGCGATAATCTCCCATCTCTCACTCCATTCAACCACTTTATGCAACACCTGTTCACAAGTGAGGGGCCAAATTTTAAAATTTGTGTCAAATGCGAGTCGGGGCAAGTGGTAGACTTGAGCGACGCATGCGCTCGTCTCTCAGACCATCTGGCAAGTCGCTGGAAAGCTCTGCTCTTGAAGGCACAGGGCTTAGGGAACATCTGCGCCCCTTTCAAATAAAAGCCCTCTCTTAGACTCGCAAGCACCCACCTTACGCCCAACGGGCTCACTAGTAAAGAATGGAATGATATGGAAGAGAAGAAGATCTGAGTGAGAGGAAAGGGGAAAAATCTAGTGGCCTAAGCAAACAGGGGCGTCACTGGTTTCCAATTTCTGGTTTCCTGAAGACACTGTTGCATAGAGCTCAATCTGCAACTTGGGGAAAAGGCGGCGCCGGAATTCCAACGTTTGCTCGATTTAGACGCGAAGTTAAATAAAGGATTTTTCTCCCAGATATATATAGCTCCATTGTTAAATCCTCTTAAATTGCGATTCAAAAGGTTTGCTTTTAGGAGATAAAATGAGTGGTTTATTTTTATTTAAAAGTTAAAAGCATTTCAAGCAATTACGAACTAGTAAAATTCAAATTTTCAAATAGCTGTAGACTGTACGGCACTAGTACGAATACCTATTTCACTAAACCCGGAATACTTTAAATACTTTACTTTTTTATTTATTAATGTGTTATGACTCAACAGTCAAACGTTACATTTTATACATTTTTCTTTATAAGATGACATCCAGCTAACCATGCTTTACCGGTTTATTCTATATGCAACATTTTATGGTATATTTTTAAACCAATACATTGCTTTAAAAATTATTCTACCTTCATCTCTATTTCTCAGTTTTGTAGTATAATGCTACTTTTCTCGGAAATTACATGGTCTTCTCTCTCATAGTTGAGCTCTGCGTTTATTATTAGTGCATCCTAATATCTCACAAAACCAATATGAACTTGTTACATATATAAAAATTATTCTTCCCCTTACACTTATTAAATCTATATTAGAAGTGGCTTTTGAAATTTTTAACTAAACAAATACCTGGAAACTGAGTTCTAGCACTGACGCGACACTTATAATTTATCAGAGAAAAGGAAGTTCGAAGAAGAGCAAAATGCGTTTTTTATTCTTGTGCTACTTCTTGATTTTTCTTTCTTTCACAACAGTTAAACTAGCAGTCACTTGAGTAGTCTTAATGTTGTTGCTGTTGTTTTTATTATTGAAAATAATTTAAGTTCATTTTACGAATTGGTATTGCTTATTTGTGCTTATTTAGGATGGAAACCTTGAAATCATACGTAAAATATAGTATAAGCGTTGATGTTGAAAAATGATTCATACAATTACCACAAATCAAAATACTGTGAACACAAGCAAAATATTTTCATGAAAAACGGATTGCTGTAAGATCGGAGTTGTTAATTATGAAAAAAAAAATTAAGTATCAAATGCTCACATATAGTTTTTGAGTTTGAATTTACATGAATAATTTTCTTCGAAATATATATGTTTCTTTTTTTTTAGAAAATTTAGTCTTCTATTTAAGTTATATAAGAAGTACGGAAGACCAAAAAGCAATACTTTTTTTTTTCGCTAATGCACGTGTGGAATGGAAATCTTAGAAGAACTCGTTTTAATTAAAAATGGTGTCGACTCAGAGTGAAAACATAAAAGTTGTTAGGCAGTAAGACAACAACCGAACAGCCGTCACTGCTGCCCACACAACATGGTGTGCCCTACATAAAACACTATTTTTTGTTAAAGAATTCAAAACATCTACACATAAATAAGCAAAGACAAAACAGTTAAGTACCATTTTTTCTTCTTAGTCAACCGATTTTTAATTTTTTTAACAAATTAGTACCAATTTAGTAGTAGATCCTATTCTTTACACATCTGCAGTGTACAATATTTGTACAAGATTCAATACATTTTTTACTATTTGTAATTCAAAGAATAAATGTCCAGGAAAAAATAAAAGAGAAAATGTTCGACCCCTTTATTTAAATATTAAACCTCTTTATTTTAATAATCTTTTAAAATAAAGGGGAAAGCAAAATAATTCTAATATTAAGGTGTCACTTATATCTATTAATATATATATATATATATATGTTATAGGTGAGTCAGATTGTTTGTCCAGTACAAAGTGAAACACAATAAAATAAAATTCGAAGCAAAACATGTCTAATATGATAGCAAGTAAGGTAATTAAATGCAGTGACGCGTTCCGCGGCAACCGGAAGCTGTTTTAATAATTACTAAACAATGTAACATTTCTTTAATAATTAAACACTGGGCAAGTATACTATACTTAAATACCCGGTGCGTATAAAACAACGTATGATGGTGGCCCTGTTTATACCTTCATTGTATAGTCCTAGACGCTTCCAATGTGAGTTGAGAATTTTATGAACGCACAGGAATATTAAGAAAAACGTCTATTTTTTGTGTAAATCCATCAAATAAGTTCTTGAGTCATTATCATACAAATTCAATTACTGGAATTAAAGCGTCAAATTCTCATTCTAGAATAATATATCATTTCTTGAATAATGCTAGATTACTAAGTCAGCAAATTCTGAAATTGAAATTTGAATATATGTTCCAGAAGTGTCAGTCACATTGAATCATAATAGTAAGTCATAAAATAAATCTTGGAGGGAAGAGTTTAAAGTATTCACATGTGATTCCAGTCATTTGTTTATCATCAATTTTGGAAGGAATGCAATTACCACAATCATCCATTTTCTGCAATTCCATCGATTGCTTTCATATTTCGAGTTCGCACGATACTTTATATCCATCATTTTATAACACAACAGATTTCCCATCTGCAGTGCGTTTCTACTGATTTACTGTACCTGAAAGTTTTGTACTTGGTTGCTATTATTTTACTGTAGGAAATATCAGATAGATGAGGGGTAAGGGATGATCAAAAATAATGAAGAACTTTGACAATCTTGTCCGTTCAAATATGCTTTTAAAAAAGAACATTCATCAAGAAACATATTTAAAAAGTGATATTTTAGAAATTTTCAGTATCTTAATTTTTAGCTAAGAAACGTTATGAAAGTTAGGAATGTTTGCAATCTCGCATGTTAATACTAAACTTACTAAATGAGCGCTTTGAGTGTTTAATCAAAGCTTAACCCTTATTCTCATAAATTAGCATATATGCTAGTTTATGAGAATAAGGGCTAGCAAATAACAATGCAACATATGCGCTGACGTCACTTAACAAATATAAAGTAAGGAAGAACCCCAGGTAGCACTTATGCGACTCAATGAGAATAAGGGTTAAATTCCGGGTTTTTCTTGAACAGAAAAGCGTTTTCTATTAGATCATAGAAAAAATCGTGCAGTAAGTTCAACTAAAATGGAAACTTGTAATTGAACAATTTTGATTTAAGTCCCAAACGCCGTCATTTGACTGCTGTGATATGTTTAGTATTAATGTGGGAAGGGGGAATCATTTTAAATTGTCAACATTTTAAAATATTTATTATAATTATTTCTAATAAAAACTGTGTGTTGAAAGTGTTCAAAAATTTTATAAAATATTTTTTGAGGACGCGCTTTTAAAGTACAATATTCTCTAGCAAAATTGGGCATCAGTTAGATTTTTTTACAGAAAGAAAACCAAAAAGAAATAATTTGTTTAATGTTAACATGGTTAAAAGTTACTCTTATTGTAACTCGTTCTTCCGATTACGTAAACTTTTCTACTGTCGTATTGAATGTTGAAATATGATCTAATGTTCCATTGTTAAATGATATCATGAATACAAATGTATAAATCAATAGTATACTACCATTTTATTATCGTTATGTTTTTTATTAGTGTGTAAGTGACTATAGAATCAAGTAATAATCATAGTGCTCCAAACTGTTTAAAAATTCAATACTAACCATGGTTAAAAGTATCTTCTATTATTGCAATAAATAACTGGTTCTGTAGATCATCTAAAACTTATTTTATTCATTTCATTACTATAGCTTAGTAAAGCATAAACGCTACATAATATTACGTCAGATTGTTAGCTGATATTGCATCTGCAATATCAATTATCGCTAGCAATATTGTGATCTGAAATTTATCTAACCTTATTTTACTACGCTGGTTTTTATTGACGTGTGAACGACTGCTTAAGCTTGAGCCACAATCATACAAAAAGTCCCAAAAGTATTTGGCAGTAATAAGAAACAAAGGTCGAACCTTTTTATCTGCAGGAAACTGACTAAAACTAGCATTAATGCATAAGACTAAGACACTTGCTATTGACAAAACGATTCCAGTTGTGCATCTTCATTTTCTTTTTATTTCTTTCTTGCGTGCTCGTCTTTTCCGTTTTCTGATCGGTAGGTCTTTCTTTATAGAAATCTCCCACCATCACTATACTTCCTTTAGCTCCTTTTTCTGTGTGTCTTCTATATTTTTTTTAGTCTTTGATTTCATTCTTGCACTGTCTTCTTTCTCTATTTCCCAACTCCGATTTTCTCACGTTTCTTTATCTCTAGTCACTTATTTTCTCTTGCTGTCGTTTAGTTGCACTTCGGTTACACAAGGATCTTTTGTTATAACGTTTAGACAGTCCGACTGCAGTGGGACATCTTATTGTGTTCTAAATCAAAAAGAGCAGGGTTTTAATGATTTTGACTTCGTGCTTTGGGGGTGTATAACTTGTAAGTTTTTATTTGCATGTTTCTTTTAAATTTTAAATTCAATTGCATTTTTTGTTTTTTATTTTATTTGTTTAATTTTACCTCCCTCACATTCGGTTTTCTCGTTTAAACTTACCCGTAAAATGATTTTACACACCTAAAAATTGAAACATCGTGAAATTACATTTAATTATACGGTGGAAAATTATTGGGAACATTTGACTGTTAATTCTTTGAAATTGCTTTGAGATTATGAAGCAACCTATATGTGTGATTTGAATGGAAAATTTTAAAACGTGAAATCTCTAAATAAGTGTTATGTTCACCAACTCATAAGTAAATATGGTAAAATTACGCACTTATTTTGCTTCATATAATCATTTTCAATTGCTCTCTTAAAATAATCATTAGAATATGTAAATAAGTTATTTTGGGAGAATCGTGCAACATTTAGTTACATGTTGGAATTTCGAATGCTGTGAAAGTTCTTTAAGGTACAGTTTTAAAAGAGGCATGATATACTTTCAAGTACACATAATTTCAATAGTTAAGCAAGATTTGTAAGTCAAGCCTGCACAAGGAACCACTTCATGAAAAGATTATGCACAATCATTTGAATGTGTTTCTTCCGTTTTTGTGTTTTTATTGAACATATTAGTTATTTTTCAGTACTTGGTGTTTTCTCTTTGTCACTGAAATGTAAAAAGATAAAATTCGTAGTTAATATTTGTTGAAAATTTTAGAATCCAGAATTAAAAAATGAAGTTATGAATAAGTATCTCCCAAACATACGAATTAAAACAATAAATACATTTGAGAAAAATATAAACACGCAGCCAACGATCTATGTTGCATTATTTTAACTTCAACTTTTATCGCATATTATAACATTATTACTGAATGGTACGTGTGAAGTATAGTGCTAACATATGAAACTATTTAGATATAGCACACATATAAATGAAATGGCGGAGCAGAAAAATAAAAACATTAATGCACCAGACTTAAGAGAAAGTAGCACATATGCTTCAAATAAATTAAACTTCTGCACATTAAATATTTTAAATTGGACACTGTGTTTAATTGGCTCTATTATATGATGTAACCAATTTCCTTTAACTGTGCTTTCATTTTTGCACCTTCCAGTCAATGGCTTAGCCGCTTTCGAATTAGAGACCCCAAGCATTTCTATTTATATTTGGTGCGCTACAACGCTTTCCTTATACCTACAAGTATAGTCCCGTCGAATGTTTGCACATCATTTTTATTGCCGCCTTAAGAGCGCGCACGTCCAAAGCTCATAACTTCGCACAACATTGCTTGCGGAAATACACAGCAACTGCTTAATTCCCCCGCTAGTGGCCTCTACTGCAGTATTATTACTGCTGCTAGAAAAGCTTTTATACAGGTTTAGTTCTTTACGACCACTGAGCAGGGAGGTGCCTTCTCCATTACTTTCACTAGCTAATGATGCTTGTTCCATTGACTAGCGGAACAGATAAATTGGGGTTTGTGCTCCAGCACAGCATGCACTTTTCTTCTTAAAGGTGAAGGTATCAAAAGATAGAGCAATATACGGTTTACGCAGATGTGGTAAAAATTAAGTGGATCTAACGAGTCGTTAAGTAGGAGAAAAACTTTCTGCTGAAAATAACTCACCATGTCCACGGAAGCAACACAAATTGATATTGGTTTGTTTTTAATTTACTTGAGTACACAATAGGAAAGGGGATTGTTGTTCTTAGTGAAATATAGTATTACGTGGTAAACAAAGGAGTAGGGTTGTTGTTGTTAATTAAAGCATATATTTACTAAGCGAAGTGGAACTTAAGAATTACTTTTCCAAAGTTTCCCATTTCCGAAAGCAAAAAAAATTGATTTTTGTTTATCTTAACCCTTAAAAATATAGTAATTTAGATCTGCATCGCATGTTCAAACCTCGTATATCTTTATGCAGAAACTTTTGCTTAGTATTTTAATTTTACCAAAACTATTTTATCGTATAATTTCATTTTGGTGGGTGTTACAAATTGCGATTATTTATATAAAAAGTAATAAAGCGTACACATTTTCTAGGATTGTAACGAATAGTATTAAGTTTTGCATATATATTGATAAATGCATGTAAGAAAAATGAAGAAAAGTTCTTCTTGTGATGTAAAAATATATTATTATCATTATTAAAAAAAAGAAATTTGTGTTGGTTTTGTATTTTTCCGTTAATTACACCCATTTCGAATTTGATTTCAAATTTTATTAATGAAATAAAAAAATCATGCATTTAAGGGTTAACCTTGTGAAATAATTTTATTTCCACTCTAAATAAACCAATTGCTGCGAATAATCATCTCTTTCAAGTTTATTGGGATAAAATAGCTTAATTTATCTACGAAAGGAATATTGATTTTTTTTTTTTTTTTTTTGCTTTTTTAAAAATGTTAACGGTAGTTCTGTCTGCCACATCAACGGAAAGGATGCACTAATGATATTTATGTATAACTGATGGTGTTAGATTGGCATGAATGTGCGTTTTAAAGCGTACTAAATTAACCCGTCGTAACCACAAAACACAAGCACACCAAAGACATTGTTTTTGTTAGTTCTGGCATTTTTTCATAATTATTATTTATTTTTACTAGTTTTTTCTTGTTTTGAGTTTTCATATATTACCTTTTTGACTTACATACTACCGTATAGGGACTAATATATATGTATAAGATATTGAATGGGAAATATAGTGCTTAATTTAAAAAAAAAAAAAAACCTTTCTTAGTATTAAACGTGTCTTAAAATTTATACTGATAATATTCTTAGCTTTCTCTATTAATAAGAATTGACTTCTTACTCCTCAATGTAGTGAAGTCTATAGTACTAGGGCTTCAATCGTAATAATTTATTGAAATAGTGATTAGGTGAAACAATTTGTAGAAACTTATTTAATTCCGAGAAATTTGTGTGACCTGGTGTACATTATTTTTATTTGAATTATCTTTCTCGATAAGTATTAGCTATAAAAATATATAGATGATTTTCATCTTACACTCCCTCTGCTTAATTTTTAAATATATCGTTACATCGTGCTTACATTATATGGGGGTGTTTTATATTGTATCAATAAATGTAATTCAAAACTTTTTATTGAGAAAATAACGTTTTAATTAATTTATTTATTTATGTTTTAAAATTACCTTAAAACATTTATTATGATTCAGAAGGCAATAATTTTTGACATTATTAACTCGGAAATTGGATTTGTGATCTTCAAAAAGTTCATTCAGTGAAAACAAGAAATAATTTGTCAACCTTTGTGCTACAGATAAAAATTAAATTACGACGTGTATTAAACAAATTATGCCTACACGTGTTTTGAGTCTTCAATTCGATACTTTTTTATCTAGAGGCTCACTTCTTTTGCATTGAAAAATGGCTTTCTTGCAACTTCGAAACAAGTCTGCAATCTCTTGGAAAGTTTGCGAGTAATATGCGTTGTGTTTTATTTTGCCTTTTAATTCAGTGGTTTTCGTTAAGCATTTGTTTTGATATACCCTTAAACTCTGTAACAGATTTAAAAAATATTATTGATTAAAAAAAAAATAAATGAGAAATTTAGATTTATTGTTAGTTTTTGATTTCACAAGAAATAATGAGTACAATTCTTTGGGGTTAAAAGAACTCTCCCTTTTAAAACGAAAACATTGAGTCACGATGGGAGTTAGAAGATTTCCTCCTAGCATCAAAACACGAGTATGCAATTTAATTTAATTAATGTAGTTATTTTATTATTATTAATTCTAATAATTTTACTATTTTTCATTACTGTTATTATTTTTATTACTGTTATTGTTACTATTATCATTACTACTATTACTATTTTTATTACTGTTATTAATACTATTATTACTTCTATTATTAGAATCATTATTATTCTTGTCATATAAGTTGTACTACAACACGGGTGGTTTTCTTTTCAATCGTTTCATCGCAGATGTAAACCTTTTACTTCTTCCGACAATAAAGTCTTCATGACAAGAGAAACACAATTAACGGTATTTTCAATACTCTACGACTATGTTTGTAAAAAAGTGCGAACTAAATTTATTCCTCGAGCAATAACTACATCGATAACACAAATTCAAATGGCTAGCATTAGAATTCTCGGACGGTACTTTGAAGTGAAGTCGTCTGAAGAAAGGGTTATCAGCCGAACCGGGGGAAAAAATGTTATTTTGATGCTCAGCATCACGCTTCTTTTCTACCTCATTAAGTCCTCCTAGAGCTAGATTAGCGGCAAGAACTCCTTCTGAAAGTCTTTAATCAACTTGCTTCTCTGAGAAATAACGTATTTCTTGGAGGTCGATGAGAGTCATTGGAAGCTTTCACGCCCGAAACCTCCAAGAGTGGTTTCTTATTTACTCGGAGTTAGGTCACGAGATACTGTGGTCGCTTCAGGAACGAATTGCTCTACGTGAGCTCCATGGTAATCAGGTTCTTAAAGAAGTAGAAAAGTCCTCAAAAAAATCCCATTGCTCCCTTATCTTTGTTATAGACCTCTAATATGTCTTCGTTGAGACGGAGGATATTCTTTATTTGAAGGGGACAATTTTTAACGTAGCTCGTAAACTTGAAAGATGCTTCAACGTGTGCGGTTTGAATGTTCTATATTCCGACCGAAGGTTTTTCAATTTCATCATGGCGATAAAGATCTGTGCTGGAAGGCACTATAAAGTGATCCAATTTCGGTTGGATCGATCGAACGATTTTTCTTCTGTCGTGTAATAGAAATTATATTTCCCCAAGATAGAGTTAATTGTTCTGTTCCACGTGGTACGTCAAACAAAAAATAAAAAGTCTGCAAGAAAGATGTTTGGTAAAGTTGACGAAAAAAAGGGAAAATATTAATAATTTTGAAAATTTCTGAAAGTGTATAAACTGTTGAAAGGTGAGAAACGCTGAAAATCTTATTTTTAATTATATTTGTAACAAGAGGAAACGCGATTTATGCCTTTTTTTTGGGGGGGGGGGGGGAATTCACCACGCATATTTAAGAATCATCATGTTTAATCGCAAATTTTTACTAAAAAAGTCCCACTATTGTTTAGATGCTGCAAGTTATTCTTTCATCAGTAGGCAGACATTGTGATGTTTGAGCTACTTGCATTTTTTTTTCTTTTGCTATTGCTGAGTTTTAACGCATAAAATTTATTCTAATAATGTAGAAAATATAACAAGCAACTGTGATTTCAAAATTCTGACTTTATACAACCTTCTCTATTCAGACAATGCATACATATATGCGCCTCTTCAGTTCTCTTTATGTAATAAACATGAAAACAAAGAATGCTTTTTTAAAAATTAATTATATTTTTTATTAACAATCTTGTTCCAGACTATATTGGCAAAAAAGTGTAAAATATATCCAAAATCTGTTTTAAAGACAAAAACTAGTAACCTGCAGTGCCCAGACTCTAGATATGTGTCCATGTTTTGTAAAATATATGCTGATATGATTCATGCAGTTCTATTTCAATTGGATGCCCCTGGGTGAACGTAATGGTGGAACTTAATGATTACCTCAATTGCAAAATTGGTTATAAAATTGTTCCCAAGCTAACTAAGAATAAATAAGAGTATCAAACCAGAATAGATACAACTACCTAAAAATGTACTCAATAAGTTCGATGTCTGGGTAATTTAGAAGTTAAATAAAGCTTTTTCACATTTATTGGTACTTAAAGAAAATATCTGCACATTGATTTTATTTTGAAGTATTGCATAAAACTTAAAAAAGCTCTCACATTTTCTTTTATAAAACATCTAGAACTGAAACTAATTACTGCCATTTTTTTTACGAAACTTGTTTTTTTTTTTTTTGTAGCCAAAAAAATTGTGTTTTGTTTCAAATTGCCAAAAAATAATAAATGTTCTTTATGCGGTAATTTGCCTGAAGCAGTTCAGCCAATTGTTTATTTTATGCTTCAGCGGAAAAAAACCCATCCCCATTATTAATTATTCAAATATGCTTTCTTCATAAAACTAGACTATTTACAAAAGTTGTGAGAGTAAAAAAATATAGGTGATTTTACCAATTTTTAAAATTTTTATCACAGCTGTTAAAAATACTTTTATAAGAAAACGCTTTTTATGAACGAATATTAACTTAAAATTACTCGTTCTCAGAGCGCCAAGATTTTCTGCATAAATCTTTTGAGCTGATAATGTTTAAAGTATAGTATTACAAGTATATAAAATTAATGATAACAATTTTAAACTAGTTGCGTAAAGGGCGCTAATTTTTTCACTTTAAAAAAATCGAAAATTTTTTTTAGCGTTTAAAATTCAGAAATTTCAACTTTTTTTGAGAATTTTTAAAGCGCATTATGCTTATCTATCAATTAAGTATCAAACCAAAATCTTCTTTACAGTAGTTCCTGTTATTTATCAACAGTATAAAGTAGTTCCTGTACTTTATAGTAGTTCCTATCACATTAAGCTACTTAAACTCCGCTTTCCAAAAGTTTAGAATATGTTTATTGTCATGTAATATTTAAAATATGTTTGCTATATATTCTGTTAATTGTTTAAAACTACATGAATATTTAGCTTAAAATAATTTATTAAGCAGTTACTTTTTCTGGGAAGCATTGCAAAGAACATTTTTCTGTATTCAGTTTTTGAAGCGACATTTCAATCAAAGATGCGCAACAACTTAGAACAAAAATTGTTAGTGAAGAGAAAATTGAGACTAAACTTTCACACGTTATCGATAAGAAAACTCAGTGTTATTTTGCATAATTTCATTCTCAAAAGTATTTTTTCTAACTTTCTAAGTGCCTTTTAATCTTGATTTTACTTGATTTTCTCACATTTCCTTTTTTCTGTTGGTTTTGGCTTTCAACTAAGCAGTTACAAAGTTATGACATTGGTGAATGCAAACCGTTACTTTGCACGCATAATGAAACAGGGCCACAAGTAAAAATCAACTAATTGTTCAGCAGAGACATTAGAAAATTATAACTATGTTTTAAATATTTAGTTTTCATTAGTTTTAAATGCATGAACAATTTTGTGCAATTATTATGCAAATATCTTGCACTTTAGTTCCCAGTTACTACTGAAATTAACTAAACTTAAAAAATAATGCCAGTAAAGTTACGCCATTAGTATGCGGAGAACTCAGTAAAACATACCTAACTCTGAACTTACTGCTATTTTCACTTATATTGATTTATGACCATCTAGCATTGTGAATACGATGTCATCTCTGAGTCTGTACTGAAATGTTGAAAACACTTTTTTTTTTATTGCTTGGTAAAATTTTGTATCTTGAGCTACTTGTCACGCAGCATATCATGAACAATTTCCACCTCATAAACCTGTAAACTATACATTAAGCCAGCAAAGGTATAATAAAATGTTTATGAGATGATTTCATTTCCATTGAAAATGATTTGTTTAAAAACATAAATAATAATTATGAACTCGACTCACGGACATGGGGGGAATTATATTATTCTAATAATGTCCTCAAATACATATTCTAGAATGTTGTTTAATCAATAACTTAGCAAGGGAGTTCACAGATCATGGTTTCCTCTGCAAACATATCTTTAGTTTTAGCCATCGATGGCATGGATCCTTGCAAACTGTTCTGTCTACTAATTAAAGCGCCTCTCTCTGTAGTAGTAGATCTTCCAATTCATCAGTTAATCTTCTCCAGTGTACGTATTGATCGATCCACAATATGCCACGGCTAATTAAGACCCAAGGCGAGTGCGACATCACCCGAATCTGAATGCGTAATGGGTGCATACACATGTCTGTGCGTATCCCGCAATCGGGGCCCCTCATTTCAGTCTCAGAATAACTGGTAAGCTTAATAATATTTCACTATACCAGAAATTGCGTCGTATATGTGGCTTTGATGTTGTGAATAGGTAAAATTTTGAATGTACAGATTTTATTTGTCTTTAATGAATCTTTTCAGAATGTATGAGCTTAAGAAAAGTGTTCTATCTACAATAAAAAATTCTAGTACAGCCAGAAGAATTAAAAAAATAGTGAAATTTAGCTGTAACCAACATTTGGTACTAAGGTTAAACGATTATAATGGTGTACGTTTAACCTGAGTTTCACCATGAACCACTTACCATTTTTTTAGTGAAATTAGTGAAATGTTGAATTAGATTTTTTACAGTGTGAAGTTTCCTCTTTTGTATGCGGTTTTGATAACATGCGGTTTGTTTTCGGTTTGTAAAATGTGTTTATTGAAAATAAACTTAAATCTGTATAGTTATCAAACAAAAAACGAAACAGTCCTTAATATTTGAATGATATTTACACTAGAGACACATGAAATGTGTCAATTTTTCAGCAAATAATGCACAGCATAAAAGGTCAATTATAAAAAAATAAGGAGTCGCCTTCATAACAAAATGAGCATAAAGTTAAAAATTTCGACTGGAAACCTCCATTCTTTACAAAATTTGTAATGAGAAATAAAATTTAATCTTGTGTAACACATTTTTGTGTAATTTGGTCCAACCGGTGCTTGACAATTAAATCCAGAACAATCCATCTTGTAATGTTAAAACGTTTTATTTATATGTTTTTTTATATTAAATAAGTTACCATGGTTAGGCAAATGTTTGTTTTTTTACATGAAACTGCACCATCCGAAACATAAGGAACTGTTTTAAGCGTTTGAAAAAGTATATTTAATGTTTGTTAAGAGTTATGATACAACATTTCAAAAAAGAAAAAAAAATATCTGAAACAATATTATATTTCGATAAAAAATTTGTCTGGAAAAGCTTTTGCATTGGTATTCCAAATTTTATTTAAAAACGCTCCATAGTGTTTTTCCAATGCTTTGAGATACATTTTTGCTGCCATTTCGGGACTGTATACCGTTGTTGAATGTATGAAATTCAACCTCTTCAGTAAAAGTAAGAAATCTGAAGAAAAATACTTAAAACTTACTTTAAAAATTAGCATGAAGTAACAAACAAATGATCAAATTGCTTTGTGCTAAAATATGAGTACAAAGATAAAACAACGTAAAAAAGCACAAAATTGTTCTGACGATTTGTGCTTTTGTACGTTGTTTTATTTTTGTACTCAAAGCACAAAATAGTTTTGAAGGAAAGTGATTGAAAAATCAATTTTATTTTTTTGGTACATAAATTTATATTTTAGAATAAACTATATAATAATTCACAAATAAATTCTAGTTGCTTTGAACTTTTGCTTGGTTATATTTAATTTTAATACATATATTTCACACATGTCTGCACATTAAAGTAAATACTTTTGTATAAAAGCATCTTAAAACAATATATTTGTCTACATCTATTTATAAATCTCTTTCATATGTTCCCTTTATTAATTTCATAAAACTATTTTGTTGTATGTCTATGAATCTTAAGATTAACGTTGACTTAGATGACGCTATAAATTTCGTAAAAGTTTTAGCCAAGAACCGACTGACAATGCACTGCATTTTATCTTAAATGTTCTAAAATTTTACTCTCCTTTTTTTTATATAAGTACACTATTAATAAAACATTGCATTCATCTTAGATTTTGTGTAATTTCAAAAACACTTTATTTCTACATCCCAATGACACATTTAAATGCATTTATTTTATTAAAAATTATCTCAAAATTAGAATGACAATTTAATTTATTACCTCACCTTATTACAACACTTATTCAGCTTCCTCATCCAAATCTCACCTTTTCTCGAATTCGGTGAACCAATTAAATTTTAGATTGTCAACGCGACTGATCGATTTGTAATATGCCATGACTAATTAAGGCCCAGAGGCAGCGAAACATCCCCCAAAATCAGTATTAGGAATGGGCACGTAGCTTTGTTGCCCTTAGATGAACGTAAGACACCAGGATATTGCGATTGCACCATTTCACTCAATGGGGCTGACTCCAACAGGTTTGGATTGAGGCGATCATTCTTATTTGCTTGTGTGTAGGCCCCGATTTTATGCTGATAGCCTTAGATATTAATAACGTCGCTTGTCATTATATTTGTGAATTGTGACGTTTTTTCCTTTGTTTTCATGTTTTGACTTTTTAAAAATGTGTATACCATAATGAGTATTAACAGCTTTTATTATGCTTGCTTTGTCGTAGTTCTCATTCATTTAGAGCGTCGTAAAGTGTACCGTAACAAACCTCTTTCGATTAAAAATGACTAAACAACAGGGAAAAAATGAGCAGCTATTGATACGTTCGAAATCACATATTTGTATGACATACAAATCGAACAGCCATGCCAAAAAGAAAAAGAAAGAAAAACAGGATTTTCAACCTATTAATAATGTGGCACAAATGCATTCTAGAAATTTAAGTTTGAATGTGACTAAGATAAAAATTTGTTTAATATTGAAATACGATTTAATTTCACTATAATGTATTTTAGTTCCTAATACGAAATACTTTAGGAAAATAAAATGTCGCGGATATGGTTGGGTATGAAACATTTTATGAAAACATTTTTTTTTAATGTCAAACAATGTATAATTTGTTTTCGAAATTTTGCCTTTACTATTTATTTGAGATGCAAAAAAATAATAAAAAACGTTTATTCCTACCTTTATATACTCTTATAATAAATTGCGTAACATAATACTGACATACTTATTAACAAAACGTGTAATATAATGCGTAACTTAGTTTGCCATTTTTCAATTTTTCCAACATATAAAAATAATAAATATCACTTCTTTCAGTTTTTATTTATTGCCCTTGTCAATTAATCATTTTATCTTTTTTAAAAAAAGCCTTGGAAAGTTGCCGTTATTTTATGGTTATTTCACCGTGGACGTCCAGAAAAGCTACCGATACCATTTTCTAAAGATATATTCTCACCAATTCGATACTAAATCGTCCATAACACCCAACAGCGGTGAGGAATATTCCCTTCAAATTCCATCAACTTCTTTTATTACTTACGTATTAACGAACCTAAATCTGATAGCAGTAAAGCGCATCCTAAAGACTAGTCGAAGGAAAGACAGAGGAATAGAAAGATGACAGACCACCGTTGCCCTTTTCCCCCAGCGCAGTTTTTTTCCTTCTCTTCCCATCTGGATTTGGCCATTAAGCAATACCAGTCCTTGCTTGACGATCGGCTAGATAATGTCCGCTTCAGTGAAGCACCGATTCTAATATTGTATCAGTCGGCGAGAAAGCAAAATCGACCAGTAAATAACCCAAACAAAAACACCACTGTTCTCTTAGCCATTATATCGATGTTTTTTGAGGATACCCGACACACAGCGTCGTTCGCCAGAACTGACGTTCTTTATTTTCCGATGTTTACCGAGCGGCTAGTGGTTGGAAAACGGATTTAAACGAGGCTTTCGGAAAAATGTATGATTTCAATTGGGCTAGTCAAATGCACATATATGTGCTTATCGTTCAACGTAAAAATAAATTGGCTTTTCTTAACCGAGTGTATTTTTTATTTCTGGCTAATACCTTTAATTGCCTTTCTTCGTCACAAGTTTATTTGTTTTTCGCTAAAAATAAAATAATAGAATAAAAAGAACAAATAGGGATAGATTTATAATTCGAATTCATTTTATAAAATAGATAAAAATAAAATAAGTGATAAAATTGTAGTTTTTAAAACAAAAGTAGAAATTTACTGTGCATCTTGTACACTTCCATTTTTTAGCTAGAAATAATGAAAAAAAAAATCATTTTGACTCATTTGTATAAAATATTCATAAAGTCCCCTCTTAATCAGTCATCGCCTGTAGTAAATTAACCGATTTCAATCATATATAAATGTTTATAAGTAATATATCCTCTAGTATTTCGCAAAGTAAAAAACTTACTACTGCTTGATAGAAATGATTTCACTGTGTTTAATAAAGAAATCATTGCCGTTTATGGGATAAAAAATCACTCAGCCCAAAATCTAGTTTTCAGAAACCTTTGTTATCGATAGGAAAAATATAAAATGATGTTTTACCGAATCCTAATACTTTGGTAGAAATTCTGATGTAACTTTGAAATTGTATAATTGGTTTAAATCATGAAATAAAAAATGGAAATTGTAATTTTCTGCAGTAGTCTGTGGAATGAGTTGCGTGGACATTTGCCTTAACGCAGAAGATATTATTTAAAAGTATAACGTGTTTAAGGTGTGAAATGCCATTTTTATATATATTTTAACCCTACACTGCGCTTTTCTTTTTCGGTTGTTATCGATTTTGTGAAAAAAAGATGAACCTTGAGTCCAGTTTACAAGATCTAGGAGAGACTATATTAACTAATATGATCTCACATACAAATTAAAACGAAAGAATGCATAACAACAGCTTAGTGAGCGAAAATAGAAGTGTTGTTTAAAAACAGCACGGCGCAGTGTAGGGTTAAGAAATTTAAAGACAATCTAACAAATGAAAGTACAAAGTTCTTGTAAGAACTAAAATTATATTATTCTGTGAATTTTTCATAAACTCTCACCAAAACAATTGTCATCATTTCATGCAAAATAGCACACTGGAAGCATACATTTGTAGTATCATTTATTATTGGCTACCCCATCTTCAATAAAAGAAGCCATGGGAAGGAAATGTATTTTTCTTATTTTTAATTTCACAAAATATATAGTGTGGCGCAAAATTAATCATTTCCAAACAAACACCACGGCAATTGTTACAATGACGTTTTCTTATTGTAAATGTTTGGCCTTCTACAACCAAAACAATTCCGAATCGTTAGAGGTTGATATTTAAACTGAGGGCTTCTTGACAGGGCAGTACGTATGGTCACTTCTGCCAAAACTTATTATACAGAAAATGTGTATCTCTGTGGGCACGCCGCTGAACACAATCGAGTAGAAAAAATCAGTCCAGTTAACCATTAGATGGTGGACTCGTACGAAACTCTGCTTTCTTTCGAATATGTATCAAAGGACTGAAACTCTGGAAAAAGGGGACCGGTTATCACAGTCAGATGAAACTGTTCGTGCTACTATTCGCATTAGTAACGGTCATATAATTCTTTTAGCCAACTTTATTTTTCTTCGCAGTCTTAGCTGCCTACTTTATTTATTGTTTTCTTCCGTTGGAAAATCGCGCATTAGCTACGGTTCAAGGACCATACTTGGCTAGGAAGTTACAGCTGACACATCTACTGACAGAAATGAAAAGAGACAGGGACGAATGAAGGGTGTTTTAATAGGAAAAATAATGCTCCAAGGATGAAATATTGGAAGCAAAAAAATGCAGCTCTTGATGAAATGAACTGAAACGATAAAAAGAGTGAAATATAAGGTGCGAAAAATGCATACCGTTATGACTTTACAAACCTGAATCATAATTTGAAGAGGAATATATAAGCGGTATATATGCAAAATCTTCTATCTGTCGTCTATATCCAAAATTTATTTGGTTCCCCAAAATTCCATTATTTTCCTCCCTCTTCCACTTTGAAACCTATATTTATAACCATAATGTCAACTAAATATTCCGTATACTGGTTGAATTTTCCAAGACTTGGCCGTTTCTTAAGCTGGGTGCTTATGGCTTAAAAAATTAACTACATATTACCGGTGACCAAAACACGTACCAATAAGTGGGAGTACCATTAAATGACTATAAATGGTGACTATATAAAACTTATTTCTAGCATAATAATTATGTTTTGGACATCATGCAACATGAACGGGCTTGCAAGAAAATATTTCAAGAGGTTGTATTTTCTAAACGAAAGGAAAGTTAAGCTTTTGTTTTATAATGCTTTACAAATTCTTGTATAAAGCGCAGCTGTCCTATTATACCTTTATATTGCCCAAAAAGCATCAAACTGCAGAAAAGAGAATTTATATTTGAATTCGTCCGTTAGTTTCTTGAAATCAGTGCATTCAATATATATATATATATATATATATATATTAATCATGCAAATATTGTCAATCCGGTCAAGAACTTGTACTCTCAAAAGTTCACTTCCGAAACAATCCTAGTACTCATGTTCGTTCAGAGATGAAGAAATAGAGTAAATCAAAAAATCTCTAAAGTTATACTTCAATAGACAACAAATTGTATCCTGATCATTCAGAATTTGAGAAACAAATTAACAAGAAAAACCAAACCTTTTTGTCTAAATAAACAACTAAATAAAACCGTACTAACCTTGAAAAATAATTATATATATATATATATAAATTTGTTGAGGAACATTAGCATTACTTTTACAACGTGTAAATAAAACACAATCTGTAATGATTGGACGAAATGAGATTCATATAAACATGAAGAATTATTTTTTTTCTCTCTGAATAACTTTATGTAAAATTGCTAGTTCTTAAGCAATTTAAAAATCTTAATGCACTTCAGAGCTCTTAGAAAATTATAAATTACTTAAGATAAATGATTTAAACAAGATTAAAAGCAAAAGAGAAAATCTGCATTTTATGAAAGTAAAAATGAAATATAATATGCTTATTAATCACGTAAGCATTTCATTATTTTAATGAAATGCTTTCATTAGTTCCTGTATATTAAACGTGGATTACGTAGAATTAATGTTCGTTGGTTTAGATAAATACGTAAATTTAGATAAATTCATCGAAGAGAAATAAAGCATATTTATTATTTTTTCAATCTATTTTTAATTCGTTTTGAAAGCAGAAGACAAATTATTTTTATTTTAATATTTTTTCATTCGAAAACTACAAAAATGTTTTCACGGCGGTTTCCATATTTGCTCAGAATATCTGTAGACACTTATTTTAATTAAAATATTTCTGAAAAAAAACTGTAAGTGTGATGTCAGGAGGAAAACCCTTACTTGCAGCGATGTTGTATTTTTACCTTTTATAATGTCATGCTTTCTCCGTTTGTTATTAATTGTCATAAAAAAAATATATTGTTAAACTACTTACTACACATAATTTGCTTTTGATCTAAAAGTTATTTAATCCGAACAGTAACTATGAGTAAGTGGAAAAGAAACTATAATAACTATAAAATTTTACCTTTTTGAAAACTTTAGGTTGAAGTAAAATAACGCAATGACAGCTTTGTGATGATAACTTTACTCGTATTTAAAAATTATAAAAGTTTTAATGTTCAGCCTAAGTAGAGATATATGAAAAAATTTATTTTTATGTACAATAAGTTATTAATGTCTTATTGACTTCCCCTTTGCCTCATAGCTTCACAAAATTAATCCCTTCCCGTACAGCTTTTATTTCTTTTTCTTGAAAAGATATATTAACTGACAAATCAAGCTCCATTTTATTTCATATCTTCACTGAATAGCCCGTTTCGTCTCGAAAAACTTTTATCTATGCTTACATAAAATTTCCTTGCAACCGAAAAACCAAGTGTGTGCGATTATCACAGGAAATTTGTGGTTTAGTATGATGTTAAGCTGAAAGGTAATTTACGAAAACCCAAACATTGTTTCATTTTCAAATTTAGAGATTCTGGTACCTTGAATAACATCTTTTCTATGCACTAAATTAATATTTTTTGCAAATTTGGTGTGAATCTAAATAACTTGTCTCGGTCATAGTTCAATACTAAAACACGTTAAAACTCATGTTTTGAGATAAACGCATTAAAACATTTATTTTCCGCGCTGTAACTCTACTAATGTATCAAGGAAAATTAAGTTTGAGTATCTTCTAGTCTCACACTGTTGTTTTAAACTATGTAATTGGAATTTAGTTACAAAATGAGCCACTAACTTAGAGATGTAAGAAAGAAACATATGTATCTCATTATTAAACTCGAGCAGCGATGTTTTAACTATATACGCCACGCACAAAGTTCCCCTGCGAATCATTTGGCGACGTACTGCTTGAGTGGAGGCTAAAACTAATGCTTTTGGAAACTAAATTTAAGTTTTTTAACAACTTTTCAGTTAGAGCATCAAACCATCTTCATAGCGGTTTCCTAAATCAAAAATAAAACATGCATTCTTCTTCCATAAGAAAATACTCAGTATTGAATAAGGTCATCTAAAGAGACATTTGCAATTTCATTCTCACTATCACAGAGAAAGCACAAAAATCGCATTTTAAGTGTTAGAATAACACAATAAAGCGCAATTTACGTATTTTTCAAAATACTGTCTTGCCATTCAGATCATAATGTAACATGTCGTCATTACGTACCTCGAAATCTTTGATAACATTAGAAGAAATATCCACTTTATGGGGCAGTCTTTCATTTAAATGAAAGTTGTAATTTGGAAAGTGTTGGCAATTCACTGAACGGATCTTTTCTCACAAATGAATTTCCCACATCATCACCTACAATTATTTTCACAATGTTTTAATCAATGAGACATCCGATTCCCCCTTTTGGGGACATGATAATTCTCATAATGTTAGAAATGAAATTTAAAATGCATACTCGTGTGAAATGGCGTAGAGTGTTCTTAAGTTTCATTCTTTAGAAAATACATTAAAACTAAATGATAATATTGCGCTTAGAATGTCCATAGCGTTAATTTAGTGTTGAAAGGCAACTTAAGTTGAACTGATTGATATTTAAAGTCTTTAGTATGGGAATAAAGCTAACTTATTTCTGTTACGTTCAAGAAACAATATCGCACTTTTTGAAATTGTTAAAACATTTCTGTTGTGAAGAAAAACATATTGAAAGTATAATGGCATTGTTTTTTTATGACAATTGTTATTGAATCAAAATTTTTATTAGATAATATAAATAAACCTTTCATGGTAAAAAAAAATATTTTCTAAATATCTAGATACTTTACGTTAACACATTAGAAATGGATAATCGTAAAAGTGAACATTTTTCCTGTGCACTGAAATTGTTTTTGAAGTACTCCCCCCCCCCCCCCCCTATCACGGCCAGAATCAAGATCGCAGACAACACGCAGTTAAACAAATGTCACTCGCTGCTACTTTTTCTATGGTAATCAGTTTATGATTTGTCAGCTCAATTTGCAAAATTTTACTGCATTTATAATCTTTTCATACTCATTTGTTCTTACATTATTACAAAGAAATAAATAGGGTAATAATTAATATTTAAATCTAACTAATAAACTAGAGGAAGGCGGGGGAAAAACGGAGGTGGTGGGGTAAAATGGAGAACGACTGTAAATCATAGTTAAATTTCTGCTATCAGGCTGAAACCAGGTCAAATTCATCAGATGGTAGCAACCATGATATTTACTTCTCCTGATTTCATTCTCCGAACTCTGTGAGATTTGCAAGGTATGTATATTTTTTGTGCTTAATACATGATATACACGCTAAGGTTTAAATGATATGCATGCCATTGAATAGCATGTTTCTTCGGCAATAAAATAGTGTCTATATTTCGATTTTTACGTAACATTTCTCAGCTCAGGCCTAAAGTACACTGAAATCATACTTACTATAACGGGCTATAACGGGGAAATGTTGATTTGAAATCTACTCTTTGATCAAGGTGAAACAGAGGTTTTAAGTACAGTTACTTCGCTTTTATAGTTACTAACATCTTTGCAGCTTCGACTCTGTTAAAATTTGCTGTTTGAACTTAGTAATGAAACTTCAAATATAACGTGTGAAATGGGACAAATCTTTAGAAAACAACTTCTGTGTTTCTCATTCTTGCAAAACATTTATACGCAGCATCGGAAAACTATATGAGTGTATACAGCGTTCATAGCATTGCCTATCATTTTTTTAAATTTTTAGATAATTTGGATGATAACTTGTTAAATTGTAATCTAGGGGTGTGCAATTTTCCATTCCTACTTTAAGTTATCAGTTCCAACTTTTAATGAGAAGATATTACTTTTGACATATCAAGTTAAAGGGTCACTTCTTCTTAATTTACACATTGTATTTTTAGCTTAAAAAAGTAAGATATTTTACAGCTATATACATCAAGCAACATCAAATGATTCGTTTTATTCCTTTTTAAATTCTTCCGGTATTAACTACTCTTAAGTTTAAGAAACGATTTTTTAGAGGAGAAGTTAAGTTTTCTTACGGTTATATTTCTTCCTCCAACAAAGAAAATAAATAAATTTTAAATCTAGTTTTAGCGTTAAACGAAAAAATATTATGTAAACCTGAAAGTTTAAACCGAAGAATAATAGTAAAGTAGTTTATCTGGCTCCTATAGACGCTTCTATGAAGGAAACTGCTTCTCCTCTGTAAGAGAAATAGCCAATTAAACCCAAAGAATTTTATTTTAATACCACATCTTACCTCGAGTAAACGCAGTTTCATCCCGCTCCAGAGATGGATGCTCTAAAATGTGGAATGATAGTGACCATTATACCAGCGCTCTTTTAACTTGCATAAACACACCATATTTTGCGTAGTCTGTCGAAAAATAAATCCCATTCTTAATTCGGGATGGATTAGCGTGAGCAGGACTCGCGTAGAAACCCTAAAACTGTTCCCTGGGGTATTTTCGATCTTTATTTCCTTATTATCCGTTATCCTTTTGTCTCTTCTTTTCTCCGGGAATTCCCCATCTTCAGTTTGCTGATCCCCTGCATTATTGTGGGCGATAATTCATGGCATATTGCGACCGCCGAAGTTGCCAGGCAACAGCCAATCTGACAGGGAGATTTATTCAGACGCCTAGATTCAGGCAGAGGGATTATTTCACACCCTTTCTCTTCTGCCCCCCTTCCTCAAACTCCTTTCTGAATCCTGGGCATGCAAAATCAAACACGGCCTCGCGGACAGAGATCATTTACCTGGTGGTGGAAATCGGGAAGGAGAGATATTGTATGTAAATTGTAATTAATCTTAATTAGTATGCCCGCAAGGTTACTTTCTGAATGAAATTACGTCTCGACAATGAGTTGCGTATTATAAAACATTTCTGTAACATTAAACACGTCGCGCTTGTTGATGATTTAAAAACACGTCGATAAATATGACATGTGATCAATTTACACCTTTAAATACTTTCTCCGGCAGTTAAGTATTTCAGGGACCTCGTGTTGAAAACAAAACATAAGTTTTGTTACACGGATTGTTACATTATAATATTCATATGATAAACGATGAAAAATAGTGCATGATAAGTACTGCTCTTTCTTCTATAAACTTTCATTAACTCTAAATTTGTTCTGATAAAAGTGTTTTGTTTAGGAGCCACTAAGTAATATTTTTGACTTCAATAAAACAGCCGTTTGCAGCATTTCGGTCCCTTTTATTCGCTTATTCTCTTAAACTGTGATCTTTAGTTTTCTTTTACTTCAAAATGGCAATGATTTTTAGCTAATATTTTAAATAGAGAAAATTTACATATTAAACATATTAAACGTGGCATGCTAATGGCAAACTTATAGCAAGATACTAGTTGATATGAAAAATATCTCCATCTAATGTAAACATTTACTAAAAGGAATGCTTCCATCTGCAGTCTCAAATCTTACCATTCTCATATCTAGTATTCTTATGAATATCTTGCAAGACCCTTGATAGGGTGTAAAGTTGAATAAGTGCACTTTTCCATATCGACATTCTATGACCGTCAAACTACGAAAATGCTAAATTTGCAAGGCACTAAATTTTGAAATTATTTGATGTGTTTGTAGACATGCTGCTTTTACAATTCTAATTACGAACCGTAACGTTCGCATTGCCTTAATTAAACCTTTTATGAAAGCGAAAATGTTACAGAAAAAGAAAAAAGAAACACACGCAACACCATAATTTTTTTTTGTTTTAACTTTATATAGAAATAACAGTACTATATCAATAACGCGTTACTATAAAGCTACTTTTCATCTTGAATAGATACAATTCAGGAACAACTTCGGTGGTGGTTTATTGACAGGACGGACACATTTAATTGCGAATTCTGTAAATTTAAATCATTTTATTTTTGCAAGCAACAGAAAGAGTGCCAGACGGTTTTTTACTGAGATTTTTAATCTTAGTTTCAACCTAATTTTTTATTTATATATTTATTTATATACATTTAATTATTCATTGTTTTAGATTGGTAACAACTAAGAAATAAAACAATTCATTTCAATGGTATAAAAGATTGGAATTTCATCAATTATCTCTTAAAACCATGTGCCTTTGTAAATTATTTTGTAAAAAATGATTTTACAATTATTGTATTAGTATTCCTGTTAGGTTTTCATATTTGAAAGACTATACTAGTGGTATTTCAGTTAGAATTCAATTCTATTGTTTGTTTCTCCTATACTGGTACGCTTGCAAATAGTAAAAATGTGCATGAGTGAAATTTTCTTGCTCAAAATGCACTTGGATCCACTTTATAACCAACATCGACTTTTGTGTCATAAAAACGAAACTCAGTAACAAAACCGCAGTATATTTTCAGCACCTTACATGAATAAAATAAAAGAAAAAAATATATGAAAAATGAAATTGGATAATTGCTGATTAGGAACAAATCAACCGGAGTACAGTTAAAGTAAGAAAACGATGTGCTTTTCTGCAGGGGATTTTAAATCGCGCAGTAATATGCAATTAAATATGCAGGTGAGCAATTACACATAATATTAGGAGTATTAATGAGAGCGCGATTTTTCTTTTCGCTCCCATTGAAGACATGGCTTGTCTCATTACAGTCTAAATCGGAATATTCCTCGATCTCAATTCAAAATACGCAAACCGTAAACTCCCAATTCTGCTTCAGATTTTGATATCTTGCTCAATAGTATGGGTCTTTTAACCTTGAGTGGATATTTATTTTTTCTCTACCTCTTTCAAATGCACATTTTCTCTCTTCTCCTAAAAAGCTCCGGGTTTTTTCCCCTCTAAGATTCCTAATGGTTTTTTCTTTGGAGCGTCCCGTTTCCGCATTTCTAAAGCTACAAGTCACGTGAGAGGCAAGCGCAGTATAAAATGAGATGTATTAAAGAACTGCACGCTAATTTGCTCTCTAAATCCGACGTTTTTAAAGAATGCAATCTCACGAAGAAGAAAAATAAGGCCTTTTTCTATCTCGCTCTGCCGCTTTCGTATAAAGCATGAACTACTGGGGTTTTTTTCGAGCGCACTTTTAAAATTCTTTTGAAGCCGTCCCAGAGTATTTTGCTATTCAAGAAGAGTTTGCTTTTAATTACAATTCAAAAAACCGCAGTAACTCTATTTGCATATAAAGAATACGCTAGCAATTATAAAGGTTTAAATAGACACTTATTTCGCAGAAGCTCTTGCCTTGCAGCAAAAAAGTAAACTCGCTTCGAGGAAAAGAGCATTAAACATTCTCGGAGATAATAGAACCTAGTTTTTAGTCCCTTTGCTGACTGCAAAAGGTCTGAAGCAAACTGATGCCGATGTATTATGAGAGTGAAGAAAATTTAATTTTATTTGATGAGGAGAAAACAGACTGAAAATTCAGAATTTGCTTAACACATTTGAATTTTTAAAGAAATAAAAGAAGAAAATATATTTTTTAAATATTTAATTCTTCAAATACTTGGTAAACTATTTTTAAATTTCTTAAAAGATATTTCTCCATTCTATGACTAATTAGATTAATTTTTTTGCTAATTAAATAGTTAGCAATAATATAATTCTGATATTATTTAAAAAAATAATTTTTATATGCGGTAATTTTATTTGCAAATTTATACATTTAAAATACTTCAGGTTATCTGTTCAAGATCTAAAGAAACCATATTACAAAACTTTTTAAAAGTAAGAGTTTTTAATGAAATTAACCCATAGGATTTTTTTTTAGGAAATAAAATTGCAAAAACAGATTATTCGAGACTATTGTTTAATTTCTGACAATTCGTCATTCAAGAAAACATCATTGAAGCTTGCAGTATGTTGCAAATATAAATTAAAAAGAAAATAACTATACCTACTATCTTCATTTGTTTCAATCAAATTTTACAGTAGGTACATTAGGGTCAATTTTTTCTCTCCATTTTCGATGATGGACAATGTTGAAAAGCTGCTATTGGCCGGCAGTACGACGTGCACATACAAAGTTTCAATTCGTTAGACCATTTCTTGTTTGCCAAAAAAGGAAGAAAATTCGTTAATTTCATTAACGAAATTTGAAAAAAAAAAAATATATATATATATATATATATATATATTAGGGTGGCCCTTAATCATATGTAATTTTTTGAAGGTTAAAATTTTGCTGCTCCCAACCCCTGATCCTGTTCAAATGATGAAAAAAGAGGGCTATGCAAAATTTCAGCTTAATCATTTAACGTTTAGGCGACCCTCAAAGAGCTTGAAGTAATGCATATTGATTAATTCCATTACAAACATGCATATTCTTCCCTAGCTCCTAGCTTGTCCGTTACTTCTTTGAGAAATGTATGTGGAATTGTCTGGTCTTCCCAGCAATTGTTTAAAAACATTTCAAATCAAATTTCCCCAAAGTAAATTATAAAAAAAATTTCAAAACAGCATGAAAAATTAAGGCACATTTGATTTTTAAAAATAAATCACATAACTTCGATAAGAGCAAAACGTTTTTATTTACTATAATATTTTTGATATAATTACAACATAATGTAAGCGAAATAACAATAAATGTTATTTTTTCATAAGTGAGGATTTAGTAGCAGTTGGGTTTTTTTTACGCTCTCCGGCAACAATTTGTAATATAAGTTGTTTCTCAGCTTCATCTTTTGTAAGAACGTTATTATAATCTTGAATAAGTTTGATACCTCTTTCTGCAACGTCATTCACAACAGTGATGGTCTGAAGTTTTTCAATTCCACTCTTATAACCAACATCATCTTTCCATGTTGAAGGGTCTTGGTACAGAAAATCGGAGCTGATAGAAAATCTCGTGAAGAAATTTTTTGTACTAGAAGTTACAAAAGTTGGGAACTTGATTTTTGAAACTGATGAAAAATCGTTTGGGTGAGGAATATATCGCTTAAATTGATTTGTATCTTCTTCCTGTTCTTCACTTCCTTCAACCTCAAGCATACCTTGCGCCATACTTGTCTTAACATCTATTGGAACATTGTCATCAAAAAAGGAAAGAGCCACAGTTTCCGGAACTAAGTACCAGAGATGTTTTGAAATTTTTTTTTGCAGTAGCCTTACTGATTTCTGGATCAATAGCCTGATAATTTAGCAATTGATACATGAAAAGAAACTCATGATAGGGTGCTTTAATTGCATCTGGTGACAAGAACCATGCTCGAACATACACTCGGGCAAGAAAAATACATATTCTTCTTAAGGAATTCTTCTTCCTATGAGGTAATTTAAATTGATCTTGAAATAAGAATAGTTTAAACGCATAGATTGCTTTTGACATCCATCTAGCATGACTTACAGCTTCTTTTACATGAAAAGATATGCCATTCTTTGGAATGCCTCCAAGAAAGATCATTGTTAACTCCAACAATTCTCGATAATCATCCCGCAGTTGTTTTTGAGTAGCAAGCTGATCTTCAATAAAATGAATAATGGAAGTGCGAATATCATAAGGCACTTCATTTTTATCAGTTATGCAAATATTTTTGTCCATTTTAACCCAAGTTTCTCTAAATCTTTGGAAAAGTGGCATGTCTGGACCAGTAGTCGAAACAGCTTCTCAAAACTAATTCAAAAATGTGATGACGACCAGGGAGGTACAAGAGGTCACGACTGACAACATTTCTAGATTTATGCAGGCACCATTTATTCGGCCTGTGTTGCTTGCTGTAGTATCACAACAAAGTGCCTGTATTTTGTTAGTTATACTCCATTTCTTGACTGCACGGTACACAGCCAACGCTAGCTGTTCTCCTGAAGGCATTGGGATTTCAGGCACTCCCAGCAGTTGCTCTTTGACTTGAAAGGTGACTGTTATTGCCAGTCTATCAACCTTTTATACACCTGTTAGTGCTGGGAGCAGCTTTCCATCCCAGTGTAACACTAATTCTTGGCAGTTGTCTAATTTAAATTTGTTCTGGATTTCTGTGTATCTTGCTTCCCTAAATTTTTTTCTGAGATTTTTAAAAGAAGTACGATTTATTACTAGCTGTTCAGTATCATGCCCGAAAGCTTCTGCAGCTGCCATTAATATGAAAACTGCATTTCTATCAGTAATTTTGCACCTATCAAAAACTTCACACAAATTTATACAGTAAATATTAAATAACAGTAATATCTTGAAAAATAACTTTACAGATAACAATTTCAAAAACTCATGGTCGATGAGGGCCGTCAGAATGAAGTGCGATTAAGCTAAAATTTTGCACATATCATTTTTTTGTTGATTGGAACAAGATAGGGGGTTGGGAGCTAAGCTTTTCGAAAGTTGAAAAATAAGGGCCACCCTAATATATATATATATATATTCTTGATCTTCGGAAATCGTCTCATTGGCGACACTACGCTCACATAAAAAAAAATGAAGTGCGTATCTCTTAAGAAATATAATTCCTTCATTGCGTAAATTGTTGCCCTTGTTTTCTTACTTTTTAAAGAAATATTGTCAAAATGTTTACATACTGTATTTCGACGGTATATTTTGGGCCGAAATTTCTGTCCATTAGCGAGAAATGACGGAATTATCCTACATACTTCAAATTTTTTATGATAAATTAGTGCCCCCAATGGCACCTTTTCCGCACTACCCATCATCAGAAAAAACCCCGGCGCACTCTAAAGTACAGTGTGTATCAATCCATTTTTGTCTCTTCATGATTCATTTTATGTCAACGGTTACTTAACTTTCTAATAAACATTTAAAACAAATTGTTACTGATTATGTTGCGTAAGAAATTGAAGATTAATTATGGAACAATCAGCATTACAATTATTCGAATGTAACTTTAACAAAATGATCATATGTCCACTGAAGCCCAGAAATATATCATATGTAACTGCTTTAACAATTTCAAATATTCTATATGAGAAATTAATTATGAAAAATTATAAAAGAGGCCTTCCATTTACGGTGAGACGTTTTCAAAACACTGCACAGTACACATAATAACTAGTAAACGCTTTTATCAACTATGGATATTGAATTAAAACATTAAAACATTAAGTAACTAAATAAATAAATAAACTTATAAACATGAAAAAAAGTCTCAATTCTATTCTAAAACAATGTTTATACTCTTGAGTTTTAAATGGCAAAAGAAATAACTTTGACAATACAATCTCAATTTCATTTATTTTTCTTTATCGTTCCACTCAAATGGGTAAAGAAACATTCCATCAAATTGGTACTCATGCATTATCCTCTAAGAATAAAAAGTCTTGAAAGATCATAAATAGATAAGTGTTTCAAAGATAATTTTAGAAGTAACTCTTGTGGTACTTCCAGATTCACATTTAAAAAGTCTCTTTTCCAATTCCGAAATATTATGTAAACGAATTGAGTTCTTACACAAGATTATCGATTCAAACACCAATACAAGAAAAGTCTATATTTTCATTTCTTCCCTCCTAGAAGTGATAGCATTCAAAGTTTGTAAATATTTAAAGAGTCCGTTGCAATCCCTACTCTTCTAAATGTACAATTGCTTTTCATCGTTTAATTTAACCCAAGTGTTTGAAGAATGGGGATCCTCTAAAAACCTCACTTTGAAATTTATCTTTGCATGAATGCTCATCATGCAAATTTGAACAATGACTTTTTTTTTTTTTTGGAATCATGAAAGCATGTACACGGTACTTTAATTTCAAACTAGTCGCTTTATATGACAACAATTCTATTACATAATATAAACACGTTGTATTGAATTATATATTACAAAAAAATACTTTCAAAGTTGGTGCGAAATAATATAGTAAATGTTTTGCTTAACACGTTGACTGCCAACCTACGAGATAACTCGTAGTTGGCGAACTTGTTGAGAGACCAAATTACAAGTTGTCTTGTTGATGCCATTTTTTTTTTTTTCATTTTTCAATACATTTATAGAAAGTTAGTAATTTTTTACTTAATTAAATGTTTGTACAATATGTTTTAATTAAATTAAACTATCGTCTGGAGATCCATAAACTACAAATAGCGCTGGAAGTTAGCGTGTCGGCAGTCAACGTGTTAAAAATTTCATAGTTTCTAATGTAATTCTATGAAGGAATGAGCGTTTTCTAATAGAAATTATTTTCTACAGAAAAAAAATCATTAAAAACATTGAGGTTTGTAAATATTTGTATGTTCAGCGTATACCTCAATTTTTCTTTCCTCAATAGAAGCATTTAACATCTTGAAACTAGCTATTCATACCAATAAGTACTTGCACACCTGACGTTTAGCAGCTTCTGACGTGAACTTTAAAGGAATGCAAGTACTCATTGGGATGACTAGTTTTTTTTTTACAGTTACTAAGGTATTCCTTGTGACCACAAAAGACTTGATTGCCAGCTTTTTTGCATTAATAAATGGGTTCCTTTTAACCCTAAAACACGTCCATGCCATTTAATGTGCGCGTGTCTTAAAGCGTTATTACTGTATTTATGAACAACATGTTTTTAAAACATTGATAACAAACGGCTCCTAATGAACAAACGCACAATAGACTGTTTTTCAGAAATGATTTAGTTTTGATTGCAAAGCTTATAAACAGAATTCGGAAAACGGCAAATAACTGAGTTCTGCGAAAGTGAGTTTGAAAAGTAATTTCACCGTGCATGTGTAATGAGGAATTGTACTCCGAAATGTGTTTTTCTTATCATCCAGTCGCAAACGATTATTCTGAGTTTGTATGTTTACAAATTGAGAAAAGGCAACAATGTCTCTTAATTTTGTTTAACGAGCCAGAAGAGTTCTGTTGAAATTTTTGTTTACTCATACTGCCAGTTCTGTGATTAGTCCTCGTGATGATCTTAAAGAAAAAAGTAGATAAAACGAGGATACAAGGAAATATTGCTTCTCGATGTGGCATACAACATGTATATAATGAGTTTGATTATTCAAACAAGTAAAATTATTTCCGGAAAAATGATATATATATTTTATATTTTAATACATATTTTATACCTTATTTTCAAAAAATACGAAACTTTCAATTAAAGAAACAAAAATAAAGTTTTAAAACTAATATGATTTGCGTTTCAGTATTATTCAGTATGACTATAGACCCTTATTAATATTTTAAACAAAGCAATGCCCTATCCAAAACATATTTAAAATGAAAAATCACCTAATTTTGAGCTTTATTTCACTCAAGCAAATATTTAAAGCTCTAGCACTGTAACTGCTGAAATTAAATTATATCAATGAATACTTTTATACACTGTGTACTAAAAGGAAGCACAAAAATACGCTTATTTTACCGAACTTTCGATAACAATCCACCAGTAAATTATTAAAATGAAAAAACAAACATAGAAATTCATAATATATATATATATATATATACTATATAAATATTCTCTTCACATATGCGCTATAATTCTGTAAATGATCGCCCTCTTGGTCGCTATTTTTGACGTTTTGCCAACTACCTCGAAAAATACTTTTTTTATATTGAAATTTCATGGGATTTTGCTTTGATTGCGTTTCAATTCCTAAAATATGATCCATAAATACATTTTTACTCTTAAATGTTTCTTTAAATGTGTTATTTCTTGTTAATTTTTTCGTATTACTCTTACCGTTTAAATACATTGTTCTAATATAATTCTCTCTCTCTCTCTCTCTATATATATATATATATATATTTAATTTTCATTAAATGCTTAAGTATGATAAAATATCTTAATTTCATTAATTAAACACAAATACCTGCATGCTATGAAGAACCATGTGTAAAATATAAAAGGCGTACAACCCAGCGAATATCGCTATTTCTAGTGTTTCGATGCAATTTTGATTTTTTGCAGATAAGGTTTAAAATTCAATCCTTAAGCGAAACTAAGTTATCTAACACAGCCTCCTGGCAATAACATATGCTATTTGACAAACCTCGCCTCTTTCTTTCTGTAAACAAAAAGCGTCCCAACTGTGTCTGCCTTATGCAAAGGAAGGAATCAAGCGTAGATTTTTCAGCCATTACTGTTGCTCGTGCCACATAACTACCTGTTCGCTTCTTCTTATCTTGTTAAAAGTTACGTGAAAAGTTTTCAGAAAGTGCACATTCTATCAAAAGGTTTTCCACGTCTTTTCAATCGTTTATAGAACTAAACGACGTTTACTGATAGCAGCGTGTTTTCAAAAGCACACTTCTCCACCCAATGTAGAGTTTTTCTTCCTTTTACTTTTGTATGATTTCGTGCTCCTTTTTTTTTTTTTGCTTTTATATAAAGCACAAATTCTGATCGAAAAGTTCAAGTTGTTTTATATTTTTTAGTCGCTTCTCTTTGCAAAAGTTTACTAAACGTCAAATCTGCTGGGCTTTATTGAGGTAGGCAGACATTTCTGTTCAGGATTTGAAACGTCTTAAAATCCGAGGTCTGACACTGACGGTGGATCGTTTAGGTTTTATTGTTGAAAATTTTTTGCAAATTCGCCATTTTAGATTCGGTAGCAAAATGATAGATTTTTTTGGATTATAGCTGAAAAAATAAACTTTCGACTTATCTGTACCTGAATCTTTCAAATCCATTTCATTGGATAGGTGCCCAAATCTTTTCAAAGGTATTTTTGGCTATTTTTATACTATATCTGATGTAATTCATTGATCGGGATGATCTTTAGTAGTCAAAATAATATCTTTACTTAAATGTAGGTTTTATGGTAGGGATGGACTTGTTAACCCCTAACGGTCGGGTATTTTCAAGAAAACGGTCATAAAAGTGCCTATTTTTTTATCCCTGAAAATTATATAAAAATATGTGTATGAACAATATATATAGTCATTTTTTATTTTTGATTTGTTTTTGTTTTGAAATTTTAAGCAATCCAGCCCGGCAATATAACGGGAGCGAGAAATAGAAGGCGAAACCCCAGCCCGTCATTTTCATGGGAGCGAGAGGGAAGGGGCTAAAAGCTTGAAATTTCATGAGCGAGTTTAATTTCAAATTTTACCACATTTCATGAGTCGAAAAAGCGCAACACATATCCGTTCTTTCTCCTTATTTGTTTTGGATCTGTTTAACTACTGTCATTTTCTTCACAATTAAGGGGGGGGGGGATCTTAAAACATTTAAAATTAAATTTAAGCCTTAAGCGCCCTTTACACATACGTTCTTAACCGCGCGACTGAACGTGGCGCATCCAGCCACGGTCAAGAACGTGTTGCAAAATGCACCACATTCTTATCCGCGCGCAAGAACGCGTTCAGATGCGGGGCGTTCCATTGAAGTCCCCTGCAGAAGCCACAACCTGCAGAATTGTCCAATCCTCCGACTTGGGTGCGCGGTTAAGAACGTGTATGTAAAATGCATCAATTCTTGGAGCGCGATCATGAGCGCGCATCTGAGTGTCATTCTTAACCGCGTTCTTGAGCGTCCTAAAATTGCATTCACACGCACGCTCTTGACCGCGGATCTGATTGGCTCGCCGTCCGGATCGCGGTTAAGAACGTGTGTGTAAAGGCTGCTTTAGAATAATAAATGAACTGAGTTTATGTGGAAAAAAATATGCAAAAATACTTTACGCTTACAAATAAAAAAGCTTCTATTGAGCTCCAAAATTCGTGCGTGCAATTTTCATGTGCCTAACAACTCTGAATTTGTTAAGGCGAAATACAGAACGCGTAGGCCGTGGTGAGGATGTCGAGCTTCCTTCCGGAAGATTGTGTGTTCGATACCCGACCTGCTGAAGACCCACCATGTACATTTGGGGATACGTGATTGCAAAATCCGTGGACCCAGAACTCCTGAGGCGGTTCCGAGGGCACCGAAGGGTGGAGAATTGGCCTTCACTTTTAGGTCAAAATAGGAAAGTGGTGTAGTAGTTTGGTGCCATCTGGTGTGATCCAACATAATGAGCCAAGTCGTACTACCACCATTGTGGTGCTCATCTAAACGGAAGGCGCTCCTTACTGCCTTAATTCCTGGTCGCTCCGCGAGGGGGAACTTGGATACCCAAAGGGCATTCGAAACAACATAATATGTAATTAATAATTTGTAGCGATTATAAATAGCAAATATTTTGCGGTCTTCATTTATCTATATTTAAGTGAAATACAAAACGTAATAAATTTTTAAAAAAGAAATTACATTCTTGAATTAACAAAGTAAGCGAAAACAAATTAAAGCTTAAAAGATAATCGAAATTAATAAACAGGTGATGTTAGAAAATATCTATAATTTTTAAATTCCAAGACTCTTCTCTTGACTTTCTCCAATAACTAAAACATACATACAATGCATTAGCACCTTACGAAAAGTTTTAAGTAGAACAAAATATTTTCCTAAAGATAGATAAGCATATTATCTGACATATGATTTACTTTTAAAGCCAAATAGTTCCGACATTTCTTAAGCGAATAAAAAAATATCAGCACCCAATGAGTAAGAGTTTAAATAAAGAATGAAAAAAGCACATAATCTTTTTATTCAAAGAAATAAATCTTAATCTCTTTTCAAGTTGTGCCGTCTTTCTCTAACAAAAGTAAGTTTATTCGTCGGGAAATTCTATAGGGAAAATCAGAATGTATTGACAATGTTGGTAAAAATAAATTAGAGGCATATATACATATATATATGCTTATAATTTATTTTTACAGATACATATATACTATGTTAAAATAAAGAAATCAATAACATTAAACAAAATAAGAAAGGCGAAATGTTTTTAGTGACGGAAAAACTTTTGCTTCCTTATAAACATTTTTCTTAAAAGAATTAAGTTTTATTAGTAGCTGTTCACATGCGTTTATGTTTCTGTCGCCTGAAAAAAGGTAAAGAAGAAGGTAAGAAAAAAATTGCAAAATAAGAAAAATAAGGGGATTTTTTTTTTCATTGTCGACGGACATTAAAGCTATCACTTAGCTTTCCGTGGACTTAGTATAATTAGATCGTCTGCTTTTTTTGGCCTATTGACGAGAGTTACTAGTGGGGGGGGGGGATTCAAGGAGCAGCAGAATAAAAAAAGTAGCTAGTGCAATGAGTCGGAGAAGAAAACCAATGAAAAAACAAGCGCCGTGTTCCGCAGTGAATCCCTTTTTTGGTTGCCCACTGGGGACTTAGCACATGGTCCTTAATGATATGTGTGGATTTTTATCGAAGCTCTAGATTTCGGATGAATCGTTCCTAGTTAAAGTAACATGAACACCTGTCACTTTTGACATCCAATTTTATGTTCCAGCATATACTCTATAATTCCTTTTAGCTCCCAACGTTGAAACAATAAGCTCTTACTATTTTTAATCATTTTTTATTAATTATTTTGTTTTATATGCTAACCATCTGAGTGCAGCACTGGACGTTCATTTTTAATTTTTATAAGTCGCATATATTACATCTGGTTTAAAGTTAGCCTAAATGACTATACTGAGGACTACTTCATTTATTCCTTTTAACTGCACCATTAAGCAAAATATTCTCTCATCAATATTTTTACCATGATGTTTTTCTTCTTTTGACATTCAAAGGGGCTATGTTTGGAAGATAATTTATATTTTCAATCGAATAACTCAGATTTTTTTATAATAATTTTTATGAGATTTAATGTATGAATGAAATCGTTCTTAATTTCCTCAGGCGTCGTGCTTAGTTCAAGGAACTTTCTTTTGAAAAATAATGAGAAACATTCAATATAGTTTTAACAGTCAACTATAGCTTTAATTAATTTATTTTGTATTTTGTGCTGTATAATATTTACTCATATATTAGTTTTCTTACTTGTATACATTTTTTTTTTAAACTAGGAATTGGTTTTTAGCCTACTTTACCTTAAAAGTTAAAGAAAATGATAATAAAAAAAGGAATGACAGAAGGCTTAAGGTATCATAAAAATATCGTTAAAAATAAAGAAAAGTCAAGAAGGAGTGAAGTAATTAAATAAAGAATGAAAAATTTAAAATAACACTAAAAGTAGGGTTTTAATGTGTGCTGGTCGAACCGCCTGTCTGTCCCCCTTAATCCCTTTTGTAGGAACTGCGTGATTCGAAAGTGATTTTTTTTTTTTTTTGCATTCTCTCTTTTTGATATCGGCGAGGAGACCTTACTTCCATATTTTATTTTTTAATTGAACAATTTACCGTTCAATTTTTAAGTTCAAAAATTTGCCTACGGGGAAGTTTCAGTCCTATATAAATCCTGATCTATGATGGATTTGCTTGGAATAAACTTCATCGGAAAGAGCATATGACGTAGAACATGTGCAGATACGAAGTTCATCTAGAACTAAACGAGCCTATTTTAACATGATTTTTTTATCTGCATTTTTAAGGATATTTCTGAATAAGTGAATAAATAAATAAATTGTTGAATAAATACATGAATGAATGAGTGAATGAATATATATTAACTGTTGAGAAAAGCATACTTGGAGAACATACAATTAAGAAATAAGCTAAATGAGAAAGAGAGAGATACAGCTAGATTATAAATTTGATGTTGATGGTATACGGGAAAGTTGGCTAATATAGTTGAACTAAAGGAATTTAGCGGAATGGTGTGGGAAGAATCAATTTTCTTTTAGATGCTTTAAAATTTTTATTTTGCCATTATCCTGTTTTTAATAGCTGTACTTTAATCCACCTCCACAAATTGGTTGTCGATTAATTTGTTTTTTATGTACTCCATAATTTTTCTTAACACTGACTAGTGTGTTAATTAACATGTTGGTTTGCATACTGATTTTGGTACACCTTTACTTAAGTAATTTTATTTACGTTTTAAAATATTGTTTGCTATCTCTAATTAACTACGCACTGCGAATTTTTATTAAAAATACTGAAATCGAAATTACCTACTATTTAAATAATGTCCTCAATTACATTGCAAAACATTATTGAAAACAACATTCTACATCTTAAGTGTGCATAAATAGCAACTAAACGAGCATATTACTGCAGGCAATACATAATATTTTAATATTTACAATAACATTTCTACAGGTGTTATACATAATTTCCACCATTTCTTGAACCAGTAGTTAATGTAAACAGAACATGTGAATACATGCCCCGTGGAAAAAGAGGGGTTAAGCTAAGTATACATGTCAACAAACCGTTTAATTTTAATTGAAACTTTTCATAGCTGTTATATGCTTTGTATGCATAATTAAACGTTTAGAGTCTCTAATAACCAATTTATTTATTTTGAATTTGATGTAACTAGAGCGTTAAAGACTTATTTTTAAGTGCTGCAAGTCATTGAATCCACGTAAATCTATACTTCCTCTAAAACGCATTTATCCTTTCATTTATGTTGCTGCATATTTGCATTATAACCTTTTATAGGATTCTACTTCCCCTTGAATAAATACAATAATTAAAGTAAAATAGTAAAATGCTGAACTGCTAAGTGTTCACCCACTCTAAATATGATACGTATGTATTGCGCCTTTGTTTCTCCATGCTTTTTTTCTTCTTTTTTTTTTTTTTGATGAGATTTGAGCGCTGGTCAGAAAACCAAGTTCTCACAGCCAGATTGCTGTAAATTTACAACATAGTTATAGTGCTGTAAATTTTCAACATAATTTATAGTATGTAAGCATTACAAAATAAAACATTCCGCATCCATATTACTTGTTTTTCATACCAAATCAGAATTGACGATGACAAAATTGCATACAAAAAAAAAAAAAACCCTCATAAAATAATATATTGAAGCATTCGTTCTTTACTTAAATTTCTATTTAATTACAGTATTGTTTGAGGATTGTAATAATTCTTATTTTTATTGTTTCTTTTAAAATGTTTCCTGCAAGCTATTTAGTTCTAATATACATTCAAATATTATTTATTTTCTATTTCATTCCACGAATGTTTTCTAAACTCAATATTACAAGTACTGATCGATGTCTATATTTTCTTTGCGTTTTGTAAAAACCGAAAGGACGATAATTCCAGCCGTTATATTGAAAGTAATATAATGTTCCTATGCTGAATGTACTATTTCCTCACCGGTATTCTTAAGCATCTAGTTTTCAGGCATGAGATGAAAACAGGATTTTATCTCGACTTATAACTCTTTCTTCCAGTTGAGTATCGACGCGTGGAGAAACCGGGTCATATGCGAGTGGGGATAAATGAGTGAATGAAAGAAAGAATGAATGAGTGAATAACAGGAGAGACTTGGTGTCAGGTGGTCTGAAGAGAGAGTCCTTGGTGAAGAAGGCTTAAGGAAGGAAATACGATTGATTTCCAGGTCTTTAAACTTTTTCCTTTTTTCACCTGCGCTTCAGCTTGTGGTAGTTTTTTTCTCCTCTTCACCCATTTATGAGGAATTGTCGCCTCTCTTATTCGATTGCTTAGTTTATTTTGCTTTTCAGTCTTTTGTGGATTGGTAAAATTGGATTTATTCCGACGAGTTTAAACGTTCTCCAATGTAATGACATGCGTTTATCGCTGTCGTATGACTACTTTTAATTTTCGAATTGAACAGGTGTCTAGAGTGCATTTCTATGTGAAAGTGAAAATGGGTTTTCTAAATCTGGGATAACCACATAGCTAGGCAACGAAATTAGATTTTGCATTAGCTGGTGAAAAATGTTTGTACCTTAAAATGAAATGGGGTGGATGTGTCTTCGGATGTGTATGTGCATAATACGATTGTTTTTTTTTTTTTTTTTTTCGTTTTCATTCTTTTTTTGAGAAGAGGGCCTTATTATATTTTTATTTCGTTTTTATTTCTTATTTTCCAAACCTGTTTAAGCATAAAAATGCCACTTAATATATTTTTTTTTAGTTCAAAGATATGTTAAACATATTATTTTTTTATTTATAAAAGAAAAAAAAGGAATTTTCGCAAAATGAGCCGATTTCTCATTGTTTGGTAACAATCAATATTTTTTAGTATTTTATGCATTCCAAATAGACGTACGTTCATTACTTTTGCAACTAAAATGTTGTTTCTAGTTTTTAGGCTATGTTCTTGCGGTTTAATTTTTTTTAATAAGTAGATAGAAGCAAGGAAAATTTATTGAGGGGAAATTATACCAGTTTTTAGCATACGTTCTCAGAATCAGATTTTTCAAACTTTTTTTCTTTCTTCCAAAATAAAGGCGAATATTTGAATTATAGTGTTTTAAAACAAAATATTTTTTTCAGGTTTAATTTGAAATAATTTGATACTGCTAGATCGAATAAAACATACGTAATAAGATCAAAATAACAAAATACAATAAAATAAGTAAATATCGTTTGTTTAATTCTTTAAAGGGACTCGGCACTAAAAAACGGTCAAAATCTCGATTTTGGGATTTTTGGTTTAAATTATACTTTATATATTAGAGTACACTTGTGCAAAGTTTCAAAGGCCTACGTACACTCTAAGATATCTTATTTTGGATTTTATATGAGCATTTTAACACTTTTTTTTACCTAACCAAAAACTTTAAATGGCTTTTTCTCAGCTTCGCTTCTATGCATACTATGTGATAGATAAAATGCTAAGGCTTTTTTAAATATGTATCTATTCACTTGAAATTTTTATCGCTTGTTCAAAATGTTCAACTAATGTGTAACCTAGTATGGAATTTTTGATAAATTTATTAGAAATTATTTTAGTGCAATTTAACTTTAAAAAATCTTGCAATACCGAGATTTTTCTTTGGTTTTTCACTTTTAAATTTTTTTTTCAAGAACTAATAAAGACATCAAAAATTCCATACTACAAAGTGAGGAGTATAGTTTGTTCTTTCTTGTAAAAAACATCCAGGCAAAAATCTTCCATTTCAAAAAAAGGGTAGCGTTTTAAAAGTTTTTTAAAATTTGGGAAATTTTTTAAATTTTGAATTTTTTGGACTATTTTTTTATGTTTTTCTTCTATAGCACATCGAGTTAGATTCATAAACATACATTATGTTCAATTTGAGAAGGTGGATTTTTAGGTGCCGAGTCCCCTTAAGATGACTGAATAATATCTACGTTTCAATTTAATCATGTTTTCCAAATTCATCTTTCATTTCCAAATTTAAAAAAATCAAATTTGACAATCCAAATCATTTTTAAATTCATCTATTGTTTCAAATAGATAAAGACGCTAAATTCAGCTTCTACTACTATTCCAATATTGTCAATTAATTATTAGTTTATCATTTTAATAAGGTATCACTCAATTTTCAGCATATGATTAATATCCTTACTACATTATTCTTAATGTTTATATTGCATAAAACGCCACGATAAAAATATAGGTAACTGAATGATATAACAACATACAAAGAAACATGTACAGATTTAGCGGCAATTTGCAAAATAAATTTTTAGACAATTACTAAAATATGTAAGTATTTATTTAATAAACTCTCTCAGTTCCAAAAGTGTGTACTGCTCCGCTTTCTGGCTTAGATTAAATTATAAAAACCGTTTTTTTTTTTTTTTTTTTTTGTTCAAAATTTGTACATTTTGAAATTCTTACGGATTTTGCAACTACTATTTATTAATTCATCACAAACTAAATTACTAGTTCTGAAAAGAACGTGAAATTGTTTCGTAAATAAAGTAGTTTGCCATATAATGCGAACATGCATTTGAAAAAATCAATGTAGTTTTCTGTTATAGCTGAATTAACTATTAAACAAAAGTTGATGGTCTTATTAGGAAAGCTAATTTTTAATGAAAAAAATATTTTAAATTAATTTAAAATATTTTTTTCATATAAAATTAGAGTATTTAGTTATAATATATATATATAATTTGAGTATTTAGTTACATATATATTTTTTAATTTATCTTTTACAGTTCAAAGTAATTAGCGATATATTGGCAATGTAAACTATTTAGTGGTGTCTGATGTACTTCTCAATATTCGTCGATTGGTTACTCTTAACAGTCATGCATACAATCATTCTTGAGTAAGCTGAATTTGAAATTTTCACTGTAGTGATAGAACACGGACTTACAAAGAAACGTTGCTTTCATGGTAAGAAAGAAACATAAGAAAAAATGGAAATAGTACCTTTTGAGACTGAATATACATTGTATTGACTTACTTTAGAATAACTGTAATTCCCGACAAGAAACATACGTTATGTCACGTGATATGGTTTTAATGGAAGTCGAATAAACATGTCTTAATTTACGTCACTGCGTGGTTAATGGGATTGGAAATTATACAGCAAGTCCACTTTCCATTGCATCCTCACTGCGCAGTAAACTGGCTGGAACCTGAATGTCTAACACAAACGCTGCATCTCAGGAACTTGAAATGAAATTGCATTATGAAAATAAAAAGTAGAATTACCCTATAAGTTTAATCAGAACTATAGAAATTAAAAGTTTGGAAATATAATAAATTGATCGTCTTTAGTTACCTGCGTTACCCTATAGTTACATGAAACCGTTCGCCAACTTTAACGAATAGGAAATCTTGGGTAATAGATCAATAAATAAATACAAGGCTAAAAAATCCTAAGTGTTCGTAGTGTTTTAAAAATAACCACTCGAAATCGTCCAGTAGATTTTCTTTAAAGCATTCGCTGGACATAAGGCTTGGAAAGTATTCCGATCCCGTTCTGACTTTGCTGTGGATGATTGTTTTTAGTTACCTGCGCAAAAATACTCGTCGGAACAGAACGGTACATGAAAGACGTGATCCATTTTCTAGCAAAAACGAAACCTTGGACATCAGAAAAATAAATAAATGACGAAAAAATCCTAAGCGTTCGGAGAAAACAATTCTGCAATTTCGAAGAGAGGAGAAAAAAGTTCTAACGAGAGCTTTCTGAAGAAAAGTGGAATACTTTAGAAAGTTGAAAGGGAAAAAAAAAGAATGAAAGAAAAGATCTTCGAATTACTTGTAAACTCTGAGGTGCCAATTTGCTTGCCCTAGTAAAGATGAAACTTCGATTATTTGATCAATTTGTTTCCTCTGCTCAAAATCGAAGTTTAAAAGATATTTCAATACACCTGGATCAGTTCACCGGATTGGTACGGTTTTTTTCCTAGAGCCTACTCTTTTATGAACTTAGGAGAAAGGAAATTGCGTTGATACTTCCGTATAACAAGAAGGGATGTATTCCCTATTGGATTTTTTTTGGTGCTTTAGAAACTCGAATTCCTTAGAGCACACAAAACTGCTACAAAAGTTTTATTGCAGTGGCTTCCTCATAAATTCCTAGAGTTTTTATTCGCTTTTAATTTCTAGCCATTCTTTTAAATCTTACATTAATTTCTGGAAGTATCGATTTTTTCAACTAAAAATGTTTACGTTTCTTAGTGAAAACTCCTGTACACATAATTGGCATTTCTATAAAAATCAATAGGCCCATTACTCTAGTTTTGAGATATTGTCCATTTAAACTTTTCAAATCGATATTAAAGGTCATTATATAGCCTCCCTAACTCCTATGATAGGATTACATATGTAGCTTTTAAATTATGTAATTCGTTTACATCTTTAAATGACTTATTTAAATTATAATACACTGCAGTAGTCCGTCTTTTTTTTTTTTTTTGTTCATATTATTAAAGTTCTATGTACGTGTACGTACGTACTCTTAAATACATAAAAAACTGAGTTTGAGTTACAGTTATGTTTTTTTGATTGTTTAGGAATTAATGTAGGGTACGTACATTATTAATAAAAAATAGGCTTTGTAACGATTTTTCAAAAAGAAAAACATGCAAACTCTAACGCTGAGAGTATTATTTTCTGCAGACTACCCAGCTTGCTTAGAATAAAGCTAAGAAATCAATCTTCGCTCGGTAAGCATTTGTCTTCTTTAATTTGAATGAACATTTAAATGCCGTTGATGCAATTAATACGAATGTTTTTTTTTTTTTTTTGTAAAGATTGTTTTTCGAGAAATATATCTTTATTAATAAATATTTCGTGCTTTTAAGTAATGGGAAAGCGATACACGCACATTAGGAAGTCTCTAAACTTCCTTTAATTACTTAAATAAACATTACAGATCATTGTTTTCTGTAGTTTTAAGGCTTCACCATTTGTTTTCTTTAAATATTTGTAATATGAAAGTACGGTGAATAAAGATTCTAAAAAAGGCAGAGGAGAAAAACAGAGGAGAAAATGGTACTTAACTGCTTTGTCTTTTCCTAATTATATATAGATAACGTGTTTTAGTTTTTACACAATTTAGTGAAGGAAATATTTTTAAAAAGGTAAAAAAATCTTTTCACTAACAGAGGAGAAAATGGTACGTAACTGTTTTGTGTTTGCCTATTTATATATAGATAATGTGTTTTAGTTTTTAACATAAATTAGTGAAGTAAGTAAAATTTGCCTTTTTTGTTAATGTCAGACGTCTGTTTGTATTATTACTTGTACTGCCGTTGTCAGCGTCTGTTTACCATTCGCTTTTAATATACTTTCTGGAAAAAGCTAAACCCGCTGTGCGACATTATTTCCTGGTTCCACGTGTTCGGAAAAGCGAGCCCTTTCCGGGAAATTCCGGAGTCGGGACCGTTATCCCATCATTTGGAGTAGAGCCCTAACCGTGGGCGACACTTGGGAAATGTGATTGCTCCTCTCCTTCGCCTCCCAGTGTCATTTATGCCATCGATGTTTAAATCAATTTTCTTTAATAATACGCCGAACATAATTCGCTGGAGTCGGAGGGAGAGCACCGTTCAATAATGACAAACGTGGAGAGTTTTAATCAAAAATCGATAAAGCCATATTCGTTTTCCTCCTCTCGGCAGGGCCTGCTCAACCCCCTTTCGAGCACTGATTTTCTAACTTGATTTTCCTTTTGCTTTCGTGGCTTCCAGCGACACCCTCCTCAAAATCCAGCTAATTTTCGAGCAGGCCAGCACCGTTAATTAGAATATCGACTGGTTTTTCGGGTTAAAAAGGAAAAGGAAAGCGGAAACATTCGAGCCGATCGTGTTTCTCGATTTCTGTCGAATTGCCATCCCGGGGGTTGTGAGCCGTGTAAAGTATCCTAACCCGACACGTGTTAAAATGTAGCCATTGATCATTCCTTAGTTTCACAATCTATACGTGTGGGAGGCTGGGCATTAACCAATTTGGATTGAGTTCGCGTTTTTAAATGTCGCCCGGGTCCTAATCGAATTTTGCTCCTCTGAAATATGCAACGCTCTGGGAATTACTTCTCATATATGATGACAGTATCGTTTTTTAATCAGCGTGTGAAACGGCCATTTCTTCGGAGAGCGAATGAAAACGCTGAATGCGACTCTGGCACTCACTTCTCGTTTAGTTCTCTTATTTTTCTTTGGAAGCTCATTTATTTCTCTTGCGCGTACATCCCATTTAGCTCCCGAGTTAAAATAATTAAGAAAGAACTCGAGTAACAGCATTTCTAAGTCTTTGAACATGAGCGTTAGTTAAGCGTGGATGTATCCTAAAAGAGGAACGGCAGTTCAGTCAAGAACAGAGAGTGTGCAGGATGCTAAATTAACTCCTGATTATCCTCAGCTATAACTTGAATATGTTCACTAATTAAGTGTTTCAAATAAGCTAAATAAGTTCACTTAGAGTTGTACCGCTTTAATCTGTGTTAAATTGCTCACTATTTGTAAAATAAATTGGATCTTCTTAGTGTAGTAGACAGTAAACTCTTTTTTTTAAGCTAAAATGTGTGTAAAGATGCATATAACGCTTTTATTACTGCATGTTGCATTGTTAAATTGCATGGTTTGTTCCTGGCATTGCTGCGATCTTCCAAGAATGTGTTTTAAATTTAGTTATTATTCCAATCCAGCCAGGTTCGTTGGATTATACTTAAAAATACACACAGTGTGTTCGTAAAAAGTTAAAATAAACAAAAGTTGGGTGGTTGAATGATGCTTACAATAAAAGCATTCAGACGCATACCAGTCCGACTACCTGGGAAATTATGCTCGGACATCTAAACTAGCACCTTTACTGTTTTTTGTAGAGACATTTTTATATGAGACCCATAGTTTCCGTATGTTTAATTCCAACCGTTGAAGTTTTATCTTATTAATATCAATTGTTGGCATTTCTTAACATAATTTACATGTTTAAGTGATTTTATTCTGGCGTTAACGATTTATTACAATAAAAAAATCAAATTAATTTCCGAAACGTCATTTTCTCTTCTTCACAACACACTTGTCACAAACACGATCTACAATAACTACTAGCTTCAACAATTCTACTAGCTTAGACAAAATCCAATTAAAAAATATATAAAAAAGTAAAACACACGTTTTTGTGCTTTTGTTTTCTTGGCTTCTTTTAACCAATAAGAATCTAAACCATAGAACTGAGAGTGATGAATCACAAAAAACAATGTTGTATGTGACACAAAGTTAGTTTTAAGACCTAAAACTCGAAGAACAGTAAAATAAACAGTTATAAAGTGACAAATTGCCATATCCTGACTATCCTGGCATATGCAAGATAGACAAATTATCCAAATGTAAGAAAACTAACAGAAAAACCTGTTGGATTTTTAACTTTTTCACAAAGGGGATATTACTTATCGTGCAGTTAATGGGGTAATCCGAGCATATTAGATGTATATTTGTTTCGATTTCAATGCATATTTCGTTACTTCTGTTTAACGTTCTTTATTTTTTTTTTAAGTTGTCGTCATTTTAAAACTGTAATAATTTTAAACTTATATAATTTTGCTAAAGCTAAGGCTTTATGAACATGTATCAGCGATTTGCACTCTTGTATAATATAATCGATTCGAAATGGTCACAATTTAAGATGTAATAAAACATTCAATCAATCAACACACATATATTTATAATGATAGCGGTAATATTTTTTTTTTTTTTTTTTGCTGTTACTGATGTATGCCATCGCATTTAAAAAATGCAATAGTTTTTCATGTCACATTTTTAAGTGCATGAATTTTACAAGAAAATATTCGAAGAAAAATCGTATTAAATATTTGATGAATTTCATTTAAGGTTTGATATTTTAAACGAACATGCTTATTCCATTTCTTGAATAAGCTGTGAAAATTAAACATTCTGCTATGCTGCAATTATATATCTAGAATTTCTCAAATTGCAGATTAGAAAATTCAGTCAGAAATCGATGATAATTCTTCGCTTTAAAATAGTTGTCTGTGGGGCATTTGCCTTAAAAGCATCACCACCGTCTCATTCTGTATTGCAAATGGCAGAAAGAAATTCGGCCACGGTGACTAAAAAATGGCGAAGAAATGGAAGAGATAAAAGTCGCTTTTAATAGGCGCAAAGAAACTTTCAGTGGTGATAAAAACGCGTACTTCAGCATTGTCATTCTAGACTATAAAAGCTTATTGGTCGATTCGTCTCAGGCTTGGCCTTGCTAAAGCGATTGAGTGATTGAGGAATCTCTTATCAGCAGCCTTGGGTAATGTAAGAGAAAGAGGGGCGCCTGAACTAATTAGTAGTTCATAAAAATGACGAAACTGTTGAAGCGTACTAAATGACGTCAGCGCGGGTGCCTATACTGATAAGAGCAGAAATTTTCTTTTGAAAAGTCGCTTTCCAAGTTTTCTTTTCGCCACAAAGAGTTTACAATCGTTCGATCTCCCGGCAGTTTGAGGGTCCCCAAATGAGACATGCGGAGAAAATAATTCTTTTCAAAGCGACTTAAAGACACTTTTTGTCCACTCCAAGATTCCTAGCAGCGACCGGGAAAGAAATTTTCCAGAATGTGCGACGTTACACACAAGACCCTCCTCTGTTTGGCATTATCGGTAGGAAGTTTCAATTACCGATTCTTTTCCTATAAAGATGCTTTGATTAGATCAGACTCTTGTTCAAATGACAGGCAAAGAAAATACTGAAAAAGTGTGTAGTCACACCATGCTGTTGAATGCACCCCCTGCCCCCCTGCTAAACTTAACTCGTCAGTTTTTATTTATTCTTTTTTTTTTTTTTTTTTCCCTCGCATTTTATTGTATATTCTTCTGCTCATTATGTAGTAAAAATGCTAAGTGTTTTTTAAATGTATGTTTATTCTGTTCGTCACATTAACAATGCTAAATTTATAAATATATTTTAAAATATTTTAATATCGAAAACTTAGAACACATATACACATACGCATAAATTAAAACTTAATGGGATAATAATGATTATGGGTATTATTGGGACTAATTCTGAGAATAAAAATGATGCAGTTTTTAGTAGAGTGCTGGTACTAATGATATAAATGTTTAACAAAGAAAGACTCGATTACAAAAACAACGACTGCAATGAAAACAGGAGTACCTTTTCTTTTTTTTTTTGAAAGCTTTGTGCAGCACTTAATTTTAAAGATTTTTTTCCCCTATCAGGAGGGAAAAATAAACTAAAATTTCATATTGTTTCACACTGTAAATATCATCTAATGCTACACTGCACGAGGGCAGTTTGAAGTAATTCTAAAAAAATGAATGATGGATCTCTTCTCCTGCCATAAAACATCATAAAGTTATTCAACTTAATTTATACGAAATTTTTAACAACTTTTCATAATGTGTAACTCTCATTTATTGCGTACAAACTTAACAAACGGAAAACTTCAGTTCAACACTACTGGGAAATTCCATGAAAATGACAACTTTTTCGAAATTATTACGTTTCTGAAAAGCTGTCATTTTGTGAGCAATTCTCAACTAATTACATTTGATTGAGTAATGTTAACTGAGCTAGATACGTTAAAATGTGCATGATATTTAAAGTATGAACACTTTTGTTGCAATTAATGAACATAGAAAAATTTTGTCATTCCGTCGCTACGCATAAACGTTAATAATTTCAATCCAATGCAAAAAAATCATTTAAATTAATATTTTAATAAAAATTCTTATTTAACTTCAAATTACTCATCAGTTTGAAGAGTGAAGATATGCATAATTCACGGAAATTTCAGTTTCTACTGAGAAACTAAATGCTTGGTTGTCAAAAGTATCATTCCGTCACAAATCTAAAAAAAAAAAGCATGTAAAGAAAAAAATATAATTAGAGTCCGTTTTTCAGTTTTGGTTTTATAATTTAATTGTTTGCAATAAAATTCAATGAAAAAAATGTCAGTTTTGATGAAAATAACTTTCATCATTTAAACTTTTGTTTTTCTTTAAAAGTGTCATTCCGTAACGTACGGAATTGCCCTGCTTCTCTAAGACAATTCCGTACGTGTACAAAGATGCAAATTTCGACAAATCTACTTAGTGGAATAGTTTACCTGAAGGTTTGAGTGTGAAATTCACAGACCGCCATTATCCGGATAAAGCTTGATCCAGATAGCAAAGATCCCCCCTGATGAGGCGTCTCTCCGTATTTCGCCAGTAGCGTTGATCCTAGTTTAAGTCAGTGCCAATCGAGTTGGACTTAGCTTTAAACTTGGTCAATCAAACATTATTATAATCGTAAATACTACTGATGGCGATTGCTTTCAGCCAATTACTCTTGATCCAAATATTACTTGGGTTAAATCCAGACTAGGTGTGGTACAGGAAGCCAGAAAAGATTGTGTTTTAAAACGGAACTATATTTTAATCTATGTAAAAGGTTTTCTGAATATGTTAAATAGAAGAAGAGAAGGTTGGTATTGCTTTCAAACATCAAGCTATTTTATGAGAGAAAATGGCGTTAATTATACGCTGTTTAGAAGTTCAAATAAGTTTCCGAATGCTGGAGTCGAAATTTTTTAATTCAGAAATATTTATGTTCATTGTGTATGTGACATTATTCTGTGTATTTTAAAGAAGTATATTTTTAACCTTCAACGAATTTAACAAAAGGCCAGTTTATCAAAAAAAAAAAAAAAAACTACACTAAATAGTTGGTAGTGTCCTGCAGCATGAAATACCGTCAATTTGTCATTTACTATAGATTACGCTGAGATATTTTACACTATTGCAGTTCTTATTTGAGCTATTTGAACAAAATATACTAAATGTAAGGCCGTCCATCATAGAAAAAAAATGGCACTATTATTTAATACCAATAATATTTTACTGACCACTCTTTTTTTCAGTGTACAGTAGAGTGGAAAAAATATTTTTCGAAATCGTTTTTGGCGCAAGGTGAGAATGTAGAACAAGGGATTTTATTCCTTTATATTCATCTGCCCCAAGTTCCCCAACACATATGAAAAATTCTAATATATAGGAAATTTGCTGGAATTGTACATTAATTTAAAATATTCACACAATTTCATATCTTTAAGACCTAACCTTTTTCTCTGTAAGCGAATCCTGTTTTTTTTTCTTAATAATTTTTTTTTTCGAATTGATTTTTAGCACATTTGAGAGCCTTATCGCACCAGTAGAAATTAATTTAACTTCAGAAACAATTGCAATCATGCTAGTGTTTTAAACATACCCGTGAAAATTCTGTTATCTATATTTCGCTCTTCGCTAATGTACAGTATAGCTACACTATCAGTGATTTTAAACGAAAAGCAAATATGCAAAAAATAAAAACAAATCTCGCAAATTCCAAATATGCGTAAGGTTAAATATAAATTCGCGAATAAAGTGTTACGTATCAACCCATCCCCTCGACGGAACATAAATTCTATCAGGAAAACGAAAGAAATGGAAAAGTTACGCGGTTGAAATACGTCCCAAAGACAAATGAAAATTGAACACCTCATCATTGCATTTCTGCTATTACATCGTGTTCAATTTACTTCAGTTGAAAGAAATCCCAACAAATATGTTTTTGGTAAAACTGAAGAATCCCTCGATACATTAGCATTGAACGCATAATATGAACCATATGACATGCATTTTAATTAAATATTGACAGTTCAATAACAATTTAAAAAACTATATGTATGCAACGATTGTTCAATCTTCGTGTTATTTATGAGGAAGTTCATGCTTAGGCATAAAGAAACCATATAACTTTCTTTTTATTTGAAACGTCATCAACTCAACCAATTTCAACTTCATACTGCGTCTGCTAGTCTTTGGAAAAATTACATAATCTATAGCCTTTCCACAAAGTTTTATCACAAAGTAGATAAATCAAGCTTCAAAATGAAACTTTTTATATCATTCAGGTTTCAAAGATGGCTGAATGATTCGGAACCTTGTGTGAAACGAAGGGAGAGTTGAAATTTGACGAATGAGCTCGGCGTCAAGTGTTCCCATTTCATTTTCGAATAAGACATTTCATTTAGAAAGAAAATAGACTAAGACAAATTTTGGGGCAAAGAGCTAAATTTCTCAAATAGAGTCACGGAACAATTGCCCACCGGGTCTCAAAGATGATGAAAAAATTGAAAAAGAAAGCGAGGGGAGGATGAAATAGACGTTAAGATACTTCGTTCCCTTAAAATCCTTCCAAATGGAGAACAAGCGGAAGTAATGCTACATGAGAGCAATGACACAAATGGAAAATCAGTTTTGATTAGGTTCCACAAGTTATAGAGAGGAGCTAAAGTAGTCTTGAAACACAGGCAAACCAAATGTGTTTGTCACCAGAAAAGTCCCCTTTTTGTTTTGTGTATATACACACCAGCCTATGCAGGTATTTTTTATGTATACTCATGTATCATGATGTAACTTTAATAGTACTTATCATTAAAGAAGCAAGGGAAAAAAAATTCCAAATGAACCCCTTTTATATTTAACACGGAGAGGCCAAACGTCTTATAAAAATAATAATCGCAAGTCCTTTATAGAAAGTTTGTCTCATTCTTTTTTTAAATATTTCTTTTAGAGAGGTAAAACTTATGCTTAATACAAACTCTTCTCTCTGAGATATATCATTCTGAACATTTTAAAAGGTTCAAATGTAAAGAGTAAGGCAGCCGTTCTTACAAAAGTCCTTGCCTTTGAGAACAATTAGGCGTTTTCGGTATGTTGCTGGTTGTGAGTCTCATTGAAAGATCCTCGATAAGTTTAGAAAACAATTTTGTAATCTAGGAAGAAAATCGACTTCGAAATTGAGCTTACAATGTATTTTATGGATAATTTTTAAACTCTATCCAACACCATATTCCATCATAATGAGTTTTGTAAGCTTGTTCAATGGTGAAAAGTTTCTCCTGTGTGAAAAAATTGTCTTCGATTTATCAACTGCGGCCCATTTTGACCCGTAGTTAACGATATTATAGCTCAGGATAATATAAAAATACTGAACTGAAGCAGGGTCCCAGTCAATATTTCTCGAAAAATAAATTTGATCAGTCCTTATATAACATCCAGTAAATTTAAATTTTGGGAAGCATAATTTAAACACGAATGTTTTTTATTCCTTTTTTTAATGTGAAAAGTTGGTGGCTGCTTCTCAATATTGAACAGCACGCAGAAGGTCCTTAATTCCCTCAATACGATTCTGTATAAAGTCACTAAATACTGGAGAAGCTCATAGCGTTTCAAAGAAATTGAATATTAGTAAAACTTTTATCAATTATAATCTCAAATAATTATACTGCTTTTATTTATTCTTGAATACACAATAGAAAAGGAAGAGTTTATATTTTGTAGAGCAGTTATAAATTTTAAAGCAACATATGGTTCAGTTTAAAAAAAAAAAGAGATTTGTGCATTTTTATTCCCTATCGTCTTTTACTCTCTCTCTCTTTAATTTCTTTCTTTAAACGTAACGATGAAAAAGAAATCAGCGTATGTGAGGAAAATGAAAAAAAAAAAAAAATTGGTAAAAACAAAATTAATATATGGAGAGTTCAATATAGCAGCGGGATTTCTGGTTTTAGAACTGAGATAATCCGATGTTTATTGCTAGGCAAATTTGAGCTGATAATATGTATATATATATATATATATATATATATACATACATGCAATTAAAATTACAGTTCAAAAATAAATTTCTTTAAACTAATAATTTTTTTCGCTAGTTTTGTTGTTGTTCTGATGAAAATAGTATTTGATTTTATGATGGCATGATTTTAACCTCTGGATAATAAATTCAACATAGACACGGGCAAAAAATCAATAATTTTTGCTACGAATAAAGTCATGCTTAAAAGCAATCAGTTAAGAGTGGTAAAAAATAAGCATAAGACAAGTTCTGATTATCGGGAAAACAATCAAATAATGATTTCTCATTAATCTCTGACTGTTTGCGCGCTTGTTTTATTCCTACTCCAAAAATTCCTGCATGGCCATAGCTGTCAATTCTTTTTATTTATGCAGAGATTTAATTCTTATCATGTAATGCCATATTTTCTTCTTAGGAAAATTAATTTCTCTTGTAGCTCTTGTCTAGTTTACATGAAGTGTTAATGATTTTAAATATTAGAATAACAAGATTTTCAACGTCGATAATGAATTAGTCATTTTTGGTGATTATATCAAGACTTGTAGGAAAGTAATGTCTTTGAAAACAAAGATCATCTGGAGGATCTTAACATTTTTTCCGTTTGCTTTCGATAGATGCGTTGTTAAAACGAAATGTCTTTTAAAGTAATTAATTTAAGAAAAACGAATCTGCCTTTCAAATCTTGAAACTCACTCTGCTACCGTAACTCTTGCAGCACAAAACTTGAAGCAAATAATTGCTTGGTGTTATTTTTTAAAATGCGATTATGATAAAAATGGTGATTAAAAATTATATTTATCATATAAAAGCGGTTTTTTGTCCGCATTATTTGGCATATGTGTATACTCTATGCTATTCTTCATTGGTATACAATTAAAACATATATTTTGTTTTCGCTACTGAAAAAAATCAGATAATTTTTCGTATGCTTAGAAAATAATAAGAGCCTGAAACAAACATGTCGGAGATTCATAATTTGTTGAAAGTTTGCTATAATAGCTGAAAAAATACCACTTATTATTAACTCATAAAATCTAACTGCTTGATTCAGCTTGCATGATTTAGAAAAGTATATTTGCACTTAATGTTTCATCTTTTGGAAAGAAGCAGGAAGAAAAAAATATGGAATTAGCTAATGCATGACTTTTTCCTTTATGATCGAAGAAAAAAATATATTATGCTTCAAAAAAAAAATTTCCTGATGAAAATTAAATACGATGAGATACATTTTCTGTATCGTTATTTATTCAGAAAATAATTTAACAATAAAGTAAATAATAGTCTGTTCTATACGCCCAATAGAGTATGCTGAATACTATAGAAATGCATTTAAATAATTCATTAAACTATTTTGCTTTGTGTTGAATTATTTTCTGTCTAAGTTGAATCAATGATAATTTTCATCATATACAGCTCGATACTCATAAACTACAGGGCTCTTTTTAAATGTTATACGATTTTTGCAATGCAACAGCATCAATTGAAAACATTTTTTTTTCCTGTCACATAGGCATGTTTGCTTACCACAAAACTCTAACGATAAATCAGAACTTGACATAGTTTTCTTTCTCACCGCACGACGAATCTCAACCTCACTTTCGGTTCGATAAAGGTACTTGTTTGTTCGCCGATACTTCACATATTGACAACTAGCTGTCAAATCTTCAAGAAACAGCCAGCAGTTAGCTGTCAGAAGTGCCCAGATGAAGTTCGTCTATAAAATTGTACGATAACAACTCTATTATTGCCGAGGCAAAGTTTTTGGTCTGCTCTGAAAGAGACGAGACACTATTTTTTGCCGCCATACTTTTGCGCTAACCCTTAGAGAAAAGACTCATCTATCAAAAGATGCCAGATCAAGCCACGAGCTTTGGACGAAACCAGTGTCTAAAAAACGAGTAAAAATGAAATAATACCTTACAACAGATGCGTTTTTAATCTAAGCTGGCAAACCTAAACATATTTGGTCCTGTTTTTTTTTTTTTTTTCAACTTTTCTACCTATATTTGCACTAAAAATTATCCTAAAAAAACCACAACTATCTTACTAGTTATAGGTTGCTTATTTGATTTCGAATAGGAGAAAACCAGACAAATTCTTATCAGGCAATGTCTACCAACAACCGCTTCAATTCTTCGCTTCTGAGAGGAAAGCCTACAGCGACGAGATTCCAACCCGGTATCAGTCAAAATTAATCTTTAGCCCCCGCGATAAGAAAAATACATTTTTACACAGCATTGGCAATTTATAGCTGTGTCCAAAATAAAATTTACAATGCAACTCTTTTAAAGACTAACGTTCAACACATGCATTTAAATGATATTCATGCTATGCTTTCTACACGGAATTCCCTCGTTGCCCTATAGGGCAAAAATTGCAATATACTATTAACAGTGCAAAGAAGATGATGCGATGACTACAATGAACGAGAATTTGTGGATAACTAAATTTAAATATTACGCAATCCTAATATTTCATATATTAAGTTTTTAAAAATTATAATGATACATTAGAGCAGTACTCTCAAGACGGCAAGAAATAAGTAAACAAATAAATAAAGTAATTATTATGTGAGTAACATAATAATTAAATGCACGGAGAAAAGAGATAATTAAATAAATAGTTCAATATGGGGTGTGGAGTTTAGTATTTATTTCCTTCTGACTTCTCCAGCGTTCTTGCTTTAAAACTAATCTCACTTCTTCCATATTTTCAGTCCGTATAAGTTTATTCATTAGCATTTTGTTCATAGATTTATCTGTCTTGCTGTGTAATGTTAAACAGTAATACATAAGTCTATTCCTTACATGGTTACAAACATGCATTAATATATATCAGCATTTCATGTCATTATGTAACTTTATTAGAACTACACTTTTTCAGTTTCATTGAAATAAAACGGATAAAAATGTGATTTATTATGGTTTTCAAAAACCTTAAAAGCATTGGACTAAAAAAAGTAAAAGATATTTATAAAATAAGTAATAAAGTATTATAAAGTAATAAAAGTTAGAAAAAATAGAATTAATATCCCATTTCCCATGAATGAACGTCCACAAGTTAATAGCATAAAACTGCGTGAATTGATTATTTTTCCTAAAAAGTACTTAGCTCTTTAATGCTACGATTATTTTCTGAAGCGTAAAGTACAAAAGTATCTCTCAATAGAAAAGATAACGCATAAAATTAACTTTTATAGAGTCGCGTATTGATCCTTTCAGTGGAATCCGAGTTTTTGCTGTTTTACCCACAGAATGCGCTTTATCACTGTTGTCTTGCACTTTAGCTTTCTGAATGTCATACCGCGGGCGCTTAAATGTACTTCAAATAAAGATAAAGAAAATGCACTTGTAAAATATGGTTTTTGGCGCAAATTTTAGAGAGTGTAACAATGAGTTCATGCCTGATCTTTTAATTTCGTTCATGTACATTTCGGAGGTATTTTAGGAAACAAAATATGAAGCTAACCATTGATCTAAAACTTGCCTTTTTTTCGATTTCCCAGTATTCTGGGATAAATCAACATTATTCAGGCATAAACCATATTAAAAATAATTTAACTTTGGGATGTTTTGCATCTAGAAGCTCCCTGTCGCATTGAAAAAGGGATTCCAAGCAATCCCGAAACATATGTCTGCGTTTTAATGCTCATTTGTGCTTTAATTTAACGTGAAATTATATTTCTATAAACCATATTATTATGTTCGTGCACATTACAGTGTTTTTTTTACTACGTAACCAGTGCTTATTGCATGGACATACTTTCATTGATATATTAAATACCCTATGTTTTAGAAGGCATAAGTTATTCGGATCATTGCCCTGTGATCACTTTTACAACCATATGTAATCTTTTTTTCCGAACTGTATCAATTATTCCAAGAATGATCTTTTTATTTTGTCCATAGTCGCTGGAAGTTAATGTTACTCTTCACATCAATATGATTTGAAATTCGTGGTGATTGAAGATATGTTTTTGAAACAAATGTCCAAAATGTTTTACTTTTTTAGTTCCATTGAACTATTTAAATATTAATTATCGTTTAATTGTCGAAATGAAAAATATACCTAAACCGGAGCTTTGGATAATCGTTTAAGTATTCTACCACTTGAGCTACCAGAACTTTAAATGCGTGTGGTGATTTTGCATTTTATGTAAAATAAGTAACATATGAAGAAGTACAATGTCAATTTGTAGAACTTCGAGCGAGTTCACTCGTGCAATAATTATAAATTATTACTACCTAAGCAATGAACAGACATCCAGTAATAACTTTGACTTTAATTCTCAGTGTTGCTGCTTCAAGAACGAACAATGCGTTGTACATAATTATATTATAATAAAATTTATATTTTTGAATTTTAAGACATATATTAGTGAGAAACGAATAACACTATAATTATAAAAAGTTACTAAACATCAAATAACTTTACTAAAATAAGAATTTTTTCACGAGAGTAAAATAAGTATTCTTTTTTTTTTTTTTTTTTTTTTTTTTTTTTGTCAACGGTATTATTATTTGTAAAATTTAAAATTTTTTGCGAAGTTTCACATATGTGTGCTGTCTTTCCCCTAAATGTTCTGTATAACTTCTAACATCAAACTTCGAATTATAGAGTGCTAAGAAAAATATGTTTAATTCCCATGTTCAGAACATTACGTGAGTGTTATACATCTGGTACAAAAATAGTTTTCCTGAATTTAAATAAATAAATGAAGAGTATTGAAAAATAAAACAAAACAAAAAAAAAAAAAAAAACAAGAGAAACCTAAATTAGTTTTTGAATTTTATAATAAAAATCTCCCTTAAATTACTTTTAACGTTCTGTAATATAAATATAATTTTCAGGCATACTTCATGTCTAACTCAAATGAATTAAAAAAATGAAGAAAGAAAAACACATTTTCTATGGCAAACTGATTTTTTTTATGACTACATCAAACGTGCATTAATTTTAACACTCAATGACAGCATATGTATATTAATCATTGTGAAACTTTAAGGCTAAATTAGTTACAAAGCAATTTAACATTTACTTTAAGTACGGACTTTTCATAATGTGTTACATATTTTACTTTATTTAATAGTCGTATGCTAAGAAGCAGAATAATTTTTCCGTCAATGCTACTCCGAGTGAAAATTTCTCTGCAATAACAGTAGGTAGGAATTTACGTGGAAGGAATATGCAATAATAATAATGAACATAAAACAAGAATGGTTAAGCTTGAAAAATTTGAATGAGAATGCCCATAACATAGTTAAATACGACACCACTTTCCCATTAAATTGCAGTGCGATTCTTTCAAGTGTTCGTATCGTTATTGAAATTAATTTTCAAGTCTTTCAGCCAATTGCTAGATGAATTATTAATTCTTTGCTACTTTATGTTTGCCAATCTAGTACAAGTAAAAATTATCTTAATCATTAATAAATCATTTAACTATTTATTTATGAGACTAAAATTGAGCATTTTCGAATAAAAATAAACATGTTTTCAGAGCTTTGATCTAATTTTCAATGAAGAAATATCTACATATGGCCTGGTAAGAAGATGAATAAGAGGTTTTAAAAGTTGTTTCTTTGAAAAGATTGTTTCTTTCGTGGAAATGTATTTTCAAAAAATAATTGGATTGAAATGTAGAAAATTCCAGAAATAACATCTTAAAACATATTTGTTTCAGTTGTTGAAATAATTTTGTTTCAAAAAGGGGAATTTGTTTTCAAATAAAAAATTTATTTTTACTTCTAAATGAGTTTTGAAGTAGATTGAAAAAAACATGCATTTCTGAACAAATATAGCATCAATATTAACTTTGATTTTGTTGCTTTTGTTGATTTGAATATCAATATAATTTTCTTATCTTTATTGTTTTTGATAAAAGATTCCATTTATTGCTAGGATACAGTTCAAATAAATATCAAAGAATCGAAAGAAATGATAGTAGTGGTGATTTTGCTATTCATGAAAAATTCTAAGGAGTTAGGGATGAAGAATACGTTAAAGTGACAACCATTTAGAAGATTGTTTGCGCTAGGATCAAACATGGCTGACCACCGTTTCTGGAATTGGATTAGAGTCCAGGGTCACTACTTGCTCTCCTGGTCCCTTTCACAAATCTCTTCTCCAAAGGAAAAAGGGGAAAAAAAAGCTTTCATTATTCTCTTTGTGATGCTTTTTCAGCAGCTTTTCCTTCAGTGATTCACATTTCTTTTAAGGGAGCTCTATATTTCCACAATTTATATTCTTAGTAAGAAAAAACGGTCTTTGTGTTCGGTAAAAAAATCAAGGTATTCAATTTTGAAAATAATATGGCACTTTTGTATTATGACAATATATCGTTGACTGGGGTAGTCTAATAAATAATGTATAACTTTAACCAATTGGTAATATTCAATCTGATAAAGTAAATTAAGTATTAATTTGAATTTTTTAGTATTTTACAATACTAGTGATTCCAGAAAAACAGTAGGTTACGTTTTCCAAACAGTATGGACAATCTTCTTTAACTAATTGGTCCTCATCCATAAATTAGTTATGTTTAATGAGAAATGCTTGTGAACATTGTTTGTGTTGGCAGTTCTTGGATGTACACGATAAATAATAAAAACTTCTATACGAGCGAAAATTTAATTGTTTACCGGCCTTTCTAATCTTATGTTTTCAGCCAATTAAGGCAACTTCAAAAACTGCATTTTAACAGCATGTGGTCCCGTTAAAGTATGTGACAGTAAAGTATTACCCTGCTCAGATATGACAGTAAATTTTCAATTAAACTATTACCAACAGAGTCCAGAATAAGGCTTTTGCTCAGATAGAAAACTGACTTGATAGAAAAAGTATCTACGAGAGAAAATTTTGTTTACTGGCCTTTCCACTCTTATGTTTCCATTCAATTAAAGCAACTTCTAAAATTGCATTTCAACAAAACATGGACCCGTTGAAGTATGTAACAATAAAGTATTGCTCTGCTCAGATATAACGGTAAGTTTCAATCAAACTAGTACCAACCGAGTCCAGAATAAAGCTTTTACTCAGATAGAAAACTGACACAGCCCAACCGAAGAAAGATGGAAATGTTATCTAGCCCTTGAATCATATTCTACCGCTAACGTACAACTGGTGAAAGTTATAATGGTGTTATCAGCCGTTGATGTGCATGTGTACAAGGGAGCAAACGAAATGCGAGTAACATTTGTATTTAAATTAGAAATTTATATGCGTCGTATAGTTTTACGTTGAAAGCGAAAAAGTGTTTGTAGAGCGGCTGTGAACTAAAAGATAATTAAATTAATTATGTAAGTGAGCCGGCTATAACTGCGTGCAAAGAATTGGTTGCGCGTAAGTTTTATGTCAGGGAGATCCATGCTTAATCTTCCTCACTTACTCCCTCCGGTACTATAAAATGTTCAAGCGTTTAATTTTGCATATGATTCATAATGAAAATTTCGAGAAGATTAATGTAATTTATCTTTCAAAGTAGGAGAGAATTTATTTAGGTGGCTGTACTAGGGGGGTGGTTAATGAAAACTCACCGCGCATACGTAACTAGGAAAACTGGAATTCACCGAGATTACATCAAACAAAAGGCCACTGTAGGTGTTTAGAATATTTTACACTTCAATTTCAGAATTCCAACCAGTTTCTAACATTTTCTGGGAAATTGGAAAAGGAAGGGTTTTATTCAGACTTTGAGCGAAACATACTGTTTTTTCAGTCTTTTAAAAGTATTTTAGGTCTTATTTTGGGGCATTTCAAATGTTAAAATTTAAAAATATTTAAATTTAATCTTTTTTTTCAATGTTAATCGAGTACAAAGCCCAAATTATGTATTTGATGAATTAAATGAGGCTTTGGGATGGCTGTTAATTTAAAATGCGATATACCGCATCCACATTGCGATGTATTTTTTAATCTGAAAAATATTTATTTCCTTTTTCTTTTCTAATCTTTCTTTTCCTCATATTATACAACTTATTGGGCCGAAAGCAAGATTGATTTTGTTTCCTAAAATGTACTTATAGTAACTGTATTCGTGGGATATGTGTACTGCACATTTTGCGGCGTAACGCATTGGGAAGTAAAATGAGTGGACTTATGCATTTCCGTGATTGACTTGTTGCGAGAGAAATATGCACTTGTCTCAGCAAAGCTCAATTCCAAAATTAAACCGACAACTTTGTCATTCATATGTGCGTTGAAAAAAGCAAGAAGTATTTGAATGCATTTTTAGTGGGCATATCAGGGAAGCAGTTTTTTGCACTAATGGAATTATCTGATATCGCTTTATATTTTGAAAGGGAAAAAAACTTGTGCTGCATTTTATAATACTGGAATAAAGAAAAGGGTTAATCAAAGAAAAGTTCGTGCTTTCTTTATTAGCTCAATATATTATTTTGTTTTCTTATAAGCACTTTTCCTTCTGTTTTTAATGTTGTATATTTGAAACTACTCAAGTTACTTAAATTTAACAGAATGTTGAATCCTAAACACGCAACTGAAAAATAATACCCTTTTCCGATATTTTCGGAATTAATATTTTCCTACAAATAGCGTGTAAAGTAGTTTTTTATACGATGCGAATGGTTCATTGAAAATATTAACTTTAAATGCTGTTCCTTAAACGTGATGCAGGAAGTATTCATTTTTAAATTTCAATTTAATGCTTTAAGCCCAATTAGTACGAAAGAGTTTAACGTTTAAATTATGGGAAAAATGAAATGAAGATTAGTTAATGAGCTCTTGAAGACAATAAGGTGGAACAAATTTCCCGTCTTTTTCGCTTTCGTTCAAAGTTTAGCAACAACAGATTAGCAGAAAAATATACTTTTTCTTTCTTCCATGCCGTGAGCTGTGAAGAGTAGAAGCTTTTAAAGAGAACCTTTACAAATCGAGCAATCGAAAAGGCCTTAACCGTTAAGTCAAGAACCAAGAAAGTATACTGTCTGTTACAAAAAGAGATTAATGTAAGAGGATTATACACTGCTGGTAAGAATAAGTTTCAAAGCAGAATATAGTCGACGATAAGACTTCTCAGTTGCAGAAGAAGTTCACTAGGATGTTTCGGGAAAATTTAATGTGGAAAAGTTTGAGTGGAATTGAACAAGTGTTATTTTTTGAATTCATGACCTGATGGGTGAGAATATATTAAATCAAAATTCGTTTACGTAAGTTATGTCTATCGAGCTTTAACTTAAAAATATTAAATTAAATAAATTCGAAAAGAAGAGGAAGATTACGAGAGTCAGTGGATTTTAGTCAAGTGGATTTTAAATTTGTATATTTATTTTTTTTAATCTAAAATTTCTTGAAAATCAATTATACCTTCTGTACTCCATTACGTTACACTTTTTTAATGCTTTTCTATTTTTCGAAACTCATTTTTTCATCCTTATGAAGAAATGTTTTAACGTGAATCTAGTGTTTGTTTTCCTTCCTCAACCACTTCATGGTCTTACAGAGTATTCTTCCTTGCTAGTTAATCCCTGTTTTGCACAAAAAAAAAAAAAAAAAAAAAAAACTACAGAATGTCACAGAAGGGGAGGTCGGGGGCAGATGGAAGCTGACAAAAAATAAAACCAAAAACAACGTCCTTCAGGGAATTTGCAGTTTAGTTCAGTTTCGGTACGTCGGCCCGTCCCGTCACTGACACAAGTAATGCTTTTTCTCAGTACATCACATAGTCGCCTCAGCCCTTGAAGGGCTTAAACGGGCAATTGCCCCATATGTTGGAAAAATTCCGGCGAACATTACCTGACCAACTGAACAGAAAGTGTGCCTCATAATGAACAAAGGTTTGTTCCACAAAAATTATCACTTCATCTTTTTCTTGTTTTAAATTATTATTTATGAATGCAATTATATAGTAACATCATAAAAAACACTGTCGTATACAAATGTTATCAATCTATTACATATTTGTTTTAAATTTACAGTCGGTACGAAAGTAATGAATTAGAATTAGTCATGAGACATTTATGGATTAAAAAATTTAACAGAAATCTCGGATTCTAAAAAAAAAAAAATGTAAATTTACAGTAACTTGCAAATGTACATTAACATTTCCATACGATTGAAAATTGAAATTGCAATCCAAAATCTGAATATTACATTGAAAACCCCTAGATTTTTGCCATGCGTTTTGACTTCCCTCATTTTTTTTCTCTATCGTAACTTGAAATACGATCATAATATTTTTACGTTTGCGTTATAGGATTAATGCATCGAAAAAAACTACATTAAATAAAATAAGTAGATTTTATTGAAGGAAATTTAATAGCGGTATCTTTTATGTTGGTTCCTTTTATGGATACGATTGCTATAAACTCGTACCATATTTGATGAAACATTTAGTCCTTTTTATATAAATAACCTACAATGGTCTTGACTTCCAATATTTACATTAGCACACGTATATATTACATTTTCGATCTCCGCAGAATTCGGTCCGTTCAGGGATTGAGTTTGAAATTTTTACTTAACGCTTGTGTGTTGTCCCTTTAGGTTTTTCCCTATATTTACCTTGGCGTGCCTTTAGTCTTCTCTTATTTCGTCACTCTTCCCCGCTCAGAAGGGTTTACGAGAAAAGAAGGAAAATAAAAGATAAGGCAATAGGATGGGCGAATGGAGATAAAACGATAGTCGATGGGGGGAAAAGTGAGGAAAGAAGAAAGCTAGGTACATGGGTTGTTTGCCCGAATGTCTTTCTTTTAGATAGGCTTCGTTTTCTTATCCTGTGGATAAGCTTTTTGGGATATCAATACGACGTGAGCGTTATTGACACTGAAACACATGGAGGTGATCTAGTTGTGGTCATGAATCACGGCCGATCACGGCGATGTAGTCTAGTTGGATTTATGGGAAACGTCATCAATCCCCATAGTTAGCTTTTGCTCGTTACTTTTGATGGGAAATTTCGTGTATTGTTCTTGAAGATAATGCTGTGCTCTTTTTTTATTAGGCAAAGGTTTCATAGCGGGAAGATTACTAGAGTATTTGAAATCTGTTTCCATCGCAGCTTAAGATGGCTAATAAATGTCGGTAGATAATGATAATTAAAATATGCTTCATAATTGATGGATCACGCAGAGCGAAATGTAATATGGCGTCTGATACTAGTTCTAAAAGCATTGTCAGTTACATTACTGAGCATTCGTTAAATTTTTCTCTCAAATGTTCATGAAGAAAAATAATTTGCAATATCAATTATAATTTTAGTTTAAATTCGTACTATACTAACTCTTTATGAGACAGCAAGAAATAACACTCCACTAAATTAAAAAAAAGTGTCTAAGGTAAACTGTATTGCCATTTTTGATTCGTTTTAAAAACTTTTAAGTACTTACTACCTAACCCTTGAAGTACTTATTACTTAATACGCAAATTTTAAAATGTGGGAAGAGCAATAAGTAAAGGTAAGCTAAAACGAAGTTTTTAAAAGCCTGGAGGAATTTATTTGCATACACATAATCCTAAAATATATCTTGTTTTATTAGAGCTGTGATTGATAAAAGCTAAAGAATGTCCTTATAAAAGGTTAATTTCAAACTTCCAAATCTTTATGAATAATTGTGACTAACTATTATTCAACTCAAGTTTGTAATAATTTGAGTTGTGACCCTTTTTTTACAAACATAAAATAATTTAAAGGAAATATATATATAGATATATATATTTGCTTTTGTTTCTTACGAACCAGAAGTTTGTGTCAGAATGAATGTGAAAGCAAAAATATGCTTTTCTTTACGATATTGTTTTAAGAAGATTTTAAAGAAGACGTTAATGCAAGAATGCTTAGGTTAAGTGGTAAAATGTGCGACTTTACTATGTGAGGTTAGGACAAAAGTGTTTATCTCCATTATATATAAAGGTTGTGATTGAGCACTGAGAGTTAAGTTGAATATTTTATAACGTTTATTAACAAGTTAATATTTTAGCATATTAACAAGCTAAATCGTAACCAAGCAATGGATGGCATCATATCAATCGACCTGGTAAACAAACTTAGATTAATGTATATCTTGTTAACATTATTTTAGGACCTGGAAGACTTTAGAACACATTGAAAGAAAAAAAAAACATGTAAAGAAAATATTTAACATAAAGAAGTTCTTTTTTAACTAAAAATACTTTGTTTTAAAGTATACTTTACATAATTTTACTCTTTTTTACAAATATTACTTTTTCTTAAACTGTGTCTGAACGCCAAACATCATATCTCGGAAAATTTCTATCCATCTACTACATCATTTTTTGCTGTCATTTTCAGTATGTAAATTCTAGGAAGTGAATTAAAACCAAGACAAAGACATTATAAATAATAATAATAATTTGCTTTGACCCTTAAAATAAATGTTTACTATTTTTTGTGTATAACGTGCATGGGCTTAATTATATGTTGCAAAATTTATACGTAGTAACACAATGTTTGAATGAAGTAACAACTTGTCTAAATGTAAATGAAATAGTGCTAAAAAGTTTAGTTCAAAGTGAAACAACAACTTCACTCTTTAAAGCAAAAATACATTAAAAAAACAGGATTTATTTCTTGTGTGAGTTACATAGTTGGGGCGACATTTATGTTGAATGAAACAAGAAAAATATGTTTCAACTGACTTTATACTAGTGTGTTTGAGCGAGACAGAAGAGTTTACAAACAACAAGAATCGGCGTAACACAATATATTTGTAATACGTAACATACAACTGATATGTTAAAGCTTTGATAATTGTTTATTAAAATTCAAAATGCATATCACATTATCTCTTGACAATTTTTATAATCGTTTCACAATAATAATAATAAGTAAAATATGTGATGTTTCGTCGAGCGTACTATTAGTTTTTTTTTTTTTTTGCCCTGCGATATCAGCTGGTTGCTTGAACGAAGAAGATGTCATTTTTTCATTTCCTGCGCTCTTTTAATGATTGCCATCCATGAATCAAATAGAATACCTCTTTTTAAAAATAATCCGTAATCATTTGTCATGTGTATATGGAGTTCATATAGTTTATTGAATGTCGTTAAAAAATACTCGCTTCTATGAGCTATCAGAGCGTAGTTATGTTAGATAAATTGATTCAATGGTATTTAAGAAAAAAAACATCCATCCTTTATGAAATCATCAGTTGCGAAGAAGCGTTGGTGTCAAAATGAGTGATAGAACTACTCAATGTTCTGCTTTTCTCGTCGACCAATTGTCAGATTACTAGAGGAACTTGGTTACTCAGGTAGCGAGAGTAGTGAGGTAGAACAATTACTTTTAAACCTTTTTAAGCTTCTTTCCTTTTCCAAAACTCACTCTACTAGCTAACAAAGAAGTACCGAAAGTGTCTAGACTGTCGATAAAACTTCTGTCGCTTCAGACATTGGAAAAGCACCGTTAGATCCCCGGCTATTGCTACAGTCCATCAACCCAAATCACTAGCCTATTTCTTCTTGTGTTTCGTTTTCCTTGTTGTAGCTTCTTTCTCTCTTAGTGCTGTCTTTTTTACGCCCCCCAACTTCTTGTAGTAAGGTCTCTTACTCTTTCTCTAGACCGACAACGTTTTCAAGTGGAAGAAATCAAGTGGAAAAGTCGCCTCTTTCCCCTTTTTCCTTTGATTTCAAACGTTTCAAAAATCAATTGTCGGAAGGTTGAATTTATACTAAGATCGATTCCGCAGGTTTTTGTTTCGGTGTTCTCTGTGAGGAAATGTGACACTAGGCATTCTCTTTCACTGTCGATCAGTTCTTCCCTTTTTATGAGTAGCAGCCCCCACCAAGAAATGTTATGTAAAAATTTTTTATTCTCTTATTCGTCCTGTGCGAGTCGTTCTTGTTTGAAATATTTCCCTTGCAAATGTATTCCGTTTCTTCGCTCAAGTAGCGTCTAGAGTGTCGTTTCTGTTGCTCTCAAATAGGCGGCGGACACTTTTTGCCTGCTGCACAACAGTAACTTGCTTCGAGAGTGCACACTGTGCTGCATTTCCATGAATGGGGTAACTGCGGGAGTGAAGAACTGCTATGGCACTCCCAAAGTCGAACAGTCCCGATTTGAATTCAGGACAGGAATGAAACCAGGTTTGGAATGTATTTCCTCCATCTAACGTGAAGTTTATCATTCAATTTCTAAGCATTTTCATTTGATATATGTAGAATAGTAATTAAGATAGTCATGTTACTAGTTCTATATATTTGACAACACTTTAAAATGACTCATAAGTATATAATAATGAGAAATCTGTTAGATTTAAGTGTATTAGATAATCTATATTTTTTCCAGATTCCCCACTCCCTCCCTGAAAAACTATGTACTTAAGAAAACTCTATTTACCAAACATTACAAAACTATTTCCGAAAACATAAAATGCATTATTTCGTTCTCTATACCTCTATAAATTTAACAAATCTTTATAAATGTTATCACCTTTCCCATTAATATAAAAGTGGACCTAATGATGAAAATATATGATAAACTCTTTTAAAAATTGACTGTAGTTCAAAAGTTTTAAATTAAACTTATTTGAATTGTTTTACAAGGGGAACAATAGTGTCCTTCTGCATTTCTGCATTTTGTTTTCAATTAGAAAATTACAATCATTTTGGTTCATAATTTTAACCTAAAATAAAGTAGGTCCATATAATTTATCGTTATGATGGGGAAAATTAAATGAACATTCGAGGCATTGACTCGTGTTTGTTATTTTGTCTACCCAAAAGCGTATTTGTTGATTTAATGGCTGAATAAAAATGTGTTCTTGCATTTCTTTTTATCAGAAGGAAAAAAAATCAGCACTTTGATTAATTGTTAGATGCTTCCCGCTACGGTAAAAGCACTGCAGATAATGCAATGGTTTAATATTTATTAAATTTATTTTTTAATATTTTAGTTTTAAAATATTTTTCAGATATAACAAGCGAGCAATGTGGCGTCTGGTGTAGTGACTATCCGAACTGTAGAGAAATCAAGGGCAATGACTTATACCACTTACTTAAAAGATAGCTTCATATGATAGCTACTTTCAATGCTCCTCATTGGAAAAGAGATTAATATAAAAATTTAACTTGATCAATTTAATGCATATCGTGATCATTATTTTTCAAAAGAGATCAAGAGTGGAATACAGGAATACAACCATTATGATTAGATGCCATAAAGTGTTTTTCGTAAGAAATTGAATCTTTTCCAGAGCATTTCTAAAAAAAGGATGCGGGCATTAATGGGTTAAAAATTCAGAGGAGAAAAAAAGAAATAATCTCTTTTCTAAGAAAGTGGTGAGACTGAATTTTCCTTACGTGTCGACTTCTCGCAGCTGCAGACGCTGGTTTCTCGATTTACAGCAGCCCCGTACATCATCAAAGTAATACGTCCAAAATCCATAAAACATTTCCAATTACGAGTCAGCTGCCTCCCTTCTGCCCAAGAGTGATGGTTCTGGAGACTGGGTCTGCCAGGTGCCATCGGCAACACAATCTGCCGGCGAAAAATGCCGCAATTTCGGCCATATTTCTTCCATCCTTCGATTTGAGCAGCAAGACGCATCAACAGACGAATCAAACTTTCATTGAGGATTTCTACTTGCTTTCGTCTGCTGCTTCTTCCTTCGCTTGCGGAGTTGGGGGGCAGTAATGGAAAAAGGAGGGGGTTGTGGCCAATATTCGTAGAAGCAACGGGTGTAGAAATGTATTTATAGAACCATTATATTCGTATTTAACGTCTTCTATTCAACGCTTGCGTCTTCCAATCGGTAGTGATACTAACTTCTTTGAGATTTTCTGGTTGGGGCGAAAAAGGCATTGATTTCCAATCGAATGGCTTGTGGCCTCTTGTTTTGATAACATTAACTTGGAGTAATACCATCGTGGATAAAATATTTCTCTCAGAGTGAAGCACAACTGTATATGAAGAAAACAAGACCGATCGATAATCTGTACGGCGCTATATTTATTTCTAATTATCAAGAGAATTGATTTACTAAGTTTCTTTTGTGACGCCAAAGCTGGTTTTTTTAAATAGGAATAAACGAAGCTTAATAAATATGCAATTAACCTAGCACGATATATGCATAAAGACATATGAGTTAAAAAAAGCAATTTTATACAAAGAACGATCAAAATACTCGCAGCGAAAAGTGATACTAAATAGTGCATACTTTCCAAATTGCCCCATTAAAATTAATTTTTAAATATCTTAATAAGTAAATGTGGTAATTGTAAGATACTATACTGTCGAGTGTGACACTATAGTATTTAAAGTATTGCTAACATCAAAACATTTTGAAATTTTATTATTTCCAAAAGAATGACTTATTTCTCCTAGAAAACAATTCGTACTATAATTTCAAAAATGGTAATGGAAAAAGCCTGATTTACCGTAAGTAAAACTTTATTATATGTATTGGATTTGCTATTTAATAACGTATAATCTTCCGTTTGTACGTGGTAGTACTATTACACGTTTTTAAGTTTTCTAAAGAAATTTGTGATAATGTAAAATGTAAGATATATGCCAGAAATGTTTTAAAATGCTGCCTAATTGTACGACATTTTTAAGAAAACGTTTTTGGCGATTCACATCGTTTGGAGTTAAACGTTTACGATTAGCTCTAATATGTATGTTTTAATGTGGTCACTTTCAAGACAATTCTATATACTACTTTTAAGAAATCGCATTTATGTTAGAAATATTTCTTGGTAAAAATAAGTTTTTATAATATAGTGTAAGTGAGTGAACAGCCGATTTTGGTAATAATATAGTACAAATGAGTGAACAGCCGATTTTGTTAATAATATAGTAGTACAAGTGAGTGAACAGCCGATTTTGTTAAAGTTAAATTTGTTCCAGCTTAAAAACAAGAAGTTCCGTCTAGAGCTATACGAGCCTACTTTCCCGTATACACCAAATTCAAATTTATAATCTAGCTATCTCTTTCTCTCTCTTTCTTATTTATCTTTAGTTCTAATTATTGAAAATATACCTTTTTCAACGGATAATACATATTCATTCACTCACTCATTCATTCTTTCATTTATTCAGCCATGCATTTATTCATTCATTCGTTACCTCATTCAAGTGTTTATTCATTCATTTACGCATTCATGTATTTATTCACTCATTTATTTATATTTTCATTTATTCAATAATTTATTCATTCATTCTTTTCCTCATTCATTTATTCGTTGATTTATTCTTTCACTCTTTCATTTATTCATTCATTCATTATTTCAGTCATTGAGTCACTGAGAAATATCCTTGAAAGTCCCGATCAAAAAATTTCATAGCAAAATAGGCTCGTAAGTTCTGGATAAACTTTCTATTTCTACATGTTCTACGTTATAAGAGCTTTCCGATAAAGTTTGTTCCAAGCAAATCGGCCCGTTAGATCAGGATTTATATAGGGTTGAAATTTCCCCGTAAGCTCTGTGTTAATTTTTTGAACTGTTCAAAAATGAACAAAAACTGTTCAAATCAATATTTCACGCCGAGAACTCCTTTCAATAAGCTTGCAATAGGAACTTGGCTCTTGTGCCCAGAGTTTACAGAATTTGCTTCAATTTTGTCCATAGGCGCTAATGTTAAAATTTTTTGAACTGTTCAAAATTGAACAAAAAATTGTTCAAATCAAAAAGTAAAATATGGAAATAAGATGTCCTCGCCGAGATCTTTCGAATGCAAAAAGAATTTTTCCAATCGGACAATTCGTTCAAAAGTTATTAGGGGGGGGGGGCAGACAGACAGACCGACAGACAGACAGACCGACAGACCGACAGACACACTTTTTCCCCATCTCAATACCCTACTTTCAAATTTTTTATTTTTCAATCTTTATTTAATTACTTCACTTATTTTTGACTTTTCTTGATTTTTAACGATATTTTCACGATACATTAAGCCTTCTTTCATGCTTTTTTATTATTTTTTTTTTACTTTTACGGGAAAGTAGGCTAAAAATGAGAAAAATGTCAAGCCAATAGAAAATGTCTCCCTACGCAAAAAAAGGGCGAATTAAGTAATGCATTGAAAACTAGTTAAATAAACTTTTAAAGTTTCTTTAAATCTCGTTTTTAAACTTTCGCAGTTAAAAATGAAGGAATAAATAAATACGAATAAAAATTCATTCTTAGAGAGGGTTTGTAAAATTTGTTTTTAAACTATTTACCTGGTTTTAACTGTAAAAAATTAAAGTAGTGTTTAAGGAATCATATATAATGATTAGAGCTTAGGAGTAAATATATACTGTTTATTTTAACATCTCCTTCGTTGGACATAGAATCTATTTATCTCAGAGCACTAAAATAGAAGATAATTTCACATGGTCCAGTGTCAACAAATAATATAAAATTTAACTTGTATTTTCAGGTGAATCTTACTGCCCTTCAAAAATTCCCCAAACAGTATATGCACATTTTTTTCCGTTGTGAAGATCATTGTAACGTTAAAATGTATGCTAAATTAGGAACTTTCTGGTTGCATAGCTTAAATGTATGCTTTTTTTTTGTTTGTTTTAATGCGTATTTTCTCATAACTATGCGAAAAGTTTTCTCGAAGATCGGCAGGATATTGTTTAAAAAACTCAACTTCACGATATTAATTTTATTTTTTAAACTCAGTCATTTCCCTAATTACTAATAAAGATTAGGATTTTGCTAAACAAATATTATAGATTATTAGTTGAAAAAAACATTGGCTGAAGTTAACCGGAAAATTTTAAAGTATATGTAAAAAATAATTCAGTTTATTTTTGGTAACTTAAAAATTGTACTCTAATTGGATTGGCTTCGGGAAGAACAAAAATACGCTAATTGAGTCAATTAAATTTTTAATCCACTCCAAACATTGTAACCAGTCCGCAATTGATTCTTTTCTCCGTTGGCCCTGGTTGGAAAATTCGGAATGGAGTAATGTGTTTTGTTTGGAAGCATCGGGTGAAAAATTAAATACGTGACTGCCTAGCAAAATCAGAAGTAACTGGACCTCGGGCAGAAAAGGACCTCTGTAATGATTCACCTTCTGCGTGTGACCAACGCAGGTGCGGCTACGGAATCAACTGTATGTAGTCGACTTAGTCGTTCATTTCCTCCCTTTTCTTTTCTCTGAAAGGATAAAAAGAAAGGCACGGGGAATCGAATCGATCTTCATTCAGGACGCAGGTTTTTGATTTGAAATACTTTCCGTCGTGGTCAGTCCCATCCTGTCGGCAATTATTTTAGGTTTGCGTGGCAGAGCGGCTCATTCCGCGCTGCCTATTTCAGCAATTTCTTCAAAAGTATTTCACTTTTATGTCTCAACTAGTCTTTTAACATCAAAAACAGAATGTGTGTGTGTATATATATATATATATATATATATATACATACACGCCAGAAATGGAAGTGAGAAAAAAGAAAATATAGCAATAAATACATGAAAAGTGGTATATGGCATTTTGATGATTCCTTCTAAATACGAGTATTTAGCAGTTTTGATTTGTTCATTATTTTAAATACTTTGTATTAATTATATTTGTATTGACTTTAGTCAATATATTTTTGCTCATGCATGCGCTGCTTTAATCATGAGGGAATGCAAGAAGGATTGTTCAATAGTCAATGACAAATTAAAGTCGCACTTGATATTAGGGTAATTCAAAGACAATTGCCCCATCGTGAGAAATGTAGCTGTCAAATTTTAAATTACTTATAGTATCAGTTAAAATTCTGCACGGAATATTGTTGTGTTTCATTACTTAAATGCATGTAGAACAATTTAATGCACAAAGTTGTACTTTTAAAATGAAAAAAAAAAAAAAAAAAAAACTTAGCATCAAATTTTTCCGTCTCACCTCACAAGCTGAGTGAATTGCCACAGAGAGGGTGTGGTGGATCGCTGATCATTTATGTAAATGGTGTTGCCACGAAAACGACAAATTTCTTTGAGCTCAACATCAGCTCATAAATGAACAACCTGGACAATGTGTGTTGCCCTATTTGATTTTCTCACGGGAATAATTATCCCATGTTTTTACCATCAAGTGTATCTGTGTTTTTCCCAAGCTCAGCTACTTTACAAGCTAGTCCGGGATTAGCTTGACTGGATTTTGGCATTATTGTTAATCAAAAAAGTTGAAATTTTAACAATTCTTTTCGTTTAATAAGTTGGTGTTATATTAGTTATTGTGTTCATGGTTATTATTTTCATACAGTGTGTTGGAATTTATGTTCAGTGACCCTCTACATTGTTTAATCGATGATGGGCAATAGTTCAAGAAAATAATGACGTTATTGACGATTGCGGTAAATGTCTTAGTTGTTATGATCATGTTATGCAGAAAAGCACTTAAAAATAAGTCTTTTTTTTTTATCCCTCTCATGCATATGGCCCTCATATCAGGACACATATATTTTTTAAATTCAAAACCTTATTCAGATTCACATTTGTGCTTCAATTTGCATCTACTCCTCATTTGGAGAGTTCAATATTCTCAGTTCTTAGAAACCACATACGGTTTCAGAAGCCATTCAAGGTAGTTAAAAGAATTTGAATTTGGGAAGCCCATGGAGGATTCAAGAAAGAAGTGAAAATCTAATTTTCAAATCAATTTGTGTTTATTTATTTTGGAGGGTATATTACATTACAGGAAAAGTTGGTATTATTTTATGCCTCATTATGCCTTATAAAATGAAGTTTGAATATTTAGTTTTATCATATTTATTATTATTTTGATTAAATATGATACAAAAGAATATAACGTCCTCATACGAGAATAATTTTTGATTATACAAGACAAATATTTACAAAAATAGATTTAGTACACCACAATACTCAGATACTAAATGGGTTTGTAGCATACCGAAATATTTTTTTAATAACTGGAGTGAAAAATTCATGCACGATAGGGTTATATATATAGCCAGATTTAACGATTGTCCAATGCAATTGGGGTTAAACTAAAGATATCGCTAAATTGGGGAAATAGCACATTCATCAAATCCAAATCAAGCCTTTTTAATTCTATCTTTAGATTGAGGAAATTGTTAAATCGAAGTATTATATACATTTTTGGCTATGTATAGGGGAAAGTCGAAGCATAACGGCCTTTTAAAAATAATACTTATTCACTATGGTAATGAAACAGTAAAAATTTGTATTAAACTGATAAACTGATCACTTGTGAAGAAAAAATTAAATAAATCAGTGGTGACCAATTTCAATTAAAATCATAAACACGTACCTGTTAAAAGTGGGCATTGTCCCAGTTCTGTCCGACCTGGATGGACAGAGCCGAGAACTGAAAATAATAATTAAATACGCATTTATATATTACAATAAAACTATTTATTGAACAAATACTTACAGAATATCGCATGTAAAATTTATTTAATTTTAAACTATATCAAACCTACAACGAAATTGATTTATGTAAGTAATTCTTCAAATTTCCGCTAAATATAAAAACAAATCAAACCATATGAAACCCAAATCCCTGTTTTGTCCGACTACTCGGTTTTTCCCGACTTTCCCCTACTTCGATACAATAATTCTTCGATTTAATTATATACACGTTAAAACGCAAGGAAATGTACATTACGTAATAACATATAAAATAATAAACCCGATCTAATTCTGAAGTTTACTATTTTATATATCGTTCTCAATAAATTCCTCTGAGAGTTTTTGCCGCAAGTAATCTTCATTCCATTTTCCTCATTTAAGAAAATAAATCTTCAGCTCTCCGTAATTAAATTCACTTATAAGTATCTCAAAACGAGCAAACATATCGCTTCTATCAAATAAATACCAAAATAAAATAACTTCTTTGTATCTGCAGCGAAAGCTAATTAACTTCAATCAATAGAAATGAGCGTTTCCACTGACATTCGGTAGGATCAGTAGAAGAGCTCGCGGAAGTAGACGAAATTTAATACGGACGAGTAGGTTTACTGAAAGGAACTTTGGGATTGAATTCACCGAAACCAATTTTCCCACGAAGAAGAATCCACTAAAAGAGAATCTTACACTTGAGTCTTATTTGCACCGGGATACTAATCTAAACAAGGGCGAGCTTTCAAGTTTTCTTTTACATTATAGTCTTTAGTAAGTAAACTGTAAGCCTAATGTTTTTACTGCTAACAACTTATACTTTATTCGGTGTGGATTTTTTTCTCAAAGGAAAATGTATCAGTTCGTATATAAAACACATCATTGCTTTTTTTTTTTCAGTAACTATATGGTGCATGATAATGAAACATTGATTGTATGCATAAAAACATTGCTTACTAATGCGTGAAAATGTATTCTCCATTTTCTCTGAATATGTTCTCTATTTCGTCCATAATTAAATAACATTATTTCACGACGATACGAATTTTACTTGCTTTGAAAAATGAAAATGGTACAATTTTCATATCAGTGCATTTACTTATAGTCCGTGGGACAGTCAAAAATATAGTTTCATTCCGTGACAAAAACGAAAAACAACTGATATATACGAGAATATAGTCGATGAATACAATACTAAGCCATATTTATTTAAAACCGGGGAATAATTGAAAAAAAAAAGGAATAAAATATCGACCTCTTATCAAAAGAGCAAGGAAGATTACTTCGAATTTTGTTACAACGAGCAAATGAGAAGCAGCCAAAGTATAAACAAACCTCCGCAGTGTACGTAGACGAGCCTAGATTCAAGTGCTTGAATCTGAACCGATGTGAACTATATTATTTTTGTCGCTATTGCAGAGAAATGCTTTTTTCAAAATGGATTTTGAAATATTTTTTAATTAAAAAAAGCGGTGTTTAACCCTCTAATGCCCAAGTTTTTTTATCGTCGTGCGCCTTGAGGAGGAGTTGGGAATTAGAAATTTAATTAAACATTTCTTTCACTGTCTTCCATTGTGGTTAATAGTTTGGTAGAAATTTTTAGAGTTATTTTTGTCCAATCATTTATTTAAATCATTTAAATTTGACTTAACTCTAATGCTCAAGTTTTGTTATCGTCGTCCGCCTTGAGGCGGAGTTGGCAATTAGAGGGCTAACACTCGAAGGGTTCACTGGAAAAGCTACCAATGTCACATACTACTTTTTGAAATTTGCTTTATGTTTTATTCAATTATTTTATAACATTAATGTTAATTTCAACTATACGAGCCTACTTTTTCGTACCACCCAAATTCAAATTTATAATATATATATTTATAATACATAATTATATTCATTTATAAGAAAACATAAAGCAAAGTTCAAAAAGTAGTATGTGACTTAGGTCGTTTTTAAAGTGGACCCTTCACTTATTAGGCATAACAATTGTTCAATAACATTGTAGTAATTACGCTGGCATAAGCTTACTCGAAGCAATTCTTAATTTGAAAGTGTATTAATTAGAAATGCTATTATACTTTGAAAGAAATATACAATGTTGCATTTTTTATGAACATTGTCGAATGAAGAAAGAAAAAACTTACCTCAAAAAGTGTAATATTGTTAGATATTTTGTTACATCATTATTTTATTTTTTCTTCATAAAAAGTTCATAATCTCGCCAAGCAATATTTTCTTTGGCGACTTTATCGCCTACGGGGAAACGGAATAGTGCGTTGAAACGGTGGTAGCTTCATGAGATATTCAGCAAAAAATTGTAAAATTAATCACTCTATAACTAACACGAATAAATCGGAACATTTCATGCTTCTACATACACACACCAGTGGTAACAAAGTAACGAACATACTTCAATTGTGTTACAGCGCTACGTAAGCATGCTAAAATCAAAATTTAATAGCAAGTTTGTTCTGCAGACACTTTACTGTAGTTTTTTCTATACTTCTCATGTCTTTTTTGCGCCTCTTTGCTATAGTATATATTTTATAATGAATATTAAATCTTAAATCCATCATTAATTTTTCAAAAAAAAATTTTATCCGCATTGAAACTTGAGTATATATTCGTCGACAATCTTAACTGGTGGAAGAATGTTCAGTACAATTCGAATTTTCTCTATTTCTATTGGTTCAAGAGCTCGCTGAATCATGTCACACACAGAAGAAAATTCCTTATTTAATTTCAATTTTCTCATAACAGCCACGAAATTTGATGAATATATTTTTTTCTCTCGTGATTATATTATTTTACTGAATAAGTGCATTTTTATGTGGGCGGAAATTTTTGTCATATTTTCCAAGCTGTACCTTGGACTATTACTGTAAAATATGACTCTTCTTTTCTAAAAAAATTGACTACCGGCACATTATAAAACTTAGAAATCCTAATGCTTACTGAGTTACTTTTCACTTAGGAAAAATTGAATATTAAATTCAAAAAATAGTAAGTTTTTTCTTTTTTAATTCTATGTTTGCTCACTAAGTCAGAAATTATTTTGAGCTACAAAATATGAAATTATCATTACATAAGACTCTAAGGTAAATAAACATGTTGATATAGTACAATTTTGACTGTCGATAGTCGGTTTAAATTTATCATTCTAAAATTATATTAAAAATATAAGTTAAGAATTTGTAAAGCGGTATATATCAGTATAAGTAATATTTAACTCCCCCGTATAACGGTATTATGTTTATTTATACTGATGTTTAAAAACACGTAGGAGTATAATTCTGAAATGATATTTTCCATTAGTGTTGAAACGCCTAAACCTTTGACATAATTTATAATCAAGGGTAATATTTGATATAAATTGAGCCTTGCTGCTCCTCTACACCATACAATGAAAATTTCTTCTGGGTACAACACGATAGCTTGATTCGATTTCCTACATTAAGTCGAACCAAATAACTTTATTCCCCAACTCGCCTTGAATGATACGTTTTGTTGTTCCCAAATGACTGAGGTTGATAATGAAATGTCTCAGAGACTTCAATTAAGAGCACTTGTCTAATTAACTCCATTGGTAGTGTTCAATTAAATTAACTTTCAAAAAAGATCTGCCTCAAAACTTAGCTAGTCTGTGAATCAATTACAAAATTGCTCGACTAAGGCAGTCGAGAAACCAGAGCACTGTTTGAAATGTTAACTACCAGAAATAATGTGTGAATATAGACGCTAATGAGCAAGGCTAAGAAGCATTCGAAATTAAATTATTTTCAGATATATTTATGAAAATGCATAATTTTAAGCTTCATTCGCAGCTCCATGAAAAACGAATAGAAAATTAAAGTTGAAAAAGTTACCACATATACAATAGGAAGTCGAATATATTTCTCTAAAAAAAGATGCTTGAATTTTACTTATTTATGTACTTTTAACTGCAAAAATATATAAAGTACATGGTAATTAGCATTTACCCTTTACTCTTGTATAAAAAAGATGGACATATATACCCCTACATTACGTATTGTATCATATTTGATACAACGTAAAAAATAACCAGTTTCCAACTGTGCATTAAATATTTTCCGTTTAGAAACGCAGTGTAGCAATTCTTCTACTACCCTATTTCCAATTTACATAGATACAAATCCCAAAGCCTCTTATGTTCCACCAAAAGACGTAAGACTTGATGGGCCACGTCAATAACCAATATATGTAGAAACTCACCAAAGATGAAAGTACCCTGTATGTAAATCATTTTCTTACAAAAAATATCTGAAATGCGGTCTACACTTTTGATTAAAAAAATAAAAATTGTTTTGTAAAATGTCATACTACTTAGGAAGATTACTAACTTACAGAAGCATTATGTATCATATTTGCTACGTTTTCAAGTGAACGTTTTGGAAAATAAACATATTATAGTTAATCAAACTTTTTAAAGTTTTTTCCCTTTACGTAAGCATACTTTTACAGTCAAAAATATTTTTCTAATCTCTAGTAAAAATATTGCGTAGTGTCGGGATAAGTAATTGTCTTGATCTAAATGACTATAATTATATACTTATAGTAATAAGTATTATAATTGTTAAAAAAAAATTGTACAAGTATATATACATTATTTGTATCTTCCTTTTTTCTAGACTGCAGCAGCAGTGATGCCTTGGACATCTTCGAACACAGAAGGTGGAGGAGGTTTAAACTACAGAGCATTAGCTGAGCTCAGGGACCCGTCTCGGCCACATGAGGTATGAATTATTATTATTTTTTTTTTTTTTTTTTGACACAAGTTTACTAAAATACGCGATTATTTATTCTTTGAAAAGCTCTGGTTAAAATGCTTTAAATATTACTGGTACATTAACCCAATACCGTTTTCATTTATATCCTTCCCTCCTCCAATAGGACCTTAACTCTAAAAGTCATTAGTCTAACCGGAAATCGAATATAAAGACCGGAATCGAATATAAGGATTCCACAACTAAGATGTACCTTGGCTTTCTCTAGTGACCAAAACAAATTCTTGCAGCTTCAGTACTGTCTCTATACGACGAAAATGTAGTTTCCTCTAAGCATGCGCAGTAGCTCTAGGGCCATAGTTTTATTTCATAGCACATGCTCAGATGAAAAACACTATTTAGCTTTGAAAAGGTGCAGAGATGATACATGCTTTTGAAAATGTAAAAAGCCAGAATTGTGACAGACATAACCTTAGTTCCTTAACTAAAAGATGATAAAATTAATTCTAAAACAACCAAAGAACAAAATTTTTACAGGGCCACTGGTTTTATGCTACATTCTGCGAACATAAATAATTCATTACACAAAGCTATCTTTCACGCCTGTCCTATTATTTGAAATAAAATGATTTTTACCCTATCGCAATCGCATATATTTTAATGTTTATCCTAGACATATTTAATTTGGGTCGATATATTTAACGTTCGGTAAAGCGGTAAATTGAATTATTTAAGCTCTTTGCTAAACACCTGGAATCTGTCAAAAATATCACTTGAATTTTGCCGCAAGTATTGGAATGGCTTTTAATTATCTTCGTCACTTTTTCAGTAGTTTTTAGTAAATTATTAGGATAGTAGTACTTCTGTTTTTTCCAAGGGGGAAAATATTCTTTTTTATACCATGTAAGAGATATTTTGCTTTGAAACTAAATTTGTTTACCGTCAATGTTGTTCGTATGAAACGAGTGCAGCAATCTCCACAGAGCCTTAATTCAGAATTTAAAAAAAAATTATTAATGTTTTGCGAAACTTTCTCTTTTAACTTTTGTTCTTTACATGAATATAGAAAAATAAATAGATTCCACATATGAAATAGTATGAGTAAAAACACCGTCCATATGCAAAAAAAGAGAAAAGGTTCGGGGACCTTTATGGTGACAAAAAGCTAATTTTATTATTTAAATTTTATACGATTGATTTTTAATTGGGTTTGTCAAATTTATAAATTAAAAGCAATGTTTTTAGACAACATAAATATATCGTGTTTTATATTTTCAAAGTACGAAGTAAATTATTTACGTCTTACTTAAAAAAAAATATTACATTTAATGAAAGCTGAAATCATCATCTTGAAATATGGTCAAGTACTGCGATATTAATTGAATGAAACAAGGTAATTATTTTTTTGCCGACAAAACAATAGTAGGTGCTACCGTCAAAAGTGTGACGGTCGTGGTAGCCTAGTGGTTAGGACGTCGCACTTCCTAACGGAAGATTAGGTTTTCGATACCCGACCCGCCGAAAACCCCCTCCCTGTACACTTGGGGACACGTGCATGTAGAATCCGTGCACCCTGAAGTCCCGAGGCAGTTCCGAGGGTACCCCCGGAGGGTCCATAAATCCCATTTCCTTTACTCTTGGGTCAAAAAGGAAGGTGGCGTATTTGTGCCAAGTCGTACTTTCCCCGTTGTGGTGCTCATCTATAAGCGGAAGGCGCGCCTTACTAACTTAATACTTGGTCGCTATGCGAAGGGGAGATTGAATACCCAAATGGCATTAGAAACAACAACAACACTGTCGGAAGTAATAAACGGACTCACACTATATCTTAGATTCATGTCATAACTTCAATGAAACAAGTAGCATTTTTTTTTGTACTGAAATATTTTAAAATTATGTACATATAAAAGAAAAATAAAAGGTTCATTCTAACTCTTAATAGTAAAAGGCATAAACACACTTGTGCATAAAAAAACAAATATGCTGTTGATTCTAAATCTTAATTATGAAAGATATGTTGATCAGTTGATGAAAGTGATATACCTGGTGGTTATAATTAAGCTTCCCCTATTCAGAACTTTCTACAGCTAAAACCGTTCAACGGATTGACACCAAAATTGCTACATGGACTATACAAGAAATGAGCTTAAGGAATCATGAAGAAAAAAAAGGTTTAAAAATGGCCGCTAGAGGTGCTGTTTAGCCTCATAACATGGTTTTCACGTAGGAACTGACCAATAAAGAATAAAATTAATAATATCAACATTTATTGTACTTTTCCGTCCATATATATGATCTTGCCATTTAAAATTAAAGTAAAGAAAGCTATAACACTTCATCTGTGTGGCAAAAAAAAAAAAACTAGTTTAAGTTATCATTAAATGCTTTTTTCTGCTTTCATAAGTATTAATATGATTACTTTATTCTATGCTGGTAATTTCCTACATTAAAACCCTGTTACAAGGCTAAATAGCGTCTCTTGCGGCCATTTTTAGAACTTTTTTTTCTTTGTGATTCCTTGAACGCATGTCTTGTATAGTCCACATACCAATTTTTGTGTCAATCCGTTGAACGGTTTTAGCTGTAGGATGCCCTGAATAGGGGAAGTTTAATTACAACCATCATGTATTTACTATTTTTATATGCATTAATATGGGATGACACCAGTATCAATGAGTTCCCTTTTAACTGATGCATGTTTGTGTACACACACAAACACTGCACATTCCCGTACATATTAAATCAATATGTGCAGGACTTTCTGCTTTTAGCGCATTTTTAAGTTATAAATGGAGAATCTATCAAGAGATAATAAACATTTTTCATTCGCGTGCATTTATTAATCAGCTTCTAAAAATAAGAACTCCAATTTCTTTTCGTCTTGTAATCAATTTAAAATTCCGTTTCTGTTCTGCAATCTGATGCTTAAAATTACTTATTTATTATGATGCGTGTGGAGCAAACTAAGAAATAATTAACAATAAAATGTACTAATTTTTATCACGAGTTTGAGTGTAAATGCGTCTGAAGATGCAGGCGAAAATTAAAATTTACTGAAGTTTTCGAGATAGAAGGCCGAAGTTATTTTTCACAAAACTATTTATTCTAAATAATAGAATAATCATCAGTTTTGAAATATTTTTACATCCTCGTGAACTGGGGCTAATTGCCACTTTGATTTTCGAGCAAGTTCCTGGAAGCTCAATCATTAAGAACTTTGACACAAATTGCTGTATAAGCAGAACTCCCCAGAACTTCTTTAATGAAATTTCTTTTGGCTGTTCCCAAGGACGCTTTTAGCGCGCGCATAATGAAATAACATCAAATCCCCCAAAATTCTTGGCTGGACATGGAAACGGCTAATATTTTGTGCTGTTTTGAAGCCCTTTATCATTTTCTAAGGAAAAGAATTATGATTAATGAAGGAAACATTTTTATTGCGTCGTTATTTCCACCAGAATAAATCCAATAAAACTAACTTTGAAATTGAAAGCTTATTACACTTACGTTTTCTTCCTCCCTTGCTCAGGATAAAATAACGAAAACAAAACTGAATACAGCGGTTTGATGAGTTTGGCAACTTCTTTTCTTTTTGATCATAGAATTACTCTTGTTTATAACAAAATCGAATTTTCTGTGTATAAAGTGTTCTTTTATTAAGAGTTTCAACAGTATCTCCAGAACTTTAATTTATTTCTTATTTTCATTTCTCACTGTAACTTTTAGTACGTGTATTACTTTAACCAAATAAGCATGGATATTTTTCGTTGTTCTTTGTTTCTTGAACCGTCGTCTGTAGTTTGATAGAGGCATTTCGTTATGGTAAAAGAATTACTTCAGTTTCATAATGCGCAGATGTGCGTTGTTACTTTTTTGTATTAAAAAACATGAAAAAAAAAAAAAAGATTATGGATTTATTTATTATGAGGTGTTGGGCAATTTTATATAAACTAGTGTTTTTTTTTCCTTTATGGACATGTTTAAACCATGTTTCTGCAGTTTAAACACTTTACATAAAATAGGTTTCATGAGCTTTCACGATATTTGTCAACACAAGACACGCTGACGTTAATGCCTTGAATTCATACTATTACCCTCGAATTCATCCTATTTGTGTATTCATAGTTTAGTGTATTTTACTAAACTAAACTATTTCCAATATGGTTAAACTAGCTGTGTCCATAATAATTATTGGCATTCTAATGCAAAATACCCGTTTTTCCTTCTCAGCGTAAGGAAAAAATTAGCGAGTGAGGCCCTTAAAAATAGCATTCTGCAAGCACAGAGAAATCGTATCAAATCGATAACTGTTATTGGATTGAGTCAAACATTTTCGCATCGAAAACTATTATTTCTCACTTCTCAATAAAGCATATAATGATCAGTTTTAAATTATTATTGTTTTAGTTCATTTAAACCACGATAGGTAATTACATCCTTTCTCTCTAACTCCCTATCTTTTAGAATGAAGCTTTAACCCATGCTAAAGCTGTACGTAGACATGCTAAAGCCTCATAAACGTACGGTACAATTAAAAGTATGGACTTGGACACTTCCCACGCCAGGGATCGAAGGGGTCGACAGGTTTCAAAGGCTGGGGTCTTCGTGATTGGAACGCATGGGACACAGAAGATAGCCAATCGATTTTATACGTTAAAAAATGAAAATTTGCAATTATAACACTAATAATAAAACATTACTGTGCATTAAATTAAAAAAAATCGAATAATGCAGTTGGTATTTATTACTCAATCAGTGAAGTACAATGAAAAAAATAATCAGTTATTTGTTGATATTTGCAACATATTTCTTGGTTTTCATGTTAGTTAAAAAGTTCGCTTTACATTCTTTTATAAAAAAAATAAGCATTTTTTGTTTGGATAGTAATATAGTTGACCTGCTGTCGTATTTGAGTACGATAGTGAAACTTTTAGATATATATTATTTATTTTTGTAAAAAATTAACCGCTAAATATGGGCAGAATAATAGGAAAGAAAATACCCAGGAACGTTGTAAGTTTTTTTTATCATTGATACTTTGATGCAACGTGAAATGCAAGTAAAGGTGCCCGTATCGCTCATCCAAACGCAGGTTTACAATATGAGTCAAAAAATAGTGAACAATTCATTTTACTGTTCTCTTAGCTAGGATCTTTTTCCTGAAAAAAAATATACTTCATAAAGTTCAAAATAAATTTAGAGAAAAAGCTATTTCTACAATTAACAATGATCCGATCAACTTTTTGGGATAAACTTTATTAAACATATAAAAAGGAATGTTGAAAACTCGTTCAATATTGCAGAGCCGTCATTTTTTCCATTGTTTTAATATTTTTTGTAATGCCGTAATATATACTTAACCTTCTAGAATATAAAGCAATGGATACACACACACACAAAATATCGCCATACAGCAAAAAATTTGTAGAACAAAGTCACTTGGCTTACCATCGCATTAAACTTAAGTTTTTCTTCTTCATCCAGGATCAGCTTTGTAAGTGATTCTCTTGTCTTTTCTATCCAGCTATTGACCACAAACGCCTCGAACCTGATGTTATAGGCTTCTTCTGGATTACATTTTCATCACACTTTTGTGTTGTACATGTAGAAGATTTATTTATTTTTTAGGAAATATATTTTTATCTATTCCTTAGTCCATCTTTTCAGGATTAAGCAATTTTCTTATCAACAGTAGATATTGAAGTAAAGTTACAAAATAGCCTCAATATTTATTTGAGTTTTCTATTTACTTTTAACAAAAATTTCAGCCATCTGCACTAATAAATATTTTGAAAAAAATCGGTATCAATTTCCAGTGCAATTGTTTGATTTATACTACTTATTAATGACACTAGGAATTATGGAATTCATACTATTTGTTGCTGAGCGTTCTTGCTCAATTTCGTTCTACTGTATGTTAAATTTTCGGTGCAGCAAAATGCCACTAAAATACCTCTCCTAGTTAGAACATACAAAGGTTTGACGTGCCAAATAATTGTCTTAATGGGCAATGAAGAACTATTTCTGTTACATTCTTTTTGTTTTAAAAATAACGTCATTTGTGAATGACATTTTTTTTCTTTTATTTTGCCGCGTAAACATAAATTATGTTTTTTTAACAAAAGTCTTAAATTATGCTATTAACTAGAGAAACAATAAAGCGTGTGATAGGAATTGAACTCAGAACATTTTCTTCTTTAGCATCTTTATTTTGATTTATGCAGCACTAATTATTTAAGTAAAAAGCAGAAACTCTCTAAAATTTTGAAATTAAATACGTAATTTTTTTTCAAAGAAAGCAGCTTCTGTAAAATAAAACAAAGTTTACATAATAATAATAATAATAACAAAAAGTTAAAAGAAAACAAACAATATAACCAATTTTATTGAGTAAACACCCACATTAAAATTTCTTTGCCTTGTTTTCCCAAACAACTAATCAAAACGCTTAGCTTCTATAACTAAACAAGAAATGTCATTGAATTAATTATATTATCAATTCTATTCTTATTAAAGTAATGAAAATGATAAGATTATGAGAATACGTTTTTAATGGATTATCACGGTAGTGTTATTTGATAGTAGAAACCGTATTTGCAACAAAAAAGTTTATTTTTTCATAGGTTTGTTCATTTCTTAACAATTTGTACGTTGCTCATTTTACAGAATAAAACGCCACCATCCAATTTAAGGGTTTAGGATTTCAAACAAAACGAAAGGGAAAATTTTTTTTTTTACACCAAGGTTTCTATCGGGAGCAAACCGACCTTTTTTCTTTGCTTGTGTTTTCTCAATATAAGTTGGTACAATATGTTTTATTTTTGTGTAATCATTTTTATCTCGATTAGACGAGATTATTTTTTATTTCGATTAAATGACTTTATTTTTTGCCTAATTTGTGTAAAACAATATCCATGGGATCAAGAGTTATTTCTTTGTATTCCATTAACTTGATTATGTTTTATTAAAATTTTTTTTTTTGCTTTTTTTTTTTTTTTTGTATATTATCCTTTTCCTGGTAGTATTGTTGTTGTGAAAAATCCTTTTAATTATACTGTTTAAGTCTGTATTATATTATTATATTTCATTTCATTAGTATTTATATATGCGTATTTAATTTTTTTAGTAAGCTGCAAAACATTGGCATTTAAACGTATATACACATTTTTGTATTGAATTTAAGATTTTTTCAGATTTGTGTATTTGTCTTAATATACCTTTTTCAAGTTTAGCGAATTTTTAAGTTACTATATCATACGCTAATTTTATCATTTTTTAAGTATTCCCACTCATGAAAAACGCAAATTATATTTAGAGAATTTATGCATTTAAATTTAGCTGCGTTTTAGTTACCTTTAGATCAGAATAATAGATCATTATTATATCTTAATGTGTAATCAATCTTAAGAAATTAATTATTGTTTCTCTCTGTGGTGATACTTATCCCTTACGTGTGTAAAAGCAGAATTACTATTGGTCAAATGCAGTATGGTACTGAGAGGCACACTGGCCATAAGATCAACGTAACTGTGAGCAGAGCTGTTGGAATTTCGGATGACACTTAGGCATACTTCAATGTACTTTGGAAGCTCACAGAAACATATACTTCATTTGCAACTGGTGGTACTTTCAATACAATCAAGTGGACCAAATGCCAACAAGACAAAGCTTGGCTACATACCGCACGGTTTCAGCAAACATATCTACAAAGATACAATATCCCTCCGTGGTGGTGACTTGCTGGTCACCAAATCTTGACCCAGTAGAGAGAACACTAGGGCCATGTTAGTCTAGTGGTTAGGACGTTGGACTTCCACCCGGAAGGTCGCATGCTCGATATCCACTGAAGACCCACCATGTATACTTGGGAATACAAGCATGTAAAATCCATGGATCCCACTACCTCTCACCAGGATGCAGGGCATCCCTAAGGCCTGGTGCTAACAGGGAAGGAGGTTGGAGGAGAAAAGTAGGGAACAACATCTAACAATACTTCTACACTAGTTGATCAGTTTCTACATTTAAATTTAAAGTTACCCGACAGTCTTATAGCAACTTTAATATATGTTCCAACAATGCATGTTTAACTTTAATGAGTAGCTTTACATCATACTTAAAGTTAAATTATCCTTTGCTGTTAAAAACCCTTTTTTTCTTTAATTTTATAAATACTTTCTTATAGACGAAGGTAATGTTCAGAGTTCATCGTCGCTGGTGATTGTTTGTGGTTGCTTATAGTTTTTGCAACAATATATATATATATGTGTGTGTGTGTGCGTATATATATATACAAATACACACACTTGTGTCTACGCATATGTTGTATGTATGTATATATGTATTTAGAAAATATTGCACGTGGTTCGAAGAAAAAAAATCACCCACGGAGAATGCCATTGCTTTGTTTTTTTAGAAGCTGAGGTACGGAAATCATGAAATGGTGAAAGCGGCAGCTGGAACGAGCATATTTTCACATTTGGAGCTACTTAATGCGCTTACTTAAAAACGCAATAAGGTGATCTGAGCGGCAAGCATGTTTGTGTGCCATGAAATGTACGGACATTGATGTATTCAGCGGAGAAACATCCCGCATTCGTTGCATACTGATTGATTATTCCCTGCTGTTTGCATTCCGTTCTCACGAATTCCCCACACGTATTTCTATAAAACTTTGTGTTCTTTTTAACTTTATTTTCCGAGAACGCAACCAGAAAATAAAGGCATCAGTTAGTAAGGATGTATGGTGCCCGCATATCGTACAGCTAAAACTTTTGTTTGCAGGCTCATTTGCTGCCTTCTTAAAATACATGGCTATGTGCATTTTTTACCAGAATTTGTCCTGCCCCAATCAATACAAAAACTAGAAATACATTTAGACATTGTAGGAAATCATTAATTTTTTGTTGTGGGGGATGAGAGATTTAGTGTTCGTTACTATTTCGTTCAAATCATGTTACAAAATTATGTTTATTAATTGGACTAATTAATGTGGTATGATATTAGAAATTAGTTTCAAATTGCTTTTGAATGGAAAATTTCATTCTAAACCTGCAGTTAGTTTTAGTTTAAATGTGTGAGCATCCAACCCATTCTTATTTTTGTTAACATGGGAAATATTTTAGACATATCCATTATTTTAATTATTAAAGAGGGAATTTTTTTTTAAATCCGTTTCTTAACATCACTCGGGTAACATTTAGTTGAACAACCTAGTTTATTTTAGTTAAATATTTAAAATATTGCCATACTTAGTTTTTTCGTGTTTTTTATTAAAAAAATATGAGTACAGTACATATGAGTGGTTGTTCGAGGGTTTTTTAATTATTATTTTTATCATTTATTTATTCTTTTACAACGAAACACTGACAGCAGTTAAAAATAAAAAATAAGAGTGCCACACACTCGAATTTAATTCTTACTGAAGAAAAGCTTATCTACTTCTGCTAAAGCAACAAGGATTATTATCTTCTGATTATGTTTCTACAGCTTTCAAATACCCTAGAAGATATTTTTAGTTCATTAAAAATGTGAAATATAAATTTACTAAATTTTGTTTTTAGTATGCATTCTAAGCAGGATTACATAATTTTTACTTGTGTGATAGTCAAAACACATTATTTAAGTTGGTTCCGCGGACTGACGTGCGTTTGCATTTCTTGTACTGAATATGTTTTTGTATCTTATAATATGCGTCTTTGTAAAAAAAGGGAAGAAAAAAAATACTCAATACATGTCATTGGAGCGTGTGACATTTTTTACTGTTTGTCCTTAATTAAAACACAAACTCTGAGACCACATAGTGGTCTAAGAAGGAGCCATTCTCCCTTAACTCATTGCACTTTGCAAATTCTCCCTTAACTTATTGCACCTTGCCATTCTCCCTTAACTCGGAATAAAGTGGAACAGAGGGACGCATTATGAGCTGTATCCTTCCACGTTGTATTGCTTTAATAGATTAAATTTTAAACAATACCATATTGAAAATAATTCTCAGAATAGGAGATATTACCTCTTAAAAATCATGAATAATTAATAAAACGTTCGATGAGACTTCGTTATAAAAAAATCTTACAAGATTATATTTCGTGTATTGAATGAGTTACTGATTTTAGTACTTTCTCATTTTAACGGAGATTTAGAGATTTCTAAGCTTTTAAAAATACCTGAGTTTTTAAGTTAAGATTTCCATCCTATAAGAGACGACATCATAGAGCAAGAACCGAAAATAAAGATTCCTTACTCATCCAAGATTGAGCTCTAAAAAAGCAAGAAATCTTGTTTTTTGTTGGCTTAAAAATTTTAAGTTAAGTTGGATTCTTGTAACCTTTATACTTTATTGAATTCCATCGGCGCTGAGCAGGAGAGGGATGCTGAAAAATTCCACAGTCCTTGTTTCTTGTTGTAAAAAACCCCACAGGAGAAGAGCAGCTCACAAACTGCTTTTGCAGAGATGTTGTAAGATTGGATTTGCATTGATCGCTACATTTACCTTTAACATAGTTGGGGGAAAAGCCGCGTGACAATATTCCATCAAACAAAAATGCTCGCATAGATTCAATTTTGCTGGCATTGTTTTCAACTTTGTTTGCTGGAATTTCAGTGGCTTTCCTCAACTGTCTTTTCTTTCGATTTACTCTTATACAAAAAAGATCGTCTACAAAATTTCCGAATGGCGTTTAAAGCATGCCTTCCCTCCTTTTTTTTCAATTCTCTAAAAACCATTAAAAGTTTTAGTTTTTGTGAGGTTTATGTTTTTATTGTAGATTTGAGAAAGCATTTTCCTGCAAGGGAAGATACGCGTTTTTAGAAAATTATGGAACAATCACTGCAGAAAACGCAAGTAATTGAAATATTTGGTAGTATTCATTTGTTATTAGATCGTCTCTTTATGTCACACAGCATTAATTAAAAAACCAGAAGGATAACAAAACTTTATAAAATGATGATATATATCATCATTTTTTACGGCTTAGGGTTTTGGGGTTTAGGATTAAAGGGTTATTTTGGGAGTAAAAGTTTAAGGAATTCATGGAAACCAAATTTTTACAACAGGGTTGTTTTTGAGGAGTTATCACATCGTTTTGCATTGATTGTTTTGTGGTTACTTTTTGAACAAGAGTACTTAAACACATATATGTAGTTAAAATATAAATATCATCTCCAAATACCGCCCAGTAGGCCGTGATACGGGGATTTTAAATCACATTTTTTTTTGGGGGGGGGAGTTAATGGTAAGGCGAGAAATGGCACAGAATGGTACATAAGGAATGTTGTGTGCGAAATTTCAGCTCGACTTTTTTTTGTCTGGTCTGTTGCCCAATCAAAAAACAACAGTAACAAAAAAAATCCGAAAAATAGGGATTTTCTAACTTTTATTACTCCGGCCCCTGATGGTCCCGGGGATTGAATTTTGGTATACGTCGTCAGGGGCCACTCAAAATTGAGTATACAAGAATCAACTCCAGAGACCTCATGGGGATGAGGTACAGGGGCCTTAAAACCCAACTTGTGCTGTTGTTTTAAACGGTCCTTGGTTGGTCTCATTTTTCCCTGTTCTTCTTGATGGGTCGGTCGTTAGGTTTTCTTGTCGGGTGGCGGGACTGTCCCGCGTCCCTAAATAAAATAATTCTGTAAAAATATTTCACTCAAAATAATAGTATCTGCTCTAAGTTTTACAATTGGAATAAAAAGTGAATATAACTTTTTTTTTTCCCCAAGTCGAACTTTGTTAAATTCTTCGCGCCAAAAGAGAGTGCCTTTACCTTGAAACACGTGTTGCATTTTCAATGAGAATGATGCTAAACCAATAGTGTGTATGCCACTATATAATAAATAATTAAACTTAAAGTACTATTTTACCGACAGAAAAATGCCCAGATGCAAGAGAACTTACACCATAGAAGTTCGAAAATATTCCAGTCGTGAAAATCGGTGTCGATTTTACATAACTTACGACGTGCAGAAAAAAAATACCTTTGCCATAAGAAAAAAATGAACCGAGGAAAATAAAAAGAACGAAAGAAAGAAGAATTTTCATCCGAGTTGAAGGCCAATTTCCCCAAGCTCCTCTCACTGCTCTGACCCTGTGGTAGTAAATGACACAGAACGCAAAGGATGCGGCAACAGTGCTGTTTGAAATCTGAAGCCTAGCACCCTAATACCCTTCTGAGAGTCATAGAATCCACAAGAAAAAGTAGTTTGTATTATTTATCATCAAAACATAGCTACCATCTGAAAACCTCTGCTTGTGAATTGTTATCCGAGGATTTCGTTTTTCACTTTCAAGATGGGGTCGAATTCCGTTTATTTTTGTATTTGTTTTTATTTTTTGTTACGCATCCACCTTTCTTTTTCAAGTGATTTAAGCCTTCTTGGAGGCGATAGGCCCCCTCTGGGTTTCGACTTTGTTGCACACCGCTTCAAGAAAAACGTTTAAGAAATAGGAAGCGTATACTTGGGGGTGAATTTTGCTCCTTTGCTCTTAAGATATTTAGGCGAAGCATAAACTTCAACATAAGCCAAAGTATAAAGAAGATACCTTACTCTTTATAATTTAAAAATATTTCAATATTTTAAATTCTAAAAAATGATGCCAATAATGAACAACTTGGGAGGGTTGAAACTTATGAGAAACTTTATTTAAGTGTAAATTAAAAAATATTTATAATATATAAATCCATTTTTTTCTTTTCCTTTCTCCCTCTATCTCTCTTTTTTTAAATATATAACGCATCAAATTAAATGCAAGTTACATGTTTTTTTGCAGTTGTTTCACATACAGTAATAAAGTTAATTGTGTTAATTTTGGGACTTGTTAAATTCATAATAATATTCCATTTTAAGAGATAAAAAAAACATTATATTTTTTTCAAATGAAAATCTTATTCATTTCTTGGTTTTTATTTAGTACGTACATTAGGACGAAAATGTTAGTGACACACACCCACATGCTACAAGCACTACAGTGACCCCCTCAACTGACTTCACGAGATAATGTGCTTTATTGTTGCCCGTGTTTGGCTAAATGCGTTCATCCCATTGTGCATGCTTGCAGCTTATTGTGACTTGGTGTCTGTTGTGTCCATAACATCCCTTCAAAACGCCGCATGCCTCGGATACGAGTTTGACAGCAACTCGAGCAGCATGAGTTCAAGTGGAATCGGATCGTAAGTCTGCAGGAAACAGGAAAGATATTTCCTAGTATTGATTGCCGTACTGGTCGTGCGTTTGCACCGTAACACGATATTTGTAGGAGTTGGGAGTGGAACGCACGCACACACGCAGGATCTGGGAGAACTCCAGAAAAGAAAAGGAGAGAGATCCGACTAGGTCTCTGATAGATTAGGATGCTCAGAAATGCTGCAAAAATACTGGGTTTATTCGAAAAATAATATATTTTAAGTGTAGTGTGTTTTTCAATAAATAGTAGGCAATGTATATGCATTTTTTTGTTTTTTATAGCATCAATTTCATTACATATTACAATTGTGTTGCAGCACGTGTGACATAATTTTTATCTGTACAATATTAGATACAGCCACAGCAGCAGTACTATTGTGGCTATCAAGGCAGCCCTTCACAATGGAAAGTAGACAGAGATGAATACGTTTTCATCGTGCGTCAATAATAACAATAAATAATCACGTGGGTGTGGACATAAAGAACAAATAAAAATTTGTACGAAAGGGTCAACTCCAAACGGTTCAGTTTCATAACTTGTAGGGCAATTTTGAGACCTGCCTGGCATCATTATTGATCCTCACAAGGTTTAGACAGCTCAAAGTTACTTTAGCAAAATCAGTGTCCCTTATTGTCGTCATGGGGAAATACCCGAACATTTATTTTATACCAGACAGTTTTAATCCCTATAGATGCTTTTCAGCAACACTCCTTGGAACAATGGAATGCTGAGTTTTAGTGTTAAGTATGCTAAATGTATATTTTTATCCAGGTAACTTTATAAAATATATTCGTGCCGTTAAACTTGCTTGAGCTTGTATTAGATATTTTTCGTTTTTGGTATGGTCTATAAATGGAATGGTTTGGTCTATGAATGGAATATTTATAGAGCAAAATCAATATTCATGACTGTCGTCATGTGGAAACGTACGACCCATTATTTTATTCCAACGAGACAGTTCTAGTCCTTACAGGTGTTCTCCCTAAATAACACTCCTTGAAGCCATTGATGACTGGGTTGTAGTGAATGTTAAATGTACGTTTCTATATAAACCATTTTTTTAAAATCTACTTGGGCCACTAATCTTGATCGAACGTATAGTTCTTTTACATTTGCATGAATATAATATTTGTAGACGAAAAATAAGACATAACGCCTAGAACAATGTGTATACACGCAAATTATTTATATATAACTTTAATTTGCATATACCCTACGCTTACATGTATATTCATGTGTCTTGTTCACTGGTCGCATGTTTGTGTAGACTCTTTGCTTGAAAATGTATAGTCCCTGGCAAAGTACATTTTTCGTAATTAGATGTTTAGCACTCCTTCTTATATGGAATTTCGTTTTTCACCTCTTTGGTAATGCTTTCTTAATAATGTTCACACTTTCTAGAAAACCTTCCATCAGATGAGCATTTAGAAGATCAACAACAAACTGATAGGCAGAAATATTTTTTTGATCATCCTGGCATCGTAAAAAGGGGCCATTGCAGAAAATTTCAGAAATTTGTTTACTTGATTTGTACAATTATTCAATATATTTTCTTTTACTATGTATTGCACATAACAAGTAAACTATTTTGTGAAATTTACAACTCAATTCCAGATTTTTACGATGTAGGTTGTTAAAAAAAAACATTTTTTTCTCATTCTCAATTTACGGTTGAATTCCTAAATGCACGTGTGCTTGAAGTATTACTGGAAAATACGAACATATTAATGAGGGAAAAAAACAAAAAGCGGAATGTGTGTGTCTGTGTACATTACGTAATTCCTGTTCAGTTTGGGTTTACGTGAACAGTTAGAAGATATTTGTTTTAATGTAAATCTGGTTTTCCTTCAGTTTTATTAAAAAAACAAAGCAACATACATAAATAAAACATAAGTAGAGAAAAGCTAAAAGGACAATGCACGCCTGTTCGAGCAAGAAAATGTACTCATAAGATCTGAGTCCGACGACTGGAAATCAAATAGAAAACTTCAATGGTTTGAAACTTGCGCGATATCTGCTTGTTGAAACAGTATTACTGGTAGCATGTGGCTGAACCACAACTTTAAGTAGATCCATTTATTTCTATCGAAGGCGTTATGATACACAATTTTCGTAGTTACTGCAACTACGGAGCCAAAGTTTTTATTCGTGTTCCCATCCATAGTGTTTCCTTTTTTCATCCGCCAGAACATATTCATCGTGAAAGAAGGGAACCTAGAAACAAATAGTGGCTTGATGCTTAGGCGGATTCGGCGCTGTGTAATATTCAAATCTAACATAATTTACGCCCGCGGCGGTCTCTGTCTTGAAGAAGCGAGAGTTTTAGCTTTTCATTCAGACTTTCAATCCGAAATCCGCCATTGTTAAATTTGAATTTCAGATGAGGAAATGTTTAAATTTCATCAGCTTTCCTTAGTCTTTTTCAATACATTCTTTCTCAGCAGAGTCACTTTATCGCAGCTGCTTTCCAATCTTTGCTTAGACAACTTCTTCTAATCAATAACTTGAAAGATTTCCTTGCCCAGGTTTTGTTTTTAACTTACTTTTGAAGGCAACGGGAAATACTTCATATGCGAACCTTTCGGAAACTGTTTTATAAAAGGATCTAACATCAGCTTTAATGAAAAATATACACGCGTAATATCTTTGTTTCCTTTAGTCAATAAATAAACCATGATTACATTGTTTTCCAGAAGTTACATGTTAGTTTATCGACTCCGGCGTCTTTTATTTCTTTGCTTTCGTAAAATTGCCTCTGCTTTTTAACAGTAAGAAGCGAGATTTTCTGCACTCTGGCTGTGAGCTACAATTACTAGAGGTTCTTGATTGGGCTTGCAGCTGCAGGACGTCCGCTGGGGATCATTGGAATGGGACTCTTCGAGAACTTTCTGAAATTAACTGCGTGCACGGTGACCGACTTTGAGAAGCTGGAGTCACATTTGCAAAATAAATATTTCTAGTGCAAATATTTTTCTTACATAACTTGAGACATTAAAGACACTCGCGCGTGATGGCTCATCTTAGATGGTTCCGGAACTTCGATTTAAAGTTGATTAAATAGGGCTTGGAACTGCTAACTTTAACTTCTGTATTATTGAAAGGGGTATTTTTGTAGTTAATTCTTGTTGTATTAGATGACGCAGGTTAACAATTTCTTATGATATAGCTTCAACAGTCGAATATCAAATATATATAAGGAAAAGGGGACACATTGTGACATGGGGCATATTTGCAAAATTGGTATTTTTCCTATGGTTAAAATATTCAAGAATTAAAAAAATATTCCATAAGTCTCACTGTGGAAATTAGTCACCGTCACAGTCCATCTTGTAGGCTAGTTTTAGCCCGTTTTAATTCTACTATCTCTTTTGGAAAAAAAAAGTTAAATTTTACATTCTTTTTTTACTTAAGCTGCAAATTATCATCGAGTAATCAATAGAATTTCATTCATTTAAAGCTTAAACTCTCCTAATTGTAGATCTGTAATATTTTTGTTCTTTCTACAACATTTAAAAGTCATTGTTGATCTTTCTTCGATGTAAAACAAGTAACCCATGTAAAAAATCGTGTCATAATTAATAGTAAGTACTTAATTTCTCACGCTAATTATTTTAAATATTTTTATTACTTAATGAATGATTAATAATTCCCTGGCCTTTTATTAAATTATAGGGAATTCGCATATTGCATTACCTTCTGAAATATTATAGCCATAAAATGTCCCATAACATACAATGCTCACAAAGTATAGTTGAACCCGCCTAATTAAATATTGGTTAAAAGAATATACCGCTTAATGTAATAAGTTTTCATTGTACCAAAGCGTAGTATATTGTTTCTGGAATCCCGAATAATGGAATATCCCTCTGATTATATTTTATTTTCTTGTCAAATCGGCTATTCCATTAATTGGTCTTTTCAGTACTCTTAGGTTCAATGTGTGTATCACCAATTAATTGCGAAATTTGTTAGTTTTCGTATACCACCATTAACTCATGTCAAATAACTTTCTTTCCTAAAATGAACTTTTTTTTTTTTGAAATTCATTATTTTTTTGCATGAAAGTGCATATTTGTTTATCAATACGCAGGGCGTCAGTCATACAAGTCATATAGTTTATAATAAACATTCCTATACACTTCAACAAGGATAGTTCAAACTTGGCGATAACAGTGGTTGTACAAAAAAAAAAAGAGGGGAAACAATGCAAATAGAAAATTTTAATATGATGTTCCGAAATCTAAGTTTACACAAGTGCAACAATGACTAAATAATGGTTTTGAACTGCAATAAATAAAAGTGCTCACATCGAACTGTGCTTACATTGTTAAACATTTTTATTCAAATGTTTCTTATTCTCCCAATTTTTCATAACCCAGTGATAACGAACAGGACAGACATGAATGCAATTAATCTTTTTGCATGTATACCGTCATAATACGGTATCGGATATACATTCATGTTTAAAAAACATTAACGTTTTTGTCGTAAATTACATGATGTATTGTTAACGTTAAATCTCAATTAAAATATCAAGTTAAGGAAGATACGCTAACATGATGTATTATTCTAATCTGTAACAATATTTATATAAGATATGTTTAAGACGCGATTGATTTTATGTCATCTCCAATATTAACTTCATAACTGTAATTTATTCGAAAATATCTTCATAAATATATATCCCTCTTTTCTCATCGTTTTCGCTTGAGGACCGAGTTATTAACGTCCCTTGTAAACTGAACATCAACATGGTAGCACTTTATACATTTCGACACTTTTAATAACCACTCTCGAAAATTTTGCGCACCGCCACAGTGAGGCACACCATTAATTTCTTAAGTGTTCTGGAAAACTCTTCACCTTACCAGCAAACATGCTTTGTAATATGATGCTTAAACTGTCGCGAATAGCTTTCATACCAATCAACACGTAAGTTTAAATTAAATGCTCCCATATCTCTCTTCGTCCAAACATTCAGGAGTGATGCGAGATGAAATGTCTGTCAAAGTAGCCATTACCTGTTTGACCTGTCAAAATCTTGCAAACTCGGATATATTTCTCCCCCAATTATGCATTTGGAGAGATATTTTGTTCCGCAAACCGAGGTAATCAAAGCAGAGATCTTAGAAGCGGAGCTCTATTTAAACTTATGTTTGATAATGCCCGCATCATTTTAAGTTGCGTTTGCAGGCTCATATGCATTTGCGTAGAACAAAGTAATTAAATTGTACTCATATAGCTATACATTATACTGTTTAAAAGTATACTCATAATATGATTTTCTTATTTCCTTATTGATTATTTCAGTTATAATTATTTTTCTCAAACAGTTTCCACTTTTTTCTATGGATCGATATCAATCAAGTAAAAATGTAAAGTTACTGTAGCTGATTTAGTAGTAATTGGAATATTAAAAAGGATTGAAAAGTGTTCCATGAAAGATAATTTTATCTTCTGATAATCGATCTTATTACATTACTTTAAAAAAATGTTTTTTACCAGTCGCTAATAGAACGTAAACTTTATTACAGCATAAAAAGTATGTTTGTGTGTACTAAAAATAGGCACTTTTTGTGGCTGATGAAGTTTTTGTGAAATATAAATATGTACAATAAATAAAAAGCTATCAAACTGAACAAGAGGCTATAACAGTTGATAAACAATTATATACACATTTATTGCTCTGCCTAATCGCAGCCATTCACTCCAAAATTGTTTTTAAACGGTTGCAAGTATCATGCGTTCAGCATTAAGCAATTAGTTAAAGTGAGTTAATCACACATGTTTCAGAGATAATTTCATGCACGCAGGTATATATGCCTTGTTATAGAAGAGTAATAAGATACAAATAGAAAAAGAAATGTGTTTACCATTTTTGGAGCTTGCAAGAACTCTGTGCATTAATGTTACTACCATGCAGAAACACAATGGTATATTTTATAAAACTGAAACGGCACAGCTTTTATAACGCTAAGACTACAACTTTAAAATTAATTTGAACATTTTCTTTATTATACTTCATATTTTTCCTTGCCTCTATTTTCCTGTCATTTACGTCTGAACCACACATCATTCATGATCTTTGATTTATAACTTATTTATTCGCATTTTTTATGCCACGTTCGGTAGCAGTCTAACGAAGAGTTTCGGAATGCGTTTGAAAATATTTCATAACGAAGAAAATGAGGGAAGTGCCTGGCAAATAAGGTCTTTTCTGTCACGAGAAAAATTATAAAGTAATCGATAGCTAGCCATGCTCTGTGTTTTTATCAAGCGCGAAAAATGATTAATCTCATCGATACCTAAAAAAAGGCCTTGTAAGGTATAAAGAAACTTTAAATTCTGGAATTCATTTACTAGGCAATTTATCATTTTTCCGGTGCTGTCATAAGGCAGTACAAGCCTACATTTTTTCTTCCTACCCGCCCCCAATTTTTCGTAACATTAGTGCTGTTCTCAGGAGAGTAATGATGACTTTATTAAAGAACATCACTACGTTTGAGGAAACTTTCTTGACATTTTTGTCATTAAGCGGGACTGCTTGTTGCATCAGATAAACTTAGCAGCTGTTTCATCAATGATTAACTTGTTGACTTGTGGATGCATTTAAAAGGGCAGCTTGAATAATCCCTAACGCAATGTTGATACTCCTCAAAGTGAAGCTTAAAGTTTGGCAGATAAGGGTTTTTCTCTCATAAATTTTTGAGATGCTTCGGAGTTTTTGAGTTCAATTTTTCAGTTAATTTATGAAATACTTTAATGAAATTAAGGTGTTACAATGGCTTGTCGAAATACGCCATGATGGAATTATTGATGCGATTTGAATACCGAAGTTTCAGTAAAAAGATTAAGTATGCATTGAACAATACGACTATTTTTTGCATTCGGTTTTTTTGTTGAAAATTTGTCTCATGCAGCGTTGGACGGAATGACACAATTTATTATCCACAATTTTTGCAAAAAAAAATTTTTTTACAGCAACTTGGTACGAAACAGTGGGTTTTATTAATATTTTTAAAATGTTTACTAACAATGATGTAAATTTCATTGTAAATTATGAGGCAAATAACGATGTATTGCAATTCTCATTAAACAGTTTGACGTTGAATGCAAATTGCACTGAAAATTCTTGCTAACCCCCGGCCGGTTTATCACTGTAAACAGTTTGCGATTATGTAATCTTTTCAAGATAATGTTCACATTATAGTGTTTTAGAATGCGAAAAACAAAAAACAATTTCATGTGTGCAGTATTTTTTTTTTTTGCAAGATGTAGTTGTTCTGATAGAGGCTGCTGTCATTTACCTGAGGTGTCAATGATTTTTTGTTTCCGCTTCTTCATTTTTGTGCCACACATGCTCAACCACAAGTTTATTTAAAGGGTTGATGAAAACAGAAACGATGTGTTTGAAGGAAAAATAACACATTTGTTTACGCAAATGTATTTTCACTATTTTTTCCCTTTCATACGTTTTTAAACAATGACATATTCTTTAGTCTACACATGAAGTTATTTTCTAATTGAATGATACACCTATACTTTAATCACAATATACTTCATTAATCCATGTAAAAAAAGTGTAAATTGACCTATTTTTCATACAAATAGTTATCTACACTACAAATGTATGCATTCAACGTAATTGTCTTATAACATTTGTTCATGCTTTTTGTAATAAAAATCCGATATTAAATGAATCGAGCAAATTTTAAACCATAGAAGTTGCTCTAAATAGATAATGTAAAATTTGTCTCTGAAAAGTATCACATATATATATATATATATGTATAGATATAGATTACGAATTTCTAAAAGCTCAGTACAAAACGAAATAACTATCAACAAATTGTATGTATGAATATTGCTCTTCATAAATATCACTCATCTTTAATAGTTTACAAATAAGGGCTCATTTTTATGCATAACATCAAATGCCGAAAAACCACATGATATATGTAGTTTAAACAAAAATTTACACTAATGTGCATGCAGCGTCAGAATAAATTGAATGCTTTTTTAAATAAATTAAATGCTTTTTTAAATAAATTAAATGCTTTTTTAAATAAATTAAATGCTTTTTTAAATAAATTAAAAATTGCTTCTAATTATGTCATGTACTTTTTGTGAACGACACTTGCTTACTAATTTATATGAAGGGTAAAGTATATTTGCTTGTTTGGTGCATCAAGAAATATTTGTGGAGGAAAGAAGGAAAGTTTTATTTATTTTTTTTTAAATAAGGTTGAAATTATTTCTTATTATGTTGTGTATTCTTTGTGAAATCCATTTGATTACAAATTTATGTAATGGGTGAAATGTATTTGCTTATTTAATCCATTAAACCCGACTTGTGTAGGAAAGAAAGTATTGCATACAGAAAGGAATTTAACTGTAAATAATAATCACATAAATACAATCTAACATACCTTAGTTGAATTTATTTCTCAAATGAAAACACATATTTATAAAAATAAAACTGTCGCATTTGCATATATTCAGGCCATCAATCTAGCCAACAAGCGAAGTGACAGTTATAATGCTGAAATATTTAGTCTACCACAACATAATTCTTATTAGAAAGCAAAGGAGTTTGGTAAACTAGTTTGCTTCTTATTGAGCTCTCTGGTGTATTAATAGTTCTCGCATCCCCTCTCAAAACCTATAGTGAATCAGACTGACAGAATATTTCTTAACTTTTGAGTGATCGTTTCGTACTGAAAAGCCTTCTCCACCCCTCGCACCATCTTTACCATTTGTGCAAAAAACTGCGGCTCAGCCTGTGTGCAAAAAATGACAGAAAGCTTCAAAGCCTGAAAGCTATTCAGTGTGAAATTTTTTCAAGTATCTATAGATTTTCCATCCATCTCAGTTTGTTGAATTGGAGTTGACGCTGCTGGCATAAGAAGTAACATTCTGAAAACTCGCAGATTTTTACAAAGCACAAAATGTCTGCTTTTCGTGAGGAGAATATATATATATAATAAAAATTTACTAAAATTGCACAAATATATGAACCTTTTTTTGGTGATATATATTAATATATATATATATATATATATATATATATATATATAGTGTGTGTGTGTGTATAATGTTTGTCATAACTTTCTACCTGCTGAAAACATATTATTTTCATTTCATGAAAAGTTTATGATAATTTTAACACTCGAGTATTTATCATTACTAAATGGTATTTACGAAAAAAATCAGTACTTGTTACATCCATGCAATTAAATAAAAGATTATGTGATATTTTCAGAATTAATTGTAATAAAATAGAGAAGGTTTTTCACTAAAATAACAAAAAAGTATTTTTATCAAATTTTCCCAGCGTTCAACTTTGTTACGGACGCCACATTTCCTAATATTTTCAACGGAACTGAAAATTGTTCCTGGTGACGGATGGGCGTCTAAATTTAGTTGCTCAAGGAGTGCGAGAGGGAGCGTATTTTTGAAGATCATCGAGTTTGGTTAACTAGAGCTGCTATCAAGAAGTAGAAAAACGCGTCAAGAGTTTCAAAAACTTTTTTATCATGTACTTACTCCTTTACTCTACAATGTCTTTTCTTCCCTCTCAGATCCCTCCAGACAGTTGTCGGTGGGGGAAAAAAATAGAAAAAAAAAAAAAAAAAAAAACCAACGACTTACAGTACACAAACGAAAAGGAAAAAAAGAATCTAACAAAGACCTAGTCTATTATTTTGGATTGGTGATAATGAGGTTCCAAAATTGTCTCAAAGCAAGTGCGGCTTATTTTTCCTCTTTTACGTTCCCTATTCTTTGCTAAAGATGTCGATTCTTTTTGTTTGCATTTGTACCATTGAAGAAGTTGTAATGATTCTTGTAGCCTACAAGAGAATTCATTGTGGATGGGGATTTTTGCAAAAGTAAAATAAACAAGGAATTCATGCAAAAATGTCATAATTTTATTTCGTAGAAATATACTATCATTCCTTACATTCATAAAATTTCTTGCACTTGTATGATAAGTATCTTCTTAAGTTAGGGGGAAAAAAGCTTTTTAAATAAACAAGTCAGTTATAAATGTAAAATTTTATCTTTAGCATCAAGTATAACTTATACGTGTTGTTTAATTACGTTTACGAATTGTAACTTTCATTGCTTATTCACCTTGCGGACTTATTTGTGCTCAAAAATAATATTACAGTAAAATGTCCTTAATCCGAGCCCCCGTAATCCGAACGTCCACTAATCCAAACACCGCGCGTGGATGATTCTTTTCGCCGTCACCGAGGAAAACGAATTTGAAGAAAGAACTGATGAATAACATACTTTTGATTCGGGACCATCCTATGCTGATGCGTTTACTGCATTATAATCAGGTAGGAACTGGTATGAAAAGCAATCCGAATGCGCTTCCCGCAATTGATAGTCTAAAAACAAATGCGACACTTAGCAGCCAAAAAACGTACTTAATCATTGGATCGGAAGAAAATTGAATTGTTTAAATTATGACTAAATTGCGCATTATGCACAGTAGTACAGCACTGTACTATGTTTATTGCGATAATGTTTTTTTACTGTTATTCTGATTATATTATATATTGATTAAATATACAATATTTTACACCGCAACGAAATTTCTCCTTTTTCTGTAACACGTATGATACAAACTACGTTCTGCTCATAACATGTTCTGTAATACGAACGATTAGGTAGTCCGAACTCCCCTCAGTCCTAATTAGTTCGGATTAAAGAAGTTCTTCTGTACCCTATTTATTGCAAATATGGCTGTTTATCTTACATACGACTTAGTAGATAAATTATTTTATACCAGGGATGATAAAAAAAAGGTTACAAGCGGAATAAAGAAATATTAATTAACAATAGACAGAAAATAGGGGGGGGATTAAGAAGGGAATTAAGATACACACGTGCCTATCCCCTTTCAACATAATCACCAAGCCTATGCAGGCATTTACCAGAACGCATAACCAACTTGTTTAACCTGTCTTGGCAGAAATCAGGTCCCTGTACATTGAGCCAGGTCTCGGCGGATGTTTTCACATAGCTGTCGGAAGAGAACCCTGTGCTGGATAAGTACTCCTTCTACCTCGGAAACAGGAAATAGTCACTGGGTTTCAAATCTGGCCTGTATGGGGTGATTTCTGATTTTCTACCTGAACGATCGCAACAATTCCTGTGTTGCTTTAGCTGTATGGGGACTGGCACTGTCCTGCATGAGGATGACACCTTCACTTAACATGTCAGACTGTCACTCTGTCAGATGCGGACACATTCTTTGCCCATAAAAAACGAATCACGGCTCGCACTTCCGCACGGGACCGATTTTCTAAGCGTCTTGTCAGTTCAATCGTCCTGAATCGTCTGGGAACTTTCTCTATCTACCCGCACACCAGCTGTAGGACAAGTAGCGCCCATGTCTCCATTCTGGGTTCACCACTGTAAAGTAGTTTACAGATGCTGCGACTTGTAACCTTTATTTTTGGTCATCCCTCGTAGCTGAGCAATAAAACTAAAAAATAAGAAATTTAATTAGTATCACCCTATTTATAAAATACATTTTTGTGTTATGTGTGGTATAAAATGCAAAATATGGTGTTAAATTGCATCACTGAGGTGGCTGTGCGAACGAATAATTTATTAAATATTCAAAGATTAATTAAAATTAATCTCGTCTAATGGGTATTATGTTTTACATTTAATTAAGGGCCGCGTGCTATAAAAAGTCTACTGCATTTACTAGTATCTAATGATTAAAATATTTGATTTGTTTTGTAATAAAAACAAAATTTTACCTTGCTTAAAACCGATCACAAATAACTTGGAGCACATTTGAGCTTTTTAATTTTTATGAAAGATAATTTTCGGGAAAGGCATAACTGTTGAGATATACTTTGAAGTTACAAGCACTTTTGTGAAAAATAAATGAATTGCATTTTTCTTATTTTAGTTATGCAGTTCTGTTAACAAAGGAAAAACAACCGCACTATTACACGATCAATTGCACGAATTTTTTTTTATATAGGCATTGTCTTGCTCTTAGCTTATATGTTTTAGGCAACTGTGAGTGTAGTGGTTGCCGTCATGCAAGTCCAATACTATTCAAGTCTTTATTAAGTCCTAAGAACCAAGTTCATGGTATTTGGTGAATGCTTAGTTATTGGAAAATAAACAAAAGTTAAATTCATTACATATATACATATGTATCATTTAGTATGTAATGTTTGGTATTAAAGTATTTTTTGCGTAACTGTAAAAGTATTTTTTCGTAATAAAAACATATATATGTGCTGGAGTCACAGTAAAAAATAATAACTGGGAAAAATGTCAATAAGGAATTAATGAAGGTCACTAGTTTTTATACTGGTCATTGACTGAACGTAATGCTTTAATTTAATAATGCATTAGTTTATTAAAGTATAAAAATGAAATCATGCAACGCGACAAATCATGAAGAAATGATATATTATACTAATAAATTTATCATAATAATTATATTTTGTTTTTTAAACATGGATAAGAAACAGTTATTTATTTATTTCTAAACGAATGTAAAAGTATCGTAACTTTTGAAGCAAAGTACATGTTAGTTATTTTGTGATGAAAATAATGACATGCACCGACTCAAAGCAACTTTAGAATATTTTTCTTTCCTTCTTTTTTATTCTTTACTAATGACTTGGAAAGATTTTTTTCTCCCACTTCTTTTCCTTCTTCTTTAAATTTGTGTCAATACTGAATTAGTAATAAATTTTGTTTCCCAAAGAAATACTTTGTCATGGCTGGGTTGCTAAGGTTTTGGAATAATAAGAAGCGGTTAAAATTCTTCGGGTGTAGGGATTTTTTTACTAAGTTTTATACAATATTTCTGTGAGTGTCTTTGTTAATTGTTCGACAACTGAGACTTTTAATGTTTCCAAAAATAACAATGTTTCATTGATTTTGTAAGATAAATTAATAAGATTTTAGAAATGGAGGCACTAAAGATTTACTATGTATGGGTGAAATACGCAACATTTGTGGAAAAAAGTATGAAATTAAAGGTTTAAAGATGCAATTTCATTTTTACGCATCATTTTCAAAGATTGAAATAAGATTATATTTTTACCTTTTATGTTGCTTTCCATTTGTAAAAAAATAGCTTTATGTTTAGTGGTGTTTCCAAATCTTAGAAACATACCTATTTTTTATGTTCTTTTCAAAGTTTAAATGGGGGTAAATATTTTATGTCCTTTTATGGTAATAAACACGCAACAATTTTCGTGTCTGCTATTTTAATCGACTTATTTTCGCGGGGAATCACTCCCACTTCAATGGGGCAACTTACCTCACATGTAGGGAGAATCGGCCGAATTCCATCTTTTAAAGTTTATCCTGCTACTCAAAAGTAAGCTTTAAAACGTTAAATTGCGGTATATACATTTAATCTATGTAACAGACCAATCTTCCTACCAGAATTTCCACTCATATTATTGATAACATAAAATTTGGCCGCCATTTCTTTTACGGTTCGATTCTTCTCGGAAAATTAGCCAACTTGTTTCTGAGTATTGCAGTGTCAGGTTCACATTTGGTACTAAGCTGAGAGAATCTGCAATTAATATTTCAAAAACAGGAAACAATAACCTCTTTATATGAATTATTAATTGTATCTCATTAGCATTTGTCTACAAGAAGTGCGATATAATATCTAAACTTAACTGTTATGTCTGTTAACCGTTTTTCAACTCATTTTAAATATGCTCATTTTAAAGTAAATAAATAAACATACATTAGCTCTATAATAAATGCATTTTTATCTCAATCTTAACGAATTAAAAGCTGATGCAAAATATTTCTCAAAATTCATGCAAAAACAGTTTTCCTAATTTTCAATATTCCATGCTTGGTAGAAAGAAAATTATTGGAAATATTTCTTTATAAGTCTTCAATGACTCCTTCCTACAAATCCATAGCAAAGGGTCAATTTTAAACTACTATTCTGACTTTAGTCACGGCTTTACGAAATTGGAAACGCCACTTCGGAGAATGTCTGTGGAATTTTTGAAGAGCTTGATGCCGTTGGGGCTCATATTCGGTGTTTTTCGAGATACATTTCTTCACTTTCTAAAATAATTTTAAACTCTTGGGCTCTATTTATGAAATATTTACTACGAAAGTATCCGATCTAATTCATTCAAAATACTTTGTCAATCTTTCTGCATTATATGTCATAAACTGTATTATTTTGTATTTTTATGGACACTAAATTTTTTAAGCGAATTTATTTTGAACTGTGATATGCTGCACTGTTTCTTTTGGCGTTTATATATCAAAGACGAGCTTATGATAATACAGGGTGATTCATAAAGAAATATGCAGTTTCAATGCAATAAAAATCAAGAACAACATAAAACACTACATTTTACCTGCTACAGAATTGCATGGGATTGTTTTAAGTTTTTTTAAAGAGAGATATCTGCTCCATTCCCCTCCCCTGTTACCACGAGGCTTTAGGGTTGCCCTCCCCGGGTATGGGAAAGTGAAGTCCGACGAATGGTCATTACCTCTCCAAAATAGGTTTGCTAGGCGCCAGCCCTGCCTAACTCTTGCTGTGTGAACCTGGCCCACCTTGATACCTCTATGCTTAAAGATTATCATTTAGAGGGTTGGGGTTCCCTGTTAGAGTCACATAAATTCTATGTGTGACACCTTAGTCACACGACGGATTGGTCGAGCCACGGACCGTAATCAGCATACTACTCCTTGATACTACTTACCCACATGACACCCATAGTTTTTGACCTAACACCTTGTGATATCTTCCTGTGGGGGTACATAAAAGTCAAATTATTCGTATTTACCTTTCCTGTTGATTTAGCGAAGCTAAAATATAATATCACAACCACTATCGATGGTCATAAGTTGGTGCTATCGATAACTTCACACTTAAACTAAACCGAAAATAATCTCAAACGATTATGTTGTAGGTAGACATAAAATAACTTACATGGACTTTTGATTTCTAGTGCGTTGAAATTGTATATTTCTTTTTGAACACCCGGTCTTTCTCAATTTGAGAAGATATATATGTTTCACTTTGAAAGAAAGCCATGCAACAGTAGTTCATAATGTTTTAGCACAGTAGATATTTAGAATGCCAAAGGAAAATATAGTAACTGAGATTCCTCCTAAAACTAAAAAACAATTCTTAGTTCATTTTTTAAATTCAGTATACTTACTATTCATAAAGTAGGCGAACACACATTCAAAACGCTAATTTTTATTCTTCTATTTCTAGAGATATGTTTCTATAAAGTAGCTAAAAATAGCGGAAATTTAACGCAGGAAAATTATCTAAAATCAGAATTGAAAAGCATCAAGTTTTGTAAAATCAAACGTTAATTTCGTGTTTACAAGGAGTTTAAAAGAAAATCATTCCTAAATTTACGCGAGTTGATGAAGCAATCTTCAGTCATTATGATAAATATTTAAATAAATTTTTGCGATTTATATTAATGAACATTTGTTAACATAATAACTTCTAATGTAAAAAATAAATAAATAAAGGTAGCAGTTTTTATCCTACATGTATACGATTGGAGTGCGACGAATGATAAAGCATTTGAAACCAAATACTGTATTAAATAAAAGTATTAATCGTAGGATATACAGATACACATCAAGTTTTGATAATAAATAGAGCAGTTTGCACGCCGTGCATGCTTTTAACTTTGGCATTCGACCGCAGACAGATCCATTTTCAGAACTCAAGACGGATACACAAGCACCCACATTGTACAAATGGGATTTGAGATAAATTCTTCAAATGATAGTATGCTCGGCGTGCCATACGTCACTGCAATAATGAAAAGCGTTGCATTTACCAAGCACAAGCTGGACAGCTAAAGCATCAGATCTAATGACATGCCTGAGGAATTACAAATTCTGAAATTGATTATACGCTTTGTAAGTTTATTATGCATCTGGATCTTGAAATTTGGAAGAACATAAATTCTGAAGATGCGGTTGAAATGAGTTGCGAAACATTATCCTGAATATTGCATAATTATGATTAAAGGAGGGTTTTTTGACTCGTTTAAATGTGTAGAGGAAATTTTGAAAAGCACAACGTTCGATATCAGTGCAAAATATAAATTCAAAAAATTTAAGGTAATAAAAGGTAAGAGTTCTTTTCTCTGCTTATTTAAAATGCATTAAATTACCTTAGATCTACCTCAGATGTAATCTACCGTAGATGTAAAAATAGAACATATACGTTTTATGAACACTGGTATTACACGATATGTAAGTAGAGAAAGTGGGATAAACCTTTATGGACAGATAGAGAGATAGCTATATATATATACATAATGCATATACAGTTGAACTTGGTTATAGTGACATAGTTTATAGCGACAACTCTGTCATAACGTCAAGAAATTTCAGCCCCTTCATTCTCCCATCAATAGTAATGGTGACTGCTTATAGCGTCACTCGGCTATAGCGTCATAAATATTGCGGTCCCTTGAATGACGCTATAGCAGAGTTTCACTGTATATTGTACTCTCTCAAATCATATATAGTACATAGAGAGAGTAATTATGGCATACATATGAAAGAGAGAAAATTCATTGAATGTGGAGATAATTAATGAAGTGAAAAAATTGAAATGACGTGAAAAACCGTCCAACATGTAATCTATAAATAATGTGCAAAATAGAAGACAGGTACAGTATTAAGAACACAGCGGTAAGTGAGATGTCGAGCATTACTAAGAGCATCAATCAGTCATAAAATAGATCTATTACAAAGATGAAATTTAATTTAATGTGAAAGTTCAAAAACTCAAATTTAAGTGTCTGTAGAAACTCTTATAAAAGAAATTAATATTAAAAAATCTCAAAACAACAAAAAACAAAATTCGAAATAGATTTTAAGCTAGTGTTGTTTCACTCGTTCAATTATAACATAAAGGTTAAAAACGTGATATGAAAAAAATTTCAAACTGATATAGATTTTACTATTTAATTAAACCTTTAAGCACATCCTTAACATGAGTGATTTGTGTATAGCTCTATTTCTTATTTGGCTGAATTTAGCAGTAAATTATCTTCCATTATTAAATCAAAATAAATCCGCTTCATCAGAACATCATCTTAAACATTTTTTTAAAAACTTATTCCACGATCAAAGGAGAAATAATGTGTACAGGAAGACATGTGTTTTGAACAAAAACTTTAATTTTTATTTTCTGTTTCCGCTATTTGTGTTTTTTATGTTACGGTACAACATGGTAAATTTTAAACTAACAAAAAACTTCTTTAACGAATGAGTAAATATTTTTCTTCACTTTAAACTGTCTTTGGTTACAATTCAAATGCATACAAAACTCTAGTAAAATGAATTTTTTAAAGACGCAGTTACGAATGCGTTAACTTTCATATGATTCCTTGAAAACAATCCCTCGTGTAGGGTAATAGAAAAATGGAATTGAACTGCAACTGATGGACATTACTTGAAAGCGAACATCGAAGATGATGATAAAAGATGACGATAAATGGAGCATAACGACAGTGTCCATCTGAAATGCAGAGAAAAGGAAATTCCACTCGTTTATCTAGCCACAAAAGACACCGGGATGCAGTCACCATAGCAACAAATGGCCTGTGTAGGTTTGAAACACGCGACTTCAAACTCGGTTATTGCCACTCGAGTTGGCGCAGTCCGAGCAAGTGCCAGTGACGTTTCCAAAAGTTGAGAGAGAAATATAGCCCGGTTTATGCAGGCCTTTCCAAAGAAAGCTCTAGCTCCAAGTCAAGGACATTAGATTCAACAGGGAGCTTTCTTAGACTCCCCCTTCCCATCAAATCATTCTTTACCATATATGTCGCTGATAATGTGCAACCTAAGACATTTCAGTGCAGAATTATGCCACCATGAAGGTTTAAAGCAAAACCTTTGCTTCTTTAACTCTTAAATAATTTCTGCCATGTGCAGTAATATTTGTTTGGCTTTCTTCAAGATTCTTCTCGCTCAACAAATTTTATTTCGCCCTTTGAACAGCGAGAAACAAAATTTCATTGTCATCCCCTTGTTTAGAAACTAAACGCCTGCAACTTTTTTACTTTATAATTGAATTCCCCCCCCCCCCCCCCCCATATCCTGTAGAAACTAAGTTATTTTTTGACGACGAACCGTTATCATTCTCTTTCTGAACTCTTTATCTGCCTTCATATCTTATTTCCGTGGATAACATTTCTCATAACACTTTGTAGGTGTGACGTCTCGTTATGGACATTTTTTTGGAGGTTTAATTTTTGGGAATTGCCATGGTAGAAATATATGTCGCTACATGAAAAAAAATCTATGTGATAAATTTGATTTTGCAATAAAAATTATTTTTTTTTCTAAATTTGCTTGTTTTCTGCTTTATTTGTTCAGTTAGCGCAGAAGTAATCGTTTACCTGACTTCCTCCGTCTAAGCAGATGGACATTTTCTTTATAATTTTCCAAGTTCCATGAGTTTTAACTTATCTTAATGCAGAAATCAAAATGCTGAAAACTGTTGCTTCGCACAAAAAGGCGAATGTATAAAAAAGAAAAATACATACGTCTAGCCGCTTGCGGCTACTCTAAAATATTATTCTTTGAAGTTATTCTAGCATACTTGCACTACCATTTTTGACATAAATTAAGAATTATTAATTATTTTAAATATAAGAGTTGGGGTTGGACATCATTATTCTGTCAAAAAATATTTAAGTTGGTACTTATTATTTTTTTTTATACTATTCTAACTTGATGCATCTTGTTATTTGAAGTCAAAATGTTTTTTTGTACTCTAAAACATTTTGCTTTCGTTTAGTAAAATTAATTAAATTTATGATTACAGTAAAATGCATAGGAATTATAACGTGCGTAAAGAAGCATTGTAAACATTTGGTAGCAAAAAATTTGGATTTACAAAAAGATCAATATTAAAAAAACTTGTGATATATACATGGACAAAAAAATATTATAAATAAAAATTGTGAACAGAAAAAAACAGCAATGCGTAACAAAACTTACAGGAAAAATAGTAGGAATTACAAATCGAGTAATGAAATAAATAACTACAAATGACAAATTCTTTAGGAAAAAGGAGTTCGCTAGATATTAAAAAAAAATATTTAGTTTAAAGGGTATGTTGTAAATATGCGAAGTTGAAACAGTTGACAGATCTTGGCTCTCAAATCAGATATTCAAAAACTCAATTTAGATTAAAAGCATGTTCATTTAATTGTTTCTGCTCGACTACTAATCGCGTCAATTTTATACCACAACTATCAAAAACTTTTTAAGAGCGAATCATTTATTTCGCGCTGTGTGTCGTTCCCCAACGATAATGAAATTGAAATCACCCTTGATACATCCTATTACCCCTTCCAAAGAGAATACGATAATAGACTCCGAGAAAAATGTAATTATGTTGGAATACTTGAGATTTATGCATTGGATTTTATTCAATAGGTGTTTGTATTCCGGAATTTTTCGTCCGTTGAAAAATCAATCTTCCTGTTGTTACCTGGGGGAATACTGCCGTTACTCTTTTCGAATGTTTGTCCGAGGCGAAATTTAAGGCCCGTAATTTAACTGCATAATCTGTAATCTCAATCTAGACCATCTAATATTTTGGTTATATGCGGACATATAAAATGTTTACTAATGCATATTCATAACTATAAGATTTTGAATAATTCATAATACCGGAGGAGAGTAAAATGCGCCCTAAAATCACTTTTCATTAAATTTTCAAACTCAGAGGCGACTTGATGTTGAGACAAGATAAATTGTACGTAAACTTCAGTCGGTAGATGCATGTGGCGGGAACAGTTGCGTTTTGCAATTACAGAGAGGAATTTTCTGCATTTCATGAAATAATTTTAATTACTTTTCTTGATTTGAGAGAGATGTATATTTGAATGGCAAAAATGATAGCGTGAAACAGCAATGTGACTGATGTTGTATTTGTAGGATTTAAATGGCAATAAACAAGTCGCGAAGCAACAACACTATTGACTTTTATTTAAACACTTCATAAAGGGAGTTAGTAGAATGGAAATAGTAATTTTCGACATTTTTGATTAGTCAGTTATTAATTAATTAGACAAGAAAAGTCCTTCAAAGTCCTGTAAGATATGTATTTGCTTTTAAAAGCTTGCAGTTTGAGCATGATTTTGACTCGTATAGATATTATTGTTGAATGGGAAAAAACAAATGAATAAACAAACAAGAAAAACTTCAATTTTGAGGGATAAGGTATATTTTCCAATTGTTTTTTCGCTCAGGAATAACATACAAAATAATGCATGCAATTCCGGTGATTAAGAAATGAAATTTCAAAGTAGAGCTTTAGGTGCAATTTAGTTTGTTCATTTCTTCTGTATTTTATAAAAAAATCGTTCTTGACTAAATTGAATATTATTATAATTGAATATTATTATAATTGAATTTATTTCATAAAGAGTATATAAATTACGTAAACTATCTAACACATAAATGCATTTCCATATAAGATGTCATTTTTTCCCTCTGGGATATGTTAGCGATTGCCTGTGAAAAGTAATGCCTTAATGCAAACAAGTCTATCATCTTTTATGCACAAATTTTGGTCATTTTGACTTAAAAAAATAATCCTCAAAATAAAAACACAAAGTACATTAAACCTTTTAGACATTTTAATTATTTTCAATACTGTGTAATTTTTTAAATATAATCACAATATTATCTATATTTATCGTATTTTTACACTTGCTGTCACAATCAACTTCTAGAACAAAATAATTTTCTCCATATAATCTTAATGCACCCATTCCATTCCCTGCAGAAGATTCTATTACTGAAAAGTTGAACATTATGTATAATATCTTTCTCCTAAAATGGGCCGTATCCTTAACATTTTAAGCTCACTGTTATGACTGAATCATCGTCCCAGATATCAACTCGACGAAGGCTGTTATAACCTTTTTATTGGTTTACCGAGAGCCTGGAAACCACGTAGATACAAGCTTCAACATCTTCTGTGTTTGTATGCAAAGAGAAAGGAAGGAACCAATATTTACCCTTTCCCTTGTGTGAAACATGGCTAACTTCTAATTTTATTGCATCGCTTTGCACTTAGATTTGGTTCACAAAACCCCGGGTAAATGAGATCCGTTTCGTGTGCTTAGAGGCACGCGTTTCTGCAATAATCAAAGTAATTCCGATAATGCAGACATACATTTCACGATTGAACTAAGAGGTTCAATAGTAGAGCGAGAATGTCTCTTGTTCTTTTGTCTTCTGACCTTACTGTTCAATAAACAATCAATGTAAGTTACCAACACCATTATTTCAGTGACTCTTTGGATAAATAGCCTGAAGGGTATGACTACATTTTGCTATAAATGGTTACTGCTATTTATAGAGCTAAGTGCTCACATTTTAATTGAGTTAAAGTTAAGGAAGATAACTTTTCATATAATGAAGGTAATAGTTAAAGAACATAAGAATTATATATTCATATTTAAAAATAGAATTCTAAGGAACTTGTTTACAGGATTAAACTGCTTGCTCGTTTATATTTAATATTGGGGGGGAGAGGAGGATTAGGGAAAAAATTTGGGGGAAAGATAAAGGACGAGACCATATATCTCCAATTTCTAATCAGTTCTTTAAATTGTTCGCTCTTATAACACAAATTAAAATTTTGTTCTCTAAATAAAATTACGATAAATTCTAGTTTTAAATGTACTAATTTGTATTTCTCTTTCATTCCAGCAAATAAATTTATAAAGTATTAAAATTAGTTTTTATCAGTTTTTTAAATTTTTAAAAAGGAGGTGAGTAAAGTGGTCAAGTAAACGAACATTTCGGGAATAATACATGAACAAATTCATGTCCTTTAAAAAAATTAGTTTAACAAACTCAAATAGTTAAGCGACTTCACTTTTTTTAGACACAATGGTCTCTAAAAACAACATTTAGGGGTATAAAAATATCTATATAAACTAAAATGAAGCACAGACAAAGACGTTGTGGAAAAGAACATAATCTTATTATCTTTTTCCCTAAATGCATTTTGCAAGATCTTTAGAATTTATGTGCACACTTGAAATCGTTAAAATTAAACTATCCTTTTTTTTATTAGCTCAAAAATTATTCCTTTCTGTACGTTTTAAACGATCATAAAAAACTTGTATATGTTTCAGATAATTTTCAAAATACATGAGGTTTTGTGAAGCATAGGGTATCTCAAGATATTTTCTTAAACTTCAGACGCTTTTTTTCAAACTATCATGTTTTTCCAAAATATCGGTTTATTTCGCTGTGATTTCAAAAAGAGAGTAAACTGTTTATGACATCAATTTAATCTTAAAATTGTTTTGGATGTTCATTGTAGGCTGCAAGTAGTTTAAAGTAGATATTTTTTAAAAGACCCATATTTATCGGATTGTGAGGAGGGAAAATACATCATATTTTTCCTAGAAGAAAAAATAAAAAAAACAAACATATAGAGTGTATTGCTGTTTCTATTGCTATTGTAAAGTGGAGCACATGTAACCAAGGTTTGACGCTAAATTCAAGATATAATAATTCGATCTATCGAAAATCTAAGGAAAAATATTCGAAAAAAGTTATCACTGTGTGAGTACATCATTTAAAAATCAGCAGAAAACTACTGTTTTCATGGTTTATTAAAAATATGTAACCAGAACAGTTTGGAAGGCATTACTTTTTATTTTAGAATATTTTTTCCCTAAATACGAAATACATTAAATAATTTTCGGACGTATCTTGTCCCTATTCAATAAAAAAACCCACCTCACATTATCTTTCTAGGAAAAAATATGTAGCGATTTTGTAGAAGATGACATGAAGCATCTGACTATTCGTGCTTCAAGTTAGATGCACTCTGAAAACCGGAGTTTTGAAGTATTATAAAAATAAGGACCCGGTAGGAAGGAAGGACATGGTTTAAATAAAGAAAAACCTACGAGTTATCGAGTATAAAAAATAAAACTTCGATTTAAGCAGAAAAAGTTCATTAAAAAAGTAGTTAAAGTGCAAGGGAAATAACTGTTACTGTAGGTATCGAAGCTGGAGCTATTGCGAATTGATTACATATTTTTTTTTCTTATTTCTAATTACATAAATTTATTCTACAGTTTACTGCTTTGTATTTTATAAAGGTGTATTTAATTGTTTGACGCACGAGTGCTTTATATTGTCACTCACACACACAAAAATTGTATTTACTGTTTTTTCAAGTAGATATGTGTTTGTGTATACAATATTTATTTATTGGAGGAATTGGAAATTACAATGTAAAACTGTAAAGAACTAAATACCATTTAAAAGTAATTTAAAAATCAACTCCCAATTGAAATTAATCTGGAAGATAAAAAAACAAAATAAAATTGCACTTGTTTGCTTTTAGCGATCGTTTGTGCTTCGTAATTACCTTGCTTCAAGATATGGTAAGCTTCTCATGCAACATATTAAACGTGAGGTGAAAACAGTTTTACAGATTAGACAGACCACGTTTCATTAATTCATACAATGAATTAAAAACATTTTGCTGGCATTATTTACGGAAATTAAATTGCTTTTTCCGCAAAGTGTCTAAAATGAGCACCCTATTTCAAAAGAATATTTTTTTAGCGTAGAAACGAATGTATTCTTCCTCAAAATTTCAATTACGCGTGAAAAATTTGCATGCTTGAAGAAAAGTAATTTGTTTCTTTTCGGGGACGAACTATTTGCGGACATCGCAAAACATTACATGGGAGTCTAAAATATGCTTAAAGGCATCTTCAATTAATTGGAGATGAATTTACATTTCCATCATTTTTCCCCCATGGTTTAATACGTCAATTGTTAATTCAAGCGAAAATCACTTTCATTTTACAAAAACTTGAGCTCGAAAATTTTATAAACGTATTTGTTTTAAAATATGTTCACGAAATTTGCTTTTCGGGGAGGTTAAATATGCATGCTTTTGAATGCACCTTTTGAGGTTTTGATGTAAGTAACACTACTCAGCTTTGAGAGTTGGTAGGAATTTACATTTCCATTATATTCAATGTTTTTCTTACTTATTTCACCAATTTTGATTAAAATAAAATTATTTCGTAAAAAACTTATTTAAAACCTAATAAAAGATTGTCTGATAGGTACAACTTACTTTTATCCCCATGTAAAGTTTAAATAACTTATATTTCAGGAAAAAGGATATAATAGGTGTCATTATTTATGATATTAACACGTTGGACTATAGTTACAAGTTATAAAATTTAAACTCAAATGTAATATTTTTTATCCATTTTTAATTGTTGCATACACTTCATCATTCCTAAAATGATAATTATTATGTTTGTATAAAGAATAGTTGCGTCGCATTTATGTTAACTCTTTGTTAAGGTTTATGAACTATAACAAGGGTTAATTTATAATGATTTTAATTCCTGGTTTTACATAAAAAAAGGCACTTTAGTATATAAAACATATTCTACAATTTCATTGATAACATAAGTTTTTTTGTGTTGGAAAAAAATAATGTGAAACTCAGTAAACAATACTAGACTTCAACGAGTAAATATTTCATCTTCAGCTGAGTGATCCCAAATCTACTTGTATTCAAAAACACTGTTGATGTAACTTTACCTTGTTTAAATAACTATTGCTTTTAGCTTAGAATTTGTCCGATTTAAAGGAGTTTCTCTACATGCAAAATCAAAATGTATATTTTGTGGCATATATTTACTTTAATGAGTTTATTAATAGCAGCCATATATGCATAGGTATTATTTTTATAAGGTTTTCCATTAATCGCTGCAATGTTATACATAGTGACATAAATGCTTTTTTTTTTTTTTTTTGTGACAAAACCATTAATAGTTTTTTTTTACTCATTTCAATGAGTAGTGCATATATTTTCTGAAACTTCAACTAGATTTCTCCACTCCTTAACTTAAAATACTTATATTTAGCTAGAAATGATTTCTCTCCGCGCAAAGCAAGTAAAAAGAGCCTTAATTTTACAAAAGGAAATAGTCACCAATTTCGATGATAAATTGGATCAAAAGAGAAAAAATACTTCCTGGCCGCGATTAAACTTCCAAACTTGAGTTAATAAATTGAACTTCTCTCTCCTTTTACAATTTTTCAGGCGCAGAAAATGCGCCATCCATATTCCGAGCCGTTCTTGGTATCCGATCCCCCTTCAACCCAGGGTTCCTTTTGTTGTCCGAGTTGTGCTTTGTTTTCGTATGACAATGGCAGGACCACATATCACGAAAAGGTTTCCCTACGCTGTTTTGTTTAGTGGGGACTGTAAATATGGCGCTTATTGTGATGCTTATTCCAGGCATCTCCCTGCCTTGGGCTCCCATTATTGCTAGACGCCACGGTTCACCGCCTACATGTTAATAACAGGGAGAGGTCACGAGAAGTAACGAATGCTGCAGCATTCAGCGTCATGGGATCGCAATTATTTTAGAGGGATGAAGTCTCGGATGTGTGAAAAGGGTTACAACCGGCATTATGAAAGTCATCTCTCAATTTAGACTCCGGAGAAAATGAGTTTCCCTTGCGATTCGGCGTAATTTGTTTCGCATTTAATTTCGGATCTCGAGTCTTTTTGTTAATTCACAAAAGCATTTAAAACCGTGCATACTCTTGAACATGCATTTTTGATTTAGCTGTACTACATATTATTTATGTGTTTCAGCGAGCTTACATCTAACTTTAAAATAATAATAATAAAATTAAAAAGATAATTAAATAAAATGAACAAATAAATAAATAAATAAATATATATATATATATATGTATATGTACAATTTGCGATCCTGTTTACTTTCATTGCTGTGAAACAATATACAGTTGCTTTGCTCATGTACAGCAATGAAACTTATTACTTGTTAGGTGCACATATCATGTAAGAGTAAAAAATAACAATAGGTGCTTACAAGTCATAATTCGACTCGTTAAAATAATTTTAAATTGGATGTTATTAAACCTCTTCAGACCTAAGAACTATGCACAAACAATTTTGACGTATTTTTTCGGTTCTCTGATTAAAAAAAAAATGATTACAAAACAAAATAACTAATTTTTTTAAAAATTTTATTTAATAATTAGTTTAAATAATAATTAATGCCCAATTTCCGTGTTTTCCATGTTTAAAACGAAGTAAACTATCTGTTGATTTATTTCAAAAACAATTGGGTGTTTTAGCTTTCAAATTGCACAAACAGTAGTCAATAAACAGTATTTCAAGATGTACCCAATTGGGTACACTTGGAATGAAGGGGTTATTATCGCTAATTTTAGAAAATGGTTTAAAAATAGCAATACATGTATTCAAAATAAATATTTTAAGTGGTTTTAGTCTAATACCTGATTTATAGATCTAGAAAAAAAAAGGAAAACCACAGTTAAGATTAATTTTTCGAAGAAACTTTCATCCATGTGTTTCTATTTAGCGATGAATGCTTTCTTCATTGTGGTTTAAACAGTTAAGAATATTTGGAAATATTTTTAGGTGTTTCCTTGACATTAAAATTATTTAAAAACATAAAAACTCGCAAACATTTTATAATTATGCTCATAACTGCTAATATTTACTATTTTAGGTTTCCTTGCGATTTTTAATATTTTAAAAATTTAACTATAACATCCGCTTAACGATTTAGTTTAATAGATATAGTTGTTCTTTTTAAAACGATAAGTATCAAAAATTGGTGTTCAAATTTCATTTAGTAGGGATGTATTTGTATTCGAGCTTTCTCCACCAGTGACTTTACATAAGAATCATAAATAAGAAAAAATGACAGGGAAGAAACTGAAGCAATAGTTTATAAATCAGAAGTATTAAAAAAAAAAAACAATCTGTTCCTTATCATACAATTCCGGTTTAAAAAAAGACAAAATAAAAGCTTTTGCGCTGAGTTCTTAGCATCCTCTTCATAAATCATTCGCGATCTCATACTTTGGGATTATCCACATTGAAAAATTTTCTTCTCCTTATTCTCAAATAATTATATTCAAAGCTTTTTCGCTATTTTATGGATACCCGGTGAAAAGTCTTCGAATAAAACAGCTCCAATAATTTCCGAATTTGCTATTAATGAAAAGAAATCTTCCAGTAGTCCCCAGATTATGATCTTAGAATCAATTTTTAGCACATTATATATTTTAATTACTTTTCATGTTTAAAGAAAGGGTAATAAAAATACTCTGATCTTAAGCGATGAATATGACCTTCTTCTACTTAACTGAATCTTCACTTAAGATTTTTAATATTGAGCAGATGGGAGCAAAGTATAATTTTTATTTCCTAATCCTCTTTCAGAATTCTTCAATAAAGAAACTATATCTTTCCGCGCAAGGATCTTTCTAGTCTCAAATCCCGCACTGTCCTTTTTCCGAGGGAGGCTGTTATTAGTCATTAAGTGAGAGTTTCTAAAGAGCTATAAAATTCCTTCTCACCAATGTTGTTACTGATTTTACGAACTAGCTAAACTTTAAAATATTTTTAGATGTAAGCTAAAATCATAAAGCATGTGGCGGTTTCCAAGACATTATGGAGGAGGTTGAGGTGAAAAAATGAGTTTAAATATTCTTACCTTCATTAAACCTTAATGCATATGTGGGTTACATAACAAGTTTAAAAATTGTAAAAGGCATTATCATAAATATAAAAGGCAAACTATGCCTTTTAACTAGAACTCATTTATAAAAAATTAATAAAGAAAAACATTTTTGTTTAGGAGATAATTATTTATTTTCAGTAAAAAATATAATTTTATAGATGCAGAAAGATTAACATTTGCAAGGTTTTGTGAAGACCTATACAGAGAGGCGCAAGCCCCCACCCATGTTTAGCACTCTCTACGATAAATAAAATACACTTCTCAAAACAATTAAAGGATCACTACTTTGGAATGATCGTGTACAAGAATAAGTTTTATAATAAATATGAGAATTTGACCTTTGGTACTGGACACCTTTAATGAGAAACAACAGAGTTTGTTTTTGTTGCTTGGCTTTCAATTAGTATAGATAATTCTGATGTTTTTGTAAACACACCGAAACAGGAATGAAAAAGAGCAAGATTCCAAGTACTAACCAGTTGTCAATCGAACTTACAAGGTGCAGTTCACTCATTTTCTGTTTGCTTCGTCCTGTTTACGTACCATGGCAGGTGTTAGAAGATTTCTTTCTTACAATGATGTGACTAGGGCTGTCACATGGATTGAAGGTGGTGTTTCTCAACGTCAGGTGAGTCAAAGGTTCGGTGTAAGTCAATCAGTGGTTTCAAGACTTTGGAACCGCTACCAACAACTAGAGACTGTCCATATAAGGCCAAGTCAAGGGCGGAGGAGGTCCACTTTAGCCCAAGAGGGCAGGTATTTACGTCTAAGTGCCCTCAGACGCAGATTTTCAATAGCCAGGGAGCTGCAAAATGAGCTAAGATGAGCAACGGGGACCCAAATTTCCCACCAGACTGTACGAAATCGACTTCGGGAAAGTGGATTGAGATCTAGACGACCAGTCCAAGTACAGCACGTCACAAAAGAGAAAGAATTCAGTTTGCTTGGACACACAGACGTTGGCACCTAAAGCATTGGCTTAAAGCACTCTTTTCTGATAAGTCTAAATTTACTCCTTTTGGTAATGATGGTCGGGCTAGAGTATACAGAAGAAGGAATGAACGTTTTATTCCCTGCTGCTTATCTTCAAGGGTCCCATTTGGAGGAGAATCAATAATGGTGTGGGGTGTAATAACACTCGATGATCGTACAGACCTTGTAGTCATCCGCAACAGATCCCTGACCGCCCAGAGGTATGTTAACGAGGTGTTGGATGTCCAGATACGTCACAGAGCAGAAGCAGAAGGGCATAATTTCATTTTTATGCACGATGGGGCCCGTCCCCACACTGCAGGGATCGTGCGTCAGTACCTACAAGACCACAATATCACCACTTTGGGGTGGCCCGCTTGCAGCCCGGACCTGAATCCCATCGAACATGTCTGGGATCAACTGGGAAGAAGTATCCGGAGCCGTCAAAACAAGCCACCACTTTGGAGGAGCTGGAAATCGCTCTTCGAGAAGAGTGGGAGCGTTTGCCTCAAGAAAGCCTCAGGAGGCTTATAAAAACCATGCCCCGGCGAATCCGAGCTGTGATTTCTGTCAGAGGAGGAAACACAAGATACTGAGCCATTAATTGTAACACAAAAATAACTTTTTGTTTAATTTTGATTTTAATAATTAAAGGGTATTCATTTTGATTTTGGTAGTTTTTTAATTCTCTCACCTATCCCCAATACACAACAAAAAATTATTCAATAATTCAGCAAGGATTTGGTAGCCATTTGCATTGCCTTTCAAAATAATATAACATATAATCAGTTTTTTAACTGTTAAAAAAATGACAAGCTTATAAAGAAGTGATCCTTTAATTGTTTTGAGGAGTGTATATAATATACATACCGATAGATTTGCAGTTTTTTTAAATTTAAATTTGTACTGAGTTTTGTGTGGTGTATTTAATAGCCACGTTTAACAACTCCTTGATTACTTACATTGACTACACATATAATTTGGCTTCATATCTGATTCCATTTCATTAACTGCTAATATATTATTATTATTATTATTATTTGTAACGGTAGTTATACTATTCTGACTTAACGTTTTAGAATTTGAGTCAAAAACTCGTTGTTTTTGCGTTTTTCAAGCTTTAGAAGTTTCAAGTTTTAATGAATTGGAATGTTTCTGATATAAAAGCAACGATTTTCAGAGTGGCTATTGATTCCAGATATTATTTTTCCCCTTCCCGTTTTGCTCCGTACTAAATCCTACCATTTGAATTGTTGTAAGAAAGCGTGATGTTTTCCTATTTATTTGCACTAGGAAAATTTATGCAATATTATTTTATGTCTAATGCATTTTTTATAAAAAATGTTGCATCAAAATTTTAGTCTTAGAAATGCTAAATTTTGAGCTGTAAATGTTACTTTATATATGCGTGTGTGTGTTTATGGAATTCGCTCATACGACTAGAAAACTTGACTGCATTCTTGCTCCTGGAAGTTAGCATTACTGGCTTTAAATAAGAAAAAACTTTTGTTTTCTAAAATTTGATTCCTGTTTCGAATTTTAGTAAGATAAATCAAAATGTAAGCATCCTTTTTATGCTACGTATTTAAATTGAATAGTTTCTTTCACGCATGTCTGCAATTTGCACTTGGAAATAAATCTCGCACAAACAACCACACCGAAAGGTTGCTTCCGTCAGGTTGTAAATATATTCAAAGTAACATTGCCACATATGTCTCTTTTGTTTTCTAGCAGACATAAACGCTTAGAAAATATTGCGCGCCATCTGGGAAAGGCAGAAATGCGTCAAAGTTTTGGGGTAGCAGGTGGGAATCTGAGAAAGAGTGCATCTTCAAAAAATGTGGCTCCTTCTACAGAATCTGCTGTGGTTTATAGCTTCTCCCCATAGAAAAAGGTCTTCTGCTATCTGGCTGAAAGATCATAAACAATTGTTTCTAACATTACCATCTCATGCATCCCAAACACAGGTCAAAACAATCTAAAATGTTTATTTTACGGTTGTGTGTTACACGGATAGGCAACAAAATATGTGCTTTGTAGCTCAGGTGTTTCGGCTCCAAAAAAGGGAGCAACAAAATAAAACAGTAACTCTTTTTTTTTCTTTCTTTTTTTTTTTTTTTTTGGAAAAATAAGTCGGTCAAGATTTTAAAACCCGTTGGAAGCCAATTGCATATTTTTGTTAGTATTTCGTTTACTAAAATTATATTTTCTACATTCATATTTATTTTCTATTTAAATGATATTGACAATCTTCTTTAAACCGCATTTATTAAGTCATTGTTATATTTGAACATCTGACATTTATTGCTTACAGACACTTTTACCAAATTTTTATTCAATTTTATAATTAATATTTATGTATTGCAATTTGAAAAAATATACGCAAAAATTACGCATATATATATATATATATATATATATATATATATATATATATATATATATATATATATATATATATATATATATATATATTTTAAAATTTACAATGCGAATTTGAAATTACTCTTCAAATTAACGTTTAATTTACAACGCAAAAATTAAACGTATCTTTTATGTTGACTTACTGTATTATTAAAAAACAAGCAACATTTTTTTTGATGTTGTTTTAAGTGTAGCCACATTCTTATAAACGTTTTTTTTTTTTTTTGTCTCGAATTTATTAGAAAATGTCGCTCTTTTTATCATTAATTAACTACTTTGTGTGATATTTGAAAAAAAATCGGAAAATACTTTTCGGATTTTTGGTATGAAGCTTCACATAACCTTCGAAAATACTGGTCGCATTTTTGGTATGAAAATTCACATGACCCATTACATTAATTGCGTGCATTCGGTAAAAAATACTAAAACTAAAATTTACTTTAATAAAATAAATATGTGTGCTTAGAATTTTCTTTTGTTATTAGAAAAACTGATATGCACATTAATGCACTTTTTTTTTACTTTTCATCAAAGAAATTATTTTAATTTCGGGATCGTTTTTTTCTAATATGTTTTTTTTTTTAAATAATGTTTCCTATATGGTTATTCTTTTATACCAAATGCTTTACTGCACTGTCATCATTATATTTTTTCAAACATAATACCAAAACAATCAGTAAAAAAAATGTGTCGTTGTGAAGTTTTGTCCGATGGTTTTTATCATGTTGTGTAATGTACCTTTTAAACTGGGATATTTAACTAAGCAAACATGTCTTTGCGAAATGAGCATTTTTAGTAAAATATGAAATCATTTACCACGTTTTAACTAATAATTTATGGTATTTAAAATATGTGAATACTGTATATTTCGTATTTTTATTCATATAATAGTTTCACTGGGTGTACATGTACTTTTCTCCTGTAACCTCCTTCTACCATCAAGGAAGAAGTTACAGGCTTCAGTTATTCATCTAAGCCTTAGGGATATTGGAAGAGCAGCTGATTGTGATACTAAAAAATTCGTATATTTCTTGTATCAGACACCAATGATGATGATCACCAATGCTCTGCATGTCAAACATTTGAAAGAAAATAAAGCAATATCCGGTGCCATACGACAAATGCGAATATCCATATTTTTTGTGATACTTGCAACCCTAATTTATAATAAAAAAATAAGTAAATAAATAAAATAAAATAAAACAAATCTATATGTTTACTACTAAGAAAAAATGAATAAAAGTAAAACAAGTTTGCCGCCGTCGACGGTGATGCATACCCCGCAATATGTCATGTGTGTCATAAGAGGTCCAGAACTACCGCACACCAATAAATGTGCTTAAAGCAGTTTTAAGAAATAAATTAACTCCGTTAATTTTTTATTTATTATAAAGTAAATAACAGTTCATATGCATCGATTTAAGATTATAACTTTAAGCTTTTAAAATGAAAATAAAAATGGGACCTCCATTTCTTTAACACGACCATTAAAATAGTTATTATTTCAAATATTTTTTCCCATTAGTTCGGAACTCTTAAACGTAAGTAAATTGCTTAAAGCAAATCGTCTTTGTTTTATAAAAATATTGACGTTTGATAAATGGAAAGTAATTAAGATTTTAACTGGCGTATTCCTATGATGCTATCCAGGCACAAAGGGGGAACAGACTCTAAAATGAGAGCTCTAGTAATTAATCAGTTTAATTTGTTTCTTGATTGCCCTTCTAAACAAACGTGACTTTTCATCTAGATTTTACTCAATAAAGAAGTCTCAAGCTCATCCTTTTCAATCTGCATCCCCCTGTTTAGGCGGAGATAGATTTTTTATTTTTTTTTAATTCCCCATTAAGCTTAACTATCTAGTGCAGATCTAGTAGCTTTCACTTATCTACGGCAATAGATACGCATACCCGTAGATGGTAACTGTTCAATTCCTGATTGATTTACTCCTTGTGTTTCAAGTGTAATTGATAGGAGGCTGTTGGGAAATTGTGTAATTTTCTTTTTCTGGGGCTTCCGTTTCAAGAAGGATTTTTTTTTTCGAAGTTTAAAGCGTTTTGTTTCTTCGTCCTTCTTCTGATCCATTTAATAGAAACATGCTCTTTTTCAAGACCATTTATTGAAGAGTGTTGTCTTTTTGATCGAAAAGAAATCGAGCTTTTAGGCAACGATTTTTCCGCTGAAAATTTTTAACTTATGGTTGCGTGTTTTTTTTACGCAGACCGAAACAGATAGCGCATTGATACTTGATAAAACTTATCATATTTTAAACTTTGAACATTTTTTTCTTGCTCAATTAGTATAAATATTTTCTTAAAGTAGAGTTATTATTAAGAATTATGTTATAGGTTAAATTTAAAGGCAGTATAACATATACGTTGAAGAATCGTACGTAATCACCATTTATGTATAACATATGTGCATTTTTATGATGCATATGTGTTTTTATGAAATACGAAAAATTTCTTTTTTTCTTTAAAAATGCATAATATTTTTTAGGAAATTAAATAGTTTTTTTTTCCCTAAATTTACTAGCGCTGAATTTGGAAATGTATTTTTCACTAATTACCATTTTAAAGTTTTCCACCCGGAGTTCCCTTAAGGCATGTACAAATGGGAAAAACTGCGCATTTTTGAAAGTGTTTTGTTTTTCAAATGTTACCATTTAAAGAAAAGTAATATACAATTTTGATCGTCCACAAAGTAATTTTCAGGTTTTAAAAGGAAATAACATTTAAGGATAAATACATCTTCATTCTTCTAGACTCATGGGATTGCGAAATGATCTATTTTAGATTATAATCTTGAATTCAAACAAACATGCTTTGAGAATAAATGCTCAGGGTAATCTTCATATATATTACTAAAGGTTGAAATTGTAAATAAGCTTTAAAACCACACCCAACCAACTGCAGTTTGAAGTGCATCGTTTATTTAATCAGCATGCACTTTTCTTTAGGCGTGGTTGCTACAAGAAAGTTGTAACTGATCACCAGGGATTGTATGAGTCGACGTTTGTCTTGAAAATCTAACATTTTATCGAAATAAGTGAAAACCCCAACACCGAGACATCCTTTGATAAATGCAAAATGTTAAAAGCTTTCAACTAAGACTAATATGATCATTATATTTTAATCTCATCCCACGAAGTAAAGACGTTACCTAAATGCCATAAACGTTATCAAAAAATTTATTTATACATGTATCATACATTTTTCTTCATAGGATTAAAATCCATGTGTGCTTAAGTGCATTTAATGCAGTAGTGGAAAAGTGAAATATTTAAAAATCATGAGGTATAGGTTTCCGAGTAAAGTTAAGCAACTTTCATCACCTAAAAACCTATTTTACTGAAACTTGATACTTATGCGATAATAACATTTAACATATTGCAACAGCAGTTATTGGTGCCCTCTGTCATAGTTAGTTCTTTTTTACATTTTTCCCCGTTTTTTTATAAAAAAAAAAAAATAAATAAATTAAATAAACTTTAGCTTGATTAATAAATAAACAAAGTCTTGTGCGTCATAAAAAAGTGGTTATTTACTACCAAGCTATTAATTTTTCGGAAAATAGCTAACATTATTTTTCTAAATGTTTCGTCATCGCTAAGAAATGCATGAAAATAAAAGGGCGACTGACTATCAAGATTAAATGATGGTAAAACGAAAATAATTATGAAATGTGCATAGATGATATTCAACCAACACAATAATTATGAATAGGGATTTAAAAACAATTTATTATACTCAGAATGTTTCTCTTTCAAAAAAAAAAAAAAAAAGCTTTTTCATGTTTGGGGAATTTTTTAAAAAATATTCAAGTTGTTTCACAAAATGTATATCACAAAATCTCAAACAAAAAATAATATTTAACAATAGATAATGTTTATTTAAAAGATAACCTTGCGTGTCATATATGCGTGTGTGTGCTTCTTTTAAGGCTGCTTTGATGATCAAAATTGCTACTCTTGCTGTTTCTCTTTGTGTCCGTATTTTTTCTCTCTTCTCTCAGCCCACTGGAAAGTATATTAACCCCTTAAAGAACAATATATTTTTTTAAGAACTAGTACAGTGTAATAATAACTTAACTTTGTGCAGGTAAACTGTAATAGAAATATAATTTCACGCTAATTTAAAGACCAAATGAGCATTAAAACGCAGACATATGTTTTGGGATTGCTTGGAATCCCTTTTTCAATGCGACAGGGAGCTTCTAGATGCGAAACATCCAAATAAAGCATTTGGATGTTTTGCATCTAGAAGCTCCCTGTCGCACTGAAAAAGGGATTCCAAGCAAGTCCCGAAAAATATGTCTGCGTTTTAATGCTCATTTGTGCTTTAAATTAAAGTGAAATTATATTTCTATTGTAGTACAGTGTAAGTTATTCTTTGCAGTTTCAGGTTGTGGGGGGAGGGGACTAGGGAGCGGGGGGTGGGGTAAAAGTTACATAGATAAAATATGTTATACAAACAAAGTGTAAATGGATCTCATACAGGCATTAGAAATAAAAAACCGGGCATGTGCAAACTTTCCGGTAACTTTCGCCCGTGTCAGACACGGGCAAATGCGTTAAGTGGTTAAAACATTTAACCCTGCAGAGGTTGAGTCAAAACGAGTAACCTCAGAACTCGCACGTCAGCATTTTTCTCACACCACATATTTCCTGAGAAATGAAATATTTTCAACTAAATTTTTTTTTATTTATTCTAAACACCAAATGTTACCCAAAATGATAAAAGTATTCAAAATATATCGTACAGGAGTACTGTTTTCACGAAATTATACGTCAAACAATTCAGATACTTCTTAATTGTGATGTAGAAAGTGTTCTTTATGCGAACTAAGAAAATAATGTTTCTGCAAACTATGTATCACTTATAGAAATAAACAGTGGCATATCTGAAAACAATCTTTTTTTTTTTTGTTTTTGTATATATAAAAATGTTCAGAATTTTGCGCTCTTTATGTTGGGAATACTGCTGTGAGAAAATGTTCAAAAATTGAGGCTAGAGGCCAACTTTATTTGTTTTTTGGTGCAATACTGTAATAACTACTTTTTATAGTTATTTTTTATTTTTTTCACATCATTAACATCTATCGTGTCAGAAAACTATAACAATAACTATTTTCTGAACAAAATCAATTATAATAATCATTGAAACAAATACGGCAATGAAATGAAACAAATTGTAAAATGTTCAAACGCCTCTCTTGATAAGTGTCCATTTTGTAGATATGACACAGTTCATTTCTATAAGCGATATGAAGCACTTAGAAGTAAAGGGATGTAAGTGAAAAAAAATTAATTTAGGGATAACTAGTGCAAATGATATAGAAAGCACCATTTTGTATTGTGTCAAAGATATGTTAGTGTATTAGTTAGAGGGGCTTCGCCCAACTTGATTTATAAAAAAAAAAATAACATTAAGGGTGTATAAGATCGAAACTTTGAACACGTTTTTCTCAGAATCGATTTTTGGTCACTTACGTCCCTTTGCTTCTCACTGCCTCATATGTCTATTTGGTAAGAAGCATTTTTAGCAGAAGCCATTTTAACCAACAACCTTCCTCGTCAGATCATTTATGTAAGTGATATATTAATCTATTTCAGTCCATTTAGGTACACGTTTTAATATCCGAAGAACCCAAATAATAAAAAATAGTTCTCGGTAATTTACACGGCACTCACTTGATGAAGAAAACATCCCATTTAAAAAAAACTTCAAAAAAGTTTCACCTTACGTCACACAATGGGAAAACAAACACTCATGCGTGACCACTCCAAATAGAAAACGCCCTTGGCGGCAGTCAGAGACTTAATGATGGCGAAACGCATCGGAAGAGCAAGAGGAGGTTACAAGGAGAAGCTAAAAAGACCAGCACCTTCAACTACCATGGTACTGTAATGCATGAATTTTAATAATGCTCATCTTAATATATAAGCGGCTTAAGTGTATGTTTGTCGAAAATAGCTTATTGGTTGAGTTGCGTAACTGTAATCCAGTTGCCATAGTTGTAACTCATGTCAAATATACTAATAACCGAAACATTTATCTAGCATTTTGAGTGAGCCATCGCTAGATTTGCAATATCTGTTAAAAATTAATGTAAACGCGAATTTAATTTAATACTTCTTTCTTTGTTTTAATTTATTTATCGTCTGCGCTTTTTATATATATCTTAAAGTGGCAGCGCTCTATTTTCCAGGTTTCGTTAAAACTATTGTTTTGACGATGATTATGTTGGATATAAATAAATATTTTTCACAAACAATTTGATTATGTAGTAAATAATATTTTTATTTTACAGATTATTGTAACTTAGATGTTTTTTTTTTCGGTAAGAATATTTTTTCCGAAATTATTATATGTTTATTATTTAATCATTAAACTTTACTGTTCTACCTGATAAATATCTCATTGATTTGTGTGCATTTCCGGTTACTGGGAGAATTGTATATTCATAATATCTAGAACAGCGATCATTTCGTACGACTGCCGGGCTTACTAGTAAAATATAATCCTACATAAATTAAAAAGTTAGAGATAAAATAAATAAATCAAGAATACGGTTCATGGATAAGTTGAATGTCATGTTTAAGTATATACTTTCAGTCCACATCGAATAAACTTTACGCGTAATATTTTATAGTTTTGTTTGTGCGATGCTCTCTAAAGAAGCGGGATTTTCTTCAGTAAAATAGTGATGACTATGAGCAGGAAAATACAGCATCAAGAATATTCGAAGTTCGGGATGTTTCTTCAGGTTTGCAAACACCAATACCAAAACTTATACCAAGTTTTTCGAGCGCTCTTCCGTTCCGTGGGCAGTGGGAAAAAAAGGATCTCCGGCGGCGCGTCTGCCCAGTGTGTGGGTGTGAGTCGGGGAGGTAGAGGGGGTACAGGGTCTTCACCTTCCCATCCGACCCTATGCTCTGCCACGGTCGATTGCGAACGCTTTCGTTTCCAAAGAGTCTTCCGAACCAACGGCACTGGCTGGACGGACCGAACGCAATTTTCACGCACCTTCGCAGACATGCTGTGACTCTAAAAACTAACACCTCACGCGAAAGATAAGTTTTATGCTCGAAATTAATATCTAGAGCGAAGAAAATATTATTTTACCAGGAATTTATTGGAAAGTCTTCTTTCTTTACTTGGTTTGAACGCCACTACAGTCAATGGTAAGTCATTTTTTAATTAAATAGTTCGAAATAGTTCTTTGTTTTGAAACGGGAACGGTGAAATATGTGTTTATTCCTAATTGGAATGCTGCCCATTTGGATAAATTCAAATATGAATGACACGTTGTTGGACTTGGGATTTGATCCAATCACGTGCTTCTATTTCAAACGCTCAACCAATAAAGGGGAATGTTTTGACTTGAGAGATGGGCGAATAATGTTTCTCAGAAATTCAAATTTTAATGTTGACGTTCCCTTTGAGTTTTATGCTTCTCTACTTACGTAATTCAACAATGTTGAAAAATAATTTTAGGATTTTGAATTTGTAAATATACTTTGTTTATTTTCGTAAACATGATCATGTACTAGGCATTCAACGATCGATTTCACTGGGAAACTAAATATAAATGTTTTGTTTCCTTCAAGTGTTTATTAAACACTATTTTCGAAAATAAATGTTTTGCGCTGGCTATTGTTTCTTGTCTACGATTTGTTTTTCTCCCAACGACTTTTATTCCATTATTCTGCCACCTGTTTTATTTAAATCAAACTTCAATCATTTGCGCTCATTATCACTTACCGCGCTAATTTTCCTGAACTTTTACCTTTGGTATTTTTCTTCATTTTTAAATTACCCTTTTGTATTTTGTATGTATAGTGTTGCAAAAATAATATTAGTATGCATTTACCATCATAGCTTTTTTGCTTCGAAGTTTTTTGATGATAGTGCAATGGTAATTTTCATTTATACGTAAATTTACCGTCATAAAAATTTTTTTTTTATTCATAACCAAATTAATTTTCTCAAAAAACGGTCTCTGTTCAGTTAAAAGGTGACATTTTGCATCTTATTCTCAAAATAATTATTTGACATTTACACGACGCAGGCTTTCCTTTCAATATTGAATTGCGTGATCTTACTAACTGATTATCCATACAGCAACTATCCAGTTTTCAAATAATATTTCCCCAATGAATTAAGTTCTCAAAATTTTCAACGATTTCCAATATTTTTGATTTAGAAACAACAACAGAAATAATTTTTTATGCAGGATAAGAATATTATGAACATGAAATAACTACGCCATGTAAAATACTGTGCAGCTTTAGCAATGCTCAAAAGAAATAGCTGGTATATAAAAATATTATTATAAGTTAGTGTGGTTAAAACTATTTTATGAATTGTATTAATAAAATTACATCTTATTGAAAAGTATAGGCACACTACTTTAAACCTGTATTAAAAAATATTATTAACATCGGCTTTTTGTCTCTAAAATCAATTTTAATTGTATCTATATGACCCGTTGTCTTTCATATATGTTGTATTTTTCTCATAAATACAACAATAGCGTTTTGCATAAAACAATATTTTTCCAATTATGTGCAACTGTTCTAAGTACGTAGAACGTTTACAAACAAATAAACAAAATAAAAATAACAAGGGATTCTCCGTAAATTTGTTTTCGTAATGTTTTACATTGTACACAAATTATGTGTCCTGACTCTTGTAAATTATGTGTCATTAAAATGGTCTTATTCAAATAGGGAATAACTTACTTATAAAATTCGGAAGTATTTTATTTAAAAATAAATTATAAACATGATTTAGTATTGTTTAGGAGATGAAATTTCTTCAAGCATTAAGCATAAATAATATTTCGAAAGTTTTGGATGCCCACTTATAAGTCAAATAATATTTAACCTATTAATTAATTAATTTTGCTTAATATTAGATTTTGAAAACCGTTTTTTTTTAAATCCTAAGGATTTTTTTTTATTTTTACACACATTTCAAAAATCTGTTTTTGCTAAATAATCTCAATAATTTTCTTTACAAATCTTTGCATTCATTTAGTTAAATATGTATTATAAAATACTCTGTAGTTGGTTACATTAGAAATCTTAAAATATTTCATAATTTTCGTTCATTTACTTTAAAAAAATTGTAAATTATTAGATGCATGTATAATACTTAATTTCATTAAATATTTCATATAGATTCCAAAACGTATTATTTTACAGATGTATATTTTATAGGAAAAATCCTAAGGGATTTTAATCGCATATTTAAAAAATAATCCTTGAGAAAAATCACTTAAATTTTTTTCATAAGTTTCTAAACAATTCTGCAAAAATAAATTGTTAATTATTGTCAATGAAGATAAAACCTCATTGAAAAAACTGACTATGTAAGTTTCATATTGTACTAAAGCAGAAACTATACGCATCCCTATAATCGATGCTAAAATATCCAAATATAAATGGGATTCGAAAAAAATAATAATAAAAAATTTGATATAGTCATTAAAATTTGAATTACTAGGATTTTGAAATATGAATGTAGTTTTTACAATATTTGAGTAAACCAGGCAACTCACAAATTAAACGTAACATCTCCCTACAGATATTTTTTATACTTACATTCACGTTTGTGTAATATATACATACCCTTGAGAAACAGCAAAATTTCAGGTGCTAATTGTTAAAAAAAAGTTTTCTGCTGAAAATCTATACAATCAACAATGGAGACTTTTTTTCCTTCCTTTTGGTAATATATATTTCAGAAGTACCACAAGCGAAATTAATCTTTATTAAATGATTTTAAAACATCCTATAGATTATTGCAGATTTTTAATTTTTGCACTGTTAAAAATTTTCGTAAGAAAATAGTAAAATAACCATTTATTTCATTGTTATTTTACCATATTTAATTACAACAGTTGAATAACCATTAAAAAGATGGTACTCAAACTTCGGATTGTGGAAAAAAATGGTTTCTTCCTTGTTTATCCTAAAGAACGTTTAACTAACCGTAATTTTCAAGCGCTCAATAAGAATTGGGCGTCCATCTTGGTTGTGAAACCTTAACGGTCGTACATTGTTGTTAAAATATGAATAAAGATTTATAAGTTCAAATATGCATGTGTATATAAAAAAGAAGGAAAAAAAAGTGGCTTAAGCAGTGGTTACTAAATAGACACATACACATGTAAATCAAAAATTGGAGACATCGGATTCCCGAACTGTTTTACGAATGAGCGAACCCATAATTTGAGCTGCTGAAGCTTGTTAGTATTACAATTTTTGCAGCAAATAAAATGATTTTCGTCAATATACAGTAAATTTAGGCCAAAAATAAATTTGAATCCAATCAAAAACTGAAATATCAATTTTAAGGCAGTTTGCCTGTTGGAAAAGACGATTTATTGATAAATAAACGGCTGCTTCACGTGGTGTAGATGGCCGAATGACTAGAGCGCAAGGTTGGGGTGCCATACACCCGGGTTCGAATCCCGCACTCTTCTTTTACGGTTTCTACGCCTCGAAATGGTTCAAAAACGGAAAAAAAATGTTTTGAAACCATTTTTAAATGGTTATAAAACCGTAAACTTTTGTATTTACGGCTTTTTAACCATGCTGATTAGATATGGTTTAGGTCTCGTAAAGATAGAAAAATGTTCCAAACTGTAACTTTAACGGTGAATTAGATAGTCATACTGCTGCCGGTTATTTAACCGTGATTTCATGATGAAATTTCTAACAGTGAAGGATTTTTAAAACTTAATTTTTTTTTTTTTAAATCTAAACTATGCACTGAACTAGTTATTTTAGACACGTTACATCATAGAAATATGTATCATGATATTCTACCCAACTAGTTTAAACTTTAGGAAAGATAAATTTTGTCAAAATCTGTATAACTTTCTAAAATATATTTTTAACGTAACACTCACAGACACATAATAAAGGTTCGCACAAAAAACATAAACCGACATCGTAAAATTATATTCCTATAAATATTAAGTCTTTAATGCTTATAACTTTTCACTTGCAAATGCAGATATTGCTTACGAACTGAAAGGTATTATATAGCTGATTCCCGGGGGATTTGCTATATAATGCCGGGCTATGAGTTCAACAATCAAGCTTAAGAATGATCGTTTGATATAAACAAACCACGGTGTTGCCACCCCAAAGAATCGGAAATTTAAAATATAAATACTTTTTAAGAAATAACAATAAATTTGTTAAAGGCTGTAAATTACGATAATAATCACAAATATTACGTTACTTTTCTATGCTAATCATTAAACACATTTTTAAATATCGTTTGCCCATAGTTTGTTTTTTGCATGATATCCTATCTTACCGCAAAATTTAATCGTGGCTGGTCTACGTTAAATAATATATATATATATATATAAATTTCTAGTATATTTCACAAAATACGTACAATTTATCTAAATCTTAAGTTATGACTCAAGAATTCGTAATTTTTCCCTGTTTGTTCCTAACCTAATTGACAGCTTTTATTCCGTGTTTAGCTCTAAAGGAAATCTCCAAATAATCCTGAGCAATAAGCAGACAAGAAATACCAGCCCTTTCACTGAATCCAAAGTGTTTACGAGTTTGACAGAAGCTCAAAGCCCTTTCTAAGCGTGGTCTCGGCCGCATTCTTGATGCTTTGCCAAGTGACAGGAGCAAATGATTTTCACGTTGCCTTATAGTTTGAATGTTCCCTCAATTTCCTGTTCTTTAAACATTATATTTTCCACCTTGATCGCTTTGCTTTGAAATCTCCGATCCTTTAAAAGAAAATATTTATCCTAAAATTAGGTTATCATTGCATTTACTGTGTAGTTTAACTTTAAAATTGGCCAAAATGTTGCTTTAATGTGTCTCATTAATGTGTCGGATGTGTCTATTTTACTATTTATTAAAAGCACATTTTAAGGCTAGGAGTAATTGACTCAAAAATAATCACTTAATTTCTTTAAATAGTTGTGTTAAATCATGCATTATTTTTTTGAAAGATGCATTAGTAGTTTAAGTAGTTTAGAATCGAAGAGAAAAGAACGTATTCGCACATTAATATTTAAATTAAGAGGAAATACCAGAAAATGTTTAAGAAATATCAAGCGAATATTCGTGATAGTATGTTTAATGCAAATATTAGTACAGTTGCAAATACATATATATATATTACTAATTGGAAAAAAACACGAGAACTATAAATAACTTAAAAGAATAATTAATTTAAATAAACCTGGAACGGATATTTGCGAAGTACGAATTACCATATTCACTTATGATACGAATAGAAGGTATTTAAAAAGCCCAAAAGAAAAAAAAAATTTATTTGTAAGTACCTATTTTAAAAATGTTTTGCACGAATACAGTGTCCAATTTCGATACAAGGTACTGGTTAAAGTTTATTATGCAATTAAAACCACTCTTGATGTTCGATTATATTACTTGCATTCTAAATAATGATGCAAGTTCAAACATGGCTTAAGACATTTTCAGAGGAAGTTATCATAAAAAAGAACAAGAAGACTAAATATTGTAGCAACTATTTTATCCAAGTAAAAACATGCTGTTATTGAGTACAACTACTCAAAACTAGGTACTTAACGCTGATACGCTTTAACATATTCAATAGAGAAAAAATATGTTTTCCTATAAGCTATCCACTGTTGTCCAGGGCTTTGGCACCCTGAAAAAGACACAAATATGCGTGTAAAAAATAATTGCACGTATATAAAGCACATTTGTGCTTCAATTCATGTTTTTTGCAGTTTACTTGAGTACAAAGTTCCTTTACAATTATACATGTTAGTCTTCTAAAAATAGTAATAGTAATTAGCGGAAAAAAAGTGAAATCATATGTATGAAATATGCCCAAAACCATCCAGATAAACACTCAAAAGACATACTTAAAGTGTGCATGTATCTTACGAGAGTATCCTTTCGTCCACATCAATTCTTAAATCAATTTTTATTTACTGGAACATTGCCTGAAATAACAGCTCGGACCAAAAGCGATGAAGACAGTAGTCCTGTTTGCCTTCAAAAATATGCTCTGCTCTTTCACAGATGAGAGAAAAAAGGCATATTGTTTTTGTCGCATTTGGTGTGAAAGCGTCCTTAATGTTTAAGATATATGTTGCTGTTTCTTTTTCCAAGGGTAGTAAAAACAGGGTATTTAGTTTACACGCTTACATAAATGGTTACTGTATATATTTTTCATTTGCTTGGGGAGCATATATGCACTTTTAGTGCTGAATGTGTAGTATGTGTGCACTGAATGTGTTAACTCGTAAGTGCTTATTTAAAATAGAAAAACTAATTTCAGAATCATTGAATCAGAAATGTTCGCCAGTAAAAGAAAATAAAATAAAATACCGAATCATTTATTTTTAATAAAAGAAAAGTGCATACATGCATAAATAGGTCGTCATATTTGCATTGCAACCGGGATATTTTTTATTTTGTAGATATTTTAACGAAATGCGAGTTTTTACGCAACAAATAAAATGAGTACAAAGCTAAACGCTGTGATAGTAATACTTGTAACCATTTTGTCGTAATTGATTTCAACATTTTTACTAGCGAGATAAGAATACATCATGCAGTCGGAAATTCCAACTGAAGATACTACCATACGATTTAAACCTTCTCCGAGATTTTAGCGTATTTTTTGAGGCCTCAAAACGCGCCCAGTCGCATGAAATGTTAAAATAACAGCCTCCTTTCTCCCCACCAGGCGGTGGAAAGCGTCTATCTTTGTGAGGGAGAGAGAAGGGGACACAAATACGGCCAAACTAAGCTACCCAATGCAATGCACGTTCCTGAGAAACTGGATCGAAATTTTTACCCAAACTGGGGTTGCTCCTTTTCGTTTGCATATTCATTTGACTCTCTTTGCTCCCATTAACAGATTAACTTCATTCGCTTTTCTAGGTTAACGGACTGTGCTGGAATTTTAAACAGTCATTTTGTCTCAAGCTTTTCGTCGCCTGTCTCGCGGTAGAGTCCTCTCTGTTATGAATATGCAGGCGAAATACGCGCTACAACCACAGAATGTGAGGAAAAGTAAACATGGCCGCCTCTCCACAGCATTTCACTCCCTCCAAAAACATTTTCTATAGATCGTATTGTGAATCATCGCTCAAGTAATAATTTGCATGCAGCAAAACGCTCCTGAAAATTGTAATTTTAAGTAGTTCAATGTGAAGCCCTTTATTTTTATAATATCTTTTAAAAGAAAGAATACTAGCAGTATGCGCACAGAACTGCCAGTGACGTGATTTTTGACTGATATTAACACGAAACGTGAAAAAAATGAGAAACATTAAAAGAAAACCATGAAGACAGTAAAGTCAAAATAAGAAAAAGAAAATATAAATTTATTCGCTTAAAAATTGGAAAGTTATAGTTAAAAGGTTTCAAAATTCCGAAAATTAACCGCATTCTTTTGTTTGATGTACAGGAATGTTCCAAAGAAAATATGTATTTCAACCTCGCACGTGGTGCCTTTATTTCATTAAAAAATACCAATTAACAAAAGTAGCATACGGAAACTATTTGCTTTAAGAAATCACGCGTGTGTGTGCGATTTCTTAGAAAAAAAATCAATACATTTTAATTCTTCAATTTGTTCTTTTGTTATTTTTAAGTTACTTTTTTTTTTCTCGTTCATATTGATGAACACTAAATATGACGGCAGAACCGACTTAAGCAATACCCCCCCCCCACCCCCTACAAAAAGTAAGAGACAAGGTGAGAGGGGGAAAGAAAATAAGTCAAATTTCGCTTTCAAAGTAACTAGCTGGTTTTCTTCGCATAAAAGATAAATTTTTTTTTCAGTATTTTTTCTCCAAAGATAGAGATTTTATGAAGATTTTTTTTTCTTCTGAATTTTGGGCTTTGCCCGAGCTTTTCATGTAGGTAATAAAATTTAAATATAACGTTAAAAAGTAATAAAAAAGGTTGCTTTTATATGAAAATAAAATCTTCGTTTTAGACCACTGTTTCCCAACCAGTGGTTCGCAGACCAAAGGTGGTTCATGAGAGCCCAGAGGGTGGTCCGCGGGAGAAAATCTATTAAAAAAATCTATTAAAAAATCTATTAAAAATCTTTTCCATGATTAGATCAAAATTGCGGTTTTCTTTGAAGAAGATTAAGTAAATACATTTGTCCTCATGAACATAAGATACTTATGGAAGTGTATGGATACTTATGGAAGTGTATGGATACTTATGGAAGTATATGGATACTTATGGAAGTAGAAACACAATATATTTTAGAGGTATTTAAAAATGGCAGACCGGTTTCAAAGGCAATTAGCCATCTTCGTCAGTATCGAAAGTCTCTCTTTTAATGGACCACAGGGAAAATAAATATGCAATACATAAGACAATAGTTCAGATTTTTACTACCTGGAGATCGTTGGTATCTTCTTGATGAATTGTAATTCCCGCTGCAAAGTTCCTGGGATTGACAGCAAAAGTATGTTAACCAGTAATGAACCCGTTATAACATGCTTTGAACGTGTGATGAAAGCATATCAGTTGCACATTGAACAAACTATGTGATAATATCCCACTTCTTTTTTTTTCTTTTTTTTTGCTCTTCAAGGCGCCTTATCGCTTGCTAGTACAAATTTTATTACATTTTTCTTACTGCAAATTTTCTTCACCCGTGGTTCATATAGCAAAGTTACTAAATTTCACTGTCTTTTTGAACGAGCTTTAAGTGCTTCTAAATTAGTTACAACCTCCCTGTATTTACCACTGTAAACGAGGTTAAGTGACTACAATGACACATTAGTCATAGATCCTTGGAGAATTTATGGTTTCATAGATATTTATACTTTTGTCAGTTTAATTTAAAATATACGATGCATTTTGTAATTCTTGCTTGCGTTTATAACTTCTGTCGTTTTCATTAAGTTAATGTTAAAACTAAAAATGCAAATTATCTTCCGTTTTTCGTTTTCCATACAATACAAGTTAAATTTGAGCTACCTAGCTCTTCAGATTTTCTAACCTCTCAGTAGGAAATTTAATCTGCATGTATTTGTCAGAAAATGAAAATCAGTCATCTGGAAGTAGAAACCTGGATGAAATAAAGTTAAAACACAATAAAGGCAATCCTAAAGCGCCTTTATCAATGCCAGGTATCAGCAAGTATGTTTCGCTTCCTCAGTTTACGTCGAACAAAGTAATATACACATCATTTTTTACCCCTTTTAATGTTTCAAGTTATTATAGTAAAATTTTCTTATGTTTAGTGGTACATGTAAAAAAAATTGCGCCTGGCTTTAATTTTCGATGAATTAAAATGAGCTAAAAGCTAAATCGCTATTTCTAAATTTTACATGTATTAACTGATACAACGGCATTAGCGGAAGTTTATATATTGTGTAAACGCTAAATAAACGTAATACCGTAATTGTGACGTATCAAACCTTCTTTCTATCATTTAATCTGAAAAAAAAAATGTTTTTAAATGTATATGATGACTTATTTGCAAAATATGCAAATTTATGGGCGTTTAAGCAAAAGTCCCTTAGTTCAATTTTGAGACATTCTTGATTGAAACTTCTGAACCCTGTTGAGATAATAGTAAGTCATTTTATAGATCTATAACACCAAAAGTAAATTTTCCGATGTAACTAATTAATTGTATAGTTGATTTGTATCATGTAGTAACTATTGAACATTATAATCGGCTTAAGGTAGCCCGTTGAAGGTGTTTTGCGAACAAGTGACGTTTTTTGAACGCCTACTGAAGAGTTTACGATATAAACTCTTTGGTTAAATCTTTTGCTTTCCAAGGTAGATACTATTCACATTTTCACAAATAAACACCGGCATGGAGCGTTAGTGCCGAGTGGCAGGGGGCTCAGCTCCCCCCCTCCTTTGTGCATATTTTTGACACCCTCTGTGTTGTACCTCCATATTGTGCTATGTGTCTATAACTAGATATATGTGCGGAATATATAAAAAAAGAAATAAATACATTCATATATATATATTCGGCTATACAGCTTTTATCTGCAGTCCTGCATTAAAGCAAAATAAAAATTATTGCCAAAAGCTAAAATAAAAGTTATTGTGTCATTTTGCACTATATAAGTGTTTAAAACCTTGAACATGATTTTTCTCTAATTAAAACTTTAATTCATTAGTTTTACCTTTTGTTGCAGTTATACCATATATATATAAATCCAAAGTGGATAAATAATATAGTACCTTTAATAATATAGTAAATTTTAATACTACTATTCTTTAAAACATATGTTTCCCTTATTTTGGCAATATTTTAGAATGATAATTATTTTTCCTATTTTTGTAACATAAAAAGAATCTGGAAACACATAAATCTCTTAGGTTATTTAATTCTTGTGACAGATTTTTTTTTTTAAGTATTCAATTATGTACATCTATCATTGTACGTCACAAAACATTGCCCGCTATATCAAAATATCAAGTTGCAAGAATTTAACACAACCTTAAAGTAACTTCTTGTGAGGAGTGACTTATGGTGACACTCGTATCCTTTCCTCCAATTTTAGAAACTTCCAGAGAACCAACCCACTTTCTGGCTTTTCTAGTGTCTCTAGGGTTGTTATCGATTTCCTTCAAAAAATTGGACTTCGACAAAACTCTCGAAAACAACATTCTTCCTTCAATTCGGTGTGACCATTATGACCGTTGTTTACGCCGAACAACAGACTTTTCAAACAATACGGAACTCTCCAAGCGAAACTTTTGCCAAATATCGTAAAACTTCAGTTAGAGGAGGAGAAAGTTTCAAAAGTCGGAAATAGAACTGATAATGTTTTCGTATGCATTGAAAGCTTGCATTTTAAGTTCCATTTTCATCTTCTTTTAACTGATACTAGCCATTCATGGCTGAAAATTGCCATGATTTGTTACATTTTCATTTTCTGATGTGCATTATTTAATGCGTTATTATTAAATTTATAAACTGACTCATTAAAAAATTAGATGCATTAAACTTCATTTTCCGTTTTCATTAACACTAGTTTAATTTATTTGCTTTTGAATATCAATATTTTATATATTTATTTTTGAATATTGATATTTAAGCAAAAAAAGAAAATCAAAATCCCAAGTCAAATTGACAAAATTTATGTGGCAACACTGTCCGTTCTTAAAACTCTTTTTCTAAATCCCTTTTTCTGTAATAAAAACATTAAAAGAGTTTTAAAAATATAAATGTCAATTGTTTGTACTACCGGCCCAGACTAACGTAAGTCCAAAGATGGCGATTTTCAGGTTAATTAACAGTTGTTTCATTGTACAAAAATTAACCAACAAGAGATAAAGCATACATATTTTTAATGATAACATTCATGTTTTGTAGCCTAATTAATAACAGCTTTGTTTCTAGGCAACGAAATCATTCGTTCAGTTTTTACGCTCTCGCATAAAGTAGTAATATTGTGACCTACGTTAGTCTGCCCTGAGGTACAGATTTATGGGAACAACGGATCAGGTTATCAATAAAGCAAAATTATCAAAGATCTCCGTTGGTTTTTATTCTGAAAGTATGCTTCACCATCGCTGAGTCAGGAAATACATGCTGTCACACTTGCTAGATCATGAATGTAAAATTCAGCATGGCTTTAGGGAGAGCTATAACAAGTAAGGTTTTAATCATCCTTCCCTTTTTTCAAAAAGGATCTCCTATGATGTTTTCTAGAAAATGTTGTTAAAGGAAAAGGGCAGATCCTAGTTTACACAAATTTAGCTAGAAATTTAAAAATAAGATTATTGTCTTAATTTTAAATACATTCTTTCAGTTTTTGTATGGGATGTTTTTTTTCCTATTTATTTACTTTTTATATACTAAAATAACTGATTGGTATGTATAGTACGATAATTGAACTCTTAATGTTTTTACTTATCCCCTCCTTTCTACTTTGAGATGATATAATCAACAAACTCGTAAACTGCTATTGGAATCTATATATGCTATCATAGCTCGTCAGTACGTAACACACTCAAATAAACTGTTTGTGAATTATATTTTTATTTACTCTTCACCTTACTTTACTTCAAGACCAATAGTTGTAATTTATAGCGTATAAACAATTAGTGAATAGGCGAAGGTATTACTATCTATCCCTTTACCAAATATAGTTATTTTTCATGGCAGTTTTCATTTTTTTAAAAATAGGATAATTTGAAATGAATGCAAAAACATGCAAGTTTATATATATTTTAAATTATATTTTTAAAATGTGCATTTTTAAAGTTTTTCTCAAGCAATTAAAAATAAGCTGTAAAAAAATCACTTTTGAATGTTAAAAGTTCGAGTTGAAAGAATAAAGCAAATACTGCCTGAAACTTGAAACGATTTCACGTTCTGTTTCATACTAATACTTTTTTACATAACTTATATTCAATACCTCATCTTTATTAAAACTTTTTACCCTTTTCTCTTTATTTAATTGTAGGGAAATCTGACACAGAGCAAGCCAAATGAATATAATATTAAATTATGAATTCTACCATTTAAACAAAATTAAATTTATGTCAAGAATTAAATAATTAGGGGAAAAAATTAATAATTCAATAAATAAATGGAAGAAAAAGAAAAAGCCTTAACTTATTTTTTTCTGAAAATGAAAAAAAAAAGTTATAAAGAAACATTTATAAGCTCAAAAACTAGACCGGAATTGTAAAATTAAATAAACATTTACTAAAAAAAAGCAAAATGATTTATTTTATATTTAATTCATAGTTATCTGATACTTCTCATACATTTGAATATCGTAAACGCTCATCATAGAATTGAAAAAAAAAAATGTTGGTGAATTTATTATAAAGTCTAATTATTTCTCAAACGTTTGAATACCGTAAAAGCTCATTTTCGAGTTAAATGCAACTAACAGCTTTTTTTTTATTATGAAGTCTGAAAACATAGTGCTTTAATTCTGAAAAAAATGCATTATATTTAAATCAAACGTTTTTTTTTTTTTTTTTTTTTTTTTAATTTCAATATTAAATCGTCCCGGACATTTCCATATATCAATATTGTAAATAAAACAGAGCGTGAAATAAAATGTGAACGTTTATGCTACAAAGTAAACATTAAAAATCTGTGAAAATTAAGCACAAAATTTGCAAAACTGCAGACACGTGTTTCGAGGTTATAAAGAACCCCTTTTTCAATGCAAAAAGAGTGAGCTTCTATATGAAAAACACCCAACTGTAGCTTAAACTGAATTAAAACATCTAACTTCAGTTGGGTGTTTTTCATCTAGAAGCTCACTCTTTTGCATTGAAAAAGGGGTTCTTTTTAACCTCGAAATATGTTTCTGCAATTTTCGCAAATGTTGTGCTAAATTTTACGTTGAGTTTCAATTTTAAAAATAGTTTACCATCCTATTCCTAAAAAAAAAAAAAAGTTACTGTAAAAGTTAAGTAAATTTCGTAGTCAATTTAGTTAGGCTCAAACTAGTTGTAGAGGTAGAATTACAACGTGAGCATTAGTTTTTAGTATTAACTAGTGAAACAATTTTGATTTCAAACATGTATATTTGTCCACAAAATTTTAATAAGCACTTCATTTTATGCGATTGGGTTTCATCTCTGGAATAAATGCTCAAGCAAAAGAATACATAATTCAGCAGCCACTGCATATTTTTTGAGCCCACTTTTTGTCAAAGAGACATCGAGAAAATCTATTTGGCCGTGCATGTTTTAAACATTACTTTATAAATTTAGTATCACTCTTCTTCGTAGCGGTGTAGAAAATGTGTTTTTCTCAAGTAGCAAGAGATGTTGTATACTGTTCCAAAAAAAGTCTTTTTCGGATGCATACTTAATTGTAAGCGAGCAGTGATCTTCTAGAGCTACAGCACTTCCCTTGGCTATGAGTAGTGAAAAAGCTTTTTTCTTAAGGATGAGTGGCGCTTTTAAGTTGATGTTTTTCAAAGAAGTCAAGCGATAGGAAACATGTCGAATGAGCAAATGTAAAGTCTTTAAAGTCATGCTTTGAGTACTTTAAGGAAAGTACACTTGTTTATCCATCCGAAAATGAAGATAATTCAATCAAAGTGATTATGAAATGGCCTCTTCATTTTTGTAAACAAATAAGCGCTATTTTCTATTTATCCTTTTTTGCTGATTAAAAGAGCTTAAAATGTTCGATAGCGTGAAAATTGAAGAATTCAAGTTGTCTTTGAGTTCTCTTTTCTTGAGTGTTTTGCTCAAAGTAAAAATTCATTAGATTTTTTAAAAACCGTGTGCACTTTAAAGGAAATTTAGAAAACGACAGGATTTTTTCCTACATTTTTTTTTGTAGCTATCACGTTACATGTTTTAGAGTTTTGTACAAGCTTGAACAAAACTAAATTTTCCTTTATACCTACCAATATTTATGAGCTCATTGCTTATTTTTTTTATAGTTTGTGGTACACTTCTTTGGAGTCTGCTTTAACAGTTTAGGAAATTTTACATTATTTAGAAAGATTCTTCTGTTCTTCATTTTAAGAAATGTACAAACAGGTGTGCGTATTTTTTCACAGATCTCTGAATATATTGTTTTAAATTCTTGTAAATTTTAGTTTTAGAAGTTTAATTAATTCATTTATGCATCCAATTTTTTAATATAACTGTTAAAGGGCTTTGCACTTTTGCACTGGTGCTCGCACATTTTATATAGATTAATTTGGGTGAGAAATCACGAAACAATAAAAAGGTCATCAGAAGATACTAATCACTATGTGATTGTACGGAACTTATATTTTCATCAATATATGACATACATTAATCAATGTATGATTATACGGATGTTACATAAATTTACATATCACTGTGTGAGATTCAAGCCTTTAGAAGTTTGTTTATGTATGATTTAAGCATTTGATTGTAGAATTTTCGAGAGAATAGAAGGTATATACGTTATTGAGAGATAAAAAAAAGACAGCATGCACACATTTTCAAGCTGTATAGAAATCAATTTTGATTTAAAATATTGATGTAATTCCTAAATGTCTACAAAAGGCTGTGTAAAACTTGGTGTATTATTCTATCGAAAACTGGATGTAAGACCGTCTGATTGTAACTTCGTTCGCAAAACATGCAGTGAAACTAGATATTTCTTCCTGAAAAATTTAACTAGCTCCCCATATACAATTAAAATAAATAAAATTTAAAGGAATGTTTTAAATACTGCTAAAATTTTGAAAAATGTTTGATTCTTTTTAATGCAATATTGTAATAATAAATAAAATTTTACGAATACTCGCAATTTTAGTCATTATAAGTGCTTATAGCAATCCAGTTGAATATGTGAAACAATCATGTAGTAAACTCTGAAATTTTGAATTTTATATAGCATGAAATTCGTACTTCGTAAAAGTTTGTCAATTGTCGCTCTCTCCTTGTAGTTAATTCTTAAATTTGGAAAGCCAAATAGAATCTAAAAGTCGCTAAAACTCTTTCACTACTAAAGACAGGCGATATGAATTATATATTATCTCTTGTCTCTTTTTATTTTCAGTCAAATAAGTGCCATGTAAAGTATTTTTCAACCTCATCTTCTCGTAGCTTTTAGTAAAAAGAAAATATTTTGCTTAACGATAAATGTATAAAATATTAACATTCGTTGAAGAAAGAGAATAAAAGTATAATTCTTAAAAATAAGGTTTTTATTGTAATAAACTATATCATGGTGTCTTGAAGGTAAGAAAAACCGCTGAAATAAAATAACTCCATTTCAGATTCACACATTTGAAGATAAAATTCCCTGTCAGTTCGTGCATTTCCCCTTAATCCCACACTTAAAAAATTGAACGTACTCCTATTCCAAATCTAAAAACGCTGAAAGAACAGCAAAAGTATATAAATACGAAATCGGCAAGTTTCTATTTTTAGAAAAGGCAGGAAGGATAAAACAGATTTCTTTCCTGGCCTGCTCTGGCTCGATATCTATTTACATCACACTTTGTCACAAAACTTATTTTTGTGTTCCCTAAAACCGCTTCAAAAGAAAATGTGGTTCTCTTCATGCTTTGGAAGAGGTGAGTTTGCTGCGGAAAGTGGTTGCAAAGTGAAAAACCAGAGATATGTCAATAACAAAATCTATTGGAAAAGGGGAAATGCAGGAGGACCTAAAAACTTTACATTGTTGTAGCTAAAGCATTTATGTTTTCTCAAAAGTTCAACAAATCAGACACAAAGTATTTCCGTGTTGGCTGTTTTTCTTCTTCCGTTTTTATATCAGAGTAACGCGAATGTATTCTTTGAAAATAATTTTAAAGATTAGACGGGATGTTATACATGAACCTGTAAACAGTTTCTAAAGTCCGTAACATTAACACACTTACATTTCCTCGCATGTTTAAATTGTTATACTTACATTTTTATAGGTTTTACATTTGTACTGTTGCAACAAAAAAAAAAAAAAAAGCAATTATTTCTTCAAAGTATAATGAATACACCAGCATGATTTTTGCTGGCATATTTAATTGTCCTGATCGATTTCAATAGTGCTAAACTAATGTATTTATTGAAAAACTTTTCATTTATACAACTAAAATGCTTTAACAAAACAAATGATTTTCATATAAAGTTATTTGCTCTGCCGTTGCAAAATTTTAAATTGTTATACTTACATTTTTATTGGATTTACATTTGTATTGTTCTAGCAAAAATAATAATTAATTTTTCAAAGTATAATGAATTCACCAGCATGATTTTTGCTGGCATATTTAATTGTCCTGATCGATTTCAAGAGTGCTAAACTAATGTATTTATTAAAGAATTTTTCATTTATTGAACTAAAATGTTTCAGAAAAATGAATGATTTTCATATAAAGTTGTTTGCTCTGTTGCTGCAAAATTTTAAATTGTTATACTTGCATTTTTATTGGTTTTACATTTGTATTGTTGTAGCAAAAATAGCAATTAATTTTTCAAAGAATAAGGAATTAACCAGCATGATTTTTGATGGTATATTATCCTGATCAGTTTCAAGAGTGTTAAACTAATGTATTTACTGAAGCATTTTTCATTTATTCAAATAAAATGCTTCAACAAAATAAGTAATTTTCATATAAAGTTATTTGCTCTGTCTTTGCAAATGTATTCTGTGTGACTTATATTTTTCACAAACTAGCTCAAAATTTCCTTTGTGCTAACTAAAGAAGTTCACCCACAAATATCAACAAATGAAAGTTCAATTCTTCTTTTTTTTTTTTTTTTTGAAAGTCAATTTTGCTTTAGTATCATATGAAAATTATCTAAAATAAATTTCGTGATTTATATAGAATTGCTTTTTTAGTATGAATTAAACTCGTTTGAGTATTTCTACACGAAATACTTTTGAAGTATATTTTGCGGTAATTTTCTCCATTATTGTACTTCATGGTAAAAATATTTGCTCTCGAAATCATTTGTATAACTTGTTAAATATTTTTTTTGCTTTTGATATTGGATTAATCTTTATTATAATACTTTGTATGTAATTCTAAAAATAAAGGCAATATTTTCAATCCCTGTGTACGGCGTAAGAAAAAATTATGAAATTTAAACATATGTTTTCCAAGTGCCTACACGTAAACTAAATTGTGCTGCCAAGCTAAAATAATTGAACTAAAGTTTGGTATTATAATATTGCTGGAAGTCAAAATTGAAGCAAAAAAAAAATAATAATAATGAATAAATACCAAAAATTATTTTTCTTTGTTCATTCTTTTTCAGTAACTAACCAAATATTTCTAAAATAAAAAAAGGATTCCAACAAGAAGTAGTTCATCGGCTAAACATTCCAATTAAAACTGCTACACCTATCTCAAAATCCCATAATTGGAAAACTAGCGTTATTTTGACAGATTTACTTATATAAATAACGCATTTCTTTTTATAACTTCGAAGAACTCCTCCAGTACTAAACTGAGTGTGCGTAGGCGTATATTTTTGAAAAAGACATCGTTGGGCTAGGTACGTACATTCCCCCAGAACCAATATTAAGATTTATTTTCTAAACCTTGGGGCTATAGCACGACAGATATAGTCATATGAAAAGATTTAAGCAAGTTTATAGCTGTCGAGGGCTCGCCTGGAATTTTCCCGTTTTTAGAGCCTTGACAGCAAAGTAAATGCCACGTAAGGTATTGCTTTTTTGTGGGAAAGCGTCTGCTATTTTTCATACCTTTGCGCGTGCCTGAATCTCCTTTACTCATAAAGTTGAACGCACAGTTTGTGCAGATTCAAACACGATGAAGCGAACAAAAATCTTATGGGTAAAACATTTTGTCAATACAGTATGACCTTCTGATATATATACATACATACTAGAGTTCATTCAGCAGTCGAAATTCTACCGTAATTCATTATTCTTTTTTCAAATTCAGCCTCTAACGTTTAGACATTTTTATTTTTTTATTTTTGACGCCAGTTTGCTTTGTTTAAATATTTCAGTGAGAGATAATCTTTACTCAGGATGACTGATTGAACACTGAGTTAGCTGCTTAATTTAATGCGTTTGTGACACATATTATATATATGTTGCCTTTTTTTTTGCACTCCTTCTTTTGCAAAGAAAATATTAATAAATTTCATGACATCCTATTATTATTGAATAAATTAAAAATACAAGCACTCACTTTTATTTTAATTAAGAATTTAAAACACTATTGGAAATCAACACTTACGTAACGTAGATTCGAAGCAAAATAACACACCATTGCACTTTTTATCTCACTTTATATTATAGTAGACATTGTTAGCTTCAAATTCTAATTTATTTGTTTGACATTGTACTGGACAAACCATCTGACTAACTTATATATAATTTATTAACTGACACCTTAAGATTAGTATTATTTGAACCCTTAAAACATGTCTATACAATTTCTTTGTTTTTTTCTTTTTGTGCTGCTTTTAATTACATCGATTTTCACATTTTTTTACGTTAAATAATTTTGCTCATTTGTTATTTCTACATTAAGATAAGATTTTCACGTCTGACGATTTTTCTTAGGTTCGGCAATGGTAAATTCACCTACACAAAAACCCTATCGTACATTTACTAAATGCACGATAAGGTTTTTCCTAAATATTAGATTCTTCGAAAATGTTCCTCTGTTTACTTTAATAGCTTTACTCAATGATTTAAAAAACAGTTTATTATTGCACATCCTTATGATACTTCTACAATGCTTTCAATATTTTGAACTATGTGCATTTAAGTGACACTTTCAGATTAATTAAAGTTATTAGCTTAATTTTAATGCAGTATCTAAAAAAGGTTCCATAATTTTACACATGGTTTCATAGAAATTTTTATTTTACAAAGTATGGCAAAGTTTCTCTTTAGTATTAGGTTTAGTTTAAGACGTACGATATAAATGGTAACAGTACATTTTATTTAGAACATCCTTGTGTCGTTGCTCACTTACTCACTTTCTACCGCTGCCGTATTTTATTTAAAGCAATGCGTCTAAATAATTCTGTTTTAATTACGATCCCACTTTATATTACCTTACTTCGAACATCAAAATACAGTTTTCTACTCTTAACTTACTTAAAATCCTTGTTGCTTGAAAGGCAGGTTCAGCAGATTTCGATTCAATTAGGCACCGTCTCTGATTCGATAAAATTTTCAGTCGTAAACATTACGTCAAAATAAAACTGTTACCATTCTGGTAACTTGATTCTTTCGCTTTGAAAGGTTTCTAAAATTCTTCATTCGATAAACTAAGTTAGAAGCTGAAGCTGTCTGTTGGGTCTATCCATTAACCTTGGTTCAATTGTCGAATTAATTCAAAATCGTCAGGGCTTTTGAGTTCTCTTCAAGTATACCCGTGTTAGCAAGAAACACCAAACGTCGATGTTAGTAATAAACTGGCCATAAAATATAATATTTCCTAAGTGTGAGTGCCACATAAAATATAGAAATAACAATAATTGTAATGTTTTAAAAAATATATAAAGAACAACTTATGTGCAGCAAAATTATTCACAATTATTTCATAAAGTCGATTTTGAATTATCAGGGATACCTTTATAGAGTAAATTAGGTACACAAGTATGCCAGTAAAAAATGTATTTACGAATCATTTGCTTTACTTAGTATTTTTCTTCTTAATACCTGCTTATCAAATGCTTTCTTGTTCATATTTTAATAAATTAGTTAACATAAGTTATAAGCTAAAGCTGAAGGTGCATATGAATGTGTTTCATATTCGAGTTGCCATGTCATACGAAAGAGTTAATTCGTTCTAGGAAAAATGCCTGCTTTTAATGCTTAATTTGTAAAACATCATTATTTCCTAAAACATGCATTGAAAATTGTAGAATTTTCAAGAAGCCTAAACGTAAACTGCAACAGACACGCTCACACAAAAAATTTGGTGCAAACAGTTAATTCTAAAATTTTAAAACCGAATGATAGGAATAAAAACATTCAAAAATAAAATTAAAAAAAAGTTCGCTCTAGAACTGTCCGAGCCTACTTGGCCGTGTACAATAACAACAAATTGATAATCTAAGTATCTCTCTCTCTCTTTCCCATTTAGCTTTAGTTCTCAATTACTTCAAATTAACTTTTTTCAATGGTTTATGCATAATCATTCATTCACTCATTTATTCATTCAGAAGTATCCTTAAAAACCCAGATCAAAACATTTTGTGCGAAAATAGGCTCGTATAGTTCTGGACGAACGTCGTATCTGAAGATGTTCTACTTCCTAAAAATTTTTAGATGAAGTTTGTTCCAAGCAAATCCATCTCCTAGAACAGAAATTATATAGGATTGAAATTTCACCGTAGGTGCTAATATTATTTTTTTTTTAATGTTCAAAATTGAACAAAAATTGCTGAAATCAAGAAATGTTTCCCGTTGAGAACTTCTTCCTATAAGCTTGCTCAAAGGAACTTGGATCTTGTACCCAGAGTTTATATGATTTGCTTCATAATTTCCCGCAGGCGCTAATATTAAGATTTTTTGAACTGTTCAAAATTAAACGAAATATCGTTTAAATCAAAAAGTAAATTATAGCAATGAGATATCCTAACCGAGATCGTTTTAGTTCAAAAAAAATAATAAGAATCCTTCAAATCGAACTGTTCCTTTAAAAGATATTAGGACGAGAGGGGGGGGGGGCAGACACACAGTGACCGACAGACACCCATTTTTCCCATCTCAAAACTCTACTTTCAATTTTATTTATTTTATATAATTACTTAACTTATTTATTTTTTCTTTTCAATGATATTTTTACGATACATTAAGCCTTCTTTCATTCTTTTTTTTTTACTTTTACAGAAATGTAGGTTAAAAACTGCAACGATATAAAACTTTTTTTTTTTTTTTGTAATAATAATGCTAAGAGCCATTTATATAAAGAAAGAAGGAGTGTGTATTCTAATTTTTCAATTTATTTGCTCAAAATACGAGGTACGAAATAACCCGAAATGTAATTCAATTAAAATCCCTTATGCTAAACATTAATCAAATATCTTGTTCGCCAACGTAATCGATTACAAGATATTATAATCATCTTCAAGCTTGATTTCCAGCATCAATGTGGGCAGTCTTTATTTGCTACCATTATATGAAACATAGGAGAAATGTCGAAGGGTAGATTGGGAAAAATGGACAAAACATGACTGTTTTGTTAGGGAGTGCCCCGAACGGAAACATGTCACGCTAATATATCGTTCCCAATATTAGATTTTCATCCCGTGGCAGATAATGAATTTTATGGTTTTTCATTCTGACAATACTTTTATTATATTTTTCGTTTTCTAGGTCCGTTTTTCTCTTTTTATTTTCATTCTTTTTTTATATTGTGCCTAATAAGCGAGCAATGAATTTTCAATAGCATTTTATATATTTGTAGAAAATATCTGACTTTCTTTGCTTGCACTAAAGCCTTATAGTTATATTTGTTTTATCGTATATTTTTAATTTTATGAGAAATTTATTAAAATAGTTGGTTGAACTGTTCATCGTTCAATATTGGTAATTTATATAAAATCATTACTTCGTGTAAGACAATAAAGGTTTATATTTTTGCGAACACATTTTTTAGTAAATGAACGTTATTAAGGCAAACATAGTGAAGTTATATCGCACACACGTGTTTCGGAATCACAAAGAGCCGCGTTATCAGTATCATTCGGTATTGTTTACTTACCGTTCAATATTGTTTACTTACCGTTCAATAATATTTACTTACCGCTCAATATTGTTTACTTACCGTTCAATATTGTTTACCTACCGTTCAATATTGTTTGTTTAAAATTATTACTTCATGTAATACACTAAACGTTTACATTTATGCGGTAGTAAATCAACATTATCAAAGAAATAAATGTCAAAAAATATTGCATACACCTGTTTTAGAATTTTAGGAGTCGCTTAATCAGTGCATTATGTTGTTATCTTCGGGGTGTTTTTTAGAAGTAGGCTTCATCAGGATTACTTATACCCAGGTGCTAAAAACTTTACGCATTAATAAAGAGATTCGTTGTAAGCATTCGACACGTGAATGCAATGGATTTTGAAAGTTGTGCTACAACAACGTTGCTTTGCTCGTAACTATCTTAATTTTATCTAAACGCTTTTTTTCCTGTGTAGTTTGGGTGAATATGAACAAATAATCTCAAAAAGAATTTTAAAATAAGTTACCTTTATCTTTGTTGCATAAAATATATTGCTCTACAAATTTAATTCAGGTGCTGAAAAATCGCTCTACACTTGTGTACGAAATAGTCTAGTTTTGTTCACACTGTGAAGAAAAAGATATCTCAACGTTCTTTTAATGTAGTGCTTTAAATTCAGTGCGTTTGCTTCAAGTAAAATGTTTTTTTGAAGCTAACTGCGAAGTAAGTGTAGCAGACACAAACGAAAGAGCACTGCATGCAATAATTCTAAAGAAATATCCTCCTCTAGTGAGTACATTTCATTTACGAATTGAATCTTTGATGATGAGCATTACAGAAAATTGATTCATATAATAGTTCTGAAACATACCTTCGTCATTTTCATTATACAATTTCATATTTTCAACTCTTGTAACTCGTTCAATAATACAGAAGAGACAACTCGCAATACATTTTTCTAAAGTGCTTGATTTCTGACTAATAATTGTGTTTTTTTTTTTTTTTTTTTTGCTGATATATTTTACTTCAAAGTTATTTATGAATGTCATTATAATTTTCAAAGTTGCAACCTACGGACAAACCATATCTAGAAACAGGAAAAACAATGTTCGTAACAAATATTCATATCTAAAGCAGCTATATATGTCAATATACAATTTAGTTTTTAATTACTTGGCGTATGCTACCAAATATCAGCCTACAACTAATAAAAATAATAATAAAAAAATACATGAATGAATTAAATAAAACTTTTATACTTTTTGCCGACATAAAATCACCCTCATAGTAAGTATGCATGAATGCAGACTCCGCTACTTTTAAAAGGTCCAATGTATGCCTTAGCATTGAATCATACCTGAGAAACATAAAAAGTATATTTCTTTTGGTGTTGTTGGAGAATTAAAAATATTTGTGTTTTCTTAAGGCTTAATAAGGGATTCATATAAGACCGTATAATGAAATTCTATGAACTACGAACCATTCATTTCGGCGAAAACCTGCATCAGTTTCAAGAAATCCTTTGTGTCTTCTAAGCCCAAACGACCACAGCAATTTCTACGAATCTTTATCTTTAAAAAATGAGGTGAACGTTCCTATGAAGAAAAAAAAAACATTAAGCCTCTTATCCTCCTTATGAAAAATAGAAAGAAAAATAATTTTCAAAAGAAATGACAAACGTTCTTAAGTATTTTTCATTCCAAACCTTTCCGATCAAAATTATCCACTTATACATTCCACGTCAAGAGCGAAAGATTTATTGCAAGAAATTCTCGCTAAAGCGCCATCAGTTTAATTTTTTTAACCCAGGCATTATTTTTTGATCCCAAGTCTGATGGAATTTGCTATGATGAATGAAGCTTCGATTCATTCTTGCAAATACTAAACATGGCTTTCTCGACCGGACTTCATTTGTTTGCTCTCGATCGAATGGAAGTGACGGAATCTTTTCTTAAATACAGCGCTGCATTTTGTTCATACGGCCGCCGACAAATAATCACCGAGCGCTGGAGCTGATTAATCGATAGCATGTTATCAATTAATCGAATCCTTTGAAGTTGTTGTTCAGCGTGAATGTGTTCGTCCCGAAAAAAAGGGCCTCTTGAGAATTTGTTACTCTAGCTTCCTTTTCCTAATTGTTTTATTCCAGAAATTTTGGGATATCTGTATAAATACGGAGTTACGTTGTTGCTAATGAAGAAATTAAATATTTAATGAATTGTGTTGCTTGGTAATTATACAAGGAAAGCATTTTCGAACAGAAATGTGCTATTTAAAAAAAAAAAAATGTGTGATATTGATGCAGGAAAAAAATACACTTCAACATTTTTTGAAATAAAATGCATTAATAAAACATAATGCCACTATTGGTTAAATTATATTCATTCTTCGCCGGAAGTCTGTCAAGCGAATAACAACCACTTTGGAAAAAGCAGAACCAAGCTTCTTAAACTATATTCATATTTTCACATTTAAAACAACATAAAAGAAATACTTAAGACCTCAAAAAGAGGCATTTTCATTGACAAAAGCAGCATTTGAACAGTGAGCTCATAAACAAATTTAAAAAAGGCAAAAAGTGAATTTCCTAACCTTCATAGCACAAATGGTCAAAAAAAAAATGCAGAGCCGCCGTTGATTGTTGCATAAGTAAATTTTATCTTTATTAATAATAAATAATTTTAGTTTATAAAGTTTTGTTTTATTTAAGTTTTCATAAAGGTTTAAGGCGTGTCGTGATGCTTTTGATGTAATAAAGTGAAATATTTGTTGAACTTATTAAACTAGACACATTGCGCCTGTAATGGTTTTGCGTGTATAAAAAAATATAGTTTTGATTCTGTACGTGTATATATATATATATATATATATATATATATAATGTGTTTGTGTGTGTGTGTGTAAAAATGTAATGTCAAATTCATAATAAATGAACTAAATATTGATAGTTGAGCATTTTTGATTAAATACAGTAGGTTGTGAAATTGAATTCTAGTATTGCAACTATTTTGTAATATAACACTAAAACGAGCTGATGCCTTAATATAAAAAATAAATAAATGAAATACAACAATAATTAGAAAATAAATCAGTATAAATAAAAACTATGATTATTTTCCTTATTTAAAAAGCATAGATATTAAAAAATAATTCCTTAATGTTTACATATATGTATATTATACATCAAATGATTTAATGCCAACAGACGGGCACAATGGCCACAGAGGTTTTGGGGTTTATGAGATTTTTCCATTGCTTAAGAACGTCTTCATTCAATACTTTTAATCACATTGAAAAATAGAGTTTGGGCTAGCATATTGTTTCTGGAAGTATTTATATTTTTTGTGGTTTTGATACCATTCTGATGTATGATAAGTGCTCAATTTATTTTTCTTACATACAATTTAATTTAATTACCATTCTTGAAGTAAACTGCTTGAAAAGGTGATCTGCAAATTAAATACAATATCTTCCACGTTTAAGCCATTTTCATGACTTTTATTTTGGTACGTTCTATATTTTTTTCAGGTACTTAAACTATTCTCAGTGTCATTAAAAACTTTCATTACCAGGTACATTAAACAATAATCTTGATATATTTGCGTCGATGACAATTATCTTTATAAATAAGCAGCTTGGCCACTTTGCCTGTCTTTCCCGTACACATACGTAAAGAATAAATAAGTTTTTAAATAAAAATATGATTAATATATTAGAAAAATGTGAAGCCTACAGCTACGTTATATATACATAAAGTGTAAATAGCAATGAGTTAATGACAATTTAACATATTAAAGAATGTATGTATATGTATTTATACACACATGCACACAGTGTAAAGGCAATTATTTATTCAATAATGTTTGAATAGATTCGATAAAATAATCATAAAACCTTAATGTAGACCATATATACAGATATATAAAGAGTGTATGTATCTATTTAATGAAGAAGTAAAGGATATATTCTCTCGCTCTCTCTATCTCTGTATATATATATATATATAATATGTATTTTTACATTTTTATACGATACATATACTAAATACGCTTTATATATATATATATATATATATATATATATATATATATATATATATATATATATATAAAAGCGTATTTAGTATATGTATCGTATAAATATGTAAAAATACATATTTAATTAAAATGTGATAAATATATAAGATAATCGTAAAATCCATTTTAATTTTTCTCTCACCTGCACTTAATCTTCTTGTATCCCGTATCTCAATTAACAAAATAATTTAATCGTCATTAGTGAATGAGATCTATTCACTCCCGAGGATAGAATCAATGGATTTGTTTTGGAAATACTTGTTTACGCTTTTAGCCTGTTAGTCCCAGTAGAAACACTTCTTTTAATGAATGATCTCTAAAATTAGAAACACTTGTATTTAATGAGCATGGATAATTGGATGGCTTCAACTAAATGAACGATATTAGTTTTCGTGGAGAAAGACGCACCTTTTCGAATTAATGTGATAGCTTCTGGAAGGGAAAAAATGCTTTATGCTTAGAAAAAAAGTTTCATGGCTGCTTCAAATCTTGCACTTCTCTCTTTAAATTAATTTTTATAAAATATTTTGCGAATGTTTTAGTTCTGAAGAAATGCAAAAATATGAATAGATAGAAAGAAAGATTTGAAAAAAACAGTCTTAAGTTCTTCGGAAATCTTAATTAAGGAGCACTCAGACTTTCAATGCTCTTATGATACAGGCAACTAGTTTCATTTCTTGCTCTATACAGACGGTATGTGCATTTTTAATGGAATAGAATAAAAGGACACGAAAGTATAGTTGATCGAAAATGTTATCACTGCTGCTTTATAGAGATAAATATTCATTAAATGAATTGAGAGTTTCTATGTATTGCCCTCTAATGTTTCATTCGAACATTTACGGTAATTACGAGAAAATATGTAACTTAAGAAATCTAAATTTAGTAAAATAATTAGGTTATTAGACAATATGATTTGTTTTGGGTATTTTTGTTTCAGGGAAAACAAACTTTAAGCAATTTAAACGTATCAGAATTTTTTTTAAAAATTAAAATTCAAGTTACGTTATTTAGCAGGAAAGCTTACTGTGTCGTATATCTTTAGAAAGCAACGTATACGTGTAGAATAAAAATGTCAGGATATGTGTGTAGTGTATATATATATATGTAAAATCAAGCCTACCAAAAAGCCAAACTTATTGTGATCACTTTTTATTAGCTATAATTTTATTACTATAATACATATTTTAAATTTCCCATAATAAATAAATGACTATTTAAAGACAGTGAAATATTTGAATGAAAAAAATCTGCGATGGTTTCTACGCATGTAACCTGTACGTAGCCTGTAATTTTCCCTGAAATTTTCAAATTAATACATCAAATGACCTGCTTAAATTTCTTCCGGATATCGTACAGCAAAATAAGTTTTAGTCGATAAATCTGATAGAAGCTGCTACTTAAATTTAAAGAAAACTCTTACATTTGTTTATAGTAATAATTTAATCTAATAAAACAAACTTTGAACTTCTTTAACAAAAAGGTTGTAAGCAAGTTTGGGGTTTTGCCCAACCAAAATGAAAACATGTCCTTTTATTCGTATAACTTCATATGTTATTTCAAATGTGAGTTAAAACATATATTGGAAATGTATAAACACAATTTAGCTACATGTATATGGAATAACGGACCAGGGTCTCTTCGAAAAAGAAAATTAGGGGATATAAGGACCGGTTAATGGGCCTAACAGAAAACAGTATGCCTGACATCGGCCCTTTGCTTTCCATTTTTCTTTAATGAGTAAAAACGTTTTCAAAATCCATTCATTAAATTTAGAAATTAGTTTATCGATATAATGTGGATAAAATAGTAAAAAGAGCATCATACCGTGTCTTAATTCTTACCACAAAAAATTGAGATAATCTATATAATAAGTTCCGATTCGAAATGGTCATTAAAAGAAGACAGGCAAAAGAATATCAAACTTGGTAATGTTCTTCGGAAAGCCGTCCGATTCTATTTTAGGCAAAAAAGAAATAAAATAAAACAAATAAAAAGGTCACTATTATTGCAGAATAGAAAAATATATCTTCCGTTAAACACAATATGAAGTAAACATGAAACAATCCGTTTAAAACAATTTCAGCGGAATTTTTCTTTAGTGCTTTTCCAACCATGTTTCTATCATTTTCTGAAAGCAAGCAACTCGTAGAATATCAGAAAAAATGTAGCGGATATTTCTGTGCAGATCATTTTTCATTTCCAACGAATTGTTGTCGTTCATTATCATAAAAAGAGGATGATAGGACTTAAAACTTCCTTTTTTATATAAATAAATTTTAATTTTTCCTATTTAGAAGCAAACAAATGGGGAAGGAAATAATATGGCAACGAATAAGTTCCATAAACTTGTGACTACATTCACTCAAGGATTATTTAAAAGAAAAAAACAAATTTTAAACTAAAGTAGAGCTGCATATAAAATATTATACACGATGAAAACATCAGAAATTTTCCGATGTTTTTAAACTGATGACATGAAACACCACTATTAATAAATGGAAGTGCAAGTGGAACAAAAATGCATCAAATCGAATCATTGAGTAGGTGGAAAAACCAAAAACGATTTAGTAAATTATGGCTTCTCTATTACGTTTAAATATATCATTCATTCCAAAGTAAGAGATCTTCATACAATATACCATACAGTACCTTATCATTAAAAGAAAGTTCAGTACTGATCCAAGAGTTTCAGCACTATGCGGAAAATCTGGATGATTAGTATTTTCTTTCATGAGGTTCAAATAGGAAGTTTCAAGTAAACGATTTAATTAAAAATTTCTGTTGAATAATAAAGTCATACACACTGAGGAAATTACGAATGACATAAACGAAAGCGAGGTCTTTTACATTTTTCCCCGAAATAAAGACACTCAGTATTTCAATATTTAAGGCTGCAATTCGATTTCGGAGCATGATTTGTTTTAATTAATTCCTTTTTCTCGTTAATAATCTTAGTCGCATAGCTGCATTCCAGGAAGAAATGAGGGAAAGACTTCTCTTTCTTCCATTTCATGAATCAATTGCAGTCTTTTCCTTTCATGAAGTTGTGTAATCTTTTAATTTATCCTGTAATTATCTCGCAAACCATTACCTCGGCTGGCAGTGAAGTAAATCTCGACTATTTGCGAGCATCGGAGAAAACAATTCAAAAACTATTTCTCTGCCGCCAAAAAGGGGTATTAAAAATGTCACCGCATTCAAGTGAAACACTGGATAGGCGCTTAAAATAATGAATACACCCAGATCGTTTTACGAAATTTTAAGTTATACCATGCAAATCTTATAGGAGGACGGCATTCCAGTCCGACTGTGTTCTCCCTTGCTTTTCCTTCCTAATTTCGCAGCCATGGGGGGCCGTTAAATTCCATTTGCGGTCTGGCTCTTGATGGAATTCCTGAGAATATCTGGGGGACCAAGTTCAGCAGATTACGGCAAATAATTAGACGCTGCGCGCAAATTAGAATCCAGCGAGCTTCTATAGCTGCAACCTGTGCTGCATTGCACATCATTACTGAGAGATTAGAAGGCGATTCACAAGGGACAGGGGAAAAAATAAACTAAGAGTACATTTTGTTTAAGGCGGCCTCTGGAGATAAAATTGGAAAGATCGCAAAACACAATCTAATTCCAAAATTTCCTCAAAAGTTCTTTTCCACTTAAAACTTAAATTATCTCACATACTGTTAAAGATATAAATGCTAGTTGAAAATATTTTTATTATATATTTCTTAAAGGAAGATTTTTCGCTTTATAATGTGAGTCTATACTAACTTGATCGCAATAGCATGAAAAGTGCTAAAAACAACTTCGCGTTATTATATGAGAAGAAAAATAATAACATACGATAAAAATATATCAGTGCTTTTAAATTAAAATTCAGTTACACTACAGGCTTTGCTGTCCTACGGAAAAACTTGTCCGTTTGACAGATACTGTTTTCGTGCATTATAACATATATATGTTATTTATTTATTTAATTTTACCTGCACTGTCATAAAGTATCTGCTCATGCAGCATGCCAGGGCAGCTTCATGATGATATTATTAATGTGTGTGAAACATCTTTCTTCCTTTACCAAAAAAATAATATTTTCTTCTTAACACAGGATCGTGTGCTTCTTAACACAGGACCTGCCAGATCGCCCGCGATAAGTTCCATGAACGTGATAAATGAAAGCAAAAAATACACACGCATATGTATAAACACATATGTTTATACATATGTGTATGTACCCCACTTTCTCCCCAAATGACGGGCCTCTCCAAACATAAAAAAATCGTTCTTCATAAATATGCTATTCCGAATATTTTCTACGACAATTGTAGAAAAGAAAATCATTTCATTGAGTGGCATGTACCACAAATGGTAGAGTAGACCAGTGCTATAGTTGGTTATAGGGGGGCAATTTTTTAAAACATTAGGGTGCAGGAGGCCCTTAGTTCCACCATGTGTATCCCATCACTCTCATTCAACATAAAGATCATTCAAGAACACTTCTTTGTGTAGAAATTTGAATGGCCAGTAGTGATAACTAGTGAGATCGATTCATGTAAAATTGTAAATTTCGTAATTTTTACATTCCATACAAGTTTTACAATTCCGTTGTACATGTCCTTATCTCATTGATCTCAGTATTTTTCTGTCTCAAAACTAAGTGACGTGTAAGGAATTTGCCTTTTCTCTTTGTGCGCGCTCACACACGCACGTATATGTATGTATATAATATATATATATATGTATGTATATAATATAATATGGGTAACATATAAGAGAGATGCTGCGGTTAAACTCTAGCGGTGCAGAAACGGAGATTCTTCTGCTTATCATTTTAAGTTAGCTGCTCACCGCTTTCATCAATAAGAAGAATAGGAAAAGGAAATTACGGTTTTTCTTCCAATACTAATCCTTTTGAAACGGAACTATGAAATCCAATTTAATGCAAGGTAATAAAAGCTTAAAGAAAAGCGTCGTCTGGGCAGTGAAAAAATATAAATACCTTTCTAGCAGTGGAAAAAATAGCGGAAAAAAGTCACATTATTTCCACCACCCGCGACCAAACCTCGTGACAATTTTCACGAGCACTAGCGTGACTGTCCTCCGCAAAGTTTCGCGTGACTCTGTTCGTGGGAGTTTTGAGGGGAAAGAAAGAATGTTGTTGGGAAAGCAACGATGATCAACTTAGGGGGAGGAAGGGATGGTCACGTAGGCTGATTCTCTGCTGCAGCAAAGAGAAAAAAGTCGGAGTTTACGAAAAATAACTCCCGTTAAGCGATGTCGTAACGGAACTCATTTCAAGGTGCGTGATTTTTGACAAGGTTTCTCTTTTTGAAATTTATTTGTTTAGGTATTGATTAAGGCTACAACTTCTATGAAAGAGAAAATTGGATGTTTCGTAATGAAGCAAAGCAATGAAATTATTACCCCTTATTTGCTTATATCCCAAATGTTGTAGATAATATTGTATCCACTCAAACACTAGTGATTGCGCAATGTCACATGTTACTAGTTTTCAGTTAAGCCAAGAAACGCTCAAAAAGCCAATATCATCTATAGAAAATGATATAGATAACATATTTGTAACATAAACAGTTGATAAGTCGTGAATTTATTATTTTCAGAAATTCATTTAATTATACAACCAACAAACCTCTTCAGTTTTCTAATGAAACAATACGTAGATTTATTATAGTTGGTGCGGAATTAGTGTATGTTAGCTGCAATTCCTTGCTAACTCGGTGAGTTATAAAGTTCTGCTTCTGTTTTTTAGCAAAACATCGACAAATTTAGGGAACAATTGTCATCTGAGAAGTTCAAGTATTAAATCAATTTTTCCTGTATGATGCAATTTAAGAAAAAAAAATAACAAAGAACAAAACAGAAAATATGGACGCCATAATAATTGCATGCGTGAAGAATCTACAGAACCCGCTTGTTAACAAACATTAGTAGTAGTATAACGTTGAGTGATGGCTTAGTAGCAGATCATAGCAAAGGAAAATGTGATAACCAAGCTTGGCGGTTTTTGACGAGATATCTTGTCCAGTTATCATTCATCTCTTGGGCTACCTAGCCAAAAGTGGCTAATAAAACGTAAGTAACATTTAAAATAAATTGGGTGACTTTGATTGTAATATAAAAAGATATGCAAAATCTAATATAACATTTAATATAAATTGCAAACAACAAGACTGTTTAGAAATCTGCTGCAATATTTATTTAAAGGAAATAATTGAAAATTCTCGTTAATTTGAATCGAAAAATATTTTTTTTCGCGTTTAAAAAGTTTTATATTTTAAGTTTTCTATTGGGCAGACGATATTCGTTATTGATTTGCACATTTTAATTAACTAAAACCATTTTTCAAAAAATATATCTTCGTTTGAAGCGCAGAAAACTATTGAATTTTTCTTTTGGCTGATAACTAATGAATTTTAAAAAGAAATCCACATAATTACATTAAAGGTGTATTGGTGTAGGATATTGCGTTCAAAAGGAAAACTAAAATTAAGACACGTGGAAATCTTTATAACATGCAAAGATAAAAAAATAATGAACGCAAAAATTTGCTTCAGTAACAATCTTTTGAAGTTTTCGACATTTTAAAATTTTGATTACACCTAATTAAAATTTTTCTTTCACTTTTTTCCTCATCTAAACTTATTTATTTATTTTTCAATATTTTTTTTATATCTTCATGAATTTAAAAATGTTACAGTACAATGAAAATGTATCAGTGATAATTGGGGGAAGTGTGCAAAAATAGTAATTATTCTTGTGGCTTTAACTTTATTTAATCTTCAATAAAGGAACATAAATATTTTACTCATAAAAAAAAGCTACTGTTTGAAACGTTTGCAAAGATTCTATACTAGAAGTAGTTGGATAAATGAAAAAGACAGCTTTAAACTGTAATAAATTGTTATCAAAGCAACATGAAAGTAAGTCAAACTTTGCAGTCTGAATTGTCCGTTGTACATGGATAAAAGGCTTATCTTCACCCGTATATGTGTATATATATATATATATATATACAGTACTCATTCTTTAGCCATACATTACTTAACCCTTTAAAGGGCCATTTTTTTGTAGTATCGGTACGTTAAAATATTTTTCAAATTTTGTTTTGTTTCAAAAAAGAAATTCATTTACACTGTTAAAAATTTACGTAAGAAAATAGTGAAATAACCATTTATTTGATTGTTATTTTACCATATTTAATCACAACAGTTGAATAACCGTTAAAAAGATGGTACTCAAACCGCTGATTGCGAAAAAAATCGTTTATTCTCTGTTTCTACTAAAGAACGTTTAACTAACCGTAATTTACAAGCGCTCAATAAGAATCGGGCGTCCATCTTGGTTGCGAAACCTTACCGGTCGTACGTTGTTGTTAAAATATGAAGAAAGATTTATCAGTTAAAATCTGCATTTGTATATAAAAAAAAAAGAAGAAAAAAGTTTCGATTCTTCGTTTACGGTTTCCACGCCTCGAAGATTTTGCGCCTCGAAATGGTTCAAAAACGGTAGAACTTTTGTTTTGAAACCGAATTAGATGGACAGACTGCTGCCGATCATTTAATCGAAATTTCATGATGAAATTTCTAACAGTGTAGGACACTAAATAAGACTAGCTTGATTTTTCCACCCCCCCCCCTTTGAAGGGGGGGGGGTGGCATGTGGTATTGATGCATGTGGTATTGATGCATGTGGTGGTAAATATATTGCCCAGATATCAGCAAGATTTTGCCAATCAGAAAGGGTAAAATAGCTCACTGAAAACATCTATAATTTGATGAATTTGGTGAGAAGAATACTTCCCACCGCCTTAGAAAGGGTTAACCAACCATGAGTGTCGTAACAATTATGGATTGCATTGGTCACCAAAAAGTAAACTAAAATTAATAATTGTATTTTGGAGTTGAAAGGTGCTAAAATAATTCTAAACCATGTGTAATACATGCACTATTTTTAAGTATTTAGAATATCGGTTTATATACTATATAGGCAGCACTTGCAAAATTTTGAACTCAATTTATGGAGTGGTAAACAGAGAACGATTTAATTTTATCCTCTTAAAAATATCACTTAAGATGAGATGAAGGGGCTAACGAGAATAAAAGTACTGCTATTCATCAACGCAATTTATTTTGCTGGTGTACCCGTAGTGTGCTCTGAATACAGATAGCCGGTTACTAAGGGCTTTCACACCAAAGGCAAAAAAAAAAAAAAATGTATTTTCTCATCTGCACAAACACAGAGCATATTATTGAAGGTAAAAAGATGCCTTGCGCTTGCATAGACGAGAAAAGACAGGAATGTTGTCTTTCCGTCTATGGTGTGAATGCAACCTAATGCTACCCCAAACAATCTTTTCATACTTGCAGCAGTTATACGTCTAAAAGCGGCCTTTGAATGTGATATCCCTCTCTTTTCGACTGGACAAAAAAGGGGGGGGGGGGCGGGATAATATTCTCCATGGGCCGGTAGTCTATAAAAATGACTAACGGTCATTATAATTAGTCCTTAATACGTGTATTGAGAACTATTGATCCATTTTTTCTAAAGTAAGGTGTTTAGAAAAGTATTTGTTTTATACTCAAGTAATAAGTGTTTCTTTTTAAAACACTGAGTTATTTTGCTCGTTATAACACTTCGACAAAAACAAGTAAGGTAAATAGAAGAAAGATGTATATCAATACATTTTTTATTTAAATATTTGAAATTGAGTACATCCTTTAAAAAAGTCCGATTTTGTCTTCTAAGTTTTATTCATGAAGATTTCATTTTTCATCAATGTAATGTTCAACATTATACCAAAGTAACATTTAAAGCCGTATTAAATACGAAAGGCAGTTTTGATTTTTTTCCCTAATGTAAAAGCATTTAGGTGAACTATAATTATATATACATATATAAAATGCGGCAATGCTATTGAATGAATTCATAACAAGTTATTTATTAATATTTTTGTTAGGAAATGCTTAAAATCGATAACTATAGCGCTAATTTGAGAAGAGAGAAGAACAGAGAGTTATTTCTCTTTACTATTTAGTTTATGTCACTGAAAAATCACCAAAGAATAAATTAGGAGCACATGATAGATAAAGCTTGCATTTCTTAATCCTCATTTGCCTAGGGTTACAATATGGAAAGCTTTGCCATGGCAAGATGATTTTCAGACTTCAGCAAGATCATCCGTCACCAGAGCCTCAGCTACCATAATCAGCGCATTTATCATAAGATTTATTTCAACTTTTGTAGTACGAAGCATTCTTCAATTAGTGCCCTACTCATTCGATGTTGTTCCTTTCTCCAAAATGACGGCTCCTATCTAATCTGCCAAATAATCAAATACTTAATAAATTTCTACTGTGCCAGCTTCTCGTTAAATTGATATGCTAATGGGTAAAATCCTGTTAGGATAAGTTTAGGGAAATGGTCCTTAGCTTATCCTTGCTAAACATGCGTCAGAAGCTCTTGTGTATTCTACCACAGGAAGTCGGTCCCTACGGTATTTTACTAATCTTCCCTCATATATCATCATCCATCAACATAATTCTTGCAGGATAAATCGTAATAATGCTTTTGCACTTAAATCCTTGAAGTGATATGGAGCGACCTAAAGCCATACATTCATCAATGTTTGAGGTCAGACATTGTTATGATCAGTCCTCAAGAGTTTCAACTTAGGAACTTTGTACAAGTCCAGAAGTGAGAGCTTAAAGAGGTTTTGTTGCATATTAGGTGCATTTCCAAGGTCTGATGTTATAGTTTCTACAGTGTAATGCAGTCTTAAACTAAGTTTTCGCTCTTTAATGGTATTAAGAAAGACAAAAATGATGTTCAATGCTTGTGTGTTGAGGACCAATTTTACATTTCATGTGTAATTAAATGCAATAAAGCCAATAAACTACGTTGTCTTATATTGAAATCGTCTTTTATCATGTTTACCTCTTATAAAACAATTCCCAAAATATGGTGAAAAAATATTGTAATCTAAATTTCCCCACAAAATATCAATGGCTTTTTTATTCAATGATGATAATTTGCAAACTAATCTAATTAATATAGTTAAAAATGGCTAAAAAGAGATGACCCAGCACAAATTAAGCACGCTCTTTTGTGTAAGTTGACATTGATTAAATGGCATATGCGTTCTTTCACAATTCAAACTGGCGTCTCCTCCACGTATAACATTATAAATGAGCTTCGTTCGATAAATTTCAAACGCATTTCAGTTTCTTGAAATACAGATATAAAAATTCTACTTTATCTTTAAAAAAGACTAGGTTATCTTTCTGCACTTAATGAGAGTGGATATAGAATAAAACAAGTAAACGATATAAAATATATTAATAATTTTAAATTACAACAACCTGAATGATATTTTTTTGCAATTAATTAATAAATTATCTTCTTTTTTTTCAAAATGTTGAAGGTAGTAAAATTTAAAAAATATATAAATTTGAAAACAATATATATTTTCTTATAGTTACATGAAAAGATATTTCCAAACTGGTGTTCCCGTTGTATAATTTTTAATGGTCGTTGCTTAAACTGTAAACTTAATTTACTGCCTCCGATACTACTAGTTGATTAAACCTTTTCAGAAGGTGAAGAAAGACTTTATTTTGTAGAGTACTTCGTTAGTTACGATGAGTCCTAAACTTTTCTTCCTTTCTTTAAACGGCTATATATTTTATTTAGCCGCCACCTCTAACAGTTACGGCGTTTTCGGAAAATGCACATCTTGATTAGACTAAAATTCCTTTAGTAATTCGGACACGAAACGTATTTCCATTCTTAAATCATCGAATTTTTTCCCAGCAACGCTATAGTGCAAATTGAGTCATTTTTAACATATATTAAGTTAATGCATAAATATAAGAAATTGATATCAGAAGCAAAAACGCAATAGCGTTCCATTCGACTTTCTTGTTTCATTAAAATAATGCAATATTATGGTTTCATTGCAACATTTTTTCCCCAGACTAATGATGTTTTCCAACGATTCACTAGTTTAGTGTTTCCTGTCCGTATAATATTGCCAAACATGTTCAAATGTACGTATTTCTGCAATATTTTATACATAATTTCATCACATTTTTAAATAACAGAAAGAAGTTAATAATATTTTTTTAAAAATAATGTTATTGGATCACTTTTTTTTATTTAATAAAATATATTCATTTTAATTATGCACTCTGTTTGGCTTACAAAGGAGAAAGCTTTTAATTAAACTAAAAATTAAATACATAATTAGTAAGCTACCGCTCAATGATGTTGCATGGAGTGTATTGAAGGAAAATGGAAGGAAAAATTGCTTAAATTGTAGCTTTAAATTTTTTATGTAAAATATTTAGAATACTCTTTAAATTTTTTCATATTAATCAACGTGAAACATTTTCTATAAGCAAAGAAATAATCTTTTGGAACGAAGTTGATAACAATTTGGAGGAACAAAATTTGTAGACACAGTGTTTTAAGTAGCTTGCTTTTCTTGCATAACTAACCCATATAATTAAACAAAACACGTGTCTGAAAACGACAAAAGCTTTGAACAAAGCTCTTATGCCAATACTAAATATTTCTGAATAATTAAAAAAACTAACTTCCATCTTTAAAGACACTCGCATCTTCTTGATATGTCAAACACTTTCAAATTATAAGGATGGCGTCTAATTTAAAATGAATTATAATTCTCCACATCAACAGAACATATAATATGACATCTTCGCTTCTTGACCCAGAGTGCTAGAAAAATAACAAGTTCTTATAGAACTAATTGAACCTACATTCCCTTACACCAATATCGATTTTAGTGTATATGCTTTTAATGTTTTCGACTTTTTGATTGTTTCGCCACTTGTTTTGTGTTTGACAAAAGTGATTTAATTTAAATAAGACTTCACTTATCAAGTTAATTATCTCAATTCATTTAGCATTAATTCTATTTATTCCAGATTTATAATGAAATACGAAACCTCATATTAATTTTTCTTCCATCAGAAAATCATTAAACAAATTTTCATACAATATTTTGCGCGTTGGAAAGATTTAGTTTCATAAATGCACGCCCAGGCGATAGATGTATGATAGATTGTTTTGTTTGTTTGCATAGAGACATGCAAAGTACTTAAAAATTATTACAATTATTTTCTTGTGACACCGTAATAATTCTAAAATTTTTAATTTTAGGATTATTAGGGACTTCATAAAGAACTGTTTGCTGTAGACACATTTCGAAACGCTTTTGAGAGGTTCATATGATTTTTTTTAACAACCAATTTATTATGTCATTAATGATTCTGCATACTTGTACAACTACCACATGGATACTTTTTCTTGCAACTTTTAAAAAATTATATATTTAGTTATTATATTTTTAAGAGGAAAAAAAAGGAGTTGGATTTTCTGGAAAAAATATTTTTCTCAAAAAGAAAAACTTTCAGAATGTTAAAATACTTTTGTTGGAGGTGGGATGCAGATAGCCTATTTTCAATTTTTTAAATCTGTAACTTAATTTATTTATTTCTTCTTCTTTGCTGACATGCAACATAATTTCATTTTTATTGTGTTATCTTTTTTCTTACGTAAAAAAATGGTAAAAATGGTGAACCATCTACGTTATGTTTCTTACTCCATCAAAACTTAAGGTAAGAAATAAGCTAAAAACTGCGAAAAATGCAAAAGAAAAAAAACGAACAAAAAAACGCTGTAAATAGACGATGATTTTTGATAAATAATATTTTCAAAAGAAAAAAATCTGTAAAAACGAAATCAACTTTCGTTTGAATAGACTTTCCTTTTAGTTCAAACCAACTTTTAACTACGTTAACTTATGCAATGTCTGATATTGCCCTTGTTTACGTTAAAAAACTTATTATTATTTTATTATATATTTTTTAATATTCCAAGAAAAAAGGAACTTTTTTTCTTGCTGCTATATATTTCACTTATTTCTACGTTGATTATGCATTTGTTTCAAACGTTCGGATATCACTTCGATTTCTTTTGTTTCGTTCCTCGGCGTGTCGTTTTCCCCTGTGAAATAGTGTGAAAGAAAAAAATCACTGTTAATTGCGAATGACAGCTTCAAACGAACAACCTGCTTTCATATTTGCCTTATTTTTTTATTCTTCTTCTTTTCTTACAGGAATTAAAATAACTGGGATTATTTTCGTCAATATGATAAAACTTTTTTCTAGTCTCAATGCGGATTTGTCATTCTTTTAATTATTTTGTTTCTTCATATTTCTTTTTTGAACTATTATTTGACACATATTACTGTTTTAATTTTTATTTGCTCAGCTCAATAATTTAATTCGAACACATGTTTGATATTCCAGTCAGTAATTCGAAATTTTCTAAATATAAATAAATCATGCACTACTTAAATAGCTGGTAGGCTAAAATTTATTTTGGCATAAACTATATTTTTTTGTAAATTTAACAAAAAGGAAAATAGTTTATTGACTTTTTGTATTGTCGTTTTTGTTTGATTAATTATGCTAACTCCTATTAAAAAAGAGCGTAATGTTCTTTTGCTAAGATGTTTCACAGATGTGATTGCAATGGCATTTAATGTGAAACATATGCTTAAGTATAAACAGATGAAACGCATAAACGCTTTGTAGAATGGGGAGAGTTTTTTTAGATGCTGAAGAAAGTCTACACTCTCTGATTATGTTTGGAGCCAAATACATTGGCATTTAAAATGCATTATCGTCTCTTATCTTTTATTGTTTTATTTGCAATATATTGATGTATACTTGTTTACCATGAAGATCCCTTAAATTTGCACAAACTGTGAAATGTCTATTTTTTAATTGATATTTAAAGCCTTATAAATTATGGAGAAATGTTTTTGAAATGATGTGGCCCGAATGCGGTAATTTGCTCAAGTTACGCGAATAGTCAGCTGGTAATAAAAAAAACAAATGAAACAGGCAGCAGGTAACATGCACAAGTGAAATATAAGATCCATATAATTTTCTCCGCTTGTGCTGTTTGTAATTCAAAATCAAAATTGCAATCCGTTGATTATGGCAAGGGATTATAGTCGATATTGAAGGATTCTACAAGTATTCTTAGAATTTAAAACATATATTAAAATGCAGGGAGAAATCACGGAAGCACATTTATCTGAAAAATTAAGAGACTTCAGTGAAAGTTAAAATAAATATGCGGAAAAATCTGTAGATTATGAATACAAATGTAAATTACACGTTTTCTCATCGTTCATGTCTTTGCATAACTTATGCGACCCTGTATTATGTAACAATTACAATTCAGAATTTCGTGTATATTTTATGAGGAATTTTTATTGATTTATACTATTACTTTAATGCATATTTTTCTGAAATGTTTTTCCCCCCAAAGATTTTATGCGTTTCGAGTTAAACTATATTGTACTCAATGAATGTTATTTTTTGTTATAATTTTTAATACGAGTCCTGTAATTTTTATGGAATTCACTTTTAGGTATTTATAATAGATTGATTGCATTTTGATATATCTATTTACAACGCATTTATGAAGCTGTTTTTTTGTATTTTTTAAATCATGCGTCAACTGTTACGAATTATCATAGAGCCGATTTGGTAACTACAGTTATGCATAAAAAAAACTTTTCCCCCCTAAAAACCATTTTTTTACGATATATTCTTCGTAAAAGTATCACAAATTAGCTTTGTATTTTATAATTATTATGAAGAAACATTCATCTAGCAGTATTTGAACTAAAAGAAAAAAAAAATATTTATAACGTTGAAATACGAATATATTTTGTTTCGTTATAAGCGAAGAGACCCTTTTTTACTTTAGTTTATTGTAAATGAGCACTGGATAGCTCTTAGTTCGTTGCCATCAGAGCAGTTGTAAGAATAACATGTTTCAAAACACTAGCTTTAATTAATTAATTTATTTGTTATTAGTAAGTTTATCTTCTAAATTTATATTCCCAGAAATGTCCTGCGAAGAAACTCGTAATTAAGTTTGCAAACTCCAATTTTGCTTTTAAATACGTATCTATTTTTTTTTCGACATCATGTGGTAACGTTAAATAGAGTTAATTTTTATCATTTCCCCCTATTTATTTGAATGAATTTAGGCTTAATTTGCATACTTCCGGAAATCTTCATATTTACATCATAAATCAGTCATCAAAAAACAGATGGACTCTTTCATTAGCTATTAGAATGCTTCATGTTTTTTAAATACAACCCGCTTAAAGATTGAGTACAAACTCTTCCAGATGGGATTCCACGATATGTTTTTCTGTACTGCTTTTGATAAATCTGTCAAACTCCAGAATATAATTCCGAGTTCATCGCATAAAACTGCAATCCTAAACTTTTGTTCAGGTGTATAGAAGCATACAAGCGTTTATTCCAGCAATTGGAAAGGGTCGCCATACATTTAAATCCGTGATCCAGCGCCCCCTGTCTGCAAATTTACAGCTCATTTCTTCCTCGCCGTAGCCTATTACACGTGCGTATATGTACCGAAAAATCCCACCCACTTTCACTGTACACAACTATTTTCCCATTTTCTTCTCTGCCCCACTTTATACTTTATTTTCTTCTCTTTTTTTAGGTTGTTTAAAGGGGAGCAGAGCTATTCTCTTTGCTGTCTTTTTTTCCCCTTTCCGTATTTTTGTTGTGAGTATACATCGATGCATATGTGCACGAAAAATGCTTGGGACAGGGAATTTTGAGCAAGCTTTAAATAACGATAACCCAGCTTCACTGATTTTGGTGCTTTTTGTACATTAAATGAAATAAAACAAGCTCCCCTTAATTCAAATTTGATGACGACGTCCGCATGCTTCAGTGTTCACCGCGTGGGCCGTGTTATTTTTTGAATACTTTAAGCTTCTAGATTCGTATTTTTTTTCACTCGGTGTAACATTATTTTTAAATTGTTTAGGAGGGAAAAAAGGCACTGATATTTTTTATCGTTCTGGAGCGGCGTATGCTGATAAATTACGCGTCGTAAAGTTTATAAACTAATGACGGATAATTGCAAAACAGGCGGCTTTGCACTGCCCGAGCTATTTTCTTTGTTTTAAACTCCCGGACAATGTAAATAAAGAGGAATTAATACTCCTCGGTGCAAAATGAAGAAAAAAAAGTTGGAAAAAATAACGAATCGCAAAATGATTTTTCTATGTTTTGTTCTCTAGCGAAACAAAATGGAGAAAAAAAGTATAGGTTTTTAAATTACTAATTTTTTATAGACGTATGTTTCGTTTCATCCGTGTAAACCATTCTGTCTCATTTAAAGCTTTAATGGTGATCAATTTATTTGATTCCGTATTTTAACGCTTCTAACTGCCTAATCGTGTTATTGAAAGGTATATTTTACGCTGCACATACACATTTCTTGAAAGGGGATAGTTTAAAAAATAGGTTAATGTGACTGCTTTATATTTAAAGGCATTTTTACCTTCAGAAAAATAGTTTTTAAGTTGAATGCCACTATTATAGGTTTGTTTTATTTTTCTTACGTAAAATACACATTCGTCGTTTGGGGCAAGAATTAATTAGGATATTTTTCTTATACTTAGTTATGGATTAATTCTGATTCTTTGCAAAAAAAGTTTAAAAAAAAAAAAGTAACAGCAATGCTTTTTAGAAAATTATAAAAAAAAGGAACGTAAAATGATTAAAACCGAAACGACTGCACACAGTGTAAATTAAAATTTAAGATAATAATTGTACTTCTTAAATTATAAGAGTGCTTTACATTAATAAAAAAAAACATACGGAATAAGTTAATTTATTTCATTCGTTTACTTTAAGCTATTTTCTAAATATTACATCTTCACAAGTATATTAAATTATGGTGTACTAACTAGTACAATAACTTCGCCTTACTTCTGATATCCAAGTATATGTTCATTGCAATTTTCTTAGCATACTTTTTCTTAAGGAAAAAAAGCCGTCAAATTTGCACATAAAATAATTTGCACAAAAAATATTTTATTGAAAACAATAAATAAACAAAGGATTTTATACTTCCAGGCATAAAATAATATATTCCTGCATACCAATTTCTAAAATCACACATCTAAGCACATATTTTTCAGTAAAGTGTTAAACCAGAATTCGGAGTAAAAATTGAAGTTAACAACAGCCAAATATTAAACAGCCAAATATTAAACAGGAAGTATATACAGCCAAATATTAAAACCTGACCAAATATTAAAATTATCTAGCGCTTTTATTACCAAAAAATATAATTTTAAGTGATTTTTAAAATTCTGCGAACAGGTTAGAAATTTGATTTTAGTTGTGTTAGTGGAGGCTCCGTAATAAATCAATCACATATTTTATGTTACATATCAAAGCATAGCTACTCCATGTATATCAACATACATTTTATTATTTAAAAACATTATTTTTAACTGAAATATATATTTCGCCGCATAAAAGTTCATGAGAATAGTCCACAATCGGGGAGCCCACTCTACCTATGTTGCTTATATAAATATCGACGTGGAGCTGTAAAATTACTTTTCCTTCAATCTTTGATCATTTCAAAATTGAAACTACCACTATATGCTTGGCATGTGTCAACCTCGGTTCCCAAGGAGGTCGGAGGGTATCTGAAGACCGGGAATTTTGATCCCTTAGAGGATAAAAACACACTTTTCAAACGACGATAACTGCTTTTCAAACTTGTTCATTTTTCTCCTTCAGTGCACAAAAATTTAAAAATGTCTCGGCGCCCGTGACTCGAGTCCGCATTATGTTCTAAGGGATGGCGAAAATGATACTTAGTTTCCTGACGAAAATAGATGCCATATAAAAAATGAAATTTCAGAAATATTGGAAGTTTGAGAAAAACGTCAAAGCTGCGTTAGACAGAAAATTACACTTCGGTGTTCAAAGAGACGATTTCCGAGCAAAATGGCCTAATTCCTAGTACTTTGATACTTATTTTGGTTATATGAAACCCTTAAAATTAAATACTTGTCCGACAAAATGATCTATTTTATTCCACTGAGCTGTAATAAAGTTGGAACAACTCAGTTATAATTTGATAGTTTAGCATCGTGTAAATAACTTCGCGAATCCTCAACCGTTTGCAATTGAATTATTTGGATAATCTAAAAAATACATTCTAATAATAATTTAAACTGTAAGTAAAACATTGTAAGAAGAATAATTAGTTCTTTCTTGAGCAAAAGAATAAGGTATTTACGGTAAAAGGGCCAACAATTAGCGGCAGTTTCCCGAATTATCGACAACATGTGTATTTATTGATTGCTTGTAGCTTATATCAGCTATAAATACATATGCACAAAAATACAGAAATTTATGTCTTAGAGAGATTAATACGGTAGTATCGGCCCTTTAACCGATATGTACCAAAGTTAAATGCTTACTATCATTTAATTGCAACCTAAATATTCAACCTTGCAGTATGTACTTGCGCCAGCTTTTTTTTTTTTTTTTTTTTGGGGGGGGGGGCAATGATTATTTTTCCTTTTTTGAAGTATTAGAGTGGGATATGACTTTTTCTTCTTCAGAAATAATCATTATTTTATAAAGGTGCCATTTTACTGTGGAATGGTGATAGCCATCCTTAAGAAACATTTTGTTGTTTAAATATCTTGTGTTTTTTTTTTTTTTTTTGGAATAGCTTAACCTTTTTTGTCTACAATACAGCATTTGTTCATTCACTTTCTTGTTTTTTTCACACACACACACACACGCGCGCGCACACACATATTTATATAAATACTTTCATCGTGTTTCAGTTCAATCTAAATGCATCCGAATTAAATGTTAAGGAAAAAAGTCACGTGATCAATGAAACTCTCCATTCCATCGTATTAAAAGTTTTGCCATTGGCATATACTAAATGCAACTCGTACTAAATCTCATCTTTCATATATTCTAGCTTGGCTCTGTTTGATTTTATTTCTTTCCACCTTTCATCATTTTTCTCTTCTAGTTTTTCTCTCACTTCGACTTTTTTTTTCTTTCTCTCCTTCTACTCTTATTTACAGTATTACATATATGTTTTATCTTTTCCTTGGTAACCTTCAGTAGATGAAACCACTTTCACTTATTTCCATTTTTTAAAACTTCTTTTCCATTATATTTACTTTTCCCCTCCCATGCTCCTAATCTTCGTAGATCATTTTGCCGCCATCTTCCTTAGATCGTTAGTTGCATGACCTTAGGCAACATTCTGGGACATTTTCTATGTTTGCAATTACAAACTGAACGTAAAGAGGGCGTAAGAGGAAAAAAATTGGTGAAAAAGAAAACAACTAGGTCGCATATAAATAAAATAAAAGGTGGGTTCAAGAAAAGACATGACTGATAAAAATATCGAGAAAACATATCGATAGTAAAGAAGCATTCTTACAAAAAAGGTCCTTTTCTACTTTCTACTTTCTTCTCTGCCGCAGGAGTTAGTATTTAGTGGAAACTGAAGAAAAAAAATCTACTGCTCCCATAACAAAGTCATTTGCTTTTCTTCTTTTCACTGACTTCATGTCATCTACGTGCTGTTTAGAAATAGATTCAAAATTAAGTCTTAAATGTTTCTTGCAAATATTTTTCTCTTTTTTTTCTTCTTTCTGCGTGGCAATTTTATTTATAGAAAGTATTCCTCAACACTCCATTACACCAGAACAAAATGCCTGAAATCCTAGGTCAATGTTAAGGTTTAATTTTTCTATTTTTTTATAATCAATGTGCCACCCATAAAAAATGATATTTATAGTTTGTATATACTTCATGAATAACAAAAAAATAAAGATAAATTAATGAAATTAACAAACTTTTGTAAGATGCAAAAAATTCCAACAAATCCAAACGAGCTTTATAGAGAAACTGCGCTAAAAAGTTTATCTTACAAAATCTATAAAAGAATATGTTTCTAAAATTGCTGATAGTTCCGGAAGTAGAAAAAACCCGCGAATCATAAGTAACTGTTGGATCTGGACACTGAAAAGAAAAAAAAAAGTAAAGCTGAATTACATGTCTAAAAAATATTTAGAGGGAAATTAAATTATAGTATCAGCCAGATTTTGTAAATGGTTATCTTTAAGTAAAGTAATTATTAAAGATTTGATATATTTGAATAAGGCTGGAATTCATTTTATTTAAAACAACGTCAGTTTTAATTCTGGGTGGTTTAAATGAGCGCTTTTTAAAAATATACAGCGAAGTTTACTTTAGAAAACAGTAGTTATCTGCAAGAACAAAAAAAGCACTAATTATAGGAAATAATTTGATTTGTTTCTTTTTAACTATTTTTGATACATTATGGTCATGGTGCTAGTGGATAGGGCGTCAGACTTCGAACCAAAAGGTTTGATGCTCAGGATCCTGCCCACTGAAGATCCACCGTGCACACTTGGGGATGCATGCATGTTAAATCTGTGAACCCGGAAGTCCTGGGGAAGTTCCGAGGGTACCGGAGGCCAGATAAAATTTCCCTACCCTTCAGTCTCAGGTCTAAAAAGTGAGATGGCGTACTTGTGGTGGCGCCATCTGGTGTCATCCGATTACAGCACGTAGGGTTACTGCTGGTCGCCTCACAAATGATCAGCAATTTGCAAGCTCTGTTAAGGGCGGTTGTTGAAAGACAATCTAGTCAATGAATTAATGCTCAAGTGTTACTGCTAAAAGTAAAATAAAAATTGACACAGCTGATTGAATATAACTAACCTTTTTGTTTCATTACATGTATGATTGCTTTTAGATTATTTATCTGAATTTTAGCAATTAAAAAATTCTACTCAAGTTTTATTAGCCTTCTTTCATTAAAATTACCCACATTCCATAATTATCGTAATTAACTTGATTTTATGCAATTAGTAATAAAATTTGAAATATCTGACAATATTATCTTAGTTTTATAACTCATTAAAGTTGTTTACAAGTAGCATTAGGTACATTTCAACTGTAAGGCCTTTCCACGCAAAGTGGGCAAAAAGTGATATCATTAAAAATATCAATTCAGAAAAAAAAATTCATTAAGTTTTTTAAGTAATCGCACATATGCGGGATTTCTTAAACCACTTTTTTAAATTACTTCGTCCATTACTTTTTCAAAAAATATATCTGTTACGTGTGCTTTTAATTTCCCATGGAATGGTCCGTTAATATTTTAACTCACACCTGGCTACGTAAAGTTGCTTGGTTGCTCATTAGTCACATTATAGCAATAATATAAACTAAAACAAAAAGAGTCAGCATTTTACAGTAAAACATAATTGACGTAAAACGAGAGTAGTAACTATTATCTTGTTATCTAATTATTACAGGGTTGCGGCTTAAATTAATTTTAAATACCACGGCTGCATCTTGCAAAACTGATGAATGATGACAGCTAAAATGGATCATTTTATAGTAAAATCCAATTTATCATGAAATTGAAATGCCACTGGTTGTACTGAAGAACGCTAAAAACAAGACGGCATAAAATCGAGAAGATAAAAATAAAGGCCATCCTTCCTGCTACATTAATGTCAAAGGAAATGGCAGAAAAAACGTCGACAATTTTCTAAATAAATGTCACGTCTTATTCCCTTGCCAGCAGTTATCGGGTTGATAGAGTCCATTCACAAAACTTAGCTCAGTAAAGATATCTCACTTACTCTCTTTTTAGTGTAACTACTTTTTATTACCATTATTAAGTGTTTCTCTTTTCAAATATCACTGGAAACGGATTTTTTCCTTTTGTTTTTTCACTCTATTTTGGAAGCGTTTTTAATGTATTCCAGTTGCATTATAAGAAACGACATCGGAATAAGTAGAACTCTGAAGTTCTGTCTTTTACATTCAAATGTGTATGTCGAAAGAAATTTTGAAATACTTCAGCAAGAATTTACATAAAAAACATGCTTGACTAGGAAAAAAAAACTTTTGTTTCTCTTAAAGACATTCAGAATTTTATGTGATAGTTATTGTTACCATTAGTTGATCTAACTATATTAACCAGCAGTCCAAGTTCTTTCGAACCCATAAGAAGTCATAATTGTTATTTCTAACAAATTAGTCCTAATTTCATTTTACTGCATCTCAAATCGGGCAACCTATAAAAATTGTTTTTACCTGGTGAGCATAAGACTTATGTGGTAAAATAATAGTGATACCTTAAATAATGCTTAAATAAATTAATTCACATGATTTGCAGTTAGATCTGATTATCTAAAAAAAAATCTGAGAAGTTAGTGCAAAGTGTTTATATTCTACACTATCTACCGAAAAGTATTTGGACACTTTGGATTTTTACATTTTTTACATTTTCATTTTTTAACAATTTTTACAAATTCTGCAGAAATATTAAACTTGTTCTGTATTTTGCACCATGGAAAGAACATACTTAAACTCACATTTCAGAAACAAAATTCAGGCTTAGGTCAATTAGGGGGCGGTCAAAAAATTAAAGAAGGAAAAAAAAACACTTTTGAACATCTTGTATCAAAAATGATCGAAATGTCCTGTAACTTTCGCAAAACATTTTTAATTATATACGCAATGCTTACTACCGCTTTCGTCAGAAAAGCAGTAATATTCATGAAGATATGGTATTTGTTTTAAATATTTGAAATTTTTCACAAGTGTTTTGCTTATAACTCGCTAAGTTCTATCTCAAATTACATGAAACTTGCAGAAAATTTGACAAAATAAAAAGTAAGTATGGTACCAAAACGTAGGGAAAATGTAACAAATAGTCCATGAGATGTGAGCAGTTTTATTAAAGCAAATGTGATTGCGCATGTGCGAAAGATATTTTTTTTAAATATTTTGGTAGCGAGATCTATGGAGCAACTTATGTAAAAGTTTCAGTTGACTATTGATATTTTTCAAAGATATATACACCATACAGTGAGCCGTATTTAGCAAGCTCTCAAATTGGAGAAAAATGATAAGGGGTTTTCCACAATATTTTACATTGCATGATAATTTTGAATCATTGAAAGTTAGTAATACTTCAAAAATGCTCCCGTTTTAAAAGAAGTTGGCTTCATCGCATTTAAGACAACCATTAAGTGTCTTTCATATGTTAATCAAGCTTTCAATATCTAAGGGTCGTAATAAAAAGTAAAAAAAGTGCCCAGGTAAATGTTACTTTTTGATAAAACTATATATGTTCCGATATTGAATGTGTATAAATTAGGCATTATATTATATGCTTGCAAGAACTTCTCCAATAAGCTATGTTTGCTTTCAAAAACTTCTCCAATAAGCTAGGTGTGCTTTCAAAAACTTCTCTAATAAGCTAGGTGTGCTTTCAAGAACTTCTACAGTAAGCTAGGATTGTTTTCAAGAACTTCTCCAATAAGCTAGGTTTGCTTTCGAGAACTTCTCCAATAAGCTAGGTTTGCTTTCGAGAACTTCTCCAATAAGTTAGGTTTGCTTTCGAGAACTTCTCCAATAAGCAAGGTTTGCTTTCGAGAACTTCAGCAATAAGCCATGTTTGCTTTTAAGATTTTCGCCAATAAGCTAGGTTTACTTTCAAGAAGTTCGCCAATTATCCAGGTTTACTTTTCTTTAAAAGCTTGGATCAGGCAGTTTAGAATGACTCGTTCTAGTCATGCCAGACCGGTAGCCTCGTGTAGAAGGAGTGGTGTAATGCATTGCAACGGGTGAACTATGCATCCAAGCATTCCCTTACGTTGTACGTTTCAGTAATTGAGTTTTGTCACTTGTTATATACTTATATATATATATATATTAGAATGTTAGTGATTAATATTTAAGTTTTTCACTCTAAAGCCGATCAATCTAGTGTTAATAGTAGTTACAAAAAGTGTTAATAAAGCTGTGCTAACAACGGAATTGAATACTTAAGGAAACAATTCGTATTTTAAAATATAAGAAAAGCTAATGATCACTAACTTATGCATAAATAAAATGCATAATTTCCACTTCATTTAATAGGCTTTCAATTCATCGTACTAAAATCATATTTGGATTGAAACCAGAGCTTATCCATTTCATAAGCAGAATTTATTCAAGTCGTGTATGAAATAGAAATTGAGGAGATAATGCGTAACAAATTTAATCAGTCCTTTGACGCAGAAGTAGCAAGTGAATGAAGGAAACCGCGTTGGATATGAGAAACATTAAGTTTGAAAAGGTGTTTAATGACTAAGTATGCAACTTAAATAGTCGGAACTTTAAATCTCACTTTCTTAGATGCAATCAGAAAATTTAAGTAAGCATCAGTTTACGTAACTTTCTGAAAATTAAAGTATATTTTTAAATATGAAACATTAGCTAAATACTCTTCAATAATTTATTTCCTAGTTAAACATTCTTCACAGTTATTCAAAATGTATAGTTGTGGAGCGGAATGAACAATCACCATTAAATAACAAATTAAGTTTGTGCACAGTATACTGTAATAAAATTTTCCTGTTAAGAAAGCACATGCTTATTTGTGCTTTATTATGGTGAACATTTTATTACAAATCACCATTAAACTTCAAGAACTATTGTGCAGTAAAAAGAAATAGCATGGGCTGTTTTAAGAAGAAAGAGTTAACTTTGTGTTCAAAATATGATTATCAATGTTCAACGTCTTAAATCACAAGTTTTCAATGCAAAATTTAAGACTCGTGTTTTAGTCTTTCAAGGAACTCATTTGTAAATGGAAAATCGGAAACCTCGCAATATAAATAAGTGGACTTCATATGCTTTGAAGCTCCCAATTTTTGTACATTTCTGTTTTTAAACCCACGAATATCATGTCCTCCTTTTTTCAATAAAGTATATTCTTTGCGTGGCGGAGATGTTATTTGTATATTTTCTGCTGAAAATCTCAGAAATTGGAAAACCTTTGAAGCAGCACATATTATTTTGGGACAATGTAATGAAAACATGAAGTATGAAATTAAAGGGCAAGCTATATAACATGTATTTGTTGTAATCAATTAGTTTTGAAAAAAACTGCATTTTTAATGACATCGTAGAATAATATTTTGATTATAAAAATTGCTCAGTTTTGTTTCCTTTTTATAAGTAATTCTTATTTGAACATTTTTACCCTTACGTTACGTAAGACTCATTTAATCCGTTACATAATTTTGGTTACCAAATCGATTATTTCCACAAAACTAGAACTAGCGAAAATCGATCTAGTTTCTTTTATTGATGTGATAAATACTTCGCATTACAGTTTCTATTATTAAGCGAATGGAAACAGATTTAACAACATGTTTTAATTCACATAGTTTGAAAAAGAAATAATTTTCTTCAGTTAAATTTACTAAGGGAGGAAAAAGGGAAAGAAAAAAAGGAGGAAAGAAATGAATTTATTCGGTTTCGTACCATGGTGTGACAAGCATTCTGTCTAGTTATTTTAAGTTTTTTAGCATAGGAAAAAAAACATTGATTTTCGATTTTAAAATTAGTTTTTAGGCGAAAAAACATAAAAAGTATAACTTTCCAACATTTCTCAAAAATAGAATCAAAGTTATGCCTTGTTTTAATGTTCTCGTAAAAACATATTCACACTTGTCCATTGCAGTTTTTTTTTTCTTCAGCAGTCTATATTATAGTATTACCATCATGCAAGTTGGATGAATCATACAGCAATACTGCTTAAAATTTAATAAGGGGATATTTTTAACCAGTCTATTTTCTTCTTGGATACATTGTCACTATTTCAAGTTTATGCAGTGCAATGATTGTAGTTAAGAAGCTTACTAAAAATAGATACCAAGTCTTATGTAAGATATATTTTCCCCCCACAGGAAATGAAGTTATCAGCATGGTGTTGATGACGTCATTTTATAGAATTTGGCTACAATGCTATCTAAACATCAGCTTGTCTGAATCTCAGTGACGTCATCCGAATAAAGTAGATTGCGTTGCTTGGAGACGCAGAACCCGCCTAATCATGACTTTCCATAAACCATTACCACAAAGAAAGGATAGAGAAAACAGGAAAAAATTACAACTGGCACCTGCGTTAGGCATGTCAGGGCTCATTCTTTAGTGCCTCGCCAAAATGCAGTGCATCTTAAAATAACACAGTTTTAAAAACTGTGTTCACACGGTGGATGCATTCAGGGGAGAGGTTAATTTAATACCAATTTAAAATCGGTTGCTTTGGAAACGTTGGTCTACACCAGAAAACTCTTGAATACTATAAAAAAAGTAATCAACAAACTGAAAACGTAATCTGCGCTGATTATGGTTCTGTCGTTTAAAAGAAATGCGCGTTTGCGCTTAATGTTTGGTGAATGGGATCATAAAGAAGTAATTTAATTTTAAAATAATTTATATTTTAATTTGAACTTGCATCAGCTCATAAAACTATTCTTGTTGAAATATATTACCTTATACTTTTTTCTGCTGAAACTGCATCTGATAAAGTTGTGTTCATTACAGTGTAGTTTTTTTTTTTTTTTTAATACCTTAAAATTGTAATACTTTTGATATCAATATGATCAATGGGGACATTTGGAGGACTTTTTAGATTTTTATTACGTATATTTAGCTTACTAAATTAATTGTAAAAGCTATTGATATCATAAGGCTAGCCATTTTTTATATGTACGCTGTTCAATTTTGTTTTAAATACTTTCTTTTCTACATTTGTTTTTTTTTTCCTTTCCCGAGAACAGGGAAAAGCAACATTCTGTTGTGGGACATTTAGCGTTATTTATACAAATTATAATATACTATTCTGCTAGGAGCGAAATATGAAATGACTACCTATAAGAAAGGATTAAAGTTGAAAAATACGTGTGTTTAATAAGAATAAGTTTCAAAGTTTCAAGGAATCCCTTCATCTAATTCAAAGATGTAAGCTTTAGTGATGTCCGTTGTCCGAGAGCAGCTTCGACGTTGAGTAGAACGACTACATACCTGAAGCTCACATCTTGTTATTGATAAAACGGCTCCTTCTAAATCTGGAACTCTTAAATACAGTTAAGTTTTCACGTTTGGAAAAACTTTACGCTGTTTGTCTTATGTTCAAAAAGTATTGTTCATTTCATGGGGCGAATAGCTTGTTGCGTCGCTGTGAGCACAAACAAGCAGAACAACAATCAAATGATACAGTAAAAATAACCTAATAAAAAACAAAACTCAGAAACAGAGCATGTAACATGTCCGAGAGCAGCTTTAAGGCTGAGTTGAAGGGCCTAATTCCCTAAAGCTCACATCTTGTTATCTTGTTACTGATAAAGGGACTCCTTCTAAATCCGGAACTCTTACATACAGTTTATTTTACAAGTTTGTGCGTTGCAAAGCTGTTTGTCTTACATTCAAGTGCGTATTGTTTAATTGCATGGTAAGAAGCCTATGGCGTCACTGTGCGCACAAACAAGCAAAACAGCAATCAAAGAATACAACAAAAATAACCAAATATACATTTCAAAAGTAAAAACATGCGACATTTTCCTGTTACATTAAATACTGCTTATGGTATAGTATTCAACTCGCCGAAAATAAACCCGTATTCGCATCCTTACCTCATATCACGAATGTATAGTACAGTACCTTGTATCTTAAACAGTTCTACCACATTTCTTGCGGGTAGCTTCATTATGTAATCAAGATATCTTAAATACGCAACCTGAAACATACATCCAAAGTTTCCTCTACGATATAATTGCTTGTATTTTTCTCAAAAATATCTTTAAAATTTTAAAAATAAATGTCGACTCTTATTAAAAAGCACAAGTAGAACAGTACTGAAATTCCAAATAAAGACTTCAACCAAAATAAAAAATTCCCTCAGTGACTGAACAAAAATATAACGCTCAAAGCAAGTGTAAATTATGTTGAAGCATAGAAGGCATTTTCAGGGGGAAAAAAAACATACTAAAGATTGAGTGAGAGGAAGAAAGAGCTTCAAGCCATTCTTTCTGGAATATACGAGCTCAAAACCGCTCTCAAGCTCTTTAGGTAGGGTTCGATAATTGCCGGAGAGCCTAAGGCACGTTCCATCACGTACTACAGCAAATTGCAAATGTAATAGCAGAGCGTGTTTGAAGTCGAAGCCTCCAGGTATTCAACAGTGGGTGAAAAATCATGTTTTAAGTTGCTATCAATTAGAAGTAAACAGACAAAAGAATATCATCATTTAAGCACTAAATGGAAGCGTAGTGTACTGTAAACCTTTGCGGTCAATTAATGTTACCTTCAAGAACATAGCTGGAGAGAATATGCATTTGACATTGAAAGAATCTTTAAATCATTTGATAAAGCTGTTTATTTTCTTTAAAGGTGTTAAATAAAAGGTTTTATGATATTGTCACGTTTTGGAAACTGATAGATTATTTATGAATATCCTGGCTTAGTTTTAAGACGAAATATAATAAACTATTGCCTTTAAATTTGAAAGTTGTAGTTCACGATATTTCTTATCTGAACTTTTTTTTTTTAATTGAGGTAAATACTGTACTATTTTTGGTACATAATTCTTTTCCTTACCTTAACTTTTTCTATGACGTATATAGTGGATTTCAGTTAAAATAAGAATATTTTATGAATGCACAATTAAAAAATAAATAAATACAAAGTAATAGTTCATAATTGACTAACGGCTAATTTATGGTATTGTTAACTACCTGTTCCAATTAGTTATAAGAGACATTCTCAAATGCTCGTTAATACGCCACATTTTATAATTTTTACTATTTTTTATGTATATTAATTGCAAGTATACGAACGTATTTGTACATTTTTAATAGCTATTGAAGATATCTTATCTGAACAGTTTCGTATTGTTCAGTTAAATACTTTACTGTAAAAACATAATATATTTAATAAATAAAGTAAAGAGAATAATATATTTTATTCTCTTTAAGTTTTTCTAAGACATATATAGTAACTTTAAGTCAAAAAAAGCACTTTTTACTTATATGAAATCTTAAAACAAAGTTAAAAGCAATAGTTCATAATGACTGAACGTTAATGAATGGTAGTGTATACTTCCTGTTCTAATTAGTTAAGAGAAAAATGCTCCGTAATACACTATTTGTGATCCAGTTAATAGTTTATCATGGTCTCTAATTGTTGATGCATATTTACTTTAGTGAACTGTGCGAACATATTCATTTATCTTTAATAGCTATTGAAGATTGTTCATAGAAAACATTACATTTAAACATTGCATTTGAATGGATGCGAAGGAATCTACTTGAAAAACTTCTAACTGTCTGTCCTAAAGAATTCTAACTATTGTTTGAATCATTTCTGCCGGATGTAAAACGGCTCCAGAGACATCTGCGCCCCAAATACAGGCTGTTTGAAGAAAACTTCGACACTGGAAAGAGCTCCCAAGATAATCGTAAAACTGAATTCCCTACCATTTCCACCCTTACGCATCTAGTGCTAAAGGCAATGTTCTACAATAGCACAATGTTAACAATTTATGAGCATATTCGTTTTTCTTCCATAGCAGTTACATACATCTCCGTCAAAGCTGTTATTAATATGCAGCCACGTTAGAAGCGCGATTTATCAGAGACGCTTGAACTTCATGGCCAAAGACAGATACGCTTACTGGGATGAATACAGTCTAATTCCAATTACATGGCTTAATCTCCTTTTATGCGGGATTTAAGCTCGCTAGCTAAAGCCTGAGTAGCTGGCTTTCTATCTCTAACATGGAGTATCGTCGGATTTTGATTGATGAATTGATTTATGGCCAACCCCAGTGAGGTCGCACACTTCTGTATTCATCTATCCCAACTTCCTTCAGATTAGTAGACGTGATAGATGAACATACAAGTTTTCGACCTACATCATCAATCAATTAATCAATCAAATCGTAAGGAATGAGAGTTATACGTTTCTATGTTTGGTTAGTGGAGGAAGAGGGCCAGCAGTGTTGCGTTCAGGGGGGGGGGGGGGGGGTTAACAAGTATAATAAGCTATATAAAAGAGAAATGGGAGGCTGTTTGAAATGGTTTAATGCTAAGAAATATTGATATTATCTCGAAATAGAAAAAAGTTAAACGATGTTTTGTAAAGAAAATGAGAAAAGGAAAGAAACTTATATGTTCTTAAAATTTGATTAAACTGAACAACTGCTTTATAACAAAAATTAAAAAATATATATTAAGCTGTAATAAGAAAAAAAGCCCTTTAATTTAGGACACACGAATATAAGACGCTGTTTTCAAGCGAAATATCAGTCACGGTAATATTGGAAATATTGCAACTTCCTAGCTCATTTCTTTATTTTATAACTCATACCTTAGTGTTGAGAAAACCAAATTTTAAGCCATTTCCTCCTTGAGAAACTATCAACATACTCGTAGATGAGAAATTTTTAGTACAAAGTCTTTTTTTTTACTTACAATTAACAATTTTTAAAACATTTGAATACCTATATATTATTATGTAAGGAAAAATATACATCGCTTGTAGTTTTAAGACAGTTGTCTTGAAATTTACTTTTATAAGCGTTCGTGTCCAAGAAATTATGATGTTGTCTTTACGCCTTTTTCGATTTAAAAGTTGAGTAAAAGCACTGTGGTATTAAAATATGAAGGAAAGTCGTGATTATCGACTGAGAGCATCCTACTTTTCCTTTTCGTTAGATTTAAGTTGCTATTGAACACCTCAATGTATATTGTATATACTACTTAACTACTGGTATGATCGTAGACTGAGTTATTTATTACCTCAACTTTTATAAATGAAAAAGCAACGCTGCAAAAACACAAATGCAACAAAATAATTGCAAATGCGTGCTTTGGGGTTGGCAGGAACCCCTTGCATTCAAAAATGGCAGCACTAACCAATGTTAAACTAAATGCCCTTAATTGACAACTTTGACCCGTTTTCGACAGGTGTCCCCAATATTTTTTGCTCTAAGAATAGTTTACTTGTCGGTTACCGGGTATTAAATATTCTTTCAAATACTCAGCTATTTTCATGGATTTGCGTAAGAGTGATGCTGTAAATCTCAGTACGTGGCATAAATGGTAAGAGACATTGTAGATAAATGCAATTTACACGATTTTAAAGGAAAATTACACTTGTTATATTTTTTGAAACATAACTATAGAAATGATGATTTATTTAATATAAAAAAGCTAAAATCCTGAAACATATCAATATAGAAATAAATAAAAAAAATAAAAACAGCTTTTAAACCAGCAGTTTATAAGAAGATATTTGTTTCCTTAATAATTAGCTTGTTGTTTTCCTTTTCTTTTTCTCTTTTTATAGATATTAGCAGTGACAAAATGTTTTAAAATGGAACAGAAATAAACTAAACTTCCTTGGAATCATTATCCTAAGAAGGAAACCGTTTTCATTAATTACTATATATTTGACTTTTTCAACATTAAGCCAATGACAAAATATTTAAAAGAAAAAAAAAAAAAAAAGATTCCTTTTGAACCATTCGTCATAAGAAGGGAAATTGTTTTTAGGAGAAAAATCGTTAATCAAACAAAAACTTCTTCTCCGGGAAAAAGGCAACAGTTTAAATTATATTACCCGAAATGTGTTTATATCTTTGTCCGTTACCTAGCTCGCAGTTTAAAGATCTGAACATATCAATGATAGCTATTTGGCTCGCCTTTGTCTACAGGAAGGTCATTTTCTTTTACACTTAATTTAGTTTCCTGTTTAGGGTCTTCCATTTACTTTCTTAGACCAGTATTTTCACTTTTTTATATCTTTCCTTCCTTTGCAGGGAATTGAAACATGGATCTTTCTTACTTCCATCAGGCTCTCTGGAGTTAGTTTTTTGACGCCTACGCTAACACAAAATCGACAAATGATGAGTTCGGTAGAGTGTCTTAAATTTTCTGTCATTTCTAAAATCTTTCAAGATGATGAAAGAGAAGGTACTTTTTGGGAAAACGGAGTTGTTTCGAGGTAAAACTACCCCTTGAAAACGATGGATCTTTTTACCAAAGACTAAGTAAAATTGAAATGAATATCTGTAATATATATTCCTTTTTCTCAAGCTAGTGAAAATTTCCAATAATCAATCATTTCAAAGATCAATAGACAATGGTTAGTTTTTTTAAAAATATTTTTGAAAATATTTTAATATTTTAAGTCCGCCCACCTTGGTTAAAATAAGTTTTTTCGATGTACCCTAAAGGGATAAAAGAAGATAAGTTCATAGTTATTAGAATTTAATTTTACTGAAAAAAGTTAATATAATACGAAATAAACAATGAACTTTATAACATGTTACCCAAATTAAACGTGATGTTATAAATGATATGTTCGTATTGGGAAAATATGGAAGAAATACATTTTAACCAGCAACTTACTAATCCATAGCTATTGTTTCCCTCAGATGTTCAAATATCAGTGCATGATGTGTACCTAGTTAGCCTTGTTGCATCATATTGAACGCATAGCATTTCAATTAAATCGTAATATACTGCGTATAATAACACAGAAAAAAACCGTAAACATTCAATTACTAAAAAAAAAAGTTTAAAATGTTTTAGAAGATGATAAAAAATGAATCAATAATGCAAAAAAAAAAAACAGTAAAATTTTGACAAATTAGCGTTTTTACTCCTTATGTAAAATGGGGGAAAACACGAGAATGAAAACAGTCCCCCCCCCCCCTTCTTCCGCGGGAAGTTCTCAGAAGCAGCGAAGTTAAAATTATTTATATCAACAAAAAACTAAATTTTTCAAGGTAAATAAAAATAATTTTTAAATATATCTTTGTTTCTTTCCCTAAAATGATTAAATGCAAGTAGTTTTCATTTATTTAAGAATACAAATTATCAAGCATATGTGTTTAAAATAAGAACTTAGTGCTAACCCTTTCACCACAGAAATATCACTAACAAGCTAGCAAAGGTGAAGGTAAGCTCATTAAATGGTTAAGAAAAATAAAGATTTCTGAAAGTAGGGCAAAACTTTAAATGGATTGAGTTTATCTTTACTTATTTTACGTCTAGATTTTCCTAGTAGATAATTCAGCATTATATTAAAGTGACGACATACTCGGCTGAGTCGAAAACGCCTTTTGTAATCATAATATTAAATCGATATTCACTTTTTTGGAACCTTTTTTTCTTTTTCGCTATTATTTAAACTTCTTTTGTTGGACATTTCTTTTTTCTTCGTTTTTGCCTTCAAAAGAAGGTTAATGTATTGACTCCGAAATAATGACAGTATTTTTTCCTCATTGCAGGCTTATCCGAAAAGCAATATAATTTTCTGTTTCATTACCAGCCACCGAATCGAGCGATCAACATTGAGTTATCGAAAAAATATGCTTCATTTAGATACGGGAACGAAAGTTAAATGACTCACTCGAACGCCATTTGCAATGTTCCCCGATTAGCAAACTTACTAATCTATAGCTATTTTTTTCTCTTATATGTGCAAATACCAGTGCATGATGTGTACTTAGTTAGCCTTGTCGCATCATAATGAACACGTAAAAGTATTTCAATTAAATAATAGTGCACGGCTTCTAATACTACAGACAAGATGATTTATGCAAAAAAAAAAAGTTGGAACGACATTTGAAAGCTCTTCACACTCTTCTTGGTTGCTATTTGGATCGTTCCTCGAATATTATCTTGCTCATATACAGATAAATCTCATTACAACGAATTTCAAGAGGCCGAGAAAATACTTCGTTGTAACAGAATGCTGTTATTAAGTATGCCTTTCCATAATTGCGTTTAAACAAGACGGACTTTATTTTGTTATGAAAGCTATTTCTTTGTATTGATATTCACTGTATAAGATAATATTATTTACATTCAATCTTACAAAAATAAAAATAGACCTTTACCTTCATACATCCAGCTTTACAAATACTCAACACAAAATGCTGTGCTAAAGCATGTGTAAAATGAATAATTAACAAGCATAAAGTCGTTGCACGAATCGTCAGAGATGTAAGAAAATAGCTCAAACTAGCTGAACGGAGCTCACAACTTGGTAACCTTGCTGTTGTGTGTTGAGCATTGTCGCTCATTAGAAGGCGCTCCATTGTAGTCTTGAAATAACTTATATATCCCTGTACTCATATATCCTCATATATCAACTTATACATTCTTGACAAAGTATGCGTTACGTACATTAATTACTCATTATGTTCAAATCCAGCGCGATTTTCTATCGCTAAATACCTGATGTTTATAGCTATCCACGCTTGTCAAAATGCCCAGGTATGACGACCATCCTTTCAATCTTATCTAAAGAGCTTTTTTAATCCAATTTTAGGAATTCAACTAGGAACTGCCTAAAAGTATACTTTATTTATATGTGCTGAAATTATATAAGTTGAAATCAGCACTCAAAATTTTCAGTTTGTAAAATAATTCTTCCATCAACAGCATCATAATCTGTTAAATCGGTATTTTAATATTTTCTTAAAGATACGATAATACCACCTAAAGGCATTTAGTTACATTACCATGTTATCACTATAAAGTACTTATATAGTGACAACAATTAAGTCATCGGTCTAGATATTTTGATAATAGAGATCAAACTGATAACTCAGACTTAATCAAATAACTGCAGATGGGATCTTAGATACAGAGCAATTTGATTGCGGTAACCCTGAGAAGAGTTTCATGCTCCTGATCAAAGGTTCTCGGATTTCATTACCAACCTCTGAAGACGTCAATTACTAATGGTGACATGGACATGTTAGATATCTCTTAGTTTCAGAGCCATATCGCTGCGGGAGCACATTTGCGCTTTGAAGATCAGTTTTGTTTTCTCTGTCATTTTTACTATAAAACTGCCAGGGGCTGCAGGCACTTGTTTTAAAGTGTCATAAGTAGTTTTAAATTGTTTTATTAAATTTTCCATTTTGATGATTGAAAATTTGTAGATTTATAAATACACTTTCTTTAACGATTGGGCCCTTCTTCAGCGTTAAATAATTATAACATTTCACTTTAGGATTGTATTACGCAATATTAAAGTGATATTTTGCTTAAAACTATGTATTTTATTTTCATTATGTGTCAGGATGCGTTCTTTCAGAATCATTAAATACCTAGTTTGAGCTTCAATACCGGTGTTCTTTTAAATTCTGTTTGACATCTTTTGAAATCGCGTCTTTTAATTATGGGCGTCATTTCGTTTCTTACAGTAGTATTCGAAAACACTTATTTTACCTACTTCAGTTGCACATATTTCTTTGTTAGTGTAGGTCATTTCTTAAAGCTTCAATAGGTTTCTATAAGTAATGGGTTGCTTGGGGGCTAAATTATCTCTATATGTAAAACCAGTCGCCTAATTTAGACTAATTTATGATAGAATAGAGTTTCATTTGGTGAATAGTGGCATAATGATACCTACATACTCCACGTCTGTGTAAAAAATGTGTAATAGTAAAGCCATGTTTCTATTAATCCATCAAAAGATGCGTAACAGTGACAAAAAATCATAATTTGGCAAATAAGAATATGTTTAAATAAACGTTCGTCCTCTTCTTGTCGAATACTGCTGAATGCCCTTTTAAAATTATTTTTAAAAGAATAACAAAACTAGTCAGCAGTACCTTGCCAAAATAATAGAATAAAAATTCGTATTTTGAATGATCATTGATTCGAAAATGTAAACAATTTATAATTTTTTTTTAAACTTTTGTTTAATCTAATTATTGGTACAAGCACTTCCAAATTTTCACTTACATTATAGATACTGATAAGCCAAAAAGAAAAATAATTTGTTTTCATTTAGTCATATAATAAATAATTTTAATTTACTAAATATTTATCTTGTAAAGATCAACTACAAAAATGTAAGAAACACAAACAATGGAGTAAAATAACACCATGATATTATTGTTTTAATATTCTTACTTGTTGGTTTTTGTTCTCAAGCGCTTCAAAATGCTGCAATATTAGCACATTAGGTACACAAGTTTCCAAACATAATTTTACTTTCAGTAATGATCTAACTGAAAAGAGGATGCTTTTCTCGATAACTTGATTTATTTTAGAAAAGCTATGAATTGTTATTACTGCAAAACAGTATTATCTTTCACAAAAATAATATAAAATCCTATGTATTGTGGTATCCTTTTAGTTTGTGAATTTTGTGAATGTATAGAAAAACAAAAATGTATTGAACGCAAAATGCTTAATACAAGTTACATAGTACAAACATGACTAGCATTTTTTCGTCAAAATTTTAAAGTAGCCTCAAAGGGTTTTACGATTTTATTAAAAAACCGTTCTGATTTGCATTACGTCTTCTTATATAACATAATTTTTATACATAAATATTTATATGTATTGAATATTAAAGATGCATATATAAGTTTCACATGCCCCAAAGCATTCTATTTCAGTATATGCCTTTCGTTCAGTTTGTATTTTTTACTTAGACACTGGGGATAAGGAATAAATGCGTGTGTAAAAAAAAAAATCATAATTGGTTTAAGTACACATAGTATGTCACGGTATATATAATTTTATCCTAGTCTTTGTCACTTTCTGTTCGGAAAATAAAACGTTTCAAATTGCAGTAATTAGCCTCAATGAATTTTTATCATAAATGACTTTCCTTCGTCTTCGTACTAAGCTATGGCAGAAAAGGGCTGTCCTATCAACCATTTTGAATTCTTAATCAGAATGCACGATTCATCTAAAGCTTAAAATTTGTATTTAAAAAAATCCCAATGAATGCTATGTTTCAATAAGAGCTTCTGTATAAAATTCGGGTTGCCCAACTCAAACATCATAACTACTTAACAATACTACTTATTGCTTAAATCATTTTACTATCCATAATCGCTTTAAATGCGTTTGAAAATCATATAGGTTAAAATGGGACAGTAGAAGTATCCACATAAAACTGTACAGAAACATTAGCTATACATAAAGTGCTAGTATTTCGTTCTTTAAATTGAAGCCGAAATAGTATTATAGAAGTATTTAAATATTGTAGTCAGTCACATAACCACGAAGACTCAGACCCACGACCTAAATATTCCGATATATTAGAAACAATGATTATTTTTCCTCGAACTGAATGACCAAGGATATGCTTCTCTCTGTCATTGCAATTATACCCAGAGCGGAGCGATTGCGACTGCTTGCGGAAATAGTATCTTTTCTCAGAAAGGAAGATAGCACCCTAAGAGAACAACTTCCGGGAGTTCCGTTAGAATCTCACCTAACGGATGAAATTCCGTCTACAAATGATTCGACGTTTGGAGCTTCAGCCAGACGTCAGAGCTCTGCAAAGAAGCCTTCTTTTCCTTATGTATTTTTTCTGTCCTGTCGGAAGAGGGGACTATTGCTACGAGAAACAATGCAACGGAAGTTTTCGAAAAGACTTGGTTTTGTTTCCGTTTTGCGTTGCTGTTTGGCTCCCAGAAAGTGAACATTACAATACGTAAGCACCCAAGGAAAAAGCGGTAATGTTAATATTTATAGCACTAGTCTGTTCTTACGACAGAGTGAAAGTTTTGTTCTGATATGAAAATTATCGTTGTCATAAGAGCAAACACAAATCATTTATTTTCATTGCTGGTTGGGATTCATATTGTAGGAACATAAGGTCAAGTGTCTTAAAGCTGACACCAAAAAAAAAAAAAAAAAAGGTTCCTAAAGCTGACACCCTCAAATAAAAATACATTATTTCATGTGTTACCAATTCCCTAAAATAAGTTAAACTGGGATTTTCTTTCTTGTTGAATGGTATCACTTCTTAAATCTCTTTAAATTGGTAATACTTTAAATGTATTTTTATTTGAGGGTGTCAGCTCTAAGAAACATTTTTTTGGTGTCAGCTTTAGGGCAATTTACATTAAAGTTCTGTTCCAAATGTTAGCCAATTATAAAACATCGTATCCACCCCAACATTTTTTATGAATTAAAATGTAGACTTATTTGTATAAAATCTTTGGTAGAGTGTGCTTTCTAGTAAATCTAAAAATTAGAGTTAAGTCTAGTTTGAAATTTATGATAAAGTTTTATTAAAGCTGAATTGCATACAGAAATAATAGCTAGCTTGAAATAAAAATAACTTACTTTTGTATTCTTGCAAAGGATTGTAAAATTCCATGTAGTGTTGCAAATAAAATGCTCTGCAAAACTAACTACAACTGCCATACTAAAGCGGAAACCGAGTTTTAAATTATTCTTAAAAGCAATTGATAATAAAATACTAACCCTCCTTAGTTGAGAATGCACCTTGACAACAAGGCTTTATGCAGAAATAATGTGCATTGTTCCAGCATTTTGTGTGCTGAAGTTATTTCTGCTTTGCGAGTGCAAATATGTAAGAATAAGCTTTAAAGCATTGAGATAAAAGTTCAGCACGAAAAACTAAATTTAAAAAAAATATTTTATAGCATTTTGAAGAGATTACGACTCTGTAAGTATTGAATAATAGTTTACCGGCTAATAATTTTAATAAATCTAGTAAACAAAATTTGTAGAGGTTGATCAGTATAAGTCAAACAAAAAAATCAATCTCTTATAGAAAGCATTAAAGTACATAATTGTTAAATTAGTATTTTTTTAATTGTGTGGAAGGTTTTGAGATAGTGAAATGTAACACTTTATTTTTCAAGTTTCTCTCAAAAATTATTAAACATGAGAAGGAATATACTGCATTTTGCAGTGCATTCTTTCTCTTAAGGATAATAACTGCCTGCATATTTTTCGTTGGTCATGATCATATTTCCCTAATGCATGTAGTTGAATTTTTAATGGGAAAAAAATTAAAAATGCTAATTACTGTATCTATCCGAGACATGTTTTTGAGAAAAATAATACTAGTGCACTTAAATGAAATTTGCTGAAAAAGGAAGACTAAAATTTTAAATATTAAGACAAATTGGCAATTATTATAAAAAAGAATTAAAAATGTATTTGTTTTGTTGGCTCTTTCTGGAAAATTTTATATATATATCATTGCATAACTTACATCTGAAAAAGGTAGTGTGTTTGTATATAAATGACTTTTTTTATTGAAAAATATTCCGGTTATGTTTCTGTTTTGGAGTTTTCTGCCAACACTAAGTTTTGATTTTTTTTAACTTGTTAAAAATGTGACGATTAGCATTTGGTTATTTGCCGTTGAAAAATTGTCGATTCCTAACCTAGCCTTTCTGCAAAATAGCCGATTCCTAGCCTAGGCCTTCTCCAAGCAATAAAGAGCACAAGTCACTAAAATAATTGTTTCGTCAAGAAAAAGCATTTTTCCAGATTTATTCCATAGGTCGCTTTGGGAAGCAGATCTGAAACACTGGCGAGTAAATTAACGCGATAACTTTGTTAATGACAATGGGATAAATTCATTGCCGATAAGTAACCGGTTTACACAAAAGGGAAGAAAAGTCCAAGTAGTGACCGCAATCAACCGTTCATCCTGTACTTAAGCAACTCTGAGTGCTTTTACCCCAAATTGGTGTTTGCTTTTCCCCCTATAGCATTAGTGGATAAATAAACTAACCCCGTTTGCGAATTCAATCAATTTAATTATCGCTAGGACGAAAAATTGGGCGCCCGAGAAGAACTCCCAATGCCTCGAAACGCAGACAAACGTGTCAGTAATTGAAGATGGAAACAGTAACAATGCCAGACTTGTTGGTCGAAAGGACGACTCTAAAAGTCGACTTAAAGGCGAATCGGGGGAAAGGAATTTCTACTCTTTTCGTTCTTCTTACATGGAATTTAATTAAAGATATATATATATAAGGATTAATTGAAATTGGGTAATATTGACAAAAAAATGCATGCTAAGAAAAATAAGTTAGTACTGTTTTTTAGCCTACTTTCCAGTAAAACTTAAATATAAAAGAAAAATGTGTGAAAGAAGGCTTAATGTAGCTATAAATAGCATTCAGGTTGAAAAAAAGTCGAATATTAGTTAAAGATTGAAAAATAAATAATACTTAAAGTTGGGATTTGAGATGTAGAAAAAGTGTGTCGGTCTAAAACACCTTTAAGACCCCTTTAAAAACGTTTGAGGGTCTTTTGACTGTCTTTTTTTTTTTTTTTTTGTATTCGTGAGATATCAGCAGGGACATCTTATTTACATGTTTCATTTGATAATCATGATTTGAACAACTTTTCGTTCAGTTTTTATCAGTAATAATTATGAACAGTAACAAAAAACCTTGTGGTTATTAAATTAGCGCTTATGGTGAAATATGAATCAATTTAAATAAAGCCTGAATATAAGACCCAAGCTCATTTGAACAAGATCATTGAAAGGAGCTTCCGACGTGAAATATTTTTTCATTTTAACAATTTTTGATCAAGTTTAAACAGTTCAAAAAAAAAAAACTATCGCCTACAGGGAAATTTCATTCCTATATAAATCCTGGTCTAACAGACAGATTTACTTGCAGCTAAATTTATTAAAAGTTTCTTATGACGTAGTACATGTACAAATACGAAGTTCTTCCAGAACTAAACGAGCCTACTTTCCCACGAAACTTTTTCATTTGGATTTTAAGGCTATTTTCTGAATGAATAAATGTATGAGTGAAATAATAAAGGAATAAATGAGTGAACGAATGAATAAATAAATGAAATAATGGAAGGAAATGAATGAATGAATAAATTAATGATTGAATGAATTATTGACTGACTACTTATTAACCGTTGAAAATGATATAATTGAATTAATTAAGAAGTAAAGCTAAATGAGAGAGAGAGAGAGAAATATACCTAAATTATAAATTTTATGTTGGTGTATACGGGAAAGTAGACTCGGATAGTTCTAGATGGAATATTGTTACCTCTATATCTCTGTTCGTCTGTTATTTAGAGAGACGAAAAGGTCTACTCTCTCTTCCAAAATGACTTAAGCCCAAGATAGCAATAGTTAAATTAAGGTTGTTTTTTTTTTTATTTAGTTGTAAAGAAGTAGAAAAAACTTTGTGGTGATTAAAAGAAGGATTTTTTAATGCATTTTTAATTTTTCTATAAATAATGTAAAACTTTTGTATTATTTATATGGCATGAAGGCAGATCCCTTTTCGGTGGGTTTACAATACCTTAGCATGAGTTCATTACATTTATTACGCATTTTATCTTAAAATGAGCTGTGGATTCGAGTTTCACGGTTGAAAATTGCATGGTATTTTCCGCAAACTAATTTGCCGTCTGCAGAGGGTGGTATATATAGATTTCGCTCTCAATGGTTTTAATTGACAAAACCGGTTAAATTGTGCAATAACTGTTTAACATGCAAAATGGCTTAATATCCCCAATCTGCTGTTACATTTATTGATAAATTTATGCTAATCCAAATATACTTCCTAATTTATATATTTGACCATGGCATTCATATTCAAAATACCGCGTCATATTTAGTTCACCTTCCTAACTGCTTTAAACGATGCTTATACTGCACAACTTATAAGCTATTATTTAATGGTGGCATGATATATATGGTTATTAGGCGTAACAGAGAGATAGAAATTAAACAAAAAAAAGTTTACTTACGACTTCCTTTGCTCCACAGCAAAGTATTAATAATCTATTGTGTCATTATATTTTAGAAATGTAATAGCTATGTCTTACTATTTTACGAATTACGCATTTCGCGTGGATCAATTTATATAAATTATAATAGTATTTTTATTTCACGTTCACGTAACAAATCCTTAACATTGAAGCCGTGATAGCCTAGTGGTTAGGGCGCCGTTCTTTGAACCGAAAGGTTTCGAGGTTCCGAACCTCACCTGCTGAAGACCCCCATGCACACTTGGCGGATATGTAAAATCCTTGGACACTGAAGTCCCGAGGCACTTACAAGGGTACCGGGAGGGGGCTGGATAAATCTCCCTCCTTCAGTCTCAGGTCCAAAAACCTTGTGGAATTTTGTAGTGGCGCCATCTGGTGTCACTCGACTACAGCGTGTTAGGGTTAATGTTGGTCACCTATCAGGTGACCCTTCACAAACGGCCAGCAATTCTCGCGGCTTTGAAAAGGGCAAATGAAGACAAGGCAAGTAAGTACCTACACTTGTGAGAAAAAAAAAAATCTACTATTAATTATCAACTATTTTAAACTGCAACCTTGTCTAGATAATTATGAAAGTTACAGCTTGAGGGATCTTTGTAGATTCTAAATTAGGAACCAACGAAACTTATTTAACATAGCATTTTCTGAAAATTTAAAGAAGAAACATTTTTGTTCGAAAAAAATAATTTGGTATTAGAAGTAAACTAAAAATTAATATTTCATTTATTTTTTTTCTCATTTTTGGTAATGATGAGTTGTACTACTTCTGGTGTTAAAAAATACTTTGGCTTCTCGAAGTATTCTGAACTTGTTCTCACTTGTTCATAGAAAGTAAAATGATAAATTTAAGAAACTCTTGTTGATTTGAAAAAATATTAGTTGAAATTTAGAGACAAACCTACAGGGTTGGATTTTGACGTTACCAACATAAAATATTCCTCACTGTAAAGGAAGGTGGGAACAAGCTAAATTAACCCGACTTGGAAAAAAAATGCAGTTTGAGTTAAATCTTTTGGGAAACAAAAAAAAAAATGTGTTTTCTTGAAGTGATGACTTTTGACAACTTATGCCCCATTACAAAGATCTTGTCTCGCGTTTTTATCTTGTTGTTCTGTTTTTTCCACGGCAACTTCACCCTAATCTTGGGCTGTCGTTTCCCCAGCGAGGGCAAGGGAAATTAGTAATGGCATCTAATTCCCACGACTAATCTTACGTCTGTAAATTTAAACGGTCGAAAACTTTTCTTTCTCTTCCGATGTTTTCAGGGCCAAATTTCTTCAGGGAATACAGAATTTGAATAATTTGTTTCTCCTTTTTTTCCAACGGGTTTTATGGAAATGTACTTCCTGTGGGAAATATTGGTCATGATGAAGAAAGAAAACTTGAAAATGTTTGAATAGAAAACATAAGGAAGAAGTATTTCGAAAATGATGGCTTCTCTTTCGATAATTCAAATTTCTGTGCTTTCTGATTTACTTTTTCTTCCAAAAGAATGTTTCTTTCATTAAATTACTGTTCTTCTCAAATCTCTAACGATTTTTTAAACTTAAGGAAACAGAAGTTCTCTCTATCTCTCCTTTTTTTTTTAATTTAAAAACAAAAGGCAGTGAAACTCTTAATTGAAAAAAAAACGAAGAATTTGTGAGGCATTCTTCTTTGTTAAAAAATAAATAAAACCTTGCAATTTAAGCGAAACAGTATTAAAAAGAACTGAAATTGTTTTAAATTATTTTGTGATTGTGAATCTATCTTATGTAATTTTAAATGCATTTGCCATTTGACATTTACTAGACTTTACGTTATGAGCAATGCTATCAATTTTTTTTTATGCTTATTTAAAAACTTTTATGCATTATATACATATTTTTAATAAAGAACTATCTCGGATTTTTTACAGTTTTTACGTTTCGCAGCTTTCTATGTTTTAATTAAACTAAATAGAATTGGAAATGTTGCTTAAACATGTCTTTTTTTTTAATTTGAAGTTTAAAAATATTATTATAAAAACTAGTCGGTGATAGTGCTCCCAGAAATCCCCCGCACCTGCCATTTTCTGGCCTATCGTATTTTTAGATGCTCCCGAGTGCAAGCCCTCGGGAGCAAATGGGGTTCCGGGAGAGCTCGACCAACCGCAAATTTATGAAAACCATTAAAAAAAAAGAATTAAAAAAATAAATAAAAAAAACATACAGGTCATTGCAAAACTCTAAAAGTCATAATGCGCGTTGTGCGGAATACGAAAGATTGCATAGTATCTGTAAATCAACATCAGATAACAAAAATTGTTACACTACAAGCATTAGTATCATTGAGCAATTGCGCACAACCAAAGCCGCACCACACTATAATAATAAAAAACTCTCAATATAACTGGATATAAATTGATAGGGTAATACAGAGATGAGAAATAAAGTACACAAAGTGTAAGCCATGCTACAGATGTCCACAATACTACAATTTGATGTCTGGATGCGCATTATGCTGTCTGAGTATACATAGACAGAGTAATACACAGTAGAGAAACGAAGTATGCAAAGTTAAGCCATGCTGAAGTTCCCAACTGCATTGTGCAGCCTACTACAAGATATTATAAAGTAACCGTAGTACAGCTGACAAGTTTTCGTATTATTATTTCATTATTAAGCAGTTTATCCGTAATATCATTAAAAAATAGGCATGGATAAGAAATTTTTTTCAATGACGCCATCATTATTTTTATATCGTCGTTTTAACCAGGTGGAATAACAAAGTACATATTCTTTCTTAGCCTATTTTGATACTATAACAGCGTTTCTCAACCTTTCAGTATTCGCGGTCCAATTTTCTATCATAATTTTCATCGCGCCCCCCACTTACCATAAAATGTATACAGCAACAATGTATGTTGAGTACTTTGGATTCTGTTTTTGAATTAGTTTCAACTAACTGCCAAAACAAGAGTAAAAACGAGTAATTTTGTAATAAAATTAGTTTAGTAATAAATCACTATTTGAATTTTGGGCAGGAGTAGAGGATGATTTTTCTGCACTAAAAACAAGAGCGTTTCGCATTCCATTACCATTTTCATCATCCTACTTTTGTAAAACTTGATTTTCTGTTGTGGCTTCTTTGAAGACAAACTTAGATTTCGGCTAAATATAGAAACAACTGAGAGTGGTTATTTCTAATATTAAGCCTTCCTACGAAAAACTTAGCTTTGCAAGACAAGCCCAAGGATGTCACTAATAATTATTAAATTTGTTTTTTATTTAGTATGTTTTGATTAAGGAAGTTTTAATTTAGTATTTTGTTTTACTTTAATAAGTTATTAAATATGTCGAAATGTATTTTGTTTTCTATGCGTATTTATGCTTTCCTTTCAGTCAGTTAATAAATGTTTTAAAGTAATATTTTCTCTTGGATATTCTCGCGCCGCCCTTCGCTTGTGCTCGCGGCCCCCTAGAGGGCGCGAGCACAAGCGAACCTTTGGGGCGTGCCCCCTAGGGGGGCGCGCCCCACAGGTTGAGAATATCTGTACTATAACATACCTGCTCTAAACCTCTAACAGAACCTCCGTGTTACTCCCTATTCTTTCATTCTTGATTATAGTCAAACACATGAACATATACTTAACACTTCAAAATAAAATGTGAAATTTTAAAACTTCCAAATTTACAAAATTTAGGTACTATAGTTTTTTATTTTTTTTAGTTATCGCCTACGTACATTATTTTTATATTTAAATGATTTTTTCAAGTTATTTTATAATTTGACTATTTCGAATTATATTAACATAATGACGGAATTTTCCGTTTGATTTACTATTGGCAAATGCCACTTTCCAAATCATTGTGGTCAAAGTGATTGATCATAATCGAAATTATGTTGTGCAATAACGTAATATTTGCCTTAAAGTAATTAAGTTGCATTTTTATCTAAACTCGTATGTATGTATAAAGTATAGTTACCATACTCGCAAATCTTCTGTACTTATTTTGAGGCATGTATGTTTTCATTTCTAGTGAGAATTTTTAAAGACCTTTTTTTTTTCGATCCCTTTTCAAATTAAATATATTCAAATCAAATATATACAAAAACATATAACGCAATTGAGGAAACGTTTTAAGTTTCTTCTACTAGAAATGGGATTGATTTAGCCTCCTTCAGCCAATCTTCTTCTCCAAGAAACAATGAATTCCCCAAAAGCAAGAAATAACCCAAAACAAATGAAATAATAAATAAAAAAATAACCTCTCACGCTAAACTTTTATTTTCCTCTCTTTCTCTTCTTCCTCTCCTGTATCTCCTTTGGAACTTCGTATTTCGCTTAGAAGATCACAAACTTCACTGAAACTTGCAACCACACAAAACTAAAACCTTTTTAGCGCTTCTTCTAAAGCATTCTATCTCTTTCAAACTCCTTTTTTCATCCTCAGACCATTCTTTTCCCCCCTCTATGCTCGACGTCCTTTTCTCTCGTTTATCACTTCCGATGGCATTGCGAAAAAGGTTCGGACATTGGAAGCTCCGACACAACATTGAAATGCGAAAGAAATCCCAGGAATGAGTCGAAGAAATGAATTGAAAGCAGTGTCAACGAAGCATAAGTAATTATGTAATAATACTCTCACACAAACGCCTGCTGAACAATAAAATCGATTTCCATCATATTCTTTCTAATATATATATATATATATATATATAAAGTGGCGCACCAACCCTTATCGGATATCCGGTATGCGACCGATTTTTTTTTAATATCTGGAACCCGATCCGTTCTCTGCATGGTAAGTCCGGTTATTCGGCATGTCAAATTTGATTTTTATGACTGTAATGAGTTTTATGATAGTTTCAAACATCATAACCAGATATCTGGTATACGGCTTGACCTTAATTTTGACCTTGATTCCCCCCCCCCCAAGCAAACCACTGTGTCCCCACTGTATGTATATATATATAATTATCAAAAATACCCGATTAAATTCATTTTAAAGTAATGTTACTCCACTTTCTGTACAGCGACAAATTCAAATCACAATGTTTGATATAACGACCTGTATTACGGGTCAGAACTAGATGAGTAGATATTTTACCAATCTGTAAATTCGGAGTTTAACATCTATCTTACGCATGATTGAGAAAGAATGTTATCTTTCCCTTTAAGAAAAGAAACAAATACAACATTTTTTTCAGAAATGGAATATTACCCTTCCCTGTTCACGTGACAAGCGTTTTTTTTCTTCAGAGAATTTGTGGTTACTTTTGCTCACGTCTTCGACCGATAAAATCAGTAATCTTTAAATGTAACTTAAAATTATAAATTTATATAAATAAAAATAAATAAGTAAATTAATTACAAAAAACGTTATTGCAGGTATGTGTGCTTTAAAATTCGGTTTTCAAACGGTGCTGTTGCACGTCTAAATAGTTTGACGCATTTATAGTGTGTTCCGTTAAAAATCCTAAGCATAGAAAGTTACAATAAAATTTATCTTCGAAAAATAAGTATTTAAGATGCTTCAAGAAAATTTGACCTGCACATAGGCCATAATTAAAGAATTCAGAATTGGACGAATGGCTTAATTATTATTTCAGACCAGTACATCTTTAACTCTTAAGTGACTTCATCTGATTTTAATATTTAATATATAAATTATGTATATTAATATGTTATATTTAATATACAAATAACTTATTGATTTTAAAATACATTTCCCATCATTAGCTGCGTATAATGTACTATAAGAAAACACACATATTTAGGGTAGTTTTTAACTCTTAATTTAAAACAAGGATATCTTCTTCTTTTACTGAATAAGAACGTTCACATTTCTTGCTTCTGAAAGAAAAAAAAAGACAAACGTCTTCAATGGAGCTTCGAATAAACATGTTCTTTTAAAAGTTTTATTTATCGTCATACGTGACTTAATGCTGGTCTTTGTCTTGCAATTTGTCACGAAATTATTTAGATAGCTCGTTTCACAAGTTGAACTGTGTTTTGTGATATTTATTTCAAAATTCTGCTTATTCAAGTTTATAACAGCCACACGAGACTATGCAGTTAGGGACGCGTCCCTAACTGCATAGTGAACTGTTGTTATAATTGTGAAACTGTTGTTATAATTAAGAGCTTTAAACGCAACGGGGCCTCTTACAAGGGTAGTAATAAATAAAGAATTAATACTTCATGCCTGCAATTGATTATAGGATACTAATTTTACGAGTGTTGAATTTATACAAGCAGTTTTCAAAACGCCTCCGCACAATTTTAATTCTGACTATTTTGTGACATACGTCTTTTGGCCTTTTGGAAACATAATATTTTAGAATTCGAAATCGTAACTTGTCTATTTCCCGATAAAGAAGAGTTTAAAAAATGGGACATTTATAGCATGTTGGCATTTTTTAGGGATAAATTAGTTATGTGACAAATTCAAAAATCCTTCAGTGACACATTTAGGGACAATTTAAGTTTTAAACATCAGCGAGGCATGATATTCTTAACTTAAGCTAGTAGTTTTATTTCACTGTTACGGGGAACTGTTTAACACTATTATGCCAGATACCTAATGGCATTAGCGTTCAGAATATTATATCCACGTTCTCATCCAGCGGTTAATCGATAGGGATACAATAGTTTGTCATGGTGAAAAATAACTGGATCGAAAGAGAAAAAAGTTCAGTGACGTACTAAAGGGGCTGCTCAGTACAGGTCTGCCGCACTGACAGAAATTGGGTTTTCCCCCAGCATAACAGTGATACATCGCGGTTTAAGTGAATTAACAGCTGCTTACATAGATTAATCAATTTTTGTTAACAGTAACTTGAACAAAAAAGAAAAAAAAAAGTTATAAACAACCGTAACTTGATAAACTGTGGTTATAATACTGAGACCTAACCCCAGACCCTCCCCCACAGTAAGTACTCCACTGAATGTTGGTTCTAAATTATTAGTTCTAAAAAGTAGACTTATCCCTGCATAACCTGTTAAAATTGCTGGACATAACTTAAGGCTGATATAATTTCTGTCTTTGTGAATTTTTTAACACAATAGTTGTTTTTTTAATTTTAATTATTATTTCATAGTTAATATAATTGTGTATGGAAGTGAACAAAATTAAAAGTGCATATAAAGACTCCTTAAGAAAGGTGCATATAAAGATATCTTTCTTTTTTCTAAGCTCTAATTTTGTAGTTTATTCAATAGTATCTCGCTTACATACTCATGTACAAGAAAGTAGAATTCGTTCATGATAAGCTATGTATAAATCAGAGGCGTTCCTAGGATGAGTGTCACCCTGTGCAGTAATTTGTGATTATGCACCTCCCCCGCCATTCGCCAAAAAATTGAATTTGTTATGTTCTCCATATTTCGGGGGGGGGGGGGGGTAGTTTACATTATCTTCGATAGTAAAAAATATCTGGATAAAATCCATTTTATTTACTTGGTGTATCGCTCATTAAACTGTGCTTAATCAGTTATGATGTGTTGAAATTGTACCTATAAAATTGTATGATTCTATTGAGTGTATTTCTCGAAAACTCTGTAATTCATTTTGGGTCTCACCCCCAACCCCCTGAAAAGTGTGTCACCCGAGGCGGATCGTCATCTCCGTCTTTCAAGCCTTTGTTTATAATATGATGACACAAATAAGGAAAAAATGTAAGTCCTTCTTTTTTGAACTAAAAAAGTCAAAAATAGTAGAATGTATTCTTAACTTCCTACAAAACAATAAAAAGGAGATTTCTGAAGAATGTATCATTTTACTAAAAATTAAGTGATTATTAATGTGGCGCAAAAAAGGGAAATTCTTAATTACTACTGAATTATTTTCACTGAAAAAGTGACAAACTTGAGCCCTAAATTATTTTTGAACTAATGTATTTTTAGATAACACACATAGAACTTGAATATCTATCAGAACAATTACCTTAATAAATCTATAAATCAGCCATCTACTATCAAGATTTTAAAATTGCATTTTAAAAGTAGAAAATTCAAAGAATTTATTGATGTCAATTTCAAATCAAAGGCAGATTAAGATGTTGAACAAAAAGTTAATGACAATTATGATTCTAAATAGCATAGCTAGAACTGAAAGTGTTAATAAAGCATCCCCCCCCCCTCTAAAAACGTATCTTACATATGTAGCCAACAAAGACAATAATTTTAAGAAATATGTAATACTATCTTGGCGAAAAAGAAAATTTAGTGCCATTAAAAGGTTTCTAGTAACTTCCGTATTGATTATCATTAGACAAAATAATATGGAAGGAGTGACAAAGTTAAGTATTATGTCAGTGAATAAATACTTAGTCGAAAATGGGGTAAATCTAGAAAATCGTTTTAAGTACGATGGCTCCACGTTTAAGTAAAGTACGTTAAGGCTCTTCTAGAATAAAAGACATTAAAGCTGGCAGGTCATAGAATCTTTTAATAAATGTATAAATATAAAACTTCAGATCGCTGGAAGGCCTCTTGACGACAAACTTTTCGTCAAGAAAATGTGCGAAGCACTGATTACTGATGTTTATAGGGAATAAAATGGAAGAGATAATTTTCACACTTGATAAATTTTAAAACCATCAAGTTATCTTTAAGAACTCTCGAGAGCTACTGCATGGCGTCTTGAATGTCTTACCTTCTGAGCTTGTATAATAGCATTTACTTATATGGTTATGAAGGAAGATTGTGATTCAAAGTATGCTGAAACTAGAGTATCTCAATAAAAATGTTTCATGCATGGTTTGCTGAAATAATCTTTGAAAGTTAAAAGTGCTGGAAGTATGTGGCTTTTATTGCAGGGTAAATGTTAATTGAGAAAGAGTTTTCGTTCTTGATAGGAAAGTCTATCTCCTGTCGTTAATTGCACATATATGCTTTCAGTCGGGAAACATTAGGAAAAACAGAGTTCTTCCTAACAACCTGCGAAATAACTGCAATTCCGTAAACTGAGAAGATGTTTAAAATTGCTTTTACTCGTCTTCGCAGAAAAAGGGCATGAAAATATTTTAAATGTATTGTATAATACATCAAATGTCTTTGAGATATTACGATAAACCACCTTTAGAATTTAAAATAAAATGTTTCATTAAATTCAATAACATGTAAAGAATATAAGTTGGAAAGCATGTATCTCAAGGCTTTAAGATAAAAGGTAGGGAGCGGTGAGAGGGGGCAGCTGGAAAGGCTGGCAATTAATAAATCAACAGTTTACCTAAACACTATCGGATGATAGGTAGATATGTTAATAAAATATCCAGTCTCTCTATATGGAATGATTTTATGTGGTGTATAAAACTATCTGCTATTTGCTAATTAACGTAACCTTAGCAAAAGTTTTAGTGTCCTTATAATGAAGTGTAATACTTTTATGAGCATTTAGCGGAAACAAAAGTTTGATTTAAGCGTTTTATTTCCTTAAAGGAATAGGGTTTGTTTTAATTATGTATGTTTTGTACTTAAAAAAATGAAAATGTGTCATAGAGATTGTTTAATGAAAAGGTTGATAACTTTTTCGCAATAATATTCAAGTCCCATAAAGTATAAAACTTAAAGTACAATTTATTACATATCATCTGAAGAGTTGTAATTTGTTTTGATAGTTGTTTCTTACTATATGATTATTTTCACTAATATTTTGCTTTCCTTCTTTGCAGGTAAGTCAAATCTTATACAAGTCTGCAATGAATGCATCCCAGTACTAGTGAGTACTTAAAAATTTCCTACTTAAAACTAAATTATAGCTTAAACTGGCAGTTGTAAGCTATTTTCAAACTTTCTACTACTTACTTATAGTGTACCATGTAATTTATTTTTCATTTTGTTAACAAAACATTGACCATAGCCAATATGTTTTAGTTTATCATACATATTACTATTATTTGGGTGTGAAAAAAAATATGGTATTAACTTACAAAAAACGCTCTCTAAATTTTGCAAATTTACACGTCGGTATTAGAATAGGAGAAAATCTAGTTTTATTTCACAATAAGCACTTATTTTCATTTCTTGAGAATTTACTAGAAAATCACATAAAAGAAGGAAATAGTATGTAGATACTTTTCAAAGTTTAATCATGTTTTTTTTTTTTTTTTTTTTTTTGAGGACTTGCGGCTGTAAAATTCACACTGAATGCATTTAAAAAAAAAGGTCCATTTATAGCGCATTTTTTAAGAGAAAAAATTTTTCAGTCGGATTTGTAACGGAAATGCTATTGAATCTAGTATTAGCTTCCGGTAAGATACCTGCCGATGAGATAGCGTAAGAAGCTTATTTCTGTCTTTGTGCATTTCCAACATGTTTGTAACGAAAATGTCACACACAGCAATCATAAACAGTCGGTTCTGACGGCATTATGAAAGTTTGGTGAAAACAAGTACAATATTGGATAAGCAATAACTCCAGCATCCTTAACTGGAAGTTATTTCACGACAAAAGCCCCTGACAGATCACTGCCCTCAGCCTTCCTGACGATGAGAGTTTAACCCTTGAGCCTTATCTAATGATCACAGAAATCTGATGTTGAAGGCCGAGAATGCGAGACAAATAAAAGAGGACGGATTTCCGAGTCCACAAGAGCGATAAAAAAAAAGAGTGGAGAAAGCTAAGTGAAGAAAAACCAAAAGAGTCACAAGGTAGTCTTTAGCGAGCAATCAGGATGTTGTCTTACGCAGTGTAACGAGTACTTCAGCCTTGTTCCAATCCTCTGCTATAAGAGGTAAGGATTTAACAATACAGCGTCGGATTAGAAGTTTTCTTTTTGGAAGCGCTTAGGACGGTCGAGTTTGAACAATAAATAAGATTTTTTTGGCCAATCTTGTTAAATGTGATGTTTCACGAAGATATTTAGTTACGTTTAGAGTATAGCTTAAGCGTCTTTTGATAAGAAACCTCAAGTAACATGCTTCTAAATAAATATCTTTACAAAGTTAATACGTTACTTTTTTAAAATAATGCATCGTCGTTTATGAATAGATCAAACCATTATGTTAAAATATAATTTAATCAAAGAAGCAAAAGGTTTATTAAGCTGCCTATTTTTTTTATGTAACTACTTCTCTTTTTGAATCATTCTTTACTAAAATTGCCTTGCGTTAAATTGAAACAGATATTTCGCAAAATAAAAAAATAATAATAATATTTTTTTTTTTTAGAAATGTATAACAAAAAGTATGTTTTTCGTTTTTAATTCCTAAATTAAAATTTATCCATGTAGATATTTCTTCAACTTCCTAAACGCCAGAACTCTTGTAGCTACTCAGTGCTTTAGTAGTACTGAGTACTTGGCCTCACATTTTGAGTCAGTGACACATTAAGTTTGCCAATTTTCCCGAAATGGTCAATGCAAATTGACATGTGGGCTGGTATTATAATTTGAGTAAAAATAAGGCTAGAATATGTTTTTAGAGTTTGAGTATTCTGATTTTTGATTTTTGTCACATAGATTCATTTAGAAGCCCTGAAAAAGCGGTCCCTCGTAACTCAGAAACCCAGTACATACATTTTTCATTCAATTACATTTTAGCACTTAATATTAGTAATTTTTAATAAAATTATTAAATTTTAAAGCTAATGGTCTATTTTGTAATTATTTTGTTATAAGTTTTACACACGTTTTATTATCAGTATTATTATTTTTAAGTTATGCAATAGTTATATTTCGGTATTTAGAATCCGTTTTTCGAGTTCGAGTGTTTACGTTTTCGATTTGTATCTCATGGATTCATTTAGACTCCCTGATAAAGGGGTCCTTCGTTACTCAGAAACTCAGTAAATACATATTTTTTTATTGTGATTTAGCTTTAATTACGTTTCTTTCCCCTGACTTACATTTACAGTCAGTAGGAGAGTATCTTGCTCAAGAAAAGTCAATTTCTGTGAAAGAAGATAACGCTGAATTAGATAAACTAGCAATATATAATAGCAATTGTAATACATTTAAATATTAGGCTGTGACACAAAATATTTTTTTTACAATGCAGTGGAGTCTTGATAATTCGAGTTAAACATCACCGGGACTACCTCGAACTAACGGAAACCAGATATATCGAAATCATAAAATATATTAAATAAATAAAATTAAATATAGCATTTTTTTAAATTTCGGAGTAGTATATTCAGGTGTAAAATATATTTTTATTACTTTCCATGCTCATAGTTTAATTAGGTTTCAAAATAATTGTCTATTCTTTTTCGTTTGAACGCATTGCTCATTTTCTATGCAGTAATATCGCGCTAACAACATGAACAGCCGAGCGAAATAAAAACCAGAAGATGTACTTCACGTATAGTGTATGCGTTGGACATCGTTGGGGCACTGAATTATTTTTTTTTCCTCTAACTCGGATTTATGAAAAATTCGAAAAATCGAAACTCGAAGTATCTAGACTCTAGTGTATCGTATTATTTAATTACATTATCGCTTTTCAAAAATGAAAAGTACAAATCTCGTTGAAATTACAACTATATTTTTTTATTTAGAATAATTTTAGATAATCTGTTTAAAGTGTCCATCGTGTGCGATTAAGTATTTGTTAAATTAACGCCATAGCTGCTTTACTTCTCAGGTAATGACTGCGTTACCACTAGAAATAGATTTATTAAGATAATATTCCTCAAACTGCGTTGAGCTCGCGAAATAAAGTTAGAAAGGAATGACATTCTAGTGGCATTTCACAAATTGGAAGCGGAATAAATGAGCTACTGCTGAAAAACGAAATGCTACATCGACGATCGTAAAACTCACCAACGATTGGGTTTCGAGAGTGGAAACGATTTCTCAGATCTCACGATTTTTTATGCTTCTTCTAGTATCGTATAATCTCCTTGACCTAACCGTAAACGCAGATGATAGAAATGCTAGGCATTTATAAGAAGTTTTTTCTTCACATTTTTCAATAAATGTTTCGTTTTTTAATTATTGAAACAAATAATTTCATATATTTTAACATAAAGTTTGTTGTCCGCTGTTTTCAGCTAAAATGCGCAACATATTGTTTATGGATGTAGCACCTATTGTATACATTACATAAGGTCTATCTCATAATTCATTCAACCATAAAATAAATAATAAATGAATATAAATAAAATACATGACATTAAATAGTGAATTAAAATCTTAATTAGGTTTAGCATAATACTGACGCATTATCGGATTAATAAACGAAAAATTACACTGCACATAAAAGCACAGACGAAATAAGTTCAAATTTTGCATTTAAATGGTATGCACATTTTTAAACTCTTGAATTTATCAATTTAAACCGTTTTAAATTATTATGACAAAACAAATGTGTACGAAAGAATACAATGGTGTAGAAAAAGTACGAATTGTATTTTATGTATACAATACAATGAGGGACCTGCATGCATTTTTTAAATTTTCTAAAATTAAAATGTGTGCCATTTATGAGACGATAGACAACAATTCCAGTTTAATAGTTATTTTTAGTCAATATTTGAAATCGCCTGATTAGCCTCGCCCCTTAAATGCAGCCTAATCCACCCAACCATGTTGATGACGTCAGGATTCACGACCACTGTGAGTCGCCACCTTCCCTTCTGTTACTGCAAAGCATGTGCCGCACAAGTAAATATAGCTAGTATACTGAAAAATGGCTGCATCCAATAACTACAAGTACTGTATTGTATCACCATTGCAATAGTTCAACATTTAATTCACCGAACAAAATATTTTTTAGCTTCGCAAAAGGAAAAAGAGACAAGATCGGTGTAAGACCGTCAAGCGCGATGAAAAAAAAAAACCCGCACAGTGTCTGCAACTTTTCCGTTATTCCGTTGCGAAGACCATTTTAAAGAAAATTACTTAATTGTATTTTAATTATATAAGACTGTTTTGCTTTCGATAAACTTTTTTAAAAGTAAAATGAATCATTCTTTATGTTGAATTAAAATGTTCGTGAAATGTTCTTTGGATCACTGAGTTTTCTTTTTTCTTTATATTCTTGGAAATAAAAGGATTTTTATTTTCTTCTATGAGTAATCATGTACCGTTTTTTCCCCCAGAAATATTTTCTTTTTATCGACTTATTTCACTTTGTTCTGTGTCCAGAGCATCAGTACACTTGTTGACATCAAAATTCTTATCTTAGAAAGGCATTAATCTAGTGAACTAAACAAAAAAATTCACGTTATGAAAGCACAAATAAGCATTAAAATGCAGACATATGTTTCGGGGCTTGGAATCCAAGCAATCCCGAAACATTTGTCTGCATTTTAATGCTTATTTGTGCTTTCATAACGTGACATTTTTCTTCAGTTTTCTTGTGCACAAAGTTCCTTTATTTTTTATTAATCTAGTTAGTCAGCTGAAAATTACGTTTTGATTTATATAAAAATAAATGGGTTTACTATTTGCGTTTCTAGATTTTGGGAAAAAAAAAGAGAAACAAAATGAACACATTTTAGTTCAAATTATTAAAGAAAAGAGAGAAAATGATTATTTCCCCAAAATTTTATATCCATCGTCAATCTGGAATCAAACATGAAGAAAATTTTTCAAAACAGTTTCTTTTTCCATTTGCATAGGTAAATATATTAATAAAACAAAACCAACAGTGGCAATAAAAAAAGCGAATTCACTTCAAAAGTTTTTGAAAAACGCATGGGTGATTCTGATAATAAAGTTTTAGATAATCTTTTCGGGAAATAAAGGAATATATATATACATATATATATATATATATATATATATATATGAAAGAATATTTAAAAAATAATACAAATTAAAAGAAAAAAGAGGTTTCTCAAAAATGTATTAATTATAAGACTTACTTGACGAATAATATGTTTGTATTTATTTCTACATTAACCCTTATTCTCATAAATTAGCATATTATGCTACCTGGGGTTTTCCCCTACTTTCTATTTGTTAAGTGACGTCAACGCGTATGTTGCATTGTTATTTGTTAGCCCTTATCCTTATAAAGCAGCATATATACTACCTGGGGTTTTCCCCTACTTTCTATTTGTTAACAAAAAGAAAATATTGGAAAAAACCAGGTAGCATATATGCTACTTAATCAGAATAAGGGTTAAGACAAGACAAATATTTATTACTTTAAAAAAAACTTGACTTCAAGTATTAATATTTCAGATCTTTCATTTAAATAGTTCTTTTCTATCGACATACGTTTCTATCGTGTATACAGGGGATTCCTTAATTATATAGTTTTTACTTTAAATTCGTTGTGCATTTTTGACGGAAAATTTTGTATGAAGATCAGAAAATTATTTTTTACTTCGAATCACCCATGGAAAAAATGTAAATTTCCATTTTTCTTCTTCTATCAATCAACTATATTTTGCTCTGCTTTAAGTTCTACAAAGGTACGTACTGGTGGGAGGGGGTCATAATTTTTAGGGGGCTTGTCCGACTGTTTGCTCGATTTGGATAGGCCATCTTTTTTTTTTTTTTTTTGGGGGGGGGGGGGCTCCGAAGAACCGTTGAGCCATCGCTCTGAAGGATGGAAGTACCTTTGACTTTTGCATCCAAAAGATTTGCATTTATTCCTTACTTAACTGAATTCGAAATTCTAGAGTTAAAAATGCATTTTTCTTATTTTTCTACAGTTGCTCGGATAAGAAGGTTTTTAAAATTAAAATTAAAAAAAAAATGGTTCAGTGGCATTATAACTTAAATAAGATTAAAATTAGAGCAACTTTCTTTTAATAAAAACCACAATAAACGTAACTTCCCTTAATTCCCTTTGTCTCGTAGCTCCTTTCGTAGCATAGAAACTGAATCGTGACGTCATAAGCAAGCACCGCCGCCTTTTTTTGTCACGTGCATTTGGTTTCGCTTTGAGCTGATTTTCAGTTATAATTTCAGAAAATGCAGGTCAATCTTTAGGAAATCAAGTTGTTTTTTTATTTAAGTAGTTGACTTCTCAAAACAATTCACATCCGGCTATTACCTGATTGTTCACATTCATTGTATACACACAGAAAAACAAAACTTTGTTTTTGTAATATTTACTATTCATGTTTCTAACTAAAAAGTCACTATGCAAAAACGAAGAAGAAAAATGCCAGATCGAACTTTTCAATGGGTTTTCGAACTTCGTGTGTGATTTTACTTACTTATTTCTTTGACTGGAACTGTTATTAACATTACGTTCGGCAAGTCATAACGTCATTTGTTATAATACTTATTTTTTTATAATTTATTTTTACTATTGTATATCTAACCTTCGTTTACTTCCCTGATTGAAGATTGAGTCTGCTTTGGTTTAAAATTTTATTCTTCAGTTAGCTTTCTTCGAAAGAGAACTTACCTGGTCTTAATGTCTGTATTTAAACTAAACTTTAAAAACAATCAATTTTTAAATGAGTGGTTCGTGGTTTATTTTATTAATTAACAAACTAAAAAACCGTTGCTAATCGCTAAATAAACAGACATAAAACTAAAAATACATAAGTGCATGCTGAGCAAACTAATTCAGCCAGAATATCTCAATTTTCTCGATATTTACGCTGTGTTTTGTTTCTTCTTTGATTCGAAATATAATTAGATTAGTATAGTATAAGTTCACTGTGTTGTAAGTTCTTCTAACTGCATAGCCGGCTCAATGCATACTGCCAGCAGGTGCAGATTTCACATAACTCGTTGTGTGATGTTCTGAAAGATGTTTATCTTGAAGCTTGAAAAGAAAAATTTCATTGGGGGAAACTATACCAATTTCTTGGATGTGTACCTTAATTATTGGAAAATATATTGAAAGCTGAATTGCAACTGGTTCTTCTATGTAATATGTAATGAGAAATAAATAATAAAATGGAAATGCATCAAAAGACGTAATTTTGTTTCCAAGCGTTTCTAAATCTAAATACTGAAATAAAATACCGTTGCCCAACAAATTAAGAAATTTTAAAGGAAATTATGAGGAAACATCATCTCCTCTCAAGTCAGCAGCTCAAGTCAGCTAATACTCAAACTATTTTCAAATTCCACGTCTTTAGGATTTAATACTGAGAAAGCTCTATACACCGTTAAACAAATCAGAACTTAAAAAGAAAACAATAACTTTTACAGATCGTCCCCGAGTTGCATTGAAAAGCTTATAAGTTGCACTTAAGCAATTTCAATACACACGAGAATCTTTAGATGTAAGTTGGTTGACGCAATGAAAGATTGGGAAACATCAGATATTAAAATCACTGGTATTAAGCTAAAAATACGTATATTTTGAAATCTTTACGACATATATTTCAAAGTAAAGCAGTGTAAGACATTGCGAAGCGTCCATTTTACGTAATCTGTAGTGGATGCATTATGTTGTAAGGATTACTCTCAGTTATTCAATTTTGAATTATTTCCATATGAACTGGAGTATCTATAAATTTTCAAATGCAAAGGAGAACTTCCCACATGCAAACCCTGACTCATTAAAGTATAGCCTATTGCCCGTTTGTGCGCAACTGAAGAAATTTATCGCGACGGTTTAAAATTTGAGTTTCTGAATTCAGTATTACGAGCCCCCGATGAATAATAACGATCCATGTAATGTACCGGCTGTACGAGCCACACGGAATGTTAAATGTTTATGGAATATTTATAGCTATATGGGGGAAAATCCGTATATATATAGATTACGAAATATATTCTAATCCGCTGAAAACGTGACAAAATCTTCATCATCTCTACTGAACTAATAAATCGAACTATTTTTGCAGGGTATACGCATGATACATTGCCATAACGTTGCATCGATTCGTTGCTTTTTCCGCGTCTGACTGATGTATCGGGATTTAGCTAAAGTGTTTTTATCTACGGAATAAACGTTTGGAGAGGAGCAGTAAAACCTGTCAAGAATTTATGTACATATCTATGTCTATATATGCCATTTTTTAGCATAATCTTCTGTTCCCTTACTCCAGTGTTATTTCTTTTTCTGACGGCAAAGTGGGAAAAATTCTGTTTTTATGAGACTACATAAAATAACGCCCAATCACTGCTACTTCGGTTTGAATGATTTTCGCGTGAAAAAGAGATTCCCGCTCTCTTTTAAGGCAGAATGTTTTGAACGAAACGATTGATGGCTTTGATAAAGTATTGCTTTTTCTAGGATACGTTAAAAAAACAACTTCCTCACATTTGCTGCGACTTACAATTGCGAAACATTTATTACTGTTTAAATATGTTCACACTTTACTATAAGAACATTTATCTAATAACATTTTTCAAATGTTTTTCGTTGCTATCGGGAAAATCAAATATGGAGTGGATTAGCTTCATTTATTAATGCTCACTTGCATATTTGACAGTTTAAGTCATTAATCCAAACCGGGTAATGAGGACTGAATACTTTAACATTAATCTCCATCCTGATCTATTATAAGCATTTATGCGATATGTTTTAAGAAATATTTTCTAATTTTTAAAATCTAAATATTTAAATTGAAAATTAACTCATTTATTGTTGATTTCGTAAATAACCAGGTTTTTACAGTAAGGATAAATATGGTTTTTCATTTTCAGCCTAAAAAATTATTTGTGTTGAGTTTTTCACAAAATATATCACATGTTCCTTTCTACACTTTTCTTTGCTAATTTTATGTTTCAGTTTTTTCAGCATTAAAATTTGCCCTAGTTACCAAACGTTACTGCAAAATGCAATAAAAAAACCCAAATTTTAAGCGAGTTCGCCAAAGATGAGAAAAAAATACTTTAAATTAACTCTTAAAAGCAGACTAGAATATATAAATTTAGAACGATAGGTTATTAAATGCAAATTTAACTTATAGCGCTTAAATAATAAAAAATATCCACATGCTCTTCTCAGTAAGTACACGCAACGTTAAAGAGCAAATAGAAGTTAATAAAAAATGACAGACTGATTTCAAGGGCAATCAGCCCCCTTCGTCAATACCAAAAATAAAGGAAAAATCGTCAAAAAAAATTAGACGTCATGAAAAAGTTATTTCGACGAATAAAGCCATTTCTTTAAATTTTCAAAAATACGAAGTTTCATAAGTTTACGCTAAAGCAAAAATAACCTTAAAAAATTATTTTCTAACTCTTAACTATTTCTCGCTGCATTTTCTTACCTTAACAACAGCCTTATTTATAATTTGATAGGCGAGATATCATGATACAATGACATACATCTCGGATCACTTTATTGTGGTTTTAATTAATTGCGTTCTTCATATACTAGCGTAATAACTGATGGTATCAGCAATATTATTTCAGAATTTCTTAATGGCAGTTGTAATTAAGGTGAGTTAAATTTATGTAATAAGTATTAAATTATTTTGTAACCTAAGTTTAAAGTATAGAAAATATTTACAAACGTCTCGAAATATTAAAACTGCTAGGATGACTTTGTAAAACTACAATGCTCTGCAATTATGAGTCACTACGATGTTTTAAATTGTGTCACGTTAAATGAAGGTTGTGTTTGTAAAGATGTAATCGTTAAAAAAGGCCCTGTTTTAATTATGAACGTAAATTTGCTCAGTAAATTTTTGATTTATTGCAGTTAATAATACTTTTCCTTTTTGTGACTTAACTTTCTAAGTAAACCTTGACACTTATAACTGAGTTCGGCACTTCAAAAACTGGGAGTTGTTACTCCTTCAGTATCACAATGCATCATTGCAATCGCGTAGGCTTGTATATTGCTTGAATGCTAGTTTATGCATATAATAAATAGACTGCAACATATGGAATGAAGATTTGATTAACTGACGGCCAGTAATGTAATATTTCATTTGAAATAAGTTCGCTAAAAACGTAATGCATATTTTTCAATAATATGTCCCAAAACGACAAGGGACTTTAAGAAACTAATATCATAAATTCTATCATTAGAAGTAGCTATTTAAAAGTATGGCGTCTTGAAACAGGACCGTAATATCAAAGTCAAGGCCATTGAAACTCATCATTCAAGGAACGTTAAAGTCAACATTCAGAGCAAGCGAAAGTCATCATTCAGATAACGGGATGTACGTTACGGGTTTTCAGAAAGTTGGTGATTTTAGCAATTATTAAACTTCGACATATTTTTAAAACAACTGAAGTTTCCGACAGTGGTTACAAAGCAGCAGCTTTGTACATTAGATTATATTAACAAAAAGAAATCTTTCAACTAGTCGCGGTTTACAACAATAGTGTTTTTATCAAAATAAAGGAACTGTTTATCGCGCGAGACGTCAGAATGCTTCAAGAATGTGAGTAGTTAGTTCGTTTCTTTAGAGCAGGAATACAAGAGGAATAGTTCGTCGAATTCGGATTGGATGCAAAGAAGCAATATGAGTTGATAAGATGATGGCCGAGTGGATCATTAACGCTCTTGTGGATTGGGCTCATTCCTATTACTTTAGTTGTCTCGAAATTGAGATCGCACCGGCTTATTTCTGAGAAAAGGGCTACTTAAATAAGAGCTGGGCTTTTCAAATCTAAATCCTTTTGAATCGGAGCTACTCCGAGAACATGATGTTCTTGAAAATAAGCCTATTCATCCCAATAACAAGAATTCTGATGGAACAGTGTCGCACTAAAATGAAGTATTCTTAAATATTTTAGCTGCTTTGTTGAGTTTTCTAGGAAAAGCAGAAAGCGGTGGAAAACATTGTAAATGCAAGAAAATGCATTAAAAGCAATTTCAATTAGGGGTTTCTTTTCTAAAAGGAAAATATCTTAAGAGCAATTGAAAGCAGATATACTATAGATATTGCGGAAAATGTTTCTTGTTAGGCACAAATGTTTTCCTCAAAATTGAATCCATGTGGCGACTTTTTAAAGCGGGTTCTCGTTTCCGCTTTATAACAAAAATTTTAAAAGTGGAGGAAAACAATTTTTTCTGCTCATTGTTTGAAATTAGCTGATCTATCGTTCTTGGAAATCGAGTTTCGGTGGTCATACAAAATGAAAGTTGTTTTCTTAGAGCAACTGGTTCTCAGAATGTTACTTCTTTTTCGAAAATGGTACTTAGATGAAGTACTTAAATGTTCCGTTATTTATGTACTTAAAAAACTAGCGAAACAAGTAATTTTCGTTCAAGATATTCTTAGTAATAGTGACTAAAACGCTCCTTTTAAAACTTTTCGAGGAAGAATAGGGATGAGTCTGAAAAGCATATAAGGTCCAATATAAAGAGAAAAGTGGAGTGGATCATTGAAGATAATTACTTTATGAAAAAAGGGATGAAAAAAGCTGTTTTAGTATGAGGGAAAAACATTTTTTAATAGAATACATAAAAGTGAAACATATGCCAAAACTGTAAATTATGTATTTATAAGCACTGTATTATTTTTCTCCTTCTTCAACGTATGGAGCAGACACAACAAGATCGAGTATATTCTAAAGACAAATAAAAATCAAACTTTCCCTACACAATTATAAAATTAGGAGAGAATAACTTTTAAAAGAAATCCGATATCACCATGTTTAGTTTCCTGGGGGGAAAAACAATATACTATGTTACTGTAGGAAACTCTCGAAGCGCAGCTAAATAGAACGTTGAAGTCCGAAAATAGGTGCATTTTAAAGACAATTGCTACAGGAATTTATTCCTCAGAAAATAAAAATTATGCTAAAAATTGTTTCAGCTAGGGATAGTTGTTTCAGTATTTTTGGAACATTTTTTAAATAGGACAGTGTAAGAAGGTTTGAAATTTCTTTCGGAGAATCAGAAAATCTGTACATAAAATTCATTGCAGTTTTTTTTTTTTTTCAAATTAATTTTTACTTTGATAATTTTCTTCCCTTAAAACCGATTTATTTTTCAATAGGTGACAAAGCAAAAAGGTCTAATGGAATAATTCTCAAAATTATTCCATTTGAAACTTGTAATGTAAGTCTGAAATATAAAGTTAAGTATAATGCTTTCTTTTCGGAATATTAAGCTAATGTTTCGTGAAATGTTGTTCTCCTCACCAGTATTTCTGAAACTGTAAGTGATTCAATTTACGTAATCTTTTAAGCTTCTTCTGAAGCATCTGATTTCCTGAAAGCATGGTTATACTTTTCCTCAATTTTGCAATAGGAGGCAATAAATAATCTCCAAAATGTAGTTATTATAGTATTTACGCCATTAAATTGTGCAAACCTATTTTGCTGCTACATGCAGACATTTATTCTTTCAAAATATTTTATTTAAATTCATTTCAGTAATTAATGCACTGAAGATGTTATATGAGGGGGCGCATGTGTGAAATAATGTTTCTTGTGTCTGACATTTGTTCGGTGTGTCATTTATTTAGTGACACATTGATTTAACTCGTAGTAGTAGCATATTTCAATGTTTTTTTTCCACAAATTTAAAAGTATGTCATGCCAATACCTATTTAAGTAAAAGCCACCTTTGTTGAACACTGAATAGGAGGCGCTTTTAAAATACTTCTCAATCAGAAAAAATGCATCATGCATTTTTTTTTTATCATTTTCCCTGACCAACCAGCCTTTAATAATTTTGCTATTAGTTTTAAATAATCGTTGTTGTTCTTCTGATGAGTATCAAACGTATTTAAAACAGGCATATACAATCGGAAGAAGAATGTGAGACGCATTTTTAGTGCAAATATTATCCTGAACTTCTGAATTCCTATTAGTTAGATATTACGACTCCATTTTTTTTGCTGTTCATTATTGAAACTGTGGTACTGGTAAATATGGTTGGAATAAAAAAAAAATACTGAAGATCAAATGATAATCATTATATTTATATATGATTTTTAATTTCGAAATAATAAATGATTATTGTTGATAGTCATTACACACAAATAAAACAATCCCTCATCCCGTAAAGCACTTAATTACGACCGAACAAAAACCATTCAATCTAAACACATGCAGCTTTTAATCGTAATCATTAAATAAGCCTTTTGAAGGAAATTTACAAAAAAGAAATCTGCCATGCAAAAACACCTGCGTCTTCGGATCTTCCTCTAAATAATTTTTAACGACACAGCCTGGATAAATGTATTAAACCATAGCATGGAAATTTGCTTAAATGTTTCGTCATTGATTACGCGCATTATCTGTAAGCGGTCCAAGAGTAATATACACGCACAACTAGAAATTAGCATGCACATTTATTTTCGAGAACATTTTTTTAATTACTTTTTCCCCCTTTGTAAAAAGATGCATGATGTAAAAAGTAAGGCTTCGCGAAGGCAAATTAATTACAGATTTGCACGAAGTTTCAATTATCTCCAATAAACGGATAGGGAACCATTTTCTCCTTAAGCATGCAGGGAAACCGATTACTTTCCGTGCATTGGAGGTTTATTTTTAAAACTCGTCCCAAGCTTTTGCGAGTTAGAAAATGATATAAGATTAAAAAACTAACAAAGAGTGATAAAAAAGAAAGGAAAAAAAATCTGAAGGCAAAAGTATCTGGCACGTATAATGCTTTTAATTATTAATAGAGAGTAGATGAAAAAAACTGAACATCTCGGTTGTGGGTGGGAAAAAAATATTGATTCCTTCTCACCCAATTTTTAGCATTTTATTGCTTTAAGGATTTCAGTATCGACTTACCCTTGTCCACGTGACAGAGTTTCCACTAAAGGCGACGGCAAGTCTATTTAAATAATGAAGTAAATTATCTGTGTAAAACACCGATATCAGAAGAGATTATCACATAATCATATTTCTTTGTCGTGCTTTGGCAAAGTTTTTCCATTACGGCGGCGATTTGCATATGCGTGAAACAGGATCTCTCGTTCACGCTCTGGAGCCGAGGGAGTCACTTAGAAGTTCCTACCATCTAGGCTCCACCCAAGTGCTGATCGATTCTTTGAGGAATTTAAGCATAGACGAAGCAGATCCCGGTGGGATTATTGATACCCGGAGATTAAACAAAGATAGGATTATGTGGATTTACTTTTTCATACTTCGTCTTTTCATGGTTATTGATTCTTTAGAAGATCACCTTCTTTATTAAATTTTTAAGGTTTTCACTTTTGGGAATAATGAGGAGTGACTCGTCTGGCCTCTTTAGCTTCGGGAGCGCTTCTCAATTTTTGCGGAGTGAAACTTCGGGGAGGCTTTCATTTCCGCAGGGAAGTTTGAGTTTTTGAGATGAAAAAAACATTATGTAATTTGAAGCTGTTTTCTGACGTATGAGAGTTTTTTTTTTCTTTGCGATCACTTCGTGATTAGTTAGAATCTGACAGTGCACTTTGCTGTAATTGAAAGTGGCAGTGACATTCTTCGAAATTAAATTTGCACTTTTTTTTCATTATTGGAATGTAATAGCCATTGAAAAACTCATTTATGTATACATAATACTTGACATAAAATCATTAATGCTAGTTTAGATCTTTGTTTGACTTTTTTTCTCGTGAAAATTTAATTAAATACTTTATAATATATATTTTAAATTTTTCATAATGTTCTGACATTTAACTTATAAGGACATAGTAAAAGTAATTTATTACTGTTCATGAGCAAAAATGCGTTAAACATGTATAATTTGAATCCGAATGTATTTCGTCTGTGAATAAACCATAACGCATTTTCAATTATTCTAAGACAGTTCGAAAGACCTTATCATCTTGCACGTTTTCACCTCTTTTCTTCAATTGATTTTAAATTTAAACTACTCTAAAATGTATTTTTTTTCAGCAGATTTGGTTATGAACGAGAGACCAGGAAAAAAAAAAGGATTTACCTCATCAAGACCGAATAACAATGGGCTGCAAGTTACCCTTAAACACGCCAACTCATCCTCAAAATATGATTTTTGCATTTTTATTCTCTTATTTTTCCGTTAAAAAAGGTTTCACAGAAGATTTCTAGTTCACCATTTGGGAAACGGAAGCCGAGATAAAGTTATTCGTTTCTCATTAAGGTAACTAAATCTTGCTAATAAAATTTAATATTTAAGTACGGCGTGTAGGGGTATAAACGTAGAAGAAATAAAAAGTGAAGCTAATCTCAATGAACAAGAAAAGAAAAAAAACTCTCTAATATAAAAATTTAGAAATTGAATAGGAAGAAATCTATATTATTGAAGTCTTGTCTTGTGTGTGTGTATGTTCTAGTTTTACGTACCGGAGATCACTACAGCAACTATAATTTTCTCCTGGGAGGAGGGAAGAGGGTTTGTTTCATAAAAGTCCTTACATGCATTTATTACATTACCATGCAAGGCTTGGCAATATGGCTCCAAACCACAGCTTCTGGAATCCTCCGGGAGGAAGGGGGACTGCACCCATGCCGTAAATATTAATTAAACCTGCCCTGACTATACTTATTATGGGCTTGCATTCGAGTTGGCGGGAGATTCAGAGAGGTAGCAAGTTATAGTCAAATTTCCGCTAGGTTTGCCACCAAAGGCCAAGCAACGATCACAACTTTCTTATTGAACGCAGCGAGACAGTAAATTAGAACGATGAGGGACTAGAAAAAACAAGACAGTCCAAAAAATTACAACATAATACTTATGCAAACCAAATATCAATCATTAAAATAAGTAAAATCGATAACCCAAAATTTACAAAACGTAGTACAAGCATAAAAAAGCGTTAAAGACACTATACAGTTAGGGGGGGGGGAGGTGAAAGTGATTCTAAGGTAGAAGAAACAAATGATAACCACCCCCTCCCCATAAAATATTCTATTTTCGTGTTACAAATTTCTTTGTCGAAAAAACCAAGCCGATAGTTTCAGCTTTTTCTTTATCTTACTCCAAAAAAAAAAAAAAAAATAGTAAATGAGAAAAGCGGGATTTTTTTTCTCTTAAATTTTCAGTGGACGTTAAATAGACCTCTCAGATGCATTAACTTCAGAAACTCAAGGTTAGAATTTAAACAGCCGATTCTATTTGACGTTACTACAGGATTCTATGTTTCTTGGTCAAAACTATGTTTACCGGGCTTTTTTTTCGTTTATAACCCGCATGGCCTCTTGGAAGCTATTAAGTTGAAATAAAATCTTTTGAGCAAATATAATTCATCAAACCATTAAAGATAAATTCTGTGGAAAAGTTTATTTTTCAGATGATACCTAAAATACATGTTCTTCTTGCATTACCCGAGTTAAAACTAGGTAAGATATGCTTGTTACCCTTTTATTGACACATATGTTTACCACCAATATCGATTAGCAACATGACATTCGTTATTAAATAAAATAAAAAAACTGGGTTAGTTAGATTCTGATGCGTAATCTATGTAATGTTAAAAAACCGCTCATCTTATACATTGTAAAAAAATAATTCGAATTAATAAATAATTTAAAAAGTGCCGACGGTAAGTCAGCAGTTAGTTTGATCATTCAAAACCGTAGAAAGTACGCCTCTTCCGTAATTAATCTGTATAATTTTTGTCCCCTGTTTTGATGTTTTAGAGTCTGACCCAATACTGATTCTTATGATTTGCAAAGTAATCAAGCTTTATTTCTCAAGAACAATTGAGAAAAAGAAAGATTAAGTAAAAAATTCAGTAATTTTGTGCGGCAGTATTTTTTCGATTATATTTCATGATATTCTACTCATTAACCTTTGCATTCGTGCAATATAGAGGACAATCAATGCATACAGGTTTATCTACATAACAAGTACGTCTTTTAAATGGGTTCTACGTACTATTAAATATTGTTGGTAGTTAAATGAATTTAACCGCAAATTTTCTATATTATAAATTATAATTTAAAAAAAAGAAGCGTCTATAAAGTTATCCTACTTAGGAGCATTTACTTCTTCTGGACAAAATATGATCAATACTTTTGTAAATTCTAGAAAAACTTCAGTTTAATGGACTATTGTTTTAATGCTTCAAGCCATTAGTCAAAATTACTAATTTAAACAATTTCACGGCATAAAAAAAAATCACATCCTGAATATCACTCATTTTCTGGAAACATAGAAATATTTTAGTTTTAACTTATGAGAATGATAATGAATGCTAAATTTGTAAAAAAAATATTCCTTTCGAGATCTAAAGTCCATGAAATGTAATTACAAATTCATGAACTTTGTAACAGTATTTTCCCTATTCCTTGCAGCATTTTATTATCAACGTTTCGAGTCTCATGACGCGATTTTTTTTCCACATCTTGGTGTTTAATTTGTTAACCAAAGTGTCACCTTAAAATTTAAATTTTCGTTGCATCCTTCTTTTTCCTCTTCCCCTGAAATGCAAAATATCCGAATCTACTCGGTTGTAGTCCTTCTGTATGCTTACCCTCTCTAATATAAAGCAAGTAGATCTTATGAAAGTCGACTTTCGGAATGACATCTTGTGCAGCTCAACGGAGCCTCCGTTTTCGGATTTCGACTCATTACACCCAGACATGTAACACGCTGGTTAATTTTCTTTACATGAAAGTTTCTTGCAATAGCGGATGGGAAAACATCTTTGCACAAACCTCGGCTCTTATTTGCATTTGAATTCGGAAGAAGAAAATCTGCGAAGAAAGAGAGTTGAAGGAGAAAAACTATTTGCTTCGCCAGAGCTCTTCAAATAAAGTTGTTGACACGCACGTGAAGTGTAGCTCTAGCTCATTTATTGCTATTTCGAAGAAGGCTGAACGCGTTACTGATTTCTTCTATATCCTTTAATAAGACAAGTTGTATCCTAAGTTCAGTGTTGACTGTTTCAGATCTTGTAATAAAGTTTTCTCTCTCCTGATCTTTAGAGATTGTATTTTTTACCCCAAACGTGAATCCGGTAACTGGTTCTGATTACATTTTCATTTTGGAAGTCTTGGGTCACGTTTCGGAAGAAGAAACTCTAGCAAAAATGCATAGCTTTGACACACTAATTAAAAATATGATCATTGACCTGGTCTTCGTATTTTTAAGTTTTGATTACTTTGCTGAGGCATTTGCATTTACTAGGATATTTTCGAATGGTTAAAAATAAATGTTCTTTTAAATTGAGGATAATTTAAACTTCGTGTAAACAAGTTACATTTTAGATATTTTTAGTATTTGCTTTTCAGCATAATTACTTTCGAATTCTCTAATCATATTAAGTATTATTAAAGTTCCCTCAGCTGTCAAAATTCGACGGTAGTTCATTAAATTTTTCAAGTTCAGAACGAACGTTTAAACAACTTTTAGACACTTTAGTTTTTATGTTTGGCAACGGTTTGTTTTGTTTAAATAATTTCAATTAGAGATAATCTCCCCTCATTTGCGATTGATTGAACCAATGAGTTAGCTATTAAATTTAATGAATTTGTAACACATATTATGCATACATTTTATCTTTCTCATGCTTTCTCATGCACTCCTTCTCATGACAAAAAAAAGTAAATAAAAATACGAATATTCTCTTTGTTTTTGCATTAATAATAAAACCATTACTATCTATTTCAGCAATAGTGCATATATCTAAAGCATAGAAAATAATTCTCAGAGATGTTAATTTCAAGCTTACCACAATAAAAGAGTCGAAAAAATAAAAATGTGGTTAAATTTATTGGTCGAGATTTGTGCTTTGCATTATTACTCTTTTCGTCTGTTATGCAGAGGGAAAGAAAATAAAATGAGCCAAAATGAAAATGTTGGTAAAGGGAGTCGAGGACGCATCTTGGAAGACAAAGAGAAAACGAACTTGTCATGCGAAACTGACATCACCATGTCAAGCCGGCGCGGCACGTTGGTTCTGAAAGGTTAGGTTATGTCTATTTTTGTATACAGGGTAAAGTTTTGTTCAGTCCAACTCATGCATTTCAAATCGACTTATCGAACCTTATGACTGAGAGAAGTGATTGGAAGGAAAATCAATGCTACAGAAATTTCACATCTTTGGGGTTGCCAGAATAAGAGAAATTATCGCCAATGAGTAGTTCGCCGCTCGAAAAAGGGATATTTTGAATAGGGAAGCATGGTGAATTCTGTCCAGAATGGATTGTAGAATGGAAAATTATCTCTATATCCGTATTAGTTACAAATCCACCTTTTGATATCGCAAACTTCGAAGAAATGAAAATGAATAATACAGAAGTTGTACATTTGTTGAATATTTACATACAAATGGCTATAACTAAAACTAGATTGTTTATACCTATGTAGTGCACTTTCTAGTTTACCGAGGTCATTGAAACTTAGCGTACACATTATATGGACTATAGGAAACTGAAATCTGAGGAAAAAAGACAAATGTAGTGACAGTTGGGGTAGATGGAAACTATACTTGTGATGATTCCGTATATTTCAAAACAACTGCGGAGGCGTCACTATTGTTTAAAAATGGCACAGTGAAAAAAGTTGTTTATTAGTGACCTTACATTTTACTTTCCAGCTCATTTACAAACACGAAGTAAACGGTCTTTTAACTTTTTTTTTTTTTCAAATGTAAAGTTGCTAAAAATACTTTGTTTTGAATTTCATCCCCTATGTTATGTTTTATATGCAAGCTAGAACAATTGCTTCAAAATTTTTTAAGCTTCGAAACAGACTGTGTACACAATGGTTTTCTATTTGCATATACCTCACTGGAAAATAAATCCATGTCTACATTTGCCCCAGAGTCTCTAGGGTAAGCGTTATCACCTAGTCCGCTCGCTAAAAAATAGTGAGAAATTCAAATTTCATGTACACATTTACTCACAGGAAGTAAAGTTTTGGCTACAATGATTTCAAATTCATCTCTCATATAATTCAGGAAATATGAAAGGATCTAAAGTTAAAACCTCGACATTGTGTTCAGAATTACCAGAATTGACCCTAACATTTTTGTTTCTAGTTTGTGCTGTTCATGCGACCCCTTATTACCAACTTTGAACTGCAATTTTATTTCTGCAGTTTTTCTCCTCCATGGCACATAAGGCCTGTAATATGAAGTTTCAAGAACATACGATGCACCTAGAAGCAAAGCGGTGTAACTGACAAAATGGAAAATTTAAAAACATTACTGATGCATGGAAATCCTCATTCTATATTGTGGCAAGATATATCAGCAGTAGCCCTATCATGTGCTGCTCCCCAACGTGATTGAGAAAAAGAAAAAAAAACATTAAAGCTCCCATTAGATCCAAACTTTGAACGCGTTTTTCTCGGAATCTTTCCTTGGTACTTACAACCCTTTGCCTCTCAGTGCCTTATGCGTGACATAGAACTATCTCTAATTAGGTGTAAACAGGGTAATTGATACTTGAATACATATTATTAAGCTTGAATATGATACTACACAAATACAGTTTATCGTTTTAACGCAACACTATATTTTTAATTGTTTTGACGCGCAACTCAAGCGTTGTATGGTTAACGTTTTTCACGCGGTTTTCATAAGCAATATCTACAAAATAAATGAACAAAACTGCTAAAAATAAATGCAAAAACATTATTTTCTAGTTACTGTATTTAAGTTTATTTATGTAAACAGACCAATTTTCTTTCATTCAACTGTTATAAAAAATAATTAAAGTAAATGGTTTTAGAAATATCATTTATGTAGTAATAATTAAGCTAATTGCTCAAACGTAAATATTAAATAAAAGTTTTAATATATTTATTTGAAAAATAGTTAAAAGGGTGTTTTTTATAAAAAATTCTTACTTTTAATCAATTTTAAAAACTTGAGAATATTTCACAAAAGAAAAAAAAAAAAAAAAACACACACACACATTCAAAGTACAATTTCACTGTAACAACATTTATACTAATGAACAGATAATACCTGACTGCATAATTCATCTGTTTATTTGTTTCATTCACTTCTACAATGAAATATACTATCACTTCAAATGCAGAACTTACATTTTTTTTCTTCCAAATAAAACACTAAAGTTCATATGTTGTTGTATTGAGAAATAAAAGAGCATTATTTCGCATTTAACAATAATAACGAAGCTTTAAAAGGAATATAACTAACTGCGAATGTTTTCGATGGAAAATGTTTGCTCTTAATTGTTTTATTTATTATGCTTTGTCGTGGACAATTTTCCAGTGCAAATGTTTTAGAATTAGTTCCTTTCCTTTTATTTGTTTTACTCGAATAAAAACCCTTGAAAATGCAACGCAAATAGCCTTCAGGGCATGCATTTTCATTTTAACAGTGATTACCTCCATAACTGCAATAAATTACATAACTTTCCCAAATAAAGCATCAGGAGTATCAAACATATAAATACACTTTTTTTTTTCATTTTCCCTTTGTTAATGACTACACTTTTTCACTTTCCTTTTGTGCGTCAGACATATCTATAACTACTTTTTAAGTCTGCCTTCGGGGTAAAAAATACACTATTGTTGTTGAAAAATGTGGGTTTATTAATTTTGCGCAAAAAGTAACACACTAATTAGTTCAGTGAATAACCATTAAAACACTCTTCCTGAATTGTTTGAGTTTATTTAGTGAAAAATGGAGCAGATATTGCATAAATTGTTTTTTTTTAATTACTATACGTCTTTAATTGTCTCTTTTTCAGCGTCTTTTTTTAAATATCCCAGCGTTTAATTTTTTTTCTACATGGTACAATTTCGTTTCTATTGTTGAAGAATTACTTGCGAGCATAAACAAGAGGTTCTAGGTCATTTAAAGAAGAATGGTAACTCATTTAGATTTTTAAAAAGGAGAATTTCCAATGAAAGAAATTTAAATTGCTTTTGTGAGATTTAAAAGTCAAATTCTCGATCAAAACTTAAGACTATCAAAATTACCATTTTTTATCATCGTCGTGCATATTTACGCACCTCTCTAGGATGTGGAAACGTGCTCTTTTATTTTATTTATAAGGGTATTTATTTTAATTTGTTCTTACACTTCTTACTGTAAAAATACATGTTATTAAAATTATTTAACCGTATTAAATATTATAGAGTGATGCTTTATTTTTTGAAAGATACTGAATTTTGACGCAATGTCACTAAGCCTTTCTGATAATGTAAGATTGAAATATTCGATTACACGAAATGCAGTGAAAAATGCATATACAAAACGAAAGTAAACAAGGCAAGCGATTTTAGTTATAAAAATAGAAATGGAAACGCAAAAGTTCAAAGTAAGCTTTCTATTTTGTAATCTGACGGAATTCTAAAAAAAAAAAAATATTTTACGTTTCTAAAATGATTGAAAGTGAAATACGGCGGTCGTAAGAAAAAGATAAATAAAAGGGTATCACATTCTTAATGTTGCTCTCTTAAAATTTGAAAGGAAATGAAGCAGCCATATCAAGAATTTCATTTAGGGTTGAGCAGTATAATATTCCTTATACAACTGTCTTATTACCTATGTAATAACAACGCGTTAACTGGTGATTTTAAATTTCATAGACTTCACCAACCTTTTGAAGACACTGAGCAGCCGTACCGTTTTCAAATTCTTCTCCAACATGCTTTCCCCTCCCTCCTCCTCGCACTCCGATCGAAAAAAAAAATTCCCCGCAGGGCAAAAATACCGAGTTATTAATCAACTCTCGGTTGTTATACGACACGAGACACCAGCTTGCTTTTCACTGCTGAGGTAGTCGTATTGTAAAGAAAACATATGTACAGAGTTTAGGTTTATTGGCTGGAATTGCAAAATGAGATGATACAATTGGCAGCGAAAAATTAAGCATTAAGTGATAAGAAATCTTTTAAACAATGTTCTAAACAATGTACTAAAATAATCAATTTCAAGGAAATTCATTAGAACACTACAGGAAAGATAAAATTCATTAGTTTGTTTCTTTGGATTAAAAATAAAATATATATTTCTCATATTAAGACATACCTCATAAAGAAATAAAAATTTAAAAATAAAATATGCTATAAAACATATTTTTACTGATTTTATATTCATTAAAATTTTTAAAATGCGAAAAAATTATGTATTAATGGCAATAACTTAAAATGTTTCATTGCTGCATACTCTTGAGGCAAATAAATTCTTTACTGCTAAGATTATGCTAAAAAAAACAGATGTAGATAATTTGTATTGTTTGAAATTTATTTAAAATCTTTATACTAAAATCGTTAATTTGTGTAACAAACCAACCATACGCGGCCACAAGCTACTAAAATTTACCCAGCGAGATATAGTAGCTTGCTATCAATATTGTGGCGAATACAGTCATAGACAAACTACTTTTCGTCTTCACATACTAGATACATTTTACCATTAACATACACCAGAGAATAATTGTTTTATGTTATGTAGAAAAGCATACATAAACTGGGGTAGTTCGTATATTTTTAATTGCATTGGCAGTTCACAGAGACACTCTTCAATGATAATAATAAACCTATTTATGAACTTCTAAAGTGATTATTCTTTAATACAACAAAATAAAAATATGTAAAAAAATATTTTTTTAGTACTTGTTTCGCTGTTTCATTGCGATTTTCCCGATAAATATTTGCCCCGGTACTTAAAAATTAGATGGATAAAACCAAACTGAATCAATGAAACTGAAGGGGACAAAATATAACTTTCACCTTAAGAGTATGTGTCTTCAGCTGCTTTTGGGTGCTTTTCCTACCAAAGGCGACAAAGACACAAAAAAAATTTCTTTTCTCATCTGCGTAAGCGCACGTCGTACTTTTTGCCAAAAAATGCTCTGTGGTTACGCAGAGGAGAAAAGACAAGGGCATTGCCTTTGTTGCACCCTTAGTCCTGTTGTTTCTGACGCCACTTGGGTATTCAAGCTCCCCTTCGCAGAACGACCAGGAATTACGGCAGTAAAGAGCACCTTCCGTTTATAGATGAGCACCACAACGGTGGAGGTGCGACTTAACCCCTTACGTATTTGGATTACACCAAATGGTGCCACCGCAAATACGTCACCTTCCTATTTTCATCTAAGAGCGAAGGGAAGGGAAATTCCCTACCCTCCGGACTTCAGGGGCCACGGATTTTACATGTACGTATTCCCAAGTGTACATGGTGGGCCTTCACCTGGTCGGGTAGCGAACACCCAATTTTCCGGTTGGAAGTCCGACATCCTAAATCTAACCACAAGGTTACCACGGCCCCCTACCCTTAGTCCTGCATACAACACAACAACAAAATACAGTGACACCTGGTATGTCAATTTGCTCGTATCTCAAAGCAATGTACTGCGCAGGCGCAGTAAACTGGGTGGGCCGTTCCGTCGCAGTTGGCCGTTCCTCGTATCACAAATTTCGCTCGTACTTCAAAACAAAACTTTGCTGCTCGACAGTGCTCGTATCTCAATTCACTCGTATCTCGAGGTACCACTGTAATCATAAATAATATGAATATTAGAAACGAAGGTAAACCAGAAGTGAAACAATGAAAAAAAAGAAGAAGTGAAACAATACTGTGAAGTTCATAATAAAAACAACGAAATTGTTAATAATAAATATAAAACACACACAAACACACGTCTAGTACCTAATATAATATACATATATACATAATATGTATTCACTTTTCAATGAAATCATATGAGCGTTAATTTTATACAGCTCTAACATAACTCTAAATACATAAAAATATTTTGTTTTATCCTTTCTCAAAATCTTTACATCAACGGTATTTCAATGCAATATATTTCTTGGTGGTAGTTGAAAATCCAACGTTTTAAACGTTTAGACTGCGAGCTTTTAAAATCTCTTATATAAGTCACGTACTTTTCGTTAAAATCTCCGTCTCTGTTCCTTGGCTCTGAGGATGCAATATCCTTCTTTAAAATGTTATATATTTCTTCGTTTTCTTTCTAATGGAATATTTAATGGGGAGCGGAGCATATTATTCAATTTTCGGGAATAAATAAGTTTGTACGAAGTAATATTTTTAACCATTTTGTTTGATGCTGTGCATCAAATAGTAGAGTAAGAAAGATTCTTTTATCTAACGCTGTTGAATAATTAATTGACGTATTTGTTTAACAAGAAATGCATTGCTTACCCAAATAATTAGTTTATTATTCAATATATGAATTTTTTCATCTTAATTAAATATACTTTTCCAAAATATTTTGTGGATAATCACCACCATTCAAATGCAATGGTGCAGAAGTAGTCCAAGAAAATAAAATTAAACTCTAAACAAGTTTAAAGAACAGTTAGAATAAAAATATGAATTCGAAAGCAAATTATGTTATAAAATAACAAATGATACCAATAGGTGCAATAATCTACAAGTCATTCTTCGTAGCTTTTAGACTAAAGTCGTAGCAATGTAAGCATAAAAGGAACCGGCATATTAGAACCCGGTAAACATGCAATATAATTGCATGTTTACTGGTTCCTAATTATTTTAAAAGCCTGAATCCAACTATTAAGAAATATCAGGGAGAAATGTTTCCGACTCATGTATAGTGGAAAGAGAAGAGGATGTAAGATGCCCCGAGTAACTAGTTTTATCTTTTTTTTTTTTTAAATTTTAAATTAATGATTTGGACAGATTATAAATTGCGTAATTAATGCTAAAAATTTTTAGATAATATTTTTAGGCCCAGTGGCTGAGTGGTAGCCTCCCGTGCTACCATGCCGCAGGTCCGGGTGTGGAATCCCGGGCTAGGCAGGGTCGAATCAGCCTTTCATCCATTCAGTGGGGTCGATAAAATGAGGTCCAAGCATGCTTGGGAACTAAACCCGGGGGTTTCGCGTCAGGCCGACCTCTTGACCATAACATCTGCACCCCAGGGCCCTCGGTCTCAAAAAATGGGATGGGCATAGGAGGCCATGGCACCCAATGGGCTGTCGCGCCGCTGAGTTTATTATTGTTTTTAATTTTTATTAACGTTTCAAATATTGGAATTAAACAGCAAATGAAATTAAATTACTAAAGTTTTTAGTGAGAAACTAAAATAACAGCGTTTCATAAATTTTACTGGCAAGTTAACATTCTAAAGAAAGCCCTTAGAAATACGTTCAAAATAGAACCTCACATCAGTCTCAGTATTAAGTATGTAACGAAAAATCTACAGTGCGTACACTAATTTAGACGGGGATTATATACCTAATCTTATTATCCCCTTTAATTTACCAATTAAATGTAAACACATTTTTCTTTTTTCTAACAATTTTACATTACAAAAAAATGCTTTTATGACTGACTTTCACTTAAGTTAATTGCTAAGTGGAAATCTTAACAAATTAAAGTAAAAAAACCAGTCTTTTTGAAACTGAAAGTTATTTTTCGGTAGATGCTCAACAATAAAAAAAAAAAAAAAAAACAGGAACGCCTGCTCTTGTGCAAAAATTTTGATACTGCTAGTGCTCCCTCTTGCAAGCATTTCAGCAAAACTAAAATACGTTTTCAAATGCAGAACTGAATAACATGTCCTGAAATCACGTTCAGGTCTTTTTTCTCTCCCTTGAGAAAATGTTATTTGCGATACAATGATATTAAAAAAGCAAGCATGTTGCGATAAAATAAATTTTGCGCAAATATGCTGAAAAATATTGAATCTGCACTCCAATTTTAGTCTCGGCGGGACGTTCAGAAAAACAGAAAGAATTCCGAAATGACGATAGTTTTCTAAATATCAATAAGCTATAAGCTTTTAAGGAAAAAAATGTTTCTGACTTCCTACATAATTTTGCAGTATTTCGAGTTAAAAATTCTAAAAACTGAAAATATATAGCAGTAGCTGTGATAATTTTTTATGCGTGTCACAAGTTATAAAAAGGTATGTAACATCAATGCATGGAATTCGAACAAAAATATATAATTGCATTTCTTTACAATATTTTATACTTTTGAAACGGGAATGTGCTCTTTGTTATGTTAAAACATGTTTCAAAGTTATAATACGCTGTTGTGTAAAATAGAAAACATGTTTACATTTTAACACATTTTTCACAATAAAAGAACATAAAAATACAGGAAAAACCTCCTTTCAATATTTAAATTCTAAAAAAATCAATAGGAAACTGTTTTCACATGCAAAGTATGAAATATTTTAATATAGATATTTTTGATTAGCAATATTTGCACAAATATGCTTTAGTAGGTGAAATATTGTTGACTGTTTATCGATTTCAACAGTATTTCACCTATTCCTTTTAATCTAGGAAAAGGAGATTATTATTTATTGTTATTATAAATTGTACACATACCAATGAAAAATTCAGTATTTCTAACTTTAATCAATTACATGCTAAAAAAAAAATAGCTTCTTTTTCTAATGATCAGACAGGAGCATACCCGTTTCAAAGATATAAAATATTGTAGAGAAATACAAGAGCAATAGCTCTCTCTATTATTTATTTATTTTTTTGTTTATAAAATTCAGTTGTAATATAAACACAGTTAATGTTGTTGTTGCTGTCGTATCCTCACGTGAAGCGAGGAAGAATGGGTGCTCTGCTCCTGACTCTAACGGGGCCCTTATAGGCAGGAGTCCGACTTCCGCCCCTTTAAATGTGGTCTCTTAATTTTTTGAACCAGCTCCCAGATGAGGGACTGTCACCTGGGATTGGCACTCCCAGAGGTATCGTTTCACTTGGAGGGCATTGGAGCCACGACCTATTTAACGTGCACCAGCTCCCTTTAGCGTACACGCCCTCACAGGAACCAGCCGCGAGAGGTTATCACCCTCCCAAACACTGACCTAAGTCGATGTTGCTTCACTTTCGGTGTTCTATGGGAACCGTGCTTCTACCGACTGGTCCACTGCGGGACAAGAGAATTAATCTACACACTTATTAGATTAAATTAAATAGTACACATTTTATTATTTATTATTTTTAAATTAGGTAAATTATGTGGTATACAATCACATATTGTGGAAACTTCCTACTTATGTATTGTCTATAAAATATTTCTGGTGACGTATACTAGCAGAATTGTTAAATTATTATTAAACATCTGTATAATTGTGCAGAATGCAGGCAACCTATTTTTCGATCGCTGGTTTTGTAATTTTCTTTATGAATAATCAAGAAAAAAAAATCGAAATCATGAAATACATGCATTTTATTTTTTTGTTATTATCTTGATCCAAAATATCCAATAAATCCGAGATTATGAGTAATAGAGATATATTTTTTGATTCAGTAAAATTTCTCAAAATATACTTAATTTTATTTTCTTTTTCTTTTTTACGTAATTTAAAAGAATTTCCGCCTCATGTTTGCATTTTTTTACAAATATTTCACTTCACACTTTACTAATTTAAATCATAATGCTTAATATCGTGACGCAACGTGTATATATGCTTTTAAGAAAACCCTTTGAACCAATCATATTAATATAAAATTAGTAATTAAAATCCATTTTGCAATTGTCTTTTTATTCAAGTAAAAACAGTCGAGCATTACAGATGGATTCTTGAACTTTTCCTGATTTAAATGATAGATCAATAACCGGTACAGGGAAGAATAAGAGCAATTATACGTAATGATGAAAGTATTTTGTTTGTTCTATGGTTTGAACAGTTTCCTTTTTCACTTAATATATAAAAATACGCTTTAAAGATTCCCAACATGCTTCTGATTGCCGTTTTTGTTTGTTCAGTGATCTTTCCAACTCTTTAATTACTCTTGTATTCAAATCAAAAGGTTCATTTTCATTCAGGGTTAAGAACCTCGATTTCCTAATGATAACTCTCGGGCAAAATAAGTTAATGAGCTATGTAATTAAAACTACTGATAATGATTATCTTAGACCATTGCTGAATAAAAGCTTTTATGCTGTCATTTCTTTTTCTGGAGAGAAAATGGCCCAAAGGAACATAAATTTATACTTACAAGTTAGTAGTTAATATTATTCATTGTGTGTAAGTCGCCTTCGTATATAATTTTTGAAAGAAGTGTATTGTACATGCTCTCCAGGATATTTTTAAGAAACGAAATGTAAATGTTTGAAATAAAGACAAATTTAATTTCAAAATATCATGCTTTTATTCATCATCATAAATTCGCTTAATTTTTCAAGAATGAATATTCCTTTGAGAATATCGAGTCTTTCTAAGTCTAAACTGATTTTTGAAATTAGATATTTCGCAATGAAAAAATAATCCTGCCCTCAAACCCCAAAATAGAACGTAATGCTCATTCGAGTAATAAGTTGAGAGTTTGAAGTTTGTGGTTGTGCAATTTTCCATTTGTGAAATAATTCTGAATTAAATTTTGATAAAAATTTCAGTCAACTGAAAATTAAAGGATTACGCCTTACTGCAGTTTGATGTTTATGCTATTTTTTCTGTTCAATTACTGAAATAGTTGGCAAATAGGAATGGGGCAAGTAAATATTTTTCTTAAGCATCAATTACTGCATTAGAAATAAGCACTGCATTATCAGCATTAAGCACTTCATTAGTAAACAATTCTATTCAATAAGGGCTCTTCAAAGCTCAGAAAATAAAAAAAGACATTAACTTTAGAATACTTTCCAAGCAGCGACTTTGACCGTCAGCTTGGAATTTTATATTTAATATCTAATAACACAGGGGCATACAAGAAAAAAATAGATCCTTAGAATTTTAGAACTGGTTTTAGCTGGTTTTTTGGGGTTGTGAATCGAAGTTTCAATAATAACTCTACTTTTATAGATCATTGCGTTTTTAACGAACATTTCCACACAAAATGTGCAGTTCTACTTTTATACTGTACATATCTATATAGCTTATATAAGGTTTGCTTAAGATATATTTACCATAATGTCTGTCTTCTGTGTAGTTAGTTACTTCCAAGAAAGAGCCCACCTGTAACTGACTCTCAACCATGCAACGAGTTTAGTTTGCGAATTCTAGAGAGTGCATGGTAGATTAGTGGCCTCTCGTGGTATTTGGTATAGGGAAACGTTATCGAGTGAACCTATATTGTGCTGTTCTGAAGATAATTGAAAAACAATCCTCATTACGTTATTTGATATTCTGCAATCGGATCAAAACATATTTTTTATAAAGCAAATTAGGGTCTGTGTGGAAAAAAATCCAAAAATCATAAAACAATAAAATACTTTTTTAAAATAATTTATTTCGCCAAAAACTACATACGACCTGCAAACCAAAATTATTGCTTACACGCCTTACCGTTCTCCCAGTTTGCGCGTCAAAAGCTCCTTACTTTGTTATATGTATAAATGTAAGATGAATATACCGATACAAAAGTATTCTTTCAATAATTGTGAATCAGAGCTCCATTCCAATTCAGAATTAAAGTAATATTGATGAAACAGTGTTTGCCGCTGTTAATTATCTGGCAAATGAACTTGAATAATGCACTTATTGCCGAAACTTTTACCGTATTTAAAGTGATTTAGTCATTATTGTCTTTTTTAATAAACTGAACTTATAAAACTAAAAGCACATTACCCCTATAAAATTATTCTGCAAGATATGATAATTTCCAATAGCTAATCTTTCGAGATTTTCTTTAAAGTATTTTAAAAATTTCCCTGTAAGCGTTATTTCATCGAAAAACAGCTTAAAATAATAAATTTCACTTTGTTCAAACTAAATTTTACGTCAACTATTATTTGTAAATCGATGAAAAGCGTAGAAAAGTGAATAAGTGTTTTCATTCTTGTGTTTTCTACTCATGTTTAAGTGACTATGTTACCAAACATTAAAGATCCCCTACATCACTTCACTACTTTAGAAGTGTAATTATCACTGAAGATTTTGTTACATACGACAGGATAAAAGAGTTCGCGATAAGTGCTAGGCAGAATAATGGCTCAGATACACGAGTTAAAGTGCATGCATTGTTCGGTATTGTTGGAACGAACAAAGAAGAAGATTTCACATTTGCATATTTCGTCATGAATATACTGCATTTACATCAATATGTTTTAGGGAAAGTATGTATTTTATTTGTTTCAAAAGCAAAAAAAAAAAAAAAGTTAAACAGTTTCCAAAAAAAAAAAAAAAATGTTAAAAGGGCTATAAAGTAATAAAAATGGCAAGCACAGGTATCGGGGTTACAAGAAAACCCTTTTTCAATGCAAAAATACTTTAAGGCAGAACCATGCGTAAAAGCTTTTACGAATTTTTAATTTTTTTTTTTTTTCATTTAGGCATTTTTTTTTATTATTATCATTATTATGATAGATTTCTCGGTTTTTTACGAATGAATTGGAGGTGGGAAGGTTTTTTTTTGGGGGGGGGGAGGGGAGGGGGTTGATTATTTCCTTGTAACCCAGAGACAGGTGTCTGCAACTTTTATTGCTGTTTAGTGCCTTTTAAAGTAGACTTTGTTTATTCCAAGAAATCTGTTTTTCGATAGGAATAAAATTAATGCGTTTAAAATAATGCAGTTTTGAAACTAGAAACCTATCGCGCGAGTTAGTCTATAATGTTCTATAGTAAGCTTTAGGTAAAACACGACCCTATATTTTTCAATTGTTTTAATGATATTTATGGTTAGTATATATGTACATATACATAAACTCCGTCGAAAATGACTTTGTGATGAATATAATACATTCAAACTATAAGTCTTATCGCTTTAAATTGCTTCTAAAATGAGCACGGTAAGAACAGAAACATGATGTTTAACTACAAGTTGAACTTATCGTCTTTACCAATTTTAAACTCTGCAAAACTAAGTCCGGTATAGGCTCTCCATTATGATGTGTTCGTTCAAGTGCAAATGTTAACCGAGTAAGTGGTCAATAAAATCTGGCTATCAGAAAAAACGACGGCTATCGTTCGTCATTTATCTTAATCTGAGTAAAGAGCTCCCTCCCTAACCAAGAACAAAACCCACTTCAATTATACCCCAAGCGAAAGCTTGCACTTTAATCTTCCGTGGTCTAACTCCAGAGGTCGCGCTGGGGCTTCCACGAGTGACAGGTAATCGTTTCATGAAACCTTCCCATCAATAGGACAGCACTGTCCACTTTCCCTAAGGGATCTCGCTTGATCCTTAGGGACAAGCTTCTTCGTGGATATCCTGATTTGATTTGGGCCCGGCTCGTTAAGTGCCGTGTGTGGACAGACTTTTGTTTACAACTTTCATGTCCCTATATGACGGTAATGTTTCATTCTCTGTTGCTTTCACACGAAAAGTTATTTAGGTGATGCTTGGAGGGACATTCGTAAATGTATATAACATACTGTATATCGTATACATATTGTCGCATTTTGAGGCAATATATTTAGTTTAAGCAATTAAACAGTTCATAGAATTTAATTTTTTGTGCACCAAACTTATAAAAGTGTACTTTTATATGTACGAGTTAAGAAAAATAACATAATATCGTTACATAAGGTGGACTTTAAATACTTGATTCGTATCATATTTTATAATACATTCTTGTGCTCGTGAAAAACATGATATTACAACCTGTTAAACCTACAGTAATAATAATTATACGAAGCCTCTATCATTATATCTACTGACTATGTAGCAGAGCCTTTTAAGTTCTGAAGGGCTTAGCCAAAAGAAAAACAAAGAAAGAAAGACAAAAAGAAGAAAAATAAAGTAATGAAATAAAACAATTGAAGCTCCCAGCAAGGTGGTCAAAATTATGCACTGATTTTTGCTTTTAGTTTGCATATTTCATGACTCGAAGGAAGCGAGTAAGTGAATGTTGGATTTCCGCAAGTAAGCTTAGATGTTAGATGTATTTTAAAAATCATATGCAGCAAATTGTCTCTGATTATTTATGTAAAGCTTTATTAGTTCGTTTTGTTTCTGATTTAAAAAAAAATAAAAGATTCTAATTCCACACATGTAAAGGGTTCCCTTTTTTTGTTGGGTTTTGGAAGATGCAGTTCGCGCTGCAAATGAGAACAACCTGAAAAAACCGGATAACAAAGGCGGTAAATTGAGTGACGCAAGACATTTCTTCGTCCGAAAAAGTATCTATTCACCTATAGTCTGCATGTTATTCTATTGATCTAACTGGTTGAGTGTCTAAACTGTTAGACAGACAATTTCATTTAAAAAACATTGATTTTACTTAGATTGTAAAGCAAATGAAGAACAAGATGTCACTTCACCAATTTGCCGCTACGTAATAGAAATATATTTTACATTTTCTATATAAATTTAATATATGCTTTCTTTTACTAAAACCATAAGATAAACAAATTGTACAAGCACCAAATCTTTTCATTGCTGCGTAAAAAAGGAATAATTAGATAAATTAACGAATAAATTAAAATATATTTTAACCGTAGGACCTATGCGTCTTTTAACTTCTATATGTTCAGGAGGATATCTTTAAGAATCTCCTTCCTGAAATAAAAGCAAGATTCAGCAATCGATGAACGTTTTTTTAACCCGGCTTCCATGGCTACCATACCAAAATTCAAACTGCAGAAAAGTTCCGTTTCATTTTTAAAAACGTAGAACTTCATTAAGCCTACCATTCCTTTGCATGCCTGACAAACAACGCTATTTTCAAATGTTCTGCAATAAAAGAAAATGAAATGTGAGTTCTCCGGCAGAATTATTGGCCTTTCTTTAAATAACAAACAAACTTCAGAAGAGCACTAACTTTAAGAAGTTTCCTAATTCGTTTTTAAAAAGAAGCCAAAATTATGTTTCTTCGCAAACATATTTGAAAAGAAAGTTCTCAGTAAAAATGAAACGGTTCAACAATTACCTTGATGTACCATCCATTTTAACACTTTAATTACAGAACTATCGATTTCGGAAATGGATCTCGATTTTTGTTTTAGATTTGAAAATTCGTCGCATAGCTTCTACCTTCTTGATTAGTGGTATAGGTATTTCCATTTTCTATGTCTTCACTCTGAAAGCAACACACTTTGGACAGTTTTAAGTATTAAAGTGTTACAATACAGTTTCAATTATCGGAAATTTAAGTGATAGTATGTTGCTGATATATTTTTTAAATTATTTCCAGGTTTTTCTCACTACTTAAGTAACATATTTTGCTGTTTATATTACTGTTTAAGTAACATTAGCAACGTCTGAAAATGTACTTCAAAGTGAACGTTATATCGCTTTTTTAATGAAGAGCATGTGTAGAATACATATTTAAAAGTGCAGGCGTATATGTATGCCATTCAGTTTGATATAATAATCCTCTATATAATTAAGTTCATTTTCCTTTGGGTACAAAGATGTCTACTTAATTAAACTTTGACAAACGATTACGTTCGTCAAAGTTCTGTGCCCAGACATGCGCAGAAACGAGGAAAGTGTATCTAATGACAGTCAATAAAGTAGACAGTAGTTTTTTTTACTACAATCCTCTTTATGAAAACGTCTTTTCTTGCTAAAAGAAGCGAAGAATATCACAAAATTTTGCTACATTTGTTTAAAAATAGTTTTAAACACTCTTGCTCTTTACAATGCTATGAGCAATTTATATAGATATTAAATGTATACAAATAAACTCTCTTTCCCCTCTGTAGTCACAAATGTAATGGACTAATGATAATTGTCATTTAAGAAAAAAAGATTAATTACTAAGATGGAAAGCATGAATTAAATTTCTACATTAGCTTACGAAACAACTGAAAATTTTGAAATTATCCTGAAAATGTAATTTCATTAATGCATTAATTTATTTTCCATAATTTAGTCATCAATATCCTAAGCTTCATTTAAAATCATTCCTTTATATTAGTGATTATGCGGGGGAACTTCATTGAATTCTTCAAATCCGTAACAATTTCTATGACCCCAATTTAATCTGAAAACACCAAAGAGAGTTTCCAGCCAATTAGCCCAAAATGTAAGAGCACTTCTAAATCTCAATCAGGCTTATCTGTAAATAGTACGAAAAGAGCTGCAGAGCTGGAAAGGATTTCGAACTCGTCCATGAAAACCGCTACCGATCGATTGCCGTGAAGTACCAGTCCCAATGAAATGGAAATCGTGCTGGTTGTCTAAAAACTGTTAAATTCCTGAGTATGAAACAGTAATGAGCTTACACTTCCGTGACAGATGACCGAATCAGTCTTGAGTTATTTATCAGGAGAATGCCCAATCAATACAGGCCAGGAATGAAATGACCTGGTAATTGTAATTTGTCACTTAATGATTGCAAGCGCCGAGGTGATATTTTCCATTACCAAGCGAGAAACCATTTTCAGTCTTTTTACTTATGCTTTTAACAGCGCTGTAATTAGTTAATGGATTATATATGACTTGTGATTCCTAAATTTTTATCATTTAATGGGTTTTGTTTTAATACTAGATGGGAAAACTAATTTTATTCCACAGAATGTTCAATTATAAAATATTTTTAATGGGATTGAAACTGATGTCCAATTTCTATAACATCAGCAAATTTTCAACTATTTTATGATGAGAAACCTTCGTGATTAGACGTTTTGTTAGTTTTTAAATGAATGGCATTTCTCATTTTTTTAAATCGAAATGAATTTAATTTAAAGAACGTTGATAATCCGACATGAAAAATGCTTTTCATGTCAAACATTAATTTCGTTTTCCGGTTTGGCCTTTTTTTAAAAATTTTTTTGCTTTTGTTTTTCTTAGTGTCAAATATTTTTCGCTTTCGCTCTAATAATTGTTTAATAAATTAGTCAAACTTTAAAAGCATGAATTAGTGTTTTTTATGAGAGCAAAGTCATTACTTATGAAAAATGAAGAATGAAGATTTTAGCTGGGCATTGAGGAAACGATAAAGCATTAGTAAAACCTAACTTTTTAAGCACTTGCAGTTTCAAAAGCGTTTTGGATAATGAATTAATGTATGAAATTAAATTTACTTTTTTTCATTCATTTTGGTTTTGAAATGATTATTAAACAATGTGTTTGTATAACTGTACAGGAAAATTTGTGGAATTGTTGCTTTTTGACAGATTATATAATATTTAGAATTGTTCTCCGATTTAAGTAAGAGTATGCGAATAATAAAAAGCATATTTCAAAATTGTTTTTTAAGTGTACATCTAAAATAATAAGAAAATGAAGAATACATGTTTATTCTTTTTTATGGTTAAATTTTCATATCTCCTTTTCTTTTTCTACTTTCAAGAAGACATAAATGCCCAACTTGGCCCAACCAGCTTGGATTTGTCAATGTATATAGTTTGGGCACATGTTATAATTTCAACTTCTTTTTTAGTTAATCATGTAAAAGTTCAAAGGTTTTAGTGTTCATGAATATACACGTATCCATAATTTAAAAATACTAACAATAAATACATAAATAAAGTCATTACGATGCTAACAGGCGTTTCTTATTCTGCTTATTAATCGAGACCTCTGGAACAAACATCTCAATTTTTATGCCGCCCCCAACATTTGCCTTGCAGGAGAAGACTTTGCAGTGTGCGTCATAAGGTAAATAAAGCGTGCTACATGTAGATGGAAACTGTTAATCATTGTGTCAATAATGTTTACTTTATCTTTAAAAAAATGAAAGTCTCGCTTTTACTCACGGCAGAAGTTATATAATATAGAAATAGGACAAAGACGTTGGTGAAAAATTTGATTTGAATATTTTAAACAATTTTTTAAAAACTTCTTTATAACTAAGTTTGCATGTAAGTCAAAGTGATATGTGTTTTATAAATATTTTGCATAAATAGTTTAAGACGCCAAAAAGTTTCAGTGACAGTTTTAAATTATATATTTCGCCTTTATGGAGAATAAAACTACTAATTGACATTCAAAAATTTTCCTAATTGCAATAAAGACCTACTGCACGTTTTTTTACGAGTCGATCACATTTACTTCAGAAATTGGGAGACAATATTTAGTGTATGAAAATGCAAAATAAACAAAAAAATTATTTAGAAAAACAAAATAAAAAACTAATTAAATTTTAAAAAGAAGGAAAAATTAATAAAAATAAAACAAGATATAACATGCAAATTGCCCGTTGATGAATTATGTATAGTTATCTTACAGCCAGTCACAAATGAAATGTATTTCAAGTTAAAATATTTCAAGAACGGTCTGATATAGTGTAAACGTAGAAGGGAAATTGCGCCCCCCCCCCATAAACGTTCATGAATTTAAATTCGTCTCCTTCATGTCAGGTCAACTGATTAATAAGCATAACTAGCATACTTTCTACTGCTTAATGAGCATAACTGAATGACATCAGATGGACACTTGGAGTGTAGGAGAAATAACAGTCTCATTGCCTTCTTTCTTGGTATTTAGTTATCATTTACCACACGATTTAGATATGTTTTCAATGTCCCATAACATTAAAAAATTGCCTTCTATTTTAAAATTTGTTGGCATAAATTTTGCAAATATATGTTGAATCAACCAAAATAATTGTAAGAAACTTTACTAACACGTTGGTTACTCTTTCGCTTAATCACTTAACTAGAAATAGAATTTATGATGAAAATACGAGACTTTATTTTTCTTTTCTTTTCTTTTCCTTTTTTTTTTTTGTGTGTGTGCGCGTGCGTATGGAGAGAGGGCCTGTTACGTTTTACCACGTTTTACCAATTGTGGCATTTATTTTTTTTTAAATTTTAAGGTACTGAAATAATTATCTCTAAATGTAGCAAAAAATAAGAATAAGAATATGTTATTATAATTTTGCTTCAAATAAAATTTGTTTATAACTGCCTGTCAGTACCTGATTATTTATTTTGAAATGCGCTTATAGATTGTTGACAGGAAAAAATATACCACTCCGCCAATTATAATCTGACTGCATTTTCGGCATTTCAATTGTTCCCATTCTAAAATAAATAAAATTGCTTGCAAAATAAAAATGACGTGTGATCTTGAGTACAGATACTCTCTGCCGAAGACTCTAAAAGAAAACCGATTGCATTGATGCATACAGAAAAAAAAAAACAAAAGCATTCGCTTTCTTTGCGAAATTTCTCAATTGCAATTGCCATTTTGTGGATAACTTCTGTTTCGTAAAACTCGGTGGAGCGGAGAAACTGACGAGCAGACAGTTTTACCGAACAGATTTTGAGTATCCTTGTTTTGTTTTAGACCAGAGTTCCAGGCGAGTGGCTGCAATTATTACTTTGCCCATCAATCTTCTTTCGTTTTCTATTGTTAAGGGATTTATTGTTTGAAATTTATCACATGAATGCTCGCGTATGCTTAATGCTAACAGGATAAATAAGCGTTTTCTCCTTCTCTATTGCTCTGCGAGTTTATTTTAAAAGTAATAAAGAGCTATAATGGTTCTGCTGATTTGCGTATTTGTGTTTTTTGCCACTCATGCTTGACTTATGGATTTAGGTTTTTAAGAAATTGAATAACCGCCATGGAAATAATATTTTAAACATAGGATGGTTTACCTTAAGAAGATTATTTCCTTTACTTCGTAATTTTTTAAACTCGGGTATTTTTTATGGTAAGTGTATAATTGTTTATGGCATTAGAGGTACTGTGAATTTAGTGAGTAAATCACACATTGATACAACATCAGGTAAATACATAAATGATGCTTAAAACTGTTTCGTAGATTTTTTTAATGTCTTCTCCACTACACAAATGAATACAGGCACTAAATAAGTTTCGTTAAATACGAACGAATGAAAGAGGGTTTACGTTTGATGATATATATGTTTTGACTTTTTAAAATTTGTTCTGTTCATTCTTTGAGTTTTACACATTTTTCTTCAATTCTGAACAGTTCAAAAAAAAAAAAAAAAAAGGCGGTACAAAGACAATTAACTCTTTTACTTGATAACCTGTCATCAAGTAAAAGAGCACTCAAGCTCAGCATCAAGTAAAAGAGTCATCAAGCACTCGGATGTACTTCGGAAAGATGTATTGTTATAAAATATATTCATTTTATCATGGCCCTACATATCTTCGTTGGCATGAGAGTTTAATTTTGAATCTGAAAAATATTTTCTATATGCAACATAATCGCGGTGCATTAAACCCACTTTCACTCAACTACTGGGTTTTTTTTTCTGGAGTCGAGATAAGAACAAAGTAATGATAATATTAATAATAAAAAAATGCATGTGTTTCTCGAATTATTTAGTTATTTGTTAAGAAAATGAACGCTATGTTCCCCACCGTCTCCACTATGATATAGAGGTCTAAATTTCTAGATAACATAAATAATTTATGTTTAATTCTGCAAGGCAACACACCTTCTCGTGCGACATAAGCAACATTAAAATGTTTCACAAAAAGACGATGAATTTTGTTACGTCATGAATAAAATAATACCACGTACATTTTCCCTTGATATTTTTCATCAGAAAATACTTAACGTGCCCCCAACAGCAGAAAGCATGGCTGCAAATATTGAATGCCACAATAACTCCAACCTTTGCTTTGTAATGTCATAAATCGTGCATCTCTTCCCTCAATTGTAGATAATTGAGTGGTAAAAAGTAGGGATGAATCTTTTTTCCAACAATGATCACTAAGGAATGAACGAACAAAAACAAACAGCACTTGGGGATAAAAGCACTCATGTGTTAGTTAAGTAGTGGATGGATGCTCGAATGCCCCTGGCTTTTATCCTTTACTCTCGGTCAAAGAAACCATGTTGCTTGTGCTGTCTCCATTGCATTTAGCCGTCGTCATTAGGGTATACATCCAGACAATTCGCTCATCATGGGCTTCATCGCGACGTCGACGCAATGTTGCCGAATACGGTAGATAAGTCCGCTCACTCAAGTGTATTTTATTCACTGCTATCCAGGCAAAATTAATAAAGAGCCCGAGAGAATCTTCAACGGAAAGGGTTCCATTTATCTGGTGAAATCATCATTGGCATGGAGGCAAAAGAGAGATAGGGATACATCTCATTACGAATGGAAATTCGACAAGCAATTATTTTTCCGGAAAATGGAATATAATTTTAAATGGAAATCTATAGGAGTTGGTGTCTGTTGTAAGCATCCACCCGAAAACGAAAATCTGAAGATGATTCCTACTGTGGGGTACAAGTTAAAACTTTGAACAATATTCAATGAAAGTTAATCCTAATTTATTTTATATCACGGATATTACCTCATTAACGTATATAAGGTAAAAAACATAAAGAACCCGACCAGTTGTTAAAACTCAAATCTTTATGTTCGAAATTAAAGATTTTTTACGTAATTCAAAAATAAACTTTTGACAAGCATTTAGGCAAATTTTGTAAAAAAAAAAAAAGCTGTAAGGTCATTAATTTTAACGTGCTTGTTTACTATCAAAATTTTACGATTTTTATACATTAATTTTAAAACGTAGCGCATAAAATTTCTTTAACAAAAAAATGTAAATAAATAAACACTTTCATCTGTATATAAATAGGCAAAGATAAAACAGTTAATAACTTTTATACTCTGTTTCTTAACCGATTATTTTACTTTTTTTTAGAAGCTAGTTATAAGTTTTAGTGATACTAATAAAAATTGTTTGGATATATTTTTTGCCCTCTAACTTTCGACGTAAATTAGAAGCCTTTATTAGGAAGTCTTTATTCGGCCAACTTTTATTCTACTCTTTACATCTATAATCTGCAATATTTGTACAATGCTGAATACATCTTTTACTATTTATAGTTAAAAGAAGAAATGCTAAAGAAAAGAAAATGCAATCTATTAAATGAAGTCAAAGCAAAGTAATACGAGCTCCACTTTAGGCGTCAGTTAATTTATTTCCGAAATATATATACATATGAGTCAGTTATATTGTTTGTTCATTAAAATGTCAAACAAAATAAAATACAATTTAAAGCTAAAAATGTCTAATATAATGTAACGTGAGTTACTTAGTGCGGTGCCGTGTTATTTTGCTTCGAAGCAATGTTTGACATTTTTCATTGATTTAAATTGAAAATAATTTAATAACGCTTTTGTAAATTTTGAGCTTCTTAATGCTCTTAAAGTAAATGATGATTTAAATATTTAGAAAAGTTCAATTTTTATTATTATACTTTTTTAATAATCTAATGTTCATTATAAAACGGTTTAAGGTATTTATTTATAACTAACACAAATTGAGTTTTGATTACAAATATGTTATATTTCATATATGATAAATCGTATTATCTGGCTAATAGGGTAGACCTGGGCTAGTTGGCCATATAAGCATGATGGCCCAGTAGCAATATTTAAAAAAGTTGAGGGCGCATGAGTCTGGCAGTCTTGCACATTTTTAAAACAATTTTAAAATTAATTTACATTTACGGTGACTGCATCGTTCCCTCCACTCCAGACATGTTCTCTAACCATAATTTTCTTGTTTGGTTTCTTATTTGGCAACACTGATACGCCCAACTAGAGAGGTTATGATCTGTGATCCGCCTTCAAAACGAAAAGGAAGAATTTGAACCCATGAAGACTTTCCCACTTCAATTTTGAGGATATGCTTTTGCTGCGGGGAAGGTAGGTGGTTTGGAAACAATTATTTAAGAATTCATATTTACACTTGTGTGCCTGAGAACGAAATAAAGGTTTTTACCCCATAATTATAACTTTATTTTATTAATTACTGCATCAGCATCATTGTCCTTTTGGTATTTTTATTCAGCTGCATTTGTAATTTTATAACATATCATACATAACTTAAGAAGGAACGTCTTCATGTTATATTTTCTTATGCTATCTATATTACCCCCGATCGGTCCTATTATCCGCCAACATTTTAATAATTAGCCTCAGACATATTAATTATTTTTCGTTCGCGCCAGACCTACTTCATTGTTGCCAGCTTGCTCTTGCTTGTATTAGTTCATAGGTGCTAAGTATTTTATAGAGTATTTTCTGATGTTTTATGTTTTAATCTTCTAATTTTGATCTTGTAATCTTCCGAGAGTAATTTCCTTTATTGCTTCGTATGAGGTATATTCTGGATGTCATAATGTTGGAACAGAATCTTATTGCTGACAAATTATTCAAATTTGCGAACGATTTAATAATATTTTGTTCAGGTACTGTAAGTATGATGCATTGTCACTAAAATATGGAGTCACTATATATATTTAATCTATAGGTTCATTTCTAAATTCCATCATGCTTTAGTTTTTGCAAAACTAAAGCATGATGGAATTTACCTGATCCAGTTTACTCACTATCAAGTATTTCGCTGTTGCAAAATACGTTCGAACTTTTCTATAGCTATTAAATAAACAATACAGACTTTAACACGTTGAGCGCCATGTCAGCCAAAGGTGGCTGACACTGAACTTTCCGTTTAGGCCGCGTCAACCACCGGTGGCTAATAGTGCAAATATGATGCTACACTAAAAAAAACTTACATTGTTTTAAGCAATTTCTGAAATTCTATTTAAAATGTAATTACCTTTTTACTGTTACAGGATTTTAATGAACACTGAAATTTCCGTTTAAGCCGCATCGGTTACCGGTGGCTGATACTAAAAGCGTAACCTTGGCTCTAATTTTCTTATAAATTCTCGGGGCACTCATCGTGTTAAGAGGCCTCAAAATTATGTGTATGAAGTGCATAGCAAATACTTCAGAGAGTTCGTTTTTCATTAATGTTTGTCCTTTTCTCGATACGAAACAAGGTGCATCAAGACAAGTACAAAAAGAAAAAATGCAGATTACAAATAAAGTGGAAATATTGTGTCGATTTGCAATTTTGTAATTTGTCGATAGCCCTCTTGCAACTTAAAAATGGTAGTTTGGAAGTTCGTAATTTTATGTCTTCATGTCCTTTAAATAGCCTTCCATTCACGCATAAGAATTTCAGCGTGGGGAAGAAAACATGTTAATCTAGGAAAAATCGTAAAATCAAACTTGTTTATTTTCTTCAGCATGTAAGACGGACGCTGTTATGGACTGTGGGCATATAAAACCCTTTTAGCCTGGGAGATACATAAGAAATGAAAGGTTTAAGACTTTAAGATGACATCGTATCTTAGAGATGCATTAAATTTCTTAGTTACACCTGCGAATAGAGTCTCTCGCAAAAGGAAAAGCATAAAACAGAAAGAATAGAAATAAAATAAGTAGGAGGGGAAGGAATAAGAGGAGAGTGCCTTGTTCTTGATAATGGTAGTAAACTTTGGAATTATAGCCTCTATAAAGAATGCAAAGTACGCACGTTTCATACGATTCTCTCGCAGTTCCAGAGTTGACAAAAAGAAAGGAGAGACGCAGGTTTTGGAAAAGCTTTGGTGAGCATTAGTGCTCTTATTTCAGTTTAAGAAACAATCACAGTGTAGTGCTCTGTTGAAACAATTGTGCTTTTCAGCATGGGGAAAAAAATTTACTTTTGTGAAAGGTACACAAAAATGTATATATGCATTTGTATATACGCATAAATATCTGAGAGAAAAAATGATTAGGGGTGATATTTGTAAATGAAATTAACAAAATTTATATATTTGCGAAACATTAGATAGTTGATGAAAGATCGGCAGGTAGTGGGAGGGGAAGGGAGGGTCGTAGTTGTGAATTCCGAATCACCTGCGAACATTTATTTCATTATCTAAATCTTAACTTGTGCACAGCATTACAACATTGGAAACATAAATGCTCTTAATAACACACATTTAATAATTAATTTCAAAATTTCGTAATTGTTTAAACAAACTATTTTGTAAAGTACATCCTTATCACTATTTACTTTATGATTGTGCTGTTCTATCGGAGTTACGTCGCTGACTTCCTCTACATCCTTCTAAATCCCACTATTATGATCTATTTTTTGTGAGGAGCATATTAATTGTAAATAGTACAGTTTTGGGGAAAAAAGAGATGGACATACAGAAGAGAAACTAAAAATTCATTTGAAATTGAAATTTCAGGTACGTGTTATCGAACTTACGATCGAATCTGTTTTGGCAGTGATTGGAAACGGAGTTATATGGAATAATAATCTTGTAACTACGCAACGAAAAATTCCCAATCTTAATTAGAAATTTACATGTTTCTATTACATTGGAAGATTTAATGGGGGAGTGGTGTTGCTTCTCTCCGGCATTTTGGAATAACTTTGAATAAAAATAATGACTATTTCAAGCTAGGTCATTAAAAAAATCCCCCCCCCCTTCCTCCTTCACAGGACTTCAGTTATAAAAGTCTACACAATGTTGGTTTTTTTCAACTAAGAGTAAGCGAAACATTGGGGAAAAACACTATGGCTATCAGGTTGACTATTTTTATAATTATTTATTAACCATTTCTAAGACAGTGGAGGTATCCTTACCACCAAATGCATTAATTTTTAAAAAATGTGTGAGGGCATGAACGCCCCCTTTCGCAAAGAACTGGGGGTAAAATAATATTATTAATAAAATCCAAAAAAAATATCTACCGCTAATAGAAACAGTGGACCGTCAAAGGGTTAAAAATGTATCTATTTAAAGCATTTAGTTCAATTAAAAACGTTTTTTTAATAAAAACCTTTGGAAATTTCCAATTTAGACATTGGCTTAATTACAGCACATTCGAGTTTCCACAACTTGGTCTACCTTGGATTTTTTTGCAAAAAAGTTTTTATTAATTATTGTGTCATTTATTATTTTAATTTGTCTTTATAAAACTTGTTGTGTAGCGTAAGTTCTTGTGTAAATAAAACCACTCAATTATTTTTCCTTATTAGTGGATAACTTTAAATCAATCCATATTTAGTCGTCCTACTGATTAAACGTTGCTATGGAAAAAGTTTTTTTTTAAATTAAGAAAGGGCGCTGTACTCATTGACATGATTTTAACTTTGTAACTGGGTATTGTATCATCTATCATAATTTCGGACGGGGTAAAGCTGACAATGCGAACACGTGGACATCAATGACTCGGATGTTCTTATTTTAGAAGTACTTTATTTTGAAAAAAAAAAAAATTCTCATTTATTAAAATTCATTCTGCATGATACAGTAATTGAAATATATTTCTTCGTCCATGTTTCGCGGGATAATTGAATTTTAAAAAGAATACCATTAGGTGAACAACCACGTTTTCATTAAAAAGAGAAACTCGTTGAAATGGAACACAAAAATCGTTAGCATCGATTTAGTAATCTGTTTTTTTTTTTTTTTTTTTTTTAACGCTAAAAGAGAAACTTTATTAAATTTGAATTAAAAAAATCTCTATTGGTTGTCAATAGCATCATTTATTTAAATACATATACCACTACAGTGGAAGAGTTACGCCAATGCTTGTTTCAAGCTGAGTTCTGTATTGTATTTATTAAGAATGTTCACATAACTCAGGTTGCACAATTTAGCCTATTTTAGAAAGTTTTGCAAAATGATTAAATAATAGTATTTGTAAAGCCATATAGAGCATTTTTCAAAATTATTTTACTTTTGCCCTTCTTGCTCATCCCACATTAACACTCACAAACAATTCTGCCGCTTAGTAAATGTAATATTGCTTTACTGAACTTACCTGAATATGGCGGTTGAAAAAAAAGGGAGTAATAAATGCATTCAGAACTAAGAAAAACTTATTTTCACGCACACCATCATAGATTCATAGATCTTGTGGCTTATGTTTGTGCATTTATTTATCACACTATTGTTTCATAATTCCTTGTTTATTAATAGCATTAAGATTTTTCGCTAAATTTATTACAGAATAAATTATCACTCTCTAAATGTCAGTAAATATTTTATTACATAATATAATTAACCCTTTGTATCATAGTGTCAACATACCGTTTGATCGCCGTTTTTTGAAATTGTCTTCATGCATAATTCAAATAGTTCCCGAAATACAATATACATATATTGTATTTTTATGCAATTATTTATGCATTTTTAAAATTCATTATCTCGAATCCAAAGAATTAAACAAATTCAAGATCCTAAGAGAAGATGATTTTGCTTTGTTTCTCATTATATCGAATTAAAGCAATAAATCCGAGTTGTTGAGTGATAATGGATTAACAGTAATGCATTTTCAGCAAATTCAAGTTATGAAGTTTTTAAAGAGGCGTAACCTGATTCGCAAGCAAAATATGAGTTAGTTACAAGTCATTGAGACATTTCATTGCATTAAATTCTTATTTTCTTTCAAATAATTCCGCATACTGGGCAACTTTTTAAAACTTTTTTATGTATGTTCGTTCAATTTTCCTCCTCTTCCAAATTTTGTGTTGTTCTTTCAAATTCTTGTTCAGAAAATACGGTATACTCCCTTTTAGCTAGATAATGCGGAAATAAAAATTACATTTGCTTTTAATTATTTTTTGCCGTTTTTAAAATTTCCAAAGTATTTTGACCAATTCAACGACTTGTTTTTCTAAACGTTTTTTATCCCTTTAGATAAACAAGATTTGTTTTATTTGAAGTGATATCTCTGTCAAAATGGGAAGCTTAATGACGGAAGCGTCATTTAAATTATTTTAAATTTAATTTATTCGTTAAGCTAAGAGCAATATTAGCTAGAATTCTGGCGTTAATAATTTTCTCTGACAAATATATCTTAAGATTGTATTATATTTGAAATAATGTGTAATGTTTCTCGACGCCAAACTCATTCTGACTTATTTATTACTCGGCGAATTTCGGCGTTAATTGTCATTATAGGTATAAATTTAGGAAGATAATGAGAATGAAAATCATAAGAGTGAAGATTATTGCTGCAGTCTTCGCTAAGATGAATGTTATCGAGCTACTAGAACAGTCCAAAGATCTTGATGGGCTTGTCGGACGAATTCTAATGCCTTTAATAAGGCGTTTGGAACAAAATGTACACTAGAAAGGGGCTGCTCATAATTTATGCAAGGGAATCAAGGTATGGGGAGCGACAGAAGGGTTAAAGTTATGGGATACCGTTTCATTGCATGGTGACAAATTCGGGACGGACACCATTTTATAAACAGATAAAGGTATTGTTGAAAGTGATAATATGATTTTAACAATACCTTGCTTAGTGAATGCGCTTTACAGTGGAAATGAATCAAAATGTTGTTTTTAATGTCCTTCCACAGCGAGATGCTTTAATATATGCTTGACTAATTATTGATGTATTATTCCGCAATAAAATTTCATATTTGTTACTATGTAGTAAAAGTTAATATTTTGCAGTTTTGATAATAAGTGTCTAAAAGTGCATTGACTTCATTGTTCATCGTATCATTAATTCATCGAGTCATTAGTTTCCGGCATCAGGTTTTAGATAGCAAGTTTAAGGAATAAAAGATATCAAGTGATTTTGTATGTGTTAATTCAACAGCCTATATTCATGTTGCTTTGTTTGTATGTGTATACTATATGAATGATAATGCATACAGTATTGTGCACTTCTTATTTATTTTAAATTTAAAACATCATTACACATCAGAAATTTATGACTAGCTATACGTTTGTCACAGTAGTAGGTGTATGTAACTGGGCTTTTATTACCATGGGTAAATTTTATTTAAAGTAATCTAGTGATTTGACGGAATACTATGTGAATCATTTTATTGTCATTATTTCGCAAGAAATAACAAAATGGAAAATATTCTTCTAGTTTCTCAGAAAAAACTCTCTCTGTATATACATATATACACTAGAATTCGCCCCGTAACTCATTACATTTTTTAATTTCAGCCTCGTACGTTTAAACAAATTTTATGCGTTTTAGTTTTTTTTTACAAAATTGTTTTGTTTAAATATTTTAGTTAGCGATATTTTCTCCTTTCTTGTCTGAGTTATAAATAGTGAAAAATGTATTGAGTATTGCACAGATAGAGTAGATTGTAGATTTAAGGAGTAGTATGAACATATGGCGATTAAAAATTTCTAAAAAGAGTTTCGAATCTATGTTGAAAGTAGGGAAAGAATGACTATTTCAATTTTTTCGATTGATAACATTAAAACTGAACAATATCTACTGAAAAAACTAAAAAAATTGGCTTACAAGCTGAGGAGAAAATGGTACTTGAGTGTTTTGGGGTACTTAATGGTACTTAATTTGACCAATTTATATATATATATATATATATATATATTTAAAAAATGACAGGGGGTATTGCAAAAATATCTGAAATTTCGGACACACACAAATCCTAGTATATGCTTTTTTCTGCATTAAATAAATATTCTAGTTTATTGCATTGAGGGATTAATCATGATCATTGGGTTAACTGAATCGCACGTTTAGTATATCGCTTCACCCATAGTAATTCTGATTTCTCAGTGTAAATTTACGGACATTTTGGACTATTTTATCTCGATTTTGGTTTTGAGTAAGCTAGAATAATAATAACGAAGAAAAAGTTGTACTAGCGTTTTAACTATATTTATTTTAACTAGTGAATTTCATTACAATGAAAAAAAGGGGTAAATCATTTTCCGTGAACTCAAATTATTGATATTATTTCATCATTTTAATTGGCTTAAAGTTTCTTTTTGATTAATAGATGATTTTTTTCTGTTAAAGGTAGTTGCCAATTTATCGCTATTTTTGTTCTCACTTAAGATCTTCAACATGTCTCGCATATTACGGTTCAAGATTTTCTATGTATTTTTGTACGTTTAATAATAGGCATGTTACCAAAATTTCAGACGCTATACATTGTTCATTCAATTTCGTTTTTAGCATTAGCTTACCACATATGTCGTGAGCAAAAGTGAAACAATGCGGAAAAAATACTACAATGGCATTTTTTTTTCTTTTCTATTGCTCGCAAAGAATCTCGATCGATAATTTTCTTTCAGATTTCATGAGAAATGATATTTTAAAACGCAGGTAATCCTCCGTAAATAGTTTGTCGAGCTGTTGTGTGAAAACGTCGGGAAATCCAGATAACTTATAACGACAGATACGTTCCGTCTACAGTCCGAGAGATGGATTCAATGGGCAGACAGCAGACCATTTCCTCGGACTCTAAGAATGCGTGGGAGGAAGAGGTTGGTTTATAAGCTTTAAATGACTTTGGGGAGAAGGGGGTGGCAGGGGGGGCTTTCCAAACTCGGTTATCTTCCCTACGAAATGGCCGCCAAGGCTTTCCGGTAATGGCGTGGTTCTTCGGAGCGTGTCCGCCAGACTTTCATGTAGATAAGACGAGCTCAAGAAAAGGGTTCAAGCAAGAAAAGGCGGGGAAAAAATAGAATGCCCGTCGCGCGGTTTATCAGAGTTTAAATCAGAGAAAAAGTCCAAATCCGTGGGGCCAAATGGCACCGAAATAGGCAGCTTCGCTCCCAGAGATTGCCGAAGTGCATTTCTTCATTTATATCGCTTGCCAAAAGGGAAGGTTACAAAGGCAACCCGAATTGTTTGTAGCCCAACGAAAGGAGGTTTTAGGACGGACGATTGCATCCAAACAGCCACTAAAATAGTATTTGGAAAATGAGACTCCTTTCTAAGTTTCTTTTTGTCCTTTGTGTTGTTTCCGAACACGGCCTTATTTTCACGCTTCCTCACAATTCTATTTTCGGGTTCCTTCCAAGGGTTTTCCGATTTTACTTTGTTATTTTTAACGATTTAGAGGAGGAAGTAATGCATATATTTCTCCCTCAATTTAAAACCAGGAGGTTTTCAATTCAATTTGCTCTTACGGCATTTATTTAAAAGGATCGAAAGGATTATCTGCGTTTATTATTCCTTCTTAAGCAAATAAAACGAGAAATGATAATTGTTGTAAGATAACAGTTACTCGGGAACGACTTGTTTATACTGCGGATGTAATTAAACCCGTTTTTTAATTATGATAATTCTATTCATCATAAGCGATGTGGAACATTTTAATGGTAAGGTTGAAATCATTATTCTATAATTGCACTTCAAACTCATTTGTGCAGAAAAATACTGTTAACAAATTAAGCAATTAGAAACTATCAATAGAAATCCTTCAAAATTTCACAAATTATTCGTTAAAATATTCCTTACTTCTTTTAAGAGCGTTTTTGTGATATTTTGAGCAGGTTCATTGTTACCATTTACAAGCCTTCATTTAATATGTTTAATGATATTTCTAAGCTTAATTGAATGTATCTCATTATACTGATTTCATAACAGTCATCTTACGATCCATTAAGTAGGATAGCTTATATTACTTACTATTATGCAAAGTACACACAAGACGAAATTAAAAGTAGAATTTATTTACGGGTAATTAGTTTCACATCTCAAAGCCCATTATCTATTGATTTCGTGTAAAATTCATTGAACAGAATATTACGGTTTTGTGCCGGATACTATAGTTAATATAATTGTTCGTGACTGAGGCATAAAGTATCGTGTTGAAAAATTGATTTCTTGACATCCTTTATTAGTTTGCTCTTTATCGACAAAGTCCGTCTATTATTAAGAGGAAATTTGAATCTTTTATGTTTTAATGTACTTTCCTATAAAATAAGCGGCAAAGTGATGCAACTGAAATTGTTAGGTGGAAGAATAACAGTTAAGTCAAACTCACAAGGTTATTCAATAGATTTTTGAAACATCACGACTTTTGCTGAGAAAAATACATGCATATGGCAATGAATGTTTAGTAAGTAATTTCTCATTTCAATGCATTATAAATGTTTATTTCGTGAAGTGTTTTGTATTTATTTCCATCTGTCTGTATATATTAGGATAGTTCAAAAATACTTAAATATCGCGGAAAATTGGCGAATCAGGGAGGATAAAAAAATAGGGTACAAAATATTCAAAAATCGCTCTATATCGCCTGGTTGTGCATGTGCACTAAATTTTGTCGAAATTTGAAAAAAATATTTTAAAGCAACATGCTTATAAATATTTCTAAATGGTCTGAAAAAAGATGTTCTTAAATATTTATGTTCAATAAAGAACGACAAAACAAGAAAAAAAAAACGAGTGTAGTTGTTAGTACTTTTGCCGCCCTTTGAGACTGGGGTGTCTAGCTTCATTTCTATCTTTTTCTTCCAGAATTTTGTCAAATATGGAGTTGATGGAGCCCCGAAAGATGCTGATGGATTTAAATAATATTTAAACAGTATTATGTGCGAATCTAATGCATGAAATTTGAGCTGTTACATTCGGGAACAGGCCAATTTCGAAATAAAATATAAAAAGTATTAAAAAAATGTTCCTAATGCCGGGAATCTTTAGAGTGCCGCCATATCTTTGTTTTCTTTTTAAACAACGTTTAGTTTCCCTGATCCCCAACTTCTCCGCAGCATGAACTTTTGAAAACAATGTTTTTGATTTTTTCGACCTACCCTAATGTTGTATGCATTAACTTGATGCGTTAGAGATTCAAAAATGATTTTTTTTTTAAAAGAGGAACCACTTACAGAAAAAGACCTTTAGTTTCACCAAAATAACATAAGGGAGGCCATATTTTTGTCAAATAACAATTTTGTACCTTTTGTAGTGGCTGAAAAATGCTGTTAATGTGCATTGCTTTTCTATGATATGCTTAGATAAAACTTCTAAACACATATGTTTTTATCAGAATTAGCAGGAAGTAACTCAAGGGTCCACTGGAAAAACGCCCTATGTCACATACTACTTGATGAACTTTGCTTTATGTTTTATTATAAATTATGTATTATAAATATATGTATTATAAATTTGAATTTGGGTGTTACGGGAAAGTAGGCTCGTATAATTACAATTAACATTTATGTTATAAAATGAATGAACAAAATATATAGCAAAGTTCATCAAGTAGTATGTGACTTAGGTCAATTTTCCAGTGAAACCTTCAACTGTAATTTCCTGATATGCCACACTCACCTGATATATATGTCGCGACTCACCTTAGTTAAGAATAGTTACCTTTTTTCGATTATTAATTAATGCATAATTCTACTACATTTACGCTTTACTAAATTATAGCAAATATTAATGTGATAGAAAACAAATGATCTAAATACTTTGTGCTAAAATGTAAGTACGAAGATAAAACAAAGTAAAAAGCACAAATTTAGAATAAAAAGTATCGCCAATAGCTATTTCGAAGCTAAAATGGAGCCTCTTCATCAGTGCAGAAAAGAAGCACTCAACACACAACTAGAAAGCTGTGAGTGAACAGGCAAGAACCAGAAGACAACCGGTATTCATATCAAATGTATCGGATTAGAGGTTTATTAATGTGATGGTTAGGAGATTTGAATCTTCAATTTGTACACTGCCAAAGAAGTATACTTCTACGACTAGCAAGAAATATTTTTTTTTAATTTTAAAGGACTAAAAATGTCGCATTGAAATGAGAAGCTTAAAATAGCTGGCTCCCAGGAAAACAAAAAAAAAAGAAATCCGAAATCTAATTGTACACTCTTAACTACTTAGTAACTACATGTATGTAGCTCAATTTCTAATTAAAAGGGATAAAAGAGTTAGATTCTAAGATGGAGAGAAAAAAATTGTTTTTCAAAGCCTTCATGTTATCTCGTCAAATCATGTTCTTCGTATAATCAATAACTAAATAACTAACTGTTAGAAATATTTTTAAAAAAATTAAACTGTATAATCTGAATTTTATTGTATCTAAAAATATGCTATTTATTAGAGTTTTAATGTAATAAATTTTAATCGACATTAACTGCCATTAATACAGGACAATATTTCAGGACGTTTAAATCATTTATTAGTTTTAGTTTGATATATACTATATTTTAATTAACTGTCAAGTAATAATGCAAGATGATATATAAATTTTAGGGAGACATTTGAAATTTTTTTTAAAAGATGCTTTGGTGTTGAAAACTTTTTAAACCTTACTTCTGTACAAATAAGATAAGACCAATAATGAACTTGAGTTGTTAGTAACACACGCTTGTTTAAAGCTGTTACAAAATATAATCGTTACATCTTGCTTTATGTCGGAAAAAAAAGTTTAACTAAGGTACCGTCTCAAACGTGCGTTTCCTTTAAACCAATCACACTTCGTCAACCCTGATCAGTCGGATTCTTAGTTTCTTTTGAGCCTCCTTCCCCTGCTGTCAAACTTGTTAAAACATCCAGTAGTTCGTAATCAAAAGTAGAAGCTTAGATCTTTAAGTAATGAAGTGAATCAATGCAAGAAGTTCTTTTTCGGTGTCTCGGAAGGCCATTAGTGTACTTGCACAGACTTAGCAGAGCTTTCCTTGTTGCTGTTATCGAAAATAACTTATTCGTCTTCTTCTTATCAAGACTGGTGGGAGCAACAGATTATTTTTAGATAATCGCTGTTTCACTTGTTTAAAAGATGATTCAGGCAGCTAATTCTTGAGTAATAATCTCGACAGGATATTTCTTTATGAAAAAGATACAAATAAATTCCCTTGCATTATTTAAGAAGGGAAGTATTCAAATAAGCCTATGTGCTCAACATGGATAGAACTTAGCTGATCAATTATCTTTTCTTACGGATTTTAAAGTCGTTAGTTTAGTTTATGAAATGATTCATGTTGCACTTTAAAATCGGCTTTTATTTTGGGATTCAAAGCGTCAATCAGTATGAAATGATATTTACTCTTTATGATATTTGCCTTATGACTTTTTAATTCAATATGGTTTCCTGAAACTAAGCTGTATTAATAAGTCAGAGACCTGATTGATTATCAAAATAGTATAAATATAGGAAATTATTTGTGTCATTTTCTAACTAAGATCCTCAAAATTGTGAAAAATTATTCCGTTATAACTCTGTATTTATCACGTTTCTAATATCAGTTCGTTTTGTTTCATACCTGACCTTAATACAGTGGGAAAAGTTTTAAGAAGGTTTGTGAAATATGGGGAATTTCAACAGAGTTGCTTTCATAGAGTTTTTAAATCTTAAACAACAAATATACTCGTTTCAATCAAAAATACGATTAATTTATCTAAAGACTTACTATGTTGTTCCAGAAATCTATTAAAATGCATTCACTTGTGTTTTCGTTCATAAAACGTGTAGAATATTGTCGCAAAATAGTATATTTGGGCAACATTCATTGTGAATTGGATTTTTTTCTATGTAATAGTGATGGTGGCATATTTTATAACTAGAATCTAAAAAAATGAGCAGCAAAAGCTCTTACTTTTAACTCCTCCAATACTAGTTCAAGCTTTTAATACAAAACAATTCATGTTGACTTAAGATAATAAAACGATTGTGTATCTGTAGTGGGATAAAACATAGCTTTTTGTTGCTTTTCATGGAGATGGAAGTGCATCAAAAGTCCTTTTTTACGATAAAAAAATCACCTTCTAAACAGAAAAAAGATATTTCAGCAAAGGCTACTTCTTTCTATTATCAGCTAAGATAATTTTAATTTTTCAGATGCTGTAAAATACTTCTGAAAATATATTAAGGAATATTCAACACGCATCCACTGCGCAAATAAAATACTTTCCAAAAATATACCTGGTGCATCTGAACTACCCTTGTTTAGCAAAGATAAGTTCAAAACTAACATATTTAGCGAAAAACATTTCCCTTTATTGTTTTTTTCAAATAAAATCAAACATAATTAAAAGGTAGTATGAAATGCCTTAGCGTTGAAACAAAAAACGTGTTGGGCAATGCGACACACCTTTTTTTAATTTAAGCGTTTTTTCATCCTATCGTACTTTTATGTCATTCATCAAACTTATTCCTAACGTCTTTTAGCATATTTATGCTAAATTGGAATGATTGTCTCAAAACTTTTTTAAACTTTTTTATCAAGATTTATGTATAAAACTGTGTGCTTATTGTTTTCTGTGTTATTATAATAACTGGAGAGTGAAAATTATTGCAATGATAACAATTAAGACGGAGATATAAACTCAGAATAAATGTTAAGTTTTTGTAGCTTTGAAATTAATTCCAAGACAGTGTTATTACCGAAAACAAAGTACTTCCTTAAAAATTACAATGCTAATACGAATAAGTTAACAAAAGAAACTGGGATTTAAAAAATATAAAAATATGAATTCCGGTATTATTCTTATTAAAACGTCGATCACTGTGTTTGAGATGCTATTCAAAGATGTTATTTCAAGCTATGAATTGTATCATTGCTCCCTAATCATTACCACCAAGTGTTATTTTGTTGGTATACAAAACAAACTAGAAATACCTCTCAAGCACATTTTACTCCCTTTCTTTAAAAAAATGTGCATAAAAGGTATGAATTATATTTTCTGAACGATGATGCGATGTTCACATTAAATTAATTTTACAAAAGGAAGGAGATTGAAACCTTTATCCTTTTCTTAAAAACATTGATGCATTACATTGGTTACTGATATTTATACAACTTTTTAAATTTTATGTGTTTACACAGAACAGTTGTGTTTTGGAATTATTTTCATTTATTAAACTATTGCTTCTTATTTCTTTCAAAAAATTAAGAAAATTTGAAAGCAGAAATTTTGCTTTTTAAAGTGGTTAATGGATTAGGAAAATGCAACAAAAATATGAATTTTTCAATTTTCAATTGCATGTAAAATGTAACGTAGCCTAACAGCATTTTATTAAAAGCTTGTAACATACCTGACTAATTTTTATGTAACTAAGAAAAGTGTCACAATACTCTGAAACATTATTTGCTTAGAATATTTATGAACGTATACATTTATTTTTATACGCAAATATTTTACTAGAAAAAGCTTTTGTCCTTTTTTTTTTAATCAAATAACTTGTTTGTTAGTATTACTTTCTTCCGTTAAGTAGCTTCTTATAATTTCTAAGCTCATCGCATATTTTCGAAAGCCAAAGTTTCTTTTTCAGTCTTAAAGACTAACAAAGTTTTAAAAAAGTAATATGTTTACACTAAATGCCTTTTTTTCAAGTGTTCGACATTTGAAGTTTTAAGGAAATAAAATAGGACATTACCTTAAACTCATTAAAAATACGCTATCAAGATTTTCTGAAGAAGAAGCCTAATTGTTAATTGCCGAAATGAACTTAATTGCTTTAAGCTTTATAATGGTCAAAGGAGATTTTTTTTCATCATAGCCACTAATAAACAGTTACAGTCTAAGCTGTGGTTACTGCAAAACTTTCATCCTAGTTAAAAGCAGATAAACCGATATCTTAATTAAAATTAATACATGAACCAGGTATAAAAAAATCCTCCTTCTAGAAAAAGATTTCGTTGGGAATCAACGAGGCATCATTTTTCATGGCATCTAACTCCCGTTTACAGGCTGGGGGAACGAAAATCGATGAATCACTGGCATTATTTTGACTGGTTCATTTTACTTTATGGTGGTTGCACGATAGAGGAAAAAATAGTTTCCCCTTTTGGGATGTGGCCGGAAATTGCCCTTTTACAGCTCACCTATGCGCCAAACCCAATAGCCATTCATCGAATATTATCTGGTACTTAATGAAATTACGCCAAAAGCTCATTTTCGTTTTTAATATTCTACCTTTAGGCATTAAAAAAGGAAAATAAACAATCACGCATACGCACACACTCACTGGAGTTAATAAAGGAAATTTAAAAAGGTTAAGATCTTTACAATGGAGCACTTACCCGTATCGGAAGCTTTGGATAGCTGTCTAATTTTTATTAGATGCAAGATTTTAACATGCTTGATTTGAGCATGCGTTTTTTTTTTTCTTCTTTCTTTTTTCGGTGAGAAAATCTAGTCGTCATTTAAAGCGTATCGCATATTAAACTCTTTACTTTGAAAATTTCAAAAAAAAAATGTGTTGATGCTTTTTCCTTTCTTTAAACAAAAAATTCTGAAATATTTAAAACTGTCTAAGACTTTTATAAATTTAAACATGCTTCTTTTGTAAAATATTTTTAACACCTTTGGGAAATTATTTTTTAATTAATAGAATAATTTAAGATGGTGTACCAGTAAATTTATTTTCGGTGCATCTAGTTCATGAAAATTAAAATTTCGTTTCCTAAATAAATATTTCAGGCACAAGAATTTTACTTTATGTATACGACAGACGTAGTTCATCAACTAGTATCTAGATTTTAACGAAGCTATGCCAAAAGATAATTCCCGTTTTAAATATTCTATCTCAGTCATTAAAAGGTACGTATAAACAAGCATGCGCAGACACTTACTGGATTTAATAAATATCTAAAGTTGTGAAAATAATTACAATGCAGCACTGACACGTTCCGGAATAATTTGATAGTTTATGCTTTTATTAGCTGCAACTTTTATACAAGTTTATTCTTAAGGTATTCATACAGATATTCATAATTCCATACACGTGCTAATAATTTTGTCTTACTTCAAAACTTTTAAAAATTATGTTTGTGCTTATTTACAATTATTTCTTTTAAATAGCTCTTCCGTTTAACAAAATCAGCCTCATGTTAAGTATATTTAACCAAGCAATCGTCCTTAGATAACAGAAAAAGCTTTCTGAAACCACCAAATTTTAACAGATCAGTGTCTCTTTTAGTTTTGCTTTGTATTCTTTAAGCACCATTCTTGTATTTACAGAATTCAGAGCATCTATCACAGGTATGTTACTGAATGAGATTATTTAATACTAAATTAAAAATAAATAGAATACTGTAAAGCCTTTACTAAATGCAAAACTGATAATACTCTTATGCATTGACCACCATATTAGCTTTGTGTCTACCTTCACTACTTTTGCTTATAAGTGTTGAAGTTGCCTTCGTAAATCTGTCCCCAGCGACGTCAGCTTTTAATATGCAAGTCTCGGGAAAACTACCTAATTACATAAACTTTTCCGAGTTGGTGAAAAGTTCACAGAAGACATGGCTTCATAAATTCGGTATCAGGAACTCGTTAGTTATAAGCAAAGATAGTGTCTTATCATCTAATCTATATTCAATGAGAGCCAACAGCTCCGGATCTCATCGGATAGAAATTTTGAAGTTCTTGGCACATAAATGACATTCCCAACATGACGTCGGATCATTAATCAAGCAATAACAAACTCCATGGTCCGTGTACATCGATCACAAAGTTTGATCAGATTGGAAAGACGATGCTTCCTTGGATAGAATGTTACTCCTTGCTTGCTTTTGATTATCTTTTATTAAATAAAGCCAATCTCTGTGAAGAATCAAACTTTTCGTTAGCAGAGTCTAAGGATTCGTGGTTAAATCCTTTTAAGTAAATGGATTTGCTGTTAGATGTCGTTTTTCTAATTGATCGTAATACTTCGGGTTTCTGTTACCGACAATGTGAGCATACGGTAACCGGATTGAGAGTAATGAGAAAATGCATAGCCAAGATAAAATTATTTTTCTTTCCACATATCTCATTTATATCTTTATGACAATAAACCTCAGTTTTAAGGGATTTTTTTCTCATATAGTCTTAGCGGTAGTCAAGTTGCGTTCGCATATCAATTTGCATATCGCATTCTCAGATTATGGATAAAAAGCCAGAGTGTTATAATTTTAAGAAGTTTTAAGAAGCAAAATTTTGAGGCGTTCATTTGATCTAAGAGATTTTCCTCTCGCTACTTATTTTAATAACAGTGGTCTTCCATTTTAGGTATTTTCTGTAAAAATGTCATTAACTAAAAGCAAGCTAAACGATTTTTTCATTTGTCAGATTTCATTTAGTACAAGTAATATAAAACGAAATAAAGTTGTTTTTTTTAACCAGGACTTTCGAATTTTATTTTTTCATTGCAAATTCTGGAGTAAAAATAAATTATATGTAAATCAGGAATTATAATGGAGTTGTAATATAGCAGATCATTTGAATCTGAGATTTGTTAACTCAAATTTGAGTAGCTTGTAATTCCCCATTGCGAAAAACTGTTTTTTCCCCTGATTATGCTTTCATATGTTTTGGATTTGTGACTTTAATTTAAAAAAAAACAGAATGCGGGCATCGATTAGAATGAGTGAACGTAAAATTACCTACTCGCTCCATACATAGTGACAAATTCAAATGGCTTTTTTTTTAAATATGACTCACTTGCATTTCACCACATGCGTCATATCATCTTAAATCTTTCAAGTTAAAGCTTTGAAGAAAGTTGTTCATTTATCTTGTAACAAGAATATGTAGCATATCCAATTTACTAGGCTTGTAAGGAAAAATTTAGAAATAATTCAGAGTGATTAAGATAAGAGCAACGTAAATCTGATGTTTAATATTAAACCGTGTTGCATTTCAACATTCCGAGCTGCATGATTCTTACTAAAAAGTATATATTTATAATAACCACGGAACATTTTCAACGGATTTTGATAAACGTCACAAAATAGTGTGTTCGGTTGTTGAATTATGTTTAATTTCAATGAAAACTTCACTCTACTTATGATGGAAGAAAAACTTTCTTTGATCAGCTGAGGTCACTAGGTAGCATTACAGCTCCATTTAAGAGATACATCTTTTTCATGATTAACTAGAGCTGCTGTACGATTCAAATCGGTTTCAAATTTGTACTAATGTTTGAAATACAATACATATACTCTTAAAATTTATCATGTCAATGGTTTTTGCGAATACTATCTGAATACATATTTTTTCTATTACTTCGAATAGTTGCTAGAAATTGAGATCAAAAAAAGATGTTTTAGCGTATATCATTGGATTTCTCCATAGGCGATTTTATTTTATTTATTTATATTTCAACTGTGAAAGAATTAATTACAACTAATATATGTGATATGCCTCATTTCGGAATAAAATGTTAAACAATATTTGAATTTTTCTTAGAAATGATTATTCACTTTTGATTTGTGAGAACTTCCACCTTCTCCGGAAATTAACTATTTTTCTTCTTAACAAATTTCACAAACGAGTTCACTTTCCGCTTCATTTCTTTTAATTTTAGCAACATGAACTTGTACTAGCACTCTCAGATAAGACATATCTGATGTATTCCCACACATATCAATCCTTCCATTCGACTATCATTTGCATTTTATAATTTTAAAGTTTTAGAAAAATCGAAATCTGGACGTCTCTCATAAACAAAAAGACGCTTTTCGGAACTTTTTTCCTTCCGTTTAATGCGTCTTACGTTAATGTCCCTGCTTGTCAGCCCACGTGCTACAGAATCGAACTTAAACATGCTATTGTTATGCAGATTTGATGGACTTAAAGGAGATGGAAAACGTGTCATTGATTGTATTCCCTTAACATTCTCTTTTTATCTCCCTTGCGTCTTCTTTTTTACAAACTCTTTTTTCGCAATCAACTGCTTTTCACTTCCCTACCTTACTTTAATTTTAATGATTTCCCTGGGCTCTCTTTTTATGCTATCCTCAAGGATCGATGGATGGATGTGATTTCTCTAAGCTATGCCCTAACTTTATAAGGTTGATAGACTGATTTTTTCTTTGAATTCTTTAGCGCAAGTTCTTTTAGAGACAGCATTTGAAGAGCATTTTGCTGGAAATGAACACCTTCGAGCAAAAACTGGAGAATTTTTCTCGGGAACTTTTCGATGAGAAGCAAATTTCATTTTTATGAATTAGATCTTCTAGATTTTGAGCGCTGCAGAGCATTTCCGTTTGCGATTTTAAAGATTTTTTAAAAGTTAATGCTAGAATATACCATGATTCAAATGTATAGAAAATTTTAATTTGTTTTTAATTTTATAACATTACTGAAAATTTTAATTTGTTTTTAATTTTATAACATTACTAAACATGTATCACAAATTATTTGAGTTTTTTCCGATACAGTATTAATATATGTTTTACAAATTTAATATCATGATTATATATATATATATAAAAAAAATTTATGTTTCATATGACAACGTGTATAATTTATTTATCAAAATGATAAGTCTAAATTGATTTATCCAGAATATAGTTTTCCTAGTGGTCGAAGTTCGGCCGTAATCCATTACATTTTATAAGTTTAGCCTCGAACGTTTAAACAACTTTTAGACATTTTAGTTTATCTCTTTGACAATAGTTCTGCTTAAATATTGGAATTAGCGATAATCTTTCCTTAGAATGACTGATTGACCACTGAGTTAATTATTTAATTTAATGCATTTGTAATACAAATTATAGATACATTGTATCTTTATGATCTCCTGCTCCAGTAAAAAAAATTAATTAAAATTGTCATACCACCCTATTATTAGTGAGTGAATTAATAATACAAACACTCACTTTCAATTTAATCGAGCTCGAAACGCTAATACAAATCAACAAGCTTACGAAACGTTGATTCGGAGCAAAATAACGCGGCACCGCCCTTACTATCTCACTTGATATTATATTAGAAATTGTTAGCTTCGAATTGCATTTCATTTTGTTCAACATTGTACTGGACAAACAATCTGACCACAGATGCTTATTTTGGAAATGGATTAACTGACACCTTAAAAGATTATTTTTGTTTTGCTCTGACATTCCTTTGATAACTTACATTTTCTCCTTTATTTTGTTCTTGGTATTTCCTCTTCTTCGAATTATAAATAGTAAAAATAGTATTGGAGTATTGTACAAATATTGCACAATGTAGATGTAAGGAGTAGAATGAAAGTATTACGAATAAAGACCTCTAAAAAACGGGGGAAGAATCATTAAAAAATAGCTAAATCCATTTTTTTTAAATTTATAACACTAAAACTTATAACTAGTAAACATAATAAGAAAATTGGTTAACAAACAGAAAAATCTACCTAACTGTTCTGTCGTTGGCTATTTATATATAGTTGAAGAACCGAGTTCATTTTTCAAGATGATGTCAGGAGGATGTGCTCATAACATTTATACGAATAGTTGTAGTTTAAAAAAAAATACTTTTTATTGCTTGTATATTACTACTTATTATCTGCTTGCTTCGGCTGTCAATAGTTGAATCATTTCCTAACATATGTTTTATTTTTTAAACTTCAGTTAGAATATTTCTTCGGTTACGTATTGTAGTATGTTTCGTGTTAGCTTTTAATTCAAGAGTGACGTCACTCTCGAAGGGTTTATTTATGGTTCCACGAGGTGATCTACCAACTATAGTTACTTACCAGCCATTGGGGACGACAGGGTTATTTACCACTGTTGATAAATCCCCTTAATAACGTACAATAACGCCATTACGGCTGAGTTATTTGCGTTCAGTAATTTATCTACCTTTAACAAGCCGTGTAATTAGGTGGATCATATTAGCTGAAAACATTCTACGCCAAACAAGGAAACATGCTAAGAAAACAACTTATATTATTGACAACAAAATGATACTTCAAAATACACATAGCCAAAATTGTAATATTTAAGTTAACTTTATAAGGAATATTCAACAATGATGGATATTTCTAAACCTAACCCTTATTAATAATGGTCTATATTCGGATAAACAAGTACACCAAACGAATTACTCTAAGAGAAACCTCATTACTAAAATGCAAATAAAATTTAAATTAAATACACAAATAAGCATTGTAAAGCACACGATTAATCCCTTGACGCATTTGCCCGTGTCAGACACGGGCGACAGTTACCGGAAATTGTACCCATGCCCGTGCGTTATTTTATTTCTAATGCCCGTCTGAAATTCGTTTACATTTTTTTTTGTATCATATTTTTTTCTTTATGTATGATATTGGGTATAATGTTGAACTAGAACTGCGTGTCTAAACAAATTACATTTTTAGATAGCATGCTTCAGAAATTATGGTTATTAGTTCATTAAATCTTAATAATGTAATTAATATTTATTAAAAGATAAACATTCACTTTGCGCATATATTCAAACTTAGTAAGAGCAGCGTTAAAAGGCGCAAATGAAAGGTTAAGAGTGATAGACCATTTTCAAGGGTTATCAGCCTCCTTCGTCAGTACCGAAAGTAGAGAAATCAAAGAATTTTCTACTTTCAATCAGAATTTTATATTTTCAATCAGCGATTTCTACTTTCAATCAGAATTTTCTACTTTCAATCAGAATTTTCTACTTTCAATCAAAATTTTCTACTCTGGGTACTACCGAAGGGGGTTGATTGCCCTTGAAACCGGTGTCAGGGTGAGTTTCAATGACGAAATATGTCTCATACAAATGTACATAAAATCTTAAGAAATAGTATTAAAGAAACCTGACAGGCAAATATGTTTTTCATTCAGCAAATTATTCATTGAAGATAGCAGGCTACTTTCATCACTTTTTACACTGGATTTATGCATGAGAAATATAATTATAAATTAAGTATAGTTTAAGCTGAAGCTCCTCATCAATATTTTAGTATACAACACATAAGAATATTTGCGGTACTGATAAACGTGAAGTATATATTTAAGATGTTTCTCAGTATACTCTTAGCAACTCAAAATGTTTGCAAAAGCAATTGCTTAATAGAAATTCTATTTGCTTCCTATTTGAAAGGTATCATCTTTTTCTTAAAATAGCATCGTTGGCCTGTTTCGTAAATGATCAACACATTAGCCAAATTGAATGCTCATTTGCACCTCAGGACAAGAAGAATACATTCTAGCAACAGCCGCAGAAAAAGGGGCAAGGTACGTAGAGGATGTATTATTCTCTGGATTTTATCATCCCGACAACGCCCCATAACACACCTTCCAATATTCTAGTCCCGTAATTCTAGTGTCAGATCCACCCGAAAACCTGAAAACTTCCTTGCGAACCGTTATGCACTGAAAGCATTCAATCTTTTCTGCCAACACACCCTCAGGCTTTTCATACTTGGGGAAGCACAGATAAGTAGGGAAGCTTGTTCGTTCGGGAGGAGGATTGTTTGCAGTGCAGGATAAAGCTGTAAATTAAACGATTCTTCATTTCAGTGAGATTGGAACATTGGTTAAGGGGAAGAAATATTAGTTATTTTAAGTGCATACACGACCGGGGCATTTCTCCACTGCTTTTATTGCTGTATACACGTGAGAAATAAAGAAATCAATCATTATTTGCTGGTCCGTGATTTTAGTTTTCACTTGTTTTAAATCAAATTTATTTAATTGCCAAATTTCACTCACACTCAATAACAAATACGCTTTATTTTTATACAAATTAAAATAGATATATGGCGTACCCTGTAAAATATATTGCAGTATGTTGCACAAAATTATGGCACTTAATTTTACTATATTTTGGTATTTTCTTGCGTATGTTGCGCCAAAATACAGTACTATTAAGCAACATCCCTTGTAGCAGCAAACTAACACCATTTTTTCGTGCAGTATACATTTTCTTTTATAGCGTAGTATTAGTTTTCAGTTATTTTTCAAAAATTTGGTTTGTTAACTTTTCTTACTGTCACGGCTTTTTAGTGTTTTTCATGGTTACTCTAGACAAAATATTAGTATATTGAAAATGTGGGTAAACATAAATTATATTACAGACTGTTAAAAACAAGTTATGCGTGTGAAAATTCGTACTATAGAATGGTTTAACATTTTATGATCAGCTTAAGATTTTCTGTGTCCTTTTAAATTTATTTATACTGCTACAGCATTTTTTAAATATTATAAATACAATCGAAATTTTAGTTTTACTTTAAAAAATGTGTATTTATTTATTTTATTTTTTTTTTCAAAATTAGATTTCTACACAAAACCAATTTTTAAATATTATTACCAGCAATTACATACAAGAAAATCAATGTCCAAATATAGTCCAAATAAACATTATGAATAACAAAATTGAAAATGTATAATAATGTTGCAGCGGATCATGTGTTACAATTTTCACTTTGATTCTTGACCTTGTTTTAAGTATATTTTATTTTTACTAACTTTCAATATTCTTAAGGCCTTTTGCTATCTTTTACATAAATATGAAATCTAATATGATGTAAACATCTTTAGATATATGATAGATTACTCGGAAATTACAAAGTAGTGCATTAAAATTTTTTAGAACTTTACATGTCAAATAATTATTTATAACTACATTTTTTCTAACACATAGCATTAGTCTTTTCGAGTGAAAGGCTATTATACATTAACAGTATTATATCAAACTGGACAGTAAAAATAAACTGCGCGTTAAGAAGACTTCAATTTTATTATTGTTATATTTAAAATATTACGTTTAAAAGTCGTCTTAAGCTGTCAGACATAAAGCTCATTTTTAAAATCTGAAAGCAGTAAAAGAAATAAAATTTTGCCTTACTAGGAGCTCATAGTATTATATTGTTTTGTCGTAAAAAATATAGCGCGAAGATTTCATCCAGTGTTCAATACCTCCATTGATTTTTCAGTGGTAACTCGTGAAGGGTTGCAAGAAACCACCGCTCGAGATTTAAAAGAATAAGTTGAACTATTGAAAAATAATAAATTTCCGTCGAATTTTTGGAAATATTTCTGTCAAATACAGCTCCACAGATATTAAAGACAGGCTGTGATGCAAAGTCATATATCTGCCTCGACGAAAATGAAAATGGCTACTTTTTCCACTTACCAAAACATTTTTGGATCAATAAGACTTTTAAACTACAGAAAACCAGCAATAGATAACAGACACTTTAAAAAATGATATACGAACTGTTTATTTATGTATTTATTTATTTTCAATGCATGGACTGATGACAAATACAACTTCGTTCAGTTGTAAAAATAATTGAAATGTAAACTACAATTTTGCTTCATTACGTGTTTTGATGACGTGTAATCTAAAGTATCATACGAACTTTTTATTCTAGAGAAAAACAATGAGTTAAACGATCAGAAGAACAAGGAGAAGTTGAAGGTAAACAAGTTGGTAATTTTAACTTAACAATAAAAGAAAAACTTGGAGCACTGAAAAGGCAGATATATGTTTATACAAAACATATATCAATGTACTTAATAAAGAATTTCCCCATTCTTAAATTGTTGAGGCGTGTTGGTGTTTGTTTTCTTGCAACAGAAAGTTTCTTTTTCCCACAATTTGTAAATTCTTTTTTCCACATACTTTAAAACAGTTTAATTTATCTTTCAGGTCGTCTTCTAAGTATTTCAGTTCACTAATGTTTATAAACTCCTCATCGTACACCTCGATAAATTAACTAATCAAAAAGCACTTAATTTCGAAGGACTTGAAGGAGATCTTGTAGATATCAAAGTTTCGATTGATGTTTAATATAATTGACAATTATACTAGTTTTATTTTAATTAGTTTCGTGAGTAATCTTTTCATACGAAATGGTCTTCTAACGTTATGTTTATTCCACTTGTAGAATTGGATGATTTCCTTTTTAATTTCAGACATAGGGAGTAAATCTTCAGAAATCATTTGAAAAAAAAAGGCTAAACAGAGAGTATCGTTTTAAAAGAACTTAAATTTATAAATGTTGATATTTCTTTTGATGCTACTTCTGTACGATTTCCATAAGAAGCTTTGTGTATGGAAGAGGAGATTAAACTTCGGTTTCATCGAGGTATTTCTTTTCTTTTTTTTAAAAAATGCACCTATACCGTACCTTTTACTCTCTCAGATTTCTTAAATAATGAACTTTTAAAAGAAATGATTTCTCAATTCTGTCCTCCTTTCCATTTTGTTCTTCGGAAATGTTACGGACACCATTGTTCTAAAAAACGCATGTTCTTTCAGTGAGCTTCTACACTCTAACGAGCAATATGAACAATTTTGGTAATCATATTCATTTTGTCCAAGAATTTGGATCTGGTTATGCCAATTTATCATGAACTTTATTTAGCTTGTAAGTATCTAACGTAATAAAATTTGAAAAACCTAATTAACCGTGAGAGGGTGAAACCATTTACGTACATCTAAAAATATATGAGTAAATTCGGACACTCGGAAACTAAATTTCATTGTTCATTTTTATTTATTACTGATTTATATTTATTTTGAACATTTTTAGTTCACTTGTGTGCTTACAATCTAAGGTATACACAGTAGGTGGCCAAAAAAATTCAAACATATTTTTCCAAGTCGTAATACCGAGGAAAAGTTGCAAAGTATGGATAGTGAAAAGGGAGTAAAAAAGATAAATACAATCTGTGTACCTCTTAGGGTCGCGCACGTACTCTAAATTTTGCCGACATTTGAAAAATTAATATTTTTTTACAACAATTTTAATATTTGTAAATTGACCTGTTACTGAATGTATTAGCTCAAATTCTTGCATTGTAGAACAACAAAAAGTAATTTTTAAAAGTGTTTCAAATTCAACATCTTCCGGTGGTACATCAGCTCCAAGTTTAATAATATTTTGAAAAAAAAAAAATACAAATAGAGGTAGTTGACAGTTTAAATGGGAAGTATTTTTATAGCTTCCCTGTTTTTTTTTCTTTATTGAACACAAGTTTAAACGCTTGGAAACTATTTTAGGAGATTAGTAATATTTATAAACATATTCTTTTATCAGATTTTTCAAAATATCGGCACAAAACCTTGAACACATACGCGATCAAAATGTAGACCGACTTTATTTATTTATTATTTTTACCCCATTTTTTAGTCTTCATAATTTGCAACTTTTCCGTGGTATTACAGTATATGAAGCATATTTTGGGGTCTTTTGTCCCTCCCTAATGCATGAATATCAGAATAAATGTGTATATAAGTTATGTAAATATATGTATATAATGTAAAATATTCTTACATCGTTAAATAACAATGCCCAGACATTTTCAAACGAGCATGTCTAAATCCTCGTCTTTCCTTATAAGAAGAAGTTTGACAAAACAATCTTTACCTCGACATTCTCGTTAAAATAAATCTTCATCTAGTTGTACGACAAGAACAGCGTAATGATTAGGAACACAGCCAAACTCAGCCACAGAAATAGATTCGCCGCTAATTGTAAAAATCGAGATAAATCATCTCGTTCCCCCAATTACAGAAGTCTTCAGCCTTCCACCCACTTGATAACAGACACTGAGCAACGGTAGGTGGCCCTTCAGCCATTTAGCATTCACGCATTCATGTCAACTTTTGTTGCTGTTCTGACAGGTGAAGATTCGCCACGCCCAGGAATTTTTCCTTCGCTTTATGAAAGTTTTTTTCGACGTTTTTGATTTCTGTTTATGGAGATTATTAGGCAAATGTGAGTCCCAAAGGTTTTATTTCTTGCTTCCAGTCAACACCCATCAAGTAAAAGAGCTGAATTTCTAGCAGGAGGCAATGGTGATTAAAAAGCTTGTTTAGTGCGATGATAAATGGAACTCAGAATTTTTTACTCGTGACAGATGAAGGGTATAAAGTAGAAAAGGTTGACCTCATCTTAATTGCTTACAATTAATTTTCTGCTTCTGTAGTATTCTTCAGAAATGTGCTTTAGATGTTGCCAATTATTTTGATGTTGATGTTTTAATATAAGAACAACGGCACTAAATCTTGTGAGATTTCGTGACTTTAAGAAAAATGAATTTCCTTAATTAACAATAACAGTGAAATTATCTTAAGGTATTTGATTTGATTTATATGTACACTGGAAAGATATACCATGTACACATAGTAACGATTAACAATTATATTTTAAGTAAGTCTTTTGTCGTAATACTTGTTATATATAATATTATTTCGGACGATTTGAGCATTCATTAACATATCATGAACTACTGGCTGTTTTTGCTACGTTATCGTTTACTGAGGTTGTTTACTATTTTTTTTATTGAGCAATAGACAAAATAATGTGGAAAGTATGGATGCCTTACGCTAAAAAATTCTCACGCGCGAGTTCTCAAGTTATTCATTTTGACGCAAGTTCTGAAGTTTTTTTTCTTTTTTATCACCTTTTCAGTATTTTCGCAATTTTATTTTTCGACATGAATTACTCTGCTGCATAAATCAGCATATGTGGACCTTCCTGAGGGCACTTAATTTGGTATATTTCATTGAACTTTAAAGTAATTTCTTACAGCAAGCAGTTTTATAAGATACGAATAAGCATATATGATTAATGAAATTGGTATGGTTAACTGAATGGTTAAACTTAAGAATTGGTTAAGCATGATCTTCGATTCACCAATCGTATTTATCTATTAATTCTGACAAAAAAACAGAAAGCTGCATATGATTTTTGCTCTTGAAATGGTAAAAAGAATACGGAGGCAATAAAAATCAAAAACGACGCATAAAGTCAGACTCAAATGCAGTTTGGATGTGTCCCCTGCACGACCCGAGCTAGCAGTGATTTCAGGAAAGCAATCTGATGAAACAGCGACCATTCTGTAGTTGGTCATCACCTGCAATAAGCTTATAGGGAGTGGCAAGGATGTATGGAAGACTATTCGCTTCAACCACCAGATATCACCAGAAATTCTTTGATATTTTCTTTCTTTGGTCGAATTCTTTTTCAACGGATTTTTTTATTATTATTTTATTCTCGAAGGGGAGAAACAAAACAGATTCACAATCATGATGATGGCATCGAGAATAAAAGAGATCATTTTCTGAAATGCTTTATGCATGTATACATGCATTCCTGTGCTGGCGTAGGATCGTCGATTTCCTGCGTGGATTGTAGTATTTAATTTCCTAATGCATTGCAGATTTGATATAACTTATATTCAAACTTTATATCCACGTTTGTTTTATTTAATGAGGTATTAACGTGTCAGTAGCAAGACAAAAAGCTAAAGATGAGAAGAAACGAGTTTCTATGAAGCAAACTTCAAAATATTCCAATTATTAAAGAACTATTTCTTTTGAATGAATCAAATATCATAGCAATACCTGTAATTGATGTAAATATTGACAAAAAACAACTAGTGCAAAAGAAAAATGCATGTATCAGAGAACTGAAGAATTTACATGTTATAGGTAAAATTTCAAGTAGATCTAATGAATATATGTAAAAGATTCGAACTGGAAGATTCTAGAATTGATCAAGTTGAAAAGGCTTCGTGCTTAGTATAATAACTGGGATTTTTTAAAGGAAATTCCGAAATTAAGTCTTGTAGGAAAACTAGAAAGTACAGCTGCAGTAATCTAATACCATAAAGTGAGACATTGATAAAATATATATATAGTAATAGCATTTTTGTAAAAAAATGAGAAAGTTTTTACCCTGTTATTTAAAGTTATATTCTATTTTTTAAATTAAGTTAAATGTATTTTTAGTGTTAGTTTAGTGGTATGCCACAAACCGTGTTTGCAATAATTGCTAGAATAAAAATTAATTATGCATCATTATACACTTTTATCTGCTGAACTTTTTGTATAATAAATGATGAAAGCACGTCTATAGTATTAGCACAAGGCTTGAGTTCTAAAATATTCTTTAAAAAATGAGTGTCACTTATTTTTGTCATATGAATATTTTGACTCTAACAGAGTCCTTTCTTAAGAGAAAAAAGTCGGAAAATATATTTCGTGTCGAATGTCATGACTTCATCATCAGGATATGCCTGTAACATAAAACATGCCCTATAAGCGTTGGTGGTTATGTTGTATTTACTGGTTATTGGCTTAAAATAAAACAACATGCGCACAACAAAATTCATTTAACCCTTTTTCTACTGACGGTACTTATAAGTACCAATCTCAATAAATTCCATCCCAGCAACTATTTTTACCAATATTCTGATGGTACTTTGCCTGGACAGTCTTTAAATTCCTCTTTTTCAGTATACATATCGACAAGGTTTCTATAAAGAGTACTTTAGCGAGGAAAGGAACATAGATAGTTTTGAAACCGATGCTGTGTTTTGAACTTCCATTTTGTTCAGATTGCTCCTTTAGAGTTTCGCTCCAGAAAAGTAGTAAAATTCAAGAATCAAGTCACTGATTTTTTTAATGTGTCAGTTAAGAACTTAGAAAACTGTTTGGTGAAATACTTTGATTAAAAAAGGTATGTAATTAATTTTACAGGGTAAATACTCTGTGGCACTTATTAGCTGTAAAGAAATAAATACTTATATATTGATTATTTTATTTATATGAATCATTTAATTTTCAGTGTAAATACCTAGACAAACTATTTCTGTAAAAAAATTACTGCTGATCATAATGCAGTAGATAAAGGGTTAAAGAAAATACAGAAAAAGTAATACGGAAGGTATTACTTTCTGAACCCATTTACACTTTGGTCATGCGTGTCTCATTTTTTTTTCTTTCTTTTATTCTTCTTTTGTTATTTTCCTTTCTACTTCTCATTTTTGTATAAAGTAGCACTTATTAAAAATGGGGATCAAAAATATAAATATTGTTAACAAAAATACAAACACATATGAAGTGAGAAGTATTACTCTGTAACTAAATATTCATCTTTTTTTATGTCAAAAAGAAGCAATATAATAGTATTACTGTGCAGATGGAAGCAAACATTTTAACATTTCTAAAATGCTTTTTCCTTGCATATTATGGGTTATGGGTCTTAGGCAATAGAAGAAATTTATTTCTTGGCAATCACTTGGCAAGGAAAGTGAAAAGAGAAAAGTTAAAAGTGCATTACATTTTCTCAAACGTTACTTTATACCTCGCTATAAAACAAGATTCTTCTTTTTGTTTGAACCTTCAGCTTCTCTTGAGTTGAAAATTTAGAGAGGTTAAAAGCGTATTGATTCTGTATTTATTTGCCATCTTATGAAATACCTGGCAAATAGATTTCGTAAACTTCTTGTGCTGGAGTCAAAACAAATCAATTTTTCTTACACTAGAAGGGAAAGGCTAATACAGTTTCAGAGTTTTTAGTTACGGCCTCGAAAATTTTAAATATTCTGCTGGAATATTGAATTCGAATATATTGCGTATTAAAATGCTTTCCACAGAAGCTTGAATGTACGGTTATTTAAATAGAATTCTAAATTTCTAGAAACAAACTCAGAATATGAAAGGTTTTCAGTTTTCCCTCACAACTACGCTGCTCGTCTTTGAAATAGCACGCTATTAAAGTATTGATCCATTGGTTTGCAAAAGAGATTTTACGTAAATATCAAAATCATTCAGGCGTGAACTTTGTATTGTCTTTTACGTCAGGCTGTGATCTATTTGCGTGATGAAATTTCTAACGTCAGTCTCGAAGTACAAACGAACTGCTGTAAAGAAAACATTACTAAATAGATAAAAAAAAAAAAAACGGAACTTCACATTAGACTAGGTATTAAACTTTTAAAAGGTGTAAACGTATAGTTTAGACAAATCTGCAGTGCTTCTAATGACTTTGACGGTTACTATATAATAGCAATTTATAAGCTTTAAAAGTTTAAACCTTTTTTTTTTTTTTTTAAAACCTTTTTTTCCAATTTAAATTAGTTTTTTAGAAGCGAAGTTATTTATTTATGTCTTCCAAGTTTTTAAATACATAAAGTAATTTCTACATTAGTGTAATTTTTTTATGTTTTATTGCTTAGGCAAAACTTGTACAAAATCATTGAGTAGAAAATTAATAAATTTGAATATTATCCTTCGATTACTTCCTTCTCTCTTTGAAAACTCGCATTAAATTTATTATATGAAATTCGAAAAATGTGCTTTTTCTCGTTTACACATCCTGTGCTCCATAAGGGCCAAAAAACAAAGGGACCCATTATTTCTAGAATGATGAACCTCTACTTTAAACATGGGTTCCAAGATGCAAAATGTTTAAATTACTGTAATGTATTATTAATAGCTTTAAATGTTGTAGCGTAATAATATTTCAAGGTAGTTCTTTTCTTTCTTTCTTTTGTCAAGTTGTTAAGACGGTTTATCGGTCATGAAAATTAACATGCATAGTTAAATCGATCACATTTCAGTGCACTTTTATTATTTCCCTTACAATGAATTATCCGAGTCCGTCTTGACGCCGAAGGATACCTATGACCTAAACTGTTTCGGCTTTTCCCCCATGTTATACAAGTAGGTAGCGTACCACAGTATGATTCTACATTGGCATTGTTATATTATCTGCCGATATGCTTTGTTAACCTAGCAATCGTTGTAATTTCTTGGTATAATAACAATAATGTGCTTAAATAAAGGCTTTTCAATACATTCGAATCTGAGTGCTTCAATTTGAATTTTTACATGCTCAAGAGTTTTTCTGGTGGTCACCACCACCAAATATGGATTGGGGACACCATTAAAAGGCAGTTGGAAGCAAAGGGATGTAATTGAACAAAGAACAATTCTGAGTAAAACGTGTACAGAGTTAGGGAGCTTTAGTGTTATTTTTCTTTACATTTTTTATGTCTATGTAGGGGGGCAGCATATGTTAGAATGTCCACTAACATCTCTTGCTACGCGGGTGCGTTTCCTATCATTTCTACTGGTTATCTCCAACTCATCAATTTTATCACCTACATGATTTGGCGTCTAGGTGCTTCAATTGTAACATAATAATCTGTAATGACCGTTTCAAGCAGCAAAAATTCTTTGAGGCAACAGTTTAACCTTGAGAAGTTTAAGTGTGAGCAGCACAGCAAATCTGGTATAGGTTTCCTTATTTGTATCTTATTAACATTGCTAATATTTTAGAATTTAAAATACAATTTCTAGCAATAAATAATAAGGTATTTCAAAACAGTAACTACCTTCCTTCAACGATTAGCTTCAAGGATATCTCCGACAAACTATTCACATTTTTCATATGGCTCCAATTTTGAAGAAAAATCTTCTTCTAGATTTTATTTACGTCCAAAAAGGATTGGAACGCTTGAAAACATACAAATCCGATGATGGAATAGGAAAAAAGAATGAAATTCTTGGCAGAGATGAATCTGTAGTACTGGAGAGGACGCTATGACAGATCCGGAAAGAGACGTGACATGAACAGCCCCTAATTTTGGCCGACGTTTTAGGCACACCCTTGCGAAAGGACAAAGACGAAAAAAATTACAACCCTTTCGCGGGATCACTGCAACGACAGCTCGCCCAATGACAGGTAGTTAAAGAATCATGATTTGAAACCCGGTGCACCTTACATTTGCCTCTCTTTTTTTTTCTTTGACAAAAAGGGGAATATATCTATTTTACAAACTGAGGAATCTGGTTATTCCCAAGAGGGAGAATACGCTGAATTAAAGCTTCGGGAAATATTTTCTTTTAAACCGATAAGTCTCTGAACTTCTCTACATTTCCTCAGACTCAAGATAAAGATAAAAAATCAAGACTATTAGTATTTTAATGAAAGCAATTTTTTTCGTCTATGGTTCCGGCGAATTGTGACAACACTCTTTCATTTCTGCATTTCTTCATCTTTTTTTAATCTCTTACTAACAATGCCTTTTTAAGCAAACAACTTTCCAAACACTTCTTTTTTATGAAACACACTAAATTTATTTCTACTTTTACAGCACGTATCCGTCATCATTCTGATGAGGTGATTATCATAGTGAAAATATTTCATAAAATAAAAATATTAATTTCTGGAGAGATTTCTTTTGATTATCTTCTGTTCCTAAGATACGTGTAAGAATTGCTGACGTCAAGGTTATTTTAAGTGATTAAGTTATCAATTTCTTGTACACTTTTTGAGAAGTTTTCTTACAGGAAACAAAAACATATAAACAAAATCGATTCACACGTGATACCCATTTTGTGAGAAAAATTTTCAAGGCTTTTTTTTTGATAATTCTAACGTTTTAAAATTTATTATTAACATAATTATTTCTTTGGTATAAGTAAATCCCATCTTTATTCATTCAATAAAAGCAAATGAGCTGATACACTCTAATATTTAAAAAAAAATCATTTTAAAACATTGATTTATGATTTTTTTACTCTACTTACTGTGTCGAATTAAATTTAAAAAAATGCAAAATGGTGATGTTTGAATGAAAATATATTTTAAATTTTCTCCTCACTCTATGTGATTTTAGTTGACTTTTTGTATTTTACTTTTACTTCTTGTTTGATGTAAGCAATATGTTAAAAATAAAACTTTTCTTTTGATTGAAAAAACTAAGTAAAAAGAATTATCAATGTTGTGAAAGCTCAATGTAGTTAAGTTTACATTCAGATAAGTATTATTGTACGGATTTTTTAATTTAATAGTAAATAGAAATAACTAAATGTTACTTTCAGCACTTATTTAACTAAAGTTTTAAAATAACTATTTTAAGCACTTAATTTGTGTATAATTTTCTGAAGTAAAAGACAATTACAACAAAAACTGCATTAATTTCATCATCGATAATAGACATTTCTTTTGTTTTACGTTCATTTTGTATTCATTTAGAATCCAAAAAGACGTTTATTTTTCTGGTTTTAATATGTAAAAAAAAAAGAAAAGTCTTTATCACTTCAAAATCAGTATGCAAAGTTTTTGGAAGAAAAGCTCAAGCTCAAAAACTTTTCTTAATTTATCACTTTAAAGAATCAATTATTTTTCTGGAAAACTGTCAAGTTTATCAGCATTAATTTAGGACGTTAGCAAACCATTATTTTTTAGGACTTTCATATCAAGTTTATCAGTGAAAATCTTGCTGCTAAGAAACCAAGTGGAACGTACTTCGCCCTATTGAAGGCGAATTCTTTTAACATAAATCATGCTGATGCTAATTAAGCCCTCATAAAACTTTTAAAATTCTTATAAATTAATCTTGCAGTTTTTACCTATGCTGCATTTCTGTCTGTATTTTATGAGCTAACCAGCTTACCGTAGCGTTTGGGGGAAGCAGAGCTGATTAAAGTTTCTACATATCTCTGGAATTGGTAATATTAGTGGAGATAATTCTTTTTCCAGGAAATCTTGATAAATTTAGTATTTGAAAAATAACCTAAACCAACGATATTTTAGCGATTAATTCAGTTTAACGTATAACATGTTTTTCGTGTAAATATGATATTAAGTGAAGCTTTCTCTTCGGCTATTTTTTCTCCACGATAGTGTCCAATATAGTTTAAATGTGTATTTTGCTTGTGTCTAGTTCAATGAATGCGTCCAAATCAGTGTTTTTCTTCGCTTTGATGTATTTTTTTTTTTTAAGGGAAATATAAAAAGTTGTTTACCTACATTATTTGCAGGAAGATAAAAGGCACATAGAAGTCAAAGTCGTTGCATAGAATGTTTTAAACAATGGGTGGCTTAATGAAAGCGTAGAAAACTGTTCTCGTTAAAGCACTTGTGTTAGAACGAAAACTAAGAAAATCTTTAAACGTGCTTTGAGCTGCAAACTCTCAAAATGTATAAGAAATTCAAAGAAAATAGATATCAAAGTGGTTTTGCTATTTTTCTAGGAATAATAGCCTTAATGAAATCATAAAAAAGCAATATCCAACACATACAGACTTGAGAAAGTGCACGTTGAACATTATGTCAGAGTCAAAATATACCCTTTGCGCATGTCCAGAGCAACCAAGCAACTGCTTCGCAGTGCCGCTTTCTATGCTTTACGTTGACCGGTTATTTATTTTGGGCACAATAGTATAAATACACATAAAGTTAAAAAATCCAAAAAAAAAAAAAAAAAAAACAAATATAATAAAATACGCTAAAGTAACACACGTTTTTTAAAAATTACAAATGAAATAAATACGCTAAATTAACACGTCCCACAGTGGACCAGACGGTAGAAGCTCGGTTCCCGCAGAGCACCGAAAGTGAAGCAACATCGACTTAGGTCAGTGTTTGGGAGGGGGACAACCTCTCGCGGCTGGTTCCTGTGGGCCGTGAATGCTGAAGGGAGCTAGCTGGTTCACGTTAAATAGGTCGTGACTCGAAAGTCCTCCAAGTGAAACGATACCTCTGCGGGTGCCAATCCCAGGTGACGGTCTCTCCTCTGGGAACTGGTTCAAAATTAAGAGACGACAAAATTTAAAATCAAGTCAGTCTTCAGTCCTCGTGGTTCCTCGCTCTAAAATGAAGCTGCATATCACCCCAAGCCTGTGGATTATTGACCGTATAGTAGGCTTTCCTGTGCCACTGGGATTAGTAACAGTAACAGCAAAATAACACCCACACTCATATATATACGAGGTGTGGCTATTAAATAACGAGACTGAGGCTGCTACAGAAAAATTGCGCATGCGCCAAACGTCAGGTACCGACAGGTGTTATCCTGAAGCCTGCTCTTTCGAATGCAATACACCTCGCTTCTGTAAACGAATCAGTATAGCTGTAGCCTTTGTTTGTATTAGGAGTTGTTTTTCTGCTTCGCCGGAAAAATGTTAAGTGTAGCAGTAAAGCAACGAATTGTTATGAAATTTCACATGAAACTTGGAAAACTTGCAACTGAAACTGTTAATTTATGAAAAAAAGTGTATGGGGATGAATGTTCGTCGCGTACACGCTTTTTTGAGTGGTTCAAGCGTTTCCAAGATGGCAGGGAAGACGTTGAAGATGGTTCACGCCCTACCATGTCAAAAAATGATAAAGACATCGAAAAAATTGGTAATCTCATTCGAGCTGACCGTCGGCTAAGTATCCGTGCAATTGCTGGAACTGTACGAATTGATAAAGAATCCGTACGACAGATTTTACACAACAATTTTAACATGCAAAAGGTGTGTGCCAAAATGGTGCCTAAAGTTCTCTCATTTGAACTGCATGAAGCTCGCAAAAACGTTCGAAATGACACTTTGAAAGCCATTGAAAACGACTCAAACGTATTGGAAAAGATAATAACATGTGACGAATCGTGGTTTTTTACTTATGATCCTGAAACGAAGCGCCAATTCATGCACCGAAAGAGTCCATCTTCACCGAGAGCCAAAAAAGCTCGAATGAGCAAATCAAAATTCAATGCAATGATGATTGCTTTTTCGATATTCATGGGATTGTGTACCTTCTATGAGTTCCTGAAGGGCAATCGATTAATTAGGATTACTATCTTCAAGTTCTTGCTGACCTCCGTGAGAAAATAAGGAAAAAACGACCCTAATTGTGGAAGGACAAGTCATGGGTTCTCCACCAAGACAATGCGCCACCTCATTCCGGATCGTTAGTCCAGAGTTTTCTAGCCAAGTTCACCATCCCAGTGTTGGACCATCCGCCTTATTTGCCAGATCTTGGGCCTTGCGACTATTACCTGTTTCCTAAAGTGAAAGCTGCATTAAAAAGAACAAGATTCGAGTCCGTTGAAGCTGTGAAGGAGAAAACGGCACGTGTCCTGAAGGACCTGACACAAAAAGACTTCCAGCACTGTTTCGAACAATGGAAGGTTCGCATGGAGCGATGTAGGGATGGAGGGGGGGGTGTATATGGAAGGTGATAACTAGTAAAAATATATGAAATTAAAAGAAAATATTTTACAGCATCAGTCTCGTTATTTAATAGCCACACCTTGTATATCACTTCCCTAGTTAAACACTGAGCTATCTTGAAAAACATATCGTAGTACAAGTGGATTACTTTATCAAGCTAAATTCTAATTACATAGTAAAGTAGGAGACCAGTATGATGCTCATACTTAAGTTTCCCTGGCACGTTTTCGGAATTAAAGAGGGGAAAATAATTGTTTAGATGCGTTTATCTCAAAACTGCACGTTTTGTATGTCTTAGTATTGAACTAGAGCATTAATAAATGGATTATTAATGTGTTTTTATTTTGAATTTGTAATAGGCCAAAATTTATCATTTAATTTTATTTTTAAGGCACAATTTGAAACATACCTATAGCAGTTTTCATCTCAGATGACTTGTACAGCATCAGCATTAGGACAATAAGAGTAATAGAAATGTAAACTAATTTCTACTATAGATTTGAAATAAATTATTTAATGATTTTCATTCTAAAGTTCATTTATGTGGAACTGAAATGCCCATCCCGCGTTCATTATTCTTTTAATATATTATATAGCTATGGATTTAGTGCTCCCTTATTCCGACGGCATATAATTATTTCCATAAATTTAGAGATCAAATTATCTTTCGTTAGTAAAATGGTATAAACCTCTTAAATCCGAATCAAACACACAAAGCCACTTTCTGATTCAATACTTTCTAGTGTCTTTGAATTCAATACGTAACTATTTAGAGAAGTTACATCCGTAATTGCTCTTGCAATTTATGATTATAATAGCTCGATATTGTCGTGATCCAATTAAATTTCACGAGCCGATGTATATTAGAGGAAATAATTCTCCCACCTAGCGCTAAGATTTTCCTTATTTACCGAATATTTTAGCGAATTATTATCGCTTAATTGCGTTGATTCTACTCGTAATGTGAGCCATTTCTCTAATAATGCAGCCCATTCGATTTCACCGAAAGCAGTTTTCCTGAAATGGTTATTTTGCGTGGAGTTCTGTTTGCATGGAATCGTACCAGTTTTCAAAGGACAAACCATGCCCTTGATCTTGGTATTTGAAAGGATAATTTTCTTAGAAAAGTAACCCCTTGAAAATTAGAAGCAATAATTTCGCATGTTTACATCGAGGGTTCTCTTTTACGAAATATATTTCATAATTCCGTTCTGCTGAGTTCTGTTGGGAACGTTATACATAAAATAATGCAAACATCATTTATAAAATAATGAAGTCCATTAAACTTGTTTCGCTTTTTGGCAGTCTACCTTTCTTAAGGTTAAAATCCAGTTATTTTGGATGTAGTTTGTTTTGCTCTAATATTAGGAGTTTTTGAAGGTCAGTAGAATGTCTTTGATCTTGATATTCGGAGGAAATTTCCTGTCGAAAAAACGGAATACTCTGCACATGAAAGGAAACATTTTTTTGAAATTTCAGGTTTTTGTTTCTAGTGAATCATGGTACAAATGGATAATTTCCGTAGAATAAAAAATAAACTAAGAGTTATGTTCGAATGGAATATCAACAGTTTTTGACGGATAGAAAGTAACCGGACTTTTGACGGACAAAAAATAATTTATCGTTTGCATTGTAGTCTTTGTTTCATAAATTTGTTTTGCAATAATGTTTGCCGAGTTTTACGGGAAGGCTGCATATTTATAAAACAATATACTTCATTATTGATGGGCACTCTTGTGTACTTAGTGTGTAAATATATTTATTTAGTTACAAGTTATGTTTTCTAGGAATCGTAACAAGCTTTCGAAGGGCAGTATTATGCCAATAGTCTTGGTATTTGATAGAATTATTTCCTTACCAGCTTAGAATAAATAAATTGCTTTCAGATTAGAATAAATAAATTTTCCACTACATTGACCAATTAAGTTTAGAAATATATATTTTAGCATTTAGTTCTGACCTGTTTTGTGCGAATATTGCATTTACGTATTGCTGGAATAACACAGTCCATTAAATTTATCTCGGTAATCTTCATTAATTTGGGAAAATCTCTTTAAACATAATCCCGCTGATTTTTAAGAAAATTAAATGTGATACAGTCACTTACCAATAAAAGCATTTAACAAATTTTCACCTGTGCCGCTGATGATATTTTATTTTCTATCCAGATAACGCAGAGAAATTTTCTTCTGAACCATTTTTGCTAAACTTGTTTTCCTAAAAACTTATATTAATTCCTATTAGATTATGTACAAGCGCAAACATTAAATGTCCACGACGCTGTTTAGGGTGGGAGGGAAAGTGAGACGGAGCACCTGCCGAAATAAATTTAAATGTATTTATTTTGAAGAAAAATTTTAATATTTCAAAACTTCAGTTTGGAAATGTCTCTGAATATTTGCCCCAGGTGTCTCCCGAAATAAATTCTTATAGATAAAATTATAGTAAAATTAGTATTTATTTGTTGTTAATTTTACTAATTTATTTCAAATTTGTCACACTGAACATTAGCATTTCGTCGCTTTTTAATTGTAAAGGTCTTTTTAGTACCGAATGCTTTTTTTAATAGTCTAGTTTATTTGATTGAGCAGAAACCTATCTTCGATCCGGAGGGGTTATTTGTATGGAGTTCTGTTCCAATAGAGTCCCGCCTTTTCTAGAACGGCGGTCAGTGTCCTTGACACATGTTGAGAGGGTATTCCCTCCCCTTTGGAATCCCCGCAGAGACGAAGACGGAGAGTGTCCGAAAATGCGTTTTCTCTGTCGACTTCCATATACAGTTGTCAGTGATCACGAGTTGCTAGGAGCCCTAGCTGCTATTTTATTGATGGTGTTTCTTTATTTTTGAGTAAACTTCTTTGCTTTGAAAGTAGTTTTGACTGTAGCAAACTACCATCCATTTCAGAGCGATTTATCTATTGGAAGATTGATGTTTTAAAGGGTGATTCCTTAAATAAATTCAATAAATGCAATAGACGTATCGTGCCTTTTTTCTGCAACGTAACGATGTGACATTGAGAAACTTTTTTCAGTGCTATATTGCACCTGATAAGAATAACGAAAAACTATTGATTAATCGAGCGATGGTTGTGATAGTAGTAAGGATTTATGCTCAGTTTAAAAGAGAAAAATACAAATTTGAAAGTTATCTATGCTTACCCATTTGTAGCACTGGATTTTATTTTCAATAATAAGTAAGTAACTGGCAAAAGAAACATTAAAACCATGCAAAATGTAACTTTCTTTAAAAAAATAAAAAATAAAACCCTTCTCCTTTAAAAGAAAAAAAGCTATTTACCTAAAATGCGTGTTCGTAGTTTCAAAGTAAATTATGTCGTTATACAGGAGTTTTACCAAAAATAAAGCACACTTATCCTGCTGTGAATATTTAATCAGTAAAAGTTTCTAAATAAATAAGTAAAAAAAAAAAAATACTGCCTTTGATTGATATACTTATGGTCTGTCTCTGACTTCAGAGAAAAACCTTCGATTTGCAATTTTACCAATTCTGATATCACACATTTACGCTACAGAAGCAAGCTATGATCAAAACAAAAGAAAAGTGCATATAAATATATCATTAGGTAAGAAATGTACTTTATATTGGAAACTTAACACATATCACATCACAAAGTGGTAAGTGAGGATTGCCTTTTAAAAGGACAATTCAATAAACAAAATTGTGTATATAAATTTAACGGCATGTTTATAATTTTATTCCTAAGTATAACATTAAAATTGTTTTTATTACAATTTTTATTAATGATTATTAAATCCTTTTGATACTGTATATCTTTTTAGAAAAGAAATATTCATAGAGCATTAAGTAGTGTATAATATAAAGTATCTTGATAATATACTTTGTTTCAATAACAGTTCAATTACTTTATACTTTTTTCATTTTTCGTTACAATGAAATTTGTAGCAACATTTTCCATCCCTATAAATAATGTGCCCAACTTCGTTTTCCAAAGTATTTCGTTCAAAAATAAAGGCACAGCAAGGAACTTAAACGAAAATTCGATTGTATAACTATGTTTTAAAAATCATTTTTGAACTCATCAATGCACCATATTTTAACATCACATTTACAGTCGCATTATTTAGCATCACATTAGGCTGGTAGAAAAAAATGAATTATGCATGCCTTTTACATTTTTGGGATAATAAGAGACCGACGAAAACTGCTCTTCTTTGCTTTATTTTCTCTCTAGCGTTATTATAGCATTAACTTTTGCTCTTTCTTCTATTAAAATTGATGATATTTATTTCCACTTCTACGAAAGAGAGGAACAGTGGAAACGACATTCCCTATTAAGGTTCCCGCATAACTTGTCATTATGTTTTCCATAAGCTTAAGCTTTTTAAAATTTTCTTCAATTTTTGGAAATATTTCTATTTCTCTCTTACGTCTTTTTAGAGTTTTACATATTTTTGCTTCTGTAGGGGATATTTTAAATCTTTCACTTACTCGTTCTATCTCTTTGTTCAAAACATTATATTATTAAGTTTCACTTTACGTTTCCTGAAATAATTTTTTTGTGTTATTGACTATTTATTTAAACTTTGTTCGACTCTTCATAGCGTAGTTGAAAGTCAGCAATAAACCGGAAAAATAAGCTAGATCGTCTATATTTAAAATTTCAATTGCTTGATACATATATTTTTTAAACTTAAACCGTCAGTTTTTCTTCATTTTTATTACCAAGTTCGTTATAAATAGACACATACACGAGTATGCCGCAAAAATAAAACTCAGAGTATACTAAATGTTAAGAAAAATTTACATACAGTAATCATCTTGCAACACATCAGAAAGATGAAGTGAAAAACACAATGCAGAAAAAAAAAAGGAAAGTAACAACCTGAGCATATGGTTAGCCTCTATCGGACCTCATCCATTCATTTACTTCACCATAATACTTGAGTTTTAGTAACTGCAATTGTGTGCAGCTGGCTCTGACTCGACAACCCCTCCCAAATCTGTTCCCAGGTCGCAGTGAAGCTCTTGGGTAGAGTAGGGCGTATTACTACATTTCTTAGCATCTATACTTTGTTCACCAGCAGAAGGATGATGATATTTTTTTTCTAATGTAGCACCGATAAAACGTATTACTTAATTATTGAATATATGATAGTAGTAAAAAAGGGTAACGGTAGTTGTAACCTCTAAGAATGAAGTTATGTAAATTGTAATTGTCTAGATAAATTATTATATATATTTATATATAAATATAACATTAAAAATAACCTTTTTCAATCCCTTTTTAAATACAGTTTCGACTTTAAAACACAAAGACTAAAGGGACCTACAGACAATTGTAGGCACCTTATATGTTTCCCTTTTCCCTCCTCCTTTTTTAATGGCGCAAACAGAAACTTACATAACTTTGCGGATCAGGGCTATCAGAAGAACCATACGGTATCACGTGACGGAGAGCTCAAAAAAACTATATAAGGCAGGAGAAGCTGAATTTTGGGGGTTCGTAGGATGTACCTAGTGTAAGAATGTAAACATATGTTGTAGCCTTTTCGTGTTCTTCGTTTGTTTGTGTTTTCGTCGTCCTGCGATGTTTATTTTGCGTTCTAACGATGTAGTGTCTTCAAATGCAAAAATAAAATAAGGATTGATAATTTGGCTACGACTGACTTTACACTGGACAGCTACCGCCAAAATGACGTTGTTACAAATGTGATGTTACATATACATATATATGTATCATGTGTATGTGTATTCGTGTCCTGCATATTTTTACCTTCGCATTTGTTATAAATAAAAGCCCCATTTCAGTCAGATGTATAAGGAGCCAATTTTTCCAAGCAGCAGAAATCAATCAATTAATCTGTTTTCACACAGCTCGAAAGAACAACTTATTTCAAATTGCCGCTGCCAATGTGTGCCTTTAAAATCTAACTCTCAAAAACAAAACCTCTACTCTGTACAACTAGTTTTCAGAAAGGACATTATTGTAGCAAAATGACAATACGTTTTATGCGATATATTTTTCCTCGACTATTTTCTTAAAAGTTTAATTTATTCAAGTCACTAGAAGAAGTGTTGGTGATCTTGCGTAATGCTATCTTTTGTCTATCAAAACTTCCTTTATTGGTTTTGATTTTTGCTTAATAATGGAAGCAGTTTAATTAAATTGAAATCTTACTTCCTTACCTAGAGGCTGTAAAAATCTAAACAGCAAAAAATAAATATCTATGTCAATTATGTTTCATTATAACTGATAGACCTTTATTATGAATTTTAGACAGCTATCTGTACATGTTTATCAAACTTTAGGTGCATCAGTTGGCATTTATATCGAACAACATTTCGAATTCATCTGAAGCAAAGGATAAGGTGAAAATAAAAAGCTATTTATGCTGATCAACTATAAATAAACTTTGTTCACTTAATTAATATGTCTCAAAAGTTAAAAAGAAATGTTTGTGTAGTTTAAGAAGAGAAAGAATGAGACAAGTTTATAAAAGAGTGGGAAAGTTTCAGAGTTTCCTGAAAGATTTCGGTCATCATGTAAGAGATGGATCGCAACTTTCGGAGAGCGAGGTAATATTAATACCATATTTTGTGCGTTGACTTTATGCTGCGAGAACGTAGCAGAATATGATAGCTGCTTTAAAACAAAAGCATTATGAGAACTTAAAGTAAGATGATGAAAATTAAATTAACTTATTGCAGAACTTTAAAGTTTCTGCGTAGCTTGAAATAATTAATAAAGAAAAATAATTGCCTTTTATATTTATCTAACAACTGTTAGTTTTGGTGTTTTTGTTCTGCGATCTCGTATGGAGAAAAGTACACATACTAATGAGAGAAGAGATGTGAACTTTTCTTCATTGTTCTTGGGTGGGCCCATTAAAAATGGTTTTTCTTTTATTTATTTTAAAATGTTTCATTAATTTTGAAGGTGCAAATGCTATGCATAAATTTACCTACGTCCAATCTGACCTATCCTTGATGCTATAAATCGATACATTGTCAAGTCTGACGTCAACGTAAAAATTTGAAAATGATGACCACGTAAACGGCATCTATTTTATATCATTTAAAATTTAAAATAAGGGTAGAAATTCAATATCATCTGTGGTAAAAAGGTGGAAAAGATAATTAAGTAATATCTTATTATTAGACCAGCAATCAAATACGCACTGAAATTAGTAAAATTTAAATAAACGCATGCCACATAAATGCACTCTTTTAATAAATATATTACAATGCAAGAATAAATTAATATTGATAAAGATTCGTCTGATCTCTTCCACATTCTTGAAGACATCCTCCAAGGAGATCTGAATAATGCCAGTGCTCAATAATTACGTCAATTATCTGTTGCGAGCAATGCTACTCAGCAAAGCTGAATGTTGGGCGATCTCAATTAATAAAGATATGCTCTACTACGCAGAGTATCTCTCCGCACAACGCCTGCCTGGAAACAATCTCTTATGCAGACCTCTTTTAATAAATCACCGAATGCAGTTATCACATTTCAAGTCGGTCTTGTGCATCCAGTATGTGACAATATTTGATACGCAACCTAGCCGAGGATGAATCATTGCGGGTTTGCCATTCGACAGCGCCGCACTATTTAATTATTAGGGAAGATAGGACGAAGGAACCCTTGGGACTGAGTGAGGTGGTTTGGCGACTTTCCGAAATGAGTTAATATAGTTAGTGCCTGCAAATTATATCAGATGCTGTGTCACTGAGGAAGACGATAGAGCGTGAAACAGAGATTTATAGCGCTGTCAACAATTTCGATTTTACGCAATATGCACTACATCGTGCGAGAGATAAATATCTTATATGATACGGGAATTCACATAGATGGGTGTCTTTATACAAATCTCTTCTTCGTCTCATTGGGTAATGATGTATACGTTGTCAATTGTGGATTATGCCGCTCTTCAGTTTCAGCATTTGTATTCTTAGTTATAACCCTATGGCCAATTAAACTTCCTTAATGATGATATATATTGGTATTTATATCAGCATCCAGTAAAAATCTGCTTCAATACATTTGGTTAAAACAGTATGCTTCTTGTTTACTATAGCCTTCCCTCCCTCCATTTGAACTCTCTCAATGATGAGTTATTATTGTTTGTACCATACAGTACTTAGAAACGCAATGACCATATTTTCCAATAGACTTAGCTATCATAATTGATATAAAGTAAAATGGGGCATCTAACTGTTCAACTATAAAATAAGTACAATGTATTTTATTCATAAACCTAAAATAGCCTCCTAAAACAAATCAACATTTTGTAGTTTTTAATTGATGCTCACTGAATTGTACAAATGGGACTCGTATTTCTAATTTCATGGATTTAAGAGATGAGGTTACAGGTTAACCTGTCTTAAGGCGTCTTCTTCTTTAAGAGTCTGCTCTCAACACAAAGACGTCGACATGTGATTGAGGAAAGGAGAAACAGTTAATGTATTAATCATTGCTCAAATACACTTGACATTAAAAAGTATATCAATAATTGATATGAAACAGCAATCCATAAATGAGCTGGAAATTAAGAAACTAGCTGTGATTTGATGCCTCTTTTATACGTGAATAGTTGATCGTTGATCAAGAAATCGACCATATACTAATGGCTACAAACATAGCTGTTTCACAAAAGGAATACAAACTGAATATAGATAGTTGATTAAGTGAAAGTAAAACCTTTGCATGCAATTCAGCTTCAATAAATGCGCTAATTTATGAAATTGAATAATGACTTTCTTATTCATGATAATGCAATCTCTCAATAGAAAAGTAAAAGAAACTAATTCCAGTACGACATGTTGTAAAATTATCATGAATTAAATACAGAATGAGTCATTTATCAAATAATAGTTTAAGAGATAGGAGATAATTTTTGTGAGTTTAAGAGAAGAAGAAACCCATGAAAAGGACATAATTAAAGAAATAAAAATGGTAAACCCAAAAAAAAACCAAAATAAATAAATAAATAGAAATAATGACTGAATAGAATAACAAGCGCTTTTGCTTCAGCTGTATCATCACAAGATTGCGTGTAGGTATAAGCAACATTTTCTAATTAACTCGGAAACTATAATGCTTAAAACCTGGTAAAAAGGGGGGCGGCTGTCCCTAATAGGTTAATAATTTAAGTAAATTATGGATTATAGTTTAACTTAAAATAAATAAACAAATAAGTAAGTGGTCAACCAAAAATTAAGCATTAATAAAACTGTTCATGCGCCCGCAAACAAAATATACATGTAAATATTTAGTTATAGAAAATAAAGTCATGATAGTAACTGTGCTAATGAGGCTAAAATTAGTTTTTGTGATTCACATGTATAACTTTTGTATACATGAATACAAAACTAACTAAAATTTGAAATTAAGAATATTTTTCTACCTGATATTTAATGCTGGTTAGAATTTCTTCACTAGACACTATTTGTAGCACAAAATTTTCCGTTTTATTAGTTGAGAACATTTTTTACTTAGCATTGAAAAAGATATATTGGCAATTTATTGTAGAGGAGCACATTACAAAACATATTTTTAAATTTTCTTTTCTATCATTCCCCACGTAAGTGCTGCTTCAAAAATTCCTGCGTGTTTCATTAATAAAAATATAACTCTATACGTTTACGAATATTGTAATACTTAAGTGAGGAAATAAAGAACTTTGATTTTTAAATTAAAAAGATATATGCTTATTTAAACAAGACATGCTTACATATATATATATATATATATATATATATATATATATAATTTGCTTGTGTGGGTTTGAACAAAAATGATTTTTTCTCATTTTCGTTCAACGTAATATTTATAGCTAAATTTCCAAAGTGGTCGTCAGGTGAATATTTTTTTTTCTTGGATATCTCAACAAATAATTAATCCAAAAAACTTTCTTAAGGTTATTCATTAATTAAATGAAGATATCCTAATTAAGATCCGTTAATTAATTTTAAAAATTAATCTTTAAGGTCTTCTATTATTTTTTTCACCCTTAAACTTGTCTTTTGAAAAAGCTAATACCTTAATATTTTAATAAATCCCGAAGAATATTTTCCGCATAATTTAAAAAGATAAATGAAAACTAAAGAACTGGCTAAGATGCAAAGTTTGATATAATTTAAAGGCATTCCTGTTACATATTGCTTGGTCACCTTACTAAGCTCTTAAAATATTTTCCTCCCAAAAATGGTTTCATTTCTGTGAAAAAATGTAGTTTTAATGATAATAATATTTAATTCTGCATTTATTTTTCTTGGTTGAAATGTTAAAGATAATGTAACTGAAAAGCTTCATAAATGCATAAATATATTTGAAAGAGGAAAACTTTATATCTGAATTTGATAGAATAAAGATCGTCAAGAATTACTTGTTAGGAAAAGTATGCATTTCTTTTTTCATCAATAGTGGCAGTTCATGCAGTAGATTTTGACCGCAAAACGAAAGCTCTTACAGAAAGCCCAAGAGTTAGCTTTCTAAGCTCAATCTGTCCGAATTTTGGTTGCGCAGGCAAATGTTATAGTTTTCAATATCAATGGCTGAGAGTCCGATGCGTACTTTTTCAGCTCCTGCAATCCTCAGATAAGCAAATGAATATCCCAATTTTGAAACAGTTAATGAAAAATGTACTGCATACCAGAACACCAGCCACAACTGATTGGAAACAATAGGCTGTTCTTGATTACGTAAGCTTTTTTTCTGCAAAATGACTTCTTATGTCTATTTTTATTATTACCTTATCAGTTCGGGCGTCCATCCATGATCCAAATACACTATTCTGAGCAACTGGGAAAATCGAAACACTTCTTTTCAGCAAATCTTTTGAGGTTTAAATTGGCTCTTCTGAAATTTGCAGAAAATCACAAAACCTATCCTATAGTTTCAGACTGTTCTACCAGAAAAGTGTATTTACAATTTTAAATTTATAACTGTATGAAACGCAGGTCTATTTGGCAACTTATCGGAATGTCTGTTACCCTTGTCAATGACATAACTTGGACCTCCACTAAACTGCATTATTTTTCGCAACCACCAGGGTTAATACAATACTTGTTTTTGACTCCTGTCATGTTTGAAATATTTCTTTAATTATCAAAATGCGTTTTTACGTTCCGTTAGTAATTCAAACTCATCCATCCAAAATTATTTAAATTTACATCGTGGTAACCAGTTTTACACAGCAATTGCAAATGCGAATAAAGTGTGATATTCAGTGGTAGGAAAAGTGGCAATGAATCAAAATTTGACTATATGTAATAGTTTCAATTAATAGAAGTCGCTCGTATTTTTTTAATATAAGTATCTAATATCATTTGAGTAAAATACTCTTGCTTTATTTACCATTTTTATAACCATTGTCACTTCAGTCAAATGCCATTCTGTACATTCACTTTTTCTTTAAAATGCATGATGCATATTGTTTATTAAATATTTAATATTTAAATGAACTTCAATGAAATATATTTAGCATAAAAATATGTTATAAATTAAGAAAACAAAATTATATTTCTATTTAAACAGCTGATTTCTTTCTTTGAACTATATCGATCGTCCATAAAGATATTGAATAACCTATTTTATTGCATCAAAAAAATATGGCAGCTTTACACAAAACCCATTCTTTTCTTTAGCTTAAGAGATCCACATCAAAAAGTTATTATTTCTCATACGTAAATATTGAACTCCATCTATAAGTAGATCATTAACCGTTTCTGATGTCATAGTATTAAAACATACTCGATATTCGCTCTTTCATAAAATAAGAAATTTTCCTTTAAATTCTCGATCAGCTTAAACATTTCCATGTCAGTGTTAACGTTTCGAAAAGCATTTTCCCCCTTGACAAACTCGATATTCTATCTACTTTTATTATCTCACCATTTCAGGCTCTCAGAGGTTCCCCCCTCCCGAAATAACCTTCCGATAAACTCGAGTTCTTTTTAGGGATGTTTTTATCAGCTGCGAGTGGAAGAAAAAATTATTTGGAATTTTATCGAGAACCTATCCACGATGAAAAAGGATTGATTTTGCAATATTTATTCCTCTTCTAACTGCTAGAAAATGATTTGAGCATTGATTAATTATTAAATATAGATTTAGAATAACGAATATTCTACAAATGTATCCAGCTCTTCTCCTGCTGGGGTAGAGGACACGCGGTGAAGCATATTTTAAAATATTTAAGGGTTAGATCGGAAATTCATTTTGATCGTATCAAGTCTCTTATTCATTTGACCAGTTTCAGCATAAGCCTAATTTCTACTCATGTATCATCACAATCAGTTTTGAACGTAGCATCCGATTCAAAAACAAAATTTTATAAAAAATGCATTTAAAATACATAATTCTTTTACTAGTCCTTTAAAGGTTAATTCATTTGATAATATGCAAGTTTAAATCTTTAAATTGTAAAAATAGTTCATTAATGTACTAGGGATGTAACGAATAGTGATTTGGCCGAATAGCCGAATACTAAATATTCAGCCATTACTTCCCGGCCGAAGCCGAATATTCGGCCATTTCTTCTAGGCCGAATAGGCCGAAGCCGAATATGCGGCCAATAGTAAGCATTAGCATGTTTTAACTAATTTTTTAATTCGAATGAAAGAACTACTATTGCTTAGTGAACTTTTACCTTGTTCAAAACTGTTTTATAAAGATATTTTAAAAGTTATAAAAGCTAATATTTTTATTTTATTGGGTTTGTTACATACCTATTTTTAAAAGATCCATTAAAATTCAATACACTTAACTGGAATATATTTTTATTTTCAAAACGCCCAATAACTTATGCTATCTCAATATTCATGATATATTCTAGGCTTTTAACATTTCTCTCTTACTCAATATTCACAATTAATCAGTCTACCCAAATAAAGTCTGACTTCCACTTTGTTAATAATAACAAAATTAATTTCTCATATTCTCCATGTTCCAACTCATATTCTCCATCAAAATTAATTATTGCCAGCTTTTGGGAGCAAATGCTAAATATAAAATATAGTATTACAACTTTAAAATCTGTTTTTTCTCAGTCAAGCCAAAAGCAAGGTTTAAAAAAAGTAGTTTTTTTCTAAATTATTTTCATTTATTAAAACTATATACTAATGTATTCTTTTTTAATAATTGTAATACAATTTTAAATGTTTAAAATCTACTAATTTCTTTATGTTTTTACATTTCTACTGCTGCGGAACTATTCGGCCGAATAGTACATCAATATTCGGCCAGGCCGAATTTGACCTTACCCAGTATTCGGCCAAAGGGCCGAATAGGCCGAATACCGATTAGTGGCCGAATATTCGTTACATCCATAAAATGTACATTTTTCAATTTTGTACTATTCCAAATACATTTTTGAAGTACAAATAAATTCTATAAATAAATAAATAATTTATATTATATGTATGAATAGACATAAAAAATAATTAAAAATAATAATAATCGAATTGAAAAATATTATATTGTAAAGGGATGATTTGAATTATTTTAGCACAACTATTTATAACTGTGTGCTAAAAAGACAATTCGGAAACAAAAACTGGTAAATTCTTGGTTTTGGTCTTAATTATTTCAAATGTTTTATGATTACTGCACAATATATACCAGCGTTGTTAATTTTGCGTTAAAAAACTTTAGACACAATAAATGTTTGGAAAAAATGCGCGTTTTGTTCCAATAAACTGCATTATATTCTAAACGTTTTATATACATTAAACAGAGCAAAGTGTATTTTTATACATTACAAGCATTATGTCAAATTGACATTATCTGCTCATCGTGCAGGCTGCTTTTGCAACTAGTCGGGATGATTCTGACAACAGATGATTCTGAAATGACTCATTAACTGCAATGTGTCATTTGCTTCAACGCAGTTTTGCAAATTCAGCAGGAGAGACAATTTTAATTAATAACATTTTAATTAATAACGAATGAAATCTTACGCAAAATAGTTACTTGGTTACCAAATGAAGAGTTCACCGGAAAAAAAGACCTAAGTCAGATAATACTTGATGAACTTTGCTTTATGCTTAATTCATTCATTTTATAACATAAATGTTAATTTTAACTATACTATAAATTAGATTATAAATTTGAATTTGGGTGTTACGGGAAAGTAGGCTCGTATAGTTAAAATTAACATTTATGTTATAAAATGAATGAATAGAACATAAAGCAAAGTTCATCAAGTAGCATGTGACATAGGTCGTTTTTTCCAGTGGACTCTTCAAATATATAGCTGTGATTGAATATTTTGCAAGTTACCGTGTTTGTCGAGAAGAAGGCACATTAAGACGAAGGATATTCTTTTTTTCAAAACTGCAGCGAAATAAAAATTATAATAAAAATAAGAAAGATCGAAACTTATTTTATAATATATTTATAACAGGAATTAATTTCCAGTCACTGAATGAAGGTGGACTTAATATTTATATTTTTCATTTTCCCCAAATGTTTCTAAAGTCCTAAATCGGCTTACAGTATTACTAATGTTAAAAAAATATGGAAACATCGTTGATTTTGTTTTAAACTATTTTTTTTCTTTCAATATATTTTACATTTTATTCTCAAAGAAATAGATGTATTAAATTTCAAACTTTATTTGTTTTCTGCTTTACAAATATTGCGATACATTAAATATTTGAAAGTTTAGGTAACAGCTAAATGTTTTAACGATATGTGTTTTTTAACCAAAAGTAGTTTGTGGAATAATTTTATTATTTTGTAATTGACTTAAAATGAAATGTTTGTCTTGCTGCCTTGAAACAAAATCATGGCAAGAAACCTGTACTGACTTCACAGGAAACCATAGACTCTATTTCGTGTTTGTAAAGTAGATTTCACAAAACACTTAACATGTGGTAACAATAGTATCGTAACAATGTGTAATGTATTTCCTTGTTTGTTTATGTTTTATTTAATTATTGTTAATTAATTAATTAATTTGTATATAGTTTATTTTATTTTTATTTATTTATTTATTTTTGATAAAGGTTGTTTTGTTTCTCAAATTGTCTTAATCGAATACATCACTTGAGAGGCATTTCGTAACGCGTTTTTCTTAAGATATTTTAATGGTTCTTCTCTCTTCAGTAATCCTCAGCAAAAAGTAAAAGAATTTTGAGCAAGTCTTCTATAAAGAATGAGCAAAATACATTATATATTTTCAATTTTATACAAACTAAACGAAAATATACTAGCTAAAATAGGAATTAAAATATAAATCAATATTCTGTGAGAATGACATGGAAGTTTTGTTGGGAATCGTATTTTGTGAGTGGCAAGTTTAAGCTCGCTGCTTTCCATTTCTTCATCTTCAGTGGGGATTTGGCTTGTCATATTCAAATGCACTGATCGATAACTCGATAGCCTACTCCAACAAAGAATGCACTTGACCTAATGTGTGCATGTATGTATAAAAGCTTTATGTATAAAAACCAAAATCTTCTCTTTATTCTTTCTTAAAGGAAAAGAGAGTTCTTAGAAAATTGTTTTTCTGAATGTATCTCACAACAATTTTATATTCCAAACTTGAATTTTCCTAAAATATACGTAACTTTAAAAAGAACAATTCGGTTTTGTTTGTAGACTTTGCCATTTTTATGGAAAGAATTAGTTTATTTTTCGAGTCACTGTACAATGCTTATTTAACTGCTAAATAAATTTCTAAGGCAGATATTTTACGGTTTTTAAATGTTAATGCTTTAAAATGGCTGCTAAAAATGTATCGCAAAAACCCGCATTAAATTTTTAAACAATTGCATTTTGCATGTGTATTTCTTATGAAAACCTAATGATTTACATCAACTACGCAAAGTCTTCATTCCGTTTAATCCGATGCATATACGTATTATCCACTATACTGGACTATCACAACTTGGTACATAGTGCACAATCAGTGGATTTTCTCCACAGAAAGAAAATATTATGTAAATTATCCATTGATTACGAAGAATAAGTGCAAGTTACTCATTTTCATTGATTGTTTCGCATTAAAGATTATGACTTTGTGGGCAATAACACTAATCGTCTTGCACCGTCTGGTTGCTTCGGCACCCTGATGTGCTACAGCGAGAAATGGGGGGTGCCATGATGAGCTTTCCCCCAACCAAACAAAAAAGGAGGTCAGTGGTATGGTTACAGTCGAAAGTATACTCGAGAATTTTAAAGACGAGTTATGGATCTTTTTTTTTTTTTTTTTTTTTTGGGGGGGGGGGAGGGTTCATGCCACTTACTTCTGTGATTTTTCCTTAAAACCGTATATATTTGTTGTTTTTAGAATTAGGTTTTAAAACATTATTTTTACTTCAACAATAAGTAACTGTCAAGAATTTGTATTTTTGAATGAATACTATCAATGTTTTGTGATTTTTAATGAAAATAATACATTATATACCTTAAGGATTTTGTGAAAAAAGTTGTACAGGTTGAATATGATTGTAAGAAATGTAAGAAGACACATAGCAATTAGTAACTCAATTATTATAAATAAAAAAAAAATCCCCTAGCAATGCGATACAAGTTTTTGACGACAATGGAAACTAAATAGCTAACTTTGATGCCTTTAAATGTATCATAAGTGCTTTGGTCACAGAATATCCTTAATTTGGAGTTTTACACCCATTTAAACCCTTATCTTATAGCCAACTGTAATTTTAAAAAATAATAAAGGATGAATAACTTTTACCAGAATTGTTTGTACATTTATCCCCCTTATAAATATGTTCAACTGCAATAACATTATCCGAAACCTTGCACCAATTATCACTTCAACTTTTACATAGAATTAATTATATGACTAACAAGGACAAATACAAATAACTTCGAAGCTGCATACCTGGGCCCATTACTAACTTCTGCACCACAGAAAGCTACTATCTCTATCCTATCTATCGCTTTTACTTCAGGTATCCCATCTATGCAATGGAATGAAAGGCTCTGATTTCTGGCTAGCAAGAATAAATGATTGCGGCATGCTTCTCAAGCCTTACCACTAAATTGGAATAGAGTTCGTAATCTTGCGGTTAAGTACGACTCAAGAATTCTTTATTTGCTCACAGCTTTATGTTCTTGTGAACTAGGATTTATTTGGTCTTTTACAGGATATAGTAAAATAGATATTACGCTGCCCAATAGGTTTTACTATTCTTTACAAAATATGGGCTATGTTATTTATTTTCAAGGCATGGTGTGAAGATGATTTCAGAGAGACATAATCTCGCCAAAGGTTAAGAATATCAAATAAAGCAGATACCAATAGAATTGTGGTATTGATTTTTTCAGTTGACATCCAGTCGCGGATATATTTTTGCTTTTTTATAAACATTAGTACATTTTTTTTTTTTTTACTTTTTAAAATTGTTTGTGATATATTACAGGTAAATTCTAGCAATTGCTTATTCGCTATATTGCTATGATATTTAATTAAATTACACGATGGCCAGTTAAATATTGATACAAATTCATTCATTAAAACGCTGTTTGCTCTTTGTGTGCATAAATTAAGCAAATGCCTATTCGTTGCAACATTAGATTGTATTATCTAATTTTGTATGAAAAAAAAAACACAATATTTGCTGTTTTTTAATTTTTATCAAGCTAAATATATATATATATATATATATATATATATATATAACATTAACAAGGTCGCTGCTGTCCCCTGCCACCCGTCGAATGAAGTGATCTCTCAGTAGCCGGTCCACCCGCTCTCGCGCCGGAAAACTAAGGACTATGTTCTTTATTTTCTATTGAAGTTGATTTCTTAAAGACATAATCTCAGCAAAAAATCGTGTACTTAGAACTGTGTTTACCTAAATGTGATGCGCGTACCCCCTGGAGTACGGGAAGAGTTTGGAGGGCGTATAGCTGAGAACTTGTTCCTCAAAATATCCTTTATTATTATAATTATTCTACAAATATGCGTCACATTAAAAAAAAACTATCAATGTTTAGTTCCTTCTCAAACTAAAGACCACAGGGGCTTCCATATTTAAGGATTTTTTAGCTGTCCTATTTTTAAAATGAGTTTCGTTGGCTTTAGCCCAAAAGCGAACAGGCAAACCCGAGTAAACTGGTAAACGTGCACTGCTAAACCGAAAACAAACAAACAACAAAAGCAACAATCTAAGGGAATCGGAACCGTTAAAGAAAGTAATAATTTGGATAAAAAAAGATTACACCGATTTAGAATAATAATCGTTAAATATAAATTCAAAATATTTAGACTTAAAACTACTTAAAATTAGTATGTGGTGAATACTACTACTTTCTTCCTCCTATATTAAGAGATACTTTAAAAAGGATGCGTCAGTGAAATTATTTTGTCAGTCATCAAATGTACGAATGCTGAATAATGCAAACATAATTATAGTGCTCAAAACAAGATTTATATAAAACCAGTTCGTGACTTTCTTCCTATCACCACATGACGTGAAAATGTCTATGCTTTCAGCGATCAGTATCTTATACTGTAATAGGTGGAAATTCAAGATGTTTTTATTTCTAATTTTTAATGGCATTGGATGAACAGTTGGAAAAATTCAATTATTAATCATTTTTGGGTCAATTTTGAAAATGCCTGAAAAATTGGAAATATTTAGAGTGCATGTGCTACTTCTCAGTTACTATACAAATATATACTTAACAGCTTGAAAACAAGTTGAATTGAATCAAAATTTATAGGCTTGAAAAGTCCACTAATCTTTATTGGAGGCATTATGGGGATATTTAATGGAAATCACATACATTATAAAGCATTAATTAAATCACACTATGTTAACCTTTTTCTTAATAATACTTTATACATAAGTATCCGCGTGTTAAAACCTGGAGTATACAGTCTCGTGTTATGTGAAATTTCCAAATTTAAACATTTTGCTCATCCTACATAATATTCTGTGATTAGTGAAATGCCTTTAAAATGCTTTCAATTCAGATTGATTTGTTTAAAAATCTTTGAACTTCTAAAGTGTTTTTAATGATGCTTGTCTAGAATGACAAAAACATAATTGCTCCCTTTAACATACCTTCAATTTTGCTTAATGCTCGTTATTTTACATTTTAAATTGTCTTCATACATGATAAACAAATATTTAAAAATACTCACTGTAAAAATTTCAAATGTTCCTGTGCCTTTAAAATTAAACAGCATGTTTTGAAACCCAATACCTCATTGTATATTAAAATCACCAGTGCTTTTAACTTTACCAAGCACAGAAGAAAATTCATTGCAGATAATTTTCTTCGAGACAAAAGTTTAAATAAAAATAATATTCAGCTGGTATAAATACTACTCAAGAACTGCTAAAAATAAGTTTAATTTTGCTCTCTACATTTTTAAACTGCTGATGATTTTCATTTATTATAATTATGTTCCACAACAACTCGTTAAAATCTGAAACAAGCAAAATAAAACTTATTGAATGAAACAACATTTTTTTAAAAATGACGTTGACGTGATTAAAGTTGCTTTAATTTAAACCGATATTTACGTGCCTTTTATATTACGTTTTAAAAACACAGTGAATTGAATGATCAGCTTAATCAATATTCAGAAAATTACTAAAAATGCCAATGCCTTCAAATTTTACAAAATGTTATTCAGTAATTTTGGCTTATTTCTTAATTTTACATGATCTTGTTCTCAAATTAAATTAAATATCTATACTATTCCTGAAAGCTCATTGTTTTAACAATTTTATCTTTCTTTGAGGTGAGTTCTTTATGATTTAATGCCAAAAAATGGAATTTTATTCAATGATGGCTACATTAAAGGTTCTTACAACTTTATTACATTGGTGAGTACGACAATATGTAGTATATAAATCGTAGTACTAGTTTCATAAGTATAAATAAATACAACATATTATAAGATGTGATTTTTTTTACTACGTACAGAGTGTTTAGCCTTAAAAGAGGACCACATCTATATAATTAAAATATGTACGCATCTACCTGTCTGTCTGTTAACCACAACTCCTTCGGGCTAACAGTGTATCAGAGGACGAGGCAGGTGCCATAGTATTAGGGATATGCCGTGAAAATCATTCATTCAGGTGGCATCCTTCAAGAGCGTTACCTACTGGAGACATTAAATTAAAAGTATAGCATTAAAACTCGTCCGCGTCAGTCTGTGTCTGTGGGCAACCGGGTTATTTGTTGCCAGGCATGCGGGTTAGCCCTGAATTTTTATGACCGTATTTTTCCTAAATGCAGAGCAGCCGGCGAAGGCGGCTGTTGAGCGGGAAGAAACGAGGCGAGCAAGGGGCGAAACCCCCTGTCGTCTTTAGTTTCGTCACCAAATTCCAAGGGATCAAAAAAGTCGGCTGTCGAAAGGTCACCTTGCGAGCGCAGAGAGCAGGCAGGTTGGCGAGCGAGGCGAGCAGTGGGCGGTAGCCTTCATGTATAGAATTTTAACGAGAAAGAAAAAAATTCGACTGTTTCAAAAACAAAAATCACAGCACATACTTGGAAGTACAAATATAATAAAGAGTCGGTAATTCCTTCAAAATGTAATCAACTATATTTTAAAGTTCAATAATCAAACACTAAATTGGGTGTTAGTTTTTTTTTTAAGACAAATACAATGAATGTACATGGATATTAGTTTGTATAATTAAGTTATTACATTTTATAGAGATAGGATTAAAAATTTAAACTTACACTCTCAATGTACTGTCTCTATTTTAATATTGAAAGGTAATCTTGATTTTAAAAATCGCATAGCAGAATGAAAATTCATGTATAAAAAGGACGCACAGAAAGGAAACTCTTAACAATAAACACTAAGAAATGTTTGAGTTTGTCAGTATCGTTACAAATAATTCGTGATGGCTTATCTTTCATCTTTGACTCAAAGCACTGAAGAATGTGACACTACTTTATTGAATTCACATTAACGAAGCTTCACTGGACTGTGTATAGTTTCTTTTTAATTTACATGCCGACAATTTAATTTGAAAGAGGTTAGGAACTTGCAAACGTAATGACTTAAGACCCCCCAGAATTTGATTGAAAGTCCCAGTTTTCTCTAATGAGAATCAATACGCTCGACTTTTCTCAGTATCTTGAGCATTGTTTATCCCATGGGGTTTTTCTGGATGTAATGAATTTTTAGATAATGAAGTTGAAACTTGAGAGCGTAACTTTTGATAAAAGCTTTGTTGTTTATTTTAAAGCATGGAGTCTGATACATATACTTTAAGTATGGATGTTTTTTATGTGAAAATTCTGTTTTGTGAGTTAATGCTCCATTTTTATAAATATCAGATTAAATTGTTAATACTTGCAAACATGGTTTGGGATTTTTTTTTTCTATTTTTCTTAAAATATTAAAACTATCGTCTTACATCAATGTGAAGCATTGTCATCAGAAGATGCATTTTTATACAATGTATTTATCTTATCTACTTGTAAACTAATTAAGTATATGCCAAATACGCACTAGGCAGATTATTTGTATAAATAAATCAAATATAAATGTTAGACCTTAAAATTAAAAATATCAACTAAGCAAAGGCCGTTAAACCAAACTGTTTTATTCGCAGTTATTACGCACACGTACCGTTCGGAACAATATGACCCGCAAAAGGAATAATCACTGCAGATGCGGTATATTTTCCATGTTTTTGGAATAATACCTGGTGTTTAGACAAATAAAACAGATTTTCACATAATTAACTTGATTTAAAGCTAAAAATGTTAATCCTGAGGTACTACTGCAAGTATAAACATGGTGATTTTTCTATAAATCAATAAATGAATGAAATTATTTTTTATCGTATCTGTTTTTTAGCTTACTTTCCCACAAAAGTTTAAAAAAAATAAAAGTATTAAAAGAGGTTTAATGTATCGTGAAAATATCGTTAAAAATATAAAAAAGTTTTTAAAAAAAGTTATAATGTAATGATTGAAAAATAAAAAAAATGAAAGTAGGGTTTTGAGATGGGGAAAATGTGTGTATGTTGGTCTGTCTGTCCCCCTTTAATAACTTTTAAGGGAATGGAACAATCAGAAAGATTTTTTTTTTGAAAGAATCTCGGCGAAGACATCTCATTCCCTACATGCTTTGTTAAATTGGAACGATATATCGTTCAGTTTTGAACAGTTCAAAAATATTAACATTAACGCTTATGTGGAAATATGAAGCAAAGTTGCAACAGTGTGCCCCGATTTTCAAGAAAAGCCCGTTCTTTAGCCTTTCTAGGCCTTGGTTTTGGCATTTTAATAATATTTATAAGTAAACTAAGGCACATAATTTATTTTGATCTTACAATTAGAAAAAAAGAGTTCAAAAACAGCGAGAAAATCAAGAAACGAATGTCAAAAAAAAAAAAAAATGTAAGCAAACTTGCGCTTTGTAAGTAGCATTGCCGATCAGTAATTCCGAAATGAGTAAATAGATATTTGCCACACAAAAATAAAACAAGTAAAAATAAAAACTAAACGAGTCTGTATTTAAGTGAAAGAGATAGTGTTAGATATTGAATATAAGTACGAAAATAGAAGTTCAAATTCAGTGTTCACGTTTCTGCTGCTCCTTAAACGTCAACTTCCGGTTGCCGAAGTTCTACTTCCGGCTTAGTATATGTACAATAACTTTGCTTCTTTTTATCGTAGAAAGAAAATAAAAAATGTTTTGGAATCCTAAATGAATAACTTATCGAAGGACAAATCAAATTTTGAGCAAAGCAAAAAATTTGGGGTAAACGCATACGCTTTTTCTAACGCTTTTTATCATTAAATAATGTGTAAATACATAAATTTAACGTAATTATGAAAACTAATGTATCATTTTACTTTTAGTCCTTTTGATTTTAATTGCATAAGGATCAGCTGTTGTGAAGTCTTAAAAATCATCATTGTTTAAGAAAATGAGTTTCTTATATTAACAAGCTCCGTCTAGAACTATACGAGCCTACTTCCCGGTTATACACCAATATCAAACTGATACTCTAGCTGTATCTCTCTCTTTCTCATTTAGCTTTGTTCTTAATTACTTCATATATGCGTTTTTCAACGATTTATACGTAGTCATTCACTCTAAAACAACCTTAACAATCCTGTTGAATAAGTTGCCAGGGAAAATAGGCTTCTTTTTCTCTAGACGAACTTCGCAGCTGTACATGTTGTGAGTCATTACATCTTTTCCATAAAGTTGAAAAAAAAGCCCATCCGTCTGTTAGAACAATATTAACATTGAATTAAAATTTCACCATAGTCGCTAATGTTATGTTTTCTCTTTTTTTGAGCTGTTCAAAATTTAACAAAAATTGTGAAAATAAGAAAATGTTTCTCGTTGAGAGCTTCCTCCAAAAATCTTGTTCAAAGGAGCTTGGATCCTATGCCCGAAGGTTGCATAATTTGCTTCATTTTTGCCTATAGGCGCTAACGTTGAACTGTTCAAAATTTAACAAAAAATTGTTCAAATAAAAAAAAATATATGAAAGATAAGGTTACAAGGAGTAGCTGGACATAGCAGCACCTTCGCCTATGAAGTAGAATACCAGACACTTCTCATCTTCTTGGTGTGAGTACTTTGCTTACGGCGTGAGTTCTGAACGGTTAACAGACTGCAGCAGAGGAAAAATAAATTTCTTTGCTCTAAAAACTAAATCATCACTTTTGAAATTCTCACGAATTTAAAAAAAAAAAAAAAAAAAACCCCGTTTTAAAGAATGAAATATAAACATTCATTACCATGAAGTTTCATGTGAAGACATATACTCCTCTTCAGTTCAATAAGTTGTTTCTCGCCTTGTTATCTTAGCTTCTTTTGCTAGATTGTTTTGACGAACTTTACCCATATTATTGTACCTTCAGCTTTTAAATTTTCGAAATAGTATAAGAATGAAATTTTTAAAATATTGAACTTATCTCTGCAATGTAAATGACACCGGTTGAGTGAATAATTGATCTTTAACACAGTCACCGCCTTGCTGCAGCTTTTGTCGGCGTAAAACCGTTTATCATTATGACTATCACAATTACTCATCTAACTGCCTTGTCATATATTAATGCCAAGCTTACGCATTATTCGTGGAACTGAGTACACCGAATCTTTCTGAGAAACTGATCCAATTCCGAACTTTATTTGTTTGGAAGAAACTGCATTTACAAATATTTCTGAAGGTGAGCTTATATATATATTTTTAATTTCAAGTATTTACACGTTTGAATTATATAATCTTTCACACATAATCTTGAACTGCGGTTAAAAAAAAAAAAAAACTTTAAACAAATCAAATTGTGTACCCACCCATATACATATCACTTCCATAAAAGGCAATGTTTGTGTGTGTAAGTGCACACGCGCGATATCCTGAGGAATATTTTTCACTTATAGGAAGGCAGCAGTGAAGTTATTTCAGTAATTTCCATAAAGGGTCCTCTCAAATAATTTCTGAATGCATTATTGGCAGTCCTCACATATAGATATTAAGAGAAAATTTAAAGACGACCTTGAGAACATGGTATAAATGCTTGTACACAAACTATAGCATTTGATAAAAATCACTTTTATTTAACATATGCATACAACGGTTGAATGTTTCCAAAAATTGCTCACCACGAATAAACTTCAAAGGATATTAGTATAACACTTCAAACTAGTGATATAGTAAATATAATGGCTTACGAGACATTTCTTTCCATGTTTATAATACATCGCAGTGATTAAGGTTATTTATTATTAGTGAATTGACTAGTTTTAATAATGCCATGTAAGGAGATTTCAAGAACGATTATAAGTTTTTTCAGAAATAAATGAAGCTATTGTGATAATAATGTTAATAAAACTCATGAATAATATGAATAACAATCATAATTTAATATGTTTAAAAAATTACATGTGGAATAATGGTAAAGTATTACGTTCGAAAAGGTTTAGAAGAAACGAAGACACATCAGGAAAAAGGCATAAGTTTCTGCTTACTTTTTTAAACGAACTAGAAAGCATAAAAAACATTCTGAATTTTTCAAGCACTTTATAGATAATTGTTAATCACAAAATATTCCCCTCATAAACGTTAACGAATAGGATTTCAAACAGATTTTGTTTCATTTATTTTTGAAACTTCTCTCTTCTTAGACAAGTTTCTTAGATTTGCTTACTACTTGCTCTGACGATAAAATATTCTAGCGTGTGTGCAGTTACTTCCTACGTACGTATGGATTTATCATTTGTCTGATTTTATCCGTGTTTTCGTCGAGCTTTGCCTCTTGACTTGTTTGTTCCAAATTGTTCTAGGAGACTTGCATCGCAATCCCCTGGCATTTTACAGTCAATTTCTTTCTCAGTTTGTCTTTCGTTCTTTTGCCGCACCACCGTACTTTTCCCTAATCTCACCCGAAACAAAAAATACGGTTCAGTTGTCAATTTTCATTTTTGCAACGGGTTTGACGGTTTAGCTTATGCAATGATACGCAGTTTTTGCGAGAATCCAATTTGGATGGAGATGTATGTTCAATATTTAGATTGCTAGAACTGGCTGAAACTCCTATGACATAGAAAAATCTGGATTTTTTTCATCGCAAAACTATGATAGTATCTGTTTTATAATTTTGGAAACGAGTTTTCTTGTTTCAAGGTACCAATACCACATATTCCCCTTTTTATTAATAGTATCGAATGTCATAAATAACAAAAAAAAAAGGTTTGTTGCGTAGTTTGTTTAAATTTAAGTACAAATCAGAAACTACGCATGAAATGCTGTTTTTTTTTTTTTAGTCTCGTAAAAAAGTGAGAGTCGATTTTCGCTTATTGAATTGTTAAATGAATTAAACACTGTACATAATAACATTTTTTTATTTAGTTTGTTTATTAATTTCTTTGATTTATTTCCATATAATTAATAAATTGAACTATTTTATTAATATTAATGCAGAAAAATATATAAATCCTGAAAATTTCATTTGTTTTGCAAAGAAAATGCAGATTGAAAATATGAAATACGTTTTTCACGAACGTATTTTATGTACAAATACGTATGATATTTATAAAACGTGTTAAACTAAAATATTTTGCTTTGCTTATTTATTCTTTTTCGCATATATCCCACTTCAATTCCAGTCTCATAAAAGCAGCTTAAAAGAACGTTTTAAATTTCTTGTATTAACACAGAACTATCTTCCGTAAAACGGTTTTCCTTACATGTGTACGTATTTGTGACGGAAACTTACTAACAGTTAGCTGTAATAAGTCGGTTGCTGAAATTCACCTTCTAGACAGCAGATGTGCCCTTGTTCAGCTCAGTTAAGAACTTATGCGCAAATGACGTTACTTTTGCATGAATATCAAAATGTCAGTCTCTTGAAGTTTGACACGGTTGTTTCAGTGACACAAATCCTGACGCAAATTTTACATCAGATTCTGAACCTATAAGTCAGCTATAAGTCGATGTATATTATGTCTCATTAATTACGTCAACTCTACATCAGAAGAAATTGTGCTTTCTTAAAAATGCACGCAGTGGATATATTTACATTGACGATTCAGATTAGTTGTATTCTTAAGCAGTAACGATGTAAGAGCAATCTCTAAACGCATCAGCAGCAACATGGAAGTAATTTTAGAACCTGTTGGACAAAAAAACCCGATGTAATTCCGCAGCCTGTGACAGAATACATGCAAATAACGACCACTTATCAGATAATCTTTTTGGGGATAGTTACCCCTGTACGTGGTTTATTATTTAAAGCTTTAACTACGGGAATATATTCACAAAACTGTTTGTCTGAACGCCAAAAAAAAAAAGTATTCAAAAATTGCATAAATGGCGATACATCTATTTCTTGCGTTTATGTCATGAGTTTCTTATATGAAAAGGGCAAAACTGGAGAGTTCTAATCAACATTAGTCGCAGGCTCCCCATTTTCGACCTATTCTGATTTTTTGAGAAAAATACGCCTTCGCCATAGAAAATTTTGTTATTTTCTTTGTTTTGTCATATTTGGTTTGGTTATATTTTGTTTTGTTATATTTTGTTTGGTAATGTTAATTGGAAAATTTTTGTTCAAAATCAAAACTCCTATGGAGATGTAGCTTTTTTTGCTTGGAAATCGGCGGCACACTGTATCAAAAGCGAGTGGTCACTATCCCCTTCTGCGCCTCTAATTTTGTCATTTTCAATTGATTAAGTTATTACTTACAATGTAAAGAACGAATTCATTTCCATTTGTTCAGCTTTTTATTTTGAAACCTACATTTTTAGCAAAAATTCATCAAATCGCTTATTGACGTTACCCGTACCACAGGAAAGTTTCGCCAAATCGTCTATTGACGTTACCCGTAGTTAAAGGGTTAAACTACATACGTACAAAATGTCTTTTAAAGTGCAATATACTTTTTTTAATCATGTATTCCGATCGCCTCAGGCATTTTCTTTCGCATAAGTCTTTATAACCGATTGTTACATATTACTTTTCCGAATAAGTAATCGAACTCAATTTTTTTTTTATCGCTTTACCTTATTTTTTAAGTACAGTAATTTTTTGCGCTTGAATTATTCAACTTTAAAACAGTAGAAACATTTATTTTAATGCTATTTAACTTTTGTAAAGTTTCTAACATTTTTTTCTGCAGGTTTTTAAGGGCAAACTTTTTCCTTCAAGAATATATCATAGAGAAGAAATGCGAACAGAATTATGTGAGTTAAAATTAAATTAGGCTTAGACATATGATTTTAAAGATTAAATATTCGCGCTATAAAGAGTCAAAGAAAAAAATAACGTACTAAACAAAAGCAATTAGGCAACTTATAGAATCATTAGTGCAAGATATTAAAATTTTCATATGTCAACAGAAAAATTACAATCATCATTTAAGATTTAGTGTTCTTTACACTACAGTACTACTTTTTATAATAATAAAATGCAATAATTTCCTTTTTGATGCCACCGTCGTAAATATATAGTTTTAGTGTAAAATATCCGAAACTGAGAATAAACGTTAACGCATGCTAGATTGTTTGCTCTCAGATTTGCTTGGCCATGTGTGACAGGGGAGAACATGAGTGTCTAATTCAAGATTTAAAAAGAAATTTTCAAAAGACAGAAATCAATTGCTGTAAAGTGGTTAAAACCTCGTTCATTTACACGAAAATGCAATGCACTGTTATAAAAAGTTTTTTTCATTTGCATTGATGTTATGTTTATAAATTAAAATAATATCGTATACAAAAACAGCATCATTATTCTGAGCATTATTTAAAATGATGCGGAAAGTTTTTAATACTGTATCAACGAAACTGATAAAAAACGTCGAGACACAGACATTATTTCTACTAACTGTATATAGTAGAAAGTAGACGAAACAATACAGGATTGTGTGAGCTGACGTTTGACCTAGACACGTGATATGTGGGATCTTGTATCACCAATCAAAGGAGGCAAAGAAAGAATTTCCTAAAACGATCAGGAACTGATCAAAAGCTTTGTTTTTTCCCCCGCTTGGGGATTTTCAATTCCATACTTCACTCCTATTTTTTTTCTGATTGTTTTGCGAAAGCGGGTCAAAGTGAGAATAGAGTGAAAGTAACAAATAAAAGCGGGAAACGAAAAGTAAAGAGGAAAAAATAAAATCCGCCAAGCCAAACAGACAGAAAGAGCTTTAAAGACAGCGAGGAAGCGCTAGCAAATGATACAACAGAAAACAGAAGAAATGCGAAAATTCAGATTGAATTCATGGGTTTCGACTCCCGACCGGCATTTTATTTATTTCTATCACTTAAATTTAAATTGATCGAAAATGTGCGGTGAATTTGATGGTTTCTTTCCCGTTATTCGTTTTTTAATTCCATTTTCCTTTCTTTCTCTTTCTTAGCGTTTTCAACAATTTTATTTCTGATTACCAGTTGCTTTTTATTTTATAATTCCGATTTTAAGGGTTTTTTTCTGCTGTTGAAGCGAAGAAAAGAACAGGATGTTCTTAATTTAATCTCCAAAAAATTGAGTTTGAGGTTAACGAACTTGGAGCGAAACATTTTTTTTTTCTTTTTGTGCGGATAATTCTTTCTTTTTCCAACAGGTGATATACAGCTTAGGTTACCATTTTATGAGCGTATGTTGTTCAAATTCAACATATTAAATTAATAAAATTTCTTGATCAGTTAATGCCTGAAAAATGACATGTTGTTCGGTAGGGTATAAAGGAGTAGTTTTATGTTCCGAGAGATATTTCCTTTCTTGAAGTGTTCCTTGGCAGTATAATACAATATTTTTTCTCCGTTTGTTTCTTGAAACTAAATTTACCTTTTTTCTAAATTACATATTTTTGCCTTGTACGTAAATTAATGTTTTTTTAATCATATGAAAAATTAAAAAAAAAAAACATCTTTAAAGTTTTAACTAACTTTTCTGACTAAAACAAAACTATGTGTAAAACATTTAATGTGAAAATCACTAAATATATTTTATAAGCTTTGTATGTTTTTTTTGAAATAATTAGTTAACAATAATTTCATTCGAGACCGCTTAATGGTATGTAGCTTTAAAGAACATCCTGCTTAAAGCAAAACATTTTGTGTACTAAACTATCGTATATTGTGTCTGTGATCCCGGATAATGGAATATCCCGCTTATTAGAATAGTTATTCGTGGAAAATTGACTATTTCATTAAGCGATCTCGACCGTATTTGGAAATAGCACGATATGATCATCTACCAATAATTTTATATTTAAAAAAGCGAATAGCAAAATACTGGAGATAGATTCTACAGAGTTTTATTGATTTAATTTTTTTCTCTTTCCAATGGGGCTGCGGTATTGGTCTTCAACCATTGCAGACCTAGTACGTTCCCCAGTAATTGGTACCATCTCTTTCAGTGGCACCACAATGAGTGTGGTACCTTCGCCGCATGAGAACTTTGACGTTCAGTTACCACTAGATGGCGGTACCTGAGCTCTCATTGATGCAATATGCACTAGGAATTTAATTTAGCCGAGAGCATCCAAGCCAAATGTCTACTCAAGGGATCTTTTACATGCCGCATAATCATACGACATGGGCTCAGACGATTTTCTTCATCTTGAAAATCCACCGACTTGGGCCAGGTTTGAACCCGCGATCTTGGGCGTACGAGGCCTGCTGCCTTACCACTACGCCACCCTGTCGACTATTGATTTAATTTAAAAACGAAAAATTGATGCTGGCATTATGAAATGCCAAACAAAGTTTAACTTTGTATAATTATAATGAAACCATTCGAATTTCAAGGTTTCAAATGCGTATAACGTTTTTTTTTTCTTTTTTTTTTTTTGAAAAATTATAGAAATTATTTTCGTAAAGCATGTGTTAACATTTAAGTATATGTGTTAATGGATGCTGTAGAACCACATCGAACCCCATTTCGTCACTAAATGATTCCTTTTTAAATCCTACTATGCATTAAATCCTACTGTGTTGAGGCGCTTTATAGAATTTAAAAAAAAAAAAAAAAAACATTTTACTAACATCTACACTGACACACACACAAAGATAAAACATCTACACTGACATACGAAAGAAAAGTATTGAAAAAAAGGAAAGAAAGGGCTGAACATAAAACGTTGCTCATTTGGTTAAGTTTAATCGGCACAAAATAACCTTTTGTAGATTGTTAAGAACTTCAAAGTATGAAGAAAAACATAAACTAAGTTTACGTTTGAAAAATGCTGCTAGCTCTGATCGATGTAAACATACATATCCATGCTTATTGAGGAAGCGGAAAATATTGTTGATTAAGACCCATAAAATATCCATTATGCTTCAAAGTAAAACTGTTTCAATAAACAACTGGCCTCTTTCAACATTCTATTGATGGCCACATTTGTGAGTTATATTTGTAGTGATTAATGGCTTTTTCTAGTGCATGACAATTAAGTCAAAAATTTGACTTGTAAATTTACAAAGCTGATTGCAAGCATTATGTTTCTTCAATGTGTATCCATTTGAGAATTGTGTTGTTAGAAACCAGTGTTGTTGGAAACTAGCTCCTGAGTTACGCACGCAAGCACTTCAGTCTATTGGTATGTTAAGATGTTTAAACTGCTTTATCAGATCTACATATATTTATTAGTTTAGGAGTAATATGCTAATTTGTACGAATACAATATATCTATTTTATATATATCGCGCACATATGATTTAAAAAAAAAAAATAATTGCGAATTGAGTAATAAAAGTTTTAGAAAAATGATATGACCTGAAAAACACTTTATTTAATGAAAATTGGCAAGAATACCGTTATAGCAAACACTAATTATATTCTTCGTTTAGTATATGATTTTTAAACAGAAGATAGTATGATATTTAATGAAAAACTAGTTTAATAAGTTTCGAGAAATACTACAAACCATAATTAGGTTCAAATTTTACTGATCCGTACGGTTGTAATAGTAATAAACCAAGATTGCATATGCTAATCTATATAAGCAGCTTAGTAAACAAAAACAATATTTATTTATTGCAGTTGAGATCATTGAAGTTAATTTTGACTTTTAATCCAAAAATAAATAGTAGCTAATTTATTCGCAGACAAACTTTAAATAAGAAGTATCTAATAACTTGAACATAAACTATTTCCTTTGGTAAATTAAATGCAATTAACCCGCGTTATGGCTAACCCACTATGACTGCGCTACTTCGGTCATTATATCCATAGCTATATAAAATGTGTGTGGATAGAGATAATACTGTTCAAGTAATTCCCCTTTCTTTAAATTGGATTAAAACATCATTTAATTGACACAGTAAACGTACAGTATAATATATATGAATGTATTGATATGAAAAAAAATTTAAATGTCAACCAGTTAAAAATGACAATTAATGAAACGTGTCATGCTTTTCCTTGACATTCCGTTAGTAGCGCTAAATTCAAAAGATACACGATAATTTCTTTTTTCAAAACCTGGTTGAAACTATGAGTGACCGAACATTCTAACAAACTAATTATACATTTTTTTATTTCCCTACATGCTATAACAAAACGTTCGTCGAGAACTAAGCTAACCCATTTTGCCTTGTACCAGCATCGATTTCGTAAAATTAGCTCTGTCTCTATCGTTTGGCTTAGATTGTAAGTTGTTTCATGTATACCTCTTTTACGGTTAGCAGACTTAGTATCACTACTGAATAGCTAAAAACCAACTAAAATTATAAGTTTTTAATTTAAAAAAAGCTACTAAAGGCTGTTAATAAAAAGCATAATACATAAAACCCGCCACTGGTTTTCGACACATGAATACATAAATAAATAAATAAAATATAATTTGTTATCGCTGCCAGAAAAAAAAATAAATAAAATAAATAAAAAGTGAAATAGTAAGTATTCATTTCAGCAAAATATGTTTGTAAAATAGAAAAAAACAACCTTTGCAGCTCTGTGTAAAGCCTTGTAACCTTTGCAGCTCTGTGCAAAGCCTTGTAACCTTTGCAGCTCTGTGTAAAGCCTTGTAACATTTGCAGCTCTGTGTAAAGCCTTGTAACCTTTGCAGATCTGTGTAAAGCCTTGTAACCTTTGCAGCTCTTTGTGTAAAACTTTGGTTTCCCTTCATTCAATCAATCTATGCTAAAGTATACGGAAAAATGCACTTTGTATTTTATTTTTCTTAAAACTAAGAATACATTTAGAATTTCTGACATTTTTTCATTTTTTTTTCAGTGATGAAATCATTTTTTTTTTTTTTACGTTTTAATTTTGAGAAAAATCTTTGAATTTTTCCCGTAGACACTAATGATAAACTATTTTCATAAGATAAAAAATAGCCAAATAAAAAACCATTTTATGTACATGTTTTACGTCTTAAGTTCTTTTCAATAAAACTTCCAAACACAAATCCAAGATAAGGATTTATGTGGATTTCAAACTTCTCTGCAAGCGCTATTATTATTACTGTTGAAGTTAAGTGTGTATACGGTGCTACAAAATGAATAGTCCCAATTGTAATGGAGTAACAGAACAAACAAGGCTGAGTATGCAATGTGGGGTCAGATATCAATCGCCTTGCAGCAATAGCAAGCATTTTCTAAAGTTAAACGTGTCAAAAGTATTGCTGAAGGTTTTATACTGCCACTGTTTAAGTAGGAGGACGGGGACTAAGACATCATTTCAAAGCAGATTCATAGCAGACTCATAATAGAAGAAAGTATCCTATATTTAACCTGAGATCAAAATATCTTCATAAATCGAGTTTATACCTGAATCCCCCAAAAATACAGTAAATTACAAGATTAAAATTCATTTCAAATGCCTCTTGAGGATTATGGTTATAAATTTTGAGTATGTTAGCTTGAAGCTAATCATTACGAGCTAAAAGCCCCATAAAACTGAATAGTTTTCTTAATCACATGATATTACCTAAATCTTCCAACATTTATGTTTAGATTCATTTATCAAGCCCAATAGTTTAGGAGAAGCAATTTTCAACTCCTGGTAAATAGAGTTCCTGACGTATTTAAAACAAATATTTCGGATCTCAGAAATTCTCTACTTACAAAGTAATAAAATTATTTTACATCTATTTTGAACCGAAGAGAGCCAACTGAAGAACCAAGTAACGGATTCAATGCAGGCACGTAAAAGGGGGCGGGAATTTTTCCAATTGTTCTTCCCTTCATAAGGTTAGATGCGCTTGCAATCGGGGCCCTATGTGTTTCTCGCGTGCTTCCCGTCATTATCTTATGAACGGAGGTACCTGTGCCCAAGAACTTTATGATGAGATCTGAATTTTCTCTATCTTCTGGAGGAACTTTGATGTGTTTGATGAAGTAAGGCCTTAGAAAGGAACGCAAGGTAAATGATAGAGGTTACGTCGTAGGAACTTTTAACGTATATTGCAAACGCCTCCCTACTTTTACTGATTCTCAGCAATGAAAGATGAATATGTATTTTTTTCTCAAAAAAAAAAAAAAAACATTGTTTATATCAATTGTTTTGTTCTAAATAGATTTTCGTGCAATAAAATAAAAGTATATTCAGATTGAAAGTGCTGTTCGGCTATAAAAGCTTAACTTTTTTAAAATTGTATCTTATGTAAAGCAAAATGGATCGTCATTTTATTTATTATTCTTTTCTTTAGACATTCATTTTTTTATCCTATTAAATGTATTGAAGAAGGGGGGAAAAGGGAAAATGATTCTGTATATAATTTTACGCATCAGTATCTCTACATATAAATGGTTCCAGCACGCTACTTATATGCAGAAGAATGCTTCAGTATGTAAGTAAATCACAAATATATCAAACTATATATATATGAATTAAGAGAGAAAGAAAATAAAAAAAATATGATTTCAGGGTTACGTAAAATAATTAATGTATTGTTTTTTTTTGTTTTAAACATTTGAAGCTGATGCACATTTAAGTTTAAGTTTTCCGCATATAAGTTTATAAATAGTAAATAAATAAATTTTGGTAGATACTCAAAATAGATGAAAGTTGCTTGCATGAAAGGTTATCGATTTTAGCTTAGAAACTTCAAATGGTACGTGTAGTAATAAAATAATTAAAACAGTAAATTAAAAAAACATCAATAAAAAAAATCAAGATTTGTTTCCTCGTGTTTGGTTTTGCATATGCATGTTTCAAAATATGTTCTATGTTATACATAGTTTTCACACGAAAACTCAGTCGATTAAAAGTGTATTTTTTATTTACAAAGCTCAAGGAAAACGAGCAAAGGTTTGAACATCCAATTTTCTGAAAAACCCAGTTTTTACCGGTACCAATTTGTTAAATACTTTTGTTTTTATCGTCACTGATAATTTTATATAATAGGAAAAATATACGAAATTTAACAATTTGCTATTCCGAAGAAAAAGGTACAAATATAAAGCAATAATAATTCGCATAAAACAATTGCGCAACTGCCAACTCTATGTGTGTCGATTCATTTCCACTCAGTATTCCAGCTACGGAAAGCTTCATGGATTGGTCTTACCACTAAACACCAGGGATTTCGTGTCCTTCTCTTTAGCCTCGTTGGCCTTGCGTGCAAAGAATAGATCCAATAGAATGAACGAACTGCTAATGGAACAACTTGGAGTAGTCTTCCAGACAGCAAATGTGTTTTATAGATAATCAGGGGGCTAAGGCGAATTTCTGGTTATGTTGTTCATCTATGGTAAAGAATCAATAAACATGACACATAAAAAATGTCTCAAATCGATCTATAGTTTATTTTTTGCATCTGTTACTAATTTTTACTTTGCCTAAAGTATACAGTAACTAGGAGTATTTTTTACAGAAAGGTGAAAGGTAGGTTTTTACCAATTATTTAAAAATCAGTAAACTGTTATTTATGCAGATTCAATAGTCACTCGCGTAGCCCTCATTAATTAAACAAGAGGAAAGTGCTAAATTTACCAATACAAATAATGTGTACTTACATTTTTAATTATAAAATCCAAAGCGATGTAGAAACTTGATTATTTTCTATTGTTTATTATTATCACTTATGTTAGCAAGCACTTTAGAATGAATGCCTAAATAATGAATATATATAACACAGTTTTCGCATTAATTTAAAATTATAAAAGAAACTAAAAATTGTTGCAAAACTGTCAATTCTATTCAAGCGCTGACGCAGCTTAGGATAGAAAAACTACTATAAGAAATAAACGTTTTATAACTTAAAATATTATAATAAGGAATGAATAGAATACAATTGGGTGATTTTTCAATGACAGCCTCCAATTTAAGAAATTCTAAAAATGAACATTAAAATAGATGGTATGTATATTTATACATATACATACATACATAATATATTGAAAATGTAAACAGTAACTCTAACAAAGTCTAAATTTACTTTTTAATGAAATGTTTGAAATGTGTCCCTTTTATTAAACCATTTTTATCTCCGTAAGTTATGTTCACATTATTTAAACATTATTATATTTGTCCCAAATTTTCTTACTTTTTATAGACAACGCGTGATGGTTATATAAAGCACGACACGAATTGCAGTTCGTCTGCTATCAGACTAAAAAAAAGAATGCAAATGAAAACAATTTCAGGAACAAGTAACACGACCACAATATAGTGAACTGAACGCTGAAAAGATATGACGTGTGTCGCCAGATTAATAGGGACTATACTTATGTACTTACGGTTCATGTTTAGATCTATGTGTTTAGTATATAAGTTAATTTGAAAACGTGTTTGATTTTTCGTTTATTATGTGTGTATAAACCAGCAATAAACTCAGCTCTCCAGTAGAGTTATTTTATATTTCATTTTCAGTTGGTTGAAATCATTATTATATTTTAGGTATCATATTTCTTTTTTTTTTTTTTTTTTGCCCTCAGAATAGTGAAATAAAAATAGTATTTAAAAAATTATATATTTCAATAAATTTCATATGTATTGGGGTGAATAAATTCCGTAAAAACCTTTAAATTAATATATTGCGGCTATGTTTTTTTATGTTCTATATATTATATTTAAATCATTGAAAAAGATTTAAATGACTTTTGCATTTTGAAGTGAATTAACCACTAATAATTCAAGATACAAAAGTAATGGTGTTTTCCAAATATTGGACAACGAAGCAGTAATTTCTTCATAAAGTTCTGCATTATAAAAAATCATGCGATGGCCAAAGCGATTTATCAATAAAATAAGTTTATATCAATAAAAGTGCGTTCAACCCATGTGGTATGATACTACTATTTTAAACAAAACTTCCTAAGATACGCGCTCTGAATTCCTAAATAATTGCTGGGAACCTCAAAGTCCTTGCTTGCGGTGTTTCTTGTCAAGCGCATTCAGACAAACCTGCTCTAAAGTTTAAAACTCCCAAAAAGCTATCGACATAATGTATCAGCTAAATTTCTAAGGACAAAGTCCGTATCTCGAAAGCTAATAAAAAATGTCCTTTGCCTTCCCTTGGGTGGCAAGTATTTTCTTTTCGAAAAGTTTTCGCTCATGATAGATCGTAGATTATTTGACGCGCTGTATCCCTCTCCATTCATAACAGCAATCCCTCGGGTATTAACAGATCGTCGATAGCCTGGTACGATGGTAAATCAGTGTTTTAAGCCAATGGAAGCCCCTTTATATCGATCTGGGAAATATTTATTTCATTGCCGACCCTCGGGTTGCGTGAAATGGAGTGTTTTCGGGACTGCTGAGTTACGGATGTGGAAGAAAATAATAAATTTCGCACTTTGACTGCCTGTAAGTTACTTTCGATGTTTAGTCGTTCAAAACACCTACTCGGAAAATATCTTTTTAAAATGTATATAAAGAAATCTTTTTCAATGTATTTCGATCATAAACTAATCAAACACCATTGTGCAGTGACAGTGTGCAATCTCCATGGATTCAAAAATAGGAAATACTGTTGATTCATTCAAATGAATCATTTAGTTGTACAGTCACTGCGTGAAATATGCATTGATTCAAAAATATCAAATGCCTTTGATTTATTTGATATTTATTTTATATTAAAACACTTAAACATAAATTTTCAATATATTTCTGGTTGAATTAATTTTTTATTCACTATGTAAAAAAGGTTAAAAATATTTTGTAATGCAAAATAATGGAAACTTAAAAACACTAAAATGAAATGGTGGGTATTAACACAAAGAATGTGCAGCCCTCCTCTACCTGAAGTCCAGTCTGAAAAATGCTGCTATGTTACAACTTATCTAAAAATGTTTCCACATGCGCTTAGCATTTAGGCAGTGGGATGAACATATGACGTATCTTTCGATGTAAAATAGATTACAAAAAAAGATTAATTTATATTAATAGGAATTTTTAAGGGGATATCGATATATAGCATATATTATTTCATTCATAGGCACGTGCGCAAAATAATAATTGAAGTAAATATTATGGATTCCATAGCAGAAAAAAAAACCGCGAATCAAAATTTCTTCAAGTTTCTCAATTTACTTTATTTTTTTCTAAAATACCTCTAGGTTTTTCCTTCAAAATTAACTTTATATTATGTGTATATTTTATTTATAATAGAATACGTTGAATGTTTTTCCTTTTGAACTTTCAGTCCGGTAAGCTTTCAGTAAAGCCTGAAAAAGTTAGAATTATTATTATTTTTTAATTTAATTTTAAGAAAAATATTCCGAATTTCTTCGTTTACTTATTAATGTATAATCATTATTATTCCTCGTTTTATTAATAGTAGTTAAAATTATGCTTATCATTTTTTAAAAATCATCACTTTGTTTCTCCATTAAATAATATATAATCAAAATAATGAAAATGCAAAGGGATGTCACTACATGAATTAAAAACAAAGAAAAGAAACTTAAATATTTTATTCAAATATTCAAATTAGCTTTTGCGTAAAAAATGAGCACTTTTTTACTAACAAGAAGCAGTAGCTGCTGTAGCCTTAAAATAGTTATTTGTAGTAGGGTCTTAACAATTTGTAATTTTTTTATACTGATTGTTCACTTTATTCATAACAGTTTTGTTTTGGGGAAATTTATTTTTTGAAAGCGAGCAACAACATTATGTGAATTTTACCGTAAGCAGAATCATAGTGTTACACACTGTTAACTAAATGTAAATGTCAAATCATTCATTTTGGCAGTTACGTAAGACATACTACTCAAAAAGTGAGATATGAAAGAATTATTTCTAAAATGCCGTCTTATTTTGCTGAAAAATGATTAATTTTTTATGGAGGCAATATATAAAATTGTCTCCTGAAATCAGCGTAAATTGCTAGACACTTAGTATTGGTGTTACATAATTAAGAAAAAAAAATACAATGGTGGGGGTAATTGTGCTTGATTTTTTTTTTTTTTTTTTGAACGTCAAGGGCGTACAAATTTAATATTCAGCATTTTTAAAGATTAAAATTACTTAAATACCTGTACTCATAGCATACAAATTTTCCAAAACAGTTTTGAAGTCATAGTACCCTTTTTTGTTTAGTACCTTGCAATGACTTTAATCCAGAGTATTAAGGAGCTTCTTGAAAAGTTTCCAGTAGAATATAAAGTTAAACTTCTAAATTGAACGTCAGTATTTAATTTTCGTCTAACCGTCTCCCTAAAGAACAGACAATTATGGTTCGTTTCAAATGACAGCTCTCCGCAGAAACGTATTATTCCGAAATCCATTTTCAAAGTTCACATTAAGTGGAAGAACCTATTCTATTTCTATTACACCTTTCCCGAGTGTCTTTTCTATTTTCTTGAACCAATACTTGATTTTTTTTCCACAAAATTAATCATTAACAATACCCAAGAAAGTTCCCGAATGTGTAGAACAAAGCTCTTTGCATTGCAAGGTCAGAAGAAAATATAAATAACTGGGATTTATGGATTTGTTTGGTGCTTTTCTCTTCAGAGATTACCGATATTGGTGAAAAAAAATAAATGAAAAAAAAAGTATTGTGTAGTGAATGCAGTGTTACGTTAGATTTATGATGTTTTGATCTCAGATTTTTACGCCAGAAACGTTTTTTTGTGTCATAAACAATGTATCGTGAGATTACCCAGCTTGAATCGATTATTCGATTGAGTGCCGATGTAGGGATAATATATTTTGTATCGATCCATAATATCCGGATGAAACAATTGGTTTCCCACTCTGCTGCTCCCCAAAGAATTATTAACAACTTCATCAAAATAAACCTTGTGACATTATTTCACTTTGTTCCAAGAAGCTTATTTAATTTGCCATAAAAAGAATCTGCTGTAACAACGAAAAATGACTTTTTTGGTTTTAAGTTTATTTAGTAAGAATAAATATAAAGCATGCTTTATGCTTCCCAACGTCTTGCTTTGTGAAAAATTAAAGAAGCTTTTTCGTTAGATACATATAGTTTAAACATATTTTAAAATTTTCATTTTTTGCACAAAAAAAGGAATATAATTTTATTTTTCATTATTCGCTGTTTCCAAACAAAGGTAGGAAAAGCTTATTTTAAAGGCATGATTCTGTGCACATGAAAACGTTTTGCTTCAAATATTTTAAAAATATAACTTATCAGAACTTTTTTTACTTTTTATCTTTTGATTTCAAAATTCCTTAACCTAAAACGTATTTAATAATCTAATAACTTTTTCTATTTCTTTATTTGAAGCACAATTTGTTTAATACTATCTACTTTATAGGGTGAACAGCATTGTTTTATCAGAAAAATAAAAATTTCTTAGGGATATTTTTTTTTTACTCTTTTTACATTGTAATTTTAAATACAATATAATGAAACCTTTACACATTGATTTTGCAAACATAATCACATTGAATTATGGAGATTAGACAAACATATGCAAAAATTTTTATTTAAATTAACATAACAGTTATTGCAACTTTAAACCTCATTGCAAAACAATAATCTTTTAAGAGCAATGAAAAATAGTTTCACTATAAAATAGATAATAAGTGCTTTACTTAAAACATACGAAAAACAGGCTTTTTTTTAATAATGTATTTCAACTGCTATGTATTTAACGAACATTATATAAATAAAATAATTTTCTTAAACTCTAATTGTATTTATTGAACAGAATATTTCGGCGCAAATGCTAAACTAAAAGTGAAACAATATTTTGGGAATTCACTATTGAAAGGAGAAATAAACATAAGAAAAACAAATTGTCTTTTCAAAATGTTGTCATCGCCAGTATCCGTAGGACATTCACATCGTATCGTGAAAGAAAATAAGTTTGCGCTCACTCCAGTGAATGAGAGTAAGGGTAAAAAAAAGAAAGGGACAAAAAGAAGAGACGCTTTCGGCTATTTCCAAAGACAGAAATAATGTTATGGATAACTAAGCATTTGAATAAGGAGTTGTCAGATCGCCTCCCACCTATGTCTTCATTCCTGCATCGTGGCTGACAGCTAGCACGTGGATGCTGGGATGAAAGAAGATGAAAGAATGTGTGGAGACCAACAGAAGATTAGACGCTGTTCAAATATTTTTCTTAAACTTTGTAATACAATAAATGTTTTTTTTTTTATGTTAAATTATTATCCCATGGGTTTGATTAGTAAATATACAGCAAATGTCCGATTTTTTTTGTGGATAATAGTCCACGTTGAGAAATAATTTAACAATATAAATTAAATCATTATGCTTCCTAAACAAAACTTTGCTATACTGACGTTAATTCATCCTTAGAAAATAAATTTAATTATTAAAATAAGTATGAAATTCCGAGAAAGACGCGTTCAAAGTTTGGATCTGATGGGATCTTTAATGCTATTTTTTTCTAAGTCATGATGGGGGCGGTAACTATAGGTACCCGAAACATCTATTGCCACAATATAGAATAGTGCTTTTCCCTCATTTGCACTATTTGATTTAACATTTTCAATATATTCGTTTACCCCTTTGCTTCTAGGTGCCTCATATTATGTTAAGCATCGAAAAAATAAATGTGCCATTAATATTATGTACTCAAAGCAAAATAAATAATTCACAGTGTAAACCTAAATGAGTATATCTGGTATTTTAAATGCCATATTTTGTGAAGTATTTACTTATATTCTCGAAGTGAAAAACCTAAAAAAAAAAGTAACGTTCTTTTATATAGATCCTAATTCAAATATTAAATTCCAGCCATCACTTTCTTTCGAACAGTATCATGAATCCCAAGTCGTTTCGTCTGATACGAGCAGAAAGTCATTTCTCATTTCGCCACTCACGTTTGAAAATGGTAAAAAAAGAAACATAGTAATGAAAGATTATACGACCGTCACCAAAGCGGAACGTTCGAAAGAAAAAGAAAAAAAAAGAATGTTCGATTCGAATCTGACATGTCAGCTAATCCGTTCTACAATTCGAAAGTGGCTGAAAGTAGACTTGAATAATCAGTCGTAACCACACCCAGGAGAAAGAAGGAAGGCCATTAACGATTCTAATGGGTAGGAGCGAAGAACTTCATGTAAGGAACACGCAAAACCCTCATTCCTTCCCAGGATTTCATTTCCTACGACTCCCCAGAAACAGGATTGCATCCCAAGGCATATTTTTATGCTGAGGAAGACATCACTAATATACCAATGGTGGTACCTGGTTTCAAAAAGTCTCCAAGTTAACGAGTAGAAGGTTTTAGAATGAACTCCAGTAGATGCTGAAATTGAAATTATACCAGTAACATTTACCGGGAAGAACAAGATATCAATGCAAACGTTATCGAGGCAATAATGAGATAGTTACGCAATTTTCAATCAGCATACATGTTCTTTTTTTAGATATTCTTATCAAACTTACTGCCATTCATCTCACTTCGGAATGATGGATAAGTAACTGGTAAATTCTTTTAGACTTTTTTTCTCAAAGCAAAATATAAGAAAAGAAAAGAAATGGGTGGCAATATTGATAAGATGGACTCCTGCTTTCAATTTAAAGTTATCTTTACTCAATTTCAAAACATAAATAAATAAAAAATATCTTTAGTTGATTTCAGAACAAAAGTTAATTATTATATTTAGTCGATAAAACATTTAAAAAAATAAAAAAAACAAAATTAAAATTTTCGTTTTTCAGTGCTTATGTTTTTTCTCACAAGAATAATTTTCTTACAGTGAAAATGCGTTTCTAGATGGAGTTTTCTATGAATCTAAGATGTTTGGTTTTAATCACATTAAACGCCGAATACTCATGAAAATCGCCGATTTTTTTAGAGGCGTATTTCCAGTATCAGATCAAAGCTTCGTAGAAGTAAAACAATAAATAATATAAGTAAGAATAGCATATGGAGAACAGGCTTTTGTGGATAGTCGAGACTGTCTTCCAAGACCTTAGTAAATATTTAAGTGCTTGTTTTTACTGATATTTAACATTGACGGAATTCTGTCAGGAAATGGAAATGGTATTTCTAAGAATTTTTCAACAGTGAAGTATGTTGCTGGCATATGAAACTGAGCTTTACATTTAATTATTTTTACTCAAAATTTTTGATGAATTATGTTTCTCAAGAAAAATAATGTTTTTCCATTTTAAATACTTATTATTAATTTGCCTATTGTTTCGTCTTCCCTAATAGAAATTAATAATAATTTAATTTAAACAAATTATTAATCAATGAGTTTCATTTGAGCAATTGTAACTGAAAATCCCTATGGTAAGCTCGTCACTTTTTCTGTACTATTTCAGAAAAATCGTATTTCAGTGTTTAAATCATTTTTTATTTCGCCGTGCCAAATTTTCTCATGCCGATATAAAAATATACTATTTTTAAATTATAATTTGGAGTAAAAAAAAAATAAACCCCAATATTATTATTCTTTTTTTCAATTTTATTTGAAACGCTTAGATAAATATTCAATGGTAATTGTTAATCATAAGGTCATTATGAGCTATTATCAAACAATTGTGTCAAAGTTGATGACAAAATGACATTTTTTCTGGATCTGAAGTATTATTTTGATTTTATGGGCCCTTTATTGTTGTCTCGCATCAGACAAATGAAGAGATTCTCTTCGCAGGAAGTGGCGAGTCCCAATGGATGCAACCTGACCCGGGGCCTTGCCAAAGAATAACACATCACGTCAAACTTCCAAATAAATCTTTTATGAAGGAAAGCTAAGGCCACTACAACTACTTTCATTTTTTGGCTGTTATTGTTACTTTTTCTTGACTTTAACTCAAAGGAAATAGATATGAACTATGGGCGGCCAGCCATTCTTTTCATCAGCTGTCAGTGTGATAAGTAATGATAAGGGAAAGCTATAGTTCTGTTGGGAGTGGAACCCGAAATGAAGAAGTACGATTCGCCACTTCTCTCATTGTTAGCCAGGTTTGTTACATTTGATAGGATGACGAGTGGGGACTTGCTTGATGTTTTTCTGGTAATAAAATTCAGAATTTGTTTTGTCTTGAAGAAGGGAAAATTACGAGTAGTAAGTCATAGAAAATTATCCATGCAAAGAATTCGGGTAATCTCGATACGTCTGGTTTTTAATTTTGTAAAGGTCATAATAAAAACACACACACAAAGTTATTTTAATTGACGTTATATTTAGATTAATGTTTCATTATTATATATTTTTTTTATTCATGCCATAAATAATTTATATAACTTGAATGATAAACAGCTCTTTCAAATGACAACCACACATATTGCAAATAGTAATGGAATTGGCATAAAATACAAATAATTGCTTATAACTGAGAGATAGAACATATTTAACAGCATAATTTTTAAATTAAGAAGACAATTATCAGACTTTCATTAAAGAAAGGAAAAACTCGTTTAATGAGTGGGATACCCATTAAAATAATGTTCAACTTCAAACTAAATATGTACAAAAATGTTCATTTTCAAATATTTCAGTCATTTATAAATAAAATCCGTGTATTTTATTTAAAACAGAAAAGGATGACAAATGATTTTTATACCTCTGCAGTTTTTTGAAACAAAACATTGATGTAAAACAGAACTGATTTCGATTGTATTAATACAAGTGCCATTGTTCTAAAATTCAGCTTATGCAAATATGGCTTTTTGAATATATTCTCCTCACTAATATTTTCGTTCGAGGCCGTGTCTACTCCAGAAATATTTCCACTTTTGAAATTAATTTGATTAAACATTCGGGAGCATGAAATCGCAATTTTACTGAAAGCGCTTGTCATAGTTTTAACTATTTTGGTATACCACTTTTGACTAGAAATTTGCTGCAGTTGTTACATAGATTTTCGAACTAAGCTTGGAAAGATAATTCTCAACTCGCGCAGAAGCAAATGTTCTTTTTTTCATCTTTAAACCGTGTTCTTTCTTTTAATAGCCTTGTACGATTTGAAAAAGAAGAAAAAAATAAAGATGTGTAAAAAAATAATCATCTTAAATAGCTTTTACATGTAAGCTTAATGAAAACAACGTGTTGATTAAGTAGAATAAATAAAGAATAAGTATATTGATAAAAAATGTTGAATTTCAGAGACAAATCATTAGTTAACTGAAAACACCATGCCCATCAATATTATCTAGCAATAAAACAAAACAAGCTTGGCGATATTCTTGTAAAATTATTGGCGATGCGAGTATGTTTTAAAGCTAGTAACCCTTTAGTACATCAAAATGCAGCTCACGCTGAGAAACGTTTCTCGCAGGAAAACGTCGTTTTTTTATTTATTTATTTTTTAACTTTTCTATTTTTCTATTTATTTTCCTTCTATTCTCTATCATTTCATGCGGTACTGTACTTATTTAGTTCTTTTTAGGGCATTTTATATTTTATCTCTCTATTTCATGGTCAGCATCTCCAGCGCGTTTCTAAAAAGTAAACCAACCCGAGTTCGTAATTTCCCGTAGGAACAGAAATGCCGTTAGATGAAATGATCCCAGGCACCAGCAGACCTGAAATTTTGACTTAAAAAGAGAAACGCACCAAATGTAGCTACACAAGATCGGGTTAAAAGTAACCACGCACACATAGTAATTCTGCGAAATTTAATTTTCTGACTTGAGTATTTCGACTAGGGCCATAGCGTATGGCAAATTCCATTCGGTTACAAATTGGGGGATAAAAAAATAGCGATTAAAATAAATATGTTTCATTGTCATGGTTATTCGCGTTAAAATCCGACATCAGAATTTTTTAAAAATAATATTGCGATGTAATAAGTGCAATGTTTTATTGCAGTGAATCCTAACTTTTGATGAATATGATGCATTAAAATAAGGAATAATATTCATAACAGATTTTCTAGTACTATGGAAGTATCGCTTAAATTGTAATCCCGTGTATATTTTAAACATTCTTACTACTAATTACTTTTAACATCCAAGTCAATTCTCTTAATGTCCAAGTAGGTAAATTTATCACTTTTTCTGTAGGTTTATGTAGTTGTATCTACATAATTAATATAATATAATGTAATATAAATGTATATTAATTGTATATTTAAAAATGTGTGTCAAAAATCAAAATGGAAAGAGCATCATAAATACAATTTTTATTTTTACTAACACTCCAAATTTCAAAAATTTATGAGTCTTTCTATTTCCACCACTTCACTTTTTAATTGAATTTTGAATCGGAGAGCCCAAAACATTCATCATCAGTAAAATAATTACTGCTTTTCTATTATTATGGATACTTTTTTTTTGTGATTATATATTCATGTCTTAAGCATAATTAAGTAAATAAAAAAGTTTATTTATATATCGTGCAATAACATGTTATGTGGAATACTTAAAATTAAAATTTATGTCTTTTAACCATGCGTTTACAACGAACTTAAAACCAAAATGGAGTATTTATCTACGTAGTAAAATAGAACGATGAAATATCGTTTTACAATCACAAGTATCGTACACCTAGTGTATATAGTTCTATCGTATCAGGCAAAAAATAACCTGATTGTCTCATGCACAAATTATGAAACAGTCATCAATGTGGGATAAGAGGTAGGAGAACTTGTAAATTTCATAAACATTTCCGATTAAAGGCAAAAATAAAAAACTTAACACAAGACGAGGTTTTATCTAAATTAGGTCATTTATAGTTTCTCTAAGTTAAAATTAAATGAGAACTCCGTGGTTTAGTTATTTTTCAAAATGCTTATTTCATGACTTAATCGATACTGACGAATTCATTTTGTTCAAAATATATAGAGTATTCTGTTATGATTAGATGTAGGGAAGCAGATTTAGAAGCACAACAGTCCTTTTAAGGTATTTCAAACAACTCTAAATGAATTTCACTGATGTCTTGTTTGATTCACCTGGCCTTTTAATCTCACAATCAATTTTAATTTCCGAATGTCACTCAACATCATATTACCTGTTTTGAAAATATTTTAAGTTTAAAAGAAATGTAAATTTCTTATCGAAATGTGCTTTTTCGTAAATTTCAAACATTTAAGTACAAATAAAATGCAAGAAATATAACTTTTACGCTTGAGAGAGAATAAAAAGAAAAAAATCAATGTCACTAAAGCGCACATTACGTTAACTCGAGCAACGCTGGTAGTCGCATTTACTACCCTTTCAGCACTTTAAAAACGAAGTTTTCAACACAAAAACGTTTCAGAGAGAATGCCAAAACACCTTAAATCCTTTACTTTCATATTAGTTTGAAAACAAAATAGTTTAAGAAAGAGGAGAGAAAACGAATTTAATAGAATCAAAAGAAAACAATTCTCGTAATTCACCTTAAATCTTGTCTACTTTATCGCTGCCTAGAGTTATTTTCCATCATCAAAAATGTACATTAAATCTAATATATATTTACAACAAAGAATCAGTTTTATTGCTTTATTGTCCTAAACGCCTATTCAAACAACGCTATTCTTACAAAAGATTGTCATAAATAATTGCGTTTAGTGTAATTAACCTCGGATAGAGTAATTTAACCTTCCTCAGAGCAGAGCGGGAACCTAATGTTCAGTTTGTACTTAAGAAGAATTGCATTTCCCCTTCTAAATTAAGTGTTACTTGAAATTCTCTCTCCACTTTCAAGCACTACTGGAAAATTATTTGATGGCAAGAAAACCTAGACAACGCAAAGTAACTATAAAAAAGAGTACTTATCTATTGCTGATGCTTAATTCAAGCACAGGAATTTTTTTACATATTCATAAAATAAAATCAGTTTACTTTATGATTTTTTTAATTATTATTTTTTGAATTTCTGAAAGTAAAACTTACGGAAAACATACTTGAACTTATCTATGACTAGATTTAGTCACGTTTATTTATGTAATTACTTTTTATGTTAAATACGTATGTATGTTTCTCTCATATTGATGATAGATGAACGTAAAATTGAAATATTTTGATACGTAATAGAACAATATCAGTTCATTTTGTTATGAAATAATAAATGTCCACTAAGGACATTTATTATTCTGAAAGGGCTTATAATGCTTCATTTCTTCAGCATTTACCTTGCATTTGAGTTGTGTTTTAAATTTGAATTTTTGAATTGCTAAATGTGAATGAAATCAGTTGCAATTTTTAGAATGTTTCTTTTCTACATTTTGTTTCGTAAGTTCTAATAAAATAGAACCATAAATAATCAAGTCGCTTGAAGAACAAAGTTTTAGGAGTACAAAATAACTTCCATAACAGAATGTTCGTTACGAAACAGGCTACAAAATTAACAGTAATCTTTCATGTTTAGCCGAAAAAGTACTCAAATTCTTCAAGTTCTTTTCTCTGTTGATCACAAAAATTCTAATTACTCCTTTTTTCTTGGTAATCAAATAAAACATTTTAAGGTTAATTACAGTTGTGTAACAAGAAAGAGTGGTACAGATATTATGGTAAATGGTAAACTCTGTAGACGTACTTTCTGAAGCATTTATTTTTCTCAATAGACATTTTTCGAAAATCACTTAATTTATGTCTATATGCAATAACTGTAAAATATTCCACTTATGCATTATAAAAATAGTCTGCTTTCCTCTCGATTAGATTTCGTTATGCAATAAAATATTCTGTTTGAAAATAGTTTCCCAAACGTACGCATCAAGTTTACGAAATTTGGGAAGCTTTCTTCGCTTTCCAGATAACCTTTCTCATTCTGAAACGTTGTCTTCACCGACACGCCGGTATTAGATATACAATAATCCATTCATAGTGTCTCAACCATTTTCTACTACTGCTAAATTTAGGCCTATCTTATCTTTTTCTTGAATGGAGCACGTTCTTGGCAGCATACCCCGAGTTATAACTAGATCCAAAGACACGGATAAGCAAACGCCCTGTTTTCTTTCCAGAATGCTTTTCTTTTTCAACGTTTTACCTCGATTCGTAATTTTTTGATGATTTGTAAGTGCTATCGATTTTATACGTTGGAAAGGAGCGCTACGTTTCCGGTGATATCCTCTGAGGCCTTGCGGCAGGGAAGCTAGAAACTTTCGTTTCTTCTATGCATTGTTATCTGGATATTTTTTTTCTTTGGATGTCCATGAGTTTGGTTCGGTACGTAGGAGTTGCAAAATGTATCTTCCAAACACCGTATTTTACATAAAAGTACCGTTATGTACATCAGATAAATTGATTTGTATATAATTTTGCGAATTTTATAATATTTGAAAACGTCTTGAGCATTAGCTGGGCAAAATGATTTCAATATGTATATAAGTAACCGAAATGTGTACTCGCTTATGCTAGACGGTTATATCTGTAAAATGCAATCACTTGCGATTTTACCAATCAGTCGCAGTACGCTTTCATGTACTTTGAATCGATTGTAGTTTATGAATTCTCGATTTTACGAACTACTAGCTCAGTACTAAAAATAATTGTAAAAATTAGGCTACTGCAACTCGCATTGCACATATATGCAAATAACATTTGATTTGCAAATAATTGAAGCCAAATTTTAGTACGTGAAAAAATTTCAAATAATTTCGGCATGTTTAAATATGCCATACAAAATTATCGTTACAGAGAATTATCCTAGACTTTTTATTTTTATTGGTACTTCAAATGCACTTTGGTATAGGGTTGAGGCGGGCTACTATACATCACATCTACTTTATGCACAACGTAAAAAGGGTCTGATTGTGTGAAAAGTTTTGTAGTAGATGCATCTTTGGTTTAAATAAACGTTAAACTACAGCTGAAAATGGGTATACATACCCCTTACTGGATTATCAACTTGTAAAACAATTATTTGTTCATACTAGTTGATACATTACAATAGTTCTTTCCAGAAAAACTTGAATCTTGTCTAGCATTTAGCATGGCAGTACCACTGTATGTCTTTGGAGCAATTATTTATTCCATGCAAGTAGGTCAATGGCAGAAGTTTTTTACGAAGGAGATACTGGCAACTATTAAATACTTTTTCATTAGGCATTGTTTGTAACTGAGATTATGATACTAAACCTATTATACCAGGGATAAAATATACATTAAAATATTTATCCATTTTCAAAATTCGCTAACTTTCTTATGGTTTCAGATTCAAAAGCAGAGAAATACCCAGAGAATGATGGATTTCCGTTTGGTATAGGATGGCACAGAAGCAATTGCAAATTAAGTTAAATTTGCATTTAGATTTGCAGCTTTTTAAATGCTATATTTTGAAAGAAATTACTTAATACCGAATAATAGCAAATAAATCTTTCAACAATTCTGTCATCGATAATAATGACTTTTTCACAAATAAATAAATATCGATGCAGTTATAAAAAAAAAGATATCTGTTAAAATTTCTATTCCTTTTTATCTGAAATATATATCTAAAATTTTTTTGACACTAAAATATAAGATTAATCGCCAAATCTAGCAACGCTATTGCAATAAGCCTCCCATCAAAAAAGGTTTTTTGTCCGTCCCCGTTCAGAATTGAAGTAGGATCAGAAGATGCCTTATCTCAAACTATGGCTATTTTATTAAAGGTGTTGAAATTGCGGCTTTTTAAAGCTCGTGGTCGCAGTTATATTTTGTTGAGCGTTTTCTTTTCTTTTCCGTCCCTTCTTTCATATTTCTGTTATTTATTTTATTTATTTATTTCTTTTAATTTTTTCTCTGCTTCCAACGTTATAAATTTCACCCATCAAATCACAGCGCCCACACGCAGCTTGACCTAAATCAGTTTTACCGAAAGATATGGCTTTACTGCATTTAAAACTTTTTGCTTTCTTCTATTTTGTTCAGCTCTCCATTTTGGGTTAGGGATATATTCATGTTTTGGAACATGTGAAACACTAAAAATATACAAAAGCATTATCACCAACCGAACGTTAAGACGTTAGTGTGCTCAAGAGTCCCTTTTCTATCTCTGTAATAATAAAGCTACAAAAGTTATATTTGATTTGGTTATAAACCAATAATAATCCCCAATCTCTTGATCGTGACATTTCGTGTAAATTTTGGCCAAAATCTTTCGCAGGTGATCTAAAATGTATAAAAAATTTATTTTTATGGCTTATATTCCGATAAACAGAATTTTGTAACGAGAACTACAGTACAAATGTTATTTCTTGTATCGATTTTCAAAAGATTTTTTAAATAAATGTTGTAGAAATGCATAAAAATTTGGAATAAGTTTTGCTTTCACTGTCATAAATTATTTTGATTTTTATACATCGTCTACATTAAAGAAAAAAAATGATAGATAGATAAGGGCTTTTGGATATTTCGACAATTGTGAGATAGCTATCAAGCTTAATGCACATGTCTCATCACTGATAATAAATAATTATGAAATATAATACATTGAAGAGCATAAGGAAAATTAATTGCAATGAAAGTACTAAAGTCAAGTGGTAATATATATATGTATTGATATTATAAAAATAGCATTGTTAAATGGATATTTTTTATCCATAAAATAGTATGTTACTTAGAAATATATCTTATTATTTTTTAGCTACAGCAATCTTATTCGGTATTTTAGATGACAGACATTCGCTCTCAGTTCTTGTTTTAATGTTTCATAACAGAAAAGCCCGATTTACGGATAATATTCACTCTAGTACACCTATACTTTACTCGCATTTTTTTCTGATTGGTTTAAGGTTAACTATCTTAAATAAAATTCCGACCTAGACATTCAATGCTTAAAGTATTAACCTGGAAATTTAAAACTTTCAATGTTTTTAAATCGATTCAAGATTTGGAAATACATAACGCATAAGATCTTAAACTTCCTTTTCAATATCCTTAAAATGTTTTCACATCAATATTTCACTCTGAAATTCTAATATTTTACGGCGAGTTTTCAGTAGCCCAAACTGAAACGTTTACGACCAAGTACTGAAGCATATGTTCTCAATTTCCCTTGGAAGCATTTCAGACCTTTCGAACTTCACAGATACCTCTTAGACTTCAAAAGAAATAGGTATTTTGGCCTGAAGTTCATTTTTCATTTTCTAGTCTCAAGCGTCTGCCATCTTAAACGAACACTAAACAGACTGTCCCTTTCCATAGCTTTTGCGATTCGAGACCTTCTCAGAAGACATCAATATCCGCATACTCCATCAACACTAACACCTGGCAGGTCTCAAGTCTCCTATTTCACAGCACTGATTCATTTATCAAGCTTCTGTCTCTCTGGAAACTCGCGGCACCTCATTTTTTTAGAGCTCACTATAGAAAAACTTCTTCTGTTTTATCGTCAAACGGACCGTTCATACTTACGTTTGGGATACACAATAGATCTTTAACTTTTAGGAAAAATCATTTCATGTTTACTTGATGAAAAATCCAGACAATTTGTATTTTTCTTATTAGAATGAGTATTTGAGCAGGATAAGCTTAATTTGTATTTAATTACAAAATAAGTGATCTTGGAATATTCTTGCTTGCAGTTCTGGAAAAATTTCTAAACATTGATGTGTACTTTTGGTTTTAGGGCATTTAGTCAAGCCTTGCTCTGCCCATGTATTAAAATTCTCTTCTCGAAATCCAAACATGTATTTTCACTACCTCGATGTGCCCTCAGTTTTATGCCTGTTTAATATTAATGAATTAATATTAATAAATGATATGTTTTTAGTTGCATTTTTAACTCCTTACAATATTCCTTTTTTTTTCCTTTTTATTACCGACGAGCTGCATTTTAATAGCATTATCATGTTGTTTTCCATAGGTAGCAAGGTAGAGCATGCTGCAGTTTTAGCATTAAGATTTTATTAAAACGATTAAAAAGACGAAACGCACGCATAAAAAATAGATAAAAATAACATCATATAAATTTTTCACCCACTTCCATCAAGTCCACGCGCCTTCTGCTCAGTTTCTACAATGTTCCAATAGGCGGCGCTGATTACGTCACAAATTGCGTAATGGGCTGTGAATGACATTGAATTATTCTCTAACATATTTTACCACCTTGTATGGAAATATTAAAAAATATATTTTACCATTTTTGAAATCTACTTTTCAGTGGAGTTTATTGCAACTGTAAAATTCTGAAGTGTAAGGCGTAACAATTTAATTTTGTGTTTTCTGTTGATGTCTACTCTGAAACGATGATTAAATCTATAAATTACAATCAAATGCGATGAATTGATTCTTGATATTAATACCTACCATGGCTTGGGTGTTTATAATAACATATATTTCCTTCATTCGCAATTCCATGGATTATCACAAAGTTTTGAAAGCATGTTGTAGTAATGAATAATAATATCTACTAATAACTTTGATAGTTTTCATCAAATCATTAAAACTACAATCCATCAATTAAATGCCACCATTAATTTCCCTGGTTAGATGGACAGCCTGCATGTAAAAAGATGGATGACTGTCCATTTCCTAGACAAACAAGTGTTAAAAACTTGAAGTTTGAAGTGTGGTCCTTTTGCAATAACTCGGAACTGTGCTTAATTTCCGTTCGTCGTTTGAGGAATGATGCTGAAAGAGGCTACTAATGACATTGGTAATTAGCTGATGATTGTCTACTGGTCTCACTGGGGAAGGGGATGACGTGATCAGGCGTCACTTGCTGGGATGTGCCGATTGCTGCACCATTCATCAGTCAGTAGGAAGTGGGTATGCATTTTTAACTGCCGTTGACAAAATTCTGTCTTTGCTGTAATGAGAATGCCTGTCGTGCTGATATCGATAGCCGTAATTACGATAAAATGAATCACATTTAGGCATGTTGTTTGTTGAGTTTTCCTGTTTACGTCTCTTTGAATTAAGCTTTTGGATATTCTGTAGGTGCCAGAAGTTAAGTTATATCAATCAATGGGAAGGAATAGTACAGTGATTTATTTGAAAATCGAATGTCAAATGAATAAATTGCTCTTAATGAATTGGGTATAGTACAAATATTACTGGGCGTGGAAATTTCTATGTGGTAAAAACCGTCCTCATAAGGCAGATTTATGTACAAGAAACGTTCCAACATCACGATCCTTTTCATTGTAGCGTACTCAATTTCTTTTAAATCCAAGGAAAATTATTACACATGGCAAAATTATATTTTATATGAGCTTTTTTTATTAAAAAAAGAATGAGATACATTTTTAATTTGTTAGAAACTAAGTCATGTAAAACGGTTCATGTTTTATCTTCTATAAAAACAAATTCCCCACTCTCTACAGCCAATTTTTTTTCCGTCTCATAAAGTTCAACCAACAGAGACATAGACACAATTACTTTTATGCATTTACTTTCTTTTTGCGAATAATACAAAGTAACAAGGAAATAATTCACGAACCCAGTTACAACAAAATCAATATAATGCGAACGAAAGCGTCGTTGCAACTTTTAAAGTGTAAGTAATGGCGGTATAAAAATATGATTTCGTATAATCCGGGTGAATTTTCTGAATGTATATCGGTTTCAAAATCTTGCTTTAGTATTAACACGCAATATATGCCCCCCAAATTAATGAAATATTAAAAAAGCTCAAAGGATACCAATAGTTATATTTTAAACTTAACTTCATTAACCCCACTTTCAATTTTTTATATTATAATTTATTTAATTACTTCCCCTACTTTTGACTTTTCTTTATATTTAACGATATTTCTACGATACAAAAAGTCTTCTTTCATGCTTTTTTTTTAAAATTCATTTTAAGGGAAAGTAGTCGAAAACGTAGAAAACAACGTTATGAAGTACAAACGTACGTATCTGCGAGGCAGAAACTAATTTTTTTAACTCCTCGCTTCTGAAGCTAATTTTACAACCACATTTTATTTCCTCAAATTGACTTTCTAGTTCTAACACTTGTATTGTGTTGGTATCTTAAACATGCATTCGATAATTTTCAGATTTAAATATTCAGTTTTTATGAGTCAATTTAGTGTAGAATATTAAATGATTATCCTAATTTTAGTGTAATAATTAAAACTGTATGCGAAACAAATTAATAAGCTATTAATAATACGGCGAAGAGCGAAATCAAATAAAGAAAACAGTAATAACAACAATAATTCGAATAAGCAAAAGCACTAGCTTAAAATAAAAATATAAGTCGCAAAAAAAAAAAAGAAGCATTCATTTTTTGTATACTAATCTCTTCTCCTGCATAAAGCTCCTTAGGCAATGATTCTCAATCGACTCATTCTCTTTCCGAAGGACTCAAATAGCGACTTTCTGAATCATCGATAGACTGCAGTGGTGAATAACCACTGGTCTAGGCAATAGGCTAAAGGAAAAAGGCACTTCAGACCGTTCCATTAGGTAAGATAGCTCCTTATCCATCAGTGAAAACTTGAAGGGCGTCACATGTGCTTTTTATGACGTAATTCCAGAAGGCATAAAGCTCCTGGACTTCTCATCTGATGACATAAGAATCCAACCTTTCTCATGCCGCCTTATATTCTTACTTTTCGCAAATGCTTCGGTGTGCTATTTAGTTTTTTGGAAGTGTTATATTTCCAAGCTTGGAGGGGGGACAATTTTATGACTTTCCTCTGCATGGACTTTGCGCTGGCACCAGAAACATAAACAGAGTCGAGGTTTCGGCGTGAAAATTGTTGAGAGAGTTAGATCAACTTCGGTTTATGGCCGCGCCCGAAATTGATCTAATAAGCAGTTAATTGGACATCTCCAGTGCTATTTCACCTTCAACTCTGTTTTGCCAGAGGGTACATATCCAATATCCATTCAAGATTATCTGCTCCAATTAGCCTCCATCGATTATCTCGAATGTGGTAATTAATTATAAAAAGAAAAACTGGGCCTTTTTCTGTGAAAATTCTACATTTCTACGTTGGTATATTTTTAGCATTTAATTTATTGAATTAATTTCGTTCTTATGTGTTATTATATCGTTTCTCAACAGTTGTATGCTTGTTAATTGTTTTTTAATGTTTTAAAAATGTTGCTAAAGATCACATCCTGAAATATGTTTGTTTGCAAAAATTTATTCATACATAATTGATGTCAAGCTGATGTTTTCAAATGAAATGGAAGTTTCTTTTGTCAAAATTTGACAGTTATAAGTAACATTTTTTATTTCTCTAAATCTGTATTTTGAAAATTTAAATTTACTAAACGTAGTTAAAGAGGAATGATAATTTACAATTTTATTTGAAAAATGGCACGTTAAGCATACAGCCATGGAAAAAATTATAAGGACACGTTGAAAAATGAGTATTATATATTAAAATAATTATCAACTGTAAACAAAATCAAATTTAATTAACTACTTGTAATTAGGAAACATTAGAAACTTGTTAATATGAAATTAAATTACAATAAAATTATTAAATCACAAATTAATACAAATGTATTATATGAAATGTGGAAAAAATATAGGGACATTAACACATTTGTCTTGAAATAAATTAGTATTCTACAAAATCACCTTTTTTCTCAATTACCTTTATTAATCGTCGAGTCATTGACTCAGAAAGTTTAGTTAAAGTTTGTTTAGAAATGTTTTTCCACGCCAAATTAATGGATGATATCAGTTCGTCTTTATTTCCATATTGTGTCCCATTTTTATATACTTCTGTAGCTAAAATGCCCCACAGATTTTCTATGGGGTTTAAATCGGGGCTTCTTGCCGGCCAGTCCAAAAGCTTCACTGAATTGGCCTCGAACCATGAACATGATGCACGAGACACATGGCAACTTGCATTGTCTTGTTGAAACAAATAATCACCACTTGTGATAAGGGGTGCATCAGGTAATAAATTTTCAGCTAACATGTCAACATATGAATCTGAATTCAAGCGACCTCGAATGGACAGTATTGGTGTTGTTCCATTGGCTGCAATACCTACCCACACCATCACAGAACCACCTCCGAACCGTCGTTTGGAAAAAAATGGTCTGTCTTTTCGCAAATCATACCAGTAATGGCGAAAATCATCTGGTCCGTCCAAATTATTTTTTTTTTCATCAGAAAATACGACGTCTTTCCGTCTAGACCCAAAAGAAACGTATTTCTTAGCGAATTCCAATCTACACTTTTTATGAAGTTTTGTAAGTGGCGGACGTGACCGTAATTTAGCATATCTGACATTGGAATTCTTTTGCAGAACATTACGCACTGTTCGGCTAGTGCATGGTAAATTCATTTCTGTTTTAATTTGAATAGAACTCTGTTTTTTTTAAGCAAGCTCGACGTACAAGTGAACGTTTCTGGCGCCTAGTAAGAGTGGGAGGCCTACCTGTACGCTTTTTGTTTCCATACTCCTTTGGATTCTTTAAAAAATTATAAATTACTGTTTACGATCTATTTATCTTCCTTGAAACTTCACGTCCACTCATTTCACATTTTCTGTATGCAATAATTTGTCCTTTTTTACATTCAGAGAGTTGTGTGCTGCGCGGCATGATAAAGAATGAGCTAAAGTGAAAAATTTTACTGCTTAAAAAGTTTTGGGTTACTGTAAACAATCATGTGATACGACTAAATATGCAAATTTTTGCTTTCTATTTCAAAATAAATGTATGTCCTTATAATTTTTTCCGAGTAGCAAACTATTAAAATCTTAAAATTTCATGTATTACAATAATTTTCAAAATTTTCGGAGTAAAATTTTGCTTTAAAATGTCTCTTTTTACGTATTTTTAGCACAAAAATTTGTGCATACTTTTCTAGCCAAGAAACTCCTAGAATTGGCGACTTTTCGCTTGTCCTTATAATTTTTTCCATGGTTGTATCAATTCAGCATAATGTTAGTTATTGTAGTTTTTCACTGCTTTCATATATGATCGTTCTTTTTAGATACGTTAAGTACTTTTAGAACTTAGAACAAAAATACTGTTTGTGTGAGTATTGATGCATTGAAAGTGATCGAAACACTAGTGAACGTCATTTTTTCAAGAACTGCAATGAGCTATAAACGAAAAAAGGAAAAACGAAACGGACACGAAAGATTCAGTCGGTATCATGTAATAATATTAAATATAATCATTTGATCATTATGACCTTAGAGTAAAAATGAGAAAAAATACGGAAAAAGTGACAGTTCAATATCAAGTGACATTCACCTTTTTCATGAAATTATAGATTTTTTCAATTGCATTGCCGAAACATAAGTTAAATGTTTGCATTTTGTTTATCTACATTTACAGCTTTTCTTACGATTTTAAACCTCTCTATCATGGTGAAGACTGTGGGCAGCATGCAGCTATATCGTTTTTTTTTTTTTTTTAATTTTCTTCATAAATAATAGACATTTTTTCTGAAAAACGTGTGTTTCATGTTTTTTTTTTTAATATCTTGAATGCAAAATATCAATTAAGTTAGAGTTTATAGGTGATATATAATTTTTAAAAAGTAAAAAAAATTTAAATTAGAAATCTTGAAATACGTATATTTTGTTTGCTTGTTTTAATTATAATCTCGAATCTAAAAAATCAAATAAACCCTATTTGTTGAGTTATAGAGGTTTAAGAACATTTGGATGAAAAATACACTTGTATAAAGTAGTAGAGCACCGATTGTCCGGACCGGTGTAGATGCGGTTTAACCAAAAACCCGGATAATTAGACAACATTGAATTATATCCAATATTTTTCAGGCAATTTCCCATTGCACTGTTTTCAGGCTTTCAACTTTTGTGGTACTATTGCATCTTTATAGCATCTTACAAATAGCAGGATTACAAGTTAATTTTTAAGGTGGTGCTTTTCTTTTCATAAAATTGGTACGAAGTAAAAACAGAAGTACAAATAGAAATTGCTACATGCAATACATACACTGAAGATAAAAACATATTTTCGTGTTAGATGTTTCGTGTAAAGCAAATAAATAAATAAGGTGGAGAACGCGGAGGAAAAAAAAACATAGTACTTCAGTGATTATGTTAATTATATATCCGGTTAAATCGGCGTCCAGAAATTCGGTGCTCTACTGTGCATGAATATTTTTACACAATTAGTGGAAAAATCTTAGCTTTTAATGCCTTTCTCTTGAATTTTTTTCTCTAAAAATCTTTCGAAAAACCTTAAACTGTGCTTTACTTGAACTATTGGAAAAGTACACACGTATTTTCTGGATCGTCAGTGATACTTCTTCAGTAGTACGTAAGTTAACCTGAAACTAGCTTTAAAATAAATTAGTTTTACGAGTTCGTAAGAAGTTCTCTTAAATTCAGCAAAACGTTTTATTGTCTATTGAATATGGGTTTTCTTTCAAAAGAATTAGTAATTTCTAATAAACTAGAGCCCAAAATTCAATTTTTTATTTTATTATATAATATTTAAACAATGAAACTAATTTACATAAATTTCTGTTCATAAAAATTTATCAGATTAGGAAGTGTTTTCATCAAATTTTAAAGTTTTAACACAAGCTAGATTAAAAAAAGAAAAGTTTTTACTCAAACATTTTAATTGAGAATCATTTCAATACAAGAACATACATAACTTTGAGAAAACATCTGAAAAACTGTTTTCAAAACTGTCTTTTCAAAACGCCGACACATTTCTTCATTTTTCTTTTGTACGGGTGTATTTAAACGAAACATGTAAATGATATTTTTTATATCTTTTTTTCTAACTTTTTCTTAGTATAAAATTTATATAAAAGCTATTGGTGAGATTTAAAACTATATTTGTACTCACTTATCCCAGAAATAAAAGAGTCAGCAGTTAGAGGCGAAAATATGCTGTTGAGAATCACATTTGGGAAGGTATGAAATCCGTAAAATCTGTCGACTCACATTCAGGGAATTTAATTTATCTTCTACGTGTTTGTTTGAAAGATTTGGCGTTAGATGGCGGTAAGTGTTCCTTCGCTCTTCCCTTTGCAAAAAAATCTTGCTCTTGTTTGATGATGTGTAACCTCTTGCGCTGGTAAATGAATCGTGGAAAGACAAAGAGGACTCTGATGAGAAAGGGGCAGCGAAAATGTTTGGAAGTAACCTTTCCCATTCATTGTCCACGGTACAACTAAAAGAAATTCGCGACAATCATTTTTATTTGCGAAGAAGTACAAGGCTAATGAACGATAGTGCTTGGCAGTATGAAAAAATGCATAAAAAAATTCCTCCACCATTTTGGTTTTTATGTTTCGCTTTTATTATCCGTTTGTTACGACCCGAAGGATTGTAATTTTAAAAAATAAAACGCTCGCTGCATTTCGTGAATACCAAGTGTTCCTTCTTTTTAAGCCTCGACTTCATTTTAAAGTCAATGAAGAATCTTAAGTGATTTGTTTTTTACAGGTAATTAACTTCCATCGTAATGCGTCATTTAATTTAGAGGAAATTAAACATGAAGTCTTTTGGGTCGAGTAATCTTATAAAACGTTATCTTAAAAGATTACTCGGGGGACACACAAAGCGAGGGAACCAATAAATACATTATTTAGAGGAAATAATATGCAAATATTCGTACGAGTTTGTTTAATGTTACATAACTAACTGATCGTTGGAATAAACCATAGCTCAAAGACCTAGTTTTGCACAAGCTATTTTTTTTTCTTCATGTTTCTTGACTGTTTTTCCGGTTAAAATGTTGATTGAATTTTTAAAAAAGAAGTCAAGGTTATATTGCAAATATTAGACGTTTAAAACATTGACTTTTTTTTTTTTTTTTTTTTTAGTGTGTGTTTTATGTCAACAAAGCAGACAACGGGGGGAAAGGGGAATTTTGGATTAACGGGGCTGAAATACGCTTTTACTGACTTGCTACCAATTATTGACACTTGTTAATCAAATTTGATAATATAAGTTGCCTTTGGAGAAGGCTACGATTTTGGGGCCATTTGGAATCTCAATTATGAACCTTTAAAATGACACCAAGTTCGACACTTTAGGCCACCCGGAACGTTTATTTTGTGAAATTTAGGTAACAAGTGTGAATATTTGCATGTGAACAACAGGGGCTTTTAACCTACTCATCCTTGAACAGAGTTGTATTCTTTTTTACACTAAAAAAGCAGATCATTTTTACACTAAGCTGAGCTACTACGTACATCTAGTTATACAAATACCATAAAACTCATGTAGAACAGTCGAACTCTCTTGAAGGAGTATCGCTTAAAAGAATATTTCACTTAAAGTAATAAATTTTCCATGCAACAAACTATAGTATACTGTTTTTGTAATCCCGGATAATGGAGTATCCAATTTATTATAATAATTGTGTACTTCAGAGTCATAGTATTTCAAGTCTATTTTTCGAGTTTCTACGAGTTGACACTTAATAGCTACGCAGAGTACCGAGGACAAAGCCACTAGCTCCATTAGGGTTTCGAAATTTTAAAACTCCCCATCGGACATATATTTTCTTTAGCACAGAAGTTAGCACGGAAAAGTCTAGTCTTATAGCACCAAAAATGCAAAAAACTTGAAGAATTGACTTAATATACTATGCCTCTCAGGTACAGAGTTTTTCCTGTCAAATTGGCTATTCCACTTAGCCGGCTCAACTGTAGTCCTTACATTTAGTTACCTAGTGTTAATCAAGTCATCTTTATATCCATTGATGCAAGATATTACGAAAACAGGATCTGAGGCTTTATAATAAAATAATAACTCCATGATATTTCAGGACACAATAGCAGTTTGTGACATATTTCTCATTAGTTTTTATACGTACATGTCAGTAATGTATGTCAAATGTAGACTGTCTCCGTTTCTCTACATGTTTGCCGCAACGATGAATTAAAATATGTGTCTAAACTCCACTAGTTCTTATACTTGAAGTAATAATTTGTATTAAACATTTATGTGTGTTTTTGTTTCGGGAGTAACTTCAAAAATTTTTGTTTTTACAATTATTGAGAATTTTATTTAACTAGAGCTTCCCATTAAATAAAATTCAGACAAAATAAAAAAATGTCAACTTGTTTCGCAAAATTTTCCATAAAAATTCAAAGTCGAGCTAAATAAGCAAATTAATGACGCAAGTGAACATGCAAATATCCAATTAGGATTTTTTCCCCCTTCTCTCTCTCTCTCTCTCTTTTTACTCACAAAAACATACCTATTTTAAACCAACCGCCTGCCAAACTATTAGTAACAGTATATGACTAAAATTAGGCACTGTATATGTAACTATACTGATTATAATAGTTAACTTTCAAAGCTAGGTTAAAAGGGCTTTCTGTTTTTCCTTTTTTTTTACTTTTATTCTTTAATTGAAACACATTTTTAGGATTAACTTATCAGTGTGTTTAATTAGATGTTTCATTTGTTAATATAATAATCGTTCCATAAAAGGGTAAAATGTTATGAGCGTTGGAATGTATCAAAGCAATAATTCACTGGATAATATGCAAAGATATAGTTTTGCTGAACAAACATACCACGGAATGCAAACTTTAATAATTAGTGTTATCTTCATTATCTTTCATTTGTTTAAAAGCGTTTAGCTGCGTAATGAAATAAAATCGATTTCCGGTATTATAAAAGAACGTTGCAAGTTAATATCTATCATAAATCATTTTCCGGTAATTAAGCATTTAGATTTTAATTGGGATTAAGGAACATTGTTTCGCTAATACTAATTATTTGTTAGTTCAACTAAATATTATATCTGTTAAAATTATCCGTTCCTAATTAGCCTTCAGAATCTACGACAATTAGTTTTAGTTTTTCACAATTTGTTGATTTCAGGAGAAAAAAAAACATTTGGAAAATATTTTCACCCATTGCGTTAGTAATTAAAACGTTCAGAACAGCTATTTAACTATTAATAATACAAACCCTGATTTGAGCTGCTCTGAATCACTGCATTTTTAATTTTAAAAGTTCACGAAATTAACGTTACTTATTACGACAATTTAGCTCCTATAATATCCACAAAAGAAATACAGAAAAGGAAAAAATGACCTTTAATATTTGACAATATATTAAAAATTGATTTTTTTAGTTAATGGTGTTATGTTACAAAACAATTTAGAAATGAAAAAATAAAAGATAAAAAATAACACCAAAAGGAAAAACGGAAAGATTTTGACCATGAAATAATTTGCATTTACTGGATTTACATGCGCACGTCTTTGTTTCCAAATCTTTTAAAGCGAAAAGTTTACATTACTTGGTTTTCTTCAGTAAAAAGTATGAATACAGCCTTTATCGATAATGTTTAAAAAGTTGATTTGAATATTTTTACTATAAAATTTTACAGATTTCCTGTGATATACCCATTCCTACGTATTTTTATTACACTATGATGTTTATTTGCTGTGCACATATAGAATTTCTACCATTTTCAATATTTTTTCGTCTATAAAAAAATTTGTATGTTAAAGTCGAACGTCCCTTTTTAAAATAAAGTTATCTATAGTAAAATAAATGCACGAAAAGTATTGTCATCATAATTTGTGTTGTTAAGAAGAATGTTTTAACAAATTCGTGAGTACTTTATATTCTGAATCATAAACAGCCACTATTCGTAATAAATATGTTTAAAGAAACACGTTTAAGTAAAAAAATGTCTTATTAAAACTCGTGTGTTCTACGATTCACAGTACAGTATTGAAAAAGTACAAACACTTTTTTAGACATGAACATTTGTTAAAGAAAAGCATTTGATTTTTTTTTTATTTGTCTTACTGAATATCTTCAAGTATAATATAAATTTCGTGAATGATAATCGACGGTATTTTGGAATTCAATACCACGTATTTTAGATATTTACTGCTCTATTTTCACCATCTTGTTTTTTTATTCATTATTTCAAAAAAAAAAAAAGTCAAACCACCTTCTGAGATGAACTTTTCTCTGAGAAGAATTTAATGAAAGGAAGACAATAAATATATGTGACTTCTTCAAATTTGAACATTTAGAGCAAATTTTCCTATTTACAATATGTGCGGTTCAGAGAATGGAAAATAACAATAGCTTGCCTTTGAAATATAACAACATTGAAAAAACATTTTCCGTTTGACATTTGTATTGCTTTATCTGTAAAAACTTGAATATTTTTTTCTTTCAGGTTTTATTTTTATCTGTTTACCTTGCTTTCTTTTTTTTCCTCTATCTTTTTCTCCCTTTTTAATTTCTTTTAGATAATAGATTTTTTTCTTTAATTTTCAATCAAGTGGGCAAAAATGTATGTTCCAACATGATTGTTTACGTGCTGCTTCGTAATTATATACGGTAAAACTTTTCGATTTTTTTACATAAATGCACAGTTGCATCAAGTTTAAGAACTAAATGGCATTAATGTGCTCAAAAAAGTCGTTTGTACGGTACTTTAAAGAATTTAATTAAAACAATTCCAAGAAAGATATAGGACCTGCTTCTAAAAGTTTGCTCGATCAATCATTGCTATTGACACTAACGATATGTTAAGATGCTCGTAACCAAGAGCAAATGTTCAAAGCACCGTCACATGACGTCGGAATCGATAAACATGCATCCCGATTACTTTTCAAAGAATACAGGAATAGGCATGTGATTTGATTATATCTTGTATTTTCAGCATGACAAAATTTGTCTTGAGGCTAAACATGATAATGGGAATTATGAGTATGCATTCATGGAAGTGTAAATAACAAATGACCAAAAAAAAAAAAAGTTTTTATCAGCTTACTGACTTGGATATTGTATTTCCGCATTTTACTAAATGCTGCCATTAAAAGGGGCATTTTTCTTTCGTGTCTTTAAACGACTTTCTCTTACGCATGCAAGGTAAGACGAGTCGAATTTATCATCGTAGCATATAAGACTTCTGAAATCGCAGTAAAGACCGATTTGTAAAAAATCTCTGCGTGCTCGGGAAAAAGACAAACGGGCTCTGGTCTCTAATAGGAGACTAGTGGAGGGAATGCGTACCACCCGGAACCTTCCCACGGACTCGGGACACAAGCTTGCTCCTGTGCTACCATATGACATAGTACAGAATCAGACCTTTGCACGCTAGGGGTGGAAAACTCGGACCGAGCCTAACGGCCCTCATTCCTCTGCAAGGCATTAAAGAAAATGGGCAGTCGGGAAAGCTCTGTACCGAATAAGGATATTGATTTAAGCATCAGCAAAGAGACACGTCTTTTGTTTCGCATGCTAACAAAAACAGGCATTTTACTTATTCAATAACCAAACATAAATCTCAACCGGCAAGACCTTTTCCGCGACCCGCTGACAAATTTTTCTATTGTGCGAATTTGGCAAATGGACGGCCACCAAAAGTTCGCTTTGAACATTTTTGTACATTGGCTGCATTTGTTGTTTCGTTCTTAAATTGTGCTTTGTTATTTCTGCTGAAGAAATGGATCAGTTCTTGCGCTTTTGCCAAAGAGTAACGGCTCTAAAGTGCAAAATAAAGAAACAAAAGCTTTGAGAAAACTTAAAGGAGCTAGTGCCAATTAATTTTGTTCGTTTTAACTTTAGAATTTTGCATCATTTTTGATTTTTTTTTCTTTTAAGGGAAATTAATATTTTAAGAAGTTAAAAATTGTTACATTTAATCCCGACTAGTATACATGATTTATCTTCAGAATTTTTACTTAATTGTTTCGTCGCGTTTTATTTTAATACTAGATTATTCGAAAACTTCCTTTTCCGCTATTTTTTGTGTACTATTACTAACGATGTTTCAAAAATATGTACATATTTTTTTATTGTTGAAAATTCTTTAATGGCTCATCCTTAATCATTGATAATGAATTTGAACCTTTTTTTTTTCATTTTTGTTTATTTTTAATTCTTTGTATTTCGTACTGTATAGACAGGCTATTTAGAAATCTAAATAAAACATTTCACATTAGATAGATCTTGATCAAATTATTTCTGTCAAACTATTAAGCATTATATTTCAGCAGCTTCTGACTAACATAATTTTAAAAGGAACGTTTTAAAACCAAACTCGGTTTTTCAACACGTAAGAAAACGTGGTCCTAAAATCAAGCAAAATCCCTTCCGAGTATCAAATTTTACATCTGAATACAACGGAATTTGTATAATCTATATATATACAATACCAATTTTTATGCAATACTATAGAGATGCTTTTCCTTTTAAGCACCGTATATGAAACGTACAAGTGTTTTGCTCCACAATTTTTTTAAGTGTGTATATTTCTGTCAAAAAATATGTATTTATAACAAAAAATAAAGAATGGAAATTATATATTTTCATCTTTTTTAGCCTAAAAAGTTTTAAATCTTAATTAACATTCATGTAAACAATAAAAATATTTGCAGATATTTCTTTGGCATGAAAAATTAAGCTCTTTAGATTTATTGCATTGCGATTTAGTAAATCAGTCTTTTGCTTTCGTCCAGCGTTACGTCTATAAAAAAATATGTCAGTTTTTATTATTAAATTTTGGAAATAAAGAAATAAACATTATGTATTCAAGATCTCTGAAACTTTCTCGGTTTTTCGGTTTATTTTTTTTATTCCTTTGTTCGTTTTTGTACATGTACGTAAATGTCAAACATTTTTGAATTGTTCAAAAAATATTATTAGAATATTCAAACCAAAAAATTCATTCCCATACATGTCGTATGTGAAAATCTCTTTCTAATAATGTTTGTTCAAAGCAAATCCGTCTTTTGTTTTAGGATTTATATTCGAAGTAAATCCAGGTTTTAGCTCAGTATTTATATAGTATGCTTCAAATTCCTCCATAGTTGCTAATGTTAAGTTTTTTCAAAATATTTAAAATTGAAAGACGTATTTTCAACTCAAAGCATGAAGGAGGAGCATATAGGAAGGAGTTGTTTAGAATCTTTCGTAGAATAAAGGTTTTGTTATAGTCATATTTCCTCACTAGTTATTTAAGGATAGACCGGTTGACATACCGGCAAACATACATGCACATATTTCTCTTATGGCGCAATCGTAACTTCATATTTGTATCATCAAATTACCTTATTTTGTTTTATTCCATCTTATTTTATTTTACTTCTTTATTTTTTAGAGATATTTTTGTTTTTAGATGTATTTTTACCACATATAAGCCTTCTTGCAATGTTTTTGTAACTTATACGGAAAAAAAGCATTTGAAAAAGTTTTACGGGGAAGTAGGCTAAAAATAGAAAAAAAAGCAGGGACAAGCAAAGGGATGTAAATCAAAGTGACCAAAAAACGATTCCGAGAAAAACGCGTCCAAAGTTTGAATATTATGGGATCTTTAATGCTATTTTTTAAAAATAATGTTGGGGGGGGGGGGGCAGAATCTGTTAAGGCTACCCATAACATCTCTTGCCCCATTATAGAATAGTGCTTTCCCTATCATTTGCACTATTTATCTCCAAATTTTCAATTTTGTCACATACGCACCTTTTCTTTTAGGTGCCTCAAATGTAAGGCTTCGTGGATAATATTGAAATGCGAAATTTTTGCATAAAAGCAAACAGCGGTTTCAAGGCTTCGGAAGGGCCTCTCTTTGTTCTCTGCTCAAAAAGATAAAAAGTCTTAAACAGGTGGGGGGGATGTAAGTTTGAGATGAAAATGAATGGAACTATATGCCCTTTTTAAGGTGTCTTTCACTCCAGAGATTCTTTAAGACAGGTAAACTTTTGCAATTATTTCATTTCTTTTTGAATGGGTTTCTAATGTCACTCGATCGAATTGTGAAACGAATGTAAGTGCTATTTAAATTGCTTGTTATTCAAAAATAGCTGATCGTAATTTAATCAACACATCCATTTGTGTGCGATATTAAAATACTAAGCAAACAAACTTCTAGAAAACCCAAATAAGATATTTTGCTTAAAAGCAATCAGCTGTTTTAAGGTTTCGGAAGCCCATTCTTTAGTGCCAAACTCAAATGCGTCATAAGCTGAAATGAGGCAGCCCTTTCAGGAAGCTATTTTAGGCTTCTCACTATTTCAATCTCAAAATTGAAAAGGAGGTTTTAAATGCATTATACGGATGTTTCTTTCAATGCAAAACTCTTCGTATCGTGAGATGTTGGTTACCATCAAAATATGATGAAAACATGAATTTGTCTCAGTTTTTTTTAATTAAAAACTTCTCGAATGTTTCCGAATTTATAATTATCCATTATTATTTTCCAGTTGAAAACATTGGAGATAATGTTTCACTATAGTACTCTTTGCACAATATGCATTAAAAATATGTGACTTGGTAGTCGTTTGCACTGCAGGAAAAGCATTTCAAATGACTTAAAATACTTTAATGCATTTAAAAAACGTGAAAATTTTCCTTATAATGCAACAGGAAGCCTTAATATATTCAACATTAATAGTAGTAAAATGTGTGTGTGTGTGTGTTTATTTTTCTTTCTTTTTTCATGTTTGTGTGGATAAAATAAATCTAGCAAGTCATTGAAGGAAAACAGTAAAAACAAAATATGCATTCACGATGTAATGCATGTATTTTTTAATGTTTTAATGCCATAGTCTACAGTAAAAATAATTATGTATTGAGCTTTATAGTAATCCCTTCTTTAGTGCATAGAAAAAGAGTTTTGATAAAATAACAGAACCTACTTTTTAAATCAAATTACAAATTGTATAATTAATAAATTTAAGAAGAAGAAATGCTTGTTGGCTATTGATCAGTAAAATTCACGAAAGTTCTGTCCTTATTATTAAAGAAAAGAAAAATTTAATCAATAACTAAATGATTTGGGTTTTCAAATCTTGGAGAGATTTTCAAAAATTGAGCTGAATTCAAGATTGAGTCTTTTGAAAAATAAATGAAAATTAATATCTGGTAGGAACGCCAACATTTTTGAGCTTTTCACCTGACTTCTTTAAATATCAATTTGATCTGCATTCTCAGTCTTTCTAACTTTTCTTATTTTAGAAATAATAAGTTTTGCCTCATGAGAAAAAAAAAACCTCTCTGGAAAGTTTCTGAACTAAGAACAAAGCAATATTGATATTACTTTCCAATATATGACAAGGTGACATGACCCTCATAGTTAGAGCAGCTATGAACGTTACTGACAGATACTAAAAAAGAAGGATAAATGAAATTTCCCTCATAAATATATCATGAATACATTAGTGGGTTCTTGCTAAAAATGTTTATGAAGTTAATAGAGTAGACTAAAATCATGTGTAAACAGAAAATAAATTTAAAGGTGTAATTTATGTCTATCATTTCAGCTATGTGATAATGTTAAGAGTGCAATAAGACAGTCTCTTATGGTTAATTGAACAATTGCCTTAAAAATTAACTTTTAGTTTTGAAGATGACAAAACATTAGAAAAGGTTGTATTTTTAAAAATATTTATACGATAATGGAAGTTTGCCTTTTTGTGTCCTTCTAAAATTACAGTCAATATTATTAGCTCAAATAATTTTGTAGGAATATTTAAATCAACCTAAATGTTAAGGTAAATTGGTTTAAGTTGACCAAGCTACAGATAGTTTGAACACTTTGCTTATCACTGCCTAAATTATAATTCAAAGGGTTGTAAGTGACAAAATTGAACATTTGGAGATAACTGATGAAAATGATAAGGAAATCACCATTCTATATTGTGACAAGAAATGTTAGTGATAGCTCTAACAGGTGCTCCGCTTCAACGTGATTTAGAAAAAAAATTCCATTAAAGGTCTCATAAGATCCAAACTTTGAACGCGTTTTTCTTAGAATCGTTTTTTTGGTCACTTACATCCCTTTGCATTTCATTGCTCAATTAGAATAATTAAACTTTCAAAGTGCGCGTTTTGTAATCATCATGGAAAAGGACATGAATTAAATGTTTTCACAATTGATTAACGTGATGTTTTTATTGCAAAGTACGTAATGTATCAAATTTCTCTAAAATATTTTTTGAAATTGCATAAAGCATTTTAAAAATTGCATTGATATTCTAAATATCATTATACTGTATTAATATATCTTATCTGCTTATATTAATCAAGATTCTCTTTTTTTCCTTTTAGGTAAGAATTTTGTTTTAAATCTACTTTTTGGAAAGGGGAGTGGGTAAGTTTATTTACTTGTATTTTGTGTATGTTATTATATTCTTTTTAAAATTTTTAATGTGATAAACTATATTTAAAAAGCTTAAGATTTCGGTTGTACTGTTCTTAAATTAACTTTGCGTAGTCATGTAAAAAAATAGGAAAAAGATCGTCAATTGCCACTAAAAATATGCTCTTTATTTGTTTTAATAACTGTAATTTTTCGGAATGATAAAAAATGCGTTTCACTTAATCAGAAGAAACAAATGCTATAGGCAAGGAATTTCGAAATGAAAATATCCGTAACAGGTTTTGAAAGGAGACAGACCAAAAAAACATAAGTCATTGATGGAATTTATCCCGTGGGAACGTGCACAATTTGGCGCCATTTTTCAACCTCTGAAGAAAAAAAAAATAAAATACTAAACCTATGTAAGTTCAGCACCTATGTAACTGAGAATGTAGTTACAACGAAACTTAACTAATCTTATTGAACGAATAATTAATTTTAAAATAAAATCTATGGTTTCGTAGAGCCAGCGCTCGTGCTACTGGGTAGAACCTAAAATATTGTCGTACTTAAAATCAAAATCTGAACCAATTGAAACAGGTTTTATGTGATACATGGAAAGCATTTCTATTTAATGTTATAAATTGCGAAAAATATTGTATCTCACTTTTTAGCGTCCTTATAAAATGCGCTTCAAGGACTTCTGTTTAAATTAACCTAAAAAATTCATTTTTTTATAAATAAACGAATAAAAATACAGTGAGCGTAAAAGCTAAACTTAAAACAGTCCAATTAATTAAAAGGAAGGAAGTTACTCTTCCCAGCAATCCGATCTCTAATTTTAATAATATATGAGCCCCAAATAACTCCCCCGATAATAAAAAAATCAATATATATATATATATATAATGTATTTATTTATATTTTATATTATATATATTTATGTATATATATTTCTTTATGTATAATATTTTTACTACGCGTCATTCAAATCAACGAAAGTGAAAGTTGTTCAAAGGTTTTAAATTATCCCTGGTGTTGGAGAATCATAACACCTTTTCGTTAATACACCGCTGTCGTTTTAATCGTCTATCTGAATTGTGTTTTTTTTTCTAAGTGAATAGCACCTTCCGTCAGAATAGTGCATAAAAAATGGAAGCTCTTGATTAAGTTACATCGTTAAATTACCATTGCCACGGTGCTATCACCAGTCTCCCCCTTCTTGCCTTTTGGTTTGGCAGCTATGAAGGGGAGGGGGTTCCGCGATCAATGTCTGTGTGTGTGTGAGTGTGGCCAACACATCCTGCTCGACAATGGGACAGTAATTAAGAGTAGGGCTGGCGGTCTACTAATGGATTGTCCCCATGGACGGCATGACGGACAATATGGCGGACTAATGATACCAGCCCTGAAAAATGAGCGAATATTTTATTAATAGCAGATGTCAAATTGCAGTCAAGTGGCGGTAGCTGAATGGGCGCAGCATGCAGGAGCTAGATCTACGTGACAAGAGCAGAGAAAAAATACTACACATATATCCTCACCCTTCGGGAAAGGATAAATATTGATTTTTTAATAATAAATGGGTTAACTGCTGGTAAAAAAGCAATGTAACGGAAATTGGATGATGCAGGCGGTGTAACAGAAGCAATATTTCCATACTTTGTATTCTAGGATTCGACGCATTGAGTATATTTTACGACATTTTACTTTGCGAATTATATACTATTTTTACGATGCTTAGGATAACTTTTAATTTATCTCTTCGTATACATTCATATTGCATGCGAAGGGAAATAGTTTTTGCTCGTTACAAAAAAATTAAAAAAAAAAAAAAATATCAATTAAAATAACTTATGTGTTATTTATTAACACCTTTATAGTTTTTACAGTGATATTTATAGTATCATACGGTATAATCACCAATTTATTAGTGTTTTTCTGTATTATATTTTAAAGATCATAGCTCATCATATTATTCTTATATAGTAGTTAAAAACATATTTTTGATATTTATTTGTGAAAATTTATTTTATGATTACGTTTGCGCATAGCATGCTAAAAGTATTGAATAAGTCATTTGAATGCGTCAAGTAAAGAAAAAAAATCAATAAAAGTTAACATAGAAAAGGGGGAGGGGGTAATAAACATTCGAATGTTTATGAACAAAATTCACATTTTACTTTTTCAACAAGCGTTTCAAAAGTTGGCGCGCTTTGCGTCACGCGGGTGTGTAGGTGCAAAAGTTTGAAGGCAAGGTGGTATTTATCCGTCTTCATGTAAATAAATTTGATGACAAAGTGTCCTATAACTAAGTATTAGGCACATCTACAAGAAACAACTGTTATTTTTCGTAACAACCTACAAAATACAATTTGTATTGAACGAGAAATTTCTGAACTTGTAGTTCCATGTGTGCAAAGGGTGGGGGAGAATTAGTGAAGTTTTCTATAGAATGCTGGTGGGGTGGTCTCTTTGTATTATATATATATATATATATATATATATATATATATGAATTTCATTAAATTTACTAATGATTAGTATCACATTTTATTCTTAATTTATTGCTTCATTTGTCAAAAAAAAATACGTAAGGGCGCCAAGTCAAGCTTGGTACGTAAGTACATGGCTGCTGACCCACTCCTGACCAAAGTTTTAAAGCATTCGAATGCATTAAAACAGCAGTTTTAAGTGAAAATAAGTTTTTCTAATAAGCTTATTAAAATATTTTTATAAAAATTGCATTTATATCCTTTATAATTGTTAAACTGTCCGTACATGCGTGCTGTATATTTATGTATCCAGTTTTTAATAAATTCAATATTTATTAAATTTGCTTAACATAAAATGCGACTGCACACTGCATACATTACTTTCCAGCTTACAAACTTTGGGCTGAAATGACTTAACATAGTATTTGCATTTTTTTTTATCTTCGATTTTTTAAAAATTGACATATGTGGGCTAATTCATATGTGTTTATTTTCCTTTTAACTTCAAATTTTTAGGCATTATAAAAACAAAAGCATGGAATTGGTTATTTAGTTAATTACGTTTGACTCTTTTTTTTTTTTTTTTTTGTGTCTATGCCTTTTGGATTGTGGCAAATAAATGTTTTGAGCATTAGATGTAAATTTTATGCAATTTAAAAACTCGTATGTGCAGTATTCCGGTTTATATATAATCTTAATAAAAATAGACATAATTAAAGACATAAATTAGTTTGAAGCTATATTTTAAAGGAAAAATACGTTTAACACAATAGAAACATTTCTAGGATAACAATGATAAATATTGAGATAATGCATAGATATAAATTTTCAGCTAGTGTATTTTTAAAGCAGTTATAGTTCACATATCATTTGCAAAAACGTTAAAAATTATTTCCATGTTTTAAGCTGTGCATTTCATGTACTTCTCTGATTAATTTAAATTAAGGTATTGTGTTGCATGTAAAAATAACATATTTTCGAACGAGTGTAAATTGTTATGTTATGAATTTAAATTAGGCATTTAATAAAAAAAAATAGAATAAACCAATTAATATCTAGGTTTTATCTTATTCAAGGAATCAACAATAAAGAGTTAAAACATAAATGGAAACCATGTTTATAGACCTTGCGCTCATTTTCAAATACATATTTATCGATGCGGTTTAAAACTGCTACAGTTAAATTTCGAGATAATGAAAACTAAGCGTTAAATTAGACATTTTGGAAACTAATTTGTGGTGATAAATAAATAATTTAATTAACTATTAACCAAAGTTATTTTATCAACATTCATTATCTCAAAATAACTGTTAAGCAGTCTATTGAGAAGAAATAAACTTAATATAATTAAACTGCTACAAGTTCAACCCAAACATTTTAACTCAGTTTAACAGTCGGGAGATTGGAATTATAATCTAACGCTTAGAATAATAAGCCAACTAAGCATAATAACTTAATTATTTTTATCATAGAAACTATTTATCTCTGTCAGAAAAAGAACAGAGATCTAATTTTTTTAGAAAATGCTTTGTGACAAAGTAAAATAATAATAAGAGGAACAAATCAACAATATACTAAACATCTTAATTAAATATGCTCTCCTTTGTTCTTAAAAATACACTTTTCCAGTATCCTATCGGGTTTATAAGTTTAGAAAAACATATTTTATCAGATAAAACACATAAAGAGAATTTAGCGCAATATAATCCAACCTTTTATTTTCACTTATAAACAAGCACTCACGCTGCCTGTAGTTGTCCCATGGTTTGATGTTCCACCATGTAATAAAGAAGGATGCTTGTCATGCGGGTAGGCCTCTAATTCTCCTCGTAACATCAATTGAGATCCAGCTAACGAATATATCCTCATTTAGGATCTTCTGAACGACACGACGTCCTAATAGCACTTAAGAAAACATACGGGTACTGGATTGCGGTGAACATTTTTCAAGAATATATGTATCAAAAGAACTGATCTTATCCGAAGTAGTTGTAAAGAAAGACAAGAAATCACGTTTTTAATGAGTTTTAAAGCTCATTGTAAGTCTTCTAAGCACTTATATCTCAAAAATCAAAGAACGTGTATGTGGGTTATGGACTTTTAGTGTAACAGCATAAGCATTATCTTATCACATTAATTTTTGAAATATTTTAACAGAGATTGTAATCACTTATATGGGAAATAAATTCAAGACAACGAATTTTAAAAATCACATTAAGTTGATTTTTAGACATAAAATATTGTTTTGTGCAAACTAGGTTCACGTAGACTGTGCTGGAGCAGACAGAGCGCCCTAAATAAGTGACTTCCTAAAATTGACTATAAAAAAATAAAATAAAATAAACATTTAAAGGTAGTTTTAACATTTTCCAGGCTCCTTTTTGTAAATTTTGCAGTTTTATATATCATATCCGTATTCTGATGAAGTGCATTCTTTTTTTTTTTAATATGAGCTGTTTTATTTTAAAATCCTTCTACACCGTATAAAATGGAGTGTAATATACATTTAGTTAAGTCTTTCAGGCTAGAATTGAGTGTGGAATTAAATGAAATCTAAAAGTTAGGGATCCACTTACGGTCCCCTTAAAGCATGTGTCATTTCATGTCCTAAAAAAACAACTTCCACTAATTGCCACACACAAAAAAAATATATATATATTAAAGGATTTCTTAACGGGATATATTTTCCCTTTTTTTAGATCTTTTCAGATTAGTTTTACCATACACCATAGGGAAATTATTAAGTAAAAATAAATTGGGGGTCCACTTTTGGCGCAGTCGTCTGTCTACTCATATGAAAAACTCGCGCTAGAGGAAGATTAACTTTCGTTTTTGTTTTAGTTTAACTGCTATCCTTTTGGGCAGTTTTTCTGATTTTTCCCCTCCTCCCTGTATTAAAAATAAACTATCTTGCATCCTCATGATCTCAAGAAGAGAGGCAAAAATGTTATAGCCCATTTCATACTGAAGGGATTACTGCAGCATGCTGATTGATTCTGACAAGGCCACCCCTCTCTTCGCTCCACCCTCAGCAAGCATCATTGAAACTCCCATAGTCATAATCCCAGTAACAAAGAGGCCCCGTCCTTCCTTCAAATATCAAACATCTTAAGCTTTACTGCGTAATTAAGACAGACACAAGCAAACAGCTAGAAGGGCTCAACGACCCATCAACCTTATCAATGGAGGATAATAAAATTTACGACCTCGTATTCTAGCAACCGCACAATATTTGATCACCAATAGAAACAATCGTCTATTGGCGCTTTGAGCCATCTCATGGTATTAATTACCCGTATTTACGACACGGCTATCTATGCATCGCAGCTATGCGGAAAAATGAAAATGCTTTACAGCTCTTTCAAAATCATGTGTCTATACCCCTTCTAAACTAAAAATATTTCACACTACACAATATATATATATTATGATACGAATATTGCTTACATTAAAATAGTGTTTAAATAGTTTTAAATGAAAAAATTTTTATTTATTTAATGTTAATTTTTTTCTTTAAATTTGTCTTACCTTCGTTCATTTAGCTATTTCTATATTATATTCTTAAATGCAATAATGTTAGATAATAAGGGCAATTGTAAAAACAGCAAAGTTTTGTTTTCATTCATGTTAACTAAAAACATTTGATGGTATGTTGCACCAAAAAATGATGCAAATTTACTTTTCACAAAGGATGCTGCTTAATTTTAATATTTTGGTGCAACATACACAAGTAAGCAGTGTCCTTTGTAGCTGAAAATATTATAGCACTTTGTTTCCTATATCCTCTACGCTTTAATAAATACATTTAGATTTATTAAGTTCTTTCAATTAGGGTAGCGCTCCAAAAAATCCATGAAGAATTTTAAAGCCGGGGCGGTGCAAATATTAAATAAATAAAATAACTAAATTAATTCAAAGGATTCAGTGGCAACTCATATTTCTAGCTTGTATCAAATAACATTCATTTTCATTCTTACTACGCCTAAATTATTACACTGTTGCTATTGTTAATTTAAGTGTATGATAACGAGGGTTTATCAAACAATACTAATAAAGGATTCGTTGCAATACTAATAAAGGATTTCCCACGGGATGAGGCTCTGCATACTAATTTGCAAGTTACATTTAGTAGCCAGACGGTTAATCACGTAATTCCCGGAGCTGTATACTTAATAATAACGGTTTTTGTATCCTTGTCTTCCTGACGATGTCTTTGCTTTTGTTAGGCTGGTGATCATTTGACTCGCAAATGTTTACGAAAAGATAACATCTCTAACACGCCCACCCCAATTGTAAACTTATTTACTTATTTTTCTCCCATGCACTGTTTCCATATATATATATATCATGTATATTATTTCTCAAGGCCTTTTTTTGTCGGTAAGCCATAACTTCCTTAATACTTCATCAAATTTCATGAATGAAGCATCATTTTAAGGCTTTCCTTAACCGCTACACCGGAAAAATATACAATATGCAATTATACGGAAACCTTTTCTTAAATTTGAAGTTTAAAATCATTTAAGAAGAGGTATTTTAGGAGGTCAAGTTGGTGTTATGTTTGCTGGTTAGGAGCGCAAGGTTGGTATACCCAACACCCATGGTTCGACTCCCGCATTTCGTTTGCGTTTTCTCTAATTAATTGTTTTGCTGGATCGTTGATTTTTGATAAACTAAATTTAAAAATCATTATTTTATATTTTATTTGGTGTTTTTATCATGCAGTAAATTAAAAAATAGTAGAAAATATACTATTAAAATTATTTATTAAATTAAATATTCATTGCACAAAATAACTTTTTGGAAGGAGTTCATAAGACATACTCTATTATTAATAAATTATTAGCTGCTAAATTTAAAACATTTTATGTGAAAACAAGATATTCTTCACATTCATTTATATTATGAATGGGTAGATCCTAACCAACCAACAGTAACTATATTTTTAGTAATAGAACTTTTCCTGTAGTGTATTTTAGAGCAATGAATACTACTAATAAAAATAATTATCATTATTATTGTTTATTAGTGGGGTTTTTTTTATTATTTTTAATATCTAAATAATAGTCGACTAGTGTGTATATATATAAATATATATATATATATATATATATATATATATATAGTTGATGACATGGTATCTCCTTATCGCCCACATTACGTCAAAGGTAAGAGCGCCACCTAGAGGATCGAACAATAGACGGACCGTGAGACGAATAACATGTGATGCGCTTTTTACGCTGCTTTCTTGCGAATAGCCCGCTGTAAATATATTTTGTCTATTAAAAAACATCTGTATTTTATATTATGCTGGCTGTTCCCCCTCCCCTTCTTTCTTACACACACACATATACATACCTTTGCATTTAAATATTTTTAACATGACCAATACGTACCCATCACTTAAAATACTGATCAGAGATAATTATTATTGGTTACTTTAGCCGGTACGTTTTTACCCTAGCTCTGTTCTGCACAAGGTACGTACTATGGTTGCAGTTCTGTTAGCGGATTCCATTAATGTAGTCTTTAAAATAAGAACAATATAGTACATACTAAATGGTACATTGAAAATTAAAAACAAGTTTTTAAGCAAGTACAATGCTTAGTACCAAACTAATCTAAAATATTATTTGCAATGCGCAAAGTATCTATGCGTATGTATATGTAATTGAAAAGAAACATTCCAGAGAGGCCATAAAAATCACGAGAACAAATCGCTTGCCTTGGGTGAGTTTTAAAACAACGATGGAAAATATTAAAAGAAATATGAAAATAATTCTTTACTCGAGGAAAAAAACTATAAAAAATATAAATAGCTATAAAAAGAGATGAAGATCATAATTATTTGACAGTTTTGTGGCCTACCATAAATCAAGCGGCAAGGTATGTACTGCTCCTGAATAATCATCCAGGAGTTTTCGGAAAGAATTATTATATTTGGTTGTGCATTTATAATGCCACCCGTAATTTCTTTTCTCCTCTAGAACCCGCCTTCACGCCTTCCGAGTCCTTCTCCCTCAGCTATTTAAATAACTTTGATTTGAATAGCGAGACATAAAAGCTAACAGCTCGGCGAATGCTCTGTTTTTAGCGCTTTAGCAGAAAGCTTCCTGAATAATCAAAGCATTTATTCGCGGCAAAAGATTTGACTTCTTTTTAATCGGATCAAATCTTTTCTTATTATCCTTATCGGAAGAGAAAAATGGAGTGCAAACTAGTCATTAAAAAAAGAAAGATAGTTTTTTATTCCAGAAAAAAGATCTCAACATTATAAATCATATAGGGATGTATTAATACAGAATATATATAAGTCGGTCTTGATTCGTGGTGCAGAGGTAACGCAAAATGTGTGAAAAATTATGCGTTTGTATACCTGGATTATCTTTTTTTTAAATAAAATCCTGAAGCGGACTTTGTACAAAGAGGGTTCTTTAAAGGTGTGTTTCGTTATTTTTCCCTTTTTTTAAAAGAAGTTTTGTTAAGCACGCGAACATGGCGATTAAGTGAAAAAATAGTCAAATGTTTGTCTTTTTTTTAACTGTGCATTGTATGTTTATGTTTGTAATAATTATGTATGAAAAAGCATAACGAAACTTACTTTCGGAAGTACCTAGTAATACATAGCATAGCGTTGATGTTGATGTTTTCTCTGCATTAGGAGGCAAGCCCAACCATTGTATCGATACATTTCAGAAATTTGGCGCTATTTCAAATCGGTCAAGGGGCATCAAAAGCAAGATGAGCATATAAGTTCAAATGCACAGATTTTAAAGGAATCAAAATATAAATGAAATAAAAACATCACTGGACCCTGGAGTGAAGTTCCCTTCACTGGAGAACAGTGAATTGTAGGCTACTAATCTAAAGCTTCATTTCTGATTTTCCCACGGGTTAAGTATCAATGTACTATGTTTACTTAGATGCACATTATTTTTGCGATTAAATATTTTGCTTCTATATTTATATATATGAAATTAAATGTAATTTTTTAATAACCTAAATGATCTCGCAGTTTCCTTTCTCAATTCAACTATATAGTGATAAAAAGCTCATTAGTATCAGTCATATATCTAAAGGATCTCCGGGGACAACATGCCCTGCATACTAAGTTGCAAAAAGCACTTGATATCCACTGACCACGTGATCCGAGGGGTTATATGCTTTTTTATTTAAGAAATTCGCAGTTGAACTGGTCTTTTAGGTGTTGGTTCTGTTGCCGTTTGAACCTACGAAGGTTTGATCTCCATCGGATGAGGGAGAGGTGCTATGCCTCTGTACCTTGGCCACGTCAACTGCAAACCTTTGTCCAGAGATGAAAATAAACCAGGATAAGAAATAAAGATCATTTTTGTCAAAAACCGGAGTACTTCATATGTTTCGCATCTTTCGTCAGTAAGAATAGGAGCAGGACAGGTCCAAACTGTATGGATATATGTATAATAATAATATATAATAATAATAATATTTCAAATATTAAATGGCGTTCTTAGCATTATTTACGATAAAACACTTGTTTCTCTTTAGTTCCTATTTTAGGAAATAAAATGAAGACAAATACACTGAATTTAATTTGTGGTCTTAATTTTCAGTTTTGGACAAAACCTTGTGCTAATAAAAAATCAAGCTATCTTCAATAACTTCGTAAGGTTTTTTTTTCCCTATTTTAAATGAATAGTGAAAAATTCAGCACTTATTTCTTCATGCAATGATTTTAATGGCAGAAAAATTATTCTAAACAGAATTACTCTTCCGCTTTTAAGTATTTTTCAACAAAATGAGGGCGTATAAAAATAAATAATACAATGTTGTATTTTCGTAAACGTATATTCAATAAATATTTCATTGAAATAACAACTTAATCCAATGAATTTTTCTGCTCTTAGTCAAATATAAAAAAAAATATAAGTTAAAAAGCAGTATATCTTGACTTTATTAAATATATTTCTATAACATCCGGTTTAAATAATATATATTTTTCTACATTAAATAAATAAAAATTACCTTTCTTTTTTATTGATTGATGAATGTTTAAGTTGCAACAACATTTGAATTAACATTTACAGCTTCATTTGATTTATCCCTGTGTTCTTCTGTTCTGCAGCTGTGAAGAAATAAGCTTCAAAAAAGCAGCATAGCTTATTTTTATTGTCCTTAACCGCAACCCATTTAAGTTTTTCTTTTGCTGTATTCTTCTGTTGAAAGAAGCTAAATCTCACCCTTAAAAAAGCCACTGACGGTATCCTGAAAATGTGACATATAGGACTAACGAGTAAACCAACAACAAATAATAAGAAAAGGAGGGGGGTAGGAGCCCCTCTTAAAAGAACGTTTCTCTTTCTTGTCTTTCACCTCCCGTTTTCCTTTCTACAGTTTTTTCATCACTCTTCTGTTTTTTTATCTATCTTCCCTTTGTGGTGGCGCTTTTTTTCTTTGTAATTATTTGGCCACTTGGCTAGACTATGTTCCATTCTTCAAAGTCTGTCGGTGTAATTCCAGACCTTGATGGCTTATCCATCTCAGCCATATTGCGCGGCTTGCAGACAACCGTAACAAATGTTGCTGGTAGAAAAGATGGGGTGTAGGCAGAACAAAGAGGGTTACCACATTTTTTATTGCTCCTTTTGTCGCCAATTAAAGGATTAAACATCGCCAAACTGTGGGACATTTATTCTAACTGTTTTGCATAATAAAAGAGGTCGTAAGACGCTTGATTGCATTATGTTCTTATAAAGTTTTGTTTTTCCTACATGAAATATATCAAAATAAGCTACAGAGGATTTTTTTATATTTTTGTTTCCCAAGATAAATAAAGACATGTTAGACAAATTTGTTGCAGAAATTAAAAAGTGAATCTTTAACTTAATTCCCTTAAAAGTAAAGATGCTTGAAACGTAAAAAGGTTTTGAATGTCGTTATGAGAGTTGGATATTTTTAAGAATGAAAAATATGGTTTGAAATGGCGAAAATTTTGTTTATCAGAGAAGATTTGCTATCCGGCCTAAAAATATGATTCTACCATTTTATTCAAGTAATTAAGTAAAAGTCACAATGACATTACTCACTCACTCATTGTTTTTAGGGTAGTGAGTTTAGACTTTTTTTTCTTAATATGTAATAAAAATATTTGAACGAAGTTATTTTTATAGTGATTTTAAATTTTATATAGCTTAATTAACCTGTTGGCCGGTAACGACTGCTTAATTTTCAAGAGAACAGCAATAAACTAGAACAGCATTTTTTTTACTTGTGTGGTGCAATTTTGGAGCAGACTTTTATGAAACCACGCTCGAGTTGAGCCTTTTCAAAGAGCTCGTGCAACAGTGATAAATAAAATAGATGAGTCTATGGAATATATATATATATATATATATATATATATATATATATACCTGATAAATTTAAACCTTTTTGTACATTTCTGGAAATTATAAATTAAAAAATTGAAATTAATTTTTTAAATATGTGAGATACCAAAAAAAAAAAAAAAATATTATCTTGCATTACAAGTAGTTTGGTACTGTCATCTGGTATGCAAGAGAAAAAATTAATATTTTTCTCGGGAATTAGGCATTGATTGTTATTAACGCTTTGATGCGCTACTTATGAAATCTCCAGAAATATTACGGGCAATAGAACTAGAAAGCGGAGCTTCACTCCGTGATTTTGACAGGAATGTTAGGAAGGGGTTAAACCAGTGTTCGCCAAACTTTTGAGGACACCAAGCAATCGTACCGTTTACAAATTCTCCTACGAGCCACCCCATACCCCCTCCCTCGTCTCTATCGAAAAAAAAGAGGCCAGAAATAGTAAGAAACTCAATTTTTCGTTTTTAATCAGCTCTCATTTTATATGATACGAAGCACCAGAAAGTTTTTCACTGCTAAGGTAGTCGTATTGTAAAGAAAACATATGTACAGAGTTTTGATTTGGTTATAATAGCAAAATGTGATGATACAATTTATTATAGCGAAAACTTTAACCATTTAGTGCTAAGAAGTCTTTTTAAAATTCTTTGTGCTAAAAAAATGAATTTCAATGAAATTATCAAAAAAAAAAAAAAAAAAAAACACGCTCGAAAGGTAAAATTAATTTATGCGTTTCAATTGAGAAAACAAAAAATACATTTCCAAAATGTGGACATGGCTTATAAAATGTAGGTTTTTAATAAGTAATAAGTGTGGACGTGAAAAAAATGAGGGTTATAATATATAATATAAAAGAAATATTTGATTATTTTATATTTACTAATTTATAAGCAGAAAAGGCATGCATTTACTCCAATAACTTGAAATGTTTCCTTGTCGCATCCTTCTGAAGCAAACAAATGTTTCACTGCCGAGATTATCGTATTGTAAACAAAACATATGTACAGAATTTATATATCGCAATTGCAAAATATGAAAAAAAATGTAGAAAAATTAAGTAAATGCTAATGCATGTTGCTAGTAAAGAATTTTTTTTTTAAAATATTATTCTTTAATAATGAAGTTCCTTAAAAGTAAATGACTGTTTCTGAGCCACGCGCTATTCAATGCGAATATTGGCGAAATTTTGAAAATCATTTAACAATCGTGCAGAGTAACCACCTGAACACAGCAACGAGTTACTAAAAATAACCCCGCGATGAACTAGTATGCCACGATCCACACTGCGTTAAATAGTAGTACTTTAGGAGACAACTAATTTGATACTTTATTTTCTATTATGAAAAATGTGGAGAATACATTTAAGCTGGGGTTTAACTAGTAAGCGATACTGAAAGCAGAAAGTCGTAAAACCCCACCCTGCTGCCCCTCATCTGCTTGTTCGACGGACAATCAAGGAAGATAATCGGCGGCTCCTTTGTGTACCGAAAAACAAATTGTTTGAAAGTTTAAAATACATTTTCCTGATTTTTTTACATATTTGAAATAAATGAAATAAAATTTTACACATTATTTTTCTTCGTTAGTCATTTATAGAACATATTTAATAGACTAGTCAATAGCTTATGCTGTTTTACAGATACACTTTACCTTTCATTGATGCAACAATTACATATAATATTTTACTGATCCGTTTATACATTTCAATCTTCCCAATGGTTTTATTTCTAATTTTAAACTAGTTGTTTAAACAAATTTCTAAGACAGAAGATGAATTTACGATGTCAAATTCAGCATTTTTTAATTAAATTGATAAAATATAAGCTTATTGGTTTTTGATTTAAGCCAAATCTACACATCCTGATGATACATTTTGAGATGTTTTGTGATTACTAGCCATATGGTTTTCGAAACAACCTTTTAATGACTCCTTACCTAGCATGCATCACCGTGTTTAATATGTTTGAAACAATAAAACAAAATAATTAAACTTTTCCGGAAAACCTAAATGAATCAATAATATGTCAAAAGTTAATTTAAACTTTTTAAAAATGTCTTCAACGAATAAGAATTATGAATAAATTTACTGTGTTACTTTCTCATTTACGTGTATAGAAAATGTTATAAAATATTAACAAAGCAAAGCATTATAATTACTATTTATTTATTTTTACTGCTTTACAAACTACGACACAATACCCTATCATTTTTCTTCCTTCTTTCAATACTCATTTACCTTTTCCATACTCGGCCATGTGGAGCCAAATAAATACAGCATTAGTTAGAAATATTGTTATACTACTCATCAAACGCTGAACAAAATACGTTTTGTTAACATAAACTCGTCGGGAGAAATTTGATCCTATTTATTTTGTGAGCTTCTATCATAGAATCAGACAAATATTTTCATTGTTGCAAACTGAACAAGGACTTCGTTATTGTAAGCCGAAATTTCTTTCTATTTTCTCTTGACCACTTGGGAAATCCAAAATAAAGGAAGAGAAAACATGAAGTGCAATACAATATCCAAAAGCACAAAGAAACCTAAGATACTTGAGAAATATATTTTAATACGAAATACGTTCGACGTTAGTATTATTTACTGAATTGGTTGTGAAAAAATGAGCAATTTGCTTAATATATTCTTTTGAAGCAATTGGGAATTTTAATTATTCTGCTCTAAATGATGCTTCGGCATTTGACATTTAACCTCTTGAGATATTTTAGCTACTTTATTATCGTAGAATTATTTACACTAACAATGGCAAGGAGAATTTTGGATGTACGAATCTTTTATATTAGGCATCCTACAGAAAGAGAGTGAGATTTAAGTTTCAAATATTCAATTCTCTTTTATGATAACATCAGATATTTTCATGGGAAATGTGAGTAGCATCCAAGAGACTCTTTCAAAGTAATTTCAGTTTCAGGTTTCAAACAAAAATACAATTTTTAGGATAGAAAGATTGAACTTTTATAGTCTGACTCCATAATATTTTTCCAAATGTTATGGTTTAAGTTGCACAAGTAAGTTGCATAAAAATATGCTACTTTTTCTTTGGTCAAATTTAACTACCCTGATTTTCTTTTCTTTTCTCTTTCTTTTTTTTTTACACCAAAAGTTTATTTTTACCATTCAGAATGTCAACTTTCAGTTTCATGATATCACGATATGCAGAAAATTTACATAACGGCTCCAAATAGAAGAACGCTAATTAATGAACAAATGTATTAATACGAAAATTAACCTACTAATTAACAACACAAGACTTGCGCATATCTGTTCATAAAATGAAACATGAAGTTCTACCTAACGATATGGGTGTGCTCAACGCAGAGAATGGTTCCCTAAAAGGGGGAAGGGATATTTTGTTTGTTTATTTAAACAATGATTTGTCAAAGAGTGCGTAAGATACACCATTCGTCCAAAGAAAAACTAATATTCAAATTATTTAATATTCATAATAGATCATAAAATTTAACTGTGTTATAAGCAAATGAAGATTGTACCATGTAACTAGCTAATTATTTGAAATTTGACATGCACAAAGCAAAACGGGTATAAATGCATTTAATATTTAAACCATTTAATGACAGAGGTTTGTTTAACAAACATCCAATTTAATAATAGAGGTTAATAAAGCAAATATTTCCTCTATGGAAATTTTATTTGTTTAATAAAAACAATATGATTTGTAAAAAAATACATACAATACATAATTTGTTCAAAGCAAAAAGTGAATTAACACTAGAAAGACGGAGGGGCCTGTGTGGCCCCACTCGATGTTTGCTGCTCAGTAATTCCATTAATAATTGACGAATGCATTGTAACTTTCTGACTTTTCCTAATATGATCCTATTTAAGTGCTTATTTGATCATTTTTGTTTTACCCTCATAAAAGCGAAAATACTGAACCTTATACCTAGAACGACGGAAGGGGACACTGTGGCCCCTAAGGTATTTTACAATGGAATTGGTTAAATTCTTCGTTTCTTTTGATGGCTGTAGTCTGACAAGGTGTGATTCAGTCTAGTCTGACCTTGACCTTTCTCTTTTTACAACCGGTCTCAAACCAAAATGCGAAACAAATGCGACACCTGGCTTGCTGGACAATGGCGAGTGCTCTTCCAAAGATAGATAAGTTTTACATTTTGACGTGAGAAAGTAAATGACAGGGTACACTATGATATACTCAGCTATTGTATAGGGATTAGAGAACATGCATGGGGCACGTGCACTCACTCAAGAAGAAATTTAGAAAGAGTTATCCGCAAAATTCTCGGAGGGCCCACACTGGCCCCTTCAGTCTTTCTCGGTATAGAGGAATTTTCAGTCTTTCTAGTGTTAAATATTGAACGACTATAATAGATTATGATACTGGATTGTGTTCTATGGAAATTTGGATCGAGTCTGGGTACAACACACCAATTATCATATTCATTCATGACGTTTATTTGGAATAGAAAAATATTGGTATACATTGGGAATCATTCGCGTCCTGGGGCTTTCCAAGCAAGATTTGAACGACGATCCTTTGATGGTGCTAGATTTTTTGAGAGCGTTTAACGTCATGAACTTGGTCTAGTGCTTCTGGCCAAAGGGGGCATGCAACAACATAGTACTTATAAATAATAATAATGTATTTATTTATTAAAGCTATGTAATTTTTCGAATAGTGGGAAAAATTCAAAATTCATTACCCAACCTTGAATTTAATAATCCAGTAGCCACTTCTGAGTATTTATTAGTTCGATGTGTTGTATCATCAAATAATATAAATATGGCAGTTGTGAGTTTTTAAAAAATAAAGGAAAGCGAAATTACATTTTTTTTGTAATAAATCCTTGTGATTTTAAATTATAAGATTTATGTAAATAAAAGCATTTTTTTAAAAATAAATACATATAAAGTTTCATTTTTTCATGTATATCATTTTCAGGTTTATTGCCAATTAGGTAAGCTTAAAATTATCAGTTTAATGGTTGCCTTATTCGTGTTTTCATAAAATCTTGAACATTATTCATGAGATTTTTAGCAGTTCAAAGAATATGTTTAACTGTATTCATTTGCATGTACTTGTTTTATTCATGTGCCGAAGCATGTCAACATTTTATACTATGCAAATGATAATCAAGTTAGGATCAGTATAATATTTTGAAGCATTGCCATGTAACATTTATTATGTTATTATGCGTTAAATCGCTAATTAATTTTGGCATAAAATCAAAATTGTATTGAGTGCCACTCAGGATTAAGATTTTTTTTTTCATGCAAAAAAAAAAAAAAAAAGAATATGCATATGCAAATAGTATTATTGCATTTTTTGTATTAAAAAATATTGAAATTAAATGTATTTTTTTTATTTTTTCAATTACAAGAAGAAAAATATTGTTTTTAATTAAATGAGTTTTTCTAGGGTATTAAAAAATGAAGAAAAAATATTTAAAAAAATAAACAGCATTTATCATTATTAAGACAAAGTAAATTTTTTCTAGTGTTTTGAACTAAAAAAAGTTGTTTATAGAGAAATAAAGTTAAAGAAAATATTTTATGAAAAATATTGTTTCATATTAAGTAAAATATTTATATTAAGTTGTCATTTTACTTTTATAAGTAACTGACGCGTAAAATAGTATAATACGTAAATTATAGTCATTTAAAATGCATGTAAGAATAAATGATGAAAATAAGATTCATATTTCGAAAATAATGAGAATCAGTGACTGTGGATAAGTCTACATAATGCACTTACTCCCAAATCGACAGTGCTTGTTGAACAGCATAAGAAAGCACTTGAAGTGAACTAACAAGCTTTGAAAGTTAGGTCAACAATGGACGCAGATCTATTTTTGGAATGAAATGATAGAAAAAAACATACCAACCTTTCCTCAAAGCTGTCCGACTAATTATCCAGAATACCCTGTGAGCCCCTAAAGAACGTGACCTCATTCATTTTTGGTGACGTCACGTACCAAGTAATCAATCATCAGAAGCGCTAGGATGTTCATTGAGCTTATTTTAGGGATATAGGTGGTGAAAAAGTCATTAACTGCTTTACCTTCTAATGGTACATTTTTTGGATAAATCTCAGATCACTTCTTTGATAAGACGACACGAATATCTAAATCCTGAAGAATTAGGTGAAATTAAATTCTTTGCTTGTTTGTACGCAACTCCTTACTAATTAAGCTAGAAAGGAAAAATAATGAGTATGAGTATAATAGCATCAAACATTTAAATGCAACAACAAGAATATGGGGAAAATATTTTATTACTTTCTTAAAAATGTCTTACTTAAAAATTACTTTTTAGGAAACGTCTTTTCAGCTTTACGTTATTTTTTTTAAATGCTAATCATTTTAAAATAAAATATGAAATGTCACAGCCTTTGGCAGTTCAGAATGACTCCGTTGAGCTCGGTTAATACTTTTTGCCTTAAAAATTTGTTGTTGAAGTATTTTATTTACTCACGTATCATATACTAACGATTACTCTAAAGCCTAATTTAAAATACATTTCCGCTTTTATTATTATGATGTTCATAGAGATGTTATCACAGAGAAATTGGGATTATCACAGCCGACTGGATTTTTTTAATTTTATGTTTTTAAATAATAACAACATTTTATAACAACCTAAAATGTAATATTTTATGTAACGGATATGTATGGTAATACAAATTATTGTTTTTTTTAATTGGAAAATATTTTCACTTACTAGATATTGCATTAGTTTTTGTAAATGGGTCATTTCATGTCAAATCGACTAAGGCCGATAATTATTTTTTTCATATTTTAAAATTAAAAAATCAGCGTTGTATATTTCTTTGAAAATATTGGTTTTCGCCCATTGTTTTTGCTTTTGAGTTTTTGGTACTACTTTATAAAATCCTTTCTAGTTTGCTTTTTTCCCATCTAATTAAGCTGATCTTGGTACCAAGTCAAAGCAAAAAATTTTCTTTTTCCAACTAAGCTGTCGACCTATTTTATCAACCTATGGTTGTGACCACTCATCATGAAAATTAGGTTTTTTTATTTCTTAAATTTGATACAGCCTGTCATACCTCAAATATCAGAACTCCCAGATGTATAATTTTTCCCCTATAATGAGTAAACCGTGTACGTGTTCTTCTGAAAAAAATTGAGAGGGTGTTTTGTTATTATAAAACAAAAAAATCAAATGTTCATACTAAAATATTAATTAAAATAAAGTTTTCTATGCATTCAAACTCTGTTTGAATTTAAGATAATTCACAAATATTTGAGAATAGTTAAAAGTGGGGTTAAACAAATAATAAAAATGATTTTGAATTAATCACAGTTAGAAATTTATCGAACGCTTTGACGAATTCCGCATTAACCTTCCTGATACCATAACATAAAAATATTTATATATATATTATTTATTTATGTATTTAACCATGACATTTTGCTAAAATAGAGAAATACACTAACACACTGAAGAAATAAGACAGACATATTTTCAAAGAAACTTGATGGCACCTACTCCCACCTTGTAATGGAATGGCTCTAGATTTCCGTGAAGAATGCTTTGTTTAAATGAGAAACATTATTTCTCAATACTTTAAAACCTACTTAAATATGCCCCTCTTAGCTCTCTTAGTTGTTATTTAAAACTAAAGTACTAATGTTTTTTATTTGTTTATTTATTTATTTTTGATGTGCTGGAAAATAATGATAAAATACAGTAAAATATCGTGAGTAAAATTTCAAGTTGTTTCAAACTCGAAGAAGAAGAGCGGGAATATTTAATCCTAAGAGGTGAATAAAATAAGTTAATTTTAAAATATATTTAGTACAGATTTCTTTTAACATTTAAGTATCGACAAGAGGTGTGGATTAAACCATTTAAGGAATGAAAAAGAATGCGCATAAGCTTGCGTTTCCTTGATTATATTGCACTTGATGTAAAGTTTTCATCAAATGAGTGTTCACTTATGGTCATTTGTACTGCATCAAGAAATAAAAAAGTAGCTGTTTAATATTAAAAGAGGTGATGTGGCGATAATGAATAAAAATGAGATGTATTTATTTAACGAAATATATAGGCACATGCATATACAAAAGCACCTTGCACCTCAAAGCCAGTCTTGAAATAATATTCTTCGTGATAGTACGCACAAATGAAGTTACTCATGGACTTATGACTAGTAAATTATTGGATCTGTGATGAAACGACGTAAATGTAAACGATGCATAGACGGTACTTTATTTAATGCGTATATATATATATATATATATATATATATACTCGTATTAATTTTACATCGGTTGCTGAACCTGTAGCATCATTCTTATGTTCCTAATTTTTTTTAGAGTTGCTTGCTCTTGCGCTTCCGGAAAGCGGTCCATTTTAAATCCATATAAGACTTCTGGAATTCTCGGTTAACTTATTCGGATACTGGAAGTGAACCGGTCGGCTCACGTAATTACCGGAACTTCTTTAATGGCTTTATCGATACGTCGATCCATTGCTTTTGATCAATACGTTAGTTAGGAATCGATCCCGAAATCGCTATTTTTAGGAAACATCTGACCCGATTTATCCCAACCGTTTTGGATGGTTAATGAATGTTTCAATAGGGATTTAAAAATGGGTCATTTTCATACAATTTAAAAGTCGTTTCAGATACGCGATTTAAGCTTTGAGTAGATATCGCTTTATTATTTGAAGTGTGACAATCCGGTATTACAGAAAAACGATTTTTGTAAACTTAAGTGAAAGTTTTCTATCAATAAATCATGTCTTTAACGGGAATTCGATATTATGTAAATCGTACTCGTGGAAGTTTAAACATGCAAATCAAGAATAACACATCTCGTATATATTAGTTTTAACTTTCTTCACTGCTGGTAGAGATGTCTGATTTCGTTTAAATCTCCGTTTTGGCGCTTAAAAAGTTATTTTAAGAATAAAGAACGAATTATAATATTATGAATAAAAATATTATGAATTTAATTACCTATAGAGCACTTCTAAGTATTTACAAAACATTTAAATTTTCTATTTTAATTTTTAATTATTCAAGTTTTAAAATAGCATAGTTTATTTTTATGGAAAATATGTGTTCTCAGTGACGGCGGTTGGTCCAGCTTTAAGAATGAACTTCAACTTTTACAACGGCTGTCACATATGAATTATCTGCATAGATTGTACTGCATCAGATATTTTCATTTGATAACGCATTTGCAATGCGTATAAATGCACATGTGATACATGTTAAAATGCACTAATCAATTTTCAGGCCACATAATTTCAGATCCTTATAATTTTCCTAGAACCACCACAAGACTGAAACGAAAAACAATAATTGTTGTGATGAACTGTGCCCATAAAACCTTACTCAACGTTTGGGCTGATGGAGGTTTTTCTTAGAAGTTTCCTTTGTTCTCAAGGTCTCACAATATGAACATGTATACCATGCAACCGAAACTGAGCATCTCCTCCTTTTATGTTCACCCAACTCTGTAGTTCCTATTCTTCTATGTAAAAATGCTTTTAAGTAGGAAAAGGCCATTTATGATAACATTTTATAAAACATTATCATATGATATGACCATTGTATGCTTTTGTATACCTCGTTTTGTCGTATAGATTTCACAGAATCCATTTAACGATCATCGCAGCTGTTGTGATTCCTTTGTCTAGTCTTTCGGTGAAAACGGGGACAATACCTCTATTATACATAATCTATACTTTCCGCTGGTGCTTTAATACTTTTTTCCCCGAGGTTTCAGTTAATAATACTTAAAAATCTTCTACCCCCAAAAATGCATTATTTTAGCTCTTATCTCTTTTATATTCTCGCCAAATAAAAGCACTGATATTTATTTCTCCTCTTTAAAAAATCTAAAAAATAAACACTCCTGAAAAGCAGCTTATAAAGTTTATTTATTTTTTTAGCTCCTTTTTTTCCCCTCCATCATCTCGCGGGATGTAGGAACTGAACAAACATTGCCGATATCGTGCGAGATTATCGAAAAAATTGCGGGCATTTCACTGGCAGATTTTTTGGAATCAGTTCCGAAGAATGCGCTGTAATGTTCTTGAAAATAGAAAAAGAAGTTACGGTGCTCGTTGAGCTTCCTGGTGGCTGGTTCGTTTTAGGTGTTAATTCAATTTGCATTAGGCATGCTGGTGAGGTTGAGCGGACGAGAGATAACATCTTGGCAAGGGAAATAAGCGAATTAGTTCGGTAGTCCTTATCGTTTTCAGCAAGCTCCTTTTGCGCCGGATCGTCGTCCAGATAATGAGAGCAATTATCGTATTTACTTCCTATAGAAGATCGTGACAGCATATTGTTTTCCTTACCATCCGATGGAAAGGGACCAGACACTTATTGAAGAACTTTTAAGACAGATGTATATCATTCGCAAAAAAAAAAAAAAAAAAAAAAAAAAGCAAGAATGCTTTAAATATATTAGACATGTGATTTATTTGTGTAATGTATCATGACTCCTATTAATATTTTTATTAACAACGTTTTCAGTTGCTCCTCTCCGATTTCTAAACATTTGCTTCAATTCCGTGCTAACTCCGTCTCCGTGTTCCGAATACTTTCTAAAGGAATCAAATTTTTTCTAAATCTTAAATTTTAAATTAAAGAATTTTATTTACTTTGGTATTTGTGTGATGAGAAATTAAAAATTATCTACTGACAATTTATTAAAATATTTAATATTTATTTCATAAAATACATACATTGATGCACATTAAATGCAAATAGGGTTAACTAAACTACCATGGTGTGTAATAAGTTGTTCCAAATGATAGTAAATGTAACGATCATTTGGAACAACCACGATTGCAAAAACAGAGAACTCAAAAGCATCATATAAAAAAAGCGTAAACTCATAAAGTAACTTTGGTATAAATAATACAATGTTCAAATGAAATTAAAAAAAGCAGTAAAAATGAGTTTTATAATTACTCATTTCGTCTTCGATTTTTTAAATAAAATTGCAGATGGAAAATCGTTTTCGTTCTTTCTCATTGTTTACTTGAAAGTAATTTTAAGTGGAAAAAAGTCACTTTTAAATTGTTAATAAAATTCGATTTAAAAATATATAGGAACAGTGGAGCACGATAAACTTCCACTCTGCAACTCCGTTCCTACTCCTAGCAAAAACTAGTTGCTTCATTGCCCCTCGCTCCTGCTCCACGCTCCGCTATTGGTCCCTAATTTTTATTTAAATTAATAACACAAAATATTTTAATCTTATCTATAATATAAAATACAAATATTACTTCCAAAAATCAAAATTGTGCATGAATATTTAATGGAAATAGTTTGTCAAAATATATTTTTATCCCATGGTTCATTTTAACGGCTGAATCATTTTGCATACAGTCCCCCCTCCAATAGGATTAATCGGAGCAAGGTTTTTAAACTAACAAGTTTTTAAAAAACTAAAAAACTATGCAGTCATCCTATGCGATGTGAATGCTCGTGTGAAAGAACTTAAGTTACAAACCAAAGTCCTAACAGGAAAATTTGCAAAACATATTGCATACCATTATCTCAGGACTGCAAGGAACTTCTTTATCAATACACAACATTTTTGAGCTTTGGCATGGATGTTCGCTCTGTTTGCTTCCATCCCAAAACTCATGCATTGATAAAGGGGTAACCCCGAAAAAGTGTATTTTAATAATTGGATATTGGTCTTACAATATCGCTGACTTGCTATTATTATGTATTCCTTGTTAGTACTATTGCTTCGTTTCTTGGTATATTGCAAGTTTTCAGCCTAAATTGTGCAATCAAAATAGTCACAACAGACTGGAGCCATTATAAAATTCTTCTCGTCGCATATGCGTCAACTCTATCTTAAATATTTAAAGGAATCATAAATAGTTAGAAAATTCATTAATAAAAGACAACCCTTTTAAAACTCAAAATGTTTTCTAATTGAAGACTTCTTAGTAACATTAAAAGTGTGTATTCAATAAATCCTTTACAATTTGTGCGCCGCAATGTTGTTTTCTATTTTTTTTCCTACTGACACAAATGCTTACTACTACATCTATCTATCTATATATATATATAAAGTGTGCCTCATCATTAATTTTGAACTTTCAATATAGTCACTATAAACCAAGCACTATTTAATTGGAAAATTCGAACTGGAAGAAATGTTTCAAAAAAGTAAAGTACTTCTTCTTCCCAATAGAGGGAAAAGAAAAGTAAAGATTTCTAGCGTTGTTGATCTCTCTACCTGAGTTATGGTCTATTGATTTAGATATTAAGCTGTCATTGCAAAGAAATACCCTATTTTTTAAGAAACAAAATAAAGTCTACCCCCTTTGGCAAATATTTCGGGCTAGCATTTATCATTATTGACGCTTTAGTAATGACAGGCGAGCGGAAGACATTGAAGATTGGAGCCAGGTTATTAGTCTACCGGCAAATCATTTATCTCTGGCCCTGTCCCTAACCCGCGTGATTTTTCTTTGGCTTCGGGGAACAGAAAGTGACAGAGGTACAAGTAAACAATGGTCCGCGCTCACTCCAAGTGACAGCTAAAAATCAAACATCGTCACTCATTTTTTATCACATTCAAGTTCAATACTTTACTCGAGTAATTTCTAGTTTGCCTTAATCTACCTTTCAAAAATCAATGCAATTCAAATTCTACTGCTTTTTAAAGGAGTTGTTCTTATTTTATTTTTCCTGGAAGAACAATCTTCTGAAATTATTAAAATTCTTGAATATTACCGTGTATAGTCTACTCATTGATACCGAACTATCTTATAGACCACATACAGGTACATATAAGGGTATACGTATGCAAAACTTGTAGGGTCAGTTGGGGTAATTGTAAACAAGCTTCATAACTACACTTGTGGTGATTTTGAAAACTTAAATGCGGGTGAGTGGTGAACTGCCAACATGGGGAAGACGTTGAAAAAGTTTCGTATGTTTTGAAACAGCTGTGGAAGCCTTACCATTGTTTGAAACTGACACGGTGAAAAAAGTTGTTTTACAAAATTTAGTGATCTTACATTTTCCTCTCCAGCTCATCTACAAAAGCGATGTAAGCGGTTTCAACCATTTTTATTTGTCTTATGGAATGCTGCTAAAAACATTTAGTTATGAATTTAATCCTCCCTGTTATTTTTCATGTGCAAGTTAGGTGTTTACAATTACCCCAGAAATTTCTTACTCTGGGGTAATTGTAAACACTTAAATTTATCCTATTTCCAATATTTTGGGAGGACAATAAGTATTATATTTTGATGCAAATTACACTTTTGTGTTTATTCTACATAACTGTTGTTGTTGTTGCTAATGCCACTTGGAAATCCAAGCCCCCTTTGCAGGGCGACTATGAATTAAGGAAGCTCCTACTGATTATTAATGAGCTCCGCTTAAACGAAGTACACTGGGCTCAGAGGGGCTTAATGATTTTGAACCAGCTCCCAGATGAGAGATCGTCGCCTAGGTTGGTCCTTCAACGGAAATTATTTCTAACTTGGTGGACATTTGAAGCGACGATGTATTTTACATGCACAACTCCCTTTAGCGCACTCGGTCTCAGAATCATCAGTCGCGGGAGGTGGTCACCCTCCCAAGCGTTGACCACGGTCAGTTGTGCTTCACCTTCAGTGTTCTGTGGGATCCAAGTTTAACCGACTGATCCACTTCTGGACAAATTTTACATAGATTTGTCGCATTACTTGATTTTTTGCAAGATATGTCTCGTTAAATGATCTCAGCCGACTCGTAACAAAACTCAGCGGACCACATGCGGCCTGTTGGCCGCAGTTTGAGAACCATTGCTCCGGAACTTCTTAAGCTTTCATGCAGACTGTGTATGAAACAATTTTCCATTTGCATCAACCTTATTCGAAAATAAACCACTGTTTACAATTACCCCAGATCTCTGGGGTAATTGTAAACACACTGGGGTAATTGTAAACTCCGAGCTAATTCGCTAACAAATAGTCATTAAGTCAAAATTTCTGTACGCATTTACTCACAAGAAGTACAGTAGTGGCTACAATGCTCACAATTTTATCTTTGAATTCATTCAAGAGGTAGGGAAGGATCAAAAGTTAAAACATTGAAAAAGCGTTTACAATTACCCCAACTGTCCCTATATATATAAATACCTGTATATATATATATATATACAGGTTTTGAATATTTTTGCAAGATGTATAGGAAATTCCGCACGCTAAGTAAACTTTTCGCACTAGAAGCTCCACATTACAAAAAATATACGTTGTTCTGAAATGGGTTCCATTACTTTGCTTGATGCTCCCAGATTTTTGCAGAAATTATAAAAGATAAACAAACATATTTTTTAAATAAATATATTTCATAAATATCCATTACTATGAACTACTTAAGGAATAAATTCTTCTATTAGTTATCACGTTATAAAATGCCTTATCTTTAGTAATGAAACTTATTAGTAATTACTAAGCTGCATTATTAATTCGTATACCTGTCTAGGATGTTTGAATTTTTTAGTAATTTTTAGGATGCATTGTTAATTCATATTCCTGTCTAGGAAGTTTTTTTCGCAACTACCTCATACTTTAATAAATATAAATCTAATCACTTTCCCTCTATTTTTAAGCAGTCATGATTTTAGTTACGTACAAACCCAAGACTACCTATGGGGGGGGGGGGAGTACGAATGAATTATTATTATTATTTTAAATGTTGCGTTAAGCCGAAAAAAAAGAAGAAAAAAAAAACACAAATTAGTGCATAACTATACTAATCAATACGCAACAAATTTTAGTGAAATACGTTGATCAGTTTTTGAATAGAGAAAGTATTTAAAAAAAGTATTACCCATAATAATAATAAAAGCACGACCTAATGCTTATATAATCATGTATAAACAGCTACTAAAAATATATATTTTAGTTTATTATTTGAATAAACTAAAAATATATATTTTTAATAATCTGATTGTTCAAATATATAATTGAACAATCAGAAGCAACTTCATGAAATACCGGTTAAAAGAATAACTATAGTATATTGTTTCTGTGATCCCGAATAAGTGACTATCACACTTATTAAAATAATTTTTCGTGGCAAATCGGCAATTCCATTAAACGCGCTCGACTGTATATTATATACCTCTATATTTGGACATTTTCTGTAAGGAATAGCATCAAAACTATAACTATATAATCTGCCACACTTCTAAAAAATTGCTCTGGATTACTCGTGCCACAACAAAGACACAGATTCATCCTTTTATGGCATATTTTCAAAATGTAAAAAAGCGCTTTTATTGGCAGTAGTACCAATCGGTGTATTGTTGCAGATTTGTCTTTTGATGCTAGTAATACGCAACTTATGTTTAGTCTAAAAACTATACATGCTCAAAGTTACGCTGTAGGGAGCAAAAGTACATAATTATAGACACATATAACACAAAACTTATATTAAATTCTACAAAAGTTCATAAAAGTAACGTTTTTTTTTTTGCTCTTAACTATATTTTAAAGAATTCATGTATGCATAATTACAACGCATACCGACCACTTAACTTGGGAACGAACTTTTCTGAATTCTAACAAGTACCGGGTAGAAAATAAAACTGCAGAATTTACTAATCTACATGTGGCAGGATAAATAATTAAATTCATCTTGTCCAGTTAATATAATAAGTTAGCTGAAATCTTCCATTTTTTGATAAAATTCGTCCTTAATATGCAGCTATTCAGAGTTTCATCAGTTATATTTATCAATTAATTAAAGGTATAGTTATGTTTGACGATTTATTGTATTACATTAAATTTTTAAACTCGAATTCTTTCGCAAAATGATTTTTCTGAAGCTTTCTGGTTTACTGGCATTGAAAATAACTCGATATTTTTTAAATAACCGAGTCTTATATTATGACATTGAAGGACAACATAATATGAGGATTAAACTGTATGAAAATGCACTTTTTCTCGCACGGTGTTCTGTGCAAAAATTTCAATGAACAATCCACTCTTTTTTTCTCCTGGAAAAAAAAAATAAATTTCACAGCTTTTGATCTTAGAACTAGACCTACAAATAACATAACGTTTCCCTAACTGAAATATCTTGACGACCCCTAAAACACACGCAATAGGAAACTTCAAAAAATGTTTACTAGATGGCGCTACTATCCAATTGGTAGTTTTCCGCTTTCGGAAACATGCGATTATCTGGAAGTTTAGAAACAGCGAGAATTTTCCGATTTTCAGTAAAACCGAACACAAATCTTTGCGATAAAAGGATGTGGCAAATTTTAATACTTTTATCTCGGAAGTTTTACCATTAATGAGATAGTCGTAAGTTGTTAATTGTAAAGCCTTGTTCTGAGAAGTCTTTATGACAAACAACTTTTCTAAGTATTTTTGAACTTAATGGCGCTAAAATTTTAGAAATATAAAAGTGGTAATTATATACCTCAGTTGCAAACTTAGGTTATGGATAAGCTGTTATCTTGTATGAATGGCGTATTTTTACGTTTCGAAAATAACCGTGAATTATTACTTAAATATGCTTCATTCTTTCAAACTATAGTCCGTTTAACTTCAGAGTTAACTTCTTTACCATCCTCATAATGTAATATTTTTAAATTAGGAGAATTATTACATTTAAATTTAGTGATTTGGAGTTTGAAAATTTGATTTTAAACTTCTTTTTTTTTTTTTTTTTTTTTTTCGATTAATTTACTTTATTTATTGTTTATTTAATAATGTATTTTTTTTTTTGCGAAAAAGGAAAATATTTTTTGATTTATTTAAATTGGGACTTAAACAGCGTACAATAAGCTTTTCAAATTAAGTGTTAAATCGTCAATTTAAGAAACTCTATCATACAAAATATACTCATTTGTAACAGCTGAAAAATATTGCTATTCGCTCTAGAGCTACACAAAAATAAGTTAAATACAAACGTTCTTCTTATTTATTTATTTTTTCCTTTTTATACAGTTTTTTTTAATATATAGTTTTACATATGATGCGATTTATCTTTGTTTTTATGAACATTATTTATGTATTTATTTAGTTGTTTATTTTGTACAATTATGATCTCTTTTATTATGCGTAATTAAGCGTTATTAAGTTTAAAAATTAAACTCTTGTTAGCTACGACTCAAGACATACTGCACCCTTCATCCGACATTTTCAAAATATATATATATGTGCTGTGACAAGTTTTTAGCAAATTTTTAGCAACTACACTAAACTATTTCATATTTTACGACGCCATTTATTTCTGTAAAAAAGGTAGTCGCTTGAAGGTTTTACTTTTATGATAAAATTTTGTGAGATACTGTGTTTATTTATTGTATTCACGTAACCCCAAAATACATGAAATGATTAAATCGCCACCTTTTTATTATTTGAGCCCGAAAACTCATAAAATGATAGAAGTGATTACAGAAGAAAAAAAGACTCAAGAAACAAAACTTTCTGGGTATTAGCAACGACTTGGTGTGGTTGTAGTCATTATTTTGTGCTCCCATAATTTCATTTACCCCATTCTCGCGCTACAGTTTCATCTGATTCGAAATCTTTACCGAAAGGGGAAAAACCCCCTTCTCACTCCTCCTGCATACAGCGGTGTAGTTATATGAAGGGGAGGATCCTTGCTACAAGAGGGGATGATTCGAGCCGAAAAGAATGCCAGAGCTTGATGGATGAGTCACTGCATGCATTTTCAATACTTTTTCTTCCCAGCTTGCATCCCAATGGAGGCACCAACTAAACAGGGACATGAAATTCTTTATGCAATATTCATAGTAGCTGTCATGAATAGCGAGTATTGCATTTAATAATGCAATAAAAAATGAAATTCTCGCTTAGACTGGAGAGTAGCTTTTTTCCTCTGATCATTCCTCGCCTTCAGAAACGATTTTTGTCTCAATGGAAAACATGTACGCGGTTTTTTATCACACTTTGCGGATTAAAAGCGACGTGGTTACTGAGATTATCACACCCGTATTCTGGATTTAGTCGTCCCTTCCTAAGTAAGGTTAATGTTTCATTAATTGTTCTTCAATTTTGGATTACCTATTAGAAAATATTCTTCTTCATTTCATTTTTTAAGTGGTAACTTTTATTTGAATAGGAATATCTATGTACTAGAAAATCAGATAATCATATCTTCATACTGGATTCGGTCGGTCTGTTGTACCTTGTTATATGAGCTTAATTTAACATGAGGTACTTTGAAACCATTGGATTGCTTAATTTGAGATGAGCTACTCTGAAACTATTGGATTCCTTAATTTGACAAGAGCTACTCTGAAGCCATTGGATTGCTTAATTTGACATAAGCTACTCTTAAACCATTGGATTGCGTTTTACACTGAAGAGCAGTCGCTTTATATGTTTTTAGAGTTGATATTTATTTAAATTCAAATACACATCAATTCATGATTAATGCGAACTGAAACTCAATAATATCGTCGTTTTGGAATCGGGTGGTATGCAGTTTCCTCCTTAACATAGTTACACGCAAACCCTTGTATTACATAATATTATTAGACTGGATAACTATTTTTCCCTTTATCATTATTGTTATTATTTAGAGGTGGTTTTTATTTCGTAGGGCATGTATATGCATTATTTATGATGCACTTTCCGGATTAAAAGCGATCAAAAGAGCTTTGATTATCACATCATCTTTATTCCAGATTTGGTCGGGAGAGCAATCTTCTTAGAAAAAATTAATTTTTCAAGAAAGCTAATTTTTAATTACTCCTAATTCCTTAAATTATCTCTTGAACTGAAGAAGTCTTGCATTTTTGGCGTACTTGTGTTTTTAGAAGCATTTTATGTTCAAGTGGAGATACGTATGCACCTCTAAGGTGCACATATTGATTGAAGGCAACTTAGTTAATCATGAAAATATTATTCTGAATTTACTCGGCTAGCAATGCCTTTTCCCCCCGATAAATACGGCTTTATGCTTGCATTACAGATTATTATACGATATAGAAGATTATACGGTAATTTACTAATTACAGACTGCGGGAATCTGATACATTTAAAACTCGCATTCGTTTGTTCAGCTGTGTGATGACCGTAACTTTTCTTTAGGGGTCATTCAAAAATGATGCGATGCTTCGAGCGATGGAGGTGGATGAGGAAATAGTGACTTTGTGAAGACGGGAGGGAGTAGCAAGAAGTATGACCTCACACATTTTGGTTTGAAAAAAAAAAAAAAAAACTTAAAATCAGAAGATTAAATATTTTTATATCATTTAATTTTAATTAATTAATTGTGAACTCTGATTTCAGTTTGTATCGAAAACATCCATGCTGATTAAGGTTTAAATTAACTTCTAGTTAGTAGTTTAAATTTAAAGGGAAATCTTACTGGGCATTAACACTTTTAAGACAAAATAGCGAGAGTCATTTTTATTAAATTCGAACAATTATTATTTCTAAGTGTTGTGTACTAATTATGTTTTCTGTTATTAATCTAAATTTCATTTTACACAAATTAAAGTACACATATAGTTACTAGTATCATTGTTATGCTCACAAATGCCATTGAAAGTTAAAAACTAAAATTGGAAATGTGATCTGAAATGTAGTCCTTTGTTTCTGAACTGCAACTATATATGCTTATGCGATATAGCGTGACAAGTGAGGCGGTAGGGTGTAGGTTGAAGTATGACATTTTGTGACAAAGGGGTAAGGTAGACAAACATATTGAGAAAAAAGTGTGAGATCTTTTATGAACCATCCCTTATTTATTTTATTATTGTATATGTTACTGATTAGACTGAAGAACAATTTTGTTTGATGTTTTGTGCCTTCAGCACGTGTTCCAGTTGAAATTGAATTATATATTTTAACCATTTTAGTGGCTAATGCATAAGACACTGCATGAATTTTCACATTCTAGATTCTAATAGTAACCAACTACTTTTCAATGGAACATTTTTCGTCAACGATTATGGGACACCTGAATTTTTTTGAAATGCTGAATAACCTGTTTTCTTTCAATAACTGCTTACTTCAGAAGAAGCTTTGCGTGATAATTAAAGATTTATGGAACGCATCTCATAAGATCTTTACTTTAGGCTCAAGAGATATTTTCCAGTACATTTTAAAGTCGTAATTATAGATTGGGTTTGGTTTAATACAATGCTAACGCTCAGGCACGCGCTAAGCCTGCTCGGCACGATCATGTGAATTATTTTTTTTAAGGCTGCCTGTTTTTTAAGGCTGCCTGTGTAAAAGACCCTGTTTTTTTTATGAAAAACCCAACCTAATCGATTTTTTTTCGTGAGGACGCCTTTTGGCTTGGCGGCCCAGTGCTTTTTTGACACGAACATGCACATAAATAGACGGAGCGGGCCTGCTAACGCTTTTCCAAAATAAAAAAATATATAGAATGCTATGATACATGAAGATACTGAAAGAAAGGAAATTTCTGCAACTTCTCCCCTGCCAAAAAGAAAGAAAAAGGGAAATGTATGCTATCAGAGTTATTTATACTTGCGCACGAGATAATTAACATAATTAATTTTAATTTAATTTCTTTTTTTTTTTTTTGCTACACATATGCTCCTTGATCACTTTTTCTAATTTAATTCGCCATTAAGTATCATGAGGTTCATAAAAATCAGTGTTATATTTATTTATTTTATTTTTTCTGAAATTAGCAAACAAATAAGTTTAAAAGAAAATAGAAATTAAATGTTACGAACAGGAATTTTTCAAATATCCCTGTCAAAACACTGAATCTTTCTTAGGAAATCTTTAAAAAACATAAGTCGCCAATAAGTAAAAATAGTTAATAAAAATTCTATTCAACTAAAGCAACCATACACATAATGGTTTTTTTCCATTGTCACGAATACTATGTCAAGAAGAATGTTAACCTACAAAAATTTGATTCACAAGTCAGAGTAAAAACGTCATTTTGTATTTTCTTATGTTATATCATTTCTGTCTTATATTCTAAAGAATTCAATGCTACATGAAACTAGAAGATTTCTTATTCACTTCGGAATATAGTTGTAATAACCTTCTTTAAGCAATTACTTTTGTAAGTTTTCATATGCCATTATTAAAAATCACCTTCAAAAGAAACTGTTTTGATTGTGTTTCGACGTTATATTATAGGTTATTTATTTATATTATACGTAAATAAATAACCTATAATATATTGTTTGCTTCTGATCTGTTGTACAGGCATACGGTAGCATGCTTAAATTCATGAGCTAATATTTCTAAAAAACAAAAACTGTAACAAGTTGTTGAATCTCTGTGATTTTAAAAACGTTTTGGTTAAGTTGGTGATTTGAAACATAAGAAATATATATTTACCTTTTCTTTCACATGGAAAAAACTTTTCGATCAACTTATTCCGTAATATTTGATATTACCGATGACATAATATTGTGTTTGAACAAATCATCAAGTATTTTAACAAAGATTTTTTGAAAGTTTGTGGTGTTTTGTTTGCCAACCAATCAGAATACCTCGGCACGAACGTCATTAAAAAATAAAGATAACTTTCCATGCGTCAAAAAAGAAAAGATGAGCTTTCTTTCTTTCTTTTTTGCGAAATATTTTCCTGGAACTAAACTAAACGACAAATTAGCTTTCTTGCATTTTTTTTCACTTCCGCATCGAAGAAGACAAAATTCCCCTGAAGCAACATGTGAACACACAACTATGTAAATTAATTCGAACGATAAATACAAAGCAAAGGAATTAGGTGACTAATAAGAACTTTAAATGCTATAGAAGTTTAAAATGGAATAAAGAGGTGTCATTTTTGGGAAAATAAAACTTCATGAGTATAACAATAAGATATTTAAATTGGTTAAAAAAAAAATAATATTTATTGTCAGGAATGTCAACTGCTTAACTCAGAAAACGTTAAAAAAAAAACATAATTCTTTTATAGTGCCAATTTCACGCGTATTTACAATTATAGCATTTATTTAATCTTTCGACTTCAATCTTTCGGGTCCGTTGCTTTTCAAAAATTTCCGGCTGTAATTTTGGGGAGCTAATTATTATTCGGGAAATCTTGTAAATGCTCTCTTTTAGAAACTCAACAGACTGAAATATTTTCAAAATTTATTTCTCTAACGCGCAAAATACCATAGTCGAACATAATCAATTAAGTTCACGTTTGAAGCATGTTAAACTTCCATCTCAAAACGTGTTAAAAGCTAATAAAGAGCACATGATGATTTGAAATTAATATTACGCTATTTTAAGGATATATGCATAGAAATGCTTCAAAACGTCGCGCCCACTAACAGCCATACTTTTAACGTATTGAAAGATGAGTTTTAATCAAAACATAATTCATATTGCTAAGATTTTTCAGTTTGCATGTTCACTTATTATATAATTCTCTTTTACTCTGTGAGCGTATTTATTTACGCATATATTACACCATAAATAGAACAGATTTTTCAACACACCACTCAAACATGGCAGTACTGTTATAGGTACATTGTTCAAGTTAACGTCTAATCAGCGATGGCATGCCGAAACCAAATTTTTAACTTCAGCACACATGAAGCTCATCTGATTTAAATATCAAACTTTCAACACAACTAATTATTTCATATGCGAATCATTAAATGAGGGAATTTAGTTCATATGTGCGTATATTTAATGCACATTACATGCTAGACTTTTATGCTCATCAACGTCTTTAAAGTTTAACAGAAGGCGAAATGCTAATTTAGAATACATGAGGATTTAAAATTACTATTACGTCATTTTCCATGAGATATGCATCACAAATGATTCAAAAGAATGCAATTAATCGCGGGATTCTGAGAACAGCGAAACACTTATTTTCCTTACTGAGTTAAAATTTAAGCAAACTCATCATCTAGTTAAACAGCAATGTTTATTCATAACGCATTAATTTTTGCGTAATTTACTTTTCAGTAAAGTTCGCCGTAGGCTCAATCTGGATACTTGCATGGGGAATAATAATAAAAACCATCAAATTCTCTACTCTTAACAAAGAAGTGTTTCTAATTAAAATACAAATCGTTGAATTTCATGGAAAGCTGCAAATTCTTTGAGGATTTTAATGTTTCCGTAAGAATTTATTTTGTATTTTAAACAGAGAACGAACCTATCTAATCAATACAATACTCTATTGTAAAGAAATAGTTTTATTGAGTTATAATAATATTATTTAACAAAGGTTTTGTGTAAAACTGCAAATCCGATAGGAAGCAGAATGTTTCTTGCTTTTTTTTTTTTACTTAAAAAAAAACTTATTTAGAAATAAGAATGATTTTTCGAAGGACAGAAGTATTTAGCGCACTTCACTTAAACCTGGTAGTTACAAATGATGTTTCATGTGTCTAAAAAGTGATATGTTATTTGAAATATTGAGAATTACAATTTTTAGAAGCACATATTGCAGTCATCTTCGTTAAATTGGAAATATCCACAACAAACTTCATTCATAAAAAAGTTAACTTTTGTCTCTTTAACTCAATCAATGAAACAAATAAATAAAATAATGCCTATGACAAATAAAATAAGAGCACTGCATAATGTATATTTCTCGTGAAGACTTCCAAAAGAAAAAAAAAGTTTTTTTTCTGAGTGTAAAACGTCTTTTTTAATTAAAGAGAATGATCAAAATGTCCTTATTAGGCACACAACAAATGTGAGCATTACTGGTTTGTTTTTGTCTTCGTCACCTTTGGTGTAAAAGCACCCTTACACATTATGTTAGTGCTTTCTGTTAATGATGGTGGTAAATAAAAATAAGGCTAGAAAAGGGATGTGGGAGAAAACCGAAGCAATTTTTAAAATCTAACATTAAAAATAAAACCTTTGTCTTGTGAGCTTTTCAGTAAATTTAAAAAAATAACACAAAGGAATTAATTGCATGTGGAGTATTTAATTTCAAAAGCTGTGAGCTTGATATAACAAAAATGTGATATTTGCAACAGTAATTTTTTTTTTTTTTTGATGAATCATGTGCTAAAGTTTTTATTTGAACTTTTATGCCTTAAAAGTTTGAAAGTTGAAAGCAAACCTAACGTAGGAAAGGTAATCCACCTTCAATGTACTACTTTTTGTTAGTCAAAATTAATTTTTAAATGGCACTTCGAAGCAGTTTTGTTAATATAAAAGAAAGCATTCCTCACAGCATATAGCTACAATTTTTTTCACGGACGCTGATACATAAGCAAAAAAAAAAAGTTAAAGGAGAAAAAAGAAATTAAACAAAAATTTTCAACAATATATTTTCTTGCGCCATTCACTTCGCTGATGAAAAAGAAATATGAAATGCATTTTACACTGTTTACGGTTTTTGAAAAACGAAACATCGATTCAGGACTGAAAAAGAGCAAGCTAATCGTCTTGTTCCTTAGCATTTGAAATCAATGTATGATCCTTTGAAGTCGCCAAGGGAACGTATAGCGTGTCCGTAATTATTCCACGAGACAAGGCGGGCTCTCGGACGTCGAAACACGCGAAAAGGGAAGATCAGTAAGCCATAAAATTGGCGAAGACATGATTGACCGCCGAAGAAGAGGATTCTAAACAATCAAGGAGTCAAACCCAAGAGGCCTTCATTTCTCAAAGGAATCATTAAAGACAAAACGACTCAACGAAACGGATCGAAACTTATCTTAAAGGCAAAAGAAAAAGGGAAGCAAAAGCAAAGTAGAAGAAAAAAAGTCTTAACAACTACAGGAAACAGTTTGGAAAGGACTAGAGTGGGGAAAGGGGAAGCTAATGATTTAAAGGAAGAGCAGATCACAAAAAAGAAAGAAAAAATTTGCTACGAAAACACGCACTGAAGATACCAGCACAAGACGATAGAATTCCAGAGAAAACTCCTGGAAAACATTAAGTAACAAAACTCATTGTCTATCGACTGAGTTATTTTTTTCTTTTTTTTCTTTTTCGATTGGAATTTTTAAAGCATAGTTCCGGAGAACCGAACCGGCTGCATTCCGCTACTTTGGTTCGCAAATAATTAACTAGTTCGAGTCGTAGTGAAAGAAAAAGCTGACAACAGGTTTAGAGAAGGATGTCTGAAAACTTTAAATCTATAAGTTTATCCACTTTTTCTTCTCTTTTTTTCTTTCATTTTTTTTCTTTAAAACTTTATTAAACGTATTAGAAAGGGAGTAGTGGGGGACTTGGAACAAAATATATAGCATGGTGTTACCTCACTATTTAATTATATTTATAAAAAAATAAACAAGCAATTATAAAATGATAAATAATATCTAAAATAATCTAGAAATATACGAGCCTACTTTCACGTGTGCACCAATAGAAAAATGCTAATCTACTTATCCATCTCTCTCTTTCTCACTTAGCTTTAATTCTTAATTACTTCAAATATACCTTTTTCAACGGTTTTTACATACTCATTCACTGATTCATTTATTCATTCATTCAGAAATATCCTTAAAAATCCAGATTTTGGGGGAAAGGCTTTTTTCACTCTGGATGAACTTCATATATGTAGTTTTACGTCGAAGGATCGTCCCGAACAAGTTTGTTAAAAGGAAATTCGTCTCTGTTAGGTCAGGATTTATGTTGGATTGAACTTTCCCCGCAGGCGCTAATGTTTTTTTTTTTTTTTTTTTTGAACTGTTCAAAATTGAACAAAAATTGAGCAGATCAAAAAATTGTTCATGTTGAGAGCTTCTTCCATCAAGTTTGTTAAGAGGAACTTGGATCGTATGCCCATAGTTTACATAATGTGCTTCATTTTTAAGCCCAAATGAATAAATTCATCATAAGCCCATAGGTACTTATATTAATATTTTATCCTGTGAAAAACTGAGCGAGAAATTGTTTAAATCAAAAAGTAAGGTATGGAAATGAGGTGTTCTCGCCGAGATCTTTCGAATAAAAAAACCAATCCGGACAATTCCTTCAAAAGTTATTAAGGGAAGCAGTACTTCTTTGGCGCAATGTAACAGGGTGATTACCCCGAAACACATACAAACACTTTATAGAAAAAGTGGGTTCCTGAAATTAGTGTTCGAAATTCAACTTATCAAGCAATGCATCTGAAACAGGCCGAAAATGTATCTTCCATTCTTACCGTAGTATCTTTATGGTGCATGTATTTCTGCTAACGTCATATTTATGGAAGCTTCCATCCTACTTTTGCAGATTGTGGTTGGATGATGGTTTGTTTGCATAGACATTTTACCAAATCCCCAACAAAAACCTTGAAGGAGAATTTTCTTTTCTGTGCGCCGTTCGTAATTCTGCTCTAATTCACGGCTTATTCGAAAGGAAGGATTGGATTTCAAACATTTTTTTCTTCCTAACTACAAAACGTTGAACCATCATTACAACGCGGATAAGAAAAAGTTTCAAATTTGAACAGGACTAGTTTGAAATTCTAATCACGGCCGCATTGGCGCTATTTCTTGTCTTGTTGGTTATATGTAGTACCCCAAAGGGCGCCACAACATGAAAAAGCATTTTGGGTGCTGTTAAACGCTTTGATATTTGTCTTGAAACACATGGTGCTCATATTTAGTGCATAAAATACAAAATTATAAATTTCCTCTTTCCAGGAACGTTGAAAGTGTGTTTCTACGAATATATTTTGTAGTTTGGAAGAAATATACGTTTGATATCTAATCCTTCTCATGGAATAAACCCTGTTTTCACACATATATTCATTATATATATATATAATGTGTGTGTAAGGTTTAATATATTTGAAGATTACAATTGGCAGGTCCACGGAAAAAATATATGTTTATTGTTTTCTTGCTTTCTAATCAATCTTCTTGTTCAAGAATAGTAGTCTTTTAAACTGCGCAAAAAATGAGTAAATTCGACATATGCATACATTAAGTAGATATCTAATAAAAACTTAAGTCCATTACAGCACAAATATTTGTTTAGGAAAAAAAAAGCAGAAGTGAGTTTTCTTAGAACAGTAGTTATCATTTTCAATACAATTCGTGGGAAGCAACCTCCTGAAGTAATTGAATTTCAAATAGAAGTGATTTCTGTTTACTCAGATCAGAAGTTTTAAAGCAAAGAAAATGCTTTATAATATTTTCTCTTTAAAATAATTGAATTGCGAATGCATTTTCGTTTAACTAAACTCTCTCAGTTTCATTTATGTAAGATCTAATGCGGAATGAAAAAGATTGGTGCTTTTGCCTCAAATAAATGCACGGCTTTTCATTCGCATTTAATGTAAGATTTTGAAAGCTGTTCAAAATTCCATTAATAGTGGCTTAGCTTTGGGAATGTGTTTTTTTTTTTTTTTTCGTTATCTTTGATGTAGTATTGTTAGATTGAAATGTTCCTATTTTACAATCGAAATGCAGTAAAATGTCATTCCAATAGGTACATTTTAAGACAAAATGTTAGTCTTTCACGGACGTTTTTGTAAACTCGATTTGGTTTTGGTTTGTTTTTTTTTTCATCCTAAAAAATCCTCAAAGAGACATGTTAATGTCAAAAATACCAGTTTTAGCGACTTATTTGAAAACACCAATTGCACTATTAAACATTAAAAAATATTATTAGCATGATAATTTTGGTAATTATTGAAAGCATTGCTTATGGCAACACAGGCAGTTGTATGCTCTTGAAAGAATGTTCTTCTATCCGTTTTCACACGAGTTCCATTTTATACGATATACGGTGCATATATAGTGGCTCTGTGGGCCCCCACTGTCTATTTACACTATAAAAAAAAAATGCCGAAAATACATGATGATCTGTTGAAGATCATTTATGCGGATCATTTATGCGGTGTCATGTTTTTAATTATATGAAAAATTTCATATAATTAAAAACATGAAGCTACAAAGTCTTTAAAAAAGTAAATTACAGGGAATAAGAAACAGAGAACAATCTGTAAATTGATAGCCCACAGATAATCCGTCGCAGTAGTGGCACCATCTGTTGGTACGCTCAATTACTATTTCTGGTACATTATGTCGAAGGTGGGTTCAGTTGATCCCACGCTGTTGCGATTCCGGAATTGGGACGGCAGACAAAGGCTAGACGCTTTTCACCAGCGCTGGAAATAAACTGTCTGACAACAATATATAATGAATTTGTGGATAATTTTTAAACAGGTAGTCACCCATCTCAAAATAAGCGTTAATAAAACGGTAATAAGAGTTGTATATTAAGAAAAGTATCTTCAAAGGCAAACATCGCTTCTAGATTTCACTACCCCCACGTATTTTCAAAATGAATCCGTTTGTTCCAGAAAGCGTAGATAATTTTTTATTTCACAATAGGCAGCGAATCGAAGTAATATTAGTAAAAAACTAGAATTTTTCAGTTGAATATGGTTGAGTCACCAATAATTCTAATATAAGTTTTGCTTGGATTTTATCCCCCTGATAAAGATATGACGCATAATGTTTTTTTCTCACTAAAGTAAAACTTCACTAAATGGGTACGTAATAACTTAAACGATTAAATTCAACAATGTGACGCTCAAGAATACAGTAGAAATTCATAAAAAAAATAGTATTGCTCTTAGTATTCAGGGAGCGATACGAAAACGTTGTAATATTAAAACCCCTGAATATTTCGACAAAGCCCCAAATTCAGTTTTAAGCCTTAAGAAAGATTCGCTCCATGTCGCGTTTATGGATAATTTATCACCTACTGAAGTCTCAGGGACAGGCGGTTAACTGTCGACAATAGAATCTTCTCGGTCATTTTTTAAAATCTTCTTTTTAAGTAATATTTCTTCGCCTGATGCGACTGCGGTAGTTCAATAAAACAGACGAGCGGAAAACTCAAAATTTTAATCAGTTTAGTATTAATGATATTTCCGATTTAGAGCACACGCATGGGCTTTTCTCGTAGAAGGGCAAAACTTTTAAGCTGATCTCCCCCTCCCCATTTTTTTGCACGTGTAACTAGACTTTGTGGAAATTGCATCATTGTTTCTCAAGTTTAAAATTTTTATTTATTGGAGTTTTATGATAAAGAAAACAAATCCTTTTCGTATTAAACTTCATTATTTTTAAGTAAAATATTCATGCAAAGAAAGTTAATCGATGAGTCAGAGGAGGTCTTTAAACCCTCTGACTGATAACTTTGCGTTTTGCACGTGCAACGTAAAATGTAGCGATAATTCCTCATTTCGCTATTTCCACGTGAATGAGTTTATGTGTGTTTAAAATATTACCCCGCTGTTTCATGGTTAAAACGTCAGTAATGCAATTTCTCAAGTATTTGGACATTGATAAAGGTTTTATTCTAGAGATGACTTCAGTTGCATAAAGTAGACCAATTTTTAGCGAATCGAATTCGCTGAGAAACATGAGCAATCAAAGGGTTAAATAAGAGGTAAAATATGATAATAATAATAATAATAATAATAAAATTACACGTTAATTTAAAGCACAAATGAGCAATAAAATATGATTCATTTCAATCAAAATTTTCCCAATAAGGGAGCCCATGGTAGAGTTTGAAACAAATTTTGTATTTTTCTTTTTACATTTTAATGTCATAGAATACTGAATAAATATATTTGTGAGATGGCGAAAAGTATGACATTTAAAATAAAATTAGCTTTAAGCCAGGAACTGTTTATAAAGTTTGAAAAAAATAATGTTTTATAGATATTGTTTTAACGTGTCCGCTTCTTCCCCAGACGGGAAAATGGAAACATTGTCTTTGCTGGTGATCCCATGTTCTCTTTTGTGGCCTTGTATGAGGTATCATATAAAAGACCTGGATATAAAGTATATGCACAGAAAAAAAGTGGCGAAACAGAAAAGGGAGATGCAACCCATTTTCCCTATTTTTGCTCAAAGAATGTCATTTAAACCACAAGTAAAATTAAAATCTGAAGAAATATCTTTTAAAGATGACCTTCTCTAAATGATTAATAAATAAAATTCAAAAAGTAGATCATAAGAGCAACAACACGTTTTCATTTTGCGACACAAATGCCTTCGTCGGTTTTAATAATTTGGCATATTTTGGCGACAAAAATAAGAGTTTTTGCAACCCTACCTGTAGAAGCATGGGGAAGATGAAAGCATCCGCATGTTTTACTGACTGACAATCAACGCGCACGTTTTAAGAATTTTCATTTTCCTCATAGCCGGGAATAATGGGAAATGAAATGTCTTTTATTCTAATGACTTTTATTTGTTGGGAATATTATTTCTTGACATGCCTATCAAGGGAAAAGTAGATAGAAAAACCTGTCTTCGCAAAATAAATTACAACAACATTTTAAACAGAAAAATACGTCAAAATGAAAAGTGTATTAAACATAGTGAGATATCCCTTAAAATTTTAATCAGTACGTGTCATTTCAAACGCTCACAATTTCTCTTTTGCGTATTTTTTTAAGAAGCTACAAAGTAGAATTTAAAAATATTTACTCATAAATGCACATAATATATGATGCATAAGAAACGTCATGTTTTATATTATGAAGTTGGAGATATATCATCTATTTTGCATGTAAAAAGCAATATAAATTACCTTACGAAGTAGTTTTTGAGTAATATATTATGTAAGATTCCCTCATGGAGATCAAAATATTTTTTTCATTTTATAAGAATTGAGATTGCAATGTAATAATATATGAACCATTGTAACTCTTTGCATATTGTCTTATTCCGAACATAATTTTTAAATTGTTCAGGTGATGTTTATTAAATTAGTATTTACTAAATATTTCGTGCATAATATCATGACTTTTATGAAGACTTGCTACGAAAAGGAAAAATTAGTTGGATGAAGTTGTGCATAAAGCTTTTGATCTTAAATAAAACAAGTAGTCTATGAATTGTAGAATAGAAAACTTGCTTTTTCTATAGAAAACTTTCTAGCATTATGTAGAATACAATTTGTATTTATACGAACTTCAACTACTTGTGAATATTTATATTTTGTCAAAAGTAAACTTATATTTTTACCCTTCAAAGCAAATCAATTAAAAAGCATATAAAAAAAAATGAATAAAATAAATAAGAAGTAAAAAAAACGTTTTGATGCTATAGATAGATGATGAAATAGTGTGATAACATACAAAAAAAGAATTGGAAACGAAGAAAATGAACTAAATGTTTCAGGAAACAAGTTTAGCACATAAAATAATTGGGGTACGTATTGGGATTGTGAAAACAAGATTTAATATAAGTCATTCAGAAATATTAGGTCTAAGAAATATAACACATTCATCCTTCCCAGTATTCCAAAAACTACTCATCGGAGAAGAGACGTTCTGTATCATTATCATCCGATACAGTACATATGTCTAAGTTTGATGATGCACATCAGAATGAAAGGATTTATTATCACTATGTGAGTCCATTTTACAGCTGAACTGCATCTGATTGGCCTCTCTCTTTTTTTAATTGATTCCCTTTTTATTGGGATACCGCAGAGCTTAGCTATTTTGTGTTTTTTCTCTGAATTTAGTGTTTTGCCACTGTTGGAATACGGAATACGTAATGTTTTACGTAAGTCGACGCACCTTGGAATAAATAATACCCCACCTATGCAAAAATAGATATCGGCTAAAAAATTAACTATGCATGAAAAACTATTCTTACAGCGTACATTACGCTTACACTCATTTCACAAAGCATTCTTTTAATTATTAATAAAGATTTTTAGAAACTAATCAGCATAAATTTCTCGAAAATCAAAGGAAAAAGAAGCTTTTTCTAAAACATTCACAACAAGTATTGAAGTAAGCAGTTGAACAAACTGCACACATAACTTCATACCTCTAGTTTAGAAAAAGTTAGAAACGGCGTGACAAGTTGGTTTAATTGGCTAGCGGCTTAACTTTTTCAAAAGAGATTTGACAGTTAGTAAAAAACTATAGGGGCGAAACGGGTTAGTACAGGGCAACATGAATAATTCTGTTACTTTTTAGTTCAAGTTTCTCAGTAAATCTGCAACCATTGATATACACTGATATACACTTGGCATTTTCTTTTCCCTTCCTCTATTTTTACTTTTTGGAACAGTAATTTGAAAATATTTACTTGAAAGAAGAGTATTTACTAGGTTTAGAGCAAATATACATTTCCTATTAAGGCGTACTACGTATGTAAAGTAAAAGACCTATTTGATTGACGTGAAGTTGCATGAATTTCATGTAAAGGATTATTGAAGAGAAAGTAGTATTCGCTAAATTTAAAGCAAATACATATTTTCCATGAAGGCGTACTGCGAATGTGCAGTAAAATACCTATTTGATGACGTGAAATTACATGAATTTTATGTAAATGATGATTCAGGAGAAGCTAGCGTTCACTAGGTTTAAAGCAAATACCGTTGAACTTGGTTATAGTGACAACTATGTTATAACGTCAATAAATTCAAGTGCCTTCATTCGTTAATGAATAGGAATAATGATCGACTATAGCGTCAAAAACATTCCGATCCCTTGAATGTCGCTATAACAGAGTTTCACTGTATATATTTTCCATGAAGGCGTTCTGCGAATGTAAAGTGAAAGACGAAAGACCTATTTGACGACTTGGAGTTACATGAATTTCATGTAAATGATGATTCAAGAGAAGAATTTAATTAATTCAGCTAAGCGTCAACGAATTCTGTGATTCAAGTTATTTATAAAGCATTTTTTATCAACTAAAATAATAAAATTAAAAAAGGTTAGTATTTTATTAGATGTAACTCAATGTAGAATAAAAAGACGAATATTAAAAAGTGCAATGCTTACTCGATATATATTTAACTATTAAATTTAAGAACATAATAATATTAAAATAACACGTGTTTCCAAGAAAGACAGTCTGCCGAAACTATTGCCTTAAGGAGAGCAATAATCAAAATGTTTGGAGAGACATATTTTAAAGAAGTGAAACTCTGTCGTACCTACATGCTCAAGAATGCAGAAGCAAAGTTAAATGTACAAAGAATGCCTTCAGAGCTTTTATCATTGATGCTGTATGTTTTCGTTTATGTGCAGCTTTCTCATTTGCAATTCATTACTCATTGCTAGTTCAAATACTATTGCCGCAAAAACGTATTACTCTTCAAAGCTCATCAAAAATTCATTTAGTTAGGTCGAAGCGTTTTGTATAGACTCATCCATTACAGTTTCAAGCTGAAAAAAATATTTTATCAAATATGAATACAAAATATTGAAAATACTCTGAACGCTATGTAATTTGTGTAAATTGTAAATGAGTTATTCTGAAAAAACAAAAAAATCTAAATAACAAAGCGGAAAAATGAAACTTCTTTTCATTACGTATATTCAAGCACGGATGTAATAATAACGTATCCGAAGCGTTTTTTTTTTTACCCTCAGGAGTTTTAACTCTGTATTTCCTAAGCCGTGTATCTCGATTTCAAACTTTTATATGCAGTCTTTTAAAGTGTTAATAACATTGAGCCTTGCTCAGATAAAAATAAGCTCTAATTTTAATATTCCATCTACACCATACACTCTCCTTCCTTTTTTCATATTACTTCTTTCTTTTATTGTGATGAAAATATTTTCATTCTTACTACAAACTCTTTATATTCTCCCTCTGCTACACAGCCAGGTCATCTTGTTTTATCACCTGTTACTTCAAGCTTGGGATAACTTAGCTTCTCATGCATTTTAATTTCCTACCTTTTCTCTTTCGCGGCAGTATATTGCTTCATAGAAAATAGGAAGAAAAAAAACTTTTTAAAACCAGAAACCGAGCTCCATAAAATCTTGTTACATATTAAACAAGATAAAATGTCAGCGCGGGAAGAGTTTTTCATTTTGCAGTAGTCGTCTGGAGGAATAAATAAATGAAGTTGGTTCCCGCAGTCACCACATGGTTTAAAGTGTCACGAGAACCACCGTTGATTTTCATTTGGTGGTTAGAGTGAAACTGTGGGTGCGATGAAGACAGTGAACGACTTTCGTTTGACCTCTGTTGCAGCAAGTATGCCCGTCGATGTCTCTTTTGTTAGAAGCCTCGGGTGGCTCGTAACGGCATTAGCGAAATAATTAATGAAGGAAAAGCAGTTTTTGTACACTGTAAAGTCACTACACAATGCAGTATTTAACACAACGAAATAACCATCACCCAGAGGCTTTCAGAATCAAAGATGCAAGCAAGGAAGAAGCCGAGACAAATGAGTTTTACTGAAAGAAAGCAGAAATAACCGAGGCTGTAAAAATCTGAAAAATGAACAATTCTTTTAGTTTTACGAGGCATCTGAGGTTTGGGAATTTTTTATGACAGTTTGGCTTTCTTTCAACTAAAACGCGTCTTGGTGAATGCATTTGGTAATTGAAAGGGAAATTTTTATTCTGGTCGCACAGTGCTTATGAAATTATCTAACACCTGCAAATTTAATGTAGAGTTCTGAGAATTCTCACGCAGATATACATTTTGGAACACACTTATTTCATCTTCATAATTTAACTCGGAACTTTGTTATGGTTTATACCATCTTCAAGGAAAGTTATGGGCCATCTGCAGCCTTAATTTGCAAGCGTATAAACTCTTGCAGCTGGCAGCTGGCTTTCACAGAATGAGCTAAATATATATAACTCAAGTAGCTTAAAGCTTAAAATCTCTGTCTACTAATGTACTTAAAAATCAAAATTCAGAATAGCAGCTTAGATCCGTTAAAGTGCAGTTTTATTCCCAGTTTAATAATCTTGCAATTTTATTATCATAGTTAATTTGTTGCATAATTTCAAACAGAATTAAGACTTTTTTAATAGCTTTGTAAATCTGTAGCTAACCATTATCTTTAATGTAATTATTATTGACAGTGCTGCAAAAATCAATCTCATAAAATATTAATGATTATCTTAATTGATAAATTAGTACCATAACTTTAGTTATTTAGCGTATATGTTATTATATAAAATATATGTATTATGTTTTCATTAGGAAATATAGTGCTATTAAATTATTATTTTTATTTACTTATTTTTTTTTTGGTTTCATTTATTTATTTTGTTTATGGTATTAGTTTCGGAACGATTGTTTAATTATAATTTGTTTGTTCACTTCCAACATTTTTTCTTTAAATTATTTTTATAATTGCCGCTCAAATCTTAACTGCGGTTATTAAAAGCTTCTACAATCCTGTGTCAAACCATTCTTTTGTGTTTTATAAAACACAATTTTTGGAAAGCTTGAAATTGCAAAATGAAAAAAAGCTATGCCTGCGAATCAGCGCTCAACTTATTTTCACTTTTATATTAGACATCTAGTTAGAATAAACTGCCCTTGACGTCTTATCAAAGCTCTTATTAAGAAAAGTCGTAAAACACATTATCCATTCGAGTAAGCGATTCAAAATTATATTCTTTTAAGGACACACAGCTCCAGGGAAAACATATTTCACACTTTAAAATCCTGTGATTAAAATGCGTAGCCTTCATAACAATTCCGAAAAAAAAAAATCTCTCGGCTTAATGAAAACGAGCATTTATTCATGTTCCGCCATCTAACAGTCTAGGTAGAAAGAAAAAGAAGCGAGCAACGTTGCAAACACTTTGCATATTAAAAAAGAGCACATTTTCGCAATTAAAATTTAATGAAAATCACCAAACAGGCCGCTTTCACCTAGCACTGGCAGAGCTCTAAATTACGCAGAATATGCGGCTTTCAATTCCCAAAGGGTGCAGTCCATACGGTCGGTGGAAAAATAATGGCCAAAGAAAATCGGAAAGAAAAAAAGGGAAAACGGTTATTTTAGGACCCTTTATCATCATCATAATTATTGGGGTTGTAGATAGTTAGCTTTCGCAAGCTATCTTTTTCATCATTTGTTTCTTTTTAATTAATCACTTTAGTTCGTTGCTATTTTAGCGCTTTACTGGAAGAGCTGAAGATAGTTGCTGCACCACGCGTTGATTTTCAACCTTAACAGTATAATTAAAGACGAGTCATGCTATTGTAGCTTCTCGAGTCGGGCCAGCTTTGTGATCGAGGCTCTTACCCTATTTTCGTGATAAACGAATTCCGTAACATTAATCCAATGTTTAATAACATATTGTATCCTAATATGATAAAAATAACATGAAAAAGATCACTATGTTTGAATAAAAAATAGTTGGCCTGCTGCTCAATGATAGGCATCGAGTTTCGAAATTAAAGTTGCAAAAACAAATTGATCGCTCTTGTAACTTTTTTTTCCTTCATTCAATCACGAGTAGCGTACGATTTCTTTGCATTTTAACTGACACATTTTTAAATCCAAAAATAATATTTCGTTAAGTGATTTCTTTAATTTTTTTTTTAATAATGCGCGTTATCTTTAAAAAAAATCTCTATTTTTTAATGTAAATCCCATCAATGATTCACAACGCTAGTATTTCTTCACCTACCGTATAATATTCCCTTTAACTCTGCGAGTTATTTTTCGTTATATGGGTAATAGTTATATTTATAATAACTTTCTTTCAAATATTTTAACTGGGTTTCCGTTTTGCTTTTATTTTACTACATTTTTTCTTTCATTTCATGATTTTGTTATGAACATATCTTTGTCTTTTGAATTTTTCCACAAAATACATAGGTTGGCAAAATTTTTCGTGATTTTTTAAATTGCCAGATTTTATAAAGCAAATTTCAGTTACAAACAAATCAGATATAAAACTGCAAAAGAGTTTTTTTAGAAGATTATTATCAATTTTTTTCCCTCAGTTTCATATTTTTCATGCTGCAAACATGTTTAAAATATTAAAAGGATTCTTTGTCCCTCTTGTAGGGTCTATCTCAGACATGTGCTGATTGATATTAAACAAGGATAATGACAAATAAATTCCGGTTCAAAAATGTTAATTCGGAAAAAAAAAAAAACTGTTTAAAACAGTGATTTACACTTAAGAACAGAAGGTCATTTTTCTCAGTTTCCTTCGAAATTCACGTCTTTTCACTAGTTTATAAATTGACCAATTGGCAAATAGGTGTCTGTCGCTATAAGGAAAATTAAGTTTTTCTCTCGTTGCTTTCTCCATAGTTTTAACTCGAGTGTAATATGCGAGGTTAAATATTAATTTAAATCCGATTTACTTTATATTCAAATTTGGGGAAATATTTTAAGAAATCCTCATCAATTGGATTTATATGTTATACTTTATTTATATTTCGTGATTTATTACCATTAATTCCCGAAACCCTAGTAACAAGCACCACATTGATTATTTTGACGAAGTGAATTGCTGTTTGCAAAATTAGGCGCATTGAGTATGTTTGATATCAGGACGAATTTAACAAATTACTGGTAAAAACATCCTGGGTAAATAATCCAGAATGCTCACAATTTATAACAAATTTCTAAATATTAGGCTTAAAATCACATGTATGAAAACAGTTTTTAAGGTAAATCTCCTACAGATATCTTGAGAACAAAAAATGCCCGGCATTGCGGTTTTAACAACGGCCATTGTGGATAAAGTCTAACGGTCGTAGGAATATTTTTTACACAGAGATTCTTAGATGGAGGAGAAGGAGGGGGATTTTAGGAGCATCCTGAGAATGATACAAATGTTAATCAATCCTCAACCTTGTTTTTGATCCGAGAAACAAGTAACTGATTTTTTTTCTGGGGTTTCTTATGTATTAACTACCATATATATATATACACACTATAGCTTAATGATTGCTTTTAAACGTGAGCTTTTGTTGGCTAGATATCTTGGAAAAGTATTTTTTCTTTAATTGGAAGTGCATTTTTATTATTCAGTGCTCTAATTTATTGGAGCGTGATGTAGATTTTTCTTTCTCATGACCAAATTATTCGCGGGAAAGTGCATAATGTTAATACTGACTGGGGTTTGCATGCATCCACGTTGTTACGAAATAATAGCCTATAATATAAAGTACAAGAAGCTAACAATATAATTTATAAGGTTTCAGTTCCACATAAAATAAAATACTTAATTTATTTCTCTGTAAAGGACCTCAAACTTCAGCCAAATTTTCCTTCTTGTGATCCTCATGTTCAACACAAATTCGCGGCAAGGCTGAAATTTAGGTTTAATGAAACGGGATCGTACGCCTTTCTTTTCATGAATATGTAAGATTTTTTTTTTTTTTTTGTATTTTTTCTTCAAACTGGTTGCTACTACTTTCCAAACAAATTTTTATTCACAACAATAACGAAAACAATTCGTTTCACTCAAACCTCAATTCGAATCTTTATATGAACACAGAAAGAATTTTCAAGTGTCGAGAGCACCCACGTAATTAGAGCTACATTTTATTGGAAGAAGACGTGAAAAAAATTCATAACATATTTAATAAAGGTTTTCATGTTCTGTAACATCAAGATTCTTAGCGAGAAGCAAATGTGCCAGAAGTTTCTACCTTCAAATCTTTCAGGAAATAAAAAGATTCAATAAAATATTTATAACAGCTGGTTCGAACAAAATATCAGCTTTAAACCCAATTTCGCATTTTTGCGAAGTCAAAATAAAGCGGGTGAAACAAAGGGAAAGTCTGGGGTTTTACTATTCCGATGCGAAAAAACGTGACTAGATTCAGAATCATGGATTGAAACCTTGCACACAGCTTCGAAACACTGAGGGGTTTTTCGTTCTCTTCGCATAAAAAGAAAATCTGGGTATAGACCCACCTGCATCACTTTTGCTGTCTTCTGTACTTGTTGCCAATTCAGAAGATCTAAATTTCTGACTAGTTCTCTAGTTTTTCTAAGTATTATCCTAACACGTATTTATAAACATTAGAAATGCAAATTTGTGCCATGGAAAATGGCCCTTTCGTTTCCGTTAACTTGGTTACATTTATAAAGATATCATTTGGAGATACAACTCTGTATATAAAACGTGAATATAAAACGTAAGAGTATTTCAGGAAAATTCAATTTTCTAATAGAATAATAATGCTTTAAGAATTTGATAATACAGAATTGTCCTACAATAAATTTTATCCATGATTATACGAATTTTATATCAGTCTCTAGTGTCCTTTTTTTTCAAAATTACGGCTACACGCTTAAGTTCAGTCGTTATTTTTCTCAGGCATTATTTCTAACACTTTTTAGTGTTGAACTGAAACTTGATGCAATGTTTTATTTGAACAATATTGAATTTGTGACACTTAATAATGATTTAAAATGCTTTATTAAATAAAAGGAGGTTTAGATCTTAGCTTTTTTTATCGCAGGATTGCACTCCCTACGTAGCACGACCCGCCTAGGGGCCGTGACCCGCTAGTTGAGAAATGAAGGCTCTAGGTTCTAGGGATATTAAATCACATAGCTTCAGTAAGTACAGAGTATTTGGAGTAAATTTTACTGAAACTAATTTTTTTTAGTTATAGATTTAAATAACTTATGTTTTTTACGAGACATATACTGTTAGTTAGAAAATAATTGAAATAACATGTTTTTTTCGTTTAGTTCTCTTACATTTGAATTCAAAAAACGAAAATTGATGTTTTGCGTTGCCATACCTGGTAGTCTTTAATTTGCTTATCTTATGAACATTACTTGCTTTATCTAATTTTTCTGATCAAATTTGACTAAGCAATTTGGTACCTTTTATTTTTTAAAAGGTACCAAATTGCATGTATGTATTGATTCTAATGTATGTAGAAAAATAATTGAAAAATTATTTATCTACATACATAAGAAGCAACTCTTCTGATTTTAAAATAAGGATCTCATTTCACAGCCGGCTATATTTTACAAAATGTAACATAATAGGTTGGCTGAAAATAAAAAATATATATTTAAGTTAATTTCACTATCAATCAAAGCTAAAAATTAAATAAACGTGGAATTATACTTGAATGTAAATAATTTTTTTTAATCCTAAAAACAATATTTATATTGACCAGAATACATTAAAAAAAGGTTAATTTTTAACTGCTTATATGAGGGTATAATTTCTTTTGACACATACTCCAAATTTCGAGAGATTAACTTTCTTTCCGCTAAGGTCTTTAATAGCCTCAGTTTAATTAAATTTTTTTGAGAGTCGTTCAGAATTAAAACTTAACTCAAAATCATTAAAACGAGCGGAGGAATAGCGTTTTTGATTAGACTGGATTAGTTTCTGGACAAGTAAAAATTATACGATTTTTTTTCCTTTTAAAAAGAGATTCTGTTTAGGTTCATTAATAAAGTTCCTGCTTATAGAAATTTCATGATATACCGATTTTACGAAGCTACTATTTCAGAATACTGAAAAGTGCTTGATTATAAATGAGTAACTGAAGAGTTTTCTAAAGTCCATTTAATTGTATTTTTCAATAAATTCGTGTCTTCCTTTCTTCATTAGAAAATTGATGAAATGCATTTCAAATCACAAGCCGATATGGATTAATACCTTCATCAACTGATACATAACTGATACCTGCATAAATACAAGAATGAGTATTTTACGAAAATAAAAACTGCTGGAAAACAAATGGGGAAACTACTGAACGTACAATTAAAAATATTAAAATTTTGAAAATTGTAAAATTAAATGAATACAGCATCAAAATTTCATACTATGGACCACTCCTGATAGCATACTTCCAGTTAAAATTATTCATTATTACTAAAACACGATTTCTAGAAAACACGAGTTGTTGTTTCAGCTACTTAGAAACGCACCGTGTGCAAAGTAAATATTTCTACATACATTTATCAATTAAACAAACTCTAAAATAACAATAATAATAATTGTATTATTATTAGTATATACCATTTTACCGTTCAAATGAAATGAATGGATTCAACTTTTTTTCGCTACATATTTGTTGATTTTATTTCGTTTTTTTAACATAATTTTTTAAGCACTTTTTCAAAATATGATAAATTATGTTCGAAATTAGTTGCTATATTTTAAGTAGGTGTGTTGGAAGTAGGTGAAATCTTGGAGTATGTATGTAATTCGGAAGCTATATTATAGGCAAGAAGTTCAATAAATATCAATTAAAATTGATTTATATGCAGTTAAAGTTATAACAACTTGATTTTATCATTATAGTTTTTTACTTTTGACAAATGTCGCACTTTTTTTGGTACACATTTTTCGAAACAAATTTATTCACGCTCTTAAACCTCGCCCAATTTTGGTGAAGACTACCAAAAGTTACTGGTGTAACCAAAAATCATTTTTGAATCTAATGTTTTACTGAAAATAACCTGTATTTTTTATGCTTTTTTATTATTTTTTTTTAATGGTTTTCATAAATTTGCGGTTGGTCGAGCTCTCCCGGAACCCCATTTGCTCCTGAGGGCTTTCACTCGGGGGCATCTAAAAATACGATAGGCCAGAAAATGGCAGGTGCGGGGGGGTTTCTGGGCGCACTAAGCAAACGCTGTTAATTGATAAAATAGCACAATGAAATCTCAAAAAATGCCTAAACAAACAAATCATCAGTATCAATACTTGGTACAGAAGTATTCAAATGTAGCAAGTAATTTAGGAGTGATGGGTTATATGCTATTCATTACACACAGTGTTTTAGTGTCCTAATTGTGCTTCACAATTTAGTTAATTGCTGCAAAATATATTAGCACTTTATTAAAAAATATAAGGACATACAAAGATATATATTTATAAAGGAGGAAAATTATTTATCCGCTTTAAATTTACAATATTTTGAATTAACTTTAATTTTCCTAAAAACAGTTTACTTAGAACTAACAGTTTTTTTTTTTCTGGTCTGTGACATTTCTCAAAAATATATCGCGTGACCGTCATTTTATATTGGTCATAACACACAATGTGATTTGCTTAGTAATGTAGTTTGTATTCGTAAATGGCATTTAATGTTAATTTAATTTGATTTATTTAAGAATGCATCAGTTCAAAAAAAACAAATGTTCGCTGATTAGTTGCGGCTTCGTTAGCATGCTAGTTTCATCACTAAAATATTACTACAGTTACTCCAAGTTGCCACCATTTAAGGTGCAATATCCTACATCAGAAATTTTTCTCTTCTAGCGCCACCTATGTGAAATTCTAATAACGATTTCGATCATAATGTTCCTACCCAATTCTCATTCTTTCAGGTGTCATTTACCTCCCCTTAAAGCTTGCAAATATGTTTATGAGGCACCCTCTGTAACTTTTAACGTTTTTGTAACAGTAAGACTCTAAGTTAAAGAGCCTGAGAAATTGGTGATCGAGACGAAATAATTGCTCGGCTCAAAATAAAAATGCTAATGGATTTTTTCTCCGATTTTTTACGTGCCCATATTTAGTGCATTTTCAAATGGTGTAATAAATCTGATTCTTTTTTTTTTTTGTAGATTTTCATGCATGCAGAGGTCATTTCTTTTATGTTTCAAATTCTCGCTTTGATCATCGTGACATAAAAATAATGCATTTTCTCCGTCATTAGTTACAGCAACATTGTCAACGCATTCTCTACCCAAATAGCGTTCGCCCCTTCTCTTTTTTTTTCTCAGCAATTTCTATTTTTCCCGAGCTTTCTGCTCCGCTGGTTTCTTTACGCAGCAGTCTTTATTACAAGCAGAAAAGCGTGGAGAAAAATAACTGAATTAAAGAAATTGCGGGAAAAAAAGTCAAAGTGACAGAAAGTGTATGGAAATGAACAAACGCACATAGAGTTAATGAGATCAAGGCAGCAGGTATGTTTTTGCATTCTTTAATTAAGACTTTCAAGGTAAGGTTCCTCGACCTTTATGAATGTGTCGCTAACTTGGCTGAAGACAGATGGAATTAGAAATAAAATCAAGGCTTTTCTTCTATTCCTTTGTTGAAAGAAATAACAGTAGTTACCATCGAATGACAATGATGTTTTGACGATTACTGTGTCGGTACTTTTTGCACATTCAGTATCTAAAGTTCGATATTAGTAAATAATAGTAAGCTAGATGATTTTCTATTGCATGCAATTCTTTTATTATTTCTTCGCACAAAAAAAGTCATTGCCATAGAAGAAAATCTAAGTTTTCCAAGTTTACACGTTAGTAATACATTACAAATGGAATAGGAATTGAGCCAGATTTTTTTTTCTTCAGTGCAAGTTTGCAGCTGTCTCATATTTATTTCATTTTTTTTTCTGAAGAGGTGGTCACCCTTAAACTAAAACAATATTCTGCTAATTTACGTTTCGTTATCTCTTTATAATATTTCAGAGTATAATATTTTGATGAATTATGATAATATAGAATTAAGCTTAGTTTTTCAAGTATATTGCTATCGTTTTTTTTTCATTGTAATAAAAACTAAAGTATATTAGATATGTAATAATATTTTTCTCAACTACATTTTTATCTGTTTTTCTAGATACAAAATTATATGTTAAAATTATTTTTTAAGACTTTGATTAAAAAAGGAGTTCCTTGTGATCACATCAAGAAACACGAGTTTTTACAATAGTGTTTTTCGGGAATATATATGGGTTTATATTTAGTTTTAGCCCCAGCAAAAGTGACTTAAGCCTTTTTACGCTTAAAAATACAGCAGCATCTATCATTCACGTACCTTGCTTAAACGTAATGCACCATGGATTCCTGTATTCCAAAATCTTTTTAACTAATTCGACCTAAATTAAACTACTTACACTGGAGATTGAATTCAAAAAAAAAAAAAGTGCGGTTAGAGGAATGAGAATTCAGGAAAGTAAAACATGCCACTCTACAGCATACTGCACCAATTTCAAATCAAGCTTTTCGTACACGTTTTCACAAAATAGCTATGAAGGGAAGTTAAATTTACGAGAAGTGAGAAAATAGTAAATGTTACTACTTAAGAAAAAGTCATTGATTTTATTGAAGCATGTTGTTTTTCAAACTTCTCGCGCTGTATGCACTCTAGTTCATTTTTGATAATTAACAAGTTTGCTAGATTATCTCAGATTAGGATATAAAATCATAAATAATATCTCAAATCTGAATATGAGTTTTAAATACGCATCTATAATTAAATTGATATATTTTTGTCAAGATCTTGTCAACTATGTTTTGAGTTTTATCTCCAAAGAACGTCTTGCAAGATATATAATAATAACCCATCAAATTGATTATTATATACGTCACTGAATAAAACAATTTTATCTGTTTGATAAGCGCATGTGATGTTATATATAACGAAAAAAAATCAGATACACTCTTTTTAAACTACATCAGCTGTTTGAAAACATTATCATTCAGTTCTGCTACTTTCAAGAAACTTTAAGTATATGGGCGATATTCTTAATTCATTATTGTAGTTAAGCATTCATGGCTGATTAGAATGATTCGGACAAAACTGATAGTATGACCAAAATGGTCTGAATGTTTAAATTGTAGTACAGGAAGGTAATTATTAAATATATAGAACCAGAAAATTTGATTTTTATTTACAGTCGAGTGATCAATGCTTTTCAGATAATTTCCATACAGCTGTTAAGAGTTATATGTTATTTTAATGGCTCAAAACTGTATGAAATGCACCTCGTTGAATAGGAACCACTGGTAACTGTTGAATGAAAATTAGTTTCTTCCATTTATATATTCTTCTAATTCATTTTAAAAGAAAAAGCAGTATTACATTCAAATGCACATGTTTGGGATTAATTGGACATTCATTTGCAACGTTAATTACTTTTGAAAGAACTATATTACAACGTTTTTGTTGGAACTCGAAGAAAATGCTCTTAGTATGTGTCTTTTTTTATGCATGCATCTAACTATGTTATAAATCGCAATTAAAAATTCAACTCATTTTTTCTTACATCATTCTTCCCCTCATCCTTTTATAATGCATCTGCATATTTTTCCATACTATGCAGTTTCGTCTTAGACAAGATGAAAAATATTTCCGCATAGGAGGATTTAATTTGTAGTATTTAATTCAAGTAGATCCTCGGTAAAACCTACTTTAATGCACGCATAAGCGGTAAAAAAAATCTGCTATTCTAAAAATTTATTTTACATTCAAATGGAATATTGTTCCTCCTAATTAATTTTTTATTTCATTCATATATTTATAAATATATCTATATTTTAAAATCTTAGAAAAACTAAACCTACCTTGGAAATAAGTAGTTTACAAAATTAGTCTGAGAACGGATTTTGTTGATTAAAAAACGCAGAAAGAATTTCGTATGTATACCGAGAGATCTTATTCGAATAAGATATTAGAAATCCAATTAGAAAACTAAATATGCTCTGTTTCCTTTCGAAAGTTTCATTACATTTCAATGAATTTAAAATTAGTTGAAACCCAAAGCGTGCGTGCGCAAATATTGCAGCAGTAGATAGGAAGGCCTTTTGCAGGAAATGTTAATACGATTAATTATTGAAACAGTTAGCTCGGGTAAAGATCATACGTAAAACATATCATGCATAATAGAAGAAAGCAACATAGTAATATTTGAGGAACGAGAGCTGGAAGATGTGGAGGGGGGCAAAAAAGGAAAAAAAAATGCGAGTGCGCTGTTCTTTTTCTTCTGCTCCCTCCTATCGAAATTCAATTTTGTGCCGACATGAAAAACAACAAATGAATTCGTTCACTGAGTGTAAATTAATAAAATATGAAACTCGTTTCGGCTGTTGCTTAATTATGCTAATGCGTAATTACTTTGATGTCAAATAAAGTAATTCCAGGCTCCCTCCTCCCGAAAAGCCTGACAACCTTATTTGTCATTTTACTAATTAGACCAAAGCCACATGTTTTGCCTCTGCAACATGCCTCCTAATATTCGCCTCGGTTTTTCTAGATTCTAATTTATTTCTCAGGATGGATAGATGACTCGATCCATATGCATGCCACCATCTTTTTTGCCCCTCGGTTTTCTGTTTAATTTTTCAACGATCTGTAACTGAGAAGACAGATTGAATAACTCAAGTCGAAAGAAGTATTGGGGAGAGACGCAAAAGAGTTCCCTTTTTGGGAGAGGAAAATAAGAACTCATTTCCACATGGACGCTGAAATTGGCGTTAATATTTTGAAAAAAAAAAATGCTGTACACAATGTAAAATTTTAAAAATGCATTCCAGGCGGCATAAATATGCAAACTACTGCTTGTGGTTGCTCCGAAAAGAAAATTTCACTGAACCAATACAAGTACTTGTATTTATGCAATCGTAACGTCTTTGGTTTTGCAAAATATTGACGCTGTATGTAACTAAAACATCTTCGAGCTAGTATGGTGTGCGTGTGTCCTGAAAATAATCATAATAATTCAATGAAATTAGTTCTGTATTTCTGGTTTTGCTTTTTTAAATTTTTATGTTGTATATTTCGAATGTTGGTGGATTTCTACGTGAATTCAGTACGATAGTTTCAAACGAATAAAACTCGCTTAGATTGTCTTTCGATTTACACATAATCCCTGAAACCAGAGTTTTGCTACGCTGATAAAACGAAAGTTAATTCACATTGCACTTTTAATTATGCTACATGTCACTCCAAATTTAGGTTACTATTTAACCCGAATTGGTATGCTAATTTTAATTTAGTTTTATTAATGTTTATTTCAGCAATAATTATCACATAAAAATTTTATAAAGGTAGATAAAATTTTTATTTACGAAAAGAATAGGTATTTCAAAGTAATGTATTATACATTTCAAAAAAATAAATATGCCATTATCTATTTTCTTAATGACGTCCACATGCCTAGGGTCCTGCTACCACCTCATTGGAAAGCTCCAGCACCCCCTGTGAGTAGTAACATCCCAATGAGAACCACTGTGTTATACTGACCACTACACGAAACTATAGTAGTACCGTAACCTACATTGCTACCTAACATTTCTGTACATAGTTATTTGCGTCCTTTTATCACTAAGAATTTAGATACAAGATGTGGTTTCATCAATTATATGTTCGTTAAATCGTCTGATAAAACAAAATTTGTAAATTTGTGCTAATCATTATTCAAAATTTAGCGTTTATTTTAATCACAATAAAATTGACAAGTAAATTGAATAAAGGATGAATTATTTTGATACGTATTTTGGTAATTAATAAACGACATGCTATCTGAAAAGATCTCTCTTTGTGTAAGCAAGGAAAGAAATTTCGCTCCTTTGAGGGGTATTTGAGTTTCAAATTTATAGAGGCTTATAAAGAGCGATTGCAATTGAAATATTTACCAAACACGATAAAAGTACACATAGGGTGTAATTAATATTTAGAAACTCAACTCAGCTACATCAATTTCGTTTTGCTTCAATTAGCATCTTTGCCTAGTGTTTTATACACCACGGAGATTCTGATAATGAACTTTCCTAAGACACTAAAAGGATGAAACTACCAATAAAACTTTGGAGCCAAACTCGCCTATTCTCGTAACAGAAGTCAGTCACGAAAAGCCTTTGGTCTCTAAGGCAAATCCTTGGGATTAGATGGGTCTTCTCATTCACTGAAGCAATGAGCAGCGTAAAAGCAATTACTGTGTTCTTGGGCGTATTGAATTTTGAAGACGTTGCCGCTTTTGACCTTCAGTTATGTACGAACTTTTTAATTCGCAACAGCTTAACTTTTCTAAAGTTCAATAGTGAGTAAAGAAGCTTCAATGCTCTTCTAATTTTAAAGCACAGGGCGTGTTCTGATGTTTGAAATGAGATTTAAATTTTAATTGGATTAAGTAGCTCATGAACTCTTGTCGAATAGAAGGGTTTGTCAGACCATGCCTTTTACTTTTTTGCTTACTTATATTAGAAATTACAGTCAAAGTACAATTATTAGACTATTGGTGCTCGAGTTAATTAATTTTTATTTCACATTTTTTATATTTTTCAATCATTATACTTAGCACGTGGGAAAATAAAACAGACTATGGTAAGGAGAAACAGACTGAAAAGTCGTTTCATTATTACTACACAGAATTCTAGAAATTCAGTGTCGAGATTAATGGCTATAAATTTAACGTTTTAGCTTTAAGATAATAACTTTTAAAAAGGCACCAAACAAAAATTATTTCTTTTTTTTCTTTGCAAATATATGTCTGCTGTCAGAAACAAACGGCAAGTGCGTTAAAACAGACACAGTAATTCGAGATTTGAAATACAATTTTTTCTCTTTAAATTGCAAATGACCAATTATTAAGATACAAATCGACTGCTGCTTGTTTACTCTGCTACTTATAAAGAATTCAAAAGTTCTCCTCTCAAACCAACTTTTTTTTTAAACATTAGTTTTTAGACAGTTTGTTTATTTTTTTAAAACCTAAATTAATTCAAACATAGCGTTCAAATCTATTACGTATCAATTGCTTTAATATCCTTTTTTAAATAGTTTTAAATGCCAATCTACTACCAAAAAATATCATGTACATGGTCTTATGACATATATGTTGTTCTTACGATTAAATTGAAAAGACATACAAATTACGTATCCTCTCTCAATATATATATATATGTAGGATCCAATGTGTGATGCGGGATCAACCGCAGCGCCATCGGGCGGAAAAGGGGAGAAGCCAGGAGTTGAGCGGCAGACCTGGTCCTGTGTGGACATGTGAGCAATGTGTCTGCCTGAGTGTTATGATAATCTCGGTCGGAGTAGTGTAATTATCTGCAGATGGTGTAAATTAACGTCTATATATTCAATTTTATATCTTTTTTTGTGGATCTTTTTGAAGAAGCCCTAGACACCGATCAAAATCCTACACACATGTATATATACAGAGAGAGAGAGAGAAGGGGGGGGGGAGTGCATAAAAATCGGATCCTAATTTTTCTTCCCACAACTTCGGTAATATTTAAAATAACATAGCTTACAACTATATTTCTGTAATTATGACATGCCTCATACGATGTTGGTTTTTAACTAGTAATTGAGTGTGCATATAAAAAATAAGTTAAAAAATAACTTATGCTATAAAATATATGTTTAATAATTTTGTAATTATTAAGATTTTTAAAAAGTGGGAAATCATGCATTAACGCCAATAACTTAAAATATCTCATTGCCGCATCCTTCGGAAGCGAACACGTTTTTCCCTGCTTAAAGTATCATATTGTAAAGAAAACATATGTACAGAATTTATATTGGTTAACTGAGAAATCCTTACACTGAAAGGACTTTTCTTAAAATGTAATCACTCTGTCTGAGCTCCGCTGTATTCAATGCGAATATTGGCAAAATTCCAAAAATCAACTAATAATTGTTGTGTAATAATTTGCAGACCAACCACCTGAACGCTGCCGTGGAATACCAAAAATTACACCGCAACCTAGTAGTACCTCGCGATCGACCAGTTTCGAGACCATCGGTTTAACCTAAAGCCTACTCTCTTAACTCTGCAGAACAACTTCTGGTTATTGCGTACTTTTAAATTTTATATTATCAAATAGAAACTAAATAGACATTATTGAAGAATTATATAGGCCCACTTGTATTTCTGAAATGTTTTGTGTAGGCATTTTTAGTAGTTTGCAGATATTGTGCATTTTTAGTAGTTTGCCGATAAGACAATATTATAAATTAGTATTTTCATCAATGGTAAACTTCCAACTATGGACCAAATTAAGAAAAAAAAAACATTTTAACACTACTTTTAACTAGTTATTTTTATTTACCTCACTTATTATAAAAAAAAACTCGCAGCAGTGCTCTCTATATGCATTTTTAGTATGTTAGAAATAAAAATCTGATTGAAGGATATATGTCCTTTAAAATGTTTCAAAGCTAAGCTCTGAATATAGAAATTTTATGTACTTTTTACTTAGTGAAAAAAAATAATATTGGCCGTAGATTCTTTTATGATTATTTTTTTAATCTACCACAGATGATGCTGATAATTTAAAACTACTCAGCGCAAGCATTAGCAACTCAGCTATTTTTATCATGCTAATGAATCCATCAAGTAAAAAGGAACAAATGTCATATCTGAAGCTATTTTTACCACCGCAAAAGAAAAAAAAACTCGCTAGCGTTTTTCGAAATAAAAGAATCTCCAATAAATACCTCGGTGGTGATATCGTAAGCTCGCTCTATTTTCCAAAATTAGATTACATAAACGGATAGGAAGATTCAGCTCTAATAAACTTCTGACAGTAGTTGCCAATGTTCATTAGAAACCACCAGTTAAAACGCAGCGATAAACTTATTATATTATAATAGTAGAAGTAAAAATTTCTTTTGACATCCGTGGACAACAGCAACTCTTAAGGGAAAAAAATTATTGTTGTGACGGCGTCGGCGTCTTTCTTATCTTAAAGGTATGATAATTTTACTTTTTTTTACAACCACTATCGTGCCACTCATCCTTCTTAACTTGATCAGTGTCGTTTTCTGACTGAGGGACCAGATGCAAAAAAATAAGTTAATGAGATTATTTCCATTTAATGGCAAATCTCGTAATTTCAAAATGGCTCTGAGCGCATTATTCACAACTGTGTGTGATTACTTTTTCAAACATTTTTTCTACGCTCGCGCGTCAGGAGGTGTTGTAGGATGGCACTTAACGTGGTTTTTTTTTTTTTTCTTCCTTTTGTTTGGCTTGTCAAGGCAGTCAACCAAAAAATTAACGCCTTGTAATTATTTGAGATCTCGGAATATTTGATCTGCTATCAAGGAGCAATAAAATGCTTTACATCTTTAATTGGCCGTATTTCAAACGAAAAAAAAAGATTAAATTATTTTTAGATAGTGCTTGGTAACAGATGGTTATTCAAAGTTAAATATTCATGATATTGATTCGTTTTGAATGAAAGACTTATGTGTCGGTAATTAGGGATATAATTCCACTATTACTACATGGCTGAGTTCAGAATATGTAAAGAATCTACTAGTTTTGTGTAATAAGAAGCTGCTTAGGGAAATGTGGAAGTGATTTATTCATTTATGTAATTTTTGTATTTTCAAAATATTGTCAATTGCTTCAATCACACATTAGAAAATGTTATAAAGTGAGAACAATTTAATAAAAGCAAAATTATAGTGAAAGGCTTCTGTAAATAGCGTATTTGTGTGCATGAATGATGCAAATTTCCATACATTTTCATAAGCATGATCTATGAAAAAGGCGGAAAACATATTTAAACTAGTGACCATACACGGGAGACGCATGGTTGTCCTTCGTAGCGCTCCGAATATCCACTAAAAATATTCCTCAAAGATAGGTTTTTATGATCCTAAGGATAAAAAAAACTTAGTAGGTATTTAAATGCACTTAAAAATTATTTTTTTTAAGTCCAAATAATTTTTAAAATAATAATACAAATAATAACGTTTTAGTACATTTCTCAATGTTGAACAACGTCTGTTGTTCATTTTGATCAGCCTAATAATTAGCGTAAAACTGTTTAATAAAACTACGCAATAAAGCAGTTTTAATTATGTATTCACTCCGGAAATAACATCAACAAACATTTCGTAATTCAGGCTTTCATTTCGATCACAGAACCTGAGCAACGGAATTTTTGCTGATTTTACTCGTGGTGTGAAGCTAGCTTGATTGTCATGTGTATATGTAATATTGCACTACTCAGCTAGTCTGTTAGCTATTGGAATTTACTTTTATTTATTGCTTTTATGTGCGTAATAATGTGATCAACAATTAATGTGTTTTTCTTATGTTTCAGGTAAGAACAATGTTATTTTCGTCTCTATTCCTTTCGCAAGTGTAAGTTCAAAAGTTAATTAATCCCATTCTTTCTTTATTTATAATCCTTGCGTCATTTGATACATGTAAGAGGGTAGCCTCCAAATATTTTATGACAGTTATTTTTTCAACAAAAAAATAAACCATGAGAATAGGGAATGCTCAAAAATTCAAGTGAAACATTGAAATGTAAATTTATCAGCGCAATTAGCGTAACTTTATTCTTAACAGCTAACTATGAGTCACATCTAGATAAAAACAGTGACTATTGAGCGAGGCGATATTAACAGTACTAAAGTACAATTGGATGTAAGATAAGTACTACAGGATCTTGAAGTACTTTTGGACTCGAGTCTTATGTTAACAGCTTTGATATTGTAGCTTTTGTCTTGTTCTTCAAATTGCTGAAAGGTTAATACACATTGATAATCTTTTAAAAACAAAATATATCAGTTTTCTAATCTTTATGAGCTTTTTTTCTTCTTTGAATTGAGATAACCTCAAATGTACGTACCTGGGAAGCATTGCAAAACATTTTCCTATTCTTCCAATAATATGTATTTAGCGATTGTTTAAATACCTTTGGTATCTCTTAAAGGTTTTTGTTTATGTTAATTGAGACATTATTTTTCGTCTAAACTGATATTAATTAAAAATCATACTTAAAACGTGAATAAAATTAGTTTCTTTACGAAAGAGATATTTACAATGCTTCAAAAAAAAAAAAAACTATTTAAAATGAATGAAGAACACTTATTCATAGTTCCCCCTTGACTGCCATATCAAAATCCAAATGTTTAAATCGTATCAGAACTATTTATTGCAAAAATAAGACTGCAATGTTTGATTGTGTTAAAAAACAGAGTGAAAAAGAACTTTACAACTGGAAGTTTGTTGCAATGTTTTCAAAGTTAAATCGTTCCATCAAAATCGTTTTAAACTCTTTGCAGACCTTTCACCTAATCTTTGTACTACGGCCATAGTAATATATATATATATAAACTAAATAAATAAATTCATTATCGTGTATTGAATGAAAATAAAGCCGCACGAATGAATATATTTCATAAAAGTACTATGATTGTCTGGTGACATCCTCAGTGGACACTGTAATCCAATTTTTTCCCGTGGTGAAACACTTAAAAAAACAAGTATAATAATTTATACCTTCTTAAAACGTCATGTTTAATTGCATCTTTCTCTAATAAGTTATTTACGAAAGTATTCTTCGGAGCAAGAGGATTCGTCTATTTCCTTAGAGAATTTATGGTAGTTTTCAATCTAAAGAGCCTGGTCGAGAGACTGTCACCGTTAGCATAAAAAACGCGAAATTGCAGCTGAATTTCTCTTCTGATGGAATCTGAGGTTAATAATGAGCTACACTCCTTTTTCCAATAATCTTCACCTCCTCTTGAATTTTTCGCAAACTTTTCCTTTTGAAGGCTCGGTCTCTACGACTTGACATTCTCTTGAGGATTGGAATAGACTCTGACAACAGGTATAAACTTCAGAAAGAGTCAAATCGCTCCTTGTTCGATGCCGCCAGTTAATTAGAGGAAGGCACTTTCTAATTAAAGTTCTTTCCTTTTCTTCTCCTTCTGTCTCTTTTGCTTTGCCTTTGGTAACAAGCCTTCGTTCTATTACGCTTTTGTGCTACTCCATTGAAGATATTTACAGTTTTCTGACAGCAATAAGACCAACTGGGATAACAAACTCTGGCATGCAACGACAGAAACTGGGTTTTGTATCTCCTTTGGCGCTCGTTGGGTTCCGCCTTGCAACGCCACCGAACATTTCGCGTTTGTAATTAACTTCCGTTCTGGCCCAGCTCATAAATAGAACTGTAGGTATCCCAGAGCTCTTCTGTGCATTGGTCCAACTTCCAACTGACAGCGAGGAAAAACGAGGATTTGCTCCGATATTGTATCATTAGCTACCAGAGCAGCATTTTGCCAACACTAAGATAGGGTTAACCGCTTTCATCAAAATCTATCGTCGCCGGAAAAGGTGAACTTTCGTGAATAGATCTCGATTAAGGGTTGGATGATCCGTTTATTATTTCCTCCTTTTAGTTCTTCTTTTTTCCTTCCTTTTTGAATCGGTTTTTGAATTATCAAGAGAGTGATGTACGGAAGAAAAGGATTGCACGCAATCCCGTATTTGGATTGTTGTGAAAGCTTAAACTGAAACTTTTTATATTGTGGATGAATAAACATGAAGAATAAAACTTTTCTGTAAATACAGACAAAACCTATAAATAATAAAATAATGTGTAATATAAAATGTAATAATAATAAAATGTGAGCAACAACAAAATTTTAGATGAAAAATGCTAATAAATTATTTGTTTAAAAAATTTCTAATAAAAAGAAAGGAAAACGGTTCTTTATTAGTTACAACATAACTCATTGAAATAATAATATAGAGAGATAAATACTTATGCAAAAAATGTGTATACGTAATAAAAACGTATACAATATATTTTTAGTTTACCTCTCAGAAAAAAAAATCGCAACACTTATGACAGTAAAACGTTTTTACGAGTTAAAAAATGTTAAGCGTCCCATTTTTGACAATAGTTTCGTAATTTGAATTGTCAAGCAAACGAATGCGGATTTTATTATTTCATCTACACTTGTTATGTTAACATAAGAGTTAACATTAAATATACTTGCCTTTATTTTGAAAATTTGGCGCATACAGCCAGTACTATTTCGTTTGAACTTCAAAAAATAAATTTATCTCTTAGATCTCATTGTTAATTTTGTCAATTTTTTGCTATACGGTTTTCATCACTTGTGTTCTGTTAAATTACATATGGTATGTTTTATACCATCCACTTCCGTCATTTTATTTAAGAGTTAAAAATAATTCCAGTTTAGTGTTTAATTGGCAACGGTTTTGATCGCTCCTTAAAATTGCTCAATTTCGGAATGAATTTCAGGAGTGAAATTGTTTTTTGAAGTTCTACAGAACAAAAAATGTTCATTTGTTATTTAATTATTTACTCTGCTTTTTTTAGCTATTTTTACCAGGACTTAATCTCTTATTATGACTTCTTTAAGGTGGTACATTTTTATTGTATCTACATGTTTGCGGAATTATAAGCTTAAAATGACATGAAAATTTTCAATAAAATATTTAGTCAACGATGAAGGAAAAACTCTAGCCACATAGAAATTAGTTCGTACATTTGTTTTTGCTCTAATGCATACTGTAATATTTATTCGTTTATTTTGCGCAATTTTACTTTTTCTAGATTTTTACGAACATTTCAGCCGAAACAATGTTTACTTTAAATGATCCTTTTAATTTAATTTTATGTGATTATTACAACAATATAAACTTAAAATGTATTACATTTTTCTCAAATATTTCTTTAACTGAGAAGGAAATATAACTGTAAAAATAGTCATTCCAATACCCACTTTAATATTTAATACAATGTATAAATTGTTCAAAATAATCATCAACTTTGTTATTTTCTGACTTAAAAAGACCTTTTAAATTTTAAGAATAAAACTTTTTATAATTTAAAAGTATTTTGCAATATGATGATAAATTAAGAATTTAAAACAAAAGAGCATACTGACAATTTAATATATGTAGCTATAATTCGACAATTTCCATGCACGCAAATATTAAAATATTCTGCCGTTTGCTAGATAATTTAGATTACTTCGTTGAAACTAAGCGGATACATATTTTTAAGCCTCAAAATGTCATCCTGTTAATAAAAAATTTCATAGCTGCGTATGTTTTTAAAAAGATACGGCAACTTTACAAAATTCTAACATAGATGCGATTTCATAATGCATCGCTGCTGAGCATAGGAAAAAGACTTTGACACATATAAAATGGCATGAAAACTAAAAATTTAAGGCATTAAGTATTTATGCGATGCAAGCGTAGTTGCTTCAATCTTGTTAAGCATTCTTAAATTCCTCATTTGATTCTAAACTCTAAGGAAAAGAAAGGGTAATTTAAAAAAAACAGGAATAAAAGCTTTAAGATTTTGAAATAAAATATTCATTTTTATGTGATTTAGACTAGTTTTATATAAACAGAAAACTACATACATTGTCTTTTATTTTTACGATACGTATCTGGCAAGTTAATAAAAATAGTGTTCGTTTAAATTGTGAACATTACTCAAATATAAATGTAAAAAGTTATTCAAAAAAATATATCTCAAAATTCTTATGTATTGAATGCTGGAAAACATTTAAATATTTCATCAAATTCTAACCTAAGGCGCAATCTGAAATGGTCTTTTATATTTCATGAGACTAATTCAAGTCAAAGGTTGCACTACATTTCATTGCTTATTTATCCCGAAAGAGGGTTTTATCAGCCATTCTATTTCCAGCAGTGCTAGATGTTTGGATTAGGCTCCTAGAGAAATTTATGAACCAGAACGTGCGCCTCTCACTTTGTGAAATGTGTGCGGGTCCTAGGCTGCCAGATTTTGTGAATTATTTCCGGATATTAAACACGGCATCAGTACCCAATCGGATTAGACATCGAGCCTGCCTGCCGTTGCTGAATAAGTTGCATTTAATCGCATTAAGAAACTAAGCTTATTGAGACTTTCTTAAATGATGTTATACATGGGGGAAATTTACAAAGAATCTCTTCGGAGCCACGCTCTTTCGTCGAGCTGTAATTAGGAATAACAACATTGAGAATAAAAGGGGGAAGTTAGGTTTTGACGCCGTTTATTGGCTCCAGTTTTATTTTGTTATTGGTAGCAGAAGGCTAATATTTGAAAATTTGCTCATCGTGAGAGTCGTGTGTAGCTAAATATTTTAACTGAATAAAATGCGAAAAGAAATTTCAAAAGAAAAATTACGTTAAATGAATAAGTGCATTAAGAGAAACTGTTTAATAACTTATTTTTTCAACTAAGGGTTATTTGTTTTTACAACAATAGGAATTTATTTCATTTAAAATTATATCATAAACTCTTGTATTGTTAGCCATATAAATGATTTATGCACAATTCATTATTAAGCACAAGTAAAAAAATAATTATATATAATGTACCCTCGTTGTTATAAAATGAAGAAAATTATTTTGAACGAATAAATTTAAAAACGTACAACAAATATAATGCAACCACCGAGTCCGTCTAATAAACAAAAGGTATAGAACAAAAGTGGGCTACCACCATAGTACCTAATAAAGCTAAGGAACTTGCTTCCAGGACCATCCTATATATCTGGGTCATATATATCCGGCTATAAAACTATAAGGAATATACGCGGGTTGCTGAGTGTACTAATGAGTTGCTGTTATTATTGTTATACACTCCACTAGCTGATCTATTCCTTTTGAATTCCCGTTAATGCTATTAGATGGCTTATTTCTTTTTGAAACGCAAGTATATTATTTCTCTAGACGAATGTAACTCCTTCTCTTGAAGACTTTCTTGCACGATTTCCATTTCATGCTGAATAATATGTTGGAGTTCTGAGTTTTTGATCATAAGTATTAAAGAAACAACATAGATAAATAAATAAAAAGAAATTATAGCAAAACTCTTAAGCAAGCACTTATTATTTAAAAGTTTTAAAACAATCTTGAAGCGAGTGCGGGATGAAATTACAATAACTATACAAACAAAAATATATTGCTAATATTGTTTTAAAATAATTAAAATTCGGTAGGGCGAGGAAAGGATTAAAAAATAAATAAACTATCTATATTTCAAAATAGCAGTCATTAGGATCAAAAGAGATAGAGAGAGAGAGAGAGAGAATTTTGCACTCTTACTCCAGGTTATGGATATGAATGGTTGAGTTCAGTGTTTCTAAAGTTCAAAATAAGTTAATTTTGAATCAAAAACAAGATTTCAACGAGTTAAAAGCAAAGCGCTTTTATATTTAAAAAATAAGTAGGCTATTTAAAAAGTATTAATATTTATTTATTAATTTTTTTTTATTTTTTGGTATCCAATCCGTTATAGAAAAGTTATACTTTCATGAAATTATTGCGAAGATAAAAATTTAAATTTTATTTTGTTAAAATTAGAATTATTTCCTTTTAGAATACTAAAGTGAAATCGACACGAAATAGTTTGGATAAGATAATCCGCAAAATATACGCTCATATATGATGAATTATAGAGAACTGAAACTTTTTTTACACAAAAATCTTCCTGTACAGCATTCGGCTATTTAAAGCTCGGAGTAGAGATGCGGAAAATTTTCACGATTATTGTGTGCTCTATTTTCGAAGAAGAATGCCGGAAAAAAGGGCTCAAAACGACACACAAGAAAACAAGTAGATCATAAAATCTTTCCGACCGTAGCAAGTGATTTTTTTTTCTGAACTTTCGTTATCTTTATGTAAAAAAATCATCCTCTTCCCAAATATTACCCGTCGTTGGTTCGGGTGAATCGCGAAACCAACTCCAAGTCGTCGAAGCCGAAACGTCCCTTCCAAGGTGAAGGGTCAAAACCACTCAAAAAGCAACCTGGTGTAAAATCAGACCGTCTGCGGGGTTGCTGATAACGCAGGGTCGTGTAGCGGGGGGCTATCATGGTTTTTGTTCTTTCACCCTTTGGCTAGACTAATCTTAAATACTACGCGCCAATTTTAGGTATCACCACACTCGCAGTGGGTCGGAACGGGTATTGTGGGGTTTTTTTATCTGCGTAAGCAAAAAAAGATGTGGGACATTATGCCTCTCCTTACACTTGATGTGCTCGATAAATAGCGTCGTGTAGTTGTGGTTTAGGAAACGAAGCTTTTAAACTTCCCCGTGAGTGTGAACTTTTAGAGCCACGCTTCTGCTTTGGGTCTACCGTAAAAATAAACGCTCACAATCAACGCAGTCATGCCGGGAAGTTTTATTGTTATTGGTCCACCTGAATGATTGTGGAACTAGTGACTCAAATTATTTGGCACTTCAAATTTTTCATCTGACGCCGTGCCCGAAACGTGAGATTAAATCTGCTCTTGCTATAATTGCACCATTAAAAGAATCTTCAGAAAGTAATATGGCTTCTCATTTAAGGTTGTATTTAATAACACATATTTGCATTCACTTTAATTAAAAATTATTTAATGTATTTCTTCCTAATTATATTTACGTCAACTTAGAAATTGTGATGTTGTTAATCATTTTTATAAATTAGCTTATCAGAATGCACTCGGAATCTATTTACTTGAGTTATTCTCAAAGTATGAATCGCCTTGTTATTAGGTCTAGAAATTAACCGTATTATAAATGGAAAATGTCAACTAATTTATGCTGCACGAAAAGTAGTCCAGCAATTATACGCACAACGTTTTTTTAGAAGTAAAGATGATTTGACAGCATTCTATCTTCTTTAGTTCTTAAAATAGTTGACATTTAATATGTATGATTCTTTAATTGTCTTAATGAATTAGCGAAAAGCCATTTCGTAAGTCACACAATTTGTCTTTCAGGGTAGTATGTTTGTTTTCTTTTATTTTCACGACAACATTTTTGGAATTACAGGCTGTTTGGAGCTTAGTAGGACAATTGAGTCCCTTCATCCGATTTCACACTGTAAGATTTTCTTATGATAATAATGGTTCAACTGCTTCGCATATGATTACAACGTTGAATGTAGGAAATCAGTTTACTGTAGCCTTTTTTAGTCAATGTAAAATACTGTCAGATAGGAAAAGCAAAAACAAAATGTATTAATTGTAGGAGGCACCACAAAATGGGGTGGTACAAACAAACAAACATGTTCAAGCTACACCACCTTCCCCTTTAGGGTATACCCAAAAGTTGCACGCTTTAGAAAAAAAAGGACAAAATTTATTTCAGGATTTTTTTACCATCCCTGATGTATTACACCTATTATTAAGCGTTGCATAATGCATAAGAACAGTATGACTAAAGACTAAACGAAAACATGTTGTTATTTATTATAATAAGCATATTATCTTGAACGTATCTAGAATTCATAAATAACTAATATCCATTAGTATCAAAATAGAAATGAAAGAAATAGTCAAAACAATAGTCAATAGACAACACATAAAAGAAGTAGACACCCCACTGCTCGTTTATATTTCAATGTTAAAAACTAATTTATTGTTCGCTATGATTTTTTAATGAATGTGCTTGTAATAACGAACTTACAATAGTGTTATATACTTTAATTTAATAAATTAATGGTTGTATATTAAGTAAATGCTGCGTTTCTCTTAATTTGATGTACAAAAAAATTTTACCGTTTTTGCTCTTATTCAGCCAAAAAACAACAGTAAAACTTTTATTTACCATAATTATTATCTTGTTAATTAGATTTTTTTTAAATAATTAAAACTAATGAATTATAAATGCGGTAAATGCAATGCTGTCTCGATTTGTCACATACATGGATGTGTTAAATTTAATAGTTCTCTATTGGCATTTACATTGAAGAGCGAAAAAGACTCTTTAACCGTGATAATAATTTTTTATAGACATAATTTTTAGAAAAATGTGCGAAACAAGCACTATTTCTTCTTCTTTTACCTTGGAAACATCTTATTTGAACTGAAAACTCATATTCTTCATTTCAAGCTGTAGAAAAGATAACTGAACTGCAATTAGCATGAAAACATTTGGTTTATCTGATTAATTATCTGCAATTTGCAGCGAGTCTCTTATGGCTTCGGCAAACGAAGGAAGGAAAATTCTTGAAAGAACACCAACTAGGAAATGAAAAAAGAGAAAACATGTCAATATTTCTCGTCTCGTTACTTGGCACAGTTCACAGTTGCTTCTTGCTACAGCCATACTATAATTATTCAATTCATTCCAGAAAAATGCAGTAAGCCAGTTCCCCCATTGCGTGAAGCTAACTCACTGATCCGAACTCAGTACCACCCGCTTACATTAGGCAGAGACATTGATTGTAATTTTCGAAGAAGATTAAGAACTAACTTGGTGAACAGTTAAGTCCTCACTTGGTTTTGTTCAGAATGTAATTTACCAGTTAATCTCGTTTCAAGTTGAAATTTTCGAAACTTTCTTTTTTTCTCTTCGTTATTTATTTGCCTTTTTTTTTGTTTTGCGGTTCGTCGCTCTCCACCCCCTTCTTCTATACGTATTTCTGTGTGGGGCTGATTTAATTAGAAGGAAGCGTGTGTGTGTATGTGTGTGTGTGCACGTTTCGTGCTGATGAAGCAGTTGCGTTTTAAAGTAAGCATTTGTAAATTTCATTTACCTTCTATTCAGAATTTTTAAAAGGCCTTTGCTTTCATTTCTAATATTTTATTTTCATTTGCTTTTAAATTACCGAACAATGGAAAATTCAATCTCGATACAAATAAAAGGGGGTTCTTTTTTTTTGGTATTACCAATGTAACTCCGTTTTAATCCCCACCCAAAGCTTAATTTAGAATCATCAAACTGTAAGTTATGCATACTTTTGTTTATAAATAGAAATTCTGTTTTTCTAGTTTTAAAGTTATTAGCAATACAACTATAAACAAAGTGATTTAAAACCTTTCTTCGCTTAATTTTATCTTGTTTTACAAATGTACTGATAACTTGAGGTTTTAACTTATTAAATTTTTGAATAACACCATCGAAATGCAATATTTTAACTCAAGATTATAATGCATTTTTAGTGCACAACAACAGTGAGCTAGATTTTTTACCTAGTTTAAATTTAGAATTTATTTATTTATTATTATTATTATCATCGTTATTAGAATAAGCAGTAGTGTTTTTATTTACAAATAGTGATAGTTGACCTTAACGAAACTCTTTTGCTGAAGGTTACGACTGAAATATTGCTTCTTAATTTAATGACTTAAAAACGTGTTCCTTTAGGTCTACTACACGATATTGGTTATAGATATTCTACTACAGTGATACCTCGAGATACGAGTTTAATTCATTCCGTAACCTTGCTCGTATGTCGATTTGCTCGTATCTCAAAGCAATTTACTGCGCAGGTGCAGTAAATTGGGTGGGCCGTGGCGTCGCAGCATGCGTTCCTCGTATCTCAAATATCGCTCGTATTTCAAAACAAAACTTCGCTGCTCGACAGCGCTCGTATCTCAAATCACTCGTTTGTCAGGGCACTCGTGTCTCGAGGTACCACTGTATTTGATGTCTTGAAAGTAGGCTCGTTTAGTTTTTGCCAAACTTCTTAAGTTTTTTATTATTAGGCGTTATTGTATATAGATGTTTTACGCATCGGGAATAATATAGATATATAACACCCTAGATGTGTTTTTGTACTTAGTTTTGATAAACTGAATTTGCGTGATGCAAAAGCTTAAAATTGGGAGGGGAAAAATACAATGAGTATGTTAAAATTATCAAGGTTGTTGTAGTAGAATAATATTCTTAAAAGCGTACTAAATACCTGTGCAGTCAAATACAGAGTAATAAACGATTCAAATATTTACAAGTGGACGAATGTGATAAATAAAATTTTTGAAGAAATGTAAATCTGCTACTGCAGTGAAATTTGTAAAATTTTATTAATAATTATTGTATGTTTGTTCCCGTTATTATTGTGTGCCATTTTTCATATTCTGAGAGATTAAGACATTTTTTGCATATTTTTAAAACTATTTAACTACCTTAACTTGTACTGCTAAACACACATTTAAAAAGGCCCACGAAACTCTTTCAAACAAAAAAAAAGTTTTTAAAAAAGGAAAAAAGGAAAAAATAAACCTTGTGGATTAAAATATTTCCTGTTTTATGAACATAATTTTTAGCTTTAAGAAGAGATTGCATTTAATCTTCTTTTTTTTTAAACACTCACAGCGAGGCAAGAAGAAAAATCCTTTTTTATTCTTGTTAATCCCCTTATTAGATTAAAATAAATTCCTGAGTGACATCTAATAATCGTTACTGAAAAAATAGGTGAAAGAGAGAAGTACCTTTTACGTCATTTTTGCTTTGCCGGAAAAAATACAGCTTATAATAGAATATCTTTTTGTTGTTGTTGTTGTTAGGGAGGGAAAATATAAAAACGCCTTTAAATGAAGCTACTAGTGAAGCCAAATTAAGATGGAGGCGACACAAAAGATAAATACTTTACATCAAAACTGAAGGTAAATGAAGTAACAAAACAAGGACGCAGAACAAAATAATAAGCCCATATGAATAAAATAAGTAAAATAAGATTGACTGATACCAAAGAATCTCTATGGCCTCAAGGTAGATACTGACATTGGACCACACTTATATAGTGAAAGCTTCCAACCGATGCCTTAAGGATTTTTTTTTCTACTCTTCAGTTTTATAACTTTTTTTTTCGTGTCTCCTGTAAATACGAAATAAAAGAATGCTGAAGATCGTTCATTTTCACCTTCGCAGTTTCTTTGGTTCTTTTTTTTTTTACTTCATTTTTATTTATTTATTATTTTTTTGTTCAATTTTTTACGCACAGTCTCATTATTGTAAGGAAGCGGTCTGTACTTCCCTTTTTACCAAAGCTTCTGCCTGGAGGGTTAGTATTGGGCTGTTTTTTTTCCCATGCTTTTACCCTAAATATTTTTCACTCGCTAGCCTGACCATGATGGTAGAAGTAAATAAAGAACTGCGATGCATACAAGCGTAAAGATGTTTAAACATCAAAAACGAATTTTTAAAGACGCTCGTTGCAAACTCTCCTGATCATTGGCTGGTAGTGAGAAGTTTCCTTTTTTTCCTGTTTTATAGTCACACTATCAGTTTTAAAGGTTTGTACTGGTATGGCATTTTTTGCTCATTCAGCAAAAGTTACGACGTCTTCTTTCAAAACTGCTTTCGGCATTTCGATTTCGCTTTCCATATTGTAAATTCCCTTTAAAGAATTAAAAAATAAGGAAAATAAAACGCGATCAAATAATTTACTACTGTGCGAAAATGTCCTATAAAGTTGCTTGTGAAATAAGAAAAAGTTAATTTCAGATTTCTAATAAAATCTGTGGAGAGAAATTTCTTCTAATGCATAATAAAATTTGATATAAGTACATTTACATCTGCTTAGGTATCACGTTTGAAGTATCATAAATAAATAGAATGAGACGTATTCCTTCAGCAAATATAAATTCCCGAACTTCATATGAAATAACTATAGCCATCTTACTTCATAAACGTTCGTCATAAAAATATTATCTATTTTTTAAAAAGTTACGTGGTAAAAGGATTTTTTTAAATAGTCCGTTTTTTTTTTCGGAAAATGTATCAATTAATCGGTAAATTTCCAATAAATAACAACTGAATTTCATGTTTAGTAGAGCTAGATCAAATCAAATGCGTGATAAATGTGATACACATAATGTGACAGACTTATGCTTCATCAGTTTTAAAGTTTTTAAACCTTTCTTTATCAGTAGGTTTTTTTAATTTTTAATCGGTAGATATTCAGAGTTGAGGGCAGTGCTAACTGCATTAAACAAAAATGTGGACTAAGGACAGAACCACTCTATTTTTAATGCCCATGTTAGTTTTATAATAATTACAAAATAGCTAATGCATTGGTAAAGAACGTAACCATGAAAGAAGTAAGGAAAATGAACTAAAATTTTTACATTAAAAACCACTCCTAGTTTTAAAAGTAAAACTTTTGAATTTCTCATTTTTGTAAGTTTATTACTCTTAGGTTTTTTTTTGGGGTAAAATTTTTCTTCAAAAAAAAAAGAATGCTGTTATTGTTGCTTCTAATGAGACTGCGTATTAATTCCTTGGTTCCTCACCATTACCTAGGACCAATTTTTGCTTTGTACTCCGGGCAAAGTAATTATATTGTTTTCTTCAAACACTTAAATGATGGTTTAAGTGATTACTTCTTTTTTTGCAATAAAACTAATTAACCACGTTGGTTTTAAATCAGTATATTCATATTTATCCATAGTGAACTTCTATTTTTACCGCATTGAAAAACTTTTTAAAAAATATTAATTAAGTAAAAAGAATTTCTTGGCGACTAAAAGAAAAGAAAAATAGTTTCCGGTATTTAATTTTTTTTATAGAATACACGTGCATTAGAAAAAAGAGAACCCTGACGTCACATGTTCCTTAGTACTCCAGTGGACATGTTCGGGGCTTCTAATACTATATATAGCGTAGCGTTGTCTTATATTCGGCTCCTTAGAGCTGATTCGGTACTATTATCCATTTCCGTCACGTGTAAGTTACTTTATAAATAACAATAGTTCGCAGTCTGTACATAAACAAGATCCAAGTAGTATTTAAAGTAGCCTTGATGCGTTTGATGACGACCCTTCTTTTCAATGACTTCGCTTATTTTGGTTTTCTAAGAAAAGATCGTGCACTGCATTCGGTTTTATGTTGCACACTAAGGTGAAGGCGGTGAGAAAGTGACTGATTGTATTTATGGGGACGTTTATTTTAATCGCCAACACTGTATTTAGTTCAAAGTATGTCACGAAAGTTTTATAAAGTTTAACCCTTTATCTACTGACGGTAGTTATAAGTACCACTCCCTTCAAAATTCCGTCCGGTAAACATTTTTACGAATATCCTGACGGTTCTTCGCCAGAACATTCTTTTAACTCCAAATTTTCAGGATGCACTTCAGCAAGGGTTCTATTAAGAGTAGTTTAGCGAGGAAAGAAGATAGTTTTGAAAACGATGGGATTTTTTGATCTGCTATTTTGCTCAGTTTGCTCCACTTTTCTGTTATTTGCTCAAAAGAAAAGGTAAAATTCAAGAATTAAGTCTCTGAGTTTTGTTAAGTGTGTTAGTTATCAACTTAGAAAACGATTTGACCAGATGTTTTAAGTAAATAGTGTATGTAATTTATTTCACAATTGAATTACTCTGTGGTGCTTATAAGCTGTTACAAAATAAATTTCTGTCGTATGAGTGTTCCATTTATGAAAATACCTTAATTTTCAATGTAGTAACCCAAAAAAACTATTTGAGTGAAAAAAATTACTGTACATCATAATGCAGTAGATAAAGGGTTAAGTATTTCATCTCATCTTATTTACTTTAAAAGACAAAAAAAAACTCTAATTTTCCTGGCTTACTTTTATTCTATCTTATAGCTAAAAACATTTTCACTACATTATGCATCGAATTAAAACATACTAAAAGATTAATTTCAATCTTTTCTTTTCATCAGACAAAAAATTAGCTACTCTTACCTTTTAAAATAGGTTACGGAGGAGTGAATATATTCATCAGTCACAATAATTTATAAAAATATCATTTCTGAAAACAGAGACACAATGGCAGAGCGAACTGATACGTTTCTGTTCTCAGTAAAAGTAAAACTACTAAAGTTTTAGTTTAATTGTGTTTGCCTAAGAGAAAACTAATTCTAATCTGCACCGAAGATATGCCCTCCATTTAAATAATCAATAGACGAGACAGGACTACCTTTCTGCACTTGATCTTTCCGTTCAAATTGTTATTGTTTCTATTACCTTTTTTACGTCTCATGAGCGAGAAGGAGGTTCAGAATAATTTACTGACATCAAAGCTACAGGTAGAATATCTATAAACGAGTATGGCTCTAAGAAGAAGCTTCGTTTCCGTAATCAATCAGTATCTCCGGGGACGAAATTTGGTTTTCCAACTAGTCACGTGATGCTGGTGTGTTGAAGTGGGCGGATCCTCCCTTATGGCCGCATAACAATTACCCTAAGTGGATGGGCTGGTCATTAGAGTCGAGAACGAGTGAAGAAAAGGTGTCTGTTTAGGCGAAAAAACCTCGTGTACAGCTATGTTCGTTTTCACAACCATATGATTGAAACCCTTGTGGCTTCCCATAAAGACCGTTTGATGGGATGTGGTGATTTCCGCAAAAATTGAATGATTTGCTACTTGTTTAACAATCGATTGCTCTAGGATATTCAAAGTACTGTGCTATTCAGAATATACTAAAGTTATGAAACGTATTTGAGAGAGGTTCAATAATAATTTTTGAATATGTCGTTCAATTGCTGTCTTAGATAAGCAGCTAAGGTTCTCTCAACCCTACGGCTCATTTCATATTTTTTTCCCAACGTGTGCATTGCTCAGCGTCACTTGTTACAGATACAGCAAAGAGATAAATGTGATAGTTGAAAACATAGCTTGCTACTTTAAAGTAATTTAAAAGCAATAAAAATGAATGTAAGCACATATCTTCGGAGTTCCGGTAAAAGTTACTAAGACCAAAAGCCAAGTTTTGAGCTATCCCCACTTTAAACTTTCGAATGGTTGCAAAAAATGGCCGAAATCATTTAAAATACCCCTAACTCCAACATAAGTTTACTGACAAAACTTAAAAGTTGCATAATTGGGGTATGTCATTAAATGTCTAGTTGGTAAATTCTAATTCAATGTAGTAGTCTTTTGTTTTTCTCTTTTTACCGACTTTGTGACTTTTACCACAGAACACCGCCGATAGATAAAATCTGATCTATCATAACTGTGAAGACGTGATATACTGTAAGTATTATTTTACAAAATATACTGCTTGTGTGCGCTCTTGGTCTTATTGTAGCTTTAATTAAAAGCCTTAAACTCCTGTATCGTCTCTTTTGTTCAAAACTCGCATCGAAGTCATCTCATTTGTTTGGAATATTCTTTCAAACCCTCTAAATACTTGTGCAACTATTTATATTTTTCACTGATAAGACATTTTCAAACTCAAACAATCAATTTTATAAAGGTAAAACGTGTTTCTGTCAGTTTTCCGGATTTATAAAATGAAGTTCCACAAATGTTTAACAATGTTCCAAAATCGTCTCGAAATAAAATCCTCATTTTTTCTCGGAATATTCATTCAAACCCTCTAAAGCACTTGAAAAATATGTATATTTTGTCTTGAAAAGACATTTTTGACTTCAAAGAAGCACTTTTTAAAGTTACAACGTGTTCATCAGTTAAACTGGATTTATTGACTGAATCTCCACAAATGTTTTACTATATAATAAGTAAAACATGATACAGATAATTATCCAAAAATTACAATTATAAATTAAAATCAGCTTCAAATTTGTTAAACATGTATTTAGAATGCTAATGGTAATAGCATTTCAATGAATAGCTATTACCATTAGGTACGCGCATCGTTGAAATGAAAAATAAGTTATTATTGGGGGTTAATAATACTATTATTCTACAGAGCGGGTATTATAGATGCAGTTAATTAGCCTTTTCTATTAATTACAGTTATTATAATACGTGCTTCAGCGTAACTAGAAGCTTTCCACGATGGGATTTTCAAGTATATAGAGGATGTTCATCTCCTGTGCAAACCGGTATTCTCCACGGGACTTCAGAACTTATCTCTTAACTCCAGCTTACAGTATACGCAATGGCTAACTGTTTCAGTGATAGTAGCGTCAATTTTGATTCTATAAAAGCTTCTTTGGTAACAGGAAAACTGAATATAAAACACCCGAAGCACGTTATTACAAGTATATTTTTAAAAAAGCGTCGTCGTTTGTAATATATCGATGTTGCATTGATTTATTTGGATATTTGTAATTTTATTGCAGTTTTTGAGATAGCTATTTTAGATCGAAAAAAACCCGGATAATTGGATTTTTTTCTTATTTTTGAAAACATTTGGTAAATAATATTTTTCCCATTATGAGTTTTTTGTAGCTTATTTATTTATTTATAATAAGGATTTTAATTATATGTAGTTTTACATTTTTGATAAGATTCAGTTAAAACATCGAAAAACAAAAGTTGGAAAAAATGCTTAGTAGTAAAGTAATGGGAAAATACATTTATACTATAGCTTTATTTTAAAGCGAAAATACAGATTCATGTCAACGCCTCAAGGAAACACTAATTTAGAGGCACGAAGTCTACTACTGTTTTTAGTATACTTCCCTGTAAAAATTAAAAAAAAAATGAAATAAGTCCTAACTCTATGGTACAAATATCTTTAAAATTAAGAAAAAGACAAAAAAGAGTTAAGTAATTAAATGAATATTGAAAAATACAAAAATAGAATGTAGCGTATTGAGATAGGGAGAATGTGGATCTGTCTGTCAGTCTGTATGCTCCCCTTTCTAATAACTTTTGAAGGAATGGACCTATTCGAGATTTTTTTTTTTTTTTTTTTTGCATTCGAAAGATCTCGGCGATGACTGACATCTCATTTTCATATTTTACTTTTTGAGTCAAGCAATTTTTCGTTCAATTTTGAACAGCTCGAAAAAATTAACGTTAGTGCCTACGGGGAAATTTTAATCATATATAAATCCTGAGCTAACAGACGGATTTGCTTGGAATAAACTTTATCTGAAAAATGTTATCACGTAGAGCATGTAGAGATACGCAGTTCATCCATAACTAAACGAGTCTATTTTTCCACGAACCTTTTTGATCTGGATTTTAAAGTATATTACCGAACGAATAAATGAGTGAATGAATGAATAAAAATAAATTAATGAATGAATATGTATAAACCGTTGAAATCGTATGTTTATGGTAATTAAGAACTAAAGCTAATGAGAACGCGAGAGAGAGGGATAGCTAGATTATCAATTCAAAATTGGTGTATAATACAGGAAAGTATGCTCGTATAGTTCGTGACGAAACTTCTTGTTTTAACTTCAAATCGGTGCGTTAAATTATATTCTAATCAGTACTGCCTTGTTTACGCGTAGAGCATTAGTAATATTTGAAACCAAACAATGAAATCTATTAGCAGCTTCTAGCTGCTAATGTCAATACAAATATTAAACATTAGCAGCTTTCTCTTAAAGAATTTAAAGAACACTTTATGTTAGAAACGAACCTAATCACTAGTTGGCTTAAACATATTTCCCAGGGATATTCTCAATAAGATTTCAGGAACTGGCATTATGACCGTGGCTTATCTAACTATAATTAAATTTTGAGTTTTGTATGTGCAAACATTACTTCTTTTTTAAAAATGAAACCCTGTTCAAAAAATACTTTATATTTAAAAAACGTAAGCAAAAAAAAAGAGCTGTTTTACTGCAAATATTTTGTTATATTGTTTGAATTAAAATACATATATAAACAATTACTTGATGTGCCGAAGATTTAATAAAGACATTTTTTAAATAACAAATGAACAAATATAGCGCGAAATCTGTAGGCAAAGATAGGAATAAAAATTTTTATTTCCAGTAGTTATTTTTCAAATGTAGGAAAATAAGCAAAATTGATAAAATTATTTTTTTGCCATCTTTGCAAATAAAACAGAGTTAAAAATTTGGGAAACATGCTTCACCATAAACATTCGCTTATTAGAAAAATGAATGCGCAAGCAAAAAAACCAAAGCTGAGCTAAAGCTTTGTTAATGAAAGAATTAAAAATATCAATACATCCTTTATTTCCAAAGCGCTCATTTACGCCACTTTATTGTTTTAAATCATTCATACTAAAACAATGCAAGCCTTTTTTTTAAATATTTTACAAAGAATATTTCTTTATTTCAGATATTAAACATGTTTTTAATTTTCCATCTACGAAGCATTTGTTGACATAAGTGAATTACAAATTAAAAAAAAAAACAGAAAATGTTGTCTAAAGTAGCAAAAAGGTATTTCTGATACATACATAAAATTTGTTTATCTGTTTAAAAGTTTTATTTGTTTTTTTACACGAAGCGCCACTGAATGAAAAAAAGAAAAATTTGCGCTTCACCAATTACGAATGGCGAATAATTTTTTCGCCCCACGTTATGTTCCGAGCTATTCATACAAGTGGGATTTAATTTTGTAAATCCCCCTTTTGTTTCAAAGAGTTAAAATATACGTCCACATTGATGAGAGCACATTTTGCTGAATAAAGCTATTCAAACATAAAAATAACAAGAAACGCTGTGCTGAATTGAAGTTTGGTTTATTTTCAGGCTTAGTATATATTTATCTAGATATATATTACATGCAGCCTCTTTTGTGAAAAGACACCAGGGATTTTCAATATTTGAAATCTCTTCCATGTAATTCTTCACGTATTTGCTCAGCTACAAATCCCTTGTTGAATTGAGAGGCTGCGCTCTCTGAGTTAATTTGCACATGTATTGGCATTCTCTTAAAATGTCGCTTATCCCTGTAACAATTGGTCGGCATCTGGCGTTGGAACGAAGTGCGTTGCTTTGTTATGCAAATATGTGCCTTTTCGTCGCGTTAGTGTCAGGTCATTTAATTGTAATGTCTTCCGATAAAATACCTGTTACACTGTATTAGGCGGAGCATTCCAACGGACAGCGATTGCTAATAATAGTCCAAGGTTGTGTTTTACGCTCCACTAAACACTTGCCAGAGATCGATTTAGGATTAACGAGTTCGATAAAGTACGACGGATAATTACTCGATTTTCAGTTCATTAAAAGAATATGTTTATTTCTTTGAATGGGGGGAAATATTTCGCAGCATATTTCTCTTACCGCTTACTTTGTCTTAATTTAGCACTTTTGCAGTGTCGTGTAACATCACTTATTGATTTTTAGTTGTGTACTTTTATGGGAAGGTATAAGTTTTGTTTTCTTTTTTTTCTTCTTAGGTTTTGTCTAAAGATGAGTGAAAAGTATAGCCTTATTTACGTATTTTTTAAAATCACCTTTCATATATATATCATAAGCGTATTTAGAAAAGCATTTTGGTATGTAGATGTCGGCTAACTTCTGGTTGGGATGGGACTTCTATCCTTCCTCCTATGTACAATCAACAACTTCCAATTTCAGAACTGGTTTAACTTGCATTTTGCCCCCTCCCCTTCCTCCATACATATTTGTTGGGAAATCCTCGACTATCTAGGGTTTCACTTGTACAGAATTTAAATTCCGCAACAACGCAGGATTATTATGCAAACATAAAAGGATCAGTAAAACTAAAAGGATCATCATTGCAATAATTTACAAAGCTTATTTACACAAAAATATGACTTATTCGATCGAGTACAGTAGAAACCATATCTCCCAACAACATCATAATAGCACACACAAATACGGGATACTGCCACACATGACCATGTCTACAATCGTTCTCCGTGATTACAGCTCTCTGCGCGGGATGGCGCTATCGTCGAATGGGGAATATGTATAAACAGTCTAGTACAGGCTGTCGAGTTTGTTGCAGACATGTGCACGCGTATATTTAGTCCCTATAGATGTATGTATGTATGTATATATATATATGACTGTATGAAAAGTAATCTAGCATGATTGAAAACTTAGCTTTATAATTTCTGTGTTTTGATTGAAATAAACTGAACTTTTGTGCTTAAAGTAAAAATTTAAAATTCAACGAAAATTGCACGCAATTTTCAAAAATTTCAGACTCGTGTTTTGAGGTTACACCTTTTTTCATGCAAAATGCAGAGCTTCTAAATTAAGTCTTTCGGCGGAATTGGATTATTTTCTCTTAGTTTCTTTTTTGAAAATGATTATTATTTTGGCTTCAGTTGGACGTTTTTCATTCAGAAGCTTACTCTTTTGCATTGAAAAAAAAAAAAAAGGGGGGGGGGGGGGTTCCTAGTGACCTCGAAGTATCTGTCTGCAATTTTATCAAGTTTCGTACTTAACTTTACGTTGATCTTCAATTTTTACTATGGTCGGTGTGACTAATTACTTATAGCAAACACATTCATTCGTTTATATTTGCTTTGTATTTGTACTAATTTCTTTAATAGAAAGATTCACGATTTTTCAAAACATTTCATATTTATAATATACAGCCACGCAACATGATTCACTGCTCATGCCTGTTTTTAGGGGAGAGTACTTCCGTTTAATTTATTTCGCTCTTAAATATTCCACGCAGCTTACCTTTACACGAAGCTACAATCGTGTAACGCGCATAGTAATAACAAAACAAGAAGAAATGACTTAAAAGGATGAATAGTGATAGAGTTAGAACTTGTACCCAAAATTTAGAAATAACAGTTAAATCATGAATTCATAGTTACATGTGTATTTTACAAGAAATTATAGTGATTTATCAACAGCAGCAGTAGCATTTATATGCGTGACTTGCGTAGCTTGCCTTCATAAACTTCACACTAATAAATGCAATACAATGTTCGGCATTTAGCCAAATTTTTGCACATAATGGAAATTATACATGCAAATCAGGTCGTGAGCTCGTTGTTAAATTTGATGAACTACTTCATCATGTAGGGTAGTAAGAAATATTGAATCGAATTTATTTTTCTTTTGATCGCTCCGTAGTTATATTTTCTGGTCTTTTAATATCTGAGAAAGTTGTCAGTTGTGACTGAACAAGTATATTGTTTTTTTTTTTTTTTTGCAAAAGCATTAATTCAGTATTTTTCTTTGAGATGTAAGCCCGGAGAAATCAATTCAACTAGTTTTAGAAGTCTCTCATATAAAAGTCTCCGTATGAGTCTTTATTCATATAAAAGATTAACTTGTTATAAGTAAGACCCAATTATTTCTGTATAATTTATCAAAATTCGATACTAATGCCACATAAAAATAAGTAAAGCAAACATTTTTAGCTCAATTGCTATAATACCATCCCGTAGTATAACTTCTCAGATTTTTTTATCTCTTATTTAGCTTGAAACCTAGTTTCTAACTGACTTTGATTATACTTTTATTTTTTGATAAATGATGAATAACTTTTGCAGTGTTAAGTAATCTTGCTATACATATATAGGTTGAAGTAAATAAAGGTCAAACTCTTTAGAGAGCTCAAATAGTAACTTTTTACAATAAAACTAGCTGACGTTTCAGGATTAATAATTCATACTATCAGCAAATATGTATCCCTTTCGTCTTGATTAAAATATCATCTATTCTAGTGGTTTGTCCTAGCTTATATACCCGTTGTCTGTATTAGTTTAATTTTTTTTTTTTTTTTTTTGCTCATCTTCTCGATTGGTCTTATTTATTTGATATAGTACCCTGTAGGGATACCCCTGTAAAGACCGTTACTTGAACGTTGTTTTTGATTATGTTTTACCTCAGCTAACATTCGTCAATTCTACCACTTTTAATGTCGTTATTTGTAGCATTTTGCTATTTTTGTTGAATTTTTTTAATCTTTCCTTGAAGAAAAGGTGTTTTGTACCTCCAAAACATGTATCAGCAATTTTATCCTCAATTTTATGCCATATTACACTGGATATTTAATTGTTTAGTTGTCACAAGGAAAGAATTTTATAATATGACATATATTTAGTATCAAATAATAACAATAATTGCTTATTAAAAGATTTTTGAACTATCTTATGTATTCCCCTAAATATATTTTTAATTGTATTAATACTTACGGATAACTAAATTTTTATAGCATAACAATAGCTTGTTCAGTAACGTAGTTGGCTAAAAATATTAACAATGTGACATATTTAGTATTAAATAATAACCTTAATTACATATAGAAAAGTTTTTAAACAAACGTATACAATTCCCTAAAGAAGTTTTGATTTTTAAGTAAATATATATATAATTAAATTTTTTATTCAATATTATACCAAAGTTATTTATTTTAATGACAAAATGTAAGACTTTTATGACAATTATATTTTAAATCTAACAATAAAAATACTTTGTTTCCACATTTGGATAAAGGCTTTGAAATTTCATTACCAAGAGTACCTTCTAGACTATCGAATTTTAAACAAAATTCTCTCTTTTTTGGTTATTCCATTATTAAACATGCAATACTGTCAGTTAATTTTTATTTTAGCTGAAACTGAAATCTAAAAAGTTAATTTTCTCCATTTTCAAGTGGACTTCCGAAATTATCGAAAAATCCAAACTTAAAGAAGCCATTTTCTAAACCTCCCCTTCTCAGTTCTAATTAGGTTCAACTGTCTATTCTTTCTTCTGGGCGATACATTTTTGCCTCTATGTGTTGTGTGAATGCATTAGCATCACAATATGTTCAATAATCAATGAAGTGAAAACGTAATTGAATTGGTTCTTTAAATATTCTCACTTCAGCGCTTTTATAGATTGTTCCAGCTGTGTACAACATAAAGAATAGTTCCTTTCTTGAACAGTTAAACGATTAATGAAATTTAAGGAATTTGACGTTAAATTATAATCGTTATACGTGTTGACAAATCTTGCTGGAAAAAGGACTCTGGAGCCTCGATTGTTTTAGAAAGACAAATAGATTGAATTGTACTTATCCTAATGTAGGAAACAAAATAGGAAAAGAAATCAAATAGGAATTATTCATGAGCTGTAACTTAATGAGAATGTTGTTGGACTTATTCTGCTAATTTTACCTATTAAATTGATTCCCCATAATCAAATAACGCCGATTGAAGACGCATTTTTGTGACGCTTATCCTATTATCAGAAAGTTTCAATTCGCAACTTTTGCACAAACTAAGCAAATTATTTAATGTAGTTTTACATCGAGCATGATAGTAAAACTCGCACGCAAACACAATCGAATTCTAATATACAAGATACATTTTAAATTTGTTACATAATACCCGGATTTCTCCCCCATACAAAATAGTGAATGTACGAATTTTTAAAAGGTTTAAATTGTTTGTCCTAATTTTAAATTGTATGTAAAACAGGAACAAATGTGTTTATTTCGACATATAGCGATTTAAGAACATACTGAATTTAAGTCTTAAGGTTAATTGGGCAAAGTTTCGCAAACTTTTTACAACATCGTTCTTTTCAACAGTTAATTTAATGATATGACATTTACGTTGTTTATTATTTTTTATTGAAGCTAATATTTCGAAACTGGAAATGAAAGTTCTCTATCTAAATAATAAACATATTCCCGTCAAATGAATACGTCTGGGGGAAAAAGGAAACAAGCAGTATTTTTGAACTTCTGCAGCTAGTTTTGAAACAAAATGTCAAATTTTAATACGTTATAGTTTTAAGCAAGATCTGCATTTTTCAATGAAATATTTGATTCATAGTAAAGTAAATTAAAAGGTGGATAAAGAGTAATGTATATCTATCTGGAAAACAAAAACCATAAACCAAAAAGTACCTTGACTAAACAAGTTATGAATTAACAGAGGAGGGTCATGGGCTAAAATACTTTTCTGACAGTGTTGCCGGCTCGAGAGCTGCTGTTATCTTTTGTGAATGAGTTAAAACCATGATTAGCAGTACCACGAATTAAATCGGTTTTTAATATGAAATTAAATTATTTTAATGACGATTTTCTTGTCATGCACCTCAGTGGCACTTATGTATATAATATCAAAAATAGTTTCCCAAAAATTTGCAATTATTAGCTTTGTGTTCATTTATTAGTTTTACACTCTATTCAATATATTATAAGCGTTCAATACAGCTTCTCTCTTATCCCACTGATGGAAGCTCATTCATTCCTTTTAGAAGGCAATGAAGTTGGCTCCCATAGCCCGTTCTGTCCTCTTGGTACCATATGCAGAGTTGCGAGGAGTTCGCTACGGGTGTTTCAGTCGGAAGGACCCAACAATGGATTTTAGTCTGACAGTAAACAATGGCGAGTGATCTGATACACAACTGTAACCATGGGAACACGCGGTGAATCGACTTTCAGCAGGGGCATCCATTGGGTGGGGAAGGAGCCAAGTTAGCCTCTCAATGGGAATGAGCCCTGCAGAAATTCGATTAGTTTCACATCAAATTGTCGAGATAATCAAATAGCATTATCATGCAGATCATCCGAACTGAAACTCATTCTGAGCGAACTGGAAACGAACAAACAAAAAATGAATTTTCAAATTCTACTCATTTCCAGTAAATGATGTTTATAAAATCATTATATTCACATAGTCGTATTGATTAGTCAGCCATTTTTAGGTAATTAGCCAGAATAATGTCTTCATATTTTCAATTTTTTGATCTTACTATACGTTAAATATAAGTAATCCTCGCATTAACCTAGGAATTATTTCCAAATATAAAAATAAATTATCATTTAAAAAATTCCTAACAATACTGTAATAAAAGAATAAGTATCTTTATCTCTTTGTCAATTAAAAAAATATTAAAGAATTTATGTTCATAAAACCTAATTGTTATAAAAGTTCACTTATATAATTTCTTATAATGCCAGAACAGCAAAAAAACAGTCTATATTTATAAAAATTACACAACAATTTCAAAACTTTTTATGAATATGAAGTGGTTTATGTATAAAGCACATATGTTGCACTTTAATTATAAGTACTTTTTAATTAGTAAACAGTATATATTAAATAACTAATGCAATCAATTCAAAAATAAAACAAAATGTTATCACAAATAATTAGTATATTACACCAAAGCAGCAACGAAGTAGCATTTCGATTGCGCACATAAATGAAATATTTTTTGTAATTTTAAGACTTCCATTGATCAGTAAAGTAGTTAACTAATATAGAGCAACTTAACATGAATTTTTGCTATTACTGGAACAAAGATAGGTCTGGAGAAGGTATTTACTTACTATTCTGATTATATTCTTAATTTTATGTGAAATATATATGAGGGGTAAACTGTTAAATAATTGACTTTAGTGATGTTCAATATGCAGTTTTTAAGTGCAAAACGACTTTGGTCTATAGCGCAATCAGGGGAGGATTAAGTAGTTTGGGGGCCCCTCTGATTATTGTCTTGAATAGTAACTTTGAATTTACAATTCGGAGACCGCTCATAAACGATGTCCCACTATTTGTCAATCTAGTATGTAATAGTAAAGAATATTGTTTGAATCGTGAGAAAATGACACGCATTATTTTATCTTAAAAGTGTAGATGCCTAAGAAGACTTACATTTAAACTTTTAACTGAAAGTGAATTTACATTTTATCAGCATAGGTGTTTTCGATGCAAAAGGAAAATAATGAAACTTTGAAATCAAGCAAACAAACTTCAAAAATAAATGTAATTTGCTGCTTTATTTATAGAAACAAAAATCTGTGATGTCGCAGCTCTGGTTATCCTTTCCCTTCACTTTGTCACAAACTGTCACAGTTTCTCGAACCTCCTGGAATAGGGACATTATTTATGAATGACCCCTTAGAAGACTAAAATTTAATTTGCTTTTGGAAAACACAAAATTGAAAATTTTCAGGATTAAAACATTTCGAAAACGTTCAGAAATTTTCATGATCAAGTTCATTATATTAAAAAAATGGGCATTCTCAAAGTTGAAAAATTTGCAAGAAATATAATCAGTCACAAGGCCCTCTTATAAAACTCTCTACGATGAAACAATGAAAACAAACAAAAAAAAAACTAAATAAAGAAGGGGCCCTTTGGGATCGGCCCCCCTGGCGGCCGCCAAGTCCGACAACCGTTTAACACGCCCCTGAGATCAATCTGTTTAGTAAATTCAAGTTTTTACATCATTGATTCAATTTAGAGGGAAAGCACTTTGAATGTTTTAAAAATAATTTCTGATATTGTACAACAAAATAAAATTCATGAAATCGCTGAAAATTTCACCCCTAATACTATACGTTAAAACAACACAGTGAGGTCGTACTCTTTTTTGTATATTAGAAACAGGCCATTAAAAAAAATGTGCGTAGTTTTTTTAACATTTAAAATCAACACAATTTTTCACATTAATTGAAGTAATCTGCCTTGTTATAATTTATCACTTCCTCTCGTGTGAGCCTTAATCATTCTCACATCAAAACTTCACCTTTGATTAATACTAATTATCTTATTTTCATTAGTTTGAGCCATTTAACGCAAAAAAAAGCTTCCGAATCATTAAAATATTTTTAAAGTCCTTGTCACATTTGGCTTTATCTTAAAGCGTGTTTTTATTCCCAAGTTTTCTTCCAACCCCTCACATTTCTCCAGTTCCTCATTATGCATCTAATTTCTTTTCTCCATTCGAGAAAAAAAAGAGTTTGCATTCTTTTGAAACGGTACAGTTTGAAGCTCCTAAGGCTAGCATATTTTACGTACCGTATAAAAGGAGTTGCGAAAAAAAAAGAGATGTTCATCGAACGTAAAAGCAGAATAAATAACTACGTACACATTTTAATTGCAGCAAGAAGTAATCAAGACTCTATAATAAAATGTGAATTTTACTTCCTGCTTCCCAGGGAATCGTTAAAAATGTATAAAGAGTACTTCACCGCCAACACAGGAGTCGGGCATTTCCTAACAGAGTTTTTTAAGTAGCAATATATTTTTAATCACTAAGGTTAAATTAAGCGAGAACTCTTGGGATGACCATAAGTACTTGCCGCTTGTACAACCAGAGATCTTTGCAATTAATATTTGGATTCTTAGTTTTCCTGTGAACTGTGAATATCATTCCACATAGTAGCGACTTGTTAAGGGGACAAGAAACTGTTTTATGTATTTTAGTTTTAAGGAAACCGTTGAGTAATTTTACATCCTGAGATAATGAAATACTTTCTGAGAAAATTCGGAAATTGTTATTTCTTCATGGATAAGTTTAATAAAATGTTAAATATATTTCTATTAGTGTGGTGCTTAAAAATATTTTTATTTTATTTATCAGGTCTAACCCCCATTTCTCTTCTTTTGTGTTAATAAGAAATTGGGTAAAATTTTGAAAATAATTTTTAAGATTAACACGCGTCGAAACGAGGCTGAAAGTTGAAATTCTTCAATAAATTCTGATATATTTACATTTTTTTTCTGTATCTTTAAAACAAGTATTTGTAATAAAGAGTTAACTAAGATAAAACCTAGAATAATTGACAAGATAAATGCAAAACAAAGGTTATTAATATATTGGTAAAGACTTCGTTGAGCAATATGTCTATATTACTTTTACGACTTCTACCTTCTTTTACGACTAGCAATAAATACTGTTTTTACTCTTCATATTGCGTTATAACGTTGTAATATTCCTCAATAAGTCTCACAGCGCTCTACATTTTCTTTAACACCTTTAAGCTATAACCTTATGCACTTGACAGAAACAACTATTATTGTGTGTTTGTGTCACATCCCTAAAATAGACTTGTTTTTTCTTTTTCATTACAAATGCAGATTAATTCTCGTATGAGATTATGTTATTCGATGTTGGAGAACGGAAAATAATACTACACTGTTAGAAATGTCATCAAGAAATTACGGTTAAATGACCGGCAGCAGTCTGTCCATCTAATTCACCGTTAAGTTTACGGTTTGGAACATTTTTCTACCTTTACGGGACCTAACCATTTCCAAACAGCTTGGTTAAAAAGCCGTAAATACAAAAGTTTACGGTTTTATAACCATTTAAAAAAGGTTTCAAAACAAAATTTTTATCGTTTTTGAACCATTTCAGGCGTAGAATTTTCGAGGCGTATAAACTGTAAACGAAATGCTTGGACTCGAACCCTGAATGGCGTGGCGTAGAAGTCCTGCTCGCTATCCACTCGACCATCTTCATCACGTAAAGCGGCCGTTTATTTATCAATAAAACTTCTTTGCCAACAGGCAAAATGCCTTAAAATTGAGATTTCAGTTTTTGATTGGATCCAAATTTATTTGTGGTCTAATATTACTGTATACTGATGAAAATCATTTTATTTGCTACAAAAATTAAAATACAAACAAGCATCAGCAGCTCAAATGATCTGTTCGCTCATTCACAAACAGTTCGGGAATCCAATGTCTCCAATTTTTGATTTACGTGTGTATGTGTTTCTATTTAGTAATCACTGCTTAAGCCAATTTATTTTCCTTCTTTTTTATATACACATGCATATTTGAACTGATAAATCTTTATTCATATTTTAACGACAACGTACGACCGATGAGGTATCGCAACCAAGATGGACGCCCGATTCTTATTGAGCGCTTGAAAATTACGGTTAGTTTAACGTTCTTAATAACAGGGTAAACAGGATAAACAGAGAATAAACAATTTTTTTTTACAATTAGCGGTTTGAGTACCATCTTTTTAATGGTTATTCAACTGTGGTAATTAAATATGGCAAAATAACAAGCAAATAAATGGTTATTTTACTATTTTCTTACGGAAATTTTTAACAGTGTATAAAGATAACTCAACAATACTTTTCTGACGTAGTAATTCAGTTTAATCGAAACTATCATAAAATATATAACCTTAAGCATTTGACAGAAATAATAAAGAGTGATGTTGCAAACATCAGCTATATCAGTTAAGATGGACAATAATAGGCTTTCAAAGTGAAAGTATCTATGCAAGCAGAGGTGAAAAGATAGCTGAAGTCACAACGATTTCCCGAGTTTTTTTTTTGGCTAGTGCAAAAGAGCGATATGATAAATGAGGCTCTAACCGCGAACTAGTTCTTTACAAGAACCTAGATACGTTGCTAGCATAATTCATCATGATCACTTGCTATTAATTTGGAATTTCACCATCACGCGAAGATATTTTTTACCTATCCTCGCGTAAAAAGAAAGACAAGGGGAAAAAATGAGAAAGTCGTATGTAAAAATATCCAAGTAAATGAGGGAAAAAGAATGTCAAAGAAGTGTTTTCTTATTCGATAAGCACACTAATTGACATTTTGATAAAGCTTTTAATTAATAAAATAAGTCAATTTCTGCTTACGTTATGCTTTATACTTCCCATGTGTTTAAATCTATTCTGTATTTTCACAAAGCTTTTATTATAATTGTTTTATTTGGTCTGTTAAGTATTATATTTATTGAAATGGACGCAATAATTTAATTTAACAACATAATTTAAATTAATGTATCTAAATTTCTTGTCCTATTGCATTACTCATGAAAAAAGCCGAACAGCAAATATAAAATGCAATTGCATTTTTTTTAATCAAGCAAACAAATCCTAAACATACAGAATATACAACGAACGGAGAGACATTAACAATTTAAATTGAGGCATAAAAACTACAAACTATTATAGTGAATGGTTTTGGAGCTCTTGCTCTAAATCGTAAATGAAAGAAATTTACATATGCTTGAAGACATTTTATCAACACCTCTCTCACGACCGACTCGGAAATCCAGCCATAAGGAAAACAAGTAACAATCCCAGAATTCAAGCTCATATTATAATATGCTTGTTGTTTAGATGAAATAGAGGGCATGATGCTTTCATGTTGTTTCTATTCAGCTCCTTCTAAATCCAAAAGTTTAACATTTATGATTTTAGCGCAAAATTTTGAGAGCAAATTAACACAATAAATATTCATGTGAATGTGAGAGAAATTACTATTAGTGCTGCAAAGCTAATTAGCACTGTATTTGCAACAAATGTAATTTGCAGCCGTGTAATGTATGTAAAAGATTTTTACACTCCTTGCTAAGAGTAATTTTATCTTAATAAAAGAAAACAGCTAATGCGGAGTAGATTTAAGTGTATTATACATGGCTATTGTTAGGAAATACTGACATTTAAAAAACAATTCAGTATGCCATTCGAGATACTTTTTTTAAGTTAAATATAAATACTTTTCATCAAAATTTTGTACCTTAAAATTACTTGATCTGAGTAAATTCTAAACAAGTTTAATAAAGGCAAAAAAAAAAAAAAAGAACTAAAAATAAATGATCTAATATTCTTCAAGTTTATTCATTTTCGCTCTTTTTAATTAGCAAAAAACTTTTTCGGAATTTTTAAAAAAATATTATTATTTAGAGTTCAAAAACGAATTTACATAACTTGAGGACAGAATAATGAATTAAGAAATTCGTTTGAAATTTTTAGTGTACATGATAATATAAATAACAAAATTAAGAAAAAAAAAAACGGAAGATAAAATCTAATTTTTTTTTTTGTCTGTAAAATAGTAAATAATAAAAATTTGACAAGCTCCTACGAAGTTCTATAGTGCATTTGGTAATAGATACCCACCAATTAGTTCAATAGACGAAAACATCTTGTGTCTGTGAACATTCATTGTAATTTTATTACTGTGAAAAAAGTAGAAATAGTAAAAGGGTACTAAATATGCACTTTTAGCCAGGAGTATTGTAGTGATTAAAAAACGAAGTAATAAAAATAATTGCAATAAAAATTACGAACATAAGTTCTAGTACTTAACTTTGAGAAGTGTAGTTTAAAAACATAATCTATCTTAAGAACGTGGGATTTATTATCAGCGATAAAAATTAACTTTTATACTTTCAACTTGTTCAAAAACTCATAACGCAGCTAATTAATTTTAATCTTGATTTCTCATACTAGAACCTTAGTTTTAGGTTTGAGAAGACGTCTTTTGAATTTTATGTCGTTATGATTGAATAGAAAATTTAATTACGTTATTGGAAATGAATGCACGTGACAATTTCAGTCGTAATTTTATTTCTAAAAATAAAAAAAAGTTCCTATAGAGTTTGAAATTTATATTCATATGTTCTGGATAAGTTATTTCATATGTTCCATGGATCTACAGTTCGAAACTACGAAAAGGAATTAGCATTTAATTAATTTTCAAGCAAATGAGAAGATAAATGCAAATACTTTGCTTAGAATTTTTTCAGTGTTATGAAATTTAAATTTTGTAATTTTAAGACATTGACAATAAATAAATTTTGCGAGCTTTCATATCAGAGCTAATCTTGGAAAGGGGAGGGGGGGGGGACTTTTGATTTAAGGATATTTTTGAACAGTTCGAATATATTAAGCATTAGCGTTTGTGTATAAGTTAAATGATTTTTATGGCGCAAAACAGTAAGGATCAAAATACATTTTTGCACACACATACAAAAAAGAAATTACTAAAATAATTGTAAGCATTTGGAATATTTTTTCTTCACAATAAACAAAGGAATTTATATGAGCGAAACAAATCCATATTCTTAACGTCCATGGGCAAAAGGCCAAGTAGAAGATATGAAAGTGAAAATTTTCCTACACATAAAACAAACTACAATACTATTGGAAATAAATATCTCGTTATTGTTTTGACTATTAAAATTGTTGTTCTATTATCCTCATTGTTTTCAAATTTCGCTTTGGAGTGGATTCAAAGAGCATAAGATTTTTTTTTTTTTTTGCTGTTTTTAACTAGGTTCACAGACATTTAATATGAACAAATTATTTAATTTTCAGCAAAGCAATGATATTCTTTATTGCGAAGTTTAACGATTAATGTTCAAAATTTTTTATATGTTTATTTAACCGAGTTAAACTAATTTCGTTTTCCTCTATAAATGACAGTTGCTTTTGGTAATTTAACAACAAGTTCCGCCTAAAATTTTACGAGTATATTTTACCGTATACGCCACCATCAAATTTATAATCCAACTATCTATGTCTCTTTCTCATTAGCATTAGTACTTAAATAACAGGCTAATCTTGAAATTAGGAAATATTACTACTTCAATAGTAGGGGTTGTGGGCAGTTAGAATAGTTTACCGTAAGCGACTGTTACATGCAGTGGGGAAGAAGGCTATTTATGTTCATTGGGGATTGTTAACTTGACTGGGACCAGCCTAGCAGGGCCCTGTGCTAATTGCTGGTTGTCACTTTTGTATTTGTATAATTTGCCTTTTCAGTTCTTAAATTGGTCATTAGTTAAACTAAAAACAATTATTCACGTAAAGAAAGCACAAATGAGCATTAATGAGCTTTTCGTGAATAATTGTTTTTCAGTTTTACTAGTGCACAAAGTTCGTTTATTTTATAGTCATTAGTTCTCAAATGTATCTTTTTCAACGAATGATACATATTCATTCGTTTATTCATTCAGTCATTATCCCATTCATTTGTGGATTGCTTCACCCACTTATTCGTTCATCAACTCATTCATTTATTAATTGATTCACCCTTTTATTACTTCATTCATTAACTTATTCATTTATTGATTGAGTCAAACATTTATTCATTCATTCATTAACTCACTCATTTTTTGATTGAGTCACACATTCAGAAGCATCCTTAACTATCTAGATCAAAACGTTTCATGGAAAAATAGGCTTGTTTAGTTCTGGATGCGCTTCGTAGCTATTCATGTCTTACTTCATAAGCTCCTTCTAATAGAGTTTGTTTGAAGCAAATCCGTCTATAAGATCGATATTTATATAGGATACAAATTTCCCCGTAGGCATTAATGATAAATTTTGTTAAACTGTTGAAAACTGAGAAAAAATTGTTCAAATCAAAAAAAAAAAAAAAATTCCTGTACACAGCTTCATCCAGCAAGCTTGTTCAAAGAAACTTGGATCTTTTGACCAGGGTTTACGTAATTGCTTCATTTTTCCCCGTGGGTGATAATTCGAAAGTTTTTGAACTTCAAATGAAAAAGAAAAAATGGCAATGAGATGTTCTCGCTGAGATCTTTCTAATCGGAATTCTCGCAAAAGTTATTAGGACGAGACAGACAGACCAACAGACACACATTTTCCCCATCTCAAAACCCAACTTTCCCTTTTTTTTTCGTCAATTAAGCTCTTCGATTTCAATCCCTACGAATTATTAATCAAAAAGTTAACAGTTTATTGAACAATACTATGTGGTGTGCTACCTCCCTCCAGGATTTGATTGGTTGCTAGGATCTTATCAATTATGGTGGTGTACAATATGTATGTAACATATTGATCCTAAGAATTATGAAGTAAATACTGTATTGCTTCATAATCCGTAGGTAATTCTGTAAGCTAGCTATTCTGTTAGTGTATGCAAATTATTCAACGTCAGGAAGTTTTTGTCTTTTTAACCTAATTATTATTTCTTACACAGTGCCGTAGCCAGAAATTACTAACGGGAAAGAGGTCATGATTTTTAACTTCATGGTAGAACTACAATAAAAGCATTCATTTTTATTACTTGAATTTATGCACTTTCGATTTCAATTCAAATTTTAAGCAAAACGAAAATTCTGTAACACTTTCATGCATTAAAAAAAGGAGCACATTTGAGCCCTCTAACACGTGTACGCAACATTCTTGCATTTTTATAACGTTGACTTTATCATTTATAAACATAAAACATATTTTAAAATTTCTCAGCTGTTTTTGGTTGCTACGAAAACTTAGAAAAGCGTTTTCCCCTCCCCGGATTTCGGTTTATTTGTATTCCATTCAGTGTTTGTTTATGGAGATATTATTTTAACAAATTCATTTTAAAAAGACTTTCGTGCCTTCAAAGACTTCTCTCTATAAATTGGTAAAATAAAACCGATTCTCTTACTGATACATGACAAATAATAATAGTAAATTACAAATGTTGTTTCCTATCTGTAGCTATTCTGTTAGTGTATGCAAATTATTCAACGTCAGGAAGTTTTTGTCTTTTTTACCTAATTATTATTTCTTTCGTGCTGGTTCTTTAAAGCCATTGCGGAATTATAAAAGTCCCTACACGCAGTCTTTAAAAGCGTTGCACGTTTTCTCTGCATCACGCAATAAGTAAAAATAAATAAATATTTAAAAGTTCGCGTAGATAAGTTCTAAGAACGGATATCATAAGCAGTGGGTTTTTGGAAAAGCAAAGCGCTTAGTGTGCGTTTTCATTAAGATGCAATGCATGCTAATGCTATTCAGATTCTGCTAAAGATGCCCTTTCGTATTGAATATAAATTTCGTGTTTGAAAATTGAACGTACGAAAATAGGTACACAAGATAAATTCCGCCAAGTTTGTCTCGTAGTTATTTGCTGTATTGTGAACTGGATATTAGCAAAAATTAATTACTCTGAAAATGTTATGAAAGTAGTAAACAAACCATACATTAAACTACAGTGCTATAATTCAATTTCAAGCACTATCATACGAATCACAAAACACGGATAGACGCATAATCCTTTGATGCTGAAGCCTCCCTAGGGAGTCCGAGTTGTTCTACAATTAGTGCAATTGTAGTACGTGTAGTATTTGTAGAACATGTGGATTTGCTTCGAAGAAGGAAATTCTTAAATTGTAGGATAAATTTTTTTAAATCAGGATATTACAGGAAACTTTCTAAAAATTAGGAACTGTAGACCCCTCTGTACTTTAGGGCTTCCAGGAACCATGACACCAGTTCTAGGAAGTCCATAAAATATCCCTCACTTAGGACGCTAAGAAAAACAAAGTGATGCTAAAATATTCATTAAAACACAAAATTAAAAAGTTTACATACTAACCAAAATTCGAAAACAATTTTTGTTATTGATTCAACATTTTGCAATTTGTTTGCTATTATACTTGTTAATTCCACGTAATGGCTGTTTCTATTAACGCTGTTTTCACGTTCAATCACAACTTTGCTGTTGTGTTATTAGCATTTTTGTACTGCTAACGAGGTCAACTGTATCCTGTGTTTTCTTGACAACATGCGTTTATCTTAGCGTGACTTTCTTTTTGTGTTCGTGTAAAACTGGTTCTTCAATGCTAAAGCAAATCACCGACACACAAGGAAAAATCACGAGTTCAGCCAAATCAACATTTAAGAGAGAATAATTTTCCTTATTCTCGTTCCTAATAAAATAAGCGAAAAAAATAATAAAATCCGGGATCTGGAGTGGAGCATGTACAAAATGCAATGACGATTTTCCTAGTGACAAAGGTTTAACAATTATTTTAAATATGATACATTAATGTTTATCCTTCAAATAACTGCTCATTGTCTAAAATACTTATTTTTTTTACTGTACATCTGATAAGATTTCATTTTAAAAATATCATTAATTTACACCAAATCTTTGAAAAACATAGTTAGCTCTGGTGACAAACCTAGACAACAATTAACATTTTTTGCAAAACTAATAATTATTATATATCTATTAATAAGCTAAATAAATAAATATTATAATTAATACGAGTTTTATTGAAATTATATTCGGAGCACGGATCCGGAACAAGTACTTAGAAGTCAGAACGGAGCAACTCAAAAAAAATTTCTCCAATTCCCAGATATAAATAATTTAAAAAAATTTTATTATTGAAAATAAAATGTTTTGCATTAAGATTTGTTATTCTTAGGAAAATTCTTAAGCTGGCTTTTTTTTTTACATTTGATTCATGCTGTATTGTTTAGTTAGAGACGAGTGCAAGGCTCAGAAATTTGTGTAAAATAATTATTTTTCCCCCAATAGCTTTTTTTCTCTGAATATTTTGTAGTTTGTTAGTTTAAAACAAAGTAAAAATAATTGGTTATTTTATCATTTCGCATGCTAAATCACAAATCCCATTCATGTGAAATCAAATATAATGAGGAAGACATATATGTGCTTTTGCAATATATATGAACCTAGCAAATGGCTTATCGCGTAGACACGATTTAAGCGCAAAAAAACTTTAAATCATATACTTACAGAGCTTACTATGTTAATTGCTGATCTGTATTTGAAGAGTGTAATGTATTTGAAGAGAGACATACACTTAAATAAATTGCTTTCGCATAAATGGAGAGTACTATTAAAAGCAAATCCTCGTATAGAACTTAAGATTACCGAGTGCATTGATAAAATAAGTCATGTTTACATACTTGCATTGGATAAGGATTGAAATAATTCTGGAGTAAAAATTTGTATAAACACACATAGATGTTTCCTTAGAGATTTGGACAAAATATCGGCTCAAATCAACTTTTTAGCTAAGACATGCATTTAAAATACTAGGATCTTAAAAATATATAATAGGAATCAGTTACATTTATCTGTTTTGTTTAATATACTTCATGAATCTATTCTTTTAGACAAAAGAGCTTAGCCGAAAAATGCTCTACTTGCAAAACGGATTGTACTTAGCAAATATGGAAGAGTTTTCTTTTTTTAATTGATTATTTCAAGAAAAATTCATTCTAACTCTAGATTACTACTGCTATTGTTCATCGACAAAACAATTTGACACCATTCATTAAATGCATTCCTTTCAACAGATAGTTTAAACAGTCGGCTGCTATTTTTCTTTCGGAAAATAAATAGACTCAGCGGCAGAACGAGCCTATCATAATACTCTTGTAAAATGATACTTGCAAAGTACACCGTTCTTTATCAGTCTCGTACTGTTTCATACAATTGATCCTTCTTTAATAATAGGATTGGGCACCATACCTAGCGTAGGCTCTGGGGACCCTATTTGTTTAATTAAAGCAATTGTTGAAAAGCAGAGAGCCCAAGCGAGGATTTCAACACAATCGAGCACGGAGAAAATGTTGGAAACAGGATTAAAAGTAGCGGATTTTTGAAGCTGCAAGACAATTCTTTGCTCACTAGTATAATGTTGTTCTTTCTGCAAAGTAGCATATTATTTGTCGTTGTTAATATGAAAGGGTTTTTTCCTTTACTGGGATGCTTGCAAATCAATGTCTTTCAACAGATTTTGAGTAGATTTTTTTGTTTGAAAGACGGATGAAAAATAAAAGTTCAAGCGGCATTTACAGCGAAAGCTTTTCAGTCAGCTAACAAATCGGATTTAATTTCACTGTTTTTGTTGCATGCATTTTATTTTTAAAAAAGTATATGATAGTACGAGTTACAAATATTGATCTTTTGTGTTATTTCTTTACAATTTCATAAAAAGTAACTTTGTAAAATCGTGTACTCCTATTCCCCGGAAGCAGTAGGTGATATAAATGCTTAATATATGCATAAAAAATACATTATTGTAAAATTTAATTTAACATAGTTATCCCAATAGACTAATTTATTTCTAAGCAGACTCATAATAATTATTATTAAATTATGAATGTTTAGATTTATTAGTACTTAAATATGTATTTTCTTACTAAGCTATAATTATCTCAGAATTGTCCAATTAAAAGTAATTTCGTAATTTATAATTTAAGTGTTTAATGAATTCATTAAAAAGTAACATTATACCGTAATTTTTTCAAGGAACAAATTTTGAATATTTATGCCTCATTATATTAAATTAAAATACAGACTTACTGAAAGAAATTTAGGGACTAAAACTTAAGAATACATATTATGTATTGTAAAATGTTTTGATACATATCTCTCAGACTATCTACGCAAGAGCGCAAGAGGCTGAAATACTTTACAACCCGTCACAAAGAGGGGGGGGGGGTCAACTTTTGACTATAGAGGGCTTTAATAATTTCAATTTGATTAAATAAATATTTCAAAGATGAATCCTAGTTGAGCATTTTTAACTGTCATTGTTATTTATAATACTTTTATACTAGTTGACCCTTGGGCAATTAAGCACTAATTTAGGAGAAAGGACATTATGAAGAAGAATATAAAAAAGTAAACGGGTGTTGGTTGGTACAAAAGAAGGAATGTAGGGTCAGTTGGGGTAATTGTAAACATGGGGTAATTGTAAACAAGCTTCATAACTACACTTGTGGTGGTTTTGAAAACTTAACTGCTGGTGTGTGATGAATTCGCAACATAGGGAAGACACTGAAAGAGTTTTGTAAGTTTCGAAACATTTGTGGAGGCGTCACCATTGTTTGAAAATGACACAGTGAAAAAAGTTGTTTAACAAAATTTAGTGATCTTACATTTTCGTCTCCAGCTCATCTACAAAAGCGATGCAAATGGTTTCAACCATTTTTATTTGTCATATGGAATATTGCTAAAAGTATTTAGTCATAAATTTCATCCTCCGTGTTATTTTTCATGTGCAAGTCAGGTGTTTACAATTACCCCATATATTTCGTACTCTGGGGTAATTGTAAACACTTAAATTTTTCCTATTTCCAATATTCTGGGGGGGGGGACAATAAGTATTATATTTTGATGCAAATTACACTTTTGTGTCTATTTTACATAACTGTTGTTGTTTTTGCTAATGCCACGTGGAAATCCAATCTACCCTTGCAAGGAGACCATGAATTAAGAAAACTCCTACTGATTATTAATGAGCTTCCCTAGAATGAAATATACTTGGCTCAGAGGGCTTAATGATTTTGAACCAGCTCCCAGATGAGAGATCGTCACCTAGGTTGGTCCCTCAGCGGAAATTATTTCTAACTTGGTTTGCATTTGAAGCGACGATGTATTTTACGTGCACAGCTCCCTTTAGCGCACTCGGTCTCAGAATAATCAGTGGCGGGAGGTGGCCACCCTCCCAAGCGTTGACCCCGGCCAGTTGTGCTTCACTTTCGGTATTCTGTGGGATCTAAGCTTAACCGACTGATCCACTGCGGGACAAATTTTACATAAATTTGTCGCATTACTTTATTTTTTGCAAGATATTTCTCGCTAAGTGATCTCAGCCAACTCATAACATAACTCAGCGGACCACATGTGGCCTGTTGGCAGCAGATTGAGAACCATTGCTCCGGAACTTCTTAAGCATTCAAGCAGACTGTGTATGAAACAATTTTCCATTTGCATCAACCTTATTCGAAAATAAATCACTGTTTACAATTACCCCAGATCTCTGGGGTAATTATAAACACGAGCTCATTCGCTAACAAATAGTCACAAAGTCAAAATTTTTGTACACATTTACTCACAAGTACAGTAGTGGCTACAATGCTCACAATTTTATCGCTGAATTCTTTCAAGAGGTAGGGAAGGATCAAAAGTTAAAACATTGAAAAAGCGTTTACAATTACCCCAACTGACCCTAATTAAACACATCAGTACAAAGAGCTGTTACAATTTTTTTCCACTATTGTTTATATATTCAAAATAAAATAATCACAATAATTATGATAATTATTTTTATTATTAGTATACATAGCATCAAAATACAATAATGGAACAGTTCCGTTTCTTAAAGTATAGTAACTGCTGGTTCGTTAGGCCTTACACATTCATAATATGAATGTGTAGGAGCCTAACGATTGGATAAGTTTAACACACAGACGCAGCTAAAACTGCCCAATTTTCTACACAATAAAAACAGAAGAGTTTCTTGTATGTTTACTTGATAACAGATGGCTCTAGCATACACACCAATTTGGCATCCATTCAAGGACATCTTCCTAGATGATTTTAAATGTCAAATTTAGCAGCAGCAGTAGTTGTCTAGACCGTGGGTCTATTTTTCGTCATTAGTCGGCACAATAAGCTTGGGGGGTAAATCATGGAATTTGATAAAAGAATAAGGAAGATATCGTGGAGCGACAGATAAACAGACTTCAGTAATAATATATATAGATAGATAGATGGTCCTTTTTTCAATTATGAGCACTTTGCATCATGCACTACTCATTTTACCCCACCCCATGGAGTAAAGTGGTCATAAATGCATCCCAAAAGGACGACGTCACAAAATTATTTTACTATCCCCCCAAATTGTATGTAATGTGTTCTTTAATAATGTAATGCAAAATATCAACCAACAAATCTGAAGTTAGTGAACTAATTCTTGTATTTATTACCCACCAAAGTTGAAAAATATGGATCTTAGGACCACTTTACCCTACCCTGACCCTATAAATTTTGAAATTAAAAGTCCTTCATGTAGCAATTACTAGCAACTGAAAAACATAAATCGCGGCTTCCGGTGTTGTAATTAACATATAAAATCGAACCTTAAAATATTCCTCTATGATTATGTGATAGATAAAGTGTTACATAATAAGGACAGATTGCAAAATAAATCAATAAAATGAAACGCAACATCATAGTATTTTAAACTTTAATCAAAATAAGCAAGGGACAAAGTGTAACAAAAAATGTTTCCAACCAAGGGATTAATTCCCATTAGTGCTGCTTATCAACATGAGAACACACTCTGTTTGTTGGGAATTACACCGATATCAACAAAACTTTTAGAAGCTGCATAACGATTAATTAACGTTTGGATCAGTTTACGTTATTTTTACTTTCTTAGTAAACATTTCTTTTTCTTTTCTTTTTTCATTTTGCATGCCATCATTAATTTTATTTTACAATTAATTTATTTTTCTCTTCTAAGTTTGGCACTCATGTTTTTCCTCCCTCATAATAATTGATTTTACTTATTTTTTACATATATCATAATTATTTTAATTTTTGTGAAAGTTTCTAGTTATGAATCAGGAACTACTTGTGAATGAAAGTATTAGTAGTCTTAGTTTTTCAAGTTAGCAAAACTTTGCTCATGTAGCATGGGTGATATACATGAATGCTTTCCAATCCGTCATTTGGGGAACATTAATCTAAACCCCCGTATTCCGTAATCAACCACCAAGCATGGGTTGGTCCAAAACAATTGGCCCTGTCCTAATCGCTAACCGTATTTTAGTTCATAAAGCTTTTAAATTAAGAATTTACAATTCAAGTAGCATGCATTTTTTTCGAGAAATGTAATGTTAATGATACAAATTTTAAAGCATTTATACTGCCTTTCTTCTTTTTTTTTTTCATTGTTTTATTTATTCAAGCCAAATAGTTAGTCTCCCACTCAAATCAATCAGTCCAAACAATTAGTTTATCAATCAAAGCAAAGTTTTAAATACAATTCTTCAAATTTTAACAGTAAGAGTTGGTATGCATACTTATATACTTTCTTCAATTAAGATTTGTATTGGATTAGCGAGACATTAATAAGTGAGTTAATACATACGTATGAACTCACCACACAAATATAATTTAGTAGTTGAAAAAAAGTTACTCTTAGGTTGGAAAAGTTTACATCTTACCCCAAAATCAAACTTTTTTTGATAGAAACTCAAAAGCTGTAATTGAATTCGCATTTACAAGGATAACTAGGGTATCGAAAAAATCTTTTCTCCACTGAGAGGTAAAAGTTATTTCGCTCTAGCACTGATTGATACGAGCTGAACACAACGACTCCAAACGGTTCTGATAAGCTGGGAATCTGCTTCTTTATTCGTCTAAAGAATATGATCCAACTCAAACACAAGTGAAAATTTTCCAGTACCACCGGAACTTCGATCCTTTAAACTCCCGCGTAGCCTGAAGTCAAGATGTGATTCGATACCGACAGAAAAGTGAAAAAATTGCTCGCTTCTAGCATAGCAAGTACCCTAACTTTATTTTCCAGGGATTCTTTGCCACAATTTCGTCTCCCAATGTGTTATTTAGTTACAGAAGGACGCAGAGAAGAAATACGATGAGTTTTTTATACTTTTTTTCAGAGTTAAATGGATAAAATCGATGCTATTCCTGAGTGCAACTTGAAATTACTCGGAGCTTTTGACCATTCACGAGAGGCTTTAACGTAAAAAGTATACTGACGTGTTTTATTGCATTTCTTCGTAGTTTTTATGTGTGTGATTCAGTAAAGAAATGCCATTTTTATCTATTGTTCATGCCTGCAAATAAAGTTTTTCAGCAACTAGTTAAAATTTTTCATTGCTGCTCTATGCATTAGATTCTTATAGCTCACAGCAATTTTCTACCTTTGCTTTACTCAAAAAAATTTTAAATAATTGTAGCTAAATACTTTTATAACGAGCGTTAAATGACTGAAACAACAATTGTTAAAATATCTAAAATTGGAATACATTTTATCAATAATTGTTATTTAGAGTTCTATTTTTTTATTTTAATTTATTATAATATTATAATTATTACTATTATTACTAGCAGAATTTTTAAGGGATGCTTCATAACAATAGCAGAGGCTCGTAGCAAAAAAGTCAAAGCAAAACGCAAAATTGTTTGAATGCAGCAGTTGTGAAATGTATTTAAACGCGTTTCCTTACCTAGCTTTTAACACTAATCCTTTACATGATTTGTATTGAGAAAATCGGTTAAACTATATCCTAGAAAAAATATGTGTGTGTTTCTATTAATAGGAATGAAGTTATTTAATACTTAACGACACCTAATTAAACTTGGTTGGTTAAACGAAATTGTATTTTAGCATTATGAAAGACAATTTTCAATATGTTGTCTGGGCTTTTTAACAAATAATGTTTCTACATCATATTCATAACTACCTCATTTGCGGTCATTTAGAACTAACGTGATACAAAAATATAAAAAAAGGCGTAGAGCTTTTTCTATTTAATATCACACTGTTGAGAGAATAAATCCTGTTTTTATTAAGCTAAACTAATTTTTTGAAGTTCGTTTTAATTCAAAGACACTGTACAAGTATTTTTTAAGGGCTACATTTTCTTTTAAGTATTTTTAAATCAAAGGTTGCTCTTTCCACCCACCTTCCTATAGATTACCTATTGTTGGTTGGGATTTTTTTTAATGGTTTGGGTATATGTTTTTATATAAATCGTTTTTCCTTCTTTGTGTTGTTTTCATAGAAGAACATTTTTGTCGTCTAAGTTAACCGACTTTTATTTTAAATTTCAGATAGATGAAGACATTATAGTAAATGAAATAAAAAAGAAAATATAAGACAAGTTTTATGCGTGGGAAGCGAAAGTAAAACTTTTACTTGAATACGCTCGCATGAAAAGAAAGATTTGTATTGCAGAAGTATTTTAAGGCATAGACCTAAAAATTATAAATTTTTACGCAGTTTCTTTACAGTCCCCTAACATTCCTTAACTTTCCATTGTATGACATCCCTTTACCATCATATGCATACATTATAGATTTGCTATGTATGAGCTAAAATCACATGGCTGAATAAGTTAGTTAAATATAAATCAGCTAATGAAGAGTAACGTCACCCTCTGGTTCAAATGGATCTCGCTACTGCAGTTCGGTAGAGCAACTTTGCATCAAATAGACGTAAATCATTTGTACTATGATAAGCATTTGGAATTAGTCGCAACTTACGTTCTTCAGATGTTCTCAGATCGATGTCTCGTGAGCAAATGAATTCAGTCTGGACGGAAGGCAGACAATGCAGTTACTAGCCAAAGTGACGAATCACTCACAGATTTCCTCCCGTGTACAAATGGCGCAAGAGAATTATTGATGAAATTTGAGCATCGCCTACGACGGTACGTAGCAGAAAAAATAATTACGTGGAATTAGACATTTCTCTTAAGAAAGCATAGACATTGTTTGCTATTTTAAAAGAAAATATCTCATAGTATGAGGATAAAAACTGCGATGATAAATTAGGGCTTCTATTTAATACATATATTAACGGAGAGTAGCATTCACAGTATCACTAAACTTCTTTTAAAGTTGCACATATGCACTAAAAACCTAAAATAAAACATTTGATTAATAATAGGAATATCGGATGTACATAAACCATCCAGGTTTCGATGAAGAATTATATTCTACCAATTTACCAATGGTGCTTCTCTGAACATTGCAGAACACAACCTCAAGTACATAAGGCGAATAAAACAGTCTTGAAAATGTCAACATTACATTAAAAATATTCTATTAAAAACTGCTCATAAAATAAGCGGTTCGTAATACTTTCCCATTTCAAGACAGAATCGGTGACATCCATCGTCAACCAATTGTATTTTCAAAAAATAATTTACAAAAATTGAACTGAGAACATTGATGTGTAGTTTTCAATAAAACGGTGCACAATAACATAAGGAGAAAAAATGCCCACATACCCAATTTATGGTAACAAAATTAAGCATACGTTTAAAAAGAAAGGTATGTGAAAGAAATATAAGAATATAAACGTTTGTTCAATTCTAAAAATGTAAGACACGTATCCAAAGCAAGGGAGAAAATAATGTGTCAGAAATAAAATGATATTTTACTAATTATAATATATTGAACACCAATGCAAAAATTCTATTATTGCGATCTAATAAATTTATAAATAAGAAACTATCTTTTGGTATTCACAAATTAGTCTCATAAAACTAGATTTAAGGTTTTTTCATCTACTTTCTATGAATTGGATATTTCGTTTGTGTACTTTTCATGGAAGGATTTTTGGTTGGTATAATTCATTAAAATTGTCGTTGTTTTAAATTATTTCAAGCGAATGGATGATTTGTTATAAAAAAAAAAGAACATGAACCAACTTTGGTTCCAAACTTAAGCAGACCTGAGATTATACACATTTCTGAAGAATAAATAAATAAATAAAGCTTAACCCCACAATACAATTAAGATGAATTTGGTTTTAAAGTTATTCTGTCTTACCTACACAATGAAAGGACTGAATTTCAGAAATGTAGAATTGATTCGAAAGATTGGATGGAAAAATCAAAAATTGTTTTTAAAGTTTATTTGATAATAAAGTAATTAGTATTCCTCTAAGGGCACACAATTTAATATTGTTCGATGCATTCCTAATAATGCAACATAACTCATTTTACTTGCCAGGTAAAAATTTTATACTAAGCAGGAAAATTTCTAAATTTTGTCTTGTGTCAAGAACTCAAACCGATAAGAGACATTTTTTTTGCAGAAACCTAAGTAAAGACCAAAAACTTGATTGCCATTCAGTCTTTAATCCAGTCAATAACTTTATCAGTTTTACATCTAAATAGGTTTTTATGAGGTTGAATAAAAATGTTTCTCACACGAACATTACACATTACTTTTGCGGATTGTTGTTCGAAGTCCCAATAGATGCGAACGCGCAATGCATTTGAATTACTGGTGTTCTTGGTGCTGCATTATCGCGTCCATTATGCGGATTGTGTGCTCTTCGCTCTAAGCGGCATTTTACCGGCCTGAACCTCACGGGGGAAACGAATCCTAAAAGAAGGCTTCCAACGCGAAATACAAGCGGAAAACAATTTGTATTCATGAGAGTAGCTGGAGAGCTTAATTAGGGGTCGCGCGCAGCGATTGTCAATTTATTCGCTGCCACAAACTGCATTGCCGGGGAGCTTCACATCAAGCTAACGTAATTGCACCAAGATACTAGCGATTTTAAATATTACCTTCGTATAGGCAATGCTGCGTATTGAAGCTGCCCATTAAATTCCTAACCTTTCCACTTCTCTTCTTCATCTTAATGGGGAGTATTTACAGGAAGTATGAAAAAAGTCCAACAATATGAAAACGGAATGTATTTTTCGGAGATAACTGCTGATTTTCCCAATTCTGTTGAAAGTTAAAAAAGTACACTTGGATGCTATATTTCCGCTGCGTCAAAAAACTTCTCATTTCTTTTTTCCTTTTGCCAAACATGTGTTCTGAAAAATCCAGAAAAATAAAAAGCCTTGACACATAGACATATCTACATTCTGTTATACATATGTTTACTTACTTTATGCAAAATCACGTTTTGAAAATATTGTTTAACTTATAATTTTCAATTATTTACTGTGCAACTATATATATTCACAACTATATATTTAGTTAGTTATTTATAAGTTCACACACATATTTTCGTTTTGCCGACTCTAGAAACCTTTTAGTTATCTAGCTTAAAGATTAGAATAAAATATTGCACTGTACATTTTCTATCAAAATTCTTAATGACTGAATCGATTTCATCTTTCCAAACTTCAAAATCGAATATTTTTTAGATGTATTTATTATTATTTTCTTTATTATTATTTTTTTTGACTTTATGCTAATTTAAAGGTTTAAAATTATCTTTGAATGGTAATAATTTGCAGATTTTTTCCGAGCATAATAACACTTTAAGGACTTAAAACACTTGAGGCTTTGATTTTGCTTTGTTTCATCCTGGTGAAGTATCTGTTTAAACGAAACTTTAAACACCTCCCTCAGCTCTATGATTTAAAAATAATTTATTATTTAAGCAATTGGATAAAAAATTAACCTTTTATGCTTCGTTTTTTTACTTACTACGTACTGACAGTGGGGCTGATCAGTACCAGCACGATTATTTTGGGGAATGCACGAGTACCGCAGCATCCCTGGAGTCGCCGCCTATATGCAATATTTATGAACTTTTAAATTCAAAACTATATACATACTAGCAAAGAGACATTTTCGTCTCAGAAATATGTATCTTTTTCTAACATTTTCAGTCAAATTAAGCTTTTAAAATTCCGGACACTACTGGTTTTATAACTTTTCATATACATTCGTGGTATACCGACAGTAATCCCAAAGCAGAAACGAATCCCTGGAGTACCCGAAACGAATATACTATTTAAACAGTGACCGAGATAAACGATAAAAGTATGATAAGAGGGCAGTACTCGAACCCCAAAGAGATACTTTTGATAACCATTGACAAACTAAATAGGGTCTTCTCCCTTTACTCGCCAAATAGCTGAGATATTTACATGCAGACGTGCTCTAAATAGCAAATGATCTCGATCCAATTACATTAATGATAATAATATGAAAATAACTTAAATGGAGAATAAGTAATACATGCTGAGTGTTCCATGATTTACATGTGAAGCGTGTTTTATCCTAATAGTGTATCTTTGACAAGTTGCTTGCTTATGGGCGTTGTCTGTTTGTGACCGCAACATTCCGTGTGCTTTTCGCATGCTTTATTAGCGATTCCGTGGAGAGAGTTTCCAGATAGCTTCCTTCCCGAAAATTAATTAATTACAACTGCCATTGGTGTGAAGGCCTCGCTCTTAGAAGAGATGAATATTTTATTTGTGCAAAAATAGTTATAGAATGAGACTCGCTAAGCGAAGATTAACTTTTCGCAAAGTTTAAAGAGGAGATAATGTTTGAGCGATTCAATTAAAGCTGAATATTCTATTAAAGAGTTTGGTGGATTCAGCAAGGGACGTGATGTGCTGCAGAACGTGTTATCTATGATTGCGAATTGCAGCTAAACTGGTTTATTTGAATAGATATGTGCCAGCGGCAGAAATGCTATGCTACTTTTTGTTATCACAACTTGTGCTGGATGATTAACAGACTATAAAAAATATACACACAGTATATTTTGCTGTTGCTTGAAGTATGTTTGACAAATAGTTAGCAATACATTGCAAGACTGGCCTGAAAACTTTATTTCTACGTAAAACTTATAAATTTTGTGATGATAAATCGATTATGAATTTCAGGCAGACGTTTGTTTACATCAATAGAGAACATAGCATTTAAAGCACAATTCGTATAATACTTTTAATGGTATCCGGCAAATCAGTCGGATCCTACAGACTTAAAATGTGCAACTTAGATCAACAGAACCAGGAATCATTCTGCCTAAATGTTTTGGTTTTAATGGAACGTCACGCTTGATCTAAGCGACACATGTCTCATGCAAATGCTCCACACATCATTACGCGGTCTGGAACATGCGCAATACAGAATTTGCGACTTCGGGGAAGTGTGATGTGGTGAGTTATACCAGGACGTTTGCTTAAAAACAAAGGCTTAACTGAATGGAAAGTTGCCCGAGATGACTTCTGATGAAAAGTTCCGTGAAAGACTCCAAATGAAAAACGCAGTACATAAAAATATAGCCGATAAATATATTTAGTCAATTCCAAATATTTAAAAGTAATATAAAATATTATCGCGTCATATTGAACGTGAAATATGAGTCTAAAAATGTGTCATTCCGAGAAATAATTGTTTTTTGCTAATAAATGGTTAATGTAAATTTTATCTCTCATGTTAATTTGAAAATAAATAAGCAACCCACGGAAAACGGATTATGTTATTTTATTTCTTGAAAAAAAAGTGTTGTTTTTCGTTATTGGATGTTAACAGCCTAATTATTTAATCGGTTTAAAAACGTTTTTAGTGACATAGTTAGATGCATGTGTATTAATAAAGATTGGACTAAATAGCTAAGTTATTTGTCTTATAAATTTTATTCCTACCCACATCTATCCAACTAATAAAAAATTACATTTTATATCTAATCGTAGTAGAAAACGGAGATCACGATCATGATTAAAGTTCTTGTAAAAGTACTTTTATTTTCAATCTATATATCTATCTTTTGAGGCCGTCCGGCTCAATAAAAAAATCAGAGGATTGCGAACTAGAGCCCAGCCTCGAATTTTATTTCATAATAAAACTGTACCGTAAATTATGCATTACTTCACTTCATATAGCCCTCATAAAGCATACTAAATATTCCTTTAACAGAAGTTGGACTTTTACTATAAATTCCATAGCGTTTTTGCTTTCATTGGAAATACTTTAAAAATTATGTTTTAAACTGAATATGTGTTTCTTTAACTGCTGAGTTAACTCGATTAGTATGAATTTACTTATCATGAAACTGATAAGACATTAATTTTCATATATTTTGGATAGTTGTACTTTTGTTATAAAAGTAATTTGCTAATAAAAATACAAAACTAATTGCATTAGTTCACTTTGAACTATTAAATCAATTTTTGGATTTCTATTTGTCCTAAATTGTCTTTATGCTATTTTTTGAACGAATTATCATATGTAAAACCCGTAAAAAATTCAATGACATATATGACGATTAAGCCTTGCGTGACCCACAGTGTATTTATATCGGAAACTTTTAAGGTATTTTGAAAGCTAACAATCGTTAAAAAAAAAAAAAAAATAGAATCCTCCGAAAACATACACAACCCTCTCTAATTTCTGCTCTCTGCTTGATTTCTCTCATAGCCCAGTGGTCGGACCGAACCAATCAAATTAGGCTTGGCTTTTTTATGCCGCATTACGGAGCTTTTCTATTACCAGTGCCTTCCCGGATAAACAAATCAGGGGTCTTTTAGGGAGCTCCAGGGTCAACATGATAATGAAATCATTGAAAGAAATGAGAAGACAACAATATGTAAACGAAAATTGGCCCTGATGTAATAGAAGTGAGGGGAAAAAATAATGCCCTTTTTCCCCAGTCGCGTAAATTTCTTCATTCATCTCGTTCTTTCTCGTTATTTCGAGATTTACCATGAGTTCGTGAAGGGAGAGGGAGTCTAACGAGATGAGAGTTTTGTACTCCCCAAGGGCCAGCTTTTCTTCGTTCAGTCTCTGGATAAGGTAATAAAGGTTTCTGTTCACTAGACCCGTGATGTAATTTTTTTTTCTAGCAAAAATATCCGATAAGGGTTCATTTGGCTTTTTAGACGCTTGGCTATAAGAAATAAAAGATGCGTGTACACTCAAAGGGGTGCTTCTGGTCCTGACCGACCTGCTTATAATTTGAAAATTTCCCATGCATGAATAATTGAATTAAGATGATAGCATTACTGCCTAGAAATAGTTAATAACTCCTTTCTGATGTGGAGAATGCATTTATCTGTGGAAGTAATCAGTAGTTCATATCTGAACTTGAACATGGAATTTGAAAACACCAATGTATGTTTAAATTGCGAAGTTATGTCCTGTTTTTGACATTTCTATATATTTTTTTCAAAATCAGACTGTGCGCATTAAAGAATAATCTTTTTTCTACAATATATGGCTAATGTACAACTTACTTTTTATAAATGTGGCTAAAGCTTAACTGTACGAAAACGTAATATGAAAGTATGAAATTAAAATCAGAAGATATAAATATTAGGTACTTTTACTCCTTAATCCCGTGTACTGTTTTTTTTTTTAATTCAGATATTTCTTAGATTTATTTATTTTATTACATATATATATATTGTATATGTATTCACTGTATTTTAGTATTAGTAAGATTATTATTATTATTATCGTTTTTTGTCAATTCTAAACAGAACTAGTAAGATTAGTTTCATTTTTGGGCATGGAAAAAAAAATTCCCTTTCATTTATTATAAAAAATAAAATAAAATAAAACATTTGCTTTAACTAACTCGGCTTCAAACTCTCCCAAACATGGTGGTTTAATTTTAATTAAGATAATTCGCAGTAATTAAATTTATAGAGTATAAACACAGGAAATTACAATGGAACGGGCTTCGAAGGGTATAAATGGAAAATGAACCGTTATTTAACTCGATTTAACTTACTAATGATTGCTCATTTTATAAACTTGTTTAAAAAAAACGCATTTAAACGGTTGAACTGGTTGTGAAAGTCATTTTTCCCAAAACATGAAAGCACTCACACAACTAGTTTTGAGAAACTGGACGCAAGTGTACATAATAATGATACTTGGGAAGAGGCTGCCAAATTTGGTTTCGAGTGGCTAATCACCATGATGTTTCCTCACGCGAAAGACTTTCGTGGTTCTTCCAGCAATCGCATGCCTTATCTTGTGCCATGATTGAAGTAACAAGTATTCTCTCTAACTGCATTTACCCGCATTTAAATCGTCCAAAGTTGTGCCATCACTATTTGATGTCCACTAGATTCCTGTTACATATACACATTAATGTTCTTCACTGTAAAATATTATTTCTTTATTATAATGCTTATATGAATTTAAAGTTAAAGCTTTAATAAACACTCCAATAAAAGAAAATTATAATTTTCATAAAAATACAATATAGTCATCCAGGGTAACTTAGAACCATGGGGTTTTATATATATTTTTTTTTTTTGGGGGGGGGGCATATTTTTTTGTAAAATTTGATTTAAAAACAAATCTAGAAAGTCCAGTTCTGCACTCAACTGGCTATGGTCAGTTTCTACTCTTAACCAGTTCTCTGGTTCGGCCGATGAAGGGTCGGACCGCCCTTTGTGTGCCAAAACTGTCGCGGCCGATAAGGGGTCTTCCATTTAAATCGTTCCCAAGCTGGCAATAGTTCTTCGGTCGACTACGTGTCGGTCTTCCTTCCAGGGGCAAACTCTTCTATCGTGCTTCTTTGATCCGTGGAGAATTAAACACACGATTTCCAAAAACGCGGACGCATTTTGTCCTATTTCGGATAGTATTTAACCCCCCCCCCCCCCCCCGTAAAGACGTTTACTGCTTATTTTCCCTTTCTGAAGCACATCAAATCGTTCGATATACAACAGTAGTAAAGCTTATTTATATAATCGCTTTTAATCTTAAGTGTTTTATTGTGAGAAAATGTGACTTTTCGACTTTGTTGAAATTAAACCTCTCAGATGTTCACCACAAGTTCCAGTGATGAGAGTCCCACTGGGATTTTCATTCACAGCTTTCTGGGGGTGGGGGGGTCCCTCTATTTTTTATTCAGCTATACCCTTGATAGTTGTATTGATTCTAATTCTTCAAGGGAAGTGCCAGATTAGTCTTCAGATTTATTCTTTTATGAACTTCTATCTTCAAACCATAGCACATGCTTGAATAACAAATTTCCATATTTTTCCAGCAGGAAAAATTTACCAACATTTTAAAATAAATGACCAAGTAACAAAGGGGCAGGATTAAAGGACAGAAAAACAAAAGTTACGATTCATCTTTCTTTGCTGAATCATGTGATGTTGTGAAATTTAAAAAAAAATAGAAATGTTATTTTTCTGGTTTGAAGTTGCACAACTATTATTGAAATTGCACACTTTTATTGAAATAATTCTTTTTAAAATCACTTATCTTACGTGGTCCAAAGTTACCCTAAACGGAAGGACACCTTGAAACAGGTTAATAGTTCATTTTAAATGGTTTTTGTAATATATATTCTTAATATTTGGTGGCTGTGCATTACTTTAGGAGTTTTTCTTCAGTTTTATGCCATAACCTCTAAAAACTCTTTTAAATTAACACTGGAGCAATTAAAAATAGAGAAAATGTGGATCAAATTTACCCTGATATTCAGTTCCGGCATTGCTATTTCCTACTTCTGATTACTGTAATTGCAGGTCAAACTTGATCAAGTCTGGTAAATTGTGATTTAAAAGTCAATATCTAATTTAATTACTGCTTTTAAGTTATAAAATTACTCCTCATTTTAAATAAGTGACGCCGCATAGTACAAAAATAGACGTAGTCTTTATTGTTGTTAATAAGTCTTTAAATATGTCTTTACATCACTTCAAGTGTTAATTCACTTTAACCATAATTATCTCAATGATATTACTTAGGTATTTCATCAACTTTCGCTCTGAACTGTTCATATGGGGGCCAGTTATATGTATTTAATAGAAGTTTCACAACATCATATAAATGGTTGATAACGCAATTTCCAATTAAAACAACTTTTTTTTTACCGTTATGTTTAATGAATTATTGCAAATTGTACGTGTTAAGAACTGGAAATGCGCAAAACTGGCGAGAGCATTTTAAGTACTGTGCTAAATATAAATTTCCAGTTTTTCTGTATAGAATTAAAACATCCCATTTATAAATGAGCAATAGCTCCTGTTTGAATGACATATTTTATTCTTTTGATTAAAAGATGCATCCTAAATTTTCAAAAATTAAAAATTTATTAGTGATATTTTACACGTTGACCTTGAAACAGCATATCCAGGTCAAACTTGGCTTCATCTCGATATCAATTACCTTCATTCTGTCGCGTAGATTCTCAAAAATAGAATCACTATTGCGCTACGCCATTGTCTAAGGTTTTAGGGCTTGTTTCCCTGGATGGTTGATTCTCATTCGCCAGTTGATGATTCGAAATCAATTTGATGAAAAGTCTTTCTTTCGTTTTGGGCACTGTCGACAAGGGAATTATGCTTTTGACTTAATTTCTCTTAATGCCGGTAATGAATCCCGAGACAACACGGGGTAATTTGACACAATGCTGATTGCTTTCAGACCCTAATGATCTATGGGGCTGATAAAGTCTCAAGATATTTATCATAGACACATCTTTGTTTACTGATAACAAGCCTAGTTCTTTGCAAATTAGCTGAAAACGTTCTTAATTACTTCACAGTTAGTTTCGTAATTTATTTTTCGATGCTTTTCCTCTCTAGTAAAATCTAAGGGGTCAATTTAATCTGAATGTTAGAAGAGTTAATCAGAAAATCAGTGATTGCTTGTACTTTGGTCATTTTCTTTAGAAAACTGATTGGAAACACAGTAGAGAAGAATAATTACAGGTGTTGTTTTGTCTAGAGATTACAAAAGAGGAAGCACCATTTAATCTGATTTACGATCGAACATCTGTACATTACACCTTTTTACCAGCATTTCATGTGTTCACAGCGCTACAAATTGTAATTACACACTTGTAGTTTTATATTTTGCATACAAATTACATTTAAGGGTGAGTACTGCGTACGCAATTTTCCTCGTAAATGTACTAAATGCTTCAAATAAAAACTTATGGATAAAAATGAAAACCGGATATGCTTATATTCAGTACTAAACATGCTATTTTTATCCATTTAACTTTCTTTTTGTGAAAGACAGACTCAGACAGCTCAGAAAAAAAGCATTGTACTAACAACTGTTTATTTATTTACTTAGTTATGCTATTTGTGGGGGGGGGGGGGGCTTGCTATTACTTTATTTTCGGAGCCTATATATATGTTTGAATAAACTTCAGATTCGAAAATGCATAAAATAAATTATCAATATATGCAAATTTGCAATGTCAATATTAATTCTTTATGTACTAATTTTAAATCCTACCAAAAATTCTGAAAAAGAAATTTAGAGGACGGCCCTTACAATCTTCGCTAAAGTGAAGAGAATAAATATTTTTAAATAAAATTTAAACTGATTTTTTAAAAAAGGAGAGACAAAATGATTGATCTGCTTTCATATTTACCTTTAAATTTTTAATTCATAAAAATACTTCGAAGTTCAGACAAAAAAATTTTAATGTCTTGATAATTGATCACGTTCCTTGGCAAGAGCTCTTGAAATGATTGCCACTGATATATGATATAGAAAACTGATATTTTTCTAGTTCATCGTTACTTACAGTAAATACTCTAAACATAAGTAATTCGCTCTTTTTTATTTTTTAAAATGATTTTTTTGAAGCTACAACAGTCGAAGGTGATAAGACAAACATCACATTTCTTCGAAACGTGGTGCGATAAAGTTGAATATTATAAAAGCAATTGCGCCTTTATATATTTTTGAAATCTCCTGAACACTTTCTGAAGCATTAAAGGGAAATTCATATCGTGGGTAAAAATAATTTCATATGCAATGCTTTATCCAGGTCTCAATCTGTAGTTAAATAGCAGAGGAATTTTGTCGTGGCCGCGATCGCAAAGTATAATAATCAGCCGGTCATAACGGGAATTAAAATTCATTTTATTTATAAAATATACGTATACCTTTATCCGAATACATTATTATCGTAAACTACGTTTAAATATTTTACTTCCATCAACTTTTTATACTTTCTGAGTGTTAAATTTATGAAAACTTTTGTGGAGCATGCTGTGTAGAAACGAACTGTATTAAACTAGTACCATTTTGCATTTTTATCATAGTTTTTTTAATTATAATTTAAAATAGCAAAATTGATTATGGTCTTTAGAATTCAAGTTTTTTTTTCTTAATAATTTTTTTTTCGTTTTAATATTTAAATTTAATAGTCATACAATGATTCAGCTTTCTCTAATTGCTGATTGTTGCAATTAAAATTTATTATGCGAACTTTTATGATTAAAATAGTGTTATTAATGCCTATCAAAGCCTTGTTTTATTTTCGAGCAAAAATTCATTTGTACACATTCTTCAATATTCCTTAAATATTAATGCTGCAATCTTTCATATTTTAGAATGTGTACTCATATAAATGATATCCCAGTTCTAATGTTTAACTCTTCATCGTTAGCACTGGAATGAGAAGAAAACGTCGACGATCGCCAAAAGGGGGAGAAGTAGCCAAATTTCGTAACCAAATCACCAAGAGACTAATTGCGAAATGAGTGACTTTTAGAAATAATCTATAAAGGCTGTGCGTTTGCGACAGCTTGTCAGTAACATGGCTGGGATCGCCTAAAATGAGCTTAAAATTAAAAACTCATTTTCTATACCGTGTTAAGGAATTTTCAGCGAACTTGATTAATAGGGATATATTTGAAAAGAAATGGCATCATCAATTTTAGAAATTTCTGAACCCTTTTCAAGATATAGCAATTTTGACCAGATATAATTTCGATTCATAATATTTAATTTGCATATTTTCTGATAACTTATTTTACCGTAATAACCTTTACAAATTTAATAAAGAACTATATAAAGTTAAGTCAAAGGTAAATAAAATAAAAAGAATGCTTTAATTTCAGTACTTCAATAATATTAGCATTCATCTTTCTGAGTTAAATATTTAAAGCAAACTAAATGCTCTTGAAAGCAATGAAAATTTTTAAAAGACACATGATATCTTCAGAAACCTTTCCAGCACGTTCAGTTTTAATTTTCTATATTATCATTATTGCTAATAATATTAACATAAACCAGACATTATTAAAAACATTCTACATAAATTAAGTCTAAGGTTGATGATTTTTTTCTTCGTGTAGTTGTATTTAGTTTTTCTTAATGAAAAGACTTATATTTATTCACTTTCATTAAACGGTAAACTATATCATTCATCTGCGGTATCTTGAAGCATAACTTTGAGTGGTATATCTTGAAGCATAACTTTAAGAGTGGTATCTTAAAGCATAACTTTAATAGTGGTATCTTGAAGCATTTTAAGAGTGGTACCTTGAAGCATGACTTAAGAGGGTTGTTTTTTTTTTTTTTTGGTGTCAACTCAGTGGAAGGGTTTGGGAGCAAAGTTGAGTTGAGCTACAATCGTAGCACCGCAATAGCAACACAACTCAACTCAACCCCGCTCATATATCAATTACCATCTCCAATGAGCTCAAAAAAAAAAAAAAGAATTCTAGCGAAGTCATGCTTCAAGTTACTGGGTGCGAACTATAATAAATTGCATTGGTATTTTGCGTTTATTTTCCACAAAAATGAGCTATTGCTCTTCTTACTGTATGTCTGTAAGGTAACTGTGTGTCTTAGAATAGTCTTCGCCATATCACGACCTTAGTACATTAATTATTTTTTTTCTGTCATTCGTTTTTAAACCTTCATCAAATAATCACGCTCTTTTCTCATTCAATTTCTTCTAAACATTCTTAGGTTTTAGTCTGCATCATTCATATATTTCTTTTTTCATCTCTATTATCTCTAATTCTACAATTTAGTCTTCGTTGCGATTTTCATTAATCATTTTTCATTCACCAGTTCTAGCTATTCAACTTCTTTAATCTTCTCATTTTATTTTTATTTGCTACATGGCCAATGAAACGTCCATTCTTCACCCTCGGGACAAGACACCGCTGATACAGTAAAATAGCCTAAAAGTATTCCTTTTCAACTTTGTTTATATTGTATTTTATGCATGAACAACACTGTGTAATACTTTTTCAACGGCCAGTTTTATATTTTTAATTATTATTATTTTGTTTTTTATATCCATTTAATAGCAATTGCCTTAAAAGCAAATGTATGGTACTTATTTTCATGAATTTTGTAAGTACAAGTGGAATCTCATCACTCAGAAAGATTACGTTATTAATGTCAGCGGATCAATATTGAATTATATGAAATTTTGTCATCCAGTTTATTATTAACTACCAGGAGTAATTTTGAAGTTCTTATTTCGTTTTTTTTTTCTTTTTAAAGGCTGAAAAATTTGAAGTTTGTATGACTGAGTTTTTTTAAACATGTGTGGGTTTACGGGAATATAAGTTATTTGAAGAAATAGTGATAAAAAAGCGATAGAAAAGTGAGAAAAAAGATAATTGGAAAGCGGAGTAAGCGTAACTATAGCCGGGGGGAAAAGAAAAGCAAAGTATGAAAAAGTATTGAGTGAATTAACTAACTAAACTAGTTTGTATACTTGGGAAGTGATCACAATGAACTACGTCACATGCTCACGCTCTCAGGCGTGTAGAGTCGAAGTTTGAATAGTAAATGTTCATTAACTATTTTATTTCCATTTTGTGGCATTTTTCACTCATAGTTTTCAGCTTAATTATGCACTTCGTATCTTCTCATTACGTGCATAAGCTTTTATCTTTCTTTTAAATATCCTGACATTCTACTTTTATCTCTCATTAAGTATTCTCATTGTGGTTAATTTGCCTCAAGATTTTGTTTTGGTAAATATGCTTTTACGATTTTATCTTCTCTCCAATATCGTTCAATTAAAGCAAGCTATTGATACGTTGCAACTGAAATCACAATTCCTCATAAATATAGCCGTTTCTCCTCTCATGTAGACAGAACTCTTAACAGCCATTGATATCCATAATGTGTTGTGCTTCTTTCTTACTGCTGTACCATTGTCTAGTGTTAAAATGTTATCGTGAGGGAAACGATCCTACTACTAATGACAGGGCAACTTCTACTCGTTAACTCATTTTAAGTAAGAAGACCTCGCTGCCATGACAAGGGTGGGGGAGGGGGCACCACTTAAAGTGCACTGACTGAGCCCCTGGATTTAACTAGTACCGACCGGATGAAGTAAGGTGGTGGCCCTACCAACAAAGTCCAACTTGGAAAGGCTGTTAATAGCGTATTTGTATGCGAGGTCTAGGACTAGGCTCGCCATTAACTGTACGTGTTTGGCATACCTAATCGTCCAGTTCGAATACATTATACGGTATTTTATTTATGGAACGCTGGCACTATATACCTAGAACATTGTAAAGAAGGTTATAGGAAAGCCCCCAGACGAAAATCAAGGAAAGAGAAATTATCAAATTACATTTTTTGTGAATTACAAGAGTAATAGGTTGAACAAATTTACATAAATAGCTTTAAGAGAAATGTATAGGTTATTATGAAAAAAATATAATATTTTATGAGAGAAAACCATGCATCTTATAAAGAAGAAACACGTAGTGTTAGGAAAAATATTTTTTATTTATATTGATGATTGTGTAAAAAATTAAACATCGTTCTACATTTATATTTGCATTGATTTGTTATGCTCATCTTTTAATTGTGAATAAGACTTTTTGAATTTATCCTATTTATTTATAAATTTATATTTTTAACTATTTATGTGCAATCAGATCTGCTGTGGTTTTTGAAAATTATGATCTGCTGTGCTTACTACCACAGTATCAAGTGTTTCTTGTACGGATTTTTAGAGTCACTCAAAAAATGCATTTTAGACAATTTACTACATTCAGAAGTGCTATCAGGAGCAAAAGGGTAGTCAGAAGAGCCCAATGGAACTATTTCTCAACGTTTGTTGAATTTTTCTTGGCATTCCTGTTGTTTTTATGTAGATCCAACGAATCATCAAATTAAAAAGTGCAAAAAGTGACCTTTTTAAAAAAATGACATGAATTCAAAATGTTATACACATATTTATTCGAGCCAATTTTCGTAACATCTTAAAAATATCGTTTAATTTACAACATTACTTTATTTTCATTTTATATTTTAGTTAAAATCTCGGGAAAATGTACCATGTGACGGGTGTGCAAAATCGCGAAATGGTTAGGATCAGGGCCCATGTGCTCGTATCGTCGAGTCGACGCGACTAGTAGACCGATAGGCGGCGCTGTCATCGAAAGGGAGCAATTTTTCGCCTTTTTCCCTGTCGACTCGATTTCCGGTGTGCTGGTCCAGTCGAAGTAGACCCGCACGTGCGCGCAATCTCGTTTTGGTAGACCATTTCGTCAACTGCTGTATACCAGTCGAAAGCGAAATGGCGTACTCCATTCCAGTGGAATATTTACGTTTAATCTTGCAAATGCGATCGCTTGAAAGGCAAAGGGTCTTCTTCAATGCGCAAGTAGACCCCTTTGGATCTTAATTACCGGATTAAGGATTTGGTAGCCCATAGGCGACAGAAGTGATGGAACCCCCCCCCCCTACCATTTGGATTTTATAATAATTCTAATTAAAATATGATGTGCAATTATTTCATGACTATAATAACTGATCATACTGGCATTCACTAACTTTTAGTACATGTTACATAAATAATGTTAGACTTAATCTGCTTAAGGAGCCTTTTTAAATATGGTTTCACCGATAATTCAAGTATAATTTTAATTCATAGAAATTCGCTATCATTAACACAGATATTTTAAAATTAAACCCATAATACTAAAATATGATAAAATATTTAATCAAACTTAAAATTTTGAAACATTTCACAAAAATGAACATAAAAATTTCTGTTCAAAAGAATATAAAGTTATACTTAATAAAATGCCGTAACAGCATTTATAGCTAATTTTTGAAACAATTTAAACATTGACTTGCCTCAAAAATGTTTAAAACATCTTCAAAGTTTAACGGTTTAAAAATGTCATTCACTGTAAAAATTGTTCGCCCGAAAATACATAATCTTCTGAAAATCATTTATCCTGAGTCTGACGTAAACTAAAACCACTAAACTGCGAAGAACATTCCGAAATTGATAATGTGCCTAGGTCACCATTCGTAAGTACGCTGAATTACTATTTCTGGTACACAACGTTGAAGGTCAGTTTAGTTCAGCTCACGCTGTTGTGATTCCTGTGTCTTACCCCCCCCCCCCACCACCCATCCATTTACTGTTGATCATAAACTTTTATGCGCTGAGATTTTTTTTTTTTTTTGAGTATTTTTCACGTGGGGGTCACTATTAAATTCATAAAACTTTTATTAATGTACCCTCGGTATGTCCATTTTAGCTCAACATTGGGAAGGGGTAGAGCCATATGAAGGATCATCCTTAACTGGGGATATGAAATTCTAACAGTAAAGGGGGTTCGGGGAATGTCCTCAAACCCCCGAAAATTTTGAAAACTATATGCAAACAGGAGTATTTTGAGGCCTTTATAGACGCATTTGGACTGCAAAAATATTAAGAAACAAAAAAAAAAGTCAAACAAAAATTTTAAAAACGTTTTTACTCATAAAACTGCAGAATTATATTTTTGAAATCCAGGGAGCAGGACCCCCCCCCCCCCCCTCCAACTAACTCCCATATCAAAGAGACACTTGTCGTCCTTCTAAAATGATGCTTACAAGCTCCTCCCCGCCCCCTGCCTCTTCCGAAAAGGATCCTTTGAAAATTTAGAAGAAAAACTATTGTATTGTTTGAACATGGCACTGTTTCACTGTCGCAAGCTCCTTCCCCCCACCCCTTCCCAAAAGGATGCGTTGAAAATTTGTAAAAGAAAAACTATTTTATTGTTTGAACATAGCTTAATTTATATTTCACTTTTACAGGGTGAAAAAATTTCACGTTTTTTTAATTTCAACTTTTAAATTTTGCAAAATTTGCTGCCCCCTAAACTGCCTTCCTAGAAGTCCTTGCCTTCCACAGGAGCCGGCTACTGATCAACGGCGCAACATATTCAGTATACCTCAATATTATTGTTTCCAACAGTTTATAGAAATAATTAATTCTATTAATCGGTTAGCAAAATAGCCGATCAATTATAAAACCGGAGCGCCGAACTAAGATTTTAATTCTCTTTCCAAAAGTTAACTTTTCTAAATTAAATTTTTTTTCCGCCCGGGGCATGAGCCCTGTTTTCACCCCCCCCCCCCCCCGAGTTCGGCACGCAAAGTTTTCATAACGTTTATTTCAAGAAAATTCCGGGAGAGAGATCCTAAACACTCATCTCTGAACCCATTTTCTATCATTCAGCGAAATCAGTTTGGGCAATAGTAGTAACAATAAGTGCATTCTGAAGAGCCGCCTCCCCTCCACCCCCCCCCCCCCCACTTTTTTTTTCATTACTTTTACGCAAGCATTTTTATTTTTAAAGAAATGAACAAAATTGTTCTTTTGGACGTAAGCTGAACGAAAAAACTTCATTGACTTAAAAAAAAAATCGTTTCATGCATTACGAAATAAGTGGATGTAGTATGGATAAAGAAAGAAAAAAAGAAAAAAACTCACGAATTCATAACCTCCATAATTTTTAAGTTTGTAAAAAGTATATAATCACATTTACAACTTCTTTCCGTTTGAAATTGTGGGGTTTTTTTTCTTCGACTCTTATTATTAGACCAATGTTAACATCTGCCACGAGTTGCAAGTAGAGATACGGAAAAAAAATATACAATATGATAATATGAATCAATAGCCTTTCAGCGTCATTTTTAAAAGTAATCGGGCAAGCATCAAACATACAAAAATTTAAAAAGTAAGTGACAGTTTTTAAAAACGCACTGTCACTCACCTCAAGTAAGCGCATAGTTAGTTTTATAAAATAGGAAGACTAAAATGAAATGTATATTAAACGCTTAAAAATTATATTATATATACGTACCATATAATTTAAAAGAAAATAGCGAACTCACAAATTAATATTAACAGATTTATATAAACAAATAGTAACCAAATTTACACCAAGTAAAAAATATTCAAATAAATAAATATTAAAATTAAAAAAGGAGTGTTACGAGAATGAAGTAAAAAGGTCACACATTGTACTTTGCTTTTATTATCAAAATTCCTGCAAAACTAAAGGTCTTAGAAAAAAAAATCACTAATGAGACTATGTATGCAAATTAATTTTAAAATAATGATTTTTTTACTGTTGATTCTTTAACTGAGCTTAGTTATTGAATAATGTGTATATTAGTATTTTTCTAACCATTATAGCTAACATATTGAATTTTTTATAGTTAATTTTATAGCTAATAAAAATTTAAAACAACACAGTGGAGTAAAAAGGAGTTGTTCCTCATAAAATTATTCATGATAAAGTTGTCAGAAGGGAGTTTTTGTTTTTTTAGAGTTCTTTAAAACCGAATTATTCAGCTACGCTAAGTATAGAAAAAATATGTACTACTAATTTACTTAGAATAAAAACGTAGCTATTTATATTTTGAAGATATCAAAGGCGCAAAATATAATCTAAAGGAATCAAATCGAAAAATGTATCCAAAGAAACAAAAACCACGATTTTTGCGCGAGCAGCCGCCGATTGCTGATGGCAACGCGTAGAGCGTATGTCATTGGTCGGAATCAGTCATTCCCACACCCCCTTCGATGTCAGAAAATGAACTCGGCTGAAACTTGCGCGGCTACTCTACGTGGACACCAGCACACCTATAGTAGACAAGAGACCGGTTCGTCGAGGGCTTGCTGAGGGGGAGAAAAGGGGAGCGACTTCGACAGTCGACGGAGACCAGCACAACCACCCAGGTGGGAGAAGTAGTCATAAAATCCGCGTTTTTCTACTTCGATGGACAATAAATAAAAGAATTTTTGTAAAACCTTCAGATTTTTCTACATTGCATTATTAAAGAACACCAGAACGCATTAAATTTTAGGCAGGAAAAAAAATGAGTGAAATCATTTTTTGACACTCTTTTTAGGGTGTATTTATGACCACTTACCCCATAGGTTGGGGAAAGTGAGTAGTACATGGGGTAAAGTGGTCACAATTGAAAAAAAAATCATGTTTTTGCTACGTATATATACATTAGTATAGAAACATAGGTAGCAAACCCAATCGATTTGAGATTTATAAGCCAATTTGAGATTTACAAGTTTTTTTTTTTTCTTATATTTTAATTAAGCAATCTAAAGTTAACTAATATATAACTAATGCGTATTTTTTTTTTCATTATCTATCCAATACTTCATTTCTTAGTGTCTTTACCTTATCCGAGTTCCTACACATCCTAAATAGCAAGTATAAATAAGAAAGTCATATAAATGCTATTCATGCTTCATTTATTACTGAGTTTTATAAGTTACTATTTTTAAATGCATATTAATTTACCACATAAAATAAGTCAGGCCCTGAAATTATTAATAAACAAATAAAGGTATGCATCACACAAGAGCTATAGACCAATAATGTGTCTAAATTTTCCGCATTTCGTCTCAAATATAGGTTTGGACCAATATGTACAATCTGCTTTTATAAAATACTTAAATTTTAAAATACTTTTATAAAAAACCCGATTTAAGATTACATCGTTCACTCTTTTCGGAGAAAAGTTTTTCCGAGGCAACGTACTCATTACACTAAAGCATAAGTAAATAAAAAGTAAACTGCATTTATTTTGAAGAAGAAAGTAAGCTAACTCTATGTGTAATAATTGTGACGCGCAGCGCAATTAAGAATAATCAGCAGATGAAACCGTATCTCTTAATATCTTTGTCTAATGCGTGTGGGAACGATAACATATTGGGCTATTAATTTTCCAAATGCAATAATTTTACTCTAAATTACTCATAACGTATTCTCGTTTGTAATGCCCATATTTATTCTTAAGTGCAATGAACATATAAAATTACCATCAAAAGTGAAAATAGGAAAATGCATATTTCCATTTAATCCATAAAAATGTTTTCTGTTAAAAAATGAGCTCCAGAATAAGAATTTCAACATGTGCCAGTAAAGCATTCAATGATAAACTTGTTTCAATAAAATATCAGCTTCTAAAATGTTGTGGAAGTCTAAAAAGTTGATTATTTGTATTGCTGCGTCGGTATTTTTAAGTTGTACAGTAAAATATAAGTCAAATGTGCTGTTGTTGAGTCATCGCCAAATTTATAAAGAATTCGTGGGCTACTCCTGAAAGAGAGGGTCCCATATAGGCTGGAGAGTCAACTACATTTGTTCATTGCTAATGCGCTAATGTTGAAAATTTAATTTTTATTAAATGAATCTAACAGAGCTAATTTTAACACGGCCGATGAAAATTAATTTGTGCCAGACTGATGGGAGGAAAAAATTATTATTTTTCTACTTATCATTTATAAATTTTCAGAATTAAGCAAAACCTGATACGCATGATCAATAAATACGAATTTGCTTATAATTCTACCATGTGTTTAAATATTGTGTGATAGATAATGCTGTTAAGTAATAATACCTCAGAGAAGTGTTAATGCAATATTTACAAGAACATTGAAAAGCATTAAGTATAAAAAATATCCCCCCCCCCTTTTTTTTATAAATTTCAAAAATACTAACCTTGGTTTTGCCATTAGGCTTGTTTTGGTGAAGTAGTTAAAGCACCGGATTTGCATAGAGGCGATTACTCTATTAAAACTCACCATCACTACTTCAAGCCCATCCACATCTCACTTTACATCTATTAACGTACATAACAGCTCGGAAAAATTCCAGGAGCATCATTCGTGGTGCAAAGAAACATTAAGAAACCTCAATGATTGCTTTAGACAAAAAAATAACAAATAATTTAATCAAAATAAAATAAAAAATAAATAGATAAAACTAACTATTCCAAAATGTCACTACTCTACCATTCCTTCTAATATGATAAGAGCTGATGTTTGTAACATGAGGACACAGTAATGACATTTAACCTGTGTTCAGAAAATAGTGGACGTCAACAGGGAAAGTTTTGTAACATGGCTTAGAAAATATTAAAATAAATTTTAAGCGGTGTCTTCATGTCTTATTTCTTTTAACGATTGTGCACACCTTCGTATCTGATAGTAAGCGTCTAAACCTTTTTTGGGGATACATAAAATAAATCCCATGAATCTCTTTAAACTAATATCAGGTTAAAAAGCCTTTATTCCAGTGCTGTAAAATTTCCCAGAAATCTTTCTTGCTTGTTGTACATAATTCAAAACGATAAAAATAAGTTGTGAAAGTTAGAGAACAATAAATCAAGTGTAAATATTTTAAAAGAACATTTTCCCGACATGATTTAATAAATATTACTTAGTCATTATATATTTTTATACCAAATTACAAATGGGAAAGCGTGCATGATTTTTAGGGTAATAAATAATGCATTCATTTGAACGTAAAACAGATTAAATATCATTTCTCTCAAAAATGTTTCAAAATACTACGTTGATTGCATTTCCTACAAATTACTCCAACATTTCATACGTTTCAAATAAAAAATATAAAAAAAGTTTTATAATTGAAATCCTTTATCAGTTACAAAGCAGAACTGATGAATATGTGCAAAGGATTCTGAAATTGTAATCGTGACTAAAATTGAGTTCATGAAAACTCAATTACTCCGTGTGACAATTCATCGAAATCCTCGTTTTATTTTTAACAAAATTCCAATAAACTCGCCGGATTTGTAAATTTAATTATAAACATTGGATTATCAAGAAAGCGAAGAATCGTTTCATCTGTTCCATTTGTGAACGAATTCTTTCCTCTGTCAACGATGCTCAGCTCATTTTGTGAGGGCCTTCATAAATCCTTTGCACATGAGAATTCTACAAAGATCCAGGTACTGTTAATGAAATGGAAAAAGGCGGATAACATCGATTGTACACTAGATTTCATTTTCTGATTTGGAATTTCTCTCTTTTCTGTAGCTTAAAAAATATTCGACTCGAAAATGGCTTTTAAATTATCAAATGATACAACCTTTCTTTTTTTGATATCTCTATGATATGAGTAAATGAGCAGCTTTTTGAGCGCAAATTAGTCTTTTCCCATTGGAACTTAATAAGAAAGGAAATGCAGAGAAGGTAGATTTAATCAAAAACAAACTTTAATTCTTCGGAGGAAAACAACAATCTAGATTAAAGGAAATGTTTGGGGGGTAGTCTCCCCTTAGGACAAAGGCCTTAATGCAATTTCGGAAATAACATATCATCATATTTGCTGTTTCCCCTGCAGAGATCGAGCAGTCAGCTTTGAATAAAGTATTACGTTTATCACGAAACACTGCAGTCTGGGATTAAACACAAAAAATATTTAATCAACATGGTTCACTGTTTTCGGGAGCTGGCTTTCTATCACAAGCTTCGCACGCAGAAGCGAAAGCAAGTTAAAAATAATTTCCTGATCGGAGAAAATTAAAAAAAATAAAAAAGTAAAAAATCCGCCAAACAAACCCTTACGGCTAAATTGAAAGAGAAAAAGTAAGAAAAAAATTCATTAGTTCTTATTTCAACGTGATGCATGCGCATTCTCTTGCCAGCAGTAGCGGGCATTTAATTTGTTCCCTGCACCAAAAGTGAGCAAGCATGTGGCTAAATCCACTAGGGATTGGAACGAATTCAAGTCCCTCTTATGGTCCTAAGACCCCTGGGATCTACAGTTGGCAGGATTTTTAATCTTTCTATGAGATCGGAGGCTCTAATTTGTTAGAAATCATTTTTCACCTAGTCGCATGGGTTCGTTCTCGATAGCTGTTGATGGTTCGTGTTGTACTTCATAAAATAAGTTGGAAAAAAATGTTTAATCAACACCTCTCAGAACAGTATTCTCGTTTGCGTTTTAATTAATTCTCTTAACGAAATACTTGTACATGTTCATTTTTTATGCGCAGATACGCTTTTGTCAAGAAAATAAAAGTATGACATCGGAGAAATAGTTAGATTGTTGATGAAAAATGCACTGTTGGAAACAAGTTAATTCCGTTGTGTAAATGGGAAGAACTCATTAGGAATTTAGACTTTATTCTTCGAGTGAAAAATAATTAGAAAAATCCTTTGAAAAATGTCTCCTAGTTTAAGAAGGAGCAAAAGGTGAGTAGTTGTTGAAATTGTGTTTATAAATTTGGGGAGATAAATGAAATTTTCAAAAATACATGAATTTAAATTATTACGATACACATAAAATATCGTTTTATAAGGCAACATAATGAAAAAAAAATAATACGCTTTAAATCATGTTTGTTGTTAAAATTGCTGTCCATGATATTACAACGCTGAATTTGTCAAAACGCTCTGAATTTTAATAAATTTTCCGTATTTCGTTAATATTTATTCAGTTAATTTCGTATTTAATTGAACTAAAAATAGCTTTCAGAGGATTTCTGGACAATACTTCCGGCTTTTGGACTAACAATGAATTGAACCACACAATTGAGCTAATGGAAATAATAGTAATCATAACTAGTGACGTAATTGCTGTATTGGATAGCGCTGTATAATAGTCAATATAAAGTTAAGTTTACTTGGACCAATTTTATATTAAACTTAATGATGTATGGTTGCCAGTTATGATTCAATTAACTAATGTGTACAAAATGTGTAGCTTAGTTCGTTATTGCAATGAAAACCTCATTTGAGTTACAAAAATTGATATTAACTAAATTTAATTAAGTTAAAACCTGGTGAATTTCCGCAGTCGGTGAGATTGAGCAGCCGGTGAAATGGTGCAATTAAGTTTTAGGAGGAAATATTAAGTGTGAACGCACTGCGACTCTATGTAGTTGTACAGCCACAACAACATAGTGTCTACTTAACTTCATAAGTATATTCTTCTGAACGTCTTACAAAGTCATTTTTATTCCTTCTTTTCCCAATATGAGAAATGCTTGAATTTTCCTTACTGTTCCTGAGATTTTCATGGTGATGGGATTATTGCAATATACTTTCTAATTAAACTTTATTTCAGTAAGCTATTAACTCTGAGTAATTGTGCAAATACTTACAATTCTTTGTAGAAACGACTATGTTGAAAAATGGGCTACGCAATCTTTCCTTGAGAAATGGGAGAGTTGCCGCATGTGGTATACTAAGGAGAGATAGCACATTGTTTACATGGCCTCCATATCATTGGTAATGGTGCCTGTTGCAAATCACATGTCAAGCACACAAATGTATTAATTTTCAAATACTTTGAGAAAATATGCGTAGATTTTAGAATTAATTGTGCCAAAAATTATGTTTTGCTACTCGCATTAATATGCTGTTTTTTTTTTAGTGAATAAGTTAAGTATCGAGTGTTGAACTTTCTTTCTTTGCATTTATTACTTGTTTTTTAATGCACAATGCCAAATATAAGGAAAAGCAAACAAAGGATTCTGCATAGAAGGAAACATTTAACTGGCTATAGAGGTAGTACAAAATATATATCCCCAAATTAATGCAACACGCAGCAAATACAATATTCTACAATTCAACTTGAGTCATAAGCTGAAGAAAAGGCCAATGTATCTTGAGTTAATTGTTAAGCAAGATTAAGGTATTAAAAGAGCAAACAAGAGATTCGAACCGTGAAAAAATGAATCATTGAGAATAAATTTTTTAAAAAAAGGTACGTTTAAAGCACATAATTGCAATAAAAATTTCAGACACGTGTTTCAGAGACACCATTTTCAATGTAAAAAAATAAAATAAAATGGAAACTTATAGTTTGCGATGAAGCCAGACAAGAGAAACAAAAAAGACGGACAGGGTAACTCCGAAACACGTGCCGTGTTTGCAATTTTTATTGCAATGTTGTACTTTAAACGTGTTTTTTTCGGCGCAAAACAAACTTTTTCTTGCTCAATTGAAGATTTGTTTTATTCAATTGGGATCAGAAATGATTGTTTAGTGCATACTGGCTGTAGTTGGAACTGGTGATGAGTTGGAGTTTAGCGTCCAGTTAACTCGGTGCAAAAATCAGTAAAGATGTTCGCACTGCCACTAATGCTAACAACAGTAACACGTTAGTTTTAGCTTCCTGAAACGCGGGAAGGAAGTTGTGTCTATTTTCTAAATTTTTAAGGTAATCAAATCCGCTCCTGATTAAATCTATATACGTTGACAAAAAACTAAAAGAAAATATATTAAGTGTGATTGTTATTTGAAAACTGAACAGTGTCAATTTTGAAAATTTAGTTCCTCGTTAATATTAATATAATCTACGTATTACCGAAAGCCATCTCTCCCATCCATGTGCGCAATCTCACCAGCCCCAAAATTGGTAAAGCGAAAAATATTCGTCTTGGTTTTATTACAGCTGTCGTTTTAAATTACAGTTTAACAGCAAACAAATAATGGGAATGTATACAGAAGGAATGTAGTTTATAATTGACCAAAAGTTTGGCAAAAACTTAACGTTTTGTTCTTATTTATTACGTTTTCCAACTGTGCGACAACTCTACCGGCTATACCTTAGAGCTAATTGTTTAATGTAAATAAAACAAGTGAATAATACCTCCTGAAATACATTTTGGAACATATTTATAAGATTTATTTGCATATGTTTCACTATGTTATTCCTTTAAATCATATCATGGCTACAACCATAGAGTATCTGACGTAGAAATTAATTTAAATAATGTAATTAAAGATTTATGTAAATTTAAAAATGCAGAGTTGAAATAGAAAACACTCATCCTATAGGACTAAAATATTTTATGCGCACCAACTACACCAACGAGCACAAAAGTCAATATTTAAAAGCTCTCTAAGATTCTAAATTAATGCCTTTGGATATTTACTCGCAATTGGTGTTTAATGTAAGCTTTATCGGAAGAATTATTTGCCTTGCGAGTGAGTGATACAATGCGTTATTGTAATTAGACATTCTCATGAATTGTAAAAATATATCTTTAATTTTAAAAATAATCACTGCATTTGAGCAGTATGCATCGAATTAATTAAAAAATATAATGCATTTAAATATATAGAATGCACTCAACAAGTACATTAGAATCTCTGTTATCGAATGCTCCTTTGACATTCCCAGAAAATGGCAATTTTTAAAATGATGAATGCTTCGATCTGTCGTCTGAGTACTTCACTCCAGTGAAAAGCTCTCAAAATGATTCATTTCTTCTTCCTCCCCGACTTATGCATTTATTGCTAATTATAAATCTATCGCCTTTTAATCAGCGTAAGCGTGAAGAACTTTTAATTAGTTACAGCTAGCAGCTCAGGAGGGCATTCAAATTGAAGTAGCCTTGCCCTTCCAGATAGAAAACAGTAGAAAAATATTTGGTAAATAATCGACGGCGTGTCAACCACAACGCCTTTGCACCGATGCTCTTACATTAGGTGATTCTTTGCAAAAGAGATTAGATAGTCGATTGAAAATCAAAGTAAAAGAAGAAATAAACGAAAAGTGGCATGAGCTTCTTGAACGTAATTAACTGTAATTAAGCGGCTAATTAGGTGTAGGTAGATACGTGCATATTTAAGATAGTTCCTGTCATACGGTTCTCCAATCTGCTATCGTAGTCTCCTAAGCGGCCAAAAGCCGATAGCAATAGCAGACGCAATCTCAGAAGGGACTCGGGCAAAATTAAATTAGTGCAACCTTTCTAGAACTTTCAGAAACATTTTCACTACTTCAGTGCACTTTTGGTGGGAGCTGTTTCGGTAGTCTTGTTTTAAAACTTTTCCGAAGGATGATGTTTATTTTCTATCAATTAAAAACTAATGTGCTGGTACAAACACGGTACTTAGGTAAAAGGTGGCACTGTTGCATGTCAAAAAAATTTTAAACGGATTTTTTTATGTTCAATAAAACAGTGCATTTCTGAATATGCAATTAATTATATTCTTAAAGGTTTCTTGAATAAGTAAACATTTTATCACAATTGTTAAGTCTTTTAAAAAGAAATGGTATTGTATACTAGGTGTTTAGCAAAAAACCATTCTTCCAAAAAAGATATGCATTTAAAAAATAGAAAAGAAAATGAAACAAGAGAAGGTTAAGCTTTATTAATGTAAGATATAAAACTCAATAAAGTGAACGCCTGTTTTTCATACACTAAAAGACATTGCATTTGCCCAGAAAAATTGATTTTGTTCTAAATCGTTCTTCTCCCAAGAATTACTGCAGCTTTTTAAAATTTCTGATTAAAATACCAATAGACTATATTGATGTAATTTTCAGTTGAAATTTTGTTTTATTATCCTTATATTGGCTATTGTTATTTTCCCCAAAAATATTTTCAAATTTTTAAAAATTATTTTAATATCAGTTGGTGTAATTTGAAGTTTTGATTCGTAATGAAACAAATAACAAACCGATCTAAAAAACAGTTATTGAGTAAAAATAACTCTCATTCTGAAAAGAAAATTGAAGCGCAATATATATTTATGTTTAGGTGTAAATATCAATATATTTGATTTCAAACAATTAAGAAGACAATACGGTATATTTTGACGTGTGGGAGGATTTTTTGGCGAAATTGCTTAAACGTTATATATTTTGGAATACTTCTGAGGGTTTTCTCACAACAACTCAAAATAATTTGGTATAATTACGAATAAAACTCTTGTAACAGTTTCTGCGAGCTCTTGGACAAGGAGCAAATTATTTCAATCCCTTCATCCTTGCTATAACAGAGGGTGAATGTATACGAATTTATTAAATAAACAGTAGGTTAAATAGACATGAGCTCTAAACGACGGGAACGCATAGAAGACTGAAATCTTTAGTGGAAATAAATGAGCTGCTCAATTGAGAGTAACATGAAAATACTAGCATAAGAAATGCAAAAACAAATATGCAAAACAAGACGTTGAGATTTAATAAACTGACAAAGTTAAATGAAAAATAATAATGAAAAAAGATACATGGTAGACACATTTACTGCAAGTAACTTAAAGTACTATATAAATAATGGTTTATGTACATACTTGTATAAAAATATAGAGAATTATATGATAACCAGATTTTGATACTTTGTGTGTAATTATACATCTGCCCCCATTATCATATCTACTAATCTCTAACCTTATGAACATAACCATAGGCATTTCTGTCTCTAGGGATACTTGTGTATCGCCCCCCCCCCCATCCACATATTTTATGCATATACCTAAAAGTCCTCTAATCAGGTTTCGTAGAGTTTTGCTAAGGGAGACAGGTATCAGCTAATGGTCTCTTCCAAACATTTTTCGACATAAAATTTACAATCTTAATTAAACAATAGAAAAAAATGGTTAAATTAAATTTATTGAAAGTTGTGACCTTGTATAAAGATTTTTTAACCCCTTAACGGTCGGATAATTTTCAAGAGAACAACAACAGAAGCGCATATTCTTTCAAGAAAAACATTTTTAAAAATGGTTGAACTCTAATTCTACTATAAATAGCTTGATACTATCATCTAGTATGTAAGAAAAGGAAAAAAATTGGGATTGAGGAGGTGGATTTTTTTTTTTTTTTTTAATGTTTCGGTGAACACTCCAGCCCGTGATTTTGACGGGAGCGAGTGGGAAGGGGTTAATGTGGCAAACGTTTAGAGTTGTTTAAAAATAATAATAATAATAAATAAAGGTAGTGGGAATTTTGTAACCTATTGAAAAAATCGACTAAAACTGGACTGAATATTGTTGAAAAAAAGTATCAACAGCCTTGTGAATTAAAGGCTGGAAAACAGTAGTCAACAGTAAACCGCTTGAAAAATGAAACGGAGCCAGCTACTTTCACCTCCAGTTTCCGTGGTGAGTTCAAGTTTGGATAAAGCCTCCGGCGACTGTCATCGTGATTGTTGTTAATGGCGCTTTCTGCCAGGAATTATCTCCGGTCCATTATTAATCTCTGTTTGAAACGTCGTCAAAGTTTCTAATTACTCAAGAGTCTAACTCGTTACGTGGATCACGCGAGAAGTCTTCTCTTTGAAAGGATGGTTCAAGATCAAGCAGATCAAGCCGTACGATTTTTCACTATCAGAGAACGGTCTGGGGACCTTATTCTACGAGAAATAGGGCTCTTCTAAAATAAAGAGAACTGGGTGCCGCATGAAGTATTATGCCTTTGCAGATATTAATGAGTATTATGTCAATATATAAGGATAAAGTGTATCTTAAATAATGAACAAAGATTTATAAAAGCTCAGTAAGTCAAGTTGATAAAAAAATAAAGTCTCGACATGCTGACAAATTAAGTCTTCCATCCTAGATTACACGGAAAAAAAAGTTATTTCAGCCTTTAAGGGATCCGAACACCCTAACTTTTGAGAGGAAGAAAAGTTTATCTGAGTTTGAGAAAGTTGGCTTCTGTAACATTTTTACATCCGTATTACAAAATAAATAAATTAGTACATAAATAAATATATTAATTAAATTAAAGAAAAATCAATCGATAAGAATGTGATAACATTATTTAAAAACTAAATAAATAAAGGAAGAGTAAAGATAAGTATAACTATAAGTACCGTAATCGAGTATCTTAATTTTAATATAAAAACAACACAGAATTCGTGAAATTAAATATGATTTATTTTTAGTCCAACTATTAAAATTATTACATCTATTGTTATTGAATTACCGGGAAAGTTCTGTCTTTTCAGATAGAGCATTTGAATCAGTTTTAATAACGTATATTTACATTTTAATTAGTAATATAATACCCGTTGTTTGAAAAAAACTCGTTACCCTTTTTCAGGCATCTTGTCGATCGATACCCTAGTGTAAAAGTTCTCATCCTTAGACCTAAAATAATCAGAAAATGCCTTGAAGACAACTTCGAAAGACGTTATTGTGTTTCCCGTTAAATAACTCTGAAGCAATCTTAATCCGGTTAAGTCGTTTTAGGTGAATATGTAGGCGACAAGTATTCACTTGACATAGATTTTCATCCAACTTTTCTGTTCGCTAACACAGCCAAGTTTCCTTGATAGCTGCAAGCAATTTATGAAGCTGATTACAATAGTATTCTGACTTGGACCGCAAAACGTCATTATCGGCCTTGGATGGCCTACCAGATCCAGGAGCTTCTTTGAAACATAAATGTACGGAGAAAAAGTGAGCTATCCAGCTTTGTCAAGTCCAAACCTTTACAAGTTCACTTCTCAACGTATCACATAAGTTTTTTACAATTTACCGATACGTTGCTTCCTTTCTGAACTTAAAAAAACTTCAATGCATTAAATGCATTTTAACTACTGCCATCTTTTTCCCTCTGTAGTTCCCAACTAACTGATAAAGGGCATTGAATGTTGTTCTCTTACACGATACAAGAGGTACGCGAAATAACGCCACGGATATGTACGCTAAATATACCAGAGGTACGAAACATACCAAATGACGCATTGTACATTTCTTGACCTGCAGGTAAAATGACCTACAGCTCGTAAAATGAGGCAGAATTTTCCGGCATCCCGAGATTTTTTTTACTACTATATTGGGAATAGAAACACTTGAGAAGGCATTTATAGTGTTCTAGTGTTTTGACACTGAATATAATTTTAAAGATTAAGCATTTTTAATACATAGTTATTTAAAAAGTCTGTAGTATTGATAAAATAAAATTTCACTATAGCAGAAGTAAAAATCGCATTTTATTTATCTGCAAAACTGCGAAAAAGATCAAATTTATATTTTTATGTATCTTAAATATAACTTTTTTCAATCGATTTTACACATCCTTTCAGTTTTTTGAAGCGATTACTTTACAGTCTTCTGTACGTATCTTTCACCGTCATACAAGTAATGTCGCTATGCATTTGCAGAAAAGTTTTCATACAAAAACAATTTTTTCACTAGATTGTCAAGAAATGTCAAAAAACCTTGTTTTACATAAATTAAAGAGGGTGCACAAGCCTTTTTGAATCCATGTTTTGGTTTTACGTTTTTTCTTCTTGTAGGTCATGTCTTCACTCCTCTTGAAGGGTTTTTGATTGTGCAAAAATTCTTTCCCCGATTTCCATTAACGCTGTGAATACAAAAGGAGGTGGAAGAAAAGAGAAGGTCGGCCTTAGGGGGAGAAATCCATCATTTCATGGGATGCACGAAATAATCTGAGCAGCTGTGTCGCCAACGATTGCCTCCCCTTCCCTCAGCCCTATGATTTTTTCTCTTCATTTAATTGCCTACTTAGCTGCATTGATAGAAATTATTCTTTAGGTTAAATTGGGTGGAAAGAACTGGGAAATACTTTCGTAATTCTTCTAAAGGGACCACAAACCATTTTTTCAACAGAGAAGTGGGGTCATTTAAAGGAATTTTGAATGTGTATGAATGGGAAAAGGCAAGATCGCTTAGTAGGAAAGTATTTCTGGCATAATGTTTGTTGAAACACATTTTAACAGTTTATATTGTTTTGAACAAGAGTTTTCTTCGACGAAGAATGAATACATTTGTGTGAATTGTATATACTTTTTTCTGAGCTAATAATCATTAGAAAGCTGATCTGATAAGAATTAATCTCCAACTACTAGTACAAATTCATTCGTGTCATATAAGAGCCAACACTCAACTGCCGACCACGTCTATGTCATATCAAGGCTTAGAGTTCATTATTAATATCCTTCTTTATAAATGTACCGCTTATAACCTGAGTAATATGTTGATGTAAATATGTACTTATACTTATATTTCGATAGAATTAACACATTTCTTTTTTTTTTCGTTGCATTAACATTTGGAGATACTTTGTTTTTGAAGATAAAGGGGGTTAAAAATATACGTTGATAAAAAATTAGTTTGAATAATTCTTTCTTTAAACGTAGTTTTTGATCTTTTTAAGGCTATTTAGCTAGAGAGAAAAAACAACTTTACATAAAACTGTCCTATTCATATTTGATAACGGTTCTTAATAATGTCTTACGTTTAAATTCCACATGACTTAAACCCTATCTTTTAAACTATCTTACAATATTATTTCAATATAATTTGAAAACAATACACATCATTGTGTTGGAAACCTAGACTCATTTTTTGGTTCTTATATTTGCACATTGATTCATGATTCGATCCAAGAGCATACATTTACATCGAATTTTATGAAAACAACCTCTGACTCTCCAGAATGTAAAATTCAATTATCGAAGTCGTACTACAAAATCGAACATAAAAATTACTTCGAATGAATAAAAACATTTTGAAGATTTAAACCGATAAGCGAGTCAAAAATATAAAACAAGAGTACATATAGAAATATCATTTCAAGTTAATTTAAAGCACAAATGAGCATTAAAACGCAGACATATGTTTCGGGATTGCTTGGAATCCCTTTTTCAATGCGACAGGGAGCTTCTAGATGCAAAACATCCAAATGAAGCAGACTAAACAACAAAAACAAAGCTTATATAGCCTAAGAATTAACTGTAAACCAATGAGAACGAAGGCAGTGCGAAGTGGAAGTAGAAGTAGCAGGGAAAGCACCAATAAGAGAGCAACAAACGAATCCAGTTGAAAGTTCAGGAAGTAAAAAGGAACATCAATAAAAACAAAGCAAAAAGACGACAACATGCATAAAAATGTGAAAAATAAATGAAAATTGCAAAAATAATAAAATAAAATACAAAGAATAAAATGGAAATAAAATAAGTACAGAAAATACCAAAACAAAAAGCAAAACAAAGTACACATGTAAAGGAGGGGGAGGGGGGGGGGGTAGAAAAAATTAAAAATAGACACAAAAAAGGAAAACAACAAGAAAAACAAGAAAGAACAACAAATTAAAGGAACTTATACCAGACATGTGAAAATACAAAAATAATAAAATAAATGGAAATAAAATAAGTACAGGAAATACCAAAACAAAAAGCAAAACAAAGTACACATGTAAAGGAGGGGGGGGGGGGAATTACAAAATAGACACAAAAAAGGAAACTAACAAGAAAACCAGGAAAGAACAACAAATTAAAGGAACTTTTTTGTGCTTTAAATTAACGTGAAATTATATTTCTATTACTGTTTACTTGCACAAAGTTAAATTATTATTAAGAGTACTTATGTTTAATAATTTATAAATCTAAAAGACTCCTCAAAAATATCAATAAAAAACGTAATTTTACTAAGAATTATGTTTCTGTACCAGAATAAAAATTGTTGTTATGATTACGGGGCTAGATAATGGCGCCTAGGAAAATGGCCAAACGATGAAAAATCTTGCCACTAAGTCCAGCCCTTCCGAAGACAAACTGAGATCATTACCATTTGTGGGAGCAGTGAGGCCTTGTTTAATCAAATGGTCAGTGGAGCTGGCTCACTGTTCAGAGCCAACATCCATCGTAGAGAAATGAAATTCTGAATGCCCCAATCTGCTCCAACGCGTTCCACTATGCGCGTGTTAATGTACTTAACCAAGTTGGATGGCTGTGGGAAAGGGTTTAAGTAGCGATTATTTAGTTGTTGCGCATGTTTGTTTACAATTTAGGGAGTAAAACTTAGAAGAATGGATGAACAGTTTGAAGCCGGGATTATGAAACACTAAACAACATTAAACGCGCAGAAAACGAGCCAACTTCTCAAAATGTCTGAACAATTTTGCCGTAGTGCAATTATGTGCATAATTCATTAACCCTAAACTGTAAATTACATTTAAATGGCCCTTTAAATATATTTTAAAATAAACTGTTGAATCGTTTTTAAGAGAATTATAATGATCTCGGTGTTTAGTCTTAATGCTGATAATAATTTATATTTTAAGCCAGTGAGTAAATTTTAAAGAGTATTTTATTTCAACAAACTTCATTTAATAAATGAAAATTCTATAGTTCCTTTAAATTGACGCAATGTTTTTTTTAATTTCTCAAATCCTACCATAAGTACGATAAAAATGATATTTTTTGACAATCTAAAATAGTTCTACTTTAGTTTCAGACTTAGAAAACCGAGACAAAACACTATTTAAAAAAAAAAAAGAATCGAATGCAAAAAAAAAAAAAATCTATCGCAACTTCACAAAAATCGTTCAATAGATATTTAATTTATTTTCGTTGGAAGTTGCATAATTCAAAACATTAAGTACAATATATATTTTACATTTTGACCTAATGATGCGTCTCCTTGGCACACATGTACATTAGGGTGGAACGAAAAAAATAAATTTTGGATTTTTAGTTCGTAATAGCACGTAAAAGTTGCCTTTTGGTATAGATAAGGTAAATTTAAAATATGAAAAATATTGGAGTATTCCTTGAGGTGCCGCAAAGACGTTAAAGTTTCTTAAAATTGAAATTTTTACTACATTTTGAAGTTTTTTTACGAAAAAATTATTATTTTTATTTTTGATTTGTAATAGCTTAGAATAGTTGCCTTATGGTATAGATAAGAAAAATTAAAAATATGAAAAATGTTGGAGTACATTTTGAGGGGACGCTAAAAGCAGCTAAAGTTTTATGAAAACAGTTTTTATAGCTTTTTCAAAGATTTTTACAAGTTTCGATTAAGTTTCATAAAAGCTTTATAATATGAATAGAATAATAAAAACGCCTTTAGTATTGCATTGGCATGGTATTCAAGAGCCTTAGTAATCGCCGGACTTCGAGTTGGGGGGGGGGGGCTAGGGGAGGGGGAGATTTGTCTGCATGTGGTGGCAAGCTCTGTACTTTTGCCGAGTTCAGTTGAGTTGGCATTTGCACTCCGCCTATTCAGTAACAGATTAACACAACAGTTTGTTAGTTTGCTTATTTTATTGAGTTAAAATGGCTCGGTCTAAATTAGTCAGGACAAATGTTGGAATGCCCTATTTTTAGGGGGAAATTTAGTGGTTTGCTGGAAGTGAAACTGCTTGTAAAACGAATCTGTTATGAAGCGCTCCGGTTGGACATACTTCATAGTTCCTTCAGAGAAAAATCCTACGGTATGTGAAATATGTGACTTTAGTTCCCAAAATTGAACAAACAGGATCAAGAGCTTCTTTTCCTATTGTTTTTAGCAAAAAAAAAATTTGCAAAGGATAAAATCTTAGCATGCTAAGTTAAAGTATTTATTACGATCTAAAAGTAGAAGTTGGTCCGATAAGTTTGATTACAACGTCACAAAATTTAGAGAAGATGCTGAGCGTTTATTTGATACTGTTGTCTGTGAGTGTGTAAACTTTAATACTTGTGTTCGTATAAAAGAGAAAAAAAAATACTAGTTATGGAATAAGAGTTTTTAAAGGATCAAAGCTCTGAGGGGAAAAGGGTTATAATGTAATATTGATATATCAAAAACTAGCGCTTCAAGGAAGAAACAAGCAAGAAAAGAATAAAGAGTAATACTAGTGCATCAAAAAATACTAGTGCATCAAAAACGGTAACTGGAGACAATGACAGCGCTGAAGAACATCAGTGTTACTTACCAGAAAAGGCAATTCAAGCAAGTCCTTCAACTGTAAAAGTAGATATAAATGTACCCGACCCATCAAAATTGTAACTAGAGAAAAGCACTTAGAGGCAGCTATAGCTAGTGCTGCTTTAAAGGACATGGGTGTAACCACAGAAGAAGACAAAACGAATGTAATACACAGGATGGAAATTAGAAGAACAAAATCAGCATATCAAATATATATCATTAATGACCATTGGTAACCGAACAGTTGTGACAGGTAACCGAAAGTAGAGGATTGTTTTTTTTCCCCCTTAAGGTAAAAAAGACGTAACATCGTTCAAGAAAAGAAAGGAAGTAAGTTGTACAAGAAAGTTATTTCAGAAGAGTACATTTCACTAATAGAGAAACGAAGCTTCAAGTTTTTAGGAAACGTAACACGTTTTTGAACTTCAGTGATGGAACCGTTACAAACACTGCACATAATAATAGTAGTTCTTCTTTCGTGGAAAAGAAATATAAATACCTTCACAATGATTAACATGTTTGTTCCTTTGCAATTAGCTACCATTGCGACATCCTTTTTGTCATTGAGATGGTAAAGCTAAGCAACCAAAGGAGTCACACACAAGCAGTGGGAAGAGCTGTGAAACTGGTGTCCGAATCTGCTCAAAAGAACTACAGTTCAATCGCAAGGCCAGATACAAAAAAAGCAAAAACTGAATCAAGTGTGAATATGCCAAAAGTTAAACAAAAAGAGTTTAATGTTGCAATGAAATAGAAGCAAACATTTTGCATCTGTAACATGTGTAATTATTAAGGATACAGAGGTAACCAATACAAAATATTTTATTATTATTATTACCTGTAAATAATAAATTGTTTCAAATTATAATGCTTATATACATATTTAAAACAAATTCTTGTAACGTTCAGCGCACGAAAAATTCATAAAAAATATTTTACCAAAAGTTTTAAAAAATTCTTTTTTTTTTTTTTTTTTTTTTACAAACATGCCAATGCAATACTAAAGGTGTTTTTATCATTATATTCATATTATAAAGCTTTTTTAAAACTTAATCGAAACTTGTAAAAATCTTTGAAAAGCTATAAAAATTGTGTTTTCATAAAACTTTGGCTACTTTTAGCGTCTTTGCGGCGCCTCAAAATGTACTCCAACATTTTTTATATTTTAAATTTTTCTTATCTAAACCATAAGGCAACTATTCCGCGCTACTAAAAATCAAAAATAAAATAATAACTTTTTCGTAAAAAAATTTCAAAATGTAGAAAAAATTTCAATTTTAAGAAACTTGAACGTCTTTGCGGCACCTCAAGGCGTACTCCAATATTTTTTATATTTTAAATTTATCTTATCTATACCAAAAGGCAACTTTTCCGTGCTATTACGAACTAAAAATCAAAAGTTGATTTTTTTTCGTTCCACCCTAATGTACATGTATTTATTGTTAAAAAGTCTGTCATCTATGGAAAGGTCTATGTCTTTTTATGCAATTTACTGTTTTGCATAGGATTTATGAATTTTGTTCGAACATATGTTTAAACTTTTAATTGATGCAACTTGTACCGCAAAAGCATTTAACGTTATATCTTTTTTCTTACAATCTTCGATTTAAGACGAAATCCAAATTAGATCCTTATTTCTTTCATTAACTATAATGAATTTTCAGATGATTTTCTAAATCTAGTTTATCTTTTATTTCCTCAAAATGAACCGTTATTTTTGCAGTGACACACGCGAAATGAACCACTCTTTTTAATTTCGCAAATGCAAAACCGAGTAACATTAAATTAGCCCAAATTAATTTTCTTTCTAATTCTTTTAATTAATTAAAATTTTGGCCCGATCGAGGTTCAGAATCTTACGATCGTTTCAGACGAAGACGTGAATGATGAAATGTGCTCATTGAAATGATCATTAGTCGTGATGTCTGAAGCTATAAGACGACAACTTTTCCATCGTGAATCGAAATCAATTCAAGCAAATGTAATGAAGCTTCGTGTTTGTCTGAAGAGTAGCTGGGCTCCAGGAAATCTGCGGCTCTAAATCAAGCAATGATTGATAGCTATCAGTCGAAAAGTAATTAGGAATGAGAAGGAAGCCATTACTGTTCCAATATCAGCTTGACGAATTCCAGATTTCCAAAATGGAAAGAACTTAGCGTGTATGCCCGCTAAATATGATTGTATTTTAAAGGAATAAGATTAAAAGTCCGTTAAATTAAAATTTTGTAATTTTTTCTCCTTGCCATTAGCGAATTGCAAATGAGAAAACAACCATTAATACAAAAGTATCGCTCATAAAATCAGAGAAGAGATTATGTTCTAACGCAGCTTAAAAAGCATGTTGTTCCAATTCAGATTTCAGACGAGCTTTTTTTTTTTTTTTTTGCAATGTAAAGTATTTTTTTAGTACGTGAGTAAACAAAAAAAAAAGAGCTTCCTAAAAATGCAAAAACAAAACGAAATTAATTTTTTTCTTAAAAGATGCTTAGGCGATTTTCATTTACTAACGATTACTTGGCTAAGGATAAAGGCAAGAAAATTCACTTAAAATAACATTGGAAAGAAAATGGAAAATGATAATTAGTTACTTCCTAATGTTTTAAGATATCCTTTCCCCCCCAGCGAGTCCTACATTTGGTTTATTGCTTTTTTTCTAACACTTATAAGCCCTTTTTTTCCTACTCTAAAGTTCATATGTTAAACCATTAGTTTCAACTGAAGAATTATGACATGGTGCATCAACTAAAGTTTCAGTATCTGAAATAAGAAAGCTTTACATGCACACATACTAAGTCAGCTCAGTTTTTTTTAACAAACTTTTTTTACCATGCCTGCATTTTTTTCCTCCCTTTTTTTTACCCGCATGTTTGGGTTTCTCCGTATTCTAAAAGCCAAAAAGCAAATGGTTGCGACACTTAACTCTTGACGAAAAATGACTGACTGTAAGAAAAAAAGTAAATTAAAAAAATATGATTACACATTGTTCCCCAGTCCTGAAATTTCATAATGAGAAGTACTTTGAGCAAGTTGTGCGTAACAAAAGACTTCAAAAAACTGAAGCGACTCCGCGTCGGGGGAAAGGGGAAACTCGGAAATAAAAAAAAGGAAAACTGGATTAAAAAATAAAGAATTGGGGCTGTTTTTGTCGCGTTAACGTAATTTTCTAGTTTGAACAACGCTAGCAAATTGGATTCAAGAGTCAAAAATTTCTTTTCGTTAATTGTTTGTTTCGCTATTTTAGCTAGCTTCTGTGTGAGGCGCTAAGGGACAAAGAATAAAAAAAAATCAGAATCTTTTTCACTTTAAGAATTGTTGTAAGCTTAATTATTAGTAGTTTAAGCGCATAAGGAAGGAAACGCATTTGTCTACTGCTTTGCTTTGAAATATGGAAGTAATAGCGGGGCGGGGGAGTTAAAGAATAGGAACGACCGTTAAAATATAAAGCTTTGTTGGATAAACGTTGTTTCTAGGGAATTAAGAAGCTTACGTAGAGGCGAGTTAGGATGTGCTGGAAAATGTTTCCTTTTGTTAAATCGGAGACTGCGTTTTGAAACATTGTGCGAATTCTTTTCGGATCTCGGTTATTGGTTCATAAAAGTTGCATGATTTTTTAAGAACGTTGTTAAAAATGTCTTGAATTGATTATGATCTCAAAGCTGGTGATAAATGTTTCACACGATTCATTTTAGGGATTTTTTAAATTTTTTTTGCGATGTTTTTAAATTTTGAATATGTTATTTGGTTTCTTAAAAATTATTTTATGTTTAAAAATGTTTAACATTACTGTTACCCAAAGGTATCGAAGGTTCTTCTTTTAAATTTGAAAGCGTTAGAGCATGTATGCTCTTGAAGATTGAATTATCAAATAAAATGTTGGAGTACATCCATTTTTAAATATTTCGTAGTTTAGTAATTTATTCTATTGAAGAATAAATTATTGCTTGAGTACGTTACTATAACTGCATATTACCCGAATAGATTTACAATTGAAAATTATGAAAAGTATACTGCCGATTTTTTACAAATGTTTCATTAAATTTTAAAATATTGGAGAAAACGCTTGTTAATAGCGAGGAAAAATATGTCTTTAATATGTAATACAAAATGCATTTCGGAAGATTGTATCTTTGTATGCGGTTGTACTATATAATAAATTATGATGAAATTTCATTATTTTTAGCGAAGTCGGCATTATATCACACAAACTTATTTTACTGGGTGATTTCTAATGAAAATGTATCTTTAATAAAATATTTCAGCATAATAAAGTAGCTAAAATGTATTTGCTTTTTAACTTTGAATGGCTATAACTCTTAATAGCATGTAGGTGAATTTTACTTGCTATGATTTTACAATTAAATATATTTCAAAGTATTGCTTAAAGCTTTAAATACTTACCACAATCATGTCGTTAAAAAGTAATGTTAGTATATTAGACAGCGCTTTGCCGTCTACATACAATTATTTACAAAATTAAAGCTATACTTGAAATAAAATAAAAATAATGAAACAATAAACTTCTTACAGATAACATAGCGGCTGGCAGTTTAATTCATTACTATGTATCTTTAAAAAATATAATTACCAGACATGTCTCAAGTAATGCTAGCCATTTTTTGAAGGTTAAGTACAACACGTAGTTAATTAAAAATCAATTTTTACTGCACCTAATGAGCAATAACTAAGACATTATTATTTAATTATTGCAGATTAATCCTTCTCCTTTAACTAACGTAGTTAAATTACTCAATTAATTACCGAACATACGTCAACAAACGTTACTACATTCAGCACATGTATGCGTTCTCTGATAACAGCGCGCTCCACTGCAACAAATCACATATATGATGACAAGTAAACATTGACCGTATTGTGTTGCACTAAAATGACCTCTTTGATAGATGAATTCATATCGCAAGTCTAGTTATTGCCCAAGTTTTGTCACCAAATCAAGGTTTTTTAGGAAAAAATACTTTTTGCTATGCCAATAACTAAATAATTTCATGTATCTTACAAAGAAATAAAAAATTTTAAATGCAATATTTAATGCTAAAATTCACTTACTTCTACAATAAATGGCCAAATTTCGATATACCATGTCATTTAGATTACATATAATTAATGAAATGTAAGGAACTAAAAAACGTTATTTCCCACACAATTAAGCAGTATTTAAGATCATACGAAATTCTGTTTCGTATAATTATAATCCGGTGAAATATATATTTTAATTGCAAAAATTGGACGTTAATTTCCCATTTGCTGCAGCATACTAAACTGTCCAGACTTGTTTCTGTTTGCCTGAAAAAATTCAAAATAGATACATTTTACGATTTTATATACGATTTTATTAGTTGCGGATACATTTTTCTATGCATAATGCTCCAATAAATAATTATAAATGTAGACTAAATTTCACGATACGTTTAATTTAACTTTAGATAACTTTTAATAATTATTAAAAAAACTTCAAAATCAATGAATTGTGAATTTATAAGCATTTAAAGTTTTTTCTTTTTACATGAATTGCTTCTTTTATACTACAACATACTACAATATAAAATATTTTCATCATAATAAATTTAACAGGAAATTTTTATTATTTTCATCTCCATGTGTGTCCCTTTTGTTGAAGGATTTAAAGTGGTCTTGCCTAAAGAAGAATACAGATTTATCAAAATTTTCCCTTAGGAAATATACCAGACACTTGCTTAAATGTTTTTTTTCTCTCCTTTAAATCTGTTAAATCAAGTAGAATTATAGTACATTTAACGGTAAGGATGCAACAATTATAGGGTGAATACGTATAAAGACTATATACTTTGACGTTGAATATTTTATTTAATTTATAACATTGCAAGAAATTTCGCAATAAATTATGTTTTGTTAGTTGTAGCATATTGGATGTTGAAAATCATACAGCCATGTAAATTGCTCATCTTACTATTTGTTGAAATGGTCTCACAATTTTTTTAGTCCCTCGCCTACATCAGGGAAAAAAACAAAGGGTTTTTATACATCAGTGTTACACATCAATTACTGTGTTACTGCAATGACTAATTTTGTCTTTTTTAAACTGCTGTTTTTCAATCATATTTCAAATAGGAAAGTTTTTTTACGTATTTATTTATTAATTTATTTATATATATATATATTTAAATTATAATTTATTAAATTACTCTTCCGTTTCCGTATGTGCGATGAATATTTTCTCTACAATGACGTCTAGTGGAGGGTAAAGGTTTGATTTGGAACATAAGATTAATACATCATTGTATTTTTATGCGATTACCGTTACTTTAGTTTATCATATAAGTCATTATTGTCACTGTACGGTAAAAAATTCTAGTTCTGCCTTCTACCAAAAAATGGTGAAATTTTGCTGCAACCAACATTTGGTATTAAGTTGAACCAGTATAAATGGTGTAGCTTCATCTAGTTTCACCATGAATGTGAAACTAGAAACCATTATAATGGTTAAACTTTAGTAGTAAATGGTGGTTGCAGCTAAATTAGACAATTTTCTCTTTTCATTCTTTTAGTGAAAAGTTGTACCAGAATTTTCACAGTGTATATAGTGGCATTATCGACATTGTTGTTGTTGCATTAAATAAATTTTTATGTAAATATATTTCGAAATGCAGCATTTTGCTTTTCATCACGTTCAGCTCCTATACAGTACTTTGATTTCTATGTGAATATTATAATTGCTATTTGCGTATGAAGACAAGTTTGAGGACTATAGTGCTCCCGCACACAAATTGCAAATAGGTATCCATGGCATGCAGTGGGTTATCAAAGTTCCTTACCTGAGTCGTTTTCGTTCATGTTTGGTTATATGCAACTAGTACATATTGCAGTCAACAATATCCATTCCGAAATTGAATTTTTTTCCCGAAGTTTGGAACATCTTCAATACACAGCTCTTTAAGCCTCCCCCCCCCCCCAAGCCTATGGAAAGTATGGAATACTATGTGTAGCCAGTGCCGCAGCCCGGAAAACCACACCCTATTAAAAATAGCCATTATAATATTATTTTTTAAAGTTATTATTACTGATGTTACCATTCTTAACGCTCTAATATTACCCCTTTTCTTCTTTCCACCTTCTTTGGATAATATGAACTGTTATTCTTGTTTTGCATTCGTATATTGTTCCATAACTATAGTACAGTCTCATTGCGTGATTTCTTACACTATGGTATTGATCTAAAATTTTCAAACGAACAACAATTTTACTTAACTTCTGGGCACAACTCTATACTTTCTTTAAATGTAAGTCGAAATTGTATTAAAAAAACTAATTATTTCTATACTATGTTTGTTTCTTTTCAGCCGAAGATAGGAACAAAACAAAAAAAAAAAAGCTAAAGTAATCATTTAGCAATTATAATTCACTCGTATTCATTTTTCAAACTCCCTCTAATGACTTTTTTCATGCTGTTCTCATCTGGGAATCATAGACTTTAGCACACTTAGAATAATATGTATCAAAACGTAAAAGAAAAATATACGAGGAAGAATTTGTACGTCTATTTAGAGAAACCTTAGAAATGACCTAGGTAAAAAGCTCCCGATGGAATAAGCAATTAACTTATTTTTATAAACATTTCAAAACCCTTTTCATGGTTAATTACTTCTAGTGCATCCAGTTAACTACATTAACGCACTTTAGTGCCCAAATATAAAGCTCTAATTATTCTACGATTCAGTTGAAAAATTAATTAATAATTAGGAGAGCATTAGGATTGAACTTTTAAATAAGCTTCCTTTTAAGATCGTCAACTTTGATTTGATTGTTATTATTATTATTATTTACTACATTATTTACAAGACTAATACAACTATTAAGCATACCTGGCGCAGGATATCACATTATTATGATCTTTGAAGACATATGCTTTTAAAAATAATGATTCTCTAAACCATTTTTTCCTGTGAAAGTATTTTTATTTCTGCATGTAGTTTTATTTACTTATTTATTTTTTGTCACTAACTTTTGGATGAGAATGCACTTGAGGTTGTGCCTCACCTGTTAAAATTGTTTCCAAATTTTCTCAAAGAATATCATGCGATTGAAACAATTGTAAAATGTTTTTTGTTCGAAATTCGAACGGCTGATGTGTCACTTTCATTGCAGGTTGATATCAATGACGAGAAATTCAGAAGAATCACATTGAATGTACTGAAAAATCGCACACATAGGATAAAAAATGTCTCACACTGGTTTTCCCACATGCAGCAAATATATATGCAGTACCTTGCAAAAAAATATTTACATTGTGACTGATGTCATAAGCTTATTCATATGAATCAATCGTTATCAATCACTCCCTTTCATTAATAAGTGCACAAAATAACATTAAAAGTGAATCTTTAATAAAAAAAAGAAAAAAAATCTTAATATCATGCTACGAATAAAATATCCACAAGAACATTCTATACATGTATTTACATTTTCTACTTAAAGTTGTAACATCGAAATATTCTTAATTCAATTTACCACAACTATTGATGCTTCCGACTGTACCAACTGAAACACTGGTGCGCACAAAGAACAGAAGAAAAGCATATAAAAGATATCATTTGGTCACTCAAATCATCAAACTACGCATAAAAATCAACAATGGGGATCAATTTATCTTAAAACTGCAATCTTGTGGAAAATACATCATTGCTCGGACAGCCTTTTATCCATCATTACTTCTTTTTTCCTCTTTCTTATGCAAAATCACTCTGCGAAATCCTTTAGAGTTCTAACTCTTCTTCTAAGACAAATTTTGTGCTCGTACTCTTTATCGTTTGTTCGGCGCCTTGTGCATCAATAGCTCGAATATCACTCTTACATTTGACTCATTTCGCCCATTATCTTCGTCATTCATCCTCCACATCTCGTGCTCTAAGTGCTACCTATCACCCACTTAACTGCCAGTATCTCTCCATAACTGCCTCTTTTCTCTCCTCCCCATCTTGCATTAGCCGCAAATGTAGTGTTTTGTGCTCACCGACCACAAATCTCCTCTACTGGACAACGAATCCTACCGATAGATCATCTCTGGCTAAGAAGGAATGATCACAGTGATGGACAGGCGAGCTTTGCTCGTGTAATTGCGCCACAGAGAGAGCGGCACGCTGATCAGACGCTTTTCTCAGGTGGTCTGTAATATATTTTGTCTCTACCATGTCTGGGCTAAATGCAATTTGGCCATTTTCCTGATATTCAGCTATTTGTGTGCCATATACACGCAATATATAAATCTGCTGTCGAAGGAATGGTTCTACAATTTTAGTTTCAGCACCTGAACGAAAAATTAGTTCACAAGACATTATATGGTATGTAATATAAAAACAATATGCGTTAAATGCGACTTTTTGTAATGCTTTATTCACGACAATAAGATTTTTGTTGTTCTAAATGCCAAGGAAGGCTAACCTCCTATACAAACTTCAAATTTACATATTGAAAGTACTTTATTAGCATAATGAAAATGTTTTCTATAAAAGTATTGATGAATGTAAATTATGTACTGGGCCGTTTATTATTGTATAACGCATATCATCACAATAAAACGCATCGTAACATATACGTTTATCAAACATTTCAAATAAAATTCCATTTTTTGACAAGCACAACTCATATTTTCATCCTTTAATCATTCTTACGAATCACTTTTTAAAAGTGAATCGATATTGAACATTATTTTAGAACACCTGCTATTGTTCAACTATTCATTTACTCTTAATAGCAACAATTACTTCATAAATTTGGCAGAGAAGGTTTGATGCGCTTTAATAAGTATGTCCACCAAATTTAATTAATGTACTACGTTCAGCTCTCAAAGGCTTTAAATAAAATTTTACCATTGCATTTACTTTCACGGATAACTCAACCGTACCTTTGTTAAATTTTCAAAGTAACTATAAAGTAATTAATCTTGCACGTTATTACCTGGCTTCTAATTAGCAAGTGTACACATTATTTAAAATGTTTACCTCTAATTAACAACAATCGTTTCAATTGACGATAACAAACTAGATTAGCTTTGTATGACAAAGAGCTTTTAATTCTCAACAACTGTTTATCACTTCACACATTTTTATTCGAAATAGTTTTATTCTTTAAAATCTATCTAACTATTGCTATATCTGCTGTATAACGCTCTGCTCTAAGCTAAATTGAATGCATTTTTAAATAGAAGTTAAGAATGATTGTAATTGATATGTCCAAAGAATATTTTAATTCCCAAATAATATAACTGCACCTAACTTGTAAAACAAAAAAAAATAGAAACAAAAGAAAAAAAAACGTTATATTTTACTGGGCTGTTTAGGATTCATTCTGTGAAAAAAAAAAAAAAAGACGTGCAGTGATTTCTATCCATAAGCTGAAATTCTCCAGAAAGATTGTTTACATGTCTTTCGAGAGTAATGACAAATTTAATGTGTGGGTTGAGCGTAGGGGCACATACTTGCTTCATGTTGGGTACAAATGACAAATATGTAAGTAACACATACTACGTACGTGTGTGTGTATTTATACAGCCTAGTAGCAAAATGAGTTTTGCATCAAAACGGTAAGTCCAGCTTCTTAAGATAGAGTAAGGAGCTAATTTCGATCAAAATTGTACATTTGAAATTTATGCCTTATGCAAAATAAATCGCAGTAAATTATGTATTTATGGTACACTATTTATACACCTTTAAACTAGGAATGGAAGATTATAACCGCATTCTTTGCTTGTTTAATATCAGATGAAAAGTGCGACTTTGAGAAATAATCGTTAAAAACAATGCAAGAGAGACAGAGAAAGAAAAAATAATGAATGAAAAAAAAAAACTTAAATCGCTTGTGGACTTTTCATTTCATAAACGTGTGGGTACATTCTACACTATTTAAAATCAAAGTGAGTGACAATTATTTATACTCAACTGATTAAAATGTTTCTGTAAAGATTGACGGAAAGAGGAAACATGTTTTTCCATACTGAAATAAAGGAACTAAATGGAATTAAGAACAATATTTTAAAACAAATTCCTGACATTTGAACAGTTTTCTGGTATGAACGATGTTGTATCTGTATTTAGCTAGAAAATAGTATTATGATTTTTCGTTCAGTTCTATTTTGTCCAGATTGTGCCTCTACATTCTAATTCAAAAATATTTACGCAGGGAACCTTTGAAGTTGATTTTCTTCAAGTTAAAACGCCCGTTTAAAAAATATATAGTGGTGTTAATGAATAATTACCAGTAAAAACTGTAAATTAGCTGTAAATATTTTCAATTCGATTCTTCTTACTGTGTGTTATTTGGAAATAGGGGCCCTAGACGCCGATCAAAGCCCTATATATATATACTTATAAATTGTAATGTGGGTGCTTTTAAAACATGTATGTATAAGAATTACAAAATAAAAAGAAGCGCATACTACTATTAACAGACTCAAAGAACGTTAAAATGTATGTAGAAAATACTAAGAGTTAAAAACGCCGCATTTTATTCGGTATAAATAAGTATAGCATTTTTCATTTCTAATATATGGTTCAAGCTTATAAAATATTATTTTTTAATTAGATCTCAAGTACCATGAAATTTCATTAAAGTAAACCAACGTTATACTTTTAACAAAAATTTTTTCCCAAGTTACTTTGATGAATCTTGATGTGTGAACTTTTGGGGATAAGGCACTTAATTAAGACAAAACTTCATACCTTTAAGTAATATTACTTTATTATGTAATATGTTTACGAGAATGTAATTTCAACAATGGCTATGACGTGTCTCATATGTAAAGCTAGTAACATAACTTTCTGCTAGCTTGGCGAGCCGTGGCATGATGAGAAGATAATAAATTCGCAGTTCTTTAGAACAAATTGCTAGACTGAAAATAAGACCTGATTGACTACGTAATAAAAAATCTTAATAAATCCTGAACCGGTAATTTCCCCCTCATTGTTTTTACATTAAAAATCACGTAAGCAGATTATCCCCATCGGGTAATAAAATATTTACTGATAGTCTTTCTCAACTTATGCGCATAAAACAAGGTCATTTGCATTGCTGAAAACAAAGGCAAAAAATATATATATTTTCTTTTCAACCCTAAAAAGAAGGCGTTATGGGATTTGGAAAGCTTTGTTTTTGGAGATTCATTGCATCTCAGGTATGTTATCTCGTTTCATTTGTATTCAGAAGGAGATTCTGGTATGACGTTTGCAAAGAGGCGCGGTCTGCACCGGGTTCGTTACATTTTCACTGCAAACAGACTTGACAAATGATGCGGAACTGTAATCTAAGGCTTCATTACGAGCAATTTTCCATCATGATGTAATTTCCGTTTCTTTTCATTATGTAGGCTATTCCTGAAGAAAAAAATTTAATTTATCCGCTGTATATTCAAGTGCAATTATTCGTTCACGCAAAATTTCTGAGTTATGCGATAGAGCACTTCATAACATTAATATCACTTATATTTTTTCTTAATTTGCATCTTTTCTTACTTACATATTCATAGCGTGTATCATCAACGAAGTATAAGACTTCAAACATTTATACACCTTTAGTTCTTAAAAAATCTAAATTTTGCGTCATATATACTAAAGGAAAATACTTCGAATATCCAAAGTAGACAATAATGTTTTTTTTAATGAAAAAGAGTCGTTTTTTTGAATCAAAAATATTATGCACATACTCCACATAAGAAAATGTTTCTGTTAATACTTCTCTGAAACAAGTCCATTTATTTGATCAAGTACGATAAAGTACTAAACTTTTCTTTTAGTAATCCTGAACAAAACGTTTCTGTCTGAAATAGATTTTTTTTAATTTATGAACGAGAAGACAACCAGACAATTACTTTATTTATTTCAGTAGTTTTTCTTGTTAGCTTTTTTTTTAAATTTCTAAGTGGAGAATTAATTATAAGTGATGTATAGAAATTCCACAACAACAATGCGGTATCAAACTTGAACATGACTCAAGTAAGAATTTAAATCGAGTGTTGCAGTAAGAAAAATATTTTTAAATAAATAATGAAAAATGTCACCATTCAGATAACTGCGTTTTTGTTCCCGACAGTTTAAGCAACCGGGCACAGGACATGATTTAAACATGTTCGGTTTTGATTCGCCCGCACACACACAGAAAGTTTAATTTATGTTTGCCATTTCACTCTATCAACAATCCCCCCCCCCCCCCCCCCCCCGTCTACCCTCGCAGAAGATTGTTTTTTTAGTATCAGCTTTTTGGAGGACTGTGTCCTTTCGCCATGACTCCTTTCCCTGCATGTAAACTCTGCAGCAGTTGCCCCTCCAGTTATATTATTAAGCTTAATGACTCTAGCACTAAATTAATGGAAAACAGTAGTCTTCTTTTGTAATTTGAAAATATAATAAGACTTACTAAAATTGGTAGCATAATTGCTTTATAGAATGATATCAAGTAAGTTATTGATATTTATGTTTGATTATTTTCGTTTATATTAAACTCTAAAGGTTGTTAAATTGATCAACAATATAATATTTTAAAGAAAAATTTCCTCATGGTTTTTTTTAAATTTTAATAATAGCATTATCCGATACAATTTGAATTTTATCTCAACTATATTTTGAAGATATATTTTGGCAATAACTTCAAGGCTAAAATTACACTAAATCCGCTTACGTTTTTTTAAGAAACGAAAGATGTTTAATACGATTTGGGAAGTTATTTGTCAATATGTTTCAGTACTGTTCTTATAAACAATCTATACTAATGAAACATACCACAAATTAACTCCACTATTAATCACTAAGTTATGAAAATGTTGATAAGAGCTTTCTGAAAGAACTTCGAGTCTTTCAGCTCTCTTATTGTGGCTACTTTGTCCATTCATTATATTCCAAAATGCTTAAAACTGAAGCCTTTCCCTTCCCTTCGTACTAAAGATGAATGACCTACGTTCATGAGCATCACAGATAACCTCATAATCACCCCTCCATGCAAACTTTTGTGTCCATCCCTCTGATTGGATAAAGGTGAACATTGATCTGGGCTGGCCTGAGCTTATCTGACATCATTTCAGCAACCGAGGTTTACCAATAATTAATGAGTGTCGGATCATATGCTATAGAATTTCATGCTGCTGAGGCCATTCAATGTCTACAGTGTCCTCTCATAAGAAGCAACTGTTTTACTAGCATGATGAAGAATGACAGGACACCGAGTAAGGGAAACTGATTGTCGATTTATTCGTCATAACATCTGTATAAATGAATCAATGTACTTTTTCTGTAAAAGAGCTAATAGTTCTCAAAAATTAAATTTAGTAATAATGATTTAATATAATGATCTATGAAATTTACATTTCTCTGATACGACGCCATTGTTTGATAAAGCGTCCTATTACTAAAAGTCATTAATACCCGTAAAACTATGCCAAAACATGAGAGGATGCTGCAGTGTCCCTACTCGGATTTATTCACGTGCATTAAAAACAACTATTAATGTGATCTAGCGTGACATTAGAGTCTCGCATGTGACGGCGTACATTTAATTCATTCAAGCGATCATGATTGCGGTATTACATACTTCTGTGTATGTAAACAAGATGTCTTGAGTTGTTTGCAATACTTTCTTGGAGAACGTAGTATTACTGTCATGCATGTGCCATCATGATTTTTGTTTTGATTCAGATCATCAGGAATGTATTACTATAGAGGAACTATGGCTGTAAACAAAATCTTTATAGTTGTTTGAATTACCTTCTCGAAGGACGTGATACCAAGTTCTTGTCCGTAAAATGATCAATAGCTACTTCGCAGCTGGAAAGTTGCTTATGGTATATTTCATTATTTTACAGCTCAAACTATGTTGATAGAAAGACTAATGTATTTCTAATTTTTTGTCATATAATAAGGCACTTACGTTAAAGATCAATACAGAAGCGAGATGTATTCAAACACACCATTTTTTAAAATTGTATTTATATAACCGCCTTCAGAAAATCACAGTAACAGCAGAGGATTGGTTAAGCATTGATTTAAAAAAAATAGGATCACTATGAGAACAATACAAAAATTGAAACGCTTTGCACTAAGGAAATGCTTTATGTATCGAACTTTTTCGCTGAATAAAAATGTCAAGCAATAATTATGAATAATTATATTTTTGCAAAAGCGTAAAAAGTAATTATTTGTATGTAACTTTCAGGGTACATAGAAAACAAACAATAAGTTGTTATTCAGACTTAAGTTTAAAAAATATATATGTACCAAGAATCATAATTTGTTTATTATTACAGCATAATTTTAATGATAATTACGCACATGTTTGTGAGGGGTTTCTATTGGTAAATAAATCCACATTTGAAAGAAATACCCTTAATGTTTCATTGTACTTTCGTTATTTTTTATATTTATCATTCTTATTCTTGGTTTAAGTGAAAGAGCGCTTAATTCTGTTTATTTTTAACTCTACCAACGCCCTTTTTATGTTTATTAAACTATTTAATTGAAAAAAAAAATTAAAAAAAATCTTTTGCACAAGGCATCTTTGATAACGTTCACAGTTGACTGCGCATCTCTAACTACAATTTATACAAAATGCATTGCGTCTATTTTTTAAGACGAATGCTTCTTTTTTTTTTCACTTTTTCAAAAAAAACCTCATTAAGTCATGAACAGTAATAAAAACTGATTCTCAGTGTACCAATTCGCTGGCAACAAAATTCAGCGATCACGCTGGGATACACTTTGTTGGCGCGTAAAACAATTCAACTCATTATCCGTGAACAAGAATCCCTTTGTTTATAGTTTTTTAAACTTTTCACTTTGGTATTTTTTTTTACAATGCAAATCATGTAGAAATACGAATCTCGCTCACTGCACAAGAGTCGTTACCCAAGCTTGGAAGGGTTTGCTTTAACGCAATCTGAATCGGCAACTTGCCAAGACATGCCACATATTCTACCTTCTGTCTTTTCTCGACAATACCATTGCTTCAAATCTCAAATGTGTCTGACATTGCTACGCCATTGAATATATAGCTATCAAAATATAACACGTACAAAAAATTCTAATAACAGTATACCTTTGAAACTAATTTTTAAAAATAAATTAGGTTTAATTTTATGTGAAACGAAATACAAAAAAACCCAGATCTAACATATTTTGATAATATCAACTATACGACTGTTGTATAGGAGGTAACGTGCGCATATTAAATGTGAATTTTTAAAACTTCATGGAAAAAATATTTTGAACGTCTAATTTCTCACTTTATTTTTCCATAAGCAATGCACACGAGATGACAATAATTGTTATTTAAAATACTAAGTAGCCAGATAAGAATATTATTTAATTTTATCAGAGTAAATTTCTTTTTATCGCACTCTATGTAGAAATATTAATTTTATGGAATTGCGTAAACAAAACTGAAAGCAATTCATTAAAACAAGTATTTTATGCCCATGATTTTCTTTAACTGATTTTAAAATGATGTTTTTTGTTGAAAGTTTTTCGTATATTTTTAAATGTATTACATTTATAGTTTAAAAATTTTTGCTACACTATTTCCGTATTGATATTATATCATATGGCATTATTACCTGCTATTAGTACTTAATAGTGATATAAAATCTAATTTATTGGAGGATCAAACAAAAATATAATCAAAATGTGGCTTTATGTTTAGTGCGGAATGTTTCATAAATATACATAAACGACTGAATTATATTTCATTGATGTGTATTTCATGTTCATTATATTTTTTAATTACATATTTATTTTTACAACTTGTTTTATAAAATACTAACTTGGATAGGACAAAATATAAATGATTCAAAATATTTTCACTTTATTATCAAACGTATGACACGTTTTAGTCGTTTTGAAAGATTCAGACATAATTAATAAAAATAAAACAGTCTGAGAAGCTATTGCATACGCAATAAAAGTTCTCAAACATACATTTCTTACCATTACTGCCGTAAAAACGAAAAACTTTATTTTCAAGTAAAAGAAAGCAAATGAATAAGAACTTTGTAGGAAGTTCATTTGAGTTATGGGACAAAAGTTTTAATATAATGTTCGAAACATTAATGATAGTTTTATTTCTCAAAGAGCGTTCTTTACTATTTTCGGAAGCATACGTATGAGCCTATTGAGGGACTGTATTACCTTATGTCCAGTAAAATGCTCCCAAGCAGATGAAAATAAAAACAAATTTTTCTTGGGGAGCACCATCAACGCACCCAATTCCAGCAAAAGTAAAATCCAGCTAAGAGCCATTCTTGTAACTTCCGCAAGAAGAGAAAACGGCGGAGTGCATGGCATCATTTTTGCATCATTTGGATCTTCGAGATCAATGGCCTGTGAAACAATAGGGAACTTCGAGAGGCCGGATGAAAGAGTTCTTCAGGCATGCGACCGGTAACTGTGCGGCTTTTGGTCATCAGAAGGGGGATCCCCCTTCCCTAATACAGAGAGCCCCGGCGTTCCAGACGCAGTGGCCAGTTCTGCAACAACACATAAAGATCAAATTGCGGAAGTACTTCTAGATTCCTCTTTCCGCTTAACTGTTTCCAAGGGCACATTTCATCCTTTGTTGCCATGAAGGCATTTCCAGGGGAAAAAAGCACGGAGTGATGGCAAGATTTTTAATCCTGTCTATTATAGTTCGCTCTTGTATTTGGATTACTTTTAGATAAATATTTTATTATACTTGTTTGTGGTTTCAAACGCGTGTGCTTTATTACTACTTCCGTTTGACTTTTAGACACATTTTGTTGATTACGCGTTTCTAAAGCTTTTTATTCCACCGCTGCGTTAAGTCGATTTTGATATAAATGTGCCCGTGAATATTAGCGAGTTTTATAATGTTGTGTTACTTAATGTCATGTGCTTCTGTTATATTTAACTGTTTTGAGATAATGGCGTAAACTGCATGTATCAATTTCGTGTATTTAAATCATGTATATTAGAAGTTCTCTATGATTTTGATTTTTAGTGGATACATAAACTTTAGTTGATTAGTGGTCCAACTACAAGTTCTTTTCATCCTGAGATACATAGCCTTAAGATCTGACATTGCATGGAATTGTATTGTTGAGATGCTTGAAATGCCTACTCTGTAGGCAGAAGTAATGAGCAGCAGGCTTACCAGTCTTAAAAAAATGAGGGATTTGTCTGAATATGTAAATAAGGCCTTATTCCTTAAAAGTGGAGTAGGACCACTATTCAAATAAAGCCTTTACTTTTGGTTGTGTGAGTGAACTTTCTGCTGTTTTTACATGAGTATTCGTTTTTCCATTTCGAAAATTATGAAATTACTATTTATATACACGTTACAGCTACATGTTATTTAATACATTAAAACAGATCATTTTAGTTAGGCACTCTTTCAGCTTGGTTTCAACAAGTTCTTTGCATTGACAAATATTTTGTCATACCCTTGGGTTAAATTTTTTTAAAAGTCGACTTCATTAATCTGTAAAACTTAAAAATACTATGAAGTGAATCCTTGGTTCTGCATGTTCCCTCCCCCTAGTCTAGGTTATTTTTGTACGAAATAGGAAGATAAAAGGCATGTTTTGTTTATAGTACACACATCTGTTTGCGCTACATTTTTTTTCTAATGCTCATTTTTCATTATATCGAATAAAAATTCCGCATTGAAGTTATGTCCCAAAAGTTGGTGCTTCTGAAAAATTTTGTGAACTGTTAATAGATGCAGTAACAAACAAACAAACATTTAACAAATAAAAATAACCCCTCACTACAAACTAACCTTGCAATATGAATGTAACAGAACTGTGTTACTAGTTAGGTTATTAACACATAAAATGGAGTTCATAACTTCTAGATATTATCGTTTGTTTCACAAGTCGCGTTTATTGATAAATAGTTTTTTTTTTTTTTTTTGCAATTCGTGCATTTATTATTTTTAGTAAAATGTTCCCTGTTGTAAAATTAAGTCAAAATATTCGGTGCGAACTTTTTAAACTGGAAGACCTTGTGGGGTGTTATTAAACACAGCGGTCAAATAAAAATTTCATGAATAACTTAAGCTTGTGAAGAACAGGATTTCGCAAGCTAAATTAAAATTCATGTCCCCCCTGCGTCAGGTGCGAGTTTCTAATTTTACTTTCACCATCAACACTTTACTTGTCCTCCAAGCTCCGTAATCCAAAAGAATTATTTTTTATTGCGCTCTATGTCATGAAATCCTAACGCAAGTGGGTAAAAAAAAGAAAAAGAAAATATGGAATATTAGAGAAGTATTCTGCGGAAAGCCCCCTCTGACCGACCTGCAAAGCTTCATTACAAATGAAAAATACGAAAAGTTATTAACATTTTAATTAAAGAATAGAAGCTTTGTGCGTGTGTACGCTGTCTTCTATCTTAATTGAAATGTTAATACAGCTTTTTTTCTTCCCTTATTAGGGGGAAGGATATTTTAGCAACGCGGGCATACTGCGTTTAATAAACAAAACTAATCCCTGTGTAATGTAGAGAAGAACCGATATATCATCTGAAATATATGTGACAATAACGGGAAAAAAACATTAAATGACTTTTGAAAAATTTGCTCATTTTAACAGGCATTTTTCTGACTAGTATTTTTTGTTTCTTAATAGTCTGCCTGCACGGGATATAAGAACGGAGGTTTTCTCAAATAAGGAAGAAAAAGAAAATTAGATTTCTACCGAGATACTCAGCTAGGTTATTTCGCAAATTAAATTTCATAAGGGTTTTAATTTTCTCCTCATCTCTAGTTGTTTTTATTAGCTATTTGCCATTTTTCTTAAGAGGGAAATTCTGCACCTTTAATTCTCTGTTTAACTGAAAACACTCGCTGGAAAACATTCGTAAAAAGACCAAAAATAAAACTTTTCTTCGAGTTTCTAGTGTTCCGTTGTTTTCAGGATGATTATGCCAGAGATAAGTAACTAATTAACATCATAATAACATTAATTTATGCTTTTGATATATTACTTGAATAATATCCCTTTTGTTTTATCAGGAAACTTTCTTGCTGTAATTTCGACTTCAGAAATGTTGTTTTTTAAGATACTCTTGTGAGTTATGTTTAAATTAATTTTCGAGGCAGTATGCAGATTCCAAGAACAAATATTTACTTTTCGAAAGACTCTTATCTGTTTGGTTTAATTCTGATATTGAACAGTTTCGTTTTAGAGTATTTTTTTCAGAGATGAAAAATGGTATTATGTTCGTCCCATTGAAATTACGGATTAGAAATTTATCAAAATGGATAAATATGTAACTGATTGCACAATACTTATGAAAATAAATATGTCTATTACGCAACTACAGCACATTTGTTTCAGTACGCGCCTTATTCTTATGATTCTAATATGAACAGTATATTCTTATACAAAACGAGATTAAAGAATAATCGATTATATAAAACTTTGCTATTGAATTTCTAATCACCGCCTTTTCTTTTCTTACTAACATGTTGTAGAAAATGCAATTAAAAAAATCGCCCCCCCCCCCACATTCCTCTCTTTATGTTATGTTCTCTTTGAGGAGCTAAAATAAATGCTTAATAATTATTTCATTGTCTTAGAAACATATCAACTCTATCGTGCCATGACGCTGGCTCTGAGTTATAAACATAACCTATTTGCTGTTCCTTGTCAGGAACTACCATAAATATTTCCTTGTGTATTATTTATTTATTTATTTATTGACCATACACGTATAAATATTCAACTTTGACACAGTCGCTTCAGGATATGCAGACCGAAGCGGATCTGTTTTTGAACCCAAACTTTCGTCCAAATGTGCGGTTGGTTTTGTCCCCTGCCATACACGTTTCTTGTCATTCATATCTTATCACGTTTATTAAAATCTACTTCCAATGTTTGTGAATGCGATCTTAGGATGAATTACATGATAACGTGTTAACTAAAATCTATTGCAAATCGTCATTAATGTGATAAAAGTACAGATGACATGCTCAAAAAAATGAGAATTCAGAATCGAATGAGAATTCAGTACAATTTATGCAGCGGGCTAGCAAAATGTAAAGGAATCTAATTGATCTAAACAAAAGAAACAAAAAATATTCTGAGAAGAATAAGTGCTAAGTTCAGACCAGATGCGAACTCTGATGTTATTATTTTTCTATATTAGGCTGGTTAGCTGCCCTTATAAGGGCTACCACCAACATTTTATCTGGAACATAGAAAGGTGATTTCTTAACCATTTGCACCAGTTATCTCCAAATTTATAATTTTCACACTTTAACGCCCTTTTTTCTTAGTCCCTTAATTTATGTATTATTTACTTTGTTAGTGCTGCAATTTATGTAACTTACATTACACTCTTACATTCCGCCAACTCTAAAAACAATCTAAAAACTTACATTTCAACAAGCATTTTTATAATTAAGTTATTTTTTACGCATAAAATATGATTATGTTATATTCACGATATAAATAATTTTAAAATTATACTTCTGAGTTTTTCCCCTGAAACTTAAAACTTCTGATTTACGATACTTCATGAGTAATAAATATTTCACTTCGTGACACAATCTCTTAATATAATGATTTTCATTTAGAGCCCTATCTGTTTCACGTCAATGTTTTTAATGAGGAAATAAGACAGCCTTGAAATGGGTAACAAAAACGAAAACTAAGTCGATCATTTATTTCGGAAATTTATTTTCCTAATGAACATGTGGAGATATGAATGATTTGAAAAGACAATGAGTCCAAAGCTTTAATATTTTTCTTTTATATATATGCGTTAAAATTATTTGCATGTTCGTTTTCAAATACGTTACGTCTTACCGTTATTTAATGAAGTGAAAATTACTTGCATGTTCGTTTTCAAATACGAGACGTCTTAACGTTATTTAATTAAGTGATGCGAAATAAACAGACTGCAGTAATATTTTTATTTGTCTTTTCTATGATTTTAAGTATAAAACCCGACTTTAAAAGAGTATTTCTTTCCTTCTATTTTTAGGAAATGAAGGTGAACTGGACATCATCTCCTGGTAACACTCCAAAACAGGATACTAGCAGTAAGTACTTAATTTCTTATACAAAATGTCCTTTTATTAAACCATTACCAAAAGGGAATCGGACGTTTTTAAAGTTGAGCTTGTTTTTTTTTTTATCAATTTAGGGATAAAAAGTTGCGAATACTTTAATTATAAATTTAAAGATTTATTTAATGAAAATAATAAATGGTCTTTCTCAAGCATAATTACATCTAAACGAAAATTTTAAAATTTTTTGACCGTATGAAAGCTTCTTAAAGAACATATTTGGCCCACAAAAATCGCAGAGTCTAAAACTCATTAGGAATATTTTTGACTGGAATTGAATCAACGAAAATAATATGATCAAGTTCAGAGAGAGAAAAATTACAAATTACTTTACTTTAAACAAATTAAAACAGTAAAAATTAGTCTCTACAAAATGTCATGCTAAAAGTTCTTGTGTTAGTTTATCAAACTAAGTTTTCAAAAACTAATTCATAATGTAAAACTTTAAACATAAATTTATCTCGACTGCTTGGTTTTGGTTACATTCCTATGATTGTTTTATTGTGTTGCATACTAGATAATTTGCATCTACATAAATGAAGACAAGAAATAAGAGCCCGAACACTAAAATGGAATGAAAAACACATGGAGGCATGAATATGTTTTAATTCTAATGGAGAATACATGTAAATCTGCTAAATATAGAAAATCACATGTTCGATGTGTCTACCATTATTTTAAATTGCATGATGCTTGCTATCAGTAAAATGTTCCGTCACAGGCCCAAGCGTTGGAATATTAATTGCGTCAATGTGTTATCAAATTTCAATCTTCAGCTTAAAAAAATCGTTTTTTGGATTCGTCAAATACATTTCGTCTGTCAGGTATTTCCACAGAAAAAAGGCACACGTATTGAAGTCAGGTGATTAAGGCCATCGGTTAATGATTATTTCTGCGTAATGCGGATACTCCAGAATCTAGAGGAATCACACGGTGCTGTTGTGTTGTTGTCGTTTCTAATTCCACTTGCGTTTCCAAGCTCACTCTTCGCAGAGCGACCAGGAATTACGTCAGTAAGAAGCGCCTTCCGTTTATAAATGACCACCACAACGATAGAAGTAAGACTTGGTTCAAGGTGTATTTGGATGACACCAGTTGGCACCACCACAAATAAGCCACCTTCCTTTTTTGACCTATGAGGGAAGGGGAGGGAAAATCTCCACCCTCCGGTACCCTCAAAACTGCCTCGGGTCTTTAGGGTCCACAGATTTTACATGCACGTATTCCCAAGTGTACATGGTGGGTCTTCAGCGGTCGGGTATCAAACACCAAATCTTCCGGTTGGGAACTCGACATCCTAACCACTAAGCTACACTCATTTATATAAGTGCTCTTTACACGCGGAAGTGTCACGTCGGAGGTGCGATGGACGAGAGCCACCTTGCATAAACCATATGTAGACGAACTCATCAACACTTTCAAGACTGGGATGAAACCATCGGCCAACAAGGAACTGTAGCGTAGAGTCGTGACAACTCCATCAATAAAAAAGCCTCTGATTATTCTTTGGGTGGACATTGTACACTAGATAGCGAGACGCAGCATGTGTAGGAAACTGTCAATTTCAGAATAAGGGTCTTCTATTTCCCCAAATGTGTCAATTTCGTCTGTTGACGTAGTCATCAACATAAAATGAGCTTCATCACAACAAAAATAAACACAACAAAAGAGCTTCTGCACATAAAAGTTCGTTATTAACTAAGTTCAGTCGCTAAGTACGAACCCATTGTGTTCAGTAGTTTTCGAGATAATAAATATTCTTATCCGAGCGTTTTTTCTTGTCCTCCTGTATTTTTTATTATTTTATTATACTGTAAATAAAATATTGCAATGCCGAAATTTATTGGAATTAATAATTAGCTCATAATTAATAAAAACCTCTAATAGGTTGTAGTTCGAATAATGCTGTAACGTTTAAGACATCGTTAGACCGGTTAGTATTTCAATTCTAGTTAATAAGCAATAAAATGCAGTGTAAAACGATATAATCACCAGTGATGAATAGCATTGATGCATCCAGAAAGTTGATTATCCAACCATTAATAAAATATATCAGCATATAGTAGAAACGCAGCCTTACAAACACTTCATTAATCTTGTTCAATTGTGAAATGAAATCCCGCTATCAAGTGACATCTCATAGCCAACTAAAGCTGTATTCAAATTCTAGACTGAATTATGAGAAAGTCAAATTTTAGAATCCCTGAACCCTATTTATTATTTGTTAAATAAAGGAAGGAATCTCAGGTAATTGCGTCGAGACTGCGCATCCTTATCTTTCGAAAATCTCGGAATTTAATTCGTCGAAACGAATTTACTGCTCCTGTTCTCTCGAATATAAGCAGTCGGAGAAGGGTAAGACGAGTTGTCAGCAGTACTAAGCTATAATGGATTCACCCATTGAGTGTCCGCGATGCGCTAATCAAGAGCATGGCTCTGCTTCTAGTTTAGGGGGTCCCGTGAGAGGTAAGTCTGCAGCTGAACCGCGCAAATTTCAGCTACTTCAAGTATTCATTAATTAAATCTTTGCAAAGTCTTTTTAGCTAATTGTGACTCTCTTAATAATTTATCTTCAAAATCAAAAACGTTCGCTAACGTTCCCCAGTGTCGTTCTGCAGATGAGATTAGCAAACGGTGCTGTTGATTTGTTATTTCTTCATTCTGTGGATGACTTGGTAAAGAGATCGTAACGATGCTTATGATAAATTGACCTTATGTCTCAGATCTGTAGGATACTTAATTATAAATTGAAATTCAATGATTAATTACACCAAATATTTTCACTTACCTAGTGTGTTGATCAGGCTGAAATTTAATTTCTTAACTTATGCATTTTAAAAATGGCTTACATGATGCACGTATTATCCAATTCCTTCCTGCAAAAAAAAAAAATCGAGACTTAATTTAATAAAATCATGATAAAAACAAATAGCTCTAATATCATAAATGACTCTAACCAAGTTTGCTCTAACCAACAGTTTTATAGCTGATTCAAAGAGGCAGAGCATACATTACTTTTAAATTCAATAAAAATTATAAAAATTAAAAGAGCCTATGGGAAAAGGGCATATAATAAATTTTAATTAATTAATAAAAGTTTTGTTGTACCAGAACGTTTGATAAATTGGAGCTTGATTGGTTGCTGTTAAATTTTGCTCCATCTTTGCTATTAATAATAAAGCAGCAAGTATGTGTATCTGTCTGTGTCTGTCAAGAAATTTGGCACGGAATTAGCTTAAAAAAACATTGTGATGTGTACCTCAAAGAGTTTTTTCCGAAATCCGAATTTATTCTTTTATTCCAATTTATAACCGAAAATTGCACAAAATGGGTATTTTCTATGGTAAGAAATTACCGCATCGTTTTGAGCTTGGTACCGTTGGAAAGCCCGTAAAAGAGCCTCCAAATGAAATAGAAAATAATCTGTAAGCATTTTTCACTGTAGTTCGAAATTATTTTTAACGGTAATTAATTTTAATTTTCCCCGAACGATTGCTAAAGCGCTTTATTTTTATCTTATTTAAATCGTTGCTATTTTGACATATATATTTGCTAAATACAATTATATTCAATGTTTTTAGCATTTTGAGGTGATGCCAATTTTTGATTTATCGTTTTCTTTCTTTTCTTGTTGGCTTTTGATTTTTATTTCTTTTTAAATGATTTAAAATTTCTTTCCTGCAACACACGGGCGATCGATTGGTTTATTTTGATTTCCTTATTTTGACAGGTATTTTTACGGGGCTGTTCTGCATACTCTACATTGTGTTCTTTAAGAAATTTTATCATTTACAGCTATTTTTGTTATTCCAAATTATTGTTACTAAATTACCTAAATTATTGTATTTTAATTTATTTATTTTTCTTTCTCCATCAATTGACTGTTTAAGTACCAGTGGAAGTTTTTTTTTTTTTTTTTTTCAAAGTTTTGTATGCTGCTGCTGTTAGTTTCTGCAAGCAACAAAATTCCGTCTTCCTGCCTTACTGTCAATGAATAATAGCTAAAAATATAAAAAATATATTAATTATATTTAAAATACTTGAACTTAAACTAACAACATAATAAACATATAAAAACGTTACCAGTGTATATATAATAGCAAACCAACTGGTCTTTTCCCTTTTTACCACGGTCATGGCCGTAAGGGTACCGCTATTTATATATATGTATATATATAGAGCAAGATAATATTTCCTGTAGAAACATCATATTCCATAGTAAAATATTTGGTACTACAAAGGAGTTTTGGACTATGTGCAAAAAAGTTATTTTCGAGAAACTACTTGTTTATTTCTTTTTTCTTTTGTATTTTGGCTTCTACTAGTATTAGAGTTTTTCTTACTATTTACATACCTTTAACGAGTTCTGAAAGTTTTACTTACATTTCACTCCGTAACCCACACAAAACTGATGCATACGTACTTGAATGAAGTCGAGATTTTTTTTTAACGATTTATTTTTGATTATTTGTAAAAAAAAAAAAAAAAAAACTTATACTCTCAGGATATAGTACCAAACCTTTTCTTGCAATCATTTAACACAATATTTAAATTTTACATTTATAAATGACCTCTCCATACGGTTTTTTTCTTAATTTCTAGAATGAAAAAACATGTTTTGCCAATGTTTTCACCTTAAAAAACTTTATTTAATGAAACATATTTTATTTTAAAATACATCCTATGTTTTATAAACAATTACAGCCAAAATTTTTATTTCTAATAGAATTAGTTTTTCGTGATTAATGTATCATCTCATCTCAGATCTCATGCAAGCATGCGGTGGCGGGGGGGGGGGGGGTGTTGAGAAATATTAAAAGAACGTTTTTCACCATAGTTCGGTATTGTGGTATTTTTCAGTTCTATTATTGTAGTTTTTACTGCTGAGGTAGAATACCTTTTAAAACTTGCTTTTTATCATAGTAATTCCTAGTTGCTACTCTACCAGGTCATATATACCCTCAATGAGGCCCGCTCTCTCACTTTTTTCCTTCATATGTAGAGGAAAAGGAGGTAGTAGGGAGGGTTGTTTTTTTTTTTTTTCCTAGTAGCAGCAGTAATTCGGAACATTGCAGGGATGTTCTATAAAACATTCAAGATTAACATACATGTATGAATTTTCACGAATCTGTCAAAATTCGTCTAAATTAAATTTTATTGAGTTCAACTTGGAACGTATGATGATTGATTCGATTTTCATGTTAGTAATCTCCGCAGTTATAGCTTGATGAAATAATTGTCTTAAAATATTATTTTGGTATTTAAAAAGGAACTCAGTTTAAAAATTAACTATTCTGTGATCTTAGTAGATATGTTATCGACTTCTTATGATTTTTCTTGCATTTAAATCATGGCGATTCGCACCAATACTTAAGGGATTTTCCGGCAGGTCCGAACGGGAAATTTCTCTCTTCATCTTCAGAATGTGTAACTAAACTATGTGCAGTACATTCTTAACTAATAATAAGCGAATGTCGCCGATGCGGCGACATTTTTCCAACTGTCACTCAGAGAGTTACATTTTTAAAAAATTGGACACAAATTAGAACATAAATACGACTGATTCGTTAAAAATTAAATTTTACTGCGAGTTGTATTTATTTTAAAACTATTAATAACACCACTTCTTTCTTGTTTATTTTCAAATTCGAGACACAATTGCCCGATTCACTAATATTCTCCACGCTGTAAAGTATCAATCACAGCAAGTTCACCCACAAAAGTAGAATCTATGGTTTCCTACCTCCAAATGAGAGCACTAATTGATAAGAAAAATGCTTTATTCCCCTCCATTGTTCCATTCGGCTTTCATTAGTTTGGATGAATGCCCGTTCTGGAACATGAGAAAGAATGGTGGAACTTTGCCGCTAGCTCCCAAATTCAATTTCAGACAGATAATGATGATTAGCCCAGAAATACAAGACTGCCATAATATGGTCAAAACATTTTCCACTGTTAAATCTCGCCTCCCTCTAGACATTTGCTCGATCACCATTACTTCGAAAAGGGTTGCGTGATTCTGGAGACCGAAATGCGTGATGTGCATTTCCTAACTAGCTTTCAAGCCACAAACCCCTCCTAACAAATCATTGTCGGTGAAGTCGTATTTCTTTCCGTATTTATAATTCAGAATGCAGCCCTGAAGAAACTCCGCTGTCATTAAGTCTCGAGATTTATCATTTTTATCTGACAAAATGCGCGATAGATTTAATCAGTTCCTTGCCCATAGCTTCTGTGCTAAGGAGCTATCTGCTTACTCCTTCCATTAATAATGAATTATTCTGAGTTGGTTGGTAGAGAACTGAAACATCAATTAGCGATAACTGCTGAAAATGTTTATTGTTATTTTAAGATTATATGCTGAAATTTTTGCGTAATTTTACACAAGTCTGTTGATTCGAAGATTTCAATAAAACCATAGATCCCAAGAGATTCAGATTTTAAAATCCTAAAATGAGAAGTATTATAAACATAACGTCTGATAACAACAATTGTGTCCAAAAGATAAACGAAAAAAGAAAAAAAACAAAGAAATTTAGAGATGAAACACTTGAAGAATAATTAATTATGTGTAGTAGACTTGTATCCATCGAGTACCGTTTTTTATTGCGTTTTCAATCATTTCAATAAAATACATTAACTTTGGAAAAAGTTGGTTTCAATGAATCTTTTTTAATTGAATTGTTTTATGTCTTTAATTATTTTTTATCATTACTTAGCAAAACAAGTAGTATATTCCAACGTAAACAATAATTTAGCATTTTGTCAATTGTGCGTATTAAAGAATATCTATTTACTACAAGCTCTTTAGCATTAGTTTTTTCAACATAACTTAGTTGTCAGAATTTTGAAGTTTGTGCACTATCGTTTTTAGTTGGCGATTTATCCATGAAAATATAAATTAATTAATTTACAAATTTGATATACAGAATCGATCATTTGCTTTTTATTGAGCCATTGTAAGAAATTATATGCTATTTGTTTTGGATGTCAGAAAAAAAATAGTTAAATTAAGTAAAAAATATTACGGATGCCGGTTTATTTTATTGCGAATCATGTATTGAATCGCAACTTGAATTTCGCAAATTGCATTAACAGTCTCAGGATCTTACGTCATAGGAGGAGACTGATTTCCCAGAAGACATCGTGCAATGAGACAAACTTGAAGTAAATGATGCAATACGTTTACATGACTACGTATTCAGTACCACGCACTTAATCCGTAGTTACTCATCTTTTTATATTTCATTTGAATTATCTTGCGGAAGTTTTGCTCAAGATTAATCTGTTTTCGTTAGATGTTCACTGTTTGTTTCAATGCATTCAATACGTTACAGATTTTATAAATATTACTACAATTTCGAAATAAAAACTTTTGTGTTCTGTACTTAGATGCACGCTTATTGCGCGATAATTGAGTAGTAGCTAATAGAAGAATGATGAAAATCTGAGCATTCGAGTTTACTTTACTTATGGACTAAGAACACAATAACAACTATTGTGCTACTTTAATATTCACAGTATATATAAAACTGATTATGCATATGATTTTTTTTTGTAAGTTCATAAAATGATAGGGTAGCAAAAGCAGGGTCACACAATTTGAACCCATATAAATCTATTAATCGGAAAATAAACATAATGTGACAGCACTGACGCTAAGAACGTTCAGTTGTAATAGGAGGCAATTACTTAAAACGAGTTAAACTTCAAATCAATGGCAATATTAAGATGGACACATAAGTACAGATTAAGCATAAAACAGCATGAGGTGTTTAGGGCCCTACGTTTGTACTGTACCAGGCAAAAAGCAATACAATGTGGTGTACAAACACAGAGTATGCGGCTTCGATTCTCAAAGAAAAAATACCAGCACAAGTTGCAAATGCGGACGGCGCTGAATTCGCAAATTGTGTGATGAATCAATACCTTACTGTCAATTAAATAAAAACTTTGGCAGTAAAAAAGAGGTTTGTTGTTATTTACAAATGCTACTAAAATGGTGGGAATTAGGCACCACTTTTGCTGCAATCGTGATGTTGTAAACCTCTTAAGTGTAATGGATATGCAAGGAAATATTGCGGAATAAGTCACTGTGGTTCACTCTGTAGACATCTACAGAATCTACCTGTAGATTCAAAATAGTGTAATCATGTTCTATAAGTTAGTCTGCTCATCGGTTCTCTTCGTCTTGCTCTTTCAGTCGCACAAACTCACGAAAGGCAGCTCTGGCATTCTTGTTGGGCTAATAAAACTGTATAACTTACACATGCAAAAGACGAATAATTATCGCGTTTTCTTGCATATCTTCTTAACCACAGCGCCAAGATGTTTCCCGGTTGTGACTTTTGGCACTATTTTTTCCTGTGGAAAACAAAACCGCATACTCGACTGTGCATGTACAGAATTTTTTTTGTACATTTTGCCCTGCACAGTACGTGCTACAGGAACCTGAACGCCTCAGTTTATTTTATGCTCATCCTGTATTTAAACTGCTTTTTAAACCTCTAAACCGAATTCCAAACTAAATACCATTTAAACAATAGGGTTTAACAATGCCAATTAAATTAAACAGAAAGCAATTTATGTAATTTTCGAATAGTAGTTGCTTTAAAAATGTTATTTAACTGTTATAGTTCATACATTTCAAATTGGAATTTTTATTTTGCAAAACATGTTTTATATTTTTCGGAGTTGACAATACGTTTTCTTGAAAATGTAACGTAGATCTAAAGCCTTGAGATAAAAAGAAAAATTGTTACAAAATACAGTTGTTTCTTTTTCAACTTCTTTTTTAAATATACTAAGACGCATTCTTCCTTACTTTTTAAAGGGAAAAAATGTTATTAAAATAGTAATATTAGAAAATCAGCTCATTGGAAATATAATCTGTGGATAAACAATCGCTCCACCGTTTTGATCCTTTTATCTTGCAGTTGCTTAAGTTCCCTCGCTTTTTATGAACTAAACTTAATTCGTAAGCGTAGTTGAATCAAACCCCTGTGTTTCGCTTGCATTAGTTTTTCAATGGGAATGTATACTTAGCAATAAAGGACTTAATCTCACTTCAATCAAATGACTCAAGATAACACCTGTAGTAAGACATAACGTGATGCTTAAAATTCTCACAATCTTTTGAAAAGTTTGTCGATGATGATTTAAGCAAGCCGTGCTTTCCAAGTTCAGTAAATATTTGAAGTGTTGCTGATAATCTCAGATTATTTTATAGCTGATTGCATGCTGCGTAGCATGTGCGAATATAAATGAGAATTAGTTTTATGAGAAGACGAAATTATCGAATATCCTTATTCGTATTCCGGGGGGGGGGGGTATATATTTTTCCAAAAAATTCAAAAGCACTATTCTGATTTTTTTTAGCCCGAAAATGATATATCAAAACTGCTGACGTTTGAATTACATTAAGCTCATATAAGACCTAATTTTAAATGTTAAACTCAACAATGCTGGTTTATAGTTTGATTATCCCTTCTAGGGTGCAGTCATCTGTAGGCCAACACTTAACATGCTACTTGAAGGCTAGCACTAAAAGTGTTAAGTAACGATTTTTCATTTGTGCACTTATTTCAAAGTGCTTCGATAGAGATTTTATTGTAACTAACTACGATTCTACTGTAACTAGTTCTACCATGACCATGAATTTCCGCATAGCATGTGGTCAGAAATTTGTGTTATGATAACCCAGCATTCGTTTGTTACTCTAAAGAGCCGTTTACATAAGCAGCAGAGAAACGGGCTCAAAACGGGTAATTATTTTTCTCTAAATCAGTAAAATTTCTAACCGTTGTCTTTGAAAATTTGATCAAGTGTATTTTATGATTTATTCCACTATTATAGAAATGTACCTAACTACAAAAAGTAAAGCGGGAAAAGGGAGGAGGGGGAATTAATGACATGCTTTTTTTTTTTTTTTAATCTGGTAACTATAAGGTTCTAAGTCTGAGATTAAACACCAAAGTTCTTTGTTGCTTCCCCCAAAGTCCAAAATTTCTTGTATCTGAAAGGATACCAGTTTTCCGCTTTTTGACAGTGTGAACGGCCCTTTAAGAGTGTTAATAGAAGAATATTATAAGGAGAACAATTACACTTCCATTTTTGAACTTTAGAACTTTAGAAATACATTTAGAACTAAGCGAACAATTTCTTAATTACCCATTTCATTTTGAAAGAATTAAAAGCCGAAAACTGCAAGCACTATTACCCATAAAGATATTTCCCCCTAATTTTTATATGCCTACACAGGTACAAAATTGAGTTTTGTAAACCAGTTCATGTTTGATCATCTTAAGCATTTCAGCCAAAAACTATTTTTGATTACCTTAGTCGTTTAAGAGGAATATTGACACAAACTTTAGCCTACACAAAAAATTCAAACTACGATTTATGTTAGTTGGAAATTAATGTAGCATAGATTATAAAACAAATATGTTATTATTTTCAAAAAAGAAAAAAATATCTTATTTAATACAAATAACCATGATAATGCTAACATACAAGAAAAATTACACCATAAATCAAATTTTAAAATAGTAAAATATAGTTACACATTTTATAGTACCTTGTTTTCTTACTAATGTCTTATTAAATCAGTAAATTTCTAACGGTTGTCTTTGAGAATAAAAGCATTTGAGTCAAGTGTATTTTATGATTTATTCCACAACTACCGAATTGTACCTAACTATAAAAAGCAAAGAGGTAAAAAAGGGAAGGTGGAAATAGTGACATGCTTATTTTTAAATCTAGTAACTCCAAGATTTTTTTAACTTACTTTAATCGGTAAAAATTACCGATTCTTGATACCCAAGAATGACTTTAAATTGCTCAAAGATTTATTGATTAAAACCACTATTGAATTTTTCCCCAACACAGAAAAAGTTAAATAACTTTTAAATTGAGATTTAATTCAAAAGGGTCTTTGTTTTCTTCCATTGAAATATTCAATGAATAAGAATAAAAAGAATGAAAATACAAGACGGAACAGAGTTTATTTTAAATTACCGTATCAATTATATTTAAACAATGCATTCAAAAGAAGTTTTTTTTAATTAAATTGTTTTGTGTTTTTTTTTTTTTTTTCAAGAAGAAAATGTAAAAAATGCGCATTTTCGACGTCATTCATGCAGGTAGAAGCAGCTCTTTGTTGTTTAAAATACTTTAAGTTTTAATAATTAGGCTAAAACTAAAAATTAAATCAACAAAATTCGATGTAAACAAACGGTTGAAAAAAAGATCAGAGGTTTAAATATGTTTGCACATCAATGCGTATATACCTCTTTTCATAACCAGGTTTAGGTGTATTGTTGATAATCTAAGCAATAATGAGTGCTGGAAACGTCAGCATATGCTGTCCTGCCCAGAAGTACTTCTGCTGATGTCTGTAAAAGAAACTACACCAGTCTTTTAAATTATTTTATTTATACTGAAGTTACATTACTTTTTCGAAATCTCTGACACGTCTTACAATTAAATTTTCAATAAGAACACAATATTTCACGCAATGACATCTTGTCTCTCATTTGCTGGAATATGCATTCAAAAAATTATATATTTTCCCTGTTCCTTCAAGAGACAACGTTTCACTCTCTTTACATCATATTCAATAAATTTATTTAATGTAGATAAATAGTTTCTTTGTTTTTCATTGCATTAAACGATGGTTATATCATTTATTTGCTAAAAATTTCAAAAACAAATAAAAGAAAATATGATGCATTAAAATAAATGTGACAAGTTTTGACAAAAATAACAAAATCAGTTCACTAGAAAGAGTATGTTTGAAAACAAGTTTTGGTATTTTGGGGAAAAATTACTAAAAATTAACAAAGTCCGTAGCACTTTTTCATATTTGATGCTCACACAATAATTAGTTTTGATCTAAAATATGAGGGTGAAAAAAAGTATGTAACAAATCTCACTATTTTTTCATATTTGCAAATGATGTTGTTTTACATTTTTACATATTTATTTCATTCATTTATATATTTGTTTGTTTATTTTAATTTTAATTAAGGTCAACTCGAGTGTTGTTAACACGATTACGCTACATAAATGAAATTATTTCTGCATAACCTTTCCCAAAGAATTAATGCCATGATGAATAAAATTTATTATCATCCCTTAACAAATGTGATAATATCTAAAAGAATGACGATTGCGCAAGAACCTGTAACACACTTTAAATACCATTTTTGTTTCGAAATTAAGAGTTTTGATTGAAGATCATTTGTTTCGAAAACCATTTCTTTAAATTGTAGGCTTCTCTCTCCATCCCTTTGCCTAGGAAACTCAAATTCGAAAATTCGTCTCAGAAAATTTATATCAATCTTGGATGAATCCCCCCAATGATGGGAAGACGGCCATGCACACATTGTTGTTTCCCATTACAATGCAAGGAAGGAAATTTTATGGTGTATCTCTAGTAGGAAGCTGTACGTATTCTGCACCTGTTTAGTGCATCTCCAACTGATAAGCTCGGCCTCTAAGCCTCGGGAAGGCCGCGGCTGCAACAGACTACACAGTTTGCGGGTCTTAGAAGACAAACGGCCCACCATTACTTCGCCCGACTGTTGTTCATGACACGTCATTAGTTTAGCGCGTATCTCCTGGGCACAACCAACAACTTAAGAGATAGAAGGGCTTTTCACACCCGCAGCAACTACCACGAATGTTGGTTAGACGCGCACACGCGCGTCAACATGCATTTATATATGGATGCATTCACATGAATTCACAATATTGCAGATTTATTACTTTGTGTGTAAACGTAGCGTCATTTTTATCGGGTTTTGTGACGAAAACCGAAGCAGAGGGTTTTAAAGTATTTGCTCAAACTGGTTATTATTATAATGTGTCCTAATTCATTTTTTGGTGTTATATATATTTATATATAATTGAATCGTTTATTTCGAAAGGTATCATCTCCGTTTTGAAAAAGAAATAACTTTCAGTATTAATTTATTAAATTTTATGGCATAATTAATCAAAAATCGTATTAATTTACCAATATTACCCGTAAAGGTTTTCCAACTTTTCATAAGCCATTCATCACCCGAAAAAAACATTTATTTTTAAGAGTTTTTACCTTTCGCAATAAACGATTCATTTATACACAATAATTATTATTTTTTCATTCCGTATTGATAATTTCCTTTATTAAAATCCTGCTGCAAGGCTATACAGCGCCTCTAACAGCCATTTTATAACTTATATATCGCGATTCCTTCAGCCGCATGTCGTGTATAATCATATACCAATTTTGGTGCCAATCAACTCTACGGTTTCAGCTGTAGGATGCTCTAAATAGGGGAAGTTTAATTATAACCACCTTGTCTATATATGTAGTGGGTAATGATGTCAATGTAAATTTTACTCAAAGTATTCATTTCATATGTTTTAAAAGGACTTTTTTAGTGGAAATTAAGTTTTATCAGAGTCGAAAGTAGTATTTACAGCAGTTAACCATATGAATCACTGTTCTTTTTTCACGAAGAAAGACATTTTAATATCAAAGCTTTAACCGTAATAGAGCAGAACACACTATGCACATTATTTATACATATATAGACTTTTTTTATGTTTCACTTTACCAAAAACTGTAAGTCGGTGTAAAACTTTGCGGGTTTTGAGTTGTTTGATACATATATTTTTATCTCATCATACGCCTGCATAAAAAGAAAAAAGCCAACCCATCTAGTGTTCTGGAACTTGTCATGTTCCGCTGTTTAGAAAGACATTTAATATCCTTCAGCTAAAGAGAGTTTTTCGTAAACTCCAAGTAAAACAGCAAAGTGTCAGCCACCCACTTTATGGGTAAACATACATAAACGAATTATCTTTGTAAATAGTCATGCGAAAAGTAACTCCCCTTATTTATACCTAAAACTTTGCAGATAGAGATGAAGTTTACACAAAGTTATTTCATCATAGTTCTTGCCGTTTTGGACTCTTCATTAAAGCATAATTGTTTTGTGAGCAGATAAGATCTCAGAAAACAGCAAGATATTAATCATAGAAAATGGTGACTTTTACAACTCGTTCCGTGAAAATTGTGATAAATATTCCCTTATCGAAAGCTGCACTGAATAAGCTGTTATTTGTGGACTGTAGTACCGTAGAAGGTGTTAAGCGAGAAAAAAGTGTACTAATTTCATTACTGCAATGTTTACAATCGGAAAAATTAAGGCGCTTATCTTCTGTTGTCGATATATGTTTTGTACTTCATTGATAAGACATTTTTAATTTTAAAAAAAACGAAATACTTGATTTTTGAGAGAAAAAAAGATTTTAATTTTAAAAATTTAATTTCTTTCTACTTTTTTAAAATCTGACTTGAGAAAATCTTTGCTTATTTACAAAGGCAGTGTCTGAAGGCAGTTATATGGTAGAATTTTCCTTGTGTGTATCTTCTCGTAGCATAGCTTCAGATCATTGTAAAAAAATTCAGGAAAGCTTTTGAAGAAATAAATAGTTGTTATTAAAATTATCTTTGTTTTCATGTTCTAACGCAATTTATTATTGTTATTTTTTTATTATTATTTAAGGAAAATTCACTTTTATCGAAAACCGTTCAAAACTAAAACTGAAGTTATGCTTATGTTTACATAAAACATTTTGAGGCAATATTTTCAGCATTTTCCTGCATTAAAACAAGAATGGTCAGAATATTTTTACCGTTGGTTTGTAATTGTTTTCTCCCTAGAGAAGCAAAAAGTTTTATTTTTACCCCCATCCTCCCAAAAACGAAAAGAAAAAAAAGAGACGTTTTATGAGTGTTTTATTTTGAGTCCTGATTTTTACATTTTCCTCACTAAGTGCCTTCTAGCTTTACTCTTTTTTTTCATTTTGAAACTATACATTACTTTTTTAGTGCTTTATTATCGAGGAGATCCAACGCCTCACCGAAGGTGGCTAGTCTTAAATGTCACGCGCAATAGAAAAATCAGTTAAAAACGTAATTGACTAAAGTTGTCAGTTTAAAAAAAAAATCATTCTTTTCATACTAAAGTATCATGTATTTTAATAGTAAAATTAAAAGTCCTCAACAGCACGCCATCGAATGTGTGTAATTGTGTATATTAGTAAGTACAAAATCAGTCGATTCACCAACATCTCAAGATATACTAATATTGTAAAATTAAATCTGCTGCCGAAAATTAAAAATTAAATAAGCCTTTTTTAAGCAAAACTTAATCAAACAAACATTAGGAGTACCATGGTTCTTTCCATGCTGGGTATAGACATTACTGTCGTAAACAATAGGTGCCCCTTGCCTCTTGGTGACACTTTTGTACGCTTTTGTACACTTTTGTACGCCTGGTGTTATTACGTAATATGACCCAAAATGCTACACATATATATGTGTGTGTTTCGTAATGTCAAATATCATTTGTTTTGATTTGAAAAACCATAAGAGATATATCTTGTATAAGTATTCTTGTCGAGCATGAAGAAACTATTTTGTGGTTTGGAAACTGTCGAACGCAATTGATTTGAACAACTATATTTTTAACACATTTTTCTTCGTAAGTTCATTCGCAAGAAAATAAATAAGTTGTGTTATATCAATATTTTAATTCTGAAAAAATACGGAAAGACTTTTGCTGGTGAAATAATGTTTCACTTTAACATTCAACAAGTCTGATTTCTGTTAACAATGTTGAAAAATGATTTACTGTCTTATATTCTTACTGCAATATTGCAACACAAGATCACATCCATTCCCAATTTTTGAAAACAAGACTAACTCAATCCACTCACTTTAGTAACTACAGCAAACAGTTTTCCCTTTTATTCAGCATTAAATTAGAAAATAACTCGACATTATTGAAGCCGAGTCATAAAGGCAAGATCTGGAATATGTCAAACAAAAGAGTCACATACTATGTGCATTCCATCAAGCGCATATAGCTTTCGAAAGTTTTCTGTTCCGGTCGTACCAGAGGACGCATAACTGAACTTTATTTACGTCTACTGCAAGAAATAGGTGGGTAAATCTATTAGCTAAATGGAAATAACTGGCATCGCAGTATATATTTCAGAGCAAACACTTGCAGCAAACCTTCTACGATCTTTGGACCGTAAGCCTGAGGCACCGAAGCGGGAGATTCGAGTAAATAAACAAGAAAAATCGTTCAGGGAACAAAAAACTCAAATAATGTGGTCTGAAAGAATGAGAGGTATGCGTATTTAATAATGCTATAAATAATTCCGCTCTGAAAATGGTCGCATCCTTGGAGGAGCTTGCGGAGAAATGTTCTTAAATATATGTTCCTTCATTCTATCAAAAAGTAACGGTTTTGGATTAAAAATTTGTAGACTCCAAGTAATGATTGTTTGGGAGCTTAGCCGTGATTTTGAACTGAACAGCTTTGAATGCATGGTGTGCATCAAAAAGTCTTATCTTTTTATAAATATATAAGGCTAGAGAGGGTAGGGCAGCATTTCCACTTAATTTATAAAGTTACTATAATTATTTATACACTTTTCATAATGTGACTTCTCAATTTTTAATAGGAATATAGAATTCAAACATGAATAAAAATATTGTTTTATTTTTTAAAAAAGTTAATTTCTTTCGCCCTGTCTCGAGAGTCAGAGACATCCTCGAGAATTTCAGTTCAACACTAGTCTTTGCGTCTTAGTTCAACCGAACTATCTTATGTTTGCCATTGTCTACAGCCATATCCTTTAGTTTTGCACTTCAAATAACTAAACTTTAGATACTGAAATAAATTTTTACTTTATTTTAAATTTTTATTTTCATTTTCATTCCATAATGATTTCAGTTTAGTTCCTTATCCCCAAATATGTTTTTACTTGTTAAGTTGCTAAGAATCATTGTAATTTATCATTAATTCAAAATACGTTTTCTTCTGTGCGCACATACATGTTACTGTTTTAACGACTTTAATGAACAGTAATTTTATGTAACTTCCATTTGTCATTTTCAGCAAATATTTCAATCGGTTTATAGTTTGCATTAATATGGATCTTACGACATGCAAATGCAAGACAATAAACAAGTAAGAATGAAAATAATAATATTTTAAGAAAGTACTTTGTTCGAAAAATTCCTCACATGAATATAAGTCGATTTATTATAAATTGAGCTTTAACCTCATCAACGATAGCCACTTTTTATTTTTTGAAAAGCCAAAGGAAATTTTTTCAAGTGTCAGCAATTCTTTCTCGTTTGTAACTTATGAGCTCTTTGTTTTTCGGTAACACAATTGACTTCCATATAATTTACGTTTTTATTTAACTTTCTGTTCATATTTTTCTGTTTATAAATATGAGTTAGTGTTCAAGCCAATGAGATCATTCAACTTAAACAAATTTAAAATGCATATGCAGTTGAATTCTTTTAATTTCTTTCTCAAGAACTAGGGCTTCTACGCTCTCTTGGAAAATAATAAATACTTTATGGGTTAATAGGTAGAGTACACAGTATATGAGTCCTTTTGGATGGACGACGGCTATGTTAAAACATTTGAAACTGAAAATGTTACATGAGATGGCGTGTATTTTCTTGTTATATTAACGACTATAGTCTGAAAATAATCAACAGGATTTGAGAAGTTGGGACGTGGGAATTGGCAGGAAAAACATGACAAAACGCATTTAAGAGAAATTTGAACATCATTTAAAATTTTATATTTATTGGTTCGTTTTAAACTGAAATTATTTCTAAATCATTGGATATGGTTTATCGTAAAACTATGCACTAAAAAAAGCTTTTGTGCATAATGTACCATGCGTATAATTTTTTCCCCTTATTCTAATCAATTATTGCAAATTCTGATTTGCAGGTATAATGCAATGTTCAAAATGTTTCATAAACTACAGAAATTATTTTACATTCCTTTGTTTCTTAACTGGCCATTTTAATACAGAAACACTATTTAAAAGCGTCCTTTATTAGATTTCGGATGTCGCATTCAAAACGCAGCCGATGAGGAATATGTGTTTTTAAAACATTAACATCATTGTTTTTTCTCAACCAGTCAAGCAAATTAATTTGCTAATGCAATTGCTACTTTACTATTAGGTTCCAGTCAGTGTACGCTTCAAAAGACACATTAAATTGGTAGTTTTTTGTCTTCATTGCACCAGTTTAAGCGAAGAAAAGGAAGAACTAAATAATTTTTCGTCACATAGATTTTTTTATGCGAACGCCCGTTTCCATTTGTTTTATCTGAGCAAAAATTGGAAACGATTTGTTGTTTTGTGTTTGCTATTATTGTTCTCACACGCGTTAATAATCAAGTTGAAAAAAATGGCTTCTTTTGTTTCGAGTCATTAATAAATGAGTCGCTTTTGTTCTTCTTTATAGCCATTCTCTGAATACGTCGCATTTGCAACGTCGCTTACTGAATTTCTTTGTATGGGGAGCGTTTTATAGGATGCTGTTATGAACGGGCGCTTTCAGAACACTCAGATATCTACAGAAACAGTTTGAAGCTCCACCCTCTTTTGCGACTGTACCCTCAACTTCTTCAGCCATTTTTTGGAGGCAAAACTCATTGTGACTAAATTGATCCAAATCCAAGAAGCCTTCTGCCAATGTTTCCCACATTCGTAGCCATTTTTTCAGATACGGATGAAAGAAATCCATACATTAGAGAACGATTCTTTCTTCTTCAGTTGTTCCCATTGCATTCATTCAGTTTTTCGGCCAACTTTTTCATCTTTATTTATTTATTTGGTTTCCTTTAATACTCGCTTTTATTGTTGTTGCTCTAGATGCGGAGCAAAAGAACGCAGCAAGTCATTAGTTTTCTCTGATGTTCTTTAATAATGAGAAATGTCACAAATAAGGGTTAGCCGTTATAATACACAATATAATATCAGGAAGTTCCGTTAAATAGCACAGTTAAATGAACGCACGATATCAAAAGAATAAAATAGCTCACCAAAACCAACGTAACCTCCAAAAGAGCGTTAATGGACCTTGTTTCATATTAAAAGCGTAAACTGTTAGTTTAAAATAACATTTACATTGATAAGACAAGTTGTATGTTATTTGTGTATAAAATGTTTCAAATTTTACGTTAAGTACAAATTGTACCTAAACGTTAACATAAAAAGACGAATTTAAAGATTAATCAATATTTTCAATTAAATATATGATTAGGGAAATAAAGCTCGCAAGTAGAATACTCTTTTTAAATTAAATTCAACCAAAATATTTTTATTTTATTACTACTGAAAAAAAGTCCAACTGTTTATTACACCTGCGAGCTTCTTTTCCGTAATCCGACCAAAAGCGTGACCAACAAGGAATTTAATTGAAGGAAATCCTTTAAGTTTCGTCTCAGTGGCAAAACGATGAAAGGTTGGTTTTAAAAATATTAAAAAATCGAAAGAAAAGAAAGTTTTGTTATGCTTATGATTTATGACTTTTTTCTACGAATTCATATAATTTGAGTATGTATTAACGGAAATTTATTTTAGATTATAATTATTACCGTGAAAACCCTCTTATTAAACTGGAATAAACTATTATTAAAGCTTACTTGACTACTAAAATTATGTTAATGACATACATTCAACTTCAAATATAAAATTTAAATATTAAACGTACTTTGAAATGTATGTAAGTAGATGAGGTTTTCATTAAAAAGTAAATATATTCAACCAAACTTTTCTTTCGAAGTCATAAATTTTAATTAGTACATTTTTAGTAGTTTTAATTATTTGCGTAACTATTATTCTTCACAAAATATTTTTGTTAGTTTAAGGAAGCATACATTTTAAATGATCATAGTATTACATTATTGAAATAAAGCCTTGTAAAAAAGGATGGCAATGATTTTCAGTAAGAGCGTCGGAATCAAAATTTCATTAACCTGAGTTTTATAACAGAGATTAAAAATTTCGAATTTACTTAAAATGCCAACATGATATAAAATAATGGTAAACTAATGCGGTTTTCATTAAATGTCTTCAATGAAAAATTTAACCTTAAATAAATATTTGCTGGCATCAAATATTTAGTGGTTTTCACTTTATTAACTATATATTTTAGATCATATTGAATGACATATGGTGGGTAATGCACTAACCTAAGGGTAATTAGAGATAAATGACTTGAACGCGATGTTAAACCCCATCGCGTTAACAGGAAGCGTTCCCTATTTCAGAAAAAATATTTTAAAGTGATGTGTAAAAAAAGTTATGTTCGGACATGTCTGAACAAAATATCTTTTCAAGTAAAATATATTGATATTTATCACTCCTAAAAAGTTCTCATGTCATTGATCACTATTTCGAAAAAAAAAAATATACATTGTTCTTGTGTCTTTTTACAATTTTTTACATTTTTAGTATTGCATTTAACAAGAAAAATGATCAAATATTAAGAATTAAATTAGTTTACTAAGATGATTCAAAAATTATCCTTATAAAAAAAACTAAATTTTGTTAATGATTTTAGCACTTGTATTAGCTAAATACCTCGCATGTATTTTTTATGAAATTCAAAAGAGTTTAAAATTATAGTTACGTTTTAAATCCTTCCTTAGTAACAATTACCATTTAACTGTTACTTATGCGCTTAAAATAAATATATCCTATTTTATCTATATTTTATTTTAAAAATATATTTATATTTTTATCCAGAAAATTATAAATAATTTTGAAATTAAAGTTATCTGCCAAAAACTTCCTTAGTAAAAATTACCACATTTTTCTTTTGCTTACAGGCCTATAACATAATAAAATAACGTATGCTGTTTATAATTTAGTTAAACGTTTTCTTATTTTATTTTTCAAAAATTAGAAATAGTTCTTTATATCTTATGTCTAATTCTTCACATGTAGCAAATAGCATTCTTCTTTTACGTACTTATATGCCTACAATACAGTTGTATTAGCATAGGGAAGTAACTACTTAAAAAAACTCTAATTTCCGTAATGAGAAATTTCAATCAAAATGAGGTTTCATTTAAAACAAAACCTTGAAAATATAACCTCAGACATATCATACAGAATCTGGAAAAAATCGTTCAGTAAAGAATTAATAATAGAATGGATATCCTGAGATAAGCATGGCTATAAACTCCTCGTAATGTTTAAAATGGTTCATAAAATACCAGAACTGCTCCCTATTATGTCCTTTATATTTATAAATTTTTAAATCATTCATCAAGGAATTTTTTAATGAATCTGATAAGAGTCTTAAAGCTATTTGCTTAAAAGAACAAAGAACTCAGTAGAGAACGGCGACAAATCTGGCTTTTACTAAAAGACGAAGAGTTTTAAAGAGATAAACTTGGCGCCTAGTCAGCGAATTGTCCCCGCTATTCAATTTTTTAATGCAGCCAAATTTTAAAAATCTCCTTTTCTCCGGGAAAGCATTGTATAAATGATTGATTATGAATAATTTCGACGTCTGTGTCTGCTTAAAGAGGGTATTAAAATTTGTTGTTTGTAGTGCACCGAGATACTTTCGATTGTTCGAGCATTAACCCACTTTTTAAGCCAGGGTCAGTTGGATGAGAAAAATGTCTCCCTTTAATTTATTGCTCCCACTAGAAATTTACTCCATTCAACTTAATTACAATCATCATTTTAGGATCTTTTGCATTGATAACTTAAAAGGAGTTCGGCTCATTTTTTAGAGATTGTGCCTTTTTATCATTTGTCTTCATCAAGATTTGCCAGTCAAGCATAGACAGAGAAGGAATATTATTATGTCTTCATTCAATTTCCGAAACATTTTTAATGCTTTCCAAACTTATTTCTTTTAAGCTCGTTTTAATTTCTTACCTATAACACTTTAAAAAGTTATAAAATGGACAAAATATTGTAAACATAGCAATAATAATTGAAAAATATCGGCAAGGAAATCTTAATTTTAAATTTTATACTTAAGTGAAATACCCAAAACTTGTAATTGTAATTAAGTATTTTAAAAGGATTTGGAGAACCGTCGGCACAGCCTTTTTTATAACACAATTATACTGTTAAAAGTGATATGTGACAAAACGCAAAAATTTCAAGTTATATAAAATAAAGAAATTAAAATCTAAAAAAAGGGTAAGAGGATAATTGAAATTTATGTAAATTGAGAGCAGGTGTACATGCAAATCCTAGTAACGAAATACATCAATCAATCATTCACTTATTTTCAGCAAATGTTCAATTTTGACAAAAAAAACCTTTTAAGTTTTTTTATAATTTAAATACTAGACAGCAAGAGTAAACATCACATAGTTTGTTTTTTTATAATCAGACATGTTTAATCATCACTTTTGCAATAATGGATTTTATATAATATTTTTCGAACTACAGTTTAAGGCTCAATGACGACATAAAAAGGATATTTTAGAATGGTAAGAAATGACCTTCATTCGCAAATTTACTTGCTTTGTTTCCCATATCCTCAATTTGTTGTATCCGGAAACACCCATTATTTATGTTATTTATTTTAATGAAAAATAATCATAATAATAATAATCATTAATTTTTACAAAATAACAAAATTCGGTAAATGACTGAAACGATCAACAAATAGGACTAAAGACTGAAAAATTTGCATTACATCGTTTGGCTGTTATATTAGCGAGTTACTTCTCTGAAAAGTTGTCGTACATACTTCGAGTATGTCCAATAAGGATAAGATAAAGCATTATGGTGGTTAGTAGGTTCCTAGCATATCCGTATAAGATTTTTTCCCACTTGTTCAAGCTAAGCTTTCATATACGAGTAAATTACGTCTGTTATTGTAAATTTCTTTTTCTATTAGAATATATTTTTTAAAAATCTTTATGTATTTCCCTTTAAATTAATTACATTTCATAAAAATTAAATAAAATATTGTTCCTTACTTGCACTGAATCATTGGTATATTGATTTATTGTAACACACATTGTAATTTAATGCTCCTTTTAATCGAATATTCTAATTGTTATATTTGTTAATTTCGAATTAGTTTTTACTAAATGTCTTCGATGATTGAAATGTTCGTATAGAAATAGATTCAACGTGTATTCATTTGAGTTTCGCAAATTACATGTAATATTAATTATTGTTACATTCCCGTGACGTGATCTTCCCAGAAAATGTTGTGGTGTATGTCATTTTTATATGCATGAATGTTCTTGCATCAGTCTGCTGATATTAGTTTTCTTCCGTTTTGAACTTACTCGAATAGAGAGCATTTTTTCCATAATCCTTGTAGCAAAAGGCTTTCCGGAATAAGAGCATTTTGGGACACCTGGATACAGAGTTGAGGAATGTTTCATAGCAAAATGTTTCATATTCTGAAACGTAATCCTCAGGGTGGCATTCTCAATCTCTTTGCTGCTTCTAATAGGAGCTTCAAAATCTATTTATTCATAACAAATGCCCGTGTGCAAACCATAAATATCAGCCACAACACAACCTCTATTCAAGAAGTCGATCCGAAATCCTGAAAACATACCAGAGACGCATTTCATCAAGAGCCTCTGGCGGGCAAATATTATTCCAACGTGCAAACCAAGGGACACATAAAAATCCCGTTCCCAACATTTAACTCGTGCATTTCCTGGAAAGAGCCGTAGCGCATGTGCCAACGTCTGTCAGGGGAGCTCTTATTGTAAGATCTGAAGCCGTCGAAATATCGCTTCATGCAAAGTGGGAAAGAGAGTGCCGACAAGACGCTTTAATAGCCTTCCCAACTCTGCAGGCAGCGAGTGATCATTGCTGCAGGGTAATTGTTGAAATGTGTGCATTGAATTCATAACCAGACGGCCAAGATAAGAAGGGACTAGTGGACAGTGGTGGATATTACGGGGTGTGATTAAGGCCCGACTTCACTGCGATGGATCGCTATGCTAATGAACGAGCACTTTCCGAGTGTGGACTTTTATCGAAAAGGGCAGCTTTGCTGTAATTAAAATAATCTTATTAGACTAATCAGACGTATAAATTCAAAATGTGGTAATGCTAGCAGAGGTCGGCTTCTCTTGAGGTTAATAATAGGAGTTGGATGGTCGAACTGTTCTAAAAGGTGGGTCATTATGGAGTTGCTTTAGACGAGGGAACAATTCTGTAATATCAACCGCGCATGGGATGTTGAATGAGTGCACTATTTGCTCAAATGATTTTCGGAATTGGAGTAGAAAAGAGTGTTTTACTGTCTAAATATTTCTACTTTAAACACAGTTTGAGAAGTTTCCCAGTAGGAGAGTTTGTTATTTCCCGTTTACCTCAAACTGCACTTATTTAACTTTAGTGGAGCTCTCAAATGGTCTATGATTCGCAATTACTTACCGTAACATTCTAGGTTCTAATATTACTAAAGTTCAAAGTATTGTTTTAAAAACTTGCTCTTTCTTGAAAAGTTTATATTTTACGTATTTCTTTAATTCATTCAATTTTATTTTTACAGATTTACAGTAATGGGCATAAGTACTTTTAGAAATTACTCAAAAGTAATTTACTAAATAACCTTAAACAGGCAATTCTTCACTATAATATACTTACTTTATCATCATAGCTTGAACTAATCAAACATTTATTTCGAGCATAATGGGTTTTGTTTTCTAGTTTCAAGTTTTGAAGAAGCATGTAAACAAATAAATTCGAACAAGCAATTAAATTTAAAGTTTTAAGAAAGTTTTCTGGCATTTATTTACTTTTTCCCATCTTTAGAATAAAGCAGGGTTATTTCCTTATCATTAAGAAATGAGCGCCATGCGTGGTTGTGCTTATTTTAATCAATAAAGTTTATTGCTCAAATTCCAAAAAAATATATGCAATATTATTTCTGAAAACTATTTCTTAAAAATTACTTTTAAACCTAATGAGACAGCCCTTCAGACCAATATATTCCTCATCACTGGATAGGGTAGGGTAACATTTCTTTCAGATAGAAAATGCTAGTTAGAAGCTGCATTTTTTTTTTCTGAGTACGAGTTTCAAAGAAGCAGGCAATAGTTCCAATCCTTTTAAGATTCTCGCAATCTCTCGTCTAGGAGACCAGAAAATTATTTTTATTTGCAAATTTTTATCATGACGATACAACCTTAACTTACGTGAGCGGCAATGTACATCATTTGAATTTTCTAACTTAGAAAGTAATCTTGTAAGTGCTATTAAGTCGCAGCACGCTTATTTATCGAAAGTCTGCAAAAGTAGAAATAACTCCACTTTAGTAGTAACGCTTCTTTTTTCTCCTAATTTAATTCCTCAAAAACATATTATATAGCGAATATATATACGTCTGCTTTATTTTCTGTAGCGGAGATTTTTACTTCAGCAACAGTGTGCTAGAATGTATTAAAATATTCGTTTCTACGATGTAAAACTCATTTCGAGGAAAGTACGATATTTTATTTATTTTTAAATATAAATTAGTTACAATTCCGACAGGAAGTATAAAATAGAGTACGAATTAAAAATACGGCATTTTCAGTTTTAATCACATACAGGTTTTTTTTTTTTTTTTTGCAGGACTATGTAATAACCCACAAAATTGTAAAAACATTCACAGGCGCGAGTAACATGACTAGATTAAACATTTCACTTATATATCCTCACACCAACGAAGAATGATTTTGTATGAACTCAACACACAAATATCCCTTTAGTACATGATATTAATTAGATCAGTAAAATACATTGCTTGTGTTGTAATTCTAAATCATCAGCGCAATGTTTTTGAACCAGTGTAAACTTTTGCGCCTCCATGTATTTGATTCAGAGACCACTTTTCCAGAAATTCATTTCAAATACTGCTCATTCACATTGGATTACAGAACATTGAATTTAGGTAAAATAAGTGACATAGAACACCTGGTGGCAATAATTCAATTTGACGAAAAAGTGCAGGTACGACTTTTGTGTTTGGCACGGCTGAATAGTAATCTGCAGAAAAAGTTTATCGCTTCGTGAACTTATTTATGTTTCATAAATAGTTTGCAACCTTCGAATACGTTGTGCGTACTATTTTAATATCAATAATAACGCATAAAGCTGAGAAATAAGATTGTCTATTTCTCATTAGATGCTATGTAGTTGACTCGTAACGACCGGTTCAACCCCTCTAAACGAAAATTGCAATTAGGTTTTAACCAGAAACTATAGCTTGGGATAATTTTTGAAATATTTTATCTTCTCTCCCACTACCGAAGCATTTTATGCACCATCTTCACTGGTAAGTATACCGTCGTTTCATTCCACTGTATGAACCTTTTTAGGCAATTAGTCCACGAATTACTATAAAAAATAAATTTAAAAAGCCTTGCGCTTTCTTTAATTTAGTACCCAGTGTTGTTCCTACACTGTCTGAATAACGCAGAATGACTGTTAAAAAATAAAAAATATATTATCTATTTTTTTTATTTGTGGCATTTTGTTTAATTGTTCAAGAATTCCTCAATGACTGGTTTCCAATTGAAAAATTGAAAAGTTTTAGTGATTGACTCGATCTTTTCATTTAAGATCCTCAAAATATTTTAAAACTCTACTAATTACTTTTTCTCCAACTAGTCTGCACATGCTACTTTTGCCTTTTTATTTAATAAAAAAATATTACTAAATTGTAACCAAAGATTTAAAATAAAAGAATGACATATTTGTTGCACCGATTCATTAAATTTCAGCGTTAAATAACTAAAGAAGTTGTGGTAAAATATTTGACCAGGTAATTTCTATTTTTCAAGATATTTTAAAAGAGCCCCACCAAATTGATCAACATGCAACCAAATTTAATGAACTGAAATCACAAAGCTTAATCACTGCTAAACTGAATGGCAATCACGTTGTGTTTGGGGAGCAAAATAGGAAACAGGGAAGTGTATTAAAAAGAAGTAGCATTTTCAAAATTAGCATTTACTCCATTCATTATTCAATGGCAAGCCACTCACAAAATACTTTGAATAAAATACGAGAATCGAGCTTTTACACTTTGAATCTTTTTATGTTGAGCAGCTTTTTTTTTTTTTTCGTCGGCGAGTTTCTTTTGCGAAGACCCCACTCGATGAATAAAAGAGGAGAATTCCGTAAGCTAAATGATCAGTTCCTCTTTTTAGAATTTAATAATATGTATTTGTGAGAGCCCTGAGTTGAGCAAAACTGGGGGATGGTTGACGCAGCGAATATTGGCTTTGTGAAGTGCTAGCTTTCCCTTCTCCTGGAGAACCATGGATTTTTACTGGCATGTTGCAGACAAATTCGTTGTTGGGAGAATTTTTCATAAATTTTTTTGTGCTGTTGTCTTGAATGGATGGAAAGCAAAATCATGGGTGCACCGTGTTTTCATTTTGCCATTTTTTATAAAATTGAAATAGCCGAGTGGAAAATATGTATGTGAATTTGAAGAATTCTCCCTCCATGTAACACAAGTTATGTGCATTTATATCATATCGGTTACGATCCGTATTCCTTCTGGTGAATAAATTTATAAATATGTCCTGGGTGTGAACAGAATCTTTACTTAAACAACGCTATGCATCTTGCTGTACACTAGAGATCTTGCTGTTTTATTTCTTACTTTATAAATCACGTGCAGTATATGTATGACTGAAAAGCGTATAGGACAGTTGTTTTAATATTCAGCTTACCTTTTAATTATTTAGCATGCGGAGGTAAAAACTGCAGAACAAACTGGGAACGATGTTTATTTCTGCTTTTCAGTTATATAGCAATATAAAATAAATTTTGGATAACATACTATAAAATTCATTACTTTTCTTGCTTCTTAAATTACAATTACGCATTAGATTCCGGCTAACGTAGCGTAAAAATTACATTGCAACGTCTAGACTTTTACAATTAGCTAAATCAAAACGCAAAACAAATTGCAGTGTTAAGAGAAAAAATCATTTCTTAATTGTTTTTTGAAACTAAAGTTATGCAAAAATTGTCATGTAAGACCTTGTTACGCAAAACCTTTTTCTTCATGTTTTTTTTTTCTTTGACATATGAACTGGAAATTAGTTTTAGGCTTTAGGAGGTTGAATATTCTCCAAACACGGTATTTCAAATGATGCATAATTTGTTGCCAAAATAATTAATTTAATTTTGAAAATTTAGCTGTTACTATTAATTTTAACAAAGTTTGATGCAAAAGTAACATTCGCAGTTAATTAACCTCAATTACAGAGATACCTACTTTCCATTGCAGCGCTTGTGAAAAAATATTAAAGCTGTTTAAAATAAGGCATTTTTCTGGGTCTAAAAAGAATACCAAAGGGGTGAAATGTCAGATTCTTTATTATGTTCGAATAAAATGATAAAGCGTGTAACAGCCTAATCAATTTTAGTTTTAAAATGTCTGTAAATGTTACTAAATTTTGAAACGCTGTAAAAACAATGTACAACGCCACCAGCTATCTTCTTTTTGTAAATTACATAGCTATATGCACTAATTTTTGCATGCACGTTTAACAGTATATAGCTCATATCAGCAGTGCACGCGGGATTTTTTTTTTTGGGGGGGGGGGAGATGAGGCGGACAAGGTCAGAATTAGGGGTGCATCGGATATTAATTTTTCCGGATATCCGATATCCCTCGTCCGACAGATACACATCGGGAACCTAGCTCCTGATATTGGAGGCCCGTAAATAATGCGCATATTTTTAAACATCCCGCAGCTTTCAAATGTGTTGTAACTTTGTCATTAACATATATTTTCAAAACATGCTTGACATACCGATAACCGGATCTTTCGTGCTGTCGCGAGAAGTTAAAAATCGGTCGGATACCAGTTATCCGATGCCATTGTGCGACCGGTCCCGTTCATACCCCCATCGATACGGCTCTGGAGCAACTCATGTGTTTGCATATAGCGAATGTGCTTCTGTTTAATTTCATTCTGTGGTAAGTATATAAATATTTGATTCTCTGAAAAGACCAGCAAGTTCAAACGAATAACAAAACGTAATTAATATACAGCTCAAAATGTTTAAACATACAATTTCAACCGGTATTTTTTTCTCGCTGGTATTAAATTTAAATTATGTAAAAGCATCCACATTATGCATAGAAGACCTATGTCGTTTAGGACATAATCCTGACCTACCATTAAAATATAGAGTAACAGGCAGACAATGTACTACTGTCTCTATTATGCATATCATGTATCGGTCATTGTATGCGGGAGCATTTAGCCTCTGGCGCATTATACATTATCAACTGCGTCGTCAAAGAGCGATGGTTGTATGCTTTGCTTTGAATCAGTGCATAGCATATCCTAATCGCTCTATGCAATCGTTGTTCCATGTTGTTGTTTGGATAAATAGGATTAATTCAGCCAAGAATAGACTCTGTCAATGGCATTTAATGGAATGACAAAAGTACCAGAACATTCCTCATCCTTTTTATCACCACCTGAAATACTGCATTGCTTGGCCACTTTAATGAGAGTTGTTTACTGTATGATACAAATTCACGTGGTTTTTCGCTCACCATAAAGAGTTGTGTCTCGAGTAAATTCTTGGTATTTGAAATGGCAAAAACTTGCACATTATGTATGAGGTGTGATTCCGATGCATAGTTAATGATGTTTTTTAATTTATTCAACGGTACATTTAGTTTTAAAAGTAATTACAAACATAAAAAACTAATATAAGTGTTGTATCACTTTCCAAAAAAGTGCAATTCCTTAAATAGCAGATTCATATAATCTGAAGAAAATGGTTTTTCGAGTATATATTTATTTATTTATTTATTTTTCAATCTACTAGCATTATTTCTGCATTTCAAAATCAGTCACTCTATTACACAACAGTTTTCTACTTTTTCAATTGCTATATCTAAGTAGACATTTAACCATTTACTTTCCTAATTTTAGTTTCACACAATGCTGGAAGAAAATATAAAGCATTTAAAAACATGAACATCTTAACAGGGTTTTTTCTTTTAAATTTTGCAAATAATTTTAAGGTAAGTTTCTGTATTAAATATACGCGTATACCTGATTTTCCAAACGGATTTTGCTGTGGTCAAATCTGAATCAGCATTAAAAATATTTTTGCCTTAAAGAGACCAGTGTGAGCTAATTTTTAAAAGCTAAACGAAAAATTCACCCCGTTTGTTCTTGCAACAGATGGAACTTAATTTATCGATTACTTTAAAAGTGTAAACAACATGAATAGTTTAACCAGAAACAATTAGTTTTATTCGCAAGCGGAACGCACACTTCATGGCAAATTAGACAAATCAGTTCACGAAATAGCAACCAAGAGATTCTAAACTAAATGGTAATGTTGTTAATTAATTTCAGTGACAAAATTCACAATTCTGCTTAATATTGTTGACTGCTTGCCTAAAAGTAAGATAATATTACAAAGACTAAATCTAGAAAATTTAAAAGTAAGTTGGCAGATTAACAAGAAAAACAACATCACGCAAACGTATTCCTAACTCTTCAATAATATACATTTAAGAAAAAAAAACATTTCAAGAACCAAACCATAACCAAATTCATAAGATCAAAATAAAAGTATTAACCAATTTAACTTAAACTAAACGAGTGTATACCCCTCTAAAGGGAAAAAACAAATCAAGGCGTCGTGACACACGTAAACAAAGCAGTGACCAAAGTGAGAAGTGTTTCGCAGATATGACTAAAATCACTGATCCTACCAAACAAAACAAAAATATTAAAAATCAAATTTTAATGTTCTTGTTTTGAATCACTCAAAATATTTAGAAGATAGCCCCAAACACTTTCAAAATACCAATCGACCTAGAAATTAGGATGTCAGAATTTTAGTTTTAGTGTTCAAAGTTTTCCAAGAAAAGTTATTTTTCTTCGGCAATTTCTCAAATTTAGTAAAGTTGGTTATACACTAAAATTCCATATGATTAAAAAAAATTTTACACACACACACGTGTGTATATATAACAATTATTAATATTGTTTGTGCGAAAATCAGAAAGTATGGTACAAAAAAAAATAAAGTGGGGGTAAACATGAAATAAGAGTTTTCCTGCTCTAAACTTTAAAATATGGCACTTCCCTGTGCATTAAAGCAGTTTTAGAAAGTGCAAATGGATATGTCTACACATGCTAATATCACGTCTGAGTGCGAAAGTTATTGTTGCACACAAACGCAAGTACTTGCCGAAACTTCCTAATAATGAGCAGAAACATGTCTAACTGCATAATAAAGTCCGTCTAAATAATAAAAACCGTCAACTAAAGTTGATATATTTGGGATCCTTTTCGGATGTACTGGGTGATATTCCAATTGAATTGTTCAAGCATTTATTATCAGTTGCTTGCTCATTATATAATCTGTGAGGACTCGTATATAAAAACAAAAACGAAAAGGAAAACAACAAAAAAAAAAAAAAAAAGGAGGAAAGGAGTGGCCGGGGGGAGGGGGGGGCGAAAAAAATGCGTTGAATATTTCTAGAAGATGAACATTCAATAGTTTATAAAAACGTACATCTAAAGACAATTTTTTTAAATAGTATGAGAAAAAGTCATTATTATAATCCAATATATTATATATAGATCAAATATAGTACAAAAAACAGCACAAAGGCTCTTTTTAATCAAAGTTTTGATAGAGAATTAAAAGTATTTTCAAATAATAACAACGAAAATAGTAATATTAATCTTCATAAAATAAGGTAACGATGAAGTAGAGATTAATATACATCTACAAGAGCAATATTTGTAGTTTCGAAATATAAAATAGTAGTTTACATGTATTTAGAAACAAATAATTTTTTTTTCGTATGAGTAATATACTGATGATAATTATAACAACTAAGAAACAATACATTATTTTTATAAATGTATTTTAGCTACACCTAATTTTTTTGAGTTACGAGCTATAATGTGCGGAAATAAATGAAAATTGCATTTATTTTCCGAAAAGAAACGTTTTTTTATCAATTTTACGAAAGATTTACTTGTTATACAATTCTTTGAAACGTTCTTTCTTTTAAATAAAACTACTGGAAACAAAGCTTTAAAAATCAGTTTCTTAAATAAATTCAGTAAGAAAATCATGGAAATGGAAGTAATTTGGTATGCAAATAAATGAATTTAATTTTCCATTTGAAGAGACAATAAAAAGAAACATGATTTTAAAGATTCGAAGTGCGAAAACTTCTCGACAGAAGAGATTACATCCATATAGAAGTCTCATCACTTTCTCAGAGTTAAAGGAACCGACGGGTTCGGCAACTTCTTTTGGCTCCAACATTCCTTGATTGCCCATGGCTGAGTTCCATTTGCCCTCTTACAAACGTACCATTAAATCAAAATCACGACACTTTCCACGCTTATTTGGATTGTGTCAAGATGATAGGTTTCGGGGTGCTGGAAGCCGCATATTGTTTGGAGGTGAAGGGTGGGAGGAGAAGAAATGGATTATTCGGCTACAAACCATTCAAGACAATACAAAAGAAAGAGGAAAACCATTCCAGAATGGTTCACGAAGATTTGCATTTGTTTTAAGCAAGACGGAAGAAAGGCATTTATCTATATTCACGACATTGCGCAAAGAGAGACAGTGGTTAATATATTGGTAATAGGGGTTCCTTCGGTACATTAATGAAATAATTTCATTTATGGGGGAGAATACGAGCATGTTTTTCCAAAACGAAGATACAAACGTCTAAAAATCGTTTTTCATACTTTGATTATGCTATATGAATTGGATATAAATACTTTTTCATATAATTATCATTATTTACGTAAATTAATTTTTCATACTCATTACTTAGCTGCAATGGTTATATTTTCTATACGAATGAGTAGGGAAGGGAAAACTATTCCATTATGTCTCAAAATCGTTTTTTTTTTTTATACTTTGCTTATGCTATATGAATTGGATATACATACTTCTTCATATAATTATTATTATTTACGTAAGTTAATTCTTGGATATAAAACCATTACTTAATATAATGCAATCGTTTAATTTTCTATACTTATGTGTATGGAAGGGGAAAACAATTCCAGAATGCTCACAAAAATTTTCCTTTGTGTTAAGCAGGACGGAAGAATATTTAATTCAATGCATGTAAGCTGGTTAATGCATTAGTAATACAGTTACTGCGTTACATTAATAAAATAATTTTATTAATTGGGAAACAAATAATGTCTAGAAAAAAATAAGTAGAACATTTTATTTATAATTTTATGAAATATTTTAAAACGTTTGAATTTATTAGCTATGCAAATATTTAAGTGTTTTAACTTTCTCATTGATCATGGTTGCACGTGTTATTTTTTTTTTTTTTTTTTTTTTAAACTCGGTTTGATTTTCCTGAAAAGCGTTGTCGCGAATTGCACCACAACATAGCAAATATATTACAAATTTTTAAAACAGTGTTTCGCTTTATGGAAGCAAAGATAAAAATCTCTCAAAATCTCTTTTTCATACTACTTTGATTTTCTATACGAATTTAATACATACTCGCACTTATTGATATGGTTATGATTATTGCGTAAATTGCCCTTTTAGACGGATTACTTTGAATAATGTAATTATTTTATTCTAAATACTCATGAGTGACATTATGCACGAGTTCATTCAATCAAAGCGTCATTTAGTGAAACATAATTGTTTATTAATGAGCTTGTATACACGTACATAAACAGATTCTTTGTGGCGAAACATTCCAGTATGACTCAGTTGGAAGCGGTATCTTTTATGCTCACAATACGAGAGAAATTCATTCCTTTTTAATTGACATTTAATTTTTCCCCTTATTGTGAGGTCTAGAAAGTTTTTTTTTTTTTTTTTTTTTCAATATTAATCCAGCTACCCTCTGTTCGTTGGGACACTGCTTATTATGCGTCCCACATCGATTGTTTCTTTTATTTCATGCAGTGCTTTTCTAATAAACAGTAAAAACTACACACTGTACACTGAGTGTCGCTGGTCTTGGTCAGTAAGCTGCCGGTCAATGCGTTGGCCACGGTTGGAAATTGTGCCTAAAAGTACATAACTACAAAATGTCGTAACAATTGGTAAAATGCGTTCCTCCCCAACTACCATTCCGCTTTCAAAATCTGTGAACTCCCTTCCATTTAGTACCCTGATATATCACATGAATTGCAAGAGTAACAAAGGAAAGCCTTGACAATGACTGCCTCTTATAATTTTCATTAGGCAACGCTACTACCATCTGCAAACTTGCATACTTGTATCCCAAGAGTTTTGCATTTTAGTGTGTATATATATGGAATATTAATCGGTATCTTTTGATATAATTTTCAAAAAAACGGAGTGATACAAAAAGTTTCCAATAAAGCAAAACAAGCAGACACTTTTCTGATATTATTTTTGTTACGGACAAAAATATTTTTGTTAAATTAATATAACTGATATTCTTAAAATTTTAAATTGCTTTGCAGTGTGTTTATCTTATAGCATTATATAGAGTATTATTTTTGGGTCAAATTCAACTTTATGTCAAAGCAAAATTCTAGAATCACCCTTTTCTATTAATAAAGGAAACAAGAACAACGACAATATAATTTTTACTTCTTGAAGAACACTTTAAAATGGTTTCGCAAAAAAACTTCTTAGTCGAAACTGATTACAACACGGAAATTAGTTGAAGTTTAATTGATCCTTCCAGTTGTCACTATTTCTGTGTAAATATTTTGGTCACTTTTTAAAGTTTTTAACTCGCATGTGATACTAAAATGTAATGAGTAATAATTAAAAAAAAAAACATAGAAAAAAGCAAAAAAAAAAGAAGGATAATTGTAAAATTTATAATGCACTCATTTGTGTCAATTATGTAATGTGTAAAATTATGTTAACCTATATTTGTATACCACTTTTCAAAATGTTCCTAATGATTATAATACTAATATATAATGAATGAAAAAAGATAATTAAACTTCCCCGCTTTCATCATATCTGTGTATTAAACATTTTAGTGTAAGAAATAATTTCTGTATATCTTTTTAAATGCGTAAGCCACTTTCAGATATTTCGTAATGATCGTGATATTAAAATGTAGTGAATAAAAAATGGAAACAGTGTTTAAAATTTCATACTGTGCACATTGTGTCTATGAATACAAATCTGCGTAAATATTTATAAGACTGAATGATAATGACGAAAACGAGAATCCAAGAATACTGTGTGGCTTAAGAATCACTCAGATAAAAATATGTAGCAAAAATATTAAAAATAAAAGCCAAATACAAAAGACTAGCTATGAAAAAGGAATGTATAACAAGAAAAAGAAACGATTGAAATGGGGAAAGGAGGGCGGACATTAGAGACAAAACTTTTCAAATGAGATTGGGGAAGACATTTGGTGCACTTCTCTTTTCTCTCCCCCCTTTCCCATTTTTCCTCTTTGCTTGCCATTGCTGAAGTTTGAGTATCGAAACAGCGGCTAGCATTCATCTTCATTGGGATTCATTACTAGGCTTGGTTTGTCTACATTAAAGGAAGGAAGAGACAGGAAGATGGGGATGCGGGGGATAAAAAGATGCGGATGAGAGGAATGAAGATAAGCGGCTGTCGGACACAATGAGATGAATTCGATCCGGACACTGCCAAATATTTTAAAGATTGCGGGCAATGAGGTTAATCTTTCCTTTTTGAAGCAATGGAAAGGATAAGTAATAACAATAATAGTAATGAATGAACATCGGACATCGAAGAGTAGACGATTTGAAATTTCTTTCAATTTCAAATCATTAAAACGAATAAAGGAAATGCACTTCGACTTGAACTACTTCATACGAATCAGGCAAATAAAACAATATAGAAGAAAAACTCGAGGCCTAATTTTAGATGTTTAACTCATTTATTATTTTTTAGAAAAAAAAATAACATTAATAAAAAAATGGACTCATCATTTTTGTTATGATGATTTAACTGGTAGTGCTTCGAAGTAGTTCAATCATTTATTTTTTGAATAGTGTTTCCTGGAAAAAAGTTTTAAAAAGAAACCAAATATATTGGAGTTTTTTTAAATAAATTGTTTACAAACATTTATTTTTAGAACCACGAAATATGTGAATTTGGAACAATGTTGTAATTTATTTTGCAAATTTTGCTAATAGTAAACAACACTAAAAGGCGAAATCATGCAAATGTAATGGCAAACAAGTGTTTCGTGTTTAAAAGGATTTTTTTCGATGCGAAACGGTGTGATCTTATTGAATGATCGCAAAAATTAGCAGTGATCGTTTCTACAAATTTTGTTCTTTTCCTCTAAAAAAAGGGACTATAATAGCCAAAAAAGCAAAATAGAAAGACAATAATTAATAATTTTCTTATTACCTTTGACGCAAATAACGTTTAATTTGCTGATGTACAAAGCAGATGGAAAGGTAATTTTTACAACTAATTTATTTTTTATGTTTTGGGAAATTTCAATGGTTATTTATATTTCTTTTTAAAAATAAGTATGACACATTTTTAACCACATGATAATAGTTTAACAATATAAACATTATTAAATATATTAAAACATTAGTAACTTTTCCAGCAGAATATTTTGTTATTGGCTACTACGTCTTCTTTTTAATCCAGCTGCGTTATATTATTACTTTTAAAAATAAATATGACACATTTTTAAACCACATGATAATAATTTAGCAATATGAACATTATTAAATATATTAAAACATTAGTAACTTTTCCAGCAGCATATTTTTTTATTGGCTACTACGTCTTCTTTTTAATCCAGCTGCATTATATTTCATTTCATGTCTATATAATAAAGAACGTAATTACATAAACACAACATAGTTCGCTTGCGTATCAATAAAAATGCGCAAAAATGGTTGCTTACTATTCTATGAAAGTTTAACAGTTACCAAACATAACCCAAGTTTTTACACTTCGGTGCAACCCAGACATAATTAATCTGTTTCTATAGCCAAACGTGACGATTTTTTCTCCCTCTTTTTACAAAACCATCCGTGAAGTTCAACTGTTATTACATTTATATAGTTTTCAGAATCATGATGTTTATCGTGGTGTTAATTACGTTTTAAGCTTTAATTTAATATTATAAATAAGCTTTCCTACCAAATAACACCCGTTTGCAAACAACTGTAACATAAAACACTTTGTAAAGTTGATTAATTCCCCTCATCTGTAGAATTGATTACAATAAGCTTATTTTTTGAGCAAACTACGCTCTCTCAGAGACTATTTAGGTCTGGATTTTGTCTGGTAAATTTTTATTTATTTCGCTTACTATATAATAAGGCTTGAACTCGTTGTGGATGAAGAAAAATATTAGTAGACGTCTGGTTATATTTCCAATCTAGTTAAAAGAAAGTTATCTCGTATCCCCGTTCAAATATTTGATTTTATGTTTATAATAAGGAAATAAGGGGACTAGACTTCCTGGAATAATCAAACCAGAGATAAAACTGAGTCTTCTTCCCAAGAATTCCTTTCAAATAGAGGTACGTTTAGTTGGCACTGGAGATTATACAAGCTAGGCAGGTTATACCAGCTAGAGACCATCCCAGTGTTCGAAAATGGAATGGGGTGCATAATTTACGTGCCCCTGAAAGGTCGGAGCTAAAGGAATTTTACATTCAACAAGCCGGGAAGTTTGAGCTTTAGTACAGGTATGATGGTTGCTACACATTAAACAAAGCCGTGAATTCCTGTCTTTTGCAAGGTATGTATGGATAAGAGTTATTAAAATTGTTGAGGTGAGCAGACTAAAGTATATAATTGAATGTTTAATTTATGATATTTAAATTAAAATTTTTACATTAAAGAGAGATTATTATACTTTGAAATAAATTAACGCGGAACAACTGAAGCTTTTAGAATACCAGTAGTTGTTTTTCGAACCAAAGACTAAATCACACGGCTAAAGCAACAAACACCCTTTAAATAAATATTATATAAGATTTAAAAAGAGTTTGTGTTTTTATATATGATAACAACTGGTGAAAAAACTTGCTAGCAATCAGCAGAGTCAGGGAAAACAATATCTAATGTGTATGACACACTAAATACTAGTTCTTTACAATTTACTTTACTTTAGAATTTTTACTTCGCAAAGCAATGTAACAAAAAATGGATTTCTCAAACAAACTCTTCTATACCTTTCATAAAAAATATTACTCTGCTAAATTATTTACACAGTACATATTTTTGCGACACTTTTAAGTGGACTACAGCGGATTTTTAACTTTAATATTTATACTAAAATTTCAACAACTAATTACAGCTTTCATAAGTACATTGAAAACGTAGTAAAAAAGGAGAAAGATAACGTAGCCTAATATTATGGGTTTCAGCTTATTAACCATATTTCTCTAAACTTTGGTTAAGAACCAAAATTTAGAGAAATATAGCTTTGATTCTTAATTTTTGAATGATTTAGCATTTTAAATGCTTTCTTCAAGAACGTATCTCAAACATAAAAAAATTACGTATCTCCTCTTCGTGAAAGTTTGAGTATTTAATTGCATATTATTAAATGGCATGTTAATAAAGCATACTATTTTATTACTTAATTGCATCTGTAATTAGCACATTTTTTCAAATGTTCACAACGAAAAGAGAAAAAAAACTCTTACATGTTTATTTGTTTAAATTACAAGGAAATTATCATTACTTAATGACGTGTTTTTCGTTTTACTTAGCTAACTCTTTTGTTTATCTTAGAAGGTTTAAAACTAAAACTTGTTCAACTCAAAACAAACAGCTATAATCATAAATGAAAAGTTGAATTCAGAAAATAAAAATCCTCATAAAAATTACGAATTTGTCAAAAGTTCAAGCAAGATGAAATAATATCAGGAAAAGCAAAGTCTTTGCTTTTCTAATCAGAATTAATCGATACATACACCATTAAAGCATAATGGCTCATTCGTTAATACGTCGAATACCAGGGCAATGAATTAAAATGATTAGTTGGAGGGAAAAAAACGATTTGATTTAAACAAACTAGAAAGAATAAACATGTAAGTACACATGTTAGTATTTTTTATCGCTAACACATTTTTATTCTTGACTTTTCGGCAGAAAGTATTAAATCTTTAAAATGGAGCCTTGTTTTTCCCTTGGATGCCTCCAATAGAGAGAACAATGCAAAACTAGAATGACCATGGAGTTGTACTGTGAACAAATGCAATTCCAAAGCAAAATAAACGGATATTTCGAGTCATTAACTCCAGAAATCGTATTTTTTAATGTAACGAGGGCTTCAATTGATTCTTATGCTAAATGAAGAAATCGGAAAACACGTGGGGTGAATTGCTTTTGCTCAAGTGGGAGGGTTAAACATGAGTAATGTTTTATTTAGGTTCTATAAAGTTTTATGCATATTATTCTTAGATGAGAGTATATATATATACTCTCTATTAGATGAGGTATATATGTATGAGAGGATATATATATATATATCAAAAAAGAGTAAACGTTTTTATAAATACACGTCCGTACATAAATCCATCCGATATAGTTCATATAAAATATGTTTTGATATTTTTAGAGTAATTCACCAATTGAAAATTCATTCATTTTTTTTTTAATGTCTACTAAAATTTTTATTTATGAAGCAGGAAAATTCAATCCATGTTTATTATGGTACAAATTTACCATTTCTAACGAAAAATTTTAAAACGTCTTTGTTACCTAAAATATTCGGTATTACTAGTTAGCTATGTGATGTATGTCTTCAAGGAAAAAACTTGGACATAAATCCAACTGCTTTCTAAAAAGGTATATTTTATTTTAAAACGATGAAAAATAAACACGGTTCAATAAATTTTGTTTTTAATATATAAAATCAAATATTAATTTTTACTCTTTTGCCTATTTTTTTAAACTCTCACTACTTATTTTGTATCATGTCTTTTACATTTCATTAAGCTCCAGATGGATTCTATTCGTCTTCCCAGAAATGAGGTGGTCAGGAAGGACCCCTCATCTAGGTAGACACTAATCGTGGAGGACCTGTCACAAGTCCATTACATAAGCAGGGCCTTTAAAGGAATTTGATTTTCGCGAAACTAATTCTGATTGCTCGTAATTAGCTCAAGTAATGATGCATTAGTTGAGCTCTTTAACTGTCGTCGCTAATCAGATTTGGGACATTATCTAGAGATTCTGTTGCCGCCTTTCAGCTTAGTAGGAGTCGCGCATCGTACGTTAATCTGTGCGATAAATGCAAATATGGATGCATTATTAAAATCCACTACAGTTTATATAAATGCGCAATTTTGTGTTTTTTTTTTCGCTAGGAAATGACAAGATATTTAGAAATAAAATATTTTTGAAATCAAAATTTTTTTTATCGCTAATCATCTTTAATTTTTTTTTAATGTAATTCATAAATTTATTATTATTCGTGTGCGGTAAAAATGATTTTTCAGAAACAAATTATGCATTTCATAATCACAAATTACCCTATTTAAGTGCAGCATGATGTATAATAGCACCACATTCAATAAAGAGATATATTTTACTTATTCTTCCTCAAAATGTTATTATGAGAATATTTTAAAATAAATATCTCAACATTTTTAAATAAAAATGTTGATTCTAAAGATTATGCACACATTTTATTATCAAATGACTGCAATTTATTTGTAATGGATTTGGAGAAATTATATCACGAAAAGTTGCTTCGTTTGTATTTCGCTCTCTTCTTAGAGCAAATAAAAAACACAATTACCAGAAACATGAAACACAATTTGAAACATAAAGCAAAACACAGAGAAAAACTGCTAAGCTTTCCGTTAGCATAATTTTATGCTCAAACTTTTTAGAACAGTGCAAGAAAAATAGCTAATTACGAACTAATGGTTTAAAATTGCTTTAGAAAAGTAAGAGATGATTTCAATAGATGGTCGAAATGAGTTCTCTCTTCTTTCGATGATCCAACTAAACACACATATAGACGTACAATATGTTTATTAAAGAAAACAAACAAAATACTCTAATGTTCTTCCCTAAACGAAGATAAGACATATTGATGGATTGAGTTTCAAGCTACTTAAAATGTTTAAATTTAAGCAAGTTTCCCGAGAAAATTGTTTTAGCAATTGAAATTTGTGCTTACATCTTTGCTTGCACGTAATATAGCGTGATTGATATAATAAATATTTTTATTCTTCTGCGTGCTAACTATATGAGATTCATATCAATAAAAGGGATAGTAGTTAAATTAAAAGTAAGTATGTATTTAAAATTTGAAACTCAGTGTTTTAGTATAATACGTAATGGTTAAACTTTGAAGCAAACGGAGTTTAATTCTGAAATTGTTTATTCAAACATGAATCTCAGTGCGGACTAATTAAATTAATTTTATTTTGGTGCAATTTAAGCTTTACTTTGAGAAAACTTAAAACATAATTTTATGCATTCTACCACTTATTCTATAGTTATGTATTCTTTCAGGAGCCATAAATAAATTAAAATGATTTTCGTTCCATCAAGAAATCAGAAAACAGAATGAAAATGATAAAATAACAGTTAACTAAACATAATTGCAAACTGTGATCGAAAGAAAATAACTGAAACTTAACTAACCTAAAACGCTTTTAATTGTGCATCAAAAATAAATTGTAAATATTTAATCCAACAAAAGTAAAATTTATATATATGTATATATATATATATATATATTAAATTTGTGCAATAGTTATAAATGAGCTAAATACAATATGAGTCATGGCCTAATTTCAAAATAATCAAGCTTTAAACGGATAGTTATTTTTATAGATGTTGGTTAAAAATAATGGTAGCTGCCAAAGACAGATTTGTTTTGTTTTTTTCCTTTCTTCCTTCCTTTAAAAAAAAAAATTCTATAATTTTGTTGGTATATCGCGTCGCTCTAACAGGGTCTCATAATACTTGAAAATATTTATTGTTAGATTTAAACTTACTAACATAATAGACTTTAGCCCCATTTGTGTTTTTTCTTTGCTTTTGTAAAATGAGAAGGATAGTCTTTAAAATTAGTTATTTATATTTAAAGATGTACTTATGGATTAAAAGGAAAAGGAAGCTTGAATTATATTTTTGTGATGATTTTTTTTTTTTGGACTAAAAATGTTGTCAAAGTCTATCAATCTGTTGGTTATAGGGAATTGCCACGGTGCATAGCATGTTAATCAAGGGGAAAAAACAAAATGCTTACAGCTACAAGTGATTCTTTATGCATCACAAACTAAGATACCTTGGTAAAAACTAAAATCACGAAACTCAAAATATTTTGTTATTTTTACATGAAGGTGTAGAATGTAAATCACTGCAAATCGTGATTATGATCAGAATGTAAACTTGATCTTAATAATGTCATCAAACTGTGATATTAGCTATATCAGAAAAATCTATCTTCATCATAACACTAAGCAAACCTTCACAGCTGGTTGAAGAAAATGCACGCACAGTTCCGTCTTTGTGTACCTTAATGCAGTAAAATTGCACTCTAAACGTAAGTCAAGCATTCATTACACTGGAAATAGGTCTAGTATTGTACAACGCTCTGAAGTTTAAAACTGGCGAACATTCATTTATATGTATCACAAAGCGCGGTAGATATTTAAATTAAATAAAAGTTCTGTATTTATTTCCAAAGTTTTGGAGTGACTTCAAAAACCATAAAAAGAAAAAGGGAAAAAACCCTATGCTAAAACTTATTCAAGGAAATTCAGGCATACTGCAAACTAAAGTAGTACAAATTAGTTATTAGAAACACTTAACTATTATTAACATATTAAAAACTCGCCACAAACCATTTTGTTTGGAATATCGCACATAAAATCGCTTTTCTGTCATTTCGAGAAGCTTTCTTCTGTTATTGAAGATGAGCATAGGCATACCACCTAAAACTGAATTATACGGACCTGAAGTGCAAAAAAAGGTATAGGGTCGATAACAAAGTGTGTTATTATAACACACAGGGATTTAGCACGTATATCCTCGTAATGATATGCATTTCATTAAACCTTTTAGCAATAGGTACAGTGTAGATCATTTGAAACCCATTCCATGGAAAAATCCGAATAGAAAAACAAATTGAACTTCACAAATTCATAACTTTTTAATATAAAAAAACATTACTTAAGTGCTTCTCAATTTTTACTTAAGCTTTCGTATTCCTTAAATAATGTATCTAATTTTTTAAAAACAAGCTTATTTTAATAAAACCATTTTTGAAGAACGTTTCTGGCAGCTGTAAATTGCCATGCAAGTTGAACATGTTTTCAGATATAAAACGAAATGTAATTTAGCGAAAAGTACATTACTCCATATTAAGTAATTTACGACCATCATGTAAAAACGATCAATTACAAAGAAAAATCTTAATTAAACATTCTGCTTTAGATGGAACTAAAAGAAGACAACTAAAATGTCAGAAAGCACCAAAAGCGTATTCTTAAGTGCAGAATTTCGGTTTCATAGAGTAAAAATAACAATTATATGATCATTATCCTTCTTGAGATCTTCCGAATGTTACTGTAGAGAAACAATTTTAAATTTTGGACACAAGTCTTACAAATTAAAATTTGTCTTGTAAAAATTGTCCAGATCTAAAATGTCAATTCTTTGATGTCTAGAATGGAAAATTTTACTGACTTTTTTTTTTGTGAGGAGATAACTATTTTTACTCTCTCTCTCTCACTATATATAACATTCAGTACCTAAAAATGTAAAACTTTTATCTAGCCATAGGTTGTATTCTTATATTATACCTATGCAAGTACTAACTTAAATAACTTAAAATGAATGTCTTCTTTATTCTTCATCAAAACCTTAAAATAAACTTTCTAAAAACAAGAATAATATATAATTAGATTTCTACTCGATAAAAAAAATCACGAGTTCACTAGAAATTTAACAGCGTCTAGAACACGAGTTTAACTTCTGAAGCAAGTTTTCCACGAGTTAAGCTTTAATAATCATAATATTCTAAGCCAATCAAAACACCTGACATCGACTATGATAAATTTCACCACTTTAAACTCCCAAATAAAGGCAATTTAAAGCCTAGTGATGGGTTAGGACCCACATCTAAAATATTGACAACCTCAGATGACGAAACATGTCAGAGCTTTTTCTTTCGCCGCCAAAATCAAGCATGAAACTGATCACCCGCTAAGAACATTTATAACAAGAGTGCGAACAGCCAAACAGGCTTGAAAATTGAAGGGAGAATTTTTGAACAGTAAACTATGCATTATTTATCATAAACTACGGGAAATTTTCTTCGTACTTGCGGTAGAAGCAAAAAAAGTGGAAAGGAAGAATAATGGGAAGAAGATGACATATAATTATGTCTCACATATTTTTTCTTGCGATTGGCGAGTGATTATTAAGCATTGTTAGAAGCGTGGGGCCACCTTACTACAAGGCATGGCAAAAAAAGGACAATTTATGGATTTGCTAATTAGTGATGAAAGATATATTCTATTGATTATCAAGATATAATTAAACCTTCAAAATTATTTGCCTCGCAGAAAATAGCACGTTGAGATGTTGAATAAAGTATGTCTTTTTTCTTGCTCTAATTTTTGTTTTAAAAAACTTTGACTTAGAGGCGGCTGTTATTGTTAAAACTTGTGGAGAAAGGAAAAGAGGTTCACATTCTTCATGAAACCTGCCAAGGGAGTTGCGAATCGTCTAATTTTATACTAAAGACTAGTAATTAATGTTTATAATTGTATGTAGTGTCAAAAAGTCATGTGTTATTGTAAGATAGCAGATTGCGCTTTTTGGCAATATGTTAGTTTGGGTATTTAAAACATTAAGAAATTTCACCATTCTATTTAAGAAGCATTTGATTTTATTTTTCTTTTGCAAAAATTAGTTTTGTGAAATACTGCACCCTATCTGTTTTAAAAAGCATCATCTACATCATAAAACCCCCCATTAATTTTTATACTATATTTGTTCCAATTTTTGGACGTAAAATGTATCTCTCTGCAAAACAAAGAATCGTAAAACTTAATTATTTCTAAATTACGCAAAAAGTTCGTGAAGGACTAACCGAGCCTACTTTCCCATTTACCAACAGTGGTTTTGGAGCATTATATATTTATGTATTTCTTTCATTCAGCATAGGACCAAAATCATTTAAAATGACCCTAACTTAAATGAAATTTACTCTCCTAAATTGTTAGATGATATAACATAGAGCTTTTGATGCTGTCAAAAGCAACATTTTGAAATCAATCTCATTTTTTTCTAGAACGATAGCGTACCTAGGAATAAAAACAAAGCGTTGAGTTCAATTACAGCAAAACATTTTGCTGCTATAATTTTAAAATTGAATAGGGAAAGGATAAATGTAATAAAGTAAGCATTTATATTTTTTACAATAATTTACATAGTTCTTATTTTTCAGCGTGATATGTTGAACTTAGTCGTTTTATTCGTAGGCAAATATATATATATATATATATATATATATATATATATATGCTTTAAACGTTGCCCCTTTTTTCTATTTCTTGAATTAAAAATCTTCTTGTGCATCTTTTAGGGGGTTCTTTTTAGGCTTAGTAGTTTTTTTTTTTTTTTTTTGAAAAAAAAGGTTTCATTTTCTTATGCAGGTGCCAATGTTTTTTTTTTCTTTTGGTACATGTTTTCGTCATAAGATCTGGATCGTAGTGTTGGGGTATTTTGATCTGTTTCAAAGTAGAATGAAGTGCTGTTCAAATCAAACATATAAACAAAAGAATGAAGTGGGCTTTGTATATGTTAAGCAAAAAAAAAAAAAAAAAGTTCCGTTATTTAAGGTATGGCATCATACTTTCGACTATTTGCTTTTATAGAGGTGGTGAGAAGCATAGAGGTGTAAGTCAAGCGATTAAATTTAAAAACAACGGTATTTTGCGTTATGGTTTCAACGTTACGGTGATAAGAAGAACTAATAGGGTCATTTATTGATACATTTTTGCAGTATTCTGTAGTTTACCGTAAAAAAAAAAAAAGATGACATCTCATGTTATGGAAAATTAAATTAACATTTTCAAAAAAAAAACCTTACACTAGTATGTTTAATGCAACCTCATAAACTATTCGCGTTATTTCGTTTCAATTTTTTTTTTTTTTTTTTGAAAGAAAAAGTAGCAAAAATTGAATTAATGACTCCATATTTAAACATATAAACTTGATTACATTTACTCTAATTAGCATCAAAACATTAACTGATATGCAATAAAGTAAATTATTTATTCACTAAAAATGAGATAATACGGTAAATTGGCAACTCCTTTCTGAGTTCGTACTTTTACATGTGATGACACAGTATTTTAAAACATATGAAATAATAAACTTACTATGTAAATAATTTATGATGCACTAAAAATGATTGGCACCAAATTGGGCGTCTTGTTAGAAATGAAACATTACAAAGCCCGATCAGAAATATAAAGAGGAAGAAGGAATTTAGCGTATATAGCCAAAGCACAAAATGTTACCAATAATTACTCGTATGCGTGCATAGTCATGGAAACAATTCAAAGCAAATGATTTGCATTAATTCTGTGGACAATATACACTATTTCAAAGCATTAGCTGAAACATCTGCAATGAATTATGCAATAAATAATTAGACTTTCTTTCATAAGACTAATAAGAACAGAATATCCCATAAATACAATTGGCTAGTAATTGATGTGTCGTTACACATATTTTAAAGATTTCTTTGAAACGTATGCCGTAATTTGACACAAATAAAGCTGGTAGAAAATATGTGTGTATTTAGCGATCGTGTTGCATCAAACCGATTTATCTTTTAGTATAACTTGTTAGTTCCAAAAGTATCATGGTTCAAATGGTACATGGTTCAAAAGAATCATTATGGAACAAAATGTTCAAACTTCATGGTTCAAAATATGAATGAGTACATGGTTCAAAAGAATCATGTCAAATGAAGTCAGTACAATAAGATTTTTTTCCTCCCTCTATAGAAAAATTATTTAACATTTTTGTTTGTCTCATGCTGTTCTTTAACATCTTCATTCCAAGTGTACCCAATTGGGTACATTTTAAAATACTGTTTATTAACTACTGTTTGTGCAATTTGAAAGCTAAAACACCCAATTGTTTTTTAAATTAATCAACAGATAGTTCACTTCGTTTTAAACATGGAAAACATGGAAATCGGGTATTAATTATTATTTAAACTAATTATTAATTAAAAATTTTAAAAAAATTAGTTATTTTGTTTTGCAATCATTTTTTAAATCAGAGAACCAAAAAAATTGCTTCAAAAATGTATGTGCTTAGTTCTGGGGTCTGAAGAGGTTATCATAAATGTGACTCGATAGAAGACTCCAAATAGCTTTAAAACAGCAGATTATATATCACAAACAAAATCATAAAGCACCTCATTACAATATCGTACAAAAATTATTAATCTATTGTTATTTTACTCTCCTTGAAATTTTCACGCAGGAAGGCTTTCAAGTGTTATAAAATCTAATAAAAAAGTTGAGTGCAAAATTAAAGGAAAAAACATTCTCCTTTTCATAGTGATCAAATGTTTCATTCATTACCCGAAGTGCACAAGCCCAAGATGAAGTTACCCAAAACCTATCCCACTCCTTTTTATACACCTTCCCAGCAATGGCTGTTGTCAGAGAACTTAATTACCGTCTATCCATCCAAAGAAATTTCAGCAGATACTCTCAACATCATTTTTTGGGCAATTAATTTGCCATATTGATAGCTATCGCACCCGCGCACTCTGGAGATTTCAAGGATTAAATGTGTCAAGCACAGTGAATAGAAATGTGTAGTTGTAGAGACACAAAAGCTCCCTCTTGCACCTGAAACCGGAACATAGCTTTTCCATTACAAGTAATGAGGTGTGTATCACTTTCAATACATTCATCTTTAGCCCGCTCTTTTAAAAGTAGATACAGTTTTGCTTAAATCTAAAAGGATGATGATGCACCATTCTTCAAAGTTATATTTATCTTTTCGGTTTTTCCCCTTTCTACTAAATGTGCTAAAGGAAGGGGGAAAACATCTCGAAGGCAGTTTGTGTTTTAAGTAGTCATTATTCCTTTCCCATCAATTTCTTACTGTTCTAGCTCTTTGTGTTATCAGAAAAGAGTCAAAATTCGATTATGTATTTTTTAATATTTCATTGCCTGACATAAAGACTGGCGTGAAAAACGCACAGAAAAAAGAAACGAAACATTATGTTTTGTTTCTGCATCAAGATTAATGCTTTCGCATCGCTTTTAAAGAGTATTTTGAATGAAGACTTTAAAAAGCGACTTTGCTGATTTCAATTCCTAAAGAAAAGTAAAAGGAAAAATAAATATACAAAAATGTGGATTTTAAACAATGCATTGTGCAATTTAAAATGAGTAGTAATCGTTTCGAATTATAAGTTTCCGCCTTACTTAAAATATTTTTAATTGACTAATTTTCAGAGGAAATTTAATTATGCTCGAAGCCCTTTCCATCGGATTTTTTTTTATAAATTTTAAATTATTGTCACTCTTCAAAAGAGTTGTACGCTTGAAAGTACTGAACAAGAAAAAATGCTGTGCATTTAAAATGGAAAAGAAAAAAGGGTGCGTTCTTATGTACAAGCATAATACATGCGTTAGAAGTAATACTTCATAAATGCACAATTCTTGAGAAATTGAAGCTACTATCTAAACGTGTTTTATGTGAGCAATAATTATGGCAGTAATTATGTTTCTACACATATGTGCATATTATGGCCTATGTTTTAAAATTTTTCTAAAAATTATTTAGTTGTAGTTTTCTTCCACGTGAATTTAACTAATTTTTCATTTTCAATAAAGAGAAACCTGAAAGATAACCAGAAAACTTACAAATATCACGTTATCATGTTTTATTTCTGAAACTAAATATTTTTCTAAATTTCGATACATTTTTCTAAACTTTCACTGTTAACCCTATGAAGGACTGCGGTTTTCATCAACGCTAACTACTTATTTTGCGATGTTTGCCTATTAGAGACAAACCAAAAAAAAAAAAAAACAATTATGGCGTATAAAAAATTAAAACGTATGTTTTTCATAAAATGAAGTGAAAATGAAGATGGTTTTAATATTTAAAATAACGTAACGAACAATGAAGCTTTTGTTTAACATGAAAAAAATTAAAGGTTAATCAGATATTTATTGGAAAAAAAGTCTGGAGAAACATTAAGTTTTTCATAGAATAATATCTTGAAAATTACTACACATAGTTTCTATAGCATCTAAAAACTTGTTTAATATGAATTAAAGATTAACATGACTTACTGTCTTATTTCGCTGATTTACCATTTCATATAGTATTCCAAAATAACACTAAATTTAAAGAAATTCAAACTATCTCCTTATTTCTTATTCAAAACTTTAGCCTGCTTTTTGCGTAATATGCTTGAATTATGCATCAATCTTATATTAGCTTCTCGAACTCCACCAAAAAAATTCTTATTTTCCGGAGAGCAAACTTTCTGAATTAATTAATAATTTCGAGAACTGATACATACTCGAATCAGATAGTATAAAGCTTGTGCAAACAGATAAATATTCCATCTGTATGGAGTAAAGAGATAAAGATAAATTAGCACGAAATAAGAGTCGGTCTTTTTCCAGAAAAATAGCGTCTAAACCCTAAGGTATGCCGCAAAACCACATGCTATACAGTTGTGATCAAAAATGCAAGAACGAATGTTAGCACTGCCAAAGCGTTCGGTAAATAAAAAAAAATCAAGTGAATGGTTAATGATACAGTGTATCTCTATAAATATATACGCAAACGACACAGAACCATGAACGAAGATTGTAACTTAATAAATGAAAAGCTCAGACAAAATACACAGCATTCAGAAACAGCGATAGAAGAGAAAATTCCCATGGCAATACGTAACATGTGACGCTTGCGTTTTAGAGCAGACAGCATTAGTAAAAGCAGTACATTGACCAAAAACAAAAATAACTCTTTTGATAGGAGGAATATAAATAATTGAGCTGTCGCATCGTATCTTTAAAATGTCTATTTGTTGAAGCGTCGTAGCTGCAGCAACCCGCTTTTTTTCTTTATTTCAGTGTTCTTTTGGCAAAGCAGACATTTACGCAAATTAAGCGAGAACTTGGGGGAGAGGTTTGTGTCTGATATTTGCGTGGCAGAGCCAATAAGAAACGCCTCTTGGGTATTGCAAATCTTAAAGCTGTCATTAAGCATTTCTCGTAACACTTCTGCTAGCAGCTAATGTGTGTTTAAGAGCTTTCTGCAAAAAGCATCACTTTGAAGGAGATCTTATTTTTTCCTCTTCACGACATAAACGTAAAATATGACTGAGTATTTTTTAGAGTTTATGCTTTTGAAACTGACATTTTTAATGCATTAAGCTTGTTTGCAAATTATTTTCGTGGTAAACGTATTCCTCCTAAATTGCAAAAATATTATTTGTTAATGAAAATCTCGCTTTGCTTTTGATACATGAGTTAAAAAATAAGATAACTTTGTGTATAAAAAAGTACGAAAATTATTGAAACGTCAAGGAAGCCCCCAAGGAGACACTAATATTATTAAAAGGGAATAAATATTTTTTAATATTACATATTATGCAAATATGTATCCTAAGATGTTTCCGTATTGTATCACAAACAAAATATGATTGCGAAGTTCACGTAAATATTAAATAGTCATGCATAACTAATTATAGATAGTTACAAAACATCACATTAAGTCGCAAAATTAACTCTACTAGATTTTACAGCGAAAATAATATGTTTCTACATTGTAAATATATCTTAATAATTTATGTAGTTAATCCTTACAAAACTAATTGCAAGATAAAAACAGTTGATGGTTTATATATTCTTTTGCGGAGAAGCATTTTTTTTTCTATGCAGAGAACTTACTTATATTTTATGATTTGTTAATACACCTTGAAAAAATGGATTCTCAGAAATATCCATTGAAAACTCACATGTCTTTGGAAAAACTCATTAACGTTAATTAAAGTGCGCATAGGTCAAAAATTAACATTTATCCTCTAATTCATTTATTTGCATTGCGTGATCGAAACAAACGCTGAAAATGTTTGGAATCAACTTGACTTTTCTTCATTTTTATCCCAACACTTTCCTTTTTCAAATCATATCTTGACTAGTAGAGTACGAATTTAGCAAAATAATTAAAAGGGAAATTCTTTAAATTTGGAAAAAGTCTAAAAGTTTCAAAAAAATGTTTTTATAGATTTGCTAAATGATATTTTTTGAAGGTTTTAAAAGTCATTATAATTGTAAAAGTAAATATGTATTGAAATTTTTAATTCAAAAAATTACAAAATCCTTTCTAACGCTCCTTTCGTTGTCTCAAAACAATTAGTTCGTAGATTCTTTAAAAATGAATTTTTTGTCATGGTCCAGGGCTCAGTAAAAATGGGAGACATTAAAAAATCCCACAAAAGAGATTCCCACAAAACTACTACGAAATATTTTTTTAAAAAATAATCATTTCTATCATTTCAAGGTCGATTGCCCTGAATGCAAACAAAAATGACATTTTTGTATCAAGCATATAATTCCAAACGGAAAACAAAATGGATGGTGTAATAAAATAAGTGGTGCATTATAATGCTTGAATGAAGGCAAGTTTACTCCTTAAATATTTCGCAAATAGTTTCTCTTGGTACGTAAGGGAGTTCAAGAGGACATTAAAGATGCTCTCCTTATAACTAGTGACATAAAATACATTACAGAATGAAGAATTTTGTATTTTAAAGTTATTTAGGCAATCCGATGTGAATACTCAAATCGTAACAAATCGTTGAGGGATAAAACTCATTTCGAAGGAGTTATTTTATTTAATACTTTTACAAATATAATTAGCGATTTTTATCTTACACGTAATTTTAGCAGAGAAGTAGATAATTTTGCGAAAAACAAGCGTGGACCGTGCATAGATCCATGCTGCAAGTACATTTTGAAAAATCCTTAAATCAATTAATCAACAAAACGGAATATTACACTGACGAATATCAATCATCAACTAAAAAGATAATGTCTTTGAATATTTTGTATGCCTAACTTAAACTCATTGGTCATACAATCTTCTTAACGGTACCCCGTCTACCAGTTCGTTTTAAAGCTGCCCTTGAAATTTAGGTCCATCATGTTCCAAATAAAAGGAGCTGCTCATTATAAAAGCAGAGACTATAAATTTTTTTTTTAATTTAATGAAAGGGTTTTAAAATCAATAAATATTTTCTTTCACAAAAATTTTAACCGTCACTTCAAATATCAAAAAGCAGAAATATCTATTGATTATGCAGATATTTTTTATTTAACCCTCCTAATAGTGGTTTTATAAATTCAAACTCAAACTGGAGAGTCCCTCAAAACGGGCTCAGCAGCAATTTATCCTCATTCAAAAGCATGAAAGTAATACTCGATTTCCGCGTTCCCGTCAAATGAAAATGTCAGTGTTTGGTTAGTTTGGACGTTCGAGACCGCAGATAGCAAAGTACACCATTAGCCAAACTCCGCATATGGTCGGAAAAGCAGGCAACTCCAGAGCATTACCTTAATTGAAATTAGGCAAGCTGTTTGACAGATCTCATACGTGTTAGAAATGTATAAGAGACCTGCTCCATCTCATATAAGTGCCATACCCATTAAATAAGTTGCCTAATTTGACTTACGCTCAACTAACGTGCCTGCTAACGTCAACAAATTAACTTAATTTTGATGGAGCTGTAGAATCAGCGTGGAAAATAGCTTAAGTCTCTGTAAATTCCAGAAGCTCTAAATAATTAAACTTTGCAATCACAAAGAGCCGGCCAATTAATCCATATCTAAATCAAAGTTTTGCACTCCTCTTCAGTTGCACTAAATTAAACTCTTCTCTTGTATTGAAATTCCGTTATTCCAGATATTTTGACAGCGATTTTTAACTTTTGACTGTTTTCCTAATTTGATATAATGAATGAACAATACAATTTACGGATTATATTATATATATATATAATCTGTTCGTCGTGTTAAACATTTATGTTTGCTTGAACGATCTAACAACCTCTTTCACGTTCTAACTTAAATTAACGTTAAATTTCAAAGAATTTAGTAGTAAAAGTCTTTTTCTTAAATAGTTAAAATCAAAAACTGAGAAAAGTATGAACGTAGTACTTTTTTCTCGTACGGATGTTAAAACATAAAAGGTTATAATAACTAACCTTAAATGTACCTATGGTCTAAACTACAACAAGATATTTCGTTGCAAAGGGAAGATTTGATTACCTCTTTTACTTTAAAACACTCCAAATTAAAGATGCTCTTCAAAGTTTAATTTTTTAGAGCATAAGGAATGCTAAAATTTTTCACATAAAAATGGAAGAGGGGGGAAGCATACTATTATATTAATATGAAATATGCAAAATTTTGACAAAGCAAAAAGGGCAGCCTGATATGTCTTCAGTTAAAGCTATCTAGCAGATCTGGCTTTCAGTCGCTATTCTAAACCAGAATAGAAGGGTGATATATATTTTGTATGACCAGGGTGACGTTTTTTTTCTGGGGTGGAATTACTACCTTTTTCTTTGCCTTCGAATTTGCCTTTTCTTACTCAATCTTTGTTATTCTTCTCTTTTTTTTCTGTTCTGCCTGATTTTTTTCAGTTTCTTCATTTTAGCTGGTCTAATTTTCCCTTTTTTTTTCTAAATCTGTGTTACATGTAGAGTTAAATCTAGTACTCCAAACAAACACACTCTTCCTGTATTTTCTGTAATTTTGTGTAACTGTTTTTGGCATATTGACATATATATAAACGTAAGTAACGATATTTAGTACTTTGTAGAAATGAAAACTAGCGCCTGGGTACTTTGGAATCAAATTCAAAATTTCGCAGATTCACTAGATTTAGTCTGAAAACAGATTTTGAAGCAACGGGTCAAAACATTGTCACACAGTCTAGGATAGGGGTTAGCAGATGTAAAAAGGGTAAACTTACGCTTATACCCCAAAATTGCAATTTAGGTCCTTATTATTTAAAAATCAAAATTCTTCCTAGGCTTTGGATTAGTAAAAAAACTGCAAACATACTAAATAAAATACGGCAAGCTTTTGCTCCAACCTTTGAACTTATTATCTAGGGTAAAAAGCAATTTTGCACTGCGCATACAGCAGTTATATTTAATTCAAATTTGTTACCTAACAAAACAAAAACGCATAAGTAAATTACAATACTTTTAAATAAGCAAATGAACCCTATCTAAACAATTTTTAAATGACTATATATATATATAGCTTCTTTTGAAATGGTTGAATAGTTCCTTTGAAGTGTGAAAACAATAAATTGCTTCATAAATACCATTTCTTCCTGCCACTTGAATGCCTCGCCCGGTGTAAACTTTCCTAATTAATCAAATTGCTTATTTGTGCTTGTTATTTCTCCAAATGAGCTCTGCACTTCGCTTATTTTTATTCCCGAAATTTCCAATGCAAGTTTGACTCATTTAAATAAACGAAAATGACGGATGGAATCCACTCGATAATTGAATTATTTTGATGGAAGCAGAAAGGAATGGAAAGATACTAGAAGTTTTGTCTTCTCCAGCATCTTAAGACTATCGAAAATGTGGATGTGAATAATAGCAAACAGTTTCCTTTTTAAATCAGTATAATTAGAGTTTTAAAAGAAACTTTCCCTTTTCCCTACCTCTTTCGCTTTGAAATATATTACGGAACGCAGAGTAGATTTTTACTTCCATATTATTTCTGCACGCAAATCTGACATTTAGTTCGAAGGAAGCTCTGGATTTGTTTGGAGGCAGGAAAAACCGGAATCTCCTCACCAAGAAACAAGCATCGGAAACTGCCTTGCGTGCTTTCTTGTTTATTGGACCGAAACGTTTTATATATTCTTCTAGATTTCCTAAAATAATCTCTCAAAATTGTGTCTATAAAAGCTTTGCTCCTAAAAGATTTTTCTAAGGAGTTATCTCTCATTATGTTGCCTTTTCATTGTCGAATTGTTGCAGGAAGATAAGGATAAGGATTCGGAAAATAACATTGTTATTTTATAAGGCACTGAATTTAGAAATAGCTAATAGTAGTTCGCTGAGTGTGTATACATTTTCAAAGCTCCTAGTTATGGTCAGTTCCGTCTTGGGGCTAAGTTTTTGCATATAGAAAGTCCAGAAGTTAACTTACATAATCGATAGCATCCAGTTGCAGTTTCAAAACTCAAACTGAAAATAATAATAATAATTGTTAATTTTTAAAAGCATTAATTTCCTTTATTTACAGAAAAAAAAAGTTTGTGTAAATATAAACAAGTTTACACTGTTGATATGTTTGGTTAATGATGGGAAATATCAAACAAATTTTACATTGAATGTTTAGACAGCTAAAGTGATGCACTACGATACATTTTTGAGTATCTGGAAGCACCGATTTTATATAAAATGTTTTAAACAGTACACATATCTACAAAATTTAGTTTACGCCTAATTGAAAGTAATATAAGCGATGTCATATTTTCGTTTTAAGAGTAGTTTTTGACATTCACGTTGCACTAACTTGAAACTGCTGCAACGCATGCAAACATATTTGTCATTCTTTCTAAGATATTTTATGTTTTAAAATTAAATATAACTCTTAACTATTTAGTATGGCTTTTGTTTGAAAGTTTTTTTTTTTTTTTTTTCATACAACACCGATAAGGCAAAGAATTAAACAGAAATACGGCTATTTTGAAATATTCCTTTATCAGATAAACGCTTAAACAAGTAGTTCGTCGTTCGTGTGCCAAAAAAATAGTGAATTGGAAACTAAAAGTAATTTTGTAAATAGTCGTTTCGGTGTTTTTTGAAGAATATTGACTGGTTTTATACATTATCAAAAAAAGTTGGTAGAAATTTATCTCATCATCTTAGATTCCTCCTGACTTAAGTCTTTTTCTTCAACAAAGCCAATAATTATTTTATTCATTTTCAGCTGCGTGTTACTTGCTGTATAGTTGAAATACCAACACCGATTTACGAAAAAAGGTTATTAATAATAAAGTAATATATTTAATAAAGAAAATTCAGAGGCTAGCTTATCAAGCACTATCAATTTTTATACTGCTTGTAATTCTACGGTACATGTTACGATTTTCAAATTCAAACGTTGATCAAGACACAAAGTATATGGTATTAATGTACGATGTAAAATGAGGTACTTTTTTCCGGAAGTCACCGGTACGACTGCATAAAACAAACAACTATATTACGAATCAAGTGTGATATTTTTCATATTTTTCATCAAACTATTTTATACAACAGAGTTATCACGAATCTTAAATTTAAATAATAATTAAAATTAGGCCAAATGAACAAAACATAAAATCGCAATTTAAGATTAAAATCATATCACTTTACCACATCCTCTAAAAATTAGAGCGCGTCTATTCACTAAATAATCGCTCGTATACGGCATTTAATACTTTATATACTATTTTTAAGCCTAGGAACACATGTTAGGATATTTAACAGAAAATATTACACGGAAAACAAATATTAAAGCAAAATCATTGCAAAATTAAATATTTTCTTCGTGAATACTACGTTCTTCAAAAACGCGAATACGACGTGTTATTCCCACTTAATAACACTCACTACCATTTGAAACATCAAAACTGCTCTTCCAGCCATCAAAACTTAAACAGAGTTTGAATACGAGAAGAATATTAAAGATATTGGTTAAAAAAGAGCCGTCTTTTTTTACCAAACTGCTTCAAAAAAGCAGTTTTTTTCGTAAGCGATTCAACGTGGTGTGACTACAAAAGGGCTCGAAATGGTTGCTCAATTTAAGGGTAAAATATTATTCCATTTTTCGCTGATAGGAATGCCACGTGGGAACTTGGAAAATAAACCGATCTCCACAGCTTCGAAGTTTCATTTCTTATTTATTTCTTCTATCCTCTTTCCACTAGAATATGAGACTTAATGTTTCATCTGTCATCTAGAGTGGTGGCGCCATTGATATGAATACAGCCGGCTATTACTATTCGCCTCAGTTACTGACGGCTTTTCAGTTCTTCTCCCCCCTTTTTATTTCGCGTTATTTCCATTCTTCAATACTAAACAAAACGTTTCCTATACCATCATATGCCTTTTGTCTTGGTCAGTTTTCTTTCATTCATGGGTGCATCTCGTTTCTGCTACTCCCACTCCTCTTCTGAGGTTCGATACATCCCCTCTTGAAGAGTCACACCCTTTAGAAAATTAAATTCCAAAGGAAAACTTGAATTACAACTTTTATATTTTTCATCAAGAGATGAAAAAAAAAAGATTTTTATCTTCTGATTATGCCAAGTTTATGGGGATTTATATTAATTATTTCGTTTACCAAGTAGAGAGGAAAAACTTAGGCAGCTAAAGTGTTGTTTCTCTCTGTGTGCAGTAAATTAGACGGAAAAAAGTACGAGTGCTTTTAATACAGTCACATTCCAAAACAGGGTTGCCGTTTTTTTTTGTTTTTGAAATACATCCAAACTTTTTTTAAAAAAGGCATTTTGTTCTTGGATTTTTTTTATACTTATGAAATGGAACAGAAAACTTTTCAGAAATCTGAAATAAAAATACTTAATTTATGTTTTGCTTTATTGTTATCAAAGAGTAACTAATTTTTTTAAAACATATTAGGGCACTTTTGACTATTTACGTTATTTATTTGTTTTTTGAAAAAAAATATTTCTTGTCATTATTCTAATGTCTTAATCTAAACAAAGCTTCTTTCCAGTCAATAACAAGGATTAAGTTTAGCAACATTTTTGTATAAAATATACAGCTAATGTAAAATATTATTATAAAGGAGTTTCCTAATATAATGATTATATTAATGCTTATCTTAATAAATCCTTATGTTAAACCTTGGTTCAAAAGAAGATGGGGTTATTATTTACCTTGTGAATTAGAATAAGGCCTTACGCCTTTTAAAAACATTAGGCCGAAAACGGCCATGAATTCACGTAGCTAAAAATTTTATAATCTGCGTTCCGCTGTATCTGCCTTAAAATATATTTTTTTGCGGATTTTTGAAGAAAAAAGAAGCGTCGAAAAATAGTCATATATTATAAAAATTTAACAAGAACAATGAACTAACAACCCATCTTCATTTCGCCGCTCAGTTACATTGTAATGTATAAATGTCTTCTGTATTGCATTATTCAGTACCCTCCCCCCCCCCCCAAAAAAAAAGAAGAAGAAAGGAAATACAATTATTAACGTAATGATCTCAATGAACTTAATAAAACTGCCTACTTTTTACATAATTTAACAATGTAATACTAGTTGATCGAAAATTCCTTAATGACCATAGAAAGGAAAACAAGTGCATGCGTTGAAATATAATCTAATGATTCTGAAATTGAAAATTATTTAATGCTTACGCGTAACAGTAAAATTATTAATTGTTTATGCTTCGGTAATAAATTCACAACTGCGTCAGTAAAAGTCAATCATTTCAAAATATCGCTTACAAATGGTTTTAGAACAAAGAACTCAAATTTTAAAATTTCAACAAATTCTCAAACACGAATTAAATTTAAACTCGCTTCATCATTAATGAAAACAATTACATGGTATGTATACACCTATAAAGAAGTGAAAAATTAAATACTAACACTGATACATTTGTAACAATCTAAATTTAATTGCAAAGGAGCGCTCTTCTGGTTGTTGACTACATTAACTTCCCTCCTTTCGCATCCATTTTATTCGTCAGATAGGAAACAAAATAATTATCTTCAACCTTTTACGAGAAAATATCAATTTACACCTAAATTTAGTTTTAATGGACTCTTTGCTCAAACTCAACAGCAACTAATTTAGCTGGAAAAAATCTTGATATTCGTTTGAACTGTGGATAACTGTTTTGCTACGCCGTCCTTATTAATTTCTAAAGAAACAAAAGTAATAGCAACTAATTTTGCAGCTAAAGGCAAGTGACTTGTTATTTCCGACACTTTGTTCGTGTTCTTACTTTAACTCCTTTAATTCTTTAATATGCATTTGCCACGCTTGGTTTAGTATGCAAATTTTTCCTACCTTAAGAAACACCAGAATACGTGCAAGTATCGTGGCTAAAATTTCCAATTTGTTTTAAAAGCTGTTTTACACAATTTTCATCGGTTAAGCTACGATTTAATGCGCAAACAGGCCAAAGCAGTGGGTACTAAGCAGTAAAGACTTTGAAAATACTTTAATTAATTTTTGTTCCGCACAGTTTTCCAGACAATTACGTTCTCTTAACTCCATTAATCATACATTAAATCTGAACTGAACATATTAAGAAAGCTAATTAATGGATATATTAGCAGACTCCTTAATGAAATAATTGATGCTTTACGCCCAGGTTTTTCTCATTTAAACGAGCATGGCAAAATTTACGAATGAATACAGGAATGTTTTCCCCCGGGGACAATTGCTTAATGCAAAATTTTACCAGGATTTTGTTTCAGAAGATTTTTTTTTCGCAACACATTATGCGTCAGTTATTAGGACCATTTTTTTAAGATTCTTCTGGATTTTTACTGATAATTTTATACTTCTAAGAACATGTATTTTTTTCTGTTTTACTTTGTTACATGAGGATTTTTTTTAAAAATTAATGTGTAAGATTGAGTATAAGGAAAATTGTATGTAAAAAAAAAAGTATTTATATTAAGTATGAATGAAATGAATATTTAACATAAGTAAATCAAAAATCGTCAATTTTGTGCTGCAAAAATCTATATTAAGGCTTAAGTGGTCCCACATTACTGTAAAACGGGTCAAATGTAAAAATGCAAAGAGTGTATGTTTTCTGTCATTTTTACATTTTTCATTTAAACATTTACTTAATATACTTTTGAAAAAAATCAGAAATTGAAAAAAAAAAAATTATTTCATATCGATTAATTCACCTCCATATACCCCAGCCCTAAAATCTCAACTGAATAAGAACAAAGTATTTCTAGAAATTTTAAAATATCATTCTGATGAATACCTGCTTTATCGAAATGTAAAAAAACCGTGTACGCAAACAAATCATAAGCATTATAATATTTAAATGATCGCTCTCAGATAGTAAAAAGTTATGAACGCAAAACATACCATTGAATAAATGTTTACAAATTGAGAATAAGTAAAATAATTGCATTATAGCAATGATTTACTATTATCATTTTTTAGTCTACACCATTTTTCAGTCTGCTGTTTCTGCAATTACTTATGAGTTATTGTTTCGTGCATCTCAAATGCACATTCTACAATAAAAGTGTAATTACTGAAAGTAATTTTACATACTTATGGTAATAATTTCCCTAGTAATATTCTTTCATAATGAAACTAAAAACCATCAATAAAGCATTTGTACCATATAGGATCAATGAAAAATTATATTAGCATTAGGAACGATACAAAGCTACTGTGCTGTATATTTCGATACTGTTTACGGAATTTCTATCCTGATGAAACCCGGAGAATTATGTTCCAAACGAATACAATAAGTTTAAACTGATTTTAAATGAGACAAAAAAATCGTGTATAACTTAATAACAGTAATGCCTAGTATTGATTGTATTTCAGTATAATGAGAGGGAGCCCATTAAATCAACTCATTTTTTGTTGTAGTCATGCGTTCAAAGCTTGAAGCGTGGAATTCGGACAAATATTTACTGCAGAAGCAGAATTAGCTATTTTGATTGGCAGAATGTGCTAAAAATGCTACTGGTATGCTCCAGCTACTTTAAAGCAAACTTTAGTGACGAATATATTTCTAATATTATTTTCATGTGTTCGTAATAACGCAGGAGAAACACATTGTGTTCAAAACAAAAGTGAATTATCTATAAAGTAAATATTTCTGAGCTTTACATTTTATAACCAAAGAACATTACGACCTAATGAATATTCGGCTTAAACAACTAAATACTAATTATACTCGAGCAATAAGAAAACTAAGAAATATTATTATTCTTGTTGTTGGAATTATTATATTCCAATTATTATTAAAATACTGTGAGATTTGCTACAAAAGGTGTCTTATGTCCGTTCTCATTTTGTAACAAACGTACTTCAAATGAAGAGAGGAACTTCTGAAAATGCTTTATTAAATAAGTACCTTTTAATTGAAATATGGAAATTTGGAGGGTAAAGTTTTAATTTTTGTGTGGAAGAGGACTAATATGAGAAGATGAGAAGATTAGAATTTTTTCTGCCATAAAACTGAGAGATATCTAAAGCAAGAGAAGATAAATCATGATCAGAATTCATTTTCGTGAAGAGCTTTTGGTATAAAACATGCCAAAAGCTTCACAATATTTCAGGAAATGCAGAAGCACTTAGATGACTTCTATTTAATTAAAATAGAAAGATCAATATTTAAAACAAAAGTGAATATCTATATTATTAGCTCCATCTATATTATTAGCTCCATTTTGGAGCCCCAAAAGAAAAGTACTTCATTCAACTAAAAAAAAAAAAAAAGAAAGAAAGAAAAAAAATAATTTTCAATATAATCTTTCTACGTAAGTACCAATTCTTTTCCCCATGTCCATCAATCGTTCTGCATATCAAAAGGTTACCTCAAATGAGTTAAATTATTAAACTTTAACAAAATTGCTCACTGTCAATTAAACAGGCATTGGATTTAAATATTGATCTTTCTATTTTAATTATATAGAATTCATGTAAGTGCATCTGCATTTCCTGAAATATTCTGAAGCTTTTGGCATGTTTTATACCAATAACTCTTCACGAAAATGAATTTTGATCATGATTTATCTCCTGTTGTAAATTTTTATCGGTTTAATTGGACATTCATTAGACACTTGAGCCATCCAATTTGCTGATGTTAGATTGCTAATTGAACCTGCTGTGGATTGATCTTCAACTTAACCCAAATGCACATATTGAAGAATTAAAATATGATTTACAAAATATCTTCTGTCATTTAAAAATATTAAAACAAGATAATAGAAGTAAGGACAAAATTTGAAATGTATTTTAGAGGGTATTTTCCCCAAAACAATGCTTAAACAATCGGGGTAAATTTTGTTGCAGTGGTAAATATCAAACTGCCTGGCTGTCATTTGCTACTAGAAAAACAGTATTTATTTTTTGAAAGTGCAAACGTTACATCTTGTCTTTTTAAACAACTTTAGTTTCATTGCAAAATATTCAATTTATTTTGTTTAATCATAACTGGAAATATTTTGCTTTGTTTTTAGAAATGATTTAATAAAATCCTTTCCAATATTTTCCCTCTTAACATCGTAATAAAAATCTGTAAAGTTATGACTGCACAAGAAATGTTAATTTTTTCATAGACTTTTCCATCTTCTTGTTGCATATTTAGTGTTAAAAACAAAAGTTGTATGATACTGTTTATCTTTTAAGAATTGTTTTACATATTGTTTAAATATAATTTTACACAAACCTTTAGGAGACCGCAGAATTATATTAGCATTAAGAAAGGCACATGGGATTTTGCCCTTTACCCAAAACTTGTATTGTAGATTATTTTTTTTTCAAAAGGACTTATTTGTAATCTTTATAATTAATTCGCTTTTTTTCTTCTGTTACTCATGAACATATGATCATTCTTTTATGCGATGTTGGCGTTACTTTAGTAGCATGAACTGAATAGTTTTCTGTTAAAAATAGTAGAATACTACCGATTATTTTTCCCACATTTAAATGAGTTAAAAACTGCTCAGATTATAATTTTAAAAATATTTACCACAAATGCTACTATTTATAATTAATGAATTTGAAATAAATCATGAATTTGTTATTTAAGTAAAAGAATTTAATGTGATTTTTTTAATCAATTTTAGATTTTTACTATTTGTAACGACAAAACAAATTTCTGAAACGAAAAGCTGTTCCTTGTTAATCCAAGCATTTTCAGAAACATGAGATGCAAAACCAAAATAATTGCCTTTTAATGGTATTTTTGGCGGTAAGCTTGATGAGACCCCTCATTAGAAAAAATGTAATTAAAAGTAATTTAATCCAGGAAGGAAAAGAAATTGTCATTAATGATTGTTGGTAATAAATAGTGGATAGTATTAAATATACTAAGAGATCCTAATTTTTAGCGAAAAGAAATTTCTTTTAAACGTGTGATGCACTTGTTGATGGCGTTTGAATTGATAGATAATACAATTTAATATGCATTTTTGCGAGAGCAAAAACAGGTGACAAATTGCGAATGTTTTATGCTTTGAATAGCATTAATCTTCATGATTTTTTATTGTAGCCAATTAAAACGACAAATGTATTTTCAAATAGTTTTTCATTGAGATAAGAAAATTCCCATTATTTAATAAAAATAAGTACATTAGTACATTTTTTTTTCGTTGAAACGTTTTAAGTGTAGTACAGCACTCGCGAGCAAAATAAGCTAAAGTATTTTTTCTTTTGATTGAAAGTAGTATTCATCTTAGATTTCATATATTATTTGATGGTACTGAAAGAACATAAATAACGTTGGAACAGCAATATTTAGTTCAGTTTAAACCGAACAAAGTTTTTTACCAAATATAGTTGGTAGAGCTAATAGTTTTGATTTTAATTGAACGGAAGCTGCAATTTGGGTGTTTCTGAGACAGAATGCAATTAATAAAATACCTAGTACAGCTCGATATGCTGTCTGAAAAATTCTTTCATAATTACTGAAAACGTCTGCCTACATGTCACCACCAGCACCACACTCAGTATATCGTAAACAAATAAATTTAAAACTTTAAGATAAAACCTGTCTACTTTTAAAATTTTTTATTATTCTACACGTTCACGAGCAGTCCTATACACATTTATGTATATAGGCCTGCCTTTGTGTGTGCCTTTGAACAGAACCAGTCCGGTACACTGTCGAACATTTTGTTAGCACAAGTATCCATATACATATGGCACTTCAACAATAAACACTGCACGTGAAACAATGAAAAAAATAATAATGTAAACTTCTGAGAAAATTACTTACTTTAATAGCAACCTTTAACGTTCATGCACACATTTTAAACTTAATCATAAAAATAAAATACTCTAAAAAGACTAATTCCTTAAATTTTTAGAATATAATAAAAAGGATATTAAAAGCAGCTGCAACAATAAATACGTTTCTTTAATTTCTTCAGTCGCCTGAATTAGTGCAATAATGATATTTTAATAACTACGAAGTGATAAAAAAAGAAAATAAGTTGAAGATAAATTGACAATAGTACACTCTTTTATGGAAAAAAATTCCCATTTTTAATAAGCAATTTTAGACCTAAATCTTCTCATCTATTAGTTTGAGTAACACAAAAGCCACGACATTGCAGAATAATTATAAAAGTTAAAGAAGTTAATGAAAAATGCTACCTTAGCTTTAGAAATTAATTTTAAAATTGCGTGACGCTTTTCTTCTTTGACATAGTTATTCTCGAAATTATTAGTAGTCATTAATTAAAATTCCTTTTTTTAAAGAAATTTTACCACCTGAAGAAGTTAGCCTTAAAATATTATGCTTGTATTTTCCCGCAATTGCTTTAAGCATGCTTTCTAATGTGTATGACCAATTATTCCAAAATTTTACTCAATGAATTTTGCATTAGTTATTAGTTCTTTCTGCCAGTTTCTTCAAAGTATTAAAGCAAACTTCACGCAAAGGAATAACAAAGAACTGTTACTCTGTTGTGTTATAAATGCGAATTTTTAATTAATGGCATTGCTGCTAAAAGTATACATCATAATTCTACGTAACTGCATTAATCATCCTTACACAAAATTTAAACTTACGTAATATTTAACTAAGGTATTAACTTCTTATACTTTCTAAATTGAACTATAAAACCCGATGTTATTCATAACTTAACAGTATTCAGTTACCAGCCACTAATACTTAAAAAAAATAGTTGGGCAAAGAAACTTATGCAGTGAAATGTCTCAAATCTAGGTATACAAATGGGGAAAAAAATCATATTCTGTTAACAATAATAAGTAAACCTAAATAATATGTCAAAAAATAGCCAAAAATATTGATCATATCAAAATTTTAATTTGAGAAGCAATATTTAGCACCAAAATACATCATTCCTTTTCTTATCTTGTCTTTATCTACTGATTGTTTATTTAATTTTAATTAAAAAAGTCAAGTAACATGCAATGCAATGAATCCAATACTCACTGGACAGAGTCGAAAATCACCGGTATACTTTTCATTATAATCGCTAAAAATCTTGGTTCGTGTCAATTTTAAAAATTTCAAAATTGTATTGAAATCAAGAGCTCTTTCTTGATTTCAATACAATTTTACTCCTTTTTCAATTGCATCACATGACTTTAAATGAAAACAAAATGTGATTAATATCTAATAGTCATATATTGATAAACTCCTAGTTCGTGAATAAAACTTGTAGACGTTTAGTTACTTTTATCGATAAGATTAGAAACAACCGCTTATGATTACTAAAATATTGCTTAAATTACAACATATTAATCTACGAGTTTTCGGAATACTTTTTGATTACACCTAAGAGCATACAGATTATTAAGATTGTAGCTTAATGCGGCGAATATAGCGTTAAAAAGCATTTAATGCAACTTTTAATAGATAGATAACTTGTTTCGTGGGTTGGTGTCGTGCATATAAGAGACTATACATTCAGTAGAAACTATATGTAGATGAAATACATTTAGCAATGTTAAATAATATTTTTAGAAGTGAGCTGTTCGCTAAATATTTTGTTTTATTTATATCTTTCAATTCAAATTATGTTGATTCAAAAATATGTGATATTATATAGGATCTTATAACATAAGGGTAAGGCTAAAATTAATTTCATGGAAAATTATCATTTATTATAATCATTAATCAATTATTAAAAATAGCTCTATTCGTTACAAAGCATCTTTCTCTATAAATTTCAAATGCTTTGATATTGCAGGAAAGTTTTCTTAAATCGTCCGATCTACAGGGAAGTCAACCGTACCACCTTTTTCTTCGAGGTAATTGAGCAATATTTGAGCATTCTAATTTATCTTCGTTGTGATGATTGGATTAGTGGAACCACCAGAAATTGAATTTAGGTTTTTGGAGTCTTCCACAAGCAATGTGGTTGTTTAGCGCTGAATGAAATAATGACTTTTCCATGGATTCCAAGAACCTAATGAAAACCAGAAAAATCATTCAGGATAAATATTCATCTCTCATTTTGAAAACCCTAAGAATTACGTTCACGCCTTGCTAATTAGTTTTATTAAAAGCATCATCATTCATAGCGCAATTAGCTGCAAAATAATGATGCTACGCACAAAGAGAGATTCACCATGGCAGGGAGCATTTTTGTTCTGTTAAGATGATTCTTCGCATTTCCATGAATTTCGTAATAAGTATGTGTAAATTAAAATTTAATGTGTCAATTTATCAGGACAAATGCATATGTGGTTTTGTGATACCAATTCTAGCATTAAACGGCAAAAATGTCACAAGATTATTATAATTTTAAGACACACTGCATTCATTTATTTAGGCACAATGAAAAAAATTATAAATTCATAGAGTATAACTATTAAGAAAGCTGAGTAAGTATGTTCAAGATGTGTAACAATAATGCACATTTTCGAAATATTTATAATGACCTGTGTTTAAGAATTAAAATTTTAAGAAAAAAGCGTGTGTAAGTATGTGCGTTAAGTTTTTAAAAATTATTTAACGTTATTATTATTATTAATATTATTATTTTATTTTTTAATAAAACGTGTACCGAAATACATGGTTTCATTCCCTTATTGCAAGGTACATTACTATTCGACGTCAGGCTACACCTTTCATAAAGTTCAATGTCATGTCGCTCTTTTTTGATTGTATGCGATGTTTTACACGAATTTTCTAGTGTGAATTTAGCAAAATTTTGCAACCGTTTGAATTCTTATATTCTTTAAATGTCAAAAAAAGCATGCAAGAAGATTTTTTTTTTCGACGGTAAGTCTAATTGTTTCAAACTCTTTAAGAAAAAAGATTCAGATGGTTTTGTTTAACTTTCATTACTATTTTCGTTAACGTAAACTTAATCCACGTTAAAGTTCTTAAAAATGTTTTTTATTCTGTCTTTTTTTGTGATTTTTTAAAACGTAATTTTTGAGTAAAGAATGATACATAAATTAACTTTTTTTAATTAATGAAATAATGAGTCCTTGTGAAGAACACTTTCAATTATTTGCATAAATTTTACGTGCAATGTTAATTAACACCAATTAATCTTGAAAAAAACTAACGAATCTTCAAAATTTTCAGAAAACAAGAAATATTTCTTAAAATTAGTAAGTACCTCATTTTCTCACGGAAATTTTGATATTTAATTTCTTAAATGGTAGAAATTTCACTTGCATATATTTCTTTTCTTTTCTTTAATTTTACTTTAGAAATTTACATTAAAACTTCCTATAATATAAATCACAGTACGCATATTGTACTCAAATATGATTTTTAAAAACGCCAAGGCTTTTGCTCTAAATTAAAGAATTAAAAATGACATGAAAACATAAATTTGAAAAAATTTAACAGCATTAACAAATACATTTCAATTTGTAGTTAATGATTTATTATTTAATTGCTTATTTTTCGTACTCAATTTCATAATCTGGGGACTTTGCCAGTAGACGAAACTGCGTTTCCTATCATTTATAATGCGAAAGTTAAATTTTCTCTATTAAAATATATGGCTTTCAGAGTTACATTACAAGGTAATGAACGCATACATGATTTTATAATATCTCATTCAATAACTATCAGTTACTGCAATTTCTGTTTTTTGTATGATTCATAACCTCAAAATAACAATGAAAATATCCACGAATAATAGCCTGAAAGGTATGAACATAATAGAACCCGAAGACAACGATTAAAAAAATATAATCAAGTTCTTAATGTTTTGCTTAAGCATAAACTTTTTTAACTTATGTAAATAAAATCAAACTTGGAGATATTGAAATGCCTCATGAAACTAAAAAGTAATCATACGTTACGTTTATGTTTTCTTATTTTTTCATGAGAGTAATTTTGTGTGTGCGTGTGTGTCTGTTTCAATACTTTTAAAAATCTCATTTTCTGTGGTGTATTTATTTAACTGTTTTAAATGTTCGGAAGTTATTTTTCATTTCATCTACGCAGTATCTAGCACGTAGATCACCCTTTCATTTTAACTGTTCGTTTTCTTTCTTTTTATTCTTTCGTTATTGACTCACTCATAGTACTATATTTAAGTAAATTATCATTGTAATTTCATCTTTTCTTTTATTCATAAAGCATTCTGTAGAGCACCTTTTCGCAGAACAAATGTCAAAACATACGCATGTCGTAATTATTTATTTAGGTTTACAGATGCTGAATTTTGTCGATACTGAAGTTACCAAAATTTTAACTGAACTTTAAAAAAACTAATTAATAGTAAACCAACTCGAAGATATGAAATAAATCGAGAAAATTACAGTTCGAAACGGAAAAAAAATCGTCCAGTTTTCAATTATTTCCAGCTTATTTCTTAGCAAAGATAGTTTCCACATGTTTGCCGACTAACATGTTTGTGAAAAACAATCGAACAAACTAATTCAATATCAGTAAAATAAAAATATTAATCCTGCTTCCCCCCCCCCTTTAACTTAGAAGGGCTTGGTGTTATTACTTAAAATATATATTGTATGTAGTAAAACTTATATACAAAATAAAGAGTCTTTTCAAAATCTTTCGTACTCACAGAGGGTAGAAATTAATGAAATTTAAAATGAATACATATTCTCAGCTAATTTTCTGACATTCACCGAGATTAATGATGTTATTACAGCATTTAGAGTGAAAATTTAAGCATGCCTAATTGCTCCCCGTAAATCGAATTTTGCCACCGTAATATTCTATACGCAGTGAAGCCTCTTGCAAGGTAGCTGAGCTGAGAGCCAAGCTCTTTGTTATTTTAGGAATCTACGACAGAGACTATTAGTTTACAACAAGGTTGCTAAATTGTTGAAGACGAAGAATTTAGGATTAACCTTAGATGTAATAAATAATCAATTCCAGTGTCCATCAAGTGAATAAGTTTTAACTTCTATCGACAACTTCTGTGGACTCTGATCAGCTTATGAGAAAAACAAAATTTCTTTGCTGGACAGAGCTAAAAAAGCACACCGAACAAAACCACGCAAATAAATAAAATACCTCTCGTGTGGTAAAATGAGATAATACGTGGAAAATATCCTTATCCTTAAAGCAACAAGTTTTGATATTATTTTTAAGTTTGAATTCATTGTGTAAAAAGAAGCGTTTTACATCACGACATAATTGAATATGGGAAATAATAGAAGAAACCCTTATTCAAATTTTGTCTTAGTAATAAAAAAAGCGCTGAATAAAGAAATATTGATAAAAATATTTAATAAAAACTACCCAAAAAAAGAATTAGTAAATTAGTGAAACAAAAATATGTCTTTGTTAACTAAGCAAAACTGTTATGCGTTCTAAATGAATGAAAAATATGCTCAACAGCCACATATTCTTACCTGAATAAATAAATTAAAAAATTTCTAATAAATCTGCTGAAATTGTCATTACTCTGCTTAGAAATATTTTAAGTTTCAGACACATGATTTTTTTAAACGCTCAAGTTAAACACTTTTTGTGCGAAATATTTCATTTTTGTTTACCGATTCCGCTGCGAATTTCTTGTTTGTTTCTTAATATGCGTTGAAAAAAGTCCTCTATTTTTAAAAGCAAAAAAAAAAAATCAAATGTTGACGCCTCTCCTCTAACGACATCATTCATCATAACACAATTCTTATTTCCATACAATTTCAAATAACCAAAAAAAAAATCGTGCTGGATAACTTCTCCTCAGCGTAAAATAATGGTACGCCGTATCTTGGCACAAACAGCCGGGTCACTTATATTAATAACATTGCACTATACGAAAAGCACAAAATGAGGCCTAAAGTTTCAGCTGATAGATTTTTTTAGTCTCGATATGTTTCATCTTTAGAAAAAAAAAAAAGTAAATACATTGTTAATAATGGTGTCAACTTACGCGTTGGAAGCGCTGTTTGGCCCAGTCGTATAAATAAAATATTTTTTCTGTGCTAAGCAATCAAACAATGGAATTACGACAAAAAATGAGCCGAAATCGTTTTGAGCTTAATTGCATAGAAAGCAAGCAACAGATTATAAAAGAATAAAAAAGTATTAAACGAAATGAAACACAAAGTATTAAAAACAAGAAATTATTGCAATTGAAAAAAAATCTCCTTTTCAATTTTTAATTTAATTAGAATAAAGCTATTTTTTTATTATTATGTTTAAGTATGCACATTTTCTATTTCTATATAAGACATATCTTGTTTTGAAAAGTAGTTTTGATTGAGTTTTACTACTATTTAGTTTTATTCCTTTATTTTAAGTAAGTAAATTTTTAAACTAGTTTTTAACTAATTAAATCTATTTGTGTTAAAAAAAAATTCTTATTGTGATTTATTGAATATTTATTTTCTAAAGCAGTACGAACCAACATTTTTTTTTTTTTTTTTTTTGTTATTTCCAGTAGATTTCTCTCTCTCTCTCTCTCTTTTATCTTTTTTTTTTGTACCATATGTAACATTTTTAATGATATTTATTATAAAAATTAATTTAAATATGGAAGTACACTAGGATAAAACCCGTATTATATTTGCCGAATTCTGCCTTACACTTGAAAAAAGAAAGTCTAACATAGCGATGCAAAACGTTTGGTTGTTGAAAAACAACCATATAATCAAAAGTTTTATATATTGGAATAATTACTAAAAGATAAAAACACTTAGCGTTGTCATATATTTAATACTGTATTTTATTAAAGAAAATATATTTTCAGCTGTCATGGTGAAATGAGGGACAAAATATTAAATATTCTGATTTATACTTAGTTATATTTTCTCTAAAATTACGCTTTAATTATAGGTACACTTCATATATTTATTTAATAGTTGATACTTTTACAGGGTATCAATAATTTTACCAACTATCTCAAATACATTCAGTTGTCTTATTTTTATCTTATTTTTAGTTTTTGAAAGGCTTAATACGTAATTATATTTTGTTTAGCAAATGAAGTAATAAGAACCATCTTTGAACGCTTTTAACGTATTCATAACGTCAGGATTTTTTCCATGAATAATACCAGAAAAATTAAATAAGAAAATAGCGCTACTACCTTCAGAAACCGACTAGCAGCGTTATATTCCAATGTTCTTCTAAGAACTATTTATGGTTTCAAAATTGTGTTTTTATTATTCCTAGTATTCAAAAGCTAACACTTATTACAATACGATTTATTAACAACAGCTTATTTAGTATTACAACAATATATGAATTAACTGAAAGCAAAATGCAATGCAGTGGATGTACACATAAAAAAAGGTTTATAAGCATTGTGTTTTTGATGACACAAATTATTAAGCCCAGAATGCCAAATTTTTAAGTTTTAATGAATGCCATTTTATTGTTACTATACAATGCATTAAAACTGGATTATTATGCACACTTTCTACAAAAATTTGCAGCTTTTTTATACTTTCTTTGCAACACATATCAGTGGCGAATTAATTGGAGGAAATCTTCATTTATAACTTACAACGTTGAAAATCCACGTAATATCGCCCGATTTAGACCAACAGGCTAGACATCGGCATGGTTCATTTTTTAACATGTTTCAAAAATATTTAACCTTTAAACTGCGATTCCAAGTGAAGAATTTCATATGACATTTTTCTCTATTATTTTTCACCAGTAGACACTCTTTCTAGCTGTTGGCTTACAGCCATTTTTCCTATGCACTGGTTTTAATTTGCGATTGCCTGACCGTTATATTTGGAGTTACAACACCCTTCTATTTTCTACTAATGTATGACTTCATCACAGAAATCAAATCATTTATTTCCCTCTGTCTAGTCACAAGTGATGTTCTGAAAACTCGCAATTGTGATTCCCTTGCTTATTTGAAAGCGCAACATAAAAAAATGTCATTCTTTCAAATTAACAATGAAAATATTGATAATAAATGGCGATAAATATACTAATTCATTTTCCTAATTTTGGATTAAAACTTTTATCATAAAACACATTACAAAGGTATGTATTTAATAGTGAGGATTTTCTCAAAATATAAAAACTACCCTTTTTTTAAGAAACTGACACATACGCACATACACACAAAAATAAAAAGAAGACTAAAACGTTGAATAGATTTTAAAAATCTCAAACATAAATAAAACATCAGAAAAAGTTGAATACTATGCCAATGTTAAAGAATATGTTGAATTGTTTACTAGAAATGTATTATACTCTCAAGTAATTTTATAGATAAAAATGTACTCATCAATATATTTGTAATACCTATATGTAAATCTCTACTTGGATTTTCCACTGATAGCACACTTAATTATGTGTGTTATTTCCTGAAGGATAATTGATTTCTAACATCGCAGTTCTTAAAATTTTACAAAAGTGTTCTAAGAATATCACAATAAAGAACATACAATGAATTTAATTGCAGCAAATAACAAAAACAAGAAAAATAATTGTTCTACAACATACACATTTATGTATCAGCTAGTAATTTTTTGTTTTCTTTCCCCTAATCAGCTATGACCAAAGCATACAAAGAATTTTTAAAAAATACAAAGACGTTAAACGATTCTTTGAAGTTTCAACGAAATGTCTTCCCTTGATTACTCTAGACAAACTAAGAAACAAACGTTTTGAACCTTATATTCGACATTAAATTATACCTGACATTCATTATATAGGATCTTTTGTTCTCAAAATTTTGCATTTGACTAAAATGAAGTCCGAAGAAACAGCTATCCAGAATGAAATTGCTTTAATTGCGCTTATTAGGTTTGTTTTTTTCTAAAAAAAGTAATACGTATTTAGCTACCTCATTGTTGCAGTAACTGCAGAACACTCCTAATGAGATTTTTTTTCGTTTACTTGTTTAATCAAACTTAATTTTTCAAGCGCGGAACTGCACGCAAACATCTTTACATGTTATGGTCTTATTTTGCACAGCTTTTTTTCGACTCTAGTTCTTGAAACTTTTATGATAGCATGCGACATACCTGGAGGAAAATCTAGGAAATACTTTTTATCTTTGCTCTGTTTTTCGGAAAAGAATGTGTGTGTATGACCAAGATTAAAATCTGGAAATGTTGTTACTAAAAGACTTTTCCCAGAAGCAAATAGCTGACGCCAAATCATAGAAGTAAACCTTTAAAACCAAAGAAGTTTTCATTATGTTTCTTGTTCTTATGAACCTCCTAATTTTTCTTAAGTTCTAAACCAAAGTATTATGCTTTAAGCCTTGATGGTAACTGTTGAAATTTTTGTTCAGGGTATAAGAAGGGCTGAAACAATGTTTATTCTTATAAAATCTATTACTTCTTCTCACGAAACTAGCTCCAACTTAAATTATTTTTAGAAAGTTTTAATGCACAGTAAACCTCGAAAAATGCTATTTTCCCCCTGCTCCAGAAATAGCAGCCCTGCTTCTATGCCTAAAAATCTAGTTTCATGCTTTTACAATCCACATACTGTAATTAGGGAAGTGACAGAAGCTAGTGAATTTAATTCACGAATGTTTTTTTTTTTAATTGAATTAGAAATTTCTACATCGCTAAAGTGTTTTTAAAAGCCTTTTTTTCTTAGTGCCATTAAATTACAGTTAAAATTACAATATGATACAAATAAAATTACAAAATTAAAAACCATTTTACTGAAACTCACTTCTGCTTATTAAAAAGCTACGCTTTAGATATTTACTGTAAATAAATGCACATTTTTAAGAGTATCTTCTTCAATTAAGCCGGAATAAGGTACTGGGAATTGGGCAATGTAAAAATGGTTATCACATGAGCTTTTTCTTGTGCCCTATTTCTGTACATATAGTACATACACATATTTGTTTTCTATGATTATAAGTTAACACATTTACTTTAGGTAAATAATGCACAAGATAAACATGTTTTTCAATAATACTCACTTTAAAATACATATTAAAAAAGCGGAAAATTAGAACAGTAAATTGAGTTATTGTATTGAATTTATCAGGTTTCTGCCTATGACTGCAGTAAATGTCACATAAAGAATTGAATAACTTCAAAGGTATTTACTTTCGTTACATAAATTACCGATATAAAAAATATAAGTTTTTCTCAATTATGGTTTCATAAATGAAATCTTCATGATCACAAATAAAAGTGGCAGTAAAAGCTTAAAATAAATTGACAACGTGACGAAAATATTTTTTCTACCAAAATAATCATATACGTCTCTGATAATCCTTAAAAAATTGTATTTTCTCAAAGAAGTTTGAAACTGGTGTGATACGTATATTTTTTTGCAAACTTGGATTTCTGGTTTAAATTCTCCTCAAAATCTCACCCGAGTTCAGCTTTTAGTCGTCGATACATGATGCTATATTTTTTCCTTTGTGTAGAATACACTTTTCTCTTATTTGAAGTTAAGCCAGATAAAAATGTCTTTTTCTGTTAAGTAAATTCAACTTCTAAAAATATTACGAAACCTAAATTCTTTTGTTTCCTTTGTAAGCTGATTCATAACAATGCTTCTCCCATCCAATAAATTGTTGTCGAAAGGAACCTTTATAAAAGTGATGAAAAAATGTTCTCCAAAGAGATTAGAGGAAGTCTTAAAAAAGCAGACACCACCCTTCTGATAGACAAGACGTAATTAAGTAACATTCCAGGGGTTAACTTTCTTTCTGAAGAGAACAGAAGAAAAGCGGGGGATAATTCTTGAACCTGGTGAAGGGGGATGTTCACTTTGTTGCAAACTTGAGTGATCAGGACATTGGATCCAGTGATAAACGCCATCTTGGCTTTCGGTACAAACATTCTTCCTATCCTTAAGTGGATCAAATCGCGTTGATTTTGTACCAAAGATATTGAAAGATAATTTTTTCAAAATTAAATAAACTTTTTTGCTATTATTTCAAAGCGGTGGTCCAAAATGGGGAAATGCGGGTTCATCCTTGAGAAGAAACGAAATTATTCTAGGTCCTAAGTGGTTTAATTCATTGATTTATCACCAAAGTAATTACAGAAATATTTTTTAAAGTTAATTAACTCTTTGTTAATTTTCTCGATAACAAAAAATAAGGAAAGTCTAAATTATTAAAATAAGGATTCATTTGTAACGTGTAAGCTTACAATCAAGATGATTATGTTAATCAAATTAAGTAGACAAAATTATTAAAAAAAATAGTATTGAAATATAAATTCAAATTCATTATTTCAATGTTTTATGAGTGTTATGTTGCATATGTATTTATGAAATTTTCATATTTTTTTAATGAAATACTAGCTTTGGAACAAAAAAAAATCTACACCTGTCAACATTCAGGCATAAAACTATTCTTATATTTTTGCGCTTCCGAATAAATTCTACGCAAGTATGAAATGAATGAATAGTAATTAAACAACGTTTTGTAAATATTTTTTTTTTCCTTTACGTATTTTATAACATTTCTATAAGTATGTCATTAATTGGGCCGTGGTAGCCTAGTGGTTAGCACGTCGGACTTCCACTTGGAAGGTCGCGCGTTCGATACCCACCACCATGTATACTTGGGGATATGTGCATGTAAAATCCGTAGACCCCACTCTCCCAGTGCGTAAGCACCTCCCCGTGCGTAAGCAATCCTAAGGCCTCGGCTAACAGGTAGGGGTCTGGTGGAGAAAAGTATGTCATTAATTAACAACTAATAATAAGTATCTGTTTCGTCAAAGCTATTTATGTTTTACCCTCACCAACAGAAATGATTTTAAAATTGTGATTTTCTCTTTTATCGGAATATTGAAATATACTTAAAAATTGTGCAGTTTCTCACATATGAAAGAAAGCAAACTAATTGCATGATTAGCCCTTCAGATCTCGCTTCAAAATGAGTAACCTGAGTACTGGCAAGTGATCATTTTTCTAACATCACCTATTTCTTTCAAAAAAATATAGTAAACGAAATATTGTCAACTAAAAAGCATTTTTATTTATTCTAAACACTAAATGTAACACACAACAATGATATTATTCAAAATATATCGTACAGGGGCTGTTTTCATGAAATATCATGTTAAGCATCTTAGGCGCTTTTTATTTGTGGGGTACAAAATAAAAACTAAGAAAAAAATTGTTTTTAAAACTATGCATGTCTATTTTATATATTTGAGCAGAGCCATTTAAACCAAGAAGCTTTCTTGTGAAGTCATCTTCGAAAAAAAAAAGTTTTTCAGTACAAAGAAATTTAAATAATTCAGTAAATATAATATGCAATATATTTATTCGTTTATTTTAATACATTTAGGTACATATCTGGTTGATATTTGATGAGACAAAATAAAGAAAATAGTTTTCGGTAAATCACAACAGCACTCGCTGGATGAGAAAAACACTCACTTAAAAAAAAAAAAAAAAAAAAAAAAAAAAAAAAAAAACACACACACACACACAAAGTTTCACCAGAACTCGCACGATGAGAAAAGCACTCATACTTGATCACTCCGACTAGCAAATGCCCCTAGTGCCAGTCAGACAAAAACTTTATGATTGCGAAAAACATCGGGACAGCAAGAGAAGATTACAAGGAGAAGCTAGACAAAACAGCACTTTCGCCTATGAAGTAGAATACCAGATATACTTGTTTCTTCTTGGTGTGAGTATTTTGCTCACGGCGCGAGTTCTGAAGGGCTAAAGTAATAAAAATACCCCTATCACATATATTGTTTCATTTGAATGCAAAAAAAAAATATATATATATAATGTATAACTGTTTAAACTTCTAGTATATTTTTGCTGCTGCTTAAAAATACACTATTACAATATTTCATTAAAACTGTTCAAATGTTTTTGGACTAAATGCAATAATTGAAATAGATAACAAGATTATATCTATCTCAGCTTACAGGTCAAAGACATTAAAGTGATTAAAAAGCGATTTAGGGTATTCACATAGTGCATTTGTGCACATAATTAAAACTAAATAGAATAGCCTTTAAGATACTTCTTTAAGTTACCGGTAAATGCAAGGAATAACAATTTGTTTTGTTTTTACTCGTCAATTTTACATCGAGAAGTACTTGCGTACACATTATATATATATATATATAATACAGCATTACAGCATATATATATATATATATAATACAGCATTACAGCATACACACACACACATATATATATATGCGTAGATTTAATTTGGTGTCTTATTGTTATTCTCACTCAATAAGTAAACATAATTATAGTTTTAATGTTGAAATACCTATAATTTTTCTGTGCTACAAAGCGGTAGTTCTATTTCCAACAACATATATGAATGTGCACCAAACCTTATTTCGTTTAAAAACGGCTCTCCTATAAATTTTACATTTTAGAAGCTAACATTCGTGGAGGTAATTAGTGCTGTCACTAACATAAAGAATTGTAAAGGAAAAGTACATTAAAACAAATCTTCACTAAAATGTAAGAAAGATAAAGGAATGCGAAATATGCTTAAGAACGAACGCATTTTAAATTCGTGTAGGGGAAAAAAGAATCGCTTCTGGAACGATTTTTAAATTTGAATATTAATACTAGCAATTTAAATGGTGCTAAACATGAAAGAAGTGAAGAGAGTAATTTAATTACTGAAGTTTTCTCTGAATTTCCTAAAAAAAGGAACGTGTTTCAGGAAATATTAATTATTAACAATGAACAAATTCGTAGGGGAAAAAAACCAAGTTTAAACATTAATGAGGAAGAATTAAGGATTGTTTTTAAAGTTAAGCTTTCCTTTTTTTCTTTTGTGGTTTTGTATTAAAATTTTACTTTGTTAAAAATTTCCTATTGTATTTTTTAAACATTTTATCCTAAAAAGTATGCTCTGCAATTTTCATACATTGATATCCCGATTGAACCAACTGTATTGTATTTTATACTTTCAGCCTGAGTTCTTTGGTAATTTATGAAATTTATAAATAAAAGTTTGGCGTGCATTAAAGATTTTGTTTTTTACATTCAAATAAAGGAAATTTAGAGGTTGGGTTCGAATTTTATCACTGTGTGTTTATCTGGTAGGTTATTCGAATACAAATTTAACTTGCGCTTACTAAATTTAATATTATTTTTTTCTTTTCTCCTAGAATGCGGGCGTTACAATTAGTAATGTTGAGGGAATTGCTTGTTTTTTGATTAAACCAATAAAGTATAGTGCAGGAAGAATGCAAGTCTAATTAAAAAGTATTTGAATGAGTAGGTAGAAAAATCATTCAGATTAGTTTGCACAGGCAAGTTTTTTTTCTTTTGTTTCAAACAAAAACTGAATGAAATGACGTAAAACGTTGTCAATCGAAGTTTGCTATGATCAAATTCAGTTTGTCGAATGTCAGCATGTATCTATGTGTAAAAAAAAATGCTAAATATCGTCATTGCACAAGTGGCTAACAATTTCAACTTTCACCAGTAGGAGAATTTCACTCCTGCCCCTCCCACAATTACAACTCATTTTTTCAGCTGCATACAACTTAATATATATATAGCTGCAGGCAGATGTCTTTTAGTGATCTATCGGCTTCTGCGCGTTAAAGAAGGATCTGCAAATATCGATGGAACGTCTAGAAATTTATCTTTTGTGGTATTTCACATCGACGACACGCATTCAGTTTGTATTTTGCTTGTTTTGTTAGCACAAAGTAATTTTATAACTACACTGCATAATCCGCAGAAAAACAATTAAGTTCACAACATTTTGCTCCGAAAAATCCAGTAGTTAAATTCAATTATTTACTATATAACCAGGGTTTTCTCGTAATATATATTCTTACACGGATCCATCTAGTTACATAAATAATTAAAATAGCCGAAATCGTTGCTGAGTAACTGAATTTTCAGACTTTCTCTTTTCCCCAAAAACACGCTTTAAAACTTTCATCAGAGTAAGCATTCATGAAAAAATCAGCATAAATTAAGCAAATTATTTTGTATAAAGTATAAAGTGTTTTATATTCCACATTGTCAGATCAAGGCTACGCATATATGTAAAACAAACTATAAATTTTCTGTTAATATATGTCGAAATGCATTATTCCGTGTAGATAATATTCCAAGAAGCATTTGACACTTTCTCCCTGTGGAAAATGAAATAACCTACAGTAAAAAAAAAAATCATAAAACGGTAAAAGTCCTGCAGTTTTCCCTCTTGAACAGGGATTTGCGCAATCGCATTCCAAGGACTCTTTAAAACAGGCTCTTTTTAAGTTATTCCTTTTTCCTTTTTTTTTCAATACTGTAAGAAAAAAAATTAGAAATAAAATTGCCTATCATACTGAAAACAAGTTATAAACTACCATTAAATTTATTTCATCAGAGCATAAATAAGTACTGTTAACCGTAAAAAAAATATATCTCAATGACTAATGGTCGTAAGAAATGGCGATTTCGAAAATTGGAATAATTGCCGTTTCCTGGTGGACAGCTAAATGCTCGGAAATCTTATCTTCAAAAAGATGTCGTACCTTGTTTGCAATTCATATTTAAAAAAAAAAAACACTATATTCGCTTTGGGTGCCAAATTTTTTAACTTCTCCTGTATCTATTTCGCAACTGCACTGTTACCCTTCCGGTGCAAAATTCTCATAAAAAAAGGAAAGCAATGCAATCATTTACGGTGGGAAAGAGATGAAGTAAGAGAAACAGCGGAAAACTTCGACGATGGAAGCTTAGTATCTCTTGGAAATGAGTTTTATGAGTTAAAAAGTTCATTATTATAATTGTCATAAATGTTTAAGAACCAGTATTCATCATGCTTGCTTATATGAGGAAGGGTATGCTTGCTAATGCACTTTCTTGTCCGTTTTTCGATCTAATAGAAAAACAACCGGCAATCTTTTTGTTTTTCTACTCCATTTTTCCTGGGGACAAGAGAACACCTCAACAGGTTAGAAATATTTAACTCTTCCTCTCTGGTAAGACACGATTCAACAACAGAGAAGTAATTTTCCTCAACAAAATGCATTTCCCGCCAATGACCACCAATACAAATCAAAGATTCAACACAATCAGGTCTGTCACCTCTCCCGTCTCATTGGTCGAGGAAGTCAATTCGGAGTTTTCTCCGAGAGGGAAGCGATCCGCTGTCCTTTTCCTTCCGCCATCGCTCCACACACGGGCCATTCAACAGGTGGAGGGGCCCGGGGCCCGAGCACGTGGGCGCCCCCGCGAGAGGGCGAGAGCACGTGCTGCTGGGGGCGCGGCCGCGGGCGGGGCCTCAGCCAATGAGCGCGCGCCGTCTCTGCGGAGAGGGGCGCGGGCGCCTCGGCAGCCGGCCACTCCGAGCGGGACCGGCGCCAGCGGCAGCTGCTCTCTCCGGTTCTCTCCGCAACGCTCCGGCCACCCAGGCAAGCAGCCACCGCATGTCACCGCAGTGAGCGCCCCACAGCCATCCATCGTGGCGGGCCCGCCGATTCTCACGTGGGACCACGTGCTCCTGCACTACGGCAGACCCCTGGCCACCCCCAGAGACATGTCCTCCGCCGTGCTCCTGCCCCCAGCCGGACAGCCTACGCACTGTAAGCAGGAAAACTATCCGGCCGCTCCTCGCACCGACACCAAGAAACTTGCAGGTGAGAGCCTCCCCCTCCCTCCTTCGATCTCAAGCACAAACAACCGTCCGAAACTTTCCGGAAGCACTTTTACATTACGGATTTTGTCATGTATTGAAGTTTTTTTCGCGCACGTGATGGCATTTATTTTTTGACGGGTAACGCTAAGTATTAAATCACTAAAATTTACGGGAATATGGTGAAAGATGCACTTCTTTTGCAAAACTTTAATACAGTATCAAACGCACTTTTTTTAATTAAAAAAAAAGTTAGTAGTTATTCTTCTGTAACAACATATATTAAATGATTAAATATTCTATACATAAAGTTTCAGAAGTAATACTTCATATTAAAATATCAAATAAAGTAATTCATTTATGTTAAAATAAATCTGATTGAATACTTCTATAGATTAAAAAAATTATATGTGCGCTGTTGCGTTGAAAATGATACTATCCCCCCCTCCCCCCCCCAAAAAAAAAAAACGTAATGATAATATTGAACTACATTGAGCTGGAGTTTAAACGCAATTCAGAAACTTCTGAACAATTAAGCCATTTTGATCGTAGGATATACTTTGGAATAAAGTTTGTAAGAGATACTTTGGCATAAAAAGCAGACTGTTAATTCCGAAACATAACATATTTAACACTATCTAAGATTATATAAAGTACTACTGGATAAAATAGTTAAGCGTAACGAAAGTAATAAAAAGGTTCAACAAAACAGGTTTGTAATCAAAACGTCTCCGTTTTGTATGCAAAATAACGAACAATAATGCAATAAATATTGCATGCGCATGTTTCGGCATTACAAGGAATTATTTTCCGAAATCGGTAAAGCACCTGACTTTTGTCGGATGTCTCTTACATCCAAAAGTTCAAATCGTTTTGCATTGAAAAAAAGAATTCCGTGTAATTCCAAAACACCTGTTATTTTAATTGCAATGTTGTACTTTAAATAGGATTTTCTCCTTTTTATAAATGATTGGTTAGCACTTTATTAAGAAACGTTTTAAATTATATGCTTTAAATGCAACTTCTCGCTTTTAACTCTTACTAACTACACAGGCCTACAAGAAAAAAAAACTTTTTGACACGAGGATTTTAGAATAGGTCTAAGCTATATTTGAAATGACGAATCGAAATAAGAAATCAGTTTTGCTGTATTAACTTTACCTTTTTTGGTTATTTTTTTTAACGTGCAGTTCTACACGAAGTGTGCAGCTCTAACTCCATTTTGTGCACTTCTGAAGTGTATATGCAAGGTGTATTTCCGATATACATGACTTACTTTCAATCTGATGTCTAGTAACTTCTCCATTAAGTGACTTTCAACACTTCAACAAATTGATTTTAGTTCATGAGTTCTCGACGTACAGGGAGATCAAATTTTGCCTTATGTGATATTTTTGTGTTCGGGAAAAGTGTTGTTATCAAGTTGCCCTATAACGTACTGTATTGAAGACTTGTCGTATTTTTGTGTATTAAATTGAAGCAAAAAATAGTTCCAGTAGAAGAAGCTGCTTCAAACACCCTGTTTTTTGCTGCATATGCTAAGAATGCACATTAAAATACCACAAAACACAAAAAATGTTAGTGACTTAGTTGGAGTATCTTATATTGCATACTGTAAAGGCCCTTATTTTCGCGGGCCGTAATTTTTGCGAAAATGAATATATCGGTGATTTCGCGAGCTGAAAATTTCGCGAATTTTATATTCGTATTTTTTATTATTATTTGAGACAGAAAGAAAAAAATGTTTCACGAGGCTTAAATTTTCGCGATTACGACGGGCTCGCGAAAATTAAACCCTCGTGAAAATAAGGGCCTTTACAGTACTTAGGGCTAAGCTTAGTTATGGGGACAAAACTCGGGCACCCCATCAGGTCTGTAAGACTAGTATAAAACATTTAGGACCTAGGACTGCCGGAGAAAACAAAACATTTTGAAATCAGAGTACTGATATTTTGGAGAGAACCAAAGAACCGATTCGATGATGGTTGTTTTTTTTTTTTTTAATTTTGAGAACTTTATTTTATTTCATTTGAGGCATTACCTTAAAATAGTGTATCTATTATTTTAATATACAATGTTATTTAAAAACTCGAAGTAATAGGCAAAAATTTGTACAAAAAGTATTTGAATTCAGGGCATCAAATTTACATAAAAACAGCATCAAACACCGCAGAACGAAAACAGCTGCTGGCCCGAGGTCTTCATGCAGAAATGATGTAGATGAGTGCTTACTATTTTTTTAATACATTCTATTTACTTTCAACACTAATGATGTTTTAAAAGTAAAAACCCTCAGCGCAGTTTTAAAAGATTTTTCAGGCGATATAATAATGTTACTTATTTATCTGAATCTTTATTAGGTAAAAGTAAACCTTTACCGAGAAGCACCGTAAACAATTATTCCCCCCCCCCCCCTGGAAAAAAACAGCAGGGAAATGCATCATATTATACAATCACTATCTACATTATTTAAAAAAATCCAATTTCAAAAATATTTATTTAAATATTGTAATTGAATGATATTTATGGTCAAAAAACTAATGGGTTGACTCATTATTGCAATTCAATGCATGTTTTATCTGAAATAATAAGCGTACATATTTAATCAGCTATACATTACATTTACATAAATTCACTATTCGGCTGTATTGATTACAGTTAGATATCTTATATTGACTGATTAACTTTTCGACTGAGAGAAGACAAGCATTAGGTATCATGGTACACTCTTGGACATGAAGTTGAAGGAAACCCTAAATTAGATGAAAGTCTTGTATACTTAAAAGAAGGATTTAGTGTGTTTAAGTAATTTATATTTTTCTCAGTGTTTAATGCAAACTTTTATTAAGTTCCCATAACTTTATATTGTCAAAAGACATTGACAGAAACACTTTTTATGAGCACGGTAGGAAATAACAAAAATATATTGATGAGGGAATAGAGTCTTTTTTTTTTCTTTCACTGCCAACGGCTATACGAAAAAACACTATTTTGGAGTGTGATAGTTTTTTTTTTCTTTATTTTTTTAAATATAGAGCTGTAAAAAAACATAAGAAATAATGTATGGTTTTCCTCACAACACTAATATGTGATTTTTCGTAAACTGCGCGTTTATGCACATTGTTTATGTTTTCTCGTGTTTTTCGATTTTAAAGTCTCTTCTTTTTACCCATGCTATTGAAAAATATCAAACAACATAGCGCGTGTATTGGCGGAAGCTAACAGCAGCACATTAGAAATACATAACGCCTGTCGAAAAGAGGTTCCGTTTTATCTTATAAAATTTTATTTGCTAAGTTTTCTTGCGTGTAAGTGAGGCAAAGTGTAGACTTACTGATAAAAAACATGTTTCGGAAATAGGAAAACTAACCATGTTTTACTAGAACAGTTTTAAATCACATTCTTTGTCCGAAACCATTTTGTAAATTCATAGGATTTTCCAGTTTTCTACAATTTTGTAATGTTTCTAAATATTATTTTCTTTCTGATTCATAAACTAGAGAGAACTTTTCAACATATATCAATCGCAAACTAAAAAAATAAATAAATATCACTTTAAATAATGTTCACTTAGGTTACACGGTTATAATGAGTATAAAATAAAATATGCACTTATAATTTGTATTGGGTTAACTGATAAAGCAATGGCTGATTATCAAATGTTATTAAAGTTTAGTAAAATATCTAAATTTTATACGTTTGAATGTTTTACGTCTATTCTCTTAAAATATACAGTATGTTACGTTTAACGTTATAAATTAGTTCTTGGGTAAAGTTCTTGATTCTTTTTAGATTCTAAAATTTACTATACATACTTACAAATGATTTATAGTTTCTGCTGCTAGCTATTAATTAATCGCTTATTAATTAAAACATGTTTTTTTTTTTTCATTCGTCACAATAAATGTTATACATTGGCTAATCTATACTTTGGGATCATTCATAAATGATGTCACGCTTCGAGGGGGGAGGGGGGTTCGGGAAATTGTGACAAGAGGAGGGGAGGGGATAAGAAGAAGTGTGACATCACGCATTATGCAACATATCGTGACGCGTGACAAAGGGGGGGGAGGGTCCGCTGAAGTGTGACATATTGTGACAAAGGGGGGAGGGGGGTCAAATATATGGGAAAAAAGACTGACGTCATTTATCAACGGCCCCTTTAACTGATTGCTATTCTTATACCAACTATAAAAATTGCTCTTAGGCGCAATTTTTACATACACATTACTGGCAATTATTTATTGTCCTCAAAAGAAAATCATAACGATTTACAATATTTCGTGTTTCATTCTTGAGAATTTTGTTCGCAACATTTACTTAAAAATGAGAAACAAAATCCATTTATTAAAAGTTCAAAAAAAAATAATAATAATGATTATTTTATATTCATTTGATGTCATTTTAAACCAAGAAGTTTGTTAGTTTCATTAAATTATCAGCAACAATGTAAATGAATTTAAATCTTCAATTTATGTTTTCTTTATTCTCAAAATCACTGCTTTTTCGAAGCTCTCAAGATTTTAAAACATTACAAACTGCCTATAAAACTTTAGTGTGTAATAAATGTTCTTAAACGAGTTTATACGTAATAAAACAACAAGCACTTTCCTAGAGTGTTCTTTGCTCCATATGTACCATTCAGAATCTGTGTAGATTAATCAAATTGTCCAATAAAATATACAAAGTATTCCTTTTATCCGTTCCGATAAAATGAATGCTGAAAAAGGCAACAAACATGTGCGCTCCTTTTTTTAACGCATGATAATAAAACTGTTTGCGAATGGGACAGGGATATGTGTGCGTGTTTTTGTGCACGTATATTTATATTTCTCAAAATTGCAATAGGTAATATTTGCTATAAAGAGCTGGTGGCTTTCAGATTCTCAAAGCGTTTTTTAAATACCAAGATTAGGAGTAATGCTTAAAGTTGAAGAGTTTCCAAGTCTGTAGTCAGTATTCTAGTAAAAGTGATAAGCCCATAACCAGTTTTGTCGATTTAAACTTTCAAATTACTATGAAAGAGGTTAAAAATCAATTTACACATCCCTATTCCTGCAGTAGGTTGACTTACGTAACTTTTAAATTTCGTAATTTGTTTATATCATGAAATAACTAATTTGTGATTCTAATTATCTGTAGTATTCGGTAATTTTTTTTACTCAGGCTTAATGGCTTATATCAGAGCGCCGACAATGTTCATCCTAAGAAAGATGGGAGTACCCCATTTTTTCGTGACACATTTCTTTTAAAGACCATTTGCTAGAAATATATTCGAGAAATAAAATTTATCTAATAATGGTGAAAATTAACGAAAATTTTAATTGCTGGGATCTAAAGCGTGTAATTTTTAAAAGTGTTCTAAGCAAATAGTTAAATGATCATATCGAAAAGCAAACGTTTTAAGATATACGATTCTAGCTTAGTTTCTAAGTCGGTTTCTGTTGATTATGCCCCTGAGAGGTTACATTAGCTTTTAATGTTGGTTATGGATTACAATTAGGAGAAAAAATTCAAATGATTCGTATATATATGATTTTCTTGAAGCCCTAATGACAAATGGCTATTAATTCCCACAGTAATTGAATATATTTTGCACCAGGTTTTAAGGGATATATATTTCCTCTTTATTATATAACACATGAAAATAATACTTGGAAGAAACATTTTTAAGTGTTTTGCTTGAACCCTTTAAAATTACTATTAAAGCATTTATTAATTTTACATCACCCAGTTCTATGCGAAACGATTTTTTTTGAGCAGTTATTGTTGTTGTTTATAAAGCTTTTGTGTTATAATTTTTATTATACTGCATTCAGAATTTCAATTCACTTGTGTAGTCTGCAAAAACAATTCTTACTCTTAACTGAAACTTGGATTACGTCACTTAACTGAAACTAATTACCTATTACCACTTCGTCAGTGTCTGGAAGGTTTTTCTTCCTTTTTGTCTTAAAAAAATCATTCGTTAGATACTGCAAAATTTTAAAAAATAGACATAAATAAAAAATAATAGCAATTGAAAATCATTTTTACTATATTACGAAACTACCTGTGATAATTCGTATCAAAATGTAAGTCAAGAGAAGTTTTACCACAGAAATAGACATTTCAAAGTTGTCCTTACTTTGAAATAATTAAGGTAAAAAATTCACTTCTGAGAGGAATGAATCTTTTTGAATGGATGGAAGTTATTTTAGAAATATATGAAATTATTTTTCTTCTTTGGTATATTTATTAAAATAATTTAAACATCGGTTGGGTGAATTTTTTATATGTTTGCATTGGTTTTAGGATCAGTACACAACGAAAGACTACTTTCATTGTTGAGATTTGAATATACTAATCACAACGTTATTTTGTGACATTAGCTGCATGATGCGCATCGATAAATAAATTGAAAATTAAAATTATTTCATACATTACATTATTTAGTGTTATGTATTATTTAAATTATTACATGCAAAAGAAAAATTTTAAAGTTAACAGTTTATCATTTCATATTTTATGAAAAACGAAAAATGAAACCACTTGATGATCTATTTTTAATAATCGTTTGACTACTTGAAATTGTATACTTGTTTTCAAATCGACTTTTTACGTCATAAAATAGCAGTTTTGAAGGGATGCAATGCCGATTTAAGGAAAATGTGTAGTTAAGTGTCCAATTGATCTATCGACCATATTCTTAGCTTTGAAATTCGTGTCTATAAAACATAAGTCACTTTAGGAAACTTAAAGTACCGCATTAGCACATTCAAAGCAGCAAAAAACAAAGGAGGAAACTTACCGATTTTTTTAATACGAGCAGAATAATTATTTTGAAAAGTTAAATAATGTAGCTCGATTGTCTTTACCCTAAAGTATTCTTTTTTCCGTGTAAATGATTTCCAAGTAATTTGATAATGATGTCCAGTAATACAAAATTGCTATTATGCAAATAAACATTACAGTCTTGAAAACAACAACTACGAGAATATCATTGTAAAATTCTCGTAAATATGATATAAAAGTAAGATATAGACATTGCGAAAACGTGCGAAAATTAGAGGTGACATTCCCTGCAAAACGATGGTGTCTGTGTGAGTTCTACCTCTCCCCAGATTTGATTGGTTGCTTGGACCTTATCAATTGGCACCCGAAAAGAGGTCTATGCCCACTTCTTCATTGATGCATCACAGTTTACTCTTTTCTAAAGCTACAGAGCACTCTGTCCCCATCCCAAGAACGATACCATCCGATTTGAACTATCAAAAGAATCAAACACGAGGATGGACACATATTTGCTGATTAATAGAAAAATAAGATAAATAAAATTAATAAATAAATAATGATTCCTAATAAAAACTAATCAGAGCACGGAGCGAAGCAGGAGCGGAATCGAAGCAAATATTTAAAAGTCGAAGCGGAGCAATTAAAAAAAGTTTCTTCTAAAGTTCCCTGGAAAAATGTAAGGGACGGACTTTTTTATTTTCATCTGTTAAAAACATTTTCCGAAAGAGAAACCATTTAAATAGGTGCCTAGTATGTTTGCCTAGCTGATTCACAAAGCAATCATGCAACGGCGATTCCGTTGAAGTAAATTAATTTACACTAAAGTAGTAAGTACAGACTCCTAAGGATTCAGAAGCCGATTGAAATAAATCAGATCGCTGGACTGCTGGTTAAATATAAATTGAGTAAGGTTTCAATAACTTACTACCTTTGTGAAATCATGCCCGTTGTATTCTTGTGCACGTGTGTTTATGACAATGCATACATTTAAAAAATGTATATTTTATTCACTTCTTCATCAGCCCAACTATATATTGGCAATTTCATCTAAACAGATGGTTGGTTCTCAAACGTCAGATCAACCAGCATTCATAACATCCTGATTAATTATATTCGCAGCCTGCAGCAGACTTCAGCGACACAAAGAGATATCAAGCCTTATTTGGTAATTTCGAGAAAGTACGCGTCAATAAGTGATGAATTCCCGTTTTGAAACAGCAATTGTAATTTCAAAACTGCCGAACAACAATTCCGTTGTGAGTTGAATTTAGAAATTTAACCCAAAGCCTAAAGGTAAAATGCAATATCAGCAGACGTGGTATGTGGCATAGGAGAAGATCCACATATATATTAAAGGAAGCATGATATCATTGGACACACCAACCAAGTAGCACATTTGTTGCGCTGAGCAATACGACAGACGCATTAATATTCCATCCGATATGATTGGACCACGTAAATTATTCCCGATCCAATTGCAATCGAATCTCTAGTGATCCAATTGTCCGAAAACGTTGCGTTTTCAGTGGTTTTGATAACAATGGTCACGAGTAGCCAGTCCTGTTGAGGCATTTCAGATGATGTCCAACTCCGACCGAGCGGTTTATGTCAGAGAGGAAACCAAAAGCATTTGCGGAGACTAATCGTTTTGTCATTAGCAAATACGACGTCAAATCGGATGCGAAGAGACTTTAGAATTAAAATTGAGTTAAAATGGGGTTCAAGCTTAAACCAACATTGATTCCGCTTCAGAATTCCGATGTATATTAATGAAGTACGTTTGTGTTACTCAAATAACAGTAGCCTAGCAGGGGTAGTCATGTTAATATTTGAATTGAAGTACACTGGATAGCTTGCACAAAAGCTGTTTCATTTGTACCTGAATGATTTAGAGGTAAATCTGACGAAACGCCGCTTCTATTGTTCACAACGGAACATTATTTGGATTAGGGAGAATACAAAAGATTGCAAGTTTACTAAGGGAATAATAATTACGTGAATTTCCGTTCAGGAGTTTTTTTTTCTGTTGATGAACTTTATGCACCGGATAAATAAATAAAAATGATACATCCTCTACAATGATAAGTAACAATTAAATATTACCATATTTTATTTTAGGCTTTGTTTATCTTATCTCCTGTTAAGTTGGAAAAGTAAAACGTTAAGCTATATAAATTAAAGAGCACGACGTATAAGCAAATAATATATTTAATTAAATTTGAGCTAGAAGAATATTTAGATAGAATACGCATTTTATTTTTTTAATATTGCAATACAAGACGAACATTGAAATAAATAGCAATTCAAGTTTGATATTCTTAATGAAAAATATTTAATTTACCTAAGAATTAAGAACAAAAGAAATGACAGAAAATGCCATACATTTTTGTTTGAAGAATTTCATTATAATTAAATACGGAGTAAAAACTAACTTTGAAAATTACTGCAAATAAAAGACATGCAAAAGATTTTCCAATTTGCATGAATAGTAATATTTAGTACCTATTGAAGTTATTTTTTTTAATTCGTATAAAACTACTGAAAAATACAGATTATTGCACTTCATTCCCTTGCGCTCACATTTTTATTGACAAGCTGTTGTTTTAAATTTATTCACAAAACATTTTAAAGCCACAGTTTCTCCAAACACTTATACGTTTTGAAAGGTCTTTTTTTTCCGAATTTTGGATATCGTGCTGTGCAGCGCAATTTAATCTTCATTCATTTACAAACAAATTGTTATTTTCCACTTTTGCATTGAAAGAATTAGAATTTCGATTCGTTTTCATTTGTTAACATTATAAAATATTTTTTACAAGGCTGCTGGCATTGTTACACATAATAACATTTTTTGCTCACTTCAAGCATCCCTTAAGCTAGGGATTTAATTCTTGAAAATAAATATACACTAAACAGACGTGAAAAAAGTACGAAAAACACGAAAATATTTATCATTAAAATCATGTATGAAAGCATAAAAAATTATAAACATGTCTGAAAAGCATTCAAATAAAATTCACTTTTTCAAAAGGCTGAACTTTTTCAAAAGGTAAACGACACTTAGAGAAATTTCAAAATTCCTATTGATAATTTTAAAATCAACAAGCTGGCCCTCCAAAACTTCCGTACCTACATACAGAAATATTATTGTTGATCAACGTTTTAGAATTTATATTATCTGAAACATATAAGAGATTTGGATAAAATTATGAATAACCTTTTTAATATCTCAATATTTTTTACCTATCAGCTTTATAATGTATTGTTTAAATAGATTTAAGTTGATATTAAATAATTCATAGCAATATTCACTGCATTAGAACTTTTTTTTTTTTTTTGCTTAATCCACATCCTTTTCTGTTCTTAGTTATACTTCAGCGATATATTTTCCCTCAAAAATGTTCAATCGTTTCTTAGCATTATGTTTTTCGTTTTATTTAAACACACACACACACACACACATTAACTTTATATAACCATTCTAACATAATTGCCATGCTCGGATTAAGTTACTGGGTTTTCCCAATATGGCTAATAAAAAAACGAATTTTAATAAATTTTCACATTTTTGGGCGTATGATGAGCGGCAATTTGATCAGTTGATGTTCATTATTCAGTTTTAAAATTTTTCAGTTACATTTTCTTTCTTGTGTTTACATTTATGCTTCCTGTATTGAGTCTCCGTATTTTATATACATTTTTTCTTTGCATCTTAGACACTTCTGTACATTTAACATAGTAAATTATTTTGAAGTTTTGTTCTTCCTTTCACGAAAACGAATGTGACCAAATACGAACGTGGCATTTTATAAAGCTGCAAAAAGAGAAATGTTTTAAAGTATTTATCATCATACTAGAAATCGCAATTTTTTTACAGGCAAAACGTATGTTTTGTCTAATGGCGTAATGGCTTTAAGATGTAAGAAATGAAAATGTATTATTTTTGGAATCACTCAAAGAAAATTTAAACCTAATAAATGAATTTTTTCAAAACTAAATACATTACACAAAACTCTTTCTGGAAAAACATAAAATTTTCCCTGATATCGTTGCCATAATTCTTTCAAGAAATTCTCAAGTTTGAATACTACTAACAGTGAACTTTGTGGTACTGATTAATTAGTCAAAGTAATTCATTGACTGAATCGAGGAAATTAAGAATTCCAGCGAAGACATTCTGTTTGACGCTGATCGCATTTTAAGCGGGCAGTATCTTTCAAATCTCTCACCCGTTTGATACCTACAAATCTAAAAGGACTTCTCTAAAACCTAGTCTAAGATACTTCAGAAAAATGCTTTCGTTGCACCGGAAGATGGGGAAAATCTAGATATGATACTCACTTCCGGATGGTAGAAGTAAGTGAAGGAAAGCTGAAAACCTATTTTCCCCATTGCCCCTTCATTCAAGATATGAATACCAAATCAAGAAAGCTAATGGACAGAGTGCATGGGAATATGTTTCTTCCGATTGCTGTTTCTCAAAATATTTGTTGGGAGATGTGGCATCAGGAATTTCTACCACAATACGTTCTTCTCTAACGATAATTTCTTTTCGTGTTAGTATACGAAGCTTGGTCTATTTGAATGTTTTAGTTTTATGTTGAGTACTTGTAATAAAAAGTGAAAATTAACTAAATTACCTCTATAGCATAAAACCTACAAATCTATTTTTGGTTCTCATATGTCCTACTGGCTAAATTATTGCGTTCTACAACTATTAATACAATTATGATGCATCTAAAATAGGTTTTTGTCGCTTAAGAAAACAATTAGACAAATAACATGATGTGAAATCGTCTTAAGCAGAAAAGCAACAATTTGAAATATGTTTTATACGATACGAGGCACACAAACGTATGGTCAGTTGAAGACTGTATAATTATTAAAATGCAGGTGCAATAGAACAGGGTTTGTCAATAGTGATGTCGTTTACATTATTTTATTTATTCACTTTTTTTTCACTTCAAAATCTTAATATGGAAAAATTCATGAAGTGATCTACTCCTTTTGCTCGTACAAGATGTTCAAAAATATATCTACGAATATAGATGTCATTATCTCGAAATACAAAAGGCAATAAGGACATGGACTTGATTTTTTTTGCAAATGTCCTCATGTGATGCGACCTTTCCAGCCTAGGAATTATTGGACATGTTTTTGAAGAGCTGGCAGTTTATCTCATTGATACATGCAGGTGTCATATAATCATCTCATTCCTCTCGTTCAAGATATATGTGTCTTTGACCTAAAAGAATCAGTTAATTCAAGATGGTGCACGTTCGCATAATATTTCTGATATATTTGAGCACTTGTAGGAGCAGATTTAAACGATCAAATCCCAATGGCTAAGCCAAAAACTGATGCAAACTCATTCATTCCCTTGAATTGAACCCATCGTTGACTTATGAGAGATACGTATTTATGGAACGACATTAAAGGATGGTCCCGATCGGAATAATCCTAAGACCGTGGGAGAAATGAAAATTATTACTGGGGAGAGAGTAATTTTGGCTATTTCAACATGCATTTCGAGGAAATTGGTATCCAACTTTGTTGTTTGTGTAATCGAGGTCGGTGGAAACACATCAAAAATGTGTAAGCATCGGCAAAAATATGCTTGAAAAAATTGTGTGTTATGCATTTTCCTTTGTTATCATTAGTACCAGGATTGTTGAGTGAATCGTGCCAGCCTACTCAAAACTTTACAGAAAAGTGAAGTAATCTTTCCGTATAGAGAAATGTATCGCTTAACCGTTGCTCGTTTATTTACCTGTCTATTCATTTTCTGTATTAATAGTTGTAAAATAAAAGTATGGTACATTAAAAGTTGCCAACATAGGTTTCAATATACGTTTTATTTTTTAATCGATGTAAATTGATGCATATATAGAAGTATAACATAAAGAGCGAAGATAAATAATTCAAAATAGGCTTTTACATGGTAGGAAGGGTTGAAGATCCCTATCAACGAACTTATAACAGCATTTTTTTATGCAGATTTGTAGGGATTTTTCATTATTTCGACAGTTTGCTTAGACTCCCTCCAGAGAACACAAAAATAATATTTTAATCAGGAAATTTCCCCCGAAAAGTATTGCATTTAAAAACAAAACTTCAGACAATAGAGAAATTTAGATTTTATTAGAAATTAATTATGTGCTTTAAATATGCGGAAAGCAAAAGCAGCTATTTTCCGTAAAACTCATAGTTGTACTCTCAGGTACAGCACTCTAAACCTTTTTCTGAAATGTACGTCAATTTTTTTTTCGTGAGCACATGAGTAATACCATAACCAATCTCATCACTTTTTGCGCATTGCACTTTACAAAAAATTCAAGCGAGACACATTGTCCTCTATGAATAATATAAGCGCTCTAAATCACTTCGGTTAACATTCTTAGCTGCGTCTCCGATCTAACGTGTTGATAAACAATCTCACCTTATCTGTGGACATGGTACGGTAGATAAAATCTTCCCATCTGTTCCAAACAAAATAAAATGTATATAAAATATATACACTCCACTTGCACGAAATGATACATGAATTTCTCGCACATATTCAAGCAAGCTCTACGTCTGAAGGCCGTGAAATTCCAGTTTATTGGCTTGACAAGATCTCCGTGATCTGCAGACACACCCTTTCTCAGGCGCCGTGATACGTGACCTGCAATAAAATTTCTGTTATGTTTTTGGTCCTTGTAGGTTGCGCGTTCAGCAGTTGTAGGATAAGGTGAGTAAAATTTGATGTGCACTATGCCATAGCAGGGGGATTGCGATATCTTTCTGCCATCCCCTCTGTCACTGTCAAGTTCAAAGATAAGAAGTGATGTTTTTAACGCTGATTTATGAACACATTCCCAAAATCAAAAGTACACCTATTCATCCATCAAAAGCGTTTGTTTTGATAATGCTCTTTTACGTTTATTAGCGTTTTTTTATGGTTGTTTGCAATATTTTCAATGGTTGTTTTAATATTTGTATTATAAATATCTAATGTGATTCTAACGGGCAACATACTCGCTTCAGCTCATTGAATTTGCCATTTGTTTCGTTGTTTAAATCGTGTTACATTGTTAGTTAAAACTGTTTGTTTTCCCAGCTTTTTGCTCCCAGTGTCTTTCGCACAAACAATATGTTTTTTCTTGCACCTCATGAAAGAGGTCAGGTCTTGATGATTTTAGTGCAATATACTTGTTATAACCTTAGTATTTGGAACAAACTCAAATAAGTTTTAAAAATACATACGCATTTATGTATATATATATAGTTAAGTTTTATTTTGACTCCAAGTCATGCGTAAGCTCTATATCTTGCAATAAACTAAGAAAAGGGAATCTTCTAAAAATATTTACAAGTACCTTACGTTAGTATTTTATTGTAAACATTTTATAAAGCCTTCTAATAAATAAAAACTGACCTTTAAAATAATAATATGAGGCATTTCAGTTTTAAAAATAAGAACATTACATTGCCCTTAGTTTTTTATCACTCTAGAGATAACATGAGTAAATTTAAAAAACTAATAGTTAATATGTAAAATATATATTCACCAAAAAACGTAAGAATCCAACAGAAAGTGAAAATATGCTAGAAGAATAGGCAGTAAATATTGTCTGATTCCGAAAATTATTCATTTTAACCAAATTTATCATGGAGATTTATACCGCCTTTCGTATGCATGAAATATAAGATACAGGAAAGTGCAAAGTTTATTGTATTTTATCGACGAAATCTGGAAAATTCCTTTCAGCTCCAATATCGAAATCAAACGAGGTGTTCTCTAATGTCAGATTCTATTTCACCTACTTGAAGAGCCCAACTCAATTTTCTCTGCTGTTTAGATTGTACCCAGACGGGTACTGTCAGCTGACTGCAAGCCGCCATTTCTCAATCTTGAAAAGCTCAAAAAAGATACCTTTATTTCTCTTGTATTATATTTTTTTTCCTTTCGTATATGTACTATTCAATTTGAATATTTTCAATTCTGTAAGTGACTGATCAACGTGAGGTAATTCGTATACTTAGCGTATTGGGTGTTTTTCAGTGAAGACATATTCTGTGAATTTAGCTGCAATAGCATTGACTGTTATTAAAAATTTAGACAACAAAATGTAGAAAATTTGCCTAGTCAGTAAAATTTCTTTGAATAAATGGTGCAATCGTGCTATTTTTGAGCCTATGACTGATCTTATTCTCCTTATTTCTAATATTTTATTTTAAACTTTAGTCTAAATTGAATAAAACTATGGATATATTCCTACATTTACTGTGCTGAATTCTTCTTACTGCAGAAGTTTTTAATTAGTTTTGCTGCAATAATAGTGATTGTTCATGATTATTTATGCGGCAAAATTAGTGAAGATTTTAAATTCAGTTAACAATGTTTTGTACGGATGATGCAATACTGCTATTTCCGAGCAGGCGTCTTATTTTTCTTTTATCCTTTATTCACAATATTTTATTTTAAATTTTACTTTAAAATGTATCAATCCATGGATATTGTCCTGTATTTACTTTTTTCAAACTGAAGAAATTTATATGTGAATTTTCTGTTATCGTGGTCCTAGTTCGTCCTGAACTAGGTATTAGCTAACTGCACTTGGGTAACAAAACTAATTGCCCAAACAACATTAAGCACAGTTATAATAATTGCAACAAAATCCCCATTTTTTTAATGTTTACACTGATGATAGAAGGCCTTCCCTTGCAGTATTTCTTCTATTTAAATTTTTAAAATGCGTGCACATGCATGGATGTTTTAACCCTTTGACGGGAATGAACGAGATGCCACGTCCGCAAAATATGTTCAAAGTATTGCCACTGACATATCGCATCTCCAGTACAACAGGGCCATAACTCAAAAAAGGGCAGCAAATTCCGAATTAAGTATGTTTTATTGAGTGCTTTGTCGTGTACTAATGGTATGTCTTTACTTGCATCATTTTGTAAGTTATTTTTCATAAATGAAACAATAGCTGAAGCTCGATTAAGAGTTAATTCCTTAACTATTTCACAAAGTTGTACATGTATTCAAAACAATAATGCCCACTTAAGATTATAACAGTCCAAAACGTTGCTGAACCTCAGATAATTGTGATTTCTTTAAAAATAGATTTTAAAGTTTTTCTTTCGCTCCTGAGAAAGATTTTGAGATGTGAACCTCTTGCACTTGAGGTACGATATGAGTATTTCATCAAAGCTAATTTGTATTTGACATTAAAAAATATGACATTACATTTAGATCCTCAGTATTACACTCAAAACAGTTTGCACAGCTTAATATTCTTTTTATAAGCATCTTAAAGCCTTTTCATTTTCTATGCTACAGACTCCGTATTTTTAAAAAATCAGTGCATGTATGACTATCAAAAATCTCGAACAAGATCTAATCATTTGGTTAATCAAAAATTTAAAGAGCTATTATTTATAGAACAAAACGTTTAGCAAAAAAAAGGTACACAATATATTTTTTTCTGGTATTATGTTAGTATTTTAGGAAACTTAACAGCAAACACTTAAGCTATTTCGTGCAATACAATTCTATAGTTCCACTGCTTATCAGGAGTAAAACGCGAGACTTAAAATAAACATTGCGTGACAAAAACCAACGGTGCAATCGATCGAAAATAATACCTTATCCTTTCAATTTATTACTTATTACTTCCTACTATATTTAATCAGGTTAAACTATTTTATTTTATGTATGTCGTGATGCACTCTTTTCTTTTGTTAAAATTTATTCTAAGTGCAGGATGGGTAAACCAGCTCCAAAATAAACTTGAAGTTAAAACGTGAATTATGTATCTCATAACAAGTAGTGGCGTTAAATTCGGTTATTTAATGGGGAAAAAATCAAACATAAAAGAGCTATTTCCTTTGTCCTTTTTGTGGTGTTATATAAGAATTCCTAAATTTAAGAAGTTTCCCGCGCTCATTTTACACTATTTTTGTAGTTGGAATATTGGTTAAAACAAGAAGTTTATGCAGAAATGCATAATTGGTGAAATTTAAGAAAACAATTAAAAGAAACTTGTTTTATTTGATTTATACGCTTAATTTTAAACATGCTTTTTCTAACTAAAAGTCACAATCGTTGAATCAAGTAAATTGCCAACAAATGCAAAAATTTCAGCTCTTACATTCATCTAACATCATTTACTTCATCTAACGTTGTTGTTTTATTAGGAATTAATATAAACATTTGGTAGAATGATTTTCAGTTGTGAATTTACTAACTATGATCCAAAACGGCTAAATTTAAAAGTAATAATCGCGTAAAACAAACTTTGACATTTCATTTTGAAATTCTTTCTTTCTATAAAGTTTATTTTACTCGCAACAAAATTAAGATTCTAAGAGTAAATTAAGAATGTAAGGAAAAAAAGTCACTTTCGTTACTTCATCCAAAATTTTAAATTTAAATGCTGCTTTTTAGATTGTCCCATATTTGAAATGATTTGAATGAGCAAATTTTTCTTTAATTTCCAATCAGACCATTTGTAATCTAAAAACTTTTTCTTTCAATGTTTTTAGATTGTTTATGGACTTGTCTAATTTAAGAACGAATTAAATTCGTTTCTCAAAGGAATTTTAGTAAAATCTCATTTACTTGCTTTTTCTTTTAAGTATGATGGATGTCAAAGAAAGAAATCAAATTAATTTTTTGAATACATTCATCTAAGACATAATTCGAAATATACTTTTGCATTGAAGATCATTATAACTGAAAAATCTGAAAATGGACAAATTCCATAAAGAGGAATTCCGAAAAATTCAAGGAATGTCTAATGTGTAAACACATATATTTTTCCAAACGTTTGCTAATTTGCTTAGTAATAAGCTAGCATCTTTAACAGGAGCTTAGTCAGAAGCGAAAGCAATTTGCTGAACTTTCTCTTTCACATATTTAATTTATGAATATCTGATAGATTGGGGCGAGATGGATATGGAACGAACTTGTTTTTATGAATTATCTGAAAATCTTTGGAAATCTTGGTAACAACTTTCTTATTCACCTCTTTGTCAGTGCAAAGAAATATTTGATTTAAATTGAACAAGTGGGGGGTAAGGGTAATGATACTGAAATTAAGTCGCCAAGTAAGAGATATTTGAATTTATATTAGTTTTTAAAAAGAACATCCCGGCTTCAGAAGAAAAAAAAATGATGTAAATTTAGAAATGTTTGATCAAAACAGAATTATAAAAAAAATATATGACTCTCGTAAAAATTTGCAGGCAATAATTTTCTTAATTTGTTTCATCATCATGCAATGAGTAAGGCTATTCAGCAAAGAGCTTTTGAAGACGGGAGCAAGTAAATCATTTCTAATTACCATTTCCCATTTGAGGGGGAAAAGAATTTCTTACAAGCGAATTCAAAATTCAGTTGGCGAGCATATTACTCTTCTCGCCAACGCATTCAGCTTTTAAAGCAGAGGCTTTAATTTCTTTCTGATATTCAGGATTAACATTCAACGCGATATGACTACGAAAGAAGAAAAACTTTCGCCAAAGTGCTACACCAGTCGACTTTTTTTTCTTCGTTTTTATGCCTTGGCCCCCATTGCGAACTTCGATAATTATACACGACTCTAAAGAAAGGCATCCTTAAGCCCCCAACGGAGTCACGGAGGAGGGAGTGCACGACTCCAGCATGGCAAAGGGGGGCCCAGGCCGCTTAATCTCTCCATGGCTGATTTCCCGAGCGGCAGACCTACGAAAAAGAACTCATTTGCATGTCCCTTTCTTTGCCTAAATCCAGGGGATTGGACTCTGCTTGATTGCAGCCTGCTAGGCCCACTGCGAGCGAAACGAGATAAAGAAGCGAATTGAACGCGCTTTTTAAGCCAAATAGGGTGGCAGAAGAAATAAAACGTAGAGTACTCCTAAACTCTACGAACACAAACAAAAATGTATTCTTAGAGGCGAAAAGTACAAATAATATGTAAATAAATAACTTATACAATGCGGAAAAGAGACGTTGCTTAATATTTATTAACTAGTAAGAGTTTGTGACATTGAAGTAGAAAAAAGAGCTGACAGCGGCAGAAGGTCTTATTATGAACTCGCATTTTATTTTATTTTTATTCGGCAAATTTTGACTGACCATTCGGTAAATTTTGGAATTACAATCGAGTTTATGTATATATTTGTAAAAAAAATGACTTTTTGGCAACTATATGTATATTTGAGATACATGAGTAGTCAAGGTATCATATTCTATTTTGTGCATTCAATGATCATTAATTTTCAACAGATCATGTTTGATTAAGTTTGAGCAGTGCTCACTTACTTACTTAGTCAGTAAAACCCGAAGTTTCATTCGGTTAATTCAGAATTCTCATTTTCCCTTAAATATAAGCTCTGGGCGTCCCTGAGCCGAGGTCAACTGACTAAACTCTAGGCGTCCTTCTGGATGTTCTTGTTAAACCAAGCGAGATCGCCAAGAGAGCACAGACATTGCTCCTCAACCCGTTGACTATAGGCAAAAATGTTCCTAGTTGCAGGGTAGCAAGAAATTTTTGAATTTTATTAAATGCATGCATGTTTGATGAAGTAACTCAGATTTATGACAAAAACAAATATTAAGAACGGTGTTTTATACATAAAAGAGTGGAATAATGGAAATAACATGCCTTTAACACTTAGATAAAAAATAAAAATATATTTACTTACTACTATTGAAAATTCTTATTAATGCGCATAGTGCATAATATGTTTAATATGTATAATAAGTAAAACATAATAAAGTTACAAGTAACGCATACTGAATACTCCCCAATTATATTGAGTAAGGAAGACAAATGGTAGTAAAAAATTATAAAAAAAACATATTGTAAAATGAATGAAAAATAATAGCAATAAAATCCATTAACTAGTTGCATAAAAAGTGCAATAAATAGATTTATAAGCTTGATTGATTTCTTTTAGAAAATTTGTTAAGAATTCAAGCATTTAGTAGTTAAAATAAGGAAGCAATCTATAAAATGGCATCTCAAATTTTCGATAGTATAACTACATTCCATTAGGAAGAGATTAAAAAATCGAAAATCGCTCTTCATAAATCTGCCTGAGAGATAAGATCTAACGAAACCAATGTAATTTCATCTTAGCCGTATATGTTTGTTTGTTAAATTAATGGTTAAAATTCAAAAGAGTTTCAAAATTCGTGTTACGAAATAGTTTAATTAGAATCTACGAGCTCAAAGGTTTTAACACTCAAGAAATTTCGCAGTACCATTTTTGTTCCGGAAAGTTACGTTGCCGTTTCGTTTCAATGGTTACTTTTAAATCACTGCAACTGACATTATTGAAAATTATTCCATTGACCAAATTTCCAATGAGGTTTATTATTATATTTACTGATTTCAATGTTTTTCCTCTTAGAAAATTAAAACGAAAGTATCGTTAATTGAACACACATTTTCCTAAAAAGGTATTTTATCAAAAGCCCATCTATGCAGCTTTTTAAACTTTTTATTTAAGCATATTTAGAAATTAGCGTTGGGTTTTAACTATTATCAATTAATTTTATAAAAATTCAAACCATATTTAACTATTAATACAGTAAATAATTTAAAAGCTAAAAGCAAAACAAGCCATGAACAAATTTAACTATTTTAATGTTAATAAAATTATGTGGGACAAGCGTTTTGTTCCCTGCATTGATTAATGCAAAGTAAAGTCTAATATTCGTAATGCATTAAAATACTTGAAAACCCAAGCTAGACAATATGAAGCACACACATAAATCATGCTTTCAAAATATAACAATTCAGATTTTATTAGGAGATATTTCCATAGATATTTAATGCACAATGCATTGTTAGGTTACTTCCATACTGTTCTTATTTGAAAGAGTATTGAGCAGATTTATTTAAAATCATATAAATTACTCTTTGTTAGATTATGAACGACATGATTAATTAAACTACTTAAATTAACATAAGAATATGTTAACCGTTAGTATCTTGTTTATTGAAGATAGACCAGAAAAATATTTCGCAATAAAATTAGATCACAGCCATACATTTAATAACTAGCTTTCATCAAATAAAAAACACTCTTAGACAAACGCCATTTTATTCATCCGATAAAATAAATTTTAATAGCAGAATATATTTAAGCAAAACGAATTAAAATAATAGAAGTTTCAAACATTGTGCTGGCATGTATTATTTGAATTAATGTATTAATTTATATTTAACACTTCGGCGAAAATCGTCGGCGTATTAAAAAGCAAGTTTTTTCCTTCTGAATAAAGGAATTGTAGAGTTCCGCAGATTGGCCTTTCTTAAAAGCTTCGTTGAATAAATCGTTGACAGTTCAAAAATCTCCAATGCAGCCTAGCCTCTGTTTCCCTGTCGTTGGGCCTTTGTTTCGACTTTTTAATGAAGTATTCTCCTGTCATCTTCTCTGTGACGGACATTTCTGTCCCTTTCTTCTTTCTGGACTTTCAGTTCTGGGTAAAAAAAACTTCGCTTCCCTTTCGTTCTTTCCTTTGTTCGGACTTTTAAAAGGCAGCCAGTCCTTATCGAATGGAGATCCTAATGATTCCATAGAAATCTCTGCCACATTAACGATTTTAACAAGTAGGGCGTAAAATTAGGAGCCCTGTAAGGGGAAAGAACTCGGAATGTATTTAAGGGAAGAGGCGGTGGTTGATTTTGTCTTGTAATTCTGTTCTTCAATTCTGCCGAGGCGGAAGGGTGGGGAAATGGGCGAAATATATTTCATCTTTCAACATCAAACACTCTATCAAACTGTTTAACAGTGCGAAGGGCAATTAAGTAGAGCATAGAAGAAGGTCTCCGCACAATGCCCGAAGAAGTGAAGAAGATATTTTTGGTTGAAAGAAAGAAACATTTAATTGATTCGAAGGAGCTTCATGCTTGAAAGAGTTCCTAGACATTAGTCTCAGTTTCCAAACTTGTAGAAATGCTAGAGAAAGAAAGTGGAGGGTTGGAAAACTCATTTAGAGCACCTTCAAGTTTAACTTATTTATGATATATTTTTTTAATTTTTGAATTTCTCATGAAAAATTTACTCTTTCAATTCTACCGGTTTTTGTCATCAAAACCTCTATTAATTTGTATCGACCTTTTGACATACCGTCTAAAAACTTAAAATATGGTTGTAAAATTATCCACGAAGTAAAAGATTTAACTTATAAAATGGTCTGAACGTAATAGCATATACTAATTATTTTTGAGGATATTTTATCACGAAATGGATCGTGCGTATAATCAAACTATTGTGGTAAACCTCCACTTCAGAAAAATTACCCGACAGATTTTGTTGCACACAATATGCTACTGCATAGATTCTTATTGATGCTTACCATGCTGCTATACTATTATCAAAAATTCTTAACTATTATGATAAAATCTCTTCTTCGAAAGCAGAAGAACTAACCCATAAATTGCACTACACGTAGTATTATTTAAATTTTATTATTGTCAGCGAGAAAAATAATTATAGATATTAAAAATATTTTTACCAGCAGGGGTAAATTCTGCCCAGAGAAGAATTCAGCAGCAAAAGGATTAATCCATTAGTGATGAAACATGTCCGTAGTACACTGTTAGAAATTTTATCATGAAATTACGGTAAATAACCGGCAGCAGTCTGTCCATCTAATTCACCGTTAAATTTACGGTTTGTAACATTTTTCTATCTTTACGGGGCCTAAACCATATGCAATCAGCTTGGTTAAAAAGCCGTAAATACAAAAGTTTACGGTTTTATAGCCATTTAAAAAAAGGGTTCAAAACGAAATTTTTACCGTTTTTGAACAATTTCGAGGCACAGAATCTTCGAGGCGTAGAAACCGTAAACGAAGCGTGCGGGAATCGAACCCGGGTGTATGGTACACCAACCTTGCACTCTACTCATTCGGCCATCTACACCACGTAAAGCGGCCGTTTATTTATAAATAAATCTTCTTTTCCAACAGCCAACTGCATTAAATTGAGATTCCAGTTTTTAATTCGATTCAAAGTCATTTTTGTTCTAAATTTACTGTATTCTGACGAAAATCATTTTATTTGCTGCAAAAATAAAAATACAAACAAGCTTTAGCAGCTCAAATTATGCGTTCGCTCATTCACAAAAAGTTCGGGAATCCGATGTCTCCAATTTTTGATTTACGTGTGGATGTGTTTCTATTTAGTAACCACTGCTTAAGCCACTTTTTTTTTTCTTCCTTTTTTATATACACATGCATATTTTAACTGATAAAACTTTATTTATGTTTTAACAACAACGTACGACCGGTAAGGTTTCGAAACCAAGATGAACGCCCGCTTCTTATTGAGCGCTTGTAAATTACGGTTAGTTAAACGTTCTTTAGGATAAACAGAGAACAAGCGATTTTTTTCACAATCAGCGGCTTGAGTACCATCTTTTTAATGGTTATTCAACTGTTGTAATTAAATATGGTAAAATAACAATCAAATAAATGGTTATTTTACTATTTTCTCACGGAAATTTTTAACATGTAAGACACATATTTTTACGGCTGCATTAGAAATAATAATTTTACACATATTAGATATATTTTATTTATTGTGAAAATTCTCCAAGAGAAGCAAAAAGACGGACCAAAAATAGTTTTGGTCACAAAGAATAAATGCTATAACATTTAATGATATCTTGGCAAAAAAGCTTCTGCATACATATAAGATACTTCAGACGTTGTGATAAATTATCTACTTTTGAATATGTTACTAACTTATGCACATGTTACACTTACATTTAAAATTTTAAAACTTTAAAGATTAACGCATGGGCTGTCATACAGTGTGATGTTATTTAAAAATCTTCAGATGATTATGATAGAACTAAATTTTACGTACAATTTAAAAGCATCGAAAAAAAAAGATACATAATATTATCATCAAGTAAATAACTTTAGTACGAACATTGTATTTATTAAGGAGTGACTAAAGTTGAATTCCATAAATTCAATTTATGAGGAGTATGAACATAACCGATGACTTATGCGTCGAATCTTAATTTGGCAAAGGCAAAATTTACGGAATAAAGTTCTGACACAACTTGTCTAAAGTGTAACTCTTTTTTCCATTGGCTCAGAAGTTATTTCTCTTCATTTATGAGTAAGTTATGTCTCTTACACATCACCCTCTCCGTGTAAATTATTCTGATATCATTAGAATTTCCGCAATGCACAAACTATGGGTTTTAAAGAGAATGTAGCGCATTAAGTTTTTGTATGACGTGACAGAGATAGGAAAAAAATAATTCTAATATAAACTCTGAATGTGACAAAACTCGTTCTAATTAGGAGGCATTACATGTTTATCATTTATAAAAACACATTTGCAGCTCTATGCGTAAACTTTAAAATGTCTGCTACAAGATAATAATTATAAAAACCCTTATACGAACTGTTAACTACAGCGGCCATTTAATTGCTTTGTTCGAGTCAGTTATGTAAATTTCATGTTCGTTGCGTACTGTTGACTGCTGTACTAACTACTATTATCACCCTCCCCCCCCCCCCCCCGGCAACTCATGTCATTCCTAAGGCTTCACGCTAAAAGGTAAAAAATTCGAGAGGAAAGTTGTCTATACTTTGATCAGTAGTTTTGGACTAAAATGTATTGATGCTGTATTAATACGTTATTAGAGTACTTATAGCTCATAACTATAAAACAACCAAAAAACTTACAATCACTTTGGATTGTACTTGCTTACTTATTAAAAAAAAAACTTATTTTGTACTATACTAGCTTTTTTTTTTAAATATCATTTTTCTATAGTTGTGATACTTTTGCGCACCGCAGACTGTGAACTTCTACTGGTGTGAGTCCTAATTGACGAATCTCGGCTTTGTCGAATAACTCTATAATAAAAAGAATTCTTTTCATGAAATACAATACTTGGTAGAAAACGTTCGTAGCAAAAAATTAACACATTATGTCGTAAAAAAAGAAATTTAAATGAAAATATGGCCCCATCTTTCCGACTCACTTTTTAAAAATCCCCATTCTTTCGAAGCTCCTACTGTTTCATTAAACACACAATATACGAGATAGCTGATCGAAACCGGAACTGATTCTTAGAGCTTTTGCCATTTTGGTTGAATTGCCAATGATGCTCGTCGATAAAGATGACTGTCTAATGACGACTCAGCTGGACCTCTAAGAATTCCTGGAAAGTTCTCAAAAGCCCTGCAGCTATTGCTCCTGATCCTTACTTAATTAGCTTCCAACAAAAGCAGTAGGAGTTCAAAAGGATTAAACGAGTGCATGGGAAAAATTCGATATTTCAAAGGATGTTCAATAGCAAATTACACCTCGCTAAAAAGAACGGCCATTACGACTTTAGATAGATAACTCAAAGTGAACGAGGTATTTTTAAAAATTCTATTTAATATCCTTGTTTATGAAAAGGAAGTAAATCGGAAAGATTAAGTACATTTCTGTTATTCATTGTCAGATCTTTACAAAACTGTCTTTTATCTTCTTAAACAAATATGAGAACCAGTAAATAGAGTAATAAGTAGATGTAAAGGAAATTTTTAGCTGCAGAATAGAGTAATTTCAGAAGAAAGGAACTTTTGCCCAGCTCCTTTTTGTCATTTGTTAAACTAGCAAATTCAAACTACTTTCCCGTCATTCTACTGTATACATAGCAATGACGTGTTAAGCCACCCATTAACATTACTACCTTTTTGAAGCTGCAAATCCAATTTCGAATTTGGATAAAACACTGAAAAACGTCACACACAGCCTATTTATGTCTTCTAACATGATTGGTCAATTCCAGAAGCCTAGTTATCACTGAACACAGCTTATATTATAACCTCTTCAGACCCCAGAACTAAGCACAAACAATTTTGACGCATTTATTTTTGGTTCTCCGATTTAAAAAATGATTGTAAAACAAAATAACTAAAAAAAATTAATTTTAATCAATTAGTTTAAATAATAATTAATCCCCAATTTCCATGTTTTCCATGTTTAAAACGAAGTAAACTATATGCTGCTTAATTTCAAAAACAATTTGGTGTTTTAGCTTCCAAATTGCACAAACAGTAGTTAATAAACTGTATTTTAAAATGTACCCAAATGGGTACAGAAAATCGCAAGAGGATATGTATCGAAGCAATAAATAACGTATGGATTTATTTTGCATTCAACGTATCGTTCATCAATCTAGATTTCTAGGTTTTAAGCAAGCAGGAGGGGGGGGGGGGAGAGACTAAACAGACCTTACACATAATGTTAAGCAATGTATTCTATTTTATGCTTATTTTATTTAATATTGTGAATATCAGAGTTGCGTACTATTGCATCCCCAAACTCTTAAGGGTAACTTCCTTAATGTATGTGTAGAGTGCATTTCTTGTTGCTTTTTATTTGAACTTTATTTATTCTTCCCTCTGTCTACGTCAATTCTTTGACCATACATAATTCAATAACGGCAATTTACTTCTGTGTGTTGCTTTCATTTTCATATATTTCTTGTTTAATTATATCAATCGTCTATGCACACAACGCATTATAAATGGTTAACTTTGCGCAAAATACACAGTGGAAGGAAACAACATAGTTTGATTCATTTACAACCGAAAATAATTTCCCGTGTTTTGAAACTACAAGGAGCAACTTTTTCGGAGCAAACAAAAGCAGCAAAGCTATAGTTTCTGCTTTCTACGTAGCTCCACTAAAACGCAATGAAAAATGTTCATCTTATCAAAGAAGCAAGCATTATGTACTTTCCACTTTGATCCTTATTTTAATTATTTCAATAAGCTATATGAGTAACAATCATAACACATTCAAGAAGATTTTTTAAATACATATCCTACAGACAGTGCTATTTTATTTTATGTTGCATGAATGAAACATTAAATTTTCATTCAGCCCTGTGCGTTCATTATCATTTTCTTTGAATCAGAACAGGTCAACGATAATAAATAATTTCCATTCAGGTTTTTTCATCAAGCATTTTCTATATCAGTATTGCAAGTGCTTATCAGCGCATTACAGACAAAGGCCTCTAAAAATATAGACCAGTTGAAAAACATTGAGTGTTATTAGTCAACAGCTACGATGAAAGAAAAACAATTAATCCATCACTGAAAATTACTATAAATTTCAATTTAATATTCACATATTGGTTTACCGAGAAAAAAATTTAAATGAATAAAACTTTTTAAATTACGATCCTTAAAAAACCCTCAGAAAAAAAAAATCTTAAAATTCTTGCAAATTGAAACTTCATACTTGCGTTTTACTCTAAAAATGAATTTTTCATAATCGCTTAAACGTTAGCATGCAAAAGAGTATCAGAAACCGTTGGAAAAGGAAGTCGATATCTATCATTAACTATATCACGTAAGGGAAACTAACCTAGCATGATAAATAAATTTGATAAAGAGCTGATAAAACCAAAATGTTTCGAGAATGTAAGGAAGCCTTTTAATACACATTTATGCATGAGAAAAAAAACGCTACTCTGAACGATTTTCTCGCAAACAAGGCCAGAAAACCCACTCGCAAGTTAATATTCAAGCTCCTAACAAGGATTCTAGCTAAAATTTCAGTTCTTTGTATTAAGCATTCTTGAAGCAAATTATAACATATCAGCTTGCGTGAATGCAGACCCATGCGTTTGAAGCAGGCTAGCATGACGACAATCATTAAAAAGTTAGCTGTTGAAGCAAGAGTGCAGTGTTATTTTATTTTTAGTTTTATGCACTTTCTTTTTGCTTTGTCCCGAGCTTTACATAAAATAAAACGATTTGTTATTTGGATGCTAAATATTCAAAAACATTTTCTACTCGGCCGATACAGAACAAAATAATAAATGCAGCGAACTTAGTGCGTATATTACTTTTGCAATAATTACAAAGATTCATAAAGGACATGTTTATCGCATAAATTTCCATTTTAGTTTTCCATGAAGCTCTCTCATTATTTACTGACACTTTAAAAGAGACGTGAGATCTTTCTTCAAAAAGAAGGATTTAAAAGTTTTTCTACTTTATCAACTTAACTCACTTTTGTTCAGAAACTTTATTTACTTAAGGGCTCAGATTTTAATATGGAAGAAAGAAATCGTATTGTTATTAATTGGGATATGGCTCTTCAATTGAAGATCTATTCAGATTTTTATTCGATAACTGGCTTTATTAAGGAGGAGTGCTATTCCTCCAAGATATGCATTATCATTTTGCTTTCCTTTAATCTAATGAGGTTTCGTCTTTAGCCAACTAAATATATCAATTTTGTTGAAGACAAGGTAGTCTGCAGAATACGTAAAATTTGCATTTGGGCGTTGTTTTTATTCAAGAAGATCTATATATCTCTAACGTAACTATTTTTTCTAAAAATGTCTTTCATATGCTTACAATGTAATTCATATATAGAAGATGTTATGTTCTTATTTGGATACTGTCTTTATGCAATCCGAACGAGCTTTAAAATTATTTTCATCACGAACGATATTGTCAACGTCATCCAACATTTTTACGGATTCAAAAGTCCAATATTTTTGTTGTAAATGAATACAAATACAAAAGTGACAACCAGCAACAGGCACGGGGCCAACTAGGCCTAATCAATTTAACCAATGCCCCAATGAACATCAATTGCCTCCTTAACCGTTTTTACCCCACTTCAAATGACAGTCACTTTCGGTAATCTGTTCCAACTGCCTAAAACCCTATTGAAATAGTAATTTTACGCAATTACAAGAATTGCTTATTTTCAAGATAAAGATATGGATACTCCATTGAAGATATTTTCGGATTCTTATACGATCACTGGCTAGATGAGTCAAACACTGAGTAGTGTATTTGTTCCAAATACACCGAGAAGTGTATTTCCTCCAAATTTTTTCATTCTCATTCTGTTTCCTTTAAACAACCGATATTTTGTCTTTAACTAGCGATTTTTGTCTTCTGTGCATAATTCGTAACTGCTTAAATAAGAAGTAATCCGTACACAGTTCGATAAGTTGATTTTTCTGAGACATTAAAGTGTTATTACTTACTTCTAGAACCCATTTCAACCTTGCTCTTTTGAAGTATTTCCTTATGGATTACAATTACAACTTATTCTTGAAACAAAACTTCTCATACCTTATGAGTCTCATTGTTGTTGCAATGCGTCTCTTTCTTTTTTTTCCTTATGTGGATGTAATTGAAAACTAGTATCTATGTTCATTTTCTATTTTGACACTATTAATAACAAGAATTTTTATATTTTACATTTACGCGAACCTGAAAAAATGCTTAGTATAAAGGAAACACCAAATATTTTTTTTTTCTGAATGTTATTAAACGATAAATAGGGTCAGCATTCATTGATAAAATATGATTGTGATAAATACCCGCGTTAAATAAAGTTCTAATTGTCATTAAAAAAACTACACCAAGCAAATGTTTCAAAAAACAATAGAGATTATGTAACTGTGTAAAATGCTTAACGTACGACGGCAGAGCTGAGACATTAAAAAATTTTACTCATCTTTAAAATGTATTACTTTTTCTGCATTCAATGTATTATAGTGTGATATTAGTAATGCATTTACCGAAAGATTTCACATTTTATTATGTCTGAAGCTCTTCGTATTCTTTGTGTAAAGCCTTATTAAATTCACTCTGAATAGGTTTTCAATCCAATTAAAAAACCCCTATTGAATATGTATAAGAAAATCCCCACTTTAAAACACGGATAGTTTGAAAAAGCGTTTCATTTCTATATTATTCAAGTATTGCAACAAAGGAAGAAAAAATATCAAAAAAGCTATTCGAAAGATTTAAATTTATTATCTACTTTAATTTTTAAAAAGAATTATTTTTTATCTAACACTTTGAAAAATACTTTTAAGTTCTTCAGAAATAAATGAAATGCAACGCTAATCCACATTTGAAAAATGTTAAGAATATTTCCTCCTCCCTAGGCAATTAAATAAATTGTAGATTTCTATTTTCCAGTTTTTGTCTTACTTTTGGCTCAAAGGAATCATTTTTCCCACAAATTTAAGATTCACTTTCGATTTTCCAAATGAGACTTTTTCTTTTTTTCTTTTAACACACACATGAACATTATGTATATCTATATTACCGTTAGAGCACGAAATTCATTATTCCGTAAAAATACTGAGCTGTACGCTTTAACGGTTGAATAGTCTATATATATATATGAAGGGCTATGGGGAAAAACGATCAAAGTCTTTTTCTGGCAAATTGAGTTTTCAGTGCAAAGTAGTTTATTATGTACAGAGTGCTTAAATCTGAGAATTTAGAGATTTGTGACTATGATCGTGCTTCCCCGTAACCCTTCATAAATAGTGGCTAGAAAAATAGTGGTGCAAGTGAGAAAAATTTACAATCTGAGTTAAGCCAGGACTTAATAGATGAATTTAAAATACACCTAAGCGTAACAGTAGCATAAAAATAAGCAACACATATAAGCGACTAGAAGACAGCGTCAGAGAAAGCCTAACTGTACCCTTGAGTAAAATACTGCCATACGGACCCCCTCCCCCTACATAAAAATAACCTCATGGTTTTCCTTTTTCCCGCGCGCCCCTTATGTGGTCGTAGAAGTAGAAAGTATAAGTCATTAACATACTGGTTTTAAAAACTTACAGATACCTTTTGATAAAAGTTGGTGCATATTAAAAATGGTATTTATGTTTAAGCACAAATCCTTTGTTTGAAGTTAAAAAGCATGCAATGTTTAATTATTTGCACACATTTTCAGACAACCTTCAATAACCTACTCGAAACTACGCTAGCTGACTTACACCGCTATCATTCTAACGAGACCATATATGTAAATATAGTGCATACATTTATTTCGATGTTTTTACTGATTGCTTTTTCTCCAAAAGAACACTTTTGTCACCACAAAATATATATATAAAATATACTGGGCTGGCTCAGTTTTTTTTTTTTTTTTTGTGGCTAATGGAAATGTTATGTGCTTTTAATTTACAGCAGTTTAAAAAATTTAATATTATCACTTTTATTTCGCAATTTCGTCACATTGCATTACAAACTTTAGCCAAATTATCCATACAAAATAATATGTAAGTTAAGTATATAAACTATGAAATGTAGTATACATATATAACAAATTTCATAATTTAAGTAACTTTACCATTCAAAAACTTTATCCTTTTCCTTCCTTGAATTAGTTTCACATACTCTGATTTATTTCTGTACTCAAGCAGTGGTCCTTCTGAAAAACATTATTGCTGTGGACAACAAAACTAGGCTAATTCATTTGTTAAAATTATTTTTTTCTTTTGGTGGCTAATAGAAATTTTATGTGCTCTTAATTTACAGCAGTTAAAAAAAATATTTTTGTAATTTTATTTCGTAATAAATATCTATATGCACATTGCATTACAAACATTCCGCAAATTATCCATACAAATTAGAATAATAGGTAAACGCAATTTCATGGCGGTAGTTTGTAGAAAACCAGCTTAAGAAACTGGATCCCGGAACTGGTTTCAAATACTTAAGGTTACTTTAACAAAAAGTATGTTTTAAAAGTCAGAATTTTACTTCGCTTTAGTTTTGTGACGCAAGACATTAATATAACCTTAATAAACTCGAATGCCATTATTTATTAAATTATGGAACACGCGATCAAACAATTAGAATATGAAAAAAGAGCTTTGGGAAGAATTTAAAAAATAATAAATTAAAATTCCAACATGATTTTTCAATTAATTTAAAAGTGTTGGAAAATTACTAATTCCTTTTCTTATCAGATTGCGTTTTAGAAACCTACATTAGTAAAGTAAATGTATGATAAATATAATCGGATATTCTTACGTTGGACTTCCTTAAATCGATATGTCTGTTATTGGATTACTTTTGGAGAAGCTACACACTATTCACTAAATGATTATGTGAATAAATTTCCTATATTTGCAACATTATAACAAAATATATCAGTCTCTATTAAAAACTAAAAATAAATATTCATTCTAAATCTACTTCCTGATAATTGTACTACAGACGTTTTCCGATATAAATTTCATATCTTATGTTTGCTCAAACAATTAAGGAATATCTTTTGTCAATATTAAAAGTTTCTAGACGTTTAAACGATTCTTGTTATTAGTGTGGGGACACGTTAGCTATGTAAACTAATATTTTTAAAGCAAGGCTTCCGAGGTATTATCCTTTTTAAGTATGTAATTAAAATAGTGTGTGTGCTGATATTTTCGTTTGAAAAAACGGTACTTATTATTCTTCTGTTACTTGGATATTTTCCTGATCAGATCTTACAATTACGGTATAGTTACTATGAAAGTATACGATGTTTTTTTAAAGGTACGTGAGCTTTTTAATATTCAACACACATCTTACATGTTTCAGTACTGAGGCTTGTTCCAATGGTAAATAGTTAGCTCTGTGTTTATATTACTTTTGAAGAAATCCAACGCAAAGAGGCACATTTTTTCAATGAATATTAGATGGAAATTACATTTCTTGCACTGAATGACCTCTTCTAAACTTCGACACACACATGTATGCATTTTCATTGCAAATGTGGTTCTTATTAACGTTTATGTGTACTGTTGTTTTAGTTTAAAATAATAAATATGCATAGTATTAAGGTCAGACTATATCTATGAGATGCACTTAAACGAAGCCTAATTTCGCATCAGAAATTTAAATTTTTTTTTGCTAAAATATGAATATATTATAGAAAATTGCAAATTCCAGAATAGCTATCTCTCTTTATTTTGTTCATGCAAATTCTACTTAATAAAGTTTGCAAGTCCATGTTGACTATAGAGAACAATAATAACTCAAACGTTCGTGCATGCTAAGCCCAATATGATTCCAGGAGAGAAAACAAGTATAATTTTGGGGGATAATGCCACTCCCAGAAACCTTGGTTTTAAGCCATGTTGCCAATCCTAGTATGTTTATATATATATATATATATGAAACTCTGCCTTATTGTCATTCAAGGGCCCATGATATGACAATATAGCCCGGCTGACATAATAGACGATCGTCATTGCTGTTCATGGGCGAATGAAGGAGCTAGAATTTCTTTCCGGTATAACAGAGTTTTCACTATAACCGAGTTCCCCTATACAAGTAAGGAGCAAAACTCCCTCCAAGGAGCGCGTTCTGGTTGCTCAACTAAATGATTCAATCCACGAGTCACATGCGTATATGACAATGAGTATATCTATGAATTTGTTTTGTTTATTAAGTTTGTCCCAAACTTGCACCACGACAGAACAAGTATAATAACAGCTTTTTAAATCGAAGATTAAACTAAAAGAGAAGGTAAAACCATCAATTATGTAGTTCGTTTACGTATGCGCGGTTTAAAGAAGCATTCCGGACTTAAAGCTCACCTTTAGAAGTTAGTCACTCAAATCATGTTTATAATGCAGTTTAAGTTGTTGAAGTGTTTAAAATATTGCACCATCTTTTGAGAAATGAATTATACTTCAATAATATTTAGGGAAACTACGCATAGTCGCAACTTCGTAATATGCGAGTTTGTGTACAGCCTTATTTACCCCATAAATATAGGAATTACTTTCGAAGCAAGATACAGCTAATGATTCCGCTAATTTATTACCCAAAATATTAACAAACCTTGTTTTAAAATTTTCAAAAAAAAAAAAAGCAAAACAAATGCACCTATCCGATATGAAATTGAATACTCTCGTGAGATCAAAATGTTCCAGGTATAATTATTTTCAGTAGATAACTTTCATTTTCATCATTGCGTACTGATTAAGTAATCTTTAAGTGTACCATTAACATAGTGAACAGTAGTTAAATAATTTAAAGTCGAATTTTGAATGGCGATCGATGAAATTTAATACAATATTCCAATGAAATTCTATTTCTGTACGAAATAAACATCAAAATTCGTGGGAGAAGGATCCGTCAGGGAACTAACATGTATGAATGCTCACAGTAACTCGTGAGGTGGCACTGACACAGTTCAGAAATCTACATGTAATAGTTCAGAATCCCGGAACAAAGCTTTGTGAATGCCTCCGCTGAAATTATAAATATTCATGCCCTTTTAAATCAACGAAGTTGACAATTTCAAAGTTCGAACTCAAATGCCTTTAATCATGAAGTAAAGGCGCTCTGGATTTGTGGTTCTAGAAGTCTCACACTCAAGAGACGATGTTCCAGATGCGCAGAGGATTGAAATAATTACTCCCGTGTTTGGTGAGATTTGTTCAATGTCCGTGCACAATGAAACAGATTTGCCGAGTATAAATTGTGACGGTGAAGAGAACATCTTGTAGGTTATCTTAACCCAAACTTCAAATAAAGTGTTATTAAAATGCAAAAATGCAAATGTAGCGAATCTCTTGTTGGCGAAAACTGGATACATGATTTTTTTTTTTTGTTGTTGTTTATAACATAACGACATAAACAAATATTTCCGAATGCTATTTCGTTAACTTGTGTCATAACTACCCGTTCGAAATTCTATATTTGAGTCGTAATATAAAATGGTCTCTGTATCAAATGCATAGCTAAACATAGTCAAATATACCCCTCAAATGTGCCCAAATGCCCTTTTTCAAATTGTATTAAATACCTGCTTTCAGATGACGTACAAATTATAAATTGTAAAGTTTTTTGCATCAAATAAAAGTTTTAAAGTGAAATCAATTAACACTCAACCCACTTTTGTCCCTTTTTTTTTTTTTTTGGAAGAAAAGGGTGTAAAAAACGAAACATTAATTCCCGGGATAACATTTTACAATTAATGAAAAACCGTGTGAAGTTATATAGCATCGCTTTTGCAGTCCAAAGAAGAGACTACAAACGCGGTGTTCATGTATTTGTTTTCCCGTTGTGCAATTGTTTTTCTGCAAACATTCTGAAAAAAAAACAAGATAGTGCAGGCAAATAAAAGTGAAAAAAAAAATATGTGTGAAGAGGATCGAAGGAAGAGCAAGAGAGGGCAATGTATTAGTAGATTAAAAGTGCTTGTGTAAAACGGTTTTTAATCTGTTGCTGTAATATTGTGTAAAACGTTTTAATTTAAATATTTTAAGCAGTCTCTAGTAATTGAAAATACATTTCTCTCTTTCAAAGATAATTTAGCAATTGTTTTACAGTTACAAAATTCTAGTATCTTACTGAAATCAATATTACACTCTTACATTATTAAACACAACAAGGAGTATATAGACAATTTTCTTTTAATGCACCTAAATGGTATTTTAGTTTTACCTGAAAATGAATAGTGTTGCAAAATTGTATGTTACTTCACGCAATTGTGCATCCAGTAGAAACAAAATAAAACACTCTAACTAAGCAACAGGCTGAAGTACAAAACATGTCCTGAAATTATATACATACATAATCATTATTATTACCATCATAATTTATATGTTAACATAATAATATTGTATTGTGTAGACAATACAATTTATTTTCCAAAAACCGAGTGATTAAAAGTATCCATCATTGCATTTTAAAAACATCGATTTAATTGCAAAAGATTAACGAATGGCTTTTTAGTCACTTTTTTAAATTGTGTACTAGAAAAATCGATTTTTTTTTTTTTTTTTGAAAATTGTTTTATTTTCAATTTTATTTACCAAATATAGGAAAAAAACAGAAAAATAGAGATAAAATAAGAACTTACAACGAATTCAGGCACCAAACATTTTCAGTACCTTTTACTTTTTCACTTATTTTAAACAAGATTTATGTGGTAAATCTCAAAGGAATTCCAATTCCAAATCAAAACAGCCGAAGGAGAAAAAAAGGGAAATAAAATATGTCTTTGTATAGTTAGTCCGCAGGACCATACAGCTTCATTAACTATAAATTCAAATAATGTCCGAGGCACGAGACTCGGATTTATTTGATCCCCTTCTGGACAAGTTTCTGGTAAGACCAGAAGCCTCATGTATCACGCTTAAGATCATGATCAAAATGAAATATGAATCTGTATTCAATGCATTCAGAGGATAGCGATATAGGATTTGAAAGCCTACTTGAAATCCGTTGGTATTTTAATTTTATCTGTTCCGTACTTTTGACAAACGATCTGTTTTGCTGTAGAAAAAGCAATATACATCAAGAGTCTCGTAGCTATGGTCTGCTTGAATATGAGTATGCACATGGACGATCATCATGTCTTCGTAGTTATACTAATATCTTTCCGACGACATTTGAATTTGAGTGTAACTTTTGTCCTTTGGATACTCGATGCGTTTTGGGGACAGTCATTCTTACATCTGAAGAATAGATTTCCGCTTCTGGAAATAGATAAAAAAGATGAAGAGTCAGAGAAGAAGAAAAACATGCTTCGCAACTGCAACGACTTTTTGCGCAGAGAACATTTCCCCCATTCAATATATTACTGTAACTCTCAGCCATATTTCTTCTCGCTTTGGGGCCCCATCTTGTCAACCCCTTACAAGACCAGATTTTTCCCATTCTTCTTTACTTGGGAAGGCTCCGAAATCTGCCGTTTTTGCTTCTCCTCTGTGTATTTCTCTCTCCTTCAAGTTTCTTTCTCTCTTTCTCTCAATTTTCCCCCACCCCTCTTCGTTTTATCCCGGGGTCTTCCTTTACAGATGTAGGTCCGCCATTCATCATACTGATGCTGGCAAAATTTGTTTGTAAATGCTGCTCTCGGGGCTTGGCTTCAAACGCATCGCAACTGGGGATAAAGCGCGTGAAGACACGGTGAGAAAAGTTGAAAGTATTTTCCCTTCAAAATCCAACTAGAAAAAAGGATGAGAAGAGCAGAACTACTAGATAAGTCTCGAGCAAAACTTGTGCTACTGACTTTGACGACAAGGCAGTAGCGTCGTTTAAACTGCCTTTTTCCTCTCCGGGAATGCCTACTTTTGAAGTGACGTTTCAGAAAACGGAAACTCCAAAGTTAGGAATCAAAAGTCATTGTGCGTCATTTACACTTAAAGTTTGTATCTTTCCACCAATGTTTCAGCGACAAAATGATGTATTATTCTTCTCCAAAAAAGCAGATATTATAAATTGTTTTAGTACTGAAGCGGGAAAATATCTAAAAGAAACTCGAATCATCTCTTCAAATTATTTCCCTGTACTTAGAAACGTAAAGAAATTATTTTAAATTAACTAATATGAAAAAAATGCTATATTAGTTTCTACTTACTACACTGTTAAAATATCCCAGTTTTTTAAAACGTCCTTTAGAAGAGGGAATACAAAAAATATAGATAATAGAATAAAATACAATCACTATTATCAATTACCGCTCACATATTTTCTCAGTTTAAAACGCATAATTTCATTATTGCTGTCTCAAATCGTAATTTTTACCACATTACTAATGCCAAAAATAAAACAAAATCGAACATAAACTCGCTTTTTTGTAAAGAAAAGAATGAGTCTATAAGGACAATTTTGTTAATGTCCAGTAAAGAGACTCCAAAGTACTAATCCCTCGGAAGCTCTCTTAAACGCGACGGAAAATGACGTTTTTATCCTTGACCATTAAAGGTTCTTTTTGTAAGTCAGGTGTGAAGGCCAAGTCCCAGCTCCTTGACAAGGGCCATTCATCAGTTTCTGAGGCAAGTAGACAAGCTAGGGTTCGCCGTGCTAGCCTTCGGAGCACTTAGCTTGCAATTCGCTTGAGACGGGATGCCCTAAAACCGCATTACGTCCAAGAGGAGCGTCCTTTCCAATTTCTTCGTCGGAAGAACTGCTCGCAGGACAAGAAGCCAACTTCGGAAGACTTGGTGTCCCAAGAGGGCAGAACACAAAAAAAAAAATCTTTCGCTTTTTTTTTCTTACCTCTTCATGCAGTTGTTAGAATCCCTCACTTACTGAGATGCCTTCTCCCCTTGTCCTTTTATCCTTATTTCTCCCAGCTTTTCCCGATCTTCTCTCGTGATGAATCAAGACAAGGTAAGCATAAAGGAAGTGAGGGTAAATGGACTGAAAGATGTAATCGTGTACTAGGATCGTAAATTTCTTTAGGGCAGATAATAAAAAAGGGGGAATAATCTAGAATGATCTCATATTAATAATATTTCCGGAATGTTACCTTGCTTCACGAAATAGAGTTATAAATGTATAACTCTCATAATCTAATAAGTACTTTGATGGAGTCTAAAATGAGTAGCTTTAATATATAATCCAAATTTCTTATGGTTAACTCACTTTTCAAGGATGCAAAATTTCTTATCAACAAGTAAAATATTAACACACGACGTTTCGAAAACATTAACGTGTAACTGTATTAAAATAGCATACTCTAAATCGTGCCTCAGATTTTTTCTCAGCACTTAAAATGTATTTTTCGTTAATTATGGTTTAAAATCGTAAAAACTAACGTGATTAAAACCATATGGACATTGACGGACACCGCAAAATATTTTTTTTTACCTCATCTTTTTAAAGCCTGCACATGCAATCGTTACAGAATTCTAAACAACGAAAAATATCTTTTATGCCTTGGAGCATTGTTAAAGTTTAATTCCTAATAAACATTGCTAGTTTAATAACATCACGTATGTGATGGTAAGAAATACTTTGACAGAACTAATAGTTCTAACTTCAGAAAAAAAGTTATTACAGTATGCTTAACTTTCCAGCAGAAGCGCATATCTCGGAGATACACTAAATTTCAGGTGAAAAACTGCTTTAACGAAGGTGTTTTCATTCACTTGGCTACTTAAAACTTAAATTCACAAAGTAAGTTGATGAGCATGATAACTTATTAAAAAATGCACAATTTATTTCTTCGTAAAATTTAAATATGGGACCGTTCATAAATGCTGTCACACTTTTTTCCCATATATTTGACCCCTCCCCCCTATGCCACAAAATGTCACACTTCAACATACCCCTTCCCCCTTTGTCAGATGTCACTCTATGTTGCATAAGCATGATGTCACACTTCTTGTTAATCCTCCCCTCGTCACAATTTCAAGAACCCCCCCCCCCTCCTCAAAGTGGGACATCATTTATGAATGATCCCTATTTAAAAGGGCACAGTACCTCAAAATTGTTCAAAATGTCGAAATTATTGTTAATTATTTATTTCGACAGATAAAACTGTTTTAAAACACTCATGCAATATTTCAAGTCTGTGTGAAGAAAACTTCAAATGATATTCCGGTTCTTGTAAATGAGTTTAGCTGTTTTCATTCTGCAGTTAAAATCTTTGAACACATTTTTCTCTGCTTTGTATTTTTTAACCAATGGCGTGTAGTAAAATCCCTAAGGCTTTTTTTCGGTTAAAGATAGAGCTTTGAAACTTTATATGTACATTCCAAGGAGCATGTTTAACAAAAATTAGCATGTGTTTGACTCTGAATTTTGAAATTGAAATTTTGAATTTTTTGTTCTTTTTTCTGAGTTTTTAACGAAAAAACATTGTTAAAGTTCAATTAAGTTTCAGATAGTTCATTCCATACTAACGTTTATTCTAGAATGATTGGGAAGTATTACGAAAAAAAAACCTTTTGAGAAAAGACATAATTGAGAAAATAACTTTCTATTAACTAATTTAAAATTATCTAACTAATTTTAAAAATTGAAAGAAAAAAAAACGGTTATTTTTTTCTTAATTTTAAATGAGTGGTTGGTCACAATGAAGTTCTACTTTCAAATTAATTTTAAATCATAATTGGAATTAAATGCATGTAATATTTTTTATCCGACTGTTGAACGAAAAAAAATTTGGAAGTAGGTACTGTGCTCCCTTAACAGAGAGCGAACCAGTTAAGCAATTTTAACCGCTTTCAAAAAAAATTTAGGCGCAAATAGAGCTATTATAAAAAATAATGATTGCGGTTTAGTAAACAATAGTGTGGCAAAAGTGAGTGAAAACTCAATAGCTTTTATTACACATATTTGGGAATTAACTGAGAATCCGAGACTAAAATTAGTTTTAGCTTAGAGCAATATTTAAGATTGAAGGTTTCATTAATTTCAACCCATTTTTCGAGTTCTTATTGACTTTCGTCGGAAAACTAACGCATTCCTTAACTTATCTTGAAAAAGACTGTATTAAGGCAATAAAAGTACCCTTTTTGAAAAATTAAAAGGCACTTACTTTCTTTCAGTTTTAAATTTTAAGGTGATTTTTCCATAAAAATAGACACTACGTTTTCGCTGCGTTTTGAGAAATCAAATACGTCGCATTAATGTAAACAACAAAAGTTTAAAATCTTGGGTACTTTTATCCATCAACGATTTTTTTTAATTGTTGATGAATAAAGTGCTCAAGCCTAAATACGCCTCAAAAATAAAAAATAAAATTATTGCCCCAATTAAACTAGCAACTGAGATTTAAGTTTATCACAACAAAGCCTTATTCTTAACATAATTTCTCTGCAGAAAAGAAAATAAAACAAAAAATTCTTGATCTAGAGAATAAAGGATTCTGGTGCGTAACGAAAAAGGTATTTTATTGTTTAGGAGCACTTAATTTGCCGTAATCACAATAATTTGTTTAACAAAAGATTAAAACATCTTCCAATGGACGAGAAACAAGAAGCCGTGGTACTTAAGAATAGGGAATGCAAAGGAGTGATGCGGTTTAAAGCTTTATAATGAAATCTTTCCATCGAAGAGCCAGAGAAGAATAATAAACTAAAATTAGAAAAAATACGGTCATAAAAGTTTTGCTCGTAGCCTAAGAAATTGCCAAAGATAATGTACGCTGCTCTATAATGCCAGTTGTTTCTTAGCTTGGCACTCATTCAAATACATTATGGATGTGTATCTAAATTAATTAAGCTGCATTAAGGATGAATTAAAGTACGAGCTTTTTCAAAGACAGTGAGTTATTAAAAAATTGTTTCGGATTTCACATTTCTTTACTTTTATGAAATTTTTGAAAAAAAAATATCGTACTAAATATTTATTAGAAAATAAATATTTTCTAAAATGCTCATTTTTTGGTCGAAAAAAAAAATTTAAATTTTTCCATCCTTTAGAAATATTTAATATAAATGTCGACTCACTGTAGTTGATTAGGGCTGCAATGTCCAATACCTGTTAATACATTTTACGTAAAAATGTTATTCTAACGAGTTGACACACCATAAAAATGTCGATATTGTGTTTTATACATGTTTTATAAAATATTCAGATGAATATTTTAAAAAAATAATTGAAAATCCTTATGTGGTGTGTTAAATACGTACACGTACGCATTATCATTACTTCCTTATTCTTCTATTTTAAAAAATAAGAAAATAGAGTCGATTATTTAGGTTCATTTCAATATGTTTTATTGAAACATTAAGAGACAGGATTCATATAACAGGTCACTTGCTCTTTTGTCTTCCCTTAATATATCTTTTCCTATTTTGCCCTACTTATGAAAAAATAATTCTTAATTAACATTGCGTAAAATTTACGGCGAAAAATCACTTCAGAAACCAAAACTTTAGTTACTGCGTGTTTAAAGTTTCCTATTATGATATAGGAAGCATTATAATAAAAATAAATTTTAAAAAAACTACGCAATCATCGGAATTATAAGAATCTAAATAAGTCTGTTATTTTATTACTTATAACAATATAATGATGAGGTAATGCTTACATTTGCAAGCAATCGAGTAATAAAGTATTTACTTAGTAATAATTCCAAGTAATGACTATAATGAGAGCTGGTCATAAAGGAATCATTAAAATACAAAAATTCAATCACTGAAGTCAGTCAAATGTATACCTGCACGAAGCCAACAAACAAGAAATAATCCAAGTCTTACCGTTGTGGTAATTGATAATACGCTCCACTGAATTACCCGCCTCCCCCCCCCCCCCCACTTTTTTTCCAACTACTCCCTATAACGAAATTTTTATAGATATCACAGAACTATGGCAAATCTGAAATGATAAAGGTCTATTTATATAAAGTCAATGTTGCCCCGTTGCAATAAAACTGAAGAATTAAGTCACTTCGTATCACGAAAATTTAAGACATAATTTCCTCATTTCAGCAATTAAAAAAAAATAATATAGTTTTAAAAAATCTTCCCTCATAAAGCAGTTAACTTAAATTGTCTCATCGTAGCCCCAACTCATTTTGAGAAATGGCGGCCGTGCAAGCAATGTACGTTCGCAGACAATTGAAGTAATTAAGTCAATTACTTTTGCCTGGTAGAAATTCGGTGTGTTATGTAATTAACGTTGCAATAGTTGACAGTGTATAAGTAAAAATACACACACACACATAAAACAAACGAAAGAAATGTCTTCGAACAGAATTCGGGAAGGCAATTATTTCATTAGCTGGCGATCGAAGATTTACTTCAGCTAGCCTCAACAAAGCGCTGAACAAAGCAAATTTCTGGAATCTTTTGCGGCATGTCATTGTAAAAAGAGTTCGGGCGAGGGAGTGAGGGTGAACAAGTGTGTTCAAACATTGTTTAAAAAACGTTTTTTAGGATTCAAAGTTTGGTCGGAAGACAAATTATGAGCTAACTTAAATGTTTTGCGTTGAGGTGAAGTTTTACTTCATTTAATCGAGTAAGTCTTCAAAATGGTGGTATTTTAATATATTGTTTTAAGAATGGCATATGGGAGCTCAGTTTATTTTTAGACCATTGGTATAGTTTTCTGCTTTCAATAATTGGAATGAAAAAGTACTCTGAATATTTTACTTATTGAAAATTTTTGTTATTTCGGGTTTAAACGTTCAAATTAAAAGAAAGAAAACTGCGTCCACTCTTCCTTTCCTACTACGGTAAAATGAAAAACGATGTTTTTCATTAAATTTGCCATGGTGAAATTGACTAAATATTGAAGACAGTGACATTTAAATATATTTTGAAAACGCATCATATTTGCAATATGTTATATTATTAGTAGATCTCCGCTATTGATGATTTTTCGGGGAAAAGGAGAAAAAAAAAGAATGCCTATCCTTTTTGCTCTGAGACTTAATTCTAGCAGAAGAATTATGTATTATAATAAATACACAACATAGGTTTAAGCGATATTATTATTGCATTACTTATTTATTTACTTTATATTTATTTATTGAGATTTATTTAGCATTTTTAAACATAAAACTTTATTTAAAATTGTTTGAAGCAAAATAAAAAGAAATTTCAAATTACTGCTGCAAATGTAACTTAAATGTGAATATTTTCTTAAATATCACAATTACGGTCGAAGATGTTTTAATACTGTTGTCATTTCATCAATTTTCTAACGAAATGAAGTAACCTGAATAGGTTTTCCAGTGTTTCCTGTATATTTTGACATGAATAACATGTTAACGTTTTCTATCAAAACTGCATCGGAAATTATCTCTTTTTTATTGTAAACTTGTCTGCTTCTAACCCTAATCTGATATTCACTATAACAAGAAAATATTATAACTATCAGCTGGAAGTTATTTAGACTCTTTTGGATGAAGTATCAAAGATTGGTGTTCGCTTCTTACTCCGAATTAAAATTGTACATATAAAACAAATGATAAATGTTTGCAATTTTCATCACAATTTGCCCCTTATTTATGCAGTTTCAATAAAATTACATCCGGCTTTAAAATATTTTTTGCAAGTGTTTAAAACTCTTCTCAATTGTGCGCGAATTGGAACTCCATAAAGCCATTGCATTGATTTATAGGTTCTCAACCCTGCTAACAAACGCAAAAGATAAACGTTTCCACCTTAAATTTCGCGAATTCAAATTATTAAAATTTCAAATTCCATTCTTGAAATTTCTTTTGATTTTGCGCAAGATTTAATTTAAACAATAAGACACTTGTGTTTTCATTAAATATTAGTTTCAGGAATATTAGTCACGAGTCTTAACATACATACTAATAATTAGTTAATATATGCGTGTTATATTTCAATAGATAACAATCGCCACCAAATTTTTCTACCGATAATTTATGTTTGGATGCTCCAAAAACAAATGTACCATCTATATCATTGTGTACACCCCCTCCCCCTCCTGGCTGCTATGAAAGCTGATATGAAGAAAATATCTTCCAAACTAAAACCACAGGCATCACATTAAGTGCGTTGGTAGTTTGATCACATGTACTAACTACTGTTGGGAGCGTAATAAATAAGTTTTTGATTAGTAATGCTTTTTAACCATACATGTTACGAATATAATTTTATATGGAAGCAAAGATGCTATTTTCACCCCTTATATCAAAAGTTGTCAATATAAAAGGAGGGCGGCCCGTAGCCTATATTCTATTACACGAAATATCTCCCTCCCTGAATTAACCAGGGGTTTCCGACCCCTTATGTAGACTATAATTACCTCCATAAATAATTCAAAACAGTCCTGAAATACGTGCGATTTCTTTGTTTATTTATTTATTTATTTTTCGAATAGAAAAAAGGCAGTAAATCAGAGTTTATGAGTGATAGTGGGTTTCATAAATATAAAACAAATAATAAATAAAAATTTTTAAAATAAAAAAAAATCTGAAATACGAGTTTTTTGCGATTGTCTCGAATCCAAAAAAATGAAATAAACCCGAGCTGTTGACCGAAAGAGGATTAATAAGTTACAACACAAAACATATCTGCCTTTATTTTGCTAATAACGGATTTATTCTGGTCTGTTTCATCAAATATACATTTAGAAATATGAACCGTTCTTCTTGATACGAAATGGACAATCGACCTTCATCTTTCCAATCAGCAAATGACATCTGAACGGATAAGTTCGTTTCACTATTTCTAAGGAAAACTTTCCAGAACACAGAAACCGAACTCCAGGAGAAACACAGGAAAAAACCGGGAAGTCAAAAAGCGGCCGCTCTTTGTCAGAAGTTCGAAAGGAATACAAAGGAGTCTATGTATTCTTATCACTGCTTATCGAAGGTACTCCACCACGATTTATCGATTGTTAGTTTTCCTTTGAAGAGAAACTGAAACATTTCTCAAAATATAAAAAAACACTAGATTTATGCTTTTATGTGCTTGCATAAGAGATCATTTTTAAAATGTTGCGAATATATAAAAAAAGTTTATGTTCAACTTTTCCTTTTGAGATGCAATTTCTGAAAGTTTTAATACAATGAGAACATATAATATTGTAATATGAATCACAATGTTAGGCGTGGCTTTAGCATTTAGTATTGCTATGAACGTCATGATAGAAGTGATACTAGATTACAGTTTTTTAATGAGAATTTTAAATAAATTAATATTTTTACGTTGTTTATAGTTTTTCATGATACCAGAACTTTTGCTTATAAATTTCGTTATTTCTTCCATTAAAAATCTTACAAATATTTTACATATATTACTAACATTTACCTTTTAAAAGCTAAACTTTTTCACATTTTTATTTATTTTGTTTCAATTCTCATATATTTGAGAAAGGAACATCATGATCTCCGCTTTTTGGAATTTAACTACTTTACTTCTTTTTCGAAGTTTAAATTAGCCCTTGTAAATAAACTTATCATTATCGTGTTATTTTATGAAAAAGTCTATACTTTTTTTAAAAAACTAAGTTTTTTACTTACCATTTTTAGACCCTGCACTCCTCAATTGTCCCACATTTTAAATGTTCAGTTTACGTAATGATTCTGATCAAAATTATAACTATAATATTGTCTTCCTTTCGAAACAAGAAAATTGTGATTACTTTGAGTAAGTTAAATACTTACGATATTTTAAAGATTAAGCGTTGCTGTCTTTAACCCACTGTAATTCAAAACAGATTTTATTTTCGAAATATACATAGCTCGCCCGTTTCCCACCTAATTAAACAATTTCATATACAGTTCTTAAAAAATCATCACACGTGTGAGTTCCAGCTCTCTGTTTCGTCCATTCATTTGGTTTATAGACATTTTTATAAACTAAAACCCTCATTAAACTTAGAGTGAAGTGTATTAAGGATAACAAGGTTTTCTCGCACTTCAAAATCGACCTCAAAATCCCAACTTAATTCTGAATGCCAACCCTGAAATTCCTCATACAGAAACTTGAACCTAATTACCTTTACTTACATATGCATTTTTATTTTAGAAATCAGTATTTATGGCCAAAAATTATTCTTCACAATTCGTGTTTCAAGGTTACACACTCTCAGAAACGCATGCTCAAATCTCACAAAACTTTCGTCTTATTTGACGAAATTGCTTCGTGAAAAATGGTCCGAGTAAATCTTTCGTGAAATTGGCGAAATTTGTGCAGTAACTTTTTAAGTCACGTGATCGCGCGAGGAAAGAATCGTTGTAAATTACGAAATTTTCTTGAGGATTGCAGAATCGTCAAAAGTGAGAGCTCTGTTCCTGAGAGTGCACTCGCCTCAAGGTCGTGAACAAATGTAAGTTAGCCATATTTGAGTTCACATGTATATTTTATAATGCTGTAGATATATATCATTATAAAAGATACATTTACCAAGTGTCCATATTCCAGTTTTAATTGACATTTAGAATTGCTAAAATATCTAAATTTTACTCAAGGTGCAAAATTTTTCACTCACCTCTTCAAGCACCTCTCCTTAAAACAGGTAAAACTTGATAACCTGAAGAATTAATGTAAAAGACAAAAAATTAACAAAGGAAGCCAATACAATTTATTTGACATGTATATTATAAGTCAACATATAAGTATACATCTAGCATTTGTAAATATTATAAATTTTTCCACACCCAATCAAAGTTCCACTTTTCATTGCTTGTTAGTAACTAAGAATTAAAAATTAAATGTTTATTATTTCACTTACTCGTAGTACATTTTTACAGTTTAATATAAAAATAGTTTTGTATCCCTCACTTCAAATGTCAAAGAAAATGTTTTGCATGTTTTTTAAAACCCGTTCTAAATTTAACGTATTTAAAGATAAATTACTTTTTCAACAGTCAAAAACTGCGCAAGAGTTTTTGTTTCATCTGATTAACATTGCACTTAAACAAACAAATTTAATGTCGGAAGTACTAACCTATCCCTCATATTTGCAAAAAAAAATCCGAAAAAATAGCATCTATGGAAGTATGTCTTTTCGTTTTCCATTAAGTGCTGATAAATCCTCCCATAGCTGTTATAAAATAGAATCATTAGATTAAAATGTGAATACTTTTCAAAATAAAATCTCGACGTTAAGAAAACTTTTTAAACGGCCAGGGATTTACGACTTTTCAGAAAGCACTTCAAGTTTTGCCATTTCTTTTCTGGGTCTATCATCTAAATTCATTGTTTTGGTTGTGAGATTCAAGAAGTTTTTTAGCAGTTTGTATCTCGAATCGAGTGCACATCAAGCTTGGGTAACTAGAATAGGCCATATCATTCTTTTCGTGCAATTCTTGTAAAAGACATATTTGTCAAAACTTGAGTAAGTGTAGCAAAATAAAGAGAAAAAATTTAAAAGGCATGAAAGAATAACACACGCTGGACCTTAAAACATTATCAAACTTTAGAAAGTAATCGTCATCTAAAACTGCTGGGCGGAGGGGGTCGAGAGACAGATATATAGAGATAGAGCGAAGAAAAAGGGAGAATATCAGAAAGAAAATCTTAAAGTGTAATGGGGCAATAGACGACATGGTAAGGCACAGGAATATAGTGGACTCAAACTTATGAGGAAGGAGCCACAAAGTGAAAAAAAAGCAATATATTTGAAATAAAAGAAAAAATGAGAGATAAATATAAAACTTGAGATGCGAAACAGAATATCTGTATTACTGAAGTAGGGCTTAAAAAAGGAGAGAAGCGGACAAAGGGGATGGGGGAGGGCAAGAGGCGGGCGAAAAGCAGTGGGTTGTAAAGAAACCACGAGGGGGGAGGGATTGGAATAAGAAACTGCTGCTGGGCAATCTGATCCTTTGAGCCATGAGGACAGCGACTGGCCATTGCAGATGACCCCGTTTTATCCACATTTCCTCCGCGTGTGTGAACTTTTCTTTCAAAAATAAATAAAAGCCTGTGCCCATTTTTAAAGCAGATTCATCCAGTCCCTTGAAAAGCAGCTTGCCTTCCGAGCAGCGGAGTGAACTCGGGAGTCGGATGCAAGAGATATTTTCCGCTTTCATTTTTTTCCACTCTCTCCGCGCAACCTCGACAAGTATGCCAAGAAAACCGCTTCTCAATTGAATATTTTCCTATCCTTAAGTGATTTTCCAACGTCCAGAGAAGGGACGTTAACTCGAAAGAGAATATTCTGCTTCTTATCAAATACAATAAACTCAAACTAAGACAGAATGAAATGGGCACGTTTTTTTCTCGATCATAAGAGTTCTCCAACTTACATACAGTAATAGTAATGTTTTATAATTGATCAGAACTGCGATTTGAAGAGATTTTGAGGCTTACCTATAATTTATACCTAAATCCTTAACAGTCAAACTCTATGAAGCCCTCACTAGATTTGTCTATAACCGACTGCATGAATAATCAATAATTAACACAATGTATGTAAAAATAATAAGTATTATTTTCTACTTCCACTCTATTATTAACAATGAGAATATTTCTTCTGAAACACATAACAAATAAGTAAGATTTTGGTAACATATTACTTACGATAATATATAGTATGTACTTGTGAAACATCTTAGCACAACATGTAAGGCTGTTCATTCCTTTTCTAAGTCCTTAGACATTCCGCTTACGCTAATATAGTCAAAAGTTACTGATTAACAGTTACTAAGATAATCTAGGTTGCTACAAGATATTTTTTCAAGCGAAGCTTTACCATCTGAAAAGACGAAATTTTAAGAACTAAACAAATAAATAAAGCCTTTTTTTTCTAATGTCCTTTAATCATAATACAAACAATTTGGTTTCGTTTACTTCCTTACAATTTGTTTTACAGAATTTTAAAATATACATCTTAACACTATTTAACGCTTTCAGTTGCTAATGAACTGAAATTATATCCTGTAAATGGCAATATTATTTTCAATTTAAGTTACACACAAGACACAGCCAACAGTTAGAATTTGTTTTGTTTCTTATTTCTAAATTTTCTTGAAATTATAAGTTAAGCTTGTGTTTTCAGTATTTTCCCGATTTTTCATTTACTGCCTTAATAAATATTGTACTTTTCTACTTCAATATCAACCGAATGGCAATTCGTTATATTTTAAAAACTATTACATATTTTAGTTGCATTAAGTCTAGATTTAATTTATTTATATTATAGTAACTGAAATTTTTCTTTCTGAAATCTATTTAAAAATAGATTTTTGTTAGTCAATATAGTTAGCCTAATGTTCAACCTAAAATATATTTTATTATTAAAACATATTACAGTGCTTTGTCTTTAAAAAAGTACATTTTTGTTCCAGACGATAATAGAAAAAACCATCGTTTAATTTATGTTGTTTTTTCTTAATTTTTTCCCTGTTGTGGTTCTGCAAATTTAGTTTATACTTATTTTGTTTCTCTATATTCTATCTTTCACCTAGCAGGTGAGTTGAACCAGAGATCCAAATGAAATTTAATGCCATCTATTCTATTCTGAGTATATTTTTTTTCTTCGCAATCCCCTTCCTGCCTTAATAAGAGTATCTTTTTTTAAAACTCAAACTTCTACCAAGGGATGGTCCAAGACAATCCGTCTGTTTGACAAATACACTATACCGCGTACTGGTATAATAACATCTGAGATTAAAATAAATTACTTCCTGCAAACAGCGTTGCTAACTGGTTCGTAATCCCATAAGTACCTTTAAGGAGTCAAAGCGTAAATAAAGGTTTAATCCGATGGCCCAAGTTTTATTGTCCATGCTATTTACATTATTTTATAGCAAGAAAACCCAAATTACTGTACTGAAGCATTACCTTAAGCCTGTTAATAACACAGAAGGTCCCTCTAATGGATTTACGAGAAGCAGAAAATCTGAAGTAATGTAAAAATATCTAATTTAAAAAAAGAGGAAAGAACTCCCGCATTTATTTTAAGCGCTGGATTCATTTTAGAGTTTAAAAATGACCAAATGAATTTATATCAATCCCTGAAAGTGATTTTGTCCATTCAAGATAGATTTAGTTTGCATTATGTTTTAGTGAGAGGACGGGAAAAAAACGAAATTGAAGAAGTTGCGTAATTAAATAAATCTTGGAAGACGGAAGTATTAAAAAGATTTTTTAAAAACTCCCGCTTATTTAGAAGTCTCAAAATACGATGCATGTATTCAAAGGAATTATGAACCAAACTAGACTAGAAAATCGTTAAAACATATTATTGTTAAAGATAATTTTTATTTAACTAATACGTAGACGTTGAATTAACAAAACGCAAATAAACGGACACGCGTTTAATAGGTCTAAAAAATGCATTATGCAATAACTAGGTTAAGTTTCCCCCTTAAGTTTCCCAGAATCCCCTTAAACGTAGAATTATATTCATTCCGCCAACTATGGGCATGTCAATGCACGAAATAAGAAAGGTACTTTTGAATCCACTCAAAGTTTTGTAAACTACTTCGGATTTCAAGACCTAGCTTGTTGAAAAAAAAGTCATAAATGTACCGAAACCTCCTTCCTCCCGTAGTAAAAAAAACTATATGGAAAAATAAAAAAACGGAAACAGCTTTTTTTGAAAAGAATAAATAAATAAAATCGTAGTACGTACATGATTTTTTTACTTCAATAAATTACTCAAGAAACGTAACTAAATTAACAAACTTAGAACATTTCAGAAGTTTCAGTGTTAAGTTTCAGTGCGTTCAATGCGTTACGCACTAATCATGTAGTATGTGCATATTTTATAACGCGCTTTTTTTTTTCTTTTTTTTTTTCAAATATTCAGATATAATTAATAGGATATTTTTTAGAAGATTTTTTATTGAGAAGTGGTTACATATAAGTTACGTCTATTTTTCGGATTTTAGCTGCTTTACTTTTTATTGATAAATTTTTATCATTAGTGTTATCATTATTTTATTATTATAGTTATAAAATACTTTTCCGAAGTTTTACCACCCTGAATTCATTCGAGCTCAATTACGTGGAATGCGTTATCAGCTCTTGCGAAAAATTAGCTACTGATTATGAGCCTTAATAGTAATGAGCATAAACGTTTCATATGACGCATCTTGTATTTTAAAAAAACGGAATAAATGCCTATTTTTAAAGTTAAATCTGACTGAAATTTTGTTTTTTAATATTTTAAATCACGTCTTAGAAATATATGGAAAAAAAAAAGAGTCATTATTTTTCGTTTCGCTGAAAAACTGCAGCTTACCCAATAAAACACTGAACTAAAAAATTCGACCCGTTGACATAATTGATGATACATTGTCATCTATATTTCACCCTCATTTCGATATGTTCCAATCATATAGTCTTCTTGCAGTCGATTTTTAAACCATTCGTAGACTGACTGATGCTACATAAGTGGTTCACTTTGTTTATAGCGGCCTATTGATTGTTAAATCATCGGAGTTGAAGTTTGACTCAATTTACGGATTGAAAACGCATTTATATATGTGTCATGCCTCGCTTTCGACCCTCAGGGCAGAAAGAGTTAAAGCCTTGAACCACACCCACAACTTCAACCAACTCTCGTGTAACCATAGAGACGCGCGTGACGTCACGACTACACAAAAGCCGAAACGTGCCAACAATCCCAAAGTACGCTCCAAACTTTGGCAAAGCAATAATTGGTTGGAATAATTAAGGGAACTTCGATTAATCAATTAATAAAAAAACTTTTTTTTTGCCCAGAATGGGCTGGCCATAAAGTCGCATGACCTCAAATTTGTGTTTAAACCTACACTTAAGAGTTAAACGCATGCTCTTGAATATTCAGTTGGCATGAAACTTTATTTATTCTTCGTTTGCGATAGAGACAACTGCGAAATGCAGCAAAAAAACAAGCAGAAAGTATACTTCATTTCGAATGCATATGTGCCAGTTATTTCTGCTTCATTGTCGTATAAATTACTGTTATTATTGCTACTTAGAAAGCTAAATGTGGAAAAGTTCTCAGGTTTCATTCTGAAGGTTTGGAAACATTACTTAAACATGCACACATCATTAAAAAACTGATGAAAACGTCTCCTTTTTTTTCTGTGGCGCATTATAAAAATCCTTTTATTGGCAAATTAAAGTTTAAAGAATAAGATTTTTTATTTGTAAAACAGTATACAGATAATGGTCGTTAAAAATAGAAGAATAGAATAGATAGCATTTACTGATTGAATATAAGTTGTTAAAGATGGTTCAAAAGAAAAACGCTGAATAAACTTACTTACATCGTCCTCCACATAGGTCCCCACATACGAGTACATTTTTTCTTAAAAAATATATCATATGTGAAAGTAATGAGCACGCATTTACTATTCCTTAAGAATTATAATTACTAGATAAAATTTTAAATACCTAGTTCACTTTTGAAAATCATTCAGCAGTTTGAAATTTCGAAATTCAGATTGTACAAATTACGCAATTACTGAAGCAATTAATGTCCGTTCAGTAAGTGTAGCCATGGTACACAAACAAGCTTTCTTAAATTTTTTTCTTTAAAAAAATATCTAGTTATGTATATTATAATTACGCAAAAAATGATGCATAGCTATAAAATTTGTAAGTGTAAAATTATTTTATAAAGAATAAAAGCTGCACTTACGATCGACCTTATTCTACCAACACGTCTTTTTCTTTCGGTAAATATTTAACCTTCCGATAACGGCGCACTTAATATCATGTTCCTTCTAACCCATAGTGAAAGATTATGAGCTTTACGTGCCATATAATCACCACGTTTATGTTCATTTTATTAAATGATTAAAATATTACGCCGTATGCATTACCATAATATCGCGTTAAATTATGACGGAAGCCACGCCTTTGACTTGAGCTTCAAGAACTCACATACTTGAGTCGTGAAAGGGTTAAACAGTAACTAATCTTAAAATATTAGCTACACGTATCAAAAAACAAATGCTTAAGAGAATTCGAATTTCCAATATTGTTTATTAATGTCTTTGACTTATAGTGTAGAGAATACAAATAACGACCATAAATGTAAAATGGGATCACGATCGTTCCAATAAATGTAAAAGAGAATCGCAAAACAATAGGAAAAATGCATGAAAACGAAATGAAGCATAAAAACGAAATAAGAGAAGATACCATGGAAGCCAAACTGAAGTCATTTCAATAAGTAAAAATAAAATGGAACCTGGAATAAAAGAAAGCAGTCTAAATAACGTACGAAGTATTGTGCATCGCATTCCTTATCTTTTCCTTTTTTTTTCTGCTTTTATCATTGCAACTCCTGCAGACAGATCCCAAAATGCTGATACTCTCAGCAGCCGTACATTCATAACTGTCAAAAGCCATGTCTTCCCCATGTGCAGGCCCAACCCGTGGCTTTCAGCCAAAACGACATCAGTTAGCATAATATGTAAATTCGGTTTTTGATTGCTTTGATAAATGGAATGAAATTTTTCTGCTTGCTTTGTTTAAGATGAGATTTTTCGCGATTGAATATTGTTTCCGAAAGCGTAAGATATCGTTTTCGGTATAAAAGAAGGCTAAGAGAGACAGAAAAAAAAATCTCCCTCGCATGTCAGTACGCGTCTATTCCGTGTGCGCACAGCAGAAAGAAAGAAAGAAAACCGCACATCCCCAGCGTCCCATCTAGTTTTCCCCTGTCTCTGAAGGAAAATCTCCATATTTCTCTGACCTGTTAACGTCCGGAAAATATGAAGAGCTTTATGAAAAAGACAAACCCATTTATTGGCAAAATTTTTGTCTCGTTTAATGACAAACGCATCAGAAAGGGAGGCTTTCTGCGTACCATAATTCCAAGGAGTGTGGAGTCGAGCATACAAAATTTTATACCGTTCCTTATGATACTAAATTCGTTCATGCAAATTACTACACTTTACTCGATTATTCAAACATACTCATGGTTTTTGTCGAAGAATCGGTATCGTAACCTTCCAGAGAAGCTTCTGATCAAAGATTCAGAGCGTTTCTTTATTTTTTTTACTAAGCTTCGATCATTGAAAAAAAAAATTTCCTCTTTGCATATGGAAATCCATAAGCATCCTTATCGACTAGAAAGGCAAATAAAATTATTTTCCTCTTGTTTAAGGGGCAGAAACTGAACTACACTAGTCATGAGACATCAAAATGCTGCTTTATTTATCTCATTTTAGTTGTAAGAGTTTCAAAGAAAACCTGAATATATTTCAGTTAATATTCACTTTCAAAAAGGAAATACTTCATTATTTTTTGCAATAGCCGAATCGATCAGATACTGAATACATATCTGCTTGCTGCTGAAAACTTTTTGAAAAGAGCTTTTGAAAAAAATGGATTTTTAGAAGTATACAGACATGCATGAAAAATAGCATGACGCATTTTCATTTGTTGCTAAATTAAATTTAGTGATGAAATGTATGTTTGGCCAGTGCATTCTTTCTTTGGATAATTCATATAAATAATATCACAAATATTAGTATTCTAAAATGTCTCTCGCAATCTGGGATTCATAAAATTTCTTACGTTATACATATGTTAATTTTCAGTGAAATTAAATATTTGTAAAATATAGTCGAGTGCTGTCCAACTTCATTAATAATATCCGACGGCAGGAAATGTTTGCCTAACTTTTATCCTAACTGGGGAATTACATTTTTTCAATAATTAAACTTATTTAATAAAATCAATCATTGTTCTGTGAGCATGCTGTATATGAATACATATGAAATTAATAGAATACTCGGTACATCATATTTAAATTGCGTATTCCATCTAGGAATGAAATTATAGTTCCTCTTTTACCCAAAATCCTTTTTCGAATCGCATTTAATACTTCGCTAATGTTTGATGCATTTTAAATTTAACTGGCATTGCACTTCTATACGCATAAAAATTTTAATTGCTTATATTTCAATACATAGACATACAAACACATACACATACAAACAGACAATACCTCCTTTGACTATCAATCAAAAATGAATCGATGAATTTCAATAATTAAATTCCATACCTAACCCTCATATTTCGAGTTAAATATTCCCATTTCAAACTACTATTTACTTAATTAATCATATATCTAAACAAAGTTCTTTTATTTCTTTCCATTTTAACCTTGAATCCACCCTTAACTGAAAAATTATTTCAATTCACGAACACAATAGATTGAAGAGCTTAACTGCACAACAGCCACTTGAAGCCAAAGACATCGCTTCAGAAATAATACCATTCCTAATAATGTTCATTTCCTCTTGTTTTTATCAATTCCATTGTTAATTCATTTATTTCAGTTATGCCTTTAGTAGCTTTTTTTAAATAAAAGTTGTGCTACAAAGAAGTATAATGAGAAATCACCCTTTAATACGAGTATTTGTTCCGCAGAAGAACTTCAAAACGTCCATTAATTTTGGGGAAAATCACTGAAGTACTTCTTAGTTTAATTTCATTGTTCGCATTTTTTTCCTTCTCGGAATAAATAATTCTTCTTCCAACATCATTGATTTTCTGAGAATTAGATCTTTATTTGAATTAAAGATGCCACCCAACACCAAGTTCGGACTATAATTCATTTAATTTTCCATCTGCCGATGCATTAAAAAACAAAAATATGTGCTAATTCCTAACTTTGTTTCTAATGTCCAACTTGCAAAAAACGCAAACTAGACAAACCTTATGAAAAATATCCTTCGTCAAAGTGGGATAATGAGCTTTATTAGCAATATCTTTTCTTTGTCATTACTAGCTCCGTATATTTTATCACTTTTTTCTTGTGTTTTCGCTTCCAGCGGCTTTCTTTAATCAAGGCAGATTCCTCAAAAACAGCCTCACACAAAGGTGAAAGGAGTTACAAGTGATTTCTGCGTTTTTAATGGAGTCTAAGGCAGAAATTGAATTAAAACACATTATCTGGGTTTTTCATGTATTTGTTTCTAGTGGGGCAGAACTTAATGAGTTCATTGTTTGGTAATTGTTTCTTAACTGCCTTTTACTCAATTTTTTCGTTCCGCAAGATCAAAAATGCCGACAATTAAAGCATTGGGGAAAAGTATGAAGAGCGGGAGATTTGCCGATTCTAAGGAATGAAGTTTTTGGGAGAGATATAATTAAGGATAAAATATTCCTTCAAAGAGGGGAGTGCACAAAACTGTCATTTGCATAAATCTTTATTACAAATTCGGAGCATCAAAATCATATTAGTGCAATAACATTTGAAAAGTCTGCAACTGCCAATTTTTTTAGTAGGGAATATCTTTTTTTGAAGCACCCTTTAAAACGGGAACATTATTTATCTAATCAAGCTTAATGTAAGTGATTAGAACAAATTATCATCCATAACAAGAAGCTAAAAAATGCAAATAAATGTTATTAAGTTGAAACAAAACTCAAAATCTTAAAACCAATTTAACTTTTTCTTAATCCAAAAATAAATTATTAGAGGTTTTTAAAAAGTGATTTTCTGAAAGCTTTGGCACTATATATTGGCCGCAGGGCTTTATTTCCTTGATTAGTAATTGCATGCATTTAGTCTACTTTTTATTCTTTCATGCATAAAATATTTTAGTGCTTACATTACTACATCAGTATGCAGTTTTCTCTTTAATAAACAGCTTAATATATAGTAAAAAATACAGAACTATATTGTACTGCATCGATTGATTATATAAAACAAGGCGAGTGTAATAAGTAGTAAAAAATGCAAAATAATGCAGTAACCTTTAGCATTTATTGGTTATACAGTGCAAATGCAAGTGCAAGACATATTGCTTAAGTAACGTTAAAAATGGGGAGATACATTTTTACGTTACTTAAGCAATATGTTTACATACCTAATACATTCATAAAAGGACTGTATTCAACATTTAGAGATAAATCAATTATAAGCTTTCATACTCAAAACATAAATGAACATTAAATGATTGAATTCATAAATCAGTACTATAACATGAGCCGTCAAATATTTAGCATGCAGTGAAAATGATTTTTCTCCATAATCAATAAATGCTATACTTCAACTTCATATTTTTTTTTTAAATCAACACATAATATACATTACCAAATTGATTGCTTTCATATTCTGCATATTATATTTAGTAGCCCCCTAAAATTCCACCTCCGTAGACACTCAAAGGAAGCTAACGGTTTCAGTATAAATGAAATTAATTGCAACAATTGAAAGCAATCGAAATCTCCCCCAATCTGCCGTGCCGTTTCGATTTCCTTCCACAGTTGCACCAGTTTAATTCCTATTTCCAATCTCCAGAAATCTATCCACCTTTGGAAGCCGAATAAGGAAAAATATGCTAATTTGACTCCAAGATCTGAGATTCAGCTTTCTGAGGGCTCATATCGGTGTTCAGCGTTTCGCAATAAACATCATGCTTTGTTGTACTACAGGGTATAAGGAACCAGCATAATCATACACTCCCTAATAATGAGTGTTAAATATTCATAATGTATTGCAAAGTCTCGCTCATCTCTGATGATTACATTAGACAGTCGACTCGCATAAAGAGTTAATGCAAACCACTCCTGAATGCGAGCCCCATAGACTGCGATTATTTATACATAGGGGTAGTGTAATGTTTTCATTTATGAATTCATTCCGAGATAATAAAATGATATTTATTCTAATCGAAATAAATGTAAGATATGAATGTTAACATTTATTGCCTCGTCTTCTTAAGTTTTTAAATTTCAAACGAATGTTTAACTGCTGATAGGAAATATTCTCGACGCGTATATTTATCGCAATTTGGAATTTATTTCCGGTTTTGCGTGATCGTGGCAACAATGAGAAATAAGGCTGGATGCCGTCTTCAAAATTATTAAGTTAAGCTGAGTTGATAATTTTGATAATTCTGATCATAAATAAGACTAGATAAAGGCTTTGCAGCGTTCGTCTGTCAAGGTTCTTGGAAATTGTTCCAATAAACATTCAGTTAAATGAATTGGCTTTAACGGTTCACGCTTTAAATTCATAGGAACGTTTCTTCGAGATTATTTTTTTGAATGTTAAAAGTAACATGAATTATTAAAAAGTGGCATGGATCAAAAGAAAAATTATATTTTTCGTTAATATGTAGTCTTTTGACTACAACTTTTAAACGAAAAAATAAAACGCTTTTTACGCTTCCGAATAGTTCAATGTAATATAGCGAAATAACAAATTCAGCTACGAGTCTTGCATAAATATAAAGGGATAGATCTTAACTGAAACGTGTATCATTCTGCGTAGCAATTGTTCAACAATCTAGTGTAACTAAGTCAGTATTTCAAAGTTTTAAGACTAGTTTAGATTCATAAATATAATAATTTTGGGCATTGTTGTTATGCATCTATAACAATGCGGTTCCTTCGGTTCCTAAGTTTAATACTTTTAAAAACCCCAGAGCAAATGCAGTTTAAGCCTATATTTACGGTAATTTTATTTAAGTTTCACATATATGTGTGCTACTTTTTCAATACCTTATGTTGATGACAGATAATCAATTTGCATATATCTAACGATCGAAGTCAGACTTTTTGATCCACTCAATGTTCCACTAAAAACATAGAAATCAAAATTTTCAAAACGTTACGTCACGCACTGTGAAAAATTCTAGTTCAACCTTTCACCAAAAAATGAAAAAAAAAAAAATGGTGAGATTTAGCTCCAACTAACATTTGGTACTAAAGGTGAACCTTATAATGGTTCCTAATTTCACATTCATTATGCAACTAGGTGAAACTACATCATTATAATGGTTCAACTTAGTACCAAATATTGGTTGCAGCTAAATTTCACCATTCTTGCCATTTTTATTTTCTGGTGAAAGGTTGAACTAGAATTTTTTAGTGTGTGACGTAAAGTTTTGAAAATTTTGATTCCTCTGTTTTTAGTGGAACATTGAGTGGATCATAAACTAGAGTTTTTCACAATGGTCATATTTTAATATCTTGGTATAAATGCTTCTCCATATCCAAGTTGAATTTGAACAAAAAGTTTAAGTAAGATTATTAAATAAAATTTTATATTTTTATAAATCAATTGCTTAAATACTCCGAAGTGGCCAATTAATTAAAACTAAACCCAGTTTTCAATTTTTCTATTTAATAATGTTTTCTTCAATCGTACTTCACGAAAGCAGGAAACATTTGGTTTCTGAGAAATGAAATAAGTGTTTCTATGCAAATTTCAAATAAATATTTTCAATTTAAATTACTTTCATTGGTTTCGGAGTAATAAAGTACTCTATTGGTGTATGGAAACGGTTTGGCTACTTGTATGCCATAACTATCTCCGAACCCTGAAGAAGATTTTCCTCATAACACTGTTACACATATGAGCATTTTCGGGGCAAATGAACTATGTTACAGTTCAATTGTATACGTATGCTGCGCAGAATTACTTCGATATTGAAAGCAATAGTAATTGTTTAACACTTACAATATTATTAGGTTTCGTAAAAAAAGATCTTTATTATTTTTTTGTTTAAACTCTGTTACATGATCGTTCTTCAAAAGTCATCTGAGATAAACGTAAATGCTACATTTACTTTAATATTTCCTACATTGAAACTGCTACTGTGGAAATTTACGACCATGTCTGTTCAAATGTCCAGTTTCGTAATTGTGATAAAATGTTTGTTACTAGAAGATGGTTAAAACACAAAAGCTCTGTTCACATCACTGTGATGAATTTATATCTGACGGTAAAGCAGATTTTTTGAAGGTTGAAATTGAAACGGATTTTTCTGTTTTTTTTTCCTTTTAAATATAACATTGCTTTTATCTGAGATTAAGTTACACGAGTGATTTCTTCGGAAATGTAAATAAATGCTATTCATCTGCTTATAATCAGATATAAGAAGGCAAACATTTTTTGCTGGAGAGGGAGGAACACAAAAAATGCACCAAAGTACTACAGTAACAATCTTTAAATGTATTTTCTTTAATTAAAAAAATAACTTTAATGATATGTTGTGCTTGTTGAAAGAACTCACTATTATTTTTCTAAGTATTTCTCACTTTCTTTCAGAACACTACCACATATTTGTGGGTGACCTAAGCCCTGAAATTGAAACGCAACAACTTAGAGAAGCCTTTGCACCATTCGGAGAGATTTCGTAAGTACTGATTTTTTTTATTCTTCTGCATTTGCATGCGCCGTATAGCAGCTTGATGAGTGACGTCGCTACCACATGATACAGAACCAACATATGAAATTAAACTAAATCCCCCCCCCCCCATTATGGCAATATCAAACAACAATCCCCATTTCACGTTTTCGTATAATGACGTAAGAAGTTGTGTTGGGTTATATCTGCCCATTTCATTAATTTAATGAAGCGTTTACATACAGGCAAGTAGATATAACGCCATCTTTTTTAATGCCTAACCACCGAGACTGAAGGCATATAATAGTATTCTGAATAGCAAATTAGTGATATTTACTCGTTGAAGTGCGTTTTAAGAGTTTTTCATTTAAATTTAGTGAACTCATAACAATCATAATAATTATATTAATTTATAATACTTATAGTTTAGCGTTTTAATTTAAAATTATTACGTTCAGTGAAAACGTTGATTAAACACACAGAGGAGGATTAAACACTTATGTGGGTGTACACAGTATACATAAGCGTTTAATAAATATAAGGACAACCGAATACAGATATGCCAATGGGTGTCATATATAAAATGATTAAAAGCCCATGTGAGGCATAAAATACGTATCAAACGTATGTAGGTAAATTGGTTTTTGTTAGCTTATACTTTTTCAGGTAATAAATATTGAAAGAATAATGCATTAGGGTTTGGGGTTGTTCTTAGTAAAACTTTAATACAGTGAAAATCTAAATACCAGTATGATCGTTCTCTACTGTCCGTCTGGAGCAGAAACAACCAAATGTGTGGCAGTAAACCATGAAGTATTAATGCTTAAATTTATACATTTTTTATGAAAATTTTACAATATAAAAAAGAGGACCAACTAAATTATCAAGCGACCTGTGCTTTTTCAGTCAATGAGGACCCATTGACATGTAAAATATTTTACAAAATTTAATTTTATACAACTTTCGAAGGTTTAGGATTAGCTATGACATTTTCGTTGGTGTAGTAACGATTCAACTACAGAGTTTTTCAATAGGTGACAATGACCTAACTCTCATTGCTGACACGCATTCTAAATTACCGTTTGTTATTTCAAAATGGTAATGTATTACGTTTCGTAAATTATTTTTTGAATATATAATGTAAGCTTATTTTATTGCACTCGAAACATATTATTTTATTCTTCACAAGTAAAATAACTATATTGTATTTGAAGAATGACCACTATATTATAGTTTTTTTTAATAACGTAAAAACATAAAAAATACATAAAGAAGAAAATTATAAAACCGTTTTCCAAGCAAATTATTTCTAAAACACTGCTTTTTTTACTTCATGTTTTAAAAAGTAATGAAGTCATAACATTATATGAGTAATATTCAGTAATGAAGTCATGAAATAATATGAGTAATAGTCAGTAAGGAAGTAATGAAATCATGACTTGAATATTCTTTAATTATAATTCACATCGTGTAACGCCAATGCCGAAACTTTCCATTTCATTCCACTCTGATAGTAGATAGAGGCAGTTTAAAGATACTAGAAAAATGTTCCTTGTTGATTTCTATGCAAAAAAAAATACACATTCCAAATCAAAAACTAATTGGGATTACTTTTAGATTTTTTTTAATTTTATTATTTTTAGAATAGTTTGTGAAATATATTGTTTGAAATAGCTATTGCTATATACAATTATATTGTGTTACGTAATCTACGTGAATCTACTCTACGTGCAGTTTTAAACAATTATTTTAAAGTTGGGATTTTTTTTTCAACATATTATTTCCATTAATAACAAAAAATGAAATGAATACCCATATGAGTAGTAGTTATTGCAATTCTATTATCGAGCTAAGGAAAATGTAGGATTCTTTATTATTTATTGAAGCCCGCGAGAATATTAAAATTCGCTTTGCCGCATTCCGAAGTAATTGAATGGTATTATTCGTTTCTGAAGGAATTATACTTAATCTTGAGGCTCTATCATTTGCATAGCATAAGACAAAAGCATTCTTACCGCAGGAAAGCGTGCGATTGATATTCTTAAGAAAACTTCAAAGATATTTATAATTCATGTTGTTTCAATTTTACCTGGAGTTTCATTCCCGTAGAAACATTGCATCGCATTGAAACATTTCAGAACTACATGTTTGTTTTGAAAAAAGAACCGCTGAGTCTATATCTTTTTTAGAATATTGTTGAAAATGCAGAAAAATGCATTGCTAGTTTTATTAAAAATATATTTTTCGCTAGATTTTTTTTGAGGGGGAGGGGGACTCTTGATTCAATTCAAACTTGAATCTGCAATACAGCTTAAAGAACATGAACTACAAATGTCATTTTGAGCAAGGTTTTGTTCAATTCAATGTTTTATACATGATAAGAGCACCAACTAAAATAGATATAATCGAGCTTGTAAGCTTAGTTAATTTCGTTTCCGTTGGATAAAAATACATGACTGCAGTCAGGTAGGACTCTCCAATACATATTTAAAAGTTAAAAAATTTAGGAAACGTTCTTTCACACCTTTTCTTCTTACTTTAAGCTTGGAAATTAAATTAGTATACTCAATTGGTTTATCTGTATTTTTGAAATAAACATATGATCGATTAACATTTGTTTGTCTTCTGCGCGGTCTCTTCAGTTCTTTCAAAAGAGAGTCAAGAAAAACTTTAGTGTTTTTCCTTCCCGTATAAAAGATGCTAGTAAGCCTTTTTTTATCCCCTTATAAAATAGTATATTTATGTTTACTCAAAGTAATATATTTCAGGAGAAAACTCCAACAATAATTATAAGGAAAATATCTAGTTACATTGAAAAAAAAATATATCTTAAGTGGTCAGAACTAAGTTACATAAAACACTTTGAGAACTATCAAATCGGTCTCTTCAATTTCTTTAAAAGAGACTCAAGAGAAAGTTTAGCACTTTTCATCCCTGATAAAAAATACTAGTAAGCCTCCCCCTCAAATAAAAAAAAGTATTTATATTTAATTAAAGTAATATATTTAAGACGAAAGAATCTAAGAATATTTACAGGAAAGTCTCTCGTGACATTAAAAAATTATATCTTTAGGGACTAGAACTTATATACATAAGATATTCTAAGAACTAACAAATACATGCCCTAGATTTACTCTTTTTTTTTTTTTAATGATTCACTGCCTTAAAATAATTTTAACCGGAAGCAACATTTTCAGACATTGTTAAAGTTGTTGCTCTTGTAATATGTGCTACAAAATACCATTTTTCAGATACATTTTGCAGCAAACAATTCTTAACATAGAATCTTACTGATATAAAAGGATTCAGGTTTGTATCAGAACCAAAAGCTCAAGATAAAAAAAAATAGATCTCAGACTGGAAATCATTTTACCGAGTGATGTCGCTTTTATATTATTCAGTATTTTATTTTCTGGTTTCCTTTCAGTTGGTTGCTTTTGTTACCACTGGGAGAGCATTAATTTTTAAACAGGAAATATGAAACAGGAATAAAGTATTTCTTTGGAGGGTTTTTATTAGAAATTTATTGAATATCGATCCATCTCAATCCTCAACGGTTAAACAAACAACCGCATGCCAAACACCATAGAATCCTATAAACGTTACACGGTAAAAGAAATAAAATGAAATCGCCATATTATTTGGAATGCTCTTTATGAAATTTAGGGGCATGTTTTGATACTTTAGGTGTACTATAAGACATTTTTTCGGTAAAATTATAAATCCTTTTACTAAAATTTTGTCGTTTTACTTTTTCAATATAGGAACTAAAATCATTAAGTTATCAATATTGGTAGTAGTTTATATTTCAACTTTTCATTAAAAAATACTAACTACGTTTAAAAAATTCTGTGACTAATTTTAAACACACACGTTACTATATGAAGTGACACTCTCTCATAAAGAGCCCACATTTAGTGAGTGGATTCCGCTAAGAAAATATTGTGAAATGACATAAAATTTCATGTTAACTATAAATTATTTTTTAACTCTTCTCTTCGTAGAGGAGAACACTTAACTAGGATAATCTGACGGAAAACTCAGTACTCCCAAACTATGCTTAATTAACTTCAACGTAAATAAGGCTTAAAGTTGTAAAGAAAGTTCCATGCACCAGTTTTGCAGCTACAAAGAGATTCTTCTTCACTATAACAAACTAGAGTTGTGTGAGGTGAAAATCTAGTTTTTGTTTCGCTTAGTTCCTTTTCTTGCACTAAATAGTTCCTCTTAACTGCAAAACACGTATGTACATTTTTCTTTGACAAGTTGTGCTTTATTTACTTAAAGTTAATGAAGCACTCAATCGATGAAATGGCAAATACTTACCACTCAAAAACATGTTAAACGTCTTAATATACTTGTAAAATACAAGAATTTTCCTTATCTCTTTTAAATTATATAATGCCATGAAGAGTTTCAAAGACTTGATATTGTCAATAGGAGCACAGCGTTCCGTAAAAAGGGTGCGAGGGGAGTTAAAAACTAAAACTTTCGATTATAAAATATATTGTATCTCAAACTATGAATCTTAATATTTAAAAGTTAAAATATAAGTTTTTCTATGTAATACAATGATCAAATACGATTTTCCGTTGTTTGCAAGCAAGGTACAAACTTTCCTCCGCATGACATGTTTACCACAGACGACTGAATATAGTGAATAATCGCTTTGTTGTCGTTGGCCTAAAACTAATTAGGTACGGTTAGGTTAAGCTAAGTTATAATGAGATACATTTTATTAATTTATGTTGTGTTAAACAACACTGGACTTTCACTTTCAAAGCAGCAGCTGCATTTACGGTTTTTGATTTGGTTGGAAGCAGAAAAGGTGATAAATTCCAACGATATTAATCTTGTATTTTTAAGGCCCAAGTTGAAACCGTAAAAAAAAGGAAGAGTTGAATAAAATAAACTGTAGGGAAATACTAAATTTAAGACATATAGGTATTCGTAAGAGTTATTTTAAGCTTTATATCAAAATTTCTATGCGTATATGGACATGATTTACACAAACTATTTTTCTGTTTACATAAATACTAGTTTAAAATTTGTCAATATTCAGATGCTCTTGACCCAGTGTTTTTCCCCTCCATTGTACTTTGGTTTCAAAATATATGTATCTTCACTTTGATAGTCACATCAAATAGTGTATCCATTTTAAAATATCCGATCATGATTCAAATTATAGACATAAATAGGTTCATTGTAGTGCTGAACAACAGGTAGAAAATATAAACGAATTAACTGCTTGGCATTACAGCCCATCTTGGACCATGGCCTCTAACAATTTTCATCCAAAGCCCTCTCTCCTTCGCTTTTTCTTTCCAGTTTCGGACATTTTGATTTTTAAAGTCTTTCTCCACCCCGTCTACCCATATTTTATCCGGCCTTCCTCTTTTCCTCTTGCCCTTGCAATGTTCCTTGAAAATCTTCTTAGTGCCTATGTTTTCCTCCATTCTCTCAAGGTGTCCCAGCCATTGTATTCTTTTTGTTTTTACATAATTAATTATATCCGGTAGAAAATATAACAGTAATCAAAAGAGATATTTTTTAAAGTAAGATTATACTGCTTGTTTGTTTTCGAATGATGTGTCCTGACCATATAACTAAACGTCCTGCTCCGTTGCATGCTGGAATTTTTCATGCTCCAGCGTCTATCCCAGCTCAGCTTAAACTTTTAATTAGAGTAAACGTGGAACTTAGTTAATAAGGAACGAAAACTTGGCATGACGGATTCGACCCTATGAAACAGGCGTCACTTTTGAAAATGTTCTTCTTTCCCTCCGGTTTGCTTAAGTTTTAAGAGATGCTCAATTAAAAGATAATGGCGACCTAAAAGACGAAGTGCGTTTAAGTGCTTACCGTGCTTGGCGACCGTAGCTAATTTGCGAAAAGGAATGGGGACTTCAGCTTTCTTCCATTAGTCGCGTCATTACGAGACACTAGAAAATGAGAAACAGTTTGACCTCTTGGGTCATCAGGGTCGCGTGAAGTCTTTAAGAATAAGAAAATTATGTTGTAGAAACTGCTGCATACACTTTGTAAATAAGCACACGAAGGGTTGTCTTCATGCTGGAACCAGTTGCAGCTAACCTTTCATGGTATCGTATTGTAAACAATACAAGCGTGTACTGCCCTAAACAGCTCTACCAACATTTTGGTTCATTGCCAGAAGAGTATTTTAAGAAGTTTTTCATTCAGTTCATTGAACTTTAAATTACAACTTGTTTATGTGTACTCATATGTTATTGAAAGACTCGACAAATTATAACATTCAATGTGTTATTCATTGTTCAATGAAAGAAGGTGATGCTGCACAATTATTTTCTTAACTGATAATGTTGCATAAAACCATTTTCTGCAAAGCTCAGTAAAATTTATTTTTATTTCATGTGTTTCGGGATTTCAAAACCGTAAAACACATGTTTCCATTTATGTACTACTATGATTTTTATCCTGACGTTTATTGAGTTCCTTTCGATGTTTTAATCACTTTGTGAATCATGTGTGGGACTTGTACGTCCTGTATGGATGCACAAAATGAGATTTTCACACTAAAATCAATTTTTCCAAAAAAAAAAAAAATATTTTTAGACACACTTTTACACGCTACGTTTTTCTTATCAATAAATTTATCCGTACCAAACTTTGAGAAAATCGTTAAATTTTCACCATACGCGACACGGCCCTAAATGTCAGAAACAAATCTTTTGTAAAAGAAATCTCGATGACCTAAATGCACAGCTGTTTACCGAACACAAGAGATTCGTTTTCTCCATTTGTCAGTGGAAGTATTTGAAAGCATGTTTGCGGGAAAATATTTTTCCTTTGACGAGGGGGGAATTATCATTAACGCAATGGCATGGGCGTGCTCGCTCATTGGAGCAGTGGGATAAAGCAGTGCATTCATTTCTTCAAAATTCCATTTTTGCTAATCACTAAAATTAGATGTTCAGGCTATTTTTATAATGGAACCTGTACATTGAGACAATCTCAATGAAATATTTACCGTTAATGTCTTCTTCAACGTCAGAAAGATCACAGAATTCTTAGTTTCGTTTTAATTAATTTCCTCCTTACGGTTTCCTTTTGCGATATCGAAGCAAATGACAAAAACAAATATTCCATTGTATTCTTAAAGTGATGCATTCAAACTCGATGCTTGGAGAACCTAATTGCTTTCCTGTTTAATTACTTTTAACGTGTAACATAATAAAGAATAATTTCCAAATATCTTTTAAAAAAGTATATCTTCTGCCGTTTGTTCGGTTTCATGACTTTGTTTACGAAAGTGGCAGCACGGGAGGAGATTCAAGACTTGTAAAAATTAGTGATCGAGGGACTTCATAGAAGCATCAAAAGAAGTTGCATTTTTAAATATAATAAATAATTCACAGTTTCTGAAAACTGACGAGTATCCGTTATTCGTTTAAATAAAGTCTTTGTATTGCTGTATATGAAATTCTGAGTTCATTTTAAATGGTTATGAGAATTTTTAAATTGCAACTATATACACGAAATATTCGAAGAATTCCACTGCATAATTTGAATTTTTTCCGAGGAAAACAACAAGCTTTCCTACGCGTAGTTTTGCTAAAAGACATATGATAGTTACGTTGAGAAAGTTTATACTCATTTTATTTTATTTAAGTTCTCTTGTTGTCTCACATATATATGTATAATTATTTAAATAACTTTAAGTACTTTTTGAATAATTGTTTATGTAATGTATGCATTTTCAATACAGGTAGCTCTAAGTGGATATAAATCTTTAAACATTTCAAAATGTTATAACTTATCCCGCAGAGATCATAATTACATTTTTTGCCAATTAAAACTTACAGGTAGCGATAAAATAAGTTAGATATAACTTAAAATTTTTATTGCTGTTTGCATGATACACAATTGATACAAAAATAAAAATGAGTACTTTATAAATTACGTCAGTAACTTCAACGGTGCCACCCAGTAAATGTTTCTTTCTATACTAAAAATACAAAATTAATGCTTCCATTTTTCATTTTATTAGCAGAGTAGTGTTTTTTTTCATTTTTAAAAGTAACACTTGAAATACATCGGTAACATAGCAATTTTAAGAGATGTAATTATTTTTTGTCAATCACATTTACTGATGCAGGTAATATACAACGAACGACTAACGACGGCTTTAAGAAAATACATACATGCAGTAGAATTGCTCGACGAACTATAACCAATCGCATTCTGATATTGATGCGGCGAGGAACAAATCTCACGCTTGTCGCATATTAACTGTACACTGGGATATTTTATTTTGAATATATTTTATTAGTTTCTCCTTGTAGTAATTTTTAAGCAGTCGCTTTAATGTTTAAGATATTTTTGGCTAATTTAAAATAAAAATAATTAAAAATTTTAAATATTTTATCCTCCAGGTTAAAAAACTAAAAAAAAAAAAAAACATGAAAAAAGAGAAAAAAATAGCACCCAGATACAACAGTTGAACTCTGGATATAACATAGATGTTAGTCTCGATAACATAGATCACCAAACGTATTCTAGCAATGATGGCTAGAATACGTGCATCTACACCGCTTTTTAGCCTACTTTCCGGTAAAAGCAACAAAAAAGTAAGAAAAAGCTTAATTGTATCGTTTAAGTCCCGTCTAAAACAAAGAAAATCAATGGTTTTGACATTTACAAAACGTGTCAGTCTCTCTATCCCCCCCCCCCCCCCAAACCTTTTAACAGAGCTGTTATATTCTAAGAGATTTTGTGTTTAAAAGATCTCGGCGAGAACACTTCATTCCAATATTTTTTTTATGTAGGATTTATTTGTCATTTCATCATTTTTTTGTTAAATTTTAAACTTGTAAAAAACTAAACATTATTATCCACGGCGAAATTTGAAGCATTCAAATCATGATCTAACAGAGGGATTTATATGAAACAAATTTTATCAAAAAGAGCTTATGACGTAGAATATGTACGAAAAAGGATTTTTTAGTTGTAATTATTAGGGTATTTTTTCTTTATGTATTTATTTATTTATTAACTGAGCCGCCTTAAAAAGCAATGTGCGTTATAAAAATTGTATAATTGTATATAAATATGATCAAAATCAAATATATTTTAAGTTGTAGTGACATTAAATATAAAAATAACTGTTATTCGAATGTTAATAAATGCAAGTAATCATATCACATAAGAAAAGCATTTTAGGCAGCGAACTATTGAAGATGACGAAGAAAATCGTTAAGATATTACGATCCATTCTTTCGTTATCGGAAAGAAACTAATAGCCCCAAAACGCAACTTATTTTTTACCATCATAAAGATAAATTGAATAAATCTGCCCTTTTTATATTATAAAACCCGATTCTTCAGCATAGAAGGGTTAGCAAGGTAGAACAGCATGAGGACCTAAGGTAGAGGTGAATGACGCTAACTAAGTTAAATCCTACTTTTGGCTTCTAAGGGAACATAAATCTCTGGTAGCTACGCCCCTTTTAGCGTAACCTAATAGAAGACCGGACATAAGTTGCTCTCTCAAAGTGCTGGCGATTTGGTGCTGTTTTTTCTGCCTCATTTCTTATCCGGAAATTTTATGTTCTTTCCCGTTGAAAACCTGGTGGAAAGCCTGTTCGATATTGATGGCTAAATTTTATAGCCCTATAACAGAGCTTTTGGTATTGGGAACATGGAATTAGAAACATAACACTCGGTGGAAAATGTAAAATGGGATATAAATTACATCTTAGTTCTCTTTGAGAGACCGTTTGTAGCTCCCAAGAGAACAGCGACGCTAACAACTTCGGGGTCGATGATTTAAAGGATTCTTTTTTCAATCACGAGAACTTAGCACGTATATAAAAGGTTTCCCCGTTTCTATTTTTGTAAATATATCCACCCGTCTCGCGTAATATCAGATTATCTTTCAATTTCAGTGGGGATTTATTTTTGCTCTGTAGTTTAATTTTACTTTTTGCGATAAATTTACCGCAAAAGAACATTGCTCGTTGTGCTCATAAATGTAGGTTTTCATGGTGCATAGAGTTTGTTACTTTTATTTAAATTATTTTTTCGTGTATAAAATGCTGAAAATATTCTTTAAGTTAACTTTTACAGCATTGAATTCTTCACTGAATAAAAAACAGGTGTATTGCGACAGGTTATGCTTATAAGGAAATTTTCATTTTACAAGCTTTCATAGTTCGGAAATTGACAGCAAAAATCACCCAACTACCGGTAGCAAATTTTATGCAGCGGTCTTTTTCCATCGAATAATAATTTATTTAGCACTGCTGTAACTGGAGAAAAGGCTCATGCTTGCGCAAAATTTAATACATCCACGACAAGAGTTTTTAATAGCATTATGAAAGCCCATAATTTTTATTCTAAAATGACAGGTTATACAGTAGCTTTAGGAATAAGTGTTATAACTGAAATATTGCCATCGGGAAAAAATATTTGAAGAACTTTAAATTATTTGTCGCGAATATATATGGATAAATATTTTTTTTAATTTTAAGGTTAGAAAAAACAACTTTTATATTGGAAAGCTAAATTAAATTATACATTGTAATTTGATATAGCTTTTTTGAAGGAGGAATTTCGATTGTAAAACAATTTTAGATTCATGTATTAAAGTATTTCTACTTCTACGCAGTGGTTTATTTAGTCGTTGTCTTCTTTAATAAGTTATTCACAAAACAATTTAATTTTTTACATGAGAAACAAGAACTATCTCTGAAGCAAAAAACAAAATTAATTATGTGAAATTGGCAATAAAAGTTCAGTTGGAGTTAATTAGTATGCAATGAATAATTATCAAAAGAATTTATTCGTTGTCTTATCATTATTTTTATATTTCTTTGCATATTTCAATACATTTTCAGTTACACATAACATAATTCACAACTTTAAATCCTTCCTCATTTTTCTCGAAACTAGGGGCAAGTATTGCGGTAATCATAACACAAATCACTTCATCGTCGTTTTATTTTTTGTTTTCTTGATAAGTTCAAATTTTGTTTTACATTTTACTCTCTGTATGAAGCCTAATTATCGTTGTATCTGCAATTTTTATGTTCAAGTTAAAATAGCAATTTCGTCTTGGTGTATCTGTTCCGTAGTGTTCTTTTTGGGGATTGTTTTGATTTATCTATATTAATCTTTATTTTCTTATGTAGTTGACCAATGCCAACTGAAACAGTTCCACTATACACTGTAAAAAAATTCTTGGGGTGTGTTGCATCAATATCTTCTGCAAAGAAAAATGCTTTATTTGTTTCTATAAAAACGTTAAAATTAGGTTAAGTGCTCATAAACATATTTCATTCGTACATGTTTTTTCATTTTTATTGAACAGCCTTAATAATAACGTACTAAGCATAAATTCATGAAATGTATCTAACGCGCTTTATTTTTTATTCAAAAGAATAAACTGCAGACTTTTTTTGTCAGATACTAATGATCATAAAAATGAAAAAAAAAAACTTTTTTTTCAAAGCAAATTTTCAACATTAATATTCTGAACTTTTAGGCCAAAAAAAGGGCTACTAAACGTTACTAATTTTGGGAAAAATCATTACTTTTGATCCAAATGTTCCAGGCATTTTTGTTTATGCTACATTAAATAACCAAACAATCAAGTCGAAAGAGATCTACTACATAACGAAAATCTCAAACAGAAGCGGAACAAGAATATTAACAATTAAATATATTCATAGTTTAGATAGTTTAATATGTTAGTAGTCAATTGAAAAAGAAACGCTTGCTGCAATGAAAACAAGATGGATACAGGAGTTTCTTCATTCAAACAGATTAGTGCTATTTATTAGTAGTTGTGAAGCAAATTCATTTTGGAAAACGATAAAGAAAACTAAAGTTTAGAAGAGGAAAGAGAAACTGAGCATTTTTACAGAATACAAGAGATATCTGATGTGGCATAAGGCGTAACAACTGCACTGAGCTAATCCCGGAATAAATCAAAAGGGTTCTCTGGGCTATCGCGCTCTAAGTTTTAATCTGCTTTTATGACATGCGTATGGGGGTTTCAACAAAGGCTGCGTCCACTCTAATAAGCATCGCAGACACTCTGCTGTTCTCCTCATTAAATATTCATAGGCATCATTCCTTCTCCGGATGGTACGCCGTGCATCACGCACCGTGCATCTGTGCAGCAATAAAGCATTTTCCCGAGCCGTTATTTTTTAAGACAACCGCACGTCTCTACCTCCACTGACAAGTACATAAAGTAAAGCGGTAGGGCCAAACATTAACAGCAAGCGGATGAACCGCATTTGTAATGGAGGACTAGAAAAGTGGGAAAAGGCAGAAGGAATCAAACAAGCAAAAAATAAATAAACATAAAAACACGAGATTCACTGCTTACTACTCGAGGAAAGGAGCAAGAATAAAAACAAACAGGGGGTTTCAAAAAACGAGGGGGGCATAGAAGGAAAAAAAATAGAGCGTGAAACGAATTTCCTTAAAACGCAGCCAGAGCAAGACTTGTTTAAAATAGCGAAATTGCACTCATGCTGTCTTAAAGGTTGTTAATGTGTAAAGTTTTTTTGCGAGTTTTTTTTATGTATGCAAAGAAATGTTAAGAAGATTCAACAAGCTTTTCTCGTGAAAAACTAAAGCTCACAGAAACAGTAGAAAAAATTATCAAAGAACTCAAACACGCAAAATAAGTATGCTTTTGTGGTGTGAAATGTTTTTTTAAAATAATTACAGAAGAAAATGTGAGAGTTCGTTTCAACTGCACATATTTAAAATCATCTCTGTTTTGAGAGAAAAATTTAGAGGTATGCACAGCGTTTTTTTTCTTTTTCCTTTTTCACTCACGATATAAAACAACATAATTAACTTTGTCAAGCAATATAACTGTATATATATTCTTGAAAATCTTATTTTCATACAATTTTATACACTGAGATATTTGCCGTTTGTCTATGAAGAAAGGGAATGGTTTGTTTCGAGATGATACTACAAACAATAGAATCAGCTAAAAACCGAATTAACATGTATTTATTTATTATTACTTCAATACCTAATTGCATGCCATAATATCATTGAAAAACGTACCATAAGAAGGTTCAAACAGCTTTAATGCTTAAATAAAACTGGAGCAAATGTCTTAAGTTTTGACGGAAATTACTTTGTGATTCATTTTCCTTCCCTATTTTTATAATTATTAATAGTTTCAGTGGTAGATGCTTTCTTGATACTAAATATAATTTAATAAAGTCTAGGATCGAATAATGTTGGGAATAGCAATGTGACTGGCTATTATGAAATTGTACATTTATGTAAATAGTGTACATGATATTTTATAATTAAAAATTGTAACACAATGTTTCGAAAAATAAATCAATTTAAATGATACACACCACGAAAGTCTAAAAAACTTCAAGAGCCAAAAAGCCTTTTCAGCAATTCCAATCATTCAGTTAAAAGCAACGAGCTAGAAATATAATGGAAGCACATAGTTCATAAAAAGAATTTAAAAGGCTTATTTACAGAACTACTTTTCTTGCAAATTCATTTTTTGCCAATTACTTATAGAGCATAAACAATATTTTTCCTTTTCTTTTTGTAGCATTTGAAATTTCCGCTATTTTTTTGTTTGTACTAATGAAGCAGTGACTGCTTGATCGCATGATACACAAGTTTTCCATCATTAAAAAAGTTTGTGTTTAACAAACAAAAAAAATAGTTTTTTTAGAAAAGTTCATGAAAAATACGTTTGGCTCATATTTCTAACTATTAGCTTCTTATCGCATCTCATATGTATAAAGAGATTCACAAATAATTGCTAACATTTGTTATTAAAAGAAAATTTTTCTCTTCGCAAGGAGAGATAAGTCCCCATTTGCCCCCCCCCCCCCCCTTTCACAGATAACATAACTAAATCAACTCTAGCTAAATAAATTTTCCAAACATTTAAAAAATCGGTCAATGATTTGCATATCTCGTTTTTGACTGACGTTTTACTATTCAATATGGATTTAAATTATGAAATGTTTCAACATGATCAATTTGCGATATTAACTTCATTAAATAAAAAAGTTTTAATAAGATATAAATGCATTTATATTCAATGGTTCGATGCGCACGGAGGGAAACTGTTGCGGAAAATCTCAGCATCTAGTGCTACGCAATTGTTTTCCTTTTTTGAAGGCTCACACCCAAATGCATTACTATAGCCGAGTCGGGAGATACTCAATTGATTGTTTAGCTGCGCAGTGTACGTTTATACCTAAGGGGGAACCCCCGCATTCCTTGCATGGTACTAGACTTGTTGGGATGCAAAGTTGAATAATTTATCGCTTTCTACGGGCGCGACTGTTATTCTATGTCCCTAGGGTAACTGGTTCAGTCAAAAGGGTGGGGGAGTCGCCAGAATAATTTCTCGACTTGGTGCATCGTTTTCAGCTAAATATTCCGAACAGCATTTCAATAATTGCTTGCATATTGTATCGGTCTGTGCAGCAGTTAGCTTGTTTTGAAACTTGCACTGCATGATATATCAGCAGATCGCAACAATTGCAGCTCAGATTTTCGGCTAAACGCGTTGCCATGGAGTACAAAAGGCGCCTCTTGAATTCGGCGTGTAGAAGAGACGTTATGAATGGTAAACATGATTAACGATCCAAGCAAAATTATTGCTTACGTACTGAATAACAGTTCGTTTCTCTTCTCTGATAATGGTCAGGAGCTATTCCGTAGCTGATTAACTTTATTTTGGTTGCAGCTCAAAATCAAGACCTCAGTTAAAGATTTGCAGTTTAATACATTTACAACGCAAAGAAAAATGGATTTGCAGTTTAATACATTTACAACGCAAAGAAAAATGGAATCAGAATCTTAACTTTGTAAACAAGAATACAAAAATCAAACTTGTTTTAACAAGTTTGATGGAAAAGCGGGGAAAACTTGATATTTTGATTTGAATTTGTACCACAGCAATGGAAAACGTGTTTTGTGTTCATCATTACAGTAGAAAAATTGATGCGTCTGTGAAAAGCAAAAACAAACAAACAACATACACTTCTGGCCATTAAAATTGCTACACCAGGAAGAAATGCAGATAACAAAATGATGTTTATTGGACACATATATTATGTTAGAAATAACAAATGATTAAATTTTCAAGAAATTTGGGTGAATAGATACTGAGAAATTCATTTGCATATCACAACATCTTCTTCCTGTCGTTTAAATTTCATGTCTGTAGCATGTCGCCTTCTTGGTTTAGCAATTTTAATGACCAGTAGTGTATTAAGAGTATTGCAGGATACGTGTTTAGATAACTTTTTTTCGCTTTCTCTTTGTATTTATAAATTTATATATCTATAGGTAAGAAAATTTTAAATTTAAAAAGTAATAAAAAAATAAAAGTTAATTGGGGAACTTTTCAGTGACGTCAGGAAGGGGTAATATCATGTTTTAAATTTAAAATTTTCATACCTATAGTTAGTTGTCCGATTCTAAGCTGCTTTAGCGCTTAAATAGAGTTGGCTATTTTTAATTTTTAGTTTTTTTTTTTTTTTGTTTTTATAATTTTGATTTAATTTAATGCTAAATTTATATATTATATACATCGAAAGTTGTTACAATGCTTTAAGAATACTTTTATAGCATTAGGAAGTCCCCCCCCCCCCCACGAACGATTAAATGAATCCAAAATTCCCCTGCAAAAACATATAAACATGTCCTTATTAATAAAATTATATTAATTTTTAGATAACAGAATTTAAAATTGATAGGATGAACTAACATTTATGGTTCTTTTACTGAAACATTTCAAAACCGTAGAACAATGTCTGGATTTAAAGAAGGAAGAAAAAACAAAGAAATTGCGCTACACACACAACTAAGAACTGATTGACAGCTGTCATTTACTTATTAAGTTCACTGATTAATGATCAAAGTATTGCAAAAAGATATATTTTATATTAACATTATATTTTCAAACTTAAAAATCGATTAACGCTTCATTGATGATGTCGGGAGAAAGCGTTCTCAAAATCTCGTTCTTAAGCTCGAGATAATAACATAAGCATGCCGCTTTTTGAATTACAATTTATTAATGTATAATAACTTTTTTAGCTACCATTTTAAGTTAGTAAATTAACTTTTGAATTATCAAGCTAAATTTAAAACTTATCGTTAAAAATTACTTATCAATCATTTTTAAAGAAAATATAATACTAAAATATCATTCTTAAAAATAGAATCAATAAATTAAAATGTATTTATATAAGTCTAAAACTGTAAAATAAAATTATCAAAACAATGAAGCTGTTGATTTTTACAAAATGTACTTTAAGAAGATAAGAAACGTTTTAGTTTTGGAAAATATGCAGAAATAAACGTTTAGATGAAAGCAAAGATATTACTGTTATACATAAACCACGTCCTGTATTTTTAAACAAAATCGTCTAACTGTCTTAAAACCGAAAGGAAAGCAGAACTGGTTCTCGAATAGTCTTATTTAAAAAGAAAGAAACAGGGGGAAGTCTCAGTAAAGATAAATTTATCTTTTCTGTATCGTTGAAAAATGTTAAAATGTCCTAACAAGATAACAAATATTACTCGCTAAGACTACCAGTTTAAATAACCTATGAAATTTTATTTCAACTGGGCTCAATACACAGGACACATAAACGTGTAAAATTACATCTTTGAGCTTAGAACTTCATAGACATTCTTCATCTTAACAATTCCTCGCTCTTTTAACTGTGAAAATTCTCACATCTATATTTTTCACGTACAAGAAAAATTTTTATGTCTAAAACCAACAATACCTGTCAAGATCTTACATTAGCAAAAAAAAAAAAAGTTGCAAAATTGCGCAACATTTTGCTTCAATTATATTCCGATATAATTTTAAAAACCCACCAGTATAGCATAGGCCTAGAACACAGGACCGTACGGTGCTTTGATGCGAAGAGGCGATCGCATCAGGCGGCATCGTAATAGGAGCGGCAAAAGAATTCACTTTTTAATTATTAATTTTCTAGGACATATTTATGAAGTGTTTTTAAATTCAAGTATTTAAAGCTTAATTTCTGCAGTTTTTAATTTAGAAACAGTTTTTTGTTGCGCAAAATTCTTTTAAAATCACCATAATGTTAAATATCTAATCAAAAAAAAAAAAATCAAGCATGTCATTTGTTTATGCGAAATTTTTTTAATTAAATATTGTAAAGGCCGATAACCCAACAACGTCTTTACGATTTACACAGCACCGTCACTGCTTCATGTACCAAGCCAAGTAAATAGTACTTTGATATGTAAAATACCATGTTCAGTCTCAACAGTTAGTTATCATTTTTCCGTTTTAGTAATGATACAATTGTTTTATTTGAAGTGATGTTTCTAAAGAGAATTTTCCAGTTCAGAAAATTGTTGCTAAATTTGAAGCAAAATATGCACTACTCAAGAAGTTTAGTAAGCTAAGGAAAACTAAGAAATATAATCTCTTAATTTCTATTGGACCGACATCGGCTGTAACAAGTTAGAAGGGTAAAACTAGCAAATTGTTGTAATTGATATCATTATTTTACTGTATTTTTTAACTGCAAAAAGAAAAAAAAGTTGTAACTTATTTGCATTCTTTGTTTTTAATACATATCGGTATTATTACGAAATTGAGGGTCATTGAGAAACAAAGAAAAAGGTTTAAGGGGCGGAATTTCGAAGACTTGCATCATGCTGATAAAATCTATAAGTTAATCCCTCCCCCCTTTATCAAAAAAATAATAAATTAACGTTGTGATTCCGAAATAAATAAATTTTGAAAATTAAATCATGATTATGTATTCTGAGATAGAGTTCTGATAATAATCAAACACGATCATGAATAAGTTAATAATGAATTTGAAACTTTGAGAAGAGGAAAAATATACATGCTGAATCATGTATTGAATTGAAAATTAGTATGTGAGATGCGTATTGATTTACTTGATGTCGGTCGTTTTGAACATTTTGATTAAACAGCTTTGGTATTATACATAAGGATTTTAAAAAAGGAAAAAAAATCGTAAGTGCATAACATATTATGAAGAAAAAAAAAACAACGTTACAAATTTTACGTTTCAATTACCGTATAGCATTTCGTAACTACTTTCAATAAAATTGAATATTTTGTAAAATATTATTATTTTTTTAAAGCTTTTAAACAAGTAAATAATAATAATAGTAACAAAAATGTTTAAAATTCCTTTTCTTTATTCAGTATTTAATTAAATGCATGCTTAATTTTGATATAAAAAAACTATGTAATATTTATTGTCTTAACAGTCCTGCAGTAAAAGTTATTTTCAGTACGAAGATATCTAATGCCTTTGAAAATGCCTTCAAAATAGAAAACATAAATGATTTTTCTTTTCAAAGGAAAAAAATAGCCTACCAGACGGAATCTACTTCAAACTTTACTATAATTAAGAACACAGTATAAATGCTTTTTTTTTCTTTCTTTTTTTGAAAATGCCGAAATTATATTCAGTATTTCTTATACAACATGTATTGAACTTTCCCTTGTACATTTAAGGTAGGTTCAAAAGTAATATATCGTTTTGAATAATCAAATGAGCATGAGTCGACTGTGCTCTAGAAATATTTATTTGGCTTCAAGGAAATTATTGGAGTGGCTAAAGGTATCGAGGTATTTCAATTGTCTGTTAAATAACTTATATCCTCAAGTTTAAAAATACAAACTTATAGATAAAAAGAAACGAATCTGCCTTTTTTTTACAGCATTAATACAATGTACCGACTGTTTACAGGTGATTTGTATATTATAAAACACATGATAAAAATTTATTTGTGCTAAAATATGAGTGCAAGGAAAAAATTAACATAAATAAAGCTCAAACTGTCAAACCAATAATGCAAATAGATATTTCGAAGCTTCAATTGAGCCTCTTCACCAGCGCAGGAAAGAAAACTGCTCAACACACAAGGAAGTTGTGAGGGAACATGAATGAACAGTGCCTGTCCTGCACTGATCAGCCGGTATTTATACGAAATTAGGGCAGGTTAGAGATTAACCAATAGGAACAGAGACGAAGAATATTTTCTTTGTTTTTTGTTCCTTTTGGTTATTTTTAAATAGTAAGTCTTTCAAGATACCAATGTTTACTATATTCCTTAATGAATGTCCAGCAGTTAATGATTAATTGAATATTAAAAGACCTTACTTAATAAAATAAAATTAGCAAAACGTCTTCAAATATTTGCCTATTTTAAACAGTATATAGCACATTTAATTCATTTTAAATAGAATAATGGATTGCTTCCGAAAAACAATTTTTGCGGTGCCTTTAGTTTTAACTAAACTCAACTTCAAAAACAAATAGTTAAATTTATGGCCTCAATTAAGCTAAGGGAATAAAGCCTTCTTCAACGCTTTATTTAAGACATATGGTGGTCTCTTGAAGAGAATCAAGTTCGCATGAAATACAAACCATCTGCGAATAATATAAGTATTAAAAGAAGAACATTTATCTATTTAGTCCTTGAATCTATTGCACATGCAAATACCTCAACCTCAAAGATCATTGACGCGTGAAATTATTAGGCCATCAGAGACCATTATCGAAGCTGCCTGCTGGTCAATGTTCCGAATCCTGTAAAAAATCCAATTCAATCGCTCAAGAAACTAATCCCGATTCAAATCACAGAATTCACCGCTTAGTGGGGGAGGGCGTTTTGCTTTCCCATTTGTCTTCACCAATCGCAGACGGAAGGAAGCTTTGTCACGCGGTATGCATCTTGCGTGAGAGAGGAACCTGAGAGTAGTGGTGTACTGACAGTTGGTGGTTGAATGTGTCTGAATCGACAACAAAATTAAAGAGCGTTCAACCGTGTTGTTTGGATTCAGAAAGGAATCGAAAGAATGAAATATTTCGTTCAAAGAAGACATTTTGCTGCACAGCAGTAATGTACCATTTGGCTAAAAGCTTTACGTCATCCATTTATTGCTTTTTTTGGAAATGAAGGATATTATCTGAAACGACCTTTTATCGTTTAGAACAGATATTCTAAAGAATCGGGAAATTTTTAAGACATTTGTAAGCATTAAGAAGATACCCACTTATGTTAAGCATATCTACGAAAAAACGTAACCACAATCAAGGCATTTTTTTTTTCTTCTGAGCAACGACTAAGTATCATTTATCCAAACAGCTCCTCCTTTATTTAAAAATTACCAACGTTACATTTTATGATTATTCTCATTCTCAAATTTCTCAATTTCTACTTTTTCCTTACTTAATCGTGTCAGTCTCCGACTACTATAGAAGAATGTTAACTTCAAATAATTTGTGAAGATCCCCCCCCCCCCACACACACACACACACCGTTACATGCTAGTAGCGTACCTACATCTAATTTTGGGCCACACGTGCCCAAAATGGGATGTAGGTACGTAATAAATTCTGAGTCCCCCCCCCCTCCTTCTGGTTTCTACAGAGTATCTTATAGCGATTACAAATATGGTACAAAATAATAAATATAGAATGTGTTCCACCTGAAGATTAGTGTTGCATTTGTGGTTAAGAAATCTCCAGAAAGTCCGCCTAATAAAAGCCCGGAAGTGCTATTTATCTGAAGACTCAAGGAAGTAGTTTAAGTCATTCGGATGTTTAAATATAGTACACCATGCATTAAGGAATAAACAGACTTGAAATAACGAACAAACTCCACCTTTTATTAATCTGCAACTCAGTTAATGAAATATTTCTGATATGGTAAAGATATCGCAATACTTAAAAGTGGGTATTTATAATTATACATTATTTGGAATTATAATTTGATTTTCACCTTACTTGCGCAAGTTTACCGGAAGCAATTACTCGTTGAAGAGATTAAGTAAACCAGGAAATAAATGCATTTATTATCCTCTTTTACTCTCGATTCTACTTTTTCTCAAAAATAGGAAGTTTTGAAATTGAATAAATTCATTGAAAGTGTAACGCAATATAAATAAATATAACAAATAAGGCGAGTAATGCATGTAAGTGAAATGCGTTATTTTCAGTTCCAGTTTGTGCCTTATTTGCGTTAAATTGTATCAAGTATCGAGTAAACGAAAAAATAAATATTTATAATTTACCAATATTTTATTAATTTATTTATCACATTTTCGTAGTATGTATCACTAATTATATTTTGTGTGTGTAGCCAATACTCAACTCATATCTATATATATATATTTCACCTAACGTGGATTAGTTATGATTAAATTTTGCGAAAGAATAAGATACTGACATGATGCAAAAAACAAACTATAGTAAGACGAAATTTAAAAATTTGTTTATTGATTATCACAGAAAGAGTAATAATATATTTGTATTTATTATCGTAACATCTTTAACAAATTCATTTATATTTCTTAAAAAGTATTTACATTCATAACTCAATTTTGAATTTAAAATTCTTTGGAGTGGCAACACCTTACTCTGTTTATATCGAGCGATAATCCGCTCGTTTATATCTTATTAGCGATCTTTTCTTAAGAAAATACCGCTTTTTCGAATTTTAAAGCGGCTTTTATTTAATTTATTGTTTTTTTTTATTGCTGAGACCGCAGATGTTCTGAGGGAGATCAGCTAGTTTTATGTATTTAAATGAGGGCATGCAAATATATTTTATTAATCTAGTTCACTATTTCATTTATTTATTTATTTGCGTATTTTATTTTGTATCTAAAGTATAGTTTATACTATTAAATTAAAATAGTCATGTTAGCTGATAATGCGCGCATACCCTTTCATTATAACATTTTCCATTAAATTTTAGCGAATACAATAAACTAATATGTGCAATTGAGGGGGGGGGGGTTTGTGTGTGTGTTGTTGAAAATTAGGAATAAAAGCCGTTCGAAATTGTCAGGAGTTCATAAGTTTTTAACGAACCCTATCTACGCTTAGAAGTAGTTTTAGATGGCCACATAGAGGTCTAAGCAGGAAAAAAACTCAAAAATATAATGATTATCTAACTCAAAAATATAATGTCATATTTTTTGGTATTAAAATAGCTCGTCATGAAATTAATTTTGAGTCCATTTTTACACTTTCGCTTGAGAACTAATTAAAATCCTTCTGCCGTTTTTAGTCAAATTTTCATAGCGATTACGTACAAAAATCAAACAACTGTAAGCACAGAAAACTAAAAAGCGTCCCTCCCCCCCCCCCCTTTAAAGGCTGATTTGCATCTCTAGTTCATAGTCTTTTAATGAGGAAATAAAACGAAAATGAACAATGAATAAGCCAGAAATTGATCCTCTTCAGAAATCATTTAGACAGCATTCTTTAGCGTATCGTTTGCGAAAACTTTTCCGCCACTGATTGATTCTGAATTAGAACCAGAAATGTGACACTGACCGGATGATTTGTCGTTTGAAATAAAGGCGGACTTTTTTCCCCAATTCCCCTCTTTTCTTCCGATGGCTAGTGAAAAGCGGATTTCAGTTTTTGCTGAAGTGATTGCAGGTCTAGCCGAGTGACCTGATTTCATCAAGTAAGTATATTCATGTGCTAATTATCTCTTTTCTCTCAGTGAAAGCTCTTGTTTAAACGGGCTTGATAAGGAAGCAGCATACATAACACTGAAAGAGGCCTCCTCTTTCTTCTACCAATCCGATTTCCCTATTTTGTTTGAAGGCAAGAGTCATTACACTAGGGTAATTAGATAAGAAATCTAGCTTGTCTGTATTATGCTAAGGTAACGGACTGAGAACCCCTGCAAAAGAACAAAAGCTGGACTAACTAATTAATGAGAGAGATAATGGATCGTCTTATCGTTACACACACATACATACACACATGAGAAACAATTGCAAGGATCCGCTTGATGAATCGACTGGTGCTTAGAAGAGATTTTATCGATTTCATCTGCATGACTAATGGCTTGTAAAGTATACCGCAGCATTTGCCTTTGTATTGGCATTACACGATCTAAGCGGAACTTAACTGATTGTTGCGACCACAAATACTTCTCTGAAGAGGATTGACAATTAAAGACTGCTCATTGTAATCTCCGAAGTAATTCTGGCGTAATATTGATATAAATTAACACAAAAAACACCAGCGCAGAAATCAATTTGAATCACGTCTCTGCCGCACTTGCTAATTATGAAATTGGTCATGTGAGTGAACTTTTTGATAATACACTTACGTATCCCAAGTTAGTAATTGTTAAGAATAATTCACGCCAGAAACACACTTGCTACAATGGGTATGCGTAAAACAATTTAATATTGAATGTAGATTTCTTGAGAATTGTGTTTTAATTGAACTGTGTTCTTGACGTCAGTAAAAAATAAATCAAAAGGGTGACAAATAATACGGAAATGAAGTAAAAAAATACAGGAAACAAAAATGAATTTAAATGGTTTACATGATTTTGAAAACGTACCCTCGGGCAGCTTGCCTAGTTTACATACGTTTTGCCTAATCCCAAAAAACAAAATTTACAATTTCAATCAGTTCGATCTTTTGCTTTTCATCTGTCTCGTTTTTACTAATTGTTTCAATCAAACTTTTTGCTTAATGCTGAATGTACACTTTTAAGTCAATTTTTTACCTCGTATATTAACTACATATATATATACAACTTTATAATAAAATATTCTAATGCGTTTTCACTTCATATAAAGGGACCTGGGTATAATGAGTAAAACTGAATTTACTGCACTTATGTGATAGTTTATTAATTTTTTAGCTATTAAAAATCCCATCATATTAGAGGTTGCGTTTTTTTTTAATTATATTCTACGAGACATTTTTTCCCCATGTAAGCAAAATTAGAAAATATGCACTTTATTTAATGCAATCCTTATAGGAACTGCAGTAAAACCTCGTGTTAGTAAACATGGTCCACATCCATACATAATGATTGTATTCAAGTGCTCCCGGATGTTCTTTTAATAATCAAATATATTTTTAATGAATGAATTTTAATTTATGAGTTTAAATAATTAGCGATTAATCACGAAAATAGTAACTCGAACTGACTTAAAAACCCATCGCCTATATAAAAAGGTTTATTAACTTTAAACCAATAACCTTTTATCCAATAAGCCACTCTTTGTTAATGGGCCAAGTGCTTTCAGACATCTTACAATCAAAAACATTTGGCATATTAACGAATACATAACAATGGATAATAGTATTATACTTTTAAAATATTAATATTATTAAGAATAAGTTTCCGATTTCCACGCAATATTAAAGAAATATTTGAGTTGTTTATGTTTCATTAAAAACTTGCACGTTTGCAAAACATTTTTGACTTCCTAACATTATGGAAAGTATTCTAATAAATTTCTACAAACCTGGGAGATAATGCCAACTTGATGAGAGTGACTTTCTTATCCGGACCGCTGAGATTTACTATAACACTAGATATGTAAAAGCATTTATTTTATAAAAATGCGAAAGAAAAATTTTTTTTATCGAATGCTTCCAACGATATTCTCAATCTAAATATGTATCACACATCCACGATTTCCAAACATCGTTATACTCCAGAATCGTTTTTAGTTTTCCATAATGTCTTCATCAAGAAAAAGATATTCTTGGGGGAAAGTATAAAAGATATCCAATCATTCTCTTTGCGGTTTAATATGAATCCGTTGTTTAGCTCGCAATGGTCGTTGCCAACTATTCATGGAAAACTTCCAAAAGAAAAAGGATGTCGGGACCATTTGATACAAAGAGTTTTATATATTTCTAAAAACGGTGCTTCGGGGAGGGGGGAACCAAAATTAAAAAGTAATAATAAAAAGGATGGTTGTTTCACTGTTCAGTAATACAAGAATATTGCATCATATTCTGACTTTGATTAAACTTGATAAATAACCCGGACCTTGGTGGTACGTGTCTTTGTGTCATTCGACGACAAACGAGTCACAATCAAAAACAGAAAACGCAATTGCCTTTCTATTGGGCGGCCCCTTCAAAGGGTTCCTCCCCCTATTAATTCCTCTCCCCGTTTCAATCCACCAAGCAAAAGACAGCCGCGCACTATTTTCCGGAGTGCTATATGTCTTCTGTTAATCGTTATTTAATGTGAAACTTAATTACTGGTCATCCAATGCAGTTTCAACTGAGGTTTTTTCTTTTTTTTGACAAAGAAGACACTAATGCACTAATCGAATTCAAAACAAGTCAGATAAATCATCGTTTACTATTCAGCTTCGGGACAAGTTTAAAGGCTTCATCCTTCTATTTCTGTCCTAGTTACGAAGATAGGGGATATCTGCATATTGCAATTAGGGCTGAAATGAATCTTATTTAAATCTTCGTGATGGAAAAATTCAGTTAAGAAAATCAAGGTATTCATCATTACTCTAAACGAAATACGAACTGATTACAACCAAATAACTCGAGAGACGGAGACATCATTATAATTTCTTTGCTAACTATGTCAACATGATTTAATTAAAATATTATTGTCAATTAAAAGAAAAGTCTTACGTCATTAACCAAATCTTAATCTTCTAATGAAGAAAATACATTAAAACTTGTCATGCTGAAGCATGCAACCTTTTTGTGTACAACCGGATAATGCAAATCTTAATACTGTTACACAAATAAATTGCAGTTTTAACGAATTTTTAAATTACTTGGCAACTACGTACAACCATCCCAGACCCCTCAACCTACGTTTCCAGCAATTTCCATAGGCAACGTAAAAGCAACAATTATTGTATATCGCGCGCAAAACCTTTGTCACGTATTTTAGTTCTCAAAATACGTGTAATGAAAATAAGCATTAAAGTACTCAATTTTTAAAGTGGCTTTGATTTTTAAAAAATATATGTCGTGAAAGGATTTTAAGCAATTCCAGCTGAGTAACAATGTCAGATATATCCATCCTCCATAAACGTATCATTTTATATAAAATTTTCTTACAGCAATGGTCTTTTTAAAATAAATTAAATAGAAAAACTGCTCACTTTGTATGTATGCCTCACTTCAATGTATTGCCAATTCATAAGATTTTCTTTTCTTTTAACGTTTTATACTTTGTCACCATCGATTTGTTATAATATTAACGACCAATTTTACAATCTTAGTCATTATTTATGAATTGCTTTATTCATTAAAGGCAAGTTAAACTATAAAACATTTCGAAAAAGTTAACTAAAACCTCAAATCAAATACAATTTATCTTAAATATCTTATGAATTACTTCATTCCATAGATAAAACGTAAATGCATTCCCCTTCTTTCGGAGAGAATTCTCACGAAAACGTAATTTCACAGTTGGTTATAAGCAAAAGAAAGTGATAATTAATCATCATTAATTAAATTCTGATGCAAATAAAAACGCAATCTTATTATTGGTATTACTAAATAAAGGTGTAATGTCGAAATAGGGAAAATGCTTGATGTGTATGCTTAAAAAACAAGGCTTAGAAAATCATTACTAATCCAGTAAATTGCGTTATTCCACCCAACAACGAGATCAGCAAACTAATCCACTCAGTAACGATTTTTGCTTCGGAGCATAAATTACGTATAATATTAAATCCAGACTGCTTGAATAATCCACCGTTGAAATTGAGTCACTTGGTTGTGTAGATGCTTGAAACAAGGTTGGAACCCTGGAGCCTTTTTTCAAACCACGGGTTAATTTTTCAAAGAATAGATTTCATTTCAAACTTACTTCAAAACCGAAAACTGTCGCTTTAACGCAACCAAAGCGCAAACAAAAACGCTAAACACTATCGCTAACTACAACAAGTCTTATGATTTAAGTATATTTTATTAAAATGGTCCCTTGTAGTTAGATTTTAAATGTTATTTTATGAGTAGAAAATTTATTCAGTGACATACTCTGGCGTCCCGCAAGAGGGACAATGGCACAACAAGTTGGTGCAACTTGCGAATATAAATTCCATTTTAAATACGAAGTCAGTTGCTGAAAATTTTCAAAATAATTTTCAGTAATACATTTAGTTGCTTTAATCATTTAATGTATCAAATGAAATTCAATCGCAAATATTTCAGACGCTATTGTTTTGCGTTGTAAATGAAAATGCACAATAGCAAAATGCTGCAAAAAAGGCAAATATGCTATTTTTATTTGTTTTATTTTAAATTTATTCCTAACAGAACCAAAGTAATTGATGATTATGCAATAATTGTTTTCATCGTTAAATGCAAATCAGAAATTTGTAGGAGAATAATGACACAAAGGGGCTAAAGTCTTTTATATATATTTTTTTTTTTATTCCTTTAATTTAGAGTATTTTTCTTTAAAATATAATGATTAGTATTTATTTTTTACCTTTCAAAATCTTTATGTATAGATTTTTTTAATTTATAAGTAACTCCTCAACATAAAATCATAAACAGAAAACATTTAAACTTTTATTAGTAGAAAAAATAATATTTAATAATTTAATTACTTTTTGATGATATATGATATTTACGTCAAATTGTCTTACGTCATGTGCTTCTTCGTTTTGCATCTTCGCAAAGTGCGTTCCTCCCAGTAGCGAAGAGCTATGTTTATGTTATACAACTTTCTAAGTAATTGATTAAACTGGACATTTTAAGTTTCATTGATGAGTATAATCATCAATATTTTTTGCAGTTCAAAATAAGTATAAACATGAGATGAAAAGTTTCGTTTTTTTTAAGAGGATATTTTAATGCTTTTGCAATATATGATTTTTGTACTGAATTCTACTTTTTTTGTAATTTTTCATGTGATTTTACATTATTTAGAGGCAAGTTTGGTCTACCAGGGTTTTGTTGGAAATGGCACTATCTTACAAATCGTAGCAAAAACTAAAACTATTTTGCATAATCTTCATAGTATTTAATATGTTTTAAGAAAGTTTTTTTTTTTTTTTGCACTATATTTTTTGGTGCAAAAAAAAGTTATGCAGTACATTTGACCGAGTTCAGAACAATGCTCATAGAAAAACGAACTATTAAGCTTAAAATGATTGTGTAAATAATTTTTATCCGTGGTTTTGATAAGAATTTGTACTTATAGAAAATTGCTTCTTATTCATCAATAACATAATTATGTTCTGTTATCTACGAAAAATTCCCCATCATAAATATATGCACTATTTTCGGAGAAACATAAATGTCATTTTTTTTCTTCTACCTTCTAAAGACCATTCAGCCAGTAGTTTATTGACTACCTTTTAATTTTAATTCTCCTTAGACAAAAGTCGAAAATTTTTACTGCTAAGGTAAAATTTTCTCTCAGAATCCATCTTGTTTCAAAAAGTCAACGAATCTTAAATTAAAAAGTCTTCTTTAGAAGAGAAATTCAAAAATTCCGACTACAGCCCGCCGAAAAGAAAGAAAAGGAATAACTTATTGTCAGATAGTAAAGCTAACTCTAAAAATAAACAGCTTGTATTATTTGCAATCCCCTTAAGTGATATTAAGTTTAAAAGAAGCAAAACTGTTTCATCGCAGGGTTAAGACTAGATTTCGAGATACGTTGGTGGTAAGCGTTCCGGGATGTGTGCTAGCATTTCTGAATGTATGGATGCATGGTAGCGTACCAAAAACCGTGGTCGGGGTTTGAAAATTAACCTCTCCCAAGCCTTGAATTCGTGTTTAATGGTTGGCGGGTGGCAATGTGTGGGGGGTAGAAGATTAATGATAATGCTGGTATGATTGAAAAATGTTCATTGTGCGCCCTCCAACAAATGAAAAGGTTAGTTTCAAACGTCCCGTTAAATGAGTTTTGGGAATACATTTTTTCGACCGTTATTATTGTTGTTCCTCCCGAACTTTTATTTCTTCATTTTTAATCGACCAGGCAGTGTAAGCTGGCAGCCAGGCCACACTTCAGCGGAACCCTTTTTCCCAGATTCGAAATGTGGATGCTTTATACATTGTCCAATAGTTAGTTTTATTACACACTCTCATACTTCCCCTCCCGCAATTCGGACGAGTTTTTATTGATTTCTGATATTTGCGTGCTTTCGGGAAAGCTATTTGATTTCAGATTCCTACGATGAAAATGGTTTCACGACTAAGCACTAGAAAATGCAAAGTCTGAAATCATTCAAAAATTATTCGAAATCTTTTGCTTTCTATGTAAAAAGGTTCATTTTTTACAGTTAAATGGCTCAATGAGGTTGATAGTTAGTGTTAACTCATGCATTTTGATATTCCTCCTCACGGAAATTATTCTTACAGTAAATAGCTTATATTTTTCGAAAAAAATCACCATCTATAATATAGCATGAGCAGTAAAACTTACCTTGCAACTCATTGAAAATTATTTTAAATCTTTTAAACAAATATTTTTATCGTGATGCTTCCTTTAGTTGATGTACTTAATTTTGGTAACAAAAACATTTTGCTACGAAATAATGGAAATATTTAGATTTAAAACAATCCTTTCAGTACCTGGAGTTGCGAATCGACAAACACACATTCCTGGCATACTACCATTATGATTGCCTAAAAATTGACTTACTGTCTGTCGTATATTTAACACGAGAAAACAAGAAACATCCCATGAAATAGCTGAATATATTGCTTGACGTCTTATTGTAGCAGCTACTCCATTTCGGCTCGATAAATAGTCATCAAGATTTCTCTAGAAATGACCGCACATACACACAGCGTTTGAATTCAGAAAAACAAATTAGATGATCACACCTTAAGCGAAACGCTGTTGAAGAGTCACAATTCGCAATAAAATAAAACTTCGTCATTTTTCGTTGTAAAATAACAAAGTGGGTTTCAAAATATATATATAAAATACTTAGCAAATTATTCACTAATATTTAGGATTTTCCCCCAAAGTTTTAAAGTATTAAAAAATTAGCTTTAAATATACTTTATTAATTTTTTTTTATTCCGACATTCCTAAGATTTATGTTGTTTTTTTTTAATTCCTATATTTAAAAGATTACCTAAAACTAAATAATTGCAATGCCCTATGTGAAGCGGAGAATACTCTATCAATATCAGCTAATTTAATTGGCAAACTAACTGTATAAAAGATACTACATCCCGCTTGTATTCTTTGAGCAGCCATAATTGTCTCTTAAATTAAAAACAGACTGTCAAACCCTATTGTCAGTAAATAACACTACAACAACTCGTCTTGGAGTGATTATATCAGACTTTCTGAAACATGTGGATATATATGCAAATCACTTTTAAGTAGTTTTAATGTAATTATGTAATTTAATAATTTCTCTTATTAAACCTTCTGCTTTTAAACAGTGCGTCGAAATGGAGATTTATTTTCCTAATTTCATTTCGAAGGCTTCGAAACACGGATGTGCAAAAATTTATTTAAAAATTCAACTCTTAATGCAGTTTAGTATTTCAATGAAGCAATTGCACATTTCAAACAAATGGCGTAACCCCACAAGTACAAACTTTTCTTCAAAGTGCACAAATAGAGTTTCTGTTCACAGTTTTCTTGGAGTCAGTGAAAAACTATACTTGAGGTTTCAAACGAACATGTACGTGAAAAGGGTTATAGATCTTTGCGCTACAGAGCAAAAAAAAAAAAAAAAAACAACGTATGATATGCATGATTTTCAAACAATGGCAAAAACGTGTTTCGGTTCGTCATGGGACCCCTTTTTCAAGGCAGAAGTGAACTTCTAGGTAAAACAAGATCACACCCAATTGAAGAGGGATTCTCAGTTCAGTGGATTAGAACTGACTATCCTTACGGTTTAGTAAGATGTTTTTCACCAAGAAGCTCACTTCCTCAGCATTGAAAAAGGAGGTCCTGGCGGCCCCGAAACACGTGTCTTCTGCAATATTTGTGGATTTAAAATGAATCTCCTGAATGCAATTTATATTTACTGCACTAACCACATACAAGTATAGCAAGAAAAATTTTGAACTATATACGAGAAAGTTGAAAACGCTTGTTTTGACACTTTGATGAAATTCATCATCCCGTGCATAAAAATTGTGATTTATTATACTGATTATCACAATAACTTCTATTTTGGGAATTTAAAAACCAATTTTTTCAAGCTTCAAAACTCTACGTTTCAAAAGTCTAATTGCGAATTCAAGTTGTAAATACAATGAACGCCATCAAATACCAGTATAATACACAACTTATAAAATATCACTTTCTTACAGTATACGTCTAATACACCGAGAATGTGGATCAGTCATTCACCAATATTTAGCAAATATAAGTCACTTGATATGCAATACGTTAGTCAAAGTATCCACAAACATTCCGCAACAGTTTGTGAGGCATTTGGGTAAAAATTGTTTCCTATTAGCTATCCCCCGAAAACTCATCTACTTAAAACTCTAGAACAAACATCATTTCAATATTGGTTTCACAACACACATGGTGAAAGTGAGAAAGTAAACGATTTCCCCAAACAGTAGCTCGAACGGAAATCATTAAAGAGATACAAAATTTACTAAATGTTCCTGGGGCAAGTTATTTAATGAATGTACTTGATAACGATCAATGAATGTTATCGGACATTAAGGCTAGTGTGCAAGGATATAAGAATTTAAAGATGATTTACTACAAAACCATTATCTAACTTCAGTCATAATAAATTAATTTTAGAAGGCGATAAATAGGATTTGCTGAGATAATTTCTGGTATTAGAGGGCAGTTAAAGAAGCTACTATTTATAGTTAATTATTATATGCAATATTTACTGTGTTAATGATATGGCTTTTTAAGGATCTCGTCTTTTTTCTGTTTCAATTATTAACTATCAGAATGAGATTAGATCTTAAAACCTTATTAGAAAAGTAAAACATAATCAAGAAAAATACATTGCGAATATTATCAGAATAAAAGTTTGCGTATTCAATTTTTTTTTTTTTTGCGCAAAAGTTTTAGTACGCTATTAAAAAAAACATTTTATTACAAGGTTTTATTTAACTTGATTTGTCACGGAAGTTTGTTACACGGTTTTCGTCCACCTATTACTGCATAAATTATCTTCAAACTTTGCACACAAGCTTATCTTCGATGACAATACAATATTTTATCCATTTAATAATTTTTTATAACGTTAATAAGGAAAAAAATAATAATTTTGCCTCTGAGGAAATTATCAGGATTATTATTTGTCAAATGGCAACGATAGCTTTCTTTGGAATGTTTGGATAATGCAACTATATTTTGAATTTTACAATGCTCAACTCATGGCGAAAAAAGAAACTGCGACCGCAGCGGAAGAGGCGCCTGAAAAATTAGTTTTTTTTTTATGAATAAAACCGTGTAACTTAAAACATTTTTACACGGTTTATTTATTTGTAACTGGTTTCTTTGAGTCTTCCGATTCCAGGCAGCGTAAGATACTCGATGCAGTTACATAGTGATTCGAAATCTTGTAGGTTTGATGGTGCTATTCTCGAGGAGATTATTCCTCTTTGATTTGAAAAAAAAATAAACTTTGGAATCAGAACGCAACTGAAAGTTAATTTCTGATGCCTTTCATAACTGTTTGAAAAAAATCAGAGTTATTTATAGTGGTAAAAGTTACAGTTATAGATATTTACCTCAAAGACCCGAATTTTACTATAACAGAAACATCTTTTATTTCAATAACAAAATTTAAATAAAAAATAAATATTTATTAATATGTTTTAAGCATAAATATATGGAGGGAAATGAAGCCATGGAAATTAAAGTGTCAGATTTTACATTTATCATCATTGTAACATAGATTTGTATGACATTCAATAGTACCGCTTCCTCCCTGCTATTTTCCTGCTTCTAAGGTGGTTTCATGTTTGAAATGAGTTGTTTTCGTTGATAAAATTTATGATAAACTTTCACAAACGATTATTTATAAACGATTGGTAGTGCGCAATGACATCAAACACGTTAGACTTCATACTAATTTTTAAAGAAAAAGAAAGTGATCATTTGAATGAAAACGTATGTGGCTGACTAATTTCAAAGCTTTTCTTGAAGCAGAAATTATTTTTGCAGGAAGTAAATTATTTCGTAGGCAAGCATAAAAACGCCATTTAATGAATAAAATTATTTTTTTCTTTTGAAAACAGTGGTCCTTTATTTAAAAAAAGAACACACACAGTAATATACATAATTAGAATAATATTTTCCCAGGTAGATTTTTTCTTCTCTCTCCTTTTTTATGCATTCCATGCAAGCTGAGGCAATCTTCAGCTGGCCATTTCCTCGGGAAAAAAATTAATGACCTCTTTACCAGAAAAGTTTTGGATGTCTTGTTTTAAAGTTTCGTTATATGCTACGCCGGATATACATGAACATTTCGGGCATTAAAAATTCTACTCGTTTTCTCACCCGTAATATCCACCTAACACGCGCCACATAAAATCCCTACCAGTTGTACGAGTGCCAGTTGAGAGCTTCGCAACTCTTGCCTCCCGCGCAAGCGATTCTCTCCCCCGCCACCCCCTGTCGATCGACAGATAGATGGCAAGCCAAGCTTGCAGTTGGGGATAGGAGCTGGCCGGCAGGAAGAAAAACTGGCTCGTCGAGACAACACAAGGATGTTTAATTCAATCATTCATGGTTCAGTCTCCGGTAATCCTGGTGTAGAAAGGCCGCCTTTCAATCAATAGCCTTCTTAAGTAAGGCTTCCGAATGGAAAACTGAAAGTGGGCTTTCCCCTTTTGTGCGTGTGTGTGTGTGTGTGGTTTCTTTTCTTACTCTTTCCCCCGCCTTTTCTTTTATTTATTTTCGGATTCTTTGCTGTAAATGAAATGGCGGCCTAGCAGACGGCGGGTGGGTTAACCGATTCAATTTCACTTTTTTTTTTTTTTTAAACTCTCCGGGTGCTCTTTCTTTCCGACTGCTACATTTAAAGCATTATTATCGAACAGAGCGCCCATTGTGTGGACTTTAGCACGAGGGGGCTTGGTAAAGCTCATTTACGCGCTTATGTGGCGATGTCAATGATGCCGTTTTTAGCAGCAAGCGTCTGAAGTCAGAACATATGACTGCAGAGCCATCCTTTGTGACTGGAGATATTTGGTTAATATTTGATTTTGGTGTTCTTGTTCAATGTATCACAACGAAACAGGCAGAGCATGATTTTATTACTTTCTTTGCAGTTAAGTTGGTGTTTCTCTATTTAAAGGTGAACGTCTGAAATCGGAGGACATGGCTATGAATGGTCATGGTCGCATGCATCCATCTTGTATGGAATTGCTTGGCTATTATTTGACATATTTTTTTTAAATGTATCATCGCGAAATATAGGAAGAAAATTATTCCTTGTGTGTGTGTGTGTGGTGAAACTGATAATGCTATTTTAAAACGTGAACGCCTGAAATTGGAATTACAAGGAGGAGTCGCATACATCTTTTCTAAGTGGAGTTATGAGATTGATTTTCGAAAAAAAAAAAAAAAAAATTCTAATTAGTGAACACCATGCAGTTGGCCTAAAATTCTCTCCCCCCCCCCCCTCCTTCTTTAACAAAGTGGGTGATTTTCCGTTTAGAAGTAAATGTCTGAAATAAGAGGAGTTATTTTGCCGTGTGTGATTACAGCTATAATTTTGTAAAAGGAATTATTTTGAGAATATTTGATGGGAGCCTTCTTCATTAATGCGAAGCGTGTTTTTAGGCTAAGTTCTGATTTCAAATCTCTGCGTTACAGAACTGTTGTTGTCGTTCCACGCATGCGTGATGAGTACATAACCTGCTGGCCAGTTACAAATACCGGTACGGAAGCAGTTACTCGTGATTACGTTTTGTGGGATAATTCAAAATAATACCGGCAATTGAAAGTCTAATCATCAAATCGCACAAAATTAACAATGCGTCGCTTGACGGAATCATTTTTTAAACAAAAATATGCTAATAATTAATGTGAAAAGTATCTATTTGAGAAGAGCCTGAATATTTCGAAAGCATAGAATTACACCACAAGTAAGTGACAGCTATTACTTAGACGTCCGCTTCTTGTGCTGATACTGTTCTTAATGGCATATAAGACTTAGCTGTGTAGGTGTGGTACAACTCTCTAAATCTTGAAACGCATTTTTACATGCGCACAAAGAGAAACATTTTCTCAAGAAAATACTTTCAATTTAGGTACATCGTGTCTGTTTTACAATTTTTATACGGTCTAAACCTAGAATTAGTGTAAAGGCTACTACTTTGACTAATTACTTCATTACAATTTCACAGTGCAATAAACAATAGCTTTTTCATTATGTGTTATAATGAAAAAAAATCTTATTTTTTTTTCATTTATGAGTAATGTTATTTCGATAAATTCCATTTCACACTATGATGGTAGAATTCTGCTGCGGTATCTATTAGAGACACTATGCTATCCGCTTTTCCATGTTTCAGATATTCTCATTCCTACTCATCTAAGATTAAAAAAAAGCTTTCTGACAATTTAAAACGACCTTTTGCAGAGTACATCATAAATTCCTTCATTAAAAGCATTTATTAATATTTATTAACTTAGAAAACGTTTAAAGTGAAAACAGCATGCATAAAATTATTTGAAATACTTTTAAGTATGACCTACATATAAAAAAACATTGTTTTCCGTGGAAAATTATGATAATTTTTGAAATTGAATTGGCAAAAATAGAATGTCCATAAATCACTAACCTTAATGCAGTTCATGAATATGGATATAAAAATGCCGAAATGTATCGGAATAAAAATTATGATTTGTCACGAACATTGGCAAATCGCAGTTTTTTATTTGGATATTTCTATCATAGTTAATGCCTTGTGCAATATTGCACGTTAGAAGACTATTTCATCGACAATAAAACAACAGATATTAGTACAGGTAAATGACTTTCTAATCCAATCAAATGGACTATTGGACTGGTTTCTTTCAAGATAACTAAAACAACTGTCTATTTAATGTGTTTTCCTCTTTCAACATACGCTCAATGAAACGGCTTTTATCCCTGGTTCGATCATTGCTTTACGAAATTGCTTTGCAATTTTGTTTCGATGAACAAGATATTTATTGCTCTATGAACAAATACTTTTATTTCAACACACTTTTTTTCACTAAAAGCATTAAAACCCTAAAAAACTGACAATCGGTGTCTGACAGGGTAAGTTTGATCCACAATCTCTATTTTTAATTGCCCCACTCATATTTTAATAGTATTATTGTATTTATTGGCATAAAACTGAAGAACTTCTCAAGTATTGCAGCCACAAAAATTTAATAAGTAATAATTACAAAGCCATTTAAAATGGATTGGTAACCTTTTTCAAAATAATCCTTCCATTTAGGGTAACTTTGAACCACGTCAGAAAAGTGACTTTAAAAAGAATTATTTTGACAAGAGTACAGCTGTGCAACTTCGAGCCAGAAAAATTAAAATGTATACATATATCTCTGTCTTGGTCCTTTAAGAGCCAAGTCAAAATCGTCAATTGCGAGAAAAAGCATTCAAATATATTAAACATTTTTAAAAGTTACATTAAAGTTTTAAAAAATTGGCTCTCTAGTTGTTATTTGACATAGGCCATTTTAGAACTAAAAGAACCAGTCAAATATAATATTTTGCTATAAATACAAAGTTTACCCCAATTGTTCAAAGTTAACTTCCACGGTTCAAAGTTCCCCTTAATGAATGTATGGGAAATAGCTTGCTACTTTTAAGATTATTTAAATTTAAAAAAAAAACTAAGAAAAGCAGAACTTTTTAATGCTAAAATCGATACTAAAAATGTAATTTCGGAAAACAATTTCAAACAAAGGTTTTTAGTCCTTCGTGAATGGAAACGCGTTTTTATTACACGTGTAAGGTCTTGTTCTCAATCATTTTTCTGAGGTTATCCTTACGTGTAACAGTGCAATTTCTTTCGCTGTCGAAATCGAACATTGTTCCTACCGGAACTAGCTGTATTATAATCATAAATCAAAACCGATATAGACTTCAATCGATATTAGAAGTTCTCGTTATCGTTCAGGTTTATCTACTTCCGTTCCAAATGTATCGTGCAATTCAGAGTGTCATAGACAAGAAATGCTTCATTTCTAAACTAACCGAGGAAGCACTTAACACGATTTGTGGCTATAGGAGTCACAACTTTTCATCACATCTAAAGTAAACTTTTTCTTCTTCTTTTTTTTTTTTTTTTTTAAGTAAAGAAACATCTGAATTTGTTCTTTCAGTTTTTTATTGTCTGCTTCTGATTCACTCGACTAGCCATCAATGAGTGTTCTCATTAATAATGGCTAAAATAGTTTGTTCCAGTTCGAAGAATATGTTGGATGGATCTGAATTTCACAGCTTAATGACTTGCCGAAGAAATTCCAAATATGCTCGTAGTATGACTACTACGTACTAGTCAAGAAACGCTTCCTTCATTTTAAATTACGGGAGTAGTCATAAAAAGACAACTTCATTTCCTATACTCGTCAATCCTTATAAAATACAGTGAACTTTATTCAATACAACCAGGTGAAGTCTCACAAGATTAATAGCGTATTTTTGATTTAGACTTCCTTGAAATTAAAAAGTGTCTAAATATTTATTTCATTTTTGCTATACTGTTAGGCGCCTACCAGCATTGTTCGGTCAGACTTATAGTGTCATTACATCACCAATCAGATAAACCATCCACTGACTACTGATTAAAAAAAATCACAGTCTCCTCCCCGCAGATCAACGACTTGACTCTACCTATCCTTAAATAATGCATAAAATGTACTCAAGGTATTTGCCGAGTAGACACTCATAATCGAAAACTCTGATATAACAACTCATGCTACTACGTCACAGTAGTACACGACGGTAACCCAACTCAACTGTGATAAAAAGAGTTCCCCAACAATGAATTCCTCGACAAGAATTTCGACGTGTGACTAAATTTATATCCCTAATAACTTAACGTGATAAAATTTTTACATAACATACAAAATATATATTAGTTAAAATTGAGCTTTTGCTAAGCATATCGACGGTTCGTTACCAAATAAGCCCAGCAAAAAGTTCCAATTTTGATTATGCAATCGGGACAAACCATTTATTTACAAAAAAAAATACGTCATATTTTGGTGATTAGTGTTCAAATCATATGATTTCTTAATTGCTAATAAACTCAGATGTCGAACATAGGACGACTGTATTGTATGTAATAAAAACGTACATTCGGAGAGAAAATTTCCAACCTCCTAGTGCTAGGTTTGTCCTAAACAAAGTAAATAGTTATTTTAATTTAGAAAATATCATCTTCCAGCATGTTATTGTGTTACTTGTAGACAATTTTTTATGACTTCAAACCAAAATTATTTTATTGAGTTTATTGCAAGATTATAAATATGTCTTTACTATTTCAGAAATATTTATTTAAAAAATGTAAACTGAAATTTCGTCGTTTAAGACAAAACGTAAAGAACTGTATCAAAAGCAAAAACTGAACCTGCGGTTTAAAATCTTTATTTTAATCTCTTTACGTGTGTGTGTTTTTATAATGCTGCATATATTTCGTTTTTCCTCTCAGTTATGATACAAGCCAATATATTTAGATTGTAAACAAAAAAAGTCGGAAACTTGGGGTTTTACTTTCATCAAACAACAACCAGACACGCTTGCTTAAAGTAAAAGAACGAATGAGAAAAAAAATTATATGAAAAAGGAAACAAAGGCTGATGGCCCATGTTTAAAACTTTTTTCATTCCAGCGAAGATGAAAGTAAATCGTGCTTTCAAAGGTTTACTAGAAAGTGATTCATTAATCATTTTTTGCGTGACATCCTAACGGACTATTTCCATTTGATAAATGGCAAAGTGTATCGTTGCACTTTAAGGAGGGTTTTGCTTATAAGGAAATAAAAAAAATTAAAAAAAAACAGAATCGAAGAAGGGGATGAATCCTTTCGATATTAATAATTTTTTTTCTCACAAACTAACGCACGCATCTTGATTGATAAAGAAAATCCCAAAATTCAGTTATTCAGCATTAAGAAGTAGCGGAAGGAAAAAAAAATATGATAACTGGAGTTAAAAGTTATGCTATCATCTCATTAATTGTTAAAAGCGTGTCGAAATACTTTGATCTACCCCAAAAGTTGACCATAAATAAAGTTTTATTCATTGTAAGAGATTATTTGTCTGATTTTCAGACAATGTATGATGGTTAAATACAATGTAGAAAACCTTGTAACATGTTTTAATTTTACAATGGAATAAGAGTTCGCTTTTTCACTTATGTAAGACTTTGTTCTTGTATTTTCTAGTACTTAATAGTAAATGTGTTAAGTGTAACTAACTGGAATTTCTAGGACTGTGTAAAAAGTTACTTTTAAGTTAATTTTTTATTAAAAACTATTTAAACATTTATTGGACATGCGTTGCATGCTTTATGGCCTTATTATTCAACAGAATTTTAACCTCCAACTATTTTTTACACCCGAGAATTTCCATTTATATTATGGTCATGTCTTAGTTGGATAGGTTATAACAATAACCTAAGTAGCACTCCACAGAATAAGATATAGTTTTTAAATATTTTATTAACCGATTACAAAAAGCATGATGCATCTTAGGAAAATTGCCGGAAATTTTGTATAGTTAAATTGATCAATGTGCCGTAATTAACTTGATATCTTGCATGACAATATGACAGTTTTACTAGACATCGCCGGAAGGTTTACTTTCACAAGTTTCTAGTTTCTTTTGTCATGGAAGACCAGACGGCATAAAAAATACTGTTCTTTACATCCTTTCTGCAGTCGTATGTTTCTTATGTTCCTCCTAATCAATCATATTTACTCGTATACGTATTTTAATTGTATTTTACGCTATTTATTTTATTTTTACCTTGAAATGTATATTTCCGAGCGCGCCAAAATAAAGGATATTTTATGTGTTTTTATATCATGGTATCAGGAAGCTCGATACTTGCAGACCTAAAGGTAAAGAGTTGCACAATAAGAGGGGAAACATATCATTCGGACATGAACAATTATTCGGGGACACTCATACTTGTTGGCGCTTTTTACGCGTTAGAAAAAGAAAAGTTTTGTCATGGCCATTCAAATAGATCTCTTTAACACTCTCAACGTTCTTCACAGTCAAATATAAAGGAAGATGAATACCGATAATATGCTTTAAAAACTCTTTCAAAAATTTTGAGCTGTGATTGAGACAACGCCACTTAACATTTCTGTCACAGTCCGGTACCAGACAATCAGATATTGTCCTTTGACAGCTGTTAAAAAAGTGCAAAACGATATAACTATGAGCTGACTGCTTAGTCCGGTATTTCACTAACTCAAAAAGTTCACGGAATATGCGTGCAAGGTTTCATGTCCGCTGCCGCACTATTGCCTCATAATTAAGCTTAAACATGATTGAATGCCATAGTATATATACTATGTTTTTTCATTACGAAAACTATTCCATTGTTTTAATACATCTAGAAATATACCTTTTTTGTGCAGAAACATGTTTGTTTTTTTTTAGCATCTTCAACGTATAATGGGAAAAATTATAGCATGGCCTTTTACATGTTCTGCAGATCTTCTGTATGATTGACAATAAAAGATTTCTTAGACCAAATTGATGACATAATCAATAGAACTTTGGATGTATCATGGATTATTCAGTAATAAATGAGATTGAGGTATAAGGGTCCGAAAAGGACATTATATGAAAGTAACATATTAAAACTGCAATTATATATTTCCAATATATGCAAGACGCATTTAAATAGCTTAGAGATAAACTAATTAAAAAAAACTGCACAATGAAACTAAATTTCTGGAGTTATTGTGAAAAAATAACCCACTGTTATCATTTGGATAAGTTAACTCACAAAAATGTCATAAAAAATTGTGATCGTATATATATTTTTTCTAATTGTTATTATTATTTCTTTACTGTTACATGCTGTATTTATTTATTTGCTTTTGAGCTAACGTGTCTGAACAAAATTGCGTTTGAATTTTGCTAAATGCTACGCTTTTAACTATAATTGTTCTTGAATGCTATTAAATCAAAAAATATCTATATTCACATAAAATATTGCTTCGAAGTTGTAAAAATTCACAACATGACAGACATTCAGTAGTTCAAAACTTAGCCACTAAATGGTTTTCTCAGTTTTAACCGGACTTGCAAAACAAATAGGAAAGAGAAATAAAACAACTTTCTAAATTTGCTGTTTGAAAAAAAAAAAAAAAACACTCTAAAATACTCGTCCAGCATCGAAATTATTCTATACTTTCTGAAGTGTCATCATTTATTTTCATCTTGATATACTATTTTAACAATGGTACAGCAAATACGAACTTTCTTTCTGCAAATCTATTGTTACTTTGCGTGAATTTGACATGAGACGAACAACATACAAAACATCTGCTGCGCTAGGCTTCCTACTAATTTTTTATACTTTTCACCATAAAATGAAGATTTCCCGCAAGTCATAGCTTAAATATATGCAGCAGTGTTTGTTTGTCTTTAAACATTTGTAGCTCTGAATACCCTATTTCGTGCGACTGATGAATAATCTTCGAATATTCTATTCGGAATATCATTTGCCTTTCGTCCGTTAAGATCAGTTGCAAAGAAGCATGCAACTATTTGCAAAAGGCTTTGATGCAATAAGAAAAGAAAACAGTTTTGAAAAGAAAAGTTTTCAGAGGCATATTTATAAAGTAAAATTTAAAATCACGACATTTCGATAAGCAAGCGTGTTTTGTTTTCCCTTAAATTTTGATTCAGAAATGCAGCACAAGTTTGTTGGAATTTTGAGAGGAACGTATTTTGTTTCTTTGTTGGGAACTGGATGTGAAATTGGAATAAAATACGTACCATTGTTTCGATGATTAGAACTTTGTTTTAATTACTTTAATCTCCATCTAAAAGAAGTAGTCATAGTTTTATATACATTTTGTTTTAGACTGTTCTTAGAAAAATATTCATTCAAACTATTTCAAAATGTTAAAAATAAAATTTCATTTAACCATTTAAAACAATGCAAAAAAAAGAAGCACTATACTAACCCTCTGTACCATAAAATAACTGTAGGCAACATACAGCTCAATCGCTGTTTTTGTAATTTTCTTTTAACATAAAATTTTAAACCATGAAATACAAGTATTTTATTTATTATTATTATTTTTTTTTTTTTTGTTATCTTGAATCTAAAAAGTAAAATTAATTCGAGTTTGTGAGTGCTGGAGTGAAAATCTCTAAAAATACGTCTGTTTTCGTGTAATATGTACGTGTAATTTTATAGAAATTCCACGATGGGCTATTAATTTTGTATAAATTCAACAGGTGTTTTTTTATGTCTTACCATATCACTATCAAGAAATGAGTAAACATTCTTTCTACGGGCATTCCTATTTCAATTATTTTCGTCATTGCGTACAATGTATACATTATTTCAAAAAGCAACTGAGGTGTATATTGAAAATGATAGCTAGATGCAATAATAAAGTGAAATAATTAGGAATTTCTCATAATTTCTATAATAATTCCCTCCGTAATTTTCTGTGACATCCGAAATGACGTGTAGATCTGTTGAATGTTACTGTTTCATCGAAAAATGAAATGCAATTCTAAGTTACGAAAAAGACAAGCCCGTTGCTTCTTCAAAAATGTATTTACGGGAACTGTTCTAGAGGGCTTTTGATACTTAAAAGTGATAGAAAAGAAGATAGAATTTCATTTTTCCCTCCTTGTACCTAGGGAATAAAGCGTGAATTGAAAGAGGTACCAGAAATTTTACTGGCATACGTGGCCTTTCTTTTTATCTTTACATCTGTTTCTTTCTTTTTTCTTATCTGTTTTTTTAAACTTTCAAATGACTAAAAACGAAAGCATGTGATTTTGTTGCATTTTATTATCCCACTTTCCCGTAAAAAGGAAAAAAATATATTAAAGAAGGCTTAATGTATATTTTTTTATTTGAATAATCTTTGTTTCATTTTGAAGAATTTAAAAAAATGTAACATTAACGCTTACGATGAAATTTTAATCCTATATAAATCCTAATCTAACAGACGGATTTGCTTGGAACAAACTTTATCAGATGAATCTTACGACGGGGTATAACATGTACAGATACAAAGTTCATCTAGAACAAAACGAGCCTATTTTCCGATGAAATTTTTTTATCTGCTTTTCTAAGGATAAGGATTATTTATTGAATAAATGAATACATAGATGAGTGAAAGACTGAATGAATAAATGAGTTGATGAATGAATGAATGAATGAATAAAAATTTGTGAATCAATGAATGAATATGTATTGACCGCTGAGAAAGGTCTATTTGAAGTGAATTTGTATCTCCCTTATTGCAAACTAAGAATATATGTTAAAAAAACATATCAGCTATTCGAATGTAAATAATATTTAATGCGTTCGTAATGTGCCTTTCGAAAAATTAATAACGGGACAAGAAACGTATAGCAGCAAGACATGAAACTGTCCGAATTACGAGAAATGTAAATTGTCTCTTTCGAAACATCATGCAGCTTGCTCTTCAGGGAATTAAAGTGCAATGGTAATTTGAGATTTCACATTTTTGCTGAGTTTCTAAAAAATCCTGTTGATTTCTCAGAAACTCAACAAAATTATGAAATGGCTTGAATTTGAAAAATAAAATAAGGCAACCAACGGGAGTTTAATGATATTGTTTTTATAAAAAATTAGAAACTTTAGATAAAATTAAAAAATAATTACCTATGATAGCGTTTTTCTCACAATAACAAAATTCACTTCACAATGTAGTACTTTCAAAATGTTAGCGAACTGCCATAACAATTCGGCAATAAAAACATTTTTTTAATTCCATATGCTTTTTGTCATGTTTGTCACGACTTTTTTTTTATTTTGTTTAGGTATTAAATATTAAAATTAAATACATGTTGACCCCCTAGACCAAAATGTTGCTACTTTTAAAAAGTGGGAAAATTTTAGTCTAGGAAATAAATATTTTGAATTATTATGTAATAACATGCCATGAAAAATATAGCCCCTTTTCGTCGTGCCTGTCACTCTATGTTATTACAAAAAATTAAAAATATGTATTTGATGGACTAAAATTCTTCCACTATGATTAAAGTAGGCATGAAGGTGTTTAACACGTTGAGGACGCGGTGTACCACCGGTGGCACACAAGCGAATAGTTTATCTGGCGGGGTGTACCACTAGTGGAACACACACGAATGGTTCATCTGGCAGCGTGTACCACTGGTGGCGTATATCAGCTATAGCCTTATAACAGTTTTGTTGGATGAAAAACTTCAAATGGATAACCCTTATTCTCATAAAGTAGCCATTATATGCTACCTGAGGTTTTCCCCTACTTTCTATTTGTTAAGTGACGTCAACGCATATGTTGCATTGTTATTTGCCAGCCCTTATTCTCATAAAGTAGCATATATGCTACTTTATGAGAATAAGGGTTAAAAATAACTTTTTTACTGAAAAATTGAAAAGCCTATTTTTACAGGTAGCAAAAATCTGCGCCGCCCTCAAGTATTAAGCACACCAAACTTTATTTACTTTTTTTAGTATTTAGTACCTGAAACGAAACTAAGACGTGTTTTGGCATGTTTGCCTTATATGGAATTAACCTATTGTGTGGCTCTCAAAGTTCTGCATAATTCCAAAAGTGGCACGCACGTCAATACAAATAACAAGACTAATCCAGATTATTTAACATTTTCTTAGATCATAGCTTTCACCGCAATACCCCATTCCCTCTTTTGAGTTCATCCGGTACTAGTTCCTGCACTCGAGCGATTGCATTGATTGAATTATCTTCAGCTTGCAGAAGGAGAATGCTGATCACCTACGGGAAAGCTCCTCGTTCCCTGCGGTGAGAAAGCCCACCATCCCCCGCAGAAATTCAACCTCTTGCCCGACGGCTACGACCGTACTTTCTACCTTTCCAACACAATGCTTCCTGACTGAATGTTACTTTTCATTCAAGTCGACGTAAGAAATCCCCCTTTTTCCCCATATAAGTGGGTTACTTTCGTTTTTGTAAGTCTTATGCCTTCTTCGGGAGTACTGGGTGCCGACAATTCTTTTGAAAAGCTCTTTCTAAGCTTATACATACGAAAGTGATATTTTAGCGAATAGATAGATATTTTGTCTATATTTCCGTTTCTCGAATAGAGTTACGTGAAAAATGATAGCAGCAAATGTGTTCATTGACAATTTCGAGTTGCGTTCATTCATTTACGTGCATTGTCACAAGTTATGAGTAAAAAATGATGCAATCAAACCGTATTCATGAACAGTTTTGAGCTATATTTATCAAAGAACATGGTATTATTTCAGATTACTATTGGAAAAATGTCCACAGCGAAATGTGCTGATAACCAATTAAGTTTATTCATTTAAGTGGATAGTATCACAAGTTATGAGTAAAAATGATGTAATAAAAACGTATTCATGAACAGTTTTGAGCTACATTTATCAATGAACGTGGCTATTATTTCAGATTGATATTAAAAGTATGTTAACAGCGGAAAGTGGATATTATCTCAAATCATAAACACTCATATTGGGTAACATCCTCCTGAAAGTAGTTAATCAGAACACAAATGTTTCGTTTTTAAAGAAAATCTGCCTTCATGCATATAAAATTGATATTTCAAGACCAAAATAGTTTGTTTGCGAATTTCCCGCCTCTTTTTTATGCAGTTTTCTGCAGAATGAAACCATCAGAATGTGAACAAATACGTATGCCTGACGTTATTAAAATGCCAATACGTAATAAAAAATTATTTTTTATATTTATAAAAGCAAAGTGCAATCCCAAATAATAATGTCTACAATACTTTAACTATCAACTTTGTATCCCTTTAACTGGAAAAAAATTTATATTTTATCTATATTCCTCTTTATGAATACATATTTCTTCATTTTTTTTTTCTTTCTTATTTTATTTTTATTTAGAGCATTTGGGACCTGCATTTCGATCACAAGGAACTTTTAATTTAAAAGAAATTACGAAAGAGGGGCATGTTGTCACATTGTCACAAGGTGGCAGCACACTCAAAAGCATTTTCAGAATTCATAAAAAATGTTTTTCTTTTGATATATTTTAAGTGGTGGGGGGGGAAGCGAGGAGTCGAGCTTTTCTTAAGGTAAATCGGTGAAATTCAGACGACTAAGAAGGTGAATTTCGATACATAAATACATAATTTTTCAACAATTATACAGAAATATTTTTAAAGAAAATATAAAAAACTAATAGAGTCATATTTCACCCCACTGATATTCAGTTGTAAAAGACGTGTGGAAGAAGAGTCAAGACCGATGAGCCATTTTTTTGAATGTGTAATCCTTCCCTCATTCACTGACCGTCAAGAGCTAGCAGAGTATAGAGTACGTAATATTAATTCTAATCGTTCTCAAAAAGAAAGAAAAAGGGACCCTGCTTGGCTTAGATGAATAGAATTTTGATGAAAATGCTTATTTCGGATAGTCGCGAAGAAAAACAATGAAACCCTCTGAGCGACAAATGAATAGCCATCAAGTACATCAATTGATGAATGTCCAGGAATGTGTCAACAACACACCTGGACAAAACACGGCAGCTCATTCATAAATAATAGGCTTCCCAGGCATCGACACGGATCGTGTTTGAATTTTCCGAGCGTTTGTGTTTAACAGGGCTGGCCAGAATTTAAAAGCTTGATTTCAAGTCGTACCTCCCTGTTCCGTGTATGAGTTCATTATCGTCTTTTCAACACATGTCAGTAGCTTTGTTTTATTGAACTTTGTCATGCGATTGAAATATAATTCTAACTCTTCCCAATACATTGTCATCTCATTATGTTCCCCGGCACGATTGTAATAATAGACACATTATTGCTGTTTCGCATGCTAGGAAGTGTTGGCAGAACGTGGCATATATTTCATGTGATAGGATGATTTTTAAGTGCTTTAGAAAGCGTACTTAATTCATAATTATTTGAACCTTCACGGTAAAGTCTTAAACGGCAATAATTGAATGTATATATTTGTAATTTATAACCAAAGAATGGTTTAAATTGGGACAGAAGCGTTTCCGATTTTCGTTTTAAATGACAATTGAAAACAGTAGTCAATAGTTTAAAATACTCTCAGATATTATAATAATCGTGTTTCTAAAATAAGAACTTCGTTTATAGGAACATTATAATGAATTTATTGCAAATATTTAAACATAATCAATTGTCTTGTTTGTGATTATTTATGAATAAAATACTTTATAAATAACACGCAAATTAATTCCTAATGTGCTTATCATTCTAAATATGAAAACATTTGATTATAATAAACAGTGAAGCATTTTCCAAAGTTAAATAGAATACATATTAAAACTGTGGAACATTGCTTTGGCTTTAATTCTAATGCTTTACATGGAAGTAAAGTTTTGTCTACATTTCATTCAATGTGTATACGATTTATAGAACTTATCTTTCTTGATAGTTTTTCTGCGTATGTGAACATATTTCTGGGCATGTTTAAACCATAAACATCCTTTAAAGTTGTCACGTGTTGTATGAAAAACTGGTATTTAAACGTTCCTTTTTATATACTTTCATCATCCTAAATAAAACAGTTCAAAAATATTTTTTAAGCGATTAGTATCTAAGTTTCGAATAGAATGTGAAAGAAAAATATTTTCGTTATCATAAATAAATGCCAATGAGTTATTTGGTTCTATATGTGTGAGATAGAGCCAAGCGTTAGTACCGGTATTATGTAGGGGAATGTGGGGCAAAGGGAAATAGTTAAGAGATTTTTTTTTTCAAAATGAACAAATTAGAAATTTATTTTGAAAATAACAGTATCTAAATAGACAGCCGACATGGTGGCGTAGTGGAAAGGAGCAGGCCTCGTACGCCAAAGATCGCAGGATCAAACCTGGCCTCAGTCGGTGGATTTTCAAGATGCAGAAAATCGACAGCGCCCACGTATGATTATGCGGCACGTTAAATATCCCTTGAGTATCCGTTTGGTTTGGATACTGTCGGCTAAATCAAACTCATAAGTGCTCTTTGCATCAATGAGAGATCAGGTGCTGCTATCTAGGGAGAAACTGAGCGTCGAAACTTGCGGCAATGGTACCACACCCATTGTGGTGCCGCTGAAAGAGTGGGTTCCAATCTCTGGGTCTGCAATGGTTAAGAACCAATACACGTAGCCCATTAGAAAAAAACTAAAGAGACAACTACATATTTTATAATAAAACTTCCGTTTTTTTTTTCTTTTTTGGCAGTGAATTTTGACGTTGAAAGAAAAGTAAAAAATTATCACTTTACCCCATACATCGGACAAAGTTACATAGGGATATTTTTTGTGCTTTTGTTGCAGCTGTGGCTTAATTTGCAAGGGAGCTAGAGAGATCAGGGTTCGGCTCAGTCAACTAATGCTCATTTGTGCTTTAATTTAACGTGAAATTTTATTTCTATTTCTAGATCAGAGCTTCTTTTCAATTTTAGGAAAATTTTTACATATTAGACGCAATTAAATTACCCACGCGTTAAGTTAGCATTGGTGGTAACTAAGGCGACCTACCATTTCATGCACTTATATTAGTCTAAACACTAAACATAAAAAGCCGCTTAGGAATACCAATCTACAATTTTAAGTGAAATCCTCACCACTTGGAAATAATCGGAGAAAATGCTATACCGATCAATAACATCCATACCCTACCGGGATTCGAAGCCGAACCCTTGTCACGGAAGCTTTCGGCTCTACAGAGTATTTGGTAATGGATAGCTTAAACAGTTTGAAATCAACCTAGATCAAATAGTCTTTCCCTTAAATTTAGCCCGATTAAAGTCCTTAAAATTTAGGTTATTTTTAGGTCCTCCCATTAGGTTATTTTTGAGTTCTTATTAAATTAATCTGAACTTAAAATATTTTTTTCATGCAGCTCTCAGTGCCTGCAATTGAAATTGAACCAAGTCTGATTAATTCAGTCAACTAATTTGTCGATGGAAAATTTAGTTATTTGATGCCCAACGTTGGTATTGGAACAAATTGAAATAAAGTATTTCACTTGGCCTTATATGCACTCTACAAATTGTACTAAACAATGGGAATCAAAATAGACCTAACATTAAATAAAATAACACTGTAGCGCACATCAGTAGATCTTAGTTCATACTTAAAATATTAATAACATTAACTTTATAATTATATAATAAAGAATATTTTTAACTGTACACAAAAAAATACAATTCGAGTATCATATTTTGAAAATGGCGTGTGTTACAATATACCTTAATCTTTAGAGGCAATTATGTTTTGACTGAAATCAATCACATGTAATACATGCAAAATATTATCAAATAGATGGCGCTGCATAAAGAAAGTAAATATTTTACCATTTCACTTTGCTCTACTTTCCCCTACTATCGTATAATGAAGTCCTTAAAATATTTCGTACTTAAAACTATTGCTGATTTCATTGAGATCGTTATAGACAACGAACAAAACAGCATTATCTTAGAATTAATGCGTTAATTAACTTGAATACATGATAAAAACATTCATGATTTTTTAAAAAATGAAGAGATTACTGTTCCTGAGCATAATCATACACGATTTTATTTATATTTATTTATTTAATTTAATGACGAGCAAATTCGAAAATATTTTACACAGCTGTTTCACTTTTTGTAATAAATCTTGAGAATAATTTTCAATAAAATACCATATAAAAAATAATAAAATGAAAGCATGACCTAACTTCAACAGAAATATAATTATACTTTTTGCATACTTAAAAAAAGCGTTTTGTAAGTCATAGTCGTAAACGTATATAGGATCAATTTTCTCAACTTAAGCTTGTCACAATTGCATTTCAAGTTTAAAGTAGTAAATATAAAAACTTAAACTGAAATTTTTAAAAAGAATATTTACTTTGTTGCATTAAATAACTTGTTTTCTTTTTGGTGTGTGTAAAAGGGTTTAAATGTTTTCCCGAAAAATGGATAAAAAATAAGTTGCACATTTTCCTCTAAGAATAATGAGACCTATTTTATAAGCACATTGAATTTTTATATTTTGTATTGAAATATTTATTTATTTTACTTTACTTCACAGAAAGCGCGATTCATTTATGCGTAATATAGACTACTTTTAAAAGGTATTTGTATCGAGTCGCATATTCATATTTTTTTCCTTTTTCCAAGTGTCTCTCCGCATTATAAAACTTATCATTTTTAACTTATTAAACGAGACTTTTTATTGATATTCTACTCGTATTTCATATAAGCTTATTAACTGCGAAGCATCATAGTCTGTGAGATTTGTAGGGCATTTACTCCTGCATTAATTAGGCGTGTTGCTTGCTTTTAGAAATAAACTTTAAAATTCCTCTTTGTATAATTGGTTTATTCTTCACTATATATAGTCTTATAAAACTTCAAAATGAAAAATTGAGTGTTTTGAACATTTTGTCGAACGCATTTATCAATTTTTAAAAATGGCGATTAATTTCTTAAACATAAATTGTGTAATTTTTGTTACTTTTAATCACTATGTGTGATGCACTCTTCTTAATTTGTATGCATATAAAGCGCCGATTTTTATGACTAATTTTTAATTTTTAAAAACAACGCATAATTTGCAACGACAAATGTTTATCTATGCTGAAAAATGAATACCTTTATGGACTTATAAACATAAATTTACAAAATAAAATTGCATGCTGAGTATATTCTGAAATACCGTGAAAGTTCTTTCGAAAATATTTATGAATATTTTGACTTTATAATTTTAAAAGTGCCTTCATTTTCGTTAAAAATAATAATAAGAAGAACATCTTATATGTATTTAGTATTTGTTCATATAAAGCTATTCTCCGCTTTAAATGTCTTGGAGTTGGATAACAAAACACATCAAAAGAAATAAATGTTGGCGGTACAAAATGTGAGGAGTTCAAATAAATTTCAAATAAAAGTTGCACCTTACTATGTACGATCGAATGTGGAAGAATTCAACTATACACCATCCGTACATTCCGTACTCTTAAGAATATTTTCCTGGACTTTAGTACTCATGAATAATGACAGTTACTTTATGTCCAAAATTTGGGCCAAGTTCAAAATTTTCATCAAACAGTAGCCATCAAGTATATATATATAGGTATACAACATCGTCCAACATTTCTTATACTACCCGAACAAAACCCGTAAATTATTTTTATTTACAAAACTACCAACGCCCAATAATCTAACTTTTTACATGGTCCTTTTTTTACGATTCGTTGCTTTGCTTTCTTCGCCCTGCCCACGAATGTTTATATGATTTCATAAAACTAAATTAATGAGTTTATGCATCAGGAAGTATAATGTGTTTCTACTTCCTATGTGCTATTAGAAAACATATTTTTCTCGAAGATAATGTAAACAAGGTAAAAAAGACTACAAGCGTGTCAGACGTAAAGGTTATATTGCAAACTACAGAGATTCTAAAAGTTTTATGATACACCCCACACCGCATTCATTTCATATTAAAGTCCAGTCTCCAAAGGGTTCGGCATATCCACGTGCAGCATAAAACCCATGCCTGTAAAGACGGGTAAGCTATTCGACATCCAGAATATAGCATGGCAGACTAAATAAAAGCTAAATCTTTAAATGCATCGAAAAAAAAAAGAAAGTGCAGACTCATAAAAACATCCTCGAAAGCAATCTCGGTTGTGTTCGGCCTTGCGTTATGTAAATGATCCGATATTATGCCTTCGTAATGCCACATAAGAAGCATATTCCTTTTTTCAACTGCCATTTTCTTCGCATTTCGCATTTTTCTGTGATGATGTTTATAGAATGATACTAAACAAGCATAAAGAATGGAAGAAAATAGTACTTCCTGTTGGAATTTAAAATGCTCTTTAGCAGCTATTTGTGAAATGGGCGGAAGTATTTCGGCACAAAAAATACGACAGAGATTTCGAAGGAAAAAAATGATTTTGCATTGAATAAATGCCGTCGAAAAATAATCCAGTTTATAATGTATGTGAGACATGGGGGTCCTGTCATAATTCTTATTATAAATCAAAAATTGATTTATTTTGTATTTAAAAAAAACTTTTCTCAAAATCACGGGAGTGCAAAAAAAAAAAAAGGAAACGTTTTGAAATTGTAACGGTGTATCGACGATTTTTATTTTCATAACCTGAAAGATATTGGTTATACAACTGAGCTACAACTCATGCTTTATTCCAATGTTCAATTGTTTACATTCGACCTGATCTTTCTTTCTATGAGGCTAACTTTCGGTTTCAGCCATTTTACTTTTGAATCCAAAATTCAGTAATTTATTAGTTTTATTTTTTATAAATTTAAAATTTCAGCATTTATAAATGTTTTGGCTTTTCCCTAATTTATTTATCAGATTCAAACTATTTTAAAATTAACGCCATCAGTATTTATTATGAGAAATATTGCTCGTGAAAGTATATTTCACCATGTATAAATTGTTAATTTCGTGTGCAGTATTTATTTCGTCTAAGCTTATTTTCCCTTAAAATAAAAGTAAAACGTAACAGTAAATAAAATACGGTACTAAAGTAATTTAATAAATGTATTAAAAGTTAATATCAATTTGACAGCAAACTATTGAGATAGGGAAATTGTGTGTTAGTCGATTATATTATCTCCACAATAATTTCGAGGTACTTGTATGAATTGGAAGATGTTCTGATGGAAAGATCCTCGCGTAGACAACTCATATTGAAGACTTAATCAAAAAAAAAAACAATAAAAACTTCTTTTTGTAATCCATTTTGGAACAGTTTGAAGAACTTATAAGGATCTTCACAGATGATTTATAATTTCTTTAAGTCCTTATCAACGAACCAGGCGCTTGACTCCTACAACCTTTTAGAGAACTTTTTACACACAATATAAGCATATTAGTTAAAATTTATGTCTATAGGTGAACCTTTTACCTGAAAGTTAGCACTGATAAAAAGGACATTTTTCGGGAAAAAGTAGAAAACTTGCAAAAAAATGCTGAGATATTTTTTTTTCCTTCCCTGATTTTTTTTTAATGTCATAATCTGAAAATACACATGCACACATCTTTTCCCTATAGCCTTACGTATGGGAAAAATGCCAACTTAACCAACCAAAGTCCAGAAATTCAGAATCTCTTCTGCGTAAAACAAACTCGTGAGGACAATCTTGTTTTTTATGCCAAACAATTGAATGGTGTAAACAATACTATTGTTTTCTATTTTTCTTCCAACTTTACGAAACTTGACGCCTGATAAATTTAGAGAATCGACTTAATAAGGATTTTTTCTTTAAAATTAATTCTCAACGCATAGGAAAAAAATTAATTAATAGAAAACTGAAGACTGTGAGAACATATGTTCCGAATTCTGTATACAGAAAAGTAAGCTTGTTTAATTCTGAAGAAATAAGTTAATTTATTAAATTGAATTTGTAAATATTTGAAACAGCAGTATGATCTTTATAAAATCTGCATTGAAAACGTGCATTAAACAAATATGGAACACAACAATTCCCTTGCATTAAAAATGTCTCGAACTAAGGTTTCAAAGTCAAACTTGGGTTCGTAACAAAATACACCAATTAAATTGTTTGGCAATATACGGAATAAAATTTGATCAAAGAGCATGCTGAAATTTAATTTGAAAGCTCCCATCCTAATTAAAGCATGATAATATAAAAAGATCCTCAGAGTTTTCATATCGAGTTTGCTTTCGGTAACAAAAGAGCTCAGAATTGCATCTCTATACCAAAAATGTATTCATTACTTTTTTTTTCTTTTTTCCCCTTTTTATAGCATTTACGAGCTTGCATTAATAATGTTGCTTAGTTTTAATTAACTTACTTAAGTCTCTATTTCAGCATAATTAAATGTTAAAAAGATAAAATTACTTCTAATCCAAATTTACGGTAGTGTATGCACTGCATAATTCATAATGGGATAAAGGTTTTTATCAGTGACAGAAGAATGGGTAAAATGAATTATTTTAATTCTTTTGTTGGAAACTTTTTTAAGTCTTGTATTGCTCAAATGCCACACTCTCAAGAAAAATATCACTATTATCATCTTGTATTAATAAGATATCTTGCTACGTTCTTGTATTTGTTATGCTCAAGAACTTGATTGAATTTTTTTTCGTTATTGTTACAGTGAATTATTTTTCGTATTAGTTGCGTAATCACGTTGAAAACTAAGCGTTAAGCGTGACGATTTTAAAGCACTTTATGACTGTTCATATATAACTTCGCTTACATTAAAATAATTTAGTGCGTATAAATTTAATAAAAAAGTGCTTGAATACGTTCGGATCTTGAAAAAACTTTAACATTTTGCAATTCCTATTATGTGTTTATAGTAAATGTATATTACATGTATCATTTTCGTAATACTTGATAGAATAAAAATTGCCTAAAACGATCACAATGAAAGAAATCATTTAAATTTGTAAACTCTAGGATCCAAAAGCACTTTAAGAACTGAAAACATTTTATAACATTGCATGTTTATTTCTAACATTATTTCCTTTTGTGGCAAGTATAAAAGAATAATGGGGATCAATTCAGAAAAATACTTTTAAAGTCACTGAAAACATTTTTATAAGAATACATCCCTACTTCCAACATAATGGTACTGCTTCTTTTTGTTGCAAGTATAAAGGAATAATGGTGACCAGTTCAAAAAAATACTTTTTAAGTCACTGAAAATATTTTTAAACAGGTTCATCCTTACTTCCAACTTCCAACATAATAATACTGTTTTCTTTTGTTGCAAGTATAAGAAAATAATGATGACCAATTCAGAAAGCTCGATTTTAACTAGGGCATGTGTCACAATATAAACTGATGGAGTATTTTTGCAAATGTTTACAGCAGTTTCTGCACCGACTGTATAATTGAATATATCCAAAATAGTAAAGTAGAAATTTTAAATGAAATTTACAACAATCATTAATTTTCATTGATGACTTTTCCAATTTTCAAGAATTGCCAAAGTTTACAATCATAAACTTTTACCCGAGTACTGTTGTAATTATCATTACGGATTTGTGCCTCAGCATGTTGCATTGGTTAATCAATCATGTACGTTTGAAGACAAGGAAACTGATGGATTAGTAAAATTCTATCGGAGGGCAGCTATTTAGGTTTAAGAGAAACACAACGTTCTTAGTCAATGTTTTTCTAAATAAGCTACAAATGTACGTTAACATTTCCTCCATTCAAACATTCCAAAAAAAGTATTACGTGCGTTTACATTTTTAAAATCTGTATATAAATTCAAAGAAGCATTTCCACATTATTACCATAGAATGTAATAATATTTTCCCATAAATTACTTAATGTAAGCTTTTCTTTTTTAAAGAAACAACCATAACGCAAATAAGATGCTACTTTTGACGCCCTAAAAAACATGGCACTATAAATTGTTTTCTATAAACTAAAATCGATGATAGTACCCCTATAGATGAATAATATTTGCCATGGAACTTTGGGATGGCATTGCTCGAGTAGCGAAATAGCGCAATTGTGGTGTACATATGGAAATGTAAACAGCAAAATGGCAGTGAAATAGCAAAACCGTATACAAGTTGCATAAACTTACTTATTAATATCCCAAAGTGAAATATAAAGGGACCTAAAGATTTTATTGCTGTTTATGAATCTTTACTTTTTTTTTTTAATCATAAAATTAGTCTGAGCTAACGTTAAAGCTTAACGTTTCGGTCAAATCAATTTGAAATTGGAATTCTTATTTGCAAATTAGCATTTTAAAAAAATATTCATTATTTTAAATGTATGTAAAATAAAGTTTAGAGACGACCGAAAAAAATATCTATCTTTTTATTGGTATTTCCTTTCTTCTGTCACCTAGAACCGGAAGTCTTCTACAAAATGCCAGACACTTTCTTGCATCTAAGCAATTTCTAATGTCCAATCGTGGAGAAAAAAAAAGAGAAAGCTATGCAGTAGGGAGCACTCGCTAACAAGTTAGTTGAGGCGAGATTGACGAAAGCAGAGGTCAGTCAAGGGTCAGAGGATGAAGGATGGCATTCATCATCGTGCCCATTATAGACCGCTTTCGACTATTGTCATCATTTAACCCCCGGAGACTTGCAGCGACCTCTGAGAAATGATATTTTCGGTTTTATTCTGACATTTGCCGACTTGGGGAAAAGCTAAGAGGCAATTTCGAAAATTTCATTTTCAATCTAAAAGCTTTTAACGTTAAACGGCTTGCAATAGAATATTGTCTAAGTCTATCCGTAATCCTTTTTTTTCTATTATTATTTGTATACTGAATACTATTTACATTGCCAGAAAAACATATTGCCTTGAATATAAAATATTAAATCTTGAAAAAAATATTGGAACAAAACAAGAAGTTACTTATTAAATAGCAAATGTGTTTTCTATACTTCTTAGCCCTTTTTTTTTTTTCTTTTCTTTTCTTTCGAGAACATTTTAAACATATATTTTTTCCATTTGTCTACAATAAAAATACTATATCTTTTTCTTACAAAATTCTAACCGTCACACATGGAGGAACTAATTTTTAGGATGTAATAAACATGAATTTTCAAAAATGTATGACTAATATGCAAAAATCTTTGAGCTTCCAGCAATTTGAATTTTACGACAAAATCCGGATCGGCAGTATTTCTACTTCTTATTATTGCTAAGAGCAAATGGGAGGGACTTTCATAAGAGGTACATCTATGTATAGCGCATAGCAGTACACAGTAAGACAGAGTGGCTTTTGCCACAAAGACATTTTGCAATCAAAGTCACTTAACGGCTTAACGTCTACTTTAAGCTGTTAAATGACTTTGATTGCGGTAATCGCCATCCACTCTCCAGGTGTGGGCGTTCGTTCTGATTATAAATAAGGTTTTGACTTACTTTTACTATAAGCTTAAAAGATTTTCTCTAATTTCTATTAAACATTTAGCTTTAAAGAAAAGTCATTTGTTTAGTAAGAGAAATAGCAGGAAATATCATTCGACAGTACATATTGAAAACTGTTCTTAAAGATATTTTCGAAATGTATTAAAATCAACGTTAGAAGAATATACTATCAATAAAAATTGCAGGTACGTGCTTCGGGGCAACAATAAGCACTTTTATCAATACAGAAAATTCGACAACTTCTTTGTAACATTTAAAAACGCGTCTCTACAATTTTAATTGCTATTCTGTGCTTCTAATGTTATGTGAGCACAAAAGTAAAAGTTTTACATGAAATTTAACTATACAAATGTAATTATAATTTATTATTTTTCAATTCATAACTTAATATTTGGATTCATTAACAATCTTGAGCGAAAATTTATAATTGCATTCAGAAATAACCGACGATGTTGACGATTGCAACGAGAGAGTATTTACAAACAAACCCGTTTGCTAAAATGAATAGTGTTTCAAAACAGTTAGCCTCGTCCGTTTGATTGAATTAAGAAACTGCCAACACTCTGATATAATTACAGCGAATTGCATTACGTTGATTCACTGCCAGGCCGTCGCCTTTTCAGAATGCTCAGTTGAAAAGCTCAGCTTTCACTTGAAAGGGTGAAGAAATCATTCTTCCTCTAACGCTTCAAGAGTGATCTCGCAGTTAACTCTCAAGTGGTGTTGCCTGAAAATTTCATTTCCTAATTACACTTAGCCGTGGAACTTGCCATTCTTTAAAATATCAAATTTCTCTCCTCCCCAAGGCGGTTCTTTTTAAATATTAAAGCAAACACTCCGTAATGCCTCGATTATAAAGTTGGAGCAGCACAGCTCTGGAGTAAAGCTGTGTCTTAATCTCTGTATAATAACACAGTATCCCCTGCTAAGCAGCGACGGGCTTAAAAGAATGTAGAAAATGGAAGTTTTAGAGAAACAATGCAATGTGATATGGATTTGTAGAGGAGCTCAAACACCTGTTGAAAAAGTAGAGCGAAATTACGGAGCAGCTACTGACCTTTCTTAATTAAATTCGAATTAAAAATAAGATTAAATTTGAAAGAATCAGCCATTAAAATAGGGAAATAATGGAGTTTGTTAAGTTCGTAGCTTTTATTAACCCTTTGACTGCGGGAGACCCAGAAGGAATTTGATGATCTTTTATCACAAATTTCTGCTATAAGTAATAGACAAATGTGTGCTATATTTTTACCGTAAAACAAAATTTATACTATCGCACTAGTAAGAAAATCTTCTTTGAACACCATATCTATCTGTTATAGTATTGCAGCGAAGCAATAATTTTCTCTGTGACAAATGCTGTCCTATCGTTGTAGTGTAACGGTTAAGGCTAGTGTCTTTTTTCCGTACTCTCTTTAAAATCACTTTAGAGAAAATTATAATTTTACCGAAATGAGTATTAGCTCACAAAACAACACAGATTGAGGTACAGACCAAATTGAGAAAAATTTGGACATGTGTTAACAAAATTGAATTTAAAACCTTGTAAATTTTAAAACTAATCAGTAATATACGCAAACCCCAAAAACCAAGGAGGCGAAGGTAGATTATATATTTTCCCGCTAAGCATAGAACAAAATATCCCGCGTAGTATTCGCATATGCAAATTCAGCTCACTTTTTAAAAAATAATACACAGCGAAAATTTAAAAGTAAAACGCATTTATCTTATTTTATGATATGATTTCAATCATATCGGACATGAGGATAATTTCATAGCTAAAATGTTTGATCTTGTTCTTGGGTCTATGAGTAAATATTCATTACTGGAGTGACATTTTACCCGATGGCACCTCATAAAAACTTACTGTGCAAACATTTTATGAGAATTTTTGGTCAATTTCGAAAATGTTATTTTGAAATTTTGGCTCCTAACATATTCAATGCGTGGTTGTTTCAGTTGAAAAGTATAACGTGAGAAGCATACAAAACAGCTCAATCACTTTCTTTATAAATAATATTTTATCTCACTTCATACACAACCTACAATTTCTTAATAAATAAACTTTCGCTTATTAATTTATGAAATTCATTCAAGCTACCTACTGAAATTACTTCATTCCATAAGTTTAATATTCTTATGCAATAGTATTTGTTTACATAGACTAAAATAAGCACAAATTAGGAAATAGTTGTACAATCATTCAATGCACCTACAACATTCTCGGTACACAATCAGTTTTTGTTTCTTTTTTAATTAATATTTTTGCTAAGTTCCACGAGAAATATTCAATTTTAGCATCTTAATGTCAATAAACACTAATACGTTTAAAAATATTCATTGCATTTTTAATAATTCTCAACCGAATGTAATTTTGATTCTTTAGTTTTCTTACCAAACACAATTATTAAGTAAAAATGTAGTTTCTAAATTGAACGCCCCGTTTTGTGCAACAAATATATCTTTAAATTATTTTTCACTGGAAAAGCAATTTGGCAGCTTAGCTTGTTAAATTAAAAGTGCTTTTCTTCCCAAACACAATGCAATATGTTATCCAGAGTAAGCTTAACTGTAAATTTATGTGCAATCTGAATGCAAATTGGTCTTTCATTTTGTCTTATTCAAGGCGTCAAAACAAAAGCACGCCACTACACAAATTCTAATAATATAAAGTGCTATTAAGTGAATAAAATTTATTTATTCCGCTCCGATGCATTGTTTTATTTCAGGTAACTGCAAAACAGCCAATTCAATTACTACGAGGAGATCATAGTTTTATAGTTAAAGAATCATCCAGTAAAAAAGCACTACTTAATAATATGAATTTTCTTTTATGGCGCAGTTTTCGTTATAAACAAAAGGCCGGCTTATCCCCAAAACAAACGGTGTGGAGTTGATCATTTTACATCAAATAAAACCTAATTAATACTTTATAAGGCATTAGACTAATTAAATCACCGTGATTTTGGATATGAGTTAAATTTATTTAATTTTTATTCACTCCTAAGACACTATTGTCAAACACGAAATAAACATTTCGTTTCTTTATAAATTAATGTTTGATCCACTAACACAAATAAGTAATCAGCCATGTCTAGTTTATAGCTATATTAGTCATGTTCGTAAATTCTTAAAGCAAGACGCAAACTTAACACAATGTCTTACAAAACGAATTTGTTGGTGTTTATTAATTATAGTATGTTCTACTAATTTAAAGTTACAACTAGTAAAATATTCGCTAAATATTACCTAAAATATATATTTTTCAGTTACTCGTATTAATCAGAATATGTTACGAACTGACGTTACGTTTTTATACGATAACCCATTTCAACTTCTATAAAAGTTTGCTTATTGCGCCCTGCCAGGTTTCAAGTAAAACAACATGTCTCGTATTCTGTGTATTCTTCCAAAATTCGTTTTGTCAGTTATAATGTAACTACTGTAGAATTTCCACCTTACCAGCAACCTACAAATGTTGTGTTTAAATGATGAGTACTGTTAAAAAATACAAAGAATATTATGAACATAGTTAATTAAAGTGCGATACGAAAGGGAATGGAGTGAATGAAGTTACTTTCTAATCCCCCCTCCCCCTTCGTGTAAATTAACGTGCTGTAAATTCGGTACTTCGGATACATTTCCGGTCATTTCAAGCCTTTCCGTTTATACTCTTTAATTATTTTTGTTATCAAGCTGAATACGGTACCACAATATTTTTTTATCTTATTCCCGTGTTTATATATGAAACAAAATGCAGCATTTTTTTTACTGACAAACAACTTTTTATGAAAGAAAATTACTTAATTATTATAAATATAACTAACACGTTTAAAAGAGTTTTTTTTTTACTAGCACGCAGTGCACAAAAAGCAATCTTGCTCTTTATTTTTCTCGTACTTCAGATGGCTCGAACAGTTTTTCCACAGGATTTTTCAGAATTGGCGAAGGCATTTGGCTCTCCTTGGCGCCTTCCGGCTTTCTCTTGTCCAGCAACCTCTCCCGACGTAATGGGGCGTGAGCTGTCAGGTCCGGCAGTCGGACCTCCCGCTGGTCTTGACCCCGGGGATCAGCTTCAGCGATCCGAAGCTGATGAGGCAGAAGGACCGGCGCGGAATCCTAGGGAGACGGCCCCATTCAGACACCGCAGTGCTATGGTAGAAAACGCATCAAAATCCTCTTACTTCTCTCCATCCTCTTTACTTAGCAGCCGTCGATCACTCTCTGACTGCATTTTACACCAAAACCATTTTTACCGGATAATATTGTTTGATGATTGAATAAAAAAAAGCCCTTTGCTAAATGATTGTGATGACTCGCCCTACCCTATTAGTGAATTACCGCTAATTGCAAAACAACACGTTACGTGAGCTAAATGATCTTGACTTCCATAACGAGTCTGGGCTTTTGGGACTGAAAAACAAATGTTCAATGGAAGTAAAATCATTTAATGCGAGCAAGTTCGTCCCATGCCATCTTAATAGTTAAAAATTATAATAGTGCACAAAATTTAATATAAAAAAATGTTTTCGTTTTTCTTGGAAGTCATTTTGTGCAGTGGAATTTAAATCAAAAATGTATTTATAAAAAGTAACGTTGTTTGACTAAATAGAGCGTACTTTCTTCAAATATAACCCTATTTTAAAATTTTATATCATACTACATCATATTTTGTTTTAATGTACGTAAATGTCTTTCTATGGAAAATAATAAATATTAATACAAACGCGTCATTTGTACTGATCGTTTCTTTTTTTATCTTCAAAACTACATCTTGAGTACATCTAACCTTTGTGCCAGTTCTGTACACAGGACTATTGTGTTCGTCGGAACCGTAATATGTAGTATATGCTACTCGATCAACCCGTCTTAATTCGAACTGGAAAAAAAAAAACTTTTTTAATCGAATTAACGGAAATACGCGTATTCAAAAAATTATAGTTACCTGTTTTACAAACACATATTTAGCCAAAATATTGAAGCATAACTTAAAACCTGCTTTATTTTAACGCAGGGAATACTAAATTTTTCATCTCCTGCGTCAGAGACTTAAAATAGAAAAAATAGGGGAAATAATCAAATTTATCATAAAGTCTGAACTTAGGATAACAGAAACTTACAGCGGAACAAAATTAGTTCAAGTCATACAATCTTGCGAATTAACAAAATGCATATTTTCAGGTTACTACCAATGAGCTTTTCGGCGCAACAGCGGATTTAGGAACACATTTATCATATTTGGTTCAATGACATTGAGACTAATCATGCCGCATTAGGTCCAATGCAATTACAGGGGGGGAGGAGGTCACTGATACAGACATGGATGCATTCAATTGCGAAAATCACAGGGCTCTAGTGACCAAGATAATTAAAATATACCTTTGTCTTGCTTAGCAATACAACAGATACGCTTTTGTCTTAAGCTAAAAAGCATAAATAATGTACAAAAAGCACTTTCAATTAAGTTTGATGATATTTGAGTTTTTATTTATTTACTTGATCGTTTTTAATCACATCAAGAAGCAAAGATAATAAAAAATAATGCCTCGTTGTTTCATTGATATGGATATAGAATTAGAACTGTTCCTACCAAAGAAACATTTTTTTTTAAGGTCTTAAAAATTGATATCTGAAGCCCCAGCCAGCTGGGCAGATAATATCAAAACAAGTATACAACTTTTCATTATTAAATATTAACTTCATACAATAAGCACGAATATTTCAAAAACTTCCGGTTATTTTATTTTTATAAGAATAGGAAACAAACTTAACCCTTACAATGGGGATGATATTTAAGCAGAAATAAGAATAATTATAGCTAATTAATAAAGATAAGGATTGCAAAAATAAAAATTACAGTAAGATTCATAAAGTATTAAAGGAAAAAATCTTGTGAGAAACTTAACAATAAATTCTATTTTGCCTATTCATGCGTAAATTCGAACAAGAATCAGTAGCTTTAAGCCAACTCTACAAATTGTTTCTCACTTTTCCTTATTTAGAAGCAAACTTTGACACTAGTTGTTGCGTCAGGGGATGACTTGGTTGCAAACAAGTGCACTGATAACTTTCCCTGTGAAGTCTAGGGATAAGAAAATAGCATAGGTAAGGAGTTAAAAATTATTTTATTAAGGAGAGTCTCTGGTCGAACAGAGTAATGCCTCACACGAGAAATAAACTTCTCTCAGCTTGTCTCAAGGGGAGAACCTAATGCCGAGGAAATAACGAAACAACAAACTCGTCCTTTCTCATTTATTATTTAAGATTAGTTTAAATAATAAGGGAATATTTAGATAAGAAATAATTCTTTCAAAACGTTCTTACAGAATTACCTCTTGCATTAAAATCCTTATATATTGCCTGCATTTGGAAAACTAATTGAAAATAATAATCACCGAAAACAATTAAGCTCAGTATAGATTATAGCGATTATATCTATATGATATAATAAGCTTCCGATCTCGTTTTCAAGATTTCCAAAGGTATGATAATCATAATCCAATTACTGAAAAATATAAAGATATACGATTTATATTAATATATTTAACTAATATTAATAATATTTTGAGTTGTTTTTCGTTATTTTTCGCGTTACTAAATTTAAGTAAAAGGGAACTTTAGTAAAAATAAGCAAAAAAATAAATCCAATTGAGGGTTATTTAAAAACTGAATTTTTATGGAAACAAACAGAAGTACATGAAAAAGAAAAAAATTGAATGTAGTGATTTATACGAAAACTTTATTTTTTATACATTTTTTATTTCATATTTATTTATTTATTTACATTTTGAGCAGCAGTTTTCTATCCTAAAATGTTCTATATATTCTCGGTAGTAAATATTTTTCTTATCTATTGCAGTTCCTCTTTTTCTCTAACTACATTTACTAGATGAATTCATGTTTTTGAAGTAGAGCATTATGCGTATATTCATGTCTTTAAGTAAATAAGTATTTGTATTTCTTAAAACTACATAATTATTAGAAATACCGCTTCTTAGTATGTTACTGATACCTTTTAACTCAACAAGGACATTGGATTTTATACAGAAATACAAAAGCTAAGCATTTAAATTTGACAGACAGAAATGAAAGTTTGGAATTAAGAATACACTTATGGATCTATAACAAAAATTTTAGTCGTGAATAATGTTAAATACTCTAAGTCGAATGTATAACGTTATAATATTACTCCCATGTTTTAAATTGTTTATATGGGTTAAATGTTGTCTATGTTTTAAATTGTTTATATGGGTTAAATGTTGTCTATGTTCTAAATTATTGTCTAAACAAAATTGTACGTATAAGACTATGAAAATAGTGAAACTGTTGCAACGTCACTCACGGGCCCAGAATATTTATAACGCTATAGCCACGTGAGACGTTCTTGGCAAACATCATTACTGCAATTGAAGGGACTAGACAAGTTTTATTGAATTGAAGTTATAACTAGGTTGTCACTATAAATGAGGTGACTATAACCACATTCAACTATACTCAAAAATGTTCACTTTTAGAGGCAGTTTTATTTTTATGCTCATCTTTAGACAGCCTTTGATACAGTAATACCCCACTCAAAAAGAGTTTCATGATGTATAATGGCCAAAAATATGCAGTGAACAATTAAGGTATAAGGATTTAAAAAGAATAAAATGCACCCAAAAATTATGTTTTAATCACAGTAAACGTTTTCTAAAATTGGGACAAATTTGCAATCAAAACTGCGTACACGTGTTTTGAAATTTCCTTTTCTGCAAATATGTTAAGCTGTGGGATAAAGATTGGTTATCTTTATCAATTAAATATTTTGTATAAATAGGGATTAAAATTATCAGCCGCTTGAATTTAAACTTAACCAAGTAAATTTCTGATGAATGCCTTAAACCCTTATCTTCAAGTTTAGACTGCATAATATTCCTATAAATACTAAACGTAAGAGAAATAACAGCCATTTCTTTTAGTGAATAAGAAAGCGAATTAATTTATTTTCTAGATGTGCTTTCACTATTAGCATGCCGCAAAAGAACCACGCAAGTTGAATTACGTTAGCTCAATCTGTTCCATAAGGAATGGTAAAGTTTCACTCTTAAATTGATTATTTTTTTCTTAGTTGCACTACGCAACAAACGCTAAATGATTCGAACCGTCGAGCATGACATACATTAACGTTTAAAAACTAATCAAAGACTCCGTACCGAAAGTATACATCAAAGCATGAATTAAATTATCGAAGTTCATTAAAGTTTAACAGGAAATAATGCATAAAAATGCATCCGTTATGAACAAAGAAACCCTCTATTTAAATATTTACAGTATTTTATCAATGTAGATAAAAGCGAACGACTAGAGTGGAAGGATTCTTATTAAATATCAAGGCGTTTTGATACATTTTCCGTGCGTCTAAGTACTTTTCATTAAGGCAATGTGTTTTTTTCGCGTATTGACTTCAAAATTCTCGCTGTTTCCCGAGCTCGAAATAATACACAAAGGAAGAGAGCATCCATCGCTTCTGTACACCCCAAAACCTACGCAATTAGATTAAAATCAATCTTTACATTTCCAGATGCAACTCTTTATTTTTGGCTTACCGTTTCATCGGGAATTGCGACTCGTCTCCACTCGCTTTTCCTTCCTTCTCTAATAATCCTTCTAGGCGTTAATAATAAAAAGCCAGCGTTGAATATAAATAAAGGAAAATTATTTCGCCCCGTTTCCTTCGATGCGCTTCCTTTTCTCCCCCTACCCAGGGTTGACTCTACATATTCTTTGCAGCAGCGTTCTGCAATCCTCTCGTATGTTTCTGTGCGTCGGTACCAGAGTACATAACATGAATATTTCAGGTGCGTCTTTCGGAGACGCACCGAGTGATCTATTGATTCGAGGCCGGTGGTTTACTATGATGACACGCGGTTGCTGGGCTGTTGGAGCGGAACTATTTTTATTCCTTCTTCAGAGATCGCATAACTCCCCCTCCTCCACCCCCATGGAAGATATTCTACCTATCGCTCGGGTTTTGGAAATCGCGGACGATGCAACAGCTTGTTGCTGTTGGCGATCTCACTGGATTCGCGTCTTGTGGAGTTATTTAATGCAAGAGTCCAGCACTGAAGGGTGTATGGAAACTTGGCTCAGTACAGAAACCGCATCATATCTATAAATTATATTTCTTTGCAATGCATTACGATATTGATTAGACAAATAGATACAAATTTCCTCGAGCAAAGTTTCAAATAAATTAATTAAACGATTTAATTTAGTAAAAAGAAAAAGCAACGGAAGGCAGTTTTTAAGCAGTCAGAAAACGTTACGTCATTTAATTCGTTTTAGGCAATGTAGCAATTTAAGCTTATAAACAATCGAGAGTAATCAGCTTAGTACTACTCGAATTCAGAGATTGTTTTCTGCAACAGTAAACGTTGCCAATTTTCTTTTCTCCCCTGACAGAGGGCGTCAACACTGTTCTGAAAGACGGATTTTAAAAAGGGTATATAAAAAAACTATTGATGTCGGGAGGCGGGGGCGGTGATATAAAGACTTACCCATGAATCCTCCCATAAACTACTCAGATGCTGATTGAATTAAATAGTGATTATATTTCAAATTTCTAATAAAAAGATGTTTAAAACAGTTACTTCAGCTGAAAAATCAAATATTTACTAATGTAAACTTTCAAATAAAGCATCCAAAATATTCTTTGATATTCTTTTGAGAGTTGAAAGAGTTTATGATAAATTATCATGAGTGAGTCCTATTTAAATATTGCTTCCCGTCCCACTGTTAAATTATTAGCTTTTCCCTCTGTCTCACAAGTGTTTTTAAATCAAGAGTTTGTCAGTAGAATAAAAAAGCATTGCACGTATGCACTTAAGACTGTTTAAGCTTTAAACTAGTGCAGTGATATTGATTATTGGATGATAGTTTGTAACTCAAATCCAAAAAAGTAATATTTAACATATTTCCAACAGTGATAATAGAAACAGAAAGCGCCGCAGCTACCTACAAGATGGTATGAGAGGGGGACCAATTTGCACAGAGTTGTTTACCGATGTAATAAATTACGGCATATTTTTTTAAATATTATACACTAGATACGTGGTTGTCACAGTGAATGCCGGCTCAGACAGATACACGACCATTGTACTTCAGTATTAGTCGAGGATAAGTGAAAAAATACCACGTGGTGGTAATAATTCAATTTCGCCAAAATGGAATAAAAACGGAATTAAAAAAAATATTTCAAAAAGTGTGGCTCCGAGTTGCATATCATCCGGGTCCAAAAAATAACTGCGCCGAATTTGGTAGATTTAGGCTCAATGGAATGGTCTGTTCAGTAGATCGCCAACAGACACCCGAACATTGTACTTTATTATTAGTAAAGAATGAATCAGGAAAAATGACAATTGTCCTACTGTACCCCCTTTCCCAAATCCGACTGTTTCATGCTAAAAGGGAAGAAGTTAGGGTGAAAATACAGTATAACACATTCAGTAATAGATACGTCTGTAGTACGACTGCATTAATGAAAGTTTGATATTTATGCATGTTTATTGCTATTTATTTAAAAGGATACGACGGGTTAGTTAGTTTTTCATTCAAGCGAATAACGTGCTGGATTTTTTTAATGCAACCAGCAGTCAAGTAGGGGTTTTCGAATTTAGTGGTGGCTTGCACCTTACCTTAGTTATACTATTGAAAATATGAAATTTATTATGCGTTGTAAAAGATTTCAGAAACATGAGTTTTGTTTGAATTTTCAAAAAACGCGTTCGACTGTTTAAAAAAATAGACGCTTGAAAAGTCATTATCCTAAAATATGAGGGAAATTTAACAATTTATCTAACCATCATTGCCTAATTTAAAATCTTCAAGCAAAAATTAATCCGGACAAAATACTATAGATAGAACGCAAAATATATAAAACTAGTAAAACACCTACGCTACTAGAAATTTTTTTGGCGAAAGTTCCGTATTCCAGAAAAAATGCCCAGCGGATTTCTGAAAGCGATTGAATCAATGATATTTCACCATTGCGAGAATATTTTACGAATAGATCTTCGGGATTACGATTCTTAACGCTCCTGACAGGAAACAAAAGCAATCTTCTCCGCCTGATATATCCCTTATGATCGTCGTATTTCTGCAATTTATCGATGATATCACACTCCCTCATTGATTTACAACCACAATAAACGAAAAGTTATCCACAGATGATAACGACCCCTAGAAAAACCGCTGCCTTAAATCTTAATACTTTTTCACCTAGCTCTGTTTTCAGTGCAAAAAGCTTCCAGCAGGAACTAAAAGTGCAAATTTAACTTGAAGATTTCTTTCGATACTAAAGAGATTGTTTTTAAGAGTGTGAACCATAAACGACTCGATTCGCTGAAATACGATTCCGAAAGAAAAGGTGATATGATAGCGTTCAGCTTTTGCGATTAGATCTTCAAAGGAAGAGTCTCACGAAAGAAACGGTATCAAGGAAAATTTAATTTATTTTTCTGAGGAAGAAGATTTAAACTCAAATAAAAAAATAATGTTCCACTACAAGAGAAATAATTATTTTTAATTGAAGTTTTTCATTGAACGAAAAACTGCAACACGGTAAAAAAATAATATATCATTCAACACATACTAGTAGAGTTTAAAGGAAGAGTCCCACGAACTAAACACGAGAAAATTTACTCAATTTTTCTAAGGGTAAAAGATTTAAACTCAAATATTAGTGCTCTGAAAAAAGATAATTATTTTTATTTGAACAGTTTTTCTATCCATAGAAAATTAAATACAACTTTGAAGAAAAAAAATGATTTGATATCATTCAACTTATGTGATTAGATCTCTAAGGAAAGAGTGTCACGAAAGAAACTGGGAAAATGTAATTCATTTTTCTGAGGGAGGAGATTTAGACTCAAATAATGATGCTCCACTACAAAAGAATTATTTATATTTAATTCCCGTTTTTTTTTTCATATAATGCTACATACAACTCCGAAAAAAATACATGATATCATTCAAATTATGCGATCAGAATTCTAAAGGAACAGCCCACGAAAGAAACAAAGTATAAGAGAAAATGCGATTTCTTTTTTTAAAGGACAGATAATATGAAACTAAATATTAATGTTCCTTCCAAAGAAAATTAATTATTATTGCTATTTTTCTTTATATAAATACTTAGTTTTGAATTCGTATAATGTTTCAATGACATGCATAGTTTTTGGTAGTAACTAAAAATTATACTTCTAATAATTTTTTTTAATAATCCTATTATAAACTTGTAGTTATAATGTCATACTTACGAGTTAACTATTTTTCGTTCCATTTTTCTTATTAAATAATTCTAACACTAATAATTACCGCACAGCTATCTTCAATACTTTTAGTAAAAATAAGCTTCACAATTTGAACTGAAATAAGCTTCTTGGAGGGTATGAAAATAAAAACATATGCCATAGATATGCATCAACTATTACATAATTATTACTATACATACTTTTCAGGAGTATATTTTTTCAAAATATTTATCTGCACTCATGATTGAAAATTTCTCTATACATTTCCAGATCCAGATTCATTCTTTTCAAAATAATGAACTAAAAAATTACATTATTTCCTTTAAAAATATGTTATACATAACACGTATAACATAATACAAATACAAATGAACATTGTTCTTTTAATTTTTAAATTTTTAAGCAAATTTAATTTTACGAGAAGAATTTTAAATAATAATATGCTTGCTTATGAGAAATTATTGGAAAACTAATTTGTTCATTATTTCCATGGTTTTTAAAAATAATGATACATGTTGCCGGTATTAAATTTGAAATTACTATAGTACGTCTTATCTCGGTTATACTTCCCAAAATGTCATTAATGCATTTTTGAAACTATAATAAAAACTTTATCTCTCTTTTTCTTCCTCACGAAATCATACAAACTTTATTAGATGAAAAGGGTTATATTTTTTATTAAGTGATTAATGTCTCCTTTTCAAACTTGAATGACTATTCAAACAGATTATTATCGTAACTGTCCAGTTAAATCAATTACTATTTTGGGAGAAATGACCTATCATTTAACTTAAACAAGCATCAAAATTTTTATTGTCGCAAAGAATTAATTAAATTTCGCCGAACAATAATTCAAAGTATACCAAACACAAAATAACTCGTCGTTTTCTTAGCTTGAACATTTGTAACACGTCAAGTGAATTTTTTTATCTCAAAAAAGTAAGTCAAGTATATATCTAAAAAGCATTTATTACTATTTAGCTTTTTTTTTTTAACTTTAATGAAAGCAAAAAATATTCATAATTATTAAGAGCAAATAGGTAACAAAATTTTATTTGTTTCAAAAGTGCATGTTATTTTCATCTTGAGAAATTCTTTACACTTTAGCAGGCACAAAACATTTTATCAATTTGACATTCAAATATCAAAACTTATCTCTGCTTTGAAACTTGTTATGAATACTTGTTGGAAAAGTATTTTTCATTTACAGCTTCAACGACTATTCAAACTTCACGACGAGCAAATAAATAAAAAGCGACATTTAAGTACATATTATTTTTAACAGTTGCACAAAAAAACATCCAATTTCTTTCATTATTGAACCACATACAGGATATATAACAAGGTGTCATTAGTTTTAAGCTGTTAATAACAGAAGGTGATTTTAGTCTCAAAAATCCTACATTTTCAGTTTGAGCAAGTAATTTAAATTTTATTGAACATACGGAGTTACTATTTAACGAGTCCTAAAAATGAAAATGCATTTTATGTTTCTGACTTTATCTTGCTTATTTACTTTTTTTAAAGATGTTACCAAAGAAAAACAAATTCGCGTTTGAAGGTGTTGCAAGTCCACTACAGAGTAGACAATGACAAAGGCTGCGTCACTAGTTTTATACAAATTCTTGAACTAAAATTGTGAACATAGAAGCTGTAGCCTATCAACCGGTTTCCCCGAACAGAACAGATGAAGAAATTAATAATGAATGCCGCCAAGCAGGGAATTCGATCTCTCGCGGCTCCAGGGACGCTGGCAATCTCCTTTCTGGAACAATATAGTTCACGGGAACAGGCTAGAGATGTAATCTTGTTGGCTATCACCTCCAGAACCACGAGTATGTGTTCGCGTAAAGCCAAATATTGGAGGGAATGTTTGAAGGGTATGAACTGTGTGGGAGCCGCTGTAAAATATTAATGTCGGTATTTCGTCCTGAAATGTTGCTGGTCAGCATTCCCTGTAGTAAGTTAAAAAGACTGTTGAAAATCGAAATTGTCTTACAGCGTCTGAGAGAGAAATGAGGGGAAAATGGGATTTTTAGTTCTTACCCCTCGCTGCTATAAAAATCAAAAGTGTAAGCAGGGTTCTTGGTTATTTTTATCTTTGAAAATTTATACAAAAGGTAGTACTTTCTGTTCCTGGTAGATCGTTACCTTTTTGTTTGGGTAGTTTATACAAAAAAAAAAATAATAACATCTATGATTTTTTACGAGAGCTTTGATTTACAGAAAAATTTTTACTAGTGCTTTTTGAACAACATTAATTTTCAATGATAACCCACAGCTTAATAACATATGTTATTAATCCGGATTTGATAACACTGATTTTAAGTTCAAACAACCTCAAGTTAATCCTTGACGCAAAGGGAAAATTGCCTGTAAGGCTGCTTGAGCGATTGTACTGTTTTTACAGTACAATCGCTCAAGCTGCCCTGTTTTTAAAACTGTCATGTATTTTTGCAGCGAAGAAATTATTACCCCTCCATAGATATGCAATGAAAAAAGCTAATCCCCTTATGCACTCCGACTGGTAAAATGTAGACCACCTTCATTCCTTTAACACCATTTATTTCTCTTGTAATTTACTAAATCTAAGACCTTCTAGCGGGAGTAATTCGAGGGTGTGATGCAATGCAGAAGGCCTTTAGAGGATTAACGGAGCTGTGCTCAGTTTAACGATAATTTCCACCTTGATGCCCAAGTTGCCATCTCTTGGCCCTCCATGGACTTTCTGTGCGAAATGTTTTTGTTTATACGAAACGTTTTTGTTGCAAAATCTTATGTTGGAAAAAAAACTTTGAAGTAAATATATTTAAAGGAAAAACCGCATTGAAATAATTTTCAAAATCTCTGAGGAAATTATATACGGATAATACATACATTACAATAATACTAAATCCTGATTTACGTGCAGGTTTGCAAAAGTTTAGAAAAAATGACGTACTGCTTAACAGGATAAAATTAAACATTCGTCAATAAATAATAGTTCTTAAACAAATCAAATTTGTTCATTTCTTCAAGGAGCAAAAATATTCTGAGTCATCCTAAATATGTACTTAAAAACGAACACATTCAGTTTTTTACCAAATCCACGTATTTCCTATATTTAGCTACATACTTGATTAAAGGAATATTTTTAATAGTCACTTGAAATTCAGTATACGGTTGTTATACTGTACTCAATTTAAAATGATTAAAATAAGAAAACATCAGAACTAGGCAATTACGCTTTTTTTATATAAAGCTGGGACTGTATTATTATTATTAGTCAGCAATCCCAACAACAAATTGGAAATTAGACTAGTATTGCAGCAATATCTAAAAGAGCCCAGTTTTTACTACCACAACATCATATAAAAAACTAAAAGACATAATATAAAATGTCAGTATTCCTTAATTTGCATTTGTCATGAAAGGCACACGTATGTTCAAAAGACAAACTCTCTCCTCGTATCCTATGGTCCATGAATTTTGTAAAGGAATTCTTTTATGCATCGGTAACTGGTGGGGGTGGATCTTTTTATGCTGATTCGTACTTAATATCGGATCTTTATTTTATTCTTATTATATATATACATGCGTGCTCCCACAAAAGTGAATAGTTTAGCTGCAATTTTGAAAATTTTAAAAGCATAGTAACATGCAAAACCTGAATTACGCTAATACATAGAGAGGGATGGATACTTGCGTACAAAATATAAATTAACACAAGCAGTATAAATCTAGAACATTACTTTAGCTGAGCATTTGAATTTCCTTTCATGAACTAACTTTAATTACCGAATATAATTGTGCTAATTTGAGTTTATTTAAAGCGTATTTCAAATGTGAAATCTAATCAAAGAGTATTCTCTCTGTGTGTGCTTCTAAACCCATCTTATCACTTGCCCAAAGCCTCGCTCTCCGAACAGGGGCCGTTTTCGATCCTTTCGAAAGGACTGTTAAGCTCGATGTGTGTAATGGTTTCGGTATTAACCGGAACTGACTGACCGAATCCGGTAGTCTTCCTCATACTTTATTACCCAGTCTAATCGATAGCAATCAATGCTCGATTTATGTTCAGACTACCATATTTGCTGTTTGGTACAATAGTAGCCTTTGATACTAATTATGCTTTGGAAGAATTTTATAGGGTCTTTGCTGGATTGCTCGACGGGCATTATTCGATGAAACAGTAAGCGACTAGTATTATAGTAGACGTAATAATAGAAGTGGGTCCTTATTGATTCTAGATATCGAATGCTGATTATTGTCTCTGCTATGTATAATCGGGAACATTAATCTCGCAGTGTGCTGCATTGCACGTCTGTGATTCCCGAATCCGGCAGTCCGGTATCCGGTCCCATGTTTTCAGCGTCTGAGAGTGGCTATCGCCTGAATTAATCTGCGGTAATTGTGAAGCGAATCGCGCTGGGAAATCTGTAATATAAATTGTTCATGCGCTTCTATAGGGGTACTCATTTTCGCCTATGCAATGGGGGAGAGGGGTAGAATATGAATAGTTAGCTAGCACACAATGCCGATAAGCACACCGCATTAGTAAAGTTTACATAGTTGTTGCATTGCTGGAATTGTTATAAGCTGCTCGATTGCAGTTGCTGACATTAAAACCTTCAGATCAAGCCCGACGGAATTAAATGATCACTTCAGTAATTCTCTCCTGGCTTAAATGATTTTACGTCTAAATCGTAAGCACTTGTAGCGACAGTAGTTTTTAAGAGAAAGTGATTAACATTTCAAGTAATTGACGTTGTTAATCAACAAACCCATTTGCTTAATTTACTACAATCATTAATGTATGAATGAACGCAACATTTTAATTGCAGCTAAACTTTAGTGAATGAACTCAACTGAGTTCTGAAGGAGCATTTTAAGAAATCATTATTCTATGGCGGAAACTAAGAACACACTTCGCGGAAGAGGATGACTGCATTTAAAAGTTACGTCCTTATGCCATGAGTCGTAGAAAAATTCGACTTAAGAAATATTATGCACTAGTGAAAGAGTAAAGATATGTTAGTCATGTAATATAGGTACTGCACTGTAAACAGTATAAAACTAGTACTTTGATTATTGTGTTCAGTAAAACAATTTAATTGCATTTGTATTTTAGAAACTTCAACAGTGCAAAAAAAAAAAAAAAACTGCTCTAAGAATTCAAAATAAATTTCAGAAACTGAAAGAAAAAAAGTAAAATAAAATAAAATTTTTCTCAATGAAAGATATTATATCCCGTTCAGCATAATCTGAATAAAAATTATTGGTACTTATTCTATTTTAATCTGGATCAATACAAAATTTAATTTCAATCTCAAAAGAATTTTAAAGCCAACTACTCCAAAAAATATAACTGATACAAGTATTTATTTAAGGATTTTTTACAATAAAGCCCTACAATGCAAATCTGAGAATTGTTGTTTAAAATAATCTACATAAAATATTAACTATAAATTAAACTATCTTGACCCTTTTTAGACATATGTTTACATTTTTAGTGTCTCGGAATTCAGAAAATACTGTGGATCCGATAAACATTTGAATGCAGAAACCTAAAAATTACGTATTTGATAAAAGAAATAAATCCATTCATCAAAATTTACCATTTAATTGAAGCACTTAATTTCTATTTCTTTTCTTTTTTGTAATTGTACATATTAGTTTACTATATTTATAACTCAGCAACACGTTAATGTTTTTACTAGTTCCTTAACTATAAAGACTTCTTTGAAAGCTAGAATGTTCAAAAGCTATTGTGGCAATTTTAGCAGCCCTTAAAATATTTTCAAAGCTCTACTTATACACTTGGACAGGTGGTAGGTAGCCCTAGTGTAAAAAGAGATCTTATGGTACAAAGTTGGCGCAATCGATGGTATATAGCATACGGGTATAATGCGGTATGTGCAGCTAGGGGTCAAATGAGATACTGACGATTAAAGTTATGCCCCCCACCTCCAAGTATTTGATTAATATCCCAATTTTTCGAAAATTAAAAAAAAAAAAATTTCATTTACATAGGTCCACACATCATTGTATTTAGGTAAAATAGGTGACAAAGAACCACCTGGTGTCATTGATTCAATTTCGCCAAAAAGTGCAGATAGGACTTTTGTCCCTAACAACTTTAAAGCAACACGGATCTACTGACCAGCATTCAATTTGGTTCAGAAACACAGGGAAATCCTGAGGTTATATGCCATAAGGTATGAAGAGAAGGAGGAAAAAATTAAATCCACATAAAAGGAATATAAAAAATTCCTGTCCTTTTTACGGACCTTACACCACACACTTATCACATTTTAAATGGTTGTTGATTTTTTAAATGTGAGGCAAGCCTTTCACTCTTAGTTTTTTTTTTCCCCTGTGTAAAGTTATAAAACGTATTAAAAGTTGTTTCGAATCTTCTACAGCAAGAGGCAATTTATTATTTTAAAAAGCAATTTCCAAACGTTTTGGCTGTTAATAGTACATTATACGTTAATGATTTTATCAAATTCACTTAAATTACTTTTCAAACAAAATCAAAATATAAAGCTAATTTAAATGTTTCGTTAAATTTTTGATATACATTGATCAGTGCACTTTAAGAGTTTCAAACTATATTCTAATCATTACATTTTTTACATGCAAAAATAAAGCAGAAATGACAAATATATCCGAAGATCAGGGATTTTTTTTAAGATTCCGACAAATTTATCTTGAATAAATTGTTCGAAGAATAGTTAGTTTTCAAACTTCGTTTGCAAAAGGTGTGGCTGAAGCATTTTGGAACTCTAGCAAATAAATGAGTTTTTATGATTTCTTACTCCGGCTTCTAAGATAGGGCAGGGTTTTGCATTGAATATTTAATAACTTATTACGCTTTTGTACGTTTCTCCGTAAAGAGAACTTATTTTTCAAAACACGATGGATGTCAGTGTTCAAACAACTAAGCGTACTTAAAATAAATGAATAAGCATATATTATTTAATATTTTATAAAACATTCAGCATATTTTATTCATGTTTGTACAGAACATTTTTTTTTTTTTTGGTTTTGACAAAACATATCCAATAATCGTCAGCATCACTTATTATAATGTCAGAGTAAAGTTACGACATAGTTAATCACTATGAGAATTATTTGAAAGTTGTGAAGTTATTCATTTCAACACAACTATTTACTACTAAGTTTGTTCCAAAGTTGCGCATATTATGTATTATAAAGTATAATTATCTTACTTAACTGCAAAATTATATCTAAAAAAATCAGAAGCAAGAAAATATTTCTGTTTAAATTTTAAAATTTTTAGTTGTTAAAATGTTCACATTTACAAATGAAGTGGGAAATGTAAACATATGTGCACCATTAAAGGCATTTGTATTGAAGAAGTATGAATTATGATGGTATTCCAAATTTATCTGTAAAAAGATATAAAGAAAAAGAGTGCTTCTGAACAAAACTTTTTTTGATGTATTTTAAGCAAAATTTTTTATTACTTAAACGTAAACAAATTGAAATTTTTAATACCAAAGACGAAAAAATAAATATCCATGTATATTATAGATGCTGAGTCTGCTTTTTTATTAAATATGGTATTAAATGACAAAATTTCATTATTAGTTCCATGTAAAAATTATACAAATTGATTCGTCTTCAGTTCATTAGAAGATAATTTAGAACATCTTTAGTATTAGATTTGAATACAAGTGCTTCTGTGGTCGACGTCATTTTATATGAAGGTAATTTTTTATTATTTCACACTTTTCAAAGTTTTTTAACAATTGAAAAATTATAATATACTAAGCATGAGTACGTTCTTGTAGCTTTCTTACCACAACCCCTTTTGTTCTTCTTTATAGAACTATCATAGTATGATATCTATATGGCTGTGTATCAAGTTATAAAAAACCCTTAGTTCGATTTAAGATTTAAAAATAATTTTAGCTTATTTATTTTGATTGTTTTTCTCCGTTATACATACTTGTCTTAGTACTTATACTAAATTATTAGTTACGCAACTATTATGTTGTTCTTCGTTCAGATGTACATTGGATGTCGTTTTTCACTTTCCCCAGAATAAGAGTCAAAATTATATTTTATTTAGTCTGAAAGGACTAGGAATACGATTCTTTACCAGTTAATTTTCTCAAAATTCGATCCCAGCGTACTGATTTTCACTTGGGAAAACATTAAGCAAACACAGTTATTGTTCAAAAATTCGTATATTAGCAGGCAATTACTTTTATAGAACATTTTTACTGTGAACATAAAGGATTAATCAATCTTAAAAGTGCACGTATTTTGTTTTCTATTCTTTCCTGTGCATATATATATGTGTGTGTGAGTGTGCACATGTTTGTTTTTGAATTAGCCAGAGTAACGTACTAAAAAGTGATATATCTTTTATAATGAAGACTATATCGCTCAAAAAGTTAATGGATTCCAAAACCTGTCTTCCAAAATGTTTTGCTTAAATGGGAAATTGATGGAACACCAAAGTTATTCTTACGGAAAGCTATCTTCTTTTGCTCTAGCTCTACCCTTGTCAAAAATCCGTCAATAGTTTCCACGAGCCTGCCTACGAGCGAGTGGGCTTTACTCTGATAATTCAGAAATCTCGTTTCTCTTGTCTGCTTCCAACATCACAAATTTAAAAAATATATAAGAAACGCATGCAAATCAATAGCAAAACGAGCATAACGCCAAAAGGTGCTAGTACTAGTCATGAATAAAGAAAGCAAAAAAAAAAACGGAAAGAGCATCATAGATTTGGAAAGAAAAAGAAATCCAGATTCAGCCACAGATCATGCAAAAAAGTCATGAATTTCAAAGTGCAGTCAATCTAAAAAAATCCATGTAAAAAGCTAAAATCTCATAGCCGTCGCGTTTGAACGAAAATATGAAGTCTCATTCTGACGCTCTTTTCAACTTTTTTTTCGCTTTAAACAAGAGGATTTTAAACAAGATTTAATGTTCACCGACTTCTCCCGCACCCCTGAGCCCGGCTCTTGTTCCTCTTGGAATGGAGCGTAAAGCCTATCACAAGATATAACAAGATGTTTTTTTCTAAAACTTGGCCTGCTCCGGAAGCTCTCTTTTGATATAAATACGCGACTACCTGCATACAACGGAATCACACTATAAAGAAAAACTACTTTACACTCACATATTTCTTAAACTCCTCCCCGAAATAGCTCAACAAAGTAAAGAGATCATCTCTCTCCCATGAGTATAAGCGAGCCCAACCCATGCATTTATAGAAACATACGCTTGTTCTTTGGAGTAAAGCGGATATAGAAGAGTGGTAAAATATTCGATCCAATGGAATGCTCTTCCACAACCTGCAATCCACGCCGTATTATCTTCTGATTTTGCTTCATTTGTTCCCATTTAAGTTAAACATCAAATTATCTACTAATCTCCACTCAGACAGCACTTTTTTTGTGGTCATAAGCCTAAAAGATTCGGTTTGTTTCCATCGTACTGCAAAGACTCTTGATATACTTATTTCACCAAGTTCTGTTTACACCTAAACGGGTCTTTCCTTTTTGTAGGTATTCCTATGATTTAATAAGCAATTCATCCAATCATCAATAGGTTGTATATTAACTGCACGAATTTTCTTGCTGTATGAGGTCTGTTTGTTAAGAAACAGGGTTTAAAACTGGATTTTTTTATTTATTATTTTTTAAAAATATTTTTTATGTGTTATAGTTTATACGTTAAAAACCGTTATTAAAGAACATGTTTCTTTTTCGTGGTTTTGACACACCTTGTCCTCGGTCATTGTTTGTTATAATTTTAATTTATTTTAATCTTATAATATTTAGTACTATGCTTACATTCTTCTTTTTTCCGCTGAAAAATGAGTTTCTTAGCAACGGTTTCTAGATTTGTGTGTACATATGATTTTTTTTTTTTAAGTAATAAGTTTGAAAAGTAATTTTGAACTGAAGCTATGACTTTTGTTTCAGAGATGGAGTGCACTTTTTAAGCACAAAAAAATGCAACTACATGAAATATAAAAAATTGCTGTTATATTAACTTCGGCTTGATAAATGTTTTTTTTTTTTTTTTTATGTTTTTCTGTTGCAGGAGTGTCAAATATATAAATAATAATTCGTTGCAATATATATCAGCATAAATAGTTTTCGCTAATCATCACTTTTGCTGTATAGAAATATATACCAGTTTAAAGCAGAATAATACGTTGCACATATTTGCTGGTTTAAGTAAAAAAGAGTTGTTTAGAATGATGCTGAAAAATGCATATAAAAATTTAAGAGTAAATTCTTACATTCGAACTCGACTGCAGTTCGCAAAAACATCCGAATGGTGCGGCTCGTACAATTAAGCATTTTGAAACCAAGAAACCTCAATCACTTTCCAGAAAGTAACAAAAACTCAACATGGGTAGAATAACTTTAGTTGGGCACCCATATAATACCGTCAACTTCTTCAACTCTATGCTTAAAACATTTTTGCACCAATGATAACTAACATCTGCAAGTTTTCTTTTTCAGACTAGGGACACAATCTCTTTTTATCTGAAGGTTTAATTTAGAATTGAATTTATGAATCGAAGATTGTGTCTCGAAAAAAGCAATAAAATTTCTCGCTTGTACACCTTAATGAAAAGTAGTACACCTACCTTGGTAAATTTACAAGTGCCGTATAAAAATTATTTCTATGTAAGCAAATCGTTTCAGTTGTGAGTGGTTTTTCTTAGATAAAACGTGAATGTCTATCAAAAAGAACAGTCCATTGGTGGAACAGTCCACTATTCCACCTAGTGTATAGCGATTGCCCAATTTCCAACTTACTGAGGAAATTATGTGCCTAATAAAAGACTCAAAAGCCAAACTTAGGATTGTTTTATGCTTGCTTAGATTTGAAAAAATACAGCGTACCCTATACGAAAAATATATAAATCAACTATACGTTGCTAAATGCAGTACCGAAAAATTCTAATTTTTTGTACATTAATTCCAGTTTACAAACCATAACAAAACATTGTAAAAAAATATCTATAACAAAATGCATCTTAAAATACACAAACATTAATAACTTTTAAGTCAATAACGTAAGTTCGAAGCAAATGCAATAGGAAAGCGCCATTGAAGACAACATTCCTTGATACATGTGTAGTTGAATACCTGTATCACACCGAATTTGGGGGGGAAAATCAGCCTATTACTTATTATACGACTCTTAAATTTTAATATTTTCCGTGTTTTGAAAAATACGGATACACTAAAAGATATTTGATTTTTTTTTTAAATATGCACAGAGAAACTTTTAAGTTGTTGAATCTGGAGATCTTGCAACACAAAACACGACAACACAAATAAACCTCAGAATAAACAACCACTATTCAATTCGCTCTATTTACTTTATTCAAAAGTCAATAGCAGAAGTAAATAAGAAAGTTGATGATATTAGGCCTAAAGGGGAAAATCTTCTGTCTTTATGTACATACATCTCAAGTTTCAAAAGTGTAAAATATAAATGAAGTCGACAATACACACAAATAACTTATTTTTCTGAATCCTTGCCGCACTAGCAAATATAAACAACAAAACTCGCCGGCATTAAAACAAAATTAAAAATCTGAGGTCTGTACTCATAAACCATCTCTGGTTTCAGAGCCATTAGGGACGTAACATCGGGAAAATGCTTACTAAAGCTGGGCAAGAGAATGTACTGGAATAGTGAATACCGATATGAATACAAATGTAAATGTTATGCAAAACAGCAATCGTCATCACCTGTCTGCGAGTTCTGAGAATCCATTTCATTTAAATGAAGCTGGAATTATACAAAGACTGATGTCTTTTGTAGCAGTTATGAGCAGGTAGGGGTCCTGTATTCTTTGAAATGTTCCGAATTTGTCAACCTATCCTTGACGGCTCACTGACAAGACGCAAGTATGACACGCTCCGCGTGGAGAATGTAGTAGTGAGTAAACAGTATAATGCATATTGCAAGCTGATTACATTCTATCAATAGGCGACGCTCAGAAAATAGGAAATTGAAGGGCCGCTACCCTTCGCGAATTGCTAATGTTTTCCTTTAGACGACAAAAGAGGGAACTGTGAAGGAGCTACTTTGAGCTAGGATGACAACAAAGAGAAGGAGTTAGCATTATTTTGCAACAGACTCCACTGAAAATTGCGAAGGAATATGAATCACGGGATCTACGTTGTGAACAAATTAATTCTTTTCTTTAATACTGTGAGAAAGTTTTGCATGTTTTAAATATTTTAGTGGCGCATTTAGTCGAATTGGGATATTATGATATTCCAGCATTCTACATTATTTCTATTTCTCCCTAATGTAAAAAAAATATGAATAATGTATAATAGCTGCAGAAGTGTATTGCTTAAATGAGTTTGCCTTTAAATTTAAAAACTTCATAATTTTATTAGCTAGTTCTATTATCTTAGACTTCCGTGAAATGTAAACATATCATTTCTAAACGCGGAAGGATTCCGTACTTCTTTTTTTATATTTTTGTATACTTGTTTGCTTGTGTTACATAACTTCGAGGTTTTTTGCATTGATAACTTTAAAATAATCGAGACACATAAGCTGACAACTACGTTACATAGGGCATGCCGTACTGCTGTATGTACTGTATGCATGTCCCGTTTGTGTACTTATATTTTTGACTGTTGTTCCATTCAGTAATTTTTAAGGGCATAAGATCGCAATATACAAATCGCTAACTTCCAAATAAAGAACTGCGTCATATTTTTTGTACAATGTCTTGTATATTTGCATATGCATCTCTAACTAGTGTTTATCTAGTGTGTGTGTGTGTGTGTATGTATATATATATATATATACTTGATCAATTTTTAGCTAAAATGTAAAATAAAAAATAAAACATTGAAAAATATTTAATTGAAACAAAAATTTCCTTTTTAAAAATTAAAAATCAAAATAATGCTACAAACATTTTGTAAGAGATGCAAACAGGAAGAGCAAACAAAACATAATGAGCTAAAATAAAATGATGAAACTATGCTCATCAGTGGTGCAAGTTTCATTATTAGGTGGAAAACAAAAAAAAATAACCCAAAAATTAATCACAAAGGTGAAACAAAATAATTTCACATTTTGTTGTTTTACCTTTGTGATTATTTTTTTGGTAATTTTTGGTTACTCCACCTAATGTGCGTTTCCATAACAAAAGAATGCAAAAGCTGTAGGTACTTTCATTAAATTTGCAATAGCTTGTTGAAAATTCATAGCTTTTTTTATATGCTATCCGTTTTGTATTTTTTTTATAGGATCGATATATGTGAAATGTATCGTGTCAAAAGTCTTTGCTTTCCGCATGCTTTCAAATACTACAGTTCTTGATTCAACCGATTTACTTTATATATGTTTCCAAATGTGCATAAGATAGGCGTTCATAAAGCTGAAACCCAAGAAAACGTCTACAGTGTTACTTCTTTTGCTTCGCTCGGAAATAGTTTTGTCCCGTGACTATCTTTAGTGGATCAAACCAGAAGTATTTGTAACGGAAAAAAAGTGCTGTGTAAAATAAAATATCGAATAAAAACTCGCACCCAAAATGTGTGAAAAAAGCATGGAGTAAAAGATGATCCCAATTTTAATGTTCTGTTCGATGTTTTACTTATTTATCTCTATTTTCTTTTTAAATAGGAATAAATGTTTTTCAGCTGAGAGAAATTTTATTTCAGGCCAAAGAAAGGCAGAAATGAATATATTTATTTCTATACAATTGTGACTCTTGTACACATATGTGTGCACAAGTGTATATACACATATGTGTACAAGATCAACGCCCGCCCCCCTCTTTTAAGAGAGAGAGAGAGGAGATCAATTCTGATGCAGAAAGTAGAGGATGGTATTTTTTTCAATTCGTGTTCCAAATGTGTGCAAGATATTGTAAGTTTTCTGAGACCAAATATGATTCAAATAGAGAGGGAGAAATTTAATTTGTTACGTTATAATTCTCCTTCAAACAATTGTAAGACAGCTAAATAGCTAAATCATCCTTTTTTAAGACATTTGATTATGCAGGTAGAAAGTGTAATTATTGTTCATGTGTATACAAGGTATACCCTTGAGCTGCCTTTTGATGCAGGTATCCTTGATGATGCAGGGATAAAGTGTAATTATTGTTCAAGGGTATACAAGGTAGACACCAGAGATTCTTTTTTGAGAAGTATCTCATGAAAATTGAAGTGTGAAAAATCAAAATTTTCAAACATTGTTATCTCAACAATTTGTACAATTGTAAATGTCTGCTCGAAGGTTCATAAAAACAATTTTCAATAAAACACTTCATATTGAATACTTTTTATATAATTTATCCGTAACATTAAATATAATTTAAGTTTCTCTATTTTCTTTGATCGATTCAGCATGAAACGATGATGTATGTTTACACCATTATAAAAAAAATTCGTTTAATGAAGCATTTTCGTAATCAATCGTTTTCCAAAATCTGTACTGTTTTAGGAATTAGATAAAGAGACTGTTTAATTCAGCAGGCATATTTGCGTCTATTGATGATTGTTTTATTCAAAAGTGTACATTATATTTTCACAAACACTTATAGTCAATGCACCTAGGTTCTCATTCCTAGGTTATCCTATATCTAATGTAGAAGTTTTTATGCGTGAATTTAAAAATAAATGAAATTATTTAACCAATTTGTATTACCACGATGTTTGCAAATATAGACAATTCTTTTCAAATCAAAAATTCTGACATTTCTTGGTTTAGAATAAAACCTGTGTTTTAGTTTTAAAAGTTCAATGAAAATTTAAATTATGATGAGACACCTCCATTATCCTCTTAAACCGTTCATAACTACACTATCACCATCTATTTTAAAATATCGTATGTCAGGTATGAATTGTCAAACATAAAGAAACAAGATTTCGATTTTAATTGCAACGAAATGGGAAATCACTTTTACATTTCTAAAAGCACTTGCGCAAAACGTACCATTAAATTAACTTTAATTACAGCAATAAATAACTAAACATCCTGAAATTTTATTTCCCAACTACCATGAAAAAGCAAGCTACTTGCAATTTCTATTTCGACCGAACGGTTCTTTTCTAAACCCAAGCTCAATTAACATTCATTGAAAAGCCTTTCAGTAATTATCAATTCAACCTCTGCTATTTCTTTCTAAAATATTGCAGTTATGACCGTGAATGTTTTGGTTTTGTTCCTAATGAGTCGGTAGCACTTCGTTAATGAATTTCAGAAACATGTGAATCCAGCGTAAAAAAGTACCATTAGGTTTAAAAATCAATCATTAAACGTTTATCATACAGTACAGTTTGCATAAGCAATCATTTCATTGAATCGATAAGCGTTTATCATACTTTTTTCGGTATTATGCTTTTAAAAGAATGACTGATGACCGTATTTATATTATAAATTCGCTTTCAGCTGAACAGAAAGATTCTTAAATTACTTTGTTAAATACAGGCGAAGGGAAAGTGCGTTCGGATATTTCTAAACTTTAAATGAGAAATCCAATTTATGTTCTCGAGAGCATTTTGAATAAAACATATCATTAAATAAGATTTAATGACAGTAATAAATAACTTATATTATTTCCACATTCTTGAAAAGGAAACATCAGTTTAAATTGCGTTTTGCAATTGTTTTCTAAACAGAATCACAATTCAAATTTATTGAAATTTCTTTCATCTAATGTACCATTACGAGGATGAACTTGAGAATATCTAATTTTTCGGAAAATTAAGCTATCGATTTTCAAAAATCAAAGCAAAATTGCACTTAGAATTATCATTATTTCTAACGTGTATTCTGTACGTAAGTATTTACCTCTTTTATTAGATAAACATTACCTTAATTGAAATGAAAAATGTAAAACCAGGATGTATCAGAAATTTTACATTACAAACCAGAATTATTCTTCATGTTAATTATCTAATACAAAAGTGAAATTTTCCATTTCATTTTTCGCCTTTTTCACAAAGAAAAAGTAAATAAAATAAACGCATCGACATAAACCATTCGACATCAAGTTATTCAAACTCCATGCTTTTCGAGAGATGTTCTACTAAAAAAATTCAAAACCCCAAGTGTGTCAGAATTTTGTGCATTTCAAACCACAGTAGTTCTGCTTATTAATTCCGAGTTCTGCAAGTACAATTCTTTACTTCAAATTTTCACCAAGTACCAAAAAGAACTTTTTATTCATTGGCATTACTCCCTATTACATAACCTCTGCCCCCATTGGTCCAAATGTTACTGCACTTCCTTTGATTTTTCTTTTACATTAGAGTCCAAAGTAAGTCTGCCCCTATTATGTGCTATAAAAACCCAGTTTTCTATTGAAATTTTCTACCACTGCAAAACAAACAACATTAGACGGCTTTTTTCACATCATTCTTCCTCTAATTGCGTGAATAAAAACCAACACCTTTATATAAATATCTAATTTTGTATATCGATTTTAACAAAGTAACAAGAGTCCTTTAACAGAGGGTGAAAAATTGGACTGCAATGTTCAATTTTAATATTTATTAATCCCAGAACGTTTTTCCGTTGAAAAAGAGCCCACTAAACCCTCGTATGCACTCTTTTTTCATGATTTCATAACGTTTACTTTGTTATTTACCATTCATTAAATTCTTCCTCATTTATTTATTTATTTCATTACCCGTATATATATTTATTGAAATTTTAATCAATAAAATTATACGATTACTGAAAATGTCCACACAATTAGCAACTACTTGAAATTTTGCTTGCTACATACAAATTAATAACCATATTTCATTCAACAAGATAACCTGAATAGACGCCATCGCTACAAACCAGGTTCCCGAAGCTGCAACAACCCTCGCTTACCCGGCTCAAGAAACCCAAATGAATGTCGTTTAATACTTTAACTCGGCCATTACGAGCAGTGAAACAAGGCGCGTACGAACAAAATCGCTAGAAGGGCCGTTTTGTAAAGGCTTTTAAACTTTGGATTGGTGAAGAGGTACAGGCACTTCAAACTTTCGGGCGCTACTCTTTGATGTCGGTCCTAAGCAAAGGAATGCTTGCAATCGGATCCTCTCGGCGTGCTCCGCATCTAATAAGCGTATCAAAATCTCATATCGCCTTCAGCGACACGGGAATAGATTTGTCAGGTCAATTATGTTGATGGCCAAAGACATGCTTTGCTCAAGGAACTTGGAAATCTTGTAGTCTAGGATCCGAGTTGCCTTCAATATCCGGCGACAGATGGTTGTTGTATTCAGGGGATGCCTGCTGAAGAAAGATGTGATCTGAGATTTGTCGATTCTTACTCAACAAGTCTACGCAATTTAATGGGTCCCTATTCTTAGAAATTATTTTGAATTATCCTAAAAGGGAGCATATGCATCGTTGCCGGAAAGGGATTGAAAGATTTAATCGTGCATTAATTTGTCAAATCGGGGGATTCTATTTCAAAAGAACTCTGGCAGCATATTATTAGTACAAATGCTTTTGTAACAATAGAAGCTGTTTTTATTGTTATGGGATGTATTTACATTATTAAATGAATATTTTTAGAAGATGTCTGTAGAAATAACTTTACGCAACGTATTTCTCTGAAACATTCCTTAATTTAATTATGGTGTTTTTATATTCTAAAATTAAGAATTTTTAAAATTGAAGTTTTCATTATAGTCAACGCTAATTAGATATAGATATAATAGATAGACAAAATAAATGTTTCATGCAAATAAAATGTTTTGAATAAGTTATTAGATTATTATGATATTCCTACATAATTCGTTTGTTGTAAGCAATGTATACATACGTCAAATTATTTCCGACAATTTTTCTAATGTATAGTTTTTATTTGTTTATTTATTTTTCGTTTTTTCGCGATCTCAGGGGTGTATTGGAATTTGTTTCTAAAAATTCTTTCAGAATTTTCTTTGTTAATCGCTTAAGGATTTTTTTTCTTAATTATCTTCAAAAAGTTGCTATGTTCTATTGTACATTTGAAATGCAATATCTTGCATCCGTGTTATCTCGTGATATACACGTACATTACATATAACGAATTAACTCGAGTAATGTAATTAAGTAGTAGTCTAAATAGTACTTAATTCATACAAAAATATTTTTGTAAAAAATTATACCTTGCCAGACCAAATGGACTTGAGTTTGTATGTATTTTTTTTAATTATTATACTCTTAAAATTTTATAAGTAACTTTAGAAATGCAGATATTACGTATCGAAATTTATAACAAATTAATTTATTTTTCTAATGCTGAGTTCATTTGATTCGATTAAGACTATATTTATTCGTTAGTTTGTTCTTAACTTTACAAACCAACTTGTGAGATACTTTGCATAGAAGTAAAGAAGAATTTTACTTTAAAAATCTGAAAAAGATTTAAATTCTAAGCAAGCTCTTTTGCTAAAATGATGATAAGCAGTTTATTTAATTTTTTTCTTTCCTTTTTTTTTTAATTAGCAGCGGAAGAAATTAAGCCTAAACCATGGGAAAAAAATCTTTAAATTGTTTACTTTTACACGCGATAAGGGTTATTAAAGAGCAAAAAAAATATTTTTTGCTAAGACGACGCATTTTTTGTTAAATTGCAAAAAATATGTAATTACATTCATTTATAAAACACGCGTGTTGCTTAGAGAATACTGTTATTAGATTGCTGTAAAAATAACTTTACGCAACGTATTTCTCTGAAACATTCCTTAATTGAACTTTTATGTACTACATACTTATTTAATGACTGCAACTAACAAGATAAATTAGTATCTCCGCAATTTGTATTCGTAATAAAAAATGTTATAAAATAAAGTATACGCTATCCTTTGATTTTTATTAATGGTCCCTTGGTGCTGTTGTTAAAGATATCATGTTTATAAAATAATTGATAGTTTCGTATGTTTTCTAATATTTCATTGATTTAGGAAAAATGAAGTTTAGCTGTCATTTCATGAAATTTAATAATAGGAATCTTCCGATGGAACGTTTTTTAATAATTTGAAGTCGTGTTTGATTGTGTGTAGAATAAGTGAATAAATAGAATATTTTATCCACAAGAAAAAGTAAAGTAATTGTATTATATAATTGTATAATCAGCAATACAGAAATGCACGTCTAGTCTGAACAAAAATAAATATGAAAATTTAAATTAAATACTTGAAAACGGAAACAATGTATTTCTTAGATGTGTCAAAAAATTTCTTATAAATAAATGAAAGTACTTAACTAGTGTAACAATTATGCCTAAAAATTAATAGAGGTAAAAAGAAATGCTTGTGATTTAAACTTTCTTCTGTAATCTATTGAATCTTGAAAAAGTTTTACAGGCACTATATAGAGCTTCTATAAAGAGAAAATGAATTTATTGCTTTAATAATATGCCGATATTATTAATTACCAACCGAAAACACTTTTAGGATATTGAAATCTTTTGAAAATCGAAACGTAATCAATTTATCTTTAAGATTTTGACTTCATAGCTTGGAACTCTTGGAGAAGTAAAAAATAAAAATTGGATATCAGGATTTTGGAAACGAAAATGAAATTAGTTAATTTTTAAAACATTGACTTTATAGTTTGCTCCAAACTTATAAACATAATAATCACATTGCAATATTTACCTCACATAATGGCATCATTAGAATTCCGTATTCTAACCTATTTAAATCCAATAAGATATCTTCATACCTTTAAAGTTTTTTTTCTTTACGTAGTACGTTCTTTACTTTTTTCTTTTCTGTGCGTAAAGTATTTATTTTCAAATTGCAAAGAAATAAATATTTTACGCACCTTCAAATTCCATCAATTCTCGTGCCTGTTCCATTATTATTTTTTTTTAACTTTCTAATAGTATGTCAATGTGAAATTTAGTCAAAAACATCTGACATCCTGATAAAATTTGCATTCACCAGATGAAATTAGCCAATAAGTTTGATTTACAGATTCCGATCCCCATTTACACATCATTATACTCTCACTTCCTCCAAGCACATCACTCATATACCATCTTTCAATAGCTTCCACTAATTAAGAAAATGTCTTCTTAATATTTTTTCACCCTCTAGTACGACTCATTTGTAGCAGCGACGGTTCTCTGTCCAATGGAATTGCGGGACGTATTTTTTTACGATCAACATTAATTAACAATCCTAAGGTGTGGTTACCTCCAAATAACTTTGATGATCCGCCTAAAAGTTTTTTTTATCCAAAAAGTGTAGTGGGTATAATTAAATTTCTATAAATATCCTTACTTCATTCGACATTTTTATAATGTATCAACTGCTTATTATTGAGTTCCCGTGTGTGAGTTATAACAATCGTCGCCCCTGTTTTGTAATCCGGTAAAAATAATTTGGGCATCAGTATCTCAGATCCGCCGAGTAATAAATGATTTTCTCATGACACATAAGTATGGAGAAAAAGAAGAAAATTTTGAATGATGACAGGATGAGAGGGAAATTTCTTTATTGATTTTTAATTATTTGTATTACATGTTAACAAATCCTTGATGGTTATCACTTTAGAAGCAGTTAAATACAGCTTAACTCTTTGAACGCTCCGTGGCTATTTTCAGGACAAATATGATTTAATAATATATTCATATTCCAGTTATAGTACCTGGCGGCTATTACAAAAATGATGTAAGCATTTTTAGAGAAATAAAGGCGTTACAGATTATCTCACAATTAGTACAAAGCTAGCGCGAAAAGAAGCTTTTATTACCCATCCATTCATTTCCATTCATTATAGAGAAGAGGTGTTCCACTAATTTAAGAAAATGTGTGTGTGTAATCCTCAGGATTCTGATTTTAGAAGCTAATGTGGCATAAATGATGTAATGCTTCATTTCTTTTATTTTAATGATTTATAATGTTTTATTTTAAAAATAACTAATTGCAAATTATCTTGTATTCATAACAAAATTTAAAGAACAATTGAAGACTGGGAATCTAAAACGGTATAAGTACCAAAAAATCACTTCAAATTGATGCGAAAAAATAATTGTTTTGGGGAAGCGGTGTAAGAGCCATCATTTAGAGTCACCTGTAAAACAAATCCAGCTCTTTGCAAAGAATAATTTTTTTTTTTAAATTTTCCTGAAATAAATCACATTTTTCTAGGAGATTTTTAACAAACAGGTATTTAAGCTTTTTTTTTTTTTTCAATGCATCTAAGTTGTGTTGTCATTAAAAGTTCATTTTACTTTTAAACCTTATCTTTCTCTGAAGGAATAGTAATACATCATTTTACAGTAAAGTTCCTTTACAGTAAAAACATAACAGAATACTTTACCAACTCCTCCATTTAAAAAAGGAATAACAGAAAAAAGAAGAGAAGATCGATACAAAATATCTTAAAATAAATCAGTTATCATAAATTACCATTATTTACATGCTACCTTTTCTTGTGCCAATAAAATAAGATCAAATCCAAACCTCGTCAATAGCAATGACTGAACAAAATCTAGCTGATGATCCGTTCCCCTGAAGTTTTATGCCCTACAAAGAAATATCTTGACCGAGAGAGCGAAACCTTCAACTTCCTTCCTTCCGTATTCTTTCGGAAAATGCCGGACAAAGCGAAGGCTCATTAATTGAGAGCGGGATCCCCTCAACGGAAAAAAAGGAGGCCTTTAGAACCGCAGAGTAAAATGCAAAACTAGGTTGCGAACATCCACATGGAAGCGAAGTTATTTATTACTTCGGGATGTGACTTTGACTTCAATTTGTGGTTTTGTACTCGATCACAAATTATCTCGAAAATGCAAAATTGGAGACATTGTTTGATTTTAGTTTTGGTTTTCTTAAGCTTTTGTTTAAGCATCTTTCAGAACGGTGGTCGAGCGAAAATAAAACCTATTCTTCGGAGATGATATAGATAACATCATTTATCACGAGCAGTTGTGTGCATATAGAAAGCAAATTGCACTCCAAGACTTTCAATTTTTAATTTATTTCATGTTCTGTGGGCATAACTCGTATTTATATTGATAACATTGGAATTATTTTGTTAGCCTTAAAAATGTATTTCTTTCCTTTCGTTTTGGTATTGTTAATTATTGTCGCAAAATAAATAATCCTATTTAATAAATATCGCTCCAATATGATGTAACTACTTTAAAACTCACCTATAGCGTACACCCAGCCGGACAAAAATATTTTTCCATAATGGAGAGAGGAGGGGAATTTTAAGGCACAATGATTTGCTTCCGGGGAAGTAAAAGCTGTCCGTCTAAGAAACTGTCCGTTAGGAAGAGCTTTACTGTATTTTTCAACATATTGCACACGATTGATCCACTATATTCGTTGTACGAAAATTTATACATGTTCATGTAAAAGGTAGAAATTGTTATTTAATTTACTAGTGTGATCTTATTCTTTTTAATCTTAAGTATGTTTTCAATTTTTGTAAATTTTACGCATTTTATTATGGCCAACGATTAAAAACATGCTTGAAATTATCAAGGGATTACGGTATCTTTTCTGGGAATAGGAACTAATATGTTAATTACAGCGCCAGATTATAGAATGGGAAAGTAATTCTCCAAAAGTAGCGTCGCAGCCAAAAGAAAAAATTTCAACCCAAACAAACTATGATATATGTGAAGTTAAACAAAAACAATGAAAAAAAAATTAAGAGTCACAAATTTCAAGCGCTTTCTTTTTCCAAAACCCCAATTGTGCTTTCTTCTGTCGAGTATGTCCCAGAAATCCCATATTTTATTGCTCCTTCCATTCGAGATCTCAAAACGATGCTACACGGAGGCGGCAGAGAGAGATAAAGAACACTTTCAAGTATAACGCGACGTTATCTATTTGTATACAACACTCCTCAATATGTATGTGCATTTTTCAAAGAGTGAAAAGTGTCATACATGCAAAAGACGACGAATTTATTCTTCGTGCAAATCGAAAGCGGAGGGGGGAAGCGAAAAAAATAGTGGAAACGTCTTGTTCGGCGATAAGAAAAAATGTCGTGTCCACCAAAAAATGACTTAAAATTCATTGTACACAAAAATGTAGCGATGCCAGAATCTTCCATGGCTGAAGGGGGGGGTTGAAAAAAAAAAAAGGCTGTAGACGAGTGGGAAGGGCCATCGCTCATCCCTCAGTGGCCTGTCACCCCCACACGAGGACGGAAAATGGAGGGATGCTGTGTCTGTGCCGCATCACTGGTCACGCTGAAATGGCCAGACAATTGAAGCATGCCAAATCGTTGCATGGAAATGCGATGGCTCTCTTTTCCTTCGCTTTCTTTTGGAGCCGTTTCCTTCTTTCTCTTCGTTATTCACCCGGCCTTTAGTGGGCCCTTCTTTTCTCAACGGTTTGACCGCTTCCCTCAAATGAAAGTCGTATCAACAAAAAGCCCTATAATAAAGTCATATTTCTCAAACTTGTGTTTCAGGCCGTTTGAATGGAAAAGCGTGGCCCGGCTGACCCTCTAATCAAGGCCGGGAGGCGGAGGGTCAGTTACAACTGATATCAATGTGGTCAAAGTGTTAGATAGACGAAGAGGTCCGTCCAATAATGAAAAGGAGTTGACAGCTGTTTCGTTGACTTTGGAGAAGAAAAATCAACCCACACAATGAGAAGAAAAGCCAAAAAACCTATTTATTCTTCCTATTTTGTCATCTTTGGTATTTGCTAAAAAAATATCTATAAAGCAAAGTGTAGGATGGATTTACTCAAAAGAGTGCTATAAATATTTTTGATTGCATGACTAATTTTATTCAAAAAAGGGTTTAAAATATTGAGTATATTTAACATATTTAGATCCCACATCTATATCATACTGTCTGTTTAAATGGCGTCGATTTTCGAGTAATGTTATGATGAGAAAAAGTTTTTCACTTGATGCCACAAAAAATAAACATTTATGATTTAAAAACGCACATACTCGTACGGGATTTTTTTTACATAAGCAATCTCTATCATTTAATTCAATTTTAAATAGATCTATTGCTGTACTTGAACAGGTTAAATAGGTTAAACAGGAAAAGTGTTCAAGCTATCAAAATATGTGCCACTAATGTATTTTGAAGCACAAAAAAAAAAAAAAAAAAAGAGAGAGAGAGAGAGATGAATATTTCAACAAAATTTGTCATTAAAGTCAAAACTGCTTTGACTAGAGGCTTTTTTATTAAATCTCAGAAATAAAATTCAATTTATAGTTTCATATTGCTTATAAGCATTGTTTAATTTACGTATTTAGTTAATGTATTCTTATTAAAATTTATAATAATTTTCCCGTAACAAATACTAACGCTATTCATTAAACTACTTGTATTCGTTGTAATATTTTCAAAATTATTTCTCCTTTACCATTCGTTGAAAATTTGTCCCAACCTTTACACATGATTAGTTTCCTTTTTTTAAGAAACTATCGCTCTTAACTCTTTCCCGATTGAAGGAGTATTTACCATAATTTCATTATAAGTATATACATATATGCGTATTTATACTTTTGTTTACAGACACAAAGGATAGGCTTTATGGTAATAAATGTATGATTACATTTTAAAATGCTTCTCATTAGTTTGCAGTGAATGACACCTAAAAATTGGATTCTTATCTAAAAATGTTCTCCATATTTTAGAACATTTCTCTTTAACGCAGATAATTGATCAATTAAAAGCGAAGGTCAAATTGCGGAACACTCGCAATAGTTATGACAGCTTTTTTTTTTAAACTAAACGGAGCGCCGATAACAGAATCTCATTTAAAGAAAATACTGCAGCGTCTGTGGGACAATTACTCCATCGTTATGGTAATGAAGACGAACGAAAAAAAACATAAAAAATACACACATTTCTATAAAAACAAACGATTATAATATTTTCTACTGAGGTGGAAATTTTGCCGCCACATCTAACTCGTCCGTCGTAGAGGAGCAGTCGTCTCGTTTCTATTGAATGGAACAATTAGGAAGATGATCCCATCTTCCGCATCTCTTCTCCATAAGACTCCCTACCCGGAAATGAAGCAGCCCTTTTTCCTTTTATGGAAGGAAGCGAGGCCGGAAATTTGCCCACTGCGGCTGTAAAACCCGTCCAATTACCGCAAGTTAAGATGACTTTATTTCTCGGGCCTTCACACCCCCGACGCGCACACCTCCGTAGCTCCTCTCAATGGACGCTTTTGACTCCTTTAACAACCTGCGAGATCACTCCTTAGATGGATCCGATTAAAGCTTTTTGCTTAATTACAGGATATTACGCAGACCTGTCGAAGGGTAATTTGGATGGCTGACCTATTAATATGCTACGCTAGGCAGCTGTTTACTTCAGAACCAAAATGACACTATAAGGAAAATTGCGATTGTGCTCAATGCTGTTTTTAATAGTTTTTCCTGATAGACCGTAAGTTATCGTTAACTGTTTTTTTTTTTAATATATCGCTTATTTTAACATTCCTCTATCTAGATTTTCTGTGGTTTCTCAGCTTTTATCTCTCTTAGGTTTGCTACTTTCTCCTTATTGGTCAGATTTCGCCTACTGTTAATACTGCTTTTAAATATCTAAACTCAGATGTAAATCTCACAAATCATGGCTTTTTGCAAGCATGTTACATTTCTTCAATCAAAATTTATGAAACATATCTAACTGTAGTATTTTTGTTTTATATAATCATAAGCAGAATTAATTAATTATGAAAGTAGTTTTAATTGCAATCGAAATGAATCACTTTAAAGTCTAGCACTAGTAATTAAGTTATTATAAAAATGACTAAAGCTCCAGAAGTTAAATCCTTGCATTAATTAGAATTTCTGATGTCTGGTTGAAAACTTGCAGTTTTCTTCTGCGGCTGCTTAGATTTTTTTTCTTTTTGGGGGGGGGGGGGGGAATGTGCAGTATACATTTATTATGAGTGCAATAATCACAATGTTATGCAATTATGTTGTGAACTACTGCTTCAATGTTTTGGTAAATCTTGTCATTATTTACCATTATAAAAGAATTCACCCAAACGTTTATTTGAAATATTAATTATAAATCAAATATCATGTACAGTTCGTTTATATTAGCACAAGTCAGTACTAAAAGTTGACAATACTTGTTTTGAGGTTGAATGATGTGTTGTGCAAGAAAATGTGTACATATACAACATGAAAATAAAACTTCATGAAACCATCTCTCTAGAAGTAAAACTTGAAAAATATCAAAACGAAATTAAAAATTAGGACCTAGCTCTATGGAAGGAAAATATTTTTTATTTAAAAGCAACATAATGAACTTTAAAAACTTACATATGCTCTAAACAGCATTTTTAATCTTTTGAGTATTTTCGAAGTTGAAATTCAATCTTTTAATTAATTTTTAAAGCCCATACTATCAATCTTTTGGAGCCAGATATACAGTTTTTATTACGAAATCGCCTTAATTCCGAATGTCACCCCCCCCCCCCCTTACTTTCCAGATCGGTTCTTAAGCACCTATTAGAGCATATTTCTATATTTATCCTATTTTAGAGGCAAAAGACGTATTTTAACGCAATTACCTATTTTTACGTATTTTTATCAGTAAATGAACTACTTTCGTTACAAATATTTTACTTCGAATGTTTATATAAAAAACTGTAAGAACTAGAGTAGAACTCCCTTTATGCTCGTTAAAAAGAAGTAACGTACTAATAAGTTTTCTATTAACTCTACGTGACTATTTCTCTTTCTCTCTCTAACAACAGAATAACATTTCAGTACAGCTTCGCTCCAAGAAATTCTCTCTACAGAAAAACGTACCAAATATCTCAAAATAAATGTTTTAAACACTTTATTATATCGCTTTAATAGATGGAAAGACGAGATAAAATATCTCAGATTTAAACTGAGACACTTAATATATCTTTCTTTCACAAAGACTTTTCTAAAGCCTATCTTCAAGCTGAAACTAGAGCTATATCTCAGATTTAATATACAATAACAGACAGTTCTGAAAGCTCAAAAAATTAGATACTTTTTTAATTAATTACTTAAGAAGCGGTGTTTTTTTACTCGAGAAATTTAACACAAATAATCACTTCTAGCCCATGGAAAGTTGTTTTAGCTTTTATTTTTCTTCCACCTTTCTGGAAAGGTGCTTCAATTTTTTTTTCTTTGAGAAAAAGAGTGTGGGTGCTAGTTTTATAGCACTTGAGCTTAAATTAAGTGGCCTTCAGTTATTAGCCACTAAATTATCTAATCTGTTTTTTCATTGGCGATTTAAAGCTGATCATCTGGAACTGAATAATTATTTACGCTTCGTTTTTTTAAACCAGCACTCAACTACGTACAATAACCTTCCAAAAAAACATTATCTTCCCGTATCTCAGTAAATTAATTTTGAATGAAGAAAAAAAGCTTTGAGGAATTTTAATTTCGTGTTTTGATGGTTATGTTTTTCTAACTGCGCAGTTAAAAAAAGTAAAAGTTGTATTCTATCTTTTTGTATTTAAACGAATTTTTTAAACGCAGGATAACCGCGAAATGAAAATAAAATTTTAATACATTTTCTGAGGATTTAACAGTGGTTTTGCATTGTTACGTATTGGTATGCTTAAAAATGCCCTTTTATTAAAAGGGAATTTAGAACAAAATATATACTTACATTAATAATTTATTGTTTAAAGTTAATTGGCTACCTTTTCGATCGAATTTTTATGCATAATCAATTATACCTACCAATAGAGGATCCCATGCATTTTTTAATTCATAAGAAGCAATAAAACAGTTCGGTTGAACGAAGAGTTCGTACTATGAGAAAGATCGAAAGCCTACTCAAAGCATGAATGTGAACAATAACCATTTCGTAAAAACATGTATGTTGGTAGGTTCGTAGAAACGAGAGTCAGTTATATTAATACAAATTTGTTTTAAACTAACAAATTCTGTTAGATAAAAAGCCTCTGCCATGAGTTTGAGACTGTACTGTTGAGAAGTTCTACGAATCCTTTCAAATTTCAAAAAGGGAAATTTTAAATCAGAACTTTAACTTGCACTCTTCCCAGCGGATCTTCACAACATAATATCATTGTAAAGAAATTCGTTACATCGAGAGTTAGTTATTTTTAAATTCGAATGCATAAAATAAGGCTTAATTTTTTGATTAATCAGTTAGGTACTGATAGTGGAGAAAACAATACAATTTTTATTACTTGTGTTTTAACGGGGCAGGGATGTAATCATTTGTGAATTTTTTGAGTTACTTACAGTAAAAAAAAAATATTTCAAGAAACTGCTCAGTTTTTAGCAAATTTAACTCTTTCAAGTCGCAAAACCTTATCAGGTATTTCAGAATTTGAATACAAAATCAAATTAAAAAATTAATTACCATGAACAAATCTTTCGTATTTAATATAACCTGGATTAAGTTACAAACAAGTTTAATTTTCTATATTTCATAAAAAATATATTACTTTTATTATATTTCAGCAAAAGTGATAAATTTTATAGTGATCAGAAATAGTAGATTTTTGCTTTCAGAATAAATTTAATATAAATTAAATAACGAACCAACAAAAATTACTCATCCAAAAATAAACGGAAATTCTCAGTCATAAATTTTCATCCAGCACTATTTTGGCATTGAAATGTAGTACTCAAATTTATTTTCCAACTTAAAATCTTTACTGCGCAGATGATCTAACCTTCGTGTATCTTCATACTTCAAAGCATAACATTTCTAAGGCAAAATATTTTATTTAAAAAATATTAATTTGTGCATATTGAGGGTGTAAATTTAATGTCCCACCCGCACCATACCAAAATTATCTTTTTTTTATATAAAACTTTTTTTAGAAACTTTATTCTTTGATACGTGGTGGTTACTTACATTCAAAAATTTGAGAAATAAATGCTGCAAGTTAAAATTATTCAATTGTTTTGCAAATATATTCATACAAATGTCACACACGCAACAATGGATTGGTCATATTACATTACAAATAGTTTTTCATCAATCATTAAAGAAGTATTCACTAGAATCATATTTAACAAACACAGCAATTTTAACTGATAATTTTTCTTTCACTTTACTCAATTAGGCATGTTCATTAGAATATATTAGGCTTTGCACACCGTAAAGCGCTAGTGTAACCACGTAAGGATGACTCTTCAGAGGGTTAAAATTTTTCAATAGATATTTTTATCCTTTTTTACTTGTAAGTTTCCAAAATAAAGTAAACATTCCACCAGGAACTTACTACATTGTTAAGTAACAGCCTCGCAGTATCAAATTAACTAAAACATTTTGAAGTGAAATGCACATAGACCAAAAATTAGTTTGTGTTTTTCTTTGATATAAACGTGCCATTTGCGATTTTCTTTTATTTTTCCGAAAAATATAATAATCATTATTTTCTCTTCCAAACCATTTAATATCTGAAATATTTTATCTTTGTGAAACAAAATAATGGAAATTGTAAACATGCCATAAAAATAAGATTTCCCAGAGAAATTTTCTTGAATATTTCAATAAATTCTTTTGTTCGTAGGTAATGATTTTCAACAACCATTTATTTCTTAACATCGAATAACTGTAGCAATAAAATTTACGTACATCATCAATGTTGCGTTATTTATTTTCGTTTTCGATCCCAAAAACTAATCACCACGCTTTCTTATTGCGTTCTAGAAAAAGATATATATGAATCACAGCCATATTCATAGCAGTTATTTTTGTTTCCGTGTCCAAGGCTAAGCCTATAATAGCCAGGAAGCTTTTGTATTTGAAGTCGTAGAAAGGTAATATCAGCAGTCGATCAAAAGAATTAATAAATGTAGACATGGTGAAAGTTACTTTCGCAGTTACCTTGTACAAAGTGAGTTGCTAAAGAGATATATTAACGAAAAAGAAAATATTCCATGCAACAAATTAATTAAAGCTTAACGATTTAAAGAGCTTTATTTTATTACTGCATGCCGTGTTATAAGATTATTGACACACACTTTGATTACTTAATATTTTGTGTAATAATAAATTCAAAACATAAATAATAAACATTAAGGGTTATTTTATGAAAAAATTTCAATAAAAATTAAAGTATTTAAGTGTTTTAAAAGAAATTTGATTTTGAGGGGGTCCAGACTTATTCGTCGAGCAGTGAGTCAGTAGGCGTAGACCCCGCCCCCACCCCCTTCTCATATTTAATGGCATAAAGTAAATAGTGACAATAATGTTTCTGTTTGCTTTTATCTGAAAACATAAAATATTGTTATGCTTAATTAATGAAATAAATTCGTGATTTTAATCACATACTTGTGCAATCAACTATTTTCGTAATTGTTATTGTTTTATTTTACCTGTAATCTACTGGAAATCGTTATTTTTTCACGATATTTGTTACCCCAATATTTTTAAATATCAAGAAAAAACAACAAGTGCTTCAATATTTTACAATAAGTTTTCCGTGATTAAAAAGGAACTCCAGTTTATCGTTTACCGAAATACATATACATATATATATATATAAAATGATATATGTATATCTAATATAATACTTAAAAACAATGCAAACATGAGTTATTGCACAGATCAAAAACACAATACAGTAAACTGCTTTAAGGCCTCTAGAGACCTTTTCCTCAGAAGATATGAGAACATAAGAATAAAAAACATAAGTGGTATAAAAATCAAAGCTATGAAGATAGTTATAATAATTGACCCATTAGAGATCAAAATATATCCTAAAGCTAATATTAAACTTTTTTTCCTCATATTTGGACTGTTTGTTTTTAAGCACTCCTTCCTCGCTCGAGAATTTTATTTTCTTATTTAATATATATTTATTTGCTTGACTTTTTATTTATTTGACTTTTCTTTCAGTATCTTGTGTTATTTAGAATTATTGATTTACTTTCACTTACACAATAATTAGAGGATACAAAATAAAGGTTCTAGAAATGCGGTACGCTAGAATGGTTTTGTTGCTTAAAAAACTATAATTTCATGTAATAAAAATTTTTTTCACGTTAGGAAATCGAAAAAAAATATTCTTAGTTTATTTAGCACAAAGTTAATTTATTATTTTATTATTTCATGGTGTCACAAACCAAAATGATACTACAACATGTTTTCCAAAAATTTGAAATATCTGCAACGTGTAACTTTTCTAGATCGTGAAGAAATAGTTAAGATACTCTTAGACAGGAATAAAAAAAAATATTCCTAACCATTTAAATAAGATATAAGAATTGGCAAATAAAAGCAAAATCACACTGAAGCTTTCCCTACAAGAGTATTTCTTCATATATTCCTTCTAAGCTATGTACGAATTACACCATCATAGATAATTAAACTCTTGAGGAAGCCTGTTTCTGTCAGTTTCATTATCCAAAAGTAATTGCGTCATATCATAGGTGACAAGAAAATCATGCTCTGTGCTAAACGACAGATATTTCGAACAGACATCATTGAAGAATACCTGGTTTATGACATCGGTAAATGACATGAAATATTTAGATTTTGTGTTCTGCAAGGGAAAACGTGATGTTCCCAATATACATTGCAGATATATATAAATATTTCCAATAAGAGATGAATTTTGGCTCAGTGTCTTACTCAAGAAAGCTTTCCAGATATTTTCTCTCTTAGCTTCAGACACTCATCACCATATGTTGGTATTTTCAATATTTTTACCGGCAGTTTTTGTACTTATGTGCCATGGGTTTTTACAAAAACTCCAGTCTCGTGGTGTGATAGGTCTTTGGGAGCCTAAAAAGAGTCCTAAGAGTCCTGAAAACTACTTCTTTGTCACGAAAATTTGAGCTTCGTTTTTAAAATTGTATTCATTTAACACCAAAGCTTGCCCAATGGCCGAGTTCAAAATATTTGAGAAAGTTATACGACACGTAAATCCGTTAGTTCATATTCAGTTACTTGAAGAAATTTTTAAGAGCGTGATATCAAAGAAAGAACAGAACGTAAACATCAGAACATAGTGTAGCGTCCTATATGTTAGCGTAAATTTAAGAATATGTTTACTGTCTTGTTGCAATTTATAGGTTATCTTTTGATAAAAGCAGCATCTACAGTATCACTTGCATAGAAAATGGAGGATGGTTAATGATTACCGGATGAAAATAAAAGGTTTAGAATGTCACAGCATAAATGTATTATCACTTTATCTTCAGGTTACAAAGAAAGTTACTTTTTTTTTTTTTGTTTATTATATTTTTTCAGATTCATCATATCTATATGTGCCTATAACGTTTCTTATATTACCGATTACTTTATTTTTTATATGATTAAGTATCCAAAACAAAACATATTGCTGAAATTATCTTGACATTTAGCCAGTCTTAAAATGTAGTCGTTGAACATATTTTAGCGTTATTGAAGCAAAATACTCGGGTTTACAAAAAAAAGAGACTTGAACATGAGCTACCTCATGTCTTAATTCAGTATTAATGTATCTGTATACAGATTCGAAGGTTATTGCGGATTCCCGACAGAAGGAAAATTATTTCTGTCTATTTATGGGAAGCGCTCCATAATGAATGATGTTTGTTAATTTACTTCTGAAGTTGAAATTGCTTTTGTGTTAAAGCACGTCGTTTTCAAGAATTAGAATCAGGCATGCAACGAGGAGGGATTTGGAAGATAAAACCCTTTTCTCCAGAGTTCTTTGTTTTAAGCTATATTGCCAATTCTAGAATTGTAATATATATCTGCAGACTTTTATGCCCCCTTCCTCCCTCTCCCCAACCAGGAAATTCGGACTGCGGTAGTGAAAAGGGTGTATTACATGCCTCCCTTCTTGATTGTATAACGCTCCACACACTAATTTCATTTCCTCAGGCATACGCAAAGCATTTTAGAATTTCCTATTTTCATACAAACAGCATTTATAAAACATTTTATATTAATTGCCTTTTAATCCATTAAATATTTGTCAGAATTCTTGTTACCAATCATATTTATGTAACAATAAGATATGGAACAAAAGAAACCATTAGACTACTGTTTGTGTTTAAAAAAATCAAATTATATGAATGTATTTGGTTTCAGTTTACGATTTAAAACATTTTATAGGTAAAATACACTAAAACGTTCCAACTATATTAATTGAACAAAATGAAATTTTTTTCTTTATGAAAGTACGTTCCAGACATACGTAGCTATTTATTTCTACTAGAAAATATGAGCATGGGGGTCAAAGATTTAACCGAAGAGAGCTCCTAATACTTCCTTTTGTCTGAACTAATAGGTCCATAGTCATCATCAACATCTGTTATCTGATAATGGCTGCTCATTTTTTTGCTTTCGTCTAAAATTGATCTGTGGATCAAAAATCCATCTCCGAGTCATTCCAATGAATGAGCACCAATTAGATCTAAAGGTGTCAGTGCAGACACACAAAAATGTACAATACTTTTGTGGCCACTAAAAAAATCGAAATCATCGCTTCCTCCAAAACTGCTATTGTTGATAATTCAAGCAGTGCAAAGATTAACCGAATTTTTATTGTATTGGATTAAGTTGGGAGTTTTAAGAGGTGTTTTCAAGCTTGTTTCATTGTTCGTTTGTTGCAAAAGTTCGGAACTAAAATATTAACTGAACTTACTCTTGTGTTTCATTTATTGTATCAGAGTAATCTCATAGAAATTGCTTTTGTTTGTATTGAGCGTTGAATAAAGGTAATTGTAATTCGGAGCTATATTTTTCCCAATGATATTTCATTACATTTGAGGTTTTCAAGGCTGCTTGGATCCTCTTTTAGATTAAATAAATAAAAAACCCGAAATTTAAAAAAGGCAAGAGCAATATTTACTTTGAACTTACCACCCGCCCCCCCCCCCCCCTCTCTAAAAGGAAAGGGTTCATTTACTCATTTTTTGTGTTGATTTCTAGATGCTTCAAAAGCATCACTCAGTTCATTTAATACAGCAACGCCCAACTTGGTGATCTTAATAATATCTCGCCCCCCCCCCCCCAGTATTGGCTCTAAAAATGAGATTCCAAGTGCAGTATCAGTTTGGTGATATTTGGCGAGTTTCCCGTATAAGTCTATATTAAGGAATTGGCGCAAGGAAGTCATGTGTTACATCAGTTTTTTTTTTTTCTTGTTATTATTCATGAAAATCATACACAAAGTTCCGTAAACGTAGCAAACTAAAGCGTAACTAATTCATTTTTTTTTCTAGAAATGTGTCAACTCTTTTAGTGTTGTATTTATTGTTCATAAAAAGTGGAATTAAGTATTTTCCTTTTTGTGCCATAAAAACCAACAATTTTATAAAGTAGTTGAGGGGTGATAACTTCGACGAAAACATTTTCCAAACCGTCTATTATTTACATTTGTATGTTGCACTACTTCTGCAGAACAAATACTATAAGTAGTCCATCACAACTATTTATAATAAGCAAGTCAAGAAAGTTAAAATGTACACTTTGCAAGATATGGATAAAATTCTACTTTTAACTTTAAAGTTGTAAGAAAAGATTATCAAAATTCAAATCAATTTGCGAACTTAAGCAACTTATTTAAAAACTTATGTTAGTACTTTATATTATTCATGAGATAAACTAGTACATTGAAACTCATGCTTATAATTCATGACGAATTTCAACAACTTTCGTTCATCGAATAAAAATTTGAACCTCATGTATATTTTTTGGCAATAAGTAAAAGAAAAAATCCATTATTAAAAAAAAATCCCATCTCCTTTATTAGCAGAAATACAAAACAACTTTTGACGGCTTTTGAAAGCATCATTCAAAAGTTTGATCTTATCCATTTCTAAAAATCTCAGTCATTTTTGTATTTAAAAGTAATTGGCTGTCTATAAAATTGGCAAAGCAAAACCAGATCGAAGAAACAATTATATGAGACTGATAAGTATGATTTGTGTCATGTGCTGTTAAGCAAAATACTACACTGTGATAAAATCTAGTTCAACCTTTCACCAAAACCTTGGTGAAAATGGTGACATTTAGCTGCAACCAATATTTTAGATAAAAGTTTAACCATTATAATGGTTCCTTGTTTCCCATTTATGGTGAGACTAGGTGAAACTTCACCATTACAATGGTTCAACTTTTATCCAAAATGTTGGTTGCAGCTAAATGTCACCATTTTCACCATGTTTTTAGTGAAAGGTTGCACTAGAATTTTTTAGAGTGTAGTAAAGTGCAAAACATTTCGAGAGAAAAGAGAGAATCTCTATATTCTTCATTATTTTTAACAGTGTAATTCTTTTATTTCTTGATTTTTGTTTTAAGTTAGTACGTACTATAAGAATCAAGTTAAATTTAGCATAACTTTTGTATTCTAGTCTGGACATTTTAATTTGAAAAAAGCTACAAAATAGGAATTTAAAAAAGAAGTTTAAACTTTGGAACAAAGAATTTCGGAAACCTGCTTTTAATTTCTAAAACCAGTTTCTTAGTTTCAAAAAAAAAAAACATTTTCATGGATAAAAATGCATTTCAAATAGGAAAAAATCACATTGCATTATTATTCAATTAAACAGTTTTTTAAATGGAAAATGCTTGAAATATTAAGTATATCACGATTTTTGTCATCATGAAATTAAAAGAATTACATTTACTTACTAATTTTTCGTCGTTTTTCAGGTAAAATCTTAAAAACCGATTTTCTGCGCATTTTTTAATACGTTTCAAAAACCAGATGAATATATGAAAAATAATACAGATTCAAAAGGTAAAATCAAAATAGTAAACTCCCGTTCAGAGCTTCTTTGGCTTTAACCTCATGATGGAAACAGTAAATCATGCAAAAAGCTATGAATGCTTCTTTTTAATAAAAAAAATGCTTGAAATGTTAAGTATAAAAAACAATTTTCGTCATCATGCAATAAATATAAGTTATATTTACATACTAATTTTGAAATCGTTTCTCGGGTAAAAGCTTAAAAAACTATTTTCTGAGCATTTTACAATATATTACAATATTTTAAAAACCAGATAAATACGTAAAAAATAATACAACTTCAAAAAGTAAAATCAGAATAATAGTAAACTCACTTTTAGAGCTTCTTTGTAGTTTTAATCCCGTGATGGAAACAGTAAATCATGCGATCAATTCTGAATGCTGTAATCTTTTACCAGTAATTTTATGTTTGAAAAATGATCAGGTCATTTTTCCATGTAAAAAAATAATTAATGAATAATTCATTTCAAAAATGTTACGTCTTGAAAATTTATCGAAAGGCATTATGCGGTATTGATGGCTCAAAAGCATAAAGGCAAAATACGGAATATCTACCACAGTCGAAACATTTATACTAAAAACTAACGTTTCTTTAGTCTAGACTCTCGATTTTTTAAAATCCATTTTATGTTTTGAGGAATAAATTTATCAGCTAGTTCTTATTGCACTCAACAATGACCTATCCTCGTACACGAAAAATCAATCTTATTTTATCACTTTATTTTAATGGAAAGGTTTGTGCAAAAAGAAGCCCGTTCTGCTACCATCTCTATTCATCTTAGTCGATTTATGCGGATTTAGATTCGTGCTAGATTTTTTTTTTTTTTTTTTTTTTTTGCATTGTGTGGGAGTGGGATGGATCGATTTAAACGTTGGATTTTTTATTCCATTTTTCTCGCGCGAACGAAAAGGGGGGACTGGACTCCAAGTGGATCGGGAGATCGATCCGTATGAGGTCAAAGATCGTAGCAGGGTCCCTCTTAGGAAGAGTCGATTCTCAATCTCCATAAAAATCAGTATATTATGATCCATTTGTTTAGAAGAATGCCCGATTGACACGAGGTCTCAAAAAATGTCAAAAGTTTATATTAAAAAAAAACAACGTGCCGCTAAATTTTACACCTGGAGTGACATCTTAAGTTTACGAAAACCGGTTTCTTTAAAGAGCAACCAGACTTCTTCAGAATCAATAGATTGCTTGTATGAGATATATTTAACACCTTGACTGCCACGGCGATCCTTAGAAATCTGGCCTAAAATAACAATTTTATTTAAGCACATTATATTATTAAAAACTCTAATTCTAGTGCATAGTTATCATCAAAAAGCATAAAAAATGTGTTTTTTTTTAAAGGGTCTTACGAGTTATCTCGTTTTTTATAAGTTTTAAATCGTTTTTTAATAAAGTTTTTGTTCATGCAAGTCAGCATTGACTTTTCGTTCTTTTCCCAGAAGCCATCTATCGATATTAGCACTGATATACTTTGAGTTTAATCATAACTGCACAAAAATGGCAAGTAAACACAAGACGAGATAACTCGTAGTTGGCGTCCTAGAAAATAACGCAATCTACGAGTTATCTCGTAGTTGGCAGTCAACGTGTTAACAAGTTAAGTAAGTTATAAGTAAGTTATATACTACATAACTTACTCCACTGCAATAAATGAGTGAATGCCATTATGTAAATAATTTCTTTTCCCGTAATCTAGCTTCAAAAATCGCAGTTAAAATACGAAACTCAGTTTAAAAAATAACCAAACCAGTCTCAGTTACTGGACGGAATATTTCACAAACAAATAATTGGAAACCTTTACCAAAGAGGGTGCCAATTAAAAATGATATCCCATCGAGTTAAATACCTCTAGCATAGTCGCAACAACTCTGCTTCTCTTCTGCTGATCACGATAGAAAACAGCCGGAAATTTTTACCCGTTACCTTTCTTGTTTTCCACCATTTTGATAAAGTTTCGATTCGAGTGCAACGAGCACCATCCCCTTCTTGCGCTTTTAACGAACGTGGTTTGAGAACCAAATATGTTTTCGTGAGATTGGCACGCCTTGTAATGATTAGAAATGCGTTCTTTGCTCATCGCATTTCTAAGTCGGAGGTGATATTTTACCTACAAAGACCGCTTTTTGCTTACTGGAGTCGAGTAAAGTAGAGTCGCAAGGCTTGAATTTTTGTTACGTAAGCGCAATTCTTATTCTTTTCAGAGATTGCGGGAGAAAACCTAAATTGTAAATGTTAGATATCTTTGCAGTTGAAGGAATGATACAAGCAAAATAAATGCAAGCAACATATGCATCTTGAAGTTTGACTGCATCTATTTTGCAGCTCCACGATATCGGGAGCAATACTGGTACATTTTCATGATTTAAAACAAGCCTAACGTTGGCAATCGTACTATATACACTGGCCAATTAAGTGCTATAACGATAACTAACTTTAACCTAAATAAACGATATTAAAGATATTTCGTATTTAAATTAATGAATTATATATTATTTGGACAATAAGAATTCCATGCATTTCTGAACGAAAGCAATTTACTATAACTTTGTTGAGCTGTCAAGAGCTTTCCTGATCGAAATCAATATTTTTAGTCCTTAGGAAACCGTTTACACATTCGTGTAAGGTATTCAAGGCTGGGACAATAAGTTAGAAACGTTATGAGGATTATAATTTCAACATGAACCCATACTAAAGTAATTGCCAATTTTATTAATTAATTTGGGAAGCAAAATGAAAGTTTTTGCAACAGACAATTCTTATGAGACAACCGATTGAAACAGCAAGAGCATTATACACAAACATTCTTGCTTCAAGAAATAGAGCACTTACAACTACTCAGGACGCTATACAACAATCAACAAACCTCTAGAAAATAATGTATAGCGGAATGTGACTCAATGTAGCTGAAGCACGATGCCTGCAATGCACGATACATCGCATGCTCAAGTGACAGTCACTTTTTTAATAAGACTTGCCGAGCGTCCACCAACCGAACTAAAACAGGAAGTTACACTGTCTATTCTCATTTTTCAAAACTTGTTCGTCGAACAAGATCAACTAAATGTGTGTTTAATATATTACATGTGTCCCTCAAGGCCACACAACATTTGTCTAAGGATTCTTATGGAATTCTTATCCTTTCTCAACCCCGTTCAAAGTGGACTTTTGAAAATGTTGTAGTGTTTTAACTGTATAAATGACATCTTTGACTTAAAGCTACATGACCTCATCTAGGCAAAACTGAGTATCTAAATACACGACTTTCAGATTGACGTATTTCCTTATTTAAAATTAATCGCAAAGCACCGATTTTATTGTTAACTTTTGAAAAGTAATTTGCAAAGTTTTTACACTTAAATTTACCCCGAATCTGCATTACAATTTGATAATACTTACTAAAATTTATATATTTTGCTATGCACAATTTGTGCATAGTTTACGCTGTATTTGATTTACTTTTTTATTGTGTGCACAAAGGTTTACAACTTTTATCCTAATACTTACTAATCCTATTGAACACATAAACGTTAAAAATTAATTATCTTTGATTGACCAAAAGTCAAGATTTTTCTGTATCTTGACTTTGATACAGAAGATATCATCTATTGTACAATAGATGATATCTTCTGTATTTACCAGTATCATAATAGCCCATTGATTCTTGAAGATATGTTTAGTCATAATACTACTTTTACAATAGGCTGGCTTTTTCGATAATGAATTTACTTCATTATTTTAACAGTAAAAATCAGAAGCTTTGATGCAAGAAACATTAAAAACAAAAACAGTTTTAATTGTCTGTTGATATACTTCAAGCGATTACATTATTGCAATTTAAATGAGTTTCATACTTATCCAGACGAAAACATGTTGATAATTATTTTCTTTTCAATAAAAATGCAAGTAGATTTGCATAAAATATGTTCAATTTCTCCATTTACCGTATATTTCTGCATAGTGTATTAAAACATTGTTTTTATTCATATTTATTGTACTTATGAGGTAAAAGTTATTGAAACTTTGATTTATTTTTTTCCTTTTAGGGACTGCCGTGTAGTTCGCGATCCCCAAACACTTAAGTCTAAAGGCTATGGTTTTGTTTCTTTCGTCAAGAAAGCGGTGAGTTCATTTTTATAATATTTATCATTCAAATTAGTAAATTTGCTTTTTAATATTAAGTGAATTATGAATAAAATTATCTGACAGAATTTCGTCTGTATCATATTGATACCTAAAAGAAAGTTTTAAAAAATTTTCATTAATTTTAGAAGCGTTATTTTTGTATATAAATTAGCTGCTTTTCATTTGTATATTTCCTTTTATATTTTAATTCAATAGAAAAAGCAATTTCATAATTTAATTTTAATCAACTTAGATAATTCGTTACAATTAAAAATTACACAGTTCTAGTGAATATTAATTATACAAAATTACAATGAGAAAAATCATAAACCCCTATAAATATTCTGAAAATTCCCAAACGACCAAAACATAATCTATTTGAGTTACTACAAGTTTTATTTTCTGGAGATGTGTTAGATTTTAGATACTTTAATATTAATATTGCTGCATATTTAATAACATTCTGGTAAATGAAATGTGATTAAGATAAACTTTTAGAGGATAGGGTAATTTTCGTAATATAAAGCAAAATAACCGTACAAAACAAGGAACTAAATGTAAAAAGAAGTATCGACTTCAAGGATTAATTCTGCGCATATTAAAATAAATATAAATATTTTAAATTAAAAACTTTAGTATTCCGAATTACTTCATAAAAACTATGTGTCTCACATGTAGATTTGTGATTTGTATCAAACAACCAACACTTTCAAAATCATACAACAAAAAAATCATTTTAAACTCACTATCGATATTTTAAATGTTTTATTTCAATTTATTAGAGTATTTAATTATTGTTATAGTAAGTCTTATAAAGCACTTGCTTAGATAGAATTTCTCCATTGATAGAAGAAAATCTTGACTGAAATTCTTTTCTCATTAAATTTACAACATCAAGAAAAATTTAAGATAATGTCCCTACTTATTACTTTAAAAACGAATAATAATAGGTAATATATGTATATGCTTTTACTAGGGCTGTATTAATACTTCAATGCAGTAGTAGCAGGCCCTATCAGCGCATTGTAACACATTTTTGGCTCGTTGACATATGCCGCTTGGATACAATTTTTGCATTAAATATATTGTTCTTTTTATACCGTTAGAGTAATGAATATGCTAAATAGACACAAATTCAGATCACTGAAAAAACTGGATACATCAATTGCTTTAATAGTTGTGTGTACTAAACTTAAAATCATTACAGACTGTTAAGCATTTACAGTAAGAAATATGCTGCATGTATACATTTTCTGCATCAAATACTTCGTTTTGGAAAACTACAGTAATGAATATGCTAATTAGACAGAACTTCAGCCCATTGACGTAAATTGCATAAATACATCATTTTCTTTAAAGCTTTTGTACTTTTTGTGAACTAAACTTAAAGCCATTGCAGATTTTTAGATAATTATAGAAATCAGTAAATTTTTGGACCATTGACATTTGCTGGATGGACACGTTTTTTGCTTTAAAGCTTTTTTGCGTTATAATCTTTCCAGACAGTAGTAGTAATGAGTATTATTGAATTACATTTAAAGAGAATCTTTTATTTTTTCTTTGCGCACCCGCTTCCAAACGATCTTTCAAATTCATAAATAAATTGAAAACATACGTCAATTCAACAGTGAGTGAAATGGAATTCACTTTAGTGTTGTGCTTAATTCGAAGCAAGCACATTACAAAATAAAGCTCTCAGTATAACACCTAAGATGTCGATCTGCTAACAGAAACTTTCGCTCCGTTTTATACGTGATATATTATTCCTCTAAACTCCTCTCTAAACATAGAAAACGAGCAAATATAAATAAAAAGGCAAATGTATATCGGGAAATAAGGAGTGAGTTTAGCCCAAGCATTCAGCAAAATAATGAGCGGGGGAATCTCACGGAAAACGCATATGCGAAGAAATATGATCACTAAACTAAACTGATAGAATATTTTATGAGGAGTGATATATTGTTCTGAATGGGCAATCCACATTCTCTTCTCAATAGGGATTTTCTCAAAGCGATAAAAATATGCGTTGCAGAAATTTAGGTAATGATGAGAGAAGTTCCCTTTTAAAACGCTTACCGAAATGTTGAAATATAACCGCTTTTCGGCTCAGTACATTTCAAAATTCCTATAAAAATAGAAGTTTGCATTTGAGAAATTGCGAAAAAACCACATCATACAGGATATATATGTGAGAAGTCATATAATGATCGAAAATCGCTTAAAACAAACAATTGGTTCGGTGCATAGAAAAAAAAACTATTGTTCTAAGGTATAAATCCGCCATAAAAATTAAACACACTTGTTTCCGAGCTATAAAGGAACCCATTTTTGGTGAAATTAAATAAAGCGCTATATTTTTATCACTTTCAATTGGGAGGAGAAGGGCACATGTAGTTTTCACTTGCTTAATAACTTCTTCCAATTTGTTTTTTCAAAAAATTAAGCACAGAAAAATATTTTGACAACTTTCAGCATTAAAAAAGAAATAACGAAACTTTGTTCACAGGTAAACTGCAAAAAATTAAAAGCCACGTAATGAAATCACAAATGAGCATTAAAATGCAAACATATGTTTCGGGATTGCTTGGAATCCCTTTTCAATGCAAAAAGGGAGCTTTCAGATTCAAATACACCTCAGGCAATATAAGCCGTAATCAGGTAATATAAACCGTTGCATTAAAATCGCGTCCATCGCCGATGTCACTAAGCGACTGATGTAGAACAATCCTTTTTTTTTTGTTGTTGTTTCTCACATAAAAACTGCATTTTATCGTATGTAGCAATGATTGCAGCTAAAGTTCAAGAACGATCATCGGATGGTAAAATTTTTGGATGGCACTTATTTTTAGAATAACATAACTCGTAAAAAATAAATCGTTGAGCTTTGGGACCTTGTCAGCTTTGTTCTGACAGCGCTCATCGTCGTCTTGTGTTAATTGAATTACGGTCTACATAATTTTAAAAAATATATTTTTTCTATTTCTAATGGGTTGCTGTTGACTTCTGCCAATTGCAGACCTAGTGCGTTCCCCAGACATTGGTACCATCTCTTTCAGCGGCACCACACTGAATGTGGTACCATCGCCGCCTGAGCATTTGGACGTCCGGTTTTCCACCTGAAAGGGCGTGCATCCGGACTCTGTTGATACGAAATTGAACTAGGAGTTTAATTTGGCCGAGAGCTTCCAAGCCAAATGGGGACTCCCAAGCCTACTCAAGAGATCTTTTACATGCCGAACAATCATACGATACGGGCGCAGACGATGTGTTCTTCTTCTCAAGCACTACAGCTGGTTACCAGCCAAGGCTGTCTCGGTCAGCTTCGACCATCTAGATCTACTTGCCGCTATGGTTTTCCATCGGTTGACGCCCAAGTCCTTCAACCACTTTTCCAATTTATCTATCCACCTTGTTCTCGGTCTTCCTCTCTTTCTTTTCCCCTCTGGAGTTAGAAAAAATAATTTCTTAACAGGATTTTTATTGTCATATCTAAAAATGTGTCCTAACCACTTAATCTGGGATACCTTGATCACTTTCACTATGTTGGGTTCTCTGTATTCGGATTGAAGCTCATGATTGTAACGTATTCTCCAGATTCCGTTTTCTCTTTATGCCCCAAAGACTTTTCTCAAAATTTTTCTCTCGAAAATCATCAGTTTCTCTTCATCTTCTTTGTTAAGGGTCCAGCATTCGCTACCATATAAAATAAGTGGTCTTATTTGTGTCTTGTATAGCTGCATCTCGAAAATCCACCTACACTGCCACGCCATCCTGCAAGCATTTTGAAAAATATGATATAAGCTCTTTCAAACTAAACTACGAACAACATTTATATTCGCAATAGCTTTTGATACAACTTAGGCCATAGCTTTAACATTGTCATAAAGCTTCAAGTATGACTGTAGCAAAACTGTTCAAACTGTCGAATAGTTTGATTTATATGAAGATTAAATAAAAGTTACACATAATTAAGACGTATAGCATTAGGCACTGTGTCTAACTGTTAATGGGCTATTATTTTGCTAATTTATTTGCGACTATTCGAGCTGAAAAGAGTATCACAACAGATAAGGTAATGATTGCTTTGCATATGAAAACATGTTTATCATATTGAGTAGCAAAAAGCTAATTACGAAAAAATAAGTTAAAAAAAAAACACTTTTTCAACACAAAAATGAAAAATAAATTACCTTTAATATCGTTTTATATTCAAATATACATTTGAGTATAAAATATTATTTACGGGAACCATTTACAGGAGCAGCGATAATGCATCCCTTACGTAGCTATTTCCAGAAAGACAAAGCATTTTTTACCGTTTGAAAAATGTATAAAATGAATTTTCTGGAATATATTTTCCCCCACCATTGTATATTCAAAGAAACATATTTTCCAGTCCACTTAGGAAAACATTCAGTTTTCAGGTAAATGATACAACGTTTTTATTCTTCCCTTTTTTATAGAAAAGTGATCTATTGCATTTTGTTCACATTTAGATGCTTAAACGAAACAGACAGATGAATGATGGCAGTTTTTTCTCTTTTTTTAGTTTAGGTTTTTGTTTTGTTTTTTTTTAAACAAATGTGGAAAAGTGGCTTTAATGTTTTCCAAGTTTTTCAATCATATAGAAACTGAAACCAGAAATAAAGTAAAAAAAATAGCTTATTAAAGAGAAACCTTTGACAAAAAATAAGTTCTCATATCGAAATAACTTAAATTAGTTTTGAAGCATATTCATTAATAATAACTAAAAATAACTTTGCAGAAAAATTTGATAAATATTTTTTGAATATGAAACATTTAAGCTATATATACATACCTATACGTATAGGCTGTGGTTTTAAAGTAAGAATGGAAGGTAAACCTAGGTTTAACCGGTTAAAGAGGAGATTATCAAGGTTTTCTGGTTAAAGCCCGAAGACTTCCCAATGCTTCCACCTTTAACCAACTAAAACTAGCATTAACCAATCCTAGTTGGTAAAAGATGAATTCAATGTTTTCTAATTTAGCCGACTAAGACCGAAAGGCACAAGTTCACGAGCATATCCAGATCGTGTTTTCTAGGCAGCTAGTATTACCTCATTCCTTATCTGTGTGAGCGTTTCGAAACGTGTTAACGAACTTATTAAAAAAAATATAAATAAAAAATGTGCCTAAAACAAGTTTATGCGAGTATTTTCAAAAATTTCTGCTGTGAAGAAAAGTAATAATAATATTCATATGAAGTGTTCAATTGTATCAGTTTATTGAAGATGTGAAAGATGCTGCTGAGAAGTCTACTAAGTACACCCACCTGCAATATTATTATATATATCTTAGGTTTCATTTAGCCTGTTAAATGAAATTGAATTGTATATTATATTATATATATATTTATTAAAAATTAACTTGACACGTGCCATTGCGGCACCTGTCAATCTTACGATTGTTATTTTTTTCTTTTTCGAAATTAGACCCATGTTTTTATTAACCTAAGTCAAATAGAAATAGGGAGTGGGACCTGGAAAAGTGCAATTTTTATTTTAATATACCACCCTAAAATATATGCTTACAAATAGGGAATACAGCTGGTTAATAAATGCAATTTTTATTTTAATATACCACCCTAAAATATATGCTTACAAAGAGGGAATACAGCTGGTTAAAAACTATTTCAGTGTCAAAAAATAATTATTACTTCAGGGTTCTCTGTCTGAAGTCAGTTGCAACAAGGACTGGTAAAATCCTTGAAATGTTGAAGAAAAGCAGCATGGATTGGTTTCAACACAAGCTGAAAGAAGTTTGAAATTAAAATTAAATTTTTCAAAATAGATTTTCCCCCCGGTTTGTAAATTCGACAATGTACTTACTATAACAAATAAAAAAAACCAAAGGAATAAGTTAAGTCAAATATGAATAGGGTTCCGTTTGAAAGTTTTGCAGTTTGTGTGTGTTAGCGAATAAAATATAATAAAGTTTATTATCATCAAAATTCAAAATGAGTCAAAGAATCATAATTATAATTGAAGTACCTCTATTTCTAACTGTAGTTTTAAATAAGAAAAATACAAACTTCTTACTTTTCTGTATGGTAAATGAGTATTGCAAAGATTTTAAGCATTTTAAAGTACCCATTTTGGACCTGAAAATATAGAGTAATAAAGGATTCACAAGTTAAGTTTTAAAGAAAATTAATTGAATTTTCAAAAGTGGCAAGAGTTCTAATTAGGCCAATTAAACTTTTTAACGGTAAACGTGCTTTTAAATGAAACTGGTTAAAACTACTTTACAAAACAAACTTAGCGGAAAAGTTTTAAAATTAATTGTTGATTCATGTGCAACATCCATCATTTAAAAAATTGAAAAGAAGGCTGGCCTCAAGGTAGATATACTTAATTTTAACTCAATATTTTCCAAATGTTTTGAAGTGTTTTGAATTCTGTCTACTAGTTGAGCTGATGTAAACACCGCTGTGTAAAACACAGCTCAACAAGGGTCAAAAGAATAATTACGTGTTCACGAAAATTAGTATAAAGTTTTGTAATTAATAGATTGGATTCAGTGAATTTATATAATTCAAGTCAAACATGCCCTAGTCTTTGAATCCCCCCCCCCCCTATTCATACCTCCCTATTTATCTTTTACCGAAGTTTCCATAGCCGTGAATATCAACTACATTTTTTTATAATTACATTCATTCTCTGATTTTCCTTAATCGAACATTTCAACACATTTTCGAAAAAATTGCTAGTTACCCTTAAGTGAGCGCCTAAATACATTCAAGAATCTCAAACTATCCTGCGCATTGTTTAATTCGTTGCACAACGCTTCCTTTTCAAGTCTTCTCACAAATAATTTATACAAAAATGTACAAATATGTATGCATATGAGATAGATATATAAAGAATTCTTCAATATAAATAAAAAATCTTTATGCTGATATTTTTTTATGTTGCTCATCAATCGCTTGGGTTTTGACGAAAATGTATGCAGTTTTGGTAACTTGAAATAAGTTTTTAAAATGCCATAGTTTAAACTTTGAAAGAATAGAAACATGCTCTACGTCTGCGCGTTTTTATAATTACAGTCGACGCTCGATATAACGACCATCTGCGTCCCACAGAAAAAGGTCTTTATATTGAGTGGTCGCTATAAGAGGTAGAATTTTCTTTAAAAAAATATACAAGCATCATGCATGTTTGTAGTTCCATTAAAATTGGTAATGTTTCAAAGATTACAACTAAACGCTTAAATTATTTTTTTGTCATTGGAATTATAAAAAAAAACTATCAGGGCAAAATATTAAACAGATTTTAAAGTAGAAAATATAGGAACAAAAATTACATACACATTTCTAGAAGCAGAACTTCTGAGGTGACATGACACCTAGCACAACAGCATGACTACTCTTATTTGAGAGAATCGACTACTGGAAAACCCCGCGATTCAAAGGACCAACTACTAATACATCTGTCAACTCTTTTTCCTAAGAAATCCAGAAATTCCCCGTTTTCTCCCCTTCTATTCTTTCCGTACTGTGATGAGAGATAATCCCCCCACCCCCCCCCTGTCATAGTTGGACTGAACTCTGAAGACTCTATTATGAAGCCTGTCCGTAAAAACCAAGGTCATTTGCAGTTAAAAGTTTAGAAACATGCTCTATTTGGAAAAATACCAGAAATATTGTCCACTAAATGCGGTCGCTGTATTGGATTAGACATTACAAAACGGTCGTTATACCGAAAGTAAATTAACATAGAGTTTATAGGGATAAAGCTGGGACTTTTCCCACTGGTCGTTATAATGGAATGGTCTTTATAATGTGTGGTCGTTATAACGAGCGTCGACTGTATTTTAATTCAAATTAAATGAGTTTTACTCTGCCATAACTTTAAATGTACCCAATCCCTCTTCTCATTCGATATATTTTACACCAAGTTTCAGCTAAAACAGAAATAACTACGTACCTTTCCGGTAGATGGCAGCATATTTTTGTTTTGTTTTCGAAGCAAAACTTTTTCGTTCTGCATCTTCCTCCTTCGTAGTAATAAAAAGATAAATAAATTATGCAAAGTAAAATCGATTCTCTCTACAATTTCATGTACTTGCCAACACTCGACTTGATAATCAAGAAACTTTAAAAGTAAAATATTGAGCTTTGACAAATGTAACGATTGTTTGGTTTTGGTTTTGTTCTTCCCCCAAATATAGAAATCTTAATGAATGCTAAAGAAGTTTTTAGACAAAAAATCTTTTAACAATTTGGAGAGTTACATTGTCCGTATTTTTTAAATTATCATATGTACTATGTACAACTCGTAATTTTGCCATATAAAAATACTAAAATATCTTTCACGATTTCCTCCCCCCCCCCCCCATAGCAATTACGAATTCGTTAAACTCATCTTTAAGTAAACGTTTAAAAACAATTTTTTATCTGTCAATAAACGGATTTAACTATTGTGATACGCAAAACCGATAATCCTATGCAATGCAGTCATGCAGCAATATTTGAAAAGTAATTGTTCCACCTCGCAGGAAATATTGAAAATTCTGTAAATCTGTCTTCTCATTGTAAGAAAAACTATGCACTGAAACTTTTAAATACATCGTAGTTATTTTCCAGAAGGACTGCGTTGCCTTTATATGACGGAGTTTTGCGTTAGGAAAATGCTTACGAAAAATATGAAAAAAAATCATATAATGAAATTAAAAAATGAAGTGCAGTAAAGGAGAACAATATTTCCAATACCTAAAATGACAGATTTTAAGAAGCAGTAATTAGTTTGAGTTTGGTTCTAAAATTTTGAAAACAAATCTTTAAAAAAACGCTTGAATATATTTCAATAGCATAAACTTATAGAATAAGGAAAAGAAAAAAAAATGTCTGAGAGCATTATCAACTCTCTAAGTGGTAAATGTCAACAGAAGAAAATAAAAACGACTTGACTTGTTTTGAGGGCCTAGAATGAAAATTTACTTTACAGGAAGTACACTAAAAACAAAGTTATAACGATCAAAGGTTCGAGTCGAAAGTTTAACGTAAGAAGTAAAGTTCTCTTTGCGTCACTGACACTCATGCTGTAAAGAAAACCGATTTACAGAGATTCAAAGTATGTCAACATAGTTAATCGTTCAATTACATCATCTTAAACATTCATTAACTACATTAACTATCCGATGAATATTTCATGGTATGTGTGAATATGTACCCAAAAATGATCATATTATATTGAATATTTTTAAGTTATGATCGCAGGATATTTTTTTTTTACTGTAGTTTGTTAAGTTTTATGAAAATTGACAATGAGTTGGGCTAAAAACCTTGCATGTGAAAAATAAAAACATATATAACATTTCAGTTTTTTTTTAAATAAACTAATATATTTTATTGAATGTACGTGCTGATAGTCACGAACTAACATTTCACAAATGTTCTTCAGTTAAAGAGCATTTCAAGCATGACGAAGTTATTCAAAAAGATGGATTCGATTTTTAGTCGACTATATTTCTTGAACTACATGTTATATTTTAACTTTTCTCCACCTGACCCCTACCTGTTAGCCGAGGCCTTAGGATTGCTTACGCACGGGGAGAGGTAGTGGGGTCTACGGATTTTACATGCACATATCCCCAAGTATACATGGTGGTCTTCAGTGGGTATCGAACGCGCGACCTTCCAGGTGGAAGTCCGACGTGCTAACCACTAGGCTACCACGGCCTTGTTATATTTTAACTGTGTAAATTACATTTGATTATACGTATATGGAATTTTATATATGTTTAATATGTAAACTTTCCCCAGTTGTACTGATAACATTTAGACGGTACTGAATTCCTCCCACACTCGATGAAGAATGTCTTGCGTCACTGAGTTCACCGCAAATGTGATACGGATTGTAAGGTCGTTGTAATTCGTGGGAAGAAGTGGCACGGTAAAGTGCTTCTTTGCACAAGAAAAAAATCGTAGTGTGTGCAAAGACGAATGCAAAAAATTGTGTGTTGCAAAGTAGCCATCTCGTTTTCAAATGACGCAATACGTATTCGAAACAATTCATGCGGTGCTGGAGGGATCAAGTAATGGTATTCGAAATTTTACATCATCATCTTTCAATGTACTTGACAAACTTCAAGTACAATGTCTAGCACAGTATACATAGTATATTGAAATTGTGTCCATCCTTTTGAAGAACCTTCTACTTTTTACAGAAATACAACACTTTTTTCCTCTCTCCATTCTGTTGCTATTCCCCTATTTGCCTTCGGGATGCGAGTTTGTATTTTGAGAACTGTCTAAGTTTCAAAAAAGAAATTTAATGTACCACTACTAGAAAACATGGCCCATTAAAGAATTAATCTAAACTTTATAAAAACATTAATGCCATGAACTTTCTGCAAAGCCATGTACTTTCTGTGCTTTGAAAAATATAACTTAATCTATTACTTGAAATGATTTTTGACTGCTCATAATAAGTTCTCTTTCTTATAGTCATAAGTGTATCTTTCTTATAGTCATTTATAAACTTTTCAAATTCTCATATACTTTCAGGATGCCGAGAATGCGATCGGTACCATGAACGGCCAATGGCTCGGCAGCCGAGCAATTCGCACCAACTGGGCAACAAGAAAGCCTCCTGCCAATCGTTCCCAGAACGACAGTAAGACATTGTTTTATCTTCTAACTTTATCAAGTATTTTCACTCACAATTTTTATTTTCTACCTTTGCTCAATGCTTATTTTTGAGTTAAGTGGTAAAATGAAAATAAGAAGCAGTACAGTGCATTTTTGAGTAAGTGGTAAAATGAAAATAAGAAGCACTACATCACACTGAGGTATATAAAACACAACTGAATTCTATAGCAGTTTACTTAAAATTATTAACTATCCGTGAATATTCTAATATGGATATTTAATCATAACTTTTCTTCCTATGCTCATTAAGTTGAAAATTTAAATTAACTAACATTTATGAAAATTGCATGTATGTTAAGATTTCTCATAATTTTTCTACGAAATTCTAATCATCTCTCAATCCCTATAGTATTAAACCGACAGGGAACAATTCGATCAAGTTATTTTTAAATACCCATTTTTTTATTAAAATTGTCCAGTAACGATCTAAACGAGGGTGCGGCAACACGTAACACAACCGGCTTTTCCAGATATTTCAGGACAAAGTAAACGCCATCGAAACGTTGACAAAACTTTAAAAGACACCAAATTTAAACACAGACATTTTCGAAAATAGCTTCCTTCCTCGCAAAGCAGGGACCTCGCAGTAGGGGCAAGCAGAGGAGTAGGGGCAAGTCCCTCGCAGTAGGGGCAAGTCCCTCGCAAAGCAGGGACCTCGCTTCCTTCCTCGCAGTATTACGACACCTGTAGGTGTCGTCCTACTGTGAAAAATAAAAAACATTTGACTGGTGTCATAACATACCCTTCCGAAATTTCCTACTTCTTGGTTATTATATCAACTGGTCTCTGTATCAAATGAAGTGATAATAAACTTCGTATAATTTGAATTTCTTCAAATTTGATTGAACCATTACTTCTTAAATGGCAAATAACATATAAAATGTTATGAATTTTTTATAACAAATCAAATTCTTAAGCAGAAACAAACAGTGACGATGATACAGGGTTTGCTTTTCTTTAAACTTGATGAAAGATATGGCTTTATGTGACAGTTTTCAATGTAAGTACTGTTAATACATGAAGTTTGAATGAACAAAACATTTCTTAAAATAAACTATCAAGAATATATGCAGCCTTTGTAAACCAAAAATTAAGTGAAGTCTTTTATTTATTTATTCTTCAATATATTTTGAGAACAGCTGAAAAAAGATTATCAGAATAACTGAACAAATACCGCCTTAAGCGGCCCTCTTTGGTGTTTTTTTTTTTTTTTTTTGTCCATATACTGAAAGCATAATCTTGCATTTCTTCATGAATATCAATTTATCTGTAACTTTGCTTGCTGAAGCACGCCATTATTGTCCCATGAAAATCTTAACCGAAAACCAATCTGATATACTACTTAGCGATGGTAAATGGGTTGAAATATTTTGCCACTTTATGAAATCTCCTTGCAATACTATTCACATAAAAGCTCATAAATGTAGATAAATTTCCAAGAAAATTCCTCACGACATGTCCATAGAGTTTCAGCATCATTGGAACATAATATTCATAACAAAAGCCGTTCGCTAACATCCAAAAGATTATAAGGGCTATTAATGCCTCTGAAGCTCAACTTCGTGGGTTCCGAAAATGCAGTTATACATACTTTATCAAATAAAACAATAAACAAAAGAGCAATTTTCCTGCTAAGTTTAATAAATTGTCATTCCTCCAAATGTTGCATTACGTGATGGAATGATAACATTTGCAATTTAAAATAAATGACTCTCCGCTTACAAAAAACAAGGTTCTCTTCTTTCTTTTTTTTTCCTCGGAAAAGAAGGGGAAAGAGAAATGCGATTAAAAGAAAACTTCCCCTATAGGGAGAAAAGACTGAAATAACGATTTTTTTCATCGGTTTACCTAAGAGAAAGAGCTATAATGACACTACAAATCTCGTGGAAAGGTAAAGATGCAGTGTATCTATTCAAAAAATATTCTTAGTTCTTACGTATTTAAATATTAACTTTGAGAACTTGGAGATGTATCCTGTTACAAAAGGCATCTCAATAATTAGATTGTGGGGCTGATTTTTTTTTCTATTCCTAATTCTGTTTATTCAGGTCATTTTCTATATTTATATTCTTACTGAAGCACTGAAAGACTTTTTATTCAAGGTTTTCTCATTAAAACAAATTTCATCCGTTGTTAAAATTGTTCTTCGGTTACGAACAAAGTAAACATAGGTATCAGAAAACTTATTTAAATTTCAGCTATTTGTTTTAGGAGAGTATTTCAAGGTTTTGAAGGGTGTTTTTGCGAAACATAAAGGAAACTTATTTAAATAAAGTTTTATAAAACTTCCGCTCTTCACAGAAAACCAGAAAGTATTGATGTGATCTTAAATTACGGTTATTACATGTGATTAAAGATCTACTTAAAAATCTTATATAAATATGCTACTCAGTTTCAGTATACAATATAATTGTTTTAACATCGTTATTAGTCACTGCACATGAAATCGAATATCCAATTTACTACATCGTTTTAACACATCTTCTATAAGAAGTACAACTTCAATTTTTTTTTATAGCCAATGCCAAGCCCCTTACATTTGATGAAGTTTACAACCAGTCCAGCCCTACCAACTGCACGGTCTACTGCGGTGGAATAACTCAAGGTTTATCAGGTAAATTTGTAACGTTGTTGTAACGTATTTGTTTAACGTATTTTGATGTAAGTTAATGTAAAAACAGCTCTAGAATGTTGGGTGCAAATCCGTACTGTTTCAAACTGGGTTATGGGATAATTAATTATTTCTACATTGATTAGTTAAGCCCTAAAAAGGTGCCTATGTTTAAGACTTAATAGAAGGCCAATACCTTGACAATCTTTCCTATATTTTTTACACTTTCTATATTTTTTAATCAAGTACAGTGGACTATTTTCTAAATTGCTCCCCTAGCATATTGTGCCCTCGCCCATTTACATATTTCCCCTTTTTTTGTAGACGTTGGCAGATTCAACAAGACTTATCAAAAGTCTACACAAGTAATCTTTAAAATACAGTGACAATTTAACTTTATATATGGGGTGTATCTGATAAATACTTGCTGTACTTCATTTCCAAAGTTTACGGTAACACATTTTACATTTACATCGTGTATCTGTTAATATATTGCTTCTCACCCCCTCTGAAGTATACAAGGATACCACTAACATGATGAGCCTACTAACATATTCTGAAGGTTTAGTTCACATTTCATGCAAAGTAGTTATTTGGCATACTTTGGTGTATCTGTTAAACATTTGCAGTATTTTATTTGAAAAGTATACGACACTTTTTATCAGACACATGGAGTATTTATTACAAGTCTACTGTACTTGATTTCTGAAGCATGCAATGACACACATAACATCGTATTTTTTGACGTGTCAATATTAAAATGTTGCGCGCGCTTCTCTTCTCTACTTCTACTATAAAATGTCATAAATAATATGTGACATCTATCTTAAATATGTTTTTGTTACTTACAGGTGAGTTACATGCTGTTGATCTATGGAGTAATTAAGTGTACACATCTCATGAGAAATTTATTCATCTAAAAATCAAAAAAGTGTATGATTTTAAATTGGCCGTTCTGTAAGTACAACTTCAAAGAAAAAATCATGCCTACACATACTTTATGTTTCGTAGAATAGAATCAGCTAATTTTCATTGTCAAAATCAATTATTTCTTTTATTTCATTTTAGGTGAGATTGAAAAACATTTACCAATTCAATTTAGATAATGAATGCAGTGAATGTATTTTTAAAAAACAAAGTTTCAGGTAAGAGGGAAATCGATGACTTCAGTTGAAAATTGGAAATAGCATAAAATTTAAAAGAATACAAATGCTAAGAAGGTGGGTAGGTCTTTGGTATTTATACTTGTCAGGTCAACCAGGCAATCACACGCAAAATTTTGAGATTTCTAGAGTCTTGAAATTCTGCGAATAAATTATTTGTATTCTGGTAAGCTGGTTTTGCATATTTTACTTTCATTATTTCATACTTTGAAAGTTTTTATGTGAAAGACATTTTCAAAATCCTTGAAGCTCTGAAGGTATGTATTTACTTTTGCAAATGAAATAGTAAAAGGTAAGTTGATCATCATTAAGGTCATAATGAATGTTATGTTATATGTTATCATATGTATTTATGTATATGGTTGGTCTCTGTCCAAAAAAAAAGTTAAATTGGACTCATTGTAACAATTGTATATAAAATATATATATGTTTACATGTGTACATAAATGCTTTTACTGTGTGGATGTCTTTACAATTTAAAATAATTATGATAACAATTTGACTTAAAATACAAGAAATGAGTTTCTTTCAAAAATGAATGCAAAATTATTCTAAAAAGTAATACGTACACATTGATATTTTACCCATTGAAAATTAATTGTAGCTTAATACGAATAGTAAAATTTCAAGACAGACACTTTAAAAAATGTTTTATAATGTATTTTTTTCCTTCAAGGATTAATTATTTTGTACAGTGATCGCTATATTTTGCAAACCTTTAGGTTCTAAAAAAAAAAAGCTTTATTTTTTCCCCTCTAAATTTATTTTATAAGCGTATGAAACAAAGCAATCAAAAATGTCATTACTTTAATAGCCATCAATTTTAAATAACTTTTAAAATTTATATTGTAAAATGTTATGCTTTTAAAGTTGCATTGCAACTGTTCCCTAAAGACTGGCGCAACTTCCAAAGGAATCGAATCCGTTTTGATAATAATGAAATTATTCTTCGTCCACACACTACTGAGAAAACTCTATTGGGCCTTTAAGGATGTTACAACTTATTATTCCTTGTTTTCTGTTGAAATTTATTATTCTCAGTACACCCCCTCGTTTAGAGATATTGAACACCACTGATTAATATGTAATTTCTTAATAGTAAATTTGACCTCAATTAAAAGAGTTTTTTAAACCTTGAAAGTCTTCGAGAGCACAGTATACATTGAAATGAACTGGACGTATTGAGCCCCAGTGAAACTTTAAAGCATTTCCTCACCTCAACACTTACATGAATTACATTGTCGACTGCTCTGCATACCTGATAACGATAATCAAGGAGGCACGACTCTCGCTTTGCACAAGGAGCAAAGGGAGAGTCAACATCTTAATGTGCCTAATGACTATTGCATCGCTCACTAAGTAAGGAATCATATTTCAATAACGTTTACGTTTCTTTTTGTTTAGAGGAGCATTAATGTCATCATTAACACAACGTTTGAGAAAACGTATGTTAAAATCTAGAAGTTCCTAACCATACCAATAAGCACATTTATATTAGAAACACATTCAGAAGTATCACAATACAAGAATTCAATGCAAACAAAGCAATAAAATGTAATAAAAATATGGATAATAAAAGCACGATCAAAACTATTTTCCTCTAATATAAGCTTTCTGCTTTGATACTTCATCGTATTGAGAAACCATTTTTATTGTAAAAGGCAATTTTAATTTACTTTTACGTACTGACGTCCACAAAAGAAACATAATTTTTTTTCCTAACATCAAATGTGCATCAACAAAGTTTTATCGGTATATATCATCCAAAAAAAACTACCAAGGGGGACACATGAATAAACGTATAGACAAATCTATAGATGGATAAGCAAATTTCAAACTTTCTTTTGATATTTCAGGTGAATACAAAGTTGTTAAAAACTCGTTGAGCGGATGTAAGCCTTGCTTAGTCATCACAAGTCACAAGCCCGTAAATCCAAAGTTTTCCGTCCCGCAGCTGCATGATGTAACTTCTCGAAGTTTAAAACGCCAGATCAATCAATGCTGATACAATGGAATGCTCCCCAATACAGAAAACAACGTTCAATAAAAAAAAACCCAGCCTTTAATGCAACAAAGAAAATGAAGGTATTGAAACGCGCAAACTTTCCGTGTATCAACGGCGAAAGAATGCCGCTTGATGAACGAACGATAGGCTCAATCTCTTAAAACTCTACTGAGGAAATCTTCGATGTTCCCAAAATGGAATGTGTGTGTGAGAGGGTGCATGTGTGCGCCGCTGCGTTTTTTTTTCCCTCCTATCTCATCCTGAGGTAGCCATTTGTCATGGCGGCCGCATCACGTGACTAAGTCTCATTTGGGGGATTCGAAGAGGAACGTATTCCCATATTAGACGATATAAGCTGCTTCTAAGCACCTTTTCCTTCCTCGTTTCATTTCGGGTCTGACTAATAGCAGCAGTTGCCGTCATAACTGAAAACATCCTTGGCCACCCTTTTTTTATTGATTAAACATTTGTCTTCCATCACAAAAGCAAGAGCACTTTTTGTTTTTATTTACTTTGTAACTTCCCCACACATACAAGAAACATGGGAGGGAAAAAAATTGCTGCCATGATTAATTTCGTAATCCGTGGGAATCTCTTCTCACACCACAAACCCAATACTAGATTAAATTCACGATACTCATTTCGTGGCTTCTGTTTAAGGAGATATTGTATCAGTTTTCACATTTCTGTTTTCCGTTTACTTGTTGAATAAAATTATCCTGTTCGTTTCTAAGCCATTAAAACATTATAAAAGAGTTTATAACTAATTCCACGCCAAATAGTACATGCAAACTGAAATAGATTATTATTTAGGTATGTATAGCTAATATTGTCATGATTATGGACATATTTAATGATCTTCTTGTCGATAACAGAAGAGACTTTCATTTTTATTTTGTACTTTATTTTCTGGCGTTACTTGAGTTTTCATGTAACTTCACTCATTAATCCATTCATATTTTTTTTTAATTGCATCGCCCTACTCCCCCTAGATTACAAAAAAACACACTATAAAGTACATATGTATTCTAAAAACTAAACTTAACACTGCTTTTAATTTTTTTTTAAGTTAAAGGATCATCAACATTGGACATAACACTTAGTAAGGACCAGAAGCTTTAAAAGTGGGTTGATTTGTTTTTGTTACTGTATATCAAACAGTTATTATAACTATTTTAAGGAAAATTTAAATGTTTACCTTTTTAGTTGCTGAACATACTAAAAAATCACTTTTTTGATAAATTTGCAATTAGAACTGTATACAAGTGTTTCAGAGTTACGAGGAGGATTTCTTATTATATTTTTTCAAACAACACTGGATTCACAATGTATTTTCGGCAAGTAAATTTTAAAATCTTGAAGAAAAAAAAGTAATCAGAGAAATGAAAAAATATTAACTTAAATATAAACTTTTATGAGCAAATCAGTTTTCTCTTATGACTTCCATCAGAAATTCGACCTCTAGATTCAGACACCCAATCATCCCGTTCCCAATAGGAAAACTGAAAGCCGTGAAGTTACGCAATTACAAAAAAAGTAATTAAACAAAAAATGAAAAAATAATAATTTAAGTATAAACTTTTATGAGCAAATCATTTTACTCTTATGATTTACATGAAAAATTTGACCTCTACACTCAAACGCCCAATCATCATGTTCCCAGCAGGAAAATTGAAAGCCGTGAAGCCGTGCAGTTGTACAGTTAGAAAAGAAATTTAAGAAAAAATGAAAAAAATATTAAATATAAACTTTTATGAGCAAATCAGTTTTCTCTTATGACTTCCATCAGAAATTCGACCTCTAGATTCAGACACCCAATCATCCCGTTCCCAATAGGAAAACTGAAAGCCGTGAAGTTACGCAATTACAAAAAAAGTAATTAAACAAAAAATGAAAAAATAATAATTTAAGTATAAACTTTTATGAGCAAATCATTTTACTCTTATGATTTACATGAAAAATTTGACCTCTACACTCAAACGCCCAATCATCATGTTCCCAGCAGGAAAATTGAAAGCCGTGAAGCCGTGCAGTTGTACAGTTAGAAAAGAAATTTAACAAAAAATGAAAAAAATATTAACTTAAATATAAACTTTTATGAGCAAATCATTTTACACTTATGACTCACATCAGAAATTTGATCTCTAGACTCAGACACCCAATCATCACGTTCCCAACAGGAAAATTGAAAGCCGTTAAGTTATTGCATTTAGAAAAGAAATTAAACAAAAAAAATGAAAAAAATAATAACATATATAAACTTTTATGAGCAAATCAATTTAATCTAATGACGTCTACACTCAGACACCCAATCATCACGTTCCTAACTGGAAAAGTAACAGCCGCGAGGCTACGCTATGCAGTTAGGAAAAAATACCAGCAAATACAGAAAACTCCTCTGTTTCTATTTAATCAATACACAGATTTAAAAATCGGCTATTAAATTGGACTCCTCAATATTCAGAGGCTAAAGCTCCCAAAGGGTGGAAAATTACGGTCCCAAGCCTCAAAACGTACATTTGAAGCGTGAGAGGAATTTTCATGAGTAGAAACCCCTGTTAAAAATAAAAGTTTGATGAGTAATTTTGTTAAAACACATCTTGAGAAATTCCTCTTATTTTTTCCGCAGCGTCAACCTTGACAACTCAAAGTTTAGTTAATAGAGAAAGAAAGTTTTGTATGCTAATTTTATCAAGTTGATTTAATTTGAATTAGATTCCGTTAAGTTTTCCCAGCGGTGGGAAATTTTATTTCTGCGCTGTCAAATAATCATTTGAATTCAGAGCTTCTTTCTTTTCTATCTTATTCGGCTGTGTGCATACATTTTCAGTAAATTCGTTTTTCAAAATTGTGTCTATTGATTTGTGAATAGTTAATAAAAATACATTTGAAAATTGCGTACGTTTTCTATTATTAATATCTAAGTGTGTTACTTATTTTATCTATTTTTATGCTAAGTATCTTGGCTCATATGTTTATTTTTTATTTATATAGTTATTTTATTTTTCATTTTATTTATTTATTGCTTCTTTCAATATTCAATTTCTTCAACCATTTGCAATAAAATTAAATATGTATATTATCAATGTCGTGAAAGTATAAAAAATTGTAAACAAATGAACTGTGGTTTTGGCAGTGAATCAGCTGATAGTTAATGAGTTTCACGAATGCTCGATAACACAGATAGCTCCACTGTAAGCTTAGTTCCAGCTGTAGTGTTAAAAATTCTTTGACACAGTGCACAAACAGCTTCGACGCGAGCTTTGGATGCAGTCCCACAATGTGAGCTGGAGCAGGTACTCAAATCGTTGTTAAACCGTTGTAACAAATGTATTGAAGCCGAAAGAGCTTATTTTGAACAAAAACTTAAAAAAATATAATTACTAGTTTTTGTTTTATTTTATAAACCTAGTCTTAAAAAATTTTTGACACAGTGCACAAACAGCTTCGGCGCGAGCTTTAGAGGCAGTCCCACAATGTGAGCTGGAGCAGGTACTCGAATCGTTGTTAAACCGTTGTAACAAATGTATTAAAGCCGAAAGAGCTTATTTTGAATAAAAATACTTTAAAAAATATAATTACTAGTTTTTATTTTATTTTATAAACCTAGTCTTAAAAAAATTTTGACACACTGTAAGTTAGCAAGTAAAAGTAAAAACACTACCCCACTTTTGGAATGTGAGAAAATACAAAAAACTCTTATGGACCGGCATAAAAATATTTAGAAGTTTTTTAACACAAAAAGTTTCATATCAACGGATCTGAAATCCGCCTGATGCTGCAAGGAGATCCGAACTTCAGGCAAGCTTAACTCAAGTCAACGGTACTACTCTTACTCGAATCAACCTGAGGTTCGTAGTAACAAAAATTATCTAATCCAAATGTAAGAATTTGTTTAGGAGTGATAATGGATTTTGTTTTCTCCTTAAAGCACAATAAAAACTTTAAAAATTCAAAGCTTTAGAATTTAAAAAAATGTAGAAAAAATTTTAATTGTGAGCTCTTTGAATATCTTAAAAGCAAAAGCTTTCGCAGTCTCTAACGAATAAAATGCACTTGAGGAAATAGTTATGAAATGCGAATTTGAACTGAACGAAATAAAACACATTTGTGCTGAATTTGAAAACATAAAACAGATGATGGAAAAATGAACAAGAAAGTAAATCAATTTATTTTCAATTTCAGTTCATAAAAAAACTTATGACAAGCTGTAGCTTCCAAAGCAAAATATTTTTAAGGAATTTAATGCAAACAGGAATCCAAGAACAAAAAGCTAATAAGGCAACCAAACAACTAGATTGCAGTTTAAAATTTAAAAATATATTTATCGCGCACACGAGTGGATTTTGATTGACAAAGTACATCTTAGTGAGCCCAATATATTTCTTTGCTCAAACTCACAATTAAGCTCATTATTTTGTTTAATTGTGTATTTGAATAAACTCACAAGCTAAAAATGTGATCAGTTGGTTTAATTTCAAATGAAATGAATGTTCTGTCACCTTTTATTTCAGGAAGGTGAATTTAAATTCTGGGCATCTTTTATCTTGAGTAGTTGAGGTTTATTTTATTCATTTCTTTTCCTTCTTTTTTTTACAAACATAGTTTTATACAGTGGTGTGAAAAAATTTCCGATTTTCTTTTTCAATTTTTCAACGTGAACAAGGGAAAATTTATCTTATGCTTTCTAAAATTCTATTTTTTGATGATCACTTACACTTCACTTTCACGTGCTAACTTTATTTCATGCACTACAGTGGTTCTTGTACACCTTTTCTTATTATACTTTATACTATAAAATAACGACGTACTAAAAAATTCAAGCTCTGTATAATAACTATCAAAATTTAAATTTCATAAATTTTTCTAACTACCTCATCCAATAAATTAACAATTGTTAATTTTAAACTTAAGTTGAATATTCATTTAACGGGTATTTAATAGATAAACGTTGTAAATTAAAAGAGAGATAGAGGGAGATCACCTTGTGAGATTTTTTACCCACAAGGAAACATCATTGTAATTGAAATTAATCTAAGAACAGCACGATGTTGTAATGTAAACTCAAAAATCTTCCTCTAACAGCAATGAGCGCGATACCACAGCACGATGTATGCGCGATACTGCAGAAAGTTTATGGATTTTTTTGATCTTACAAGGCATGGCAGCCTTCATATTAAACCCTTAAATAAATTTACTTTAAACTTTAATGACACTACGTATCATTTTCAAGCAATGCTAAAAGTGATACACATGTAAGGTGACACACGATTATAAAAAAAACGAATAATCATTATTACAATTTTATTCAAAAAAAAGCTACCCACTTTATGAATTGCAGTATTAAATAATCATATTTCCAAAGTCAAGACACATAACATAATTAGATCTTATAACATATTTAAGATAGTCAAAATATTTTATTGTATGTAAACCATATGCAATTTACAATAAATTTCAATATTATTTACCATTAATTTACGCAAAATAAGAAAATTTCTATCTCCATCAGCAAATATTTTGATGAATATCTTGCAGTGATCATCTAATTCAGTGTAACCCTTAATGCTTATCCTATTTTATTTAAAGTTATTATAACAAAGCAAATCAATACTAAACACAAAAATTAAATATTATATTTCTTAATAAGATGAAATTTATTTGTATTTTCTGTTAATCAGTAAATAACATGGTGGTTTGGGACTACTTTTGCCAAAAGAGAGCCAAAGTAGCATTTTTAAAGTTTTTTTTTTTTTTTCCTTTCTTTCTCTATTTTTCTTTTTAACTTAAAATGCATCCAGAAAAAATAGGGTCAGTTGGGGTAATTGTAAACATGGGGTAATTGTAAACAAGCTTCATAACTACACTTGTGGGGGGTTTGAAAACTTAATTGCTTATGAGTGATAAACTGGCAGCATAGGGAAGACATTGAAACAGTTTTGTAAGTTTCGACACAACTGTGGAGGCGTCACTATTGTTTGAAAATAGCACAGTGAAAAAAGTTGTTCAACAAAATTTAGTGATCTTACATTTTGCTCTCCAGCTCATCTACAAAAGCGATGTAAGCGGTTTCAACCATTTTTATTTTTCATATGGAATGCTGTTAAAAACATTTAGTTATGAATGTAATTTTCCCTGTTATTTTTCATGTGCAAGTTAGGTGTTTACAATTACCCCATATATTTCGTACTCTGGGGTAATTGTAAACACTTAAATTTATCCTATTTCCAAAATTTTGGGGGGATAATAAGTATTATATTTTGATGTAAATTATCCTTTTGTGTCTATTTTACATAACTGTTGTTGTTGTTGCTAATGCCACTTGGAAATCCAAGCCCCCTTACAGGGCAACCATGAATTAAGGAAGCTCCTACTGATTATTAATGAACTCCGCTAAAATGAAGTATACTTGGCTCAGAGGGCTCAATGATTTTGAACCAGCTCCCAGAGGAGAGATCGTCACCTAGGTTGATCCCTCAGCGGAAATTATTTGGTGGACATTTGAAGCGACGATGTATTTTACGTGCACAGCTTCCTTTAGCGCACTCGGTCTCAGAGTAATAAGTCGCGGGAGGTGGTAACTCTCCCAAGCGTTGACCACGGCCAGTTGCGCTTCACTTTCGGTGTGCTGTGGGATCCAAGCTTAACCAACTGATCTACTGCGCGACAAATTTTACATAAATGTGTCGCATTACTTGATTTTTTGCAACATATTTCTCGTTAAATGATCTCAGCCGACTCATAACATAACTCAGTGGACCACATGCGGCCTATTGGCCGCAGATTGAGAACCATCGCTCCGGAACTTCTTAAGCCTTCAAGCCGACTGTGTATGAAACAATTTTCCATTTGCATCAACCTTATTCGAAAATAAATCACTGTTTACAATTACCCCAAATCTCTGGGGTAATTGTAAACACACTGGGGTAATTGTAAACACGAGCTCATTCGCTAAAAAATAGTCACATAGTCAAAATTTTTGTACACATTTACTCACAATAAGTACAGTAGTGGCTACAATGCTCACAATTTTATCTCTGAATTCATTCAAGAGGTAGGGAAGGATCAAAAGTTAAAACGTTGAAAAAGCGTTTACAATTACCCCAACTGACCCTACAACATTTAATAGTTGTAGAATAAAACTTTAAATAAATTCTTCTAAAGTTAATTAAGTCAATATTTTTCAGTAAAATTCCTACATTGAGTATCGGCATTTTTACCGTAACCGAAATGTAAAACTAATTTTAACAGATATTTTTTCTATCCTTTTAAATAATTAATTCTGCTCATGAGAAAACGCGTAATTTTTACAAGTCTCAAAATAAAACACAAAAATAATAATAAAAACTCATATTTTAGTATTGCAATAAATTAAAAAACAAATAATATGATAAGCCTCTCATTCCTTTATTTTTTAATGACTTTTTAAATGATATGCTTTATGTATCCCAGTTATAGCAACAAATGAAATGGAAGCTTCATTTTTCATATTTTTGATAAAACGTTTCAAATCTAACGGTAGATAATATAGTTACGTTATTACGATTGCAAAAAAAAAAATGTAGATTGAATTCGATTATCTTTATTTCCTAAAAGATATACGATCGAAATGAACTTTTGATCGCACTCGATTTGCGGGGAACTATTTTTTGAATGAATAATTATTTCTCCGCAGAATCCCTTTGTAAGCGATAGGAACCCGTCGATCTTTGCTTTTCCAATTGGGAGCAGTTTGAAGTGTTATTACGCCGTTGCTTCTAATGGTATGGGCTTCTCTCTGTTTTCAAAAATCCAAATGAAAAGAGTTCATTTGACTCGGCGAGACAAGTGATAAAAATGAGTGGGCCGGAGGATTTTTGATTAGCCATTTTCATATCTCCCGGCCCCCGAAACGTCTTTTCATTAAGCAATAGCACTTTTCTGCGGCTCCGAAACAAGAGAATTTAATTGCATTCGATCCGATCAACCAATTTCATTTTCCCGAAGCATTTCAATCACAGTTACTACGAGCCCAAACTTTACGGTATACGGGGCCCGAGATTCATTCGAGACCACCCCCCTCAACCCCTTCTTTTAGCCAAGACTGGGTAATAGAGCCATTATTCTTAGCGTAGGAAGCGAGTTGTAGGGAGTAAAATTACGAGCGTCCGCCGTAGCACTTTTAAGCGCTGTCTTGATTAGCAAAGCCGTATTACAAGGCGTCTGCGACACTTATTACAATATCGGTGAAATTTACAGACCGGATGGACCATCTCAATCTTCTTTAAGTGCCCAGCAGTGATTGCACGCTAAGGATGGCTTAGCAATGCGGTTTTATTATTAGCAAAACCTCTTTATCGTTGTCGAGTTCATTACGCTCAGCTGACAAGGTAATATCTCCTGCCGCCTCTAAGCCACGGAAAGCCAACTTTGAAACCTAATAAAAATGGACAAATTTATTGAAAACACGCTCTAACGACGAAATGCTGACGACCGCATACTTACATCTCACAACCTGTATTCTTATGCTCAATGCACCACTCCGAAAGGAGAAAAAATTACAATCATTCATTTAACATCTCGTTTAATTGAAGCTATTAAATCACGTCGATTCTGTGCAAGACAAAAAAAAGTAATACAAACTTTGTTTAACAATAAAACATTTTACTAAGAGGTGTTTACACGAAGCAATTTGGATAAATATAGGGCTTTTTTTCCTGTCCTTTCCTCTTGGAGGGGAGAGAAGAGAGCTGTCAAGTATTTAAATTGCAGTTTATTTTCTTGGACTGGGCTTTCTCAGCGTAAACTTTTTGCAATTTATATGTTCTTCAGTTGATTGTTTTCAACTATCTATTACATTTTAAATATTTTCCCCATTTTATAATTTCATTACATCTTAATGGAACTATGAAAAGTTGATTTTTTTTGTGATTAATTTTCTATTCTGAACATTTTAATACGGAGTGTTAACCTGACCAGTATTGCAGCTGCAAAATATCTAACGACTCTATCTACTTTACATAGAAGTATTTATATTAGGTAATAATGTAACTTAATATCCCCAGGAAGTCCCACTTTCTGTTTGGCCAATCTCTAATCTAAATGTCGATTTTTTGGCGTTCGTACAAATTATAACTTATTAAAAAATAATAATGCGTCATAATTGATGAAATTCCCATGAATGAATTTTCTAGAAAGTAATAGAGTTTCACATAAACACTTAATTATATTTCAGCAGCGACACCTAAGAATTAATTGACTAACTACACAGGTAACTTGAACATGAATCTCGAAAAGGGGGTCCTAAGCGTACTTCATTGTTGACTTCAATATTTGCTATCTGATTTTTTTCACGGGTTGCTAAACTTTAGCAAAAAAGGGAAGGTTTTAAAATTTATTTTAGAAACCTTCTAAAAGATTCCGAAATAGAGATTGAATTATCAGTATGAAAACAGATTTAAACGAGCAATACCATGATCTATATATTTTTCTTTTGCCTTTTAGTTACTTTAAAATATGATATATTCCCTTTTATTTAAGCTAAACTTTCCTATTTCATGAATTGAGCATTATCAATTGGAGACAAAAGCCATAAACATAAAAAAAAATGTTGGTTAAAAAATAAAGCATTTACTCATATTTAGTTTAAAATTTTTGCCATTTTTTTCAAGAAGAAAATTTGAAGAATTAAAACAAATTTTTGTATTGTTTTAGTAAAACAATACAAAAAGGAAGTTAAATGCATTACCTTACCGCAGGCCTTGGTTAACTATGCCCCGCGGGTCATCGAGTGACCCGTTTCATCATTTCAAGCGATTCATTTGGGTTTCGAAAATGAAGTTTAATACACAAAAGTATATCATGCAGCAAAGTAAAACTAACGCTTCAAGAATGCGTAAAAAACGAATTAAAAATAAATCATACTTATAACATTTTTGCTTTACTTAGCTACAGTAAAAAACGTGGTATGTTTTCTAAATGAAAATTGTAACATTATTTCAAGGAAAAATCGATATGTTGCATATGGAAGTACCACAAAGGTTGCCGACATCTGCCTTACACCTAATTGTATAATTGTGTCAGACTTCATTTTTTATCTTCCTATTTCTTTTCGCTTTTTATTCTGGCAGAGAGTAAATGCACTTGTCCATAATTGATTACTCTTCTGATGTTTTTTTATTGCATGTTATCCACTGAATATTTCAGATAACTAGAGTTCCGACTGATTGACCACTGAGTTAGTTATTTAATTTAATGCATTTGTAACACATATTCTGTACAAATTTTATCTTTCTGCCCTTCTTCTGTAAAGAAAATAGAAACAAATTTTTCATGCCACCCTATTATTATTGAATAAATTCTAAATACAAACATTCGCTTTCAATTTAGTCAAGAGTTCAAAACGCTAATGCAAATCAACAAACTTAGGAAACGTTTATTCGAAGCAAAGAAACGCATCGCCGCACTTAGTCTCATTTTATATTATATTAGACATTGTTAGCTTCAAATTGTATTTTATTTTGTTTGACATTGTACTGGACAAACAATCGGACTTATAACTCATAGATATATATTATATATATTGGAAATGGATTAACTGACAGTTTAAGATTAGTATTATTTTGGAATAATAGAACTGCCTTTTCTCTTTTATTTTGTTCTTGACATTTCTTGTTTGAATTATAAACAGTAAAAAATGTTTTGGGTATTACACAAATATATAAGATAAAATTTAGTACGCAGATGTAAGGAGTAGTATGAAAGTAGGAGAGAGGGATAATTAACTATTTCCAAAACATTTTTGTTGATACAATAAAAATCATCAATAGCTACCGAATAAAAAAAGTAAGAAAATCGGTTGACGAACAGAGGAGAAAATGGTACTTAACTGCTTTGTCTTTGCCCATTTATATAAAGATAACATTCAATAACTCTTTTAAATACAATATTTTTTAAGTGTTTCTTCAAAATATTTTTTAAGCAATGCGTTAGTTAATAGAGATAAATTTTCAAAGCAAATTTTTCTAGTTACTGTTACAACAAAATAATGTTCATGCTCAATATTAATTATATGAATTGTAATGCAATTTCTTCGCAATGTTAATGGTTCTTTCTTCTACGTGAAACATTAGACATCATTTGCCATCTTGAAACTAGATCTATTCACATTTATGTGTGCAAGAGAGTTTTTTTTTTTAGCGTTATTCAAAATTTTTCATGCATGTTATTTTTAGGTTATGAGATGAGCCTGTGTGAAGAATCCCAGATACAGTTTTCTCAACGAGCATGAGTTAAAAAACGTATGGATAAAGTAACGAAGTGACTTTTTTAAGTCCTAAAAATACTGAAATAAAATTAATAATATATTTTGAAAACGCTGACGTTCATAGATTAAAATAAATTCTATTTCAAAAACCGAGGAAATCTCTAATCGGAAGTTTACAAATTAGTTCACTTAACGCAGAAAAAATTACAATCGTTATTAAAAAGATAAAAATGAAAAGCAACTGCCAACACGCAAAGTGCCTCTCCATATGAAAAGGAAAAAATTATTGCGCCTATTACCGGTTTTAAAAAAATATTTACACCACGCAAAATATTTTGATATTTGTACGTTAATAATGTACGCAAAATGTAATAATGCAAGCAAAAATGCTCAACTTTTTTAAGCCACGTGTAGCCGCCCCGTCCCTTTGCCCACTTAATGATTTTCCGTCTTTATTATTACGCAATCAATAAAACGCAGCGACAAACAAACGCAATTAAGAGGAGTAAAATCTAAAATTCTGAATTTGTGACCAGTGAAGACACAAAGAAATTATAAAACTATCAGAAATAACTGAGAGGCTATATTTGGAAAGTCCTGTTCGTACAAGGTTTGTACTATAATAATAGAAATCAAAGACTTCTCTAAAGAATATTACTACGTGTTCATTAACAAATTCTTTACCTCATCTGACATAAGTTACGCCTCAAAAAAATTTCTTTAGAAATTTATATTTTCACCCTTACTTGCTCAGTCTCTAAAGTTTAACATACATCACAAATTTTGTGTATAATAACTACAGGGTGAGTCACGAGAAATTTTTTTGGAACGAGCCATACTCGAGCTTTAGAGGGAGTAAGGAGGGGTACGGGAGGTGGCATTCAACTTCCCTTGAGCTGCCATTTAGTTACCCATCTTGTCGTTGTGGACTCGAGAACTCTGCGAGTCAGTCATAACTACCCGAAGTCTCTTGCATCTACCCAAGGAAGGCAAAATTTTGCATCGGTCATCATGATGATGTCCACTACCGCAATACCATTCCTAATGGGTTAATGTACTGAAAACGACTGGTTCTTCAACGAAAAGGAATCCACCTGGGCCTGCTAAAACCACCAGAATAGAAAATGTGAATCGCGCACTGATTCACCGTTTTTCACGTACGTGTCATAAGCACATACGCGGTGTTCTCGAATCCATAACGGCATGATGGATACTGAATGGTCATTTAAAAGGAATAGAAGACGACCTTCCTCAACTACTTACTCCCTCCACAAGCCGAGTATGGTACGTTCAAAAAAACATCCATCTCCCGGGAATCACCCTGGATTTGAAATGATTCCGGCATTATTGTTTCTTCAAATATCGTAACGTATTCCTGAGAAATCCATGATTTTAAATTTAGATTAGATACAAGTTAATTGCAGTTTTTTGCAATGACTGGGAACAATGTATGCATGATAAAGACATTAACGATAGGACATTTTTATATTCGGTCATACATATAGTATAATTATCTGAAGTCCCATGAAAATATTTTTTCATTTAACATTCTAATGTGGGTAATTGCATTTATTGTTAAAGCATATAACATCCCACACCTATACTTTATCACGCCACAGCGACATCGCAATGAAATAAAAGCAATGAAAACATTCGTACTAAATTCCCAATGAAGCATTTTCCCCCTCTATTTTCAATGTTTCTGAAGATATAATGTCATTAACGAAAGTGAATAACCTTAAATTCAGATGTGTCGCTCCTTTATTTTGATAACTGAACAGGTTTCCTTAAAAATTAGACTCCGTTATCTCAAGTTTTTATGCTGGTAGTTAAAACAATAACTTGCTATCATACTTGCTTAAATATCCTCAGTAAAAGTTTTTAAGTCATTTGATGCGGGACTTAAATTATGTTCAAAATTTATGCTTCTTGTTTGCACTTTTTGAAGAAAAGACGCATTTCCCTTTTTAGAGCTTCCTTATTTGAATTACACTGAATAATCTTTTGTGAAACGAAGCCACAGTAATTACTCTTCGTGAAATTTAAACCGATCTGATTTATCTTAAAGGTGATGCTGAGATTTAAAAAATATCGTAAACTTATTTTATCTCTTCATTTATCCCTAAGTAAAATAGTAGGACGCCCGTTTAGAGGAAATTGATTGCTTTCGTGAAAATTATTTTCAGTTTTATTTTCCCATTAAAAAAACTTAATTTATTGCTTCAAATAGAAAACAGATAAACTGTTCCTTAAAATATGCACTTGAAATAATTTTGATTTGGTTTTATTTAAATTGTTGTTTAAAATCTGAATGAAAAATTGCATCTTACCATTCATGGCTTATCGTTGAAAATTATTTTTAATTCAACTACAAAAATAAAAATTCTCTTTTATATTTCATAGATTGTTTATTTACTTCAAAAATTGTAAATTTCTGCATATTTCTTCTTTATTAATCGAAAAATGCATGCAAATGATTACTCAGGCTTTTAGAAATAATTGTAAAGTAGGTTATTTATTTAAGGATTAATTTCTAGACTTTGGTAGCGCTGCTATTAGTTTAGAATTTATGTGAATCTACAACATTCGTAAAGTTTTTTAAAAATCTTATCTAAAATGTGTGTTTGAATAATTTATATGTCGCATGAATAGATGTTGAATCTCAATAAGTATTTTAAATTGTTGTTGTTTTCTCTTGAAAATGTTAAAAAATACGTTCATGGGACGTTAAAATCTATTCATTTCATTTCAAAGTTAATTAAATATTAATTAACTTTGCTTACATAGATTTCTTACCCTAGACATTTCTGAAAGCACTTAAAATCAGAAAATAATTAGAAACATGAATAAAAGCATTTTTAAAAGCTTATCAATGCAAATATGGTTATTACGGAAGTCTTGCCCAGTTTTGTTATGAATACCTTAAATCTTGAAATACATTTGCAAATTAATCTCACTCAAAATACCAAAAAACGTTTCATTGAGAGTTTCAATTAATAAAATATGTCATTTTTATTTGCTAGGTATTTAGCAAACTTGCTTAAAATTTCGTTTTGACTTTAGAAGCATTTTGAGCTCATCTCCGATCGAAAAACTCAAAGGACATATGTCCTGTCAAAACCATTAACAATTTTATCTTTCATCACCTATAAAAGCATTTTTAGGCTTTCCAACAGACAAAACTTTTACTATCAAGTTTTTTTCCCCTTTTTTGTTTCTTTATACATAATCTGTGTCTGTGTGCGTGCCACTTTTTTCCTGCTTTTGCTTTATTGGATTCTAGACTACTGACAAATTAAGCTCTTTTAAGATACCTTATAAAAAATTTGAATAAAGTAGCAGCCAATATAAAGCACGATTTAACAACAAACCTCTTAGGATTGCAAGTGTTCTGAAAATGACTCGAAACATAGCTCCCGCGTTATATTTTTCAGCCGAAAAGAAAATAGAATACTTCTTTGGGGGGGAAAAAACGAAAAACTGTTCCGATACTAAATCTATATCCAACAAAATACCGAGAATGACTACCGTCATCTGTTGGCTTATGATTTTGGATAAGAAGCTCGTTAAGAAAAATTATTTTTTATAAAAATAATTTAAAACATAATTCAAAAGTTAAGCACATGCAAAAGTGAGTATAAACAAATAAAGTTACATTAAGAAAATGAAAAAAAAACGTTTGCGGATATCCCTATAGTATAGACAAATAATTTTTGACCTCCTGATATCCGCTATAGTGGAGTTTTACTATACTTAAGTCGTAGCCGATCTAATTAAAAATACCCCCCCCCCCCTCCCTCAAAAAAACACGAAGAGATCACTGGGTAATTTAGACAATGTTTTCATGCGTCAATATAATATATATATGTTCTTCAAAAATAAATATATGGCTTTATTAAAGTATGAAAAAGCACACAGATGAATAAATTATAATTTTGAAGAAAAATTGTTTACAGAAAGTTTATTACTTATGTATATAATAGAAAATATTTTCTCGTATTATGAATACAACAAGTTTCTCAGTTTCTTTAAATCTATTAATCTTACTGTTGAAACGCTCGACGATTGTATTTCTCAAAACATTCAGCCCAAAACACTTTCAGAACTACTCTATGTCAAAGATTTTTTGTAACAAAATATTACAACTTCAAAATAAATAATTTAATTAAGTAGCATTCGTTTCAATTCCGAGTGTAATATGATAGAAAACTTGAAGAACTCCTAGCTAAATTTCTCTCTTGATTATAAATGTCTAGACAAGTGATAGTTTTGTCTAAGACATATATTAGCATTTAAAATAAGCATATTATGCTGTTAACATAGATAAGGATAAATATTTCTGAAATAGGCATTAAACTCAAAAAGATGATTTTTTTTATAAATAAGGGTTTTTTGAAAGAAGTCGAATTGATTTTTAACCACGTTCAAGTTCGAAGCTGTTTATTGAACTTTTAAGACTTTTCATATAAAAAACGGAATAAAATGCATCTGCGAATAAAATTTAAGAAAAATAAAGGATTAATTATTGTTACCCATATTTCCCTTATCAAATTTTATTCCTTCATTTCTCTAACACATGAATACTTAAATAATCCGTTACTGACTATAGTCTACTACTGAACAATCAAACGAGAATTACACAGATTTGACTAGATGAAAATATTTTAAAATCTAACGTAAAAAATAACATCTATTAACAGCAATGATCGGTGTAACCAAACATAAACTGAATTATGTTCTTGTTTGAAGATTAGTAATATAACGTTATAACACATAAACATGCAAACTAAGTTGTGTAGTATATTGGGATTACATTTCTTTTCTCAATGCATAAGTTGAGCGCTTCTGAAAAAAAATTAATTGCCATTTATAAATGCATTGTTTTCTATCAATAACCATAAAATTATTTTATCCTATACAGTGGATAAACTCTCAACTCATCACAATGCTAATCTAATTTTCAAAAAAATAATCGTAGCAGATTAAAATCTCTAGAAATACTGAGCTATAACGTATTAGCATTATGCCTGGTATTAATAGCTAATGATGGAAAGTCGATATACTTGTCTAAATTGCTTTTCATGCAACGACTAGTAAAAGGATAGGAGTGGGTAATCAGGATAGGAGCATAATGATGGGAAAATAATCAACAATAAAACGTTGAAGAAACACTAAATGATGATATTAAGATGACGTTCACATGAAGCGTTCTCCTAAATACTGACTAAATCGGGTGTATATTCAAAGACAGGATTAGAATCTGTATTATACCTCCACAAGGATAAATTTAACAAAAATACTATTAACTGCTAATTAACAGTAAGTTTATAAATTGTGAAAGCATAAGATTTAGAGAAAATACAAAGGAAGGAGTTTCATATACGTCTTTATTGTTTTCGTTGAATCATTTGCCGTTTCAACTCCAAAGTGAAATGTTCATAAAAATCACTTTATTTGATAGATTTTCTTTGTGTGCGAACATTTCGCGGTCAGAAATCGTGCAAATATAATTAACAAGTACCTTTTAAAGCAATTTCTAAAGCTCTTCATGCGATTAATTGCACTTATTAATAGCACTTTCACTGTGTGTGAAGATTCTGTTTTTTTTTTTTTTTTTTTTTTTTTGTTACCGAATTCGTCAGAATAATGAACAAAATATAAAATTTTTCAGGCAGTGGTGGGATTATGTCAAAATAAAAAGCATTTTTTCCCTCCTTTCTCTTTCCCTTTTTTTTTCTTTTCTTTTTCTGGTTTAGGAATTTGATAGTATTGTGTATATCAGGGATGGGCAAACTTTTTCGGTCGCGGGCCCAAAATCAAAAAAGTTTGACGGGCCAAGAGAAATTTTTCTAAAATTTAAAAACTATGCACAAGTATGGATCTTGTACATTATACGGTATCTCAGTGCCGTATAATACACACAAAAATTTTTATTAAATATTTATTGGTATAATTAGCTTTGAAATACGTAATGGAATATCTGTTATTAACCAATGCACAATTTTGAGTGTTGTTTTGTTCAGAAATTTTGAATGTGATTAAAGTTATTCCATTTTTATATTCAAAATGTCCACAAGAGGATCATAAAGCATATAATTATAAATTTAAAGCAAAACTAAATTTATCTAGAGTACTTTTTATTTTTAAAGACGACTTAAATAACTAAAATGATCATCATATTTCTTACCCAATTATTTCTGTGTGTTCATTGTATTTAACCTTTTTTGTGCTGGTGCTGTATAATGCACATGATTTACGAGTATTACAATTTAAATATTCTAATGAGATGAATGAAATTGTGATTTCATTTTTAAAAGTTCCTTATATTGAGGTTCGAAGTGAGATGTCCTGATTCTAAGGAAAGAGGCTAAATGCTCATCTGTCAGTCTACTTCTGAAATAATTCTTTCTAAGGTCCACAGTTGAAAACACATGTTCACATATGTAAGATAACGCAAACGTATCACTGATTTTCTGGGCATGAGATATTATATTTGGAAAACTTGCTTTTGGTAATGATTTGAAAAATTCTTACTTTGGCATATTTAGTAACAACTGCGCCTTAGTGGTTGGTGCCAATCTAGAGCTAACCCTAACAAAGAACATCCGCTTTTAACACTTTACCCCGATTGGAAGCTGTCTGTTATTGCATTTCCGTTGATTTATGTTTTGTAGAACACAAATAGAGATAGTAAAATGATCATCAGTCCCTTTGAAAAAAAAAAATAATATTTAAATAAGGTAGAAAAGAAGATGGATATATAATATATATATACATTCCTTTTAATGTACAATCCGAGGCAACTTAAAATTCAATCCGCGGGTCGTAGTTTGCCCATCCCTGGTGTATATAGTTCATAAAGCAATTCAGTAACTTAGTTAACTCAAAGAGAAAGAAATTTTCAATCAAACGTTTTTTTTTTTAATTTCTAAGACTATTCAAATTTTTTTTCGCGATGTTTTTTGGCACAAAAAAAATTTATTGCTTATGCCAAACAAGCTGTTTGCTACTAACTCTGAAACCTATCATTTCTGCGTACATTTCATATTCCTAAAATTTCAAATAATTTTTGATCTTGTTGAAAATTCGCGCTTTAATCTCTTGCGCCAACATGAGAAGCTAGTTATCGATTTTAATGCACATCTAGCAACGAACAACACATGTTATATAAAATTACCATCTTATATGGGAGCCTTAAATATATCATGAAAATAGTTAAACATCTAATTGTTTAGATGCACTTACTCTTTTTTACAAATGGTGTAGATAGCGAGACACCTTGTTCTTATTTTCGAATTTATACCTAGCTAATTTCACAAATTTTACAATTATATAAAGACCTTTTCATATCAAAAACGTTACTTATTTAAAGCGGTAAACAGTTATATACAAATTTACTTCATTAAAATATTATTGAAAAATGATGCTCATTTGATTTTATTATTTCCAAAATGCAAATTTCCCCCAAAAATAGTAATCTCATCTAAAATAAAAGCGTTTTAACGCTTTTAACACTCGAAACGAAACAATTAGCCTTACACTTTTTCTTGCATGGCTTTGTGACCATGCTATATTTCCTAAGTTTTTGTTTGACAAATTAAAAATAAAAATCAATCATTGGTATTAATTTATAAAACAATAGCTGTTTTTCTCCTTAAACAAGGAACAGTACAAAATTGCTTGCTACCACACACCACAAGCAAAACAACTCCTATTTATCCACGTGTAAAACATTAACCGTTTACATAAATATTTAAACTAAAATGTACAATGTGTTAAAACATAAGAAATTATGATTACTAAGATGTAACCCAAATGCTTAGATTAATTGCGGTTTAAAATAATATACAAACATATTAAATCATTCAACTAACGTACTGTTCATTTATCAGCCTGGAGTTTCATATAATTCACTATCCATTAAGATATCAAAACTTTCTAAAGCACCAAAATTCATTCTGTATAACTTTCCAACCACAATTATCTACTTAGTTAATATAACCTTCAGAAAATTAACTGAGTATACTTGAAAAAGAAATAATAAAAGAAATAAGTTTTGATACAATCCAAAAATTATTTGATATTTTTCCGCTTTGATCCATGACCATGGTCAGTTATCTAACAAGTATGAACAATAGTTATGTGATAAAAATATCGCGTGTTTCGTGGCTATAATTTTAAACTTTTGATATAGTCAGGGAACGCGTTTGCTTTTATATATTTTACACAGCACTTCGCACAAACATTTCAACTTATTTTCCAGAAAGTTTCTCGATTGAATCTAAGCAGCATCAGAAGCGATTCGTGCATGTCTAGTTGTGTTCCAGCTGTAAAGGCTGCGAAACCATCTTTTAAAAGAAGGAAATGATAAGATCTGCATCTCATGGGACTGTTAAGGAAAATATAAATAATGCGTTATATTCCCGTTTTTAATTTTACATGCTAAATAATTTGTGTTCGTTTAAACATATTTCATATAATATTTTTCATTTGCGAAAAATTAAGAGTTTAACTTTAGAAAACGTTCATAACTTCAGTAAAATTAGCAAAGCAAGTTTTCTTTAATAAAACTCTGGCTTCATTTTATGTAAACAGCATAATTAACGATGAAAATACATCAGACTATAAACTTCTCGTGTCATGCATTTACGTTTTATACAGTATATGGAAGGTTGCAGTCTACTTCTAGATCTAGTTCACGTTATGGGGCTCCTATTGTCGAGTTGCAAAAGATGCATAATTGTGTCAAATTTCTAAAAGCATAGTGTTGAAGAAAAAGAGGTGGAGCTATTTCCATCGACTACAATATTACAGCCGAGTAAGGCTGTTACATACGATTGCCTGCCTCTGGTCCTTTTTTCCGAAGAATTTTTTATTTTTATTTTTTACCGCGGATTGTTGGCTGGAAAACATTAAAGCATTTTCATTTTTTATTTTTATTGATTTTTATTTCTTTTTTTAAATTTATTACTTATCAATTTATTGGTAACTTTAAAGCTCATAAAACGTGTGTATTTTTTAGCCTAAGGAGAGTTATAGTTTTACCCTGTAACTTAAAACAGCTATCATGTTTTGAATATGTTCTGACTGTATTAAACTAATAAAATTGAGTTTCACTCCCCACCCGAGAGCAATTACATGAATTAATTGTTTATTATACATAATAGAATCCGAATATTTTCCTTCAACAGGGTAATAATAGTTAAACATATGTCAGGGTCTTTCATAAGTTAAACATATGTTACTAAAAACTTTGTTATTGAGTGTTATTTTAGTTTAGCATGCGTTCGTTAAAACAAAAAAAGTCTTTCATGATCGAAAATTACTGATTTGTTTGGCTATATGCACCCATGTTTTAATACTAACTAAAGATAATGATGCTGTTAAAATTTTAAACTGAACTGCAGTTTGGGGATGATTTGGTTAACGTGTACATGCACGTCATATTCCTTTAAAAATTACGTATGAATATATACAAAAACATTTTTTTTTTTAATTTATAGAGCAAACGAGTAAAAAAACTTAAACATCAGTTCTCGAAAAATATTCCTCTTTACTGCAAAATTCTATGAGAAAAATTTATTAGAATATGTCGCTATAAAGAAAATATTAGAATGTTATTTCACTATATAGTTACTAAATGCTTGTTATGGTATTAGCCAGGACTTAGCATAGAAAAAATATCCCAACTGATTAAAATAAAATATTCGTGACGAAATTATAAAAGAAATTTCGCGTTTTGAGGATGACATGATTATGTCAATGTTCTAATATTAAAGAACCGTTGCAAAATTGTAAACTGCATTATTTATTATTATTACTACTACAACTATTATTCCTTCAAGGACTGCGTACGTTAATTTCTTACTCAAAAGAATTTTCTCAGTATAGTTCCTTATCTCAAAAGATAAACCAAATGAAAAATTCATATAAAAATATTCCATTTCAAAGAATTAGAATGCAATTTAAAGAGAAATTTTCGTACAGCAAAAATTACTGCAAACTAAAAAAATCTTGAAATATCACCTCCTTTTAAAAATGCAGCTACTTTCCGCTTTTATCACAAAAAATAATAGACTTCCAACACAAGCGAAAATTATTTTTGTGAAGGATTTCGAAATACTGCTTTCTCTAAAGAATTTCCTAGTTTATTCAGATTCTTTCTTTCTATTCTTCTTCAATGTAACACAATTTTGTTTAGAAATAAAAAAAAAAACAAACTCGCCATCAGACTTCATCACCCTAGCGAAGCATTTGCCAATCTGCAAATAACTTTTATTGATACTTTAAATACTTTCATTTTTCAGTTTAAAGCTTAACTTGTTGCTTTATGTTAAGTACTGAACTTATCGATGGAGGAATTATAATGTCACACTTAAATCTTTCGTACTTAGTAATACAAATGAAACTTTTCCACAAGAGTTTGAAAGCCCATTTTGCTTAGAATTTGAATCTGTGTTAGAGAAAGAAACACAATATTTAGTGTAATAAAATGTTTTCGATGTTTATTTCAGAAAATTTTATTTGATGACTGATTTTTTTTTTTTTAATTGAAAACAGATGTTTGATGCATCAAATTCCCCCCCCCTCCCCATTGTTTTTATCACCTACACTTCATTTTATGACAATGACATATCAATTTCTTTTTGGAACTCACTAATGATTTTTTAAGGAATACACTTTATGTTCCACTACTAGAAAAAATGGAATTACAAAATGTTAAATACAATCTACTATAGAATGTTCTTAAAGAAAGCAGGATTCTGCATCTTTTGTTTAAAATTTAGCAGATTTTCAACATGTGAAAGGTAAAAAGTGATATTAAAAATGAAAGAGGAATAAATTAAAATAATTGCATTGATCGTAGTAAGTGTCCCTCGATCAATGCAATTAGTTTAAATTTTTCGACCTTTTTTACATTAATCCCTACATAGCTTGCGTCAATAACACTTAAACTTTTCTTTTATGCGGATGTTTGTTTTTATTTGTTATGCTATGAGCGTCAACCAAATTCCTGCAAAAGCATCGTACGACGGAGAATCACATGTTCAATGGTCCGACATTGTATTTCAAGAAATAAAAAAGGCGAGTCTAAAATGTTACGTGCAATACTATCACTCCATATATATTTATATTTTCTGCGACCAACATGCGATCCTCTGCACAAAAATATAGTTAAATATTTTCTTCTATATGGTACTGAGCCAATAAAGAATTATTTCAAAAGTCACGTGAAAAATCAGGTAAATTTTCCAAAAATCGTCATAAAAAGACCTTAAAATTATAACACAAACGCAATTTGCTTGCGATTTGCAACATAATCCGAAAAAGCATAAGACAGTAAAGGTTGCTCTTGATATACCGGTATCTACTTTGAACTCTCATATTGAGTCGATATAACCCATAGAAAATGTCGAACTTATTAAAAAAACTCGTTTACATGTATGTTTACTGCGACGAATGTTCTTTCTGAGGTATAATAAGCAAGGTTCCAGTAATGCCATTTCATTATGCTTCAATACATAACACACGATTTAACAAGAAAGCTAACGTATTTCGAGGCTTTGTATAACCAAAAAAGCTACTTTTTTTATTGCAGATTTCTAGTTTATATTTAATCTTTTTATACAGTAATCCATATGTGATGCAATTGTAATATTTCAAGATTTATTCTGGTTTGAAATTTTATACCCGATAAATAGTTTGAAATACGGCCTGAAATTCAGAGTTTCATAGCTTAAATCCAATAACAATCTGTTTTAAAGTTTAGGATTCCAATGGACACTGCTCAATACATAAACAATCACGAAACTAAGGTAATAAATCAGTAATGTAATTCCTTGTACACTTTCTGACTTAGAAAATTAACGAACACTGGAATAGAAAAGCAGGAAATTTCGCCTAATAATAATAAATGGCGAAATGTGTATCCAACGGAAAATCGAAGTTAATCATTTGATCTTCGTTGCCGTAAACGAGCAAGCATTAACGTTATTATTGATAGGCTCTAAAGGCCAAGCAACAGATGACGTGGAGGGAGAATTTCCGCCCAATTTTCAATCCCTTCCACTTTTCACCGAAGAGCATAAAAGTGAGTAAGGAAATTGAAGGCCAAATCGTAGTCTTAACAAGCTCGGCTAATGAGCGGCGTTGAAGCGAAAGGCCGAATCAAACACATGTAATGATAACTTCCGAAAACATCTTTAGAATCCCTTTTACAACGTTACGTCCATGTTTGAAGGTGGTCTAGGCTGATGGCAATGACTTAAAGCTCTGGTTGCTGCCTCTCGCGAGTTAATTGCTAATTCTGTCAAACATTTCAAGCCGAAGCAAACATCCGAGCTGCTTCTCAATTCCAGACACGATCGTCAAAGAGTGGTATTCGAAACGATCTTAACGGCAATTTGGCACTTGATTTGGTTGGTGGTTCAAATTAGGCAAATACGTGGATCTAATGATAGGATGGCAATGGAGTCGTTCCTTGCTGGGGCACGGTTTCGGTTTTTAGATGCAGATTTCGAACAACGATTAACCTTTATGCATTGCGTCACCCTCCCCCTCCCTTCCCCACTGGAAGTGGGTTCGATTAATTAGATTCGCGGAAAATTATTCTCTTTCATTACCTTCTTCTCATTAGAAAAGCGAAGTCGGTGGGCTCCGTTTAACCATCGGTTGTTGAAACTTTGTCGAGGAGCAAGAAACCTTTCAGAGTTTTGCAACTGGGAAAGTTTCTGAATGTGCTTAGCGCGTAAATGGTGAAATTTATAATATTAAAAATAAGAGAGAAGTAGATCACATTTTCTGGTTGTTTCATATCATCTTATTTAAGAAACAACACCAGGGAATAAACTGAATTTTGGGAAAAATAAAATATAACACATTTATTAATTAGTCTTTTGTGCTAGAAGCTACAGAAATATCTCCCGTAATAATCCTTAAAGACAAAGAACAGAATCTCAGCATAGTAAAATAAATGTAAATATATAAACCTTACTACAAAGCATTCAATTTTACAGCGAGGAGAAAGCCTTTTTCCCTATAAAGGATTGTACAAACGGACAAGAGAAATTTTAGTAACCTTAAATTAGTACATTTTTACCCATTGCAGGTTTTTTCTTTAAGGGGAGAGAATGAAGAATACTTCTGTTGTTTTCTCTCACTCTGTTTTATATTTTTTTATTTTATTATTTTTTAACAGTAATGAATATATCTACTGGGTAGCGTGAACAATTTCCATTTAACCGCTCTATAATTGCACTTCACTTACACTTGACAGGGTTTCCTATCATCTTTATATATATACTTGTTAAAATATCGAAAATATATACTCAAACTACACCAGAATGCTTTAAAGTTTTCAGAAAAGGCTATGAAATATTTCCAGATCAAAATACCAATTTTTTTCAGATACAATTCAAAACAGAAAATATTTTCTACGTCTTTTATTGATTCAAGTATGTACAAAGTTCTTTTGTTTCTTGATGCTCCCAGTTAATAGGTTCGTTTTCTAAAAAACACATTCGAAAAAAAAAGAAAGAACTCGCGAACGCTAAGTTTGCGAGACATACACTCTGAATGGAATAAGTCACGTTCTATTTGAAAACACAATTGCAAATTATCTTATAGAAATAGAGTCCATAAACAAAAAAACATGAGAAGCATTCATTCATAATCTCGTATAGAGATATATTTTAACTTTTTATCTAGACTATCTTTCAATTTATACAAAAAATAACGTATATACCAATATAAATATATAATATTTACCTTTAAATTAAATGAGCAGAAGTTAAAAAAATCTTATATTATAGACATTGCATACACACACATGGTTATATATTACATTCAATAATCTTGAAAATCGGCTGTGCTCTCGAAGGCGGTAAATCTTTATCCTTTTTAATAAACGTCCTATTATTTAACCCAAATAACAGACATTTATCGGCAAAGTATTTCCTCATAGATAATGGAAAATATCAACTGCGTGTGAGACGTTTTTAGATTTATAGCTCGCCTCCATACAAATTTATGATCACAAATTTATTTCCCGATGAAGTCTTTATATTTTATGATTTAGCATTAATTGATTTCAAATATTTAAATTAAAAATAATCATTCATATTTAAGACGACTAAAACTTATGTATAATCAAAGTTTTAAATCTACTCGGTTAGTTTTGAGCTCAGTTTGAGTATAATAAATAGTTTTAGAGCTGATAAAACGCAATGACGCAAAGATTCCCCCCTCTCCCCCAACAGAATGATTTTACGACTTATAACCTTGCTTCTTAGCCTACTTTCCCGCAAAAGTAATTTAAAGAAAAACTATTAAAGGCGGCTTAATGTATATGAAAATATCTTTAAAAATAAAGAAGAGTTTAAAATAAGTGAAATAATTAAATAAAGATTGAAAAATAAAAATTTTGAAAGTAGGGTTTTGAGATGGGGAAAATGTGGGTCCGTATGTCTGACCGACTGTCCGTCCCCACTCCCTAATAACTTTTGAGAAAATTGTCGGATTTGAAAGATTTTTTTTTTTTTTTTTTTTGCATTCGAAAGATCTTTTTTTCATTCGATTTTGAACAGCTCGAAAAATCTTAGCATTAGCGCCTATAAGGAAATGTGAAACAAAATATATAATCCCTGGACATAACATCTAAAATCCTTTAAACCAGCTTATTCGAAGAAGCTCTCGACGCAAAATATTTCTTTCTTTCATTATTTATATGATCGATTCTTTTTCAATTTTGAACAGTTCAAAAAAGTTTAACATTGGCGCCTACGAGGAAATTTCAATCCTATATAAATCCTGATCTAACAGACGGATTTGCTTGAAACAAATTTTATCGGAAGTATTTTATGACACAGAACATGTACATATATGAAGTTCATCCTGAACTAATCGAGCCTATTTTCCCATGAAATTTTTTGATCTGAACTTTTAATTATATTTCTGAATGAATGACTAAATGAATGAATTAATTAATTAATAAATGAATGAATGAATGAATACGGTATATTTGAAGTAACTAAGTTAAAGGAGAAAAAGACAGATAGCTACATCATATATTTGATATTGGTGTGTACGGAAAAGTAGGCTCGTATAGTTCTAGACGGAACTTACTGTTAGAAATTCCGTTCTGCCTCTATAATACTTCTGTGTTACTTGCCAATACCTTTACACCATGCTACAAGTTACTTTTTTTACTTCACACCATTTACTAGATAAATAATTAATTTTAAATTTATCAAGAAGAAGTTTCATTTATCTTACGTGTGGTTCACTATTTTGCATTCATTTCCTTTTTCAAATCGAAAGTTGAAATCTAGTTTGCTTTTAGAAAAATAAAATCGACTCGAGTTTGAACACACTTCTAAAAATTATCAAAGTTTTAATATTTCTTACTGTATAGGTGTGTTTATTTTAATTTGTTAAAAATAAAACTCTCCAGTTATGTTTTTATTAATTCGAAGTGCTTAAAGTATAAGATTTGGTTACCCTAAAACAATCATTCATTTAGGCTTTATGTTCCTGTACGCACACAATTTTATCTTTAAACGCTTATTTCCTATGGCGGCGGTTTCTTAAATGCTTATAACTGTAAACGACTCGTTTTTCAGCGAGGTCTTCTTCAGTTTTTGCACCCATTTTTGTTCCGTGGCACTTCGTAATTTTTAATGCCCTCTTTCCCCACAAAGCTTCCCTTTTTTTCCTTCACTGTCTAGTTGCCAATGGCAGCAAAATCAATTAACATGCCTCCGCAATTTATCTAATGTTTCTTTCATTCGTTTTCTTTCCAGAGGAACTGATGCAGAAGACATTTACCCCATTTGGTCCTATTCAAGAAATCAGGGTTTTCAAAGATAAAGGCTATGCTTTTGTTAGGTAAGTCATTAAGTTTAATACCGCTTTAGCTCAATGAAGTTTTTCTATTATTCGGTGCGCTTGCATCTTTGCTTCATCTCTCTCTCTCCATCCCTTTCTGTTTTTTTTCTTTCTTTAATTCACGCGCCTCGGCTGTGTTTATATACACGCTTCGCTATTCTGTTCTGTCTCTCCGGTCCCTCGTTCGCTCTTTCCATAGTTGCCGTTTTTACTCGCGAGAGTTTCTGAGAGACAATTAACGCGCATCTGATGGGCTCTTTAACCCACGGCTTTTCGATACTTCGCTTAAAATCCAGTCGAAAAGAATGAAAACGAGCTTCAAGAATGGGCAGGTTTCTTAATTGAAATGGTCCGCGTGAGCTGCTGCCATGAAAAATACCCACTCCGGCCTTCTTTCAGAAATCTTTTAAATGGTGATGATATGCTTGTGTTAGATAGATGGGCAAGAATTCTCTTTGAATAATATTTGCTGCTTAATTCAGTCGTCGCTACGCTTTTCATCTGTTTAAAAGATGTTTCTTTAAGAAAAAAAAAAGAAAGCCTACACATCCGGGCGGCAGCTTAGATATCGGCCTTGCAGAGCCTCTTACGTGCGAGGACTGTGACGAGCCATTACGAATTTCATTTCAAAAGGAAAAAAACGGGTTTTTGTACAGCTTCAAAACGAACTTACGATCAACGTAAAGAGCTTTCAACAATCTCATTTTAAATCTGTCGGATGAGGAGACTTCTTCAAAGAGAATTAAACACATGTCATTTCCGACAAGAAAAAAGTATTCTAATTTAGGCTGTCGACAGTTTTTTGAAGGACTTAAAGTTGGTAGTGACTTTTGAGTGTCCTTACTGTCTGAAGTGTAATCTACGAGATTTGGATGAAAAAAAAAATACTCAAAAATAATGCAAATTATAAAATAAAATTTTGCTAGCAGTCAACACCTAACGTAAAACGCTTTCATTGCCACGTCATATATGTAGATGTTTTGCTTTTCTTAAATTTATTAAAATTATACTTTTAAAAATTATTTATGAATATTTTAAATTAAAATGTTATGATTTTCTTTAAATAACTGCTTTCCAATAGGAAATTTTAATAATATTTTAACTGTTAAAGAATTTCGAAATATCTTAATTAAAAAATTAAGAATTTTATTAGACAAACCAATGATTACATACAAAAACTAAAACGGTACCCTGCATAAAACATTCAAAACTGAAAGTATTTTGGAATCTCACAAAATTAATAAAATACGACTGTGCTAGCAAGATAAATACGATTCTTTAAGATCAACTATTAAAACAAAACTTCAATTTCTTCTGAGAATTTGAATTAATAAGGCCATTCCACAGAAAGTGTCACACACGTGACCACAATATTTCCTATTTTGATATGACTTAAGTCATATCAAATCATTTTATTGTAAGCCGGTGGGGATAACAAATGATGGACAATCGAATGGATTTTTCAGACAGTCTTCACGGAAATGTATATCTTGATCACATCCAATTAAATAAACAGAATTTTGCAGACATTTAACTAACTACTGACTTTATTACGTGCATGTGAAAATAAACGTTGCATAGCTGAATGAGCTTACACCATGAAGGAATTGCTTTTTTTTTTTTTTTTGTACTTCACCATTTTAGATAATGGCACCATATAATCCCGCATTCGCCTACCCACCCCATAACTCAATGAGCAGAAGAACTATATTTTTCTTCATTCAGGGAAAAAATAGCTCAAAGGTAAGACCGAACCTGAGCAGCCCGACTAATGGGACAAACTCGCTACCTCTTGTGCTACTAAGCTGTTGAAAATACTTATGAAATTTCTGACATATACACTGAAGAGTTTCGACGGGTTTTCTTTTATTTATTTTTTCCCTTTTTCTCGGAATTAGCTGGCTATCGTCCACCCTTAAGGGACCTATAATCCCACAAAGTCCGATCCAAGTTGTTTCTTTCCCTTGTTAGAGACACAAAAATGTCCATTCTCCAATAAATTGAACCGAGAACTTAAATTCATGGGATCTGTCACAAGAAAACAGGGCTCATTCAATTTTATTATGGATTCTGCAAGTAAAACTCACGCTATTTTGAGCAAGTGAAACTGTTATTGGGACCAGAATCGACAGGTTCTCATCAGTATTAAAATTTATTTTCAAAGCACTGTTCCTTTGATTAAAAAATCAAACGCGTTTGTGCGTCCGATTGCACTTCCATCTGCTTATACCAATCAAGTGAAAGTGACAGTGTGGAAGAGAGCAATAAATAAACAGCATTGTTGTTGTCCATAAGAAATTTTTAAATCATCGTTAAAATGTATAGCTGAATGACACAATCGCATTATACTTTCTCTAGCTCATTACTATTTTATGTAAAAGTATACAAAGTTATTTATTGTTTATTTCTCTTTAACCCCTTAAAGCATTTGCCCGTGTCTGACACGGGCAAAAGTTACCGGAAAATGTGCATATGCCCGTGTCTCACACGGGTGATCTTGTATCTCGCGTGACTTTATTTCTAATGCCCGTCTGAAATCCGTTTTCATTTTGTTTAAAAATACTTTTTTCATATGACTTTTACCCCACCTCCCACTCTCTAGTCACCCCTACAACTGAAACTGCCAAAACAACTTATACTGTACCTATATATTCATTTTCGGCCAAAACAAACTCAATCATTCTTTACCAGTTTTTCCGAAAGAAACTCGCGTTTTAAGGGGTTAAAGTTAAAAAATAAGTTCATAAACTTTGTTTCACAACTCGACACTTATATACTTACTCAATGTGCATAATCTCACTGCATTGAAAAAGAAGCATAAAAGTAAGTTTCTAGTGCTTACAGCCATTTTAAAAACTGCGAAATGTTGTGCATAAAAATCAATTACAAACACTTAACATTTCTGCTATGCCATCTCACCTATTATCGAAGTGTACATCTGATTCATTCCCCTGAACTCTAGGACAGTTGTGGTAAGTACGCGGTACGCGTGCCAAATTGCATACACCAAAAAATAATAATAATAATAATAAATAAAATAACAGGAAGACTATACTTTAAAATTATTTTTACTGATTCTATATAGAAGTATTTCAAAGATTTTATGTTATAGTGAAATCTCTTTTCAGATTTGCTACAAAAGAAGCCGCTACACATGCCATCGTAGCTACCCACAACACAGAAGTGAACGGCCAGACAGTAAAGTGCTCGTGGGGAAAAGAAGCTGGCGACCCTAACAACCAGCAGCAGCAACAGGTGGGCTTAAGTCTCAAGGTGGGTGGGTGGTTCCTTGCATCTTTCAAAGGAATGTCTCACCTTCACGACTGAGCGGGGAACCTGACACCACATTCACTCCTGATTTAAACATTCATAACGTTCATACAGAAAAGGAAAACATTGTTGTATTTTGAATCTGAAAACTAAACCGTCAAACAAAACCAAGAGAACGGAAATTTTCGGTTTTAAAAATGACCTTGAATAGGTTTTCGTTACATTCCAAACTGCAATGTTTTTAAAATATGCTTTTCAGAAAAATAAATAAATAAATAAAAACTTACCACACAATGAACAAATGAGCTCGAGTGACAATAATATGTCTGAGATTATTAGTGGTTTATTTCTCTTCGCATGAGGATAGATCATTATACGTGTTTAAATTATTTGCACAATCACTGTAAATCAAATTTTTCTCAAATTTTAAAAACTTTAACTACTATTATGTATAACGGAAAACTTAAGTTTCAATTTCAGTGAATAGCTCATCGTATCGTTTAGTTCATTATTAAGACCAAATTCCTCACTTATTGTTTTCAATTTAAACATTCATCAAACTCGCATAATTATATTTTATTTAAAAATAGTTTTAAAATAAAAGCTAGCTATCTCAAAACATCGGAGCCCCTCTAAAAGATATATTTGCAGAAATATGGAATTCTCTCTGAAGCTTCTACAATATGTGTGTATGAGATTAAAACATCAAAACGATTGTTAAAGAATGTTAACGAAAAAGAAGCAAAACCGATGTAAGAAATATAACAGTAGAATGAACGGTGAAGTCTAAAATGCGATTAGGATAAATAGCATAGTGTGAAGCGGTGCAATTTTAAAATTCTGAGTGCTCACTCTGCCTTGTGCACATGTTGATATCTATATTTTTAATTGCATGCTGAAAATTTAGGCAATTTAATTCGTAAGACTTCAAAATATATTCAACGTAAAAAGGTTTATAAGTTAGAGGTTTAAAACATCGTAACATTCATATATTCATAAATCGCGCCTAAAAATACTTGGCAAAAATCTCAAACAAAAAGCAACAAAGGAACGATTAGTTTTGACATTAAAAATAAAAATTATTTGATAACATCGTAAGCATTTAGTTTTAATTAGTGCAATTATTTAATTTGAAATTAAGATACATAAAACAAAATTCAAATATTTTGGGAAGGACACATAGTGAAGGAAAGTAAAACGGAAATCAAAGATACGTTACAATAACTTCCACAAACCTTAATATCAGTATTTAAAACTCATAATAAGATGCTACTTTAATGTCTCAAAAATACCAAAGATATTTTAATATAAGTAGTTTATTTAGTTACTTAATAGGGAATAATACGAGTAATTAAGAAGTAGTTTATAAAACTACGTCAAACAGACTAAGCATTGCAACTCGATCAACATTCATTTCTTATACGCATTAAAATGTTTTCTACGTAGAAATCTAAATATTGAGGACGCGAATAACTTTTTACCTAGCGTTTCTAGTATATCAAGTACATTAATGAAAACGTTAAAACTATAGGACACATTTAACATCTTACTACAGTTAGTTACATTTTGTCGTCAAGCAATTGAATTTAGTAAGAGATTATTGAACAGTGATGCAATGCGCCGCCAATCCTCCGAAATGTTTTATTTATTTTATTATTCCTTTACAGCACAAACTTGATTTTTTTTTTTTTTTTTTTTTTTTTTTTTTTTTTTTTTTTTTTAGAAATGCCTAAACACAAAACGATTTTTACAGATCAGATCTAGCTACTAAATTAGTCCCACAACGGCTAACAAAAGATTGAAAATTGATCTTATGTTAGCCTTTGTACATTTACGGTTTATAATTGCACCATGTACCTTGCAATTACAAACCGTAATTTTAATATGTATATTTCCTGCTCAACTCTAGTATTTAAAACTTGCCTTTAAAATATTTTGTAGAGCGATCCGTAATTTAATGTGTTCAATTAACAGTCAGTACATACTTATGAGAATAGTTATATCAAGGTATGTACCTTATTTTTTTCTGTAAGATTAACTGCTGGATCGCTCTACTAACATCTCTCGCAAAGTAACCTCTTTACACACTGTCAACCACATTGGTAAGTATCTGTCTATCCAATAAAAGTGTTATCAATTATTTTATAACTCAATGGCTAACGCTGAAGGCGAGATTCAGCTTTAAAACCTATACACTTTTTTAACAGTTCAATTGATAAAGCGTATTATACTATTACACCAAAATTTGGGCATACTGAAGCAGGATAACAAGGAGTGAACTGAATTTTCTATAGTTATGATATAAGAAATCACGAAATTAAAATTGAAAAAATATTGCTTTTGTGGAAATAGAATCCGTAGATGTTATTAAGATATTTTTCTAAAGGTTCTTCGCCACCACTAATTAGTTCAATTATATATGGTCTCCAAATCCAACAATCATCATCAGTAATAAAAAAATATATTTTTCTTCTGGTACAGTAAGTTACAACATCTTTTTCAGAAAACTAAATAAATAAACAAATAAAAATAATAAATAGGTAATAAATTTATAATTTGCTGTATTTCTAAAAATTCAACTCTATATTTATCTAATGAAGACCACAATTGCTTTCGGAAGCTTCTAGTGTGAAAAAAGTCTTCAGGTAGACTATAAATGGCACCGTTCGTGAGTTGCAATCATAACTCGTCTTACCTCAAGTGCAAAGCGTGGTAAACTTTACTCTTACACACAAATAAAAATAATAAAGAACAAATAACTAAATTAATTTGTACGTCCAATGTGTTTCGGAAAAGTCAAGTCGATATTTTTGTAATAAAGACCTCAATTTCTTTCGAAAGCTCCCAGCGTGAAATAAATCTCCAGGTAGACTATAAATGATACCGTTCGTGAGTTGCAATCAGGACTCATCTTTCCTCAAGTACACCGCGTGGTAAACTCGACTCTTAATGTTTGGTTTTTACAGGTTTGTCTTTTAAGAGAACGTTACTCTATATCTCAATCTCACAGACCGCTCTGACGTCACATATGGAAGATTTTTTTTTTTTTTAATGAATTGCTCAGTTTCAGCTTTCGCGCGATAGTTACGAGATCGTACTGTGAAACATATGTACCACTGTGCTGTCAGTGTAATGAGCTTAATTAATAAATGAATATTTATTTTAAGAGATAAGAATACCAATGGTAAATACTGAAAATACAAATCTCGGATCGCGCCTCAGTTTCTAAAGAGGTGAGTTATTTGTGACTAATTTTTTTCATTTTAAAATTATTTTTTCAAGTCGCATTGACGCTGCTATAGGAAAGGTAAAGTCATTTGCTTTATTTAAAATTAATGAATTGTAAAATTTAAAACCATGAGCAATTCAATAAAGATTTCATTAGAGATGAAAATTTTCATCAAATTAAGAACTACAAAATGGATCGCTCTACAATACTTTAAAATTAAATTTTTATAGATTGAGAAGTATGCTTTATAAATTAGTCTGCTCTGATGTTAATTAAAATATACAAACAATTATTTGAACAATTTTAATATTAGACCGTAAGTATCAAACACTTAATAGTAAAACTCAAATATTATTTACTATTTTAACTATTAATGCAAAAGCTGGAAGCAAATATTGCATTTAAACATCAAACAAATTAGAAAAATATTCTAATAAAAGTTATTAAGATCGCCTTTTTAAACAAAGCAGAATTCCTTGTAGTGTTGAGAATTTTTTCCAGGATCACCACAAATAACTTTCTTAACAAGAACAATGAGTACTTTTTAATTTTTTGTCTATCTGCACGTTGTTTTTAATTCAGCAGCGTTTTAAATCCTCCCCATCCCCCTCTGGAAAATTTGACACCACTGCTAGCGCGCTCATAAAATCTAATTATTGCTGACACAAATCTTTATCATTCTAACACTCAAATTAACGACATTAACTGTTGAAATGTAGCGAAAATATCTAATCCACTAAAACTTTCATTAAACTGAAATTGAAATAACTTTCATGCTTTGCACTTAGCTTTGCATGAAATTCCATAATACGTAGAGCATCTAATTAGTAAGTAAATTATCCCTTTGTGAATATAAACAGGCTTTAAAATTCTACACTCGTTATCATTTTCCTTGACGCAGATACAGTTTTACGAATTTTAAATGCTTTCTAATGACTCGTTTAGGTAGGCGTCATTGAAATAAGTGATGAGAATTAGTGATGACACTCATACTATCTGCACTGAAAGTGTAGAGCAGTGTTTCCCAAACTTTCGGTGTCTGTGTACCCCTTCTATAATTTTCGTAATACTAAGTACCCCTCTTGAAAGAAGGAAAAGAAACAACCATACACGTACTGCTTTTTTTTTTTTTTTTGGTTCTTTCCCCTCATTTCATTCTTTCTTGTTTAGCCGAGTACCTTTCAGGCAGCTTCGCTACCTAAAAAGTACACTGAACTAGAAAATCTTACAACTGCAATTCGGATGATATTAAGAAAATGGCTTAACACTGCAGCACTATATCATCCCACAAGCAAAAGCCTATAAACAACTTTTTTCAATGAATGAATTAATTCCGTGTTTTATGCAATCACAGGAAATATAGCTATAAGTTCTGTAAATATAAATATTAATGAAATGTGGAGAACTTTATGTTTCATCTCTTTAAATTAGTTACGATTTATGCAACTTTCGATTATCCGAGTTTTTTCACTTATCCGAGGTCAGCTTGGTTCACATTAACGCGGATAATCGATACTCCACTATTCTTGAAATAAATTAGAAACGCCAACTGAAAAACTAGACTAATTGCTTCCCCCCCCCCCTGAACAAATACGTAGTTTATTATTCCACAACGTGCAGTATTTAAGAAACAAATTCAATATCGCCATTTTCCTCTAAACAAATCCTTGATTTTAAGTGGTGGAAAATTGTTTATTTCTTATGACACTGGAAGCTATACATAATACTGCGAAATTTTAAATTAGGATAAATCAAATAGAAATTTACGTTGCTGCTGAACTATGTTCTCAACATGGAATATCAGTTTTACAGCTTTATGCGTAGTGTCGTTCAAAAGTAATATTGAATATAAATGCTATACAAAGTCTCCTTCGACTTAGAGAGCTTTAATACTTAATCATATTGTCCTTTATACCGTTAATATAAATAAAGTAAAAACTTTTGTAGATTTTTCGCATGATTCTGTAATTGATAGGATCGTTTTAATTATTTACAGCCTTTACCGTTGATCGATTTTCTGAAACATATATACTTTTCAAATATCTTTTATAAAGTATTTTAGTCCATTTATTTATTAGCTGTATTTTTATTGTTATTTTGGCGGATTTAATATTTTTCCCCTTCCTTAATATTAATTTTTGGCAATGTATAACAATAGAACAGTAAGATGTATTATAAGGAAAAAAATATATGAATCGTATTCAGCTATAATCTTTTGCAGGATATTAACATGCTCTGTCTATATAAAGGTTACAGTATAAGAATGTGAAATAACAATAAATACAGCAGAAACAATATAACGCATAGAGCTATAGATATTTCTATACAAAACCCAAGCTTTCGGGATAAGAATAACGTTTTTAAAAAATATATCACTTTTAAAAGGCAATAGGGAATATCACATCAATGTTAGAGAGACATTTCTGAGGAATAGGAATCGAGGCATAAATGCAAAAGTGCCTTTAGCGGAATACTTCCAATGTTCACCCAAAAAATCTGTGTCCCAAAAACCAGATTCTATTGAAACATCAATGCGAGAAAAAAATCTCAAAAATTAAGAAACAAGGAGACACATCAAAAGTAATTTGGGGTCAAGGTGAAGAAAATGAGCTCTATTTAAGCAGATACAACTGCAAAATTTGCTTGATGTACAATACCACCAAAGTGTTCTTTACCCTCCTTTGTTTCCGTCTCTCCTATAATCAATAATGAGGTTTATAGTCAACGATGAATGTTGAAACAGTCTTGTTGAAACCAAGATGACTCGACCAAGTTCAAACAGTACAGGCCATCATACACATTCGTGATACTTCCGTTAAAGTCACAAACCAAAGTAGAACAAGGACGAGTTGTCAACTTAAACAACAAAAATAACGCCTTTCATTTACGTCATTGACGGCAGAACAACCAATATTTTGACCAGTTTTCAAAAGTTGAATTAAATAAAGTAGTCAGCACTACTAATAAATGCTCTTGTATAAGTCTTACTCTCGTCATTAGTTAATCGAAGATAGTTATCCATCCAAAGCTGATTTATTAACAGTATTTTACGTAGATTCGTATAGAACTGAATCGATATAAAATATTCATTTTCATGTTCCTTTCTTTTTACTTTTTTAGCAAGAAATTTTATCCGTTGAAGCTGCTGAAAACAAAGGTTTTTTGGCTATGTTGTCTCAGGTAAGGCTAATGCTATTCTCCTGCATTGCTTGAAAATTCTAACTTCAATTAACCATCTCCAAAAGTGTGGTAACGATTTTACAAAGTAAAATCTGAAATTTGACGGTGAGACCACTTAACTCCTGGGTTCATGGTAGAGATAAACGTAAAAACGTATTTTAATTTTATTTTTGTTTATTTTCAAGTTGCATTTAAAATCAACATGCCTCAGATTTTCTAGTTTAGTCCATGGACGATTTGAAGAACACAGTTTAAGCAGATCAATTAGAATTTTAAAACTGTTTTTAATATTTAGTTTCGTATTGAAAAAAACTTTGAAATCGGAATCATGTTGTTAATACACGCATACTTTAACTGTCTATTAAACATTCATTGGCTTTAAACTTTCATAAATACACAAATATTTCAAATAGTTTAATGGAACTTTTCTCAAAGAATTTTTTAATAATTCAAGTTCGTATTTTTATACAACGGTTTTATGTCTTAAGCATTATAAGCTGATTTCTTTTACGAGCATTAAATTAAACTTGGCTTTTAAAAGACAAACATTTGCTTCAAAAAATGTAAAAGTTTCTTCCTTTCTTTAACAAAAATATAATCTGAAAAACAACCTCTTTTTTTTTTTTAATTTTCAAAAAAATAATATTACTGATTTGCTTTCTATGTATTATTTCTTACCTTGTAATATCGTACATCATTCATTTTCAGAAAATATTTTATGGAAATAAATTTTTCGTTTCAGAAAAATACATAGAGCTGACAACAATGCAGAATTAAAAATAAATAAATTTTTATCTGTATTAGTTAGTGACAGCGAAGCACACAAATTCTGTTTGGTTAAAATTCGCAATACAAATGATATTGACTTACTTTAATTACTTTAAAATGCGTTGCACGTACTGAACTCATAGTTTAGCTATAGTGAATGCTTTTATTTTGAAAAAATTTAAATAAAGAATAATTTTAAATACGTTTTCAATATTTGTCATTATAAAACGTCTCATTCTATACAAAAAAAAGTGTTTAACGATTTACTAACATTTTTAAATTAATTAATACGGTGTAAATTTACTAGTTACGAAAATTAAATTTTTATACATTTACTTAATCATTCTATTAGAATCAAGTATAACAGATTAATAGGTTATTTATTCGTCAGTTTAAAAAAATCATACACCATTTTAAACATTTTTGACAAATTTTAAATCTTGATTTTTACTTACAATTTAGTTCAACTTACTTAGAATATTAAGTTCAAAAATGTGCCTGAAAACAATATTTTGGTCGCAGAATTAACCCTTATTCTCATAAAGTAGCATTTATGCTACCTGGGGTTTTCCTTTACTTTCTATTTGTTAAGTGACGTCAGCGCGTATGTTGCATTGTTATTTGCTAGCCCTTATTCTCATAAAGTAGCATATATGCTACTTTATGAGAATAAGGGTTAAAACTTAAAGGTTTTCAGCTTTGAAAATCCACCGAGTTTAGTGGTCTCACTGAAGCTCTTTGTAATACATAGAGAATGAGACAGGTTGGCATTCTGAATTCAACGACTACTCTTGATTGCCCAGCGCAGTCATACTAAAATATTTTAACATTTTACGATTTATATTTTAGGAGACGGCCTCTCAACATTAAAAATATTTTATTTTTCTTCAAATGGATTTTCAAGTCACGTACTTTATTAATACATATTAATATTTCAATTATAATTAAATACATGTCGTTTAATTGGAGTGATATTTAAGTAAAAAAATAGTACTTAAGAAACAGATTAATTACATTGAGTACTTTTCTGAATAAATATTTTTTGAAGTCTGAAAATGTTTTATTAATACAAAATTATGCTTTTACTTCAAATGTCTGAAAATGTTGTAAGGTTCTATTGATCGAACTATACTTTTTATTAATTATCTTTACATTATTCCATTAATGCTAGATGAGGTATTTTTTCAGGTTAAGATCTCGGATTTCACCGTTAAGCTGAGTGTGAATGCTGTGCTAGCTCAAATTTCCATATTTTGAAAAAAAAAAAAAACAATAACAAAATAAGTTTGCTGTGCATACATTTTAAAATATATATTAAGTATAATATGTGTGTCTAAATATGATATTTGAGTTACTGATTTTTAAAGTTAGTGCTAATGTAGAGTTAGGTTATCACTGCTTATGAAGAAATGCGAAAACAATTTAAAAACAAATTAAACTCCATTTTGTTAAAAATTAAAGGTGCTATCGTGAACACTTGCGTTCTTACCGAGAAATATCATGAACTTCCGTATTTGGAATTTCAATAACAATTTTTCTGCCGTTCTCGATAACTAACATTGAACTTTCAATACAATACAAATACTATGAATAATTCAAATGCTCATTTCAAATAATAAACATTTTACAAATATGTTTCAAATATTAAAAATAAATCAAAAAATACAGTGAAAATGTTGTGAATTATTTACCGGAAGATTTCAAACAATATGAATCATTCCGTATCATGAATTTCGGAATATTGTAAATAATTCACAAACTACACAATAAACACTATGAAATAGTGACTAGCCTACTTTAAATATTTTGTACCAATCACAATAACCTACAATAATTATGAATCATTTAACAGTACGTCCAAACATTCAATTGGGTCATTTTGATAAGGATCTACATTTAAGTTGCGACAATCGGACGACAACTATGACATCTAGAGCTGCTAGTTACTCGCACAAACGAAAATATTCTAAGTAACAACAAAATAAAAAAAAAATGATTATCTAGTGAGTAGGCATACTTAGTGATCGCAAATTTTGTACTTGATACATTCTTTATGCAGTCCGATTTTTAAAAATTAAACTGCCAAAGTTCCATCATATTTTATATTAATTCTTGAAAACATAATTAATCACTAATTCAATGAGCATAAGTTTTACACTTACCTTCCTGGTGCATTTCAAAACTCTTCTAGCTTGACTTAACACATTGAGAAGATGTCTGTAAGTAGTTAGTTGATTCATCGCTTGGATTTATTTTCGAAGCATACCCCGGAACAGTTTTTGAACCTTTTTCTTGAATTCTTCATGAAAAACATTTGTGTTAGTGAAACAGTTCCTCTCGTCCTGGTATTGTTTGTTTCCAAATGCAAATAAAAAACTGATGAAGTTTTACATCGATGAAATTAGATTTTGTAGACAAAACCTTTTTGCCATTTTGATTTCAAACCTATCAGTTTTGACAGTAACTCGAAATCTCCTTATTACTTATTGTCGGTGTACCATATTGCCTCCAAAAACAATGAATGCAAGGAATTGTACTATCTTATACATTCTTCTGATAATCTACGCAGAACTAGGCTTAACAGACTGTAAGGAATAATAGTCCTTTACATTACATTTGCAGCATCTGCTCTGGTTTTGATGACGACTGCGAACATGCCTCGTAACATGTCTTATCATAATATAATGTAACACATAGAAGGAAAATACAGATAGTAGGAGAAAAAAATATAACATAAAAATTTCCTCCAAAAATTACTACTAGAAGGAATGCATCCAGGGTGGAAGCGAGAGTCGAGCCCACTGACTCTGCTGCGCACAAGCAGGTGCCAGAGCTAGGCACTTGTACTTATCGGCTACTGATGCCCCTAGTATCGTTGTAGATTGGAGTTTCAGTAGCCGAGTGGTCTTAGTGCCAATTTCCGCTGCCTTCCTGCGCGCAGTGAAAAGGTGATGGGTTCGATTTCAGTTCTGTGCCCTGGGTGTATTCTTGTAACTTCCCCCTTGGTATTGAAATATTATATCGTATTGTCTTGTTCTATCCGTCATATTGGACGAGAGTTTGCGATATATCCATTGATAAAAGCAAATAAACTCGAAAATGTATGTGAACTGAAATGGTCTGTATAGTAAATAATAAATCCTTTTAGATTAATCAAGAAAAACAGTCGCGAAATTGAGCTAAATCGTGATCGCCAAACTGATTTTTTTAATCCACAAATGTTACAACGAGACATCACTTTTAATACTATTGGAACAAAAAACATTGTAAATTGTTTCTGGACAAAATTTATACTACAAAAGCTGAAATTAATATCTTAGAAGATAAACGTCCCTTTTGGGGGGCAAACATTAATAAACCAAATACCGAATCTAAACTGGAAGCTTCAATGAAGTTTTTGTACCCAAACTTGGGACACTCCCAAGTTTGGACCACATACGCAGTTTTCTAAAAACATATATAAATTAAAGTGAATTAGTCAAACAGAAATGATTATGCACAAATACGGCTCAGAAACATCGACAAGAAGAACTGCAGAAAACGGTTAGCTTAGCACGGCTGAGTTAACCACAACATCTCATCATCATCAATTTCATCAATAACTTCAGTGGTAATTGTGGTGTGAGCTGAGACTTCAATGAAAATATGTAAAATTTAAATTGTTGAGATTCTTAACTCCATGAGGCTACAATTAATTATGCGTCAGCCCAAGTAAACATGACCTCCGGACTAGAGGTCTGCTTTAACAGAAGCTCTTTGAAAGGAACATTTTTATGTGGGTTAACTCATGAAATTTAATTCTCCTTCCGGAAGCCTCCTTCCCCATTTTGAACCCTAAGTTTCAGCTCCCCCACAGGTTTTCAAAACCTGGAGCCACTGATTTTATCTCTATTTATCAATCCACCCTCATATATATATATATATATATATATATATAATATGCATATGATAATAATATCTATCACTTTTTTAATGCAAGCATAATTTTATAACTCAGACTTTCTTTTTTAGTATTTACATTTTCTTTTAAATATTTTTTCCAGAATGCTAAATTTCAATCAAATTTTTGTTTCTCTAGCAAACTTTAATTTCTGCAGCTACCCTTTCGCATCAACTTAGCTTATCTATGTTGCACTCTTTCCTAGTAGTAGCATGTGCTCTAGACAGTTTATCTAGCATTTTTTTCTCTTTGTAGTTTCATTATTTTAACTTATTTGACTTTTTCTACATTGCCTGCCTGTCTCAAATTTTCTAGTTTTAACTGCTAATGCGTACCACATAAATATATTTGCATACATTAAGTATATAATGCAGAATGAAATTCTAAATTTTGCAGGAGAAGAATGTGAACACGAAAAGCATGAATAGCCAAAAACCTTTTGTTTATTGTAATGATTTATGTATTTTGTGTACTGAATGTTTGCTTCCAAAATGCATAAAAGCCGACAAAGTGCTTCATATGTCTCTTCATTTTAAGTTGCAGTTTTGTCATTTTAAGTTGCAGCTTTCATTGAATTAATGCATTTGTGTAACGGTCATTCTTATGCTACTTTACTTATTAAAGTCAGTTTGAGGGCAAACAAAGACTTTAAAAAAACTTACTTTCCTAGTTTCTTTTAGATGTAGTTATGTTTTCTAAAATACTGCTCATCTGCTTAAGATCAAACGCAGGAAAATGAATAAAAATGTGTCGTAAAACGTTTATTTTCTATTTAAAAATCCATGATTTTTTTTTTCGTGACACTAGAACTTAAGAGCTGCGCACATCCGTAATTTTAGAGATTATCCATTGATGAAACAATTTATTCCTAAGTTCTAATGACACAAACGAATCTTTTTCGTACAAGTCATGGAAATAATTATTACTTTTGGTAAAATGTTTTGAATATGTTTAAAAAATTAATTGAGTGCTGTTGTTTATTGGGTAGGCTATATATATTTCTTAGTTTAAAATATTTCATTCATTGTTAGTTGGTAGTTAAACAACTGCTAGAATTTCAAAAAATGTTACTCTGGTAAAATTTCGTGCGTGTACAAGAACACTGCTTAGCATATTTAAGTTTTTGTACCCAGGACTTTCCCGCCCCCTTCCGATAGCGTAGAGCAGCAGTTTTGAATGAAATATAGTTTTTTACTAGTGACAATCATTAGCAAAATTCAGATAGCTTATGTGTAGTTTTTTAATGTCTGAACAGATCTTTCAAATTATTTTTCGGAAAATTTCCAATTTTCGGTTATTTGAGTACAAAAAGTTGCTTAAATAAGAATCCCATTTCGACGCATTTTGCATTGTTTTCATACTATACGCTTACAGGAAGAGGATTACAATATACCGAAACAATTAGACGGAGACATTACGGAGACTTTTTGACACCAATATACGGCAATTCAAGTATTTCTTCAATTTCAAGTATTTGATTGCAATATGTTGCGTAAATGAAAACCACAATTCCGATACCTAATCGATCGTTTCCATAATGTACCGAATCAAAACAAGACAAATGTTCATGAAACGCGACAAAAACAGAAAATAAAAAAATATTTTCAATTTTTGTACAGAATGGACGTAAAATAATTTCTTGTTTCGCGTGCGAATCTGGTCTTAAAGATGTGACCAGAAAATAGGGCCGAAAAGATATTTTGATGAAAAATGAGCGCTAATAAAAAACATGTTACAGAGCATTAAGAGAATGATTACAGTGAATAAATATAAACTAGTTTTAGCCACTTAATTAAAAAGATACGCAACCTCTGGGATTGTATACGTATCGTTCATTATGTAAGTAAAATACGCTATAGAAGCTTTGTTAGGTTTCCGTATCAATATGATCGAAAATAAGGAGTGCCCTAATTTTTTGGCTTGCATCAACATCGCTGTAAAACAACTGGCTAAGGTATAGAATGGTCTAAAAATGTAAAAAACTACAATCATACACGTTTCCATGCGTTATTCTGTTTGTAAAGTTACTGACACGAAGTGTTGATCGAAGTTGGCATACAAAGCTGAAAACACAAGTCCCGATTTTTAATGCTCTAAGTTTAATTTTGTATTTATGTCAACTCAGTTTTAACTTTTATGTAAATCACATATTGAGAAAGTTAAAGTTTAAAAGTGCAGTACCGCATTTAAAGCAAATTCACTGCTAACTTCCAATTTTCTGCTTCAAAAAAATTCAGAACTGCAAATTAATATATGCTAGAGTACGGCGCACTTTAAAAGAAAAATCTTCAAGCGCTCAGTTAAGTTTAAATTTTTTTTAATTACTAAGCTTGAAAATAAGTATCTGTATAAAGTGTAAGAAAAAGTCAACGATATAAGAATGTCTTTCAGTTTTAGTGTCACTTTAATCACAGTTCAGTTGACTAGTATTACGAATTCGACTGGTATTGACTAGTATACGCATTCCAATTATAGTTTTGAAGTCAAATAGTAAGTTTTCAAAATACTCATTTACTCTTTTTCTGTTTCTTATACCTTTTTATTAAATAAAAAATAATATTCTCATATATAAAGCAAATTAAAATTCACTAGAATTTGAGCAAGTAATAATCCAGGCAACTCCCGAAGTTAGAACTATACACGTTCAGTTGCGAAACTCCTTCTTCAGTTGCTAGTAATAAAAACCGCTTTTCTTTATATTGCATAAAGAAAATTCTGTTGAACAACGGCACAAAATATAGTTTCAAAAACACGTAACTAGTTACTTTAAGATATACACCCTTTCCCTTTTTTTTCCTTCTGTCGTCAGTAGCATGAGAGCTCCTCGCCAAATGCCATGCCAAATTTTGTCTCTGTTCCTTCTCTAAATCACGAAAGCCGAGAGCTGGCCGGGTGTCATTGAGGCGATATTTTCTAATTATGCCGAGCCGTCTCATTAGCTCATAAATCTGAAATTTTTTCCTTCACTTATTATGCGCAACACCCCCTCCCCTCTCTCCGTACTCTCTCTCGACACTGATTTTTTCCTGCTTTATGTGCACTAACCTCCATTAGGAAAAAATGTAAAAGACGTTTTAAGAAGATAATATGCCAAAAGATATTTTTTTTTATCCTTTCGCGACGCCCATATCGGGCTTGCAGCGGGAGCTTTTTACACTAAAAATTGTGCAATGACTAAGAGGAACCTCGTAAATATAACAAGAGAAAGAAAACAAGTGCAAAGACAAAAGAGCTCCTTCTTCAAAAAAATTGCTATGGAATGTCTTGTAAAACAAATGAAGAGTTTGCAGCTCGCACCTAGCGAATTGCTTCCCATTATTTGCTCTTGTTTCTCATTTAATTGACATAAATGTGTATGGTAGAAATAAGAGCATAATCTATTCTTCGTATTCGTTGGGAACGTATATTTCTTGCGCGCCTCATTACCCAGCTATCTTCATTACCATCAAAACCACGCTACCAGGAGAAAATAATTTAGAACGGTTTTGTAATGATGGGACACGTTCCTTTTGGACTAACTGGTGTGTCCTATTTTATTTGAAACTGGATTTTTTTCTCCCGTTTCCATCTTTGGCTCTGGAATATTCATTAATGCTTTTTAGCTTCTTTGCATTCCCAGTTTCAAAGTAAGCTTCTTTTTTTGAGGTTATTGACTAAAATAGCAATGAAGAGCGAATTTGGTAACAATTTTATGGAGTTTGTACAGAGGATCTCTTTACTTATGTTCGTTTATTGAATCAATAAAGTGGTCCAAGTGGAGAAAGATGGACAAAGTACAATGTTTCACTGAATAATCCTTTGCTCTGAGAAAGAAGGATTTATTTTTCTTTTGGAAGTCTTTTTTTTTTTTTTTTTTTTGAGAGACATCAAACATAAGTTAGAGAGTGCCTATTTCGTTTCATGAATATTCATTCATATAAGCATTTTATTTTTGTATTCTTTATTTGACTAAGTTACACTGGAAAAGAAAAATTTTAATGTTTCTAATAGGAGAATTTTTCATAATCATGCTCTACTTCAACAAGCAGTAGCTGAATTATTAGTAAAATATTAATCGCTAAACAGATAGCTTGAAATTTACAAGTACGGAAGCTAAAAAAATAACAGAGGTGTTTGGTATGGTGGAATACGAATCAAGCTGCAAAAACTAATATGCACCAAAGTACGCAAAGATTTTGCGGATCTCTAAGCTGTATTTACGTTACAGCTGAAAAGGGAATTTTGAAAAGGAATCGTTCATTCTATTTAATGGGATTTCACATTACGTTTGATGTCCTCCACATTACCAAGAATCAGTCAAAAGACAATAATATTTTTTATTGTTAAATGTATTTCTTTTTAGTATTATTCCTGATAAAACATTGAGCTTATTCCCAAAAATGATTTGATTAATGCGTATTTATTTCTACTCGAGGAGTAATAACAACGTAAAATATTTTTTAATGGATCAAAATCCGCCCCTTTCCTTTGTCTTCTAACCTCTGACGGGATTTGAATCATACACACAAGAAAAAAACATCAGCTTCCTGTATGATCTACAAGAATTATACGCTGTGTTTCCAGCAAAAGTCTAGCCTTCACGATTATGTATTGTTAATGGCTGGGTCAATATGTCTATTTTGAAGCTCTATTATTGCGAATTGAGACACTATTATTGCCAATCTTAAAAACGAAAGACTTTTATTTCAAAATTTCAGAAATTATTTTCAACATAACAGCATATTAATAAGAATCCTTCCCCATGTGTCCTTTTGTGGAGAAATTTTCCTGGTTTAGAGAGAAATTTTTTAGAAAATAAATAGATTATAATACTAATTTCGTTGATTATATTAATAATAACGGCAAGTAAATTGTCAAAAATAGCTGAAAAAACGTTTGCTTAAAACGTGTCTTGCTCTCATCACAATGAAAATCAGAGGAACAGTGACGAAAATTCAAGCCCTTATATTTGGAAACAAAGCAATAAAAACAATGTTGTATCGTACACTTTCACAGAAAAAACTTATGAATTCGAGTAGACACTGTGGTGTTGTGTCTGTACAACTACATGAAATCACGGGATACTCACACTTCCCGTTCAATCGAGAAATTCAAGTGCGCCATCTCACCAAGTTTTACCTTAGCAGTTTTTTTAATGAATATGGGGAAAGGGTGTGGTTATCAAATGGTGTAACACTCTCAAGCGTTCTCTCCAGAAATGAGCTCTCAATTCGTTCATCACCTTCTAATTTTGAATCAGAAAAAAAAAAACAAATTTTGCCCTTCAAAAGAGAATTCTGAAACTTTACCTTCTGCAAATGATGCATCCCGTTTTAAAACGGAATTGTAGGCTACTGAACTGCTGTTATTGTTGTTGTAGTGTCAATGAAGCTGCGTATTGGATCCTCGCCATTTGTAGATCTATAACATTCCCTAGGGACTAGCGATCATTCTCCACTTGGAACCACTTTGGTGGATGCCATTACCACTTGAGGATTTTAACGCCTAGTTTCTCACGAGTTGGAAGCACCTGGGTTCTGACGATGCAGATTGCACTAGGAATTTAATTTAGCACCCAGAGTATTTCACCAAACGAATAACTCAAGGGATCTTTAGCATGCTGTACAGTCATACGAGATGGACGCTGACGATTTTCTACATTGGCCATATAATTAATTCATCGCTTTAATTTAGTTTTAAGATCTTGAAAAGAACAAGAACTCCTAAATACATTTTGTACAAATGAAACATCATACTGAAATAAAAATGTTGAATATTTGATAAATTATGGACATTTAAAGGAATTATTTTTTTACCGTTCATGAGGGAAAGATAGCAATTTATAACTCATAATTTCAAACCCAAAGGTACAGGCCAAATCGTAAAAAACTTTCAGTTGTAATATCTTGTAAATCCAGAAAGATATCGGCAATTTATTGAGGTGTATTTCAACATTGTTTTGGAAAAGATCAATTTCTTTAGGGAATGTATCAACCCGCAAGTGCTTGCAATCATTCACCATTTTTACTTCCGAATTTCAGTATAATACTTCATTTGTATGCTGTCAAGTGTTCTGAAAGTTTGGTATTGCAAAAAATTTACGTGTTATGAGCCAAAAACGTGTGAAAGAAATTGGAGAAAAGCCCATATCTTCGTCAGTACATTTTTTACGAAAATGCCCAGAATAATTGTACATGGCAATTGAACTATTTTCTGAAATTTAATTCTTATTTCCAGCTTTTTGCGATGCAGACAACATTAAAACATTTTTCTCCCTTTTAAATTTATTATCGGTCCCCTAAATGCAAGAGCGAATGAAATTTTACTCGAGAGTGTGAACATTGTATATTAAACATGACCAAATAAGTAAAAAACGGGTTTTTGAATCAGACTGAGTGATAAGTGTGAAATTTCGAAAACTATGTAGTGCGACTGTTCATTTGTAGATACATATATATTTTATTAATCATAAAGTCATTTTTGTCTGTAAGACGACCATAAGCAGCTAAAAAAATTTCTCAAACATTTACATAACATAAAAACCAGTCAAGTATTTAACAAAAATTTCACGGTCAATACAAGTCATGCTTACTTCAGTATTTTTTTTTTTTTTAAGATCATTTTCAATCACATTCTATCACAATGAAATCAGTTTATTATTATTATTCAGTTGTGTGAGTTTCTTTTTTTTTCTGATTTATCATACCCTACTTGCATTTGTGTTTCTTTTTTCAATTTCATTCGTCAATTACTTTCATGAATTTTTTTGACTAAAATGTTCATTATTCGATAAAAACAAAATCACTTATTGATATAAATCTTTCTGAAACTGACTTCTTCAAAAATAAAAATATAAAAAATGCAATTAAATATGTATATTAGTTTCTTGACACACATAAAACCAATCCAGCTGTTACTTATGATAAATTAATTACCAATTAGTTTCAAAAATTTATGTTCTGTAAAAATTAAAATACTTGGAACAAGCATCATCGTCATAAAAAACTGAAATGGTCAAATATGAGAAAAAATAGTCGCTTTTTTTTTCTCTCTCTCTGAATGGGTGTTAAAAAAAATTCACCTTTGAAATGATTAATAAACCAACCAGAAAATTAAACTTACATTTTTAAAAGAGAAGGAATATGATAAAAATGACAGTTCCATTAAATTCCTGTTCACGTGTTTTCTTTTATTGTACGTAAATTTTAAAAGTTCCCCTTTCAGTGTGAAAAACACCTGATAAATGCCTACCTCACCAAGCTCAACTACTTTAAATTTTAAAGAATAAAAAATAAATGGCTTAGAAAAATATTTTTTTTATTAAACTTACATACAATCATACTTTCACCTGAATGATTGCAGTTGTTTCGTTTAAATATTGCGTTTGAATGAAATGCCGGACTCTAAAAATGACTTCATACGATAGACCTCCTAGCGCCATCTATTGAAGTGGGTGAGAAGTAAAAACATTATTTATGAAAACTAAGATGCCTACCACATTTACCCCAAATGAAAGGCCTTATCTAAACATATGACTGAATAATTGTAGTGATTAAAACAAATATATGTCAAATAATTTGTTAATAGTAATGAAATGAAAGGCAACAAGGGCATATGTCACCGGTAGAAATGTTTCCAAAAAGGACTTCATATCAAAAGCATTTGCAAACATTTGGTGACGATTAAATTGCACTCGCTCTGTAATGAAAATTAATTCGTAATAATTTTCGCATAACTTCGACGAAGTACCGTAACATATGTAAAAGAATATTTCTTTTTTTTTTTCATATACACACGATTCTTAAGAATATTTTTGTACCATATGTGTTTTACATCTGTGTATGAAGTATTCCGTTCCTCAAAAAACAATTTTTTCAGACAGACATTTCCTCTTGAAAATATTCACGCTGAACGAAAGTGAAGGAAAATAACGCATATATATAGGTTCCTGAGAGCCATGTATCTTAAGTTCATTTTTCGACTTTTTGCGGGGTACCGACGACAAAGCTACTTGCTACATGAGGGTTCCGAACTTTTAAAGCAATCCATCGGACATCTTTATAGTACTAAAAATGTTTATTCTTTAACTTAATCTCAAAAACTCGAAAAATGGACTAAAAATACTATCGATCTCAGATATAGATACATATACAGTGAAACCACATTTCCGATGCAGCACTTTAGAGGTCAACAATTTTACAGGTTTTACTGCATATATATCTATACTCTTAATGTCATAACGTCATCACAAAACTAATTATAAGGGTGTCTATTTCATAAGTATTGCTTTTCTTTTATCTTTCAGAACCTAGCAGCTCAGTACACTTTCCCTTACCAACAGATGAGCTACTGGTATCCTCAAGGGTTTCCACAAGTCCAAGGGCAATTCATTCAGGGGATGCAGTATCCCTATGGACAGTACTACGGACAAGGTTTTGGGTATGCATTTTGTTTAATTTAAACGAGAAAAACTATAACAGCAGTACATAAACCCAAAATATATATATATATTATCATTGTTTTAACCAGGTTTATCTTAAACTAGTCGTCTTTGGTGACCAATCTGGTTTGCCATATAGTCATTTAATCACCTTTTGCATCATAGAAACATGAAATTTAACTTACATAATGTTAAAATATTTAGCATTGAACTCTTTACTTTTTAATGTAGTACTTCTGAGGTCCAAACATTTCATTTATTTCCCATGCTGCGCATAATATATGTTCATAACTTTTTAATAACGTTTTAATTGATTAAGAAAGAATCCTGTTTTCGAAGAATAAAAATTATTAACCCTTATTCTCATAAGGAAGCATATATGCTACCTGGTGTTTTCCCCTACTTTCTATTTGTTAAGTGACGTCAGCGCGTATGTTGCATTGTTATTTGCTAGCCCTTATTCTCATAAAGTAGTATATATGCTCCCTGGTCTTCCCCTACTTTCTGTTTGTTAACAAATAGAAAGTAGGGGAAAACCTCAGGTAGCATAAATGCTACTTCATGAGAATAAGGGTTAACAGAGAAAGAAACAGTACACGGCGTTCTGTTTTCTATTAACAAATATTAAATTGTTGATACACATAGATTTAAGTACAACGATATATTACATTTGAATTTTAAAAAGCAATAATAAAAGAAAGAAAGAAAGATAAATGTGATCAAAATGTTCTAAGGAAGAAAAAAACAAATTTAATGAAAATAACATACTTAAAAAAATGGATTTCAAAAGAAATAAAAACCCGTAGAAATATATGAACTATTCTCAATTAATATTTCTTTGCAACAAAATGTTGTTTAATTCAAGTGACAAAAAAAAATAAATAAATATTGGATTTATGTGACGCTTATCGCTAAAATTTGATTTTTCAATATTGACCATTTATCATGATTCAAATTTCTCTACTGAGAGTACTTTGAAGGGTACCGTTAATAATTAATTATTGACGGAATGAAATTGCAATAGATTTGAAATCGGTACTAGTTCTCAGAGCAGTTACAGCTACAGGCAACGGATTACTAAATTCTTATGTAAGCAAACTTGAAAAGGTTACCTACATAATATCCTAAATCTAAAAAATGTAACATACCAAGGTACCCAAAAGTTTTTATTGCAATGTTTTGATCTATTTCTTGTATTGTCAATTTATAACCCTCTGTTAACTACAATCGAACTTCGCAGTTAAGATAGAAAAAAAAAGGGGTCATAAAAGCAACTGACCATAGAATGTTCCTGCTTTTAAACTTCAAGGAGTCACGATATATCTCTTCTAACAAAGAGATGCCAGTCGAAAAAGTTATACGTAAAAGTATTGTTAAAACCATTTTCTCTGAAATACAGAACAATATCATGCAACTGGAAGAAAAAATAATACTTCATCCCTTTTCACAACTCACAAACATCACTTTAATTTCTTTTCTTGCTTCTTTAACATAAAATTGATCTTATATCTTGATTTAACTTATTTTTGGAGTAGCTAGTTTCATTGAAGTTCTACAGTATATTCTTCAGCTATCACTGTAGATATTTTACCCCCACTAATCAAAATTGCATTTAAATGTATATTTCTTAAGTTTTTTACGAAAAAGCTGTTATGTTTAAGAATTTCTAACCTATAATTTTGAAAAGTAAAATATTACATTGAAAGCACAATACGTTGCTTTCTCGTGTTTGCATTTGTATTTGTTAGTCTTGACCTTTGTTTATTGCAAATTTTTAATGCTTGAAGGTAATCTTCTTTCTTTCTTTATTATTTATTTATTTATTTATGTTCTTTTTAAAGTATATTTTTGTTAACTTTTTATTTATTTATTTACTTGAACACTTCCAATTAATCATTCACGGGATGGATCCTCGGTGGATGCATGATAGCGTCCTCGATCAAAAAATAAATTACCATGAAGCTGCATCCCACAACTTCGCGACAGAACAATTCATCTCAATTTTTTGGCTGCCTTCATAAGATATAACATGCATGTGGACTAGACTTCAGTTAAAAAGACCATAGTCAAAATACCACCGAAGGCTTTGATTTGAATAAATTTTCACCAAACTTGTAAAAAAAGTCACAAAAAGCATAACTTAAATGTTTGTTATACATTTGTTCAATATAAAAGATTTGAAAAATATCAAAAAAAATATAGATTGAAGACTTGATGATGATGAAAAAATATCAAGCGACCCAAAAGGTTTTTTTACAGCTTACGTCTTTAGTACACATTCCTTTAACAAGATGAGATACAGTGTACATTAGTTCAAATGCACGCGAATTGAAATGCATGAAAGGATCAAGTTATAACTGGTCAGTTTCTGCAACATAAGTTGTAAATCTCCTCTTTCAAGGTTCCAAAATTATTAGTTTTAAGAAAAGAACAGAGGGTGAATTCCATCGTAACTGACGTTACCTACATACCCAAAACTAAATGTTAACAGATGATCAGATGCATTCTAATGTTTCAGAATCAAAATTAGTTTGTTTTCCTAATAAAACTAATGCTAAAGATAAACTGCACATGTTTGACAATTTATGCTATGTTTTTTGAGGTAGCAAAAAATAAAATTATTTGACTGTGACGGATGTTACATAAAATTTAACATCATTTGCACAATAGTGCCATTAGTTGTAAAAGTCTGTGAATTTATTAAGTATATTTTCTTAAGTATTTTGAAAATAACATTACAAGACATGCACGCAACTTATCAGAACCTTCAAATAAAATTTCAGTCCATTTTGCCATTGTAAAAAAAAATAAATATGTCGTGTAACAGACGTTATTGGATGTACCGGATGTTATGTTCTACGACACGCATGCACTAAATGTTAAATCAATGGATGAGCCTAAATATCTTTACTTCTTGTAAATTATAATGGAATCACAAAAGTCACATTAAATGTGTTTTAAGGTTTAAAAATTCATCTTATAATTATAAATGATAATCGTAGTATTATTAAGATAAAAAAATTCCTTTGACAAAGAATCTTAAGCTATAAATTGGTGCAAGATGTAATTTTAAATCACTTTTTTAAATACTTTGCAAAAAATATTTGGCACATTTGCATTTAAAAAAATGGATTTCATCTGCAGAAAATGCAAATGGTCCTCGAGCTGACACAGGCAATAAGGCGCTGATTTAGCTTATAATAAATACTCAATGTCTGTTTTCTGGGGCAGTTCCCAATTCTTCCTAAACTTGTGCAGCTTCAAGTTTTCCAATGACGTACAATGCTTAGAGAAATGTTTTAATTGATTTTTTATTGCAATTGGTTTCAAGTCAGGAATTCACCAGTGCCTTAGGTATTGCTCATACTGCCTTAGAGAATCATTATACAGTTGACTTTAATTATCAGTTATTTTTCATTTACGTTGTTATAGGTAGCAATATTACCTATAAGGATCGTTTTCAGTATCGGTACTAACATTCTCAGTTATCGCTGTAAGGGACCGTTCATAAATGATGTCACACTTTTTTCCCACATAATTTGACCCCCACCCCCTTTGTCACAAAATGTCACAATTCAACGGACCCCCTCCCCCCTCTGCCACTTGTCACGCTATGTTGCATAAGCAGGATGTCACACTTCTTGCTACCCCTCCCCTTGTCACACTTTGTCACAATTTCCCTCGAAGCGTGACATCATTTATGAATGATCCCTAAGTGGAATATACTTCAGATATTCGATTAGATGATACTCTTCAATGTCTTCATTTACAATCTATGTAAAAGTTAACTTTGCCTAACTGTAGACAAACAGAAATTGCACAATGAAAGAATTCGCTCTTTTTCGAAAGAATTATTCTTCTTCGTCGTACATATATTTATTCCAATAAAATTAGAACCTTAAAGTTTCGATGAACATCAACTATTCTCTTGAGTACATTTTTTGTTAGCTTTCAGAAAATAATTAACCGTAATGAGCTTAAGTTCTTGCTCACTTGGATGAAAAGAAAAAAACGTAGGTGCTAATTAACACAAGAATTGCCCTCATGTAGATACAATGTAACATTTATAAATGATTGAGTAATAACTAGTTTAGTTTTTAAGTATCATTAAGTGAAACGTGTCGCAGAAAATGAATATAATTAAAACCTTGAAAGCTGAATTCGCATTTAAGCGGCGTACATCAATTGGAAAGTTCAGCTCAGAAATAATAATGATACGCATTATTTAAAAGGAACTGCTTTTCTTTAGTCTTTCTAAATGAAATCACTGCAAGGAAAAAAAAAATATTTATAAAAAATGCTAAAAACTGTGGCTTTTAATTAAAAGATGAATAAATTAACTATCTGCTCAATTGCTACTAAATTTAGAGTCTAATTGCTGTTTCAATGAAATTCAACGACAGAGATGATATTGCATTTAATTAAGAGCAGAAGACAATCAAAAGAAAATAAGGCATTATTTTTTACGACTGAAGGAAAAATTTACATTTTGAGCTGATAATTAACAGTTTCCATTCTTCACAGAGGTTCAAAGCAATGACTTTATAAAAATTTTAAAAATAATGAATGAGATAACCAATTCCACAAGAAGCAAGGAAAAAAAGTGCGCATATGGTCCTCAGTGTAAATTACCAGTTATTTTAAATTCTAATTAAAACAGATGATAAAAACTGCAAAATACATCGGGAAAATAGTTTGTGAAGGATTTTGTTTTCTTAAACAACTAAAATATGATCATTTTGAATAACCACATTTCCAGCGGTTAATCAATCTCATTTTCTTTAAGCAAGTGGTGCTTAATTAAAACACATTTTGTTATTGCGATTTATTGTTTAATTGTTGCATAGGCTATTCATTATCTGAAGTATCACCCTGTTTTTTCTATGATTTAAATAATGCAATCAATCCTCTTATTTTTTCTTTTTTTATTTACTGCTTATTTTTCTTATTAAATTCACTCGCACAATCAAATAATTGAGGCTGTACTGAGAGCAGTTTTAAAGGCTTCATACTAACAAATAGCTATTCTAAATGGTAATACATTAGTACATTAAAATGCTTATTATTATTACTATTCCTTACCTTTTCAATAAAGCTTGTTTAACTATAATGCATTTAGCTTTTTCCCGTTTTAAAACTTATTTTGATTAAGTTTCATTTTTAAGGTTTAAAATACACGACAAGAAATACTAAAACAAGATCAATAAGTTTATTAGTGTCATCACTCTCACAAATAGAGCTCTCACTTATGACGATTCTTAAATCGTCAAGAACATTTCGTCATTTCCAACGAGTCTTTCCTCGCGCGATCACGTGACTTTAAAAAGTTACTATACAAATTTTGCCAATTTGAGGAAACGTTTACTCGGAGCATTTTTCACGAAGCCATTTCGTCGAATACGACGAAAGTTTCGTGAGATTTGAGCATGCGTTTCTGAGAGTGATGAAACCAATTCAGAAATCATTAATGTTTCATTTAATGCACAAAATTTACTGATTATATTTGTATTTCAAATAGTTTCTAACATCTTTAAAAAAAGAAAAACTATAATCTCCTTGCATACAAATTACGTTTAATTAAAATCTAGAAGTTTATTAGAGTCAAGAAACTGGTGCAGAAATCATTAGTGTTTAATTTAATGCACAACATTTACTGATTATTTTAAGAAGATTTACTCACTTTGGGAAATTTCAAATAGTTTCTTATATCTTTTTAAAAAAGGAAAATTATAATTTGCTTGCACACAAAGTACGTTTTAAACTTTTGCACCCAAAGTACGCTTTAAGCCTTGATGTACATCGCACAAGATTTTATGTTGTGCGTATGAGTTACGAGCGGTGTCAAAAAAATATTTTTAAAATTTATCTTGTTTTATTTATTTATTTATTAATAAAGCCAACAGTTACATCGAAATCTCTCACTTTCCTTCACTAACATTTTTTTAAAAATTCCTTTAACAAGCTATGTTTAATACAACCGAGAGACTGCAGAAAAGAATCACTACCGATTAGTTAAAGCGAATGGTAAATGTGACTACATTGCTTATGTTATTATCATATGTTATTGTGATTACTGACTGCACTACTTATGTTTTAAAACCGAAAAAATAAGTAAAACAGCAGCGTTTGGACTCATATTTTGTGGATGTCTCCCGCTGAAATGAATAGCTTCAGTGAACTACCCTGCCTATAATGTGAGAGTAAATACCGCCTTAAGTTTTCATTTTTCAATGAATTGATCAAGAGATGGATTCTTCCTTAAAATCTCGAATTAAATGTTTTAAAATTACGCTCATTTAGCTTTGTTTTTGTCTTGATCAAAAAATTACTCTAATTTCAATTTCTAATTTTCATCATTTTTTTGAGTAAGTTAAAATTTCACTGTGATAAATTTTATTTGTTTACGTGCTGTTGATGTAACATTTCCGATGCAGTCACTTGCCAAGAAATTTTTAATTTTTTGGCAAGTGACCGCATGTGCCTTTTTGACCGTTAGTGTTAAAATGGAACACTAAGATGATTAAATTTTTCAAGAGGATAATAGTTTTCATCGGGTAAGATAATGCAACAATTCTAATTCAAATTATAATATGGTAAAGCTCTTCTATAGTGGATACCAGCGGGGCAAAATATTTGTCCGTAATAAAGAGGTGTTCGTAAAAGAGGGGGTTTTTTCAGGCTCAATGATTTACTGCCGGGGAATTGAAAACAGTCCGCATTTGAGGGCTGTCCGTTAGGAGGAGTTGTACTGTTCAAAACTGTACAGTGAAAATTTTTCACACTAAATCAAAGAGTTTCTTGATTACGCAAGTCATTCTTTTGCATATAGCCTACAGCATTACAACATAATTTTTAATTTCGTAATCTTAAAAATTCGAAAAAATATTTTATGCATGCTTGCTTTTTTACGACATTTTCTCACCTTTCCATTTCTGTCCTAATTTAACTTCAACAAAGTAAAATCATTACCACAAACACAAAGAGTGATAAAAGACTTCTGTCACTTAAAGCAGAGAAATATGCGAATATTTATAGAAATAACATCTGCTCTGATTTTCGTAAAGATTTTTCATCCCTTTTTTTCGATATAACTATTGAAAGCAATTCGATAACTAGATATAAAAAGACGAAACTAATGAACCGGTTCCCACAATCTTAACATTATTGTCTTACTTCGAGTTATTTTATTCCCCACATTCAACCGAAGTAACAATGCGAGTTTTTTGTACTAAATTAAAGAATTTCTTGATTACCCAAGTTTTGGTCGTTTTGTGCGTCAGCGTTGCAATATAGTAAAGCAAATGTAAAAATAAAGGGCAATCAATTCCTGCGAGTTTAATTGTCTTTTTTGTTAAAAGAAGCACACTTAATGAGCTAAATCGACTAATTACTGCACCAATGTTTCTCTTTCCCATTGAAATTTAAGAAAAAACATCTTTTTCTCATTTATATCTAAGAGCTTACTTTAGCAGGTTTTTCCTTCGCCCCCGAATGCTGCGGAATAGTGAATCGAAATAATGAGGTAGGATTTTGTTTTCAAAAAAGCAGCATCGCTCTTGTTTTATGGTGAAATTTTTGCACTTTTTTTTTTCCATAAAAAATCGAAAAAAAATGTCATCAAGAATAGTATTAATTTTTACATTAAGTAGAAAATGTTTACCTTTGTGCGGCAACTAAAATCCTGAAATTAAAAACGATTTTCGCATCGAAAAATTATTGTTTTGTAACCACAAAAAATGTGTATTAAATATATTTTGCAATTTTTTTTTCCATCATAATTACTTTATTCGCTGCTCTCACATTTAAATTAAACACTCTCACAGCTAGAACTCTCACTTTCGAGGATTCTTTAATCGTCAAGCAAATTTCGTCATTTACAACGATTCTATCCTGGCACTATCACGTTACTTAAAAAAGTTACTACACAAATGTCGCCAATTTGACGAAAGGTTTACTGGAAGCATTTTTCACGAAGCCATTTCGTCAAATACGACGACAGTTTCGTAAGAATGTTGGATCATATAATAATTCTCAAAAATTAAGATAAAAACGGAAAATGGTAAATGTCAATCTGTAAATGGTACATGTTTGACCGGAAAAGAAATCCTCATTTTTTGAATACACACAGAAAAAAGCAAATACTTAAATCCAGTTATGATCACTGAAGTATTGCTGAAATTTGGGAAAAATCAATCCAGTATTTTGAAAAATTGCTGGAATTTCGCTTAAACTCACGAAAATCAAAAATGAATTGGAAAAACGGAAAACTCTTTAAAAAATGGATAGCATTGGTAAAATCGTAAAAACTCAACAATTTCCTTTAAAAATCGTAAAAAATTAACAATTTCGTTAGAAAATGGCTAATCTTCCCTATAATATTACTTCAAATTACAGTATTCACAGAAATATTACGTCATGATGCATTTATTAAAACTGGTTTGCTTCCCGTGTATACGAACTCATACTGATATTTACATTCTGTGATAAAAAGTATTCTAGCCTTTTTGGTTTCATTTGAAATTAATGAATTAAATTTAAGCATCTCGCATGGAAAACATTTTTGCTTCTCCTGTACTATAAGTAAAGGCACAAACTCGCCCACTTAATTGCGGCAAATCACTTTTATTGCCACTAGATTAATTACAATAATTGATCTTGAAATTGAGTAACTTTTTAGAGCATCACTGAAAACCTAAATCGGTGTTAAAAATAATCAATAAATTATGAGCACGATAAACTAGCTCTAGAAAGCTGCAAGTTCTTCCGTAGGCTGTGCAGCTCTAATCTAATGACTGATTAATCCCAGGGGTAAAAGTACGGCCTATAGCCATTAGGTTACTTCGTTAATGAATTTTTATTCCCCATAGATCTCTGACATAAGGCAACAAGTCTTTTCGCCGAAGGCAAGCGAGATTAACATCATGAAAATGATACCCAACTTCCTAAGCTTTGCTTTAATGTAATGACGTGGAGCGTATCAACCTTGCTATTTTGAAATAAAAGCTTGTCGATACTCTGCTTTTTAGCACGGTATATTCCCATGGTGTTGCACCACGCCCAAAAATCACAGCAGCATGGGGGGCAGCAGTATGGGGAATTTCAAGAACTTAGAAATTCCGGAATCACCTACCAGCGGATAATTCGCAAATAGATGTGCTTAATGTTGCATAAACTGCTAAAAATTGCTGTCAATGAATTATTTTTGTATGGGTCATAATTCAAGATCCAAATTAGAGGAAATGTGAGTGAAATATTCGTCTTGGGTCATTTCCGTGTTTTTTTTTTTTTTTCGCTTAATATCTACTCTAGTGTCGAAATTTCATTTCAAAAACAAAACGTTTCATTTGTTAGAATTTATTTTTCTCCTCTCCCCCCCCCCCCCCAAGAGCAGTTAGGTGAGGCTACAATCTAGTTTGCTGCAAGACATTACTTCTTAAAAATCAGCAATTATATTGTTGAAAATATTCTTTGAAATTTTCTGCCAAAATTTTAAATTTTACAAAAAAAAAAAAAAAAAACTGTTGCATTTTTTCAACTCAATGTAAAACAGCGGACATATTTTCTAAATTTTTGAAAGTAGTTTAGCCCTGCAATTCCAAAGTACCTTTAAAAATGAATTATTTGAAAATGCAACTAACCTCAACGATATTTAATTGATCATTTACCGAAATTATGATTACTAAATATAATGTTTTCCGCTAAATCAAACTGGAACAAGTAAAGCAGAATATGCTTTCATCGAAGTTTCTTTTAAATAGAGAAATATCATTTTCATTGATACCTTATTTGTTTTGTTTGAAATTTAAACCAATTTCATGCTTATGTGTTAAATTTAGTAAGCTAAAAAAAGAACAGTTCAATTATTATTTGTTTACTCCGAATATTTCAGCTTATTATCTTCATTACTCAGACGCAAAAATGATTATTATCAACAGCCAATCAAGTAAAAAAAGAGAAAAAAAAAGCTCATCTAGTGTATGACCATAGTGACATCATAGCATCAGAGATGTGTTTATAAATTATATCTTCACTCCAAAAGTTTAAATAGAAAACTTAAGATAATTACCGCATTGCACAAAGCCAACATTTATTCCTAAACATTATACAGGAACAATTGCATTCAAAATCAGTAATCTATCTACCGACATTTCTCTATCTAGTCCCGAATATCATTCGATATCGTTAATAACACAGAAAAAAAATCATGACACGTAACTATTAGGAGCTAAATTAATTGCTATTAATAAAGAACAACAATTTAATACTACGAATATATGTCATAAAAAGGCAGACGCTAGCAGTTTTACACTACTAAAGCAAAAATATTATGCTCAACTAGTGTCAACAGAGTTTTTATTAAACACCCTGGACATACCTCTCAAAACAGCTTTTCATAACAAAATTGATTACATGTTTTATCTTCGGGCTTTTGGGCGCGATACGAGCTTTTTTAACCGAGAGTTAAACGGAAAATATAAGCGTGTGCAATGTCTATGAATTAGATAGCCGTGCGAAATTCTAATTATGACAATGATTGCAATATATTTCACACATTCTCTCGCATAAAGGAAATAAAAAATAAGTTTCAATTGCTCTTTCCCATCATTTATATAGCTTCCTTTCAATATATTTTCTTTTTCCTTATTGAATAACCAATGGACTAAAATGTCCCTATCTGTTAGAAATTTCTTAATCCAATTGACCAATTTGCATTATAAATTTAACTTGTTTAATTTGTTGAATAGCTCCGATATTATTAACACTACCGTATTTTTTAAATAGTTTTACACATACTAAAATATTTAACATCTTTATTTTCAGAATGTCGGGAATGCAAATGGCCTGGCAAGGTATTCCTGGTCAACCCCAAATTGCAGCCGCCGCTGCTGCAGCTGCAGCTGCGCAGAGTCCCCTTGCGCAAGGATTGCAGCAACCAGGAATGATCGGTGCCTATCCTATGCAGCAGTATCAGGCTCAGTAGTACCTCAGTAAACACTGTATTATTAAAGTGTATCTATGTGTGTGGCGGACAAAAATTCCTTCTAGTCACCCGTATCCCCCCTGTTTCATGCAACGCCAAGGGCCCTCCACCGCACAACCGGGACAGAATGTATGTTGGACACAAGAACTTATGCTTTGAAGTATGCAAAGAGGCAAGTTTAATGGCTTAGGCAGGATTACTGAAAATGATTGCGGTATTGATCAACAACTTGGAAGCATATTAGTAGCTGTTTCAGTGAGATCGCTTTTGTATCTAAGTCTTGTTACTGGATATCCAGACAAGAATGTCTTTCAAGCAAGTATGAGCAGCCAAAAATAATTATCTTCTTTTTTGCTAATGTTTGATGAAAAGCTATACATATTTATATCATCTATTCACTGAAATTTATATAGTAAATAATTCATTGAGTGAAGCAAATTTTATTGATTTCAGGCTTTGTGTTTTACATTTTCAAGAATAAAAAGACGTTTGTTAAAGACAACTCATCATTCAAAGTGTGGTTTCTTATATTGTGTTGCCAGTATTCTGGGTTATTAAAAATGTTCATACTTGCTAAAATGTGCAGAAGAGACTAAAAACTATAAGCCAGAAAGAGTAAATGGATCTTCTCTCTGAAAATACATAGCATACTTCATAAAAAGCTTTTTTAGTCTACACATTGTTTAAAAAAGATTTTAGAAACTATCATATAGCTAAAATGAAGAAATGAATTAGTAGTTTATTATATGGTTAAGATATTTTCTTTTTGTTGGGTGATAAATATAAATGCAGACTGAGATTTTTCATGAAGCATGCGATAGTCTAGTCCACCGAGAGATGGTCTTGAGACAAGAACGGAGCATCAGCGGGCTGTTCTACCTGTTATAGAATTCATAGCTTATTATCTAAAGAGAGATTGCTATTTAATGTTGATAGTGTGACTTCAATGTCTGGGCTGTTATCGTGTATCATACATACACTGTGGAGCATTTGGGAACAGAACTTTGAATGTGGATTTTCTTATATGTACTATTTAGTGAGATGGTTCCCGGTGGGGGGACTTGGGTGACTTCACAAGTCGGCACTGGAGGCCGAAATACTAAAACCTATGCTACACAGTCACCACCCTGCACTAACCCTTTAATTATTGTTTGATGGAAGAAAAAATGGAAAACTTAGATTTTAATGTCATCACGTAATGAGTGACCAAGACAAATCATCTAGAGTACTGTACGTCCTAGAGTTACCAACTAGTCATTTTGTTTATCTCTCCAGGTGGCACTGTGAGTGATAAAGAAACAACCAAGGAAAATTCTCGAAACGCGTTCTATGTTCCAAAGGTGCTCTGCTAGAAGCACTGTTTTATTTATTAACGTAAAAATAGGAAGAATAGTTGTTAGTAGTTGAGTATAAGATAGAAACACACAGAATGTTTGTGAGTATGTATGCATGTTTTGAAAATGCCGGAACTTTTGGAATTCCATTGGTGTGTGTGTACTCATTTCGAGTACGACGAAGATATATTTTTCCTTTCCCCTTTTTTTGAATAGTGAGGCTGCATTCATATGTACTTGCAAAGCCAGGCTTCCACCCGAAGAATCAATCTGCAATTTCATTTTTTCTAACAAGCCTTATGAGTAGAGCTGCTCGGGGAACTTTGAATTTCCTTAGAAACCAGTCGTGTTCCCTGTTCTGCTCCATCTCAAAGAGCTATCATTTTTTCACGGAACATTAGCTGAATGCCATTTTAGTAGCATTTTTTCTACGGGCTTATCAAAATACTAAAAAATGATAAAAAGCATTTATTGGACGGGATATCAATCCTTATGTCCTCAAACCGACGTTGGTTATTGCCAGTGGTTATCAAAACAGTGTTGCCAGTTTATGCGGTCATTTGAACACCAAATTTCAATACAATTACAAAATTAATTTCTTACGTGAAATTTTACTTTGACAATGCCATTATTTATTATTCATCTATTCCATTAAATTATGTAATTTAATTATCCATCCTGTAGATTCCAAAACCATTCGTGTAAAGTGTGAATACAAGCATTCTACGTGAAATTTGTCTTTCACTTTTCTGCTTCGATAATTGTACATGCTGTCAAAATATTAACTTAAAGTAAAATCAATGTGATATTACGATCTCGCATATGATAGATATTACATATTACAAAATCAGCTAAAACCATAAACGTTATAATCATCACAGTCTTGTACATGATATTACATTTCTAAAATTGACTCTAAAAAGCAATAAATGAGATATATTCGTGCACGTGATACATGTTCTCCGAAATCTACTGTAAAGGGCCAAAATACAACGTTATGATTTTGTTTATAATAGCACGTTTTCCGAAATCGATTTAAAACATAATAAACACGATATTAAGGTATTGTACGTAAGTATCGCGTTTCCGAAATAGATCTTGTACTTGATATCTTGGTCCCCAATTTTTTTTAATGGCCATAAACATGAAAATACGAGTTGTCATTATATAGAACGTAACGTTGCGGTCTTGTACGTTTTAAAAATCTACTCTAAGTAAAATGTACATTTTGAATATAAAAATACCACTTGAAATAGATTTTGGAAAGCATAAAATTCCACAAAAATAGATTTTTGAAAGTATAAAATTCCACGGGCATGAGGGCCAGATGGTTTTAAGAGTTTGTATGAACGCGTCAATGTATTCAAGCATTTTCATTTTCAATATAAAATTGCCAAGAATTTTAAATTTGACTTCCGTTAATGCAGCATAACTGAGATGATTTCTAATTCGTTACAAAACAAATTAAAGAATTGAATTTTAATATCAAAGAAGGACTTTTCAAAGTATACAATGAACGACAATCCACATTTGCACAAAGTAACCATATCTGAAAAGCACAAATATTGCATGTTTCGAAAATAGTTAGTTTAAATTAGTTATTCAGAAACAAAACCTCTTTTTTTCATTCATTATTAGAAAAGCTACTAATTTGAAGAAATATGTTGGGTTTTGACGCAGAAAATTTTCTATACTAAGCATATGAAAAGTTTTCAGAATTTGTAGATCCTGATATTATGTGATAAATGGTTCAATTGAGGTGCCATATATATAATAACTTTTAAATTTTGGTAAAAGATTATATTAGCTAAAATTGTAAAAGCGAATTCTACTTTTCAATGATGATGGGGTTAAAATTTACAAGGACTTGTTCCCGCTTATCTAACGGATGAACGTTTGAACGGAACATTTTGAAAGAAAATCCACGTTATGATACTAAAGTAAAAAGACTTAATTGTGAACTGAGACAAACACTGTCGTTTGTAAACCACTGGCTGTCCGAATTAACCGAAACAGTATGGTTGTGCAGGTCATTAGCCAATTGTTTAATGAAATAACAAACAGCTTTTCACTTTTTATGCTCCTCTTAAACAAATAAGTATTTTTGGAGAAATCAAATAAGGGATGGAAATGACTAATTTTTTGTTAAAACCTGTTTATTTTGTCAAAGCTAAAGTGGAGTTAGCCACTTCTTAAAAACACTTTTGGAAAAAAAGAGGATTAATATTTTCATACTGTCTTTAACTGTGTATTTTGTTTGCTAACGGTATAAATAGAATTTCAAGGCTGTGTGGCATACGAAGGATATAAATACATTACTTTATTACACAAAATAAGCGGATACAACGTTGTATGCACCATGTACAAAAAGAAAGAAAAATACCATACAGCTGATTCGAACGAATACGTCAAATAGACGCTTCCGCACAGGAGTACAGTGCATGTAGTTAGAAAATTAACTGAACTCCTTGTACTAGTCAAAGTGATAAACATTTCTAGTCCGTTTGATATAAGTGTCAAATTTAAAGAAGACGTGAAATAAATTCAAATATTTCATCACAGTGGTAAACAATTTCGGTTAGTATTAGAATGAATCTATTGTTTAATGAGTTTAATTAATCCCAAAAGTAATCCGATTTTTAATAATAAATTTCATTATAAATTGGAGCTTAAAAAGGAAAACATAGCTTAGAAAGTCAAATGTAGGTAAATGTTTATTTACTTTGTGAAGTACTTTTTTTGTCTATATTTGTTTGATGCAGAAAATTTTCCATAGGCTAGAAAAATTGTGTCTGTTATGTTACATCAAATAAGGTGCGTGGGGAGATTACAAAGTCAAATCCCAATGCTTGCGTAAAGTTTGCGTTATGCCAAGATCTTTGACTAGTGCAAATAGATTCTTAACCCTTAACCCACTCAAGTGATTTCTCTACAGCGTTGTATGCACAATGTACAAAGCAAAGCAAAACCAAATCAAGATTTTACAGTGCTAAAAGTGCACTGTGTTGTACTGTATGTGCGGTAGATAGTTGTTATAAGTAAGGCTTTCGAAGCAAATTCCATTAGAAAGGGAGCGCGAAAATGTAACTTTCATAACCAAACGTCGTAGTTTGTAGGAGCTTTGATAGTCTAGAACTGATTGTAGTCAGCCACGCGACATGTAGGTTGTTTCGCTACGTAGCACCCAAAGATTTGTACACTTAGTCTAAACGAGTCTTGGTAGTATTGTGCGTGTACTGAACGTGTGTTTATGTATTTGTAGTCCGTATGCCAGACCAAACGTTCGTAGTTGTACGTGCGTTTGACAATTTATGTAACGTGCGAATGTCAAATATATGTCCTTGTCTCTAAGTCCATTGTTCCTAGATGACCTTTGTTGTAAACGATAAACAATGTTTTCAAACCAAACCAGTGGGAAAAATCTACGGATATATAAGTCAGAGAAAGCCATTAGTTTTTCAAGTTGATGTTTAAGGAAAAAAAGTTGGCTTCCGAGGTTGAATCTGAAACAATTGGCAGTATCCGTATGCTGCAAAAAAATTTTAAAAAAAAACTAATCTTGCTGTTGACAATTCGTTTTTTTTTTACTTTCGAAGTTTTATAGTCTATGAATAAACTATACGCTGCCACGAGTAGTTGATTTTATCTAACTATAAGTTAATAAAAATATGCATATATTATAACATATATATATATAAAGAGAACGTGTCTATTGATGTATATATCTTTTGGACTTCTTGTGGCCGCATATTGTTGGTATATTTCCCTTACTAGGCTTCTTGATTTTTTAAACATTTTGAAAAGAAATCATCTGGCACGTCGTAACTTGATAAGCAAAAAATTCAACCCCGCAAAATTAAAAATGCAAAGTTTTCAAATACAAATTCTCTTTTACAGTATACATGTTGTGGCATGTTGTAACAAAGAAAGCATAAGATACATTTTTTTACGTGTTTTGATATTATACTGCGAAGAAGGTTTTCAATCGTCAGGTGCGAAACGTTTTCAGAGATATTAGTGGGTACTCATTATCAATGAGCGAGGAACGAGTTGATTACAAAACAAAATGAAATTCTTGTTAGTTAACTGTGAACTGCTGTTTTTGCTGTTTGAGATATCTAGCTTGCTTGCTTACATGTACGTATTTTAAATGTGCGAGAGTCAAAATTCCGAAGCGGAATTGCTATTGATATCCCATTATGAGCCAAAAAGGCTAAAACTTTATTATATGGGATATGTCTATGGGGTTTCACGCTTGGGAATTCCTTTGCATATGTATATGTCCCATGTGGCAAAAGCATCCTTCATTGTTGAAAAGCGTAATTGCCCCTGAATCCCAGTGATATTTGCGTAGCGGCACAATTGTTTGAGTTGTGTGCTTTGTTATTGACCACGTGCTTAGCATTAGTGATTTGTTCTGTATGCCTGTAATCTTAATACCGAAACCCCTACAAGGGTGTACTTATGCTGAGCTCAAACATTCCACTAAAATTAAAAAAAAAAAAAAAAAAAGAACGCAAAATTAATACCAAAAAAAAAAAAGTTTTGTGATCGAAATTATGATTGTAGCGTCAGAAGGAAACATGGAAGAAAAATAAAAGTGATAAATTTGTAACAATTGTATGAGTTGTCATTTATTTTATACAATACATTACATCACATCACATTCAACGGAATTTTTTAGGTAAAACGTAGTCAACTGCGTGCTGTTCACCTGAAAAACCTTAATTTTCAGCAACAGGTAAGTTTTTCAAAATAGAAAGACACAACGATAAAATCAGCTGCTTTGCAAATACATTTTTAGCAACAGCTACGGAACATGATTTCATTTTTAAAACACGTTTAAAAACAGGTTTTGCTTCATCTTATAATTAACCAAAAGGATATCTAAGTTAATTTTAACAAAAAAAACTATGACAATTACAATTTTTAAGGGATTGTCACAAGTCAAAGTTTATATACCAGTGGCGTAGCGGGGGTCTTAGAGCAGAGAACGCTGAGACATGATGCAAAGCAAAACAGGTTTTGAAATATACTAAATTCATCAATAGATAGATATATTTCTCCATAAAATTATACAAAAAATTATATGCAAAACATTCTATGCTTTTTCCCCTAAAACAAGCAGCTTTTAAAGCAGCCATATTTTCAAGTATTTCCTTTTTAAATAAAGTTGCCTAATTCTGATATTCCAGATATACATAACTCATTGTCGTTTTCATAAAATAGCAAGCAAACCTAACCAAACTTCTGTTCCTTACTTATTGCCAACTGCGGGGACTTGCTTTCACTATAATATTCCAATACAGCGTGGGTCGCTTTATTTTTAATTCTAGTAAGATAACACGCTCCGGGAGTTGATGTCGACTTTGTGAAGTCTAAGGTGGTGCGTCCATCAGTATAATCAATGTTAAATAGCCGCCATTTACATGCAACACTTTTAGGATATTAATACGTGCTGTGCGTTTCATGTGTGCTGTGATTTCCCGATATAAAAATCACCTTGAGAAATGTCGATTAAACAGGACTGTCATTTCAATATTTTCAGTAAAACGTATAAAGTCGATATATGTTGCATTAAAAAAACGACAAAATACATGTGCACACCAGGGCTCGAAAATTATATTGCTCGACATGCCCGGGGCATGTAAAAACTCCGATCGGGCATCAATTTTCTACCCTTACATACCCGGTAGGGTATGTAATTTTTTAATCAAATATTTATTTTCAAAACTTTATTATTTTGTAATTTATTAAAAAATCACCGCATCCTTACCGGAGCTTGAAATTGACATGTTGACGGACATGCATGTCAACAATAAAATTCGTAATACAATTTAAATTTTGCCAATTATTACTTGTAATGACTTATGTAATATTTTTTTTTGTAATGTAATCCTTTAATGATTTAGATTAAAGATAAAATAATTCTTGATTCAGATATAAAGCTGTTAATTTAAATTTTTGTCTGATTGATACTATAAAACACACTCAAATGTTTTTATTAGTGTGCAATAAAACAACTTTTGGGCATGTAAAAATTTTGTTCGGGCATGTAAATTTTTAAAGATTTTTCGAGCCCTGGTACATACAACGGTTTAGCATTATAATTGACACCCCTTAATAACGGGCCTGCGATCAATATTTGTATGGTAACCAGACTCTTTGACACGTAATATTGATCAGTAATAAAACGAAAACTGCTTATAACGGTACTCATATACTTCGACGCAAATTAATAAGCTTACCATGCGAGGCACATTTTAAAGTTTAGGCAGTACTTCTCTACCAATACATGCATAATTATTCTGCAATTCCAATCATTTGTATGTCCTATGCTGCTAAGAGTGAATATAAATTTTTATTAGTTTTCGTGATGTTCATGAACAGCTTTAACATGTATCATTTTATACAGGGTACAAACTACAGTCATTTCATGTTATACTTTTAACTTTTAAGCCGATAATTCAAAGATCTTCAATTTGAAAAGCATTCGAAATTCTACGTTCGGTAGTTTTCTAATAATTAATCCCACTCTCGTCGCCATTTGCTATGTATTCTTAAAATTAGAAGATGCTGAGATATATTTATATACAGAATGAAACAAACTTGCAGGGTGTAAATCAGTTCCATCGAAGGCTCAGTATATAAGCCACAATGGCGCCATCTGTCGGACACCACAAAATACTACTCCATTTCATCAAATATAACACCTATTGGGAATCTTGTTTGGAGTTCCAAACAAGAGTTTTCAGGATACTTAGCAATGTAAGCCCGATATAAAAATACTAGTAAGCCCAGCGGTCATTCGAAATGACCGCTGTTCTAGATATTATAAATATACAATTCTCCCAGTAACCGGAAATGCACATCAAATCAATGAGATATTTATCAGGTAGAACAGTAAAGTTCAATGAATAAATAATAAACATATAATAATTTCGAGAAAAAATATTTTTACCAAAAAAAAAAAAATCTAAGTTATAATAATCTGTAAAATAAAAATATTATTTACTATATAATCAAATTGTTTGTGAAAGTATTTATTTATTTATATCCAACATAATCATGGTCAAAACAGTAGTTTTAACGGAACTGTAAAATAGAGCGCTGCCACTTTAATATATATAAAAAGCGCAGACGATAAATAAATTAAAACAAAGAAAGAAGTTTTTTATTAAATTCGCGTTTACATTAATTTTTAACGGAGATTGCAAATCTAGCGATGACTCACTCAAAATGCTAGAGAAACGTTTTGATTATTAGTCGTTTTCAGTATAGAAACAATTGTGTATATGGCAGCACGATGCAGTTTTCTCGGAGTAAGGAATTCGGAACAAGCTATCGGCGACAAGCAGACACATAAGCGGCTTATATATAAGTTCCAAAAAAAATTTAGGTAATTTTCATAAACAGATGTAGAATAAATGAGGGAAGCATAGGGATTAGAGGTAAAACAGAACACACTTAGACATATGATTCTAAATAGATGAAGGAGACATTAGTTAAAAGCTTTTATGAATCAACGTATCATTTAGCGAGAATATAACAAAATGGTGTTATTACCCGTTCACATGTACGACTGAATAATTTTTATTCAACAAAACACGTGTTAACTAACACGGGTGCCCATCCAACATTGAACTAGCTGGGGCAGTTCAATGACCTTCTTCGGATACCGGATATCCGGCACCCCTTACCTAAATATGTACCGGATATGTACCAATGTTTGAGCCGATTGGACCAACTGCCTTCAATAGGGCCCAGCGCCAAAAAAAGGCGCCTTTGCTTAAATTTTTAAAAGTAAAAAAAAAACAAAGTATTTACATACTGTTTCAACAAGATTACAAGCCAATTACTTAACCAATTACAATATTAAGTTCAACAAGATTACAAGCCTTCTGCGCGTGTACTTCAAAATGTGTGTTTTCACTTTAAAACATTAATTTCAAAAATCGTGTCTTTCATAAGTGCACATTCTGATTTTCTCACATTCTACCGCATAATTATGAACTCAACAAAGGAAATTTCAGGTCTTGATTAGGAATGCATCGATTAGCAAATTAGCAGATTACCGATTAATCGGCAGCCGATTAATTATAATGATACGTATTTCTAATTCTACCATTTCTCTGCCACTTTTCTTTTTGTTTAGAATTTTCAACTTCACGTAGTTAGCTGCAGCTCATTTCTGGGAGTAATGGATTATTTCCCCCCATTTTCATTTTAAAAAGTCATATTTTCAGATTTTATTAATATTCTGTGAACCGATTTTCTTAGTGATTGTTAATAAAATCGCATTCTATTGACTAGATATGAAGGCTCGAACATTTAGATAGTAGCCAGTATCCAGTAGACCATTCTAATTTAGTAGATCTAATTTTACTATCAGAAGCCACTTTATCCAGGATTTTTATTTCTTTTTAACATCTGTAAATTAATCTTAAGCGCTATGCTAAAGCTATAGTATGGAGGAAAGTACCGATACACGAAAAATGTTGCAATATAGTATGCATTTTTATGTAAGATAGAAAAAATGAAATTAAAAAAATTCCATCCTTATACAATAGCAACAGTTGCAATTTTAAAAGTGAATTATAAAATGTATGTTAAAATTAATGTATAAACAGTGAAAAACAGAAAGTCGTTTCATGGAGTATTCTCTCAAAAAGAGATGGAGTATTCTCTCTTTGGTAGAAGAATTAGATAACCCCTAACTTTTTTTTAATACGATGCAACAAATCTTAAAGAATACTCCAATTTGAAACGATTTTCTTTTTTTTAACTGTTTATACATTAAAATACATTTTACAATTTACTGTTAAAATTGTTACTTAGACAACACGGCATCGTATGTTGTAGAAAATTGCAAAAGGGAAGGGTCATAACGCAAATTGCCCCTTTGGAAATTTTAGAAACGGGGATCTTGAAAAATCAATTGAAACAGTTGTAAAATTCCGTTTCCTTTGTTGTATTTTTTTAAAAATGAAATCATATTTTTATAAATGTTACTCTGATACGTTTCTTAGTTATTTTTTTCGGGGGGAGGGAGGGGGGTGTGGATATGCACCATCCCTCTAGGAGGGAGAGCACCTCTGCTATTGTCAATGAATTCATGTAGCATGGTTTCTTGTTTTTTGGCATACTAAAAGTAATTTTAATTAAAAAAATAATTCTTCGACGATTAAACGGCAACATTAATGATAATAAATAGTCGGCAAAGTGGCCGATTACCTGTTATTAATCGATGCATCCCTAGTTCTTGATGACAATTTGCTAAGACCATTAGTGGGAGAGGTCTACGAAAATTGCAATAATCGGGAGGGAGGCACCAAAATTACTTAAGGCCACAACAACCCACAGCCCTTTTTTTAAACAACCTACCGCCCACATCTTGAAAATACGTAGTAAGTTTGTAATTTGCATATTATTTTCAAAACGTGCTAGTTGATTAAATTTTAATAATCAACTTTGATGTGTCGACAAACGGATTTTTCCTGCAATGACCTAATCAGAATCCGAATATTTAAAAATTAGCCCTGATATCCGGAGCATATGAAAAAGAAATCTTCTAAAAAAAACTCTCTCCCCCTCCCCTCTCAACAAAAAAATTCTGACAATTTGCGCCATGATCCTTCCCTGTGGCCTCCCTGTTAACTGGTTTGCTAAACAAAAAGTAAAGGGTTTTTTTTCCCTGCAAAGCCGATATTAAAATCTTGCCGTTGCAATAGTACCATCAAGTGAGAGAATGGCAGAATAAATATAATATCCCATACTGCGCAGGGAACAGTGCTCCCTACGCAGAATACAGTATGCGGGGTCATCCTTACAACAAAAAGTTTTTCAATAATGAAGAAAATAATCTCTGTAAATAATTATATGCAATTTATTATCTCTTCATCAATAATATTAGAGCACGTTCCTTCATGTTTGTAAACTAATAATACATAAAACAGCAGAAAAATAGATTACCATTTAAAACCGACACAAAAACTCAGTAGTAAATAAAAATCTAGCATTCAACTTGTTAAGAACATCTGTCCATATTATGTGACATCAATACTATTAAATTTTTCTACAATAATAAAGAAAATAATTCCCTCTAGCTTACGCAGCTTATCATCTTTTCATTATTAGTATTAATCGTTAATCATTGAACATAGCTCCTCCATGTGTGAGCATCTTTAAAGATTAATGAAAAAAGAAACAGAAAATTATACATACTAAGAGCACTGAAGTAAATCTAGTACTTAACTCGATAGATAACTCTGTCTATATTTTACGCTATTCAGATTTCTTACAATAATGAAGGAAAAAAAACATCGATAATTATATGCAAGTTAGTGCGTGAATCAAAGCTTAGATGAAAAGTCAAATTTTTTGCTTTTAAAAAAATGTGAAGATTTATTTCCAGTCATCTAATACATTTACCACATTTAAAAAAAAAAAGTCAACACGGTTTTTTTTCACAAAATTTTAGGAAATCTAAAAAGCATCAGAATAATTAATTAAAGAAGAATTATTAATCATTGGTATTCTTAAAAAAGACGCTATTCCTAAAAACTAATTTCTACTTTTGATAAGCATACAAATAAGAGCAAAAAAAAAAAAAACAACCATGCATATTTTTCGAAAATTCTAGTAAGAAGTAGAAACATTGTTAGCATTTTTTTTTTTTAATTTTCTTAGCTCAGTTGCTCCTTTTTTACCTTGTTACGACAGCATAACTCTTGATGCTCCAAAATTTTTGCATTATTCGCTCTCCTAGAGTTTTTACGTCATTTATTTATTTGTTCATTATTTTGTTAATTTTTTTTACTTATTTATTTATTTTAAGCAGTGCAAACTTTTCTGCTATATGATCCAAGCATTGAAACCATAGTTATGTGAGTTTTTTAAAACAAATGTTTGGTTAGATATTTTTTTCTTATTTCCTTATTTCACGATTTAGTTGAAGAGTAGTGAAAAAATAATAATAACGCGAAGTAGCTACTAGAATAGACCTTTAAAACTAACAAAATTTCGGCAGAAATTACTTTTATCGTTAAGATTCATGACAGTTTGCCGAACCAATACATAACATTTTTTTCTTAATGCTGTATAAAAATGTTTCTAAGCCTGATAGTTTCACACATGAAACAAAGTAAGCCTAGAAAAAAAATTATAAGTAACAGATTTGAAACGAAACGGTAATAGTACTAATAATCAATAACTCATAATATAATAAATAGCCAAATCTCCTTCTTTAAAATTACAAAAATGAAAATAATATGAGAAACACGATTTGTCGGGTACACCTAGCATAGTAGCTCTTTTCAAAGTATTACATCAGGTGAATTGAAAGTAATTTCGTCAGTCTACGCTGCTCTTTTTCCATCAACATTATCTCGTACGCTTTTTAAGCGATGCGAGACTTCCCAAATACCCTACCCACATTAGCTTAATACTTATGATGCACAAAAATTTCACGAAAATATTTTATTTCCTGTAATACACCTTTATTAGTACATTATATTATTTACTTAAAAAGAAAACGCAAAAGGCACTTTTTGGCTGAATTTTGAATAAAAGCGCCATTAAGATACTAAAGTTTTACTGCAGGAAAACATCTAAATGAGAGCACATATGCGACCGAAACTACTTCTGTTGCTTAGTTTAGTATTCTCATAAAAGATATAAAACTAAGTTAGATAGTCTTCCTGGGTCCTCTGGGCCAGTCTAGCAACAACATCGCATGCTAAGTGTTCGTGACAATAAACTACTCCGGTCTGCTTAATTTGAGCCAACGCATGTTCTTCCCATTCTCGAGGGTCCTCTGCATGTACTAAAAGTACGACGTAATTTCCGTAACGACTCGGAATTTTCATTTATTTTTCTCCTGTTGTCGGTAACAAAATATCCAATTCCAGTGAATCTTGACTCAAAATTTACAGATAGAACCGCGCAACAACGTATTACATTTTCTGTAACTCGGGCGTTTTCTATTGCACTAGCACTGTGTGTAGAAAATTGAGAGTTCCCCTCCACTATATACACGCGCGCACACGCACACACACATATAAATATATATATATATATATACAGTGAAACCTGTGTAAGTTGACCACTTGCGGTGCAGCACTTTAGTGGTCAACTTAGACAAGTGGTCAACTTCTAGAGGGTGGGGATTTTTTTTTATTTCTTGCACAATGCATTTTTTCATTTATAACTAATTAAAATATAGCTTCATGTAATGACGTTACTCTAAAATAGTCATTCGCTTTTTTTCCCCACAATTATCTAAAATATCATTAAAGAAATTTAATCCGAATGTCTTACAATGTATCCTATACAACTTCAAAAGTAAAGTACTTAGTTAAAATTAAGATAAATGTCATATTAATTATGTCAATAACGTATATGATGCTAAAGTTTTAATAAAAATACATATTTTTCAAAATGGCTATATCAGATCAAAGAAAAAAGAAGAAACTTATTTAAAGAATAAAAGAGTGCTCATAGTAGTTTTCCCATTTGGGTAACTTAAACAAAGAGGTTTAGGCAAACGTTCTATTGATGTTTCATCGATCCTGACAAATACTGGTCTCACATTATAGCATAAAAAAATCCTGAAGAAGCTAATTTAGTTTTTTTTTAATCTTTCCAAAAATAGGTAAACAAATAAATATAGTAATAATTAGGCGGTCAACTTACAAAGGGCTTTTTATAATACTCCCACCCAACCTTGGCATACATAAGTGGTCAACATAGACAGGTGGTCAACTTAGGTGGTCAAGTTATAAAGGTTTCTCTACATTAGATATGGTCAACTTCGACAGGTGGTCAGCGTACAAAGGTGGTCAACTTTACAGGTTTTACTGTATATATATATATAGATAGGGTGAGCATAAAATAGCATGAGGTACTGCACTTGACGAAATCTAACACAATTTGGTGTACATGAACAGAGGAATAGAGGAGTATGGTGATTTTGATTCCTCAAAACAAACGATTAATTTAACAAAAGTTGATTAGGGAAATGTTTGGCACTTCAATCGTAATTTACTTCATAAATGAGTATCTTACTATAAATTAAAGCTGTAAATAACAATTTTAACAATAAAAAAAGACGTTTATCGTTATTTACAAATGGGACTAAATGGTGAAAGTGAGACCTTCGTTTGCTGCGATCGTAATACCGCAAATATAAAAATACATGGAGGGCCAGATATATGAATATAACTGAAGGCCACACTCCATCGGGAGGATAAATGCACATATTTATTATTATTTCCTTCATTACTGAAAAGCCCACATTCTATACCCAGGGTAGGGAACCTTCTGCGCCCCAGACTTTAGGTATTATATAGCTCCTACCGTCTCCTCCGCGGGCTACTCGTGTCTTTATAAGGCCAAAACTTGAATATCAGCCTTCCGTTAAAAAAAAAGGACTTGTTTCTTAACCCTTTATAATGTAGCGGGGGAAGTTTTCCCATAAAATTGATGAAATTTGAGGGTTTACAATAAATAATTTGGCCATTTCTGATTAGTTTTAAGGTCGAAGGCACTTATCACCTAATACATCTTTTTTCCCCATAAAGTGTACCTAGGCGAGCAAAAGGGGTGGTGGAGTGCTGAAGCCTAAATTGATTTTTTTCAATAGATTAAATAAAATTTAATTTTTGAAACTAATCCTAAACAGCAAATAGATTGAATATAGCAGTAGTAGATAAAAAAGACTGCATAAAGAGCTAAAGTTGTTTCTAAAATTTAACAGTTCGAGTTTGTAAAAGTTTGTTTACATTTAAGGCAAACAATTATGGGCCATTTCCGACCTATTTTCGGATTTTTACTCAGATTTCTGATGTAATTTGCGACCCCACATTCCTACATAAAAATGCTTATTTGTTTATTTGTGTTATACATGTAACATTTCTTATTGTAATAAAGATAACATGCTAGTTTAATCATCAATACTTTCGTAAACGAGTGACAAAATTAACTGTTTTGCGATTGAACTATATATCAACGACATCTGTCCAAAAAGCGGGTTTATCAATACGGTCTCAACGCAAATACCCTGCTGATAGGCTGAAATGTTTGAATTTAATTTATATGTTTGTATAAATTATATGAGCTTGCTATGAATTCAGCTTGTCATTCGTTTGAAAATTCTGAACTGTAACGCTTCATATCTACGAATTTATGAACCTTTGCAAACATGCAAACGGACATACGCAGATTTGGGATGTTATAACAATGCAGATTGATTTCACGTACCCTTATATCTAAAATCCGCATAACAATATCGAACTGGTATCGGTAATCTGTCGTAGTATAGTAATTCACATTATTCCCTAGTCAGATTTGAATAAATATTACATTCTAGGAGATGGTGAAAAATACAAAACAGTTCCATAACTTTTTTGATTTCATAAGTTATGTTATTTTATATTACTTAGTCTATAGTCCATTAAAACACTTGCTGAAACTGAATTGGCTTGATTGAGTGCTTCCAAAATTTTGAACTTCTTAGTGGAACTCCTTTAGTGGATTGCGAGCAAGATGGGGAAGCTAATTTTAACCCCTTATAAAGTAAGTAAAAATTACCAAATCAAAACCTTTTTAATAACATCTTGCTTATCCAACAATTAAACTACAATAATACACAAAGAAACTTGAGCATTTGCAGCATTTAATTACATACATAACACATTGTGGGGAAAGTATTTTCCCCATCTTGCCTCATATGCGGGGTAAGACGGAAAGGTATGGGGTACGAGCATAAGACAACTTCAAAGCCACTTATCACTTTATTACTTTCACATTGTTAAAGCGAACGTTTTAAACATTATCGTCTGGACAGATATGCAAATACTGTTGTTGATATATGCAATACAGTGCTTTTTCTGGCACCGGCAGTGACGTCATACTTAGTTTTTCGTATTTTTCTTGTAAACTATGGATCGTACAGGAACGCTTCTTTAGGCAGTTTTTATGTACTCCCAAAGAGTAATCTAGCTGCGCAGAGTTTATGCGGTCGTTTTGGGACACCCTGTATTTCATGTGTAACGGACGAATTAAATAGTTTTCCCAAACAGCTTGGTCCTATTCGACAAAGACGTTCGTGGAGTATCTTTCTGAAATGCAATTGCCATTAATTATTACAATAAGTTTAATTTAGCAAACTAAAGGAAATGATCTAATGTCATATCAGTAAGGCAATTTTAAGTTTTCCGCCTGTGCACTATGCTTAACAGTAACATGTAACTAGGAGATAAACTCAATAGATTTTTCCTTTATCGGATATATGGTCACTTTTCTACGGCCTCTACGGATGACCTTATGACCTAGGCTTCACACAATACATATATATGTGTGAGTGTGTGTGTTGTTTTGGATGTGTCCGCGGAAAGCGAGGAAGAATGGGTGCGCTGGAGAGAAATTGGGCACTGAATACAATGAAGAAATGTTAAAGACAAGCTAACGATATTCAGTCATGTTGCCTTGTACTATAGTAACTGAAAAGCCTAATGTTGGAACTTATCCAGAATTACAATAACGAGAATAAATTTCGTAGTAACAAATACCAGATAAGTTGAGATAAAAATGACTCGGACGATTTAATTTTAGATGGAAATCATTTTGTGCTAGAAAGTCTTTTTTTACTATTACTAAGTTGTTACTCTTTTTGTTGGTTTGAAGTATTGTTTGGCAATGACTCAAAGATAAAATGATTTGAATTTTATTCAAAAACATTCACTATGGTTAAAGCATTTAATTTTTTAGCGATTAGATTGCTTTGTGTCATGAAAACAAAAGCCATTTTTATTTACCTTTTCTTTTTTTTTTTTTGAATTTATTTATTAATAAAGCTAATTTTGTTTCGTTACATAGCCCTTTTGAATTATAATTGATGTTATTAAATGACGCTTAAAGAGTGCAGTTGTAAATTCTTTCATTCGTTTATATTTTATTTGTTTGTTTACAGTTTTCGCTGCTGTTTGGACCCTCACTATTGTTTATTTTCCTTGTTTTTTTTTCTTTCGTGAAAATGAAAATAATTTTTAATTTCTAAGTCTGAACATATGCTCTTTCCAAACCATATATTTATTTTAGCAGCACTTTTTTTCAAAAGAAGTAACGAAAAATTCTAAGAAAATTTACAATTACTGTTGAAGGACAGTTAATAATAGCAGTTGTTTTAGAAATATTATCATTCGTTATGCATTTTTAATGGACTTTCGTTAAAATAAAGTAAAATTGTCTTTTCACACAAGCTTACTTATTTTTTTCAATTACTTCTACCTTTTCAACTTGACAGAAACACAAAATATACCACAAAGAATATTTTTAACACTTTTCCGCCTTTTAATATTTCAAAATGCATAATACAGCTGATGAATATGTTTGTAAAAATGAACCTTGATCTCTTGGTTTTTAAAAGGCGCCTTCCCTCACTCTGTTAACAGTTGAAACTTCAAGTAAAGTAAGCAAAATAAAAGCAATTGTGCAGGCACAAGAAAAAGTTCACAAGGATGTGTGATATCAGGGCAATTTCATCCTCATAGTAAACCCAAAACGTTTGCCTGTCATATGGGATGAAAACTGAAAAACATTTACAATAGGCACAAATAGCAATAAGAATTGCAGATACGTGTTTTGGGGTTTTTGAGTTTCTAACGGAATCCTTTTATTTCGACAACAAGTTTTCTCCCGATTTATCTTTCGTACATATAATAGATAACGTTTTTCTTAAATAATGAGTAAATACATTTTTAAATACTTTAAAGTTAAAGTGCAAGTGATCAGAAGTTAAAAGGACGTCTCCCAAAAAGTGCTACTCTATCCTAGACTCTGTCTAGCTATACCTTTTGCACGTCTAATAAGCTTAATGAGGTGAAAAGTATTTAATACGTAAAATAGCAGAAATTAACAAGATGAAAGTATAACTAAACTAGTCTGTTGTCGACATCACATAACTTTCTTCTACATCCTTCATATGAATATTACTAATCGCCAAACATCCTTATGATACAAATCCTTATTGAAAAGGAATAATAATAAATTGTATAAAAAGAATGATTTTAAACCAAGATAAATTAATTAAAAGGTTTGTGTTAATAGAGAAGCCTCAAAATGCTAAAAATATTGCTAAGAATTTTATGTGTTAATATGCAGGGAAATGGCATGAATAAAATACGAAGCAAAGTCTCCTTTCCCTTGGCGCAATTGGTGCCAGAATATAATTGTTTGAATTGTTGGGTTCTGGGAATATACGCTTAGCGAGAAAAACGTTCGATTTTTCTATATCTGGCTTTGTAGCGAATGGCACCAAAATTTAATCAATACTACTTCCTATCCTATCAGGATGTATGTGTGTACCAACTTTTGTATAATTTAATGCATTACCTCTTGAGTTAATGCGCCCACAAAAAAAGGACCCCACACATACACACAGACAGACATTTTCCCAAAAAAGGCCAAATAGGTTCAGCACACCTCAAAAAGTGTAAATCCGTCGAGATTCGATATTCGAAAATTTTCGCGAATCCAGTACTTTCTTCCATATATTGGATATAGAAGAAAGTGAAAATGATGAGAAATATTTTCAGAAAGGAAATATAAGTATTTCATTTTGAAATGGTTACTATTTAATTCTTAGTATTGTCATTTCTTATTGCAGGAAAAGAGAAGCGTTATCCTATATAGTTAATGAATTGTGGATTGAAAAGCAAAAGTGAGCATTGAGACTAGGGATGTAACGAATATTCGGCCACTATTCGGTATTCGGCCTATTCGGCCCTTTGGCAGAGTAGTCATTTCATCACCCAGCCGAATATTCGGCCTGGTTGAATACTGGGTAAGGTCAAATTCGGCCTGGCCGAATATTGATGGACTATTCGGCCGAATAGTTCTGCTGCAGTAGAAATGTAAAAAAAATTAAGAAATTAGTTGATTTTAAACATTTAAAATTATATTATAATTATTGCAAAAGAATACATTAGTATTTAGCTTTAATAAATAAAAATAATTTAGAAAAAAAAACTACTTCTTTTAAACCTTGTTTTAGGCTTGACTGAGCAAAAACCGATTTTAAAGGTGAAATACTGTTGTATTTTTTATTTAGCAATTGCTCCCAAAAGCTTGCAATAGTTAATTATGATGGAGAATATGCGAAATTTTGTTATTATTAACAAAGTGGAAGTCAGTTTGGGTAGACTAATTTATTGTGATTATTGGGTAAGAGAGAAATGTGAAAAGCCTAGAATATATCATAAATATTTAGATAGCATAAGTTATTATAGTTTTTGAAAATAAAAATATATTCCAGTTAAGTGTATTAAATTTTAATAGATCTTATAAAATTAGGTATGTAAAAAACCCCATAAAATAAAAATATTACCTTTCATAACTTTTAAAATATCTTCAGAAAACAGTTTTGAGCAATGTAAAAGTTTATTTAGCAATAGTAGTTCTTTCATTTGAATTAAATCATTAGTTAAATAATGCTAATGCTTACTACCATAAAACCTGTCATTCCTATTCCACTCGTGGGTGAAATTCTTAGTTTTATTACGTTCAAAACAATAAAGAAAATATATGAGTTTTAAATCCTTAAGAAACAGAATTAAATCATACATCATAGATTGTGTGTAATTGGTGTTTGATTTTGTGAAAAATTTTAAATTTGTCAAATACTTTCTATTACAACGATTTTCTAGAAATTTTAATATTCGGCCGCCGAATATTCGGCTTCGGCCTATTCGGCCTTGAAGAAATGGCCGAATATTCTGCTTGGGCATATAAGAAATGGCCGAATATTCGGTATTCGGCTATTCGGCCAAATCACTATTCGTTACATCCCTAATTGAGAATAAAGGTAATAACTTTGTTTGGGTTTTATCGAGAAATATTTCAGAAACCGTAATTGTTACAAACATGAATCGTTCAGAGTATCACCGAAATGTAAATCATTTCAATTGGAGAGTACAAATACAGCTTCATTAGTTTTTGAACGTGAACAATGAAGAACACGTTCCAGAATGTCTCTGAAGCTGGAAAATGTATTCCATAAGGATGAAATATAAAAGACAAAATATGTTTCTAAGCTTTACAATAAATATGTGCAAACATTAGAAGCAAGTATCATATATATGTTATTTGAGTGTATGAAATACACGAGTTTTGATTACATAAGTTAAATTTGCACATTTAACTATCGACAAAATAACATATTCGAAATTTGTACAAGACCATTATTTGAATAATGGTCTTGTGTTTATAAATATTTTCAATTTGTAATATTTGTAAACACAACTATGTTTGCAAGTATTATAAACGAAAAAATCAATAATGCTTTACTTCGCACTTAAAGTGATCTTTACTATCATTTGGCAAACTGTCCTTTTTCTCTCATTAACTAAAGCACATAATCATAATCTTAAACGACAGATTACTTAAAAATACTGTATTCAATAAATTATAGTGAGAATCATTTGTATACTCACATAACAGCGAACATACACAGAAAATAATTCAAGCAAATAATTGAAGCTTCGCTCTAAACTGTTGATTAAGACCCAGGAATTATGTTCACATTAGAAAATATTCGATCATTTTGAAAAATTGGAAGAATATTTTTCAATTCAAAGCAGCCGTAGAAATTCATGCATTAAACATTTATTCGGAAATGTTTCCACAACCGCTCTTTGTGAGTGAATGTTTGCGTATAAGTCATTTGATTTCCATCTTCTATCATAAACTACAAAGAATATTTACTTGCATTGTTGGAACAAACGTTTGAAATAAATTTGAAAACATGTTTTATACTCATGTTACTCTGTTTAGAGAGTAAATATTAAGTCTGATATTGGTTGGAGGTAAGTGGTTAGCTAGACACAGTGTTATGAAACAGAGTAGCAAATTATTCAACAAAAAAGCTCTTGCGTGTAAAGTACACAATACCTTTTACTAATATCAAAGTATTTCCAATTAGTTACAAAGATATGAACAAAAGCTTTTGAGTAAAAATACCCTCAATAAGACTTATACAAAAACCGACAAGTGTAGGACATAAACATCGTAATAGAGAGGAAATAGTAAGTCTGATGTAGGGTGGGGATTATGTATACATTTTCTAAAAACAGAGGGGTAAATTATTCATCAAAAAAGGTCTTGTGTCTCAAGCATATGAAACTGTTAATAACATCAACATGTTTCTGAGCAGTTATAAAGATTAGAAAAAAATAAGGAAAAGTCTGAGAGAAAGATTTCAGTGCTTGATATCGAGACGAGTAGAAGCTAAATCAAATATTGTAGTAAAAAAGAATAAGTAAGTCCGTTGTAGAGGGGAGCTAATTGATTAACTGTGCTAGTGCTGAAACGGAGTATTAAATTGTTCAGGAAAAAAAAAAAACCTTTGGGTGCTTTCCCACTAAAGGCGACAAAGACAAAAAAAACATGTTTTTTCTCATCTGCGCAAGCGCAGAGCCTAGTTTTAAAAGCGAAAATATGCTCTGTGCTTGCGCAAATGTCGAAGAGACGTGTCTTTGTCTTTCACACCAGAAGGCGACAAAGGTGACAAAGACAATATTTTAGCCTTCAGAAATATGCTCTGCGGTTGCGCAGATAAGAAAATACAGGAATATTGTCTTTGTCGCCTTTGGTGTGAGCCAGAAAACGCAATAGGGATGGTATCCTAACTTGAGATACTGTAGCTATAGTACTTATAGTGTTAGTACACCTGTTATTATTACATTGGAATAAAACGAATGGTTTTTTTTTTTTTTTTGTTTTAACATGGAAAAATCTTTGGTTGCCGAGGTTAGCTGAACAGCATAAGGTGAAATGTTTTTCATACTTACCCTTGCCTATGTCGTTGAGCAGTATTTGTGCGCGTACATTTCTGCTTAACTAATTTAATTTATATACGTAATTTTTTTTTAAAATTGCATACGATTTATATAATATGAATTGAAGGGTCCACTGGAAAAACGACCTAAGTCACATACTACTTTTTGAACTTTGCTTTATGTTTTATTATAAATTATATATTATAAATGAATATAAATTATGTATTATAAATTTGAATTTGGGTGTTACGGAAAAGTAGGCTCGTATAGTTAAAATTAGCATTTATATTATAAAATAATTGCATAAAACACAAAGCAAATTTCAAAAGGTAGCATGTGATTTAGGTCGTTTTTCCAGTGAACCCTTCAATTTTATATCTTTACAATAATGCATTTTTGTATCCAAACTTTGGACACTTCAAAGTTTAGATACAAAAATTTTTTCAAGCTTTTAGTTAAGATTTAATATTTGTTTTATTGATGTTTGCCTCCAAACAATGGCTGTTTAACATAGAAGCTGCATCAGAAGTTTCCTGGTCTAATTCATTCGAGGGATACCTATGGTCACACAGAAGAAAGAAACATTAAAAAAACAGAACTTCAAAAACTCAAGAAAAAATAAAATTCAGAATGCTTTGGTAAAAGTTGATGTGAATCATTTAATGCTGGTTGATAATGAAAGTGCTTATAATAATGAGTAAAATATAAAGCATGGAAAACTGAAGATCAACTGCTCAAGGAACCATTTAAGATCACTAAATTCCTTTTGAAGTTGCAACGGTTGTGTGAGGGCATCAAATAAAATGTTTCATTTGAAACAATAAATGAGGTTGTGAAACTAATCAATGTTTAAAAAAAAAGGGACAACCTTTTCAAAAATGTAAAACTTTTAGCAACTATGTTATGTGCATATTATGTGTTTTTCTTTCTTGTTTTGCATAATTTATTATTGTCACTGTAAAATAAACTTTAAAAAATGATAATGTTTACCCCAAGTTGTTGTCCCTTTTTCATACATGAAGACACTAAAATGTTAAGTGTCCCAAATTAGGGTGGTGTATCCATAACGTGGGACAAGGAATATTTCATTTATTTTATTTACAAGCTAATATCTACAAAACTACAAGTTGTTCTTCGGTATAATAAGAAGGTTCTTCCTAAAAATTGCACAATTAGTTCAAATTTAAAACTCATTGCTATTAAAAGGTAAAAATTCAAAACTGTCCCAAGTATGGGCACTTAACTACAAATAAAACTACTTATTAAAATACTTCTGAGTATATTATTTAAAAAAAATTGTATAAAGGTCTGAGGGAAAAAAAGACTTCCATACTAAATACCAACACGTGTTGGACTTAAAAACAAGGTAATACTCCCAATTGACATATATGAAAGTACGCAAAAAACACCAGATGGGAAAAAGCTACATTGATCCTTCATTAGACAATTTTTAATGTATTGTAATCAAAAAATTGTAAAACTTAGACATGCTTTAATTACATTTCACTTAGAAAAATATGTAATGCTATGTTTCACCGCAAAAGAAAGAAATTCCAGAATCTGATAATTACCTTAAAACATAAAAAAGCTGTATCCCTGTTTCGTTTTATTTAAAATATTCCATCTAATCTTCATAACAGCTTTTTCAATTACATCCGTTATGATAGCTGCGAGTGCACAAATCAGGCCCCCCTTTACAGAAGCAATTTACTCTTGCGTTTAAAAAAATGAGCTGGAAACAGCAATAAATATTAAGAGTTAGCTGTTGTGACACATGTTTGCTAACATAAAAACACACTGTTAGTGTAGCATAAATCACTTTTAAAGATCCCAGTTTTCTACTGCGAATTATAAATTTCAGTTTTCCATCCCAAACAACAAATTTCATTCCGGCTCATGTCGTCAGTGTAGCATAAGGATTTTTTCCCCCACTTCTTTTATGTTCTGAAAAGGGTGAAACGCACCCTATGTTTGGAAAAAAATCAAATCGTATCATTCATTTTTATTGCGATAATATACTGCCCATGAATAAAGATTAAAAAAGCTAAATAATGAAAATTTTTACCAATCTTTTAGAAGCTGCATTTGAAGCGCTCGGTATTTCTGCATTTTTGCGTGTAAGTATTATAACTCATTCATTAAGAATTGAAAAAAGTGTTTTTTGTGAAATTCATGCACAGGGGATTATCCTTTAAAACCAAAATGTCTCATTTTAGTATGATATATACAACTAAATGCATGAATCATATGACATATTGCAACATACAAGCTGCTTCATTATTGCAAAAAGTCTACTACGCTAATCTCAGTTTCAGCAGCATATAGGCATTTAGGGAAAGTTCTAATGTTTTATGTGAAGAGGAATAACGGCAGCGGAGTTCTCAGATTTATAGGGACTGGACTAGAAGGTTTGAGGAATAACGGCGTCCCGCAGTGGACCAGTCGGTAGAAGCTCGGTTCCTGCAGAACACCGAAAGTGAAGCAACATCGACTTAGGTCAATGTTTGGGAGGGTGACAACCTCTCGCGGCTGGTTCCTGGGGGATCCGTGTACACTAAAGGGAGCTGGTGCACGTTAAATAGGTCGTGGCTCCAATGTCCTCCATGTGAAACGATACCTCTGGGGGTGCCAAACCCAGGGGATGGTGTCTCATCAGGGATCTGGTTCAAAATTAAGAGACCACAACATTTAAGGTAAAAGTCAGACGTCAGCCCTCGTGGTACCTCGCTCTAAATGAAGCTGCATAATTACCCTAAAGCCAGTGGATTATTGATCTTCTGGACCTGGTAGGATTTCCTATGCCAGGGGGATTAGTAACAACAGGAATAACGGCAGCGGAGTTCTCAGATTTATATTGACTCGAAGGTTTTATTACAGTCCAAAAAAGAAATGATCTCTTTTTGATGACTCCAAAAAAATCCATGACTCTTATTAAACACATTAAGTATGACATTGTAATTTTGAAGATATTCAAAACTACAATGGACATTCTTCAGGACATTCTATGGGACATTCTTCAGCTACATATGGAGGGGTCAGAGCAACAACCAACCAAGTCCAAAAAAGTAACAGCTGAGAAAAATTGAGTTAAAGTTAAAAATTCATAACTTTTACACCCTTTGATCTATGAAATAATTTTTTTTTACTTAAGTAGTTGAAATCCATAGAAAAATTTTTGTTCAAGGAAATTGTTATTGGGAATAATGGATTTTTTTACATGGATAATGGAAATCTAAATTTTGGACTTGGTTGATTGTTGCTCCGATTCCTCCATATAATCTAATATGAAAAGGAATTTTAGAATCGCTATAAACATCTTTTTCACAACCTTGATTAAGGGTTGGCCTTCAGTAGTTAAAATATCTGTTTCGGAGCGATTCTGAGTTTTTTATTTTTATTTCTTTTTCCTGAGACACAATAAGCATGAGGCGAAACCAAAACATTATACTTACAGATAGTTATGCAGGTACTTCCCCATTTTCCCGCTTTTCAACCAAAATAAAAATCTAATAAGTGCCTAGGCATAAAATGAACGTTTTTGTACATTGAGAAAATGGCATAAATTGCATAGTCCCGCTTCATTGTGTTTAAACTTAGAAACTTCCGGAAATTAGATCTTTAAACACATATATTGCATCCTATCTTAACCACAGAAAATGGAAATTGAATTTAATGAATAATAATTATAATAATAATTACAATAATAATAATAATGCAGTTGCGTTGACTGTTACATCAAGTACAGAAGCGTAAGTGTATTATGTTACGGCGTATGTCCAAAATTGGAGAATGTCGACAATCACCGGTCTGATAGATGGTGAATGTTGACATCCACCGGTGATTGTTGACATTCTCCAATTTCGGAGATTCACCGTAACATATACATATAAATAGATTGATTGATAGATATAGATACATACTAGGACCTCGATTCATCGCACCCGCGCGTATCGTTTTCCAAGAAGTATATTCTTGTTGAAAGGTCTATAACTAAGGAAAATATCAATTTTTGGGCCTCCTTAGGTTTTTTTTTTTTTTTTTTTTTTTTTTTTTTTTTTTTTTTTTTTGTGGTGTGCATGGCACGTACTATTTATGACTCTTATTAAACACAATAAATTTAATTGTGACATTGTGATTTTGAAGATATTTGCCCACTGTTCCTCTCCGCAGGCTTTTTACCTTGTCTAAATGCTACCCATTAGCATTTTTATCATGTTCCTTCATTTGGTTTTTCATTTAGTTACAGAATTTAGTTTAGATGCCATAAATATCATTTATGGCATCATGTAAGTAACCAATGAAGATTCTTGGTCAAAATAATTAACCAAAAGAGAAAAATCTTTATGTGCCTTTCCATTAGACTCAAAGAGAAAAGGCAGCCTCCTATCTTGAGGGATGATCTATGAAAAAATACTAATTTAATCATTCCGTTGAAACGAAGAGCAATAGACTTAATGAAGAGGAGTGCTTACGTCTTCTTATGCGAAACACGTTTTTAATTTTCAGCGAAGAGGGTGTGAAGCCGTCGTGTGAGACTAATTCATTTGAATGTAAATGCTACTAGATCACACGTAGAGGAAGGGAAATAAAGCACAGAGTAAATCACGAAGCAAAATGTTTGTGCTCGCTTGTACGCCGAGGAAAATATCCATAATATGTTCATTTCGTGGGAACTTTATGCGTATTCTCCAAGTCTATTTGCTGAGGAAGAATTGAGGCGCAAAGAAACGGCACACTAGAGCGGCGTTAATAAAAATAAATAACAGTGTTATGTAAATAATGTCGTTTTCAGACACTGTTTTCCCTCAGGGAAGCAAGAGGCTCGTATTTGAATAACAATAAACCATTAGTTATAAAAGACTTTGTGTTTTTGGGCCCCATCTGCACTCAAGTGGAAAGTTATGGTCTGTAATATTATAGTATAGAAAATATTTATCTAGGAAAAGTTAGAGCTCTCCCACTACATATTCGTGTAGGATAAATTCTTCAAACTATAAAAGCTGTCATGCAACAAGTCACACATTAAATTTTAAAGTAATTAATGGAATTTCCTGCAGTCAGAGTAATGTACGAGTGCGGAATGCGGATTTGCCTTTTGTTTGCGGTTTCTGTTTCAGTTGGGGAAAGGAAAAAGCGACTTCATTCCCAGAGGAAATGCATGGTATGCTAATAAGACATAAAGCATTTGGACATATTTTAACAAACCTAGGCTCGATACATTGTTGCGGATTTGACATTCCTACGTATATATTCGCACTATAATTCAGTATAATTAAAGAATTTTAAATTTCAGAATTTAATTTTTATATATTTGAATGGTAAGTAACCTTCATGTATCTTAATATGTAGTACAAACTTTCTAGAGACATATTATATATGTAAAAAAAAAATAGTTCTCTTTGCAATATAATTATCTAAATTTCTGCGAATTGTACTAATGGATATGGGTTATTCCACGGCAACGGGCGTTACATTTATACAGCATTTTTCAACTTTAACGAGCTTTCTAACAAACTTCTTGGATATTTTTTAGGTTTTTTAATTTTGGCTAGTAAAAGTACATGTGTTCTAAGTATGCAAAAAATGTTTTGAAGATATATATGTATTTGCTGTCTGTTTAAAAAAATGCTGCAATTTCGTTACGTGTGTTACTCTTCGGGTAACACACGTAACGAAATTTCAAAAAAAATTTTAACATACAGCAAATACATATATATCTTCAAATGTTTTTTGCATACTTAGAACACATGTACTTTTACTAGCCAAAATTAAAAAACCTAAAAAATACCTAACAAGTTTGTTAGAATGCTCGTTGAAGTTGAAAAATGCTGTGTAAATGTAACGTCCGTTACCGTGGAATGACCCGAATACAAACTTAATTTGTCAGTAAACACAAATGTATATGCTATTACTAAAATAAAAATTAAGGTGTCGTATTATTTTTTTAATAAATATTTAACCTTGCGGGTGTGACACTATTGTTGCGGACGTGACCCGTAAGATATTTACATGAAAATTTTACTGTAGTGTAAAAGAACTATATAACGTACATCATATTAATTTCCTTTCCAGTCTTTGGTTTGCAATATTCGGGTTTGCAAATTTCTTGCATTAAAACTTTTGGATTCTCAAGATTTGTTGTTTTTATGGCTAAATATATACATTATCAGAAACTTCTTTTAGATAATCTAATTGAATATCCTGTCCAAGTAAGTTCATTACGTTTTGCAATGAAACATTGATTGTTTTAGAATTTAGAAGATGAAGATAACAGCTTTATAGTTCTCAGACAATTACTTTTTAATTCATCTTACACGCACTTTTCTCCTGATCAACCTGCATTGCTCTTGTCTTTATTTTCTCTAACTTTGTCATTAGGACAGCAGCATCTCCTACTTTGACAGGTATGATGTAATGCATATTCTGAATATGTTACACAGCTTTAACTTTTTTCCACTTTCATCCACCGAGCGTTTTGAAGGTCGGTTGCAACTGAATACCTGGCTGGATAAACGTTGCATGTAGCGGAAGTTCAATTTTAGAGGAGAGTGAATTATGTTCAAAAAGTGATTAAAACGGCAGCTGGCAATGTTTCGCACCCTTCTAGCGCATTATAGGCTATCTAGCAACGGCGGATCTAAGGGGGGGCGATGGGGCGATCGCCCCCCCCCCCCCTTGGGCTGATTCAAGTGGATACTACAACGACACTCCTAAGTGAGTTTTTACTCTTTGTGCCCCGGGACCAGCCATTTTTTTATGTTCTTGGAATCCCAGCCTTAATAGCCCTTCAAGTTCTATGCTTTCCCCCTGTCCCTTTGTCCTTTAGTATTGCTCAAACTGGTGACAGCTAGCCAACCCTTAGCACGTGGTGTAAATTCCTGCAGCATTTACGCTAAAACCTGGAGTCTGAAACATTTCATTAAACATTCATAATTACAGATGTTTATATAAATTGCACATACTCGTTGATGGTTTTTTTAGTACATATTTAATATTGCATTTTGAAAATTTTAGAAAATATATTACTAATAATTGCTATTATTTTGTAATTTAGACATATCAATTCAAATTTAGAAAATGTATTTACAAGCCTACATTTTTCTTGAGAAAGCTTGAAGGAAACCCTAACTCGGTTAAAACTTTTCTAAGAAGCAGAATGACTGATGATAGACTCACTGAATTAGCGTTATTGCATATCCATAAAGATATTACATTGGACGTTGAAAAAATTATAGACAGATTTGCGAAAGCAAAAAAACGTCAGCTTGTGTTCCTTTTATAAGGGCTTTGAATAAACATACATGCATTGAAAAAATGTGCTAGTAAAATTTTAAATATCACTATACTAGCATTTTTTTTTGTTGTTCCTGCTGTTTGAAAAAAAAGGGGGGGGGGGGGGAGGGACTGTTGAAAAGGAATGAAGAATCTCCTCCATCCACCCTTACATTGAACCCCGAGATTTCCAAAATCGCACCCCCCCCCCCTTGAAGATTTTCTAGATCCGCCCTTGCTATCTAGTGGTTTGAAAACTAACTACTTCAAGGTTGGATTCGATCAAACAAGTGGCACAGATCGTTTTTCCATCAAAAACCGACTTTGTGAAAAAAACAACATGCAACGTTTTTCCAGCCACCCGTTCAACTGTTTGGAAACACGTTGCGCCTACTCCGTTTACTCCTCTTCCGAGTGACGTGGCGAAGAAGGACCACGTTATCTAAATGGCATAGCCCATCTGAACGTGTGTTAAGGATAAGATACTATACTTAATTTTAAATTGCCCTGCATACCTGTTTAAAGATATAGTGTTTTATATTTCAACGTATATTTAAAGCACTTAATGAGAATTGCCATCTGCATGATTATCTGAAACTTTTGGTAATGACTGGTGTACATTATTAGAGAGACTATTCACAGCTATCAAGAATGTTAACTGTGAATGAGCTCGGTGGGCCGCTTGGATCTCCTCTTATATTGCGCTGCGGATGTAACATTGCATAAATGACACACTTGCAACAAGAACTTGCCCCACCCACAACGTAAAATAACAATACTTTAAAGGCATATATCAAACAATTCTTCATGCAGTTAAATACATCTTACTAAACTATATTCAGATCAGAAGTGGTATTATAAATACTTATGTCGTTTTCTTGTGAAATACATAAATACACCTTTTTTGTTGAGGGAGTGACATAATAGTAGTTTATCGTAATTAAATTGCAGTTTTTCACTAATGAAGAATAGTAAAGTTGGTTTTCTAAGATAAGTTCGTTTCAGTCTACTTTCACTTTTATGTATATGAGCTTTGAGTCTTGCAAAATAAAATCTATTGCTCAAAACAAGACATGAAACGTGAAAGAAATTTAGACGAATTTCTCTTTTGTACATGGTATTATTTCATTAATTAAAATAAGATTTTTAATGATGAAATGTTGATTATTATTTTTTACAAAATACTAAAATAAAGGCATTTCAGAATTAGTCATCAAAAATTCAGGAATTTTTAAGGGGTTTTTTTACAAGCCAATATTTACTTTTTCCTAGATTGGGCACCTTATGCAATTTGAGCACGTAGCTTAGATCTCTTGAAATCTGACCTTGAATAAGATATGCTCGCTACCTAATAAAAGAAAAACTTCCATTCAGTCTTCTTACGCAGAAAATCAATACCGTATTTATGCGAATCTAATGTGCATCATTTTTGGCCAAATGTAGTATTCAAAATTGGGGTGCGCATTAGATTCGAGTGCAAAACTGATCAGCAGTTCGCCGATGACATCAACCAAATTTATTCGCCGACAAACACTTTTTTATTATTTAAAGTTTTGAAATGGGGATGCGCATTAGATTCGATGGCGCATTGGATTCGCATAAATACGGTATTGCTAATAGTTATTGAAACACGTTGTACATTTACTAAAAGATATCAAAAATATAAAGTATAGTGATAATAATGATCAAATATAAGTCGAATTTCTTAGGTAAAAACCATATGCCTGTAGCATTTGAAATCTTTTTTTCAGGATTATTAAAAACTTTATTTTTCAGATATGTACTTTAGACATAATTCCCCTAATTTACGAAATACAGAAGCATTTAACACACGTTTAGAATTATTTACTACAAAATAACAATTAGCTTTACAATCGCACCTAATATCGTCAAATTTTTCTTAAACCATACACAAAGGGTGCTTACTGGATATATATTGCAAAATAGAATATTATTAAATTTTTGGGTGATATTAATTTATGTAATTGAATTCTTTCCAAAAACTCGAATTCATCTTACCTCTACCAAGGAGACTACCTCTAAAAGCTTGTTATCCGCAAAATTATTGAACGCATTAAAATTACATAAATTTGTATTCTTAAGAATGAAATTTTGCAAGAATTTAAAACTTTTAATAGGTCAGACAGACTCTGCGAATTGCGCTCTTTCTCTCGCGTTATTCGCAACAACGCAGCTTTTAAACATCTAATGATCACAGTGAAATACTCAAAACACATTTATAACTTTTTTTATGCAATTCAGGAAGAAGGAAAAACAATACAGAGAAAAATGCCTTTGTGTATCATTTAGTGAAATAATAAGAAAGCAATTGATTTAAATATATTTATTTTTGAGCAAGGTCGACTATTACTGGTCTTTGAATTCGAACTTTGATTATATACATATGAAGGGTTCACTGGAAACCGACCTAAGTCACATAGTACTACTTTTTGAAATTTGCTTTATGTTTTATTCTCTTATTTTATAACATAAATGTTCATTTTAACTATACGAGCCTACTTTTCCATAACACCCAAATTCAAATTTATAATACATATATTTATAATACATAATTTATAATAAAACATAAAGCAAAGTGCAAAAAGTAGTATGTGACTTAGGTCGTTTTTCTAGTGGACCCTTCATATGGCTTTTATATAATCAAAATATTAATACTGGTGTTATTGATAAGTTAAGGGTAAAATTATGAAATCTGTGAAGCATATATTTATTCCTTAAATAATATCCCTTATACATATTATATTTTATACGCATAGTAGTATATTATGGTTTTTTTTTTAATTCTAACGAGCGGCGTATATATTGGTTCTTAACCACTGCAGATCTAGTGCGATCCCAGAAATTAGTTCCAACTCTTTCAGCGGCATCGCAATGAGTGTGGTACCACCGCCGCATGAGACTTTTGACGTCCAGTTTCTTCACCTGAAAGGGTGAGCACCCGGACTCTGTTGATGCGAAATTGCACTAGGAATTTAATTTAGCCGAGAGTGTTCAAGCCAAAAGTCTACTCGATGGATCTTTTACATGCGGCATAATCGTACCACATGGGAGCAGACGATTTTTTGCATCGTGAAAATCCACTGACACTGCCAGGCTCGATCCTGTGAACTGGGGCGTGCAAGTCCCGCGCCTTACCATGGCGCCACCGTGCCGGTACGTAAATAAATATAATGTGGCACTTTGCGTGGTTTTAGAACCAATAAAAGTTCAATACCTTTTCTGCCCAATCTTTCTTACATTAAATTTTACCAAAAAAAATAATAAAGTTGTATTCTATTGTACCGTATCATAACTTATGAATAATAATCCTGTGCCTTAACAACAAATAAAACATACCTGCAAGATTGGATAAACTCTACTATAAGAGTTTATTCAGTTATATGCTATGTATGTTCCATTGTTTTATAACTCATACATTATAACTCATGTATACATCATTACGCACAGGATCACAACTTAAACATACAGATTAAGCTATGTGACAAACCGAATTTTGTCCCACAGCTAAAACTGTAAGATTAAAAGTTAAAATATCAGTTTTTCAGAACTATGAATGCGAAGTTGTTTTGACACCAAAGGCGACAAATACAATATTCCTGTCTTTTCTCATTTGCGCAAACGCACAGCTTTTTTTTTTTTTTTGCCTTCAAAAACATGCTCTGCGCTTGCGCAGATGTGAAAAGATAGGAATATTGTCTTTGGTGAAAAAGCCCCCTGAGTCCAGCACTTTTGTGAAATAAGACACAAAAAATGATAGTTTTAAGTATAAGCAAAATGGTATTTCGTTATTTTATACTACACTTTAAAACAAAATTGAATAAAGGTAATTACATCAGTATTTTAGAACCACTTTACAGAGGTGAAAAGAGTAAGCCTATTTCTTTTCATTTTTTTTAAACATTGAAAGTACAGTAAATATATATAATTGAATTTATATTCTATCATGATATAAAATGTGTTGGAAAATATAATGATAAGTATCTATTTATGTACTATTGAAATTTATGCGTACATAATAGGTAATAAAATCTCCGAAAAATAATCTGACTAGACTGAAAATGGGGGAAGAATAATTAGGATTGAGTGCCTTGAATGTAGCCAAGAATACTGGCGAACCAATGCGACATTCATTGAGCCCTTGAGGAAAATAACGAAGTATTAAAAAGTTATTTTCAGTGCAATAAAGTCTATATTGGTTGCAACATGTGTGTTTCCGTTGTAGTAAAATAATTGTTAATAATGTGTCTCTTCCAGTATTTTTCTTTTCAAAGAGTTTCAAAATTTCATCTATCGAAACGTTTTCGCGCTATCCAAAATAATAAACTATCAAACAAATACATTTTTAGTTGTTTCATTATATAAATACTTTATTTGCTTAGTTATTATTATTATTATCCAAAATCCAAAAATTAATAGGCAGTAAAAAACACTCCGTAAGTTTCTCATAAAATGAAATGAAGCACTTGAAAATATTGGCTATTTTTTTCAATTTAAAAAAAATCAAAGAATTTACATTCTGTTCAGTTATACATATTCCACCGTCTGATGTTAAAATATTTTGAAATGCAATTGAATACCTACTAGTTTATCGGACTAGAGGAATTTCATTAGTTATGAGTTTTCTTACATAGTTTTTCATTTAATTTCGCTCTCTTTTGAAAAAAATACTTGTTTTATCAAAAGCCATTTTATTTTTATATTTTGCTCACTAATATTTGAGAGCTTGTCGAATCATCAGCAAGCAAAATTACCTCTTAGCCGATACTTCAAAGACATCCTTCTTCAAAAGAACGCTGAATTTTTGCTATGTTCAAAATGCAGTTGCTTGCTACATTAACTTGGCTAATGATACAAGCAGGAGTTCTGCACTCGGAGCGTTAAAAAAGCATTCTTTACAAACTTTTCTAAGGACAGTTCATAATTTTCTATAAATATACATCTTTGTTTATAACACGTGTGTCTAATGTGTGCCAGCACCAAGAAATATGGACTACCTTTCTCTTTTTTTAAGATACTTAATTCAGAGAAACCATAAATCTTCTGTCGCATTTAATAGTTCTATTACTGAAAAATTTCTTCAAAAGTGACTACTAGCAAAACGTTTAATCGATTCATTAATCGCTTAATTGCTTTGTGTGTGAGCATTTACAGAAGAGGAAATCATTAATGAAAGCTTTCACTAAGAGAAATTCGATATTTAACTGAATTCTAGAAACATCATTTACGTTCAAAATACGAATGTCTGCTTTATTTTATTTAATGCATTTGCAAGAAAACCCATTCAAGTCGGTAAGGAAACTGATCGGTATACTACTAACGACTCTCACTAAATAGCTTCATTTGAATAGCTGGGCTTGTGATCCCTGCTCCCTACTGCTTTTAAATGAGAAAAGTTTGAACTAATAGCTATTCAGATTTAAAATAGAAAAATACACGTTTTGGATGAGTTGGAGTAGCATTAAAGACTTTTCTCTATCCCCCACCCCCCACCTACGCACGCACAAGAGATCATCTGTATTTTAGTGATTAGTCATGAAGAAATCGGTGAGAGTTGATGAAAAAATAGCCAGGACTTTTTAACGGTGCAACAGATTGTAATGATAAACAGATGCATGAAACGGAGAAGTTAACTAGGCATAGAGTCTGAGCTCTTCTTTTGCTCTCGCTTTTCATGCAATGTGGGTGCAAAAAGCTAAAACGCGAATAAGGCAGGTTTTTTTCATTTTACTGCGAGTAACAAGAAAGGTTGGTAAGAATATTCGACCTATTTCCAAAATGCGGGATAAGATGGTGTTTATAATGTATTTATCTTGTGAAGGTATCAATCATTTGTGTTACCTGTAATTTTTCAGCTTTAGAATTTTTGAGAGTAAAAAAACAAGCAAAATAAATCATGCGGGTGAAATATTTCTAATATATCTCATTTTAAAAAAAAGTCAAAAGTCTATATCGTAAGAAAATATTTTTCTGAAAACCTTTACATTGATATTGAGTCAAAATATAATAAGGTCATAAAATAAACTGTCTAAAGAATTAGAAAATGAGTTGAAAATGAGGATAGTATTTATAGAGAAGTACAGTTGAACTCGCTTAATACGAAATGCCAAAAATTCGCGAATTTGTTCGTATTAGCCGTTATTCGTAACAACCGTGAATAAGTAAAATTGTGCTAAAAAAGTATTAGAAATGCATGTTTATATTTTCAAAATATTTACTACTATTTATAATAAAAATTTAAATAAATAGTGAAAACAAATGATTTATTTTTACTAATATGCACTTTTAAATCTTACTAGTACATTGAGAAAAATTGAACTTGCCTTTCAAAATTTAACAATTTTGGAAAAAATCCTTAAAAATCGTACTTGGCGGTTTTCAATGACTCAAAATAGCCAATAATTTGTAAAAAAAAAAAATTATATGCAATCGAGGAAGTTTTTCGTGAATAGATCAGAAATTTTGTTAATCTTAGCCGAAATTTGGATTTAAGCCTTCGTAATATGCGTGAGACATTTAGTGAAATTAAATAGTAAACCAAACTAAACGAAACAAAACGTTCGTCTTAGCCGTGGTTTTGTATTAACCGTGTTCCTATTAAGAAACTTCAGCTGTATTTCAACAATTGCTACTAAACATTATGATAGGATTTGACGCCCTTCACATTCTTGAAAACTCAAAATATTTCTCAAATATATAATTAGTAATGTTTATGTTTCTGAAATATGCTTATACATATGACAGAGAAATGAGTCGAAGAACGATAACCTGAGATGAAAACATAAATGTCATGGAGCATTTTAGTTCCAAATCTGAGTTTAAAAAATGCTAACAGTCAAAAATAAAGTGTCTGAAGGTTTTTTTTTTATTAATTTATTTGAGAACTACATAAAGTAATTGTATTATAACGTTGAGAAGTAAACTTTCGGTAATTTTGTTAAAAATGAGTTTAAATCTAATATCATAACGTTAAAACATAATCTTTAGCAAATACTTCGAGTTGAAAATAAGTGCTAAAGGTAATACCGCAACAGTAAAGGGTAAACTTTCTAGATTATTTAAAATTGTAAAAGAGTCACTAATTTTTTTTCCTTCTTTTTTTGTAACAATAATAAATAAGAACTAGAACTCACATGTGTTCTTTCTTTTTTTAATTTTATAATTTATTGAATTGACTATTAATTATTCCAGTTTCTCCAATTTATTCAACTAAGTACGATACGCGAACTTAAATTCCTGCTTAAAAAGATAAATTATTGGGAAAATATTTCTACCTGGTTCTTCCCTTCATTTAGACTTAAATAATTAATAACATCTTACAAAAATTATATAATATCAATTACTCATCAGGAAGTTTATTTCAAACATTTCCGAGATTTAGAAAATTACATTCTTTACACATTATAGCTGTGAAATATGTGTTCGCAGAATGTGTCCCCCGGGATATTGTTTTGTTTCAACAAATAATGTTTTACACAAATATATCCTTTGAAGGTTTCATCTATTTACTTACTTATTGTCTTCGCTATTTTTTTTATTTATTAATTTTTATTTATTTATTTATTTATTTATTTTGCATTTATGAAGCTGATTTGACTCTTGTTTAGGTGAATTCCACCATGGCATTTTAACGCTTCAGGTGTTTTTTCATGAAAAAATAATGTTATTTTGTTAAATATTTACCACTACTGTATCAGTTTTAATAAGTTATACAATTGATAGCAACTGTTCTGAAGACCTTTGCTTAGTATCAATTTCACAATGATATGACAAACGCGTTTTATTTTTTGGTTAGGCATAGTTTTAAAATTTTCTGTTTATGAATTACCTTAACGAAAATTGAGGTTGTCTTGCCCTTCTGATTTTTGAAATCGAAATACTAATGTAAATCTTCTGAATAAACATTACTTTTTATGCTGTACATCAAATTATTTTTCCCAGTTTCAATGGTGTGTTTTTCAAAAATGACTACAGATGGTATGAAACCGTAAGATACCTTCATGTTTCAAATGGAGTTCTAAAATGATAAAAACTAAAAACAAAACTAATCTTTTACTCAATCCTAATGTTTCAGACACTGTAGTCTACGGCAAACTTTATCAATATAAATAAATGAATCCTAAGAATTTACTCGAAAGAGCATCGACACTTTTGAAAAGTGCCACGTAAAGTTATCTTCGCCGAACTGGTGAACTTCTTGTAAAGAAAACTCATTTACAAAACAATTTCGCTCTGTTACACAGGATTTTATTATGATGGTTTTGACATATTTTTATAAATAGTACTTGGAAAACTATTTAAGTTTTTTTTTTTCAAGTTTAAATTAAAAGTTATTCTTCATGCAACCAACGCAACCAATCTCTGCTATTAAAAAAAGACGATCTCTCAAAAAAAAAAACTTTTTTTCTCGTGTCGGAACTTAACAGAATTCGTAAATTCTCATTTTTCTGTATTTCGTCTGTATTATTCGATTAAAAAATATATTGATAACAATATTTTTCTAGAATGGTGAATATTATCAATGAATAGTTTTTGCAATAACATTCGCCATATTAGTGCTTGATAACAAGTCTCATTTAAAATTTAAAAAAAAAATGAAATTGCTTTATGATTTTGTCTCCTTACTAGACAAATAGAATTCCCACAAACGAATGCCCCTAAAAGCGGACACTTCTATTCTTGCAAACAATTCTTACTTACCAGCTATAAATACAAAATATGCAATGAGATTCCCTTTTACGGAGCTTTATATTGTAGAAAAACTTGTGCACTCACAAATGTCGGTGAACGAAGGTTGTCAATGTAGCAAAAAAAACAATTTTAGTTACCAAATTTCAGTAATAAAAATAATGTACATCTCGTAAAATTACTCGTAAAAAAATCTCGTAAAATTTATGATTTTAAACCAGTAGCTGGGTTGGTTGTGGAAAACCGTAAAAGTTACGAAGTAAATCCGTAGTCGCAACGGTTTTTTACAGTATAGTTATTCCCGTACTTTAAAAACCGTTGCTACTCAGGGCCGTCTCCGAAGTCAACCGTTTCTCTCTTTCTTCCGGGCCTGCTTCAAGATTTGATTGCGCAATCCAAGTGATCCACTTTCTGCAGCGCTTCATCGTTTCACATCGCATTTTTTTGTTCCATACCGACCAAAAGTTCTCAAACGTTCGCTGCCTGTACTTCATTTTGGTACATTTACAACAGAATATTAAACACATATAACTATTTTGTTTTTTAAAGCAAAAAAATATACTGAAATGTTTTAATCTTATTAGATTGCTGATAGGACTTCAGTTAAAACTTACAGTACTTGGTAGCTTTTGTTTTTGAAAGTCATTTTTAACAGTAACTATTCAGTAAAGCAGCAATAATTTAAAAGTTAAAATTCAATACTTTTAAGTGAAGTCATCTTGTTAAAAATTATTCTTAGGAAAACAATAAATAAATAGCTATGGAAATAATTATCAACTTTCATTTCAATTTTCAGCATATGTAACTGATGTTTTCATTGTAAGTATTCTTTTAAACTATAAATAAATATGTTAAAAGATCTAAATTTATATTAAATAAATATAAATATATTTTCAAAATATAAAATTCATTTCATTCTAAAATTTTGTAGTAGTAATTTTAAAAATAATTCTTTAGAGATTTAAAGTGTTCTACATGACAAAATTTAGAATTTTTCAGAACTCTTATATTTTTTTAAAATTTTGAAACAAAAATATGATTTTAAAATTTACATTGTAATGTAGTAATTCAAACAATCCGAAAAATTCAAACATAACTTTAATGAGAGCAAATTGATCTATAAAATACTGTTTCTAGTTTCAACTAATTTGTAAAATATCAGGTATTAATTTAATTTACTCAAATTGAAAATTTGTTCGCAATTTTTAAATTAATGTTTCATTTTCAAAAAATATACATAACACGTATAGCATTTCAATTTCTTTATTTACAAACATATCAAGTTATAAAATTCATGAATCTAATAATAATCATACTAACTGCCACATATAAAAACTTCCATATTTCACTTTCCACAAAAATTGATTTACATGTAATCACTCTTTTTATAATTTTTCTAATGTCAAGAGTTAGGTATTTGAGTTTCACAGTTTCAACCAACACTATTTTGTAGCATAAAAATTAAAAACAAAACAATTAAAAAAACATTGTTACAAAAAATTGAGCCACATCAAAAATATACACTTGCATATTATATTTTCAAACATGTAAGATTTAAAATTTTCAGTCTTTATCGGTAAATTTTGCTCCTGCGAGTAAAAATTGGTGTTATAATTCAATTAGTTGGTAAAAATAGATAGTTTCCTTTTATTGCTCCTAGAATTATAATCATTTTTTTGCTTTTGTATAATCATTCAGAAATATATTAGATATTCCTGATAAGGAAAACTAAATATGACTTAAAACATAAGTTCCGCAATTACATTTAATTAAAAAATCCATCCCCATAATTACCATTTTTTTTATTGCAAGCCGTACTATTAAGTTCCTTCACTCAGGAAATTTTAAAAATAACTTGTCGTACTCTTTACTTATTAGTTTCCGAAAAATTTGGGGCACAGGTAAGCTAAAGTAAAAAGTGTTAAATTGCTGTAATAATGAATTTGTGAAAGATAATAATTAAGCAAGCATCCAACAAAATTTCGCGCGCCTTTACTATTTACACTTAGAAAATTACAGCAAAGTCAAGCGTATCTTGTACTAAAGGAAGTAGATTTAGACACATAAAAATATATGTCCTAATAATTCAAAGAAATTCTTTTAACAGCAAGAAACTGAAACGAAGAAAAGAAAAATGACATCCACCATTTCCATCAAAAGTTGTCAGATAAGTTGGTTATGATTACGAAAGAAATGAAATAACCTTTAAGCAAATATTTGTCAAGAAGAAAGATAATCTCTGCCCATTACGATAGGCGCGTTTGAAATATGGAAAAATATTTTCCTTTTAAATGAGTATGATATTGGAACTAGAACTAAGTTTAAACCAATTCCCTTGTAGCGTTGGAGAAGCAACGCAAAAATGATAAGGCTGGGTGTGAAGAAATTCCGAGCCATCTGCCGATTGTCGCCTCGAATAAGAACATTCTCACCTCCCCAATATGGAGGACGCATAAATAAAGAGACATTTAATATCACTAATAGCGCTCGCATGTTCAGTGCTAGTGCTGGGTCTGGATCTGTCAAAGTAACCATTTCTCTTTCGTTTGGCGGGCGCGCGAGTGATTCCGAAACAATGGCGACTTGGGACGCAGGCAGATGTTCACGAGCAAGCATCCACTGCTCACGTGCTCACATTTTCATTTCCCATAAAAAGGAAAAGGGGTGAAACGAGGGAAAGAATGATTACTGTTGTGCAGGGTCTGGGAAATGACACTATAAATCACTTGGAACAAAATTTCAAGCAAGGATAATCTTAACGCTGTTGTGTTTTCGTGTTTTGGTACTTATACGCTTATTTCCTGTCAAACGCGCACAGGCATTCCACTTCTTTTTCTTTTCCTGCATTATTTTATTCTTCGTCCCATCACTGGGGGAACTTTAGCATCTGTTTGTCTCCGTTTTATATGCTACATTTCCCTGCGATATTCGAAGGAATGGCTTGGGGTTTTGGAAACACTTTAAGAACGTAATTTGTATCTCTTGGATCATGACGGAAGTAAGGAGGGAAAGGGAAGGAATATATAAATGATAAAAAATATAAAAAGAAATAGGGGTGAAGAAGTATCGGCTGTTTTGAGAAATAAACAGAAAAAGAAAGGGCGGGAATTCCTTTCTTTGGTGCTCCTGTTTTAGGGTGAAGAATATCGGAAAATGCCATTTAAGTTTTAATCAATTGTTCTGGCTTGTGAATTTGAAATGACAGTTTTTTTTTTCCTTTCCCCAGTAAACGTGAAATGCGATTAAATTATTCAATATCTTTGTTTCTGGAAGTGAATGTAACATTCTTTTATCAGTAATGGGAAAGGAAAACTATGCAGATGCTCTTGACTGATTGTAAAGCTCCCCGCTTCCCAAACAGCGCATATCGATGAAATATATTTTATTTGTTCCTCAGTAAAGAATATGATGGACATCACTTATCTTAGCAGAGAGCTCTTTTTTTTTTCTTTTTTTTCCGATCAGCAGAACAACTGTTATTTCAGCGTTCCATTCGCATAATCAATTTGCTTTTTCCGCAAAGATGCGGGCAGGGGGAAAGAGGCAAACCTTCAAAAGCAGAACCTCCGAAAAGTCAAAATAAACGAGGTTTTCGGGAGATTTTCAAGATAAATTATTTGACTCATCAGAAAGGGGCTTCCAACATCAAAACGTACTTAAGATAAAAGATTCTGCTTGAAGATTTAATTTTTCACTGGATTCATTAATCGTGAGTGAAATATTTTTTTCCTTATGCTGTTCGTTATAAACGTCAACCCGAGACCAAAGCTCAATAAAATTCATAAATGGGGAGAAGTGAGTGAAAAAAGAAAAGAAAAAACGAAACGAATTAGAAACAAATTAGGTGGCAAATCGATGCAACGATGTTACCCCTCTGTTTCTTCTTTACAAAAAAAAAACATGCTTGATTGAAAAAAAAAATAATCAACAAGCAGCATTTTATCGCGTACACAAATTCTTCTAATCGCCTAAAAAACGCCTCTTTTTCGTTTTAGTATGCATTAATTACGAAATGCTTTACCCCTTTTTGTGGATGCATGTTTTCTTCACATCCATTCTCAGTACTCAAAAAATTCCCAAAACACACAGCCTTTGTTGAACTTAATTACTACTGGGTTCTTTCCGAGTTTTTTTTCTTCCCCTTGTAAAAGTGTTCTGAAAGTTCTGCCCTGGCGAATTAGCTTCTTGGTAAATGCTGGATAATTGCATCTTAAATAAAGGAAATTCACTGCACGCGCGTGTATGAAAGAATAATGAATACCAGGGCGAGCATCATTGTTTATTTTAGGAATTAAATTTACAAAGAAACCTTTTAAACTAAAGAATCTCGAAAACTATAAGAATTTATAATAGTTTCCTTAAAAAAATAAGGGACGCTTCAGGTTTTCTTTATTAGAAAATCAATTACCTAACGCATTTTCTAACTTTGTGGCTAATTCATTAGAGGGTGCTCTAAATCACGGTGGCTGGGCGCATTTCAGAAATAAAAGTAATCAGTTCTTGAAGGCGGAGTTGCAATATTACCTTGCTTCTAAACTTAACATAAGGCAATGTTTTATATACGCTGCTTGTCTACATGCATAAAATATTCTTAAACAATTAATACCATGATTTTTAAGAACTATAAATTTCAATTCACTTTTTAAATTTTTTGTAATTTATAAAAAGCATTTTTTTTTTCTGAAGAAAATGAAGTTAATAAATATCATTACGCACAGAGAAAAACAGAGAAGTTGGAAGGGTTGCCAATAGAGATGTTTGAATACTTTAAATCACCATTATTTATAGTGTTAACATGTGCCCCCCCCCTCCCCATTTCTCCGTTGGAGAGTCAAATTATAGAAATTCGCACTTAGCAATTGCCAGCTATGTATCATAACTCAGTAAAAGGAAATTGTTTCAAATGTTGTTTACGAAAACATGTTAACTTTCAGTATTTTAACCGAAACCAAGTTGTTGTTTTTCTTAATGTAACTTATCTGTAATTGCTGTATACGTATTTAAAGTGGAACCATCCATTTTGACAAATACCAATGTTTGCTATACTCCTACAACCCCCGATTTACACCAATTACTGTGCAATATTCCTTATCTGAGTTTGGAAGTATGAATGAGTGGACTACAAAACTTTAATCAGACTTCGTGTTGAATTTGAAAGTGAAACGAAAACTGCGAACCCATGTCGGCAACGAAAACGAAGCCAAATCCAAGACAAATGAATCAGCCCGTGTAGTAACTTATCTGTAATTGCTGTATACGTATTTAAAGTAGAACCATCCATTTTGACAAATACCAATGTTTGCTATACTCCTACAACCCCCGATTTACACCAATTACTGTGCAATATTCCTTATCTGAGTTTTGAAGTATGAATGAGTGGGCTACAAAATTTTAATCAGACTTCGTGTTGAATTTGAAAGTGAAACGAAAACTGCGAACCCATGTCGGCAACGAAAACGAAGCCAAATCCAAGACAAATGAATCAGCCCGTGTAGTAACTTATCTGTAATTGCTGTATACGTATTTAAAGTAGAACCATCCATTTTGACAAATACCAATGTGTGCTATACTCCCTACAACCCCCGATTTACACCAATTACTGTGCAATATTCCTTCTCTGAGTTTTGAAGTATGAATGAGTGGACTACAAAACTTTAATCAGACTTCGTGTTGAATTTGAAAGTGAAACGAAAACTTCGAACCCATGTAGGCAACGAAAACGAAGCCAAATCCAAGACAAATGAATCAGCCCGTGTAAGTGAATGTTTTACCAAACTTCCCAATGCCACCGCCAGAAAAAGTTAGAAATTGAGCCTAGCTAAACTAAATTCTTCTCGCTCTTTTTACTATCTCGTCTCAATTTACCGTTACACGATGATTATATTTTTTAGTTTCATTTAATTAAACTATTTGTACTGGTATGTTTTTAAACTGCCATTCCCTAAAATCGCAGGGATTTTTTCTCCTCGCTAAATCTTAATCTTGGTAAATAGCACGAATCACCTCCCTATACGTATACGACCCAAAAGAGACATTTTGATCTTTACACTTCTTCCCTGTTGAAAGATCTTTGACTGTTATAGTGCAGTAGAAGTAGTGTTAAGGGTGCGACTAAATGCAACAAAAATCGTTCTTGATTTAAATTGTAGGTAATACAGTCTTAATAAACATCCTAAAATATACTTCCGTACTGTCTCGCAAAGACTTTTTTTTTTTTAGCCGCCATCTTGGAAAAACATGAAAAATTTAAAATATTGTAAAAAATCATGTTTGATACCAATCTGCAGAAAATTTCATGTTGAAAAAGAGTGTCTTATCAGTTTTTGAAAATAAAATGTTGAAACGGATGAAATAGGAGGGAAAGTGATAAAAAAAATATGTCTATATAACCCTGTATTTACACCTTACCCTACTGCATTTAGCATTACAGTAAAGTGCAAACGGTATTTTCGATGTGTAGCACATCCATCCATTTACCTACTTAAGTGGTTTATGGAATATATATCAATATAAATTACGAATATTGAAAAAAAGTTGCTGCAGAAAATACTGAAATCATCGGAAGAAACATTCAATTAAACTTACCGGAAAACGTTTTAAAGATAAAACTTGATTGAAATCATACCACGCCAAACGCATGAAAGCATTGAAAAAAATAATTGTTATTGCTGGTGAGGCTCATTTCGTAGTTCTCACCTTTTCCTATAGAGGATGTTTGTTCTCCTTGCTCGATATGGGCGGGGGAGTCCTCTAGTTACGAGTTATACACTCTTCCAAACGAATTATTTGACCATAAAACCCAACGAATGAGAAAAATTTATAAATTTTTATTGGAAAGCTCATTAGATAGCATGAACGTCAATGAAATACAACTGCCGCAGAGTACTTCCTGCAGTTTAGATGTGATGCTTTAGCTCACCATTTACCAGGGTCGCTTCGGAAACATATGACAATATCATAAAGCAGACATCATATGTAGGCAAAAAGTATGAAAAATGGACAGTAGGGCTAGATGGTTATGGAGAACCAATTATAAAAGTTGTGGGGCACAGATTGCTTGAGCAGCTGTCGCATGTAGCAATAAACTTACATGAACATTTGCCAGAAATACAAATTTCATTTTGACTATACGAGCGAGCCATGCTTTACCAATATACTACGGAGTTTTTATCAACGAAGAGGTCATTCTGCCCTTTATGCAGAAGGTGATGCAGACGTAATAATCGTCATAATCAAGTATATAATAAAATTCAAAAGCTTTTGGGGATAGGCTTCCATTTTGATCATCCTAAAATGTTGCTAAGGGGAGAACTGATAATACTCTCCTAATTTACTGCCGCATCACAGACAGCCATGAATCTCCAAATTATATCCATAGGATATCTCTTGGATAAGATCAGTAGATATAACCAAATCCATGAGATATCCCTGAGACATCCACATATCTGCTGCATATCCACAGAACGTCAAAAAGGTTGCAGCTATTGGAATACCCTGAGACGTCGCGATATCGCGACGGGTATTAGATATCCCATGGATATCCAGGATATCTCATAGATACCCTAAAAACATCTAACAGATATCCCTTAGACATCTTAACGTCGTAAGGTTATCTCTAGGATATCCAAGAGATATCCATCTCTTGGATATTGGGATATAGCTTGGATATCCATAGGAGGTCTCAAATGAATGGTTAATAGGTATTTATAAAACATCAGAATATGCTACAGATTTATTACATATGCAAAAAGAGTACAAAGCCTATAGCATAACATACATTTGAGCAATGTAAATTACTCCATTACAAATTATAATTACATAGCCATTATTTCCCTATAACTACTTTTGAAAATATTTAAAATTTATTTTCAAATCTTCACTTTAGGAAAATATGATTAAGCAATTAAAATTTTTAAGGAATACTCAATACTAGATATATATGTTAGGCTGCAGGTCAATACACTTCATGCATATGCAATAAATCTTTAGCACATTTCTATATTTTACATATATAAGCAAGAAATGCAACAAAAATTATATAGTATTGACAAAACATTTTTATCTTTTTCTGTGAACCCGTATTTAGCTCATAAAAAAACAGAGTACTTAAAAATATATATAAAATATTCCTTCATAAAACTACTTCTGAAAGATGAGACAAGTTTTTAAAATTTTACATCCATTTAGAGCAGGGGTCTCCAAACTACGGCCCGAGGGCCACATCCGGCCCGCGGACAGATTTTGTCCGGCCCGCGGAGAGCTAGCATACTTGAAAGAAAACTCCTTCTAGAGAACATATTTATTTTTTATAGCAAATTAAATTAAGTTTACTGAAGTAATCTATTTTTATGTTGAATAATTATTAATATGACATCTACATTGATATGGTCATGGGCTAACTACTCATAACATTGTTGTAGGTTATTATTTACTAACTAACAAATTATTGAAATGAATCCAACTAACATTTTATACATTTTAAATGAAAAGATAACTTATAACAAGCATAACGACATATGAAATACTAATGAGATTTATGTAATTGAGATTTTCCACTGACAATAGTTTGTAGTTGTGGACTAATTTTACTTGTACCAATTATTAAAAGAGATTTAAGATGCTCATCAGTTAATTTAGATCTGTAAACATTTTTTGTGTACTTCATTTTGGAAAAGGTCTTCTCACACAAATAAGTAGTACCAAAAACAGAAAACAGCCCACGAGCAAATTTATGCAAATTATCAAATTGTGTCAGTGGAAGACACTTATAAAATTCCAACAAAGATAAGTTTTGATATTTGTTCTTAATTATATCACTGCACTGTAGATCAATCATTTCCATTTGAAGTTCCGGGGCTAGGGTTTCAATGTCAGTATCAAAAGGATTCTGAAAAATCTTAATTTGATTCGCAATAGCATCAAAGTCCGAGAAACGAGTATCAAAATTTATTTTCAAAGCACTCAAAGTTTCGATTGCAAAATCGATAGGAAACTCGGTCTCAGTGGTGTGGCTAAATATTTCACATGTTTTAAAATGTGAAAAACATTTACTTCGTAGTTGTGATTGAAACAGTATCAATTTCTTCCGGAATGATTTGATATTATTGTATAAATCAGGAAGATGCTGGTTTTCTCCTTGCAATCTCAAATTCAGTTCGTTCACATGTTTTGTCAAATCAACATAGAATGCTAACTTCCACAGCCATGCGTTGTTTTGCAATTCAGTAAGAGGGCGATGCTTTTCATTCAAAAAAAATTCGATCACTGCTCGAAGTTCAAAAAAGCGCTGAAGGACTTTCCCACAACTAAGCCAACGTACGGCAGTATGATAAGGTAAGTCATTTTCTCCAATCTCTTTAATAAATTGTACGAATTGTCGGTGATTCAGCCCAAAAGATCTGATAAAATTAACAGTTGATATGACTGGTTTCAGAACTTCAGACATATCCAAACATTTTCCGCACAAAGACTGTTGATGAATGATACAATGTAAGACTATTGGTTTTGAACCACCGTCATTTTCTACAGCCTTTGACACAAGAGCGACCACTCCTTTATCTTTCCCACTCATGTTTTTGCCTCCATCAGTTGTAATACATTTCAAGTTTTTCCATCGAATGTTCTTTTGCTTAATGGCCATTTCAACTCCTTTAAAAATATCTGAACCAGTAGTTGTGCCATGAATACTATACATATCAAGAAGTTCTTCATGCACTTCATAGCTTTTATCTACTCCTCGAATATAAATCAACACCTGAGCAGTATCTGACACATCCGTTGACTCATCCAAGGCCAAAGAAAACCACTCAACATGTCCATTTTTGTTGAACAGTTGAGAGGATATATTTTCAGCGATGTCTTCTACCCTTCGAGCCACAGTGTTTGCTGACATACTGACAGTTTTTAATAAATTTACCTTTTCAGGGCACATTTCTTCGGCTACTGCGATTATGCATTCTTTGACCATTTCTCCATCGGTGAATGGTTTTCCACGTTTTGCAATTTCAAGAGCCACACGAAAGCTGGCACGAGTTGCAGCCTCTTGTTCAGTTTTGAGTTTTGTAAATAAAGATTTCTGCGATTTCAATCCGCGCTTCATAGCTTCGAATTTTTCTGTCCGCAAACTTCCTGTATATTTTGAGTAATTTTGAAAATGTTTTGCTTCATAATGACGTTTAATGTTATATTCTTTGAGAACGGCTATGCTTTCATTGCAAATCAAACATAGCGCCTTGTTACTTGACTCAATTACGAAATACTGAATGTTCCACTGATCTTTGAATTTTCTGCATTCACTATCAATTTTTCGCTTCTTTTCCATTCTACTAAATCACACACAAAAGCAACAATTCAAATAAAAATATTGTTACAAAGATGTCTTAAACTTAAACACGCACAAACACGTTTTAAGGAGGTACGCACTATTTTATTTCACAGCAGTGTCATAGGAACTGACTTGTGGTTGCGCCACTAGCCTTCTTATATATTTCACTTACTGCCATCTAGAAGTGAGTGGAAGACACCAGAACTTTATCGAACCAACGAGATTATTCTGTAAGTGCTATTAGCGCCATCTGTTAGGGATAGAAGGTACTACCTATTTCTGCTTGTGTCCACCAGATGTCCTGTCACGTTACTCCTCATGGCTCGCTCGTACTCTACGACTAATCTAGAAATTACAGATAATGACAGGAAAATTAATAATATGCAGTGTTGCCGTTTTGCGGACTTTAGTTCGATTTGCAGCCTTTTTTAAACGTGGCGTACTTTTTCGGACTTTTTTTTTCATGTAAAAAAATACTCATTCGTTACTTGAGTACTCGTTAGGAACCGAAGTAACGATTACTGAAGAAAAAAGTAATCAATGATTACTTGTGTATTTCATTACTTTTGTAATCAATGATTACTATGGCGATACGATGCGGGTACCCCATTATAACGGATACCCATACGATACAGAAAATACATCAAATTCCCCGTCGCTAATGGCATCTGGCAAAAAAGTAATCATATTTTACACCACTAGTGGATTGATTCAACTTTTTACCACCGGCAACAATTAATGATAATATGGTTTTGGCCCTTGGAATTTACTGGAGTAATCAATATGGCCCTAAGGCTGGAAAGTTTGGAGACCCCTGATTTAGAGCATTAATTTCGAGCACTTAAAATTACTCACGATTTTCATACGTTCAGTTTAGGAAATTTAAACTTTACTCCTTTTTAATTGTGTACAGTATAATTCAGATATAATTATGATTAAATTTACTGATGTAACTCTGGACATTTCATTAGAAACAAGTGGTACTCAATGAGCAATACGAGGATTATTTTTTCTCAAAAATGTATTACTTTCGACTTAAAGATGATAAAGAGTAGGCTGCTGTTCTCCGAGACGAAAAAATAAACTGAACAAACAAGTCGTTTTTTTTTCTTTTATTTTAAAAAGGCACAAAAATTATATACAGAATATATTACAAATAGATTATTTTATACAAAATAGACTTATTTACACAAAACAGATTTATTTACACAATAGTATTGCCCAAAAGGGATGGGGAGCTGGCAGAATTTTCTGCAGCCACTCTCATATGGCGTGCTTTCGCATGGCGAAGCCAATTTTTTATTGCAGTTTCCACTGCTGCATCCGTTGCAGCATTTCTTACTGTTTTATTCCGCCTAGTTGCATCTAAAAAATTAATTTTTAAGAATGAATTTTTACACATAGAACAAATTTCTCTTCATAACAATGTAAAAGGAATTTTCTCATTTGTCCAATTTACGCACAAAATATACACATGCACATGGATAAAGAAAAAAAACTTATTTAAATACAAAATGTTGATTGTTACCTAGAAAAAAAAAACACATGTAGCAAGGCAGAATTTAAATAAATCGGAAAAATAAAATAGCAAACTACATTTCAATAGCACTTTAATTAACAGGTGAAAAATTACTGTGAATTTACCCAACAAGAAATTTGGTAAACAAAATCAAAAACTTTGTTTGATAATCAAGAAAGCCAAACAATGAACATGTATTTTCACACCCCTCTCCTTCCTGAACATGCGTAGCTGTTACAAGGTTTTCACAATAAAATCATGACTTCATTAGTTCATACTTCAAGGAAAATTCTTCAAACAATCCTTGACTATCGGCTACATTCAAAAAAATTGAAAACAAATCAGAGCACTACAGATAAAGCTCAAAATACTTTAATGATAATTGTATATCCAACAGTTATGTATTCATTTTTAATGTATATAAATTATTTATATTATTTTATACATATGAATTAGTACCAAATATCACTCTTGTCAGCTGCAGCTTATAAAATACACCCTTTCCTTTCGCTCCCATCCAGCTGAACTCCTGTGCCACTACGTCTGTCAGGAGTTTTCTCATGATCCGCTTTACAGTGGAGTCTACAGTTACGCCCCCACAGTTAGACGTAAAGTTAATCTATAAAAATTCACAGAAAAATTAATTCAAGATACACTGAAAGCCTTGGTTTAAAAGAAACAACTAATGTATACCAAATAATTGAAAATCTCTGGCTTCAAAAGCGCACCTTCTAAGCATTGCAGTTCCTCTATATTTTTTACTGGTAACTTAACCGGTAAAACATCCCCATCACCAAATGTTTCGGGGATAGGGGCAAAGTTGTCTGTTGCTAAAAGAATAAACTCGAGAGTTCAAGCCTATGAACTCTTTCATAACATTTTCAAACTGAAACGCACTCAAATTGTCTAGAACGCCAAAATGTTCCACATCTTTACAAAGATGCAATAACCCATGCACATTGTGAGATACATGTTGTTTACCATATAGGGGTATAAAACCTTGGACAAAACACTTTAACCAAGCCTGAGCATATGATACCATCTCTCTGTTAGACTCAGTTACTAATACTTTAACTGCACAATGCATAAGCAGAAAATGCTCATACAGATCTTTACGTAAAACACTTGACAAAACTACTGGCCCAGTGTATAACAAAAACTGACGAAACTCTGTTGCTTTCCAACGTTCAAATTCTTTTAAAGAACGAGGTTTTCGGGCGAAATCATTAGGGAAACAGTTTTTAAGTTCTACTAGTTGTTTTGACACACTTTCTACCTGATTATTAGCAAGTCTAAATTTTAAATCATCTTTCAACCACAGCTTAATTAACTTTTTCATGACCCCTAAACATATCAAATGCATATACTCATATGGAACATGTAAAACAGGGCAAGAAGTATCTATCTCCAACAGTATAAAATCATATTTATGATGTTCATCATCAGGATCCCTATTTCTAAAATCAACATCAGTTCTTTCAGTGAAATTAATATTAGGAAAGCAAATTCTATTTTTATAAAAAATACCAGTTTCAAAACATTTGTTACAACTTGAATACCCAGAATGGCTTTTAATGCATAATACAAAAGCTCGAGCAGGTGCATCACAAATTATTCCTTTAAGATGTATGTTACACATTTTACCATCAATAGATATACCATTTTCGATTAGATGTTTCATTTCACACACAAAATCACTTAAAAATTCATTACGATTTTTGGGTTTTTCATTGGAATGGAATACACCAACGGAGAACACACAAGGAAAATTCACAGTATAGCTTAACGAACCTAAAATTGGCCATAGCTGACTGTTGGAACTTTTAGCTATAGGAAGTACATCAACATTTACCAGTAATTCAATTGTTGATTGTGTTAGAACTGTACCTTTAATATTTTGAATGATGTTTTTAATTCCGTTTTCAATACCAAAGTGGTGATAAATACCAGACGATACACTTTTAATTGCTACAGCCCTAGGGGTTTGCAATACTCCCCGTGCATCGCTTGGTAAATCAGACCCAAATGGATATTTCTTAAGTCTTTTTAATAAACCATTAATTGCAGTATGAGATATGTTATTCTCAACTGACCAGTTAGACGAGTCTTTCAGCAAATTTAGATTTTGTTCACACACACGGTTTCGAGAACTTTCCTCACACAGAGTCAGACACTAACCAAAGTTCCCTATCAGAACTTTCATACGAGCTATCAGAAGGAAAACCTGACGCCTCATTAGAACTACAATCATGATATTGCTCAGTCAAATTACTAGATGTTGATGGCTGATCAATAATAGACACATCATTTACAGATTCATTAACTTTCTTATAAGTTCTCCAATGCAATCGCTTGTTTACTTTAGTTTTAGGCATGATTTTCCCACAAACTAATGACAAATAGCAATAATCACACAATAGACCCAATAAGAATGAACTTCTAAATTGTATCCCAATTGTAAAGAATAAAATTGCTTGCCTCACCCAAACGACAAGTTTAAGACATGAAAATTGCTTTATCCAACAAATCTTACTGAATTCAGTAGAAGTAATTTAAAATGAAAAATACTGTTAAAAATTACATATGCCTGAAATTAAAAATACAGAGCAATTATATACCTGAAGTTAAAAATACAGATAAATTATACACCTAAAATTAAAAATACAGATAAATTATATACCAGAAATTAAAAATACAGACAAATTATATCCCTGAAATTAAAATGATAAAAGCTACATGGGTGAAATTAAAAATACTGATTAATTACACGCGTGAGATTAAAAATACTGATGAATTATATATCCCTGCAAGTAAAAATAGGGAAATATTATGTCCCTGGAATTACGACAAAGCAATTAAATCAAGTAATTAAATAATAATCATTAAAAAACTGAACTACTTTTAATAATTTTTTTAAGTAAGTATAATATAACACAAAAATATATAAAATGTATTAATACAAACAACAAAATCTGATCCGACTACACTGCTCACCAGCGATGCGATTGCATTGCAGCAATATTATTTGAGCTGTGCACCAAAAACCACAGGCGGCTAAACATAGGGCATCCACTTTTACTCATCTGCCATTTCATGGGTTAAATTCTACTACGCCACAAATCTTATGACGTCAGCGCAAATGAAGAGAATCGAAAGTTGTAGTTTCGGAATGAGCGTAATTTTCGTTGCAAGATACTAAAACTGGCAGGTGCATAGGAAAGGGGGGGGGGGGTCAGGGGCTTAAGCCCCTCTGTTAGATATCAGGATTTTTTTTATTTCAACGCTAAATGAGAAAAACTGCTTTTAAAGAGAAAATTTTAAAATAAAAACCAAAATTTAAAGACTTCTTGCACTAAAATTTTAAATTTAAGAACTTATAAGTCTTATTATATTTTAAATATGAAAAATTACTCTTTTTTGAATTTTTTTTTTTTTTTAAAAACTTGCGCAATTGGAAATGTTTGAGCCGCCCTCTTTCTCCCCCCCCCCCCCCCATGATTTTTAAATTGGACTATTTAGGACCTAGAAATGTATGTAATTCTGCAACTTATTTCTGGTAATAGTTTTTTTTTCTTTTCTTTTCTTTTCTTTTTTTTTTTTTTTTGCTGCTATCCCTCAATACACTTGACTCTTCTATATTTGAATGGATAATTATATGTCATTATGGAAGTTATAGAGAAGGTAGCTATATACATATTGATTATTTAAACTCTTTTACCATGCATGTAATTCTAGAACTAAACAAAATTAATAGGAAAGATTAAATTTCTATGGAGGATGGGAACAGTAGTTTTAGATAGGATAAATGGATTCATGAACCAGCAAAGCAATCGTATGACGCCTTTTTTTTTTTTTTTTTTGTTAGTTTCATTCAACAAACACCAAAAAGGAGATAAATTCACTCATAGATGGTGCAATCTTTTACTGCTCAAGAAAGTAATTTTATTATTACTCTTTTTTTATTCTATTCAATTAATTAATTTATTTATTTACTCAATGTTAGACAATTAATTGTGTTTATGTCTTTCTTTTATTTCTATATAATTAGCGTCTGTTATTCCGCGGCGCTTGAGCGACCCACTTCTTTTTCTTTTTTCCTTCTCCCCCCCGCCCCTTCCTCCTATTTTTTTTTTAAATCTCTCCCTTTTTTTTATTGCTTTTGGGTGTTCAGTAAAATAAAATATTTCGAGAAATAATAACTTTATTGATTTCCTAAAACTTTTAGGCACACATAAAACAACCACTACAGATTTTCAGCATTCAACGCGTAGTCTAATGCAGTGTTCCCCAACCTTTTTATCACCGCGGTCCGGTCAGCGCTTGAGAATTTTACCACGGCCCACTGAGGGAGGGGGCATTCACTGTGTATATTTCAGTTTACTTTGATTGATTAATTTTTATTTAATTGTATTTAAACATTCCTTCAAAAAAAAACAGTTACACCAAAAAATATAAAGTGATTTAACATTTCTTTATTTTTTACTTTAACACTTACTAGAACGTTAAATCAATGAGAACCCTGAGCTTGTTTCTTTGCAATGAGACGGCTCCATTTGGGGGATGTTTTTAATTTGGGGTATAAACCTAGGAATTCAAATTCAGTTTCAATGAAAAGGGGCGGCTCCTCCTTTGATCCTCCTTCGGCGCACCTAAGGCCTCGGCTAAGAGGTTTACGGGTGTCTGGTGGAGAAAAGGTACCGGTCCGCGGACCGGGGGCTGCGGATCACTGGTCTAATGTACTAATAAAAAAGGTAGATACGTGTTTCGGGGCTTATATGGAGTCCTTTTTCAGGGCTAAAAATGCGTTGTAGACGAAAAGATATTATATATATCAAAATTGAAAAAGGGGTTCTTTGTACCCGGAAACACGTGTCTGCAATTTCTATTGCTTTTTTTTTTTTTTTTTCAATTTTTTTTTTTTTTTTTTGCGTTTAATATGTTTTATTTTATTAATTACACTTTTTCCACACTTTAAATCAGTTTTGTCAAATTGCATGTTGGCAGTTTTTTTTTTTTTTTTTTTTCTGTAATAGATAAATTGGGTGTTTATGTTGGTCGATACTCATCCCTGTATAAGGGCGTAGCGAAAGACCCTTATGAAGAATAATACGTTAATTAGTTTAAGAATTAAAAATATACATTAGCCTAAGTGAAATCTGAATATTGCTTTTCATGGAATGTTTTATCAGATACAAGGGAAATTTTCAGTTTAAAAAAAAACTGATATTTTCAATTTTCTTGAAAAAGTATATATTAATGAAAATTATATAATTAGGTAAACCCCCTCCACACACACACATAATACATACGTGCTATCTCTACTAATAATAAAGCAGCAAGTATGTGTGTGTGTGTGTGTGTCTGTGTCCGACGTAGGGCCCAGACCGTCCGGCGAATTTTCATGAAATTTCTCACGAAATTAGTTTGGAACATGGGAGTGTGCACCTCGGAGAGTTTTTTCTGAAATTCGAATTTGTTCTTTTTTTATTCCAATTTATAGCCGAAAATTTTGGAAAATAGTCATTTTCTATGGGAAGGAATTATCGCATCCTTTCGAGCTTGATACAGTTGAAAAGCGCGTAAAAAACTGTTCCAGAAAGAATTTTGTGCATCGTACTAAAATTCTAAGCCTCTAAATTAACTGGAAAAGAACTTATAAGCGTTTTTCTCTGTAGTTCGAAATTATTTTTTCACGGTAATTTACTTTAATTTTATTTGAATTGTTGCTATGCCGACTGGCTTATGATCTTTTTTTTTTTAACGAATTAAAATTTATTTCCTGCGGTTTTTAGCCTACTTTCCCGTAAAAGTAAAAAAATATATATTAAAGCATGAAAGAAGGCTTAATGTACCGAAAAATATCGTTAAATATGAAGAAAAGTCAAAAATAAGTAAAGTAATTAAATAAAGATTGAAAAATAAAAAATTTGAAAGTAGGGTTTTGAGATGGGGAAAAAGTGTCGGTCGGTCTGTCTGTCTGTCCCCCCCCCCCCCTAATAACTTTTGAACGAATAGTCCGATTCGAAAAATTCTTTTTGCATTCGAAAGATCCCGGCAAGGACATCTTATTTCCATATTTTACTTTTTGATTTGAACAATATTTCGTTCAATTTTGAACAGTTCAAAAAAAATTTACATTAGCGCCGATGGGCAAAAGTGAAGCAAATTATGTAAACTCTGGGCACAAGAGTCGAGTTCTTATGAACAAGATTACTAAAAAGTTCTCGAAGGAAAATATTTTTTGAGTTGAACAATTTTTGTTCATTTTTGAACAGTTCAAAAAAATTAACGGTACTTTTTCCTTTATCCCGGCGCAGGCGATAAAGTCGCCAATAATGATGCAACGAACGCCAAACGGAATACCTCCGCTGGTAACCTTGTGCTTGTTTTGTTGCCTTGGCGAGATTTGCGCCGGGATAAAGGAATTCATTTTGAAACAGTTCAAAAAAAACAAGAAGTACCGTCTAGAACTATACTAGCCTACTTTCCCGTATACACCAGCTTCAAATTTATATTCTAGCTATCTCTCTCTCTCTCCTTCTCGTTTAGCTTAAGTTCTTAATTGCTTGAGATATGGCTTTTTCAACGGTTAATACGTATTCATTCAATCATTCATTTATTCAGTCATTCATGTATTTATTCACTCAGTTATTAATTCATTCTTTTGCTTATTGATTTAATCATTCATAATTCAAAAATATTCTTGAAATCTCGAACAAAATATTTCATAGGAAAATAGGCTCGTTAGTTCTGGATGAACTTTCTATCTGTACATGTTCTACGTCATAAGAGCTTTCCGATAAAGTTTGTTCCAAGCAAATCGGTCCGTTAGATCATGATTTATATAGGATTGAAATTTTCCCCTAGGCGCTATGTTAAATTTTTTTTGAACTGTTCAAAAATGAACAAAAATTGTTCAAATCGATATTTCGCGCCAAGAACTTCTTCCAGTGAGCTTGTTCATTGGAACTTGGATCTTGTACCCAGAGTTTACATAATTTGCTTCATTTTCGCCCATAGGCGCTAATGTTAAAATTTTTTGAACTGTTCAAAACTGAACAAAAAATTGTTCAAATCAAAAAGTAAAATATGGAAATGAGATGTCTTCGCCGAGATCTTTTGAATGCAAAACGAATTTTTTGAATCGGACAATTCGTTCAAAAGTTATTAGGGGGGGGGGGACAGACCGACAGACAGACAGACACACTTTTCCCCCATCTCAATACCCTACTTTCAAATTTTTTAATTTTCAATCTTTATTTAATTACTTAACTTATTTTTGACTTTTCTTGATTTGTAACGATATTTTCACATACATTAAGCCTTCTTTCATGCTTTATTATTATTTTTTTTTTACTTTTACGGGAAAGTATTCTAAAACAAGAAGTTCCGTCTAGAACTATACGAGCCTACTTTCCCGTATACACCGAATTCAAATTTATAATCTAGCTATATCTCTCTCTCTGTCTTTCTCGTTTAATTTTAGTTCTTAATTGCTTCAAATATACCTTTTTCAACGGTTAATAGATATTCATTCAATCATCCATTTATTAAGTCATTCATGTATTTAGTCACTCATTTATTCATTCATTCTTTTGCTTATTCATTTAATCATTCTTTGATTCAAAAATATTCTTGAAAATCCCGATCAAAAAATTTCATAGGAAAATATTCTCCTTAGTTGTGGATGTACTTTCTATTTGCACATGTTCTACGTCATAAGAGCTTTCCGATAAAGTTTGTTCCAAGCAAATCGGTCCTTTAGATCAGGAATTATATAGGATTGAAATTTCTCCGTAGGCGGTATGTTAATTTTTTTGAACTGTTCAAAAATGAACAAAAATTGTTCAAATCAATATTTCACGCCAAGAACTTCTTCCAGTGAGCTTGTTCATGGGAACTTGGATCTTGTACCCAAAGTTTACATAATTTGCTTCATTTTCACCCATAGGCGATAATGTTAAAATTTTTTGAACTGTTCAAAATTGAACAAAAAATTGTTCGAATCAAAAAGTGAAATATGGAAATGAGATGTCCTTGCCGAGATCTTTCGAATGCAAAAAGAATTTTTCGAATCGGACAATTATTTCAAAAGTTACTAGGGGGAGGGGGGCAGACAGACCGACCGACACACTTTGTTCCCTATCTCAAAACCCTACTTTCAATTTTTTTATTTTTCAATCTTTATTTAATTACTACTTAACTTATTTTTGACTTTTATGGATTTCTAACGATATTTTCTCGATACATTAAGCCTCCTTTCATGCTTTATTATTTTGCTTTTTACTTTTACGGGAAAGTAGGCTAAAAAGATAATAATAAACAAAGTAAAATAAAAAAAAAAACATTTATTTTAATATTTTTATGTGTTATGCAAGTGAAAAAATACGTATCACCTATTTTGTACTATTTATGTAGCGACTGCGGAAGAATTAGCAAGTTTATTTCTCTTCATTCTAGTAATAGATCCCTATTCTAAATAAAAGATATTGTATTTTGTAAAAATAATTTTTCGAATCGGACAATTCGTTCAAAAGTTATTAGGGGGGGACAGACCGACAGACAGACAGACAGACAGACCGAGTGACAGACCGACAGACCGACAGACACACTTTTTCCCAATCTCAAAACCCTACTCTCAAATTTTTTATTTTTCAATCTTTATTTAATTACTTAACTTATTTTTGACTTTTCTTGATTTTTAACGATATTTTCACGATACATTAAGCCGTCTTTCATGCTTTATTATTATTTTTTTTTTTTTTTACTTTTACGGGAAAGTAGGCTAAAAAGAGATTAACATTAGCGCCTACGGGGAAATTTCAATTCTTTATAAATCATGATCTAACAGACCGATTTGCTTGGAACAAAATTTATCGGAAAGATGTTTGGCCGTAGAATATGTACAGATACGAAGTTAAACCAGAACGGAACGAGCCTTTTTTCTTATGACATTTTTTGATCGGGATTTTTAACGATGATTTCGAATGAATGAATGATTAAGTGAATGAGTGATGGAGTAAACGAATAAATGAGTGAATAAAAATAAAATAGATAAATGAACGTATGAAGTGAAAAATAAATAAATGAGTGAATGAATACATAAATGAGAAAAATGAATGAATAAATGAAAGAATGAGTGAATGAATATGTATTAACCGTTGAAAAAGGTATATTAGAAGTAATCAGGAACTAAAGTTAAATGAGGAAGAGAGAGAGAGAGAGAGTTAGCTAGATTATAAATTTCAAGTTGGTGAATACGGGAAAGTAGGCTCGTATAGTTCTAGGCGGAATTTCTTGTTAGCATTTTGAGTAGCAGCCGATATTTAATTAATTAAATAATTAATTTAATCATTTTGAATTTTGATTATTCTTTTTCTTTAAAACGAATTCAAATCTATTTCTTGCAGTTCACAGGCGTTCGATAACTGATTTTTTTAGCCTACTTTCCCGTAAAAGTAAAAAAAAAGTTATTAAAGCATGAAAGAAGGCTTAATGTACCGAAAAATATCGTTAAATATGAAGAGAAGTCAAAACTAAGTGAAGTAATTAAATAAAGAGAGAAAAATAAAAAATTTGAAAGTAGGGTTTTGAGATGGGGAAAAAGTGTGTCTGTCTGTCTGTCGGTCTGTCTGTCGATCTGTTTGTCTGTCTGTCCCCCCCTAATAACTTTTGAACGAACAGTCCGATTCGAAAATTTCTTTTTGCATTCGAAAGATCTCGGCAAGGACATCTCATTTCCATATTTTACTTTTTGATTTGAACAATATTTCGTTCAATTTTGAACAGTTCAAAAAATTTTAACATTAGCGCCTATGGGCAAAAGTGAAGCAAATTATGTAAACTCTGGACATAAGAGTCGAGTTCTTATAAACAAGATTATTAAAAAGTTCTCGAAGGAAAATATTTTTTGAGTTGAACAATTTTTGTTCATTTTTGAACAGTTCAAAAAAATTAACGGTACTTTTTCCTTTATCCCGGTGCAGACGATGAAGTCGCCAATAATGATGCAACCAACGCCAAACGGAATACCTCCGCTGATAGCCTTTTGCGTGTTTTGTTGCCTTGGCGAGATTTGCGATGGGACAAAGGAATTCATTTTGAAACAGTTCAAAAAAAAAAAAAAAGAGATTAACATTAGCGCCTTTGTTGAAATTTCAATCCTTTATAAATCATGATCTAACAGACCGATTTGCTTGGAACAAAATTTATCGGAAAGATGTTTGGCCGTAGAACATGTACAGATACGAAGTTCAACCAGGACGGAACGAGCCTAGTTTCTTATGAAATTTTTTGATCGGGATTTTTAACGATATTTTCGAATGAATAAATGATTAAATGAATGAGTGATGGAATAAACGAATAAATGAGTGAATAAATCAGTGAATAAATAATAAAATAGATAAATGAATGCATGAAGTGAAAAATAAATAAATGAGTGAATAAATACATAAATGAGAAAAATGAATGAATAAATAAACGAACGACTGAATAAATGAAAGAATGAGTGAGTGAATGAATATGTATTAACCGTTGAAAAAGGTATATTTGAAGTAATTAAGAACTAAAGTTAAATGAGGAAGAGAGAGAGAGAGAGAGAGAGTTAGATAGATTATAAATTTCAAGTTGCTGAATGCGGGAAAGTAGGCTCGTATAGTTCTAGACGGAACTTCTTGTTTTACTATTTTGACATACATTTTACGGGACCATTCTCCATAGTGTACAGGGGTTTTTAAATAAATGTTATCCTTTATAGCCGATCTTTGTTATTCCAATTAATTATTACTATTTATATTTTTATTTATTTTATTACTTTTTTCTCGAGTGAATTAGCACACATGTTATTTGCCTATTTGAGCTCGGCTGAAAGGTTTTTCCGCTTTCAAAGCTTTGTTTGCTGCTGTTAGTTTTTGAAAGCTGCAAAATTTCGCAGTTCTGTTTTACTGCCAGTGAGTAATAGCCAGTGCCGTAACCGTACTGTTGGAGGCCCCGGTGCGATTGATGATTTTAAGTCCCCCCCCCCCTAACACAAATCATTAGTCTAGAAATAATGGAAGGATGGGAAGGGAAGATGGGCCCCCTATCCCCCGGGCCCCGGTGCAACGCACCGATTGCACCTACGGTTTTTACGGCACTGATAATAGCTCAAAACTAATTATACTAAACATTTTTTAATTAAAACCACTTTAATGGATTATAATAGTCCTTTCTGTATGGTTACTTGAACTAAACAAACAAAATGCGTTTTCTCTTGAATATTTTTTTTTTTCATTTTGTTTCATTTCTTTCTTTTCTTTTTTCCCTCTTTATTGTATGTGTTTTGTAAAAAGAAATGCTTAAATGTGTAGGATCGCTGATTCATTGCCGTTTGCGGATAGTTTTTAATTATGTGGAATGCTATATTTTTTAATAAAATAACATAATTTACACATAAAACTAGTTACCATTAAAGACACCTGGCGAACCGACTGGTCTTTTCATTTTTTAAACACGGGCATAGCCGTGCGGGTACCGCTAGTATATATATATATATATCAGCTCGAAAGATCTTACAAGTGATTAAATGAAAACAAACAACATGCAGTTTGATGTGATGACCAGACAGTTATATCACTACTATAGAAGTCCATTTTTTCCAGAAACATTGCTCTGAGTTTTTCAAAACGCAAAATATTCTGCATCTCGCAAGACAGAAGGAAATAAAGCATATATATAGATAATACATTATTTGTCAAAGAAATATCAAGAATTATAAATTTAAAAATTTTCGAAAAACTTTTTTCTTTTTTTTTTTAATTTTCGGTTTTTAAAAATGTTTAGAAAATTCGGAGAATTTCAAATCAGAATCATCCATACAAGAGCGCAGAAGCAATCTCTACTACATTTCCATTATTTGCCTTTTAAATACTCAGATTTTGTAACAGAAAAAAATTTGCGCGCACTTAAACGTATAATACCGCCCTTAACATGACGTCATGTTCCTTAGTCAATGAAATGTCAGATGAGTAAAAGTGGATGCGCTATGGTTAACCGCCTGTCAAAAACCACGGAAGGTGAGTTGATGAAAATTACAGTTAATTTTCTCAGTTCAGCACACAGTTTTAATAGAAAAAATTAAGAAAAACTATTTACCTTAATTAACCACGAAATTTCTAAATATAACAATTTTGAGCAGCAGAGTGAATATAAATAAGTCTAACAGTATCCAAAAGTCAAATAACATCTCAGGGATATGAATTGGACATACCTGAGTTATTCATGGAGGATATATCACAATCATCCACAGGATATCCAAATATCTATATCTTATACATGTAACAGTCTGGATATCCATAACATGTCCAAATGTCTATATCCCAAACATGTCACATTCTGGATATCTCAGGGATATGCAGAAATCCAAATCCATGACTTGGATGTTTTTGGATATCCACAGGATGTCCCAATATCTATATCAAAAACATGTTACTATCTGGATATCTGTGAGATATCCAACATATCCAGCAGATATCCAGGATGTTTTTTGGATCTTTTTGGATGTCTCAGAGATATCAGTGGTTGTCTGGGATTATATGGCGACAATACAATATATCACTATATGGAGGCACAAGCAACCTAAATGTGCTTCGTTATGAGCAAACAGTGTAATAACTTCAGTTAAAAAAAATTAGAGATAGCTCATTTGCCTCCATCACAAAATGCATTGAAGTATCATGTATATTGAGAGTATTTGTAGTATTTTATTTGAAAAAATTGTAAGATTCCAACCCTTAACTTGTATATGCTATAAATATTGCATTTAAGTATTGGAGCATTTCAACCTTTAATAACTAATAACAGATTTGAGCTTACTATTTACAAATTTTTAAAGAGGACTGAATACGTCTACCAAACTACAATTGAAGAGCCATGAACACCATGAAGTTTCATGCTCTGTAAAACCATAGGCGTAACCAGGGGGGTTTTGGGGGGTTCAAACCCCCCCCCCCCCCCCCAGAAAATAAAATTTAGTTGAAAAGATATGGAGTCACTAATAAAAGTTCTTTTCATATCTATCATGTTTAAAGCCATTCCATGCTCAGGGACCTGGAGCAGCCCACTTTTTTGAGTCACTCCGCTCCAACTTATAAATATTTGATCCGGCACTACTCCAGGTCCGCGCAGCGCCGTGCTCCAAACAAATTAAGCAGATTGTATTATTAATCTCCTTTTTTTAAGTTAAGTAATTTTATTGTCAAATAAAAAATTTAAATATTTTTTTAAAAAATCGATCAGTGAAGCACAATAAACTTCTTTGCTCCTGCTCCATTTCAGTTTCCAAGCAAAATCTCGTTGATCCACTGATCCGCTCCAGATCTATGCTTTTGAGTAAATAAGAACAGTTTTGAAAAGATTTCAAATCATCATTGTCAGAGCGAGGGGCACGGGCCCCCATTATGCCTCCTTCTGGTTGAGCCACTGATACTCCGGTAACTCATCCAAAACAGGTCAGTAAAATTTCCGGGGTTTCAGCTCGCACTATTAAAAAGATAATAAATATTTGAAGTTCAAGTTGAAATTATTTATTAAGAAAATGCATCGCGGCAGCATTGCTGAAAAGTTTTATATAATTTTCCAAGATCCGCTTAGAAAGGGAAATAAAAAAAATAAACCAATGAAAAAAAAAGAAAAAAACATCTGCACAAACCCATGCCAGCTGAATTAATATAGGGTAAAAAAAGAAAAGGAAAAAACAGAACACTCATCGTAATGTCTCATTATCAACCTATCCCCCCCTATTTCGATAAAATCGAAGCAGACCTGACGCATGCGCAAATTCTTTCATGGCTCTACTAAAAAAATACGAACAGTAGATTAATATGTTTTGACTCAATATGCTACGAGGCACCTAGATATTAAAATAAAAATACTTTTATATATGGTTACAAAGCCCCGCCCTCCGTCGTCTAATACGATTTTGGTGATTCTCATTGGTTCTGGTCGTTATTTATTTAAGGGTTTAAATTCCGGCTCGCTTTTTCCTTGCAAAAGTGCCTCTGTATTTTTTGTGTGAATTACTTAAACTTCTCAGTTCGGGACTCTACTTTTTTTTTCCTTGTTTATTTTGGAAGTGCCTCTGAATTTTTGTGTGAATATTTTAATGCTGCTCTGATTTTTACATTGATTTTTTTACTGTTTTAGTGTTTAAGACACAATTTGTTGAGGATACAATGTATCTTGATTGAAAATGCAAAATTTACTTTTAAAATTAAAATGTGTATTATTTTGATACACGAAGAGTACCCCACCATAATTTAAAACTTTGATTACAAGTTCGAATTTTTAAAGGATTTCAATTGCTTCCATTTTGTAGTAGAAGCATTTTTAACTATTGTTCCAAATGAACTAATTTAAACGCTTCCAGTTGTTTTTAATTTATGTGCATTGTAGTTTTCTTACTGAAACGCTAAACTGGAAGAATCTTAATAGTAGCTTTGCTTTGCTGTTCATCTAGCACGATTGAATGCTATAAATAAAATTGAAAAAAATCACTGTACATTTAAATTTCTTTTTAAATAATGCATCAAAAAATTGTGTATTTACTACAGTCCTATTTGTTTTTTAACATATCTTTGCATTTGCTTTAAATATGTATAACATATCAAACTCTGAGTCTTGATTAGAATTGCAATAACTACTCGAAAAAAGAAAGTTTACAAAAAGGATGTGTTGAAGTCTTTTTTACTATGGAAGTGTTTTTGCATCTATCAAAATTTTCTACGATAATTAAAAATAATCTTATTATATGATGTGAAGCAATTTTTTAAAAGAACTTCCCTTTTATGCTGGATTCAGATTACAGACCAGTGAAATTGCATGTGCTTTATTTAGGATTTTAAAAGTACTATAGTCACCAAAACAGAGGGGGGGGGGACTTACTAAACTACTAATTCCAAAATTCTGAAAAATAATGGAACTAGTTTAAAGACATGTCTGGATAAAGAGGTTATACTGCATGAACTTATATACATTTCAAGGACTAAATTTACATGAATCTAGTATGGATAGGTTCTTCAAGTCATGTTTCAGTCCTGAATTGCAATTATATGAACTAATATGCATGTAGCTAAACTAGTAATAAGTAATAGCACCTGAGTAAAAAAGGAATGATTAATTACTGGCAAGATAATTTAAAATTTTTTGAGACTAAAAATATATACTTCGTTTTTCTGAAGGATCCATATCAGGTGCTATTTTATGCAAGCAAACAAATAATACTTTGTGAAATGCATACACACCCAAATGTTTTTTTTTTTTTAATATTTGGATTTGGTGCATGTAGTTGGAAGTCTCAAAATTTTATGTGACCTTAAATCTTCATACAATTTCTTATTTTTGATTTTCATAAGAATGCACTCATAGATCCAAGAAAGTGTATCTCATGCCTTTAGGATTCTTTTATTTTTTCGCCTTGATGCAGGCACAGACCTTTCTTTTTGGACCTCGGGAAGATCTTTAATCTTATTCTCAACGCCTTTCGCGAGGTAGCTGAATATCTTCTCTGCATTAGTTTGAACGATTGAATCTCATATAACGCAATTGTTTAAAATTGCTATGCACTAACATATTACTTTCAAAACATCAGTTTGAATTTTTCAATTTTTTAAACCAGACTTGAAATATTTTGGATATTTATTTACAAAAATGTGACTTCTTAAACAATATATTTTAAACTATTCTCATTTAGGCAATTTTTCAATAATAATATAGATTAACAAATTTCAATTCAAATGCATGATTCATATTGAGTCTAACCTTACCAAGAATACACCAACTACTTACCAAGAAAAAAACCTTTTTTTTTACAAAATAACAAACATTTTTTTCATGTTTTTCAAGCACTTAATGTTTTATCGAGTGCATTTATTTTATAAATAAAATAACTTATAATATTTTTAAACTTCGAACAATTTGGAAAATAAACTACTCCGCTTACATCTTGCTTTTTGTATTGACAATCAGACATGCATGTGATTTTAAAAACTTTCTCAATTTGCTCTGGTTATGTACTGTCTTAATAAAAAAAATGTTAAATTCAAATCATGCTCTTTATCGCTGTAGGATTATTCTTGTATGAAGGTTTTTGAATCTTTATGATCGTGTAAAAAGCAAAATCGTGGTATCAAGACTGAATCTAGAAATTTTTTCGGTGGTGGAGGGGGGGGGGACATGACTTTGACACACATATGTTAAGGAAAGCTTCTGGGAGGAATATGTCACATAGCGAAAAATTTTGGGACTTCGGGGGGGGGGGGGTATTCATCGTCTTGTATGAGATCATGTTCTAGGATGGCAATCTGTATGCATAATATGCACATTAACCCCTTGCCGTACCATTTAGCTTGACCAAACTTGGGCGTAATCGATAGTCGTCTGATTATCCTTTCACGAGTCTGGCTCGTGATATTCATGTTTGGCCGGATTATCCCTTCACGAGTCTGACTCGTGATATTCATGTTTGTGTTAAAATCTTCATCACGAGTCCGACTCGTTCAAGTATGGCAAGGGATTAAAGCAGTGGTGTAGTCGAGGGGGGCATGCAAGGGGACAGCGTCCCCCTACCTTTTTATTTTAATACAAGAGTCCCACCAAACATTTTTACATTTTAACATAAGCATCCCCTCACTTTAGATTTCAATTGCTTTTCGTATGTATAAGCGCCCCCCCCCCCCCCCACTTTTTTTTCAGGACTACGCCAGTGCATTAAAGATGCTGCATCAACACATCTATAAACCACCTACAAATAATATGTAAAATACAGAACTTTCCCACCATACAATTACTTTTTTTTCAAAATACAATTTTGAAACTAAAAAATACATGAAACCTGTCAGTGGCGTAGCTCGATCCGGATTGTTATCTACGATCAAGAAGAGAACCGAATTTTTGGGAAGAATGACCAGTTTTTATAAATCAAAATAACCGATTCTGAATTTCTGTGAATAATACATAAATGAAGAGCTCATTGAAGAATTAAAAGACCGTATATTTGGAGCCTCGAGCATAGATAAGAAATACATTTGAAAAAAAAAAAAAAAAAAGTTAAAAAATCTTTGCTGTAAAAAATTATATTTTTCAAACATCTAGTTTTATTAGATTTTTTCTACATATTCCCATATATTTTTCCATTGATTATGCTATTCATCTAATTTTTTTACGCATAACTTTAATACATTGGACGTTTTTTTAATATTTTTTTTTATTGTTTAACGTATATTTAAACTCCTCTGTTCTTTTACTTTATATCTTCAATTTGGAAAAAATCTCGCAATTGTTTTTAAACAGATTTTAGTCGTTGATATAAAAAATAAGGAATCGGATCTCATTCATTCCTTCTTATTAATATACATATTTTTTGCTTTGATCTAAATTTTTTCGTTTTTTGTTCCATTTGTTATATTGTGTTTTATTTTAGTTTGCAGTTATTTCTAAATATTTACCTTTTAAATTTGCTAAATTTATATACTTTAAACTATCATTTTTTATTTTATGTACCAAGGTTACCGAAACTTCTAGTAGTTCTTTTAACATCTTCTGGTAAATTTTCTAGTTGTGGATCGGTTTCCATTTTCGATATTTTAAGATATAGAGAATGATGATAAGTATATTCTTTCTGTTAATGGTACATTCAAAGCAAGGGCAACAGCAACAGACGATAGCAACAAACTGTTGATGAATAGACTGTTGTTGTGGCTATCAAACTAAAAGCTATCAGTTCAAGTGACGCCATATAGTGCAATCAACAAATAGCAGTTTTCCGCTGAAAATATCTTTTAGTGGTTCGACTCAATAAAAAATGCCAGTAAGTCGATATGAAGAGGTGGTCATTAATGTATGTGCAGCCATTGACACATTAGAAATATACCCCAAAATTAAGAAATGTGTGTTGTTCATATTCTGGATTTGCATTCACCACACACAGCAAAATAAAATAGTAACACATTTGCATACAATAATGAGTTAATTATTATTGCAAGGTAGAAAAAAAACAAATGAATTTTTTAATGATTAAAAAAATTGAGTTTAAGGAGTTTTTTCTTGATGACCTGATGCAAATTTCAAATAAAAATAAAATTTTTATCAAAATGATCCAATAGGGGAGTAAAATTAGTTTACAAGACATAAATAAACTTATACATTACAGTTCTTATATTTTTTCAGATAATGTATTTTAGCAAAAAATAATTTTTGATCCCTAAGGTTTGCATTGCACTTTTATTCGAGTATTTCAAAAAACCAAATTTTAATTCATATTACACCTGATTATAATTTGAATAAGTAACAAAGTCATAATAGCATAACATGTTGTTTTCCCATAGGTAGCAAAGTAGAGCATGCTGCAGTTTTGACATTAAGATTTTATTAAAACGATTAACAAGACGAAACGCACACATACAAAATAGGTAAAAAGAACATCATATTAATTTTCCATCTTACTTCTATTAAGTCTACGCGCCTTCTGCGCAGTTTCTACAATGGCGGCGCTGAGTACATCATAAATTGCGTAATGGGTTGCGAATGACATTGAATTATTCTCTAACAAGTCATTGGATATTTATATCTATAATATATATATATATATATATACAGGGTGTCCCATTAATATTGGGACAAACTTTAAGGGGAGGTAGGGGACATGAAGACAAGCATTATTCAGTCACAAACATTATTCGCAAACGTTTTCTGTAGGAGTTAGGGGGCGCTAAAATTTAGGGTCCAAAACTTCAAACGATGATTAAAAACAGAAATATCAGGTCGATTCGTTTGCGATTTTCGCTAAAATCATTCTTTAAATCACCTTTTCCTTCAAAAAGATTTTTAAAAGCAAAATTCAAAAAATTTCGATAGAGGACGCTTTAGACTTCAGAGTAACAAACAACTACTTTTTAATGTAATTTTTTGCGTGGAGTTAAAATTACTCTAAAGTTTAGACTTTAACTTAAATTTTAAGCCCAAAATTGAAAACATTGGGATCGGGTAACTAGGAAAAATTGAACTGTGAACAGGGGGAGAAATTTTAAATGCTCATAAGAACTGAACAATCTGTTCGATTTTGTTGCGGTTTGCGTGTAGATCAGTCCCTTGGTAATATTTTCTTCAAAATGAAGTACAGCTTTGGTGTCCTCATTTTTTGATAGAGGGCGCGTAGTTTTGTAGCGGTGCTGCATCCCAACATATCAGACGCCATATGTGGTTTCAGCATGATGGGGCACCTCCCCATTATGGCAGACGAGTTCGAGAACATTTGTATCACGTGTTTCCCCCCGATGGATTGGTCGTGGTGGACCGGTTCCCTGGCCACCACAATCTCTTGATTTGAACAGCATCTTTTCTTCTTTTTTCGCACTTAAGGTGCGCTGAAAAGTGTTGTGTATACAACACCTTTTAATTCAGAACTGGATTTGGTCGCAAGAATCGTCTGTGCTGCTGCGGATATCCAGAAAAATGCAGGTATCTTCCAAAGAGTTTGCCAATAGATGGTCCGACGGTGTAACGTAATAAATAGTAATATCTTCGCATATCTAATATCTTTGATCAAGAAATATTTCTGATGATCTCAATCTGGCGCACCTTCATTTTTTTGTACGTTACATTGCTATGTGATTCCGAGTTGTCTGTGCATCCCTAACACTTACTGGAAGTATGTTGGTCTGGATGTAAAACACCCAAGAGTAATGTAATTTGAAATTTCGGAGAAGTGTCAGAAGCGCAGTCTATCAAAAAATAAGGACACCAAAGCTGTGCGTCATTTGGAAGAAAATAATTACCAAGGGATCGATCTACACGCAAACCGCAACAAAATCGAATAGTTTGTTTAGTTCTTATGAGCATTTCAAATTTCTCCCCCCGTTTACAGTTCAATTTTTCCTAGTTACCCAATCCCAATGTTTTCAATTCTGAGCTTAAAATTTAAGTTAAAGTCTAAACTTCAGAATAATTTTAACTCCCTGCAAAAAATAACTCCCTGTAAAAAGTAGTTGTTCGTAACTCTAAAGTCTAAAGCGCCCTCTATCAACATTTTTGAATTTTGCTTTTAAAAATCTTTTTGAAGGAAAAGGTGATATAAAGAATGATTGTAGTGAAAACCGCGAACGAATCGACCTATTTTTCTGTTTTTAATCATCGTTTGAAGTTTTGGACCCTAAACTTTAGCGCCCCCTAACTCCTGCAGAAAACGTTTGCAAATAATATTTGTGACTGAATAATGTTTGTCTTCATGTCCCCTACCTTCCCTTAAAGTTTGTCCCAATATTAATGGGACACCCTGTATATATATATATATATATATATATATATTTGTATGTATATGTGTGTGTAACGCTTCTATTATATACTTGCTGTCACTATTTAAAACTTCATCAACATGGTTGCATTTAGTAAACAATTATGCAGTTTAACGAAATTATTTTATATTGAGATCAATATTAGTTTTAGCCATATGAGAGATGTAACAACACGAGTACAATTAATGCGAAGCGATCAGGCAAGTGTTTTTTCCAGAGGGGAGGGCGGGTAAAGGGCATGCATTCGATTCATATTACAGGCAAAAAACAACAAAATACATAAACACACAGTAAACGAAAGGAAATCGTGCATCTAGTTCAGTTATTTGTAATTCCAAATAATGGAGATTTGTTTTGTTCTTTACATGAATTTTTCAATCGGGAAAAAAATTAATTTTCATCGCTTTAATTGAAGGGTAAAGTGGATTTTCAAGTGGAGGGGAGAACCCCTGCAAGCCTTTTACATGGGTTTATATGTTTTTAGAAGTAAGAAGAAATGGCAAAAGTATTTGATTTGTCAGCCTTTTATGTATTTCCCCATTTTAAAAGTTTTAGAATCCTAGTCAAGAATAAATTCTAGAGAGAGAAAGGTATACAGTGACATAAAAAGAATTTTCTCCTTGTGGAAGGAGGAATTGTAACAGTCCTTACATGCATCTATATATTACCATACTAGGATTGGCAATATGGTTTTTACCAAAGAGTAATAAAGTTCATTTCTACCAAACTTTTGCCAATCTTTCATGGACGGGACTCTCCAGACCTGTCCCGGGACTGGAGTCCCGACAGAGGTCATCCTGCCCTGAATTGTAGTCCCTGTTTAAGTGCAAATTAAAAATTCAGGAAATTATGCTTAAGAATAGAGAGTGGGAAAAACTTTATATATATGTACAAACACAGTGTCGAAGAATTTTTAACGCTAGGTTTGTTAAAATAAAATAAAAGCTAGTAATTATATTTTTTAAATACTTTTATTTAGACCTAGCGGTACCCGCACGGCTATGCCCGTGTTAAAAAATGAAAAGACCAGTCAGTTTGCCATTGTGTATATAGTGATAACTTTTTTAGGTGCAAATTATGTTATTTTATTAAAATGTATAGCATTCCATATAATTAAAGATTAGCTGCCCACGGCAATCAGCCGGAGATCCTACACATTTAAGTATTTTTTTTTACAAAACACACAATAAAAAAGGAAAAAGGAAAGAAAGAAACGAAATAAAACAAAAAAGAAAATATTTGAAGAAAAAAAACGCATTTTGTTTGTTTTGCTCAAGTACCCACACAAAAAGGAAGATTATAATAAATTAGAATAGTTTTAATTAATAAATTTTTAGTACAATTAATTTTTATCTATTATTTATTGACAAAGCCGGGTCCAGACGCTACGTTTTGTACAACCTTTTGTCTGCGCAGTCTTAAGACTAAATGAAAACGTTGCAGTTTTTTATGCGTCTACATAGTGCAGAGATATCTGTATATTTCACTCAGTTTTGTGCGATTTCGTCATGAAGGAGGTACTACTCTGGTCAATTATGACATGGTGTCATGTTAAAAAAAAAAAGACTGGAACGTCTCAGAAGAACCCGGCGTTCAAAGTGGTCAAATGATTACATAAAATAAATATTTTTTTGTTGCCTGTTCTGGTGGTTCGACAACTGCAATCTCTTTATTTTCATCCATGGTATTCCTAGACTGCCTTGGTGTCTCCTGATCATTTAGGAAATGTAACAAATCAAAGTACCAGAGAGATGGCTTGTAAATTTCGTCTCCAACCCCAGATCGAATCGATTTATTAACTTTTGCCAATTATTTCCGGTAAACACTTCTCAAAGAATTAATTATTTACAAATGTTTCTCTGTTTGCGGTTGCATCAATGTCTTTGATTTTTTCCACTAAACTCTCATAAGCCTCCCCCTTTTTATCCTTGTCACTACACTCCTTGGATTTTACACGCCAAACGCGTGGGAAACTTTCGCATAATGCAATAAATTTTGTGAGAAACTCCCGAGAACATTGCCGAAAGTCGGCCATTGTCGCCTGACTAATTGAAACTGAGAAACAAAATGAATCGGAAAGGGGTGCTACCGTCTACATGTGCCGATTTGTTTGCACAGTTCAAAGACATATGCTTTCTAGCTCAGTTATCGCTGCAACTGTACAGTCTTCGCACCGGACTCAAAACTGCGCACTTTTCCAATCTACACGCAACGTTTTATCTGCAATGTGTTGAACTGCGCAGAAAAAAGGTTGTGCAAAACGTAGCGTCTGGACCCGGCTTAAAACAGAAAGACGAAATTTTGTAGCTTGCAGAAACAAACAGCTGCAAGCAAAGATTTGAAAGCGGAATAAACCTTTCATCCGAGCTCAAATAGGAAAATAACATATGTGCTAATTCACTGGAGAAAAAAAAAGTAAATAAATGAAAGTATAAATATTAATAATAAGCTGGAATAACAATGTCAAAATAAGGAAATCAAAACAAAGCTATCAATCGCCTGTGAGACGCAGGAAATAAATTTTAATTCGTTTTAAAAAAATAATAATCAAAATCCAAAAAAAGAAATAAATAAATTAAAAATCGGCTGCTTCTCAAAATGCTAAAAACTGCAAGTAATAAATTTTAATTCGTTAAAAGAAAAAAGGATCAATAGTCAGTCGACATGGCAACAATTAAAATTAAAGTTAATTACCGTGAAAAAATAATTTCGAACTGCAGAGAAAAATGCTTATAACTTCTTTTCTAGTTAATTTAGAGTCTTCGAATTTTCGCACGTAGAGCGAAACTCTGTCCGGGGTAGTTTTTCACGCGCTTTTCAACGGTATCAAGCTCGAAACGATGCGATAATTCCTTCCTATAGAAAATGACTATTTTATGAAACTTTTGGCTATAAATTGGAATAAAAGAAGAACAAATTCGAATTTCAGGAAAAACTCTCCGAGGTGCACACCCCCAGGTTCCAAACTAATTTCGTGCCAAATTTCATGAAAATCCGCTGGACGGTCTGGGCCCTACGCCGTACACAGACAGACACACACACATACTTACTGCTTTATTATTAGTAGAGATAGAGATAGAGATAACCTCTTCGCTTCAATACGTTTGTTACAGCGGTTTAACGATTCCAATGCCTATTCCAGCTCACCCATTGTGAGATTGCCTGCAAAGCTCACGTCGAAGCTGTTTGTATATTGTCAATGTTATAAAGTAAACAAATGAACTGAGATTTTGGCAGGGGATCAGCTAATAGTTAAGGAGTTTCCCAAATGCTCAATAACAGATAGTGCCTCTAAACGTAGTTCCAGCTGTAGTCTTAAAAATTCCATGACTAAGACGTGAGCTTTGGAGGCAGTCCCACAATGGTGAGCTGGGACAGGCATTTGAATCGTTGTTAAACCGCTGTAACAAATGCATTGAAGCCGAAGGAGCTTATTTTTAATTAAAAATATAATTACTAGTTTTTACTTTATATTATAAACCTAGTCTTAAAAGTTCTTTGATACACTGTGTGTATATATACACACACACATATACAATGTAGTAGGTAGTCGGTTTGCATTCAGATAATGCTCCTAATCAAGTAGAATGCAAGAATTTAAAAAAAAGAAAAGTCAAATGTTAAATAAAACTATAATCAATTATTTTTATTTTAAACTTTTGCGAGTGCTTTATAAAGGATACTCTTTTTCTTTTTTACTATTGATGTTTCAATCATTGTAGAAGTAATTTTTATATCATTCCTATCTTTAGATTTCAGTGATTTTTAATTGCTGATTATCTCGATTTGAACAAGTATTTTTGTAAATTTTCTATTTTTAGATTAATTTCTTTAATTTATACTAATTTTCCCTTTGGCTTCTTTTCCTTTTCTACTATCTGGAGCTTTTCCAAGAGCTCACCCCTCCCCCCCTCCTCCCAGTTTTACTCCTTGCTTCTTTTGTAACTACATATGAAGAAAATACGTTAACTATTTAAGAGTTAAAAAAAAGCCTTGTCCCTTTCATTACTTTTAATAAGCAGGTGATATATAATCCTTAGTTTTTAAAATAGCCCTAAAAACACCTGTATCTTTTAATTACTAAATTCAAAAATCAAAAGTGTTTTGAACTCGGTGGGAATTGCACTTGCTACTAAATATGGAAAAGAATTTATTGGAATGTACTAAGCAAATCTCCTAATCTATACTATGAGAACTGATTCTAATATTTTACATTCTTATTAATAAAGATGTGTGCTAGATGAATACTTTTGCTGCAAATGAATTTAAGACAATTATTTTTACTTTAAATGACCTATTCATGCATTGTGATGAATATGCTTTAAGTAAAAAAGATTATCACTATGATGAAACAGCAGCTTGTGCGTACTCACCAATTCTAATTTTTCAAATGGAATTTTAAAAATTTAACAGTTTTATTCCTTATTTATTTAAATTTTATATATTTATTTATTTTAATTTTTTTAATGATTGGAAGTATGTAAAAATGACAAAAGTTAAAATAACGGACACAAACAAAAATACACCCGGAACTAGTCTTTCGATATTTGAGAACACACTCTTAACAAGTAAGGTAGGAATGTCGTTCAAAAAATTTGAAATCAAGATTTTACTGAAAAGAAAAGCGAATTTTACTTGTTCAGCTATTAACAATTGTTAATAAACCTCAATAGTGAAAATATTCCATTTCTAACAGCGGATACATAAAGATCGCATTTTTTATTTTATTTTTTTAATGAAGGTACCAAAATATAAAGATCGAAAATAAAGGAATTTCTACAAGTACAATAACATTCAATAGTTATAAAACCGGCAGTTTCATCGAAAATTTTAAGTACATTTTTTTTTTTTTAATTTAATTGCCAATTTTTCTGAAGAATTTAGAGATTTCGAAAATACCGAATTTCCGGTATTAGGGTGCTAAAACAATACATGAGTTCCGGTGCATAACTGCATAACTGGAACATAATCATCCTTGAATAATGTATATATTGTACCCAAACCAAGTCTATATGTTTCATGCTCAATGTACACACTGCATCCGAACCTGCTAAAAATGTTCCCAATGTAATCAGACACATAAGCTGTAGTCTTTTAGTTGTCTGTACTTTTCAAAGTCAGCCAAACTAATGTATTAATGTTAAAAAGTTCTTTATAAGGGGGACTGGGGTTAGTTGATACATTTTGTACTTGAGAATTTTCGATTTTAATTCTATTGATTTTGTTTTAGTGCATGTAATCTAAAACGTTACTATGCTCTATACAAGACAAGAAACATGAAAGAATTTTAGAAGAATTTTTCTTTTGTACATGTTATCATTTCATTAATTAAAATAAGAATGTTATTGGTGAAATTTTGATTATGTTTTTACAAAATACCAAATATAGGCTTTTAAGTAATAGGCATCAAAATTTAATAATTTTTAAGGATTTCTTTCCCCAATCAAATGTCCACTTTTCCTGGATTGAGTAATACATTCTTGAAGATTCTGCAAATAAACTATTTTTTAATTATTTTATTTACTTTTTTTTTGTATTATATTAAAAAACTTTAAACAAAATCTCCAACAAGGATCCAGATAAACAAGCTATGATTTTAAAAACTACTAAAGCCACAAATAACTAACCTGTATGGTAACTCTGTTTCTAAAATTATAGCCATACTTGATTTCCCATTTCTAGCTTATTCCCTGTATTTCTACAAGAAAGATTTCTTAAGTGACTTAACTTCTAGCTCAATACTATTCTAAATTTTCATTTCAAACTGCTTGAGTCGGTAAATTTTACATTAGTTGGTATTATTCATGTGTGTTTCTGATTCATGTTGACTGTCTACCTCTATATCTTTAGAACTCTATCATAAGTTGCGAGAAAGCAACATTGTGAAGCGAAGTGAAAAAAATTATTGCAATCTATTATTAGGCAATCTTGCAATACCTCCTATATACAATTTTTTTGATTTTCAGATTTTACATTTTAATTAACTTTATTTAGTTCACTTGATGTACACTAGAATTCTCGTGAACATAAAAATAAGCCTTTTTAAGGGGGTGAAAAAGAATATGTAATAGAAATTTATACTACATATTTAAGTTTAACCAAAAAAATACACATTAACCAATCTTCAATGATTACTTCATTTTAAATTTGTATTTAACAACACAAACTGCATAATAAAAAAAGATATTTAGATAAGAAATAAAATTTATTACAACAGCAACATTTTTAACAATATAGTTTTAACTTTCATTATTGCTTTTAATGATTGCACATGAAATAAAATCAGTTACAAAGGCTACTAAACGTAACTAAGAAGAAATGTCCATACAGTTAATCCTCCTTAAGTTTTACGCATGAGTATTTCAAGAGCAACTTTTAGATAACCCCTCAATACTTTGATTATCAAAGGTATTGTGACTGAAAAAACCACTTGTTGCATTTGATGTTGAGGAAACACTACCAGAAGACAGCTGTCCTATTGGATGTGTGGGAGGCTTTAAAAAATTTTTCTTCCCCTTAAAAATATTTCTGAGTCTTTCAAATGATGATGGTTTTGATATTTTGTTCTTGGTATGGAGAGAAGAAGACTCGGCTGTTTTTGCAATATGAGTAGGATTAATGTGAGACTTATTTTCATGTGACACACATACATTTGAATCATTTGTAGTAGCTGTGGGGGGATCTTTATGTGAAACAGAAACATTTGCTTGAAATCGTGCTGATTCATTATCATTTAATACAGCAATATCACTTTGACTCGGAGGAAATTCTATAGAAGGAATAGCTGATGTTGAACTGGTGTTAGTAATAAGGCTTTGACTTGAAAGAAACTCTATTGAAGGTCTACCAGGAGCTGAAATGCCGTTTTCTGAACCTGTATTCAAGGCCCAAAATGGATTCTTTTCGAGCCTGGACTTGAGTGCAGAATAATTGATATTATGTTGCTGACTTGCTGTTCCTAAAGAGTAAATCAGTCTCTCCCAAGCCCACTTTTGGATGTCCTGTTTTGTAAAATCAATTTTTGAAATAAATCTTATGACCAAGGGAATTTCAGAGGGATTCACAGGAGCCAAAAGTATAGGTAACAAAATTCTCTCTCTTTGCTCTGTAAAGAGGGAAAAAAGGTTTAAACAAATTCTAAAAACCACATAATAAGGAAAAAACAATCAATTGCATACCTTTACGTACACACAAAATTAAATAACATTCTTAGTTTATACTTTTCTATTATTTTAAAATAAGCCATGTACTGCAGCTTTAAATGAAAGGTTATTTAAATTGTCTTCTGGGCAATGGGTAGGATTAATGTGTGACTTATTTTCATGTGACACACATACATTTGAATCATTTTTAGTAGCTGTAGGGGGATCTTTATATGAAACAGGAACATTTGCTTGAAATTGTGTTGATTCATTATTTAATACAGCAATATCACTTTGACTCAGGAAATTCTATAGAAGGAATAGCTGATGTTGAATTGGAGTTAGTAATAAGGCTTTGACTTGAAAGAAACTCTATTAAAGGTCTACAAAGAGCTGAAATGCTGTTTTCTGAACCTGTATTCAAGGGCCAAAATGGATTCTTTTTGAGCCTGGACTTGAGTGCAGAATAATTTATATTAGTTTGCTGGCTTGTTCCTAAAGAATAAATTAGCTTCTCCCAAGCCCACTTCTGGGTGTCCTGTTTTGTAAAATCAATTTTTGAGATAAATTTTATGACCAATGGAGTTTCAGAGGGATTTACAGGAGCCAAAAGTATAGGTAACAAAATTCTTTTTTTTCTCTATAAAGGGGAAAAAATGTTCAAACGAATTCTTAAAACCTCATTATAAGGAAAAAACAATCAATGGCATACCTTTATACACACACTAAATTAAATAATATTCCTATTTTATACTTTTCTATTATTTTTAAATAGGCCATGTACTGGAGCTTTAAATGAAAGGTTATTTAAATTATCTTCCGGACACTGCATAATAATTTACTCATAAAAATATTGTGAAAACACTTGCCACTGTACAATAACACAATTTTTACATAAGCACAAAATCCATATCGTTCACCATATGTAAAGAATCTTTGAAGAATTACAGAACTTTATCTTCTCACTTTCATCTTGATTCATATCATTAGTATTAAAGTGCCATTCTTTGCTCAATGGCCTGTGGATATAGCACAAGACTGATCAAGAATACCAAGAAAGCATTACATGAAATTATAGCTCACTTTAAACTTCACATTGAAAACAGTTCCTAGAAATACATTTCTATAAAAGGAGACAACATTGGCATTGTAAACAGATGATTTTCAGTCATATTGCATCCCTTTTAGGCTTCGTTGAATCATTAATCTTTTTTGGACCCATGGCTACACCAATTTTAACAAAAATAATAAAATATCACAACGTTTCACGGATCATGCATAGATGAAGTGTAGCATTTGGAAAAAGTGATGAGACTGAGCTGAAGATAGGGTTGCCAGATGAAAAGGATCACAAGAAGCCCGATTGTTCTGAAAAAAGGCCAAAGAAAAGACAAACTCTTTCAAAAAAAAAAGAAGAAGAATTTTTTTTTAAATGAAAAAAAAAATTAGAAAATTCCTGTTTAGAAAGCTAACATTTCAATAAAATCTCAAAAAGTATTAAAATTGTAAAAAAAATCCAAAAAGCCACACAAATTATTTCCAAAAGAGTTCAAAAAACAAAATTTCTTTATTTTTTCTTTAAAAACGACAAACTGGCAACCCTGACCTGCCGTCGTCCAAATCCTGGGGAAGGTGTATGAATGACAAGTAGAGAGACGGGCAAATGGCGGGGTTCCACTTAATTTTAATTTTGGCACAGTAGTTTTATTTCCTTTTATTTTTGTCCCACTCGACTTTCTATTATATACTAGAACACTATGCTTTGATCTGTACGCTATGTAACTATCTTTTTGGTCTCGACTTCTACTCTTGATGAAAAAACATGCTGTGACTGAATTACTTAATTTTGAAAGTATAAGGAAACACTGACTGAGTATAAAACATATATGATATTGGATGGAAATAATACTTCTTGAATTTATTTCGAAAATCTTTAGCTTCTAAAGAGTCAACTAACTCGCAATTATTCCTTTTCATAATCACAGATTGCATAACAATTTCCAATTTCTTCTCCTAGGTAACAACAAATACAATATATCTGTATATATTTTTAAAAAGGAGAAAGAAAATGGGTATGAGCTGAACATGGACATTGTTATTAATAATCAATTTTATACATTTTAAATTAGAAAACCTACTTTTGTAGAGAGAATTTCTCCTCTTATAGCTTTTTATGTTTGGTATACAGTACTTATAAAGTCATAATATCAAATGCTGCTAAATTATATTTTACTAACCAATAGCCAAAGATGAGGCAAAACCTATCTGAAATTCACAAGCTGGACTCCTTGGAAATTCTGGCGACAATATAATAAGCATTCTTCTACACCTAAGGATAAAAACACAAAAATAAAAATTATAAAAGTAGAATTCATCACAACTACAAAACATGAAAACAAACTAGTACACAATGTAAATGGAGAAAATAAATTACCATAAATCCCGAAAGTAGGCCCCCCCCCTTTTTCTCGCCGAAAGTGGAATCATTCAATATTCCTTAATATAACCCCCCTCCCCAAATGGCTGACGATTTTAAAACAAATTTTGTATTATTTTCTTATGATAAAGATTAAATATGTCCAATTTCTTTTTGTATTTTGTGTTTTATTTTATTTGTTTATTTTTCATAAATATTCAAGGTCTATATGCTTAAAAATAAATTTCATGTACTCGGCGTTGATTCGTTCATTAGCCGCCATCTTTGATCTTGTGAGTCCGCCATTTTTGGTCGTGTTTTGAAATTCGACACATTACGAAATACCGATATAGCGCTGGCCCCGAACATGCCAAATTTGCGTTTTATGAGTTTTAAATTTAAATTATAGGGATTTCTGCTAACGTAAGTGCTATTCTTGGCGTTGATTCGTTCATTAGCCGCTATCTTTGATCGTGTAAGTCCGCCATTTTTGGTTGTGCTTTGAAATTCGGCACATTACAAAATACCGAGGTAGCGCTGGCCCCGAACATGCCAAATTTGCATTTTATGAGTTTTAAATTTAAATTATAGAGATTTCTGCTAACTTAAAAGCTAAATTCTTTCTTCAGTCAAAGATGCCATCCCCATGTGATCAATTTTCTATTAGAAAATTGTAAGACAGATTTTTGCTTATTTATTTTTTGAATCTTGTTTTATATTAATGTTTTTAAAATCATTTTAAATGGGTTATACTTACTATTTATCTTCAGTAAATGCTTTTAATTAATACTAAAAACATTTTTTTTTCATAATTTTTTTCGAAAATCTCGATTATAACCCCCCTATCTGAAATTTGCCAGTTTGGTTTTTAAAAAGAGGGGGGTTACTTTCGGGATTTTACGGTAGTATTTGCATACCTAATCAACATTTCTTTAAACTAATAATAATAGCAATAATTTATAAAAAAGACTTGAAGATTTTTTATAAGAACAAATGTTGAAGCATTATGTCATATTGACATAAATTTTGAATTGAAATGTTGATTATGTGCAAAATTCTTTGTCTTTTGTAACTAAATCCTATAACTAATTATGGCTTTCATTTTAAAATATACTATTGATTTTTATCCCCATTCTTGGCAGGGTCAACTCAGCCCTTCATCCCTTCAATGAGTCAGGAAAATGAGGACCAAGCAGGCTTATGAACAAAACACTGGGTGTTCTGCTTCTGCACACGAAGTCCATGAGTCTTGTAACCTGAGATGGGCACAGCGGGCCTTGGCTCGAGATGCTATGCCGCTGAGTTTAGATTGTTAGTTTTTTTTTTTTTATTATAAAGCCAAAACTCACATAAGAAATAGGTGAAACGTGAGTAATGCTACATTACGTAATGTGAATGCTGGAGGAAGTTACAAGCCTGTATTTTAAAATTCTGCATGCACCATGGGTTTTTACCCTCGGTCTGACACTATATCACATGGAGTATAAGTGCATATGTGTCTCATAGGGATTGACTCTTGACTTACAAAGTAATTGATCTTCAAACTAGACTTTTTTTTTAATTATCAACTTTGAGACCATTTAACTACAAAAGCAAAGAGTGAACCATTCTGTTTTATATTTTCCTGAATATTATACTATAGTGAGTAATTAATCTAATACCTTCTTGGGTGGTTTAGTTTTGACTTTCACAGAAATTCACAGAGAACAAAGAGACAAAAAACAATGAAAACGCTATTTTCAAGTGGCTTTTGCCCTTAAAGCTCTGAGTGACCCACGAAATTATTTGTGCTCATATGCACCTAGTATCAAGTTGTATCCATATTTCAAAAAATTGTCATGGGTATTGTGGCTTTAGTAGTAACACGATCATATAGTTTGGGCCATACATTCAAGAGCTTGAACTTTGACCCTTCTTCAAAGACAAACTAGTCCGATTTTAAATGTGCCACCCTTCATTTTTCTTATCTCAGTATCACGAATATATCTTGAAAGTTTTAGGAAAATTGAAGACGTCAGCTACCACACCTGTATTCATTTTCCTAACTTTAACAAAAAATGAGTTAATTCCTTTAATTTAACAAATATTTAAAATTTGTACTTCAAATTTCGGTATAATGCTTCACTTGTATGCTGTCAAGTTCTCTGAAAGTTTGGTAATGTTTTGTGAAAAACTTTGCATGTTACAAGCCAAAAATTTGTGAAGGAACTTGGAGAAACACCTACATCTTCCCGAGTATCAGTACAGTTTTTACGAAAATGCACGTAATAACCGTGCATGATAATTAAACTATTTTCTGAAATTTACAGCGTATTACCAGTTATTACAATGCAGGATCATCCAAAACATGTTTCTCCTTTTTCAATTTATTAACAGTCCATTTTTCTGAAAAGTGTGAAGATTTGATCATGTTTCAATAAAACATGACCAGAAAATTAAAAAGCTGGTTTTTGTATCAGACTAAGTGTTAAGTATGAAATTACGAAAACTTTGTAGTATATCTATTAATTTGGTCAGAGACTATATATTTAACTAATCATAAAATCATTTTTGTCCGTCAGGCCAACCCCATTCAGATAAAACATTTCCTCTAACTTTACATAAAATAAAAAACTCAGTAAAATATTTTATAAACAAGTTTCATAGTCAATACAAGTAATGCTTACTTCAGTAAAAAAAATTTAGATCATTTTCGGTCACAAATTCTATCACAATAGAATCAGCTTATTATTATTACTCAGTTGTGCAGGTTTCTTTTTTCCTTTGATTTTTGTAATATTGGATAAGATAATTTATCTAACTTTTGTGCTACACAGTTTTCGAAAAATATTGCATATGGAAATACGTTTGTGGGCTGCTGCCAAAACAATTGCCTCAGTGTTTTGGCACTGGTGGTCACTGGAATAATCTTAGTAAGACCTTTATGACAGCAAGCAAATAAAAAATAATTTTTCAATATTTCTTTTTCATTTAAAACTTTTTTTAATGGAGTAATATGCATTAATGGGAAAATGCATTATAGTAGGTTTGACTGATATTTCTTTTCATTCTGTTAAAGTAAGATATGTTAGATATAATAAATATTAGTTAACGACTTCAAATTCAACTTTTATTTGAAATTCTATGCAAACAAAAATAAATAAAATACCTACAACAAAAATGCAACATGAAATAAATATTTTTATGAATGGATGTCTTGAACATTTTACCTATCTTTAATCAGTTGAATATTGCTTATTACTTCTTCTTGACCGGAAAGTGAATCTCTACTATGTATAAACAATTTGAAGCCTAATTCTAGTTCTAATATTTTTGCCAATTCAAAAGCAACATCTTCATTTTCATCAGCATAACACAGATAAGCATCATAATAAGTACATTCTGTGCAAAGAAAAGAGAAATCATCAGAACAAATTCAATATATTTATAAAAACATTTAAAAAAAAATTCAGCTGGGTTATTTTCAAAATATCCATACAAATACTGACCCCCCCCCCCCCCCCCCCCCACAGTGAAAAAAGAGATTACTCAAAATATTTTCATTTAAATTGACTATAAATATTGCATTGCCTTTAGGGTACACTACACAACATTATTTCTAATACAAATATACTAGTTGACCCCTGCAGAATTCCGCACTAATTTGGGAGAAAGGACATTATGAAGAATACAAAAAAGCAAAATGGTGCTGGTACAAAAGAAGACATGTAATTATCACATCAGTACAAATAGCTGTTACAATTTTTTCCCAACTATTATTTAAACATTCAAAATAATAAAATAATCACAATAATAATGATAATTACTTTTATTAGTAGTATTCATTGCATTAAAATACATTAATGAAAAAGTTCCATTACTTAAAATATAGTTACTGTTGGTTGGTTAGGCTCTACACAATCATAATATAAATGAATGTGTAGAGCCTAACAATTGCATAAGTTTTCCTAACAATAGCACATAGAGGCAGATAAAACTTTCATTTGCTGAGCAATAAAAACAGAAAAGTTTCTTGTTTGTTTACTTGATACCAGAGGGAGCCAGCATACACACCACCTATTTGGCATCCATTAAAGGACGTCTTTGTTGATGATTTTAAGTGACAAATTTAGCAGTACATACAACAAGAAGCGGTACATTTTCAGACCCGTGGTTCTATTTTTCGTCATTAGCCGGCACGATAAGCTTTAAAATGCAGGGTAAATTGTGGAACTCGATAAAGGAATAAGGAAGATCTCGCAGAGTGACAAAAAAAACAGGCTAGAGAAATAATATTTATAGATAAATTAAAAATAATAATTCATTAAATAAAATAATTTCTATTTAAATTGGTCTTTTCTCTGGGTCCAGGAAACAGGTGGAACAAAAAATGCCGCCTTCAAATTGCAAATATAAATAATAAATAAATAATTTTTAAAAGCTTAAAAGTTGGTAAGACAATAAGCTAATATGAGGATAATATATATATATTCAGGAGTGCATTGCTGGGGCAAGAATGCTGGTCAGGTACGGATATTCAGCAAGAATATCTTAATTTCACATAAAATGTTTTAAATTTAGCAGCTAATTAATTAATAATAATAATAGAATATGTTCGATGAATTCATTCCAAAAAGTTATTTTATGCAATGAATATTTAATTTATTAAATAATTTTAATAGTATAGTTTCTACTATTATTTAGTTTACTGCATGAAAATTAAAACACCAAATAAAATATAAAAGAGCTCTTTTTATATTTAGTTTATCAAAAATCAAAGGTCCAGCAAAACAATTAATTGGAGAAAATGTAAACGAAAAGTGGGACTCTAACCACTCGGACTCTAACTAGCATACACAACACCAATCTGGCGTTCATTTAAGGACCTCTTCTTAGATTTAAAAATCCAGCAATTATTCCTGAAAAAAAATTTTAAGAATGTCTACAAAGCATTTTGTTTCTCACATTTTGTCAAGTCTGTTATCAAGGTACTATTTCATGAAAAAAGGGTTAAACATTTTACCAAAAGATGTTAACACATTTTCAATCCAAGCACTTATACTAGTTACATCTTTACGTGTAGCCATTTATTTTTTGCAGTTGAAAAACAAGTGTAAAAGTGTAAACAATTTCTTATAAAGAGTTTTTATTCAATGTCAGGTCTGTAGCCTAGATTTTTACATTAAAAATGTAAAATTCAATTGTTGCTTTTGCTGGAATATTATTTGCTCGTAATTTTCTAAAGATTTGACCTTGTTCCTTAGTGATATTAATTATTATGTAGATTCTGAAAGATATTTTGCAGTTAATGTTAAGTCCGTTACCATGTAAGGGTGAACTTTTGACAAATTGAGTACGAAATATTTCAATCTTTAAAGATTATTTTAAAATGATATTTATAGTGTTTTTTAATTACAAATTAGTAATAGTTTTTTTTAATTAGGGGCAAGAGGGAGAATTTCCCCTATTTTTGAAAGGTTTAATTTCTGGACTGTTACAGATCTGATGTGAATGTTACAGATGTGACAATTGTTACAGCTTCTGCCCTTAACTTGAGCAAAATATACTGCCCATATTATTTTATGTTTTGAGTGATAATCATTTCAAAATGGTAATATTGTCAAAATTTAAGCAAAAAATAGGTATTTTATAAAAATGTCACATTGAAAATTTTTATTCAAAACAATTTTAAAATAGTGTTTGAAAATTTGTTCTCCATAAAAAATACTGTACAGTACACTACAGCCTATGTATTACCTATTTAATAGCACTATGTGACAGACCAAAATTACCCACTTATTGGAGAATCACCCATAACTAAGTGCCCCTACTCTTATAGTTTCTCTCCAACAAGCAGCATTTAGTTTATTTATTTATTTATCACTTATTTTGTTTATTTATTAATTTATTTTATTTTACTTTTTACCAACCAATTTATAGTTATGGCTACCAAATCACAAACTTTGCTCTGCCAGCGGCATAACACAAGAGAGAAATTAGAATTTCCCTTACTTTTTACACCTGAATTATTCTTGTTTCACTTCCCAACCTGAAATTCTTTATTTTAACTATAAAATATTTTATTCTTCTCTTATACTAATTAAAAAAAGAATATGGTAGTCTTTTATAACTTTTTAATATGATTTGTCATTATTTTGTACCTATTTTTTCATGAGCTAGAGCACAGAAGACAACATATGCAAATACATATGAGATTAAAATCGAGCATTTATTACTGGAGATGATAAAAGCGGACATATTTTTATTCTGGAACTTTGAATAAAGATGTTACTAAATAATTCTTATTTTACTATGTTCTCGTATCCATTAGTCTCATAAAAGCTGGAACTCATTGCTTTAAGCAGTTTGAAAAATTAAAATTTTCATTATGTACAATGAAACTGCTTAAAATCAAATTATTCAAATCAATATCAATATTATAGCTGAACAAAAGCCCACAATTAATATCTATGAATAAACATTCATATAAAATATTGTGATGCTTATCAGTTTGCATAAATGGCATATTAACTAACAATAATTTGATTTTCCAACATTTTTTATTTCTTCACATGTGCACAAAAGTATTCGGTTATTAAATCAGTACCTACCTCCTGTTCTGACATCATCACAAGTCAAAGCATTAGCATCATTTCTTACTTGAATATCATTTCTCTGGCAAGAAGTAACTGAAATCACATATTTTAAATAGATCAAAAAAGAAAAAAAGTTAGAAAGTTAAATTTATAAGGCATTCCCAGGACATTTGTATGAACAATTTATTCTCAAGTAGATCACTCAATTTTCAAATCAATAGAAAAGTGAGGGGGAAAAAATTATCAGCACTAGAAAAATAAAGTACGAATGTCATTTCAATATAATTTTCACTTAATTAAAAAGGCAGCACAACTAAAAAAATAAATGATTTATAGATTAGCAAAACAAAAGACAGGAAAGGTTTAAATACCGCTAAAAGGAAATTCATAAGCCTACCCAACACTTTTTGAGAACTTTTTAATTAATTTTGTAGAAATAAGGGTTTTGATAATAATATGTGAACATTTTGATGGGATATAATTAACAAACTAAATATTTTGGATATTTTATGGAAAATTATTTTTATGCAGGGAAATTACTATATTTTTTTTAAAGCCCACTCAAATAATTGAAAAATTTCCTTTAGCATCCAAGAGTTTAAAAAACGTTCGGTTTTTAGTATTCAGAGCTGGTTAAACATATTTGAAAATAATGAATTTTGTAAGGCTGTTATTCAAGTATAGTACTGTCAAGTGTGCCAACTTTGTGCCACAACATCTCTTTAAGACACTAGTAGGCTACCTAGCGGCCGTCAAGGTACAAATAGAGCTCCAAAAAAATATTAGAGCTTTTAAACTTTTTAATGACATACTTTAATTAGAAACTGAAGTAGTATATTTTAGAGAAATTTAAGCAATAAGTGCAACAACTAAACAAGGTTTGGTTGTTTAATAGAGCTTACAGCAATGTTAGCAGTTTTAATAATGAAAGATGTGCAGTATATACTCTTTAATTATTTTTTAAAGCATCAACTGAATACTTGCATGAACATTTTTCAAAAGGGAAACTTTTTGTGAGTTATATGAAATGTCTTTATGCCAATTCCTTCTATGAGAAGAATGAGTTTTTGAAATTTTAATATAAACCATACAGATTAAAGTGCTACTTCTTGTTGTAATGCTAAGCTAAAAACAGTTCTTATTAAGAAGTACGACAGACAACAGAAAATAATCTCTTCATTACCACATCTCTAAAATTAAAGTTTAAAACAGTCAGTTAACCACAAATATTTTAAAATTGCAACACCCACCATTTAAAAAACCATGTTCTTTACTGCAAGAAGAAATTGCATCTTCCCATTCAACTCCACTTGAAATATGTAAAAACGACTTTTTATGTAGTCCTTTGCATAAAAACAAGTTAATTCCCTTCTACCATTTATCAATATTTCTGCACAACATTGTTTCTGCAATGCACAGAAGAAGTGGTACAATCTTTCCCATAGTTCTGGCCATGCCATGGATTGTACCCGGGTTGTCTAAGTGAAGGACTGTAGTCCAAACCAGTTGAGCACATAAGGCTAAAAAAATACCACCAGGAATCTTTCAAGACCAAGCAGTATGTGTAGCCACTAGCACATAAGTCAAGCCTATAAATTATGCAATTACTATTTAGCAAGTTGACTGCCAACTACGAGATAATTCATAATATGTGAGTTTTGCTGAGAGAGCCCACTACAAGTTCTCATAGTTGCTGGACTTGTCATTTTCACTCAGATTTGAATACATTTGTAGTTACACAGGCATAAACAGGAATATTTGGCTGCACTGAAATTAATAAAATGGCAAAGCTGGTTGACAGGTGCATCTTTACCAGAGTTCGCACGAGGCTACAGGATTGCACAACTAACACAACATTTTTTTTAAATCTCACTCAAAAAGGTTGGTTTGCATGCCTGCAACTAGCGGACATGCATTAAAAAGACAGTGAAATACCTATTGAAATCTAATATTCAATACAAACTGAAAGAAGTATGTTAGTTTTCAACTGCCATCTTACCCCTATTAATGAAAAGAATCTAGGAACCCTATAAAATAGATTGACAACTTCTTTATTCTTTGGGATTACTCAACACTCAAAGGCCTTTGGGAATGCTGATTTATCTTCATTCATTCTATTGCCAGTTGACAAATGAAAGAAAAGAGTGGAAAAGGGAATATTTCTTGGTCACTGAAAAGCCATGGACTGAGGGAGGGGGGGGAAACAAATTCAAACCTCTAGAGAAACTGTTGTTCCTAATGTTGATTTTAGAACAAAAAGGCGGGAAACCTGTTTTGAAAATAACCTAATCTAAAATGGCATTTCGTTATCCCAGAATGAATTTGTTTCAAAATTTGCGATCGCAAAAATCAATCCTTCAAAAAAAATCAGGATTGTGAAAAAGATGCTTATGAAAGTATTAAAGCTCATTAGCATACCTCCTATGTCTGCATTCTTTAATTACGTCATTTAGTTCACTTCATAATGGACTAATGTTTCAACCTATGCTTAACCAGTCACCAAAACATAAATTAAAATATACCTCGATTATCAGGAAAGTGGAAAAGGCTGAACTTCTTATACACAAGTTTTCTAGCTAATTAAGTGCATGAAAATTCGAGCTCATTTCAAAATATTGAATGCAATAAGCTTTCAAGAAATGAAGCAGTAAAATTTAAATTTTTTTCATATAGAATAAAACTGATAATTTTTAACAAAGCAACCTAATATTTAAAAAATTGAGTTTTTTAAAAACCAAATTTTAAGAAAAACAAACCTTTTCAGGGTGGCTACATAATCACTGAAGCAAAATTCCCCGACTTTTCCCTGATTGAATATTTTGTATATGATTGAATATTTTGTATATTATCTATATATATATATATATAAAGCAGACCTATTCAAAACACAAATGATTGCTATTTCAAAATAAAAGATATAACAAAATTTACAACACGTTACATTTTCCAAAATTTTATTATCGTTATTTTGAAGAAAAAGAAGAAAAGTCATTGTTACAGCAGTGAAAAATTTTGCAGCACAAAAATAAAGTATCTAATTAGTTTTGTAGTAGTTCTAGGGAAAGACAAAATACATTTTTTATGCACTTGTTACTTGTTAGCAATTTATTGTTCAACAAGCCAAGCATTTCTCTTAATTTTGCTTCTGTTTAACTGAATTTATGCTATTCAATGAAATTAATATTTGACGGGTGAAAAAGTAATTGCTTGAAAGAAGAATGTGAACACGCATAACTTTCAAACTTCTTTTTCGAAATACTCGACTTTTAATAGGAAATCTATACTTTTCAGAGGTTAAAAAAGCATTTTATTCTATTAGGAAATACCAAGCTCCAGAAAAGACTTTTGACAAAGATTAAACATTATGTATTCAAAAACTTTATTAATTGCCGACTTTTAACATGTTCTTCCTGTGAAGAATCAGTATAAATGATGAATGAATGTGTGTAATAGAAAAAAAAATTTCCCCATGCTGAAGCCAAAGCTTGTGCATAGTTAATGGTTTTTGTTTTTTGACTTTTTTCAAAATATTACTTAATAGTTTTATTCTTCATTTTAAGTATTTTAAACGATCTGAAGAATGATGTATGCATTAAAAACCTGAAACGAAAAATAAAGCTAGAGATTTAATCATCGACGTTTGAAATATTTACACTTCCGATCCCGATTACCGAAAGTTCGATTAAAACGAGTTCGAAAATTTAACGTGTTGTAAATTTTGTTATATCTTTTATTTTGAAATAGCAATCATTTGTGTTTTGAATAGGTCTGCTTTATATATATATATATATCAGGCTTGGAGTAATCGCGATTACATAATCGTAATCGGCTGTAATCGATTACATTTTGACAAAATCGTAATCGTAATCGTAATCTGATGATGGCATATTCTCATAATCCTAATCGAAGTTGTGTAATCCCGTAATCCTTTTTCTCCCGTAATTTTAATCGTAATCTTAAGGAAAAAATCTGTAATCTGCTGGTCCTGCAATCGTGTAATCTTGACCTGCTGAAAGCTGAAATTTTTAGCGCTACCCTTGGATAGACGAGATAAGATTACAAGAAAAAGGATTCAAACTGTGTACTGAAGTCCTATCCTAAGCGGTCTGTAACCTACGGGCGATCATAATATAAAAGGTTCTGTGTGGCGGTCGCAGAGCCTTGTTGGCAGGACCATATAATAGTCTGCTAGAGAGGCTTGTTGTCCTACTTCTTGCGGTCTCTCAGAATTCTTAATTGTGGCTCCACTCTCCACGGGGAATGGCTGGAGAGCCCCAGAAGAAAGGGAGTCTGGTCTGAATATGTCACTCGCATCGCCTTGGGGCTCTCGGGGGGGGGGGGGGTCTCCTTGCGTCGTGAGAGGTAATCTGTCCGCAAGTCAAAGATTTCGGTGTAGTTAAGAAAGGGGAAGGTGTCTATAGAAGGACCAAATGCATCGGTCATTTTGCTTCCTTAATTACCCCTTCAAAACATATTCAAATGGTTGGGCAATAGGCAAGAGTCTGGACGGGACCGCTGCGAGTAAAAGAGAGTTCCCCCTTTCTTCTCTCCGCGAGGGTCCCGGTTTGGAGCCGGCATTAAGAATGGACGCCCAATTTTCCCTTTCAATAATCGAAGTAGACTGCCCCCCTGAAAATCTAGTGTTGGTACTATCACCTACACACATAAAGAGACATGAAATGCCTTTTGCGTTTTCGCCTTTCTTTAACGGCAGAAGTGAAGAATTTTTCTAAAGAATAGCACATTTACACTTCAGCAATTTAGGAGCAGGCGTTACATGATGCTCTATGCTTAAGATGCATGAAATCTTAACCCTGGTACGTGTGATTATTATTATTTTTAAAAATATGTTCTTCAAATATTTAAAAAAGTACATATATTTAGATCTTAAATTTATTTATATTTTAATGCTAATATTCTTTTTAATTAATAGGTATGTAAAAGAAAATGATATATGTTCAGACATTTTCCCAATTGTTTTTTACATGCATGAATTAATATTTAGGAATTATTTTTAAAAATTAATTATCTTTTTCTTCTTAGAATTACCTCAACAGAATTTTGTATTTCAGTTGAATCTTGTACGTTAAATTTGTGTTGTAAAATTACTTGCACTTTATTTTTTTATTAAAACAGTTACCGTATATTTCCGAATATAAGCCGATCCGTGTATAAGCCGAGAGTGCATTATTCCTTCAAAAATTTACCAAAAATTCAAAACTCGTATATAAGTCGAGATAAAAGTTTGAAGAAAAAAAAATTACAGCTCAAAGAGAATTGCCAAAAGGAGCGAAACATTCGCCAAGCAGGTAACACAGATCAAGTATTTTCCAATCAAGACATGTGAAAGTGAGAAGCTTAGCGCCAACAGCGATAGATTGATCTCAGGCGAGTGCCGACCGCCGAGTCAGCGAGAACATGTTCCGTTTTCCTATTCATTCATTGCTTTTTGCCCCTGCGTTTGCTTAGTTTGTTTTACTTTTTTCATTGTTTTCATTCAGTTATTTTCTACATTTATATTAGAAGGATGAGCGGGAATAGAAAGGCCCACACAGCTAGTCGGGAGCAAATTTCACCATTTTGTTTCAGCGATGATTTCACAAAATCCAGCTGTAAAATATATGTATATTCTTTTAAACAAAACTACTTATTTTAAGCTAATTATTTCCTTTATGTAGGAGACATAAATTACATAATTAGAGCTCTATATTAGTCGATATTTCGCGATATATAGACCGACTTTTTTTTCCAGATTATCGGACCCGTATATAAGCCAACCCCCCCTCCCCCCCCCCCCCCCCCCGATTTAGCTTTCAATACAGTTCCAAAAATTCTCGGCTAATACACGGAAATATACGGTAGTACATGGAAAAAAATTATATGCTCGTGCATGTTAAAAAAAAAAAAAAAAAACACAAAAATCATATTAAAATATTATAGTCATTCGTATTATAATTATTCTTCATATTACTTTTTAACGATTACTAATTTTGCTAAGAGTTATTTGAATGTTCATGTTCAAATTTTTTGAAATTATTCTAACATGCAGCATTTATTTTCAAAAGATTATTTATCTATTACACTATCTGAATATTTTGTTATCCCGTGCAATTCATGCACATCTTATAAGTGATTTCATAAAGAATCATAGAAAATTATTATTTTCAGTAAACTAATTGGTGTTATGTGAAATATTTGCACAATTTAAACTAGAAAATAAATACAATGGAGAAATATACTACATTTTCAGAAATTGCGGCCAACTAAATTTTGATTGTATGCACACAAAATAACAATGAACCAGATAAATCACTTATGCATTATATATACATTTAGTGCATCGTCTTTGCTTATATACAAAATACGATCAATGTAGTTATCCCTCACATGAGTTTTAAATATTCGAAAAATACTGAATGTGCCTTTCCTGATTATACATATATATATATATATAATGCAAATTTTTCATTTCTGCAACGACGTCATAATTCCAGAACTGTGATGTTGAAATCGTTTCATTATAATTGCATTCATCATCATTTCAGTTATCTCTTATTAAATCAAAAATTTAATTAAAAATTATAAATTTTGATTTATGACACTATTGTGAAAATGAGAGTTGTATGCATAAAATCGGATAATTTTATGCTAATCTAATCGTAATCAAAATCGTAATCGGATGTCATAATCGTAATCGATTACATTTTTTAACAACTGTAATCGCTGCCGTAATCGTAATTACTTTTTGCCAAAGGATTACAATCGTAATCGTAATCATAATCTCTAAATTTCTCCCTTTGTAATAGTAATCGATTACGTTTCTTTGTAATCGACTCCAAGCCTGATATATATAGATAATATACAAAATATTCAATCATATACAAAATATTCAATCAGGGAAAAGTCGGGGAATTTTGCTTCAGTGATTATGTAGCCACCCTGAAAAGGTTCGTTTTTCTTAAAATTTGGTTTTTAAAAAACTCAATTTTTTAAATATTAGGTTGCTTTTTTAAAAATTATCAGTTTTATTCTATATGAAAAAAATTTAAATTTTACTGCTTCATTTCTTGAAAGCTTATTGCATTCAATATTTTGAAATGAGCTCGAATTTTCATGCACTTAATTAGCTAGAAAACTTGTGTATAAGAAGTTCAGCCTTTTCCACTTTCCTGATAATCGAGGTATATTTTAATTTATGTTTTGATGACTGGTTAAGCATAGGTTGAAACATTAATCCATTATGAAGTGAACTAAATGACGTAATTAAAGAATGCAGACATAGGAGGTATGCTAATGAGCTTTAATACTTTCATAAGCATCTTTTTCACAATCCTGATTTTTTTGAAGGATTGATTTTTGCGATCGCAAATTTTGAAACAAATTCATTCTGGGATAACGAAATGCCATTTTAGATTAGGTTATTTTCAAAACATGTTTCCCGCCTTTTTGTTCTAAAATCAACATTAGGAACAACAGTTTCTCTAGAGGTTTGAATTTGTTTCCCCCCCCCCCCCTCCCTCAGTCCATGGCTTTTCAGTGACCAAGAAATATTCCCTTTTCCACTCTTTTCTTTCATTTGTCAACTGGCAATAGAACCGCAATTTCAAATTAAATGAAATGATTGAAATGAAATAAGGATGAAAATTATTTCCTTTCATTCATTTCCTTTATTCAATTCTTTAATATTTTCATTAAAAGGAATTCATGAAATAAGGATGAATTCCTTTTAATGAAAATATAAAGGAATTTTATTTGTTTACCTTCTAACAAAGCATAAGAAGCATCGAAAATTTTAAAAGTTCAGTACCCATCGCAGATGCAAAAAGATCGCATTTTTCGATATGCGGTTTTGAATTTGAATTGAAGTACATTTTCTAGTTTGTGAGCTTAGTCTTGGGACTCGCTTATGAACTGTTATCCAATATGACAGATAGCACAAGACAATACATGAAAGATTTTATTACATCACAACGAGAGGAAATAACAGAAATACACCCAGGGCAAGATGGGAATCGAACCCACGACCTTGTTACTGCGCGCAAGCAGCGGGCGGAAACTGGTACTTAGACAGCTCGGCCACCGAGACCCCTATAACACAATATTTTCAACAAGGCAACACAAATAAAAGAATGATTTAAAAAGACGTGTTTTTGCAATTTATGAATTACACCAAAAACTAAGTATAAAATGGGAATGTCAGTAACATCAAAGTATAAATAAGCAAAGACAAAATAATTAAGTACCATCTTCTCCACTGATTGTCAACCAATTTTCTTACTTTTTCTTTTGCTTATATAGCTATGACGAGTTTTAGTGATGTCAATAAAAAAATTCTGGAATTCTTTTTTTTCCCCTACTTTCAACGGGGATTCACAAAGCTTTCTTTTCAGACGCCTTTATTCTGTATTCCCTTTCATGTTACTCATTACATCTACCAATCAACAATATTTGTACAATACTCATTTCATTTTTATCGTACATTTACACAATGTACTTTGTCATGAAGCAAACAAATACAACATTTATTTATAATTCAAAGCAGAAGCAATGCCAAGAACAAAACAAAAGAGAAAGTGCAATTTTTTTTGCATGAAAGTGAAAGCAAATAATACTAACCTTCAAGCGTCAGTTAATCTATTCCCTATAATCATACATATGTACAGGAAAACCTGTGTAAGTTGTGTGGTGCAGCCCTTTACTGGTCAACTTATAGATGGTGGAGATTATAGTTTTTTTTTTTTTTATTTCTTACACTATGCGTTTATACATTTATAACTGATTAAAATATAGCTTCATGTAATGACAATACTTTTAAATAGTGATTAACTTTTTTTCACAATTATCTAAAATATCAATAAAGAAATTTAACCCAAATGACTTACAATGTATCCTATATCACCGAGGCAACTCGATAGTGGTCAACAAATGTATATAAAACGGCAAATAAAAGATATTTCTTGGGAAAAATAAGTTTTAGAATTGAATTATAATGAGGAAAGTTGATTCATATTAATGATTACTCATAATATCATTGGAACTTTGGGATAAATCAAACAAAGAAAAAAAAAATCTCTGATTTTCGGTATTTTTTGCAAATTTCCCTGCTTTTTCCAGAACATTAGAATTCCCTGGCATTTCCCTGATCTCCCTGATTTCCCGGTTCTGTCGCCACCCTGCTTTTCCAAAATCACAATAATTAAATCAAATCCTTTGCAAAAATCATGATCGTGAAAATGAACCATTCTTGTATAGGAGTATGATATTTCATTTATTTCGAAATCTTCATTTAGAATTTTTGCACTATATTAAAAATAATGCATTTTAGAAATGGTGGGAATAATTTAAGTTGTTACAAGTGCTAGATGCTGAAAAACTTTCACTTTTATAAGTTGCAAAAGAATGCTGGTTTTTAAAATATAGTTTTCTTCAAAACATTAATAGATAATTTAATATATGATCAGGAAAAAAAAGAAAACATTAAACCAACATCAAAGAATTTTTTTTTTTTTTTTTTGTCATAATCATACATCAAAAATTTTTGTTTATTTAAGAGGGTCTTTTTCATGCTCATAATTTTATAAAGAGCTCATTTTGAGATCCTGAATTTTGTGAAGGAACCGTTTTGTGTAAACCTTGTTAATGTCTATCCTTTCCTTGTTGAATATGGTTTAGATAACCATCTTTTATTACATAGTTAGTATTAGATCATGTTCAAATAATTTAGTAATACTTGTAAAAACTTTTTAAAAAAACTCCCGACTTAAATTTTACAACATCCCACTTAATATCTTGGTGCAGGTCAGAAATCTCACTTTGACCTTGGGAAATCTTACTTTGCATTTTTTCCCCAGTGTGAACCCTGCTTATTTATCTTTTAATTTTATATTACTTTGATAATATATTAGAATATTTTTTTTTTATTTTTCAATACATTTATATGCATTTTTAATTTCACTTAATGAGCTTTTGTGAAGAGCATGGTTAAATTGAACTAGTGTCTGGTACCAAAAAACTGAAAACAACACGACCAGTCAATGCACTAAACTACGATTTTCCTTTCTATTGCCAATCATTGGATGTGTTAGAAAAAATAAATGAATGAAAACAAATGGTATGAACTCAGGCAAATAAAACTGACCAGCAGTTTTTCCTTTAAAAAAAAAACGATCTTTTTAAAGTTACTAATTTTTTACATTTTCTCGGTATGCAAACACTTTTTTAAATATTTCTAGAAGAAGCATTGCAAAATGTAATTTTTTAAAGAAAATTTAATAAAGAAAATGTAATAAAGAATAATGTGAAAGAATAGTATCTTTATCAATAAAAACTTAAAATTTTGATATTTTTCAACACATGATAAAAAAATAAGCAAAATACATACCTTCAGGAACTTGCAGAGGAATTTCTTGAGATCTTGACTGTTTCTTCAAAAAAGCTTCTGTATCTTTTTCTAGAAAACATGTTTTAGGGAACTTACTGGAATTCATATCAGTGGCGATCATTTTTTAATTTTTTAATATTATTTCCCTCACTTTTTTTTTCTGTTTTTGTATGCTTCCATTAGTGTTGTAGTACAAGGGAGGATGAGTGAGGGTCAGTGTGCCTCTATTTTTTTTGTAATTAACACAAGCATTCCCAAGCTTTCTTCAAATTTTAACAAAAGCATGAAGAGTTGAGTTTTTTGAAACAAGTGAAGAGTTTGTAAAAAAAAAGGCAAAAAAAAAAAAAGAGCGAGAGAGAGCTGAATTCTGTGAATTTCTTGAAAAAAAACTTCCTTCGAGTCAACTTTTTTGAAGGAAAAATAAAGAATTTTAAGCATTATGCTCCCAATAGGCACTTTAAAGAGTGCTTAATTCTTGAGAAGTAAAATTAAGCACCTTTAGTAAACACTTTTGAAGGCACATGTGAACCCTGTATTAGAATGTTCTCTCAATCATTTTTTCCTACAATCAACTTTAGAGTTTGAAATTTCACAATAAGTTTTCTTTTTACAATGAAATTCCTATACCTAATTTTCTATTATTTCTATGATTTTAAAGCCATAAACAAAATTAGTGTTATATAAACAGACATGGACTTTCACAAGTTATAAACACATACATAAACATCTAGAAGCTCACTCTTTTGCATTGAAAAAGGGGTTCTTTGTAACCTCAAAACATTGCCATTCTTGCAAATTTTGAGCTTTATTTTATGTTGATTCTTAATTTTTACTTTGTAATGCAAAGGTTTACATTTTATTATAAACATATATTTAAATTTAAAACAAAAGCACTACTATAGGTGCCTTCACACAATGAGAAAATTCTTACCTATAAGAAGGGAAAAAAATCTTGAATTACATCATATCTTCCCATTTGCTTCAAAAAATTTAACAACTGACCAATTGTAGCATCAGTTCGCTTTTCCCATTCCTCCAATACACTCATTGTTGGCTTACCAGTCCTTTCAAAATTTCTGACTTTTATGTGTTCAAATTTCATAAGACATGCAAGCCCTCTATAATCTAAGGGCAATCCATCTTCAGAGCACAGTGGATGTTCAGGATCTAAAGAGCAAAATAATACAAGTCTACTTGACACATTCAGAGCATGGCCAGGAATCTGCATGAACTTTTCTACATCCATAGTGCGAAAAGGTTTGAAAATCTTTAAGAAGGCAAAGGCACTTACAGTGATTTCTAGAACACAAAAATTGTTTTGCATTTATAGGAAAACACATATTGTAAACAATTTCAATGGTCACTATACACAACAAATAAATTTTATGCTGATCAAAAGCTACTTTTTTCTCTTGCCTGAAGATTTTAAAGCAAAACACGAAAGCACATTGATCTGGAAGCAAAAGTTATTCCTTTTTTACCTACTCTACCTATGTGCATGTCTTATTTCTGTACCTGAGAGCCACAGTATCTTAAGATTACAAGGAAAAAACAATGTAAAAAAAGCACAAATTGTCAAATCAATTATGCAAATAGCTATATTTGAGGCTACAATGGAGTCTCTTCATCTGTACAGGAAAGAAAAGTTCTCAGCACATAACAAGAAAGTTGTTAATGAACAGGAAAGGTGTTAGCCCTGTTGTGAATTGTATGTATACTTTATGATATAAGTAAAACCCCGTTAAAACGTGGGTGTCAGGGGACATGTTTGCCCCTCGCGTTATAACATAACCACGGTATAGTGAAACTATACCGCAAAACCATATTCACGATATAATACTTGCTTTTGTTGCAACGTTTTTAACTTTATCAATTACTCATAACTTTTCTTCTATAGTATATTTTTTTTCTTTTCTTTGCTGCAATGTTATCCTCTGTAACTGCTGTGCAAGAAGCATACACATCTCAACTGCGCAATCAGTCTATCGAACGATAGGTTATAAACCAACTCTATTCTGAGAAAAAAGGGGCATATAAATCTCTTTATGTTATCAACATGGGATTGTGAAGGGGCGAGGTCTCAAGAAAAACTTAGCTTTGGAAGGGGAGGAACCGCACATCTCAAAGAAACAATGCTTTAAGCCTGCATATACTGGAGAATATGTTTACTCTTCCAGAATGCTAAAGAATCTGGAATACAAAGGTTGAAAGCACTATAAAAGTTACACATGCATAACTAGACTGGAATAGTTAAGCATTGAACTAAACAGTTCCTAACAGATTGAGCTCCACCCATGTTAAGAGAAACAAGTCGGAGCGATTGCACCCAATTTTGAAATCAAGCTATATAGTGCCCTAGGTTGAAAGAAGGGCTGCAAAAAAGCCGGCTTTTTTTTAAAAAAAAGGCCAGACTGGCCGGCTTTTATTAAAAAGACTGATCTTTTTTAAAAAAGGCCGGTCTTTATTGGCCTTTTTCAATTAGACACAATACTACTATTTGCACCTATACTATGTCCATTTATGTTGCTCTTCTTTAATTTTTTGTAAAATGAAGCTCAAATCTTTCTTTTAATGCAGTTAATTTAAAATTAGATTTAGAACTATTTTGTTACACAACCTGAATGCATTTTACAACACTGATTACCATTTTCGTGTTTGTGGGCTTAATTTTGTGAGACTCTCATTAAACTCTTGCCTAATACTATAGCTATAATACAGAATTTATTTTTTTCAACACAACAGTAGAAGGAAATTAAATCCAGGTTGGGAGAGGAATCAAATTTGGTTTCTTATATAGTCAAGCACAATACCTTACCTTAATACATATGAAATACTGAACTATGATACTGAATCCTATTACAGATTCAAGTACATACTTTTCACTTAAAATTGATATTTTAATGTTGAGAATTTAGTTACTTTAAAATATTTCATAATACTGAAAGTTGCAATAAAGAACTATATTCATTAATTTTTTTTCTATCACATATATTACACTACAAACAAAAAAGTCTTTTGTTCAAGGCGAGAAGAGTAGGAAAAAGTGATTTGAAGTATCTCCTTTCCTTTAACAAAACACTACTTACATAATCCTAATTAGCTAAACTAGTGTTTACCTACAGCACTACTCATGTCAAAAAATTAAAAGAAGTCATCTGTGGTGAGTAGTTGGCTCGCCTTTATATAATTTTTTTTTTTTGTATACATAACATTAAAATAAGGTTTTTTTTATATAAACCTAACATTAAAATTTTTTAAGATTAATATCATTTTAGTACAATTTAACGTTTACCAGCTGGTCTGCTTCAAGATGGGCATCTTTTATTTTATGCAATTAATTTGACAAATAGCTTTTATTTTTATTTGGATTAGAGAACTAGTTAAGGTTCTGAAAAAGGTTAAAAATATAAAGGTGCTTTAAAATATACTAAAGATTATGAGTTAAAGACTAAGGCAAATGATTGATAATCTTTAGTTCATATAGTAGTGTCAAGTGAACTTTTGAATTCTTAGTAAAATTGTTTGAAAATAAATCATTTAAATTGCATTGAATCGAAATAAATTTCTAATAAGCAGCACTTTCTCTTTGCTATTTCTGTAATGTATCATTCTATTAAATAATTTTAATTTTTATTTCAAGTATTTTGCTATTGCAGTAATAATTTAATTGTATAAATGATATAAATGTAATTTTTTATTTAATATTTTTTGGAAAAAAAATTTAAACATATTTTTTTAAGAAAAGCCGGCTTTTATTTAAAAAAGCCGGCCTTTTTTAAGCAGTTTAAACCAAAAAAAGCCAGCCGGCTTTTTTTGGCCTGGATAAAATCCGGCAGCCCTGGTTGAAAGAGAAAAATCATGAAAAAGATGTACATCAGGCCTATTCCAATAGGGCTTTATCTGTTAGTGTATGGGGGGGGGGGGAGCATAGAGGTAAAATATTAAGTAAGCTATATCATCTCTATGGATGGGAGCTCTTTGGCTACAATATCTGTGCTCGGACTTTCGTTATTTACAGTGGTAAATATGGAATCACCTTTAAATGGCAATGATAAAGATTGGTTTAAATGTCGGGGGACATGATAGTCATCACAGTATATCCAATTATGCAGTATAACGGGGTTTTACTGTATCTTTAATTTTGAATGTAAACAAAGAATATCTTAGACTTATCTTCATTAATCATATTATTTAATATCTCTTACGTATTTAATGAGTCTTCAAACTCGGCAAAACAGAAGAACATTTCGGTTCTGTTTCACCCTGTAGCCGGCAGGGTGGTGTAGTAGTAAGGCGCAGGCCTCATACACCCAAGTTTGCAGGATTGAACCTATCCCAAGTCAGTAGATTTTCAAGATGACAAAAATCGACAACTCCCATTTCATATAATTATGTGGCATGTCCCTTGAGTATCCATTTGGCGTGGATACTTTCAGCTAAATTAAATTCTTATGGCAGGTTGCATCAGTTAGACTTCAAGTGCCGCTACTAGGAGGAAAATGAGCTGTCCAAAAAAAAAAAAATATATAGCAATGGTACCACACTCATTGTGGTGCGGCAGAAAGAGTTGGTACCAATCTATGGGAACGCACTAGGTCTGCAATGGTTAAAAACCAATATATGCAGCACATTTGTAAAAAAAAAATTAAAAAGTTCTGTAAAACTATATGGAACTCATAAGATATTTAAATATTAAAAATTTGTGCTAAAAATAAGTTAATAGTCTTATTAAGTTAAGTAATTATTAAGTTAGCATGTGTTCTTAAATGTATATAGGACTACTTATATGTATTTAAGGTTTCGTTTAAAAATATATTTATTCTATGTAACAAAGTTGCAACTTAAATGGTTTAATTGTAACAAATGAGTTTCTTCCACTTCGTCCACTCAGAAGAAATAAACCCAGCCCTGACTAGATTACAGATACATACGTGTATAGCTATGTATATAACTGTGCGTTTGTTTTACAGTAGGAACAGACATGTACTTAATGTTTTTTAGTTTCAATGTTGATAAAAAATTTTTTGTTTCACAAAAGAAAAGAAAACCCTTTGAGCCCTGCTGATTCCTAAAAAAGTGCCAAAAATCTTGGAGAAAGTGACAAGGTATTCAAAGTGACAGAATTTGAAAAAAAAAAAAAATCAGTGCTAAAGCCCTGGGTTAATGATGTACTATATGTAACACCCCACAGTAACACCCCCCTTTCCACTTATTGTCACTAAAGATAGCTTCAACTTCAGATTTTAAGACATCAGTTTTGCAAAACTTCTGAGCGAGCACTCATTCCCATAGCATCATCAAAGATTGTCTAAAATTAAGAGTTAAGAGCTTAATTGTCAAAAAGCTGCTGGGGAGAGCAAAAGAAGCCTACACGAATATCAAAAAATTCAGATCTGGGTTAAAAAAACTCAAAGAATGGTAGCTGTGATTTTCACTAATCCCATTCTGTGCTGCAGAAACTTTTGATTAGAATAGTTTAATTTTGTGCATAAAGTCTTGTCTCATTAATCCCCAGTCTCTCCTTTATTTGTGTAGTTAATAGGGTTCTACTGTATGATGGGGGGAGGGATTTTATATCATGAAACATTTTCCTGAATTTTCAAAGTGAAACCTATTTCGTAACTATTATTTTATGATAGTTACTCACATTTAAATTAATAAAATATTTCACTTGCGCAATAATCAGTCAGAATACCAAAAAATCCCTTTTTTTGTTAATTTTTCATGGTTATTTTCATAATAAATAAGGAAATAGTGCATATTGTCTTGTTGACCCCCAGTCTCTCCTTTATTTGTGTAGTTAATAAGGTTCTCCTGCATGGGGGAGGGATCTTATATTATGAAATATTTTTATAAATTTTCAAAGTGAAACTTGTTTTGTAACTATTATTTATGATATTTACTCATAGTTAAATTAAGAAAATGCTTGCACAATAATCAGACACAGTTTGGATGCTAAAAAATCTGATTTTTTCTTTATTATCCCCTCCCACCCCCACCCCAATCGTGATGACAACCGTTTTCTAGTAAACTTTTATCTTGGTAGCGCAAACAAGAGTATTGCTGATAATCAAATAAGAAACAATTTATAATAATGGTCAAAATGATTAAAATAAAAAGAAGTACGAATTTTAAAATAATAATTCGACAGGATTTATTAATAGCAAAAATTAAATAACTAAAGTTACCATAATCCGCAGGCGCAATCAACAGGTTTCAATACGAAACTTTCAATGGAGGAAAAATTCCTTTAGTTGAATATGAAGGAATTTATTTCGAGGCAAGGAGACATTGAAACGCCAAACATTAAGGAAAATTTCCAACTTTAACTTCAGTAATATCAAGACTAATATAAAATATTTGCCTAAAACAAGTACTTTTGAGTTTAATAATACACCTTTATCAACCCTTGCACGGACTACGGAGTAGAAGGAGACGAAGATCCAGTATTAAAGTTTTTCTACAAAATTTCCCTGCGCCAGATGGCGCATTTGTACCATGTTCTATGCAGGAGCTTCCTGTTCGTCGTTAATCGAGATGAGGTAGTGTGAAGACCATTCCAAAACGCGTTCAAAGTTTGCATCTTCTTGGACCTTTATTAATGTTATTTTTTGGCCAAGAATAAACACGAGAATTTGGGGAAATAAACCCGGAACTTTGAGGAACGATGGGAATTTTGCGAGTAAACGAATTCCATCATTTTTAACTGCTGTTCGGCCTCATACACGAGTATATAATTTTCTCCATATATACTTGTATGCATTCTTTATGTTATCAATTCATAAATATTTGAATGTTCTCAATAAAAACTTTACGTAAAACTGCATAAATGCTGAAAGCATACTTTCTTTATTTGTGACCATTTCAGGTAACATACATTTTTGAGTTTATTTACTTTTCTCAATGGATGGGCCTCAAACTCTCGTCCGAATTTTTGATAGCCAAATAGAGGGGAAAATGTGCTTTTAAGGTTCAAAAGAATGTGTAAAATTTTATTCAGTTCGGATAAAGTTAAACATGCTCCCCAATATACTACTAAAAGTAAACGGGAACGAGCAGTCATTATGTAACTTTTTGCTCTCTTAAATATTTATTATAATAAAAATCTTCACATCATATTTTTGTATTATTTTTCGAAGCATAAAGTTATTTCTACATACCTACCGGTTTTAAAAATTCAGTAGTCGGACTCGTCGTTTAACGACACATCGGTTATTACGTCAATAAAATGCATAAAACCACCTCTTTTTTAACATGATAGTTAGAATGGAGACCTAAAGTGATAATATCATTTTTTCTGAGCGTTCATTTTTGGTTGTTTTTCAATTAAAAGTGTAAGAAGTTGAAAGAAAATGATCAACACTAGTTCCCCCTTGTTCCAGCATCAATACTTTTATCTTGCTTAATCTTCAGTCTACCAGTACACCTCATTTGTTTCCTGTCCGGAAATCTTACTGTTCAGCAAGATGTGCATGTCAAACTGGAGGGCAGCATTTGACAAGTTAGTAAAGAAACAAGACTCTATCTAGAGATCAATCAGCAATGCAGACGAAAACCCTGACGGTGTACTTACCAACCCCTCAAAAGAAGCTATGAAGGAGGTCATGGCGCATGAAATGGGTCATTAAACTTTTTTGGGTGATTTCAAGGGGTTGGCCGGTTTTTTGACCGCTTCATAGTTTCTGCGGGTGGCGCACTGATTTTAGCACATTTCTGCCAAATGTATTGAAATCTAGCACTTTTTTTTTTTTTACTTAGCACCATAGAGCTTATAAACTGAATAGAGTGAGCTTACCGCCGATGCCCCGTTGTAAACAGGTTGGGAGAATAGTCAAAACATAACGCGCTCCCTGATCACGTGACTACATTCACTTCTCGATCCGCTCATCGTCTGCTTTCGTTTAAACGGCCGTCTTTTCAGTATTTTTTCACTTGGAAAAAAATTAATGCATACAATTCTCAGAAAATAAACTGTCCCTCTAAAAATAAACAAAAAATTTGCAGCTAGATATTACTATTTTTAGGCAACACTATTTCGTTCTATTAACTCATTATAAAGCAGATAAATAAGCAACAGGGGCCTCAGTGGCTGAGCGGTCAAATCGACTGGCTCCGGTGCCTCCCTGCGCGGAGAGAAAGAGGCGTGGGTTCAATTCTCACCTTTGCCCTGGGTGTATTTCCTTCTTTGTATATTAAAATCTGTTGTGCTGTCTTGTTCTATCTGTCATATTGGACGAGAGTTTGAGGCATATCCTTGAGAATAGCAAATAAACTCGAATATTTATGTGACCTGAAATGGTCGTAAACAAACAAACAAATAAGCAATACGGGGCCTCAGTGGCTGAGCGGTCAAATCGACTGGCTCTGGTGCCTCCCTGCGCGGAGAGAAAGAGGCGTGGGTTCGATTCCCACCTTTGCCCTGGGTGTATTTCCTTCTTTGTATATTAAAATCTGTTGTGCTGTCTTGTTCTATCTGTCATATTAGACGAGAGTTTTTTTTTTTTTTTTTTTTTTTTTTTTTTTTTTTTTTTTTTTTTTTTTTTTTTTTTTTTTTTTTTTTTTTTTTTTTTTTTTTTTTTTTTTTTTTTTTTTTTTTTTTTTTTTTTTTTTTTTTTTTTTTTTTTTTTTTTTTTTTTTTTTTTTTTTTTTTTTTTTTTTTTTTTTTTTTTTTTTTTTTTTTTTTTTTTTTTTTTTTTTTTTTTTTTTTTTTTTTTTTTTTTTTTTTTTTTTTTTTTTTTTTTTTTTTTTTTTTTTTTTTTTTTTTTTTTTTTTTTTTTTTTTTTTTTTTTTTTTTTTTTTTTTTTTTTTTTTTTTTTTTTTTTTTTTTTTTTTTTTTTTTTTTTTTTTTTTTTTTTTTTTTTTTTTTTTTTTTTTTTTTTTTTTTTTTTTTTTTTTTTTTTTTTTTTTTTTTTTTTTTTTTTTTTTTTTTTTTTTTTTTTTTTTGTCCCTTATTGAGAGGTTTTACTGTATAGGTTTAAAAAGTTGAATTAGAAAATTTATGTTGTAGCAATATGATTTATTTGAAACCGAAAAGCATGCCACTATGTATGCTAATATAAGACAAAGCATAGCAGCACACCATTCAGTAGTTTCAAGTATCAATTACCCTTCTGAATTCTTCTATTAAGTAGCACCTCACAGCAATTTTAAAATCCAGGAAGATGTTGCTGTATAGGTAGTTTTCCCAGTGAAACTTTTTCACTATTCAACTACAAAGAACTTAAAAATACTACAAAAATGATAAGTATATGTAACATAAAAAATCGAACAAGCAAACAAATTTTCCAGATGCAACAATTTATTATTTTTAAAGATGCAAAAATCTCAGACTTTCATTCTTTAAGGAATTATCTGGAAGAAATAGCTATATTTAACCAAGATAAAAACTAGTTTCAAATTTTCCCGAATGATTGTTTAAACAAGCATGTTATATTTAAATTATGTCAATGGCAGAACAAACCTAAAGAGAAGAAATTTTTTAGGTTAGGGATCATTCATAAATGATGTCACGCTTCGAGGGGGGAGGGGGGTTAGTGAAATTGTGACAAGGGGAGGGGAGGGGGTAGCAAGAAGTGTGACATCACGCATCATAGCGTGACGCGTGACAAAGGAGGGGGTCCGCTGAAGTGTGACATAATGTGACAAAGGGGGGGAGGGGGTCAAATATATGGGAAAAAAGCGTGACATCATTTATGAACAGCCCTTTAGTTAACTATGAAAAAAAAATAATAACAGACCATCACTCTTCAAGGATCTGCAACCTAAAGAGCAAAAACTTGGAACATTTGAAATCATCTTATATCTTAAAACGAATCCTATAATTGTAACAAATTTACCTGAAGAAGAGTATTGTCATCAAATTTCTTGCGCTTTGCATGCCTTTCAAATCTTTCTAGTTGCTTCTTTTAATGTTTCACAGAAGAGTCACTGAAACTGAAAATGGAAGGAACATAGTCTGGATGTCCTACATGTCTACATTTAAAGTTCATACCCATCAAAGTACCTCACCGTAATTCACCCCATTAATAGAAACAATTTCATCCAAGGATGGGCCATAGAATACATAATTGCCCTTCAGAGGTTACAGATCATTTTATCTTGTCTTGATTACTTGTAAATGGAAGCAAATATAATATCAAGTTGATCTATGAAAATTCGAGTTTTCTTATGACACAATTTCTATTTGAAATTCTTTTCGTATAATACAATAGAAAAGCCTAATTAATGATATCATGATGAAATTAAAGAGATAAATACCCTCTAGAAAATGTCTGCTGCATAATAAGCTGTTTGTAGGGATCTAGTTGTTCGCCATAAAGCGTTGGCCCATTGAGATCCACGAACGAGATCTCTTGGAAAGACAAGTATTTTTATTGTAGAAAATAAAATTAGCTCCTCTTCCCATGGTACACTCGAAAGCAGAACAACATCCACCATTTCTACGCATATTTTTTTGCCATTAAAAACTAATAATAAATTTTAAAAATCAAACTGTTTAGGCACAAGAACTCAAGTAAACACATACAGAATCTACTGCATCCAACTTCCGGCGGAAGATGAACAAGCCGAGTGCAAACCCCGCCACCTACCGTAGAAACGAGAAAACATCATTCGGAATTTGGTCAATACACCTATATCAACCCTTGCACGGACTACGGAGTAGAAGGAGACGAAGATCCAGTATTAAAGTTTTTCTACAAAATTTCCCTGCGCCAGATGGCGCATTTGTACCATGTTCTATGCAGGAGCTTCCTGTTCGTCGTTAATTGAGATGAGGTAGTGTGAAGACCATTCCAAAACGCGTTCAAAGTTTGCATCTTCTTGGACCTTTATTAATGTTATTTTTTGGCCAAGAATAAACACGATAATTTAGGGAAATAAACCCGGAACTTTGAGGAACGATGGGAATTTTGCGAGTAAACGAATTCCATCATTTTTAACTGCTGTTCAACCTCATACACGAGTATATAATTTTCTCCATATATACTTGTATGCATTCTTTATGTTATCAATTCATAAATATTTGAATGTTCTCAATAAAAACTTTACGTAAAACTACATAAATGCTGAAAGCATACTTTCTTTATTTGTGACCATTTCAGGTAACATACATTTTTGAGTTTATTTACTTTTCTCAATGGATGGCCTCAAACTCTCGTCCGAATTTTTGATAGCCAAATAGAGGGGAAAATGTGCTTTTAAGGTTCAAAAGAATGTGTAAAATTTTATTCAGTTCGGATAAAGTTAAACATGCTCCCCAATATACTACTAAAAATAAACGGGAACGAGCAGTCATTATGTAACTTTTTGCTCTCTTAAATATTTATTATAATAAAAATCTTCACATCATATTTTTGTATTATTTTCCGAAGCATAAAGTTATTTCAACATACCTACCGGTTTTAAAAATTCAGTAGTCGGACTCGTCGTTTAACGACACATCGGTTATTACGTCAATAAATTGCATAAAACCACCTCTTTTTTAACATGATAGTTAGAATGGAGACCTAAAGTGATAATATCATTTTTTCTGAGCGTTCATTTTTGGTTGTTTTTCAATTAAAAGTGTAAGAAGTTGAAAGAAAATTATCAACACTAGTTCCCCCTTGTTCCAGCATCAATACTTTTATCTTGCTTAATCTTCAGTCTACCCCAGTACACCTCATTTGTTTCCTGTCCGGAAATCTTACTGTTCAGCAAGATGTGCATGTCAAACTGGAGGGCAGCATTTGACAAGTTAGTAAAGAAACAAGACTCTATCTAGAGATCAATCAGCAATGCAGACGAAAACCCTGACAGTGTACTTACCAACCCCTCAAAAGAAGCTATGAAGGAGGTCATGGCGCATGAAATGGGTCATTAAACTTTTTTGGGTGATTTCAAGGGGTTGGCCGGTTTTTTGACCGCTTCATAGTTTCTGCGGGTGGCGCACTGATTTTAGCACATTTCTGCCAAATGTATTGAAATCTAGCACTTTTTTTTTTTTTTACTTAGCACCATAGAGCTTATAAACTGAATAGAGTGAGCTTCACCGCCGATGCCCCGTTGTAAACAGGTTGCGCGCTCCCTGATCACGTGACTACATTCACTTCTCGATCCGCCCATCGTCTGCTTTCGTTTAAACGGCCATCTTTTCAGTATTTTTTCACTTGGAAAAAAATTAATGCATACAATTCTCAGAAAATAAACTGTCCCTCTAAAAATAAACAAAAAATTTTCGGCTAGATATTACTATTTTTAGGCAACACTATTTCGTTCTATTAACTCATTATAAAACGAGACGTTGGACTTCACTAGGCATTCTGAAATAAACATATCCGATTGGCTATTTCGTATCACGTGGTACGGTTTAAGAAGTTATTTGTTATTGAAAAGGGGTTGCCTAGTTTGAACTGTTATCGCTTCAACTTAAATTTTTATGCGAAGAATAACACAAGGAATTCCCGAGTGCCTAGTGCTCGAAAGAAAAATGTGTTTTGTAACAGTTGACTTCACTAAGCATTGACGGATAATGGTGAAAATCATGAATGTTATGTATACGGTAGTTTTTTGTTGCGCATAATTCGCTAATTGGTATTTAAATTATTGTGTAGTGAGATGTTTTTTTTCGAATTTAACTTGGTATTCATTATAAATACGTTGTTAATGGTAAGTTTATAAAGTAGTGGATATGCTAAAATTTTTTTTAACTCCAAACTAGATTTTGTCAAATTTTCACTTCTTAATGAATTAAATTTGTTACATCTCCGTGTCCAAAGAAAAAGCGCATACATATATGTGTATTATATTGTATATTTTAAGCAGCCCTCCTGCTTATTTGGGAAACTGAACTTCAAGGAAAATAGTTGATCTCATCATTGATAAATAATTATAATAATAATCTAAAATTCTTAATGCTCTATCATAATTTTTATACAGTGTTGTACTTCTATATCCAGATCTTGATGCATCTGAGAAATTTGATGGTTGTCTAGCTAGTTTAACTGCTTCAAATGGAAAATGTTTTGAACAAGCAAAAATAAACAGAAATCTTATTTTATGCTTTGAAAAAGTGATTAAGTTTCTCTTATGTGTAAAAAAAATCATCTGTTGCATTAGATATCTATTAATTGTGGGAAAAGAGTGTTATGAAAAATATTGAAATTCATCAGATCATTTTTGGTGAGTACTCTCTTGAGTACACATTGAAAATGATCAATTCATGCTTCAATTCATAAGAGAAGAGAGAAAATATACTTCAATTATCAATTTCAGGTATAAAATACATATCTGTGTGTCTTTTATTTTGCTTTACTTTTTAATTATTTATTAATTGTTTATGAAGAAGTTTCTTGGAGATACTTAAGTGAATGATCCCTAAAACTAAAATTAACTCCATACAAAGTCAAGTCTGCAAAAAACAAATTTGCTATATTTGTATAATAGACTATCAAGTAGTTTACGCTCAATCTATTTATTTTAAGCTGATTTGTATTGATATTGTATTTTTAACTTATTCTTTTATTGCATATTTTTATCATGAGGTTACTGCAAGAAAAGAAGTAAATTTAACTAATGCTATGTTGAGGCAATTGTTTTCATGATATACTTCTTGCACATACATTTCTACATTTATATTAAGTAGTTTTCTATAGTGTATAATTAAATTTATATGTTTCAAAAGAAGTTAGAAACAATTATTTTAAATTTCCATAAAATTCTTCTTCTTTTTTCTTTATTGTGTCCTTTTCATATTTGATTAATTCTCTAAGCATTAAACCAGTTCACCAAGAGTATAAATATCAGAAGTTACATGCAAGACAGTTTTAATGGAAATGCTCTGAGATGAATATCTTTTAAGTAAGTAATTGGCAGCATTTCTATACCAAAAATTGCCCGGTAATTCATCTTCAATGAATTGTCCACAGTTTTAAAAATAGTGGCATTCTGTGAGGTGATATTTCCAGGCACAAGAAGAAAATGCTGTAGGCTTTGCTCAAGGCATCACAAAGCAATTGGTTGTAGATTTTTGATAAAATAATGAAAATACTCATGAATTTATAGATTGTATGATTTATTTTGAATAAAAAGCACATATTTGTTTGTAATATTTTATTATTTCTCTCTCTCCAGATGTATAAATCCTTAAAATATATTTTATTTAAAACCTATGAGATAAAATGTATTACATAAGCTCAAGCAATATGAAACGTGTATGGTTTCTTATTCACAGAAACTCTGCATTTCTTTTTTTACCTTTACTAACTTTAAGTATTACAGTTGTTTTAATGCTAAGGTTATATAGTAACAATTCTGTGACTGGAAAATAATTTTTAAATGACTTCTGTCTAACATGAACCTTTGATAACTCATTACAGCTATCAAAACCACAAAACAATACACACATGCATATTTTTTTTTAAATTTCATCAACTCTTGGTTTATAGGGGCCCCAAATAGTCATTTTTGTTTTTTTTCCAACATTTTGAGTGACTGTACGCTGTAAAGGGGTCACAATTACACTTAGTGCATCTGTATGTGATTAGTGCTCCTTAGTGTGATTCTTGTGATTAATTTTTGTGGTACTTCATTCTGTATTTTTGTCCCCTTTGGAAGTTAGCAAAAATTTGATATTGGCCTTAAACTTTGACCCCTATTGTCATTATTTAAATAGTTAACTTACAGCAGTCGAATTTGTCCTGCAACTCTATTACCTAATATACTTTAATACCAATCTGCAAAATTAGCAGCCATAAATTCACTTCATATAGCTTTGGGACAAATTGTAAAAAGTCTAATAATCCCAATTTTACCCACGAGAACGATTTTTGATGACCTCTATAAATTCCAAGGTCATAAGTAAAGAAAAAAATGAAAATTGTTCTAAACATCTTTTGTACGTATGTAGCTATCAGGGACGGGAGTATCAAGAGAAAAAAACATGGTCGAACAGCACGTTTCTTTATAATCCCATGAAATTATATGGATTGACCATTTATTTAGTAAATTAAAACATACATCTAGCGTAGGATAAAGCTTTTGAACATTTGAAATTTTAAATAAAATTATCAATCGGTAATGAAACGGACCAAATACTGAAATGAAATAAATCAATGTAAAGAGAAAAATGTAACGTCAACTAATAAAGCGACGAAAAAAAGCACGATTTTTCCACTAAACAATACTTCAATTAAACTTGGAGCAAAATAGTACGTTAGCAACTTAACGACAAAAACAACGATCTTTGAGCAGAACGAAATAATGTCATTCAGCAGGGGCGGATCCGGGTGATCGGCCGGCGGGGCCCCGCGCCGACTCATTTTATTGACTTGTAATTAAGAATAAGTTAAGGGGGGATATGGGGGTCTAGTTAATCCTGGAAAAATATTTTACCCATTTCCTCGCAAGGACTAGTCCGCCACGGAAACCCGATATTTAATAAAATTAAGTCTCAAATTATGATTTTATGATCAAGAAATGGTGTCCGCAAACGGAGGTACCAAAAAAGAAAAATGTTTTATTTGAGAGAAATATCTGCATTTGAGGGATGTCCGTTAAAATAGGTTTTATCTATTTTTTTATACTGTGGATGTTTTTATTAAGTTTCCATTTAAAAGCGCATGATCAATAATCCACCCGTGGATGAAGGCTTTCAATGTGATGAATTTTTTCCAACGCATCAGGAGGCTTGAGGTTCCGAGCTTTGAAAACCCGTGTGTGGGTGGGGCACTCAACCTACGAAAATACTGGGGAAGGAGACGGGTCGAAGATTAAATTTAAAAGCTATTTCTGTCTTGCATGTTCGTTAAGTATTTGTTGATGGGAAATATCGCTAGCAGGGATGTCCCCCCCCCCCCTTTAAGGCGATAGCGCACCCCCTAAAAAGCTCGGAACATCCCCCGAACCGATGAATGATAATTTCAAAATATCAACTAGAGATGCAATGGCTATTTGTTATTCTACTGAAATTTTGAAGCATGTTTGATTTGTCTGGGAATAGTAGATCGAATATTCGGATGTAGTAAAGCTGACTAGAAGAGACATCATTTGAAATAATTTTTCAAAGGCAATTTACTCGAAATATTATACAAAGAAAAAGCGCATACATATATGTATTATATTGTATATCTCCTGCTTATTTGGGAAACTGAACTTCAAGGAAAATAGTTGATCTCATCATTGATAAACAATTATAATAATAATCTAAAATTATTATTAGAACCACTCAAATAGGCAAAGCCACCTCCCCCCCCCCCCAAAAAAAAAAATTCCCCTAAAACGTTCAAACCCTGGTGGGGCCCCCTGACTTATTCGTGGTAGGGTTGCTGCCGCAAAGCCACTTTACATTTTAAAACCCCCCTTTTAAATACCATTCTATTGCTTTCTTATTCATGTTGCAGTCTTATATAATGAACTGTACTTTTGATAAACGCAGGGATATTGATCTAACCTTATCCCCCCCCCCCTCTCTTTGTAAATTATATGTGTGTGATTGGACTGCTTTAACCGGAGGTAAATCCCTTAAATATATTTTAATTCATAACAAATTCCAATTTATTGACAATGATAGCTATCGTTTGTGTAACCTTGGTCGCTTCTTTGTTCTCGGAGGTCATAGGGTGCGCGATTAATTTGTTAAGGAACTTCGATATCAGAGTTTAGACGCATATGAGGTTGGAATATGTGACCCAAATAGTTAAAATTTTGAAATGTGATCTCAGAAATGTAAGGATAGACTAAATGGATATTGCAAGGTTGCCGCCCCCCCCCCCCTCAGAACGATAGTACACCCCCTGCAAATTAAGGAATCTCCCAAAATCGATGTCCCCCCTGGGTAATGTATTTGTGTATAATAACTTTCTCCCCCCCCCCCCTTTTCATGTCGAACTCTTTCAATAAGACTTCCGGGAAATTTATTTTCTGTGAGATGTGACACACCTCACTGCTTTTTAATGTATTAAAATTTTTAAAAGACGGAATGCTAATAATGTTAAATTAAAAAGTACGAAGCACCCCCCCCCCCCTTCCCACACAACCACTCACCCCAGCTCGTGGCTGCGACAGCAATACTGATAATCGAATGCCCAGTGGAAATGCAAGCTCAGGTCTGTCATTACGAAATTTTCCAAACACTGGGTCAAAGCTTTATACAGGTGCATATGAAAATGCATATTAGTTGTTGGGTGAAAAAAAATAAAATAGATGCAGACATATATAATGGATTGTTTCTAAAATCAATTTTGGGTTAGCGGGGGCATAGCCCTTTCCTGATCCCCAAAAGGACAGGCCTACGATAGCTATTACCACCGTTGGCAGGCCTGTCCTTTGCCCCCTGATTTTTAGAGATACATTGCATTTGTACATGTGTTTATGTGTTTTGTTGCTTTTTACACATATGTATTGAATGTATACCATTTGCTCCCCCTCCCCTTTGGAAAATTTTGAAATGACGGGCTTGCGTCGACGGACATTATATCGTCAGCAAAGTACGGAAAACAGAAAACATGCTAGTTGTTACATTTGTAGGATGGATTAACCACCCATTTGCTTTTTACTTGAGTATTTGCTGGCGTTTTTGTTTGCTGAACGCGACAGTGACAGCACAAAATAAGTAATAATGAGGTACAATTATCTACATCCCAACCATGCTGCTCACTTGCCCAGTTGGTGAAAGGCCAGGGAGACAGTTGTGACCAAGTGTAAGTGTACAACAACTGAGTCCCTTTTAAACTTTGAAAGTTCATCAACTGTACTTCGTTTAATGTTGTGGCCGTGGTAGCCTAGTGGTCAGGATGTCGAGCTTCGGAACGGAGGATCTAGGGTTTGATACCCGGGCGGCTGAAGACCCACCATGTACACTTGGGGATACGTGCATATAAACTCCGTGGACCCTGAAGTCCCGAGGCAGTTCCGAAGGTACCAGTACGTGGAGATTTTCCCTTCCCTTCACCCACAGGTCTAAAAAGGAAGGTGGCGCCATCTGGTGTCATCCAAGTACATTATGAGGCAAGTCGTACTTCCACCATTGGTGATCATGTTGAAACGGAAGGCGCTCATTACTGCCTTAATTCCTAGTCGCTCTGCGAAGGGGAGCTTGGATTTCCAAGTGGCATAAGCAACAACAACAATGTTTAGTGCTGTGAGATTTTAGGCATGATTTTGCTGTTGTATGTTTCGTGTATGTATGGGGGCAACTTTTTTTCGGCTGGTGACGTGAACGGCAATAGGTAACTCCTGAAGGGAAGGGTCATGTCACCGAAATGCAGCATAGTGGCCATTCATAAATGATGTCACGCTCTTTTTCCATATATTTGTCGATTTCACGAACCCCTTCACCCTCGAAGCGTGACATCATTTAGGAATGATCCCATATGGTTTGATGGGTCTTCATTGACAGAATATATAAAAGGACCCTATAGCGATGGCCTCGCCAGCAAAGGCGCCCCAAATCATATGACACAGAGCATTGTGTCCCGCGTGATGTAGTGCTCTTATTTAGCAATTGCTGATGTGATGATAGAACACCTATAGAATCATTGCAGTCATCAACAGATTTCTTACGTGGGGACCACCGTTCGAGAAACCAACAAGCATATGACTCATCTGAGTCTGAAAACATGACACTGTATCACTTCGTTATCCACGTGGCTGTTTTTAGACATCATACATGTACGCGCTTTCTGAAGTAAGATTGATTATGTCAGCACAGTCTTTCTAAACTGGCTTGGTTTTGGTTGTTAGCCAAATGTCCCGTTCCATTTTACCGAATCGGCCTGAAATCACACACACATATATATATATTGAACCAAGTGGTCAAATTGCACAGGTTTCATTGTACATTGAAGTTATACATGTTTTTTATGTATTTTGTTGCTTTTTACCTATAATAAACATCGAAAACATACCCTTTGCCCCCTTCCCGCTAAAAATGTTTAAAATGACGGGTCTGGGGAGTTGGCACCAAAAAGCAACAGTACTATTGTACTTTTTTAATAGATTGTATCGGGAGCAATCAGCGTACGTTTTCGCTTCATTCTTCGTATTTCTAAACATTTTAGCGTCCGACTTCTCGCCTACGCGTGATTGTCTTTGTTTCGAATTAGATGTTAAGTGTGCTATGTTAACGTGGGTAAAAGTTGAAGCTAAGGCCCTACTTTTATTAAGGCCCCTGTAGGCGAATTGAGGCAGTGGAAAGCAAAGGGATGCAAGTGACTAAAAATGATTCTGAGTAAAACGCGTTTAAAGTTTAGATCTTACGGGAAATTTAATGTCATTTTTTTCTAAATCACGTTGGGGTGGAGCACCATGCACCAGTTACAGTTATCACTAACTTTCTTGCCACAATATAAAATAATGCTTTCTCTATTATTTGCATTAGTTATCTCCAAATTTTCAATTTTATCACTTACACCCCTTTGGTTTCAGGTGCCTAACTTATGCTCTGGGAATTAAGAATCTCGGCGAAACACTAAAGTAGCTTTCACAAAATTCAAAGTAGGCAGAATTCGGGTCTTCCTTTTTTGAAAAACGTCTAGTTCATCAGCGTAACAAGCCAAGTGCAGGAGGGGAAGGGGGTGCTATGAATGCAATAGAAAGTAATCTCAACACTAATTCTTGTCAAAAAGTATTATGAAATTTGAAGAAAAACATTTTTCATCATTTTAAAGTAAAAATCTACCATATTTTTTCTTTTTAAGATGTTGGTGTAATTCTGGCCTTGTGGCACTAGGCCCTTTTTTTTTTTAAGAAAAATTTTATTTGAGCTGTATTTTATCTCCAAAAGTATTAATCAGAATCAGGCTTGGAGTAATCACGATTACGTAATCGTAATCGGCTGTAATCGATTACATTTTGACAAAATCGTAATCGTAATCGTAATCTGATGATGGCATATTCTCATAATCATAATCGAAGTTGTGTAATCCCGTAATCCTTTTTCTCCCGTAATTTTAATCGTAATCTTAAGGAAAAAATCCGTAATCTGCTAGTCCTGCAATCGTGTAATCTTGACCTGCTGAAAGCTGAAATTTTTAGCGCTACCCTTGGATAGAAGAGATAAGATTACAAGAAAAAGGATTCGAACTGTGTACTGAAGTCCTATCCTAAGCGGTCTGTAACCTACGGGCGATCATAATATAAAAGGTTCCGTGTGGCGGTCGCAGAGCCTTGATGGCAGGACCATATAATAGTCTGCTAGAGACGCTTGTTGTCCTACTTGTTGCGGTCTCTCAGAATTCTTAATTGCGGCTCCACTCTCCACGGGGAATGGCTGGAGAGCCCGAGAAGAAAGGGAGTCTGGTCTGGATATGTCACTCGCATCGCCTTGGGGCTCTCAGGGGGGGGGGGGTCTCCGGTCTCCTCGCGTCGTCCAGTTTCGGTACAAGAGCGGTAATCTGTCCGCAAGTCACAGATTTCGGGGTAGATAAGAAAGGGGAAGGTGTCTAGAGAAGGACCAAATGCATCGGTCATTTGCTTCCTTAATTACCCCTTCAAAACATATTCAAACGGTTGAGCAATAGGCGAGAGTCTGGACGGGACCGCCGCGAGTAAAAGCGAGTTCCCCCTTTCTTCTCTCCGCGGGGGTCCCGGTTTGGAGCCGGCATTAAGAATGTGCGCCCCATTTTCCCTTTCAATAATCGAAGTAGACTGCCCCCCTGAAAATCTAGTGTTGGTACTATCACCTACACACATAAAGAGACATGAAATGACTTTTGTGTTTTCGCCTTTCTTTAACAGCAGAAGTGAAGAATTGTTCTAAAGAATAGCACATTTACACTTCAGCAATTTATAGGAGCAGGTGTTACATGATGCTCTATGCTTAAGATGCATGAAATCTTAACCCTGGTACGTGTGATTATTATTATTTTTAAAAATATGTTCTTCGAATATTTAAAAAAGTACATACATTTAAATCTTAAATTTATTTATATTTTAATGCTAATATTCTTTTTAATTAATAGGTATGTAAAAGAAAATGATATATGTTCAGACATTTTCGAATTGTTTTTTACATGCATGAATTAATATTTAGGAATTATTTTAAAAAATTAATTATCTTTTTCTTTTTAGAATTACATCAACAGAATTTTGTATTTCAGTTGAATCTTGTACGTTAAATTTGTGTTGTAAAATTACTTGCACTTTATTTTTTTATTAAAACAGTTAGTACATGGAAAAAAAAATTATGCTCGTGCATGTTAAAAAAAAAAAAAAAAAACACAAAAATCATATTAAAATATTATAGTCATTCGTATTATAATTATTCTTCATATTACTTTTTAACGATTACTAATTTTGCTAAGAGTTATTTGAATGTTCATGTTCAAATTTTTTGAAATTATTCTAAAATGCAGCATTTATTTTCAAAAGATTATTTATCTCTTACACTATCTGAATATTTTGTTATCCCGTGCAATTCATGCACATCTTATAAGTGATTTCATAAAGAATCATAGAAAATTATTATTTTCAGTAAACTAATTGGCGTTATGTGAAATATTTGCACAATTTAAACTAGAAAATAAATACAATGGAGAAATATACATTTTCAGAAATTGCGGCCAACTAAATTTTGATTGTATGCACACAAAATAACAATGAACCAGGTAAATCACTTATGCATTATATATACATTTAGCGCATCGTCTTTGCTTATATACAAAATGCGATCAATGTAGTTATTCCTCACATGAGTTTTAAATATTCGAAAAATACTGAATGTGCCTTTCCTGATTATACATATATATATATATATAATGCAAATTTTTCATTTCTGCAACGACGTCATAATTCCAGAACTTTGATGTTGAAATTGTTTCATTATAATTGCATTCATCATCATTTCAGTTATCTCTAATAAAATCAAAAATTTAATTAAAAATCATAACTTTTTGATTTATGACACTATTGTGAAAATGAGAGTTGTATGCATAAAATCGGATAATTTTATGCTAATCTAATCGTAATTAAAATCGTAATCGGATGTCATAATCGTAATCGATTACATTTTTCAACGACTGTAATCGCTGCCGTAATCGTAATTACTTTTTGGCAAAGGATTACAATCGTAATCGTAATCATAATCTCTCAATTTCTCCCTTTGTAATCGTAATCGTAATCGATTACGTTTCTTTGTAATCGACTCCAAGCCTGATCAGAATGTAGTTAAAGCACAGTCTTCATTTCAAATACTCATTTATACTGAAACTGAATACTTCTTGCAAAAAAAATATTAAATTTTTAACTGAAAATAATCTTAACATTGGAGTAAATACTGGTGGAATCATTCTTTAATAATTGTCATTAAAAGCAAATCCAGGAAAAACTTTATTACAAAAGTAAAAAAGAAAAATGTACAAATCTTCCATCTTAGTCTTTCCACTCCACTTACTATTTAATCATGTATTTTTCTTCTTTTTAAAATACCTGATGTAACAACAACCATCATATACATTTTTAAAATTAATTACAGTAACTTTTAAACTTAATAAAAAAATTCACAAAAAACTTCAAATAAAATTATTTAATTAAATTCTATTAAAATATACATAATTCATTCATCATATTGGCAAATAAAATGTAATTGAGCAGGAAATATCAATTATTTTTTTTAAAGATTAGTATAGCAAAGATAGAATTAAAGTAGATTTTTAAAAAATGTCTGCCAGAGAATGTTTAACTGCTACTCTATAATTACTTTACATACCAACTAAATCAATTTATCACAACTAGATACTGCTGCTAGTAAATAAAACAAATCATTACTCATCTTAATTATTAAGTTTTAATTAGGTGTGTGCAAATGTTTCTACTTTTTTAATTAAGTACTTCAATGATTTAATTTAACCTGAAAAAAAGCACAATGGGTGTTGGAAATCCTTCCCCCTCATCTAGAAACAGAATATGCATGATACATAATCCATTTTGGTAGTAAGGTGTTTCTTCCTATTATTTCAGTGTCTATTGAATCTTACTGAATGTGTTCAAAAGAAATTTCTTAAGTTAAGTTACAAATTAGGCTCTATTTTCAAATAAGTTTTGGTGTTCTTTGTCATAGAAGTCATAATAGATTATCCTTTAGGGGAGGGTGGAAAAGGACAATTTAATCTATGTCAAAGAATGCCACTTTTTAAACTAAAGAAAAAAAAAAACATTTCATTTTCTTGGAATGGATTTCAGCGTCAAATTTTGAAAAATTATGCTCACAAATTTACTTTAGGAAATTTTATAAAATCCTGCATTAACAAAATATTTTTAATCATTATATGATCATAAAATCAATTACATAATGCCTATAAATAAGTTTTTAACCCTTTATAATAATATAGTGGCCAAATATAATGGAATTGTCAGTATTCAATGAAGTATACAGACTATCAGGCATGCAAATCGAGTTTGAATGGTATAGAAGAGAATACAAAATCAACAGTAAAAAGCTTTTTAATATGTTTGAAGCAGGATAAACAGATATTTTTCCATACCCAAGATATTTTATAAAGCATTTTGCATCACTCAGTATGCTAACATATTCAATACATAAGGTGAAAACAAGAATTACATTTTAAAGATATATTGGTTTTTATGCCAATAATTATCAATGATTTAAAAAAAGGGGTTTTATAATTGCGAACATAAGGAGCGGTCCATCATCTGATCTGAAAGGTAAGCTTTAAGCATTTTTTTAAAGGTAAAGAAATATGCATATAGGCGTATATAGACAGGTAACAAAATTGCGGAGTAGATTCTCATGCAAGTTAAAAAATTCGCAGGATCTCTCATCCAGGGAGAATAGACCACAACTTGGTTTTGCCTGGAAAAACGCTTCCAAAAGAGAGCCATACTTTTTCAAAATATGGACAATCTTTGAAGCTGCTTCACCGGGCAGTGTTACACATAACTCTCCAAAAACAGTCCTGTTGTTTAAAACAAAGCTTTTGTCAAGAGTTCCTGCAAAGAAAGTAAAAACATTTGATATTACGAAACATTCATAATCTTATATAATTAGCCTGCTCTTTTTAAAACCTTAATTGCTGCAATTGGCACTTTTAAACAGGAAATTTCCGTTCAGGTGCAGATAACAGGACATCAAGAATTATTAAATAATATATGAAAAACAAACTAAACCTGAATAACTTTTCTCGATGAAAGGTGAAATCACAGAAATCTCTCTCTCCTCAAAAAATCCTGGATCTGTGCCTGATTTCATCACTTATTTTAGAGACAAAAAAGTAAATTACAAGTAGTGAAGGGAAGGGGAGTTTTGAAATTATTTTAATAGAAATGCAAGTGGGATGTTCCAGGTGAACATTAGGAATTTCAATATAATGATGGTCATTTATATTATATTTTGTGTTTTAACTAGGGGCTTTCTCATGATTATTTTCCCTGCACACACAATAATAATTATTTCCAGACATTAAAAATATGGATAAGTAAGCACTGGTTAATAAATCATAGAGAAACATATGAGAAATTCATGAGTGCATTGCTACAGGACAAACTACCAGGATTAATGTGTGGTCACTCTGCATTGGTAAATGGGGAAATGAATAGTAGTAAAACTTTAGCAGTGGCCCCCACTAAACGATGCCACTGGGTTTACTAGTTTTGCCTGTTAGTTAATGCACATAAAAACCTCATTTTGCAGTACTCCACATAAAAATGCATGCTAGAGCAGCTGCAAAATATTACTGATATAATATACTCGATAAAAGAGCTAGAATTTACATAAGGTGCCAAAAACAGATATATGCTGACTTTTCCTGTTCAGTTTGTCTGGGAAATGTGCTTGCAGAACCCAATATCCCAAGTAATGAATTGCTTACCTGTTTAATAGCTACCGCACATAAATGTTGTACAAAGCAATAGGGAGAAACAGTTCTCCCTCGAAACAAAGTCAGTTCACCTGGAAAAAAAAACATCGTGGAGCATCTTTATGAATTATCCTATATAATACTTGCCTGTTACTGTATCGTACACGATGTTAGACGCGAGAATGTGGCTCGTTCACCACACAATGTGATCAACGGTTTTCAGACAAATATGTGAATACGACCAGAAAAATACCTGGGAGCATTTGAAATTATTACCTGTTGGATAGCCAACTATATATCAGCATCGTACGCGACTAATTCCATCACGAAGAGGTTAAAAAAGTCTTACTGCGTAGACAAGGATTTCGGATAAAAACCGTCAAAAGTTTCTTGAAAAAATAAAGATAAAATGCGTACCTGTCGATAACAGCACTGTTGTCATAAACGATTTAAGATTTCAACATCACCCAGCTATAAGAACGATCAACCTTTTTACCTGAAAATAAGAACATCTTTAGCATTGACTGAGAACTAAATTTTAATAAAAATACTTACCTGATATAACAAATTTCTGTGAAAACCAAAAGATTTATTTATTGTAAGTATAAAGAATAATCAAGATATCGTCTGCCAATTTTTGCCCGCGCAAACATGAAATACGTTTCCTTCTCGCCAGACGACGGAGTGCTGAGAAAAAGAAAATCGCATATTTTGGCAGCATTAGTATCGCAAGTAGGCTTTTTTGGTTAACCAATGAAAATGCCTATGAACTCTAATATCATTATAAAGCAGATAAAAAGCAAACTCATTACCAAATCGACTGCCGGCCTCCCTGGGGGAAAGGGGGGTTTCGATTATTTGCCCTGGGTGTATTTCCTTTTTGTATATTAAAATTGCTTCTGTCTAGTTCTATTGTCATATGGAACGAAGTTTGGCTATCAAAAGAAAACCGAATATTTAATTGCCGAAATGGTCGTAACAAACAAACAATAAGTACGGGGTGTTGAGCGGTAAATCGACTGGTCTGGTGTTGCGGAGAAAAGACGTTTTTATTTTGGGGTATTTCCTTCTTTGTTAATTAAAATCTTTGTGCTGTCTTGTTCTTTGTCATATTAGACGAAGTTTGAATTATCCTTAAATAGCAAAAAACCGAATATTATGTTAAATTGTAGGGAAGAGGATTTAAACAATACGTAGTTTTCCAACTCTTCTAATTAAGATGTTAGGTAAGTTTTTTTTTGCTTTAACTAAAGATTTATCCCTTTTTCATTACATATTGAAAAACCATTCCAACTTAGGTTTAGTAAAGATTTTTTAATTAAAAGTTGAACCCTAAAAGAATTGGTTTTGGAAACCTTCTGATTTCTGTTTTCAGTGTTGGGGAAAAAATCGACTTTTAAAATTAAAATAAAATTTAATTAAGATGTGGGAACTGTTATGGGGTGGCATTGTAGAGTCGGAGGAAACTGCCCGGCAGTTTTTTTTTGAGATGGGTGTAGCCCCCAGCCCACAGGAGTGTCCACCTTGTGCCTGCGGCAGGCAAATGACTGCGCGAAAGGATGCTAGTGTGAAACTTGGATTTCGCTATGTCTGCGGGAAGTGTAATATTAAGGTATTAGTTCATTTTTTTATTCTTATCAACGAAAAATAATTTTGTTTCGATAGTTACCCATTGCAACTTCTGATATATACTTTTTTAGATCAATCCAGGGCGTAATACATTCTTTGAGAATCTCCGGGTTCCTTTCCGGGAGGTCTTTCTGATGGTGGCGTGCTTCGTGATGAAGCTCCCCATGATGATGGTGCAAAAGCAATTATGTGCCTACAGGCGCAAAATAGGCGAAAAGCACCCTAACATGTCCAATGAAACAATTGTGAATTTCTTCAGTTACTTGAGGGAGATCGCGGAAGTCTTCGCTTCCCACCATTCTGGCCTTTTGGGGGGACCCGGGAAAACAATATTAATGGATGAAACTTTCCTGACGACGAGGAAGTATGGACGGGGCCGAGAGACTCCCCCCATGACTTATACAGTGTTTGGGATATATTGCAGGTATTTTCACGGATAATTCAAATCCTTCAATGTGTAAATTATACTGTATCATTTCCATGATTTGTTATTTTTATGCAGAGAGGATAAGGAGGGGCTATTTTTTATGGTCAACGGCAAAAAGAAGCGTGACCTGTGGCCTCTAGTTAAAAAGTATTGCCACCCGGATACCAGTGTCGTGTGTACTGATGAGGCACCACAATATATTGGTATTCAAAAGCTATTCACTGATGCTGTCCACAAACGTACTAACCACAGCAAAGGTCAGTATGTGGACAGGAATGATGTGACAAATACTACAAATGACTTGGAAAGTCTGAACCGTCGTGTTAAGGAAGGTTGTCCGTCGCGAACCTCGAAGAAGTTGATCAACCAGTATATGGCTGTCCATTACTATCAGAGGTTCCGACTCAGCGGCCTTTCGGAATACGGGGCTCAGATTGACCAGTTCTTGAGGGACCTCGCCACTGTGTATCCTGGGTGGAAGAGCGAAGGCCTAAAGCTGAAGGAGTTTGTTTTGCCGACGCCCGAGTCAGAGGGGATAGAGGACCTAATGCCTCGTTACAAATGTCCCAAAGCCGATCCTGTTGATGAGGTGGAGTTCGTCGAGTGTGATGATTTTGAGGACCCTGACCCTAAGGATCCAGATTTTGAACCATAATTTTATTTTGTAGTAAGATTCTTTAGTATTTAGTTATAGTTATATTTTACATGTCCCCATATTTTCCCATACAATTCGTAACACTTCTTTTTTCTTTTTCTCTTCTTCCAGAATGTTTATTATATTGTGGAGAAAACCACTGCAAAATCAATATTTTTGGTGCACTTGATGAGGTGGGTCCCCGTTCCCGTGCACTGGATAAAGATAGCTTTAAACTGATACAGCTATCTAAACCGAACCCTCATCTCTTTTTTTGCAATGCAATGCAAAAATTGCTATTATATGCTATCCTTCTTTTCCTGTTTAAATGTATCATTTTTCTATAGTTTTATACTATTTTTCAGTGGAGACAACCACTTAAAAAAACATGGCGCACAATATGAGGTGGGTCCACGTCCCGTGTGCTGGATAGGGTTTTAGCATTTCGCCTGATATTCCTTAATTGAGTGCTAATTACCTGAATATGAGGTGGGTCCACGTCCCGTGTGCTGGATAGGGTTTTAGCATTTCGCCTGATATTCCTTAATTGAGTGCTAATTACCTGAACTGAATCCTCACTTTTTTTCATCAACAACGTAAAGGCTCTTAATGTAAAAATTGTCCGGAGGGGTAGAATGCAGTGAAATACTTCATACAATTTCTACTTGGAGTTTGTTTCTCCTTGTTTAGTTTATGTATGTTTTTTGCAGTGAAATACTTAGTTTTCCAATTAGTTATTATTACCATACTAGCATTAGTGCATAGCATAAATAAATTGGGAACTTAATTTGATTCTCAAAGTTTGCATAGTTTATATATTTTGTTTACTATATTTTTATACTGAAATACTTAATTTTCTAATTAGAGTTATTATTGTGCCATAAAGATGCATATATTTGCAGTGAAAAGCTTTTTCTAGCGCCGATTCACGATGTTTATCGAAAAAATGACCCAACGTTTTTGATCGTTTTATCATTAAATACCGCAAAATAACTAAGTCCATCGAAAAAATGACAAATTTATCATTTCTAGCGCCGATTCCAGCGAAAAAATGACAAAGTCAAAAAAAAAAAACCTAAGTTTTTGATCGTTTTATCATAAAATGCTGCAAAATAACTAAGTCCAGAAAAAAAACATTAGTATTTGATCACTATTTTAAGAATAAATATAAAGTCCGGGAAAAAAAATACCAATTTTGGCGATGTTTACATCTGGAACGTAAACATCGCCAACACCGGGGTTTGGCGCCGCCAAAAAAAATCCAAGATGGCGCCAACGCCCAGTTTACCGTAAGTTTCCCAGAATAAATCACTGATGTGATATCTGATCTGCAATTTTTCCCGCGCAAACAAGTGAAAGTGACGTTTCCTTCTCGCCAGACGGACGCCGAGTGCTGAGAAAAGAGAAACATCGCCAATATACTTTGGCAGCATTAGTTATCGCCAATGCACTAGGCATTTTGTGGTAACCATCCGAAAATGCCTAGTGAACTCTAACGCCTCATCATTATAAAGCAGATAAATAAGCAACAGGGGCCTCAGTGGCTGAGCGGTCAAATCGACTGGCTCCGGTGCCTCCCTGCGCGGAGAGAAAGAGGCGTGGGTTCGACTCTCACCTTTGCCCTGGGTGTATTTCCTTCTTTGTATATTAAAATCTGCTGTGCTGTCTTGTTCTATCTGTCATATTGGACGAGAGTTTGAGGCATATCCTTGAGAATAGCAAATAAACTCGAATATTTATGTGACCTGAAATGGTCGTAAACAAACAAACAAATAAGCAATACGGGCCTCAGTGGCTGAGCGGTCAAATCGACTGGCTCTGGTGCCTCCCTGCGCGGAGAGAAAGAGGCGTGGGTTCGATTCCCACCTTTGCCCTGGGTGTATTTCCTTCTTTGTATATTAAAATCTGTTGTGCTGTCTTGTTCTATCTGTCATATTAGACGAGAGTTTGAAGCTTATCCTTGAGAATAGCAAATAAACTCGAATATTTATGTGACCTGAAATGGTTGTAGGGAAAGAGGGATAAGGGCAATACGTAGTTTTCCATTACTCTTCTATATTTAAGACTTGGAATTAATTTTTTTTTTGCTATTAGAACTAAATTCCGATTTACTCCCTTTATCATTGCCACATATTGAAAAAGCCATTCCAGAATCGTTAGGTTTAGTGAAAAGAGTTTTTTTAATTAAAAGTTGAGACTCCTAAAGAATTGGTTTTGGAAACTTTCTTCTGATTATCTGCTTTTCAGTGTTGGAGAAAAAATCAAAGACAATTTTAAAAATTAAAATGGGAAAATGAATTAAGATGTGGGAACTGTTAGTTTTGCATCGATTCCTCCTGACCATAATCATGCTACAGTTGTGCAGTCAATTTACAGGCTTGGTCTAGTAGCGCAAAAATTCACGAGAGGGCGTATTGGACCGCTGGAATCGCCAAAAAATAAATAAATGTTAATATTTAGGACTAAACAGAAAAACAAATAATCTTAATAATTTAATATAAATATTATTATCTGCATTCTCTTGTACTATCTGTCATATTAGACGAGGTCACGTTCTGAGATAGCAAATAAACTCGGAATGTTCCGTCTCCAAAAACAAATTGTACTTTTTCTAAAATTAATAATTTTTTGCATTTCAAGAATTAAAATTCCTCAAAAAAAAGAATAGCAGCGAAATATTCTGGATGAAAATATAACTCTGCATGCTACCTTAGCGGCGAGCACGAAGTTGCTTGTCCTCCAGCAGCTGTTGCCAGCAGGTTGCGCTGCTGTGGGAAAATGACGTCATTGCAAATTCCCTATAAATAGTGAAGCCTCTGTATGGAACTTCATTACTTTCTTCTCTTTTTTTGGTTTTTTTTAACATGTCCTCCCATACAGCATGGGAGGATGAGAATGAATTAGAAATTAATACTGAAGAGGGAGGATGGATGTTGTTTCTAATAAAGGAACTAAGGAAGTGCAACATAGATTACTACATTTCTTTATTATATTTCTATCGCTGTAGGTAAGCAAATCAAAGGTGGATTCTTAATTTGGGAAGCACTTTTTATATTCGTTAGCGAAGTAAAAGCGTGTTGTTTATCGTTCCTTCCAACGATAATGTTGGTTTTTTTTTTACAAATTGCGAAGAATCTCATGCTTTTCATTTTGTAATTATATTTTATTAGAGTTCGCCCTGAATGTTTGAAAAGTTTGTTTTCCTTAAATATTTCAATTAGCGATAATCTTTCCTCAGTGAGACCAATTGAGCACTTTATATTATATTAGACATTATTAGCCGCAAATCATATACAGTAAAACCTGTAAAGTTGACCACCTTTCTAAGCTGACCACCTGTAAGTTGACCACTTTTACAGGAACGGAATTAGCCCTATATTATCTAATGTAGAGAAACCTTTGCAACTTGACTGCCTATGTTGACCACTTATGTACGCCAACTTGGGGTGGGAGTATTATAAAAAAAAACCTATATTTATTTGATTATCTATTTTTTGGAAAGTAAAAAAGATTAAAATAGCTTCTCCAGAATATTTTTTATGCTATAATGTTAGACCAGTATTTGTCTGGATGGATGAAACATCAGTAGAAAGTTTGCCTAAACCTCCTTGTAAGTTAACCAAATGGGAAAACTACTATGAGTATTTTTTAATTCTTTAAATAACAGGGTTCCCTCGGGCCATCAAAAGCCCCTATTTTTAAGGTTGGTTTATAGGGGCCCCTCTAAAGGCCATATTTAGTAGATAAAAGCCCTAAAAAGTGATCAAAGGCCTTATTTTTTTAGCATTTGCTTGAATCATGTAAATAAAAATACACCATATTGTATTATGTTTGAATCTTAAATGTGAGTCACAGCAATTGCTAAATTGATGAAAAAAAATCAACCACTCTGATTCCCAATTACACTAATCTTACTCAAAAATTCTAATTCTTTAAAAATCTTCTTAGTTGTACTCGTTTTTTTGCAAGGGCTTGTTAGCCATGGATTATTTTCAAGTTTTAAGTTTGTTAATTAATTGGTATATTTAGTAAAAAAACATTCACAAAAGCTCTTTATATTTAGTGATCAGCTTTTCCACAATAAGGTGAATTAGATGCCGTAGACGAGCTAACTTGATTTGAAAATTTGTTAATTCTGAGAAGAAAAAAACATGCCTGCCAGTTGTTGTGCTTATGATTGCAAAAATCATAACTCAAAGGAGGAATGAAAGGAGAGAAAAGTATCGTTTTTTTTATTTCCGCATTCAAATTCGGATTTAAACAATGGTTGACCAAAATCAAGAGGGAAAACTTCATGCCAACAAAGTATACGATACAAAGTTGTGTTTGGATCATTTTGAAGAATTTTGTTTTGAGTATCAGTCATTCACGGGAAGAAGGCAACTAAAAAGCGATGCTGTCCCATCAATTTTCTCTCATACAAAACCTGAACGAAAACGAAAAAGAACATATGTATTAAGCTTTTCTGTCACACGGTAAGCTTTTTTTTTTCTTCTTCTGTAGTATTATTTATGTTCGTTTCTTGGTCGGAATAGTATTTCCTATGTTTGTCTGTGATGAACGAAGCCTTTTTATTATTATTGTTAAAGAAGTGGTTAGTTGACTTGTATACAAAATAAGAAATGATTTTATGTACTTAATACTAGAGCTGCAACGGATATCCGGCAGACAGTATCTATCCGGCCTCTTAGACCGGATATTCAGTTATGGCCGGATATGATCATCCGGCAGTATTATCCGGCACTGTATTTGAAAAGAATCAATATTCTTTTCAAGTACAGTGGAATATCTGCATTTCTCATTTATATGTTTTTTAACTTTGGTCCCAAATCATTATTGTATTATAATGCTTTCAGGTATATGTTTTTTTTTTCACTTATACGTTGTTTGGGAACAGTCCCTTTAAAAGCGTATAAACAGTGCTGCACTGTATAAAACTTTTTTAATGCTTATAGAGTTTATAAAATAAAGAAATTACATTTAAAATATGTTATTAGGTTTTTGTTTTTATCTTGGGCACTCTTACTATAGCTATGTCATATTAGCCATTGATATAAATATTCTTAAAGTATGTTAGTATTTTGAAAGTTATGTTAACATATGTAGTATATAAAAATATGGTATACAATTATAACAGAATATATTTACTTACGGATATACGTATTTATTATATTATATTATTATATAATGGCGAGCCATTTTGATTTTTAAAATAAAATGACATTGGCAATTTTATCAAAGATATAAATATTAATCAATAAATAACTATAATTTCATTTTTTAAACGATTTCACTTGATTTATAAAATTGAGAAAACATCGGAATGGTTGGCAGTTATATTAAAGACAAATAACAGAATAATGTTATAATCGAGCTGAGGAATTGTTTTATAAATACCAGCAAAACACGAGATCATGTGACATTATTTATTCAATGTATTACATTTTTATTACAAACATTGCATACAACTATTTTTAAAAATTAATTTATATTGATCTAGCATTTAAATAATAATATTAATCCTTGTAATTATGATTGTACAGTGGTACCTCCGTTAAGGGACACCTCTAATTAAGGGACATTTTTTCTGGTCCCAGTACCTTTGAATAGGGACTGCAATGTATTTACCTCTGAATAAGGGACACTCTATTTAAGGGACATTCTTGGAGAAAATTTTCCAAAATTCAAGTTATATAGATAAGAAAATTTACTGGAAGCTAAAGTTCTTTTTTTTTTTCTTTTCTAAAAATTAACTTCTGAAAGTTGGTATGAGTCCTATAAGCATGAACAAAAAAACAAGTGTATTTTAAAGTACTTGACAAAACCTACTTGTAAAGACTTTTCCCTCTTTTGTACAGTGGAATACATGCGTGTTCAGCAAGGACCGACAGTACCAACAAGTTTTTTTATGCAAGAATTGTAAAAAGTGCACTGAACGTCATTTCTACTGTATTGCCCAAATTACGTACTTTGAAACAAACCCATCTAACAGATTACTTCGAATAAATTTCTGTAAGTTACAAAACTTTGGCAATGCGAAATTTATACTAAAATTTCAGTTTTTCAATGAAAAAATTTTAAATTTCAATAATTTCAACTTATATTTTGTATGCATGAGACATTTTCAGTATTTAAGCTTAAATGGTAACACATGTTTACCATTAAAAAGTTAAACTAAGTTAATACACTATATGTGTATGCATCAATTTATGAACCTCCGAGGAAGGGACACCTCCATTTAAGGGACAAAATTTTCAGTCCCCTTAGTGTCCCTTATTGAGAGGTTTTACTGTACTTATTAATTAATACTGTTATATATACATTGATTTGAAAAAAAAATAAATAAATAAAAATGTTTTTTAAATCAATTTATCATTTTTCAAAATCGATAAGTTGTGATACAAAAATAGCAATTGTTCAGCATTTTTTGGCAAAATTCTGTTTCTTCTTTGTTCATAAATTATGCCAGCTTCAGAGAACAGCCTCTCACTATAAACACTGCTTGCAGGAGAAGAAAGATATTTATAGACTAATTTTGACAATATGGGAAAAATTTTTTCATTTTATAGTAATAATAAAATATAAAAATTAAAGTTAAGAGTTGTAAATTCATAACAATTTATTTTTTAAATAAGATAAAAATTAGATTGCTAAAACTTTCAACCCTAATTTTTAATTTTGGTATTAGTATAAGTAAATCTGTTTAATTAATCTGTAGTAGATTAATTGATGTTTGGTTCCAGCCAATTATCAATTTTGAATATACTCTCTGTAGTTTTATTCTAATATAATTAGAATTACAATACGTTTTACTCAATGGTTGTTGATATTTGGAAACTCAGAGTCAAATTTGTTTTAGTTAAAAGTTAGTTTATTTGAAGGAAATTGATAAAAATATGAACATTTAACTTACTAAAGAGTCAGATTTATTTACAGTGACACTAAAATTTAAAATTAATAGTTGTTAAAATTAAAATTCCTAGCAATTTATTTCTTAACTAATAAAAAAGGAAAAGCTTTTAATTTTTTCAATTTGATTTTTAATATAAATAAGTTTGAATCTTTTAACAGGTGTTTGTTTTTGCCACCTATATGTACTAAAAATATTCTATCGGTGGTTCTATTTAAGTTAAGCACAATACTCCGTGCAGATAATTCTTCAACTAAGTGTTATTTACGTAATAGTTATTGATAGTCAGAAATTGAAAGTTAAGTACTTTTAATTGAAAGTTTATTTGAAAGAAATATATAATCATATAATAAGCAAAAGAAAAACAATGGTTTTTGTCTAATCCAATTAAATATAAATACTCATTAAAAAAAAAAGTACTGCGGCCGGATATCCGGCTCAAAGGCTAACCGGAAATCCGGTATCCGTTATCCGGCCAAATTAAGATCCGCTGAATCACTACTTAATACACAAGTACTTATTGCAGTTCAGCTTTAGTTTTTGACGCTGATTACAGTGACCTAGCCTTATGTTTATTAATTCTCTTATTAAGTGCCTTATATGGTTTCTTTTGCCATACACTATGAGAAACAAATAAAGAATGGTAAAAAGTTGCAAAATGGGCATCATATCAAATGATTCATCAATCATTTCAAAAATATTAAGCCATTCTTCATTGTTTTTTGCCAGACAGTTTCTCCATGTGCAAAAATTTTTGCTTGTGTACTTAATGCATGTGTATATAATGAATGCAAACTTTTTTAATATATATATATATATATAATGTGTCCTATGACTGCATTTTTTAAAAGTATGTCTGTCATAGAGTTATGCCCAAGAAGGTCCTATTTTTCCTGTATGTGATAAAACTCAATGGTTTATGACAGAGAGATTTGGTTTTATTATTTGATCAATTCCTCTGTTATAGCTTTTTGGTGTACATATGGTTAACTCTGATAAAAACCAAATAATGTACACTAAAACTTTATTTTATATGCTTTACGGTGAAAGACCAAACTCCGGTTAATGTTGACATTCACCATGCACTGATGGTGGATGTTGAATCAAAATAATTTCATTACCTCTTCTCTATATATTAACAAGAAGTTCCGCCAAGAACTATACAAGCCTACTTTCCTGTCTACACCAATATCAAATTGATAATCTAGTTTTCTCTCCCTCTCCTTCTCATTTAGCTTTAGCTCTTAATTGTTTCAAGTATTCCTTTTTCATCGGTTTATGCATATTCAAGCATCGTTATTCGTTCATTCTTTCACGCACTCAAATTTACTCTTTCATTCATTCAGAAATATCTTTAAAAATCCAGATAAAAAAGTTTTGTGGGAAAGTAAGCTCCTTTGAGTTCTAATGCACTTCGTATCTGTACATGTTTTGCGTCGGGACATCTTTTCAATAAAGTCTGTTCCGAGCAAATCCGTCTGTAAAAACAGGATTTATATAGGATTGAAAATTCCTTGTAGGCGTTAATATTATTTTTTTTTAACTGTTCAAACTGAAAAAATTTTGTTGAATTTTTATTACTTTTACGGAAAAGTGGGCTAAAAAATTGTAAAGTATGTGTTTGGCGATGTTCTATGTCTATGTAAACCATAGAATGTAGGATCACTAGATTGGTAACATAAAGTTGATGTGGCATTTAATACGTAAGTACCCAGTTTTTCAACTCACTTTGACAACAGAGCAGAATTAAAAAGTTGATTCAACAATTAAAATCATTGTTGAAATTGAATATCCGTTTTTAGTGTTGATAATGAATAATACATTCTAAATGAACAAATATAAATAAACAAAAAATAATTAATTTTCGTTAAGCACCCGGACTCTGTTGATGCAAAACTGCACTAGTAATTTAATTTTAAAAGAGTATCCAAGCCAAATGTCTACTCAAGGGATGTTTTACATGTTGCATAATCATATACGACATGGACGCAGATGATTTTCTGCATCTTGAAAATCCACAGACACTGCCACGTTTGAACAGATGAACTGGGCCGCCTTAGCACAAAGGAACCATGCCAGAATTATTTTAAACATAATTTATATTATTTAAGGTTATACAATTATATTTCAGACTAGATTACTCGTTTTAACTCTTTTATAAGGAAAAATTGAAAATAATTTTTTGGTGAAAAGGGAAGCATTGCCAGAGAAATTCTCCATGAGCAAAAACATTTGCTGGTTCCTTAATAATAAAATATGTATATTATTAATGAAAATATTTGTTCTTTTATATGACGTGACTGAATTTTCATTTTTTATTATGCGTGTTTCATAATTATCTGATTTGAAGGAATTTCTCAAAGATTTTCTGTGTTGCTTTTCCTACACATCTTATACTGAATGGTTCATGACGGGGAGATTTGATTTTATTATTTGATCAATTCCTCTATTGTAGCTTTTCAGTGTATTTATATGCTTAGTAGGTTTAGAATTGTTTGTTTCTTGGTTCGATACTTTATGTCTTTCTTTATCACAAAATTGAATTTCGATTAGATCAGCATTTTTTTATGTTTCCCACTCATACTGTATTACAAAGTAGTGTACAGTGATCCCTCGTTTTTCGCGGTTAATAGGAACCAGAACCTTCCGCGAAAGCTGAAAAACCGTGAAGTAGGATTTGCCTCTAGGAATTTTTCGTGTATGCGGGTACACGAATGTTTTAAATATGTAAACAGTATTTATACTTTACACATTTAAGATAAAAATTACAACACTATACGTATTTACTTCTGCTGGAGGCACTGACGGTAGAGCCGGAGGCTTTACCTTGGAGAGAAACATGGTGATGGGTAGTTGTTGTCTTTGTTTTTTATTTTCCTTCAAAATTCCCCTGTACATTGGCATAACCCCGTCAACGCGATTGCTGAACTCGATTGCTCAGAACCATATTGTCGTCAATGTCTTCTTTAAATTGTTGCATCGCTCTTGCCATGTTGCACAATTGTTGCAGATTTTCCAGGGTAAAGTCACGCTTTTCAGATTCATCTTCGTATTCCTCTTCGTTTTCTTCCTCATTTGTAGACTTTGTCATCTCAAGGAGGTCTTCATCGGTCAGTGAGTCCGAGTGGCAATCGATAAGGGAGCTGATTTCTTCTTTTATCATGTCGACAAATGAAGACACGTCATGTCTCGCCCATCAACATGAAACAATGCTCCTTTCCGCAATGTGACTGCCGACATGGTTGCATTTTTTCATTTTTATTTTTTGATGAATATTTTGGAAAAACCCGCGAAGCACTGAAGCTGCGAAACATGCAGCGCGAAGTGGCGAGGGAACACTGTAATGCTAATTCAAATGAAGTTTGGGCAGTGAAAGCAGCAGTACGATTCGGAAGAATTTTTCAGCACCCGTTGTAGATAGTGCAGGAGATGGAGATGGGCAACATTTATTTATGAGTACAGTAGAGCCTCGATTATCGGAGCTAATGTGGACCGAGGGTACCTCGGATAACACGGACTCTGTTCAAATCGTGAGGTTGAACATGAATTGAAATGAATGAAAATGGTCGTCAAAGATGTAAAAAAAAAGACATTTACCGTACATATTAGGAAATGAAAAAATGATGTTACATACATACAAATATCTAATTTTATATGTACACATTAGTAGAGTACATGTTCTAGTTAAAGTGGTTTCTTGAAGAAGTTAATGCATATATGTTGTTTTCTGTTTAACAAAACTCGTTCGCTTCTTTGCCGCTTTTTTATGCAATTGTTGTAGCTGGTAACGCCGCCGTCGGCAGCCAAAATTTTTTTTTCAAGGGAAAATGTACCTTGGTTAACCCGGAACTCGGTTAATCGGGGCTCGTATAACCGAGGCTCTACTGTATATCATTCAATGAAAATAAGCGAGTGGAAATAAAAGTAAAATTAAGCACTTTTATTATTTTCTTTGTTATTTACTTTTATAGCAGTGATTTTAATGGAACTGTTGTTTAGCGTAGTGAAATTATACTGAACCATTACTTTCCACCGAATGTTTTTAATTATACACAAGTATTAAATCTTATGTACCTATTGTGCCATTATTATGACATTTTGTTTTGTGTATTTTTAGCCAAAAGATAGAATCTAAAATTTTAGAAATTAAGCGCTGAATACAAGTATAACATAGAAAAGTGTTTAAAGTGATTGCAAACTTTTTCACATGCTACATTAAATACTGCTCAAAATGCAACAATTTAAAAAGAATGAATTTTCTTCCTGATAAGAGAAGAGATGGCAAAATTTCCAACATCCATGAATTTCTCTTAAATACATGAGTGATGTTATGCAGACTAGTTCTTGTAGCACTGTAATTAAAAACACATATTGGCAATGAATTCCTGTCATAAATTGAAAAGGTTGAATTAGAAAATTATGTTGTAGCAATATGATTTATTTGAAACCGAAAAGCATGCCACTATGTATGCTAATATAAGACAAAGCATAGCCGCACACCATTCAGTACAGTTTCAAGTATTAATTACCCTTCTGAATTCTTCTATTAAGTACAACCTCAGAACAATTTTAAAATACAGAAAGATGTTGCTGAAAAGGTAGTTTTCCCAGTGAACATTTGTCATCATTCAGCTACAAAAATACTACAGAAATGATTAGTATATTTAACATAAAAATGAAACAGGCAAACACATTTTCTAGATGAAACAATTTTTTATTTTTAAAGGTGCAAAAATCTCGGACTTTCACTCTTCAAGAAGCTGGAAGAAATAGCTTTATTTAACCAAGATAAAAATTTCAACGTGCAATCCTTGTCCATTGCCGCTTTATAATATAGACAAGGCCATAAACTGAGTTGCAGGATTTGATGAAGTAGTATTTAATTTTGCACCACAGTATTACTTTTCCCTATTATATATTGGATAGTCTATTGCTTCTGCAGGTTCACAAAGCTGTTAATAAGCAGTTTTTTTTTTTTAATTAAAATATCTTATGTATCAAATTCAATTGAAATCAGATTCCTTTAAAACAAAATTTACCACCTAAGAAAGAAATTTATGACATTTTTAAGTATTTCTTGTAGACACAAACAGATTTTTGACTGACTAAATAAGGTCCAATTATCAGTTTACTCATTTAATAAGGTTGTGGTTTGGACATCATCACATCTATAAATAAACATATTTTACTAGCTTGGGTGAGGGTTTGTCTTTTAGAAATGTGACAAATCATAAACATCTGATAATTACATTATCGAGAGATTTTTCAACGCCGTTTTAAATGGAATGTTTTTATTTGATTTTTATTTCGACCATCTAAGAAGATAATTGTTAATCACTCAAATAAATCTTTTATATTTGAGAGGCAGAATCTGTTACAACGAAATTTCCTAAAGGATTACTACACTGAAATGCAATCATTTTTCAAGTTATCATTCATTTTCATTTCTTTTTTTATATTACGTTTGAACACATGATCAGGACTCGAAAATAAAAGCGATCAATGGTGCTTACCTTTTGAAATTTGACGTTTGAAGCAAATTCTTAAACATTATTAAACCTTCTTTTTGCTCGGAAATGACGATGAAATTTGAATCTGACATTCTATGTAACTGCTCTGCATAACTATAAAAGTCCAAAAACCCAAAATTTACCAAAAATAAGACGACAAGATGATATTCATCTCGCTCGACCGTACGCTTTGAATTTGAATTTAATTACATTTATTTTCCGGTTCGTGTGCTTAGTCTCGGGACTCGCTTATGAACTGTCGTCCAATATGATAGATTGCACAAGACAATACATGAAAGAATTTATTACATCACAAAGAGAGGAAATAACAGAAGGTGGACGCCACTGATCTCTATACTAACCTGGATCTCCTACTACACCCCGGTCGAGTGAAGCCTCTTTTCGGGTGTAGTTCCAGCTCCTAGTTTGGCTACTTCATCGTTAACTTGGCAGAAATTTGGCGTAGGTACGAAGTTGGTGCTAAAAAACCCCGTTGAGCGTGCGTTTTATTAAAGTCCGATCTAATATTTTGTAACAATAAATACAATGCCGACTTGTACCGCGAATAATAGTTTATTATTACTATTTTTTAAAGCATAAATACTTTCAGCATTACTTTTTAAAATCATAAGTACCCCCTCCCTGACTTAGAAACACTATGACACAAATGCATATGTTTTGATGCTTTTTTTTTTCTATAATATGTAAATATGTACCCTTCCCCCCCCCCCCCCCGGGAAATTTCGATATGACGAGCCAGCTTGTAAAAGAAGTTCATATGCCAAGGTATATATATTCAGTTTACATAGATATATTAAACTATATGTTGCTTTAAGGAAGTGAAATTTTGTTTTTTAAATATTATCAATCAAAATAGCTTATAAAATACATGACTTTTTTCAAAATTGATATTATCAGAAATTATTATTATTTTATTGCTTTGCAATGATTAAAAATCACAATTTTATTTAAATATTGGTTACAATATCAATATAGAACAAATAGTCTATTATTTTAATCAAGGTGTACTTTATTATTATTTTTTTAAAGTCATAAGTCTCCTGACTTTTAGAAACACTATGACTTTACACACATGCGTATTTTGATGTTTTTCTTCTAGAATGAGTAAATATGTATCCTCCCCCCCCCCCCCCGGGAAATTCACATATGACGAGCCAGCTTGTAAAAATGATTATTATTTTATTGCTTGATGATGAATTAAAGCCACAATTTTAAGTATTAGTTAAAATATCAACATGAAACAAATAGTTTGTTATATTTTTTTTAATCAAAAGTACTTTCATTATTTTTTTAAAATCAAAAGTCCCCCCCCCCCCTGATTTAGAAACACTATGATTTTATACACATGCATACATTTTAATGTTTTTCTGCTATAAAGTATGATTTTGCACCCTTTCCCCCCCCCCCCCCCCCGGGAATTCTCGATATGACGAGCTAGCTTGTAAAAGAAGTTCATATGCGAAGGTACATTTATTCAGTTTACAAATATATATTGAGTGAAGTGTTGCTTTAAGGAAATTAAATTTTGTTTTTTAAATTTTATCAATCAAAATAGCTTATAAAATTTATTTTTTTCAAAATTGATATTATCAAAAATGATTGTTATTTTATTGCTTAAAGTCATACTTTTATTAAAATATAAGAAACTATCAATATAAAACAAATTATTTTGTTTTTACTTTTTTTAAAAATCAAATGTACTTTTTAAGAAATCATTCATATTGTATCGCTATCTATGATAATAATAACAATTTTGCTCCCCAGCTTATAATTATGCTTACCGAGAAAGAAGTTCATGTGCAAATAAAATGAAAAAAAAACCAGCTTATGTAGATGTACATAGATATATTTCTTTAAGGAAATGAAGAAAAAAAATTTTTTACATATTAATAAACTACATATATGTATTATTTAATTTTTTTAAATGATGATACTAAAAAAATATAATTTTATTGTTTTAATGTTAACTAATAATCAATTTAATTTGCATATTAGTTAAAATACCAATAACAAATCATTTAGTATTAATTAAAATCATGAGTGCCCTTAAAAATCATTTATGTGGAGGAATACTAATTTTGTCCGAAAATTTCACTTTTCTTTGTTTGTCATTTTATTTACAACTTGCTATTAGGAAAACCACACAAGAAAATTTTATTCAAAAAATATTATGAAGTTTATAAGTCTTGTTATGGATCGTTAAAGAAGATCGTTTTCTTCAAGCTTTTTTGTGTTTAACAGAAAGAAAAAAAAGCTGAATTTCGCTCTTCTTAACAAACGCGCGGAAAACCGAAAGTAACTTGGCGAGAAAAATCCTTGAGGATGAGTTATGTTTTTTGAAGTATTAAAAACAATCCGGTGCTCATAAACAAAATCTGATGCTAACAGCTCAGAAAGTAAAGAATTCTTAATCATTTCATGTCTTCATAACTTTCCAAACGTTTAAAATAAACGAGTACTCCGCATTTAAAATCATGCAAAATCCCATAGAAAACAATGCAAACGATTCTTCGCTCGGGAGTAGTTGGGGCGTTTCCTGTAGGGTTGCAGGCCTTCATCTCCTCTACGAGCGGTGGCGAAAAGTCGTCAGTCCAGTTCTCTATTGAAGTCAATGGTGGACGCTAGTCCATGGTTCACATCCACTGCAAATAGGCAAATTGGTGACGTCACGCCAGGGGGCGTGAAGCTCTGACGTCACTCTGCTAAAGCCGCATGCGCGTGGCCTTCCCGTTTTCGTTTTCTGCGTTGAGTGTGTGAGAGTATAGTTTTTGATTCTAACAGATCTAAGGAAATTAACGTTCCAGATAACAGGAGTTTGCTCTCATTTATTATTGTTATTAAAGCAATATAATTTTTTTTTCAATAAAAATTTTGTATTTTTTTTTTTACTTTTTTTTTACTACTGTTATTTTTTTTTTTTAAACTTTGTGTATTTTTTTTCAATAAAAATGTGTGTTTTTCAATAAAACACACATTTTTGTTTTGAATGAAAATAAGGAATATTGGGTGAATAAATTGTTAAAATTAAACATCGCTTTTTGCTATCTAACAAGAGCTTTCCTTCAGAGCCCCCTAAGCAGTAAGAGCCTTTTAGATTCATTAACATCTTTGGAAGAGTAGCTAAAGCTTTGTGTGGTTTTTCAGAATGATGTTAAAAGATCAAATTTTTTTATGTACTATGTAATTGCCTATTCATTTATTTTGAAAGGAGTGAGTTTGTGAGGTTTTACTGTGATCTAATTGCATATTTTCCCTAGATATTAGATGTCAGTTTGTTACCATTGTAGGACAATTGAAAGACATTGTAGGACAATTTGAGGTTTATGTTGTGTTTCCTTATAATATAATAATGTATCGGGGCATTATTATAATAAACATGTTCATAAACTTTACCTGTGCGAGACCTTAATTGAAAAGTTTGTTGCACTAAGTGCAAAGTATAAAATTATAATGCCTTCATATATAATTTCCTATTTTATATTTTATAAGTTACCTTCCCAAAATTACTGCTATATTTTTGACATTGTTACTGTTTAAGCAGTGAATTTTTTAAAAATTCTTTTTATCTTAAAGTGCTTTCTATTTTATTTGCTCTTAATATATTTTATATTTCTTCTTACAGATAATTGGATAATTCAGAAAATTATCTGAAGTGCTAGTTGAATTCTAGCCCTGATGCAGTTATTATAGAAAACTGCATCAAGGTTTAAATTTTACTGGCGATGTTTTGAAGATGAAAAAAATAGTTCAGGAGTTGTTCTTGATATTGTGCTGTTTCTGTGTGAAAAAATTTTTTTTTTTTTTTTTTTTTTTTTTTTTTTTTTTTTTTTTTTTTTTTTTTTTTTTTTTTTTTTTTTTTTTTTTTTTTTTTTTTTTTTTTTTTTTTTTTTTTTTTTTTTTTTTTTTTTTTTTTTTTTTTTTTTTTTTTTTTTTTTTTTTTTTTTTTTTTTTTTTTTTTTTTTTTTTTTTTTTTTTTTTTTTTTTTTTTTTTTTTTTTTTTTTTTTTTTTTTTTTTTTTTTTTTTTTTTTTTTTTTTTTTTTTTTTTTTTTTTTTTTTTTTTTTTTTTTTTTTTTTTTTTTTTTTTTTTTTTTTTTTTTTTTTTTTTTTTTTTTTTTTTTTTTTTTTTTTTTTTTTTTTTTTTTTTTTTTTTTTTTTTTTTTTTTTTTTTTTTTTTTTTTTTTTTTTTTTTTTTTTTTTTTTTTTTTTTTTTTTTTTTTTTTTTTTTTTTTTTTTTTTTTTAATGACCTGACGCAGAATCCCCAGTGTTAGTTCCCAAGTGTGTTTGGTTCTCATTTTATCCACCCCACTGGAGCGATAAAAGGCTGAGTAATCCCTGCCCAACCCGGGAGTCGAACACCGGACCCGTGGCATGGAAGTACAAAAGGCTTACCACTCAGCCTCCATTATCATCCCAATGAACAATTTGTTAATTACAAGTCGATAATAATGAGCCGGTGCTGTGATGTCATCCGGATTGCCCGGCCAAAGGTTCGCCCCTAGTTTTGACAATTTATGTTACAAATACACATGTATTATTGAGACCTATATATGGAATGTATGAATTACAATAGTGTCAATTTTTTAGTCTTGCTTTTGCTTTTGGTATAGTTTTTCACTTTCTTGTGCTATGCAATAAATGTATTACCAGTCCACAACTATATGAAATAATACAAGTAAATTTTTGTTCATGAAGCATGCAAAACTGAAGATATGTATATGATTCAAACTGACAATATTGATCATGTGATACACATAAGATTAAAAAATAAGTAACAATGCAAGAACATAATAAATAACACAAGCATTAAACAATTATGATTTAATGTAACTATATTAAAATCTCACTCCTCCTAGTCTAGGGATAAGGTTGGCTTGGATGTAAAGTTAAGGAGGGTCAATACTCATTAAAAAATGTGCAAGCAAAATATAGAACAAAGAATATTATTTTATTCCATCATAATTTTTGCAAAAACTGAACCAAAAACAATTCTCCCCAACTACAAGTCTAAAAATGTACTAACATGTATAAAAATACTGAGTAGATGTACCAAATGGTCAGTTGTGCATCTTTAATAAAAAAACAGCAACCCACAGCAATGCCCGTGTCCAAAAAAGTTATTTCCCACGTAAAAAAAGCTGTAAAAAAAGACAAATGTTAAGAAAGCATGTTGATGATCGTACATGAAGCACCACACACAGCAAGTAATTTACGAGTATTCTGGTATTTATCAGCAGTATTGCATAGTGCTGGAAAAAAACTTGTGGAATGCTTATAGATACAAGCATAAGTTATCGACATCAAAAGCTCTAAGGGGATGCTTGAGTTAAAATTTTAAAAAACAAGGGAGGAGAAAAGGATGTTTTAAAGTAAATATATGGGGGTACACCGTCCTCTTTCGATCACACCTGTGGTTATAGAGACACTGATCGATACAATTGTTATTAACATGAATTCATTAGTTGAGGTGTTAGTTAATATTCTGATACAATAAAACTAAATATTAAATGCCCTTTAATTACATTTGATTTGGCAATGTTTCCAAGTCTGGGTAGCATGGACCCTATAATTAGGTTTACCCAACAGGTCTAAACCAGAACAAATTAGTGATCAACTTGTTACTATTAAATTTTGATGTCGTTAAAGTTTACATTGATTTTGAAGAAGCAACTCAGGTACTCAGACTTGCCTGCATGTAACCTCAGCTTGTTTGGTGTAGAAACTACGTTTTAATACCAGTAAAGAAACGCATATAAATTAAAACTCTTTAAACATTTAAGTAGCAAACTAAATTTAAATGCAAATTTTCTTCACAGTCTGACATGAAATCACCTCCACAAATAACAATGTTAATAAAAATGATATGTAAACAAAACAAATCTGTTGACAGAGTGATCTTTTAACCTGTAAATTATGAACTGAAAGTAATATTTCATACAATGGATCTGACTTGTTGATGAAGTTATGTCAATGAATTCAATTGACAGCTAACTAGTTATGTTTATGATATCGGTGACAAGTGCTTTATATTTTTACAAAAGAAATCTTTTAAATAAATAAATGACCAGTGCAATAAGCAAAATATTAAATTCGAGCAACAAATAAACATTAATACACAAATGTGGTACCATAGTAGATAGGTAAAATTTTCTAAAATAAAAATGCAAATAAAGTAGCGCCGAAACATTAAATGCACTTATGCATCTTTTCAATCTCTACGCTTTGCTACTTACTATTATTACATTATTTTTCTCATATCGTGATTAATTAATTAAATTGAAAATAGAAGATGCTAAGAAACAAATTTTAAGCGCAGTAATGCGTATTACAACATAAAATAGCACATTACTCTTAATGCTTTAATATAAGTACTGCACAGAAATAGTAATAATTATAAATCACTCACTTGGGCTGCGTTTCCAAATAAACACGACAGACAAAACATAGCCGAAGCTTTCTCTTCTTGCTTCATAATGATTGGCCAAGCAATTCGTCTGTGACTGACAATATCAAATCGTCGACGGATATTCCTGTTCGGTAACCATGACAACGAGGTGAAGCCACGTTTTTTCCGTCGGATTTCGTCCGTCCGTGGCGCTGTGTGAATCCAGCTTATCTAAGGAAATTAACGTTCCAGATAAGGAGTTTGCTCTCATTTATTATTGTTATTAAAGCAATATAATTTTTTTTTCAATAAAAACTTTGTATTTTTTTTAAACTCTTTTTTACTACTGTTATTATTTTTTTTTAAACTTGGTGTATTTTTTTTTTCAGTAAAAATGCGTGTTTTTCAATAAAACACACATTTTTGTTTTGAATAAAAATAAGGAATATTGGGAAATGTACGATTTTTTTTTCAGTTCATTTTTCTGAAAAAATTTAAATCACCTCCGACTAGTTTAAAAAAATTATTGTGTGTAGCATATTTTAAAGGAATTGATGACAGAAATAATTTGAAAATACTTTTGATTTAGAATATGAGATTGTTCTTTAAAACTTTGTCAAAATGCAACCAAACATTAAGTTGAAGTATGAATTTGATTTTTAAAAAAAATCATATACATTTGTTCATAATTCTTTATTTCTTTTTTATTGCATAAATCCGACAATGGTTCCCTTTGGAAACCGCTTATGCAAAAAGTAATCCTTTATGCTTTTACAAAAAAAAAAAAAAAAAATGAGAGAGAGAAAACTAAAATTAAAATATAATTCTAATGAAGCTACAATTTTGAACGTAAATTTCAAGCTAGAATTTTCCTGTAGTTTTATTTGATTAAAAGTTATCTACTGTTAATTGGATAAAGTTTGAAATGCAGGAAACAAAACTGTTTGTTAGTGTACTGTAATATAAGCTGTTTATTTTACCTCTAATAAAATCATCTGAAAGAATTACGTCATGCAATTATTCTAGAGTCTAACAGCGAGCATTAATGAAAATAAGTCTATATATGAATAATCTTAGAGAGACGGGGAAGGGGGAGGGGAATAAAAAAGGGGGCGCAACTTTATTTCAATTAAAAATGAAGCAGAACATCTTAGCACCAAACCAAAAAAGCTTGGTACAAATGGTTCCCCTCTTTATTAATTGATTTAATTTAATATTTACGAAATCAACTATCAATGCTGGGTTTTTTTTTTTTTAAAGGTCAAAAATCTAACTTCTTTCCAAATGTTTTCATTAAATTTAGACACTATTTAAAAATGCGAAATTCATTTAATCCAGAAAGTACAATAAAGCTTGAGTTTTAAAAAAAAAGTTGTAAAGTAATGCCACTTCTAAAAAATCAGTGCATCTTTTCGTGTAAATATTTGTTATGTGTATTTCCTTATACATTAATCTACAATGCATTCAGAGTATATTGTTGTAGAAAAGATTGCACAAAACGTTATAAAATTGAAAAAGTCAACTGCTACACTGATAGCATAATCTTTACCACTTGAAGAAGTAAGTAAACGTAAATCAATAATTTCAAGAACACAGGGCCAGCGAGAACCAGAGGCAACAAGGCGTTTGCCTCACAGCGCAGCTTCCTTAAGGGGGCGGCAATTACTATCTAATCAATTTATTAGGTAGTATTACTCTTCTAATGAATAAGAAAATAAGTATGTCCTATAAGGATCTTGATATATTTATATGTGTATTCAAATGAAAGCAAAATTACAAAAAAAAAAAAAAGGATTGAATACCACATAAAACTTAAACTTTGAATGCAATTTTTTTTCACACAGAAACAGCACAATATCAAGAACAACTCCTGAACTATTTTTTTCATCTTCAAAACATCGCCAGTAAAATTTAAACCTTGATGCAGTTTTCTATAATAACTGCATCAGGGCTAGAATTCAACTAGCACTTCAGATAATTTTCTGAATTATCCAATTATCTGTAAGAAGAAATATAAAATATATTAAGAGCAAATAAAATAGAAAGCACTTTAAGATAAAAAGAATTTTTAAAAAATTCACTGCTTAAACAGTAACAATGTCAAAAATATAGCAGTAATTTTGGGAAGGTAACTTATAAAATATAAAATAGGAAATTATATATGAAGGCATTATAATTTTATACTTTGCACTTAGTGCAACAAACTTTTCAATTAAGGTCTCGCACAGGTAAAGTTTATGAACATGTTTATTATAATAATGCCCCGATACATTATTATATTATAAGGAAACACAACATAAACCTCAAATTGTCCTACAATGTCTTTCAATTGTCCTACAATGGTAACAAACTGACATCTAATATCTAGGGAAAATATGCAATTAGATCACAGTAAAACCTCACAAACTCACTCCTTTCAAAATAAATGAATAGGCAATTACATAGTACATAAAAAAATTTGATCTTTTAACATCATTCTGAAAAACCACACAAAGCTTTAGCTACTCTTCCAAAGATGTTAATGAATCTAAAAGGCTCTTACTGCTTAGGGGGCTCTGAAGGAAAGCTCTTGTTAGATAGCAAAAAGCAATGTTTAATTTTAACAATTTATTCACCCAATATTCCTTATTTTCATTCAAAACAAAAATGTGTGTTTTATTGAAAAACACACATTTTTATTGAAAAAAAATACACAAAGTTTAAAAAAAAATTAACAGTAGTAAAAAAAAATACAAAGTTTTTATTGAAAAAAAAAATTATATTGCTTTAATAACAATAATAAATGAGAGCAAACTCCTCTTATCTGGAACGTTAATTTCCTTAGATCTGTTAGAATCAAAAACTATACTCTCACACACTCAACGCAGAAAACGAAAACGGGAAGGCCACGCGCATGCGGCTTTAGCAGAGTGACGTCACCAATTTGCCTATTTGCAGTGGATGTGAACCATGGACTAGCGTCCACCTTCTGTTATTTCCTCTCTTTGTGATGTAATAAATTCTTTCATGTATTGTCTTGTGCAATCTATCATATTGGACGACAGTTCATAAGCGAGCCCCGAGACTAAGCACACGAACCGGAAAATAAATGTAATTAAATTCAAATTCAAAGCGTACGGTCGAGCGAGATGAATATCATTTTGTCGTCTTATTTTTGGTAAATTTTGGGTTTTTGGACCTTTATAGTTATGCAGAGCAGTTACATAGAATGTCAGATTCAAATTTCATCGTCATTTCCGAGCAAAAAGAAGGTTTAATAATGTTTAAGAATTTGCTTCAAACGTCAAATTTCTAAAGGTAAGCACCATTGATCGCTTTTATTTTCGAGTCCTGATCATGTGTTCAAACGTAATATAAAAAAAGAAATGAAAATGAATGATAACTTGAAAAATGATTGCATTTCAGTGTAATAATCCTTTAGGAAATTTCGTTGTAACAGATTCTGCCTCTCAAATATAAAAGATTTATTTGAGTGATTAAAATTATCTTCTTAGATGGTCAAAATAAAAATCAAATAAAAACATTCCATTTAAAACGGCGTTGAAAAATCTCTCGATAATGTAATTATCAGATGTTTATGATTTGTCACATTTCTAAAAGACAAACCCTCACCCAAGCTAGTAAAATATGTTTATTTATAGATGTGATGATGTCCAAACCACAACCTTATTAAATGAGTAAACTGATAATTGGACCTTATTTAGTCAGTCAAAAATCTGTTTGTGTCTACAAGAAATACTTAAAAATGTCATAAATTTCTTTCTTAGGTGGTAAATTTTGTTTTAAAGGAATCTGATTTCAATTGAATTTGATACATAAGATATTTTAATTAAAAAAAAAAAACTGCTTATTAGCAGCTTTGCGAACCTGCAGAAGCAATAGACTATCCAATATATAATAGGGAAAAATAATACTGCGGTGCAAAATTAAATACTACTTCATTAAATCCTGCAACTCAGTTTATGGCCTTGTCTATATTATAAAGCGACAAGGATTGCACCGGCAATGGACAAGGATTGCACGTTGAAATTTTTATCTTGGTTAAATAAAGCTATTTCTTCCAGCTCCAAGAGTGAAAGTCCAAGATTTTTACACCTTTAAAAATAAAAAATTGTTGCATCTAGAAAATGTGTTTGCCTGTTTCATTTTTATCTTAAATATACTAATCATTTCTGTAGTATTTTTGTAGCTGAATGATGACAAATGTTCGCTGGGAAAACTACCTTTTCATCAACATCTTTCTGTATTTTAAAATTGTTCTGGGGTTCTACTTAATAGAAGAATTCAGAAGGATAATTAATACTTGAATCTGTACTGAATGGTGTGCGACTATGCTTTGTCTTATATTAGCATACATAGTGGCATGCTTTTCGGTTTCAAATAAATCATATTGCTACAACATAATTTTCTAATTCAACCTTTTCAATTTATAATTACAGGAATTCATTGCCAATATGTGTTTTTAATTACAGTGCTACAAGAACTAGTCTGCATAACATCACTCATGTATTTAAGAGAAATTCATGGATGTTGGAAATTTTTCCATCTCTTCTCTTATCAGGAAGAAAATTCATTCTTTTTAAATTGTTGCATTTTGAGCAGTATTTAATGTAGCATGTGAAAAAGTTTGTAATCACTTTAAACACTTTTCTATGTTATACTTGTATTCAGCGCTTAATTTCTAAAATTTTAGATTCTATCTTTTGGCTAAAAATACACAAAACAAAATGTCATAATAATGGCACAATAGGTACATAAGATTTAATACTTGTGTATAATTAAAAACATTCAGTGGAAAGTAATTGTTCAGTATAGTTTCACTACGCTAAGCAACAGTTCCATTAAAATCACTGCTATAAAAGTAAATAACAAAGAAAATAATAAAAGTGCTTAATTTTACTTTTATTTCCACTCGCTTATTTTCATTGAATGATAAACAGTAGAGCCTCGGTTATCCGAGCCCCGATTAACCGAGTTCCGGGTTAACCAAGGTACATTTTCCCTTGAAAAAAAAAAATTTTGGCTGCCGATGGCGGCGTTACCAGCTACAACAATTGCGTAAAAAACCGGCAAAGAAGCGAACGAGTTTTGTTAAACAGAAAACAATATATATGCATTAACTTCTTCAAGAAACCACTAACTAGAACATGTACTCTACTAATGTGTATATATAAAATTAGATATTTGTATGTATGTAACATCATTTTTTCATTTCCTAATATGTACGGTAAATGGTCTTTTTTTTTACATCTTTGACGACCATTTTCATTCATTTCAATTCATGTTCAACCTCACGATTTGAACAGAGTCCGTGTTATCGGAGTTGTCGATTATCCGAGGTACCCTCGGTCCACATTAGCTCCGATAATCGAGGCTCTACTGTACTCATAAATAAATGTTGCCCATCTCCATCTCCTGCACTATCTACAACGGATGCTTAAAAATTCTTCAGAATCGTACTGCTGCTTTCACTGCCCTAACTTCATTTGAATTAGCATTACAGTGTTCCCTCGCCACTTTGCGCTGCATGTTTCGCAGCTTCAGTGCTTCGCGGGTTTTTCCAAAATATTCATCAAAAAATAAAAATGAAAAAATGCAACCATGTCGGCAGTCACATTGCGGAAAGGAGCATTGTTTCATGTTGATGGGCGAGACATGACGTGTCTTCATTTGTCGACATGATAAAAGAAGAAATCAGCTCCCTTATCGATTGCCACTCGGACTCACTGACCGATGAAGACCTCCTTGAGATGACAAAGTCTACAAATGAGGAAGAAAACGAAGAGGAATACGAAGATGAACCTGAAAAGCGTGACTTTACCCTGGAAAATCTGCAACAATTGTGCAACACGGCAAGAGCGATGCAACAATTTAAAGAAGACATTGACGACAATATGGTTCTGAGCAATCGAGTTCAGCAATCGCGTTGACGGGGTTATGCCAATGTACAGGGGAATTTTGAAGGAAAATAAAAAACAAAGACAACAACTACCCATCACCATGTTTCTCTCCAAGGTAAAGCCTCCGGCTCTACCGTCAGCGCCTCCAGCAGAAGTAAATACGTATAGTGTTGTAATTTTTATCTTAAATGTGTAAAGTATAAATACTGTTTACATATTTAAAACATTCGTGTACCCGCATACACGAAAAATTCCTAGAGGCAAATCCTACTTCGCGGTTTTTCAGCTTTCGCGGAAGGTTCTGGTTCCTATTAACCGCGAAAAACGAGGGATCACTGTACACTACTTTGTAATACAGTATGAGTGGGAAACATAAAAAAATGCTGATCTAATCGAAATTCAATTTTGTGATAAAGAAAGACATAAAGTATCGAACCAAGAAACAAACAATTCTAAACCTACTAAGCATATAAATACACTGAAAAGCTACAATAGAGGAATTGATCAAATAATAAAATTAAATCTCCCCGTCATGAACCATTCAGTATAAGATGTGTAGGAAAAACGACACAGAAAATCTTTGAGAAATTCCTTCAAATCAGATGAAACACGCATAATAAAAAATGAAAATTCAGTCACACGTCATATAAAAGAACAAATATTTTCATTAATAATATACATATTTTATTATTAAGGAACCAGCAAATGTTTTTGCTCATGGAGAATTTCTCTGGCAATGCTTCCCTTTTCACCAAAAAATTATTTTCAATTTTTCCTTATAAAAGAGTTAAAACGAGTAATCTAGTCTGAAATATAATTGTATAACCTTAAATAATATAAATTATGTTTAAAATAATTCTGGCATGGTTTCTTTGTGCTAAGGCGGCCCAGTTCATATGTTCAAACGTGGCAGTGTCGGTGGATTTTCAAGATGCAGAAAATCATCTGCGTCCATGTCGTATATGATTATGCAACATGTAAAACATCCCTTGAGTAGACATTTGGCTTGGATACTCTTTTAAAATTAAATTACTAGTGCAGTTTTGCATCAACAGAGTCCAGGTGCTTATCGAAAATTAATTATTTTTTGTTTATTTATATTTGTTCATTTAGAATGTATTATTCATTATCAACACTAAAAACGGATATTCAATTTCAACAATGATTTTAATTGTTGAATCAACTTTTTAATTCTGCTCTGTTGTCAAAGTGAGTTGAAAAACTGGGTACTTACGTATTAAATGCCACATCAACTTTATGTTAAAAATCTAGTGATCCTACATTTTATGGTTTACATAGACATAGAACATCGCCAAACACAACTTTACAATTTTTTAGCCCACTTTTCCGTAAAAGTAATAAAAATTCAACAAAATTTTTTCAGTTTGAACAGTTTAAAAAAAATAATATTAACGCCTACAAGGAATTTTCAATCCTATATAAATCCTGTTTTTACAGACGGATTTGCTCGGAACAGACTTTATTGAAAAGATGTCCCGACGCAAAACATGTACAGATACGAAGTGCATTAGAGCTCAAAGGAGCTTACTTTCCCACAAAACTTTTTTATCTGGATTTTTCAAGATATTTCCGAATGAATGAAAGAGTAAATTTGAGTGCGTGAAAGAATGAACGAATAACGATGCTTGAATATGCATAAACCGATGAAAAAGGAATACTTGAAACAATTAAGAGCTAAAGCTAAATGAGAAGGAGAGGGAGAGAAAACTAGATTATCAATTTGATATTGGTGTAGACAGGAAAGTAGGCTTGTATAGTTCTTGGCGGAACTTCTTATTAATATATAGAGAAGAGGTAATGAAATTATTTTGATTCAACATCCACCATCAGTGCATGGTGAATGTCGACATTAACCGGAGTTTGGTCTTTCACCGTAACGCATATAAAATAAAGTTTTAGTGTACATTATTTGGTTTTTATCAGAGTTAACCATATGTACACCAAAAAGCTATAACAGAGGCATTGATCAAATAATAAAACCAAATCTCTCTGTCATAAACCATTGAGTTTTATCACATACAGGAAAAATAGGACCTTCTTGGGCATAACTCTATGACAGACATAGTTTTAAAAAATGCAGTCATAGGACACATTATATATATATATATTAAAAAAGTTTGCATTCATTATATACACATGCATTAAGTACACAAGCAAAAATTTTTGCACATGGAGAAACTGTCTGGCAAAAAACAATGAAGAATGGCTTAATATTTTTGAAATGATTGATGAATCATTTGATATGATACCCATTTTGCAACTTTTTACCATTCTTTATTTGTTTCTCATAGTGTATGGCAAAAGAAACCATATAAGGCACTTAATAAGAGAATTATTAAACATAAGGCTAGGTCACTGTAATCAGCGTCAAAAACTAAAGCTGAACTGCAATAAGTACCTGTGTATTAAGTAGTGATGCAGCGGATCTTAATTTGGCCGGATAACGGATACCGGATTTCCGGCCAGCCTTTGAGCCGGATATCCGGCCGCAGTACTTTTTTTTTTTATGAGTATTTATATTTAATTGGATTAGACAAAAACCATTGTTTTTCTTTTGCTTATTATATGATTATATATTTCTTTCAAATAAACTTTCAATTAAAAGTACTTAACTTTCAATTTCTGAATATCAATAACTATTACGTAAATAACACTTAGTTGAAGAATTATCTGCACGGAGTATTGTGCTTAACTTAAATAGAACCACTGATAGAATATTTTTAGTATATGTAGGTGGCAAAAACAAACACCTGTTAAAAGATTCAAACTTATTTATATTAAAAATCAAATTGAAAAAATTAAAAGCTTTTCCTTTTTTATTAGTTAAGAAATAAATTGCTAGGAATTTTAATTTTAACAACTCTTAATTTTAAATTTTAGTGTCACTGTAAATAAATCTGACTCTTTAGTAAGTTAAATGTTCATATTTTTATCAATTTCCTTCAAATAAACTAACTTTTAACTAAAACAAATTTGACTCTGAGTTTCCAAATATCAACAACCATTGAGTAAAACTTATTGTAATTCTAATTATATTAGAATAAAGCTACAGAGAGTATATTCAAAATTGATAATTGGCTGGAACCAAACATCAATTAATCTACTACAGATTAATTAAACAGATTTACTTATACTAACACCAAAATTAAAAATTAGGGTTGAAAGTTTTAGCAATCTAATTTTTATCTTATTTAAAAAATAAATTGTTATGAATTTACAACTCTTAACTTTAATTTTTATATTTTATTATTACTATAAAATGAAAAAATTTTTCCCATATTGTCAAAATTAGTCTATAAATATCTTTCTTCTCCTGCAAGCAGTGTTTATAGTGAGAGGCTGTTCTCTGAAGCTGGCATAATTTATGAACAAAGAAGAAACAGAATTTTGCCAAAAAATGCTGAACAATTGCTATTTTTGTATCACAACTTATCGATTTTGAAAAATGATAAATTGATTTAAAAAACATTTTTATTTATTTATTTTTTTTTCAAATCAATGTATATATAACAGTATTAATTAATAAGTACAGTAAAACCTCTCAATAAGGGACACTAAAGGGACTGAAAATTTTGTCCCTTAAATGGAGGTGTCCCTTCCTCGGAGGTTCATAAATTGATGCATACACATATAGTGTATTAACTTAGTTTAACTTTTTAATAGTAAACATGTGTTACCATTTAAGCTTAAATACTGAAAATGTCTCATGCATACAAAATATAAGTTGAAATTATTGAAATTTAAAATTTTTTCATTGAAAAACTGAAATTTTAGCATAAATTTCGCATTGCCAAAGTTTTGTAACTTACAGAAATTTATTCGAAGTAATCTGTTAGATGGGTTTGTTTCAAAGTACGTAATTTGGGCAATACAGTAGAAATGACGTTCAGTGCACTTTTTACAATTCTTGCATAAAAAAACTTGTTGGTACTGTCGGTCCTTGCTGAACACGCATGTATTCCACTGTACAAAAGAGGGAAAAGTCTTTACAAGTAGGTTTTGTCAAGTACTTTAAAATACACTTGTTTTTTTGTTCATGCTTATAGGACTCATACCAACTTTCAGAAGTTAATTTTTAGAAAAGAAAAAAAAAAGAACTTTAGCTTCCAGTAAATTTTCTTATCTATATAACTTGAATTTTGGAAAATTTTCTCCAAGAATGTCCCTTAAATAGAGTGTCCCTTATTCAGAGGTAAATACATTGCAGTCCCTATTCAAAGGTACTGGGACCAGAAAAAATGTCCCTTAATTAGAGGTGTCCCTTTTTCGGAGGTGTCCCTTAACGGAGGTACCACTGTACAATCATAATTACAAGGATTAATATTATTATTTAAATGCTAGATCAATATAAATTAATTTTTAAAAATAGTTGTATGCAATGTTTGTAATAAAAATGTAATACATTGAATAAATAATGTCACATATGATCTCGTGTTTTGCTGGTATTTATAAAACAATTCCTCAGATCGATTATTACATTATTCTGTTTTTTTTCTTTAATATAACTGGCAACCATTCAGATGTTTTCTCAATTTTATAAATCAAGTGAAATCGTTTAAAAAATGAAATTACAGTTATTTATTGATTAATATTTATATCTTTGATAAAATTGCCAATGTCATTTTATTTTAAAAATCAAAATAGCTCGCCATTATATAATAATATAATATAATAAATACGTATATCCGTAAGTAAATATATTCTGTTATAATTGTATACCATATTTTTATATACTACATATGTTAACATAACTTTCAAAATACTAACATACTTTAAGAATATTTATATCAATGGCTAATATGACATAGCTATAGTAAGAGTGCCCAAGATAAAAACAAAAACCTAATAACATATTTTAAATGTAATTTCTTTGTTTTATAAACTCTATAAGCATTAAAAAAGTTTTATACAGTGGAGCACTGTTTATACGCTTTTAAAGGGACTGTTCCCAAACAACGTATAAGTGAAAAAAAAACATATACCTGAAAGCATTATAATACAATAATGATTTGGGACCAAAATTAAAAAACATATAAATGAGAAATGCAGATACTCCACTGTACTTGAAAAGAATATTGATTCTTTTCAAATACAGTGCCGGATAATACTGCCGGATGATCATAATATCCGGCCATAACTGAATATCCGGTCTAAGAGGCCGGATAGATACTGTCTGCCGGATATCCGTTGCAGCTCTAGTATTAAGTACATAAAATCATTTCTTATTTTGTATACAAGTCAACTAATCACTTCTTTAACAATAATAATAAAAAGGCTTCGTTCATCACAGACAAACATAGGAAATACTATTCCGACCAAGAAACGAACATAAATAATACTACAGAAGAAGAAAAAAAAAAGCTTACCGTGTGACAGAAAAGCTTAATACATATGTTCTTTTTCGTTTAGGTTTTGTATGAGAGAAAATTGATGGGACAGCATCGCTTTTTAGTTGCCTTCTTCCCGTGAATGACTGATACTCAAAACAAAATTCTTCAAAATGATCCGAACAGAACTTCGTATCGTATACTTTGTTGGCATGAAGTTTTCCCTCTTGATTTTGGTCAACCATTGTTTAAGTCCGAATTTGAATGCGGAAATAAAAAAAACGATACTTTTCTCTCCTTGCATTCCTCCTTTGAGTTATGATTTTTGCAATCATAAGCACAACAACTGGCAGGCATGTTTTTTTCTTCTCAGAATTAACAAATTTTCAAATCAAGTTAGCTCGTCTACGGCGTCTAATTCACCTTATTGTGGAAAAGCTGATCACTAAATATAAAGAGCTTTTGTGAATGTTTTTTTACTAAATATACCAATTAATTAACAAACTTAAAACTTCAAAATAATCCATGGCTAACAAGCCCTTGCAAAAAAACGAGTACAACTAAGAAGATTTTTAAAGAATTAGAATTTTTGAGTAAGATTAGTGTAATTGGGAATCAGAGTGGTTGATTTTTTTTCATCAATTTAGCAATTGCTGTGACTCACATTTAAGATTCAAACATAGTACAATATGGTGTATTTTTATTAACATGATTCAAGCAAATGCTAAAAAAATAAGGCCTTTGATCATTTTTTAGGGCTTTCATCTACTAAATATGGCCTTTAGAGGGGCCCCTATAAACCAATCTTAAAAATAGGGGCTTTTGATGGCCCGAGGGAACCCTGTTATTTAAAGAATTAAAAAATACTCATAGTAGTTTTCCCATTTGGTTAACTTACAAAGAGGTTTAGGCAAACTTTCTACTGATGTTTCATCCATCCAGACAAATACTGGTCTAACATTATAGCATAAAAAATATTCTGGAGAAGCTATTTTAATCTTTTTTACTTTCCAAAAAATAGATAATCAAATAAATATAGGTTTTTTTTTATAATACTCCCACCCCAAGTTGGCGTACATAAGTGGTCAACATAGGCAGTCAAGTTGCAAAGGTTTCTCTACATTAGATAATATAGGGCTAATTCCGTTCCTGTAAAAGTGGTCAACTTACAGGTGGTCAGCTTAGAAAGGTGGTCAACTTTACAGGTTTTACTGTATATGATTTGCGGCTAATAATGTCTAATATAATATAAAGTGCTCAATTGGTCTCACTGAGGAAAGATTATCGCTAATTGAAATATTTAAGGAAAACAAACTTTTCAAACATTCAGGGCGAACTCTAATAAAATATAATTACAAAATGAAAAGCATGAGATTCTTCGCAATTTGTAAAAAAAAAATCAACATTATCGTTGGAAGGAACGATAAACAACACGCTTTTACTTCGCTAACTGATATAAAAAGTGCTTCCCAAATTAAGAATCCACCTTTGATTTGCTTACCTACAGCGATAGAAATATAATAAAGAAATGTAGTAATCTATGTTGCACTTCCTTAGTTCCTTCCCGAGTTCCTTTTATTAGAAACAACATCCACCCTCCCTCTTCAGTATTAATTTCTAATTCATTCTCATCCTCCCCATGCTGTATGGGAGGACATGTTAAAAAAAACCAAAAAAAGAGAAGAAAGTAATGAAGTTCCAGACAGAGGCTTCACTATTTATAGGGAATTTGCAATGACGTCATTTTCCCACAGCAGCGCAACCTGCTGGCAACAGCTGCTGGAGGACAAGCAACTTCGTGCTCGCCGCTAAGGTAGCATGCAGAGTTATATTTTCATCCAGAATATTTCGCTGCTATTCTTTTTTTGAGGAATTTTAATTCTTGAAATGCAAAAAAAATATTAATTTTAGAAAAAGTACAATTTATTTTTGGAGACGGAACATTCCGAGTTTATTTGCTATCTCAGAACGTGACCTCGTCTAATATGACAGATAGTACAAGAGAATGCAGATAATAATATTTATATTAAATTATTAAGATTATTTGTTTTTCTGTTTAGTCCTAAATATTAACATTTATTTATTTTTTGGCAATTCCAGCGGTCCAATACGCCCTCTCGTGAATTTTCGCGCTACTAGACCAAGCCTGTAAATTGACTGCACAACTGTAGCATGATTATGGTCAGGAGGAATCGATGCAAAACTAACAGTTCCCACATCTTAATTCATTTTCCCATTTTATTTTTTAAAATTGTCTTTGATTTTTTCTCCAACACTGAAAAGCAGTTAATCAGAAGAAAGTTTCCAAAACCAATTCTTTAGGAGTCTCAACTTTTAATTAAAAAAACTCTTTTCACTAAACCTAACGATTCTGGAATGGATTTTTCAATATGTGGCAATGATAAAGGGAGTAAATCGGAATTTAGTTCTAATAGCAAAAAAAAATAATTAATTCCAAGTCTTAAATATAGAAGAGTAATGGAAAACTACGTATTGCCCTTATCCCTCTTTCCCTACAACCATTTCAGGTCACATAAATATTCGAGTTTATTTGCTATTCTCAAGGATAAGCTTCAAACTCTCGTCTAATATGACAGATAGAACAAGACAGCACAACAGATTTTAATATACAAAGAAGGAAATACACCCAGGGCAAAGGTGGGAATCGAACCCACGCCTCTTTCTCTCCGCGCAGGGAGGCACCAGAGCCAGTCGATTTGACCGCTCAGCCACTGAGGCCCCGTATTGCTTATTTGTTTGTTTGTTTACGACCATTTCAGGTCACATAAATATTCGAGTTTATTTGCTATTCTCAAGGATATGCCTCAAACTCTCGTCCAATATGACAGATAGAACAAGACAGCACAACAGATTTTAATATACAAAGAAGGAAATACACCCAGGGCAAAGGTGAGAGTCGAACCCACGCCTCTTTCTCTCCGCGCAGGGAGGCACCGGAGCCAGTCGATTTGACCGCTCAGCCACTGAGGCCACTGTTGCTTATTTATCAGCTTTATAATGAGTTAATAGAACGAAATAGTGTTGCCTAAAAATAGTAATATCTAGCCGAAAATTTTTTGTTTATTTTTAGAGGGACAGTTTATTTTCTGAGAATTGTATGCATTAATTTTTTTCCAAGTGAAAAAATATTGAAAAGACGGCCGTTTAAACGAAAGCAGACGATGAGCGGATCGAGAAGTGAATGTAGTCACGTGATCAGGGAGCGCGCAACCTGTTTACAACGGGGCATCGGCGGTGAAGCTCACTCTATTCAGTTTATAAGCTCTATGGTGCTAAGTAAAAAAAAAAAAAAGTGCTAGATTTCAATACATTTGGCAGAAATGTGCTAAAATCAGTGCGCCACCCGCAGAAACTATGAAGCGGTCAAAAAACCGGCCAACCCCTTGAAATCACCCAAAAAAGTTTAATGACCCATTTCATGCGCCATGACCTCCTTCATAGCTTCTTTTGAGGGGTTGGTAAGTACACTGTCAGGGTTTTCGTCTGCATTGCTGATTGATCTCTAGATAGAGTCTTGTTTCTTTACTAACTTGTCAAATGCTGCCCTCCAGTTTGACATGCACATCTTGCTGAACAGTAAGATTTCCGGACAGGAAACAAATGAGGTGTACTGGGGTAGACTGAAGATTAAGCAAGATAAAAGTATTGATGCTGGAACAAGGGGGAACTAGTGTTGATAATTTTCTTTCAACTTCTTACACTTTTAATTGAAAAACAACCAAAAATGAACGCTCAGAAAAAATGATATTATCACTTAAGGTCTCCATTCTAACTATCATGTTAAAAAAGAGGTGGTTTTATGCAATTTATTGACGTAATAACCGATGTGTCGTTAAACGACGAGTCCGACTACTGAATTTTTAAAACCGGTAGGTATGTAGAAATAACTTTATGCTTCGGAAAATAATACAAAAATATGATGTGAAGATTTTTATTATAATAAATATTTAAGAGAGCAAAAAGTTACATAATGACTGCTCGTTCCCGTTTATTTTTAGTAGTATATTGGGGAGCATGTTTAACTTTATCCGAACTGAATAAAATTTTACACATTCTTTTGAACCTTAAAAGCACATTTTCCCCTCTATTTGGCTATCAAAAATTCGGACGAGAGTTTGAGGCCCATCCATTGAGAAAAGTAAATAAACTCAAAAATGTATGTTACCTGAAATGGTCACAAATAAAGAAAGTATGCTTTCAGCATTTATGCAGTTTTACGTAAAGTTTTTATTGAGAACATTCAAATATTTATGAATTGATAACATAAAGAATGCATACAAGTATATATGGAGAAAATTATATACTCGTGTATGAGGTTGAACAGCAGTTAAAAATGATGGAATTCGTTTACTCGCAAAATTCCCATCGTTCCTCAAAGTTCCGGGTTTATTTCCCTAAATTATCGTGTTTATTCTTTTTTTTTTTTTTTTTTTTTTTTTTTTTTTTTTTTTTTTTTTTTTTTTTTTTTTTTTTTTTTTTTTTTTTTTTTTTTTTTTTTTTTTTTTTTTTTTTTTTTTTTTTTTTTTTTTTTTTTTTTTTTTTTTTTTTTTTTTTTTTTTTTTTTTTTTTTTTTTTTTTTTTTTTTTTTTTTTTTTTTTTTTTTTTTTTTTTTTTTTTTTTTTTTTTTTTTTTTTTTTTTTTTTTTTTTTTTTTTTTTTTTTTTTTTTTTTTTTTTTTTTTTTTTTTTTTTTTTTTTTTTTTTTTTTTTTTTTTTTTTTTTTTTTTTTTTTTTTTTTTTTTTTTTTTTTTTTTTTTTTTTTTTTTTTTTTTTTTTTTTTTTTTTTTTTTTTTTTTTTTTTTTTTTTTTTTTTTTTTTTTTTTTTTTTTTTTTTTTTTTTTTTTTTTTTTTTTTTTTTCTTTGACTGTCTTTGGTAGAAATAATTTTTTTGCGATGGTTGCCGTATCAACTTGATCGATGACATCTTGATGAACGACACACACATCTCGACGTGATTCAATCGCTTTTGTGTCATTGTTGAGCTCAAATACGGCTTCAGCTTTCCTAAGTGCTGAAACTTCTTTCCGCCTCCCAACTGGAGGCTAGAGACACCAGCAGAAGTAGTACCAGAATTTCTATTTTGGAGAATAATCGTCTAGATCCTGCTTCCATTTGTAGTATTGCTTTTCTAACATCATGTACGCAAGTCATGTCTTTAAACTCCTCTTTGAAAAGTGCAAGTTGAATGTTTTCTTTTGAAATATAAATTCTGGGTAGTTTATTGCAAGTTCCAGATTCTCTTCATGAAGTATCATCTTTTCTAATTCAACTTGTTTTTGAATCAACTTTGAATCAATATGCGGTTTTTTAGTCAGGCAATTGCCACATCAAGTGAAAGAATTCAATGCGATAGTATTCTTCACACGAAGAAAAATCATGACCTACTGCTAGACCATTAAACCGCTTAGGAAGTCTTTTTTTTTTTTTTCTTGGTAATTTTAGGGGTTCCAGTCCAAGTTCTATTTTTGGACACAATCTACAATCATCAAAAATGGTGGAAAACACAGCGTCGTTTCGCATCTTTTCCAAGTAATTAACGTCTGTTTGAACTGATTTGACCAGTCCAGCCTGCTGTACTTTTCGTCCCCCCTTAGAAGGATGTGTTCAGTTCTGCCAGAAAATTAATGGTTTGTTTTCCCAAAACTAATCCCAGATAGTTGGAACCGTTTTCGAAGTCGGCTAAAGACTGCTAGCGCCATCATAAAAGTCTTCAGCCAACTGCCTCAACTTGTCCATAATTAAAGAATATTTTTTCAGTCTTTCTTTAATTTGAGTGCTTCGATATATCCATCTTGTTCGACTCAGAGGTCTTATTTTGCAAGTATTTCCAACAGGACATTCAGATTCATTTACTAAAAGGCTCTGAAACAAGCCGTTTATTTTTGTTCCAGAGAAAAACTTTCCTATCTGATTGGCTTGTCTTTCATTATTAAGTTAGTGCAATGTTTCCTACATTGAATAAAATCTGCTAACGATTATTTTTCACTCATAATAGATTGAGCACCTTTGATATGGCCGCTCATATCGGCTGCTCCGTCATGTGTTGGCCCCGAAGATTTGCTATTAGTAGTTGAAGTCGAACAAAGGCGTCACATATAAGGGCAGCTATAGCTTATCCTAGTAAAACTCCAGAAAACTTTCACACCTAAGTTAAAGTGAAGAAATGTGGAGTGCTGGGGTATTTGTTAAATATATAAAAATTTAAATAAATTCAGGGGGCTCTCCCCCTCCCAGTTTTTTGCCTTGTCCTAGGACCACTGGTATAAAGTGAAATATGTACTGAAGCACAGTTTGGGTAAAAAAAGTGCTTGTTTTTCAAACCTATCCATGAAATTTTCCCCCAGTTTGTAGCAACTGGGGGAATTGAAGAGTTTGTAACATTTCGAAACGCGTGTTTGAAATTTTTGTTGCACTACTTAAATATACTCTTCATGTTTAACAAGTTTATAAAACTCTCTTAATTTGTTCCATACGAAAATATTGACGCGGCGGAAGCATATTTTCTCAGATCCCCTTAGTCCCATCACAGATGGACAATGACACAAGATTAAATTTTGGAATGTTCACATAAAAATGAAGCAGTAAGACTTTTCGAGTCAAAATCTATACTTGCATGGTAATATTATATTATTGTGAGTAAATTTTGGTCACTCAGTGGTGTAGCCGAGGGAGGGGGAGGCGTCCACTTGCTTTTTATATTTTGTAAGAGTTATTGTTTTGAATTTTAACATAAGCGTACCCCAACTTTTTGATGCTCATACATGTAAACGTCCCTGCAACTTTTTTCAGAAATACACTACTGGGTCCTTTTATTTCTAAATTTTCATGTGAAAAGGGGAGACTGTACCCTCTGCCAAACTATTGAGGGGGACTGTCCTCTCTGCAAAATTATTGGGGGGACGCGTCACTGAATCCCCATAGGACGTGACACCCGTGGCCAAACATCACAATTGTCAACATTAAATAATGTTATAATACCAAAATGTTTATGGTTTCTACAATGTAGCCTTTTTTTTGGGGGGGGGGGAGGTCATTTTTAGTAAGTTTTTAATGGAGTGAAATATTCCTTCATATTCATTTCTATAATGTATTTCAAACTTAAGTATTCAATAATTGGGCAAGAAAATTTATGCAATGGAATAAAATACTTAAGGGTAGTCCCCTTCTCTATTTATAGCTCAATTTCAAATATGGATGAATCCACAGACCTCATCCAGAATGCTGATACGGAAAGCCACCTATCAGTTTCTTCGGAGACACCTGCTGAGTGGCCTATCGTAGAGTGGCTTACCATAATACCTAATGATCAGCAGCCTGTTGATGCAGCTATGCCCGAGGATGGAGAACCATCAACATCCTGGGAAGCCTGGCCAGTAGAGTCGGAAGAGAAAAACCGAGGAAGGGCTCAAAAGCGCCAGAGAAATAGTAAGACGAGTCTCTTCCTTAGTAAAAAACAGGCATCGATGAGGGACAGGTTTCTGGAAGAGCGAATGGAATGCATCAAAGCTCTACTGGCTGACAATAGTGGCAGAAACCACATCAATGACTTTTTTATAGGGATGGCGTCAACCATGAAAACTTTGTCCAACCACTTAATGTTGAGGGCAAAGCATGAAATTTTTAATGTCATGGCCAAGTTTGAATTGTTCACTGTGGAAGAGAAGCAATAAATGAGAATAATGTTAAAATGTATAAATGGCTATCTTACTTTCAACATTAAAAAAAAAAAAATTGTGTGTGTATATTTATATATTTTTTCTATTTTTATTATTATTTTGTAAATATTTAATTGACACAAATGCATATATTGAAAACATATTGCTAGATTGCAGAAAAATAGCAAATTCTGCTACTTTGAGTCATGACAGTTGACCAAAAATTTCATTAATAAGTAGGAGCAGTGTATTCAAACAGAAAACAATTCTTTTAAAATATAATTAACTTTCAATTATGTAATTACATTTTTTCTGTAAATATAGGGGAAAGTTGGATAAAACCGGGACCCAGCAGTTTTAGCTTGATTAGTATTGCTATTTGTCGGAAAACGCTTGAAACTTGTTGCAAACAAGCGCCATGTTATTTGAAGTTAAATGAAAGGCAGTGTTTATTTGTTTGTCAACGCCGATGTTTTGAAAAATTAGAGTGGAAAAGTTTTGATTTTTACACCACCGATTTCACTTTGTAGTTTCTAATTGCTTAGAGATTTATTTTAGGTAAGTACAACATTTGATAACACCTTTTTCAGCAGTTATTTTAAATTGTTAAACCTGGTTTTGCATCATGTTTGAAATGTGCTAAGCCGTCTTTTCTGATTAATGGCTTTGTCGGATAAAACCGGGACCTTGGCAGTCGGACAAGACCGGCTAGTACCTGGTTTTGGGCGACCTTTTTTTTACTGTGCGAAATATAAATACTTTAATTTGTAAAATATAAATCTTAAAAAATCATCTCATAAACGGTATGAAATTAAATATTTATTACTTTTTAGGACAGACTTCGTATGAATATAGGCTACTATATTATAGCTTCCCACTTAGTACAAAAGAAGTGTCTACTACTCCAGCAATTTACTAGCAACCCTTGCAGTAACTTGGCGTGATTTTAGGACTCCGACTAATTTGGCGAGTACGTGATTCATCCAGCCAAAAGTAGCTACCTCGTGGTGGTGTTTTCCTATTTTTGCCACGTGGCCTTTTTTTTTTCAAAATTACTTCGGAAATTGGAACAAAGTTTTCCTCTTTTGAAAACTTTAAAGCGCATTTAAGCAAATATCAAGAGCGTGATGTGCATTTTTATAAACACGACTCGGCAAAATTTAGGTAATTATCGAACGTCAAGATGTAAAAATGCCAACGAGGATTTGATTTATTACCGAGAAAAAAGTATGCTTGTGTTTTCGGCTGTCGCAAATGCCAAAAAAGAAAAGAAAACAAAAATCAAGGGTGAGTAAAATTATATTTTTATCTATTGACCTTTGTGCTGAACTGTACAATAAAGGAAATCCAACTCATTATTTTTGCTGCAACTGCGTTTTCTATGTTGGATTAACAATATGTACTGTATTTGCGAAAAACAATCGCAGCGTATATTGTAATTAATTAACGTCAAAATTCATCAATTTATCTGATATTTTTAATATTATGTAGAAGAGGTCTAGTTATCAATTTTTTAAGCCGACTATTAATAAGTAGTAGACACCAAATTTTTTTTAATGCCGATACCAATGTTATTAGTGCACAGATATAGCAAAATCAAGGCATATGTGCTTTTTCTTATAGGGACCGAAGGACCCCTTTTCAATGCAAAATTGTTAAGCTTCAAACACTGAACAGTAGAGGCCAAAAAAGCTTGATTTCTTCTTAATGTACCCATGTTTTTTTGAGAACTAATGGTGCTATTGTATTTATCTATATTATTAACAATGGCTATTTATAAATGCCCCTCCCATGCAAAGCCTATCTCCCATAGCTAATAAGTAATTGAAAGAGAAAAATGATCCTATGAAAAGTACTATTTGGTAAGTCCAAATTTTTTGGAGGGTAACTTTTGATTGATTGGAATTTTGTGAAGGGTCTGTTTTGGTTAACTAGAATTTTGTACAGGGTCCCCTGATTAGATTAGACAGAATATTACAATTAAAATGAAAAAGAAAATTTGCCAATAGCAGCAAACCCCCTCAAATGTTACGTAAAGCATAATAAGTTTAAAGCATTATCTCAATAGGGCTTGGTTTCACATTGAAATTTTTAAATAATATTCCAATTGCAATAATAGTTTTCTAATTACAATGATTGTTTGATGTGTTTCTCTTATTTTGTTTTTTATAAAGTTACATCACATTTTATTGTTTCAGGAGGATTCATAGTGGTTGTCCCTCTTTTTGTTTCAACTTCATTTATCAGGTGATGTGCAACATCTTGTTGCGGGAGCTTTGTACCAGCATTATCATCCAACGAACAAAAAGCTTTTTAAAATGCATGCGAAAGAGCATAGTTTACCTCTTGACACCAAAGGGGACAGGGCCTGAAGGGACAGTTCCTTTAGGTGCTCAACTATGTTTTTTTTTCATTCTTGCATGCAATAGTAAAATAACTTATAACATCTTGATCTTTTCAAACTTAGAATACTAATAACACTTCTACATACAGTGCTGATTGTATTATTTGTTTATTTTTTCTTTTATGCTTCATGAATAAGCTTTCTTGATCAGAACTTTCAAAATTTGCATCATATGTTTGGATATTCTGATTTTACTTAGTCTTGAGAGTTTCAAACACTAGCATGATTGCTTTGAGGTGAAGACATGTGGTCTCACAAAAAGTGCTAAGTTTGCAAGCATATACATATTTATAAAACAATATACTTTTAACATATAGATATTGCAATTTCATAAAAATTTAGTGTTTATGAATGACTCCACAATCCTTCCTGTATATTACATATAAAAATATGGCACACATATATTGCTGTAAACTGACATATTTTCATATTACTGACATAGTGGATGTCACCCATGTATTATATAACCTAAATATGGTTAACACATATTTAGGTTAAATGTGGAATGTTTTACCTCTTTGACCAGTACATTACGAATACTTCTACTGAAGTTTAGAATTGAGAAATATTTATTGTATTTGATGTGGGAAAAATTTTAGAAGCAAAAAGGAAACATACTTAAATGGTAGTTTCAAACACTTTGCTTTCTGAAGGTACCCGGTGAAATCTACTTCCAAGTGTGTCCACAGGTTATAATGAGTGGCATCTTGTGAAGTGTTTTCTCCAGGCAAACTTACATAAATATAATTGGTGATGCACAGTTAAAGAAGTGTTGTAAAAATTGAGAAATCCTTGAAAATATTGAAATAATCAAAATACATAGATTTACAATGTGAAAAACACAATTTTAAAACCTCTATGCAAAATTCCCATATATAGGTTTTTAATTATCTTTTCATGTAATAAAATTGTTTTTTAAGATAGGATGCATGAAACTAATCTAGTTTTGAGACAGCAGTGTTTAAACATATAAGAATCAAGCCAATCTGGAGTGGGATATCAGTCGGGCAAAGGACAACAGATTTCCAATGACTGGCAAAATCAGTCTGATGACCCCCTACATAAAACAATTTATTTTTCCTTTCTAGTTATGTGAAAAGTAAGTTATCTTATACCGTAAGTTAGTAATTAGTGTACTGGGTATCTGGTAGGGATGTAACGAATCATGATTTGACCGAATATTAAAATTTCTGGAAAATCATTGTAATAGAAAGTATTTGTCAAATTTAAAAGTGTTCTCAGAGTGAAACACTAATTATACACATTAATCTATGTGTGGAGTAATTAGTGATTTAATTTTGTCTGTTAAGAATTTAAAACTATCTAAAATTAATGTATTTTTTGTATTGTTTTGAATGCAATAAAACATACTTTCACCCACAAGTAGAATAGGAATAAGTCTTAATGTAAGCATTAAAATTATTTTAGTAATTATTTAACTCAAATTAAAGAAATACTATATTGCTTAGTGAAGTTTCACGAAGATATTTTAAAAGTTATAAAAGTAAATTTTATTTTATGGATTTTTTTACATACCTACTTTTAAAAGATCTATTAAAATTTAAAAGATCTATTAAAATTTAATTTAACTGGAATATATTTTTATTTTCCAGAACCCTAATAACTTATGCTAGCTTAATATTCATGATATATTCTAGGCTTTTCACATTTCTCTCTTACTCAATATTCACAATAACTTTGTCTACCCAGACAAAGTCTGGCTTCCACTATGATAATAATAACAATATAAGTCTCATATTCTCCATCATAGTTAACTATTTTCAGCTTTTGGGAGCAAATATTAAGTATAAAATACAATATTATAACTTCAAAACCTATTTTTATTCAGTCAAACCTAAAAAACAATGTTTAAAAATAGTAGTTTCTTCTAAATTAATTGTTATTTATTAAAACTGTGTACTAATGTGCTCTATTGCACAACTATACAATTTTTAATGTTTAAAACCTACTAATTTCTTTATTTTTTTACATTTCTACTGTAGCAGAACTATTCCATCGAATAGTCCATCAATATTCGGACAATCCGAATTTGATCTTACCGAGTATTTGACCCAGCCGAATATTCGGCTAGGTCATGGAGTGCCTATTCGGCCAAAAGGGCCGAAGCCGAATAGGGACTGAATATTCGTACATAGTATCTGGTACTATATGCTAGGGATTGGGAGCCTTTTTACACTGAAATGCCGAGCATTGCATCCAAAATTTAATGAAATTTTGGAAAATATGACAAATTCGAGCGACTTTTCCTCGGTATTACGGCTCCGCCATTCATTCGGCCCATCTTATATATATACTATATACGTATATTACGTATATATGTCACATAGTCATTTTGCAATGTTATATATATATATACTAATCAAAACATCATATTATGTAAATCACAGTAAAATGTAAAAGGAAAGAAATCATATAAGGGCGCTGAAATATGTTTCAAATAGCAGAAAAGTAAAAATATAAAGAGAGAGAGATCTCTTATTGTAATGAAAAGTCACACCAGCAGTTCATCTTTGAAAGTGGAAAACAAAAGTAAAATTTTATCACGATATTAAGAATTGATTCAATCACTTACGATCTTTTAAGAAAAAGTGGAAAAAGCACAGAAAACAAAATATCATATCACCACCACAATGGCATGCGCCCTGATGCATCTGACTCCTGCCCGCCCTGTTTTTATGGGGGGGGGGGGGGCGAGCCCATGAGCTGTTTTTTCTTTAGCTGTCAGCAAAGATAACCTCATTTTATGCATTTTCCAGACTCAACTTCGAAAAATTATATCGGGGAAGAAAACCCTTTGACACCCTCCCGTGACACTGCAAAGTGCGATTCTAGAAAATATTCTGGGAAATAGCTCCCAAACCATAGGGGCGGATTTACGGAGGTGGGAGTGGCGTAGCTAGCATAGGTGACACTCGGGGTGGTTATGTCTGGTGTCACCCCCCCATCCCCCGCAAAAAATATCCAGTTCAAGGTATTTGTTTCATTATATAGAGCTTTTTAAAAAGGTTTATTGCTTCTCCCTTCGTAGCCGGGTGTCACCCCAGAACGAGTGACACCCTGGGCGGGCCGCCCCCTTAGCTGCGCCACTGGGGGTGGCACTCCCAACATTTTCGGTAGCAGCAGAGTTTCATGGATGTTTAAAGATGACAGACAGTTTGCCACGAAGATTAACATGGCTATATATTCTTTAATATCTTATATCTCCTTTATCATTTCATTTAAATCCAATATGTCTGGTCAATCAAGAGGAAAGTGAAATGCAATAAAACATTATTTATTAAAAAAAAAAAAAAAAAAAAAAAAAGAGTTTTACTTGCAGAGTTGAGTGTGAAAATATTTGATGGCATTGATAGCACATCTTATTGCATTTTGTTGATTTATTTAAAAACGTTTTAGTCTCTCCCTCTCATTTTTGTCTCGGACCAGGCACCCTTCATTTGGGGGACCAGGTAATCGCCCTTCCCCCAGGGGTGTACTCAGAGACGTAGCTACGGGGGGAGGGGGCTGAGGGACAGCTGTCCCAGGGCGCAGCGTCAAGGGGGTGCCAAATTAATGTTAATTTATTTTATTTTTAAAAGCGAAAAGAAGATTATTTGAACTGAAGAGGTGTGAATATGTTCGACAAAAAAGTCGGATCAAATCATATAGGGAATGACTGTAGCACAGGACAACTTTGAGTTGGAGTGTTCTAGGGATCGGACCCGTGATGACTCTCTAGGGGCTTGGGGCATTTTTTTTTTTCGAGCACCAGAGATAAAAGAACCGGACGCCTAGAGAACACAGGAAAGGTCACTTGAGAAAGAGGAAAAACAAATAATTTTGTGAAGCTAAAAGTGTCCCATTTTGCCCTTCAAAGTGAATGGTCGCTAATGAAAAAGGCAAGCTAAAAGAGTTGCTTCTTAGAACTATTTATCATTTAGGAAGCATAAAAATTTTTTAAATTCCCTTCCAGGGGCGTGCCTAGGGGCGCAGAGTGGGAGGGTGCGCAAAATCTTCAGTTGTCCCCGGGCACTGAAAACCCTAGCTAAGCCTCTGATTGTGCTGGAAAAAAAGTAGGGGGACACATATCAGCGAACATTAAAAAAAGGTATGAGGACACTTATGTTAAAATCTTAAAATTCAAAACAAAGTAGGAGGACGCTTGTGTTAAAATAAAAAAGTAGAAGGACGCCGTCTTCCTTGACTTAACAATTTGGATGCTAATAAATTTAAAATTTTCATGAATGTATACATTTTTTAATTTCATTGATTGATATACTTTGAAAAAAAATTATACCATTTACTTTTTTTAATGACTAACTTATTTTTTAATATTCATTTTATTAAAAGCTATTATTGTAGGTGAGAAAAAGTGAAGGAAATATAATCGCGTTTTCTGCGTTTCTACTCTTTCAATGAGGTGTTTGCTATTGAAGAGTAGGGACTTATTCTTCATTTCTCTCTTCTTACCGCTAAAGTATTTTCATCAAATAAAGTGAAATGAAATGAAGTTCCGAGGACTTTCACTTTTAGAAATAATACGCAGTTGAATTAAAGTTTTTAGCCAAAAAAAAGCGAGTAAGTCGCCAATAAGTAGTCCCGGCAACGGTCGATGTTATCAGCGAATCATAGTAGCGTATTCTGCTGGAGTGGTAGACACGTCCTAGTACAAATATAAAATTAAAATTATTAACATTTAAAATAAACATTATTTTTTTTAAATTAAATAGTGTTTGTCAGTTTATTCCAAAATGTTTTTTCTTCCTTTTTTTAAGTTGGGTAGAATGAAAAAATTAATGCTTTTACAAATTTATAATGTTGTTAGAATAAAAATTGCACCCATAAAAATTAAGGCTGCTCGTCAGTCAATTTCCGAATTCAGCTCACTAATGTTAAGTTTGGGCGTGTGATGCTTTCGTATTTTTAAAAATATCTGCTCGGGAAATTAATTAGAAAGAAGACATCTTTTAAGAAGTCTACACAGAAAAAAGAATTCAAAAATACAATTTCGCGAAGAGATATTTTTAACCCACCTATGTTTTTCCGTATAGGACGGCCATTGTACCAATTTATTGTTATAAATAAATATTTTAGTAATAAGACAACAGCATTTTTCAAGTGTTCCTAAACATATCCGGTTTTATCCGTCCTGGTTGGATAAAACCGGGTACTTTTATACTTCCAAAAAAAATTTATTTATCCTCCAAAATATTGTTCTTCCACATTGAAAAATATTTATTTCTGTAACTAAAGAACTAATTTATCAGTCAAATAGAAATTTAAGCAATTTTATTCACTTATTCGCTTAGGAAATAAAAAAAACACTTTGGGACTCGGTTTTGTTCGACTTTCCCCTGCAATATTGAAATTTAAAATTTGCTTTATTCCCTTTTACTTATTTATAAAATGTTAATAATTCGAGTTTTCAATAATTTGAGGTAGCTCGAATTATTGCAAACTCTGTCCAATTCGGTCCTATCCACCTCGAATTATCGAGACTCTACTGTATATATATATATATATATATGTGTGGCAAATGTTAATTACATTCCCCTTATTAATTTTTTAAAAAAGCAGGAAAAAAATTCCAAAAATGAGACTCAAAATGCGATTGCAACCGCTTATCCAAAGAAGCAAGCAGTGAAAATTTGAAGATCACTCATTCTGCTCAATTTTCTCATCCATATTTGATGTTCTTAATAGAGGGCAGAGCTAATATTCATTAATAAACTACTTCAAAGGTCAAAAATCGGTTGATTAAACGAAAAATTTAACAAATGATGTTTATTCTGAGATGAAAAAATGTAAAATCTAAAAAAATTTCGATTTCTTTCACCGAAAATCGCGCTTTGGCTCAAATTTTCGGGAAAAACGCATTTTTGTAGCAGCATTTGTAAACCCTTCAGATATTTTTCTTGCTGAAGAAACTTCAATATTTTTTTCCCTCTTCTGTTTTTTTTTTCTTTTGCTATATGTGCGAGAATTATTCTTAGAATAATTCTCGCACTGACTCGGAAAAATAGATCGAATTACAGAAACGTTGAATGAAGTCACAGAACAAGATGGTCTTGGGGAGACATGTTTGCCACTTGCATTATAGCGTATCTACGGAACTCGCTTTTGTTGCACAATTTTTAAAATTTTGTCCGGTACTTGTAGCTTTTTTTAATCAATTGCATTTTTTTATTTGCACGCTGCAGACGAAGGTCGAATGGGCCTCATTCGCATGACGTCACGAGATAGTATGAGCATGTTGAGAGGCAAACAGCAGACGACGTTCCGATTTTACCCTGTAAAGCAACGCATTCAGCTTTTATTCTATATGAGCTCTTCTTTTTATGCACAAAATGTTTCTTTTCAGAATTTATCTCCCTTAAATTGTTCAACGCAAAGAACCTTGAACTTTTCATCAGTTATTTGACAAAACAATACGTTCAACTTAGTTCAAAATTCTTTTTTTAAATCGCATTTCCAGATTTTAAGCCTATAGAGTACCGCATAAAAAAAATCAGTTAAAATTCGTATTTTTTGACGTGAATACGTCTTTAAATTTGCCACCATACGGGGACAATCCAAAAAAATATAATAACAAAATCGAGGGATACAGTTTGGCGTTGCAGTTTCGAATCTATCCTCTTCTACATCCAAAATTAAATTATACCATTGGATAACTAAAGGATCAAAGAATTCATTACGATAAGCGAGAACAGTGACGCATCGCGCGGTGGAGGGGGAAGCGTCGCCATTTTGAGGTTATTTTGCTGCGTATCGAGATTTGCAATTAGTATAGCTTTTGACTCGGAGAAGCTACGATATTCGTTTAATTTTAATTATCAATCAGTTGTTGTCAAAATCTATCAGTTGTATATAAAAAATTAATTTAAAGTAGTGACAGTGAATATAATAAGGTGTTAGAATAAAAAATATATAGATATATAAGCGTCGAAAAGCCAAAACCAAATACAGAGATCGTATACGGTTGGAAAGGGCTTCTCAAGAACAATTGAATGGTAATAATAAAACACCATATGACCGAGTCAAGCAGTGCCGGGAACGTAAAAGAATGAATGCGGAAGTGAGGATCAACGACGGTGCCAGTACATCTGCAGCTGGGACGGTTGAAATTACGCAAGTGGATGATGAAATCGCTTCTACATCGACAACGGACTATATAGGTATAGATTGTGTACGATCGTCGATTATATGAAGACACATTGGGCAGCACGGCAGCAGCTAGTGTGCGTTTGTCTACGACGTTTGTCAACAATCTTGTATGATATTTGTGTCGTACTTTTCATATCACGGACCTCCTATAATTAATATTAAACACAATAATTATTTGTTTCGTTACTTTTATTCCAAGTACATAAATAAAAATATTATTTAAAAAAATATTTTTTTTTCTTTCTAATGGGGCTGCAGTATTGGTCATCAACCATTACAGACATAGTGCGTCCCCAGATATTGGTACCAACTCTTTTAGCGGCACCGCAATGAGTGTGGTACCATTGCCGCAATTTTTTGACGCTTAGTTTCCCCTAGATGTGGCACCTGAGCTCTCGTTGATGCAATCTGCACTAGGAATTTAATTTAGCCGAGAGTATCCATGCCAAACGGATACTCAAGAGATCTTTAAGATGCCGCATAATCATACGACATGGACGCAGACGATTTTCTGCATCTTGAAAATCCCCCGACTTGGGCCAGGTTTGAACCAACGATCTTGGGCATACGAGACCTGCGTCTTACCACTACGCCACCCTGTCGACATTTAAAAAAATATAATCAGTTACATAAACGTATTCACGTACAACACACGGTCGTGTCCTTGACACAGCCACACCCCACATTTTCCCCTTTTATTATTGAAATTAAATATTGCTCTGAAATTAAACTGTGTATAAAACCTGCGTGTGTTCAAAATGAATGCATATGCCCCTTATTATGGGATTAAATGCTATTTCATACGTTATAACACCAATTATTAACATTGAATGCCAAAGGTAAACACCTTCCGCAGTCAAATTAAATATCCCGTTGCCACATCAAGGGAAAGGTCTATTTTACTCCTACATCAGCGAAAGTAATTTTTATTCTATGAGCTCTTTTGTTTATGTACAAAAGAAATCCTTACAGAATTTTTCTCTCTTAAATGTTCAAAACAAAGAACAATACGTTTCTTTAGTTCTAAATTCTTCTTTTTTAATCTTATTTCCCAGATTTTAATCCTATTGCGTACCGCATCAGAAATCGGAGAAAATTCCTATTTTTTTCCATTATCTCTTTTCTCACCGTTCTTCTAACTTGTTAAGTATGTATAAAACTTGCGCATGTTCAAAATGAATGCAGATGTCACTTATTATGAGATAAAACGTTGTTCTATACGTTATAAAGTCTATAATTCACATTGAATAACGAAGGTAAACACCTTCCGCAGACGAATTAAATACCCCATTGCCACACAATAGGTAAGAGCTGTGAAAACTGTTGTAAGGGGTCTCTCCCTAAGTGTCAGTACTCTATGTTTTGAGAAACACTTTATGTAAGGAAGTGAATTCAAAAATTTATCGTCTGTATCCTGCTGACGGATTTATTATGTTGATGTGATGAGAGAGAAGAGCGCTGTCGAGTTCCGAAGCGGAGTTCGTTTCCGGTGCGGTTATCAGACTTAAAAAAAAAAAAAGATATTATTTTAACGCTTCATTTCCCCAGAAAGAGTGAATTTCATGTGATTAAAACATTTATCAATAACAAACTCATCAAACCCACTGGTAAAGATTTTGGATTTAGTCATTTCAATATGGGTAAGTGAATTTATTTTTCTTTTTGACATATGATGAATAACCATATCTTTTTTGTAGTTGCTTAATGACCTCAAACAGCGTAATTCTTATTGTTCTGAGAAAGTTGATTCTTTAAAACTTTAAAAGACTTTTATTCGGAGCCAAAATAAATGAGGGGAAAGGAATCGAAATTTGTTATGATTTTTTTCGTTAAAAATCTTCAATATAAAGTGTAAATATTATTTAAATATCTTCAACTCATGAAAATCTCCATTATTCAGACTATAAATCTCAATACTCAATTTCTTAAGAAATACATTACTGATATATTTTATCAAAAAATTAAATTTTATTTGATGTCCCATGCTTGTTTTATTTATTATTAATTTTTTTTAAATTAAAGAGTGGAAATGATATTGTAGCTTTTTTTTTCCTTTTTAAATTTTAAACTCATAGCACTTGTTCTTCTGAAGTCTAATTTTAGAATAGCTCTGCATTTTTTGTTTATTAGCACTTCACTCCTTTTAATCTCATAATTGTAGTCAATAAATTTTAAAATTAAATTGTTAATACACACTCTATTTTTAGGAAGTCAAGGGTGAAACTACCCCTCCCCTTTGTCTTTGAGAGGAGAATTCATTTTTATGAATGTACATGCATTTCATTGTTTTTTTAAAATATATTATGCAAGAAATGTGTGGCGGGAGTAGAATAGCGCCGACGTAGCTATGCGTGTCGTAAGAGGCGACTAAAATAGCACTATCCGATCCGGGTGACGTAAGGCTTGCTTTGTAGCATGACTATGGCCCCGGGTCAGTAAAGCAGGTAGGCAAAGCTCTGCCAGCCCAGCCCCTATGGCTGGTGCTGGTTGTCAGTTTGTCAGAGAGTTTGTGGGAAGACAAGGAGGACAGCGCCGCAGTCGTGCCCCCTCATACTGGGGGGTAATCCGTGAAGGCCCAGATGCTATATATGGTACGGCTGTGATTAGCGTTTCGCACCCTTTGCCTCCTTCTGATAAAATTCAAAATGAGCGACCTGTGTTAATGCAAAATTTGAACTACTTTATGATTTAACACCCAAATTCTATAGATATATATATTTGTTTTAATAATCTGTACTTAAGTCTAACATCATGTTTTTTATCAATTTCTGATACATGTGATTATGCTCCAATATCCCTCACCTCCCCCCCCCCGACTTTGTAAAGGTGTGAAACGTACTGAAGAAACATTAGATTTGAGATTCTGCCAAACATCAACCTTTATTCCTCCCATTAATCTTTCTCTCTTGGTTTTTCAATCACGAGAAATCCAGGAATAATGAAATATACAACTTCGAATAACTCAAGTTTTTAGTAGTTTTGCATTTTTCTTAACGCATATGTAAAATCTGATTATCTTGCTGAACTGCATTCTTAAAAATGCTCTAAAATCGCATTTGCAACCACACTCTTGAATGCGTATCTAAATGGCTTACCATCTGGGGTACAGTTAAGAATGTACGACAGGCACCTTATTTTTTAAGTAGTTTTTCTAAATTTTTTTTTAAATGCATCACTAGATTTGTATAAAGGCTCCTTTAGGCAGTAACTAGTAAAATATACATCCCTATTTAATTTTTTCTTATTCAAATGTAATTGCAATTCTTGTTACACAACTTAAAGTGGAGTACTGTCTAACCTCACCGACTGGTCACCTGTGAACAATAGTAAGAACCTCTAAATAATGGTCACTGTCTGTTAGTCCAGCCGATCATCATAGAAGAACATAATTCAATACTTGTGAGCAGCGGAACCTCTACACAATGGTGAACTCTCTTAAAGTAGCCCTAAATTGCCAGATTTATAGAAAAAAAACCACATGAAAAAAATTTGCTTCCTTTTCCACTGGTGGATTAGCTACAGACACTGGCCCGGGCAGGGAGAGGATGTCTGCTGCATATAAGGGTGGGCAAAAAAGACAAATTCTATCTTTTTGACCACCCATCCTCAAAAAAATTCCATTTTTTTTGAGGATGGGTAGTACAAAAAGGGTGCCATAGATGACACAAAGTGCACATAAAAATTTGAAGTTTGTAAGATAATTTTTCGAATTTTGGAAAATAAAAAGAAATTTCGGCCAAATTTTTAACAAAATTTGCAAAAAGTTTTTTCTATTTTCGTTGATGGGTTGTGCCGAAAAGGTGCCATTGGTGGACTAAGATCATAAAATAACATTAAAAAATACAAAGAATATTGAATTATTCCTTCATTTGCTGTAAATGCGTGGAAATAATTTGGCTAATAATGTACGGTAAAATACAGCATTTCCACATTATGACAAAATTTTTTGAAAAAAAAAAAACTTCTATGCACTTGAAAGAATTATCTTACACTTTCAAATTTTTTATGTGAACTTAGTGACATCAATAGCACTTTTTCTGCACTACTCATCATCGAAAACAGAAAAAAAAACGTTTTATTTATACAAATTATATAAAAAATGCACTTGACCAAATTTCAACATAGATGTGCCCCAATCAAGAAATTTTCTTCCAAATTTTTATGTATAAATTTTTATGTGCTTGTGTTTCCAATGGCACCTTTCCTGCACTACCCATCATGGAAAAATATAGAAAAAAATATTTTTTTGTGCCACCCTACCCCTTTTCCACATAGCTCCTATAGTCCTACTGTGATAAAAAAACTGTAAAAATAGTCATATTTTATTGATACAAGATGAAAAGAGATAAACGATCTCCACACAAAAAAGATATACTGTGTTATAATATTTTGATAGTAAATTAATTTGTAAAGACAAATTTTGGGCTTGGAAAAGATCCTGTGATAATCATTATTTTAAATGTTTTTAAATACCAGGAGTTTGGTTGAATATATCTATCATGCAATTTAGGCTGCTGATAACTTATGCAGGTCCCAGACAAAATACGGACTTGTGGGCCCTTCACCCATTTCTTTTGCCGAAACCTCTCCATTGGAGGATAGGGGATTGGTGGATTTGGGGACCCACCCGAAAGCCTTGGAGATTTTGCTTTCTCTACCCTTCCTCTTGACGACTCTGCTTATAATGCTCTACTGTGACTATGCTCTCTATGCTGTTTGGTTACCCCTCCCCCCATTTTCTAGATCAGGAGGCAATTTCCCATTCCATCCAACACTTTTAGCAATGAAATGTATTGAGCAGTGGCGGCTCATATTTCTTCGCATGAGCACATTAACCTTGGTGGAAAACCCAGAAATATATTTATTAAAGAATTTACAGTTCCCAAATTTTGATAATTTCCAGGATATTTTCCCCTTCTTCTATTTTTATAAATATGCTAATGTACCTAACATTCTGTTGTTTTCCAAAAGCACTTTTATCTTTCAATTTCGCGTACAAATGCGAAAAAATGCACTTGAAACCAACTTATGGAGATGCATACTGATACCATTTCTTTTGCAAATTTTGAGTGTACTCCAGAGAAAATGGGGTTGCTGTATTTGGCTTCTTATCAACTTCTGCTGGTAATTGGCTCTCAGCTACATTTTGCTAAAATCATCACAAGTGAATTGCGCATAAAAAAAAATCATGCCTGGCAAATTATCGGTTGATACATCAAGCATTTTAGAGATGTATTGCTTAATTTTTTTCCCTGTTTCAGTTGCGTTCTTTAATTGTGTATGGCTCCGGTGGGTGGGTGGGGGGGGGGGGGGGGGCTAAAGCCTGGTCTTGTCCCTGTGGAAAAATGACCAAATTATGTCCCGGTCTATAAATGCAACATATTTTATGTTTTGAATGACACTTTCTTACATTAAAATCTATTTTTAAGAAACATTTTCTAAAAAAACGAGAAATTTTTTAAATCAATGATTAAAGTTACTTGATTTAAATCAACGAACCCTGCTCTGATGGGAACAGTGTTCTTGAAAGCGTGAGTTTTTGACAAGAGGGAAGAAGGGGCTTATACGAAAAGTGTGACATCACATATTTTAGTTGAAATAAAAATTTAAAGCACATAAAAAACATAATTTTTTTCTTATATGTTTACTATGAAAAAGGATAAGAATGCTGCTTTCTTCTGATTTTTTTTTTTTTTTGTATTCTCACTGATTTTATTTTTGTATAGAAAATAATCTATATTGATTAAGGTTTAAATTCAATCTGCTTATGAATAGTTTGTGTTCATGAAGTAAAGATATGATTTTTAGCAACCTGTATCAAATTCCAAAATACTACCGTTTTCAATTACTCTTATTTCGTTGAAGTTTAATTGCTACTGTACATTAATTATGTTTTCCGTTGCAAACCTTAATTTAATTTCATTCACAATAAGTATACACTCATAATTATTATTATTGTTATACTCACAAATGCCGTCAAAGCTTTAGATAAAATTTGAAATATGATCTACAACTTAGTGCTTACTCAAGTTATATCTTATGTAATATAGCGTGACATGGTGACAAGGGGAAGGGGGAGAGAAGGAGGTTAAAATTATTGAAAAAGAAGTGACATCATTTATGAACAGTTCCTCCAATTATTTAATCCCACTTTATTAATCAGATGTAAGGGATTGTGTTTAGAAGGAATGTAGAATCAGGGCGCCTACATCATTCTATGGGCCCCGTTGCCAGATATTGTAAGTGGCCCTTCTCCCATATCGTTCCTTCTTTTGCCTTGCTTAGTTTAAATTATATTCCATGCATGCCTAAAAAAAGGTGATTTGTGTGACTTACTTTATCTAAGCAAGATGTTTAAATAAAATGTGCTAAATTATTTCAATCGCTAACAAAGAAAGAAAAATGATTATCACTGCGGTCATACTTTAAAATAAAAATTTTTAAAAAAAGAAAAACAGAAAAAGAAAGAAAAAACTTTGTAATACTCTGCCATTCAATAGTCTTGTATCCTTTTTTTTTAAATTGCTTTTAAGCTCCAGAATTTTGCTTATAATATTTCGGAATAGACGTAACTAAATTCGTTATAAATAATAATAAAGAAACGACGTTTTCATTGACGTGTTTTAAAATAACCTAATCAATCACAAATTGAGAATGCAACTGGTAGCCTTCTTTTTTAACGCAAAAGTCTCAGACGTCACACAGACGACTGCTCACGAAACAGTACTAAGTGCAAAAACAAATTACAGTATGGGACCTCAAATCCGGAGTGCTCGGGGCCTCGATCTTTCCGGATTTTGGGCCCTCATTCAAAAAATTTTGTAAGTAGCATTAGTAGCCCATATAATTTGCTCTGGAAGTTTTTGTTAGCATTTTGCTCATTTATAGCATTTTTTATTTTCGTATATCTCGCCTATAGGTCTCGAAATTTAGCTCATAAAACGAAATTGGAGTAGGCTTACATTTGAGGCAAAACATCGAAAAATCTAGACTTTTCCGGATATTATAATAACATCTTTAATTAAGCAATAAAAGAAAAGAATTCCGCCAAATTCTGATATGATTTTGTATTCCCTAGCAACTTAGTTTCAGTAAAAGATCAGACTATTGGGAAAATGCAAGAAACGCCGAATTTCAATTTCGCGAAATTCTGTACACGCGAAAATTAGAGGTAATTTTAAAAAATGAACATAATAAAACTACAAGAAATTTAAAAAGTGAAATTTAATGATATTAACTCAGAACTAAAGAAACAATTAATTAAAACTAATTGCAAAAACGAACCCTTTTCAGAAAATAGTGAAATATTTTTTTTTTTTAAACTGCATATTTCCGATTTTAAACATGTTCATTATATTTTATTTTCCTTCTCTTTAAAACGCCTACTTCCGAAAAAATGGGGCAAAATATTTCCTGATTTTTCTTCCAAAAACAAAAGCTGGTGTTTTTTCAGCTGACGATTTTTTGAAAATGTCCCGGATTTTGGGTCTTTCGGATTTCGGTATTCCGAATTTGGAGTTTCATACTGCATGATGATAGTTTTAAAAAATAAGCTCCTTATTCTCCATAGCATAAATATAAGCAGAACGAACACTGGGTATTTCTCAATTTATCACAAAGAGTTCTTTTCCGCTTACTAGGTCTGAAATCTTGTGCTGAGTTTTTTACTTCAAACCTAATGGTCTAATAAACGACGAAACAGTCAGCAATCACTTTCAAAAATTCTTCTGTCATTACTTGAGTAAAAGCTATTCCAACCAAATGAAAGAAATTCCAAATGATGACCAAATTCTTCATCCTGGTAAATATTAGTATATTACGTGGAAAATAATATTATTCCCCAAGCGCAATTTTCTACGCTCATTGTTAAATAACTCAAACCATATCATCATTTACATTTAAACAGAAACCATTACCCTTGGGATGAAAGTGGAAAAACCTGTTGTTTTAAAGCACAAATGTGCAAAAAGAATGGGCAGACACGTGTTTCGAACCCCTTTATCAATACAAAGTTATGAGCTTACATGGAATTCACTTTGTATAAAAGGAATATTGTTGTAAATGCAAAATATTTGTCAATAAGCCTTTTCTCTTGAATTTTCTGGAAGCATATTTCGAGTTATATATTATGACTTCCCATAAAAACTATCAGAAGTGATGGTATCTGAAACGATAAATTTGTCAGTAAATTTATAGTAACTATGGTATTAAAGTTATAATATTTGCAACTGTTCTTGATATATTTGATTTGTCTAGAGCTGAAGGTTAGCTCAGAGCTTCAGAACAATAGAGACGTCAAGAAAAATTATTTTCTTGTATAAATTTATTCACAAGTTTATAATCTGAAATAGGCGAAAGTCATAAAAACACATGCTCTTCTAGATATGAATTTTGTAGCCATTTATGTGCAGAAACAATGCATGATTCTGAATAATACAGACCAAAGTTTCTTTCATTTCTTACTCCAAGAATATTATTTTTACGCTGTTGTTTGATATAGATAAAATAATGTTTTCAAGATACAAAAACCTTACTTTCGTCTTTAATAATTTGTAAAAAAAAAAATTATTATTTAGGGCAATTAAGATCCTATCATTTAAGATAGCAAAGTTATCAAAAACACATGTTTACCAGTTATTGGTGTATCGTTTTTATTATTTTATTTATTTTAGAAAGGCGTTCTATGACGTTGCTATGAAAATATTTCAAAAAACAAATATTTTAAAATCCTTTAATGGAACTTTGACACTTTGGTACGGACTGGAGCCTGGTTATATATATATATAGATATATATATATATATATATATATATATATATATACACAGGCCCTGTCCAAAATAATAGACGCACTATAAAGTTTTCGTAATTTTATTCTTGACACTCAGTCTGACGCAAGAACTCGTTTTTTGCTTATTTGGTCATGTTTTAACATACATGGTTCACACTTTTCAGTGAAAATTCATTCGTTCTTGCATTTAGGGGACCGTCAATAAATTGAAAAAGAAGAAAAATGTTTTGAATGATCCTACATCGTAAAAACCTGGGAATAAATTGTAAATTTCAGAAAATAATTTAATCGTCATGTAGTTATTCTGTGCATTTTCGTAAAAATTGTACTTATACTCACGAAGATATAGGCATTTCTCCAATTTCCTTCGCACATTTTTGGGCTTATAACATGCAGTTTTCACAAAACATTATTAAACTTTCAGAAAACGTGCCAGCAAACAAGTGATGCATTATAAGACAAGTGATCAAAGTGCCTTGTGCTAAAATATGGGTACAAAGATAAAAACAACGTAAAAAAAAAAAAAAATCAAAAGCATTTTCTGAATTTGTGCTTTTTTGCGTTGTTTCATTTTTGTACCCAAGTGAAGCATTATACTGAAATATAAAATGAAAATGTTGAATATTTAATAAATGATGGACATTTAAAGGAAATTTTTTTACTGCACATGCGCGAAAGATAGCTCATCAATTCAACCCCAAGTGTACAGGGCAACTCATAAAAAAATTTCAGCTGAATATCTTGAAAATTCTGAAAGATATCGGCAATTTATTGAGGTGTATTTCAACATTTTTTAGAAAACAGCAATTTCTTAATGGGATGTCCACAAATCAGTCGCTTACGTTTGCCCTCATTCAGTGTATATATTACAAATTTCAGGGCATATATGCTGTGATTTGTGATAAAAACTATATTTATTGGTGTAGAAAATATTCCGATTTAAATCAAGACAATCCGAAAAATCAAATAAATCGAATTTTTGTTTATTAATGATAATGGTTGCTTTTGCTTCTGTTTATTACCGTAGATCATCGATGTCAGTTTCCGTTTTAGATTTAACTTATCAATTATTTCCGTTGTGGTATAGCAGTTTTCAAACCTGGAATTAAAGCTTTTAGTATTATTGGCGTTTCTCACATAAAAGATCTCTTAATCTTCTAATTCTTTATATATCATTAGACGTTTACCGTATTTAGTTAATTCCATACGTGACAGCCATGGCAACACGCTTCAATTAATGCATATTAAAATAACTTAATGCATTTTGATGTGCTTACGGTAACGTTTTTCACCATTTGAGCTGTTCCGCGGGGAAAACAAGCCTTTCTCTAGCCTACTTTTCATTTTAAAAATAATCTTTGATATTTACAGCTACTACAGTCGAACCACGCTCAAAATTCAAACACGCTTAAAACGAATTATTGCTAAGACGAACTACGTTTGCGATCCCCGTCCTTATGTATTAACAAATTACGCTATTTTCTTCGCTTAAGACGAACACGCTTAATTCGAACTATCGAATAAGTCGAACTCTTATTTATGGTCGCTACCGTTTGAACTTCAATTCAATACAAAACAAACAAAAGTCATTTTTCACTTTTACCAGCGAAAAAAAAAGGGGGAGGCTAATTCATCAGAATGTCTAAACAATTTAGATGCCATTGAAGACTTCTAGAGCAATTGTCCAGAAAAAAGTAGGAAACAATGTGTTATAACTGAGTAATTTAAAAAAAGCAATATGGGTATATATCTACGATAATTTTGAAAGATTTTCTCTTGATGTGTAATTTTAGTTAATAAACGTGTAAAGTTATTGAATTTTTACTTTTAAAACTTTTATTTGAGAATCAGAAATTGTGTTTTTTCTTGTGACTAATCGAAATCTAGAGCATTGATTTACAAATGTATTAGGGCCGTAAATAGAGCATTGTATACTGGAAAATAGCGTGGAATTCCTCCTTTGCTTTCTAAAGAAAAGTATTTCCTTGTTTTTTGGATAAGACGAACTACGGTTAAGACGAATTTATTTTAAAAGTTCGTTTTAACGAGGTTCGACTTATTTACAAATATGTACATGATAACGTCACTTTCACCATCGTTTCGTATCACTGGCATGATACACGTAGAGAGTTTCTCTACTACCCAGGGGTTCACCGTCGGATAACAGAAACTTATCCACCCGCTTGATGGAATGCAGGGAGAGCTTTTCCTAGCTTCATCCTCGACGCCGTTCGCAAGGAATCTCCAAGAGCCAAAAATTATCTCCGAGTTCCGGGAAATGACTGGATGGAGCGATGACCATATGCTCCTCATCCTCACTGTTGCCCATACATGGACACGGAAATGGAACTTTCATCTGGCCCGAGGACCTATGCACGTCACACATTCCAAGCAACGCTGCCGTGCTAAGCACAGATGTCTTATCCGCAGTTGAGCTCATCAAAATGAGATATTGACGATAAAAGTTTTGCGCCTCCTGTATTTGTTGATGTTTTGTTGTTGTTTCTAATCTGCATCCCAGTCTGACGGAGTCAGACCAGGTCAAGGAATCCATTGACAGACATGTCCTGTTTAAACTGGGCGACGGACGATGCAGCATCTGTCAACGGATGTGTATGTCAACGGATTCATAAGGAGTTATGTGCAGCTTCTGTAGTCCGAAGCACCAGGAGGTAGAAGCTTCGACGCCTACAGATTTTAGCTGGGCATAATGGAATAATGGCCTTCACGCGGCCGCGCAGGGGTACCCTCCCGCCACGATGAGCGGACTTGGGAGGGTATTTGAGACAGAGTTTATTAATCAATCAGTATTTGATTCAGTTAACCACTTTTTCAGAATTTCTTAAAAGATAGTACTCATTCACATCTGACCACAAAACATTGCATTTAGGCCGGGGTGCCCCCCTCTTAAAAAGTACGGACCCCCTCCAAAAAAAACTATGATCCCTTCCAAACCGGCCAAACAGTCGGTTACCCCCCCCCCCAAACAAATACTTGACGACACCCCCTCCCAAAATTTCAATTGTGCAATTTGCGCTATGACCCTCCCACCCCCAAGTGGGCAACCCTGATTTAGACAAAATAAGTGACAAAGAACCACCTCAATAACTCAAGTTCGACTTTTGCACAGTAGAATGTCGCTCAAGCTCTCGGATAGAAGGCAAGTCCCCGAACAAAGTGGTGCACCACTACGCTACATTACCAATCTTCTGCTCTTCATGCCTACTTTTAAAAAACTGGACTTTAAATATTTTGAACAATAATATTTTGAATTTTTATGTAAAAATATGTCGTGACTGACGTCTTTAATAATTCAAAGTATTTTTTTTCTCAGACTTCATCCATTATTTTTAATGCAGACATGAATATATGTAAGCACACGAAATTTATTAAGTTATTTTAATATTTAATAACCTGAAATGAAACAAAGCAGTTGTGACATACAAGACGAATGCATTTCTCAAGAAAAATAATGATTATCCACGTAGCATCGGGATGTTGCTAAATCGACTTCATAAATTGTTTTGGTTTAAAGTAATTTTTAAATCTTTCAAAAAAATTGAGAAAAGGTGCATGTTTACATCATCTTTGAGTTCAATTATGAAGTATATACTAAATTGTACATGCTCTTACCAGAATTGCTGAAACGTACCAGATTTTAATTTGGAATAATATTTGCTGTTAGATTGATTATTTTTTCGTCTTCAGAAAAGTAATGATAGATGAAGAAGAAGAAACATTCTGTTTTACCCAAAGCGGTTTAAAAAAAGAAGTTGTAGTCCTTTTAAAGAGTTAGATGTATTTTTAAAATGATCCATAAGTTATTCCTCTTTTTGTCTTTTTTGGTTGAAATATTTCGAAATCAAATCAGTGGAGTCCCGCCATTAACCCACTTAACGCATTTGCTCGTGTCTGACGCGGGCGAATGTTACCGTCAAATTTGCACATGTCCGTGTCTTACACGGGTGATCTTGATCTCGCGTTATTTTATTTCTAATGTCCGTCTGAGATCCGTTTGCACTGTGTTTGTATTATAATTTTTTTATATAACTTTTACCCCACTCCCCGCTCTCTAGCTACCCCCTACAACTGAAATTTCCGAAAACAATTTATACTATACCTATTTATTGATTTTCTGTCCTAAAAAATTTTGGGTCATTTTTTAACCAGTTTTTCTGAAAAGAAAAAAAAACTTCAAGGGGTTAATCTTGAAAATCTTCAATTTTTATACTGAAGTTTTATTTTCACTCTTCCCAGGCATTATGTAGTTACAGATTATTGTTTACGCAATGCATTTTACATCGTAGATTTCTAATTTCGTATAATTATTACTATTTATACAACATTATTATTCGTATTATTATTACTTATATACAACACGAGATGAGAAATCCACGATTATTATTATACTTTTTCCTCCGTTTTAGGTTTATTTTTTTCTTTTGTAAATTATTTTTGCGACAGATGTTAAGAAATGAGTTTTAATTGGTGGAATGTTGAAATATTCGTTTCATTCCTAATCAGTCGTTTCAGTGCTTCATGATCGATTCTGAGAACTTTGATTTCAATTAACGTAAAAAGAAAACGTGTATAAAGCACGTTTTGATCGTACGGATCGATACCGCTGTTTTCCATTTCGAAGCTAGCGTCTGAATCTAACGATATCTAATCTCGCTATGTGATTTAACTCGCCAAAAATAGAATTTGCCGAGTGTATACAGGAACAGCCTCATCCAAAATATAGTTTTGGCCACACCTTGTACTTATTGATTTGTTGCAACACTCTGCTTACCAAAGTGCTGTGATTTTGAGCATGAATTATTAATGATCTTTAGATAGCAAGCGAGAGCGCTCCCTGCATTTTTATGACTGAATTGGTGCTTATTCCTGTCATAGCTGAATCAAAGAGGCATACTTACCTTTATTGTTTTCTCCCTGATTCTCTACCTCATTCCTAGAGAAAAGGACTTATAAATTATAGAGACTATCAGTATTCTATGCCTCGCATAATGAGCTATGGTTGCGGCTTTCTGGTTACTTATAAATAAATCGTAATAATGTCTGTAAAAGGAAAATCTTGAGCTTTTTTTTTTTTTTGTCCTAATATTTGTTTTTCTTGTTCTTTATTTTTTTCAAGCAAATGAATGTTTTTTTAAAGATAAATAAATCAATATTCATTGATAAGAAGAACACGCACACACACACACACCCAAAAAAGGTAATGTACAATTGTGTGTGCGAAATCTGAACAGCAGTGGAAGTGTAGTAAACTGGACATGGTGGGACTTTTTAAGTATGCATTAACAGATGCCATGCTTGTGGATTAATTTTATTTCTTTTAACTGTAATCTGCTATGTGTTGCGTACTGAAATGCCGTGATCTCTAACTTTCTTTGCATATTTCTCTTCCAAAGAGCAGAATAAGATTTTTGTTGGCGTTTCTGACCATGACATTTTGAAACATGCAGTAAAAAATAAATAATAATTAAAAAAACCAGTAATGTGCAAATATCAGCCTGTTTTGTTTTTCAGAGTTGTTCTTTTGAATTCAACTGCTGATTTTTGTAAATATACATTTAGCAACTGTTGAGGCATTATGCATTGAAAAGAGTTCTCTACTCCTCCCCTCTCCCCTGTTAGCACGAGGCCTTAGGGTTGCCCTCCCTCAGGCACGGGGAAGTGAAGACCGACGAATGCTCATTACCGCTCCGAGATAGGTTTGCTAGGCGCAAGCCCAGCCTAACTTACTCTTGCTGTGTGGACCTGGCCCTATGAGTAAAGAGTATCAATAGAGAGTTTGGTTCCCACATTAAAAAGAGTGGTTTTAACTTTTTGCACGGAGAAGAAAAAGAAAGAAACCATCACTCTCTTTTACTTAACATCTTTACATCAATAAAAGTATCAAATGTTTTGCTTTTACTAGGAAAAAAAATATGTCCATTTATTCATTTAATCTTCATTTGTCAAAACAAAAAGCGCTGGGAATAATTTGTTGAGGCAAATATTTCTGTAAGTAATCATACATTTGTCAGCTCCTTCGTTGACATTAGAATTCCCAGGAGTCATACAACCTGCGTTGTTGTTTGAAAAACTGCCAAAGAGGATGAGAAATCTTAAAACTCAGTAGAAGTGATGTTACGAAATATTTGCTCTTTTAACTTCTCTCACCTGCCGGTGCACGAGATTTTAAATTGATGCCTAAACTTGAAACTGGCGTTTTAATCAGTGGCAACTTTAGAGCAGGTGCATGCACAATTGTACATTGCATTCAAAATGTTCAATTATTTCCCATTTTTTATGCAATGAGTTTTATATCATCTATTTTTGAAATTCCTGCTGTCAAAAGTATTCTGGCCATCAAATATATACCTAATGATATTTTTTGGTCATTGGCGTGACTTGACTTGTTTGCGTCCCCCTCCCCCGCGCAGCATAAAAGCGCCCCCTCAGTCGTAACCTGTATTAACGCTCCCAGCATAGTATAGCATACTTGAAACTGACCGAGTGCCACTTAACCTCTTGCGCCCCCCCCCCCACCCCCATACACGGGGGGTTTGCGGATCGCTAGTTACGCCACTGTTTTAATCTCGTCTAATACTGTATCTATACACATGGTTTTCTTCCTTACAGTTCAAATTGAAAGTCTTGTAATTAGCGAACGGAACATATTAAAAGTAGAATTACATAAAATACTGAAACAGCAAAATAAAAGATTCATAACTTATAGCGTAAATAACTTAAGAATAGGCGATGATGCTCCCTTGAATGTCTCTTTCTTCACGAGTGTAGCTAAAATAGTGCACGAATAAAAAGGCTGAACCACTTCCGCAACGTTTTAATCTATATGGTTTCATTTGGAAACAGTAGCAAACCTTTCTGTAAAAAATCCTTAGGCGATATTTAAAAAAATAATAAAATAACTTTTACGATCGTACTACGGAGATCAGGAAGTTATTTTAAACCTCGACGTTTCAGGAAACTAATATAGATAGAGCATTACGTGCACTAATCAAACTCCGGACGAGGAAAGAAACTTGTTTAGAGAAAGCATTTTCAATAATTCTGTTTAAAACATAGCAGTGCGCTCAACTAGAAATATATGCCGTTGAACAATTCCGTGTTATATCAATCAGTTATTTTTTCGTTATTCAGAATAAGCTGCAAATAAGTAGTTTTTACATTAGAAGCATGTAGCTAAGAGCTTCGTACTGTAAAAATGATTTATTGATTTCTTAATAAGTGTTGGATTTAATTAATTTCAAGAATATTATCTATATATAGATCTTTTTTTTTTTTCGTTTTGAAGAAGATGTAAAACACTGTCATTCATGGCTATACTTAAAAATTTATATTATTCAAGTTGTTGTAGAAAAAAAGAGCTGCATCGTAAAATTATTTTTCTGGAAAGATTGAATAAAACTACATGTCAGTTATTATTATTGCCTTTTAAGTCAGTTAATGTTGATACAAACCCTTTACTTGTGACATATCTTATTCTTGCAACATGTACGATTTACCTAATGTATGGATATTTTAACCGGAATAGAAAGATATCCAAAACCAAACTTTTGTGATAATACATCGAGTGCTAAAATTTTATGGTAGCAATTTTAACACGAGGCGTCAAGAAACTGAGGTTTCACAAACTATTTTATCCCTGAGAATTTTGCTTTCATTTGATCTTATTCATTCATTATATTCTTCTTATTGGACCGCTGTTTAATGTTTGTATGCTTCATAAAGTAATAATCTGTATTTCGAATTTAAAACTGTTCAGTTTTACTACTGTTAAATTTGTGTGCCTAACGCGCTAGCACACGCGCTGGGTCTACGAGACCCGAGGTGTTATTTTACAATTAATTGTTCATTCAATAAGATCGTCAAATTTCATTGTAACCGTATTCTAGGCTACGTCGGTGCTGAACGTACGTACATTTGATTTATTAAATTTTGTTTCTTGAGGAAAAAATGCCTTTTTAGAGAGGGAAATAATGGCTTTAAGTAGCGCGCGTTCCCACGGGTTAAATGAAGACATTGAAATGGAAATTTAGCTGTGAATCCCTCATTCTCTTTGATTTACTTTTTATTTTTCTTACAAAAGAATCTAGCGAAATTAAATTATATTGGTGTCTGACATATCTTGAATAATACAACCTTGCTTGTCGTGACACAAAACGTGACAAAAGTTGGCGTCTTTTTTTTCTTTTTGCCAGACAGACGAGAACTGGACGCCATCCAAAGTTCCAGCGGATTAAAATTAACTTCTGGGATCTTCTTTCGTAAGGTTTCAATTTATCTTTCCATCAGTACTGATGAGGTTTCGGAAAAGTTGATTCTATTTTAGAAGCGTCCTGCTCATTGCTGTAAACTTTGATCGCTTCTGGAAGATGCCTTAAAGAGCTACATACCTATTCACCCACATTTTTCTTTGTTATTAATACCTGTCGGACGTATTTCATATTGCGCCGAGTTTAAAATATTATAACTCAAAAAGTAAAAGGTGAAGCAAAAATGCGGAAGTCTGTGCAAACAAAAGAAAGCCTTTTGGAGACTAAATTATTAATCACGCCATTTTATTATTCGTATTTTATTAAACGTTTATATTAATGCTCAAACGTATACTTATGTTCTTTTATGATGTTATTAAACGAGATAATAAATGAAAATTTATTGTCTTTTTAATTAAATTGTTCCTGTTTTTGAAAATAGCTTCTTTAAAACACAAGATAACAATTTTTAAAAAATCTTCCGGAAAAAATTCCAAACATTCCTTATGTCTTTTTGTCATGTATGTCGCAACTTTTTTGTTTTATTTCAGACACTAAATACGAAAATACCTTTATAAACTTTTGGTTTGATTACATATCTTCATACCCACTTTAAAAATAGTGCAAGAATTTTGGTTCAAGAAATAAATATTTTGAGTTATGTAAAAACATGCAATGACAAGCATTACAACATGGTTCTCGTGACATGTTTTTACTTATTAATTCAAAATTATATTTCTTAGACTAAAATTCTTCCTCTGTTTTTAAAGTAGCTATGAAAATGTGTAAGCACGAAAATATTTATTGCATTTTTACTATTTAGACTAGAAATGTAACAAAACAAATTGGAATGCCACAAAGCGTGAGCCCAACACATATTGTGTATCCTAATTTCTAATTTTGTTTCCATGATTTGATTTGTTTTGTTTGTTTTTTAATTATATTTTACTTATTTATTTTCAAGTGGTAAAAATTTTTTCGTAAAATTACATTGAAAATGTTACATTATTATTATTACAATGGTTGAGTTACATATTTTTAAAGTAAAAAAGAAAGATTAACAAATGATCAATAATCAGACTCGATAAATTAAGTTTGTAGATTTTTAGATTTTAACAAGTCCATTTTCGTTTTTCTGACTAATTCTGCTCACGTCGGATCACGAGACAGGCGGATCAGAGGGCTTTTAGTGAACTTGCCGTTGTATTACGTGTTTGGTAAAATAGCTTTTAATTCATTGGGACTTTAAAGGTCGTTGTAATTTCTCAGGTAATCGATATGCACCTTATCAAACGTTAACTATATTTTTCATGGAAATAAAATTATAATCACGAGAAGTATCTAAAAAAAGAATATCGAAGAAAAACGGAGAAAGCTTGAATCTCCCTCTTTCGTTTACCACCAACATCTTAGAAAATTCTTAAAATTTTATCCATAAGCGTAGATTTCTGAACTTGCAATCTACTTTTTCCAACGCCTTCAGGCATTCCTGGTTTAGTTTATTTTTGTAGTAACCGCCAGCAAGTTTCAGGATAAAATCATCTTGGAGATATTTTAACGTGGGAGGTTGCCCTTCGATCTTTTACAAGGTATCTCAGCAATATCTCTGTTCTGTGTGATGCGTGACTTCCTTTCACTTCCGAAATGAACGAGCTAAGTCTTTTTTTTTTTATTTTTTAGACTTCTCTTTTTCGGTTTTGGTCGCTCACTTGAGTTATTTTTATCTGCACTAATGCTTACATGTCTTGGCCTATAACCCAGATATGTATAGCATTCTAGATTTACAGTCTCCCTTTCTAAAATGCCGAACTTTTTGTACTCCACGGAATGCACTTGTGAAAAAGCCAATAAATAATGATCCATGACTTTGTCAGTTTACTGGGTTGGCGTTTAAGTGGAGTACAAGGAAAAAGTGGATTAATTTCCTTTTTGTAAAATGTCTTTTTAATTTTTATTGGAACAGGGTTTTTACACATTTTATGGAGTATTTTATAGTTGTAGAATGAAGGAAAAACATCCCTGATGAAAAATATAGGTGAACCTACTTGATGAAATATTAAATTGATAATTAACTTTATTCTTCTAAACTTTTTCTTATTATCTATATAGCTATCTATCTAAATGTTTTTAAAGTGCGAAAGTCATTCGAAATTAGTTTAAAACGGGCCCAATCCCAAATAATATAACTTCAAAAATTAATTTTTTGCGCGAGATTTAAAGAGTTATTCGTTGCAAATTTGTATTTATCGTAATGAAAATTATATGTGAACCTACTTGATGAAATATTAAATTAATAATTAACTTTATTCTTCTAAACTTTTCTTACTATCTATCTAGCTATGTATCTAAATGTTTTTAGAGTGCGAAAGTCATTCGAAATTAGTTTAAAACGAGCCCAATCCCAAATAATATAACTTCAAAAATTAATTTTTGCACGGGATTTAAAGAGTTATTCGTTGCAAATTTGTATTTGTCGTAATGAAAATAGTTTTAAAACACATTTCAATAACTGTTAATAAAAAAGGGATAAGACAGCAATAAATCCCCTCCCCCCCTTTTTTTTTTAAAGAAAAGGTCTTATGCTAATTTTAAAAACTGAAATTTTTCCCACGTTAAGAAAGGAAAGAATGATTTCAAAAGTGAAGTGATGCAAATTGCATTGGACAACAATTAAAAATTCCGAATGGCTGATACATCAATATATGCTATGAACAGGAGTTTCAATATTGTAATTATTTTATTTATTTATTTGTATTTATTCATTTATTATTTATTTATTTATTATTTATTTTATTTATTATTTTATTTATTTATTATTTTATTTATTTATTATTTTATTTATTTATTTTATTTATTTATTTATAATTTGTTTTATTTATTTATTTATTGTATCAACGTTTGTTGGTTTATTGTAATCAGTGCAGGCGCAAATTAAATGATTTCCGCAATTCGGTTACAGTAGAGAGGAAAGACGTGTACCTAGTATCACCTTTTTATATCTTTTCATATAAAATGAAATATGCGAATCAAAATTCGATTCCTGCACATATCGTTCTGTCACAACCTTAAGCGACGGACATCCTGGCTGACACCATCTTTGTAACGATACAAATATACATATACATATTTATATCGTATTGATTTGAAAGTAGAATAATCCAATAATTGATCCACGACAGAAACATAAAATTTGCTACTTATTTTAGAAACTCGAAACACGTGGGCGTGCCTGGCGATTTCCTTAAAGAGATATCATTTCCTATGAAAATATGTAAACGAATGTTACACACGGAAGATCGATTTTTCTGTCAGTGTTTCTTGAACCAAAAATGTCAAAATGCTTTTTCGTAAATACCTGAAAAAGGCACATGTTTCAGATAATGCATTCATTTCGATAAAGATGATATTTGTGTAGTTATTTATGTAATATTTATATACTTATGTAGATGATTCTTTCTTTATTTATTTTTATTTATTCATTTATTTATTTGTAATTTTTTTGCTCCATATCTTAATTTTTAAGTCATTAAAATACTTTTAAATTTTACTTTTTTTTTTAACATTACTTTTGAATAGTAACTAGTTATTTTGTTTAACAAGTGTTTGAAATATCCCAATCATTTACCAAAATGAATTTTAAGTTCAAAAGTTCATCTTAATTTAAATGTGAATGAAGTATTTAAAATAAATGTATTCATCTCATTAGTTGTGTAACTTTACTTGTGTGCTATAAATTCCTACAAATAACCATTGAGAAATAAATGGAATTTTTTTTATGATTGTACAAATATCAAACTTAACATGATATCGTTACTTACGTTTACTTATTTATCAGCAAATTAATTTCTTGATGTTTGACGCATTTTCTTTAACTTATTATCAGCAGGGCCGGCGCCCGCCTCAGGGCGCGTAGTTCTTAGGGCGCATTGGCCATAAATGTTAACTGCATCTTTATAAGTAAAAAACAAGTTTTTATCTCAAAAAAATTAAAAACCGATATTACATTTGCTTTTTATGCGGTTTTTGGCCTCTGGACAGTTAAAAACCGATTTTTCTCAACCTTGTACCACCTTGCCAGGGTTGATGGGCTTTCTATATTAAGAATGCTTCCGAATGTTCTAACAATGATTTTTCTAAGTAATTATATTGTACTGTAATTGAACAGTAGAATTGGTTAACTCTCCAACTCAATAGCCGCCCCAGCTAGAGTTCAAAGTTAGTGGTAGTCAAACCTATCTATTTTATGACGAGCAAAACGCAATTTATTGCTTTTTCTCTTTTCCCTTATTCAGTCCATTCTGATCAGCGATTGTTTTCCTTTAGCTTTTTTAAAGTTAAAATATGTATAATTAAATTTTGTATCGATCATTTTAAATCTCTATTCCTTCATAATATATAGTAGGGGCGGAAAAAAGTTTTTTGCCTCAGGGCGCCATTCGTGCTAGCGCCGGCCCTGATTATCAGCTAATTGTTTTTCAATAGAAACATAATAGAGACCCATTACTTTTTTGAAAATATTTGGCTGCATGTCTCACATAAAATGTGAGCTGATTTTGTATTTGAATTTTTTTGTTCCTTATACTATTATGTCATACTGTTAAAAGGAATCTCGGGCTTTTTAACTTCTTAGGTTGGCAAGTCTGCAATTTTAACGAAGAGTTACGTTGAAAATTTAACTTGAAGTGTAATATGTTAATTTTGCAGCAACAGTTGCTCTGATCCTTGAGTTTGCAGCTTGAAATGCTATTTAAAAATAAATAAATAAAAATACCAATAAACTTTTTTTTTCTTTCATTATGTCATATAGTTTGCGTATATGTCATGAAACGTGGTTTTATAAATTACTCACCTTAAAATATAAAATACTTTTCTGTTTTATGCTTCCTCTCTCTTTTCAAATATAGCTAATGCTATGTTTTAAAAATATCGTAACAATATTAGTGTAGTTTTTATGGAGAATCTTTGTTTCTTCGTTATAAACATTGACATTTTTTTGCTTGGGCTTAGATATGACAGCATACAATATATCCATTGTTTAACTTCTGTGAGTGATTTACAATTCCTTATTCAAATGTCTCCTTTATTCAGGAAAAGTACTTTGTGAAGGCTGCAAAAAGAAATGCATTGGAGGTGTGTTGAAAGTCCAGAACAAACATTTTCATGTTGATTGTTTTAAGTGTGTTGGTAAGTCCTATAATTTCCTGTGGTCCCTATAATATTGCGTCAATTTTAAAGGGAAAAAAATATTCGAAATAGCCATTACCTCTTTATTATATGCATAATAATTACTTTGTTTTTTAATGTACACAAGCGGAGGAAATTTGTTTAGCCTGTTAGAGCCCTTATTTTGCTACTTTATATAAGTTATTTTAACTATTAAAAGCTATGCTAATTTTAATCGATTAATACTCTATTAACGCAATCTACTTAAGAAATGTCGGATATTATTACTGATCGTTTTTTGTAGTGTAAATTAGAAGTGTATCATTGATGTTTACTAATTTTTCTTTTAAATTGGGAAATTTTAAATATGTGCCACTATTGATCATATCGTTTATACGCCAACACGCAAGAGTTATGTAAACTATCTTTGTGCCAGTATTGTGGCAAGAAAGAGCATTAAATTCATATTTTAAATAAATTATTTATTTAATTAAATATGTATTTATTTTTTGCCATTCTACTATTGCCGCCGAAACTCAAAGTCCTTTAACTCGAATTGTTTTATCAGGTCTCGATTCATTAGTTTCCAAGTCCATGGTATTCTCCCCTTCTCAATGTTTACTTCTTTTAACTCGAAGTATTTTTTTAAAAAACAACTCGAAATTTGTTAGCTAAAAATCGCAAAAAAAAAAAGTTTATCCAACAACCGAGTGAAAAATTCTTTCACCTTCTCTTACAACTCCTGCATAATAAAACATTAAATATTTACTATTTTCTGAATTGCAAAAGTATTCATTCCATCTTAAAATGAAGGATTACTTTGAAAAATATAGGAAATACAAATAAAAAAGAAAAATATATTTTAATTCTTTTTTTTTCAAGGTTTTGAATTAAATTATACATATTTTGTTACCGAAGTTTATAAGTATTCTAATTTTATTAATGATCTACATATTAGTTAAAATATACAAAGATTTCATTACTATAAAGGAAAAAACCGTAACTAGTGATAAGTCGAACTTCTGATTAGTCAAACATAGATACCTCTATTATTCCTTTCGAGCAAAAAATGTAATTTAAATGATCAAATAAATACTTTTATAAAAGATATATCACTTAAATTTGAAATTTAAAAAGTTTAGAAAATAACCCGTAGAAGAAAGTAATGATTTGAAAATTAAAAAAAGAAATAGTTATTGAACAGGGATGTTAAAAGACGTTATCCATAGACCCTTTGTCACTATTCCTAAAGATGCACTATGCAATGTTGTTCATCAGGTGAAACGATATTAGTTCGCCATTTTTTGCATTTATTTATTACATTTTAATTTCACTAAAACTGCGCATTATTTTTGAACTATTAATTTTCAAATATTAACTAATTTTTCGTTCACCCTGTAGTTATGTTTAGTAAACTGCGTCCCTTCAAGCATTGGCAATAACAAATTTTATTCATCCAAGTAATCTATTATAAAATATTTTTTTTTTTTTTTTTTGCGGTGACAATGAAAATATTTGAGATGCAATGTCTGCATTGAAAAATACCACAACTTTTTTCTTAACTGATCGAAAATTATTATAATCCATTGTTTATTTTAATTTTTGTTGTGCTTTTTATTTTCAGTTATGGTATTCTGACGTAAAATAATCTTTATCGCTGTGTTTCCAACTAATTTGTTGTTTATTCATTTTTCAGTTTGTTCATCATCTTTAGCACATGGTGGCTTTTTCTTCAAAGAAGGGAAATATTATTGCACAGCAGATTACCAAAGAATGTTTGGTAAAAAATGCGGAGCTTGCAATAAATTTGTAGAAGGAGAAGTTGTTACTGCATTAGGAAGCACTTATCATCAAAAATGTTTTGTATGTGCCAGATGTCGGTGAGTGTCCCTTTAAGTTGATTACTGTATATTTTCAATATAGTCAGTGCCAATAAAAAAAGAATGTTTTTACAGACAGCCGTTCCCTGTTGGTGAAAAAGTTACATTCACTGGTAAAGAGTGTCTTTGTATAAGATGCATACAAATACCGATTGTAACATCCTCTACAGTGGAATCGCCAACAAATTCTGTACGAAGTAAGTGTTAAAAGTTAGAAAAAGTGTAGTTGATGTAGTTAAAGTCCATCAGGAAAAAAATTATGGAATTTGGCTTCTATCATTTTTAAATTTAAATAGTTAAAGTTAGATCATTTTCAGCATTTCATTAACAAGTTGCATATGTGGTGAGGTAACATATTAAAGTGAAATTGAATTAGTGAATTCAACTTTTAATCATTCAAATCATTAAAATAATCTTGAAAAAGAAGTTTTCAGGAAAGTAACTGCTAAATGGTTTTATTTCGTAAATGATTTTAAGTCATCTTTATCAACAAGGTGTAATTTGCTCCAGTTGTGGAGTCTGAGACATTATCCCATTGAGCCTCTGCTTTGATGTATATATTTTAAATGAAAGCTACATTATGAATTATATTTGTTACAATAAATATCTCTGCTCTGTTTGAGCTGACTGAGATAAGTGCACGTTACTTTAATATGGTTTTTTTTAACGTTACTTTAGAGACAAGTTTTTTAATTTTATTAGTTTTGCCTAGTTGAACCAGATTGCTGTTATCAATTATTTTTCAAAACTGAATTTCTTTTGTTTTAGGGTGTGGTGGATGCAAAGAAGAGCTGCAGGAAGGACAAGCTCTTATAGCTCTTGATAAACAATGGCACATATGGTGCTTTAAATGTGCTTCTTGTGGTTCTGTTTTACATGGAGAATACATGGGAAAGTAAGTATAAAGTTGGTATTTTTATAAATATTGATATATTTTTAAAATTTCTGTCAATTTACTTTTAGCATTTTTTAAAGTTATCCTTTTTTAAAAATCAAAGCATCAATACTACACACTTCCAGCTCAAATACATTGATGTTCATAAGCTCTGTTAACTTTGAATTTTATTTTGTAAATTTTAACCTAGAGATTTCTGGTTTTTTTTTTTTTTAATTCTAAGTTAGCACAACTGAAGAATTGTCATAATAGTTTTCGAACTAAGATATTCTGTGTTATAAACAAAATATATGGCTTTTCATTTGAGTCAGATGTTTTTCTAAGCTAATTTTATGGCCATGTTTTGACTTTCATTTGTTAACTTCTTGTTATATAATTTTTGTATCTTTTACAGGGATGGAAAACCTTATTGCGAGAAAGATTATCAAAAACTGTTTGGTGTAAAATGTGCTCACTGTGAAAGATTCATTGCTGGAAAAGTGTTGCAGGTTGGGATTCTTAATTATCACTTGATATTTAACAACAAAATATTTTTATGCTCTGTATGTGATGTAGACTGAAAAACATTCGTTGTTTTTATTTAAAGGCAGGTGACAATAATCATTTTCATCCAACTTGTGCTCGTTGCTCAAAATGTGGTGATCCTTTTGGAGATGGAGAGGAGATGTTTTTACAAGGTACTCAGTTGTAAATATAAATACGGTATTCCTCCCCATCAGCCAGCATGCCGGTAAAATCTAGGGAGGCGAAGTTTTGGCACTCAATGAGTTGGTTGTTTCCCGGTGTGCCGGAAAATACGAGGTTGTGTGAAAACATGATAAATTGTAATTTTAAACGTTAAACAAAAATCACAACAATTCTTGTAGTTAAGATACAAATAATTTATGACATTTCTGTGGGAATATGCATACAATGCAATTCATGAATGCAAAAAAAAAAAAAAAAAAATCAGAATATCTTGCATAAAAAAGTGCTAATCTGATTCTCTTATTTATATTAATAATATTTTAGGATGCATCTTACCTTGAATATGAAAGAATTAAAATGTTTTGTGAAGTTTTTAGAATTTTTGTAAGGAAAATAATGTTCCAACTATAAAAGCCCCAATATTCACTGTCATCATCACTTATCTCTTCATCATCAGTTAAAGTAGAACTGCTATCTTCTGATAGTTCTATGGTTGTCTTCTGAAAAAGTTCCTGCAATCTTTTATACAAAATTTCTTCACTTCTGCCATTTGAAAGACCACATTCAATGAAAGATTTCTTGGTTAAATCGTTTGATATATTTTTCCAGGCATCACAAACCCCATGAGCGATTTTTTCTTCTTCATGTGAAGCACTATTGCATTTTTCAGATTACAGAAGCCTGGCACATGTTACTGAACCTCATCTTTTCCGGCATGCCGGAAAATACGAGTTTTTCCAGCATGCTGGTCTCCCTCGCTTTTTTCCGGCGTGCGGCCTGATGTGGGGGGGGGGGGGGGGCGGAGGGGAATACGGTATAATAAATTCCTTAGTTATTATCAGAAACATGCAATTTTATATGAATAGTTTAATAACTTAAAAAATTGGTTTTAGGTGGAGCCATATGGCATCCTAGGTGTGGTCCTGGACCTGATAGCCAGATGGATGACAGCGATCTTGAAGATTCAAAAAAAGAATTTTCTATTGATGGACTTCCAGTTAGTATTGAAATTTATTCTATTATTTTAATTCCTGAAACATTAATATTTTTATAAAATTATTTAGCAGTGCATAATACTGTAGCTATAGAACTTTAATAATGCTTTTTTTAAAAGTGATTCTGTTACACATATGTTCTATATAAATTAATATTTAGTGAAATCACTTGCACATGTAGAATGCATGAAATTGCTTTGACTTTAATAGATTTGAAATATTTTTAAAGTATATAATTTACAAAAAAAAAGGCTTTAATTCACAAATATGGGAGACACATATTTGTGAAGAAAGATTAATCCGATTCATGTCTAATGCAAAGCTGTGTGCTTTTGATTACTTTAATTTTGCATTACTAGCTATTCGCTTAAAAAATTGCTACTGATATCATTTTAATTGAATGTTTAAAACTAATCACAACTTTCTAGTATTACAATTTGATAAAAAAGAAGCTTAAGACCTAATTTTGGCTAAATTAATTATTTTTTGCTTTATTTTTGATGAAGTTTCAGCTTTAAGTTGTATTTCCCTCCCCACATATTCTCTGCTTGTAATGTAAAGCAAAAGGAAATCACAAAGTTGATCTTCTAAAATGTATTCTACTGTGATTTTCGAACAGTAGGGTAATATGCAACTTTTTTTTTTTTTTTTTCCCACAAAAATATTTTTATTTCTGTTCTAATGTTATGTGATGTAAGATAACAAGTTTTTATGATAGGATGCTCCTAGCATTTTGAAAAGTGAACGGTTTTCATCTGTAAAAATGTTATTTTGCATGTTTTATCAGGAGACTTTATTTTTAAAATAGTTTAAATATATACATAATTAACAGTAATAAAACATAAATATATTTTGCAACAGCATGTCTTGCAGAGTTTCTTTTCAAGTACATTGCACATGCATGAATTTATACACTTTTTTGCATTTTGAGTGCTGCATGATGAGAATATTTTGTCCTTCATGTTGACGTGGCAGTTTTTCTACTTTTCACCATCCCCCAGTCTATCTGAAACGCTTTCCATTGGAATATACTGCAGAAATATTTTCAAACAGGTAAGTTATAATATTTTTTTCAAATTGGTGAGCAGTTCTTATTAGACATTACTTATTATTTTTATGCATAGTTTTCTTGTGTGTGAAATTCCTTTGCATTTTTTAAAATCTTATATACCTCTAAACCTTACATTGTTTATAGAAATGTGTTTGTTTTTTTGATTTATGGAAGTTGGGTTTTGAATGTTGCTAAATTCTTGAATTTTTAGAAAAGGATGTAATTCCCAGTACTGTAACCTTTATTTTTTAATCACCTTATTTTATAGATTCATATAAAATTAATATTCAGTGTACCTTTTAGCCAACTTTGTCCTAAAATAAAAAGTGAAAAAAAAGAATGCTAATAGTAAATAAAAGTATGTAAGATGAGCTAAATTTCCCACAGAATCATGATTAAAGTAAAATGTGTAAGAAGTAAATTCTTTTAATGAAAATTGAAAATTAAAAGTAAGCATTTGAGACTGGATGTGTTCTTGACTCTTTTGTCTGTCTGTTCCCTCCCCTCCTTACCAATCTCCCATTTGGACATTTCTTTTAATAATTAAAAACAAGACATTTCAGTAATACTTCACTTTAACAAATTCATTGCTATATATTTTTACTCTCATATGTTTTATAATACATTTACTTATAAATGAGTGTATTGCACCAATTTTTTTTAACCGTTAAAAATGAAGAAAAAAATTAAAGAATGCATTAATTTTTATAGGGAATATTCAGTTGGAGCCATATTTTTTAGTACTAAATTATTTTTAGAAAAAGTTATGTAAAGTTTTATGATTTTTAGTGAATTTTAATTGTTACTCCAAGTTAAATTGTATTGGTTGCCTGTTGCAACACTAATTTAAAATATAACAATGCTTTCAGGAATTGCGAAGTACGCAATTCCTCTATTCTTTTCAAAGCTAACCAATGAAATGTGCCTGTAATCTGTAAGCATCAGCGAGCCATGAGAAGCAACCACGCTCAGTGGCTGCTTCACACAGAAAAGTGAACGGCATTAAAAGCAAATTCTGTACATATAGCCATTTGCAGGTAGTAATAAATAATTATATATTTATTAATGTACTTCTCTCTTACTGCTTAATCTATCATTTATCTGAAATAGTTACTCATAGAATATCTGATACAAATTGAAAATTACTTAATGTGTTTTAAAATATTTTCTTTTTGTCATTTCTAGTATGGCAGATCAAGTCCTGGAAGTTACCTTGAAAGAGATCCACTTCTTTCTGACTTAAGTAGAGTTTACACATACAGCTATTTAGCAGCAGAGCCTTCACAAGGCTATTTACGACGTCCAATTGAACCTAGACCTCCAAAATCACCTCAGTTTCATCGGCCACCTGGTACAAATTCATTCATTTCCCATTAAAAATTATTTGGTTTTAGAAAGTTTAAAAGGTTTTATTAACTATAAACAGAACTACATGACAAGAGTTGTGACATTATTTTTGGCATTCTTTGTAGTGACCTTAAGAATCTAAAAGTAGCAATCTGTATTAAACAGCATTTCTGCCATCCCGTTTTTTATTTTATGATGCCGATTTTTTTTATTACGAATTTTTAAGTTGTTACTTTTATTCTAGAAGAAGAAAGATTAAAATTATTCTTTTTGATTCTTGATGCCTTATTACATTCAAAATTTTTTATTGAGCTCAATTTTTTATATGCTTATTTAACTGGAAAATTTGCTTATCTGAGAGTCTGTATATTCCACACTTATATTCCAGATAGTTGAACTTTTTCTGGCTAATTTAGATGATTAAAACTTAATAAAATGAGGTCGCAAAATTTCTTGTAAGTTCAGACCTGTGCTCAAAATTTTGAAAAGGGAGGGGTTCAAACCCAAAGAAATGGTTTTTCCATCCTTGGTCATATTTAGTCAAAGAAATAAGTCATGTGATCAAATGTCAAATTATTCATTTCGGCTAGATGACAGCACTTACTTTAATAGATTTTTTAATAGATTTCATTTTTGCTTACTATACAGCATAAATTTCTAATTAATTTACAATTAAAAATTTGATTTTAAGTTTTCATTTTGCCCATAAAGGAAATTTGTGTTATTATTTGTTTCTTGGTCTTTGAAAAGTAGCACGAAAAATTATTTCTGCACCTGAGAGCCATAGTATCTTAGATGCATTTTTTGAGCTCTTGCGATGAAGTTAAAAAATAAACATTTTAATACTATAAGATTGGACTTTTCCATGCAAACTTTAGAATAGAGATGTTCAATGGGAGCTTTAGAAGTTTAGCACCCCCATTTAGCTATTGGCTTTATCGTCGGTATTCTGTATGTCCATTAATCGTAAACTCACAAAAACTGAAAAATGAGTTAAGATACTATGGCTGTCAGGTACAGATTTATTGTATTTAAGTGCTTTGCAATTTTTCTTTCTCAGTGCCATATATGTTACTCTCATATGTTTTATAATATATTCAGAGGCGTAGCTAGAGTTTTCAGCGCCTGGGGACAACTGAAGATTTTGCACTCCCCTGTGCCCCTGGAGGCCTAGGGGCTCCCCTAAAGGGAATTGAAAAAGTCTTTTATGCTTCCTAAATGATAAATAGCTCTAAAAAGCAGCCCTTTAAACTTTCATTTTTATTCCTCGACCATTCACTTCTAAGGGAAAAATGGGACACTGGCTTCGTAAAATTATTTGTCTGATTTCCCACGCACTCCTCTTGTACATTGGTCATTCCTGATATGGTTTGCAGTGCTCCCACGATTTTGTCGAACATATTCACACCTCTTCAGTTCAAATAATTTTCTTTTCGCATTTAAAAATAAAGTAAATTAACAATCATTTGGCGCCCCTTGACGCTGCGCCCGGGGACAGCTGTCTCTCCTTGCCCCCACCTAGCTACACCTCTGAATATATTTACTAATAAATTAATGTATTACATCAATTTTATGATTGAAAGTCATATTTTTGTTTTTGTAGATTGTCCTGATAAAAGACGTACTTGGAGCAAAAGTCCTTCTCATAAGCATGGTAACCTGACTTTGTTTTGTTCAGTAAGAAAAAGTTTTGGGCAATTCCATGGAAAAGACAACTTTTATAAAATTATTATGTTTCTGAAAAGCTGCCATTAGTGAGCAATTTTCACTTTCAACTTGGTACATTTCATTAAATAACTTTGAATGATCTAGCACAGTTAAATATTCATAAAACTTTTAAAGTATGAGCATTTTTCTTGCAATAAATGAACATAGAAATTATTTTCATTCCATTACAGCATGTAAACATTGATTATTTCAATCAAATGCAAAAAAAAAAAAAATGTTAAATTTAACATTTTCTTATTATTAGTTATGTAACTTAAAAGTACACACCAGTTTAACATGTGAATATAAGCATAATTCACAGCAATTTCTTTTTGTACTGAGAAACCCAAAAGCTTAGTTGACAAAAATGTCATTCCATCACAAATCTAAAAATGACATAAAAATCAAAAAATAAAATTATTAAATATATTTTTTCAGTTTTGTTGTCATACTTTAATTGTTAACAATGAAATTCAAAGAAAAAATGTCAGTTTTGATGGAAATAATTTCATTGTGTACTCAGTCAAACATTTGTTTTTCATCAATTTTATCATTCTGTCACATATGGAATTGCCCTTTTGATTTGATTTGTATCGAAATTTTACAATAAACTACATGATTTTATATTGCATGTTTTTATATTTATATATATTTAAAGATACCTTTATTAATCTTCATCAAATATGTTTAAATGTACTTCTTGTGTCTAGAAAATATATTTTTACCTTAAGAAAATATGGTATTTTATGCTACAGCTTCTGTCAAAATCTTTTTTTTTTATAATCATTATCATTTTCTTCATCAATCTCTTGTATTAATAAATAATAAATTTTAAATTTGTTCTACAAGACTTAAAGTCATGTAATTTTGTGTATGTAGTACAATAGGATGAAAATTTATTATCATTTTTCTTTTATTTAAAACTGGCATTGGTCTGTACAAAATTCGGTAAATATAGTCTTGAAAAATTAAATATTACTTTTGTTTCATTCAAAATATGCCCATACTCTTAAGTTTAATGTAACACAATACTGTAAGTTCTGCAAATAATATTTTAATTCAAATGAATTAGGGGGTTGAACCAGATAGTGATTTTGCTGGATACCAGATAACGGATCCCCTGCGCTTCTTTTTTGCTGCATTTGGATATCCAAACTTTATATCAGAGTTCAAGTGGATACATGTTCTACTGGATATTTGTAGTTTGGTCAGATATCCAGCTGCGATTTGCTTTCAGTTATGTTACGTATTTATTTTTTTATATAAAATGCAGCCCCAAAACAATAAACCCCAAATGTATTTCACTCATCATTTCTTTTAAAACATTTTCAATGTATCAAAAAATATTTTTTCAAACTATGTGTATGCTTAAATGCATAACCCTGCTAAACACGAAAGTCGTTTCTGCACTTACAAGTGAAATGGAATTGTTGGCACCAGGTGGATTTTGTTATATATTTTATCAAAATACAGTGTGTTTTGGTCAAATAAAATGAGAAGTATTTTTTAAAAAAATTCGAAAAAAGATGTATCTGAATCAGCTCATTTGGAGGCGCAAAACTTTAATCATCAATGTCTCATCTTTCGCTCAGGTGTAGATAGGGTAGACCGAGGGATTGCCGCCACCTGGGGCATTGCCGCCACTCCAGTTAGTCTAGTCAAGGACACCGGTCAGCCGGCCTGACAGCTCCTGACCTATAGAGAACGATGCTACAACTAATGCCCCAAGTGGATGGCAGCCATTGCGCGCGTTGTTTTGTTTTTACAGTGACGAACGCTGTTCTGAAGAAGTTAGATCTTATTTTTCCACTTTGAATAAGCTGAGCTATGTACCTTTAGACGTTACAATGCCTGCATTTGCAATGAATAACCTTTAACTAGGTATTTTAGTCTACATTTTAATCAACAATATTGATCACTTCCATTTGTTTTGATGTCTTTAAATCTACGTTTCTTTCATCTTGTCGAAACGGGGTTATGACGCCACCTCTCCAGGGGTGATGCCGCCATGGTGGCGGCATTACCCCCGGACGCGTCTTTCCACTGTATAAGTCAAAAACAATTTTTTAAAGGAGAGAAACCTCTGAAAAGAGCAATCAATAAGGAGTGTGACAAGTTTATGGGAGCAAGCACCTACAAGTAAATCACTCCTTATGACATAGCATCAATCTTTTATGGCGCTTATATGTCAGTTGCAGCAATAGAAAAGGGAGTATCAGGATGGGATCTTTCCACTAAGCTCAAACACCTTCAAGGAAGAATATTTCTTCCCTATTCAAAATCTGGAGCCAATATGCATCGATGATGCAGATGACACAGAATCTGAAAATTAAGAACAGACAGAAAAGATGATCTTAAAAGAAACTGGTGAAGAAAATAATCTTGTAAATGCAAGCAACACCTCTGCAGTTGGGTTATTAGATGCAGAACCTTGTTCATCAAAGACCGTTCAGGAAGGGTTTCAAAAAACGTTTCTTCAATCGCTAGAAAAGTTTTCACCAATTCCAAAATTGGCAGCAGAAAGGGTAGCTTAAAGTTCTAAAAGAAAAGTTCATTCGCCAATTCTAACGGGAACCCCAATGACGGTAGTTTTGGAAGAAACAGTAGCTAAAAGAAAGGAAAAGACATTGAAAAGGAACAACCCGAAAGAAAATCTGCAGCTAAGGTTTTGGGAATGTCCATCAAAACTGAATCCAAGGCAAGAAAAGAAAAAGCAGTGACAACATGGCAAGAGAAAATGAATAAATCTGTTATGAAGAGGGGCAAGCGACTTTTAAGTTTTGAAAACTATTCAGTTGAGGAGGACATCGACGTCAAAAAGTTGTGTGAAGACAACTATAATGATGACCTTTTTTGATCCAAGCGATCCAAACGTTCAACTTTGTGCCATATGCAATGAATATGGAACCAACGAACTGTGATACAGATGCACTTGCTGTGGCAAGTGGGTACATTCAGAGTGTAGCGATGCTGAAACAGCTGAAAGCTACATTTGTGATTTTTTGAAATTTTAAGAAATCAGCTAAATTTAAAATACACTGTTCTTTCACTCATATAAACTAAAAATGTCATTTCTTTTGCTTTTCAATTCCTATATTGTAATGCTAATTGCATATAAGATTTTCAATAAATTTTCCTTCTTAGTATTTTAGTCATATTGGCTAGTGGTGTCATTACCTCAGGTTCGTGGCGGTATTACCCCAGCTCCCTGGGTAATACCGCCACAGTGCAGAGGTTAATAAGTTAATTTTTTTTCACTGTTTCCTTTAAAGATTTATTGATAAAAAATTTTGTGCACATTCTTAAGATTACGTACTATGTACCAAAAATTGATCTAGCTCATAAGTACGATTTTTGATGGTGATAAAAATTGAAGTTCCTTAAGGTGGCGGCATTCCCCCGGTCTACCCTACTACATTTGTGCTTAGCATGGCAGCATAAATCTTTTGCTTATATATATATATATACATGTGTGTGTGTGTTTATTTATATGAATAATAAATTTTAATATACATTTTTATTTCATGTCGTTTCTACTGAAGGCATGCAAGCATTAGGTAAGTTTATATCCTACCTTATAAGAAAGAATTAAATATTTTATGTGTTTGATGGGCTGAATCCCAGTACAATCAAAAAAGTTATTTTTGAGGAGAACAAATAAATGTGTTAAGTTATATTTTGGGAATATATCAAATTCTTTAAATCAGTTCTGTACTTTACTCTTGACAACATTAGAGAGGGAATTGCTCAAAATCAAGTTGCTGATGCATTACAAATGTAGTTATAGTAATTAAGTAAAAATTGACTAGCACCCATATTTTCACCCTTCAGAAATATGTATTAAAAGAATCAAAATAGTGTCTTTTGTAAACGTTTTGCTGCATCAATAAGTACATCATACATACTGGTATAGATGATTATCAGAAACCATTTAAGTTAGGTAGTGTTAGAATTTCTCATGAATATTTTTGTTAAAATACTACAATTCTGTTTGTATCTCTTTAGAAAACAAAGCTACAACAATTTTCAAAAATAACCGTAAATGGTTTGTAATTAATGGTTTGTAATGATGGAAAAATGAAATTTGATTCTAGTTTTCGTCAGTGATAAATATTTTTATCATAATCGAACTTGATCTTTTAGATGCTATGCATGTGATAACACATTAAACATATGGTACTTGTGAATACTAAGCAGTTGTGAAAGAATAAATAATAACTGTACCTGAGACTTCTTATAAAAGAAATATCATGTAGTGTTTCGGTTATATGTTATAATTAATAGTTTGTTTTCTGGTGTAACCAGTTTTTGTATTTTAAATTTGAAAAAAAAAAAAAAACTGCTCCAGGTAAAGTGAATCTTTTCAGAGTAATTTCATATGGGTTTTTTATTACTAACTCTTTCTAAGAAAATTAATTTCATATCTCAACATTGCTGTTTCTTAATAATTAAAAATAAATTTTGGATTCTTTTGAAATAATGAGTTAAGAAAGCTTTCTACAGTAATTAGAAAATTATTTTTACTGCAGTGGATTCTATACAATCTTCAACACCACGTCCAAGGTCTCCTCATATGAATAATGAAGAACCAATTGAATATTCTCATTATCCTGGAGGGAAACCACCACCACCTGAGGAAACGGCCCCTATTGAGCGTGATGATTTTCCTGCACCACCATTTCCATTTACAGATCCAGGTAATATGTTTTGTTTCACATCTAAAAGAAAAAAATGCACACAAAAGCTTTTAAAACAAAATTTACAACCTGTGTGTGTGTGTGTTTTTTTTTTTTTTTAAATATTTACTTCACTGCAATTTAAAAAAATATTTAATTTTATTGTATTGTTAGTGCCTATGTAATTGAAAGTTAACACTTTTAAATTTCTGAATATGATTACATCAATTCAAACAAATGATAGAATTTGGCTTATAAAGAAAACTGAAAATCATGAACTTTTTTCAAGACCAGATTTCAATAATATTGTCAATAATATAATTTGTACAAATTTTCAAATTATGTCCAAGTGAAGCTGTCAACAATTCTTGAGCCAAAAATTTTCAAACAATTATGTACAATAGGGTGAAGCGAATTTTTTTTTTTTTTTCAATAATCAATTTCGGGCGGTGTGGGAAAGTTGCTCTATCAAATCAACATCCTGAATATAAAATATCTTTTAAAAATATTAATATTTAATACTGCCCCAACAACGTTAAACATTTTACAAAATCATAAAAATTAGCATTTTTCAGAATTTTTATTTTCAAACTTTTTTTTCAATGATCCGTTTTGGTCGGTGTGGAAAAGTTATTCTATGAAATAAACATCATGAATATAAAATATCTTTTAAAAATATCAATATTTAATACTTCTCCAACAACGTTAAACATTTTACAAAATCATAAAAATTGCCATTTTTCCGAATTTTTGTTTTCAATTTTATTTTTCAATAATCATTTTTGGCCTATGTAGAAAAGTTGTTTTATGAAATAAACATCCTGAGTATAAATTAAGTTTTTAAAATATTATTATTTAATACTGCTCCAGTTTATGTTACATATTTTACAAAATCATAGAAATTGAAATTTTTTAGATACAATCACATTGACGACAATGGTTAAAATATCTTCTTATACTGGTCTGTATTGTTTTTTGGTGTTAAAAACTGGCATTTGTTTGCGTGACTCCAAAGAAGTTTGAATAAATCCATCCCGTCTGGAAGGTCCACAAACTGAAGCAGACGCTTCGGTTACTAGTTTCACACACCTTTCAGTGGCTTGATTGTGACAAGGGAATTGCTTGATATTGGATACTATGATATTATTTGTAGTTTCTGGATTCATGATGCACCCTGAAATAACTTGATCGTCTAACTGTTTGGTTAACGGTGGCTCAGTGACTGTCACATTAGCCCAATTTATTATATCAATGTAGTCAGTAGCTTCAAAGTTAAACTCGGGAATTTCAAAAGTACGAATAATATTCTTTGAAGACTTCTTTGCCAGCCCTGCTCTTAAAATTCTGCGCAATGCCAAAACTTGTATGTCCGACCTGTCATCAGCTAACATAGCAATCAGAATATTTTCTGGATGTCCAAAAAATCCGTTTCGTTGAATTACTGGGTCGATGACCGCTTTTAATGCGTTTGGTAAATACTGCGACAACAATATGGTTTTATGCAAATGCTTAGCTCCGAAGATACATAATGGGTGAGTTTTAATTGAAAATCACATAGGTGCATAAACTTTAATTATGAAAGATGCTAGAATCACTAAATTTTCAGAAGGTGCAGTCGAGGAAATGTAAAGTCGTAGAATTCTATTCCCAACTGTAAGCCAACGAGAATGTACCATCTTGCCGGGGTTTCTTTTAGATAGACCTTCAGAACAAAATCCAGAATTAATTGCTTCACATATTTCCAACAAATAGAGTTGGTCTGTGCTTAAGTCATTTTTATTGGTAATTTTTGGGAGAGTGCAACAGATCTTTTTGAAAAACACAACCGGAAGCTGTTCGCAGTCTTTCAGGGATTTACCAACAGGTCCTGTAAAACTTTGAGGTCCACTCGTAGTACCGTCAAGGTGTTCGAAAATGTGGCGCAGAATAAGCTTGTTCGCATGCAGTTGACAAATAAACCACTGTAATGGCTTTTCAAATTTCGTTTCCAGAATTCGAATGACACCTCCTTTTACTCCAGTATTAATCACGGTTCCGTCGCTGCCAATAACAACAATATTACGGTTATCAATACTATTTCTTGTTAAAAAGTTCTGTATTTCTTTACTTACAATTAATGACTTTCCAGAGCTTAAGGAAAGATGACCCATATACTCAGACCCTGGTTCCTTTATCAAGCTTATATGCTCCTCTAATATAACTTTTCTCCTCGAGTCCTCCATGAAAAGAGTTTTATCTTTACGGCCATCAAAATATAAACCTATTTGATCACATTCGATATCAACCAAGGTTGTATTAGTTAACAGACCTCTTGCTTTTTGCCTGGCTCGTCTAATTTTACTCCTGTCCACAACTTTCGATAAGTCACTTTCAGAAACCAAGCCAATATCTTGGAGTGTAGCTGAGACAATCGCTGCTCCAGCTCTGTCAGAAATGTTGTATCTATCTAACGTTTTAGCAACCACGGAATACTCCTTTAAACCACTATTCATCTGTGATGTACTCGGTTCAGCTTCTTGATATGTTTCAATTGAACAATGTTTATTTTCCTTTCTTACTGGTGGGCATGTGCTAATGGAAGGAATAGACATTGTATTTTTTTCCTGAAATAATTCCCATTTCCTCTTTCAATTTATTCTCTCAAGGTTTGTCTTTGATGATTTTACATCAATGTTGCCAATGGTCATCTTTCGGTCGGTGCGTTGATCAAGCAAAAAATTTCTTTCTGCAATTGGTATTTTTCGCAGTGTTTCACAGTTACAAGAGTCAAAAGATTCACACTTGCATGTTGCTATGTCAAAAAGGGACTTGCCATTCTCTCTGAATAGTTTTATCTTATCAGAATAACTTTTAACATTTTTTCTTGATGCATACGGTTTTAATAAGTTTCTATACTTATCATGATATGCTCGAATCTTTTTCACTATCTCACGATCATCTATAATCGGAATTGAAGCTAATTCCCATTGTTTCATCACTTTCTCAGCAACTTCTTCACAGGTGTCACTAACTAGGTTCCTGTATTGTTTTGGTTTGCTACGGCTCTTCCACACGTAACATAACATTATGTCCTTATAAGTTGGTAAACAATTTATTGACAAACCACACGCATGCCCGAAAACAGGGCACTCAAAGTTGCTTCTTAAAGACGACATCATTTAAACACAATTCAAAGCAAAATGACTTGGAATGAAACCAAATCCGCTGGACAGGAAATGCGTCATCGGAAGCAAAAGCGATTACGCGGTACCCTAGCTTGAATGGCTTTACCCCCTCTCAAACACGTGACTTCCATCACACCCCCACAGAAGGAGGAGAGGCTGTCCAATACTTGAGCAAGGAGGCGCGGCTAACAGGAGGGCAACTTCAAAAAATTGGGGAAAAAAACCATATTTCTAAGTTGCTTTTCACTGTTTCTCATGGTTTTTGGGCAGTATTAAATATTAAAATTTTTAAAAGATATTTTATATTCAGAATGTTTACTTCATATAACTTTTCCACACCGGTCAAAAATGATTATTGAAAAAAAAATTTGAAAAAAAAAATTCTGAAAAATGGCAATTTCTATGATTTTTTAAAATGTTTAACGTTGTTGGGGCAGTATTAAATATTAATATTTTTTAAAGATATTTTGTATTCAGGATGTTGATTTGATGGAACAACTTTCCCACAGCGCCCCATTTTGATTTAAAAAAAAAAAAAAAATTAACATAGAGGAGCGCTCCACCCTAATGTACAACCTTTGTGAAAAAATAAGATCATTCCTCAATTCTGATACATAAACATTTTTTTTATATTTATGATGTACATAGCCTGTGATCTCTTTTCATGAAAGTTAGAATCTGAGACATGCAGTATGTATGGCTGTATGTTTACCCTTTAAAGATTTACCTTGTCACACAGAAAAATTTTTGAAAGTCATTTACAAAACAAAATATCAGAAATTTCTTTTTTATATATACAAAATTGAAATATCAGATTAAAAGCAGTAAAAAGAAATAGAACAATATTATATAAAGCATTAAATATATATACTCATATATTTAAATTCTTCTTCTTCTCAAACACTACAGCCGGTTGCGGGATAAGGCTGTCGACCATCTAGATCTACTTGCCACTATGGTCTTCCAATGGTTGACACCCAAGTTCTTCAACCACGTTTCCAAATTGTCTATCCACCTTGTTCTTGGTCTTTTTCTCTCTCTCTTCCCCTCTGGAGTTTGAAAAGTTAATTTCTTAACAGGGTTTCATTGTCATACTTGAAATTGTGTCCTAATCACCGAATCTGGGATACCTTGATCTTTTTTACTTTGTTGGGTTCATATATTTTAATTAATAAATCAAAATACTGATTGAATTAAAATGCAAAGAGTATAATCCTATAATGTTTAGAAGAAAGAGATCTGAGTTATTAAAAAGCAAATATGTAAAGGCCATATCAATTAAATAAAAGTAATTAGAATACAATTAGATTTCACATTAAAAATGCATGTTTATCATGGAAAATAGAACTTATTGAATCACTCTTAATGCCATTTTGAAACAAAAAAAAAAATCTTTCACTTGCCTCAAAGTTCTGCTTAAAAAGGAGGACAAATCATAGGTTAATATTTTCATACTATTTGAATAAATCGTTCAACTAACGCAAATCAGCTATCAAGTACACATGATTTTTTTCTTGGAAAAACTACAATGCTTTAGCGGAAACTGCAACATTTGAAAATCAAAATCACCACAGGTTTTTCTCCCCATGTTTTTCAAAAGGATAGATATACATATTGTCGAGCCTCGGTTATCCGAGCCCTGACTAACCGAGTTCCGATTTTACCGAGGTACATTTGCCCTTGTAAAAAAATTGTTTTTGGCAGCCAATGGCAGTGTCACTGACTGATGTCGGTCATCCAATTATTTCTGGTGATATAAAGACCTAGCACAACAGTCAGAGACAATTTCAACAGGCCTTTTATGTCTACAGCCATTTCGTAAAACGGCAGCAAATGAACGAGCGAGTTCAGTTAAACAGAAAACAATATATATATACTATACAGTCGAACCTGTTTATCTCGAACCTGTCCGTCTCGAAAACCTCCCTATCTCGAAATTTTATATTTTCCCTGCATTTACACCCTAAATTCAATGTATTTTCCATGTTTATCTCGAGAAAAATTTCCCCAGAACCTCTATATCTCGAATTCTGGTTTTGCTGCCATTTTCGAATTCGAAGTCGAGTGATCTTTCAGCAGCAAACAAAAATTTTGAGGAAATCGTAAAAGGTGATTCGGAAGAAGAGGAGATTGAGGAAAATACAGATGTCGCGAAAGTCACTGTAAAAAGAAGCAGAGAAGGCTATTGAAACATTAACAACTTTCCTCGAATTTCAGGAAAATTTCGGTCTAGGTGAACTTACAGCGATTGCTACCCTCAAAAGCATAATCGAGTCCAAAACAACCAGACAACAAAAATCATGGAAAGACTTTTTCTTGTACTTGCTAAAGAAAGTAGTAGTACTTGTCTTGCTTTTTGAAAGACTTGCAAAAAGATATGCTGAATACCATTTTTTTATTGTTTGTGTTATTTTTAAGAGTATAAAATTTGTTAAAAAAAAGTTAATGTTAAAGTAAAATGCTTAATAAAACCAATACCGAAGATTTTTTACCTACAGCATATAGTCTTTGTTTCAGTTGCAAATTTTAATAGTTTTATCCAAACCTCTGTACCTCGAAACCTCTTTATCTTGAATTTTTTTCCCTTCCCGTGAAATTCGAGATAGACAGGTTCGACTGTATACAGACTTCTTCAAGAGAATTTAACTGGAACATGTACTCTACTGATGGTGTACATATAAAATTAGATATTTGTATGTATGCAACATCATTTTTTCATAACATGTACAGTAAATGCCTTTTTTCCATCTTTGACGCCCTTTTCATTCATTTCAACCTATGTTTCCCTCTTGATTTAGACAGAGTCCGTGTTATCTGAGTTTTCGATTATCCGAGGTACCCTTGGTCCACATTACCTCAGATAATCCAGGCTCTACTGTATATATATATGTGCACGTATATGTGTATATCTCCAAAATAAAAGATACTTTCATGTACATTCATTTTTAAATGTAAGAATCAAAACCTGCATGAATTTTTGAAAGTTCAGAGAATTCACAAGAAAAATGAAAATACTGATAAATGTGATAGCTTAACATAGAAAAGTTGTTGGAAAAGTCAAAATGCAGTTAATGAAGTTCAAAGCAATTAATATGTGATAAATAACTGAATCATTGATAATTGTTAAAAATTGCAATCTTGTTAAAGTAATGATCCCTGCTATAATTGAATTGCTATTAAAGAGTGTACATATATTTGTTAAAACTGTATGTAATTGGAATAATGTTGTATTATTCTATCTTTATTTCACATGCAAAGATTAACCTTGCCACAAGAGGCTTGTTGATCTTAAAGAAAAAGAAATGTGATGCACTTTACTACAGTTAGTTAGATTGTGGCGGTACGATTCGACCGATTCGACACCTTCACGAGCTATCTTCTGTCCTGGCCATTAGGTACCTTTTGGCAAAGCACGGAAGCACTGGCTTTCCATCAAGAAGGTCCGAGGTTCTATCCCTGCCTCCGGCAGACATCCTCCACCATCACCTCCGTGTCCTCACACGTCGCCCGCCAAAAGATATTGAGGATAATATTTGAATGATAATTTTAAATGATTTTTTGTAGTTAAAATTTTGCTTTTTCTTTCATTTCATTAATTCACTCCTGAAGTTTACATTTGCCATTGAGGTTTTTTTTAAATCCATTTATGACTTTGAACAAAAACAAGAAGTATAAAAAATTAATAATATTTAAAGTTTGACAAGACATTTTTTTCAGTATGGTTTATCAAAGCATTTACTTTGCAGTATTTCTCAGACAAACTGAAATTCCTCCTCTTTCTTATATTGTTGTATCAATAATTTGTAAATTCTTTTGCATAACCCATTGTGTTAAACACACTTTAGAGCGGCGTAGGCGATGGAGTGGAAGCTCAAAGGGAGTTGAAGTAGAAGATGAACCTGATATGCCAGAAGAAATAAATGAAGTTGATCCACAACTGAAAAGAGAAGAGGAGGAATTATCCAAAATTGCTACTGGAATTGGAAAGGTTATTGTTTGTTCTTTTACCATTCACAAATTTCATTTCACCATGTCTGTTTTTGGTGCTTACAATTTCTTTATTTTAGAATACAAATAACTTTAGTAATTTTCTTAATATGCGTGTCCTCTTAAACTACATTGTTTAATATTAATATGAATTGAACGAAGACTTCTAAATCTAGACTTGTTATTATGTACATGAAATTAAGCCAAGTTATGATGTATGCTTGTTTTTCTTTCTTGCAACCAACATCACTTACAAATGTGAAACAAGTTGTTTATAGATAACTTTAAACTGTCAAAGTAAATTAAGGAAAATATTTTTTAAAAAAATTCAGAGTATTATACGCTTTTTGCATGATTTTTTAAAAGAACTTTGTATGTGCTATTTTAATTTGGTATTAGTTTGGTGTTAATAACTTATAATAACATTGAATATTTTATGCAGAACAAAAATTCCTTATTTTTGATTTAATTGCATAACATTTAAGTTTGAGTATTCACTGCCTTTTAGGTTTTCTTAAAAACAGTAAAGGAGCGAGAAAAAATCAAGGCCTGGAAAAGATCTCACATAGACCCCAGAAATGCTTCCAGAACTCCTTCTGCTAGTAAAGAACCTCCTGTGCGCTTAAGATATGACAATCCTGTGAATGCATGTAATATTTCCAAACTATTTCTCCTGTTTTTAATTAATCTAATATATGTAGCATATTATAAGATAGACAACTTGCAATAACTTGAGATTTCATTAGGATGGAAAAATAATTGAAGTTGTAACAGTGTCATAGTTGGTAAAAAAAATGCTTGCGTGTCAAGAGCTCAGGTTTGAATCCTGGTTAAGGCATAAATAGTATTGAACAATATAAGCCTTTCCTCCATTCATGTAATAATTGTTCAGATCCCATCTAAAATTGTAGATTTTCTAGCAATCCATAGCGGTACTTTGTGCTCTACTTATTTAACCAAGTGCACAAGATGGTTGGTCGTTCAGGTTATAACCAAAATATAGGTGATTATATTTAATTTACCCTGTTTAGACTTAAGTACAACTCATTCTAATAGACATATGTCATTGAAACGTCATATATATGTTATATGGACCATAGGGAAAATAAATCTGCAATAAGAAGACAATTGTTTAAATTTTTACCACTAGGTGAAGACTTCTTGCTTCTCTATCAATTGCAATTCTCATCCCAAAGCTACTGCAATTGAAAAAGAAATCCTTTTTGACACTGTTAAGCATACTACAAAAGGCTTTGAGTATGTAGATGACATAAATGGAGTTCACATTGAAAACATTCTATGATAAAATGAAGTTTTCTTCTGTTTGTTTCTCCTGTACACTTCCCCTCTCCCACCTGATGGTAAATGTTTAAACTATATTTTTTACTGCAGATTTCTTTTCCCTGTGGTCCATATAACATGCATGCAAAGTTGCAATGAATCCATTAGAAGGAGCTCTGTGTGGGTCCAAACAGGGTAACTTTAATTGTATTCACCCTGTACCAAGAAACTTAAATTTCATTTCTTTGGGAAAAAAAAGTTATATGCTGAACCGATTTCACTCTGAAAAACAAGCTTGACGCATTTAAAATAGTTTCTGAATAAAAAAACATTTTTTTGGAATGAATCTGTAAAGCTGTTAAAAACATTTTAATATGTTCTAAAGTGTTTTATTTGTTTAAAAATCAGAATTTGGGCCTAATGAGATAAAAGTTATACTGTACTTTTATGAATAGTGCAAGTAGTAAAATGTATGTTCATCAAAGAAATTATCATATCCTTACAATGATTGTTTTTAATTTGTGAATATGAGTCATACCCCATTTTAGTGAAGCCTTTGCAACAATTATGCAGTCAAAATTGAACGAATAAATCATGCTCAAATTGTAATTCGTATTTGAATTTTTGAGTTTCTTAATTATGGAAAATAAATAAATATGCAGATTTAAAAAAATTCAGCATAGATTGTTTCTGAAGTTTGTCCTTGAAGCATTTTCATATACTTGATGTAGTTTTTAAAATTCGGTTTAATGTTTTAGCTTTTAGTAATGCAGTGTAATTCATACTTTTCTAAGAGTCTCAAATCAAAACTGTTTTCTCTGTTGAAATGCATTACTTGTATTGCGTCTACAAAATGCTAAATATCATTTTTATAATTTTGATTTTTCCTTTTCTTTGAAAATTATGTTTTTAATGTAGCTCCATCCAGAGATTCAGACCATCCCAGACCTTGGGAAGAAGAAGAGTTTGAAAGAAAGTCTAGCTTTCGATCATCTACTGGCAGGCTTGTTGGAACTATTCCTAGTTATAATGGTACTACTGATTATTACAAGTCTTTACTTAGGTGTTTTCAATGAGGAGAAAATTTGACATTTTCTTTTAACATTAAATTTCTAACACCTCGCCTAAACTAAATTTTATCATGATTTTGTCTCCAAAAAAAAAATGGTAATGCTTCTGATTTTGCTTGGAAAATAGAAATATTTTTCATGTGTCCCATATTTGTTCAAGCAATTATTACTTTCTGAAATACGTATGTTCTTATTTAATAATATATAGTATATGACTAAATTAGGTGATCTTAAAATCATAATTTATTTTCAGTTGTTTCATCACTAAGAAATGTTCCAAAACCTGGTTATGGTTTAGCATCAAGATCACCAGGACCAATGACTGGAAGGGATAGTGGATTAGGTTATATAGTAAGCATTTTTCATCTTTTCATTCTTGAAGTCTATGCAGCATTATTTGTGTCAGGAGTTGGCAAACTGCGGCTTGTGAGCAACATGCAGGACCTTTGGCTACTTGACCCTGGCTCTAAAGAATATACAAATATATTATTTGCATTGAAATATATACATGGTATCAAAATATATAAGATTATTTAATAAATTATATTAAAAGTTTTTGTTGAACTATAACCTATAGCTCTTACAAAATATTTCCTCACACCTTGAGTTAAAATTGCCTTTTTAGCTTCTAAAATTTACAAACCAATGATTTCTGTTTTATTATTTTATTTGAAATCTTGAATTGAATAGAATTTAATGCTCAAATAACTATTCTGCATTACCTTATTTTTATCTCGTTTTAATGCTTATAATTGCTTTTATAGAGTGATTTGACTTTTGGAGGACTAGAAAAAACGCATAGCTCAGAATTCAGTAGTGGTAAATCAGACAGTAAGTATTTCCCAGAAATTTTTAAATGTAGTTTTAGGGTGTGCAGTCTATTATTATGTTTGAACTCCCGGACTTAAATACGAGATCTGTTCAAAATATTCCTGAACTGATAATTTTATGTAACTGATTATTTTAATTCTTGTTGCACTCATTAATAAAGGGGGAGTGCTCATGATTTTGCTACTAGATGGCACTAAAAGATCCATTTCACTGTAGACAGTTTGCTTAAAAGCTTCAAACTCAGGGAGTTCTACAACTCTTTTTCTAATTACGGTTTGCAACTTGTTTGTTTTCTATAAAACGAACCTTAATAATGATAAATAAAGTAATACTTTTTTTTAAGTCATTAAAGTCAGAATAAAAATAATAAGAGACAATGATAAGAATGAATAATGATAAAATAAGTAAAATTTGGAATTGTTCAACAAACTAGTATCGGTTCCTTTTGCAAAACTTGATTGTGTTTTGTGATAATATATGCTGAAACTTTTTAAATGATTTTTTTTCTTACCTGTATTTTCTCTTTTCAACATAAAATAACATAAGTTTTACTTGTTTGCAGTTTCAACTCTTTCAGAACCTGGTGAACGTTCTATAATGGTATGTTATTATTATTATTTTTTTTTTGGTGAATAATTTATGAAAAAAGTTTATTTTTTATTTCGCTGTTAGATATAGCCTGGCATTAGTTTCAATATTACTAATCCATGTGTAAATTCATGATAACTTTTATGCGTCATTGCAAAATACAGTAGAGCCCCGAAAACTTGGCACTCGATAACCTGCACCTCGGATAACTTGGCCACACTCTGGCAAGAGGACAACAGAACATTTCACATTTATTTTTAAAAAAAGTAGCCAGTTTTTTGCAAAGCTGGCAAGTTCTTTTCGTTTTTGCAGCTTTATGCCTTCATAAAGTATTTTTCTAAAATATGTCCTATCAGGTAATAATCAATTTTTATTGTCATGTAATAAAGGCCTTATGTCTTCATAAAGTATTTTTCCCCCTTTGTTTAAGGTATGCGGGAAGTTTATACTGTATTGTATTCTCAAGCAAACAGTACATACAAATACAATAATGCATTTTCTGAGGAAACACTTGTACTTATTCTTTTTAACCCCATTCCCAATAACCCTATTTTCAAACTTATCTACCCTTCGGTCCACATTCGGCTGAGTTTTTGGGACTATACTGTATTACATATATAATTTAGAAATACAGTTTAACGCAACTTGTTTAATTTTAAAAAATTATAGGGTTTTTAAAATTATTTATTTATTTATTTAATTCAGGGGTGATTGTATTCCGGGTGTACCCCAGAAATCCGGGTTTTTCATATCCTCCTCCCGTGTTTTAAAAATCAGAGTTTTTAGTCTTCGAAATTGAAAATTTAGCGAATGGGAACAAAAAATACGCCGAAAAGCGATAAACATTCACTTTCTAGCAACCCTTTACGCGGCAAGGCTTGTAACGGCGCCAACCATCTTTGTTTCGAACACGAACGATGCCTGTACCACGTGCCACGTGCGTTCGTTGTTAAGGATAACTGGGAGTTGGCGCCATTTTGAAATTTTTTTTTCGGCGACAAACCCCGGGGTTGGCGATGTTTATATTCCCGATGTAAGCATCGCCAAAAGTGATAATTTTTTCCCCGGACTTAATTTTAATTTTAAAAGAACGATAAAAAAAACTTAGAGTTTTTTTTTTGGATTTGGTTATTTTTCCGATAAACATCGCAAAAAGTTGAACTCATTTTCCGAACTTCATTTTTTTGCATAATAACGCATTTTTACGTCCTTTTCCTGAAATCGGCGCTGGACTTAGTTATTTTCTAAACTTTTATTTTAAAAGTTGCAGATATTTGACAAATAAATGCAAAATAATTATTTTAAATAGAAAAATATTTCACTGCAAAAATCTGGCGAAAAATATATAGTCATGGGACATTCCTATTCATTATGTTTTACTATGAATTACAATTTATTTGCAAAAAATAAATTTATTAATTTTTCTTATTAGTTAGAAGTAGGTAAGTAAGATATAAAATTTCAATTTCAAAAGTTATTTTAAATATGTTGTTGTAACTATATGTGTGTAAAAGCTGTCGTATAATTTATTGTACATATTTAAATAATTTTTATAAAAAAACAGAGCCGACTTCAAGTTATAAATAGCGCTAAAAAGTGAAAAATAAATTCATTCTTTAAACAACATTGATAAGACTTTTAAACATAGTTTTAGAAGTCGGTGCAAAATTAGGATAGATAAAACCTTTTGTAATCATGAATCCAATTACAAATATATATATTTTCGCAGAATTAGCAACAGTTCCAATATGAAGTAGCAAATAATATAATGGTAATTAGACTCATAATTTTTCACCGACTTCTAAAACTATGTTTAAAAGTCACATCGATGTTGTTTAAAGAATGAATTTATTTTTCACTTTTTAGTGCAATTTATAATTTGAAGTCGGTTCTGTTTTTTTATAAAAATTATTTTATTTTATTCTTTTTAGTGTAAATACATTTTTTACATTAATACTCTATTTTTTAAAAAATCCATATCAAAACACAAAACTTCTTTGAATTAATGGCACTAAAAACTAATCATTTGTATGATAAATTCCCTTTTGAAGTCGATTTTAGCAAAGAAACAGTTTGGATTAATTTTTGCCACAGAGAAGCCTTCAGTCAAACTCTTGCTGTAATTTCTTTTAATATTATTATAGCTCATGAAAACAAACATGTTTTCAACAATGACTTTTATATTTATTAATAGATTTCCTAACAAAGAAAAATCAAGCCAAGCTTTTCCAATTAAAATAAAAAATACTTATTTTTCACCTGTAACATTTTTTCTAAAAAATAAATAGTCAAATTGATTTGAAATATTTCAGTTAAACGACCCTCTATCGAATAAAGGAAAAATCATCAAAATCGGTTCATTTAGACAAAAGTTATGGATGAGAAAACAAAAAAAAATACTACATTTCTGCCCATAACTTTTTTCTAATTATAGAACATGGTCAAACGAAGGTGCGGGACCTATGGGAAACCACCCTCGATCGATTAAAAAAAGAATCATGAAAATCAGTTCATCCGGTGAGAAGTTATGAGTGGACAAAAAAAAAAAAAAAAAAATGACATACATACAGTTTGAATGTGTAACCTCCTTCCTTTGTGAAGTCAGTTAAAAAGTGATGCCGACTTTTTGCATAGAAAATTTTCAGGGTTTTTTTACTTTGTGTCGCAATCACCCCTGTTAATTATTGTTTTTAAATTTTTGTAGTAAAAGTCTATAATGGAAATTTTTTAAAGATATCTGGAAAAATAATGCTTTGCAATTGCTTCCAATCTTTAAAAAAAGTCTTATTTTTTACTTTATGCAACTAAAGATGTGCATTTAATGTCTTGTGTTTAATTAGAAACTTTCATTTTTGTTCATCTTGATTGATAATTAAGTTTTGTTCAGCTTCATTAAATTGTTGATTATTTTATTTATTAATGATGTTAGGGAAAAAATTTCTCAGGGCAGAAATCTTTTTTCTGATGATGTTAAAAGACATTTTAACAGGGAGAATCAAGTGAAATATATTTAAGACAATTTCAATTAGATTTCTAAGTGGGCAACAACATGAGATATATATTTAAATGTTTGAGGGTTTATTTTGGTCATGGAAATAAACATCAAAATTATTGTGGTCATGGAAATAATTATCATTATCAGCATAGCAGAAGCTGCGTCTGATCTGGGTGCATTACTAAGTAATGACTAAAGCTAGTCAACAATAGGACATGACAAGGAACAGAAGTAACAAAATTCTCAGATCTATTAATGTTTTTAAATTATTCCAAAAAAAATTTCTGCCAATTTACTGAAAATGAGTTAGACCTCATGCTGCATATGCCATTCAGTTTTGGTCACCTTACTGGAGAAATATATTAAATTATTAGAAAGGGTTCTAAGACTTGTTTCAAAGTTGCAAGGTTGAATGAAAAAAAAATATGTTACCACTAGTAACATTTCAAAAGTAATTATTGTGGAGAGATTTTTTTTCCTTCAGAATGGAGACATTGCAGCAGTAGTTTTACAGCAGTTATTTGGGTAGATAGTGTAAATCTGCATATGCATCAGAGGTATTGAAATGGCAAGCCATTTCAATACCTCTGATGCATATGCAGATATACACTACTTAACATTTTAAGAAGTGGTCATTCTTGTAAATGCAAAAAGCATTTCATTTCCTATTCATACAAATTAACAACTATCCTGCCATGTTGAGTGAGGCTGGGATTGTTGCATAAGTACTAGCCTAGTTGAGATCAGAGCCTGTTGCTGGTCTAGTGCATTTATGTTTATTAGTATGTTCTTTAAGAAAAAATAATGTGAATAGGTGAGATGTCTTTTTTGTTCTTAATATTTTCCTTGTTAATGATTACATTTATTATCGTTTACTGTGGATACTAAATTCATGGTGAGATCTACAAATTAGTTAGAATATTTTATAAAATTTTATTTAAAAAAATGAAATTGGAACGAAAACTGTGAACCACTTCAAATTTTGTCATTGATATATAGGGTTTATATTGAATTTTATGTGGAATAAACTGTATTTTTTCAGTGAAAAACTAATTGTTTTATTTTGTTAATTAATAATAACCCTGCTTTCTCTTGTAATTTAATTTAATTAGATTTATGTATTTTATTATATTGTATTATTTAAAGTTACAGAATCGCAGTGGAAGTGGCTTATTCAGAGGAACTCCATATTCTGAAGGCTTTAGAGGATATAGATATCCAACCTATAGTCCGCATTTACGACATTCTTTACCAAATGTCACTCTTCATTTATCTACAGAACCTCCAAAGGTACTTGTACTATGTCATACTTGCTTCATATTTTTTATTTGATATTAATGTATAATGTCTTAAGCAGTATCAGATCCTCAACATTTAAGAAAAAGTCACAAATGCAAAACTCTATCCAGATATCATTTTCGGAAAAGGGTTTTAAAGTTAGCATAACTCCTATAGTTAGTTTTACTGATATTTGGCGTTATATATGAGGTAGTAATGAATTTGCTAGAAATCATCTTATTTTCTTACAACAGCAGTACTGTGGAAATGTTACTGATCTAATGCCAGACCTAGTATTCAGTCAAGGCTAAGCATGCTCATTTCCCTTGCTTTGTCTTGACATGCCAGCTGATGCTGGGATGCATTGTGTACATAAATATGCTGGAAAGATTTTTCCCTTCCTCGCTTTGTTTACCTAGTGAACTACACCTGCTAGGCAACTGCCTTCAGTGGCTGCTCGGCATTTAGCCCCAGGCTTGGCAGACTTGGCTACAACATGATGATACTCATCAAATTTAGTACAAAAGTCTTCTATGTAAAAGACAGACATACAGAGATATGAAGATATATTTTAATAATATAGCTTTTAATTAGTACCTCCATTAATTTAATCCCTACAGAAATTAAACCAGGCTGCGTAGTTCTTCTAGATTTCCCAGAATATTCTGAATCCAATGTTACCTGTCTCGAGTTCAGACAAACATGCAAAGATTTTAATAATACTAGATATGCACACTTACAAAACTGTGCATCTATACTAGAATGCAAGACTTAAGTAGGACTGTAATGTTTAAACAAACTTAAAATTACTTAAAAAGTTGTATTTAAATCTGTACAATGAATATCCATTATATTAGAAAGGTAAAAATATCCAGTACAATACATCACTTGTAATTTGAGGCCACATTAAGCGTGTGCACTCATCATGAATGAAACAAGACTGCAAAAAAATTGGGCAGGAGAGAAAGGAAAACTAAAAGAGAAAACAAAAGAGATTAGGAGCATCAATATCTGCAGTATGAAGTTTTTCTATGTAAACTCTTATCATTATGTAACTATTTAAAGTGTATGCTCAATTTACTTCATACAATATTATATTTTTATTTGGGGCAACATTTTTTTTACCCTTTCAATCCATTTGATGAAAGAGAATAATTTTTTTTCATTAAATCTGCTTATGGCTCTATGGTGTTGAATTACAAATTTAATATTTTCGACAAATATATATATATTTCAAATTAATTATTTATGTGTATAATTTAATAATTAATGATGATATGTATTTCTTTGTTTGCAGCTATATCCTTACCATTTGTTAATAACATCGAATTATCGGCTACCAGCAGATGTGGATCGTTGTCATTTAGAGGTATAGTAATGTTATAAAAAAACCCTGTTCTATTCTTGTTTATGATGAAATATACTAAGATTTCATGAGCACACTTAACCCTTTGTACTTGATTTATAATTAACAGCCATTGCTGAATTTCTTGTTACTAACTAAATTAAAAATGCACATATTCTCTTTCAGAGGCATCTATCTAATGAAGAATTTCAAGCCTTATTTCACTTAACTCGTTTGCAATTTTATCGTCTACCTGAATGGAGGAGAAATGATCTAAAAAGAAGAGCAAGATTATTTTAACGATAAATTATCCCAGTACAGTATTAAATAAAATTGTTTAGGTTTTAATATTTATGAAAAATTTTTATCATACATAACATCTTATTCATGCAATCAATTATCACCTTTGCTAAATATTTGGAAACATTTATATTTGTCAGTTAAAATTCTACAATCTGAATACAATTTTTAAGTCTTTTTTTTTTTTTCTTAAGTTTCAAGCATTTTAAATGTTTTCAAAATCAAATGTTAGTTTTATATTCGTCTTCGACTAAAATAGGTACATCATGTATTTTTCTGTGATCCAGTACAACATTCAATGCAGTTCAAATAGTATTCTTTTAGATTTCAAGTACACATAAAATAATTTAATAAATGCTAATTTATTGTGTTTTTTTAAATTATACCTCAGTAACTGTTTTATTGTTTTGTTTAAGTATATATTATTCGCAATGTGTAAGATTTTCCATTCTTGTGTTCAGTGATACATCCTTCATTAGTTATACTGTTGGTTTTTAACTTTATAATAATCATATGTTTTTGAATACATATGTTTTTAAAAAATGGAAGACGAGAGCTTCCAGTAAATAAAAAAGAAGCTTTATGTAAATTATGTGATGCAAAACCATGTGCTAAAATAGGTTAACAGAAATTAAGGGAAAAAATGAGTAACAAAGCTCTTGTAAAGCCTTTATTTTCAGAAAAAATAGCTTTCTAGTTTTCACATTCTCCAGCAAATGGGGCTTTGTCTTATGTGCAAAACGATCTTTGGTACTGAAACAATTAATGTGTGTTAAGTAAATACGATTGTTTTTTTCCTAATGTGTTTAGCAATAATTATATTAACCATCTTCATTCTTTCACTAAAAATTCTACCTCAATATTTTACATATATTCCTCTAAAATGCTTTTTTCTCTTGAAAAACATCTCACTGTTTGATAGAAGTTATTGTTAAATGAGAGTTGTATCTGAGAGCACACCAAAATTAGTTTATCGACTATAATGTACTACTATTTTTAAAGACCAATTTCGTGAAGGCTCACCCATTTTAGATAAAAGCTTTTTTATTACTTGCATGCATAATTTTTAAAGTTTCAATTTACATTTGTACTTGTGTATTTATTTACTACTTTACATTATAAGCATATATGTCTTACTGTGTATTCTATTCATTTGTATGTAAAGATTTTTAGTCCCATGTAAATAAATGTGCACAATTTTTACCCGTTTCTTTCATATATGTCTTCAGCATTTTGACATTGAATGGCAAACAGATGCTTCAGGATTGTGGTGGAGTCTATTGAAAATTGCAAAATGCTCATGACACAGTGGCAAAACTGTGTGTGAATATAGCACACACAGAGCATGCAGTATTTACATGAAAGGTGTAGGATTAGAGACAGAGCCAATGTGTGCGTAGTAAAATAGGCAAAATTCAAAAGATAAGAATCGAAAATAGAGAGAGAACTCAAATCATGATTTCCAGAGTTCTAGAGGAGGAAAACAATATTGTACAGGAGAAATAATTTTTAAAAGAATGAAATTTTTTTCAAACATCAATGTCTTTTGAAGATATTTACGCATGCAAGAAATATCATTCACTAGTATAATTTTTCCATCACTGTTACTTCCAAGAGAATGGAAGTCTTATTCTTTTAGTTTTCTCCTTTTGTTTTCACATGTGGGGTTTCTCCTTCCTTTACGTTTTTTTTTCTTTTTACTTTTATACTTTTTTCCTTTACTATGATTTTCATTAAGTAATTCTAATCTTTCATCTTTTGTAAAAATGCCTTTTTTTTTTTGTTACTCTCATTCATGCCGCATCTTTTCCTTTCACACTGCTAAAAAGACTGTTGCAGCCATAAGTCAAATGTTTTCTGAAGTTTTTGACAATTTATGCTTTATTCATACTGCATATTTATGTTAAGCACATTTAGCACAAAAATCCTTGACCTTTTTTTTTAATCTTTAATGGCATGCACATGATTTTGTATATGATTATTAAACATTTGAAAGAATTGCAGCCCCAATAATTTGTATTTTGGAAATATTCAAATTATTTAACCATCCTATTTTCTTTTTTGGTTCAGTCATTTTGTTGGTATTTTCAGTCTAAATGCATAATAATTAATTTACTTGTCTTTCAGTGTGTCTAATGCAATAAAATGTAAAACACTTTTCACAAACTGTATTGTACTTCATGCCAAAAATCTTAAATATTCATACCCTTTCAAAGTGATCATCAGCATAAGTACAAATGTTGAAACAATTCACTGTCATGGTAACAATACAAATATACATATTTTTTATGCTCTTCTTTCAAGAATTATTTTTTACCCTTTACATTTTCAACATTTAATAAATAGTTCTCTAGATTGGAGGTGAAATTTTTATTGCTATGATGTCTAGTATTTTTAAAATGCAAAATCAAAATTGATACATTTTTGATATTCTGTAACTGAATAAATGTATATTTACATGTGCTGCAAATCATTACCAAAACATTTTTATCATTAAACCTGAAATAAAATTTTCTGTATCTGTAGAGAGGATTTCTAATTTTTTATACGAAAAATTTTTTTTAGTGCTGTCAAATGTTGAAATTGCTCTTTTTTTAGTGAAAAAAAAAACTACTTTCATTTTCCCTGAGAATTTTGATACTGTTCAAAAAATCTTCGTAAGTAATTGATTTTTTAAAGCAAGACTTTTTATGAGAAATTTTTCTCCCACAAAAATAATTTGATGAAGCATTTTAATATATGTATTTGTCTAAAGGACAATTTATATATTGTGTATATTTGAAATCATTTGCATACTTTTATTATTGTAAAAACTTTTAATGTGTAAAAGTTAATCTGACATTCCTAAAGGGCTGATTTCATTCTCCAGATCCATTCCGGAAAACATGTACCCTTTTCTCATACTCTAGATTAGAGATCTTCAACCCCTGGCCTGTGGGCCACCGTGTCTCCTCGAAGATACTGTAGTGGCCCGCCAAGCCTTTTGAATAAAATGAAAATGAAACTACCCCTCCCCTCCCCAAAAAAAGGAAAAATAGAAGAAAATGGCCGAAATCGATTTAGAAATTCATTTACAAAGAGTATTGAATGCTGTATGAGAGCATAAACTCACTTAAGAGTGTTCTTTACTTGTAGGTTTTCAGAATTCCGTGAGGAGTAAAATTTTCAAGGGAATGTTCTGCTCAGCCATTCTCTGTATATGGATTTTCAGTGTGACTGCAGTAAAATATAAGTTTTTCAAATGTGTTCATTAATTAACATATATTCGAGGTAAGTGTCTGAAGACAAATATCTAGGACTACCTAGACATGCATTGTTCATGTCTCCTATCTTTGGTAGTACCTACGAATGTGAGCAATTATTCAGTCAAGTGAAGAACACAAAATCAAAAATAAGAGCACGTTTAACAGATTAACATTTGTAGAATACATTATGAATCTGCACAACTCTGATTCTTCCGGATGTTTTTTTAAGGACCCGTTATGTACCATGTAATTTCATAATTTAGAAAAGTGCAAAGTATTATTGATTCGATTTCTATTGAAACTTTTTTTCCTTGAACAAAATGAAAAAAATATTGGAACATTTAACAATCTCTAACCCCACTCATCCCCTTTAAATTTACTGTAATGTTTTACCTCCCTCTCCACTCTTAAATTTTATGCCTACTGTGGGCCCGGCAATCTTTTTGAATTTATTGATGTGGCCCTTGGATGCAAAAGGTTGAAGACCCTTAATCTAAATGAATGTTTGGCTTGCTTTACTTTTTGCAGAAGAAATTTTCTCAAAGGATTTTCTTGTTCTGTCATACATTTAAAGTTTTTGTGTTGGTAAATTTTGTTGAGAAAAGAATTATTTTCTAGGCTTACAGGTCATGGTCCATCAAGAATCATCTAGGCGAGGTCATGCCCTAAAATCTCCCCCCCCCCCCCCAAAAAAAAGAAAAAAAAAAAAGAAAAATAATGTTGCCTACCATATAAGTGTTAGTTCTAATAACTGTTTTAGTATTTTTACATATTTTCAACTAAAAAAGTTCAGTTCTGATGCAGTAGTTTTTCAGTTAGAGATCCTAAGCTGTTTCGGTACTAAATAAGATTTATTGTCAGTTTTTTTAGTATTATTAAACTTTTTATTATTATTAAACAGCTAATTTTATCAAAGACATTTGTACTTCAAGAAGTTGTCTTTAAAGAAATTATTAATTTATAGTTCCCTCTGCACAAATGTAAACTGTTAAAGTAATTTATATTAATTTTCTACTAATGTTTAACAGCACTTAAATAAAGAATGTAACTGTGCATACAAGTTTGGGGGGGGGGGGACATTATATCTTCAATAGATATTCTGTAATTACCAGTAGATGTGAGTTAGTTTCAACTTTTTTTGCTGTAATCATTGCAATTGTCAGTTATTTAGAGAATATTGTTGCAACACTAGGAATAACACTCTTGATAAGTTTTATACAATGTATAAAAATAAGCTATATTTTTCATTGTTAACATATTTTGATAGATACTCTAACATATTCATCATCACTCCCATCTCTTAATGAACATTTTTTTAATGATGATGAAACCCGTTTTTTACTAAACATGACTTAGAGAATAGACTCGTCTGGTGATGCATTATTCTTAGGCACTGACTTATTTTATTTTATTTTTTTTTTTGTTAATAATGTAAATCTAACTTGCCTACTAAAAAATTTTATTTCAAACTTCGATATAATTTTTTTTTAGCTTTTTTTAAGTATGCAACATTTTCTTTTGTCTATAATTGTAACCAAGTCCAAATTTATGCAAAGAATTCTTTTGGCAAATTGAAATTAAGGAATTTTGTTATTTTTTGATATACATTGATTACTTGCATATAAAATATTAAGCAGGCAGCCTGGCATATTTTATATAGATTTGTAATGAAATTTATTTCACAGAAAAATAATGAAACAGTGAGTTCAGAAGAATCTCTTTGATTAAATACCTATTTCTTGAAACCTTTGCCTGTGTAAAGTTAAATGTTGCTAATTATTATTGACTTTGTGTATTTCTATTAAAAGTTCAATACTACAAGCCAATTTCTTAAAAGTCTTGCAATAAAATATTGGTTTATTTTACTTTAAAGCACATTGCAATACATTAAATAAGGAGTATAATTTTTCCAATTTAAATGGAAAGAATAACTTTTTGTGTTTTTATAAACACACAGTTTTGAAATACACTTTTGAAGATGAACACATGAAGTTAGCAAGAAAATACATGCATGAAATTACATTAAAAATAACAAAGACTTTAGTAAAACATTCGTGATAAAATGCTGACTATCTATATATACTTAACACATGGCTCAACAAATACCAAATTGGCTAGGTTTACAAAGCTGGCACCTAAAAATTTAACAAAATATTATGGCAATACCAGAATGCTTTATTAACAGACCCTCCAACTTTACAATAAAAGTACTTCAATTTGTTTGCATATTTTTTGTTTTTCCATAGTTGTTTTCAATAGAATATTGCTTTTTTTTTTTTGCTTCTGCATCATTATCTTCTTCATTCATTGCACTGCTTTTAGGAATATAATTAATTATTGCCTTTGCAGGAGCTTTATTATTCTAAATTGTAAGCTTAAAAATTCATAATAGAATTTTTAAAAAATCTGGTAAAACAGTGTCATGTAGCAATTCCAAAATGTCAAAGTTTTAGAAAATAGGAACTGGCACCCTTTGCCTAGCTCCTAAAATTTTAGAGAATTTATTAATCCCTGATTTAATGCTTTATGCCTACTATTTTGCTTAGTAAAACATTTTATTGTTGAGCCTGGAGTATTGTGATAAACAGGTTTCACTGTCTTATCAATTAGAATTTTAACTCAGAGCATTTTAATTATTTTAAATCAGTTAAAAATTAATGCTTTTGTGTATTTTTATTCAAAGCATATTATTTTCTACATAATTATAGGCATTTTTAAAAAAAAACAGGTATTGAGAAGAGTACTTTCTTTTAAAATATTTAGCAGGATATTTACTAATGTTGGAAACAAATTTTTTTCAAACATGATTATGTATTCTATTTATTAAAGATTGTATTTTCTGATTTAAATGTTTTTGGTTTTGAGTAACTTTCTCAAAGAGGTTGCATTGGGAAAAAAACATTTTTTGGTTGATATGCATGAACTGAGCTAGTATCAAAAAATGTAGTTTGACATTTTTGATTTACATAATTCATGTAGATGTTAGTTGCTTCAGATTAACCAGTGTCATTCTTTTTCTGTTCATGTTATTTGTGATAGTAATTATTTGAGAAAATGTAGAAATTTACAAAATTTTTATGTTTAAATACAAAAAGGTTTTTAAATTAACTTAATTTTTGTTTTTAGTGTTACATGAATCATTTTTGCACAGTATAAATACTTCATTTGTTATTTTTAATATCTCTTTAGTTTTTTTTTTTATTATTAGCATGCAGTTAATTTATTACAGTTGTTTTGTAGATAGCCGGTATAACATTCATTCTAGAAATGCAGTTTTTTCATTATGATACATTTTTTTATGCCAATGTGATAATTCTCTTCCTAGTGGATATGAATAATGCTATGAAGTTTTTATCTAGCCTTATAATAGTATTTTAATAAATTCGTGATACCTTGAAACATTTTCTAAATGGCTTGTAGATAGATTAATTAATACTTCACACTTTCAACAGATATTTTAAGACATTATTTTGTAACGCAAAAGTTTTGCTAGCTCAACCGCATATATATACATACATATATATATTTACTATTATGATAATATTTGCTCTCTAGTGGCTTTGATTGGCATCTTGTTAATACCAATTTTCTTGTTGATGTATTAGTTGTATAAGAATTTATCTTTTTATATTCTGATGTTATTAAAATTGTATTCAGAATGCAAAGTTGTCCAAAACTGAAAATTAAAAGTTGTTTCTAAAACTTGAGCTTTTTTCCCCCTAATTGTTGTATGCATAATTTAAGAAACATAACAAATCAAAATCATTTATAAGCAAAATGGTATTCACTAACAACTCTTTTCCCACACATTTAAAATAACTTTTAATGAAGTAAATAGGAAGATGTTATAAAGATTAAATTTGTGTGCTGTTTAAAATAATGGTTTACATTCTTCTCGCTTTCTTTTCTATGTTTTTAAAGCCTACTTTCTTGGAAGAGTTTGCAAAAAAAAAGAATGAAAGAAGCTTAATGTATCCTAAAATATTTTTAAAATATAAAAAAGGCAAAAATAAGCTAAGCAATAAAATAAATATTGAAAATAAAAATTTTGAATGTAGGGTTTTGAGATGGGGAAAATGTGTGTCGGTCGGTCAGTCTGTCTGTCAATAACTGTTGAAGGAATTGTCCGATGCGAAATAGTTTTTTTTTTTTTTTTTTGCATTCAAAAAATCTTGTTGAAGACATCTGGTTTCCACATTTTACTTTTTGGTTTAAACATTTTTTTTCATTCCATTTTGAACAGCTTACAAAAATTTAACATTTGCACCTACGGGGAAATTTCAATCCTGTATAAATCCTGTTCTAACAGATGGATTTTCTTGAAACAGACTTGATCCGCAAGATGTTATGTGTTTAATACAAAGTTCATCCAGAACTGAACGAGCCTATTTTCCCACGAGATCTAGACTTTTAGGCATATTTCCGAATGAATGAAGGAATAAATGAATGTGAATGAATATGTATAAACCGTTGAAAAGGGTAAATTTGAAGTAATAACTGAACTAAAGCTAAATGAGAGAGAGATAGCAACTAGATTATCAATTTGATATTGGTGTATACGTGAAAGAAAGCTCTTATAGTTCTAAACGGGACTTCTTGTTTTATTCAAAAAAATATCATTGTTCAGTCTCAGAAAGGAAGCTGTAATTGAATGCAGTTCCTACCTTTTCCGCTAATAACACCATATGTGGAGGTAAAAATACTTAAAATGTCTTGCGACACGTAATAGTTTGAAACTCAGGTTTAGTTAGATACGTAGAAATTATTTATTATGATCTTGTCCGTAAGAAAACTGAATGCAAAGACCTACACACCTATAGAATTCAAAACCAATTAAATGTGGTCAAGTTTTACTGGTCTTGGTTTATTAGAGCAAAACAATCACTCACTTAACATAAAATACAAATTGCAATATTTCACAATTTTACCTCAAAATATTTCATGTATAGATAAGAATTTCTCGCCAGCTATGATGTCTAATATAGAACAATAGAATTTACCATAAACGGCAAATGTGTTGTTCTGTTGTAAATTAGCATGAGCAAGAGAAATTAGTCCATGGTATATTTATGCCGAAAGAACCCACGGTATGGTTTTGTAAAAAATAAATTATGCAGTTAATTAATAAAATCAAGTGGATTCCTTAATAGAAAACAATTTTAGCTAATCAACGGTGAGAAAACAAAAACTCGGTAAGCATGTTTATAAAATACAGTACGAATCTTTTGAAACAGTTGGCCTGCACGAAAGACCAAACTTTTTCAACTTTGTTCTGGTATAAAGGATAGTGCAATGATCACTAGAAGTAATAAGATAACGCAAAGAAATCGTATGAGCAGCTCTGACCATAGAAGTAATAAATCTCAACACTTTATCGCAATGATCTTAACTAATTTCAGCTATTGATTACTAAAAATTAAATTATTTTAAATGTAAAAACATTTATTAAAACTAACTATCTGTCCATTTTTTTAAAAATCTGCATTGGAAGTTGAATTCTTAGTTCAATGGATAACTGATCTAGCGATACACGATTTCGAAATATTAGAATTAAAGTTAATAATACTAGCTATACGAAGTCTAATAAGCTCTTAATGAGTTGAAGATAAGGCTAGTGCCTTATCTTCATTTCATAGTTTTCTCAACAGAAGGGTTCAGTTTTTAAAATGAGTGTTTTGAAGAAGGAATATTAAACTGGTCATTGTTTAGTGAAATACAGCTGATATTTAAAATAAAATTTTAATAAACGGAAGGCAAATACATTAAGTTGTTTTTTTAAGAATCAACTCAATATATTAGTCTATTCAGTGAATACATTATATCTCAATAAAAGGAACGATGCCATAATTTCAAAACTATTCACCGTCATCAATTATTCATGCTTGACGTACTCTTACGTAAATTAAAATGGAGTTTTAAAAAATCATACTTATGGGATCATAGTATGAGATCATACTTCTTTTTCTCTTTTTTTTTTTTTCTAAATTATTATTAAAAATGTTCATTTAAATAAACTGATTAAAAATGGCGTTCGAAATGAAGTTTTGATTAGGTTTTAACAAAAATGTATGAAAATTTTAATTCCTTATAATTAGTCCATTAATCCAAAACATTAATGCTATTTTTTAGTTATAAATTTTTCTCTTAAAAAATCAGTAAATCATAAGAATTTTTTATCAAAGTCGGTGATAATCCGAAATGATAGCGCGGACAAATAGCAAGATATCAGCGCCGTAAAGTCATTTCTGTTGCATTTATACTCTGTGTAAGGAAAAGCTAGTTTTCCGTTGCTTGTGTTTCCGTTGCTATTTATGGTTGCGTTACATGGTTGAAATTAATTGCCCCTCAACCGCGTTTCTTCAACTTCATTACAAGCATGATGTAATATTATTGAGCTATAAATTTAAAAGTAAGGTTTCATAAAAAAATTACAACTATATTTTCTAATCTCATCAGCATGATGAATCATGAATAATTAATAAATTTCGCACAACGAATTATTAACAACGAATTTCGCAAGCCTTTTTTCCCCCTTCGAAATTTTAAAACATTTTCTAGATTCACTTCTATTGCGTCTATAGTTCATGCCCAACATTTTTTATTTTTTCTCCAGGTTTAACATTTATTTATTATTATTATTGGCTGTACCCACAATTTATTTAAGTCATATAATTTTTATTGCATTAATAACAAAAGCATACAGCGAAATAAGAAACATCTTTCAAAAGAACAACGTGGCAATACACACAAATGCAATTAAATAAAATCAATTAAAGTAAAGATAATAATAAAATTCGTGAGATTGAACGTAAGGAAATAGAAAAACATAAGACCACGCTCTAAGAAAATATTAGTTTAAAAAAATCAATGTTATATCCCAAATATATTGAAATAATTTTAATGGGCATAAAAAGAACAATAAGACTTTAATATGTACTTCATTACATCCAATCGGAGATTGATACATAATCAATAAAATCTCTTATACAAAAATCTCACAATTGTAGATTTATACATCAATGCTTTGTCATGAAATGTTATAGTTATTATGAATCATAAATTTCGAGATTTTGATTTCGAAAAGAAGTGGATTTAAATAATTTTGTTCGTTTCCAAGGTAATATGAACTTTTATAAATTTTAATCGCCAACATAATTTATATTTCTCAGGTGAGATGTAATTCACTGGAACAACTATCGCAGTTATAATATCAATATTTTACAATATTGCATCAAGCTTGCAACCTTTTAACCAATCGACGCCGATGTAGAGATTTTCAATGATAATAAGTTTTACTGAAAATGAAATGTAAATATTTTTACTTTTAATAAAAATCTTAGTTACAGCTATCAATTTCGCCGATTAAAAAGTTCTGCAGATAACTACGTAACTGTAAATAACTTAACTGACGGCAAAAATTTGATGTGAATGTGTTCGAGACATTTGCAAATAATATTCTGGGATTTGTTTGTCTTTTAGTGCGCAGATTTGGGGCTACGATTACGTCCTGCGCGAATTTTATAACCTAACTACTCCTCGAAATTTTTTCAATAAATGTACCACCAAATATTTTTAACCAGTAAATTGAAATTCGTTAAATCAAAATCAATTAGCTTCATATTTCGTGTTTGACTGTCTACGGAGTAGTTCGTAGTAATATTTAATTTTTACGGGATTTTTACGGGTAAAATGAATTTCAAGCTTTAATACAATTGAAATAGTTTGATATTCAGATCATAGATACGTTGTTCACAATTTACTGGAGTGTACTAACCTTCATTATGATAGTTGAAGAAAGCTTCAAATGGATGCCGAAAACTTAATTAGAAAAGAAAAGTTCAACTATAGTTGTTTTAACCCTAATGAAGTCTTTTAATCAGCTAATCACCCTATTATCATGGAATCAGCACAACCACAGTATCCAAGTCCTGTGGGTTCGATGAGTTATTCGCATATGAATTAACTCCATCCTTGCATTTTACGGTAATGAACAAACGACATAATCAGAGCTTAGTGGTTAAATGTGGGAAGTATTCGCATGTTTCCATGAGGGTAAGTATATGACTCTTTTATTACTTGTCGATTGACCTCTGTTGGTGGGAAAAATTTATGGTGGTTACGATGGAAACTCGAATGCGGGTTCAAGGGTGGATTTTGCTTTAAATATCGCATTCAGTTCCAGAAGAGCTACACTCAAGTGTTTGCTCTCATATTCGAATCATCTCGATATTGGATACCTCTTTCGAAAATGAACTGCTTAGCTATTTTGTCAACTTTGTTTCTCTTCTCTCAGGCATGGGCTCTGAAATACACCGATTGTGGTAAGCAAAAGTTTTTTTTTCATTATAACAATATAGTGCAGTTCGTGTATTACAAGTCCGTTCCATCTTTGTCTAGGAAAAAGGGCGACGGGAAATCTCGAAAGAAAAAAAAAGATTAATTTTCCCAATTATTTCCGATAAACAATAGCTTTCACAACACTTAGATGTGCTCTTATCTTCCACCTGTTTAGCTCAAAGCCTTAGGATTGTTCTCCGCTGGCACTGGCTTGGTGGAATAGTTTAACGTACTTAAAACGAGTATTTCTTAAAAAGTTAAAGTTTAGATTTGCGTTAAAGTAAGATATTTCCAGCTCTGTCTGTGCTGGCTTTTATTTTGTTTTCAATCTTGACGTACTCGGATGCAGTTTCTTGACATTTTATCCTTCAACAATCTAACACTCGCATTATGAGTTTTATTCACTTTCTCATCACTCATATTTGAATGACACTTTGTAAAAAAAAAAAAAGAAGAAACTTTCCCAGGAAAATTGTTTACTAGTGATTGGCTGCCTTTTGTTTTTAGAAGTTCCTTTCTGAAAAAGCAAAATATCTATTGATTCTCTCGAAGCTGCTAAGAATAATAGTGTGTTGATTTTGAAAACTTTGCTCGAAAAAATGTAATGAAATCACAGTTGGAAAAACTCTTAAAAATTAAATTCAATAATATTACGCAGGAACTACCATGTGATGCATTACGTTTTCTAGGTAATAATGTGACTTTTCGCTTAAAATAGAAAGACCTTGATTAATAATATCAATTTTTTAACATAGTTAAATCTTTATCGTGAATGATTGCCTTCTTACCGATTATACTATTGTATGTATTAGGGCACAAATGTGGAAAAAAATACATACACGTTTTTTAGAGTCATGAAGAGTCTCAATTTTGAAGTAGTGAAGAAATGGGTTCCTTGTGATATCCGAAAAAGGTGTAGGCAATTTTCATTGCAAATTTGTTCTTTAGAATCTTGTACTTTATCAATTGCGAAAGCTTGATGTGTGCTCCGAATTTTCATTTACTATATTTGTAACTGCTGATTCTTAAAATTTTTTGCTTGTATATTTCTAATAATTTGAAAATTATTAAGACTTCTTTTTCGAAGTTAATATTTTGAATTTATTGATGTTATATTTGAAGGAATAAAAAAATTGCATTTTAGACACTCAATGCCCCCCCCCCCCTTTATGACAGTTTAAATCATTCAAGTGTAAACATAGTAAATATTTACATATCAGAAGTCTAACAAGTTATAAATATTTAATATGATGAGCAACTGCAAGATTATTGAACGTATTATACAACACGACTGCGTCAATTAAGACTAAAATGAAGCAATCGATAATGATATATTTAAAAAAGGAAATAGCATCAAAATGTTTAGTACCTAATAGAGTTCACAATACTTTCTATATAGTTCGTAAAACTAATCCTTTTCTAAAAGTTTTTTATGTAAATTAAAAATTTAGAGATCTGAATATTGCCATTAATTGCAGTTGATTGCCATTAACTGCAGATACGCTTTGAGTAAAGTTTGTTTATGCATAAGGAAATATTAATTTTGTTTCATGCATGTATCAAACATCTAAAAAATTCATAACTTTTCTTATGCTGTCGAAGAAAACCTTATGTTAAAATTATTTAAGCTATATCAGAAACTTTGCCAGTTAATATTTGTATAATTCAATGCATTTTAGACTAATATTTACTTAAAAGAAATGTAAACTTTTTTCAAGAAACTTATTTAATGGACTTTTGAATTAACTTATGTTGTGGAAGGAAAAAAAGCTAAAATACAGTGTCATTGGTCTCTCTCGTGATTTAGAGAAATACTTTAATCTAGGATATTTCCCATGGAATCTTGTATGAAATGAAATATGTGTATAAAATTAAAAATTTTGCTATTTTTAATATGGTATTTAAATTCATACTGTTCTAATTTTGTCCATCAGAAAATAACACTATCCATACTATCATAAACTAAAGATATCCAATAATGTGAAATTTTTTTCCTCTAGCATAAAACAAACTGAGCTACCATTGTAATTGCAACCACAGTGTAAATCTTGCATTAACTGTTGCAATTAATTTTATGGTTTTTAAAGTACTTTTTGCTTCTTTTACAGGTTCAAAAACAGGAAAAATTAAAGAGGTTTATCTAAGTGGTTGTGAAGATACCGACGTCTGTGAATTAAAACGTGGTGAAACCTACACTTATAGACTGTCTTTTGAATCAAGTAAGTACATATCACAACTCTTAAAATTTCTTAATTTTATTAAGTGTTAGATTGTTGACTGTACATTGCGTAGACTGAAGCAAGTTTTTGAATTTTTTATTCGGTTTCTGCTAATATTTTTATAACGTGTTGCATCACACACTGCACATGTAAACTCTCTTAAGTAATGAACAAATTATAAAACACTGATTTTAAAAAGATCACACAGATTATTTTGAGCTTTTTTTTTTTTTTGTTTTGGAAAAATTATACCATATTGTTTTATTCATAAAAATTGCAGTCCTTTGGAATTTCTACAGACATAATAGCTCGTGCAAACGAAAACAAAAAATGAAAATTTTAAATTGTTTGTTCTTGTGAAGGGAAATTTCAGTTCTCAATTATTTTGAAGAACAAATTAACGCTTTACTTGGGACGCATGATGCTTAAAAGAGCGTGTCCTTTTTCATAGAAATTTCATTTTGACACAACATAAAAGCATCTGCAAAATTGTTTCTAAATTAAAAGTTTCTGATTTACTAATCATCCCTCTTTTTTTTTCTAATAATAACAATAATAATAAAGGGAGTCTACAGGTTTTTAAAAGTGAAATTTCGTGACCGTTCAGCAATACATCGGATATTGATTCCGCCGGGTATCGGATATCCGGTGTCCCCTGCATGGCGTATACGTACCGGATATCTGGCTTGGTATTTGAAACTTGTAAATTCTATACATATATATATAAATATCCCACAGGTTTCCAAATGCATAATAAGTTTGTAATTCACAAATATTTTCAAACGTGACTTTTTCGGGACTTTCGTGGCCGTGTTCCAAATTCGTGACATTTTCGGGACTTTCGTGAGCTGTAGACACATTGAAATAATAATAATAATAATAATAAATGTTTACTCTTTTCGACAGTGACCGAAAGTGAATCTTTGAAAGCGGTGGTCCATGGAATTGTAGGTGGAGTTTCCATGCCTTATCCTATCCCGAATTCAGATGCATGTGAAGAGGAGGGAGTCGATTGCCCTATTGAATCAGGAAAGACGTATAGCTATGGAAATGAGATCGAAGTTCGCCAGTCATATCCTTCTGTAAGTACTTACCCCAAGATTTCTCATACTCCGAATGAACGCGCCAATTGCTTGAGGAACTGTGAATTGCCACTAATAAGCTGAAGTAAAGAATTAACATAATGGCTTAGTGTGACTAATAAGCTGAAATAAATAATTATCACGATGGCTTAACATGGCTTCTACTAGAAGTAAATGTGAGAGCATTTCGAGAACGATATCGATAAGATAGCACTATTGGGCAAATAATTTAGAAATATATGCCCTTTTTTTTTGGCGTTTCTAAACAATGTTCATCATTCAGTTTATTAATTTCTAAAATTAAAAACATGCTTAGTTCTATAATCATATTTGTAGAAAAAAAATCACATAATCTGGTTTATATCTAGTCATGTACAACCATGAGAGAAAAAAATGTTTATTTAACATTTAAATTTAGACTAAATAATTATGAGAGCCTTTAAAAAAAATTTTCATCAGCAGAGGGGAAATATTTTATCGAGAATAATAAATGAATATTACTTTGTAATAAACAATAAAGATATCTGCCTTCATATACTTTTAATACGAAGCATACAAATCACCTGTAGAAATCGAACCTAAAACTGATACACGGCTAACGGTTTTTATAGTTCCTGAGCTTAGGAGCGAAGCGTCACAAATGATGTCACGCTTTGAGGAGGGGGGGGGGGGGTTTCGAGATATTGTAACAGTTTGTGACAAGGAGAAGGGAGGGGGTGCAAGAAATGGGACATCACTACGTTTTAATCAAAATAAAAACATTTGAAATCAGCAAATTAAATATTTTTGGATTATTTATTTACTTCTTTCTTGTTTTTTTTTTTTTTTTTTTTTTTTGTATTCTCATTGATTTCAATTTATATCGAAGACATCGATGCTGAATTTGGTTTGAATTAACTTCTAGTCAAAAGTTTAAATTTAAAAGGAAACATTTTTGTGGATTTACACTTTTAAGGCAAAATAGCATGAGTAATTTTTAGAGAAGAATTCGAACAACTAATACTTTTTACTAATTATATTTTTTGTTGTAAAACTTAATCTCAGTTTATACAAGCTAAATACACACATAATCATTGTTATTGTTATGCTCAAAAATGTCATTAAAAGTTTAAAAATGAAATTGGAAATGTGATCTATAACGTAGTACTTTGTTTCTAAACTGGAAGTACATATGCTATGTTCATAAGTGTAATGTATCAAAACAAAAACAACATCGGGAACAAAATGCGAAATCTTTCATCGCATTTAAAGCGTGTTAGGAAACTCCCTATCGTGATAAATATCACTCATTTTGAAAGAGTGCTGCAATCGCTTTTAGTCTCAATCCCTTGATAAGAAGACAGTAAAAAAATGTTTTTGACTTCCGGAGGATAATCTCTTTTCGCCTACAGCTGATGACAAGTACTAGACAGAGACCACTTATATCCACATCCGTCCACCGGAACTTTTGAGCGTGGGTTCACGAATTTAGAATCTAATTACGTAAGTTATCGTCTTGACTGTTGGAAGTATTTGTTTGTGCATGTTCCAGTTTGCTCTCACGGCTCCCTTTGAGAAAATGAGGAGACTAAAATATACATGACCATATACGGATGGAAAGAGTGAAAAAATGAATGCTGTTTTCTTAGACTTTCCAGAACTTTTTCGTTCTTGAACTGGTCTCGTTATTTCAAAATTTTCCAGGAGATCAGGGCGCTCAATACATGTTATATCTTAAAAAAGAAAGTTTAGTGCCTTATTTATTCTTATTTTAATAAAACATTTAAAAGTAAATATTGTAAATAATTGAAGGTTCTTTGAGTCGCTCTAACTTCCATGCATTCGTTTTTTTTAAAACTGAACTGAATTCAATAATGGCGTGTATTTAAGCAAAAATAAGAACATGTATATTAATGTAATATTTTTTCCAAGCTGATACGTTCCATTCTCTGAAAATTCTTAAGATGAATGGAAATAATTAAGTTTTATCATATTTAATGCAATTAAATAAGTGTACTTTTTACAAATATAGAAATTTTCGGTAAATTAAATTCTTAGAATTATCATTTGAGTTTATATGTGTATTTGTTATGCTGTAAAAGCCGTTAACACCTTCTGGTCATGTTTCAAAGTTCATTCAAGTATTTTTACTTATCACGTGTGTATTAAGATTTACTATTAATAAGAAATTATTTTCCTTTAGAAAAAAAAATCAAGTTAATAAGATATTTGAAAATTTCGTTTTTTTTTTTAAAAATACGTAATTAAGAATTTTAAAATCACTTCTACTTTTTATTGACCGATGTTTCCAAATTTTTGGGGTGCCATCGTTTTTTAGGGGGTGCAGCTTTTTAAGGTGGGTGGGTTATCAAAAAGGATGTTTTTAGGGAGATTGGCCGATTTTTGATGGTGTCATCGTTTTTTCGGGGGCGGGGGATTTGTAACTTTTAGGGGGTACGGCGTCATTCTGGGAGGCACCCCTGATTTTAGTATATTGTTTTGCAAAAGAAAAGAGTGAAATAAAAATAATGCAGAAAATGCTCTTATTCAAGGAAAAAAAGAGAAGATTTTAGGGGTGTTATCAGGAGGGTTTTTTTTTGGGGGGGGGGGGAACTCCCTAACTTGCGTCCTCGCTATAAGGTGGGATGGGCACCCCTGATTAGAAACTTACTTTTGTTTTCCAAAATATCCTAAACATCGTGCAATACACGAACCAGAATACCCCACGTTTCTTATATTCCGCTCGAAACAATCTCTTTTCGGCTATAAAAAAAAACAACTCTCGTGACGTCACTATTCCTACACGCTTCTAGATTCCATCAAAACCAAACTTCCCTTGTTATTCATGGCACCCTAGTCATACAATACCTATCCGTGGTATGTATGATAACTGCATACTTTTGCAATTTCGGAGGAAAAATTTATATCACGGGTACCTGGCGATACCCCTCTCGGTGTGACAGTCAGTTTGGGAACCCCTGATTTATAAAATTAAGTGCACAAAAAAATCTAATACTGTAAATTGATAAAAAGCAGTAACAGGGATCCACAAGTAGCACTGTCGCATTTAGGTTTTAGCCACCATAATTGCGACAAAAGTGTACTAAATGCGCTAGTTATACAAATTTTTCTATAAGTATAATTAAAATTCAATTGCGTCGATACAAATCTAGTTTAGCAAAAAAAAAGTGCATTCAATCCTTATTTTCTTACGTGCCAATATGCCTGGTTCAAAGCTTCCTGAAAGCGACAAACTTAGGGGAAATCGCGTCGCATTTAGGCAAATTGAACTTATATATAAAAATTTTTAATGCAGACGGTCTTGATTCGAGCCCGTTGCCTGTATAGCCCAATGAAAAGATTCCGAACTCCCCATAAGTCGAACTGTGATTGCCTAAACTGCTGAGCTTGGGTAGTATAAAGGGAATTCGAAAAATCGTCATTTTTCTTTCAACCTGTAAGAAACATTAGGTATTCAAACTTGACAGTCTGATGTAACAACACCTTTAATATACAAATGAGTTACTATATTCCACATAAAATCATCGAATGCATTCAATTTATGCCTCCAGGAAATTAAAAAAGAATAAAAGAAAGAATGAGGAGAGAGAAAGAATAACTAGAAAATAGTTTTAATGTTAATTGCAAATTATAACTGTCATTGAAAAGTCACCTACCAAAAGAAGACTTCTACTGCTGCTCTATTTTTATTTATTTTAATTTCATTTCTATTGAGTTATTCTTAATAAATATTATATTATTAATCTTTTACTACTATTTTCTTATTCATACCGATATACACACATACTATCTACCGACCTTGTATCTTATACCAATAGAAGCTTAATACTTCGAACCACTTTTTTGAGGAAAATAAATCTAAATCTTGTGAACTAAATGTTCTGTTTCGAATTGTGTACTAATCCGATGCATTTTATTAGTTAAATTGAATAACTTCGTGTTTTACTGCATTTTTTTCTCTATCCCTCTCTTTTTATTTATACTATTATAAATGTTGGCACTTGCTGACTTAAAACACCTAATATTTAATATAAAACATTTACTCTCGTAAATCTTTTTATAAGAATCGTTTTAAGCTCATATTAAAGTGTATTTTCAGCAATAACTGAATTTTTGACAGACTAAAAATGCTATGTTATTTTAATTTGCATTATTTGTAGCAATATTAAGTAAAACATTTCTTTCCTTTTCACACATAGGTTCGTGCTGATGTGAAATGGCAGCTTAAGGATGCAAGCAAACAAGACGTTGTATGCGTACTTCTCCCCGTTAAAATTGTTTAAGAAAATGAAAATCTTCTAAACAGCATGCAAAGTCAAAAAATTAAAATTTTCTACTTTTCTCTATTCTGAAATATATTGTGTAATTTTTGAAATAAATTGAATGAAATTTGAGTTATTTCTTTTTAAATTATTTTTTGAAAGTAAATAACTATTTTGAAAATTATTTAGAGCTGTATAAGAACTACATCATCGGCGTCCTGGTAAGTTACTACGCCCATAACTTCTTTTTTGATCTATTTATTTTCAATTTAAATTGACAAATTTATGGACAAAAATATATTTATTTTACACACCCTCAACCCCTACCCCCTGCAATAGGTTTAATTTATGTATATTTTAAATTGTGTAATTTATTTATATCATAAAATAATTAATTGCACGTTCTAATTCACTGCAGGAGTCTGTCAATTTTATTTAATTTTATTTCTAAATTTAAATTATTTTTTGGTGGACTAATTATCTTTTACCAGAACGCCAACGAATGTAATTTCTCAATTGTAAGACGCAAATAATATTAATACTACCGCAAGTATAAATATGAGCTACAAGTGGAGGTCATTACAAGCAGTAGCCAAGTTAATTTTGTGGTCCATTAAAAAATTCAAGTTTAATAGAAAAATGTAGCACGGATTACTAATTTTCCTTTCTACAACTCTACGGTAAGATAGTGAATTAGGCAAAGCCATTCGAAATGTATTTAAAAATAAAAATATGGCCACAAGATTTCTGTTCTGAGATAAAGTGACCTTTCTCCACCAGCCCCCTACCTGTTAGCCGAGGCTTTAGGATGATTTTCGTACGGGGAGATGTAGTGGGGTCCACGGATTTTACATGCACATATCCCCAAGTGCACATGGTGGTTCTTCCGCGGGTATCGAACACGCGACCTTCCAGGTGGTAGTCCGCGACGTCCTAACCACTAGGCTACCACGGCCTTTGCGATAAAGTAACTAGTCGTTTTTAACTTTATAGGACAAACTGTGCTTTAGGACATACAAATCTTTGACCTTGCTTGAAAAAAAATTGGATAGTGTATTTTTCACACGTGAATAAATAGTTTACATTGAAAACAATACTTACATAGTAGATGCTTTTTAGCATAGTGTTGTTTTCAAGTGTTGCAGCACTACGCATTGTGTTGCAAAACCAAAATCATTCATACTTCATTGAAATCAGCATTAATTTCACTCCATAACAGTTAGCAGTACATATTTTTCGTGGGACACAGAAAAGTAAAAATATTTAACATCTAAACACATTCTATCTTAATGCATAAAGTTATTTAACTCTTAGAAACATCAAATACAAACGAATTTTGATTAACTTGAACTGAGACAAACGAATTTTTTCTGATCAATACTAGAAATATTAACCCGTTAATGCCTGACGTTTTTTTAGGGACAGTCTGAAAGCACGTCTGAAGCACTCAAAAATAAACATTTCAACAAAAAATTGTTTTAATGTAATTCCTAACCAGTTATTTTAAGGTTAGGAATACATTAAAAGAATTTTTTGTTAAAATGTTTATTTTCTGGGGCTTCAGGCGTACTTTTCAGACTGTCCCTAGAAAGGGATGGTAGGCATTAATGGATTAAATTGCCCCCTTAGAAATAAAGAAAGAAATCGCTGCCTGGGGAAACAAATGCAAGTCAATGCAATCGCTGCCTGAAACTCCATGATGTGTTCGAAAGAACGAAACTTAGTGATGATTAACTAATTACAAATATTTTGGCTTTTGATGAAATTGAAATACAAAGTAACAAAATGTAAAGTCTCAGAAGTAATGAATCGAAACGACGAAACTTTTATTATTTTATTAGATACCAACTTTATTACATTTGTTTTTTTCCTACTAAAAATTTCTGGTTTTTATTGTTCTTTACAAAAACTTCTGATTTGTTACGGATTTTTCCAAAGAAGGGGGGGGGGGAGAGTAGCAAAGAGTATCTTCTCCTTATATGTTTCATTTTACAATGAAAACACGTGTACATTCATTTCTTCTCAAAGCCAGGGGGGAATGCAACCTGCTGACCACTCTGAATGATGGGCAAGGCAATATTGTTGATTCTAGTTGTAACAAAATTAAAACCACAATCATACTTAGAAAAGAATTTAAGCTTGAGAAAGTTTAATAACTGCATCTCGGAAAGAAACAATGAATTCAAAAGTTTAAAAATTCTGATGGTGAATTAATTCATGAATTATTTGAGTATAACTCTTATTGTTAACAACTAAAAACAAAAGTAAAGAACCCACAAAAATTCGAATATAATGAATAATAATACATCAGTAAAACAAAAAGACAATTGTATTCATGAATATGTGTTTGTAGTAGTTTTGAAAATGCAGCACCTAACGAAAATTGTTGTTGTCGAGTCCTCGCGCGTGGCGAGGAAGAATGGGTACGCTGCTCCTGAGTCTAATTACGGGGCTTTTATAGGCAGGAATCCGATTTCCGTCCTTTTGAAAGGTCTCTTAAATTTTTGAACAAGCTCCCAGATGAGAAACCGTCACCTGGGATTGGCACCCCCAGAGGTATCGTTTCACTTGGAGGACATTGGCGACCTGTTTAACGTGCACCAGCTCCCTTTGGCGTACACGGACCTACAGCAACCAGCCGCGAGAGGTTGTCACCCTCCCAGGCACTGACCTTAGTCAATGTTGCTTCACTTTCGGTGTTCTGCGGGAACCGAGCTTCTACCGACTGGTCCACTGCGGGACAACCAAAATAGTAATCCAGAAAATAGGAAAGAATATTCTAATACAATATTAAAAAACAATGCATTAAAAATAAATAAAAGAATGATTTAAAAAGACATGTTTCTGTAATTCACGAACTGCACCAAAAACTAAATATAGAATATAAATGTATGGAGCAGTGGTCGGCCAACTTTAGAAACTAAAAATCCAATTTCACCTTTTAAGGAGTCAAAAATTTTTGAAAAAGCCATAATTACAATTTAATAAATATTTTAATACAATTCATTGAATAATGAATACACTTATCGAGTGAATAATTACAAAAGAATGAAGTCCCTTTGGAGCGATAATTCATTGGCGTTTGTAGGTTATTAATCTGCGCAAGATAAAATAAAAATATTTAATTATTAATTACTTTTTGAATATTATATTTTAGTATGGATCTCATGGTCAGCTCAAACCGAAGTAAATCAACCGTCAATGACTTTCTGCTCCAGGTGATGATTGAGGTCAAAAAACGTGAATTCCCTAAAATTCTTTCGATCCTAGAGGCATAATTCGCAACTTTTTCCCAATAAATCTGATAAATTTTGTCATGAGTTGTTCCACTGAAAAAAACTACATGAAGAAACTCCAAAAAATAAAGGCAAACAGAACGGAAAATTCCTTTTCCCTTTAGTAGATTGCCTTTATAGAATTCCTTCAACTGCATAACTTTATATTCGTCCTCTTGGCGTCTTCCTCTTCACTATTGCAATGGATGTCATCAAACTGTAAATGAAGTTTTTGAAAAGATATATAAATTTCAGATTCTAAAGAACGTTAATTTTAACTTTTAGCTTGTCTGTGAGGTGTTTTGTTTCGAATTGCAGACACAAGTGATGCATTTTTTGAAAGTCGAGGAAAAGTAGGGTCGAGTCCCTTAGGTTATTTATTTACTTATTTATTTGAAAAATCCGAAAACTTTTAGCTGCATACGTTACATCAAGGAAAAATATCCATGCTTTTCTTGCATAACATACATATTTACCAAAGATTAGTTTTAATTTTAAGATGCTCTAGCGATTTTTTTTTATGTTTTATAGACTACAAAAAGCTTCATTATTATTGTCAGCTAATTAGCAGCTTTTTATCTGGAACAAAAAATACATTTTTTAAGATAACATTTTCACCGTGTTAAATTATATCGTAATTTTTAATCTGTAATTTAATTTAATTAAAAATAATATATGGCGGTAAAAATCATTTTTAAAATTTTAAAATTAAACATTTATTTTCACTTTGAGTAAATATAATTTTAGTTGCTGAAAAAATGATTTTTTTTGCAATTTTGAACATTTTTGATTTATAATCTCAATATTTTAGTAAACAACATTAATTAAAGACATAAACAAAGCCAGCTCTTTTTTCTCATCCTCAAATATCCCGAGAAGGCTTGCTGCTAAGGAATATGCGCCATTGTGAATGAACTCTCAACTGGTGAAGAGCGTTAGGCTTAATAATTTGTTATTTTTCCATCGCTTGACCAAAAAGGTCATTTCAAGATGGAAAACGCGTACGGAATTGGTGTAAAAAATCGATACGAACTGTTTTATGATGAAGATGTTGACCCCCTTGAGATAATTCGGCAGCAAGAAGCTGAAAAAGAAAAACGCAAAACAGATAAGACGCACAGCAAAGACAAGAGCAAACCCACGAAATCGGGGAAACCTGTAGCGGCAGGAGTACCAAAAAAATCGAAAGAAAATGCTGTAGTCATTACTGCTAAACCAACAGAAAACACAGGTAAGCTTAAACATAAATATTAAGTTCATACTTCATTTAATCTATACGAATTTAAAGTCAATATGTGCTTTTTACTTTTTATTTTCCCAAAAAATTCAGAGTGTTTTTCTAGTTGTAGAAGCTAATAATTAATTGCGCTTCTGTATTTTTGTTGGATCTATTAAAATTTGCAAGTCCTTCCTCGATTTTCGGCGATTCGGCTTGCACGTGTTTCTGCTGCGTGATTTCGATCATCCATGTTTTCAGTATGTTACTTATGATTCATTTTCGTATAGGTTTAGTCATCGAGGTATTTTGTAATTCTCCTATCGTTGTTTTAGTAATTTATTTGCGGGTGATTTCCCATAGATATTAACTGTATTAATTTTCAATTTTCACGTTGAATATATTGTGATTGTTTATGCTGTTGCAGTTGCATAAGTATTGGGGTTTTTTAATCACTTCAAAAAAATTTCATGGGCTCTGATACTCAATGTCGCATTTGGAAATGTTCGTTTTTTTACTTGCTGCTCACTTTGCATAGGTATTTAAAAACATCTAGTGAACCGGTGCGTATTGCTTTTTTTTTGAGCAAATTAGTTTAGTTTGCTAGTAGTCTCATTCACTACGCATTTAAATCTGGAACTTATTTTAGCGTGGTGGTTTACTGTAAAAAATTACGGTGTTTGGATGAATCATGGAACATTTCAACACAAATTTCTCTTTTTTTTTTTAACCATATGTTCTACTCTTGTATTAATTTGTTTCATTGTAAATCATCTGTAACTTTTAAGCATGCAAACCCTTTTTTTACGTTTTGGGATATTTTTTTTATTTTAAATAGTTAATTTTCATGACTAATGCAAGTTTTTAGTTACCTTTTATGCTGATGCTAGGAGTGAATTTTTATATTTCAAAATTATTGTTTTGGTAAAAGAAAATCTTGTTGCCATGCATTTATACAATATGGATTCCTTAAAAAGTACTTGGTGCCATGATCAACGTTTCACAGCCTGTTTTTCAGAATGAAAATGTTCCTTATACAACTCTATACCATGCTAAACCATTTATCAGATAACATAAAATGGTCTTATGGATACAAGATTTTTCTGAGTGGTTTTATGTCTCTCATAAAATTTAGCAAAAGGGAAATTTTTTTGAATTTTCAGTTATATAATGTTTCATAGTACTTGACTTCAAAATACTTGCAGTTCCTCCACTGCTTGATATCTGTAACTTTTATTTGTTATAAAGTTAAAGGGGGCATAAATGCCCTGTAACTTGGTTTCTAATAAGAGGCATGTTCTTTTATTTACTGTTTTCTTATTGATCAATTATAATACAGGCCCATCCAAAATTAGTATTATAAATTTGTTGAAACCTTCTAAAATGAAGTTTCTTTTCTTTCTCTCTCTTTTTTTTTTTTGTGCTGATTATTATTATTATTATTTATTTATTTTATTTATTTATTTATTTTTTTGATAGCTTAATTTTCTATATTCTATTTTAATTGCTCAAATTTTATATTTCTTATAGGTCATTCCACAATATTTGGCTTCACAAAAAAAAAAAAAAAAAATCATAAAAAAAAGCTGTGCATTTTGCGTGATTTATCATTAAAAAGCTTAGAATATATTCTATTCATGTTTAGTAAAAATATCTAAAATATTTCTACTTTCAACATAAAAAAATTAATTTCAGCTCCTTGTTTGTAGTAAACTTTAGCTTCTAAATCTAACATTTTATTAAGCTTCTTCAATAGTGATATGATAATAAAATTTGAAAGAAAAATAAAAATATATTTAGTAATTAATTTTTTATTAATTACCTACTTTTTTGCATCCTGTACATAACATCTTACGATATTTTTTTACTTATGCTAATAAGATTATTCATAACCGAGCGGGTTTTTTTTTTTTTTTGTTTTCTCTTCATCCAGAGTACAAGTTTCCTAAAATATTAAATAATTATTTATTATCAATTTATTTGTAAGCTATGTAAAATAAATATGTGTTATGTACAGGACAAACTAATCCATACCTCACCCGTACCTCGTTTTGTTTCAAAACTTTGCAAATTTTGTTTGCCATTTTTCTTCATAACAGTACTATTATATATTAGGCTCTGGATATGGATTCGACATCAGCTTAATAGTACGCTGCTATGTCATGATGCGTTAAATTATCGCGCTCTTATGCTGCATGCTCGGGACCATCTCTATCCCGGATAACTGAATTTCCCGGTTTTTGGATCGCTAAAAAATGCTGATATTCAGAGGTTTAACGAACCCAAATTACAATAACAAATGGTAATAATACTTCCAAATAAGTAGAAAATAGTAAAGAAATACTTTTAAATTAAGAAATATTGAAAGAAAAGTACTTAAAAAAACTGAAAATCAATAACATTCGCAAGTTAAAATGTGAGAGATGTGGGACATAAATGATTCAAGTATATAAAAAGTATTTATTTTTTAAACATTTCATGAAGCTTCAGTTGGCGAAAATTAGGCTTTTGCTGTAAAAACAATTGCTGGATTTTTCGCACGGCCATATGTGCATTTCATCAGTAAAAGATTTTTGTTCCATTCTTGGTATAAGTTATTTAGTTAATTCAACATAACGTTCATTAGATATAGCAGGCAAAATTTCATTATTTTTGTCTTCATCGCTATCTTGCTCTTTGTAATTGTTCGATGTAGCACCATTTGAATGATTTACGGAATCGGACATCTTCATTTGGCATCCTCGATGTTGGTTTTTATTAAAAGATCCTCAGTCCAGCAGGGATCGTTGATTTAAATTTGCTTGATTTAAATCAAGGGATTTTTTTTCAAAAAAAAATCATTGATTTTATAATGTTAAAAAGTGTTGTAAAAAGGAAATATGTTGCAATTACAACCACTGTTTCAAGCAAAACTTCCTAGGTCCATCTGTCTGTGTGTGCATAACATATTTCATGAGGTTAGAATTAATTACTATTTTTTAAATTTTACAATATTCTTCAAGCATCTTAACAGCAAAAGTGTCATTCATTCAATCATTCAAAATACAATTCATAATAATCATGAACCATTCTGTGTTTTTTATCTTAAAAATAGTATTTTAGATCAATTTAATAAATGCACACAATAATTCAGAATGATAGTTTAAAATAACAATTATTAGAATTTAAAATATGTATCCTTAAAGTTTCATCCATGTCCCCTAATAGCTTAAGGTTTTTTTCCTTTTAAAATATTTTTTTATCATAGAAGTTTTCAATAAAGATATTTGATTTAAACAAAAAGTTTCAGTTTTTAGTAATGGTGTGAGCGAGCATACGATTTTACTAAATGGGTAAAAAGATTTCAGGCTTTTTCATTTATAAAATAGAAAAACAATTAAAGCACACTCAATGTAGAAATTAAGTACATACAATTGTTACTTTTTTCAGCTTTCAACAGCAAAATAATTCAGATTAAATTTGTTCATTTTCTCTGCTTATGAGTGTACTATTATTCCTGGCAGGGTTAGGTTTCATTTAAGTCATGCATTTGTATTAAAATTTGTTCATCTATTTTTTTTATTATTATTAAAAAATTAATTGCTGAAAAAGCTAAAAGTGTGTTTTTGCATATTGATTAAGATGCCATATTGTTTCTATGAATGTAACATAATAAATATCCAAAATATTTTATTTAAAAAAAATAATAATCAGATTTAAATTTTAAAAAAAATCAGATTTTTTTTAAAAAATATATATATTTTTTTAAATGAAAAAAATCACGAACCCTGCGTTCCAGCCATTCTAGAGTCCCCCCGAAGTTCAATTTGGAGATCCTTATCTTTTACGAAGCATATTTTTCTGCAGAAACACGCAAATTTCAAACTTGTGTGCAACGACTTTGGTTTTGTGAACTCTATTTTAATAAAGAATTCATTTCCACAGTAGCAATTTTTTTTGCCTTAATATCAAATTTACATTTTTATTACCTCATTGCAGCTCTTAAATAAATAAAAAAACGAGCTCTAATTTTCACACGATCGGCCATTACGGAAAATTCGCGAATATGCGCTATTCGAAATTTTCCGAACTTTCATATAGTCTGACTTTTGTTGCAGTTTTTCTTCAAATACTCACCAGACGATTAAATAAATGTATAAAAATCTAAATACATATTTTTATTTTGTGTTTAATTATTGAAATAAAATAGAGAAAACTTCTTGTTTTCTCAAGTTTTGTTGGAGAAATTTTTTTTTCTGAAAGTAAGTTTACTCTCAATCCCCTAAAAAATCATCGTTTTTAGACTAAAGTGTTGACTTATAAACACTGTTATATATAAGACCGTTACATGTAATGGGAAAATGCGTATTTTCAAAGAATTCGTATTTTTATTAGATGGGCAAAAAAGGGGGGGGGGGGGCTTTTGAAAAATGGCGGGAAATTCACGGAAAAATTCACGGTTTTCTGGTTTCCCGGTTTTTTGGTTCCCGAATAAGAGGTTCTGTACTGTACTTAGGATAATCTTAAAAGTCACTCATGAAAGAATTTTAAGTTTAAAAACGTGTTTCCCTTTTCATGCCAATTTGATAATATCATGAACTTTTACAAAAAAAAAATGTAGATGGAAAATATTTTTCTGTATTTGTTGAACATTTTAAATGAATAAAACATATTTTATGGAATTATTTTCTTAAATTTAAAATACTTTTGAAGACTGCTGCTGTTTAAATTTTTTATATTTTTGTTTTGGAAGTTGAAGAGATGCAAGCCAAATTTTGCTGAATATTGAAAATTAGTTTCGTCCATAGAACTCAACAACTATATTTTCTATATGTTGTGAGAATAAACATTCTTAAACAATGCACAAAGAAAATGTTTCTTAAACATTCCTTATGCTGTACACTATTCTGACCGACCTTAAAAGTAGGGATGTAACGAATTTTCGGCCTGGCCTAATACTCGGTAAGATCAGAGTCGGCCCGGCTGAATAGTTCTGCTGTCCTATCGTGCTTGGGAAGTATCTAATCTAATCCTAGTTTCATTCATAATCCTGAAGATCTGTTTAAATAAATACCGGCTGGCAGCCAAGTTGGGGGGAAAAAACAGTTCATTCAACTGAAATTATTATTGTTAATTTAAGGCAACAATAAATCAACAGTTATTTTTAAAAAATACTTTATTTTTTAATAAATTATGAGTTAAATTTGAAATTATGTACTCGTCTTTTTAATTAATGAACAATTAAATGTATTATTTAGATTTAAATGGATTGTATGGTTTTTGTGGATATTGGATTTATGTATGGTAGTTATTTATTTTAATATGTATTTTGCAGTAATACCAGAAAATGTACTCGAATGCCGAAAAGAGAATTGTTTTCATGCTGTGCTTATTTCAGAACTTTAAAGTTATAACATGTAACAAATTATAAATATTTGATAATGCTTTAGAGCACTTTTCATTACCAAGTACTTATTCATATTTTTATTAAAACCAATTTTTACAATATTTAGAAACTCCAAATAAGATCAGAGCAAGGCCGTTCAGTGACAGAACTGTGAAAAATGCTCGAAATTTTGAAGAAACCAAAGATATTGAAGAGCGGAAAAATTTACGCAATCGGGAAGAGCATCAACCTGTCAATTTTGAATCAAGGTATTCATTTTCAGATCTTGCTGTTTATTTTCATCAATCTACTTCATAAAATGACTCATTTCTTTCTTTCTGTTCTGTTTCTGTCACTGTATTCAAGCATCTATTTTCACATAGGCAGAATCTGAATTGTCCTGATGCCTCCACAATATTTTTAGGTTGCCTTGACTTTTTTAAAACTAATATTTTAACATTTTTGTTGTAAGAAATTGAAAATCCAATGAATCTAATTTTCTTAAATTTACTGTTTACAACTTTGTCTTTATATTGTTATACAGTAAAACCCCAATAAAACGCGGTATGTTATACTGCGGTATAAGAGACCGTAGAACCATATTTCAAATATTTGTTGCATCATTTTGTTGCATCATTTTTAACTTTATCGAATACTCATTATTTTTCTTCTATATATATACATATATACCAAGTTTTATTTAAAATATCGAGTTATAGCTTACTTCGTTATTTAGCTACACATCAACTTCATTATCAAAAAATTCTTTTTTGACTATGAACTTTCTAAAACAGATTTTTTGTCCCAATTATTACATTGCATTTTTGGTCTCAGCAATTGATATTTCTTTTAGTGCTGAGTCTAATCAGTGTTGGAAATATGAATTTAAATGCATACTATTATAATTAAACAGTACACTGAATATCTCTTGAGCCCTTTAGCGGGCCATTTTCTTCGAGGGGACTGCTGAAGGGTTCAAGGCTAATTTTCTAAATTTAGATTAAATTCAGGTCATTAATTAAAATTTACGTGATTATCTCTCTCGTGTGTGGGGAGTGGGGAGTAAGCCTCTGCGTTTAATAATTGATTTACTTGGTGGTGGTTGTTACTTCCCACAGTATTTACAAGTATCACTCAAGGGGTTAAATAGTTAGTGTTGACATTTTTTAAAAAGACAGATGGGGTGCAGTGACGTACGCAAGGGGGGTTTAGGGGTTTAAATCCCCCCTTGGAGCTCAAACCAAAATTGTCTAGCTGTCTAAAAATTAGGGAAATAATAGTGCTTTATTACATACTTGAATTTCTTTTAGTAGTTCCAGAAAATTATTACCCCCCCCCCCCCCCTTGAAAAAAATTCTGCGTATGCCACTGATAGGGTGGATTTATGAAAGTGCACTTTTTCTGAAAAAAGGGCACTTTTAGTTGAGTTAAAAAAGGCCTCTTCTTACTTCTCATGGCATTATAATTGTTAGTACTAACGGTGCAGCGATGGAGGGAGATTTTGTTTCAAGCCAATCATAGTATGGTGATATATATATATATATATTATGCAGTAATAAGTAATAAAAATTTTCACATTAAGAAAGCAATGCATTAAACACATGTGTACGGACTTTAAATGTCCACCTCCCCTTACACATGTAGAAAAAAGGTCTAGTAGAGCTAGTCGTTACTATAGTTTACATCACATATTGAATTAAAAACTAACAACTTAACCGAGAGAGAAGAGATTATACCTAATAAGAAAACGATGTTTAATTTCTAATATGTTGATGATTAAAACTACTACAGTGAAGTGCAACATTGTTTTACAATTTTGTCGTAAAAATACCACAACATGTTGAAAATTTTACAATGAACCTTCTTCAGTGCCAAGAAATAGTTACAGTTGAACCTCTATTTAACGAATTTCCATTTTACGAATTTTTTCTTCGGCCATAATAGCAAAGTGCATTCTTCATTTAACAAACTTTTCTGGTAATCTAAAAAAAATTTCCACCCTATTTTTCAAGTATTTCTTTCTTTATACACCTTTTCTGAAGTTTATTGTAATAATAAGAAATTTTCCCAGAAAGAAAATCAGAAAGTGAATAGAATTGCCATTCTCTTCATTTCACATAATCCCGTCTATCTTTAACCCTTTCGAGGAATTTCCAGGAATTTGCTGTCTTATCTCTTTTAACCTTGAGTCCTTGATCTTCTGGTAAAGGTTTTTGCTCTGTTCATCTCTTATATGGCCACTTTGTTCCTTGGCTTATAAAACTGGCCAAACAAAAGTGTTTAAACATAAAAAAAAAATAAAAAAAAAACGTTGATTCCTGATGAAGTTGACAAAGATGTGAAGAAAAAAGATATTGCTTCTAAATTTGGTATTCCACCAAACAGTTTGTTAACCATATTAAAAAATCTCAATAGGATAGCGAATAATTGATCAAATTTTTCTTCAAAACGTTTAAAAACGTGTCTATGAAGATGTGGATGAGGCAGTTTTGAATTGGATATGAACAATGGCGAGAGAAAAAAATGTTCCTGTGTCTGTACCTTTCATAATGGGGAAAGCACTTGAATTTTTAAAAAAACTAGGTCATGAAGAATTTCTTGAAAGCAATGGCTGGCTTGAAAAGTTTTAAAAGAAGACACTAGATTGTAGCAAAAGTAATATCTGGGAAAAATAAAGTTGTGGATGTGAAAACTGGAACATTTACATTTAACATAGGAAATTTGTAAAGCATTTAAAAAATGCAAAACATATTATGAAGGTTGTAAACTTTTAGAACTAATTCTATATCTATAAATTTCATAATTTTTATGTACACTATGTCCTAAAATAAATATAAACATAGAGTGGTGAATAAGTATAATTCTAGATTATAATGATTGTTCTTTATGTTTTCTCTTTTCTTAAGTTTAAGAATTAAAGTAAACGGCTATAATTATTATTACATGATATGTAGAGCTTTCAGTAGTTTAAAATGAGTTCTTATGTAGCCAAAGTGTTATAAAAAATGTAAATCTCTATTTCACAAGTTTCTCCATTTAACAAACTTTTTCGCTTTATTTTGCGACTTCGTTAAATAGAGGTCCGACTGTAGCAAACCTGTCTTCTTTTAGCTAAATTACAGGCAAGAATATAAGGTTCTATAATCTTGGAAATTTTAGCAAGGAAAAAGCTCAAAGCATAAGAAAACTAAAATAGGTAGGACATTAAAAATTGCATCGTCGAACATTCATAAAAATATTGAGATGCCAGAAAAATCTTCCACAAAAATTGGGATTGCAAAAGCATGACTAATCAGGAAAAAAGGACTTACTTTCTATCATGAAAACTTTTTACTTTGAAATTTTATGGCACAGGGAGAGGGGAAGCGTCCATGTGAAAGATAAAACATCTGAATTGCCAGAAAAACTATCTCAAGAATTAAATAAGCAATCTTAAACTTAAAAGTGGAGGTATAAAAGTGCTTTTTTATGTCTCAGCAATTTTAGGGGGAAAAGGGGAAAAAAACTATTTCTGAAAACTTTATTAATTGCTTTTAATAAAAAAAAGGAATTTTTAAGTCTTTATTTGGAGACTAGCAATAAATTAAGTTATACATTTGGCGGTCACTGATTCCTTTTCTGTCTATGCAAGGGTATGATTCATCATGACTGATTATCTGCTGGCCTGCCCACTGAATAGCCCCATTGAATGTGGAGACCCCCCATGAAATAGATAACTTAATCCTTTTTTGCAGCTTTTTGTAGGAGTTTTCCCAGGAACAAGAATTAGACATTCTAAGAATTATTTTGAAAAGAGGCAAGGAAAAGAGAAATATATTGCATTGCTGTACAAAAGCAGGAAATCAATATCCAGATTTTCTGCAGAAAAAGGGCAGGGTGCATTTTTTTCAATTCTAAAGCAGGCAGGGTGCAGTGCCCTTTAAAAAACACCTAACAGTAACACTAAAAATAGCCCTATCATTTAATAAGTTCAGGGTTCTTACCAAGTCACTTTTTTCACCTAAAATCACTTTTTTTTCATTGGTCACTTAAAGTCACTTTTTGTAGCAAATTGTCACCTAAAATCACTTTTTTTTTAGGTATCTCATAAAGTGATATATAACCATCAAACTTTTTCTATAAACACCAGGTAAAATGCAAATAAAATAGTTTCCGCAAAGCTACTTGACAAAGCAAATGAAAAGTTAAAAGAGGGCATTAGAAGTCTAGCTTTTACAGAAATACAGCTTGCTTGGGGAATGATAGAGGGTGCTAAATCTATAAAAGCTGATGGAGATGAGCACACAGCAAAGGAGCATATGAAATTTTAAAAAAATTACAGAAGGGAAAATCTTCCGTAATCACAACATTTTTTCAAAAGAAATCTAACACTGTATAAATTGGAACTTTTACAGAATGCTGCCATTTATATACCAGGGGCGACGGTTCTCTAAATTTTTGAAGCATTCTTTTCTGAGATTTTTATATTAGTATTTAAAATTTTTAAGCATTCCTACTGTATTGATTTTCTTTTCTGATTTTTTTTCTTTCTTTTTTTTTTTTTTTTTGCTTTTCAAGGTCTACTCTATCATCTCATTTTCATTTTTAGCCTTTGAACGAATTGCAAGTTAAAAACTTTTTGCTACAGGATACGTAAGCACTTAAAGTATACTTTTCAAATATTTTACTTTTGGTATCTGTACTTTCTAAATTAGCTTTGGAGAAAGGACTATAATCAAAATCATTTCTTGAACAGAATGCCTTTAGTTTAGCGATTTCCTTGCTTGATTTAACTGGGCATTGACCCTTTTCCTGTTTTTCATGCTTATAATTGATTTTATTTGCTTCTTTAGTTGTCAATCAAAAGATTTTTATTTTTTACTTGCTCTAAAATATGTAATTTGACATAAATTTAAATAATATTCAAATTAACTTTATTTCTGTAGTAATCCCAATAAAAGTAAATTTTGAAATATTAAACTGTTTTTTTTTTTTCTCTTTTGGGGGAGCCTTGCACTAGCATGCATTTGAAGTACAGGAAAATATGTAAAGTTGACTATCTTTGTAAGTTGACCACTATTTTCAGGAACGGAATCGGCCCTTCACCCTCTACCTCACCCTCTGTAAGTTGACCACTAAAGTGCTGCACCGCAAGTGGTCAACTTACACAGGTTTCACTGTACTTAGTTTTGGTGTTTTAATTTTGGCATCGAAGAATATTCTGAATTAAATTTTTTAAGAAAGGATCATAATATTCTTTGTGTATACATACCTTTAATTTATCTAATTGTTTCAAATATTTTGCACATGCTCCTCTGATATTCTAAATGTTTTTATTACCTATAATTAATTTTATTTTTGTGATAAAACATTTAAAATAATTTTTCTTGTTTCACACATTAAAAAATAAAGTTGATTCTGTAAATTGCTAGCATAATCGGTCACCCCTGGCATATATATGTATGGCTGCTTTCTCTCTGTGTCTGATTAAAAACCATTGTTTTTTTAAAAATGATTTTTTATTTGAGATGATGGTGATGTTTATTTATGGAAGATTAGTTAAGGATTGAACTTTCTACTGTTTTTAGCCTACTTTCCCCAAAAAAAATTAAGTGAAAGAAGGCTTAATGTATCGTAAAAATATCATTAAAAATAAAGAAAAGTCGAAGAAGTAATTAAATAAGGAATGAAAAATTTGAAAATAGGGTTTTGAGATGGGAAAAATGTGTGCCTGTCAGTCCCCCCCCCCCCCCCCCAATAACTTTTGAGGAAATTGGCCAATTCAAAAGATCTTGGCCAGGACATCTCATTTCCATATTTTACTTTTTCATTTGAACAATTTTTCTTTAAATTTTGAACAGTTAAAAAAAATCTTATCATTAGCGCCTATGGACAAAAATAAAGCACGTTACGTAACATTAGGCATAAGATCCAAGTTCGTATGGACAAGCTTATTAGAAGAAGCTCTCGGTGTGAAATATTTTTTTAAGATTTGAACAATTTTTGTTCATTTTTGAACAGTTCAAAAAATTAACATTAGCGCCTACGGGGAAATTTCAATCCTATATAAATCCTGATCTAGCTGACGGATTCGCTTGGAACAAACTTTATCGGAAAGATGTTAGGCCAAAGAACATGTACAGATACTAAGTTAAACCTGAACTAAATAAGCCTATTTTTTTATGAAATTTGTTGACCGGGATTTTTAAGGATATTTCTCAAGGAATGAATGAATAAGGGGCCGTTCATAAATGATGTCACGCTTTTCCCCCATGTATTTGACCCCCTCCCCCCTTTGTCACGCGTCACGCTATGTTGCATAATGCATGATGTCACACTTCTTGTTACCACCTCCCCTCCCCTTGTCACACTTTGTCACAATTTCACGAACCCCCCTCCCCCCTCGAAGCGTGTCATCATTTATGAATGATCCCTAAGTGAAAGAATGAATCAATGAATAACTGAATGAGTGAAAGAATGAATGAGTGAAGAAATAAATAAGTGTACAAATTCATGAACAAGTAAATTAATTAATGAGTGAATGAATATGTATTAACCGTTGAAGACTGTACATTTGAAGTAATCAAGAACTAAAGCTAAATGAGAATTTAGAGAGAGAGATAGCAAGAGTATAAATCTGAAGTTGGAATGTACGAAAGTAGGCTCGTATAGTTCTAGATGGAACTTTTGCATGTGAAGAAAATAAATGTATATTTTTTTATGCTTAAAAACCTCTAAACCTTTTTTCTATATGTATTTTAGTGGTAATGCAAAGCTTATTCTCAATTTGGTCACTTTTTTTTTTAATTGATCACTTTTTTGGTCACTTTTTTTTCTTAAATGGTCACTCTTTTCACTTTTTGTATCATATTCTTGGTGGGAGCCCTGTAAGTTTTATTGTGTATTATTCAATAGCTTTAAGAAGGTACAGTTTCAACTGCCCAGAGTAGTTTTAAACCCAAATATGCTCCTAATAGGAATTTAATGTTATAATAATTTTGTCAGAAGTACTCTTGTAGTATAAAAGAGCTATACCTGCAGAGCATAGTATAAGTAACTATGGTTAGTATGTGCAATGTTATTTGTTAGTAAATTGTATTTATGCTTCTGATTTTTGAAAATTGAAAGTAGCATCATTTCTTATGTATTTTAATTTTCAATGAAGGGATGGTGAGAGAAGAGGACGTGGAGGATTTCGAGGACGTGGACGGCCACGTGGAAGAGGCGGCTTTTTTAACAACTTTGAATCACGGCCTCCTCGTCGAGAATTTGATCGCCACAGTGGAAATGAGAAGAGGCAAGTACACATTTCATCTGCTCGTAGACAATTTCTGCAATGTGAATAATCTCGTATCACCTTTCTTAAGTACACTGAATTAAAGACTTTACTATTATCAGGATGCTTTTTTGACCCTAGTATTTGATACTCTTGTGTCGAGGGATTCCTCATGGGCTAAAATTCAAATTTTACAATGGAGGGAAGATTCCCCTCTAAATGCTTTTTTTGTGGAGAGGATTGCAATTTTTAAGAAGTGAGAATTTTTCTTTTTTAGTTAATATCTGTAATTTTATATACCAAGTGGAAAAGCAGATTTTTCCGTTTTCAGTGAAATTTTTCGAATCTTCTGCAGATGAGACACTCCTGCTGTACCTATTTTCAAGGAAGGGATCTGAGAAATTTGGGTTTAAATCCTGCCATCCCACCCTGAATTTTAGCCCCTGCTCATGGGATATCATTTGAAGAAATGTATATTATTGAAGCTACCTAATAAGAAGCCAAGAGTGGCATCATATTATTTTGTTAGATGTTATTCTATTTAGAGTAGTTCATTTCTTCTTACAATTTTATTCATGTAATAAAGTCAGGGTTCATACTCCACCATGTAAAACCTGGAAAAGTCATGGAAATTGATATCCTTTGTAAGTCATGGAAAAGTAGGGGGAAAAATAAATTTTTGGACAAAACCTGGAAAAGTCTGGGATTTTTTTCCCTTACCTAGAACCCCTTGGTGGAACCTACGCTCCTTGCGATGTCAGATCCTCAATTAACTCGCCTTCCTATATAGATTTTTTCTTTATACAATGGTGTTTATTATATTGTTATGGCATAAAAGTGCCTACATCAGCATTTCTTCAAATAGTTGCTTTCATGCGCTATTATAGAGTTAAAAAGCTGATTTGTCCCCACTGGGATCATCCTAATTTTTATTTTATTTATTCTTTATATTTTATGTTTTATAGTTTTAAATTAGCTTTCTAAAATTTCAATTTAAGAAAAAAATATAAAAAGATGGATGCAAATATAAAAGTTAATATCTTTTGGCAGTATTGTGTCATAAAATTTTGCTTTTGAAATTTTATAGACTAGAAATTCTTTTGTGTAAGTTTGTTATCTTAATGAGCATCTGTGGAATTTTTTAATATGAGGTAAATATAATTGTATGGTATAAAATGTTATGGCGGGCGTATTTAATGTACAAGTAGCGCATTTGCTAATAAATATTTTTACTTGGAACGTTAGCCTGGAATTTGCTATTTGAGTATGAACCCAGTTAAGTGTCTTCAATCATGTATCATTGAACAGTTGCACTTCGGATAGTAGTTTTGTAACACTTATACTTGAAATCTATTATTGTGTCATGTTCCATACTACAGCAGCTTTATTTTGATGTTAAGAAAAATATAAGAACAAATAGTGAAGAGAATAAAATCCATAATGTTATGATAGTTTTGAATATGTGTACTTAAAAAAGTCTGATTTATATTTTCTTTTTTATTTAGCTCTGTTCGGGCTGTTGAGAAGAGAGAGGGAGCTGGTTCAAATAACTGGGGGGACGTTAAAACCGAGTACAGGTATATTTTTTATTTAATAAAGAATCCTTGGTATGAGCTCCTTGAATAAATTAATATTGCATCATTTGAAAGTGAAAAACATTGCTATAGGAGAATTTTCTTTTCTTATAGTAACCGCAAACGAGAATCTGACACTTGGATGGATGATGAACTTGAGTAAATATTAGTTTTGTAATTCTTTGTCCCTAAATTTATAAATGTTTCATTTTAAGTATGTTTCAAGTACTGTTAAGTGTGCCAATGTCGCTATCTATGATAGGAGTAGATAATGAGCTATGATTAGTAGATAATGAGCTTATATTGCGAATACTTATTGTCGCCACATAGACACCTCACTATTTAAGTGTGTTAAAAAGTATGTTTGTTCTGAAATAATAACCTCCATTAATTGTTCTGTTAATTTTTTACCAATTTGAAGCTTAATACTTGTGCTTCTGTGTAGTCCTTCAATATTATACTTAGTTTAGAAGAGAAAATGCAAGTTTTTAATGATTTTTTGACTTTATCAGCCATTATCTAGTGCTTCTTGTTCAATATCCTTTTCAAAAGGCTCGTTTCTGACATTCTGAAGAAATCATCAATAAGTTGATTGATTGTGAATTTATGTTGATATTTGCTATAAATATTAGACTAAAAGTAATGGAATTAATTGTATATTATAAATAATTTACTATAATAGCTTTTTAAAAAATATTTAATTGTCAAAGAAGGCAGTCAAGATGATCATGCATACATGTAAAAATTTATTTACTTAATTTGGCTATTTCATCTAAAGCAACAGAAGCATCTTATTAAAATGAAAAATTTAGCTATATTGAATCATTCTCTGCTTCAGTCAAAGATGCATGGAGTTCTGAGTAATCTTTTTTTTCCTAGTTTTTTTGCAGTGAATAATTTTAAATCTTATTCAAAGGTTGCAACATTTCATATTGTGTGTGTGTGATTACAACTTTGCTCCTTTTAGATAAAATAAAACATTTCTCTGTTTAGGAAATGCAATAACTTTTTATTATAAGTGTTCTCCATCTACAGCTATAATCTTTGTACATCCTTCAGACAATTTGCAGGTTCATCTCTTAAAGAAGTCTTGGTCTTTTGAGTTGATCCAGTTAGCAGGGCAATTTTGTTGCTTTCGTGGGAAGTGATAGTGAACCACTAACATCTGTCTGCATCCGTAACAAGTAGTAGTTTGAAAAAGTTATTTCCGATGATCATGGTTGATGGTGTAGAACTTCCCAGAATGTATGTGGTCCTTCTAAATGTGTTTTCACAACTTTTGTAGCATTCAGTCTGGCGTTGTCATGTTGCAAAATTAGTATGTCCTGCTTGTTCATCCATTCTGGTCGCTTTTCGGTTTTCTCATGCATTATCCTCGATGGTGAATTTTACTAGTAGTAGTTTCAGAGGATTTTAGTAACTCATAAAGCAGCTTCAAATTGTTTTGATGGTTTTCTATGTTTTCCCCTATCTCTAATGCCAAATCGATTATTTTAATATTGTCGAAACCATTCTTTGCAAGTTGTATTTGATGGAGCATATTCACTGTAAGTGTCCCCAAACAAATTAAAAATTTACTGCAGCTGGTGTGTGTGTTTATTTTTTGGCAATAAAATAATGCAATGAAACTTCCCGTAAATGTTCATTAGGAATAAAAGTCAATATTTTCATATTTCATGGATTTAAGTGTTTGCCATTTATATTTCAACTGAATGCAACATACTTTGTTTTACAGCTGACATCAAGTACTACCAAAAACAAGTGTTACCATTTTATAGTACACGTAAGGAGTACTACTAATGATACCTATCGGGAAAGAGTGGAATCATATTCACACACCCAATATAAAATAGATAGTGCAACATGTTTTCTTGTATTTGTTTGGGACAAGTATTTTGTCCTGAGCTAAGTTTCTAATGATATTTATGTGTCATATGATTATCAAGTAATATAGTTGTACATTTGTTCTCCGCCCAAGCTACTTCTAAGACATTTATTATTATTGCAGCACGCCTGCTGAGAAAATGAATGATACATGGGCTGATACTTTAACTATTAATGAGTAAGTTTTTTAAGTTTATGTATAGCACTTAGTTAATTGCTTCTGTTGATAATTTTGTGGCTGTTTTTCCTGAATTACAGTAAGTATTAAATTTAGAAATATGACATTGAGAGAAACACTTTTTTCACGTTCCAACTAATCGTAGCTACCTTTTTTTTTTCATGAATTTCAAGTAAATATGTAGAACAGCACAAATTATAGTGGCATCCCCGTATATAAAAAAATCCTTGGTTTGATATAATATTTTATTTGACTTAAATTTATTAAAATATACTTGGACATAGGTGTTGCTGAATCCATATTATTATGGGGACCATTGCTGTAATGCATGGGGGTGTTACCAATCTTAAAAATTAAAAAAAAGTCCAATTGAATAAAATATTATAAAGTATTTATAACAATTTGAAATAATTTCTCTGAATGTTACTTCTTAAACACTGAAACAAATCTCCAAATTATAACTCTATTCCTGTGACTAGAGAGGACCAGAGACCAATATTTTTTTTTCAATTAGCTAATAATATGAATGGGAACATTGATATGTTGATATCTTAGTCATTCAACTGTATTGTTAAACCAAGCTATACGCATTTTAAATAATTCCAATTGGAATTTGAACATATTTAAGCTTAGAATTGGCATTTTTCTTAGCATGTGTGATTGTTTCATCACTAACAAATATTTCCCACTTGAAAAACCAAACTAAAATATTTTAGAAGTAAATGCTGTTTTAATTTTAAAAGGATGCATTTTCTTCTTAATAAAATTTAGGTATTTTGTAAAAGAAGTTTGAAATTTATGCATGTTCACGTTCTTCTTTCCAGCAATTACTCTTGCACCAATCAAATATTTATTATTTATGTTGAATAGCATAAAATTAATTTAAATAGAAACCAATCTAAGAGAAATTACTTCTTGTTGAACATTAAATTGCTTATATACAAGTCACAAGTGGTTGAAGAATTCACTTTTGTCTTTCCCTAGAAGTGTTGTTTTCAAATGGGCCGCGCGTATTGGTTTTTAAACATTACAGACTTAATGCATACCCAGTGATTGGTACCAACTCTCAGCAGCACCACAATGAGTGCGGTATCATTGCCTCAATTTCTTGATGCTCAGTTTCCCCCTAGATGGTGGCACCTGAGCTCTAATTGATGCAACCTGCACTGCTAGATATCCTGTTTCACATACCATATATATGGATATTTTTACAGCAGCTGAATTGGATACTGGATAAGTTAGTAAGGTGCCAGATTGGTTATCCTCCTAGTCGAGATATTTAAAAATTAGTCGGAAAAGCTGGATACCAGATAGTTATCAGATAACCTTTTGTCCCTAGTTATAAACGAACATTAATAGTCTAATTGACTTCGAGACCCGTGGGAATGTTCATCATAAGACTCCTATAAGTCTGAAAGCTTTGCTTTCATTCCTTAAAAGGGGAATGCAATTTGATTGCTCTTCATTCAGTAAATTATTTTCTTAAAACCTTTCCCATTTGAAAGATGTTCAAAGCTTAGTGTGCATTGTGTTAAGTGTCAACTGTTAACTTGTTACAAACATAAATATTTTTGTGTACTATTACTCAAGCTATGTAGTGTACTTAATTTGATTGTTATTGTTCCACATATAGCTTACCTAATACTGGTAAAGAGGAACGGACTCCCGAAAAAAGTGCTGAGGATACAGTTACTGAGAATACGGAATCAAAGTAAGTATTTTTAACACTATGCACCTTTTTGCAAAACTTTTTTTACCGTAAAAAGTTGAACTTTAAAAAGAAAATTGATTTTTCTGACTTTTTTCATCAACCACATCATTTTGCAAACATATTAACCAGTTAAATAAGCCATACGAAATCGTAATTATTAAATTATACAAAGTCATGTGATGTGTTCGTTGAATCACATTGGTTTATGAAACAATGATATTTAATCTTTCAATGCTTTTGGTGTTCTTTATATTTTAAACACAAAAATAGCAGTGTTCTCATTGATATTTTTTTGTTTCTGAAATTCAGAAACATTGAAATGCCTTTTCTGAAATGCCTTTCTCTGAAATGCCTTTTACATTTCAGAGAAGCTCATTTTTGCATTATAAGGTTGGAGAAAGGGGCATATCTTGGTGCACTTTTAATGTTTTTTTTTCGTATGGGTAATTGCTGAAGAGATACACCATACTTTTCCTTTGTTCTCAAAAACCATATGTAGTTAAGTCTCATTATCATGGCACACTCAAAATTTTCTGCAACATGCTGTCACAAGCAGAGCAACATTTTTAACTGGAATTTCTTAAAAACAGAATTAAAAGTATGAAATTTTAGTAAATTTTATAAATAAACTTCTTTGATCATTTTCATTAGACACCAATCACTGATATTTTTATAGGCACCAATATTGATGAAAATATAGGTTAATTGAAGCATCATGAAATTGAATGTCCAAAAATGTTGCAAAAATGTCTCTCATTTTCAGTTTTTCTGGGAGTTGAAATAACTTCAAATAAATTTGCTTGAAAACAGATTGCAGACCACTCTTTTTGTGGCTACGTAACAAAAGAAAGCAACAATACCCAGCAAAATAACTATGAAATCATTATCACCTGAAATTGTACAATCAATAAATATAAACATGTGTGAGGTGGTGTTGCTGTAGAAAACTACAGCACACTAAAATGCACTTTGTAGTCATCTTGTCAAAAAAAACGCAGCTTAACCTTAAACTTTAAGGGTTCCTACTGAGCCAACAAAAATTTTTGGAAAGCTGAAAAATTTTTAGAATGTTTACTACTAATGACCTCCTTTCATATTTAGTTTAAAAAAATCAAAAAATGTCACTTCCACACTTCCTAAACTTTTTTCCATATGTGCACACTACACTTTTTTCTCCCTCACAAATAAGTTTTAAATTTGGTAAGCATACATTTTTACACAGATAAGTTTGAAATTGTTTACTTGAGTTAGAAATATGACTTTCTTCTTTGTATTATCGTTTTTTAAACTTCGTTTTTAAAACCTGTTTACTTTTTTGTTTTATCTTAGAGAAAATGAGCCCACATCAGAAGAACATGCTATTGATGAAAGTGTACGTGAAATGACTCTTGATGAGTGGAAACGAGAGCAAGAAGCAAAGAGAGCTGTTCCAAAATACAATTTACGTAAGCCTGGAGAAGGTGAAGATGGAAATCAATGGAAGAAACTTTTTGTGTTAAAGAAGAAGGTTAAAGAAGATGAGGATGATGAAGATGATGAAGAAGAATATGTTGATGTATGTTTTGGTTTCATGTTTTTCCCTACAATTGCATGTTTTTATTTTAGAGTAAATGATGAGGTGTACATACTTGCCAAGTCTACTGGTTTTAGGGGGAGACTCCCGTTTTTTGCGTCTATCTCCCAATCTCCCATTTAATCATAATTTCCTCCCATTTTTAGCAATTTTCACTGCTAAAAATAAAGCTTCGTTTTTGTCTCAATAGCGTGCGTGATTGTAGTTACTCACCAATGTTAGTAGCAGAGATTCGATTTCCTTGTATTTTGAGGAAATTTCCACATCTTCGGTAATTCTAAAAAGTCAAAATTTCACTTCCACAAAAATTTAATTTTAGAAGACTTTTTTAATGAAAAATTTTTGAAGCAAAATACATAATATAAGTTACAAAATACATAAATAAAATTTCTTCCTATTTTCTTTCAATATATAACTGAAAAACAGCTTAATGTTTTATTTTTTCAATAATTTGTCCACCAGTGTTGTGGTGATATTTTGTTTAAATTGTTATGGTGTTTGTGTAAGCTAGTTCTTGGGAGAACTGGCTTTTCATAATCTAACTGATGTAATTCTAGGGATTTTGTGCATTCCATGCAGTAGTGCATTTTCAGTAAAGTGAAAGTTTCATTCAATGCTGTCAAATGGAAATCTAGAGCACATATTGCAATAGAAAATAATTTAACTGGAAAAGTTTTGATCAAACGTTTGGTGACAAATTTGTATTAGAAGCAAAATCAGCTACTTGTAATGAACATAAAAGAAATAATTTTATTTGTGTATGAAAGTTTAATTGTTCATTTTGTGTGGGGAGGCGGGGTCATTAGAAAAATCTCCAGTCTTTTTTTTTTCTCTTCAAGGTTGGGAAGTATGGCTGTATCGTGATGATCCATACATCTTAATTATCAATGCAATCAGTAATTCTGACAGTGATATAAGATTTTTTTAAATAGTCACTTTAATTGCCTAAATAATACAACAAGATAATTCAAAATCATCAGGGGGATGAATTATTTATTTTTCTGTATCAGTTGGCTATTTGATTTTATTATGTTTAATGTTAAAATTATCTTTTGCCATCCATTGTTTTTGAACAGTCACTTTTGCTGCTTAACTGTTTATGAGTATGAGGTAGAATGTAGTAAGTAGTAGGTAAAAAATCATTATAACACACATTTTGGGACCAGAGATGTGCGTTATATATGGTTTTGCATTATATCGATCATTTTGTATATTTATAAAATAATATTCAGCATGCGTCAATGTATTTGCCCATTGATACTTTTAAAATGTGATAAGTCAGGAGTGATTGCATTCCGAGTGTACCCTGGAAATCCGGGTTTTTCATATCCTTCTTCCGTGTTTTAAAAATCAGAGTTTTTAGTCTTCAAAATTGAAAATTTAGTGGATGGGAACAAAATATACGCCAAAAATCGATAAACATTCCCTTTGTAGCAGCCCTTTACGCAGCAAGGGTTGTAATGCCGCCAACCATCTTTGTTCTGAACACAAACGGTACCACGTCCCACATGCTTTCATTGTTAAGGAGAACTCGATTTGGTGCCATTTTGGAATTTTTTTTTTGGTGCTGATGTTTACATTCCCAATGTAAACATATTTTTAAAGTTGCAGATATTTGCCAAATAAATGAAAAAGTAATAACTCTAAATAGAAAAGGTATTTCACTGCAAAAATTTGGCAAAAAATATATAGTCATGGGAAATTCCTATTCATTAGGCTTTACTATAAATTACAATATATTTGCAAAAAATAAATAATTAAATTTTTCTTATTAGTTAGAAGTAGGTAAGTAAAATATAAATTTTTAATTTCAAAAGTTATTTTTAACGTGCCGTTGTTACTATATGTGTATAAAAGCTGCCGTATAATTTATGGTGCATAAAAAGCGATACCGACATTTTGCATAAAAAATTTTCAGGGTTTTTTTTGTGTCGCAATCATCCCTGATAAGTATTAAAGTAGAAATTCTTCAACTGAATAAATAATATTAGTTATCATTCAGAAACAAAGATGCGCTGTCAAAGTTTCTTTATTGTCGACATTACAATCCTGATGTAAACATCGCCAAAAGTGGTAATTTTTTTCCGGACATTATTTTATTTTTAAAATAACAATAAAAAATTTGGGGTTTTTTTGGCGCTGGACTTCAAGTTGTTTTCTCAACTTTTATTTTAAAAGTTGCAGATACTTGACAAATAAATGAAAAAATAATAACTCTAAATGGAAATGTATTTCACTGCAAAAATTTGGCAAAAAATATATAAAAATTAACCAAAATAACAACCTAAGTAGAAAATTAAGTATTTCACTGCAAACTTTGAGAATTAAATGTATAAAACATTATTGATGGCTCAATAATAACTATAAGTAGAAAAAAAATATTTCCCTGCAAACTTTGAGAATTAAATGCTTAAAACATTATTTATAGCACAAAGAATAACTCTAAGTAGAAAATTAAGTATTTCACTGCAAAAAATTTGCAGATAAACAAAAACAAAACAAAAAGTACAAAATAACAAACTCTAAAGGGTAGAAAAAGTATTTCACTTCAAAATTTGTTAAAAAATTACTCTAGTGGGACTAGTTAATGGCACAATAATATTTGGCAAAGTAAAATGCAAAAGGGGATATAATAAATATCACAAATATTTGATTTGTACTTTAATTCTAGAGACGCAAATTTTACCAAGCATTACAATCTTTTCTAGAAATTATGTTAAGTGATGGGGGAAGGGGTGCTTCAATGATTATTTTTAAATTCATATTTGTGAGAAATTATCATTCAATATACTTAATCGAGCAGTTTCTGTTCCTTAATAATTATTCATTTGTATCAATCACTTTGTTAAAAAATATTAATTCTCTTGTGTGAAATCTTGTGGTGAAATTTTAATGACATAAGTTTTAGGGTGTTAGGTCTAGAGAAAGAAAAGAAAGTTTTAGAATCTCAAATTAAGAAAGTTAAACAGGGTGTCTACCGGTCACGGAAGTCCCCAAAAAGTAACAAAATTGAATCACCGGTCACGAAAAAATTCGACAGCACTTAATGTTTTTTTTCTCGGCTCGCAGTGCAGCTATTTTTAGAACTGAAAGTGGGGTTGATTGGTCGCATTGGCTCCTGTTTGAAAGAATAGGTGAAAGGTATAAAAAAAATTTTGGCTGATGATCTGCTGCTTGGCAAACTTAACTTTCTGCTGTCCATAATCAAGGAATTGGAAGAATTTAAAAAAAATTTTCAGGCTGATAAACCTCTTGCTCCTTATCTATATGATCATACATGTGGTTTATCAGTATTTTGACGAAATTCCGTATTTTTGGTTAATTTGAAAATTAAAAAGTTCGTTTCCGCGAAAATTCGTAATATTGGAAGGCTTTCTCTCTTTCTTTTCTATGAAAATATTTGAAAGTAGTCTGCTTCCATACCTTAATAGTTTTACAAATTAAGATTAAAATTTACGCATGTGGTCCGCTTCTTGAGCATTGAAAGGTCAATCCCGATTTTTTACACATTTCGAAATCCTGCTGCATCGACTTCGGTAAAACATCCTAGCTCTCGTTTACTATCGGATTCTTCTTCTTGGACATCAATAACTTTGAGCATACCATTATTTAAAATCTTTCTTAAGTTTCAGCTTCTGTACTAAAGGAGTTTCATGGGCGTCATTTTGCCATGCCCGTTCGAAATTTCAGCCGAATTTTTAGCCTTTAGGTTTTAGTGATCAAATAAGTGGCTTATTATTTTTAAATGTGACATTCTTATTGATAACCTAATTTTAAAAATATTTTTTGTCATTTTATTTAATTGTTGTTAAAAATAAAGTTTTTAAAAACGGGTTTTATGAAAATATATTAGGTCACTAAATAAGTTAACAAAGTAGAACTCTGTTTAAAAAAAAAAGCAACTAAAGCAGTGCAGGCTAACTGAGAAAATTCAATCTTTAAAATGATTTAAAATAATTTTTTTGAAATATGTGCCCTTCAGCACTGCCTTAATTAAATTTTAATTGATGTGTATTTTCTTTTATAATTTGACAATTATTTCATTAACAATTTATTTTATTGTGTTTTTTCAATGTTTCTTTTTTTGAGTTACCGTATATTTCTGTGTATAAGCTGAGAATTTTTGGAACTTTTTTGAAAGCTAAATCGGGGGTGTCGGTTTATATACGGGTCCGATAATTTAAAAAGAAAGTCTGCCTATATTTCGTGAAATATCGACTAATATATAGAACTCTAATTATGTTATTAATATCTCCTACATTAAGGAAATAATTTGCTAAAAATAAGTAAAGTTTTATTTAAAAGAATAAACACATATTTTACAGCTGGATTTTGTGAAAACATCGCTGAAACCAAAATGGCGAAATTTGCTCCTGACTACAAAATTTGCTCGCAACTAGCTGTTTATGCCTTTCTATTCCCTTTCATCCTTCTAATATAAATGCAGAAAATAACTGAATAAAAACAATAAAAAAAATAATAAAACAAAAAAGCAAACGCAGGGGCAAAAAGCAATGAAATAGGGGAAAATGCTTGCTTGCCCGCTCGGCACTCGCATCAGACAAGGTTACCAGAGCTCAATCTGTCGTCGTTGGTGCCTAGCTTCTCACTTTCACAATGTCTTGATTGGAAAAGACTTGATCCGTGTTACCTGCTTGGCAAAATTTTCGCCCCCTTTGGCGATTCTCTTTGTACTGTAATTTTTTTTCTTCTAATTTTTATCTCGGCTTATACACGGATCGGCCTATATTCGGAAATATACGGTAAATCTAAAATTTTTTCTGACGCCTGAAATGAATTGTTAACTATAAACATTTTTAAAGGTAAGTGGTTAGTTTTAAACATCAAATATTTAATATATATCTAAAAGAAAAGGTGTTAAAGCAAAGACTGATATCAGGGAAAATGTTTTGTTGGACCAGGAAAATAATTTTGTTCAAGTTGTGGCCACCCTGTGCTTTGAATTTCCAATGAAGATTTTTGCTGACGTACGTTTTCTTTTCTCTGCAGTCCAAGGAATGGAACTTACTTTCCAAGGGAAGAGGAGAGAGAGTTTGATAATGAGGGCATGCCGCTAATTAACGTTTTAAAGTTCACCTCACACTGCTGTGTGAGAAAATAACAAACATATTCTTAATGCTGATTTGAAGCAAAACAATTACAGTTTATATGCAGTAATGTGGAAGCATGAAGCAAGTGATGTTATTCAGGCTGAGCCGTATTTCACGAAATTTAAATTTTTGATCAAGCAAAATTGCCCTTTGGTTGTAGCAGACCATGTTACAACCAAGGGGCAATGACCTTTGTTTAAAAAGATGTTCCTGCACTCTAAGCTTTTTTGCTATTGTGCTTGAAAAAATGAGAAGATGTATTGGCAAGAGTTTAAGTAAGGAAAGACTAAAGTTGTTTGTACTTGAAATATGACCTTGTTTTTACACATGTTTAATTTATCAATCAAAAAATACCTACTTTTATGTTAGAGTTTTTAAGGATTTTTAAAATTCAAAGTCAGATTTAAGTAAATGTTTTTTTTCTTAATGATTTTTATACACATTATTGAACTGCTCTACACAATTATTGCAGTTGCTCCTCAAATTATTTCTGTAAGGTCCCTGGTTGCATATTGTACATTATCTTGTTATTTGTATTGCATTTTGATTGAATTAAGATTTGTAGTTAATATTTATTTTGTATACCTTTCCTTATTATTTGAAAATTGCGTCATAGGAAGAAGAATTTGCTCGTCGAGGAAGGCAGCGTCAACTTGTGGACATCCAGATAAATTTCAATGATTCTCGACGTGGGCGAGGAAGAGGACGTGGTGTGCGAGGAGGTGGCATTGGTCCGAGAAGTGGTATGATGGCAAATAAAGAAGTTCCGCGAGAAGAACGAAGAGAGATGGGGCCTGGACCTGGGGTTGGAAACCGCAGTTTTGGCCGTGGAACCATGAAAATGAATAAATCTGGCCACCAATCTGCTCCAAGAGTGGATGACTGGAATGATTTTCCGTCTTTGGTTACTGCTTAACTCCAGCCAAAAAAATGTAGATTATATTCCTAAATTTCAACTGATGTACACATGGCAAATCCTTATTTGATTATTGTTCTGTGAAAGGCTTCAGTCAATAAGGACAGCTACAAATCCTGGCAATACTCTGTAGACTAATTTACATACCTTATCTTACACTCTTGAAAGACTTAACGGTATGCATGCCAAGGTGTGCAACACAAAGAACTTTGAACTTGATTTCTAACTTTATTCACATGGTCATGTTAGAAATTTGAGCAAAGTAGCATGTTCTGGTCAAGTTCTTTATGTAACAAATTTTCTGGTTTGAAAAGATAATTAAAGAGTGTTAAGTTTTGTGTAAGCGTTTTTAAAATTGCTTTTCTAGTCTTATCGTAGCTCATATTGTTTGTCTGCTATATCCAGTCATGATTATGAATGAATAATTTTTGAATTTATTGATACAAAATTGTTCAGAAATGCTAGGTGCACAATGTATATCTAGTGAAAAAGGGAATTGTTTTGAAGTGGAAGATGTTAAAGATGCTGAATGAATTTTTGGTTTATAAGAAATTGCCAGAAACGAGATATTTTCTCGCATTTTATTTTATGTCACCAAATAAATTATTCTTTTTCTACATGTGTGCCAGTTTCCCTGTCATTCTTTTAAAATAATGAAATTTTGCAAAAACTTTCTGTATCTTAATTTGTTGTACAAATTTCTTTTCATAAACTGGCGTATATTTATGCATATATATGTGTGTATCCAGCAGCAATTTGACAAAATACTGATCTTTATTGCCAACTTCATTTGGGAATGTTATCTTTTATAGAAATGTGTGAACTGCCCTCCCAACAAATTTGCTGTATATTAGCATACTTTATGTCCATATCAATATTGGAATCTTGGGTTTGTACCAAATTAAGACTTTATTTAAAAGCTGTTGTACATTTATAACAAGTATGGTTTTCCCTGGGGTGATTCTGTGCCGAAATTAGTGTTTGAATGCTTGCTGTACAGAACCGCACCAATTGACAGATTAGGACAAAATTCAAGCGTCCCCTGAGATGGCTAATGCAAGTAGCCCCATTCAAAAATTCAATTTAATTTTGTTTTTATTCCAATTTAAGTAAATTACAAACTTGAAAGTATTATGTTGAAGAAATATCCTACCATTTTGATTTTTGCAGCATAGTAATAATGCCTTTAAAAAAATTATGCAAGGTGTACTTTCTCAAGTTCGTAGAACAATTAGAACCAGTCTTAGTATATGTTTTAAGTAGTTTTGAAATTTCATACAATGCACTCCTATGCCATACCTGCTGTCTAATTTAAATGGCTGCTTTAACTGTTAATATTCTAAATCTAAGCATCATCTTAAAATTGAATTCAAGCTGGTAACAACTGTTTTAGGCATTTTGTTCTAAATAAGGATAAAGCCATTATCCTAAGTGGAATGTAATTGGATATTCAGGTGTGTAATTGGAGATTCTATGTCGGTCAGTACAGGAATGGTTATTGCTAGAGTTGTCCAACAATGTCCCCTCCATGCTCAATTGGAAAAAAAGATCTGGTGATCTAGGAGACCAAGGGGCAACATGTCGACACTCAGTAGAGCATGTTGGATATGAGGGCGAGTGTTATCATGGGAAACACTTCCTTGAATACTGTTCATAAATGCAGCACAACGGATTGACTTGTCATACTGATAAACAAATTTGCAGTAAAGGTGCATGAAATAAACAGTAAAGTGATCCTGCTGTCACAGGAAATTGCTCTTCGCAGCATAACTCAAGGTACAGATCCAGTGTGCCCAGGCAGCAGAGAGGTTGATTGCAGTCCTTTTAATCAGAATAAAGCCATCACTGGAACCAAGACAACCAGCTTTCATCAGAAAACACAATACATCTCCATTCGCCATTCCATCCTCCAATGAGCTCTAGCTTGACATTATCAATGTTGTAAACGGCAGTAATTTGGAGTCTGTAGAATGCAGGCTACGACTCGTCAGAGCTGTCCTTGAAGTAACCGATTTATAACAGTTGGGTCACTGGTGCCCCCCGCAGCTCAAATTTTTGCTGCAGGCGCAGTACTATTCTGCACAGCCGAAGTTGGCGGTCATCCCTCTGTTGCCTCGTGAATGCCCGGAGCTCAGTCTTCCTGAAATTGTACCTCCCCGTGACCGCTACTGATATCAATAATGCACAGTGGATACATTCCTGCCAAGTTGTTCTGCCTATATCGCTGAAAGAAAATTCATGCAAACTTGCTTGCCAAATTTCGTTTGTCTAGCAAGCACAACTCCTTGGTGTTTTATTTTTTTTTCTTTCCGTCTCTATATGCATATTTTTGGGGCCCTCAGTGGCTGAATGTTCCAAGAGACTTTTCAGTGCAAATTATATTTACATATAAGGTCAATCAGCCTAAACGTGAAATTCCTTTAAAGAGACAAAGTTCGCTTTCATTGCATATCTCCTTGATGTTTTCGGGGGGGATGAAAATTCGGGGTTTTTTTTCTTTTAAATACTAAATTAAGAATTTTAAAATCCCTTCTATTATTTATTAACCGATGTTCCCTATCATTTTGGTCCTATTAGCCGGCTGATCCAATTACGCGAAAGTGGAACAAGACCGGACGTATTTATTATACGTTATACAAAGAACGTTATATGTTACGTTATACAAAGAAGTTTTAAAGAGCACACAACAGCTATTAAAACTTCCATTAAAATATAAATTACGTTACATTCAAAGATTTTTTTACTAAAATTTAATTTTATTGAACATGCTGACTGCTCAGCCGAGTAAATTCGAAAATTCACTTGAACTTTGCTTTAGTAGTACCATCACATTGGAATTTTGTTAAACATTTTTTTTTCCTCTAATAGGGCTGCGTAGGGTCATTAACCTTTACTGCTGACCTAGTGCATTCTCCGGAAATCGGCATCCGTTCTTTCACGTAGCACCACTATCGGCGGATGCCATTACTGAATCTGGACGCTCAGTTTCCCCTAGATTGCGGCACCTGAGCTCTCATTGATGCAGATTGCACTAGGGATTTAATTTAGCCGAGAGCAAATGTCTACTCATGGGATCTTTTACACGCCGCATATTCATACGACATGGGCGCAGACGATTTTCTGCATCTTGAAAATCCACCGACTTGGGCCAAGTTCGAACAATATTCGGCTTCATAGTAAATGTTTTGGTTCTTCAGAGTTTTGTCCGAATAAGCGGCTGGTCCAATTAAGCGGATTAAACTGTATTAATTCAGATATTATGAGCAAAAATATCAGAAAACGTTGGTGGAATTTTCTCTTAATTTAAACCAACGGCTAAACCAAACTATACGGAAACGAGTATGCAAGGTTAAATTTATACGCTGATTACAAACCTGTGATTTAAAAAAAGGTTTCCATTTGAAATTTTGAAGTTAGTAAGCCCTTAACAAAATTTCACAGTTGGCATTTTATAACAGGTATGAATCAACGATTTTCTTAAAAACCTTAGCTGAAGTAGTTTCTAAATAGTTACAAAATACATTTATTTATGACAATACAGGGGTGCCCCTCCCTCCTCAGAGCGATGGTGCACTCCTTAAAAACTACGGAACCCCCAAATCGGCTAAACAGTCGACTCCCAAGAACGACTGAAAACACCCCCCTTTAAACTTCAATGGCGTAATCTGCACCACGAGCAGATTGCGCCATTGTAGGGTGCCCCTCAATGGCGGGCACCCCTACCTTATACTCAAAGCTACGAAACAAAAGCTACAAAAACATAATTGCGACAACAAACTCTGAGTGAAATATGTCATGCTAACCCATCAGCGATGGCGATGCTGCAGGAGACTATTGGATGATTAGACATGACTAAACAATAGAACTAAAAAAATACAATCCTATGAAATTTTATCTGAAACGAGAATCCAATTTTGAGGTGAAAAATGCAATCCTATAAAAATTTATCTGAAACAAGAGAATCCAATTTTTCTTGAGACGCAGGCCCTGAGTAGAACTATTGCGCACCCGCAAGGCCCGTCATAACATTGGCACAGGGTGAAAATAAAATCCTGATTTATTTGCTTTTTTTTTATTTAAATCGGATTCTTAAAATTTAAATTTCAAATCAATAAGCATAACTTGAGACTGATAATCTGAAAATAATACAACTTGACGCCACATTTTTAAATGCATTTAACAGTTTTACAAGTTAAAAAAAATGTTCATTTAATCTGTAAATTAAAAAAATGAACAGATATAATATATTATTCTTTCATATGTTGTTATAGAAGATAACTACTGGAAAAGTTAATGCTGTGAGCATTTCAATTAGTTATAGCTGTTTATCACCCATGTATTTACAGGAGTTATAGTTTTCCATCATTCAAATATTAACATAGTCTGAAATTTATGTTTGAAATAAAATTCCACAAAAATGAAGTGCGAAATCGAAATGGGATTTTCAACTGAATGCTCAATAAAGTTCAGTGTTTTCTGAATCTCCTGCTTTACATTTTGGGGAAAAGAGATGGCTGAAAAATGAGCATATGAGACGATAATTGTTCATACTTTTCTTATAAAGGTATTGTAGTTATTCATTTGAGGCATATCCATTGAAAAAAGCAAATAAACTCGAAAATATATGTGACCTGAAATGGTCGTGAATAAAGAATAATATATATTTGTCTTACCTTTTATTATTATGTAGAATTACGGTGACCATATTTCTAAACAACTAACAAACACAATTCACTTATAGTAATTCCTTTACATTTTTTCGCTACAGGATCTGTAAAATATTTGACGCCCCTATTAATAATAATGCTAATGCAGTCAAAGAAAAAAAAAATAAACAAATAAAAAAATTACGGCGCATAAAGTGAAGTGTAAAACTTCAGTAGAATTTTGCAAATGTATTCGTACATTTTGCGAATTTGGGTACAAAAAGATGAAAATCTTAAAACTTGGGGACTTTTCGCGTCCTCAAGAACTAATTCTATTTTTGGGGACATAGAGCAAAAAAAATTGAAATTTGAGGACTGGCCCTGATTTAGCTAGAAAATAGGAATGCCTTTTCGCCTCTTAGCTGTGATTGGAAAAATTCTTTCATATTTTCTATCAATAATCGATCGTTTTTAATATTTTTTATCGCTCCTGATAGAGAATGTAAATTATATTTACATATTGTGTGAAGTCGTTAAAAACGCACAGTAGAGGGCGCAGTTTCAACTTTCAAATTCTGACAGTTGCTGGAAATTGCTTTTGCTCGCTCGTGACTCAGCCGTTGAAATCTTTATTTCGGCCCTCTTTCGATCAGGGAATTTGAATAGAAGTGAGTGACCTTATGATTCATGCTCCTTCTTAGAATTTTTACTTTAAAATTAAGAATTCGTTATTTGTTTTAGAATTCCAGTAATTTCCGTTAGCTGTAATTGTAATAATTTAGTTTGGCTCCAAACAGCCTCTTTATTCTTTGAGCATTGTTTTAATCTTTACGTTTCTTTTGTTTCAGTTACATCAAAGAATTAAAATGACTTCTACTGAGTTCAATATCGGTTATGATGGATCCAGAGCTTCCTCAAAGTAAGTTTAGATATAACAACGTGTAATTTTACTTGTCTTTTAAAGCAACAAGTTTACTTTGAATGTTCTAAATAAATTTTCCTCGAGCTGTAAATTATTTAGAAAAAAAATCTAGTTTCCACATTATAACATATGGTAAAAAAATCTTCCGCAGGTTTAGCAGAATTATTCAGTCGTTTCTTCGGAATACTTACGGACAATTAAAATTTAATAGTTCGGTTCCTTTTAGCTTTTGTAAAAGCTTGTGTTAATGTTAAACCTCCTTGCTATTCAGATTCAAAATTTTTCAGTGATAATGCTGTTCAACTTGAATATAGCTTTTAATTTTTGGAATTTTTTTATTGTCCAAGCTCTGAAATTTTAAACTCCGTTAGTATGTAGAAATTCTTTACAGGAGGAAGTTATACTTTATTATTGTTTTCTCATATAATTTCGTTACTAAATTTCCAATTTATCAAAAATCTCAACTTGTTATTGCATATGGCTTTATTAGAAGGATCAATCCATACGTTATGACAGCTCAGGTATCACATAAGATCAAGAAAAGATAGCAAAACACACAAGCAATTAAAATGAGAACCAGGCTTCGTGATTTTTTTTGATAAAAAAAAAATAGAAAAATCAGATTTTTTTTTTGCCTGAAGAATAAGTAATATTGTAAAATTAAAAAAATAGTAATTAGTTAACTTATGAAATGTTATGCACACAGACAGATGGACCTAGGAAGTTTTGTTTGAAACAGTGGTAATTGCAACATATTTCATTTGTACAACATTTTCTGACATTGTAAAAGCAATTTTTGAAAAAATTCACTCTTTTTTTAATCTGATTAAAAAAAAATCACTTAATTTAAATAGAGATTAAAATCATGATTTAAATCAACAAACCCTGATGAGAACTAGAACAAATTAACAAAGGAACATGAGAAAAATAATAAACATGAAAGGGAACTCGAAAGATGTCATTATGAAGAATTCCAGTATAATTTGCTTATCTCGCCATGCTTCTGGGACTATTTCTCAAGTTCTGGGCATATAAGAAGATGCTATGCATTCATGGTGTCTGAATTACATATTTGGCGTATACTAGATGGAAGAATGCGTATGTTATTAACAGTCTACATGAAAGTCTCAAGAATTCCAACTTGGAAATCGGTTGCCAAAGTAATTAAAAAAAATCTAAAATTAATCCTACTTGAAAATGTTTCCAACTAGACCTCTCCACCCAGAAGACATTGAATATCCGATATTCAGTTTATTTTAAAATATATCATGCATATACCTTTGGTGCGTGAGATTGGAGCAAAAGGAAACAATGTAATTACACAAAATAAAATAAGTAGCAATAAAGCAGTAATAATTATATAAGATTATCAACAGCAAAACTATATGAATACAAACAGAATTTAATTGGTGGTTTACGTATATATCATCTCCTAGAGGGCAAAACTCGGTAATTTCACTAGTGGCCAGTAGAAGCAGATTTTGTACTGGCCACTTTTTTGTAGTAGTGGCCACTTTTTTCGGTGAAAAATGCACAACAGTCTTTTAAACATTTTTGTATTGATTAGTAATGATATAAAATTAAATAACCCAATCAAATATGCTAATATTCATAAAATTAAATACTTTTTAAAGTTATTAAAATATAATAAAATTTCAAAAATTAAATTCTTAAGATGAACCCACAAGGGTCTTGCTTCCAATCAATCTTACTTTGATTTTCAGGAAAAATATTTTCTCTTTTCTCCCAATTATTAAAAAACATTGTACGTATATTAACTACAAAAAAGAAAGATCATTGTACAAAATATTGCTTACCACACTGAAACAGTCGATAAGGTCTTAGCACATTTTGTTTTTAATATTAAGGGATTTTTGTCAATACTTACAGCATTATAATTTATGAACGAAGCTTAATCACAGGAAACTATGGTAAACTGATAAATATGGCCTATGGATTTTCGGGAGGGGTACGGAACGAAACTGATTGTAAACTTTGACATACAGTACCGAACCCCAAATTCGGAAAATACTATAATTCAGCACTTTTCAAAAAATTTCCCTTTAATCCTGTTAAATTAACAAATACCAGTAAATTCAACTAAACTCGAGAAACCAAGATAAAAACCAGAAAATCCTATTATGTTAAAAAATGAAAATCTGTTTCTTGGAAATAGTTAAGTATTTTTTCCCCTATAAAAAGTTAATTATTTTCCCCTTAAGTTCTCAAAAGTTCCATTTTGCAAGTTTTATTCCCTTAAAAAAAAGATAAAGGAACTTTCTTTTTTTTTTCCCTATGGTCATAAATGGCGGCCAGTATCCTTGTAATTTGTACAACTGTCTGGTATTTTTGTTTGACTTCTCTGCTAATATTTTACAGATGTATTTCTATTTCCTTTTTCATGTAACTGCAGGTAATAGTGAAATGGTAATCTACTATGTGGGTTTGGTTTATTTTTCCTGAATTGTGAGTTGTAATTTGGAGCATTTTCTTAAAATCCATGAATAACTTATTTTTGTGTTTGGTAAAAATATATCAACCCATGGATTTACTTATATTACCTTGTCAAGAAAAGGAGGTATCTTATTTATCTACCAGTTAAGAAAACGGTGCAATTCAAAGTAAAAATGTGCATATCAACTTTGATGCTTACGTAAATCCGCCAATTTTGGTCCGAGCATGCCGAATTTGTGGTTCGGTACAGTAATAAGATGGGAAAGTGAAAGCACATGTTTTTGAACCTAGCAGTGTACTTACTTCTTGTAAATTTTTAAGGAGAGAAAAAAGTGGCGACTGTTAGGTAATATTTAAGTCGCCACTTCTTTTGATCTAGTCTCCCTGTGGTAGGGCTGCCGGATTTTAGCCGTGCCAAAAAAACCCAGCCGGCTTTTTTTGGTTTAAACCGCTTAAAAAAGGCCGGCTTTTATTAAAAAAATATGTTTACATTTTTTTCCCCAAAAAAGTATTGAATAAAAAATTACATTTATATCATTTACACAATTAATTTATTACTGCAATAGCAAAATACTTGAAATAAGAATGAAAATTATTTAATAGAATGATACATTACGGAAATAGCAAAGAGAAAGTGCTACTTATTACAAATTTATTTAGATTCAATGTAATTTAAACAATTTATTTTCAAAGATTTTTACTAAGAATCAGAAGTTCACTTGACACTACTATATGAACTAAAGATTACCAATCATTTGCCTTAGTCTTTAACTCATAATCTTTTGTATATTTTAAAGCACCTTTATTTTTTAAAACTCTTTTCAGAGCCTTAACCAGTTCTCTGATCCAAATAAAAATAAAAGCTATTTGTCAAATAAATTACATAAAACAAAAGATGCCTATCTTGAAGCAGACCAGCTGGTCAATATTAAATTGTGGTTTTAATGTTATGTATAGAAAAAAAAATCCTTATATAAAAGCAAGCAAACTACTCACCACAGAGGACTTCTTTTAAATTTTTGACATGAGTAGTGCTGTAGGTAAACACTAGTTTAGCTAATTAGGATTATGTAAGTAGTATTTTGTTAAAGGAAAGGAGATACTTGAAATCTGTTTCTCCTACTCTTCTCGCCTTGAGCAAAAGACTTTTTTGTTTGTAGTGTAAAATATGATAGAAAAAAATTAATGAATATGGTTCTTTCTTGCAAGTTTCCGTATTCTGAAATATTTTGAAGTAACTATATTCTTAACATTAAAATATCAATTTTAAGTGAGAAGTATGTACTTGAATCTGCAATAGGACAGCTTTTCATATGTATTAAGATAAGGTATTGTGCTCATCTATAGAAGAAACTAAATTTGATTCCTTTCCCAACTTGGATTTAATTTCCTTCTCCTTTTGTGTTGAAAAAAATAGATTCTGTATAGCTATAATATTAGGCAAGAGTTTATTGAGAGAGCTTCACAAAATGAAGCACACAAACTCGTAACACAAAAATGGTAATCAGTATTGTAAAATGCATTCAGGTTGTATAACAAAAAAAATTCTGAATCTAATTTTAAATTAACTCCATGAAAAAAAAGATTTAAGCTTCATTTTACATAAATTAACAGTAGTAACATAAATGGACATAGTATAGGTGCAAATAGTAACTAGTATTGTGTCTAATTGAAAAAGGCAATAAAGACCGGCCTTTTTTAATAAAAGCCGGCGGGTCTGGCCTTTCTTTTAAAAAAAGCCGGCTTTTTTGCAGCCTTGTACTGTGGCGAGTGGCGACTGCTAATTTTGCCCTCTATCATCTCCCCGGTCTGCCAGTATCAGTTGTATATGCATTCTCCACTCAATGGCAGACAACTCAACAATGGTTCCTATCCATTAAAGAGTTCCTGTTGCACAAAGTGCAAAGTGATACCTATGCCAATGTGGTGGATGTTTCTGGCAAGACGGTAGTGACTTGTTTCTAGGTAGAAGGTTGCATTGGGATGGATCTAATAGTCTGGGATCTTACTAATCAAAGTATTCAGTCTATAGGCGGATTTCTGTCTTTTTTTATAAATCGTTCAACAGAGAACAGAATATTCAGAACTAAAATATTTTATAATATAGATTTAAATGTATTATAACTTTTTTGATGCTGTTTAATATGTGGAACGTGTGTTGCGTTTAAAAGCTTAATGTGATAATATTGCTAATTATAATAAATTTAGTAATTTTTGGTAACATGCTTAAGAATGACTTTTAAAATGTTCAACAATATTTTATGATTAAGGTGGCTTAATAAATATTGTCATTGTTAATATTAATCTAGGTATTGGGAGAAAAAAAGAGAAAAAATTAATAAATGTAATATATTAACACACTTTTTGGAAAATGTGTTTTGGATAATTATAGAAATTATAATTTTCTTCACTCGCTTGAAATCTTTTTACTTTTATCCATGGTTCTACCTCTTATTCTCAATTTCTTGTAATGCGACGTCATAATTTTTCTCGGTAATATTTTTTATAACTTTTAATTGAAAAAAAGCTTCTGTATTTGTTGGTAAAATTTTGGTTCCCTTTTTTAATTTATCAACTGATTCATTTCCAGTTACTCCTACTTGAGCTCAGATCCATTGCAACACAACAGTCATCCTATTAGATTCTAAAAGATAAAGGTTTCTGTAAGATTCATTAATTTGAGAGTGTCCTGCACAATTGTTTAAAACCAATCTTGGTTGTTTTATATAAATTGCAGACAGATAATGGAAATAGATAATTGAAATTTAGCCAAAGTAGTTGAAATTAAATCTGGAAAATGAAACCCAAAGCAAAAATATACTTATATCTATATCTTTCAAATAACAGTTTGCAGGCTTGTATAATGCGGTTTTCCTGCATTGAATCGGCCAGAATTTCTGCAAATGATATGCCAAATTAGTCAAATAAGACTTTGTTTTATTTTTGGGTTGGAAATACAGAGTCTGAAACTTAATTTCTTTCTGTGTTATGAGCAGGGTCCGAAAAATCCCGGGCGACTAAAAAAATGCCTTGGTGACTAGTTTTTCCGGTGGCGACAAATGGAAATATTATAGCTGGCTCCTAAAAATTTTCCCTGGCTCCTAAGATTTTCGTATTTTTGTCGGACTCTGGTTATGAGAGGGAAGGGAACTGTTGAGTCTCGGGGTATATGGCAGACTGAATACTTATTTCTTTCTTGGAATTTATTTTGATTCATATGTATAGTGTTCACATTTTTTTTTAAGAGGGGGCAGTGCGCAATTTTCAAAAATTGCATTTTCTGATGAAAAAAAACTCCTTTTCAGTTGAAAAAAAGAATTTTTCATTAAGAGAATAGGTATTTTCCTAATTTCCTTAAAGGGCAGGGTGTATCCAGTTTTCCAAAAAGAGATAGTTTAATTATATTATGTCGATCAAAAATAATTACCTGCCCTGCAATATGAATATCTGGTTAAAATTCAAAGTGATTTTCAAGTAAAGGGGAGACTATCTTCCAAGCTTTATATATAGAATATATTAAGAATCATTTTACATTATTGAATGAATTTTTCTTACAACCAATAATCATTTTTGATAAGTTTATTTTTAGAAAGTTATAATGTTTAAAGAATTCTATTTTGGAATTCTTATATTTATTTTTTTTATTAGTTTATTTATTAGTTTAAATATATGTAGTCAAAATGTATGTTTTAATTTCAATTTTTAAAAAATTCTTTATATGCACGGCAATATTCTTTTTATTCACAACTACTCTGTATTCAGTATTCCACAGAGTAGTAAATGCAGAGTACTCGGTACTTGGCTACTCGGCTAAAGTGCTACTTGGTACATCCCTAATTGTAATTATAAGTCTCATAATAAGCATCTAAAGTCGGAGAAACACTTTACGTTATAGACAATTTTTTCATTCTTGACCTGTGTAATCAACAAAGCGCCATGTATACTTTGATGTAAATAAAATCATTCTGTTGAGCCACATTCAGATAGCGAATCAAGAGTCTCTCGTATTTTGTGAGCTGTAGTTTGCTGCTCTCCATGCAATACATGATACAATATTAGGCAGTATATAATATGAATTAATATCAAGATTAGGGAATGTTAAAAACGTATATTTTAAGGTTTTCCCGTTATTATTTGAAGCTAATTAATATATTGTTTTAACTTGTTTTATTTCTGTTAGAGTGTTGAAGCCTCCTGGTGGTGGATCAAGTGATATATTTGGGCTTGGAAATACTGCTCATTATGGGACAAATGGAGAAAAACCAATTCATCAGAGTAATAGTACTAAGGATCGACTATTTGGTAATTCAAATGATGTTCCTTCGACCCCATCCAAAACCAATTATAAGACTCAATCTAGCATTTTCGAGAATGGTTCAGATCCTGTACAGAGATCTGTAAAGAAAAAATATGGTATGATCTGTTTTATATTATTCCTCAAGTAATGTCATTTTTAATTTCTTTAAAGTTCATAAGAAATTTTAAAAATCTGGATCTGGTGCATAAACTCTAATTTTGTTTTCCTGCATTAATTTTATTACATTTTAGTTATAGTCTTGGTTTGAAATCTTATGGTGAGGAAAAGTTGATAATGTTGCATGTTTTTAGACCCAACCCTCTCCTTTTTTTTCTTGCTTGTAGTTAAAGAAATTGTTTTTATGCAATAAATTTAAGTTGAATTTTAAGCTACGTTTATTTAGGAATTATGATTTTATAACAAAAATTAAATTTAATTATGAATTTAAAGCTGCTTTTATTTCTGCATTATGTTTTTATATAGCATACTATAAATTTAATTATTAATTTAAAGCTGCTTTTATTTCTGCATTATGTTAATTTTAGTTTTATGAATTTACCTTTTTGTAGTTTGTTTTTATTTGCTTATTTTTGCATGGTTTATTCCAATGTCAAATAGTGCGTCGTAATCCAATTACCGGCGAAGAAATTGAAATAGAAATAGATGGAGAAAAATCTGAGAAGTCTGAAAATGGTTCAGGGGAAAATAAAACAGAGGAAAATAATGTGGAGGCGAATAATGTAGAGGGTACTGGTAAGTTTTCTCCATATCATTAAAAACCTGTAAGGAATGTTGTTAATTTTTATTCGTTGCATATTTTCATACTTGACATTATTCCTTTTTATAGGAAACTCATATTTTGATAATTTCCTGACATTCCTGACATTTGGTAGTTTATTCCTATTTTTTGGCATCAAAAATACTGGCATCAAAATCTGTACATAAATCTTTAATCGTGAAGCTTCTTGTGTTACAAACTGTTTATTGTTAAAACAAATGTTTTAAAAATTTGTTAACGAATTTCATTTAGCAGAAGGTTGAATGTTTTTAAATGGCTCATTCTTTGGAAATTAAAATTTGACAATTATGTTTATTAGCTCGAATTTGATGGGAAAGAGTTGACAGAAAGATCTTGATAAACAATACTATGTTAAATCTTGGGATTACTTGCTGTATCAATTTCTGTATAGCGAACGTTTATATGAGAAGACGGAGTAGTAGAAGACGGAAGTAGTTATATTTTGCAATAAAAATATTTAATTTTAATGCCCAGGATTTTAACCTTGGGTATCAAATTTGATGCGTTAAATTCCAAATCCACTTCATTTCATTTTGATCACAACCCATGATTGCAAAGGAATAGCTTTTCTCCCCAGTTTGATGCTTTTAAATTAAATATTAACTAGTGCTAATCTCTCACATGGATTTTTATTTAGATTTTTTCAATCGTATACACTTGTACTTGGTTATAACACCAAGAAATTTTGATCCTTTCATTTGCCCGTACACTTATCATTTGTCATGTGGATGCATTTCCTCGTGAACTTCATGTAGCAGGCTTTCTCATGATGAATATGCATTTTTATGTGACCTTTCTCCACAACAGTCTGCAGAAACCATAAACGTAAGTTGCTTGTGTAAAATGTTAATCATTTGGCAAAAGCGTCGAATAGTCCTTTACCTTCATAGATATTATAAGAGCTCTATTGAAAAGTCAGCCTAGAGTTTTCATTTTGATGCCTAAAAAAAATATTAGGTATTACTGTTGCCTTCTTGATAAATTATTATTTCTTAACATTGATATACAGTGGGTCTTATGAAAAAAATCTGATCTTCATCCTTAAAAAAAACTTTCGATTTAAAATTATCTCCACTTTCAGATTATATGGCTTATAAAAATAAGTTATTTTCTTTTCCAACACCCCCCTTAAAAGAAAGAGGAATTGCAATGTTCAGATAGAAAAGTATAGTGCACGCCGCCCCTTATAAATTTTTCTGGTTTCACCCAGGGTTCGAAATTAGGATGTAAATGTTAATCGTTCATTGGCACCTAGCCGTTTTGTTTTAGTTGCCAAACATGTTCTGCTAGGTGCAATTTTAAAATAAGTGAAATTTCTTAGGCGGAGATAGCAATTGATAACTGCGAAAGCGATTGTTAGAAATATCACAATCTTACGGAGAAAATTATTGTTAAGTGAGAGAAAAATGTTCAAAAGTCTATTTATTTTAGCAACTTGAGAAGTTGGTTATTTTACTTCAATTTATAAATCAGTATAAACGCCTATTTTCATCGGTGCATAATAAAATAAAATAAGAGTTAAGTAATAGAAATATAATTTCACGTTAAATTAAAGCACAAATGAGCATTAAATGCTTTAATTTAACGTGAAATTATATTTCTATTACTTTGCACAAAGTTAAATTATTATTTATTATTTAAGAGTTAAGTAGCTTAAGTATTCTTTCATGTGTCATTTACAATTTATTATCACTTACAAAACGTCCTTTGTAAGTAAAAATTCAAGATTCAAAAATTTGAAGGTCAAGAAGTTGCAAATCTTCATAAGGTATTGTAAAAACCTAGAATACAGAAGATTAGATGAAATATGTATATAAAAATGTAATTTTCCAAAGTTATACTATATTAAAAATAAAATATATATAGTAGTCTCGATAGTTCGAGTTTCCTATAAATCAGAGCCAACTAAAAAATATCGGCTTAGCTCCCAAATAATAACCAACAACAGCGAAACTAGTGAAAGAAATACCACATCCGGTTTTTATTGTTATTCGACGGTTCATGCATAAAAATATATCGAATCGGGCTACTTTTATCCATGACAGTGACTAAAAATTTCATTAATAAGTAGGCTGGTTACATTTAGAGAGTTGAAATGGTGGCAAATTAAAAAATATAATTAACTTTTAATCATGTAAATACATTTTTCCTGCAAATATAAAATACTGAAATTTAAAATTTGCTTTACTCCCTTTTACTTATTTATAAAATGTTTCGAATTTTTATAATTCGAGTTTTCGATAGTTCGAGGTAGCTCCGGTCTTGTCCACCTCGAATTATCGAGACTCTACTGTATATATATAATATTGTCTTAGTGAAAAACTGGTTGTCAAACTAAAAGTTTTATGAAAGGTTAGGCGTGAAAAGCGAAGACTAGATGTGAAACCGCGGTCGTCAAACGGAAATTTTTAGTTGCAAAATACGACTAACGACAGCTAATTTCGAACTCTGGTTTCACCACTGTGATACGTTAATTACAGATGACGATGATGCTGTTTAACTCGCAACTAAAATTATAAAATCCGGGAAATTTTTAAAGCTTGATTGGGGAATATCTGGGAATCATCAGGTTTTTTCTTGGATTGTTTCTACCATGAAAGAGGTTGGAGGAGAGAAGTGTACTTATATTCTGAATGTTGTATAAACTGCACGCTGCTTTCCTAATGTTTTGACATAATTTTCTTGGATTTTCCTCATTTTTGACATGCATGTTGTAGTTTCAGCTTTTATGTCCCGATATATATGCTTCTTTTATTAAGTTAAAATTAATTCTCATGTTATCTCCTGTTTTCTGTTGCAGCTGTTTGTCTCTTTAAGAAATTTAAAGATGATTTTAGGTGGTTTATGATTATATAATCCTTTTTTAAGGTTTTTCTCATATGTTATGGTACTTAAAAGTTGTACTCTATCACTTGACAATAATTAAAATGATTAACACGTTGAGTGCCACGTCGGTCACCGGTGACCGACACAGACCTTTCTGTTCAGGCCGCGTCAGCCACAGGTGACTGACAAGAAGTTACCGACATTATCATACTCGAAGTGGAGTTCAAGGTAATCTTATCTCTAGCGGGCCAAACTATAACCAAAACAGTTGAGGGATCTAACGTGTTGAATGAATGCTTATATAAGCATTCCCTTTTGAACAGACACCTTCCACTATGTGCCCTGTGGTGGCGGGCGTAGAATAGCGCTGACGTAGTTATGAGTGTTGCAAGAGGCGACTAAAATAGCAACATCCGATCCGGGTGAAATAAGGCATACTTCGTAGTATGACTGTGGCCTCGGGTCGGTAAAGCTCTGTCAGCCCAGCCCTAATGGCTGGTGCTGGTTTGTCAACTGTCGGAGTTTGTGGGAAGTGCGAAAGAGGACAGCGCTACGGTCGCACCCCCTCATAATGGGGGGTAGTTTGAGATAACGGATAAGGTGCAGTCAGTATGGCCGTGGTTAGCATTGGATACCTTCCACTATGCTAAAAAACAATGGCCCTAATGTGTTTTAAAATTTCCATTGAGTAAATTCTAATTTGCCAGTATTGCGCTTTGCATTGCTGTACTTTGTACTAAGATACCTGCGCGCCGCCTGACGGAGAAGTCTCTATAAAACCGCGTGGCACTCAACGTGTTAAATAATGATTTCCAAATAAGTATTCAAGTTTACATGGCAGAAACTTAGGTACTTTTGTGTCATATTTCAGAAGAGAAAAAGCCTGAGGGGAGAAAGTCTGAGGACAAAAAGCCAGAAGAGAAAAAGACTGAAGTTCCAACACGACATGTACAAACCAGCATTCGCATTAGAAATCCCCCTGGAGGGAAATCATCTGGGATCTTTTAGCTCAACATCAAATGTCACAACAAAGGATCTTTTATATACATGTTCTATATATATTCCAGTATTTGCTAGAATTTTTGCTCTTTATTTATTGTGCCAGTTCTTTCAATTTTGTATTGTCATTGAAAATATCATTTACCAATTTTTTTAAATTTTAGTATTTTGTCAAACTATTTTATAGTGTTACTGTGTTCCGTTCCATAATTTCCTTGCTTATTGTATAAACTGTTTAAATCTACAACTTCTGAGATTTTGGAGCTTATTTAATATTTTATAAGTGTTAGTCTCTAAGCATTTTTATGGAGCCAATGTTTTAATCTCTTGCAGAAAAATACTCCGAACTGATTGCGTATTATGATCCTATTGTGGAAGAAATGTATATATTTAGCAGCTTAAAATCTTGATAAAATAAGCTTTTAATCATAAAAATCAGTACTACATGTAAGTAAACATATCTTTTTTCTGTTTGACCTAATTATGTTTCTTAGTTTAAAATGGTTTGTAGCTTTGAAATTAAAGCAATTATGAACTATGTAATAACCTTCAGAAAATTAATCATTCAAATTTAAGTTAATCTGCCCAATATACGAAATTGAGCTGATACAATTGGTTGTCTGTCATAGAAGTGTTAAATAAGTAAAGATTGCATTTATAAATTTTGTAAAATTGCATTTGCACTTGACATAATTTTAAAAAATATGTTGTATATACAAATGGAAAATTTTCTGGAACAAATATCATGTTGCTGATTTTATGTAATTTTTAAAGAATTTTATGTTTATAATCAAATTTAGCAGCATGTGTGTATTATAGTTTCAGTGTTCAAGCTTAAATTTAGCTTTATTTTTCAAAATAAACTTTTTACTGTGCATTTCAGTAGTTTGTGAAAATTTTATTTCAATATTATTCCTTTTCTAGTTTTTATTCACATGTGATAAAGCAGGTCTAAAAAGATATTTAAGTAGAGTATAAAATGAATCAAAAGTCTAGAAGTATTGAAAAGCTTACATTGCAGGGTTGCCAAAAAAGTAATATCCATTAAATTTGTCTTAAAACATGAGCCAGCACACCAGCTTTAAGTTTTATTCATCACAAATGACCCAGTGTAATTTAAAAATGGCATGTTAATATTGGGGCTGAATATGTAGTAATTAGTTCATTATGATGCTTTGTCAACCCTACATCATAATGTTTCAATGTATCACGATCTAATGAAGTGAATTAATACAGTTTGAATTGAAACAATACAATCACTCGTTGGTAAAAAAATTGTGTAATTTTAAATTTAAGTGATAATTCGTTAAATTGTTTTTAAGAATATACATTTTGTTAACAACTATTGAAATGTTTTTTTTTTGCGATTACAAAATTCTAATGGGTTTTTATATTTTGCTTTATTTTAAAATGTTTAAAATTTAAGTACTTCAATGCTATGTAAATCACAAGAGCAAGAAATAATTTGAATGGAATTTATGTTGAGTTATATATACATAAAAGCGAGCCAACTTCTCACCACAGACGACTTCTTTTAAATATTTGCCACGAGTAGTGCTGTAGGTAAACACTAGTTTAGTTAATTCAAATTAAGTATTTTGTCAAAGGAAAGGAGATGCTTTAAATCACTGTTTTTCTTACTCTTTTCGCCTTGAGCAAAAGATTTATTTGTAGTGTAAAATATATGATAGAAAAAAATTAATGAACATACTACTTTATTGCAAGTTTCAGTGTTCTGAATTATTTTAACGTAATTAAATTCTTAACATTAAAATATCAATTTTGATTGAGAAGTATGCACTTGAATCTGTAATAGGATCCTCTGGATTTAATTGCCTTCTTTCGTGTTGAAAAAAATCTATTCTGTATAACTATAATAGGCAAGGGCAGGACTGCCACTCTTCCGTCCTGTGGACGGAATTCAGTCCTTTAGCGATGATGCTATAAATAATAATTCTTTAAAAGTATTGACAAATAATGTGTATTTCTTGTTTCAAGTATTTTAATTGAAGTTTCATAATTTCTATTTTTCATAGCTAGAAACATATTTTTTGGAAACATGCCAACGTTGAAGACTTGCTTCGCTGAGAATCGCTTCTCTTAATCAAGATTTCAATCCTCTTTCATCCTGAGAATATTTCAGTTATTTTGAAAGTTGAGAGCTATTTTAACAAAAACTAGTTTAGAATTGCTTTTTTAAAAGTTTTCTTTGTGTAGTACAAATAATACTAATTTTTATAGCACACAAATTTGTGTATATGTATGTATTGCGTAAACATACAAGTTCTTTGTTAATGATAGCAATGGTGATACTTTATCGCTTGTAATAATGAAATAATGATGCTAGACATTATCATGCAGTTTCATTAAAAAATTTCAGTCTTGTGATTTTTGAAGAGTGGCACCCCTGGGCAAAGGTTTAATGGGAGAATCTCACGAAATTAAGCATACAAACACGAAAATGGTAGTAATCTACTGTGAAATGCATTCAGGTTGTGCAACAAAATAATTCTGAATCTAATTTTAATTTTAAAACTCCATTAAAAAGATTTGAGCTTTGATTTGAAAGATAGTATAGGTGCAAATAAGTAAGTGTTGTGTCTAATTGAAAAAGGCCAATAAAGACCGGCCTTTTTTTTAAAAAAAATACCCGTATTTTTAAATAAAAGCCGCCTTTTTTGCAGCCCTGCCCCTAAACCATCCACATTTTGTGATGTGCAAGAAATTCTTCGAAATATTAACAAAATCTGAAAATATTAGTTGTAATTTTGAATATAGAAAATATTAACACGTTCACGCCGGGGCAAATACTCAAGTTTTTCCGCGTAAATTGTATCCTTACGCTTCGTGAAGGCCTTCGAATTTATATATATAATGTTGAAAAGAAATAAAATAAACTTATTCTTTAACGACTTCTTTTCTGAAAACAAGTGACTCACCTGTGATGCACGCCGCCCCACAGAACAGTCAAGTGTGACCCACCGGTGGGTCACACCGACGAACGTGTTAAGAATATTGCATTTGTTTCAACTAGAGTTGACAAATCTGGTATTTCAGCTTCCAGGAAGGAGGCTATTTCATCATAATGTTTGCCAATTGCTATTTTGCTTTCTACGGAGGTTCCTCTGAATGTTAACCTTTTCTACATTTGCTCCTTCAGCCTGACATAAATTCTTTGTTCCATTTTAAAAAAATTGCGCACAGCATTGACAACAATTTTTCCAACTGTTGATAAGGAAAATTTCTTGCATATTTCGATTAATTTGGCTGCATATTCAATATGTTCTCTTTATAGAAATTGCCATTTTGCAGATTTTTTTAAGGATGCTGCTGAGAAGACAAAATATCTGTTTAGTCTGAATTAGTCATATGGATATTTTTTGGTACGAAAACAATGCTAGTTTGAAAAATAAAAACGGGAATAGCAGATGCTTAGAAATGGTACAGAAAGTTGGAATGAATACCATGTCTGGTGGTGGACAGGGACAATGGTTGCGAGACTAGTGATGAAGTGGGCGAAAGTGTAGAAAGGCAAGGATTTTTTTTGGTGTTGATGCATGTACATATAAATTGATCTTTGCAAAAAAAATCTGAAAGTTAAATTTTTTTAGTACATTGTGTAATACCATTGGTTAGAAATTTTGCTGGAACCACTGAAAAATTTCCCCATAACAGGATCATTATAGTCGGAGGTCGATCCTGCATTTTTAACCGGGTCCGTTTTTTGTGAATTTGAAAAAGATTTTTGTGAAAAATTTAAATTTTGTAATGCAAAAAAAAAAAAAAAAAAAAAAAATGACGCTTATTAAATATATTTTTTTTCTTCTAATGGGACTGCGTATGGTCACTAACCTTTGCAGACGTGGTGCATTCCCCGAAAATCGGCATCCGTTCTTTCACGTAGCACCACTATCGGCGGATGCCATTATTACTGAACTGTGGACGCTCAGTTTTTTAGATGGCGGCACCTGAGCTCTCATTGATGCACACTGCTTATTTAATAAATAATTTTGTAAAAAGTACGATTTGGTAGCTCGGAATTTTGTGAAGAGTCCGAACACGGACCTGAATTTCCTCAGGCATGATTCCTAATAGTGAGGCTTTGCTATTTTTGACCTGGTAAAAAAAAATCATTTCTACATGCGTTGGGAAAAGTGAAACTCTTCATTTACATACAATACTTCCATCAGGGCTGAAAGCTTTGAAATTACACGTGAACTATTAGAACAATAGTAAGTTTTGGCTAAAATTTTAATAGTTAAACATTATTCAGGTTAAAAAAAATGGATTTTTTAAAATTATATTTAAGCCATAAATGCAGTAGATTCTAAGTTACTTTATTGCATTAAACCTTAATGCTTAATAGCGAAATTAATTAGGTGTGCCTGATACATTTAATGATCAACTGAATCAGTTAGTAGGGAGGAACAAAACAATAGACCAAGTATAATTTAAGAAAATTTAAAAGGAAAAACGACCTAAGTCACATACTACTTTTTGAACTTTGCTTTATGTTTCTTATAAATGAATATAATTATGTATTATAAATATATGTATTTTAAATTTGAATTTGTGTTCCGGAAAAGTAGGCTCGTATAGTTAAAATTAACATTTGTTATAAAATAATTGAATAAAACATAAAGCAAATTTCAAAAAGTAGTTCGTATGTGACTTAGGTCGTTTTTCCAGTGGACCCTTCATTTATTTGTGGTGGCTCGGTTTAAAAAAGACGGCAAAGAATTCTATCGCATTCTATTATCAACTTTTGTTACTGCTGCATTTGGAAGGTTTTAGAATAGTGTTCTCGATCATTTGGATATTTTTACTTTGCTGTTATCTTATTCATCTTAGATTATTTTAAAATAGGCTAAGATGTCCTTTTTCCTGATTTTTACTGAATCTTTCCATGTGAAACTTCTGCTTCAACAATTAATGGTGATATTAAAGTGGGAGTGTCAGAAGGATTTTTGTTACTAAGGGATCATTCATAAATGATGTCACGCTTTGAAGGGGAGGGGGGTTCGTGAAATTGTGACAAGGGGAGGGGGTAACAAGAAGTGTGACATTGTGCATTATGCAACATAGCGTGACATGTGACAAAGGGGGGAGGGGGTCCGCTGAAATGGGACGTATAGTGACAAAGAAGGGGAGGGGGTCAAATATATGGGAAAAAAACGTGACATCATTTATGAACGTGACAACTAGGCAGAATTAGATAAGAGACTGATCTGTTGAAATTATTTCAGTTGATCTGAACATTCTTTATCAAAGTTAGCGCCCCATTGCGTAGGGAGATTTTCTTTCCTTCTATTTTCCCCCCTTTCATTGATTTTCCTTTTTAAAATTATTTATTATTATTTATTTTTATCACTTTTCGAGCGCCCCCCCCCCCACCCCCGTAGTCGCGGGGTCTGCGGGTAGCTGGTTACGCCACTGAACAACAATCATCATAATCGTTCTCCTCGTCCTATAAACTTGACTGAGTTTCGTTTTGAGTAATTTCATACATGCTTTCAGAGTTAAAAATACAAGATTTTTTGCGGTTGATTTAATATTAGTACATTTATGTGAACATTTTCCCAAAAAATCCGAGGGTGAGGGGGGAGGGAGAATAATTACTGCACAATAATTAATAGATAACTAAAATTCAAAAATAAAGTTCCGTGCATCGCAAAGTTTTTCCCCCCCACCAGAGTATATACAGTTGAACTTCGTTATGGTGACAATTTTGTTTTAACGTCAAGAAATTCAAGTCTCTTCATTCTCCCGTGAATAGTAATGACAATCGCGTATAGCGCTACTTTGCTATAGAGTTAAAAATTTTTCGAGCCCTTGAGTGACGCTATAACAGTTTCACTATATATTTATTCCTTCCATCCTCTCTGTATATGGAAGATTCTAAATGAAAAAAAATCTGCATTTATTACAATATTTATGAAGTTTTACTAAGTGTGAGTCAATAATTTTCACTATTTAACAGAATGAGTGTTGTTCAATAAGTCCACTGTTTACGATTAATTTCTGGCAGAAATAATTGATCGACTCGAAATAAGTACCTGATGAGTTTTTCATTATTTTACGTCATTGCAATTAATAGGAGCTTGTGTCAACTTATTTAATCATTGGGGGAGGGGGGGGGGGAGGAGAAGCTCCCCAAATCCTTGTAGGTCGTGTCATGCCCGCAGCCCCCCTTTTTTTACCGGCGCCCTGGCCTTTTTACAGTCCAGAATGAACTCTTTATTCTTTTTTATATCTCAAGTAATGCGTGAGATATTTCTCAGATAAATTCCCAGTCAATGACGCATTGAATTGCTTCATCCCAAGGAAATATGCTTCAGTTCAGTTGAGCTTAAAAAGGTGAATCACTTGAAAACAAAAATAACCGGTGTAATAAATAAATTTGCTCCGCTTTTTATAGCACTAAGCATGATGTATCACGTTGAGTCAAATGCGTTTTTTTTTAACCAAAGCGTATAACCCTACACTGCGCAATTTTATTTTCTTTGTAAAATATTTTTTTTTTTGTGTGTTTGTTTGTGCTAGTTATAAGTGGGAAAAATAATTAAAAAATTCTTATTTTATTCGGAAAAGTAGAATTCGCGAAAAATTGACATGTTGTTTAAAAACAACACTGCGCATTTAGGGGTAACAATATTTTTTTTTATCTAATCATTTTAACAAATGAAACCAAATCAATAATAAATAGGCATTCATTATAATCATAAAATAGAACTAAAATACGAAAATTTATTAAAATAATTATTTTATTATTATTTATAAATTTATAAAAATTTTTAAAGTAAAAATTTGCAGATGTAACTAATAATTATTAGCTACATATGCAAATTTTTACTTTGACTACCAATAAAGTTTAATAATAATTTCACTAAAAGATTTTAAACAAGAAACCTAACATCTGTAGGGGGTCTATGCGATAATGTTCATTTCTTCTTTGGTTGAGCGTGAATTGATTTTAAACAAAATTCCTAAATAATAATTTAATCGACTTCTTTAAGCTGATTTGTGAAATATTTAACAATAATCTTCTAAAATATACTAAATAAATTGAAATAAAACAACCTGTGACACCTCTTCTTGTTCATACTGCGAATAATGCAGCAGCATAAAAATTGCCCCCGAATGCGCGGTGTTTTAAAACAACAAGTAAAAAAGGCGCCTTAATGTATATTTTTCCCGAAAGTTTTCGGACAACTTATATTTATTTTATTTTAAAGCTATGTAAGCAATTAGAGACTATTTTTTAAAATAAAATTGTTGCTTAAAATTTGTAGGAAAACAAAATTAAGAAGTTACTGTTTTTTACTTAATCAACATGTCTTACGATTTTGTGAAAAAAGATGAGTCTTGAGTTCAGTTTACAAGATCTAGGGGAAACTATATTAACTAATATGATCACACATACAAAATGAAACGAAAGAATGCGCCACATGTTAAAAATATTACAAAATAAAAGCTTGGTGAACGAAAAATGGAGGTGTTGTTTATAAACAACATGGCACAGTGTAGGGTTAAAACAGTTCACCGATTTACTTTGCTTTTTCTTTTCTTTTTTTACCTTGTTTTAGACAAGAACGAAAAGCAAAATTCTTCTGATGTATTATTCATTTTAATGGGGATATTTCTTTGCAAAAGTATTGTTGTATTGTTTGGAGTAGTGAAATAGTTTTAAAGCTGCGATATATCAGTTCAGCCGTTTTATGAGAATTATATATTCAGGAAAATAAGGTTTCCTTGAATCATTATATAAAGCAGCGTTTCTAATTTAAGGTTCCCTGTAACCTTAGATTTCCGCAAAACATTGTTGAGGGTTCCATAGTTCCACAGGAAATCAAGCTTATTAATTGTACTAGTCTTTTCTAAAGTAAAAAAATAAATAAAATTAAATCGGTTGTTTTAATTGAGGTTAAAAATGTGGTCTCTTACTTTTAATATCATAGGTTTCTTATATTAACTGATAAGACATTTTCACATTTATTTATGCAGATGTATGCAGTTTTCTACAGTGATTCACTTTTTCTGGAATGAATAAAACTCCGATGGTTTTCTAAATTTTATTATCATATTTCAAACTGCTTCATAAAACGATATTTTTTTTTCTATTCACTATCAACTAAAATACATATTGACTATTAAATTGACAAATAAATATTGAAATATTTGGTATGGCTAGAATGATAGTGGTTACGTCAAAAAATTGACAATTTGAGATAAGCATGATTTTAGGCTCATTCCTCTATTAAATGTTAAGAGTAGTGCAAGAATATAGCTAATTATTTTGACTACTAATAAGAAAGCATAGAAATTGTCTACTCACCTGAACTACTCCTCAGTTAAGATTGACAGTGGTGTAACTCAATTTCCAGGTCCGCGGATTGGCATTTATCAGTGACTATAGTCACTGGTAATCGTCGTTTTAAAGATTTTTTAAGTGCTTTGATTTACTATAGTAATTTTACCGAAGCCAAAAAAAAAAAACCTATTTAATTTGCATGAAAGAGTTTATTAAGAGGAGTTACTGTCTCCAGACCTTCAAAAAATTTTGAATGATTATTTAGAACGATGGAAATATTTTAAAATTTAAATTCGTTTAAAAATTCATTTTAAAATCGGATAAAAAAAATGCCTATATCAATTAAAACTGTCAATGTAAACAAATCAATACTTGGTCTGTTATGGTTTGTGAACGGGTGGCAACATTGCTATCTTTTTTAATATTCCGTGAAAAATTAATTGCATCTGTTTTTTATTTATAGGAGAAAGACTACTATTCAACACATATGAATATCAATTGCTATACGACATGTTTATAATCATTTCTTTCGCAGATATCTTTGAATATTTTTTGTTTTCTTGCCCTAGGATGAGTTTAGAGTAATTGTCCGCATTATTTTTCTCTTCACCTTCACATGATGCCTGAATTCTATCAATTAAATCCTATTGTGCACTGGTGAATTCTTAATTTTTATACAATGAAACAGAAGTACGTTCCTAAGATTTTCTTCATATTTATTGCAAATATTTCATCCGCGAAATAGCTTCACGGTTGTAATATAATTTACTGTCGTATATACGTAAATGATAACCGAGAGAGAGAGAGAAAGAAGAAAAGCCCTTAAAAATCTATCAGCCGATCAGGTGGCTTGTAACTTATTTTTATCTCTTCGATTATATAATCTGCTATATCGAAAAAAAAAAAAAAACTAAATTTAGTTGCGTGTCATATTCAGATGCTCACAACTATTTCCAAAATTTTTACATTTGATTTTACTTATATGGTAAATATAAAAAATAGTTTGGATAAAATTAGTATGTCACTGAAAATATTTTCTTCCTTCAAATTTTCCCTTCATATTCAAAACCTATATTTCATAATCTACGCTCATTATTTCAATCATTTAATTTCACTAATCAGTCGATGCAATTCTGCTAAAAAACGGCCTCAAGATTTTTGTAAGACGCCACTGAAGCATTTATACTCAACATATTTCGGAAATTTCACGATGCGATTATTGAAAGCCTCCAGTATATACTATCAACTCTTGTCAGAATATGTCCGGAATTTCAAGTTGAAGAGCATAAGCACCTAAAAAAAAGTTGAGGATGTCTAGAACGACCTTTATGAACCAGATATAGACAGGCAAAAAGAAAAAAAACTATAAGTCCGGAATTCCTTCCGCGTTCTGAACACATGGCTGCATTCACGTCGTCGTGCTTGACTGTTTCGTGATCTGAATAGCGATTCTAAATTTATAGACGTCACAGCAAAGGAGGTGCTTTCCGAATACATCAAAAGCGACAAAAATTTATACCCTACTTCAGTTGAATTTTAAGAGACTCCTGGACTTCATTCTGTTATTTTTCAATGTATTTTGTATTATATTTTAAACCAATTGCCAGTATAGGGCCTAAGAATCTATGAATCATATTGGCTTGAAGATTATTGATGAACACCTCGTCAATTGAAGCAAAAAATACATCTGATCAACAAGCGCCATAAATGAAATGCTAAATAGTTTGTGTTCGTAATTATCCAACAATCAACAAGCAGGGATGTATTAAAAGGTTTAGAGGCACCTGGCGGTAAAATAAATCCGGACCCCCTTTCTCCCGTGATTAAGCAATGTAAGACATCGGTATGAAATGTGATCTTATAGAGCAGATAATAACTTCGGTTAATATTGTTTTCGAAAATACATTTTCGATTTTAATAAAAGTTAAAGAGAAATAATTTAAAAATTGATCTCATACCGCATTTTAAGAACTAACAGGCGCTGCAAGGTATCGCTCCCCACCCACCATAGTGACGCTTCTGCATTAAGAGTTAAAGCACTGTTGCAGCAACAACAATTAAAAATTGGTTCCCGGTAAAAATTTCTAAAATTAACTTTAAACATTAAATAATTAAACAGTAATAATAATAATAATTTATCGAAAATTTCATATTTCCAGTCTTACCATTTTCCCGGGATACTGCTACGAACAAAACCGTCTATCTCCCCCTTTTTTTACGCAACTCTCTTTTTACTGCATCCTCCCTCCCCCGTAGTGACGCTACTGATATATTGATTCAATGTTAGAATTAAACTCCTATTAAATTCTTGATTACTACCACGTGCTTTAAATTCAGTTGCGAATGTAGTAACAACAATTTGAAATTTAGAGAGGATTTTTCATTAAATCTTCACTAAATTTCATAATTAATAATAATGAAATGCATAAACTATGTAAATTATATAAACTATGTGTGCCGTTTTGTGGCACACATAATTTCTATATTTGACAATTAAAATAATAAATTTTGTAATTTTTCTTTAAACTTATTGCAAAGAAAAAAAAAACATTTCAATTTATGGTACTGCTAAGGCATATTTTATTTGCAAAATATATTATAACTTAAATGTAACCTGGATATATGAAATTAAAGAGAGTATTATACAGTGTTATAAATATTGATTCTTTTAAAAAAGAAAGAATGGAGCTCGTCTTTATACAGATATCTGACCTGCTCAGAATAACACCCAAGAGAGCGATTCCTGTAAACTTTTACCACTTCTGAAAGCAATGAAGGATAAAACAGACTTGGCTTTGTTTCATAAAGGCAGAATTATTTACACAAAGTAACGCTTCTATTGCTTTCGTATTGTAACCTATTTTGAGCTTCTTTGTTTGCTCAAAAGTCTGCAAGTGTTTTAAGCGTTTCAAGGGAACACACTTTTTGGAAAAAGTCTGAATAAAAAGTGTTCCTAGGTGAAAACTGACTTTGTTTGGGGCATTTATTCCTTTTACATTTCAAGTTGCCTAATCTTTGAAATGCATTGAGTGATATTTGTGACCTTTTCAAACGTAAACATCTTTTAAGGATGACTTAAAAACACTGATAAGCCCGTCAATGGATCAGTTGTTTTCAAGCGTATGAAGCCATCGAGTAACCCCGTGACATTTTCTCAAATTCTACTGCAAGCTACTCCCCTCCCCGCAAAAAAAAAAAAAAAAAAAAAAAAAAAAAGAGGACAAGAATATTAAGAACCTTTTTATTTCTCAGTTATTTATTTTGTGCTAAAAAACACGAGCTGGGTACGTCTGTACTATATTCGCAGTTACAGTTCTACCGCAAAGGAAAAACCTCTGACTCTCAGAACGCCAATTAGAATCCATTCATGTTCAAGGGCGCAACGTCAGGTATAAGGAATGTGACGTGTTCTGTTCTCGTTTTAGTTCGTCTAGCACGTAGGTTCTCAACGTGGGCGATAACGTCCCCTTGTGGGCGTTGGAGATTTTCAGGGGGGCAGTAAAAGACGCAGAGAAAACTAGGGGCATTGAGATGACACGGAGGGGCATGGGCAGATTAATTAAATATAGTCTTAAATAGACCAAACACGCTGATTATGTATTAACAAAAGTATTTAGTTTTATGGTCGATTGTTCAACGATTTCTGATAGCATTCCCATCTTCATATTTAGCTGAACGTGGCTATAGTGCTATAGCAACATTGGTAATCAAAAAGAGAAATTGGCTCCATATTACTAAACGCGCGACTAACGATTGTTTTTAAGTAAAATCGAGCCTGATATTAGCAAACTCCTTAAAATGCATCAAATTCAACCTTTCCATTTGTTAAGTTACGAATTCGATGTCTGAAAATGTCAATAAAAAATACTTTCTAATATAATTAAGTATGCAATTTGATTGCTCTCATTAAAATAGTCTTCCTTAAAAACAGAAAAAGAGGATAGGGTCATATCCTATCTACGAATAAAATGTATAATATTACACATTTAAAAATATATTCGTGGCAATAGCTATTTCAGATTCGCAAGTAAAAAAAAAAAAAAGGGGGTGGGGGGGGGGGGGGGCTTTAGGAAAAAAATATTCTCAAAGTGGGCGGTGAGCAAAAAAAGTTTGAAAACCTATTATCTAGCATATTTGATTTCTTACGAACTGGACGAACTTTTTACTGCCAGTTTAAAAATTTGGTTGCTTTCAACAAACACAGCTGCAAACATTCTGATTTGCGTGATTATAAACGCATCTGCAAAACAAACTTCCCTAAAGCTAAAATGGATTTGTCCTTCTCTGCCATGCGCAGAAACGATCAAGTGGCAGAACTTCGTGGTCGAACTGTATCATCTCTTCATATGCTTTATATTTGTGCCAACAAAATATACTTTAGTTTCCTCCCGAGTCACGTACTATGAAATGCAATTATTGGTGATACGTGGAAAATCGTTTAAAAATAGTTAGTGTAATATTGGCTAGACTAACCAGATGAGTGCTACCGCGATCTACCTAAAGTTTCCCCACGAGCTACTAGTAGCTCGTGGTCGACGGTTTGGCAAACACTGTACTAGATACAGCCCTAGGCTCATGCATCAGCCCTTAACCCTTTGAAGCACGCGGTTTTTTTTCGAAAAAACTGGTAAAAAAAAAACGATTTTTTTTTTGACATAAAAGGAATTTCTACAGGTATAGTACAAATTGTTTCTGGAAATTTCAGTTGTAGGGGGGGACTAGAGAGCGGGGGATGGGGTAAAAGTTATATAAATTATTACATAAACAAAGTGCAAACGGATCTCAGACCGGGCATTAGAAATAAAATAATGCGAGATACAAGATCGCCCGTGTGAGACACGGGCAAATGCGTTAAGGGGTTAATTTATAAAAAACTAAAAAAAGCGGCCGATTTGTTTCCTAGTATGTCGTACGTTTGAAAGCGTGTATACACTTTTAGCCGCAAGTCCTCGCTAAGAAAACGATAAAGATAATATTTTAGAACTTCCGGGTTTTTCTGTTTTCGCCTTCAAGTGATGACAAGCACTGAACAGAATTTTTAATCTTCGCATCCGAATACCCGGGCCTTATGAGTAACTTCGTTTTATGGCATTTTTGTGTGAAAAAAGTACCGAGCTGGAAGAATCAAATTGGAATGCTTGCTTAGTTGTGCTTGAAAAAGAGACCGAAAAACGAAGCGAAAAATTTGCAGCTTAATTTATTTTAACGCCAATACATAATTATACAGAAAGTTAAAAAATAAAAATAAATAAATAAATAAATAAAGCTTACATGGCGCAATGATCATGAAGTCACGTTTCTTAATTTTTAGAGCATTATTTCTATCTCTAAATGTAAATGAAATCGATAAATTAAAAATTTTTTTAGTCCAAGAAGCGTTACAAGACATTGCAAATGAAAGAAAAAAGGAAGTTTTTGAAACGAAGGGTTTTGAATTTGAGACAATAATTTCAAGATAAAATATCTCCTGAAAATTACAACTATAGCTTCTCTTTAATCTCATCGAAGTTCAGATTTGTGATAAAGAATTTAGATCAGAATAACTTTATGTTAATATAATAAGAATATTACTTTCCATGTTACTTTACGAGCCTTGTAAAAAGGTAGCCGTAAAGGCAAAGTTCATTCAGGGCAACGCATCGTTGAAAACTGTTAAATCGAGGAATGAGATCGTATTATCTGCTATGTTTAATTCTACATGCATGGTTTATGTGCAGGAAGTGATGACGCTTATATGTTGTAGAAACGACCAAGGGAATTACGTGAATAATTAATCAGCTCGTTTTCGGGCAGTACAATCTCATTTAAAATCATGGCACGAAAATTGAATGAGTTTTCTTGTGTGTTTCTACATTAATGAATATTGTGAGTCATGCATAAATGTCAGTTGAAATATAATAAAAAAAATAATAAAGTACCACGACAAAGGTTACTTTACAAATCTACGCATCACACAAGTTCGCGTGTAATGCTACATTTCAGACACATATAAAAAGAAATAGAAGTAAAAAGCAATCTTTTCCGTGTTTTACGTTTGTTGGTTTGATTCTAAAAGTATAAAGGTTTATAGTTTGTGCAACACTAGTTTTCAAGGCATTAAGTGCACGTGTTAGAATAATGATTTCTGCTTTGTTATCGAGAAACACTTTTGTCTCCAAGAACACTGAAAAATTGCTAATAGTAATACTGTTCTGTTATTTATTTATACTTTTTTATATTCCTTTCTTTGGTTGCTTTATCTTTTATTGTGAAAGAAACAAGAGGTCGTTTCTTTGGTTGCTCTATCTTTTATTGTGAAAGAAATAAGAGGTAATAAGACAAGCTAATAATAATATTACTAGTGTTTTGATATATATACAGCCCATCGTACTAGTCAATGAATTGGAACTTTGATGTATATACTATTACATTTATTTATTTGTTTTACGTTTTTTCCTTTCGTTTAATATTTATTGTTAAAGAAATAAAAATGTTGTTGAGGAAAAGTAGTAATAATAAAACTAATAATATGTGTGTGTTTATGCAGCCGGTATTCTGTCAGTTAATTGGGATTAACTTGGGCATGAACGCTATTATGAGAGATACTGTGCATTATTTGTTAAATTGCATAAACTTTACAAAAAACTGTATTTGTCTCAAATTTAAATTTGCATGCCTACGAGTATGAAGATAATAAGATTAGTCGGAATCAAAGTAAACTTATGTAAATAAATGTGCGTTGCGTGTGTATGTTCCTTATGCAAATCCACAGTTCAGGCTCGCTCTGTTTGTTTGTTTGTTTACGACCATTTCAGGTCACATAAATATTCGAGATTATTTGCTATTCTCAAGGATATGCCTCAAACTCTCGTCTAACATGGCAGATAGAACAAGACAGCACAACAGATTTTAATATACAAAGAAGGAAATACACCCAGGGAAATGTGGGAATCGAACCCACGCCTCTTTCACTCCGCGCAGGGAGGCACCGGAACCAGTCGATTAGACCGCTCAGCCACTGGCTCGCTCTGTCCATATGTGCAAGGTCGCAAGGTCGTATTAAGCGCCGTGTAAAAAACGACGATGAGCCACCGAATCAAAAGGCGCCCTTAAAAAACCGCAATAAACCCGAAAAAACTCCCAATAAAACCCGGAAAAAACCCCCATTAAAATCCGAAAAAACCCCCCATTAGTTTGGGTTTTCCGGAAAAAAAGACGATGGGCCACCGAATCAAAAGGCGCCCTTAAAAAAACCGCGATAAACCTGTAAAAACTCCCAAGAAGCCCGCGCCTTCTTGGCTTAAGAAAGTGTCCTGAATTTGCAACAATTACGAATGATGATGAATCTGCAAAAGAAAAAAAAGGAGAAGCACTGACGGGAGATTATTCCATAAATGAAAATGGTAGAATTTCTTTGCGGAAAACTTTCATTCAATTTCCGGTTTCAGAATAAATGGTTTGATTCTAAGAATGAAATAAGTAGGACAATTTCAGTCTCCTTTCATGTCTGTCGCTTTATTTTCCCGGGAAGAGTGCTCTATTTGTCTGGATTAGGGAAATTTAGTTTTAAATAACTGGATTCTCTTTAAAGATAAATTGCTTTTTGCAGGGCCAGTACAGTAGGTTAGAAAAAAACCTATTTTATAGTGTGGGTAAAACAAATGAAGCGTCTATAATTTTTTGTTTCTTTATTTACTTTTAAGAGAAATTAGAAAATGAAAGACATTTGTTAGTCTTTTTTGTGCATTATGTTTTTAATTTTAAATTGAATTTATGCTCAACAAATACAGTTAAAAATGTGCTTAAAAATGAGAGAATATACCTGCTTATTATTATGTAATTAAAGTACTTTTGACTTAAAAATGACTAGGCAAAACTAAATAGACTATGACTAGAAAATCAACGCTCTTATGGACTGAGATGTGAAGAAATTTAGCACGGAAGTACTTTGGTACTCACAGCTTGTACGTTATAAAGCTATATAATCTAAATTTCCCTTTTCCATTTGATATGTCCTGCCGCTATTGATAGAACTTTGGCTTACGACAATCAGTACGATCCCAGTTCGATTCCCCAGCGTCGACGGCGGTCAACCATTCGCAATGACGACGTACTCTTGCTTCACACATGTTGTGTTATTTCTGAGTGTTACCTCAAAAAATGAGCAAATACATTTTTTTCTTTTGATAATACGTTTTTGAGTATGTCTTAAAAATAAGATTGTACCGAATCAATTTTGAGAAACGGTTTTCTTCAAAAATAAGAAGTAGTAATCTTCAAATCTGAGTCATGTTGACTCGGAGTAATACAGGAATACGATGTGCTTGAAAATAAGCCATTTTGTCTCCATAATAAGAATTTTGATTTACTAGTGCTACCAAAAAAAAAAAAAAAAAAACGAATGCACATTACATTAGTGACTGGAAATGAACTAACTGCCTATTAAGTTCCTTCATGGTGAAATACGTGTGAGGGTAAACTGTTTTCAGTTATCATATTTAATTTCTCGCAGAGTGTTTACTAGCGAGTCATTTGTAGAATTGCGTTTAGGAATCAAACATCGGTTTGGGTATTACATTTCGCAACTGAAACTGAAATACTTTTCTCAGTTCATATTTATTTGGAATACTGTTGTTGTTTCTATGCCACTTGGGTATCCAAGCTCCCCTCAGCAGAATTACGGCAGTAAGGAGCACCTTCCGTTTAACGATGAGCACCACATGGGTGGAAGTACGACTCGGCTCATTGTGTATTTGGATGACAATACCAAAAATACGCCACCTTCCGTTTTTGATCTAAGAGTGAAGGGAAGGGAAAGCCTCCACCCTTCGAACTGCCTCGGGACTTCAAGGTCCAAGGATTTTACATGCACGTATCCGCAAAGTGTATATGATGGGTTTTCAGCGGGTCGGTTATCGAGCCCCCGATCTTCCGGTTGCAAGCCGGACATCCTAACCAGTAGGCTACCACGGCCTTTCTGAATACTAGAGAATTTCAGTGCTTTTGAATTTTCAAGGCCGTCTAAAATTACTATGACCATATTTTCAGTAATTTAGCTTATAAAAATTAATTAAAAAAGGCCGAATTTTGAGGTTTTAAAACTTTTTGTAAGTTATTGACAAGTCATAACAATGCAATATCTTTAATTGGAACTTCCCATTTAAATTGTCATCATTGCACAATTTAATTATTAGTAGAATTCGTCGTTATTGTAAAAACAAAACAACTACGTGTTCAAGTGTAGGGCAAATTTTTGAGATTTCGGTGATCCATCTGTGTCACAAGTGCCAAACACTGAAATCAAAATTGTATACTCAGTCATCTTAATTATTATTATTAATATATATATTTTTTTCAAATCAATGTTTTTTACTAAAAGTAATTGAGAACATTTGAAACTACTTCTACAACTGTATTTTAAGTTTGGAAACGATGAAGAAGGACTTTTTAAAGCTGGAACATTTACTGAGAAATATCTCCATGTTAAACAATAATAAATTTTTGTCAAAAGTTTTAAGACACGCAAGTTCGTTTCAGATTCTATAAATTTTATATATAATGTAAATTTTGCAAAAATGCAAATCACTTTAAAATGAGTAAATATTCCCACTAAATCAAACATTTGCAGTTCAAGAGTTCGAAACAAAACAAAAAAAAAAAAAATAGTAATTGCAAATTTAATTATTCTACGTTTTTGAAATAAATCTATAATGAACCCCAAAATAGAGCCCATGAGAAAGGAGAGTAACTTCACGGTTAGTGGAATCAGGTGGTTATTACAATCAAAACCTATTGCATGAAAATTAACCCTGCTGTTGAAACTTGGATCGTGTTGGTTTGATCAGAGTAAGCACCGGCAGAGGCGTAGCTAGAGGGGGGCAAGGAGGGACAGCTGTCCCCGGGCGCATCGTCAAGGGGCGCCAAATTAATGCAAATTTATTTCATTTTTAAATGCGAAAAGAAAATTATTTGATTTGAGGAGGTGTGAATATGTTCGACAAAAAAGTGGGATCACCACAAATCATATTGGGAATGAGCAATGTAGCACAGGAGTGCGTGGGAAATCAGACAAATAATTTTGCAAAGCCAAAATGTCCCATTTTCCTCTTAAAAGTGAATGGTCTCTAATAAAACTGAAAGTTAAAAGGGTTCCTTTTTAGAGCTATTTATCATTTAGGAAGTATAAAAGTTTTTTAAAAATTTTCTTTTGGGGCGCCTCTAGGCCCCCAGTGTCACGGCGCAAAATCTTCAGTTGTCCCCGGGCGCTGAAAACCCTAGCTACGCCTCTGAGTACCGGTCATTATGTTTTTAATTTTTCTGAGATTTCAAGATCAAGTTAGCTATGATTGACCTAATAGTCTATTTCTACAACCGACTAATGCTACGAAATATCGGAAATTTAACGAGAACATACGTTACAGATGAATTGCGTTAACCATACCACAAACGAAAACCTGTAATGTCAGGTTTCTGTGAATCTGTTTTGTTCTTACTACTTGAAGGGTCCACTGGAAAAGCGACCTAAGTCCCATACTACTTGATGAACTTTGCTTTATGTTTTATTATTAATTATGTATTATAAATCTGAATTTGGGTGTTACGGAAAAGTAGGCTTGTATAGTTAAAATTAACATTTATGTTATAAAATAATTGAATAAAACATAAAGCAAGTTTGAAAAAGTAGTATGTTACGTAAGTCGTTTCTCCAGTGGACCCTTCACTTGTTGTTGTCGAGTCCTCACGTGAAGCGAGGAAGAATGGGTGCACTGCTCCTGAGTATAACGGGGCCCTTACAGGTAGGAGTCCGACTTCCGCCCCTTTGAAGCGGTACCTTCATTTTTGAACTAACTCCCAGAAGAGAGACCGTCACCTGGGGTTGGCACCCCCAGAGGTATCGTTTCTCTTGGAAGACATTGGAGCCTCGACGGATTCAACGCGGGCACAAGCTCCCTTTTGCGCACACGGTCCCAACCAGCCGCGAGGGGTTGTCACCCGCTGAAACCACTGACCTTAGTGGATGTTGCTTCACTTTCGGTGCTCTGCGGGAACCGAGCTTCTACTGATTGGTCCACTGCGGGACTTCTTACTACTTCTGAGAGATATAAGCTAATGCAGTGGTCGGCAACCCGTCGATCGAGAGCCTATTTTCGGTCGATTGCGACATCAGTTTGGACAGTTTATAGCTTTAAAAAATATATAGTCAAACGACTTTTGAAATGGAAGACAAATTTGTTATTATTTCTTTTCCCTTCAGAAAATGTTGATTAGTTTGTCAGACCATTCGCGGGACCTAAAACAACTTGCCAATAAAATGGAATGTCAGTAGTCACATTAACTGTGGTCTCGGTGAGAGCTAATTGAAGAATGTAACGGCATTTCACATATGGGTTTTACTTAAAAAGCAAAACAAAAGAAATAATTTATTAGTGTCTGAAATATTGCTTTGATGCGAGTCAGTACCGGATCTTGGAGTTTTCCGAGACGGGGCAAGACTTAAAAATGCCCCCCCCCCTTTCCATCCAATAACTGTTGATATTTCACATAATTTTTATGTGCTGGCCTTTTTTTTAATTTGAGGATTTTTTACTTTTGGGTCACTGATAAACTTTAGTTAATAATCTCACGACATGTTCCTTTTAGCTCAACATTAGGGGGTTGAGCCATATGAAGGTTCCCCCCTTTACTGTAAATATGAAATTCTAACAGTTGAAAGAGGGTCCAGGGGATTTTGCCCCTTGAAAATTTTGAAAATTGTATGCAAATTATTGCATTTTGAGGCCTGAAAAAATGCATTTGGGACTGCAAAATTATGAGAGAAAAAAGGAAACATTTTTTTAAAAAATTTAAACGCTTTTTCTCATAAAAATGCAAAACAAAATTGATAATTTTTTTTTTTAAATCCAGGAGGCAGAACCCACTCTCCTTCTTCTTCGAAGAGTCACGCGTCTGCCTTCTCAAACGACAGTTACAAGCTCCCACCTCTTAATAAAAGGATGCTTTGAAATTTGTTAAAAGAAAAACTTTTGTATTGTTTGAGCACAGCATGATTTATGCGTATTTCACAAGAGGGAAAACCTTGACTTTTTAAAATTTAAATTTTTAAATTTTGACATTGAGAAATTTGCCGCCCCCTAACTTCAGTTTTAGAGTTGCTAACAGTGTATACAAATAAATAATTTTATTAATCGGTTTTAATCGGTAGCGAAATAGCTGATCAATGATCAAATCTGGACTAATAACTAGGATTTTAATTTTTTTCCAAAAGTTAAATTTGCTTAATTAAACATTTTTTTCTTTTATTTCTTTCTTTCTTCTCCTTCCTTTTTTTCCTTTTGTGCATCACAGTTGAATTTGCCGCCCCCCAGAAGTGCCGCCCGGGGCATGGCCTCCGGCTTGCCCCACCCTAGATCCGGCACTGATGCGAGTTAACATTGTTACCATAGCATTATTTTCGAAATTTTAAAGTAAGTATTTCATAAACATCACAATTTATTCTGACAAGAATTAACCTACAATTTGAAGACCGGCGCAATCCCAACGTGTACTATTAATTGTGTATTAATAGTAGTGCAATAGTGTATTAATAGTAGTTCTTAATAGTAGTGCACCTCCCTGCCCCGGTCCTCCGAGTCGATCTTAGTGTTCGCCGAACTTGGAAAGTAGATCTTCAGTCAATTTAGTTTGCCGACCGCTGAGCTAATGTATTTTGTTTTATAAAGAATCGTTTGTTCTTTCATGCTCAGAAAAAACTGATCTGTAAAGCACACTGAGTACTTACATTGCTTCTTATTACTGCTAAAAAAAGTGTTTACTTTCAACATAGATCATCTTGATACAATATTTTGAAATACTTAATCAATGAAGTATAGGTTATCAACCAGTAATTTGTAAGTAACATTAGCCTTTCCGATAATTTTGTAACCTCGCCCTTTGCCGACTGATAATAAACATTTTTTTTTGATATAGTGTAAACAGTATAGGAAAACGGAAGCTTTCATTACTTCCTGCAGCTGGTTTCTGCGATTTCTTTTGCGCGTGTAGTATGTTCTTGAAGGATACTCATAATTGCGTCATTTGTTTACTTTTCTGTCGTGGACGTAGGCTCGAGAGGAAATTCCAATTTTTAATCAGCAGTTGAAGGAGTATTAACCTCTTCAGACCGCAGAACTAAGCACAAACAATTTTGACGCAATTTTTTGGTTCTCTGAATTAAAAAATGATTACAAAACAAAATTACTAATTTTTTTAAAAAATTTTAATTAATAATTAGTTTAAATAATAATTAATGCCCAATTTCCATGTTTTCCATGTTTAAAACGAAGTAAACTATCTTTTGATTAATTTAAAAAACATTGGGTGTTTTAGCTTTCAGATTGCAAAAACAGTAGTTAATAAACAGTATTTTAAAATGTACCCAATTGAGTACACTTGGAATGAAGTGGTTTAAAGTATTTTCTCCGATGTATTTAATATAACTTGATATCGAGTTAGCTTACAATAAGTTCTAATATCATAACCTACACAGCATTTTAAAAATTCTTCTTACTACTACAACAAATCATAGTCAGGGAAAATAAAAAAGAATAATGATCTATATCCAATAAAGCAGCGGTTCCCAATCTTTTTCTTTCGCGTACCACCATTTTTCTTTCAAACCATTTGCGTACCATTGAGAATATAGCTTTATTATATAGAATAGAATACTAAAAGATTATAGAAAAATACTAGGACATATAAATTATACAATTTTTGAGAGTTATTAAGGCAGAGAAAAGCGTTTATTAAAATAAAGCTGTATATAAAATAAAATACATGAAATATATAAAATATAATTCATTTTGGGAAAACCTCCGTGTTTCCTTGTAATTGCCCGAGCACCATCAGAACAGAAAGCAACCGCAATGCTTCCCAGTCCAGTCTTTCTCTTCATGTTTTGACCTGCACGCGTACCATCTAGAGAAGCTTTGCGTACCACTAGTGGTACGCGTACCACAGTTTGGGAACCGATGCTGTAAAGCAAAGTATCCTTACTATTAGTGATAGCCTATTAGAATAAAATCTACTTAAAAAAAAGAAAAGAAAACGTGATTTAATTTAGAGCAGTGAGTAATAGTGTCTGTAAAAATGATATCTGGTAACTATCTACGAAATTTTGTAGGTTTGTTGTTAAAAATGAAGGTTTGTCTCTCCCATAGAAAAACGTATACATTTATATGTTGCTACAGGGAAAGAAAAACGTCGGAAATCTGTGCCCATACGAATCAGGGGTACCCACCCAATGCAATGCTAAAGGATTATAGAAAAATACTAGGACGACTAGGTAATATATACAATTTTTGAGAGTTATTACGGCAGAGAAAAGCGTTTATTAAAAAAAAGGGGGAAAGGGTCATTGGCGCAGACTGCGGCCATTGAAATTTTTAGAGGGGATTGTTTTCAGGGGATTTTGACCAATTTTTTTTGTGTGTGTGGGGGGGGGGGGGCGCTCTGTAGTTTTGTGGGGGGGGGGGGTGCAGAAGGGAGGGGGCACACCTGTAAGAATATTCGTAGCCTACTAAAATGGGGGAACAATGTGAGTGATCAAGAATATTTATTTGCAACAAGTCAAGGAACTTACTATCTCCTTAAATATTGCATTTTTACAGTTGACACGTATTATACATTTTTGCGATATAATGCAAGATGAAACCTTTTTGTTTTCATTTTAATTTGTTAAATGTTAATGTAAGATGCAAGGATCATCCGGCTCATACTTTTGTACGCCGCTTCTGATTCTTCACAGAAGAAATAGCCTATGCTACTGGGTATTTATATATGCTAATCGATAAAAATCGATCCTTTTTCTCTAGATTTAAAATTGTAGTAGACCACTATAAACAGTTTAACATATCTTCTTTTCGGAAATTAAAAAGAAGAACAAACAAACACACACTCTCACGGATTTTGTAACCTGATTTTCAACTTCATTTTGAAACTGAAATTAACAACGCCTTTTAACCCTTTGGAGGGATTAGAAATATAAAATAACGTTGTTCAAAAATAACTTTCAACGACTTTAAACAAAATAATACTGTCTTATATCTGGCCTTATTTAAGGGTGATCCTGTTTTAAAACATGTACTGAGTGGCTTCTGAGGAACGTGACATGATTTTCATAAGCATCAGAAAGCTAAGAGCAATTTTTAGCTCCAGAGTCCCTTTTTATAGCATACTCTTCTTATTTCAATATGATTTAGATTTATCAATATCAAATGTCTATAAATTTAAGTAAATATTATAATACAGCTGTGTTTTTTCTCCTTAACACTAAACTTACCAAAAGTACGGGTCAAATTGGCCGTTTTCAAACTTTTATAAGAATTACATTTTAAACGTTATAATACCGTTATCGAACTATATGACAATTCTTAGAATATGCATAAAATATTTTTTTCACTCTGTACTTCTAGTTATTTTTTCTCTTTTCCAAGAAAAATGTAGTTATTTTTAAATTTTTTTAAATTTAATTATTTAATTTTTTAATTACCGGTCAATTTGATTGAGCTCGGTAGGAATAGGTATACAATAACTGTCAGTATGTTTAGTGTTAAAAATGTAAGAATTGTCAAAAAAATGCAATCTTACCGTACAAATTTTTTAAAAGAAAAAACAGAAAGAGAGAGAAAGAGTGAATAAAAACGATGTGTTTTTCAATCCATTTAATTCAATTTTTTTGTTTTTGTTTTATTTTGAATGTCATCATTCTCAAAGTGCTGGCTTATGGTGGAGAATATGTCATTGATTGATTAATTAAGACAGATAGAGAGAGTTTTTTGGTGAATTTTAATTTTATATAGTGAATTCATTACTTCTAATAAATACATTTCCATTAGTAAGCAAAATCCAATTTCAGGTGTTGCAAACGAAAAAATTATTTAACTTTATTCAATTAATTTTCTTTGGAAGCTATTAGAAAATTTGCCTTTTGATGTTTAATTTAAATAAGAATTATTTTTTACTTATTGATTATTGCTCTTAATTCAATTCCACGTACGTCAGCATTTTATTACTTCTCCGTAATATGCTTAAAATTTTCAAGAAGGAAAATTCAGCCCTTCCTTCGTTCTTTGCGAAAGCCTATAAGTTGTGTTTTCTTCCAGAATTGAACAAAAGGATCTGTTTACATGTACTTCGCTCAGAAATGTGAACATAGCATCGATTTTCGTCATGGTGGAACAAACCAGGATTTCATCACTACAACGCCCCCTATTCGGTGATTATTTTACAAATTCAAGTATCTTTTGCTCAATCGAGTGAAAAATGCCAAAATTGCTAATTATATCAGCACAAAACAAATGCGAAAAAAAACATAGGAAAAAATGAAAAAAATAAAACTGAAATTTCTTTTTGAAAATTTACGAGCTTATAAATCTTGCCTAGAAATCTTGAGTGTTTTAACTTCTTGCGATCATCGGTACCCAATCGAGTGCTTTTTAAAATACTTTTTATTTAACTAGTGTTTGTGCGATTTGGAAACTAAAAACACCCGATTGGTTTTGAAATCAATCAACAGATGGTTTACTTGGTTTTAAACATGGAAATTGGGTATAAATTATTATTTAAACTAATTATTAATAAAATTTTGAAAAAAAGTTTTTAGTTATTTTATTTTGTGATCAATTTTAAATCGAAGAACCATAAAATTGCGTCAAAATTGTCTGTGCTTAATTCTGGGGTCTCAAGAGGTTGAGGACTAAATTGTTGTTAAATAATTTCAGAATTCAGTATTTACAGAGAGTTTGTTATTTTTAATACACTGCAACTTATGAAATTATACTCTCATAGCGAATAAATGTTTTACCGCTATAAGAGTAATAAAATTCTGGGTAAAGCTATTGATTTTAAATTACTTGAATAAATAAATTAAGCTTCTAGAATGAGGGAAACGAATTTGTTTTAACAGAAGGTAAAAAATACAGGAAAAAGCGGAAATTTGAGGGGAGGGTCACTCATAACTAGGACTCAGATTATAAGCTCAAAAAATCACTGAAATAGGCCTGCAAACATGCACTAACAATACCTAAAATATGCATAGATAGTTAAAAGTATGCCTAATATCTTTTTACTTACCAAGAGAAAAAGGGTCACATTTAAATTTTTGTATCTTGCGATAAATAGGGGAGAGCGGGGTTGGGAGATTGTCGGGCATGTTTTTGTTTTCAGTTTTTTGTTAAGGTGTATTAACATTTTCGTGAAAGAATTTCGTTTGGTGACAATGTTATCTACAGGATAACCCCTTTTTAGATCGTATTTCTTACCAAAAAAAATAATAATAATTTTATTAGTTTTAAAACCCCTTTCAAATGAAACAACCTAGCAACCCTTGCAAGGGTTGGTTGTCACATTATTCTTATTCTTTTGTTAAACTACAGTAATCTACAGTTACTTTAAAAATTTGCCATTTTTACGCATTTGTATGCACCAAGGCCGTAGCCAGAAATTTTCTTCTGGGGGGGGGGGGGGGGTGCCCTGACTTTGAAACACTGATGTTGAGAAAAGTTTCAGGGAAGAATATATGCTACATTGCGAAAAATTTCGGGATTTCGGGGGGGGGGGGGGGGCTCTGGATACGGCCTTGATATGCACCAACATGAAGGCAGTGCTGTAAAAAAATCTCGATACGGTACTCACGGGACTAATCATTTCGAACAATATGTGTATTTTTTTTTATTATAAATTCTGATAGAAAAACTAAATTTTTCTTATAATCGTATTTTATCTAAAATGAAAAAAAAAAAAAAAAAAAAGAATCTCACGCAAACATTGGAAATTATCTCCAACTGTAATAAGCAAACTAAACTTTTCTGAAAAGTAAAATTCTTTGTTCAAGATATGATTCGAGTAAATTCTAAATAAATGAATGAATAATAGTAATAATATAATAATAATAATCATAAATTAAGGGGGAAAAATCCATGCACGCAAATCGCTCATTTGATGCAATTACGTCATAACTCGAAAAATTTTCATTCTACAGGATAATTGCAAAGATTAAACTTCATGCGTAATAATTCAAAAATGTATATTTTTTTCGAGTTTTGGCATTCTTGCAGTAAATGAGCGATGCGTGTAATGTCTATTTTTTTAAGTAAAATTAATATTGGTTTATCGTTAATATGTAGTGGCGCCATCTGTCGGCAAATAAGATCACTGAAAAAGTTTTAAATTTAAATTATTTTTTATTTGGTCGTGATCTATCAGTATTGTCTCCACAATGTCAACATACATAGTCGATTCACTTAAATTTTAAATTCTTTTTTACTGAACAAAGTAAATCCTAAAATGTATAAAGATTATTTTTTGTATGCCTTCAGTTTTTGGTCACGCTAAAAATATTAAGTGTTTTTAAGATAAATTTATCAATTAAAAATACAAAAAAAAAACACTATAAGTTATTTAACTTATGATTGATGTGAGTTGTTAATTTCGACTTACTTAAAATGTAATAGAAATTTTAAGACTTTATGCGTACATAGATATCAATTAGAAAAAAATATTTCATGTAGAAATTGTATTTTCGAATTATATATTTCTGTTTTTTTTCCTGTCCGAAACAATAAGACCTCCGAAAACATTCTTTTTTATTTTGATTGCTTTTCTTTAATTTATCAATATTTTGCTTGTATTTCATGCACAAACCTCCCCCCCCATATGAAACTTAAATAATACTTTAACTGCCACTGTTGTCGTTTAGTGCCATCTATGAAGTTCATGCGTGATCATTTAAAAAAATTATGAATCGAGTTCTTCCACGCCAATAACAGGTTTAAATTAAATATATTTCCCTTGTTTAAATATTATTACTAGTTTTTAATTTTAAAAATTGCATCGCAGTATATTTTAATGAAATATAATTTATATATATATATATATATATATAAATTAACATTTATCATGGTTGAAAAACTTCTGTTATATTGGTATTTGATCGGGAAACTTTTTTTAAAAACTTAAAGTAATGAAATTATTTTTGTAAGCGAAATTGAAATATGAAAACATTTTGTTTAATTTCATATTTTATCATTTCTTCATATTTCATTCTGATCCTAAAAAAAGACAATCAGGACTATTCAGACACAGGAATAATTCTCAGAGGGTGCACCATTGATAATCAAATGGTAACCCTCGTAATACTTTTCATAATCGAGTTCTCATAACAGTTTTTATATTTTTCTTTTTTCCCTTAGAACCAATTTATCTACTTTAAGGTACAGAAAAATAAGTAAAAATAATTTAATAGAATAATTACATATATTTCTTTTACTCCTTTGGGAGGGACACCAAAATATCCGCCACTGAAGACAATTATGGGTAATTATAGACTTATGGGTAATTTTTGGTATTTTCTTTAGAAAATACCAAAAATTACCTATAACCCTCTTGCTGTTGTTTCAGAAGCCTTCAAAAAGCTTTTAACAAATTTCAGAACGATTCACACTCAGATCAACAAAAAGAACAAGCAATTTTACTTCACTGACCATCTATTAGCAAGTGATTCAAAGCTATATTAACAAGTGATTCAAAGCTATACTAACAAGTGAATCAAAGCTGTTTAGAACGTGATTCAAAGCTATTAACAAGTGATTCAAAGCTGTATAGAACGTGATTCAAACTATTAACAAGTTATTCGAAGCTGTATAGAACGTGATTCAAAGCTGTTAACAAGTGATGCAAAGCTGTATAGAAACAAGAATGCTCTTTTCTTTTGCATTTTTGTCTTTAACCCCTTGAAGCACGAGTTTTTTCAGAAAAACTGGTAAAAAATGATCGAGTTTTTTTTGACAGAAAATGAATATATAGGCATAGTATAAATTGTTTTTGGCAATTTCCGTTGTAGGGGGTGACTAGAGAGCGGGGGGGTTTGGTAAAAGTTATATATAAAAAAATATTTCAAACAAGTGCAAACGGATCTCAGACGGGCATTAGAAATAAAATAACGCGAGATACAAGATCGCCCGTGTGAAACACGGACATGTGCAAATTTTCCAGGGTAAAAAAGTGTCTTGATTATAGCAATGCTTTAGAAGTACATTGGTTAAATAAAAACATTTAAAGAAAAGTTTTTGTTTTCACGAAATCAAACGAAAAGGTAAACTTTACGTTAAACAGAAAAAAAAAAAAAAAAAAAACAGTTAAAAGCGTTAAGCAGAGTTTGTTTAGAAGTAAACGGTGGTTGTGGTTGTTCAATGGAAGAAAAGATGGAACTAAGTCCAGACGATAAGTTTTCTTTCCATAAAATTTTAGTCGTATTTAGTCTAACTAAGTATAAATATTTCATTAGAAACAACTATGACATAAAACTTTAATGTCCTGATAATTCTAAAAGCAAGTAGAAAATTAATACATTGGATATTCAAGCGTTATCAGTAATTTGATTTCTATTTTACTATTTAAGAAAAGTTCTTCATTTCTATTTAAGAAAAGTTCTTATTGAATTGTTTCAAAAATTTCTCTCCACATAAAATCGAGCGCTATGCATAACTAATACTTTACGAAAAGATTAAGTATTGAATTACCATGGAAGACATGGTAAAGCTAATCGTAGAAAACAACTTTCTCAATAAATTTCGAAATATTTTATAGCAACTTGACTAACTATTCCACGCATATAATCTCCGTATTTATGAAAAGATTGAATTTCAATTGAACGTAAAATTTTCGCAGCTCCATATCTATTTAAAGCTCATGCATGGATTCTGGAGTTCGCCTTTCATTTGAATATTAAAGCTTCAGTTACGTTACTCTGCATAAAATAACTAAAATTTCTCAGTGCTGGTTATTTCAACTATCCGAAAAGTGTTATACGTGCAATTTAGATGACTGCTTTGATGTTCTAAAGCTGAAGTGGAAAAAAAAAAGTGCGTTTCGCAGCTTAACAAATGAAAAGCAGGCGAGTAATACAGTAAAACCTCTCAATAAGGGACAGTAAGGGGACTGGAGATTTTGTCCCTTAAATAGAGGTGTCGGAGGTTCAAATTGACGCATACACATATAGTGTATTATCTGAGTTTAATTTAATAATAAACAAGCATTAACATTTGAGCTTAAATACTGTAAATATTTCATACATACAAATAAAAGTCAAAATTATTGAAATTTAATGTCGCATTTGCTAAGTTTCGTTACTTACAAAACTTATTTCAAGTAATCCATTAGATGTGTTTGTTTTGTAGTATGTAATTTGCAATACAGTGTAAATTACATTTAGTGTGATTTTTCCAATCCTTGCATAAAAAACTTATTGGCAGCCGGGTACTGTCTATCAATGCATTCTATAGCCCACGTGTATTCTATAGTACCAATCAGAGGAAAGCATTTGAATGTTGGCACTTGTTTCTTAGATAATGCTTCAAGGACTCATACCAACTTTCAGTAGTTAATTTTTAAGAAAGAAAAATTGAACCACAGCGTCCAGTTTCTTTTGCTATCTTTAATTTTTGAAAGTTTTCTCTACAAATGTCCCTTAAATAGAGTGTCCCTTATTCAGAGGTAAATACATTGCAGTCCCTGTTTAAAGGGAATGGGACCAGAAAAAATGTCCCTTAGTTAGAGGTGTCCCTTTTTCGGAGGTGTCCTTTAAAAGAGGTACTACTGTATATACTACAATTTAAGTTCTACTAGAGCAATCTACCTGGCAGAATGCCAAGAAGAATCCATTCATGTTCAAGGGAGGAACTGCTGGTATAAGAGGTGCCGTTTCTGATCTCATTTTATTTCGTTTAGCACATTTGATTTCTTTCGAACTGATGCCATAAGCCAGTTTATAAATTTAGTTGCTTTCAACAAACAGAGAAGCAAACATTCTGATTCGCATGCTAATAAACGCACCTGCAGAACGAACTTCCCTAAAACTCGAATGGATTCGTCCTTTTTTTTTCATGCGTAGAAGCGTCCAAGTGTCAAAATTTCGTAGGCGAACTGTAATCATCAGCGTTATGACGTAGAAAGTAAGGACAATATAGGTATTTTTTTTGTGAATTTTGTACCTTCTTTCTGAAGAAATATTCATTGCTACAAAATTTTAATAAACTAAAGATGGTGGGAAGATATAATTTAATCATCGTCGTCATGTAAGTACAAGTTTAAGAAACTGTGGGACTGTGTTGTGCTATGAACTTAGTAATTTTGCTCTGGAAAAAATTCATTGTGAATAAAAGGTGTATTAAAATTGCAGTGAAAGAAAATATGTCTACCATTTTCTAGTAAAATTAATAAAATGTTTAATTGAAGCGATGATGCACTAATTGAAGTTTTTAACGTTAATGTCGTTGCTAAGGAAATATGAATCATGTTTTTGATATATCACACGGATTGACACTTGTAGCACCTGTAGAATGCATGGGGGGGGGGGGGGGGGAGGGGGAAGGATCTGCCCTGTGTCGAACAGGAAAAAATTAGGAAAATTCTTCCAAGACAGCCTGATGTACGGCCGCAATTGAGGAGATGAGTTTTGAGAAGTTTTGGTCCAAGAACAGTGCGTATCTACTTGTTTGCATTCTAAAGATGCGTCAATAAAAGTATTTCTGTTCAGTCCTTTTGCTTGATCTGTTAGTGACTATTTTATTTAATATTAACTAGAGTTCACCCAGTGGTCGAAATCAACCATATAACATCAGCTTGGAAAAAGTAAAGTATGCTAAACGAATTAAAACGAGCGGATACGACGCATTCCTTATACCAGCAGTTTCTCTCTTGAGCATGAATTGATTCTTCTTGGTATTCTACTAATCAGAGGTCTTCGTTTGCCGGTAGAACTGCAGTTCCGACAGGGCCGGAGTTGCGGTAGAGCGAGTGGAGCGGCCGCTCTAGGCGCCAGATGGCAAGGGGCGCCAAAAAGCCAAATGCGAAAAACAATATCCAGCACAAAAAATAAATTTTTGATGGCACCTTTTGAGAGGCGCTGGAACAATGTTGCCAGATCAGATAAATCCCTGCCTTTTTTAAAGCTAAATCTGACTATTTGGAGCGGCTAGTCCTAACCTAGTCCGTAATTAAATTACTTCCGTTTTTACATGATGATTCATATAAATCAACACCAGGACTTTCCAATTGGCAAACAGAAATGACTCCTCAGTCTGCTTTACCATTAAAAGTTTCAGAAGATGTATCGAAATGGCCAAATCCTCTGCGAAATAGGGTAGTTGATGAAATAGTACTGCAATGGTCTAATAATCATAATAATGGCAAACTGGGCAATGAAGAAGACTATACGCGCAATGAAAAAGGTCGCCATTTTCCAAACAAACATTTCCAACGAATTATGCCAAATGGAGAAAAATATGCCGGGAAATGGCTTGTTTATTCAAAATCTTCTTCAAAAGCGTTTTGCTTATATTGTTATTTCCTTCACCGAAATTTAATATCAACTTTAGCAAATGAGGGTTATGATGATTGGGCCCATATTGCACTAGCCTTGCAAAACCATGAAACTGCTAAGGATTATCATTCAGCAACATGTATGTGGTTGGAAGCTACGAAAAGATTAGGAACGTAAACTGGAGTGGATTGAATTGAATTGAATTATATTTATTTTCCAGTTCGTGTGCTTAGTCTCGGGACTCGCTTATGAACTGTCGTCCAATATGACAGATAGCACAAGACAATATATGAAAGATTTTATTACATCACAAAGAGAGGACATAACAGAAATATACCCAGGGCAAGGTGGGAATCGAACCCACGACCTCGCTACTGCGCGCAGGCAGCAGGCGGAAACTGGTACTAAGACCGCTCGGCCACTGAGGCCCCCTGGAGTGAAGAATCAAACAAATAGATGAAGAAAAACAGAAGTGGAGAGCAATATTTGAGAGAATGAATATTTTGACACATGATTCACACAGCGATATTTCTGGAGCAGATCTGGCTCAAGAAATACCAAGCCTGAAGCAATTCTTAGACACAAACCAAGGACAACTAAAAGATGTTCTTAATGTCTTGAACAAAAATAATTAGTGCGATTTGTTTCCAAACACTGGGACTGCCTTCGGATACTACAAACTCTTCCAGTAAGTGTCGCAAAAGGTGAGCGAAGTTTTAGTAAACTTAAACTGATAAAAACCTACCTAAGATCGACCCTAGCTCAGGAAAAATTGTCATACCTGGCAATTTTTTCTATTGAAAATGATATTGCTCAATCCATACCTACAGATAATTTAATTGAAAAATTTGCCAGTGCAAAAGCACGAAAGGTAAACTTTGTATAGATTAATGTAAATCTAGATCGACATAAGGAATGTTTTCTTTTAATTAGTTATTACAATACCTACATAGGATTTATTTAGTGACTGATTGAAATTCACACCAAATACTAACTTAATTATATAGCAGTAAAAGCTTTCTTAATATTAAAGTGTCAATAAGTGTTGATATTTGCAATAAAAGTTGATTTCTGAAAATTTGTTAATTATTATTTATTTAACATAGAACCAAAGTAGAATTTACGTGCAGTGAAAGCGTCGACCAAAGGGTGCCGAAAGACAATCTCGTACTTTTCTCCACCAGACCCCTACCTGTTAGCCGAGGCCTTAGGATTGCTTACGCACGGGGAGAGGTAATGGGGTCTACGGATTTTACATGCACATATCCCCAAGTATACATGGTGGTCTTCAGTGGGTATCAAACGCGCGACCTTCCAGGTGGAAGTCCGACGTGCTAACCACTAGGCTACCACGGCCCTAGACAATCTCGTACTACCCTGATCAAGGGCTAGGGCCAGCGCTGATTCGAAGCCAGGGGAGAGAGCCAGGCGGTTTTCTAAACTAAAGCCTCTTGGAGGTATTTTTTATTAGACATATTTTATCTTTCTTATCAATGTCTGTTCATGTGTTGGTTTAACTAACTTTCCACTTCTGGGTTGGTATTTAACATTTTTATCTGTGGGTCCTGAAATTATGATTGCATTAATTGTTGCAATATACGTAATTTGAAATTTATTTTTAAAGATAAAATCGCTTTTCACGTATGTGTTAAACCTTAATAACGAGTTCCGTTTTTTATTTTTAGGAAACTAAACATTCTGTAGGACTACTTGTAGTTAAAAACTCTTTAAGTACCGATTAAAGTTGAGCAATTAATGGACGTAAGATTTTGTACTTAATGACTACAACTTAATGAAATTTCTAAATCTTAAAATCCTGTACTTAAAATTAAAAAACGTTTGTAGTTTAAAAAAAAAAAAAAATAAATGCATATACTTTAGAGGACGCAAAGAACTTTCAAATTAAATTTTCTATTGTTTACTCTAAAGTACTTAGTATTAAACGAAAATCTTTTCAAACGCAACCTTAATATCGTGAACAATAATAACAGTAATCCAATTGTGCCTGAATTCTGTTCTTTCTTTATAAAACTATTAAAACTATTGTTGTTGCTGTTTTTAGAAAATGTTGATGCATGATTTCTTACATTAAGAACTCACTTTAAATACAGACATAAAAACTATTCTGACCCATTAAATGTCTTAAGTAAGCTTTCTTTTGAGAAAAATTCAGCGACATTAATCCCTTTGATTTCTTGAAGATTTAAATTATTTCCTGCGAAGATTTTAAATTACTTCCCTTTCATCGTAAAGAAAGTTAACTTAGTGGCAAAGTATCTTTACTTCTTTTATTGAGCTTATACCTCTGCATAATTGTAATAGGTTTGCTAATTTTTCTGCTTATTTACTATAGTGATTTTTAAAGTATTTAATAACAGATTTAGTGATTAATACTTAAATAGTTTCCGTATTTACGTTCAAAATGGTCTGATGATAAATTTAGATGCCTCTACGTACTTACAGTACATATGTAGGGTTCACTGGAAAAACGACCTAAGTCACATACAACTTTTTGAAATTTGCTTTGTTTTATTCAATTATTTCATAACATAAATGTTAATTTTAACTAAAGGGGTGAATTTGGGTGTTACTTTTTCGTAACACCCAAATTCAAATTTATAATACATATATTTATAATACATAATTATATTCATTTATAATACATAATTTATAATAAAACGTAAAGCAAAATTCAAAAAATAGTATGTGACTTAGGTCGTTTTTCCAGTGGACCCTTCATATCGCTTATAGAAATGAAAGTGTCATATCTGCAAAAAATCGTTTTTTTGTTTTTTATATCAAAATGTTCAGATTTTTGCGCTCTTCATATTTCGAATACTGTCGTAAGTAAATGTTCAAAAATTAAGGCTAGAGATTAAGGTGTCACTATGCGTTTTGGCTGGAACCGCCAATTCTCACATGCAAACACCGACTTATTGCAGAACAATTCGGTTAGTTATAGAATTTCAACGAGATAGCACCGCAATTTTTGCAAGTACAATGTTTTATCAGCTTTAATTTCAAAATCCATGTAGTTTATGTACTCATAATACATGGAACTACTGACGTAACATCCGATACGACAGTATTTATTTCAATTTTTCATTTTTGACGTCCTTCATTAAGATGAATACCGCCGGGTTGGTAAATACGGCTGTTTCCATTTCTGATTTATTATTACCTTTTAGCAGTTTTGTCGAATAAACTAATGGTTGATTAGTGCATAAGGCAGTATTCATTTCAATGTTTTTATTTATTTGGATGCTTTGTTAATGGTGCTGCAGCACAACTATCACAATAATGTGCATTTCTTAAAAAATAATTAGAATTACGTTCTCATATTTTAAGTTCTAAATTGTAAGAATTGTGTTCCTATTTCCTAAGTAAATAAACTTTTATATTTTTATATTTTGTTTTACTTTTTCTTTTAAATACTCTTTAGCTTTCTTTTTTCAGATAACTTATTGGTAGTACGAAGGCCTAATTAAAACTTATATTAATCAAATATAAACATGTTCCAAGGGGAAAAGTCTAAATAAAAAAATAATAATAATATTAATCGGAGGCAAGTAGTTTTTAATGAATTGGACAGTGTTACCCCCATTTAGCTACAGGAACGAACAATACTTAGTCACTGTACTACTTTTTAATAACTTACAAACTATTTTTTTGGTGCAATACTGTCATAACTGCATTTTTTACAGTTATTTCTAACTTTTTGACATCTTTTAACATACATCATGTGAGAAAAAGAAGCAATAAATATTTCCCGAACAAAATCGATTGTAAAAATTATTAAAGTTAATGAGATAATTAAATAAAACAAATTGTAAAAAGTTTAAACTCCTCTCCTGAAAAATGTGCATTTTGCAGATATGACTGTTCATTTCTATAGGCGATATGTTAGAATGAGTGCAAGGAGAAAACAACGTTGTCAAGTACAAGTTGTCAATTTTTAATTACAATTCAAGGACAAATTGTCAAAAACAATTTCTGCTTGAATTATAATTAAAAGTTGACAATTTTTGCTTTACGTTGTTTTTCCTCGCACTCATATTTTAGCACAAAGCAGAAATGCTTTGTGCTAAAATATGTCATTTTTCTGTATGTCAAGAATATATCATTTTTCTTTTTTGTTAGAATGTTTAGCTTTTGCATAGAATAAGGATTTATAATTAAAATATTTAGACATACATCCAATGATATATGTTTAACTATATTATTAGGATTTATATGTAAGTTGTCTTCATGTCAATTCACTACGCTAAGAGCTTAATACATATTTTAACAAGTAATTGTGAGAAAATTTTGGAAACAAATGAAATGAGGTCACTGTAAAACAGAAAATAAACAGCTTTGTTGCAAGCACGCCCAAAGCCAATCCTGAAAATTTCAATTTAGATTCCACAAAAAACTAATAAAACGCTATTTGGTATAAAGAGCCATAAAGAATTGAAATCCCCAGTGTTTATTATGTTGGTAATTACATACAATTGTCCCTCAGTGGACCAGTCGGTAGAAGCTCGGTCCCCGCAGAGCACCGAAAGTGAAGCAACATCGACTGAGGTCAGTGTTTGGGAGGGGGACAACCTCTCGCGGCTGGTTGCTGTGGTGTCCGTGTACGCTAAAGGGAGCTGGTGCACGTTAAATAGGTCGAGGCTCCAATGTCCTCCAAGTGAAACGACACCTGTGGGGGTGCCAATCCCAGGTGACGGTCTCTCATCTGGAAGCTGATACAAAAATTAAGAGACCTTTCAAAGGTGCGGCAAATCGGACTCCTGCCTATAAGGGCCCCGTTTGACTCAGGAGCAGCGTACCCATCTTCCTTGACACGCGCGAGGACTCGACGACAACAACAACATTACATACAATTGCACGAAAAAACTTTATTAAAGAAGAGAAAAAGCTCAATGATTTTTCTTAAGCCTGTACTGACTGGTAGATCAAAATCAAATACAATTTCGGCAAAATGTACATACCCAAGCATTCAGTAATAAAAAAATCATTGTATTAGCACTATTTGTATACATTGTTCCGTTTTTGAAACAATGTCTGACATTGTTTTGTGACAAATAAATGCAAAACAATCACGTTTTTCTGCATTCACTCTTCCGGCGTGTTTGATCCACAATGTAGCGCATTTGAGATATATGAGATAAATTAAAAGTGAAAGCTTTTGGAACTAGATATGTGTAGGAAAAAATCAATGAAAAGCATACGTCGTGCAAAGTAAGATTAATGGCATCAAGTAAGCAATTTCAAAAATTCTTACTTTTATCTTGCTGTTATCTGACTTTTACTTGTCAGAACAAAATTAGGAGCATTTATTATCATCATAAAGGGGAAATTTATTAACACTTGCTAGTTATTTTTTGTGCGAAACTTTCCCTTTAGGGATATGTCCCATAACGGTGGTATCCCCTTGCAATCATTTGTCATTTGAACGTGAGAAACGTTTATAATCTGTTACTCGATTTGTTGGTTTTTAGATAAATCCATTATTGGTTCAAGGTAACGATCAGAATATTTATAAGAACTGAACTAAGGCTTTTTCCTGTTTAAAATTTAATTCACTGGTTTTCATTCTATAGGCTACTTTTTTAAGGTATAAATGGAAAAATGTTTAGTATACTAAGTGGTATTCCCTCGTAAAATTCTCATTGATTTTAAGGGATACTGATGTGAAGAAAAATAAGTAAAAAAATACTTAATGGGAATAATTTACAAATGTCTTTCATTAGTTTTTCAGGGAGCACATGCCTCCTCCTCCCCTCCGATAATCCGAAAAAAGAAAAAAAAAAATTAAACACTTTGCAGGTATTTATTAGCAAAAAAAAAAAAAAAAAAGAAATAAAACCGCAATGACGTTACGAAAAAATATATATTTGTCATTTAATAAACTACGGAATTATTTTTTAATAGGTATCCATATGAATTGTTACTCGTTTGTTAGTTTTATTGTTACTTTGAAACTTAAAAACAATTTTAATATTATAAAGTACATGTATACTGTAAGAGAAGAAGGGGAGGGGGGGGGGGGGTTCTCTCGTCGATTTATTTCTCGACCGCTCTGAATACTTCGGTTGTCGACAGATTAAATAGAAAATATCGTAAAAAAGAAATCATTAACTTATTTTTAAAATAATCGAAAAATCAACAATTACAACTACGTTATAAGCAACCATATCATGAGCTTTTCTTCTCCTTATCTGCAGTTTTTTAAAGTGGAGAAAATTATTAGCTTTGTAACCTTTTTACGGCAACTCGTATTTTCGCCAGCCGTTTTTGCGTTACCTAACACACCTTCATGAAAATACTCTTCTAAACCAAAGACGTGACCAAGTGCTAACTCCTGAAAGTTGAACTACATTCAGTTAGCAAGCAGTATTATTGACAAGTGGTAAAAAATGAGGTGTTTTTAAATTTTCGGAGTGAACGAAGGAGACTTCTGGTTGTTATAGCTTGCTTAAAAGTGAGTAAAAATTGTTAATTTATTTTCATTGTTGTAAACTGTTTTCATTTTGCTTTAAATTGTAAACAGTAAATCTGCTTAGCTAACTAATACGCATGTAGTAATTATGTTGTATGACGTTCCTGTTGTATCGTACAGAGGTGTTACGGATTCTATCGAACACAGTTTAAGGTTGATAAGAACAATTTTCTCGTGGATTTTCTTGAAAATGGGTAAATTATGCCTGACGTGGGAGGAAAGGAATATGAAAGAAGCTATGAAAAATGTTGGGAAGAAAGAAATGTCTAGTTGCTTAGTTGTGTACATAATTACTGGGTAAGGATGCATTAGCTGAATTTTTTTTTAGTCTTAACGTAAATCAAAATTAAAGCTTACCAAATAAATGTATGTAGCATAAACCAGTGGCGGATCCAGAGGGGGGGGGGGGGGGCACGGGGGCCCGTGCCCCCTCCAGACGCTTTAAGTAAGGACTAGAAAGAATTGACTTTCTTTTCTTCCTTTACGCTAAAAACGAGGAAGAAGAAACTATTTTGCAGATGGAGCGATAAAACTTCTATGTGACTTCTATTCTTTCAATTCTATGTGACAAACTGAGATAACCGGGTAATTGCTAAGACAGAAAGAAGCAGACACCTGCAAAATCACTTAGACAGTTGATTTATGCTCACGTTAAATCTTCAATAGACTTGAAGAAGACTCCATTTGACCCCCCCCCCCCTAAATTTTCGCGAAAAAGAAGTTATTGGTGATTTTGCGAGCTGACAATTTCGCGAATTATATATGAACAAAACCAAAAGTTAAAAAAAAGTGCTTTCACAGTGTATATTCCTTTATTATATATGTCCAGTTTTAAAAAAATGTGTTTTTTTGTATTTAATTAGGGAATAATTAATTAAAATTTTATTGATAATTTAAATTTAATAAATCAATTTTTATAAGTTTAATTAAATAATTGATTAAATTATATTTGGAAATTAAAACGTATCACAGTTTCTGGAGTTGTGTCCCCCCCCTCTATTTTGTTTTTAAGCTGAAACCACGCACATCAGCCACATTGTGCCCCCCCCAGAATTTTTTTCTGGATCCGCCACTGGCATAAACACAACCACTGTGATCTGATATCTAATTGTCTGTTGATAGCAATATATAAAAATAGCGGGGGGGGGGGGGGGACTTTTTTCAAGCATATGTAACAAAATTTTGTTTGAAATTGCAGATAAGCACTTGTAATTCTTTTTGAGTGAATTATATGTTCAATGCAAAAAATGCGCAGTAACGAGGCTGTGAGTTCGATTCCCACCTTGCCCTGGGTGTACTTCTGTTATTTCCTCTCTTTGTGATGTAATAAAATCTTTCATGTATTGTCTTGTGCTATCTGCCATATTGGATGACAGTTCATAAGCGAGTCCCCAGACTAAGCACACGAACTGGAAAATAAATGTACTTCAATTCAATGCAAATAATTTTTCCAATGATAAGGTGGTTTGTTTAAAACTATTGAAAATTGAATTAAAACTTTATGCTTCACTTTAAGATAATAGATTACTAGTCAGCATAACTCATGTTTGTTGATGTGACAACTACTAATAAAACGATATGACTTTTCGTGGTCTATTAATCAATTTTAAATTAACTCCATGAAGCTAATGGGGATTGGTGCACGTTAAATCTGTCGTGATCACAAAGTCCTCCAAGTTCCCATTAAAAATCGATACCTCTGGGGGTACTGGATCAGGGATTGTTTGGATCTCGAATCCTGTTCTATATCAAAAAGTTCGAAAGGATGATAGATTATGCTTCCCATCTCTCGTGTGTTGTCTGAGCAATGTCTGGCTTTCACCCTACTGGTGCTCATATTAAACGAAAAATTCTCAGGTAAGTTTAAATCGGGTAATGCATTCCACTCGGGCTCGTTGATCCCAGTGACGAAAGTGACAACAACAGCAACGTTTAAATAAATGTTATTTTTTCAGACTGAGATCAATATAGATTTAATTTTGATTTGAGATTGGACATTACCAAAGCTGAAATTTAAAGGAGTTTAAAAAACAATGTTAGAGTTGCACCGCACCAAAATAATACAATAAAAAATAAAAAATGTATATTTTTATGAAAATAAGGCTTTGGACTAAGGGTTAAATACAATTGTTACTTTTCATCCTAAAATTGTAAGGGGGCTTACAATTTTAGTACGAAATTTATGTCTCAAACGTAAATATTTTCCGAAATCAAAAACACTATAGGAATCGAAAATTTACAAAGAATTCTCTTAATTATACGATGTTATTTCCGTCGTAGAAACGAAAAGAGCAACAAACTAGTGACTATTTTTTCTATGTATATCAATAAATTGTCTTATATTTTTGTTGATAATAGGGAAAAAAAGAAAATATGTTGAACTCGTGTATTATACCGATAATTTCAAGATTTCTAAAGAAATATTACAACTATAAGACACATTTCCATAAGTACCTTTTTTATTTTGTTTTCTAATGCAAACTTCATTTCTTTTTTGTTTTCTAATGCAATTTTTCATTTTCTATACCCGGCAAAGAATTTTATGTCAACTACGGGTCTTCCTTTTCAGTGTTGGGAATGAACTAATCAATTATTTCCCGCGTTTGATTGAAATAGAAACTTAATGTTTTCAGATTAAAGAATTACTTCTACGCAGACGCGAGTAGCTGATTATATTTGTAGGCGCCCCTGCTGAAGGCTTAAAATTTAAGAGCTAAAAATGAGTTCATAAAATTCTAGGCATTTATTTCTGGCATTTTGAGAGAAAAAAAAACAGTTAAGATATTCATGATTTGAAAGGATTTATCTTTAATTATATAATTTTATTTATACGTTAAAAATATAGAGATCAAGAATTACTTATTAATGTTTGCGCTTTTCAGATTAAACAAAGATCACACAAAGATTACACACAAAGGGGCATTGTACTATTGTTCGTATATTTTTCAAAATATATTTAAATCCTTACCTTTGCTAATTTTTCAGATTTTGTGAAGAAAATTGTTTCATTCCTATGCATTTATTAATTTCAAATTTATGCCTTAATTACATTTGTGTGTGTGTGTGTGTGTGTGTGTGTGCGTGGGGGGGGGGGGGGGTATGATTTTTTTCAACTTCTACTAGTTCAAGATTCAACAACGAATTAATACTCATTTGCACGAGTTCATTTTAATATTTAAATTGTTTTAATGTTAGAATCAAAAATTAATTTCTTAACATTTTCCTTTCTAATCTTATTGCATAAACCTCATCATTTAATAGAATAATCTTAATTATTTCACCAAGTAATTATACATTATCGATTTGATTATTAGTACTTAATTGCTCCAATAATTATCTGACTTGATTTCTTCGGGTAAACTATTTACTATACATACCTACGATAATAAATATTAACTTCTGTCATAAATGTCGTGCCCTCGCGCATGGCGAGGAAGAATGGGTACGCTGCTCCTGAGTCTAACGGGGCCCTTGCAGGCAGGAGTCTGATTTCCGCCCCTTTGAAAGGTCTCTCATTATTATTTTTTTTGAACCAGCACCCAGATGAGAGACCATCACCTGGGATTGGCACCCCCAGAGCTATCGTTTCACTTGGAGGACATTGGAGCCACGACTTATTTAACGTGCACCAGCTCCCTTTAGCGTACACGGACCGCAGCAAGCAGCCGCGAGAGGTTATCACCCTCCCAAACCTCAGTCAATGTTGCTTCACTTTCGGTGTTCTGCGGGAACCGATCTTCTACCGACTGGTCCACTGCAGGACGTAAATGTCGTGTTAACTGTTACAATATATAGGGGACTGACTAAAGTGGTGACGCAGTGCTCCTACAGCCCCAAAATACTTATGGGAATACTGGGCATACCCACCACATGTGAGAAAAAGAAAAAAATCGAAAATATTATTTTTTATTTCTATTTCTAAAAGTAATAGAATATATGTATTTTTTTCTTCGAGCGCGAGAAGTGTGGGATACACTTGTAAAGTTTGATTTGAAATTGGACATCACCAAAGCTGAAATTTACAGGAGTTTAAAAAATATATTAGAGCTGCACCGCACCAAAACAATTTAATTAAAAATAAAAAATGTATATTTTTGTGAAAATAAGGCTTTAAATTAAAACTTCTCTTAATTGAATTTCCATCCCCTTTACCAGCCAGAAAAATATAAAATATTACGGGTTCCTGTCATTATAATTTAAAAATCCACCAAAATTAGGAAGCATAGCTTTCTATTATTATTGACTCGGACAAATATGTTTGATATAAAACTTTTCCTTTCGATCTTTCTGAAGTATAATAAGGAAAGGCTAATAAGACCAAAAGAAGCTCAGAAACAAAAGAGAAAAATACGCCAGTCACATTTTCTTTTGCTCTAATTGTATTTCAACTGGCTTTACTTCTGACAGAGGTAGCTCAGTATCTAACTACAGTCTCATTTACTCAAGCATTTGAGTTGCTGGTTAAAACTGAAGCTAAAGGACTATGGTAGGTTTGTTTTTCAAGTTAAGAAAAGAGAACGTCATTTCGATTTCTTTAGCAAACCATCGGAATTGCATCAAAATGAAAACGTCGGGGAATATCAGAACATTTCGATTTTAGAAACAGAAGGGGGAGGAAAATATTTTTTTCTAAATTTCGATTTTCAACAATATAGTGATGGGAATAAATATAGCTTTTAATAATAAAATCCTGGAACACTTATTTTAAGTATTTACTTCCAACTCAATATTTTAATACATAGGGTACATTAAGTTAAACAGATACAGTTTTAACAATTTTTATTTCTTTTTATTATGTTCCTCCGTACATTTATATTTCATGCACTTGAATCGATGATTTTAGAAAAGGGCACTAATGAAAATTTTCAGGATTCAATAAAAAATATTTATTTCATTCCTAGATGAATCAAGTTCTGCAAATAATAATAAAAATTTTGACATTAGCATTGGCATAACGTTTAAGGTAAATGCAGTAAATGCTTATCAATCTAGTGAGGCTTGAAATTTCTCATGATTAATAGTTAACTTAAAAGAAATAAAAATTTATATGTTACTCAAAAAAAAACTATTATCATTACTCTAAGTGGGAAGTACTATAAGTACATATCGGACTAATGTAAAAATTTAAATTTCCTGTCTGGAATTTATATGCTTTCTAGAAAATTACTTTACTCTATCTTTTCAAAAGATAGTCATACTCACGGATCCATTGACAAAAAATTGTTTTTTCATTTTAAAGCCAAGTTTGCTTTTTTAATAATATTGAGATACATTAACGATAGAAAATTATGCTTGCAATAATTTTTCAAATAAAAGAAAGTTGGTTACATTTTTTAAATATAAAACTTATCGTTCATTTTTTATTTTTAAAATGCAAATCAGTAGTTCAAATTTCTTCATGGTTATTACTTTAATACTTTTTCAGAATTTAGAAATAAAATTATATTTATCAAACGTATGAAAAAAAAAGAAAAAAGAAACTAGAACAGGATTACCATAAATATAACATTCTACACTGTGTATTACCATACCGATAACACCCAACGCAAGTTGGGGATGATTACTTCTGTTTCTGCAATTGATTTTTCAGTAAATCCTTTATCCCTATTTTTATAAGCAGGCCACGGAAGTTGATAATAATGCATTTTTCGACGTTTTTCCTGTTTTTGACAATTTCTTAAAGATTTTTACAGTATTTTTTACATTGTTAAGTACTTTCCTCATTTTTAGTGCAGTTTTCCATGATTTAGCTATTTTTTAAAAAAATTTCTGATTAAAACTTAGTTTGATTAATACATTAAATTTTACGAAACACTAAAAAGGTTGCTCGAGGGTAGAAATGTAAACCTGAATGAAGACAAATTGTAGGAAACAAAGTACGGAAAAAAGTTGCTGGTGCTATAATGGAAGAAGATTGATGCGTGAGTGATCCTGTTTATTTCAAATTAACCCCAATTATGTCTGAATTGAAAAATGTTTTTCAAGATATAAAAACCTTATGCGGTCTTTGATAATGTAAAACAGCATTTAATTACTAAGGGTAATTAAGATCTTGACATTTAAGACAGTAAAGTTATCAAAAACACATGTTTACCATTTAGTAGTGTCTTGTTTTTATTATTTTACTTTATTTATTTATTTTAGAAAGTCATTTAAGGACGCTGCTATTATGATTTTTCAAAAAAGAAATATTTTAAACGCTTTAACGGAATTTGACTTTAGACCTTCAGTACATTTTTTCAACTTTAATAACCTTTCTGGTCATTTTTGGTGTGTTTTTAGAGCATTTTCAGTGATTTTTCGGTCAACAACTTCTAGGGCCTTTTCATAAACAAAGTTTTGAGAATAATTCGTAGTTATTTTACAGTAGAAAGATGTGCTACAAGTTAAAAAAATGCGTTATTGTAATACATTTTTTAAAAAATTTATTCACTTCAAGATAGCATCTAGCGGGAGAGTTGCTTTGACATATCTCCATTTTTAATGCTCGAAGAAGAGTTTCCTAACATCGGGTAGAAGGGTATTCGTTTTAAATTTTTTATTGTAAACGTGAGCTTTGAGTGTATGATTTTGCACGGAAATGATGAATGGTTAAAAATTTTAAACTGCATACTGAAACATTTTTACAAAGAAGCTACCCACACACGTATGTGTCAGCTGAATGTCAATTTATGGGTAATCAAAGATGGCGAAAATAATTAAGATAAATTTCCAAAATTCTTAATTAGTAGATGTTATTAGTAATGAAACAATTACTGAGCTTAAGAGACCTTTCACAGTTTTTGAATAACTCAAATATTTAATAGTGGAACTAGACATTTTATCAATAATGAAGTAACGAAGACGCTAAATGTTGATCTAGGGACATCCCTCTAGTATGAAGTCACTGCGTCGAATGACACGTTGCTAATTTCTGCCACTAACATTAATAATTTATAGAGCTCATTTACAATCCTATGCAAGCAATCCAACATTTAGTATGTAACCTTTGGTCTATAGGATTATTTCTGCGCACGTCTCATTCCTGATTGTAATCGGTATTTCTCATTGATCAAGGTGCTATGACTGATTTAAACGAAAAAATTTTTAATAGCTTTTATTTTTAACTTTAAGATGCGACTTATAAAAATTCTAACGACACTTTCACAAACTTCAAAAGCAAAAAGCATAAATATGTCCTCATCTCATTTTTCTGCTTCAGAGTCGTGTGATTTTATGTGTTCGTTTCGAAAAGCTCCAAATAAACTATGGCTTTGGTCTAATATTGTTTGTATTTGTTATATCTATCTATAAATAGGTAAGACAAAACAGTTAAGTACTATTTTCTCCTCTGTTTGTCAACCGATTTTCTTACCTTTTCTTTCAAATTTAGTAGCTATTGATGAGTTTTAATGTTATTAATAAAAAATTTTGGAAATAGTTACATTTTTTCTTCTACTTTCGACGTATATTCGAAGCATTGTTTTAGAAGTCTTTATTTCCATACTGCTCTTTACATCTACAATCTACAATATTTGTACAATACTCAATACATTTTTTACTATTTATAATTTGAAGAAGAAGAAATGTCAAGCACGAAACAAAAGAGAAAATATAATCTATTAAATGATGTCAAAGCAAAATAAGTCTTAAGGTGTCATATAATCCATTTGTCGTACTTTTATACACTTGGCATCCCAATGAACTAAGAATATCTCGAACGACAATTAACTGTTCTTTATAGAAATTGCATTGTTCATTCTGTTAAAGTTACTAGGATTTCTCAAGCTTCGTCTTAGTTTCACCATTATAGTATATGAACCTGACAAAAGTTTTAAGCATCTTCTCCAGTTCCGAAGGTTACATTTAATAAGATACTTTTTCCTAACCAACAGTTTTTTTTCTTCCAAATATACCTGTATTTCTTAATAATAGTATGGAAGCAATATTATTCTTTCAGTCAAGTAAACAAACATAAGATTTAATTAAACGTCACTCAAATATTTCATTTAAAATAGGCACATAAATTCCGTGACATTTAAAAAAATAAAACCAAAAAACAAAATAGGATGAACACTGAAAGAAAAATATGAATTTATGAAATTAACATAAGGAAAAAGGGCAGTTGCAAAACATTTCTGTACAAATAATCTGTTATTTAAAATATCATTTTTGTTTAACTTTCAAAAACATTTTCCTCTCCAAAATGATTGCGAAGTAACAAATGTTTGAATGTCTGAGTGGATTATGTCTTCTCAAAGCATAAAAACATACTTTCTCAAGAAATGTGTGGCTTGAAATCCACCTTTATTCTCTTGTTATTGCTTAGAATGAGAAATGGCAATTCACGCCCAGGCAAATCCAATTATCTTTTGTTTAATCATTTTAAAAAGCAATCTGCCCGCCATTTGTGATTACTTTTAAATTAAGTTTAAAGATTTTTTTTTCATTGCAGAATACTTAAGAATTTTATTTATTTTTTTTAAGGTGCAATTTGAGTAGTTTTTAAATAAAAATTTAGTGTTTAATTTAAGTTTTGGCTTGGAAACGTGACAGAATAATAATTTTCTTCACCATTTTTGAAAATTTTGTAAATGTTTACACAAATGATGCTTTATTTGTTCGAATACACTTGTGTCTAACGTTTATTATTTGTAAATTACAAGTATGTTCTCAAAGTGACAAAGAAACTTGAAAATTGTCATCATTTCTTTTCGTTCTCCCCTTCAACGTTATTAGTTTTTCAATGGTTTCAAAATTTCAAAGAACTTTTTGAAACTGCATTATAATTCAAAAAAAGGTTGAGACCTTAAAACGTTTTTTTTTTTTTTTTTGGGGAAGGACAATTTCTATGCCTCATAAGCCTTTATTTTCCAAAACAACTATATAAGAATGTAAGAAAAGTTACCTTTGTGCGGAAGAATTAATGAGCAAACCAGCGAACCTCCTCGCCCAAATTGTGCTATAACGCTGGTTTTCTAGGTGAAAGACAGAGATGTAGCTGATGGAGCATATGGGACTAAGAAAAACACTAATCAACTAGTGTAAATGCATTAGATAATATTTTTGGAGTATGTAAAAGAAAATTTCGATTACTCGTAACCTTTATTTTCCACAACTACTAGACAATCTTAAGAAAAGTTTGCCTTTGGGTGGGAAAATTAATGAGCAAACCAACATTTCTATTCCAATTTATTCCTAGTTGCTGGATCAGATTGGACTAAAAAGAACAATAGCCAAGTAGTGTAAATGGCTTATCTATACAAAGCCATATATATTTTCAGAATTTTTTTTATGTCGAGTCTCAGTACCCCCAGAGATTCAGGAACCATTTAGTATTTAAGAATACTAGAGTCAACCCGCGTGGAATTCCGCACTAATTTGGGAGAAAGGACATTACGAAGAAGAATGGAAAAAAGTGAACGGGTGTTGGTAAAAAAGAAGACATTTAATTGAACACATCAGTACAAATAGCTGTTACAATTTTTCCCCCCACTATTGTTTAGATATTCAAAATAATAAAATAATCACAGTAATAATGATAATTATTTTTATTATTAATATGCATACACTGTTAGAAATTTCATCATGAAATTACGGTTAAATAACCGGCAGCAGTCTGTCCATCTAATTCACCGTTAAATTTACGGTTTGGAACATTTTTCTATCTTTACAGGATCTAAACCATTTCCAGTCAGCTTGGTTAAAAAGCCGTAAATGCAAAAGTTTACGGTTTTATAACGATTTAAAAATGGTTTCAAAACAAAATTTTTACCGTTTTTTAAACCATTTTGATGCGTAGAATCTTCGAGGCGTAGAAACCGTAAACGAAGCTTGCAGGACTCGAACCCCGAATGCGTGGTGTACAAGTCTTGCTCTCTATCCACTCGGCCACCGTCATCACGTAAAACGGACGTTTATTTATCAATAAATCTTCTTTTCCAACAGGAAAACTGCCTTAAAATTGAGATTTCAGTTTTTGGTTGGATCCAAAATCATTTTTGGTCTAAATTTACTGTATATTGACGAAAATCATTTCATTTGCTGCAAAAATTAAAATACAAACAAGCTTCAGCAGCTCAAATTATGGGTTGGCTCATTCGCAAACAGTTCGGGAATCCGATGTCTCGAATTTTTGATTTACATATGTACGTGTTTCTATTTAGTAACCACTACTTAAGCCACTTTTTTCTTCTTCTTTTTTTATATACACATTCAGATTTGAACTAATCGATCTTTATTCATATTTTAAAAACCGGTAAAATTCCTCTACCAAGATGGACGCTCGATTTTTTTCACAATCAGCGGTTTGAGTACCATCTTTTTAATGGTAATTCAACTGTTGTCATTAAATATGGTAAAATAACAATCAAATAAATGGTTGTTTTACTATTTCATTACGGAAATTTTTAACAGTGTAGCATTAAAATACAATAACGAAACAGTTCCATTACTTAAAATATAGTTACTGTTGGTTGGTTAGGCTCTACACATTCGTAATATAAATGAGTGTAGAGCTCAACAATTGAACAAGTTTAACACACAGACACGAATTTTCTACACAATAAAAACAGAAAAGTTTAATATTTGTTTACTTGAAAACAGATGGAATCAGCATACACAACCCCAGTTTGGCATCCATTAAAGGACCTCTTCTTAGATGATTTTAAACCTCAAATTAAGCAGTACATTTTTAGGTCGTCGATCTATTTTTCGTCATTTTCCGGGACGATAAACTTTAAAATGAGCATCAAATCATGAAATTTGATAAAGGAATAAGGAAGATCTCGCGGAGCGGCAGAAAAATAGACTAGAGCAATAATTTAAGAACACAAGAGCGCAGTTTAGGAGCCATTGAGCATACAATGGAAACGATTCATCTCCTTCAGTTTTTTTTTTGGAAGCTTTCCGCATTTTGGGGAATTCGTCCAATGATTTAGCTTCTGGTTCCTTTTTTTCAAGTTTGCTAATCGTTTTTGTGATTTTTCCAGGTTTGTCAAACTATATTTAAAATTTTTTTAAAAAAAATTCTCAATATTATTTTTCATACTCTTTTCAATTCATATATTTTTTTGGAATTGATATTTGTATAAGTTTATAATGTTTCTGGGATTCTGGTTTCCCATTTTTGTCGTGTACTGCCGTGATAATCACAAAGGTAGTACCTGCAACTGAGCTCAAAATGAGATATTGACGATTAAGTTTTGCTCCTCCATGTACTTGAGTCAGATACCACCTTTTCGGAAATTGTTAAAAAACATTTTACATGCACATATGACCACAAAATAAGTGATAAAGATCACTCACGACCTTATTCACCAGCCGATTTGAACCTGGCTGATCAAAGGCCTCCTTTACCAATCAGAACGCTCATATCGGCAATCCGAGTTGTTGACAGAGGTTCAAATTGAGATTGGTCAATAAGACCGTCAGTGGCAATAAATCAATTTCGCCAAAACGTGCAGATACGATTTTGTGCTTTCATGGCAGTATAGTTCTGTGTCTTTTCATGGTAGATTCCTTGAAGGTATACGTTGGAAATCGTAAGAAATGCATTTTTGTTTTTTAATTCTAAGATATTGATTCGTTAATTATCTTTAAAATGATACCAATAACTTTCTTATTGGAAAAATACTTTTTTATTTACATAGTTTCGTAAAGGTAATTAATAACTAAATCTTGATTAAATAAATATTTATTTTTTAAAATGATTTTTAATGCAAATATGTTATATTTTATGTATCTACTGTCCTCACAAAATTTTGTAAAACTGGCATAAAAATACTCTCTTTTATACGTACTTGTATATAAATTCGCTAACTTTAAATCCATTTTAAGCAGAATTGCTTTTTTTAAAGGTATGTTTGTTCTCCAACGGTGATGTCTTAAGATGTTATTAACCGATTTTTAAAATTTTGACTCTATAATTTAGGTAACAATTCAGAGAATGGGCTATACCAAAATATAACAGTTTTGATAAAAAAATGGATTTTTTGGTTATTTTACAATATTTTTATTTTTGTAAAAAATGCTGTTTTTATGTTACTTTTCAGGTTAAATGTTATAACTCAAAAAATAATTAAGTTAGACATTATATTTCGGTAGGGCCCATGTATGAATACCTTCTTTTTGATTTCCAGTAAGAAATTTGGTTCAAAATTAGTTATATTTATGTTAATTACCGTTGCGATGAAAGCTTAATTAGTGAACTAAATTTGTATTAATTAAATTATTAATGTTTTTTAGAAAAAAATTTATGTAAATGTGTTACATTTTATACTCTTATAATCCTCCCAAACTTTAAAAAGACTGGACAAGTTTCCTTTTAATATTAATGCCAAGGTATATGTATACCTTAAATGCTGAAGCACATGTATGCAGTTTTCACTGCAGTGTGCCTTACCACATTCAATTGTATTGAATCTTTAGTCAGTACAAAATGCTCTCTTTATCTATCGGATAATATTACTTAAAAAAAAAAACTTTTATTGTAGCGGCCCCATTTTCATGTCGAATAAAAACCTACAAATCTTCTATCAGTTATCCCAAGAAAATTACAGAAAATAAAAAATAGATAATTTATAGGGGACTTTGAGACTTTTTCGGATTTTAATTAAATCTACCGTATAATAAATTATGTCCCACCCCAACCTCTGACAAAAAGTATTTCATTCTTTTGTTCTGATGGAAACGTACTCCGGGTTTCGAACCCCTGCCACCAGTTTTCGAGGATCACGTAATGGTTGAGTCCCGCATTGTAGAAAATAATTATTTCCATTAAAATCACATTCTTAAAAGTATCTATCTATATATTTTAAAAGAAAATCAAATAACCAGTTAAACAAAAACAAAAAAAAAAAAAAAAGAAAAAATTCCCCCTTCATTCTGATACTAAATAACACCTTTTGAAATGGTAAACAAAAACTTAAATACATTTTTTCATAGATATACAACTAAAACTTGCTCGGAGAAATTTCCTTACAAAATGCTTGACTAAATTTCTTTTTCATGCTCATTAATCATTTTGTGACTTCAAAATAAATAATTAAGCTGGAAAATATTCCGTTCTGACAAAACTGTTTTGCATATAAGAGACGAACAGTAGATTTTCATGAAAATTCATTAAGGAAGCTACGGTGAATAAAACTTATATTTACAGTTTTGAATATATTCGATTTAACTAAAACTCAAATAGATATTTCCACTTAGTTAAATTTGAGTTTGAAAACGAAAACCTTGAGCATGTGGAGAAAATGCCTCATTTACAATTCCAAGAGCCTAGAAGAGCTTTTCAACTTGAATTAAATCCTGAAATGTTGCAGCCATAACAGACATGTGTATTTGGTTCTTTGTTAAATTTTCAAATGTATGCATACTTCACGTTCCGATTATTTGAATATCGAATAACTGAATAATACATGTTTTGTTATTAATTCCAAATTTGTATAATCGATACTAAATACTAGAAATGACTCATTTTTAAATTATTGTGTTTTTCTAGCTTATTTATCACATGAATAGGTATAAAGCCATACATGTACTTAATAAATGAAAAGTTAAAAAAGTTTCTGTTCTTTCTCCATTTGACTTTGTGAAATGTAAAGAGTGATTGTTTGTGCTTGACTTGTGCAAATCGTTTTTTTTTTTTTTTTGGAATTGAAGAGCAGATTCTTGTTGTGTTCATTTTTATTATTTTGATGCTTAAGGTACTTTAATCTGGCCATATTGCCTACACGGTGAAAATTTTGAATTCAACATTTCCCCAGAAAAGTGACAAAAAAATAGGGGGAAATGTAGCTGCAACGAACATTTAGTACTAAAGTTGAACTATTATAATGGTTCCTAATTTCACATTTCTGATGAAACTAGGTGTAAGTACAATGTTGGTTGCTGCTAAATTTCAATTTTTTCGGTGAAAGGTCTAACTAGAATATTTTAAATCGTATAATACTGCAAGTATACCACTATGAAAAATTACATTTTGAAGTAACTTTGAACGTATCAGAATAATGTTTTTTTAACCAAACATCATCGGGTACCTGAGCAAAAACATTTTGCTTGAAAGGCATGAAAATCTACTGGGAATCATTTATCGGAGAGTCACTTAAAATTAGAGAATTAAAAACAAGAGTCTACAAAGACTTAAAAAGAGGAAATAGCAGAAAATAAAAAATATAGTTTACAGGGCCTTTGAGACTTTTTCGGATGCTAATACATAGGTTCATCCATCCTATTTTTTTGTATTTTCGCAGTTTACTGTACAATTTTGTAGATTTTAAAATCACGCTTTTATATTATTTATAATGAAATGCCAATCCTACGAAATGAAATCCTCAGAATGAAATGCAAGTTCTATTGTATTTACTGTGAGTCTTTAAGTGCAATACCTCTTTTTTTTTAAAAAAAAACCCTTGTGTGACATATATATAATATAAACAACTACACTTTCGTAAATATAAACCATTTTTCTTTCATTTTTTTTTTTTTGCAGTATTTTGTGACTATCACGGTTTCTTCGAAACTTACGTGTTAACACTGCCGCTGTGAACATTAGGTGATTTATTTTTTTAGCTCACTTATACAGTTTTTGGACATTTATTACCAATGCACACATATCTTCCCTTTTAAATTTTGTGTATTCAAAATGCAAGGTTATCTCAACTAATTTCAAATGTGTTATTTACATAATTCATTATACGGTAAATTTAATATTGCGTGATTTCATGTTAAGGTACACATTAGGATTCACGTTATCCATTCATGCTGTAATGAATGGGAGTATGTGGATTACATTACAAGAGAGCGTGATACGAACTGTATCCCTATCTAATGACTTTGTATTTAACCTAGGGAAGATCACAGTGGTGTACGTCAATTTAGCAGCAGTATTTATCCAAAATGAATTCGGGATACCGGAAAATTAGCCAGAATATTAGATTATAGCAGTTAATCGCGAAAAAGTAATCATGAGCAATGAAGTCATCATTCTTCCAAAGCATTTAAAAAAGTGAGTCTTATTATGCTTGTAAATTAGAGATCATTACTAAGTGTGCAGTTGAGAATAACCACTCTCAGAAACGCATGCTCAAATCTCACGAAACTTTATTCGTATTTGGCGAAATGGATTCGTGAAAAATGCTCCGAGTAAACCTTTCGCCAAATTGGCGAAATTTGTGTAGTAACTTTTTTAAGCCACGTGATAGCGTGAGAAAAGAATCCTTATAAATGACGAAATTTTCTTGACGATTGAAGAATCGTCAAAAGTGAGAGCTCCATTTCTGAGAGTGCAGGATCAGAAATGTGGATCATTTTCCAGGTGTTCCTGAGTATTTCTAGTTTATCGAAAAATGAGGAAGGCAACAGTTGGAAGTTACCACTTTAGAACTGCAGTTGCTAGCTCTCGTGTATCATCAAAGAAAATTGGAACTCACAAGGGAAAAAAAACCTGTAGGATTAAACATATGCCAAACCCACCTAGGGACCATTCATAAATGATGTCACGCTTTTTTTCTATACATTAGATCCCCTCCCCCCTTTTTCACAATATGTCACACTTCAGCTGACCCCCTCCCCCCTTTGTCACATGTCACGCTATGTTGTATAAGCCTGATGTCACACTTCTTGTTACTCCCTCCCCTTGTCATACTTTGTTACAATTTCTCGAACCCCCCTCACCCCTCGAAGCGTGACATCATTTTTGAATGATTCCATTGATTGTTCGAATGACCCCTACCAATTTTTCAAAGCAGTTGATGCTTTGAAATGCCAGAGATAATTGGAAACAGGAAAAATTAACTGATTTTATACAATTTTAATGCTCAGTTTACTCGAAGCAGTTTTTTCGTCTGCTGAGATTAGAGCCCATGACCTTACTTTCTTGGAGCGTCTAAATTTCCGCTGGACTATGAATCAGATTCGGGAGGCTCTGAAAAAAGTTAATTTTTTTCTCGTCTTATTTTTAGTTTTTCATAATATTGCACTGAAGCTCCAAAATATTGGGCTACCGTACTGTTTAATTTATGCATTACATTTCACGTTTTACACAATTTCTCCTTCCCTTTTACGAAAATTACTTCTTTATTAAAAAGTTGTTAATGCATCACGACGTAATTCCTCCTATCAAGCGAACGAATGACTTCCTCTTTTTATGTTCATCAGAGAAGTACATTAGATTATGTACATTAGATAATATTTCAGAAAAGTTTAGAAAGCAAATGATTAATTTTTACTATAAGAATGTTTTTTTGCGAAAAAACATTTTCCTTTTAAAATATACTTAAACTCAATTTTTCTTTAAAAAGAAACTTGTGCAATATGATGAAATAAATAAAAATCCAAATTAAACGCTAACGAAAATGTACAAGACAAGTTATTTATTAAAATATCGTATAATCTTCCACATGGTATGGATTGCTAATAATGCGATTTTCTAATAGAAGAATCTTATTAACTTGCAGACTAATAACGCAATTCCTAATCAAATTATTAGTGTAGTGTACTTTATGTAGTTGAGTTGGTAAGTAATATAACTTGGATGGTAGTTAACTTCCGTGAGCTAAACCGTTCACGATTGTTCTTTTTTCGTTATTAAGAGAAACCTTGGATGTGCTCCCAATGAAAGTTAAATTACTTTTAATTTATTATTCACGCTATCGTTCATATTACTGGTATCCTATTCAAGTTATTGCCATGTCAAAGATTGGGAAATTGTGAATTTGATTAATGTACTAGATATTTGATTAATGTACTAGATATTTGATTAATGTACTAGATATTTGATTAATGTACTAAATATTTGATTAATGTACTAGATGTTCAAATTTTCCTTAAAAGTTTTGAAAATACTGCCTTTTTCAGTTTTTATTTTCATTCTTTTTATCAGGTGCAAGAGAAAAGAGACTTTCATTTGTCGGTGGTTTAAAAGTAGCCTTGTCGCCATGCTTTTGATTTAGCATGAAAGTTTCTTTCTTTCAAGAAGCTAAAACGTTATTTTTAAAAAAAAAATCGCAGCTGAAAATTGCTGGAACTAGTTTGTAACTTCCTAAAAATAAATTAAAAAAGAAAAATAAATACGAATCTATTGTTATCTACAGGTTAAAATTGTTGCACCATGTGTTGAGAGGGCTGAGAATTACGGGTTGAAATTGCGAAAATGAAATAAAAAAAATCCCCACTAACTGGACATCTGGATAAAAAATTTAAAATCAAGACAGCCAACACGAAAGTTTGCACCAGACGATCCATCATAAGAACAATGATCCATCAAACTTTGAGTCAGCTGATCCATCATGGATCCATCATGGGACATGCCCGCTCATAACAAACTCACCCTATAGTCATTTCTCGAGCTTTATAAGGAGGTATACAAGATTTTATCTAGCATTAGCCATATTTCCTCGTTTTATTTCCTTTCAACATGTTAAATTTAATTGTAATATATTCTTTCAATATTAAAATTCGTTCATTTGAAATGAAAAGTAAATAGAAAAAAGCTTTTGTACTACACCATTTGTGGCTAAATAATTTTTGGTCTAAATAAAACTAAATCAGATTAGACTGTACACTAGTTTAATAAATGGGTTAGTGTTGAGTGTTGGTGCCAGATTCGTTGTGTCAACAAATAGATTCTAGGTTGAAAATTTGTTGGTCCTGGCTGACACGTTTCAAATAATAACTATGTAATGTGAAAGCAAATTTATCACTTTTACAATTTTTGGTCTAAATAAAACTAAATCAGATTAGACTGTACACTAGTTTAATAAATGGGTTAGTGTTGAGTGTTGGTGCCAGATTCGTTGTGTCAACAAATAGATTCTAGGTTGAAAATTTGTTGGTCCTGGCTGACACGTTTCAAAGAATAACTATGTAATGTGAAAGCAAATTTATCACTTTTACAAGATGCTCACAAAGAGTTTCAGTTAGAACACGCAAATTGAAAACGATATGTATACGGCAATAAAATTATTGATCTACCTGCACGGGAAGGATGCAACTCCGAATTTCCCAGAATTCCAAATTCCGCTTCAGAGATACATTATGATAAAATAAGAATTAATGGCATTTGATGAATCCTTCCTAAATACAGTTAGCGTCCTGAAAACGCTGAAGAATGTCTCTGATTTGCAATCGGCTTCTGCCTTTAGGCGCGGATTCGGGTAGATTTAGATGTAAGCAGATAAAATGCATCAATTTTGCAGAATTGAAATGGTTTGCTTCTTGTTGTTCCCTTCTCGCTTCTTTTTATCCTTCTGGAAGCAGATGCATCAAATGTGTAATATTTTCAGAGAAAGTAAATTGCTTTTTCTTTTTGTTCTTATTTTCTTCCTGTTTCTGCTCGTCTTTAACATTAAGCTGGGGTTTCATTTGATAGCTGGCTTAGCAAAAGATTTTTCTGCACATTTTTTTCTCTACCGTTTAGCACGAAGATTTACGATTGCCAAGGATTACCGCTTAGTGTAGGAGAAGAGGCCACTTCTTCCTATGCCGGAGGTCGAGCTCGAGTTGAAAGTAGTTGCCCGAGTGAAAAATGAAGGTGATTCATCCGGTGTCCCCGGTGAATTACCCCTAGACCACATGATATTTAACAGGAGACTGTACAAACAGCAGACATAGAGGTCCTCTCGTAGTTTCTTTCCGACACAGCTATGAGGAACACATATCAATTTGATACCGTATGCTCCTATTTAAACTCTTCAATTAACCAATATGTCTACCTTATTGATCCAATGAGATAGACATATCAAATTGATACCCATATGATAACATTAAAAGTTCTTCAGTAATCCAAGGCGGATAACACAGTGTCAAATCCTCAAAATTCCTTCTTACTGATGGATTTAAAATATCTTATTGATGAATTTATCGTCTTTACTTAATCTAACAAGAAAGTGAAATGAGGGTCTTCACGGCTTTCAAAACACGTTTCTGAGGGACTGCAAGTTGCATCTGAAAGGGTAAATCTGTATTTTTTATTTGAACTTTGAACTAATATGACTTGACGTTAATTTTGATATTGTCACCGTAAAAGAGGTCTTGTAACATAGTATTCCCACCTTCAGGGCCGTGGAAGCCTAGTGGTAGCACGTCGGACTTCCACCTGGAAGGTCGCGCGTTCGATACCCACTGAAGACCACCATGTATACTTGGGGATATGTGCATGTAAAATCCGTAGACCCCACTACCTCTCCCCGTGCGTAAGCAATCCTAAGGCCTCGGCTAACAGGTAGGGGTCTGGTGGAGAAAAGTATTCCCACCTTCATGTGTCAGTTTTAAACATAGAGAAGAAGGATTAATGCATTTGAATGAATTTTATTAAATTTATCAATTATTAGCATAAATGCTTTTATGCGGATGTTTTATATAATTGGCTTTATGTAAAACTTTTTTTACACCCATTTATCTCGTTAAGAAGACAAAAAAGGATTTTCAAAACATTTGCTCTGGATAGTTACTTTTGTGTCTTTTTCAACATGTTTTCCTTTGCGAAACTAATTAAGTGGATGTTTTTACATGAAAAATGAATTTTTATTTTATTCATTGCGTCTTTTTTCGAACGAAAATTTTTCCTTAACTAATTTAGCTTTATAGTATTAAATTGTGTACATGAATCCGATTAAGTGGGAAAAAATTGCTCTTCAAAGGGTTTTGGAAAATGAATTGTTGAAGCTAAGTATCGGGTAAATGACATTGAAGTTTCAATTAAGGAACTATGTCTCTACAATTTTTTAAAACTACTAAAACGGTATTTGTTGAGGGAGTTTGGTTGCTTTAATATTGAACTTCGTTTGAAGGTGTATTATCCCATCTGTGTGGCATCGTAGTTTGATATTGATTAATGAACGTGTACACATTCGGAGCGGGGGGGGGGGGGGAGGAACTACTAACTGTCATAAAAATTTAAACAAATACTTTTCAAGCTATAAACTTTAAAAACTATTAATTCTGCCAGAAACAGATTATCTTTTTCTCTTTAATTTTATGTATCTATTTTATATTCGTGTGATCACTGACAATTAATTGTTTTCATTAGAATGTTATTTTGGGAAGTTTGAACACATGACATGCTTCCCATGATGTCTCAAACTGCTGTACCGGAACAGCTATTGCACATCGTACAGTTAAAATTTATAAGAAAATCAGACCTTATAAGCAGTACTGTACAAAGAGAAAAAAAAAACACTGTGGATATGAATTTCTTGTGATTTTTTTCGGATAAACACCATGAAAGCAAAAGTGAACACTGTGGGGCTGCTCATAAATGTTGTTAAATAAAAAAATATTTTTGAACACGCCCATCTCCCTTTCGTCACAAAATAATCACACTTCATCCTCCCCCTACCCTTGTCACATGTCAAACTATATTACACAAAAATGTACTTGCAGTTTAGAAACAAAGCACTACGTTATAGATCATATTTCTAATTTTAATTTTAAAATGCGTTTTTATGACAAAAATTATGATTAATATATGTACCAATTTTGTATGAGACAAGATTTAGGTTTACAAAAGAAAAACACAATTAATATACAACAATAAAATATTAATATGAAATAAAAAAGCAAATGAAAACTTTTTTTTTTTTTGTAATTTGAAATATTTTGTTTTAAATCTTATATTTACTTTTTGAACACATAATACTCTTAAAAAGATTTCATTGAAAAAAACACGCCATAATATTAATTTTACATAATGAAATTGACAAGGGAATTTTTTACGTAAAATGAAAAACGAATAATTCAAAAATATCAAACCTGCCGATTCTAATTTTTTTTACTTTAACCAAAATGTGTAATGTCACACTTCTTTTTGCCCTCTCTCTTTTCTTGCCGCAAATTGTCATTTAATGTTTTCTTAACCCCTGTCCCCCCATCAAAGCATGGTATCCTATTAAACGCCCTATACAATGTTTTGAAAAAAAAATAAAATAAAATTTTAATATATCAAGTCATTAAAACGCAGCAAGTTAATGATGGCTGCTTTTTAATGATCAAAATCAGAGATTGTACGCCATATACCCTCCAATACAGCTCTGGTGCTTAACTAATTTTAATAACCAATTATTGATACAAATACCTTTACATGGCTGCCAGAGTTTTTTAGCATGTCTTTAAAAAAGTTAAGTCGAATATCATATGCTTTTCAATTGCAATCGCGTAATTATCGAGATTTTAAAGCTCTCCATTTTAGAAGCATGTTAATTTGAATAATTGTTTGCGTGAGGTGCTTCAAAGCATATGTGGTGTTTTATTTTCATTTTATTCAGCGGACGAATAGTCTAAGTAGCCTTTTATTATTCTTATTTTTTTAATTGATGTGATACACCATTAATGATTCCAAGTAGTAAATATAGTTAAAGCTAATAATAATGTAAAAAATTGGGCATGATTTACAAATACAGGTTAATGACTAGATACCGAATGCGAGTCGCCATGTTGTTTATGCCACGTGATTTCGATTCACCGGCTTGGCTATTATAATTTGGCGGCGAAATTTGATTCTTCTCCCAATACAATGAGCCAAATTCTCTGCGGAGATCCGCAATACGAAAAGTCGCCTTCTGGTGAGTGTCTTTTCCCTTGTTTTATCCAAAAGTTTAATCGTTACTATTAACTATGCATTCTGCCTCATCTTGTCTGTTATTCCATTGACCCCTGCTCGTTTTTTGATGAAGTTTTAAATTGTGCTAAAATAAGTTAATAATGCTAAATAAACTAATAATCTTAGACTTCCGTAACGTGGCATCTTGAATGCTGTTTTCGGAAAACTCTTTTTTGCTTACTTTTTTGAAAGCAGAGTTTAATAGTGTCTTACATTTTGGGTTTTTGTGTCATTTTGAGCATGACTACACGAAATCTATTATATGCATTGGACTGACTGCATTTATGAAGGAAAAAAAAAGGGTTCTTCACGTGTAGCCAATGATTCACTTTATGCAGATGTTTAAAAGTTAACATTTTGTCAAACGTTTATTGATTTTTTTAGCAATCATTTTAGTGATTTTTGTTCTTATGCGTTGGGTGATATTTGTACTAAGACGTTTTCTCGAGCAAAAATATTGTTGCCTCTTAAAAATGCTTTCTTTTTTTCTGCTATTGTACTATTATTTATCTGGGGCATCTCAATAGTCATAAATATTTGTGCGCAACAGTTTTTGATAAGGTAGTTGAATTGAGTTACATTTATTTTTGAATTGAGTTACATTTATTTTCCAGTTCGTGTGCTTAGTCTCGGGACTCGCTTATGAACTGTCGTCCAATATGACAGATAGCACAAGACAAATACATCAGAGATTTTATTACATCACAAAGAGAGGAAATAACAGAAATACACCCAGGGCAAGGTGGGAATCGAACCCACGACCTCGTCACTGCGCGCAAGCAGCGGGCGGAAACTGGTACTAAGACCGCTTGGCCACCGAGGCCCCTTTGATAAGGTAATTGGATCATTTTATTCGTAAGTAATTTAACGTAGGGATAGTCTGAATTCATTTTTCTGGACAAAGTAATTTCTTGAATTTTTATTCAAAACTTCTTGTTACTATCACCATTTCCGTTCTTATGATTTTTGTTACACTGCTGTTTTGCGTCTTTGATTTATTCCCATTTTTACACTTGTATTGTCAACTTGTCAATCGCTTTTGAATTGTATTCAAACAATTGATTGACGACACTACAGGAACAAATTTTAGCTGTGAACAATTTGCTGACTTAAGTATTTACGATTTGATTATCTTCGAAGCCAAAGGTCCTTGCATTTTTATTACAAATTTTTTAATCCCAATTTCAGTTAATATGCTTTTAGTTACGTGGCTATTTTGCTTCATGGTTTTGACTTAGTTCTACTTTATTGCTTTCACCTCTTCCAAAGCGGTTGACTACACGACAATAACCACCACTTGACCAATTTTAGTTTTGGATAATCTGGCTAGTTCCTACTTACTATTAGAATTATCTTTCAACTACTGCAGGGAATATTTTGAACTCGTCACCTTTCAACTCAATTGAAAAGTGTCCTTAATTGTGCTTCTTTATTTTTGAATTTGACACGTAATCAACGGAGGGTTCTGTGGTATTCAACATAATCTATTGTTGCAAGTAAGCTGGAAACATTACCCCTAGTTTGCTATTACGTTGTTTATCATAATTACATATTAGCTTCTGCTGAATTTTCTATCAAAACTGTTTTTTCGCAATCAGGCATAGTTTTAATCTCGAAGTAAATATGCTTGGTAGATTAGGTTGTTTGATTTAAATTAGTGTTAAAGATTTAAGGGTTGTTATTCTCCGAAAATGAATTTTCTTAATACACTTCTGACAAGTTTTTTAAGCTTCAAACGTTTTAGCTAGTCTAATGAAGGAAATCGTAATTACGTATGAGGTTCTGGTGAATGTTTTGCTAAAACTATCTGCCATCGTCAGTAAGCTTCATATTCGCAAAATAAATTTTCTTTGCCGATTATGTTTGACTTAACCTAGTTTTAAACTTAAAGATCGTTCTAAAGTTAATGACGTTTTTTAAGAATGATCGTGCTGCATTAATGTCACTTTTGTAATATACAAGTGTTAAATCTCTGCCAATATTCCGTAAAAACATCAAAGGATTTAACTCTGTTAATGAAGTATAATCATAATTACACATGAATGTCTGCTGGATACTCTATTAAAGCTAATTCGATCATCGCAATCAATTAGTGCAGCCCTTCGTCGCAATTAAGTAGTATAATCGGCGAAATAAATGAATGCCTTATTTGAACAGTGAGCCAACTCCACTTTTAAGAAAACCGAGTTAGCCTCACTTTCTTATTCATACAATTCCCTTCTATCATATTTTAAAATGGGTACATCTCCAGCTTATTTCTTCTGCTAACACAGTCAAGTACCTTTAACCACATAATATTCAGCAATCATTAGAGTTGAAGGCTCTGTATCTCAAAATGAACTAACATAGAGTTGGAGCACTAACCAAATAAGGTCTTCAAATAATCTTCCTGATAAGGTTGTTCAACTTAAACCAGCTCTTAAGCTATATTGGTTTTTGATTAATATGATCGTGCTCCGTAAGTAAAATTTTTATGATAATTGTATATAAAATTTTATTAACAAGTTAAAACTAATATCTTCAACAAAGTGGAACAATATAAGGACAAATTAAAGAATGTTTTTATGCTTTTGTTGGAGTGAGCAAACTTCATTAATAAAATATTTCCGTATATAATCAGATTTAATAAGGTCATGGATGAGTTGAAAACGTATGCAATCAATACACTGCTAAACACAAAGAAAATGACGATTCTTATATTAAAGGTCAAAATGGATATAATTTTTTTTTGTATCAATACTAATTATTGTTGGAAAAACTTCCTTTCAAACTGAAATTTAAACTTATTAATCAGTGCACTTCTTAAAGTGGAACACTATTTTTAATTATTCATACACATGATTTTTTTCCCGAGCTTTTTACAATCTTGACTTAATGTGATTTATTCACTTCTTCGAAACTTTTCGAAAAGTCATAAAAAATTCAGAAGTGCAAAGAGAATAAATATAACGATAGTGTATTTTATTTCGAAACTAAATATTTCCTCTGAGCTTATTCAAATGCATTTTTTTCTGAAAAGAAGTTTGATATAAACATTTACTTGACATTTCGATGCTTCGAGATTTTGAAATCTAACTTAAAACAAAAATAAATTTCTTCTATGAAGGGCTCCGACTTAACTTTTTGTGAATTTCAAGAGAGGATTCAGATAAAAAGAAAACTCGGATCTCTCTCTTCAGAGATTATAATAAGCGCCTGATGTTATTTCATATCATCAAAAATGTATTTTCTATGGCATAAAACCTGTCTTCCAAACTCTGAAATTTCTTATTCCCTTTCTTTCAATAAAGTCATTGCTTATTTTGACAGCATGTCTAGGAAACCGGTCCTGTTTTTATTTTAACTGCTTAAGAATGCTCGAAGGAATCCTAAGCTGTATATAAAATTTATGTATTATTCGTGGTACATGTCTACTGTATGAAAATGCTTTAACAAACATAAGCTGCCTGGATTGCCAAAAAGTTGCACTTGGGTTTTTGCGTAAAAATAATCGTTGGTTGGGAATAAAAGATTCCTTTCACTCTTCTATGAGTACTGAGTTTTTGGTTTTCCATTGGAAAAACTCGTGAAATTGACTTTTAAGAAAAAATGTCTTAATATTTGCGTCAAATTAAATTTCTTTCTAGTTAGTTTGACACGAATAGTTCATACTAACTGTAGTTCAATTTAATAATCAAACAAATGCTAACAAATATTGCAATTTAAAGGTTATCTATTATGGTTCAATTTAACAGAAATAGCTCAAAAATGTTTTTTTTCCTTTTTAAAAACTTCTGTTCTAAATTTTATAATTATTACAAATGAAGAGAAGGAAACGAATGCTACTATGGACTCGTTAGTAACCCTAGTGACATTATCAGCGTATCAAAGGAAAATATGAAGTAAAAAAGGTAAAAACACCGTCTAATAATACATATATTTTAAGAACTAATTTGTGTAATTTTTACAACCGTATCCCTATCCAGGCTGCTTTGTCTTTGTTCCATACAACGTACAAAATAATACATATATACCATTTTTTAAAGACTTTAAAAATGTTTGAAACCTTCTAATGCAGCAAAACTATGTACATTTATTTAACCCGTTTGAATTTTTTTGTCTAGAAATCCATTAACTTGTACATTTTCATCACTTATTTTAATTACTGCGTCAAGAGTTTATCTTAAAAACAAACAAAGTGGGATAGCGAGAAAATTTCATTTGGATTTGGAAGGGGGAGGGGTTCATTTGTAACACATACATACACATGTATGTATACATAACTAATTTTTCATGGAGGGGAGGGTTACAACTTGTATTTTGCCCTTCGCAACGTTACTTCAAAGACATTTTCTCACTTAAAATTATTAAATTCGTTTTTTATTATTCCTCAGGGCGCCAACCTTTAATGCGTACTCCTGATTCTATGGCAAAAGATCTTCATATGGATAATTAAATTATTAATTAAAAATTCTTTCATTTGAAAAAGATTGTTTTCCCCCTGTTACTCTAATGGAAAGTTATGGATTTGAGCACCGTTTTTTTTGGGAAGTAGTTAGAAATATTTTATTTCTTGCATTCAGTGTCTTTAAGATCAACGTATATACAGGACAAATAAAAATTATTATTTAAAAAAAAAAAAAAAATAACCTCGTTCCACTGCTACTTACCGGACAAGGAACTTTTTCTCAGGCTTCGAGACACAAGTCTGCAATTAGCATTGCAAATCTGTGTCTTAATTACATTACATGATATTAATAAGAAAGTAATGTGTTAAGTCTTAGTCACCCAAATGATTCACGTAATACGAAAACTCGGATTGAAACATTAAGCAGTCCATAACAAAAAAGGAAAAAAAAGTGTTCTTTACCATTCCTATAACTAATTCAATACCATTTTATGGGGTTCATTTCCCGAATAACATATGCGGTATAAATGAAATATGAAAATGCAATTATGCAATTACATTACAGTAGTAACAAGCCAAACCACCTGAATATCTTCGTGGGAAGATTCATCTGTTAGATGGAATGTCTGGTCGAATAAAATTCTGAAATGTACTTGAGAGAAAATTCGAAATTGGATTTGTCTACCCATCACGGAAGAGTTTCTCGGTTGAAGCATTTGCTGGTATTTGTGGAGAAAAATTGAATACAATTCCTTTTTCCTTGGACAAATATTAAATATTTTTTATACTCGGTGGCTTTTTAGGTCCTATTACGTGGTCACGAAATATTGCGAAAGCTTTAAAAATATTACATTTATTCTCTTGGATATTACTGTAGATCGGATGTTTTATATGTCGATCTATTTAAGTGATATTTTGAAACATTTTAAACTGCACTTATACTGATATATTAGGAATGATTTATCAAAATAATACATTTTTCAGACAATTTTGTGTGACACTTTATAATAGTGCATTAAAATGACGTTATGTGAAATCATTAATTTGAAAATTAGAAAATAAATTTCCAAACAGTTAAAAAAAGAAACTTCATGTTTTAATTTTACACCCCGAACTGAATGCGCGCCAACTAAGTTTGGTATTGCACATACAGTAAAACTTGTAAAGTTGACCACCTTTGTAAGCTGACCCCCTGTCTAAGTTGAGCACCTGTCTAAGTTGACCACTTTTGTCAGGAACGGAATTAGCCCTATATTTTATAATGAAGTGAAACCTTTGTAACTTGACCACCTAAGTTGACCACCTGTCTATATTGACCACTTATGAATGCCAAATTTGGGGGGAGTATTATAAAAAAGCCTTATTAAGTGGACCGCCTAATTATTTCTATATTTATTTGTTTATTAATTTTGCAAGGATAAAAAAAACTAAAATAAATTCTCCAGAATATTTTTATGCTATAATGTTAGATCAGTGTCAGGTCTAATTTTATTATGTGTCTGGACGGATGAAACATCAACGTAATGTTTTCCTAAACTTGTTTGTAAGTGAACCACATCGGAAAATTTTTATGAGCATTCTTTTATTCTTTAAATAAGTTTCTTCTTTTGTCTTCTATCTGATGTAGCCATTAAGATAATTGTGAGGAAAGATAGCTAATTACTATTTTAAAGTAATGTTGCTACATGAAGCTATATTTTAATTAGTTACAAATGAATAAAGGCATAGTGTAAGAACGGTCAAAAATATCCCTCTATAAGTTGACCACTAAAGTGCCGCACCGCAAGCGGTCAACTTACACAGGTTTCACTGTACTTGGTATGGCGCACGTTTTGTAAAGAAAACTGATAATGAGTAGGGTCAGTACATTATGATATGACTTGAGCCAATTATGTTCATGAAAGAGATAACTAATACTAATTTAAAATCCCTGCCAACATGGGAAGCTAAGATGATCACCGGGGTGCAAACTTAAACACGCGAAATGAGATCTCAGTGCATCAGTAATACCCCTTAAAAAATCAAATTGTTCACGTTTGAATTTTTTTTTGAAAAATAGTTAACCCAGAGCGGTGTTTCTCAACTTTTTCTGGTTTGCGCACACTTTCATACACCACAATATGCCGCGGCACATCGCACGTTTTGACAACCATCGCGTAAGCGTATAGCAGTTGAAAGCTGATTTAACACTGGGAGCTACGTCTAGACTAGTGCGCTCCCAGCTGTGTTTTCGCTTCACTAGTGTCAGCTGACAGCTATTATTACTTGACTAGTCAGTCAGCCACTTGTAAGACAAATTGTTTTTGTTTTCCAAATTGTTTTTGTTTTCGTTAATTTATTGTGGCGAGTGTGGTGCTTTAATAGGTAATTCTTTCTTTTTAAATAAGGATAAGTATATAGTTAAGAGAAGAAAAGTTGGAGATATGAGAGAAACAGTGCCCGAGTCTTTAAGGCATAACAAAAATGAGAAAGATTCTGTTTGTACTAGTGCTACGAGTTTAGTACAGGAAAACATACAACCTACTATATTTTACTCCTACTAATATAGTACCAGGACAGTTATTTAACCCTTTAATTACGGGTAACGTCAATAGACGATTTGGCGAAACTTTCCTGTGGTACGGGTAACGTCAATAAGCGATTTATTGACGCTAATTGACGTAATTTACTTTTTTTACTGGTTAGCCAATAACAAAATTTGCTATGGCGAAAGTTCATGTAAGAAACTCATGACATATACATAGAAATAGATGTATCGTCATTTATGCAATTTTTGGATCTTTTTTTTTGGCGTTCAGACAAACAGATTTGTGAATATATTCAGGTAGTTAAAGGGTTAAACTTTGGATTTACATTCACTGGGTCCTGAAAACCGTCCTGTGCCACAGTGTGTCGTATGTGGAGGAAAACTCAGCAACGAATCCATGGTTCCCAGTAAATTAAAAAAGCGCTTGAATACTAAACACAGAAACTATCTAGAAAATATAAGATTAATTTCCTCCTGCTATTTTTACCAGAACAAAAACAAGCAAATCATATGGAACGTATATCTACACTGTCGAGGCACACCAAGCCGATCTCGCGGCTCAGTAGTGTGCCGTGGCACACCCACTGAGAAACGCTACCCTACAGGTACACATGCATAGTTATTGCTGACATGCCCAAGGTTTTCTTTTAACATTAGCTGGAAAGATATTAGTGATCATGCTTACGATACGGATTATGTTTACGACACGAAATAAAAAGTTCTTTTGAAACCTACCGGTGATGCTCAATGCTCATGGCTGCGAAAGTGTTAATAATAATAATGCAAAAAGATTTGTTATGCTTTTGTTAAAATTATTGAATAAAGGCCCAGTGAATAGTTTTTTTTACTTTTGTAGAGTTTAAAAATTTTTTAAGGAACATTTTTATTCTGTTATGCAATCACACAGCAAGCAATAAACGAGAAACCAGAAGATTTGCTTTTAAACATAATATTATAATCGTCTGTTCAAGTCCATTGTCTTTGATTAATACGTCTTATGTTCGTTTTAATACTTTACTCCTATTTTGTCCAACTAAAAGCAAAATTTGTCAAACTTCCTACAAAAGTTAACTTACTCTGCGAGAAAGAGCTTTACTATCAGAGATAACTAGTTCGGCCTCTCTGATTTTATGTATTGCTTCCATTTTCTGGTAATGAGGTAGCATTTGGTGGAACCATCCGAATAAAAATGCAATTATTCCATTACATTATCGAAGTAACGAGCGGGATCATCTAAACAGGTTGGTGGGATGTTCCAGTGTTAGACGAAATGTCTGAGAAAATAAGGCTCCGAAGCTCAGCGAAGAGAAACTTCGAAATCGAATTTTCTTGCCGGCACGAAAGTTTTTTTCGGGAAACATTCATTGGTATTTCGATGGGATAATCGGATACAATACTTTTGCCGTAAAAATATTAAAAATAGAAATTGATGGATTTTTATAGGTGCTTTAAAACGGCAAAAAAGTTAGGGCACATATTTTTTTTCAGTAAATGTTACTGGAAAAATGTTTTTAGTTGTTTCAGTAAGTTTTTCGCTGTACTTATCGGCTTATAAGCTCACTTTTATGCCACTAATGATGTGTGTTTCAAAATAAATTGCCTGATCAGAAGCATCGGGTAATTCTTAAATAACTAAAAGTATCGTAATTTTTCGGTATCTTATTATTTTTTTTTAAACAATTTTTTGTCTTATAAGGGCACCTTATCACAAAGAAATGCTACTTTAAATTCTCACTGGTAGAAAAAAGAATATTAGGTAACTTATAAATCTACTTATAACTTAGCGAAGCAAAATTAAAGAAATAATATTAAAGATTTCTGCTTCAAGTTATACTTTAAACTATTACACCTATTTAGTTCAAGTACCAATATTTTATGACATAAATGTAGCAGCATTCAAGTTATTTTTATTAAACTTTGTAGTAAAGCTTATGCTAGTTACAATGTGTTAACGCTTTATTCAGATAGCTCTTTTTTTACCACGCAATTTTAAGTGTTTCATAAACTTTTCTCTGCTAATGGTTACAACTTTGCAGTTAATATTTTGTTCATTTGAATTATTTTTAGGGGGTGAAGCTGTTATGTTGTTCAGCAGAAATCATGGGGTATAAAATAGATCAAACAAAGAAACTTGGGGTGAATAAACAAATCAAAGGTAAGATTTGTAAGACTCATTCTTCTGCTATCAGGAAGTTTTTACTGATGTGCGTTGATTTAATCCTTTAAAGGGCCATTTTTTTTTGTAGTATCGGCATATTAAAATATTTTTCGCATTTTAGTTCGTTTCAAAGAAAAAATTCTTATAGGGCATTAAATAAGATTAACATAATGTTTTGTACACCCCAGCCCTCCGGGGGGGGGGGTCGTTCTAATATGGGAATATTGATGGATATGGTATATGGTGGTAAATATGGTTTCCCAGCGTCTTTGCAAGATGGTACTTGAATTAGGTGGGAAGCATACTTCGAACCGCCTTAGAAAGGGTTAATCTCGAGTACGCTTTGATTGTCATGCAGTTGCCGGGTTGTTATAAGATTCATATGGCTTGGTACTTGTATTTGTGCCAGGCTTGGAGTAGATTACAAAGAAACGTAATCGATTACGATTACAAAGGGAGAAATTGAGAGATTATGATTACGATTACGATTGTAATCCTTTGCCAAAAAGTAATTACGATTACGGCAGCGATTACAGTCGTTGAAAAATGTAATCGATTACGATTATGACATCCGATTACGATTTTGATTACGATTAGATTAGCATAAAATTATCCGATATTATGCATACAACTCTCATTTTTACAATAGTGTCATAAATCAAAAAGTTATCTCTTATTAAATCAAAAATTTAATTAAAAATCATAACTGAAATGATGATGAATGCAATTATAATGAAATAATTTCAACATCACAGTTCTGGAATTATGACGTCGTTGCAGAAATGAAAATTTGTAATATATATATATATATATATATAATCAGGAAAGGCACATTCAGTATTTTTCGAATATTTAAAACTCATTTGAGGGATAACTACATTGATCGTATTTTGTATATAAGCAAAGACGATGCACTAAATGTATATATAATGCATAAATGATTTACCTGGTTCATTGTTATTTTGTGTGCATACAATCAAAATTTAGTTGGCCGCAATTTCTGAAAATGTAGTATATTTCTCCATTGTATTTATTTTCTAGTTTAAATTGTGCAAATATTTCACATAACATCAATTAGTTTACTGAAAATAATAATTTTGTATGATTCTTTATGAAATCACTTATAAGATGTGTATGAATTGCACGGGATAACAAAATATTCAAATAGTGTAAGAGATAAATAATCTTTTGAAAATAAATGCTGCATTTTAGAATAATTTCAAAAAATTTGAACATGAACATTCGAATAACTCTTAGCAAAATTAGTAATCGTTAAAAAGTAATATGAAGAATAATTATAATACGAATGACTATAATATTTTAATATGATTTTTGTGGTGTTTTTTTTTTTAACATGCACGAGCATATAATTTTTTTCCATGTACTAACTGTTTTAATAAAAAAATAAAGTGCAAGTAATTTTACAACAAATTTAACGTACAGGATTAAACTGAAATACAAAATTCTGTTGAGGTAATTCTAAGAAGAAAAAAATAATTAACTTTTAAAAATAATTCCTAAATATTAATTCATGCATGTAAAAAACAATTGGGAGAACGTCTGAACATAAATCACTTTTTCTTTTACATACCTATTAATTAAAAAGAATATTAGCATTAAAATATAAATAAATTTAAGATTTAAATGTATGTACTTTTTTAAATATTCGAAGAACATATTGAAAAAAAATAACAATAATCACACGCACCAGGATTAAGATTTCATGCATCTTAAGCATAGAGCATCATGTAACGCCAGCTCCTAAATTGCTGAAGTGTAAATGTGCTATTCTTTAGAAAAATTCTTCACTTCTGCCGTTAAAGAAAGGCGAAAACGCAAAAGGCATTTCGTATCTCTTTGTGTGTGTAGGTGATAGTACTCTTTCCACTAGATTTTCAGGGGGCAGTCTGCTTCGATTATTGAACGGGACCCACGCGGAGAGAAGAAAGGGGGCACTCTCTTTTACTCGCGGCGATCCCGTCCAGACTCTCGCCTATTGCCCAGCCGTTTGAATATGTTTTGAAGGGGTAATTATTAAGGAAGCAAAATGACCGATGCATTTGGTCCTTCTATAGACACCTTCCCCTCTCTTATCTACCCCGAAATCTTTGACTTGCGGACAGATTACCGCTCTTTTATCGAAACCGGACGACGCGAGGAGAACGGAGAGCCCCCCCCCCCCCCGTGAGAGCCCCAAGGCGATGCGAGTGACATATCCAGACCAGACTCTCTTCTCGGGCTCTCCAGCCATTCCCTGTGGAGAGTGGAGCCGCAATTAAGAACTCTGAGAGACCGCAACAAGTAGGACAACAAGCGTCTCTAGCAGACTATTATATGGTCCTGCCATCAAGGCTCTGCGACCGCCACACGGAACCTTTTATATTATGATCGCCCGTAGGTTACAGACCGCTTAGGATAGGACTTCAGTACACAGCTTCAATCCTTTTTCTTGTAATCTTATCTCTTCTATCCAATGGTAGAGCGAAAAATTTCAGCTTTCAGCAGGTCAAGATTACACGATTGCAGGACCAGCAGATTACGGATTTTTTCCTTAAGATTACGATTAAAATTACGGGAGAAAAAGGATTACGGGATTACACAATTTCGATTATGATTATGAGAATATGCCATTGTCAGATTACGATTACGATTTTGTCAAAATGTAATCGATTACAGCCGATTACGATTACGTAATCGCGATTACTCCAAGCCTGATTTGTGCCAAAAGAAGTCTAACACTCGCGCACACACACACACATATATAAGGATGTACTTTTTGTTAATAATTACTCTTGATTAAGAAAGGTGTATTCGTTAGCATATATGCTATCGTAAGAGATAAAGAATAACGGTTTTTGTGTTAATGTTCCATAATTCTACAGGTTGCGGAGTAGAGGAATGTGAGACAAAGTGAAGTGGTAAAATATTTACTGTTTGCACTGCCACCTATTTAATAACATTTTAACAATGTTACATAACATGTACTTGATTCCAGTCACAAAGAGTAAATTCTAAATATCAAGTTGTAGGATAATACACGCCATTTTCAAAATTTGGTGCTCCAATTTTGTTTTACTATTATATAATGAAAAAATTCCTATTATTAATATTTTAAATATTAAGATCTGCTAATGCCCAGTTCAATGTTAATTTATTTAACGTTAGGCGTGTTTTTATTCCTAATGTTTAGTACAATTTGTCGCGTGCATACAGGACAAAGTGATATACGTATTTAATTTCGCTCTGTCCCTGCATTAGTCATCGTATAACTAAACTTGTTACGCAATTCAATTAATTTATGCAACTTAACTATTTCACTTTGCCCCACATTCTCCTACTGTTTATTTTTAAAATTTTTTGAGCAGAATTTTTGGTTAAAATGTTTTTTTTTTCTCATTTATTTTTTCAACAACATTTCTGAGGATAACGCGATCTATTAGTATTTATCTTCTCTATTTTTGAGTTAAATTGGCCTTTTTTTTTGCACGCAAAGTCGAGTTTTTCCCTCTTGAATTCTAAGGTTGACATGAAACTATTATTATTATTTTTTGGAAACAAGCTGACTGCTTCACAAATGATCCAAATTATTTTTGAAAAATTTTCCTCTGAAATGAGGTTCCATAAAATTGTTTTTGACACCTTCGTCGGTTTGAGACTTCATTCCACAATTACATGAATAAATAAATTCTACCTCGTCCTTTTTTCCACTGAGACGGAGCTTTGTACATTTAAGACACAACTATCTGAGTTCAGTAAAACTCTGAGGCATCACCAAAGCGTTAGGAGATTTTCGGCTGCATTAGATTGGCTGACCGGTGCGGTGTGTTAAATTATGGGTAAATGGTGTGACAAAGATTAACAAGATTAACAAGAAGTCCTCCTTTCTGTATGATATGTTTGGTCAATGTAGGTTGTATGAAGCAGAAAACTTATTAAAAATGCACTTCTTTTTCGATATTCGAGGCTCTGTAAAGAAAAAAAAATCTTACACCTGAGTCGGAGTTTAATCCGCCATGTCTGTTTATTTTTTCCAAAAACGTATTTTGGGTATTTTAATAAATAGGTAATTTATCTATAGGCTAACTATGAAATTGAAAGCAGCAGTTAAGGTGGATACTACTGAAAAACAATGACATTGAGTTTGTTGACCCACATAAGGATTAATTTTATATTATGTAAGTTTGAAGCTGATCTTTTCTTTTTGATGTATATACGTTTCTGAAATAGACAATTATATGAGGAACTGGGATGATAAATTTATTATAGTGTTTAAGGATTGTCTACTCTTATGTTTAAAACTATCTTCCTAACAATAGGGTTGAAGTACAGTGATCCCTCGTTTTTCGCGGTTAATGGGCACCAGAACCTTCCGCGAAAACTGAAAAACCGCGAAGTAGGATTTTCCCTTAAGAATTTTCGTGTATGCAGGTACGCGAATGTTTTAAATATGTAAACAGTATTTATACTTCACACATTTAAGACAAAAATTACAACAGTGTACGTAATTACTTAAACGTGTCAGTTCTAATTAATAAGGTTAATTACAAAACGTTATAGAACAGTAATAAACATTAATCAACATTGATTTCTGAGACAGGCGAAGAGTCTTGTGTTGGCGGGAGCTTTTGAGAGCCCGTGGTATGTACTCTGAGTCAACTCATCTCTTTGTTTGACATGCAGAGATCCTTCTCTCTCACGCATCAACATGAAACAACGCTTCTTTTCGCAATGTGGCTGCCGACATGGTTGTATTTTTTCATTTTTATCTTTTGATGAATATTTTGTAAAAACCCGCGAAGCACTGAAGCCGCGAAACATGAAGCGTGAAGTGGCGAGGGAACACTGTAATTGTTATGCTTAATATATGAATTCGTGCATGAGTTTTCCAACATCATGGTTGCTGGGTGTTTTCACATAAGGATTTTTACATTGCGTTCCATTAATTTTCACGATGAGCTGCTTCTTGTAGAGCCAAAAATAATTATGTTGTATATATATACATATGTATGTAAACTATATGTGTGTATACGTACACATATACGAGTATATACCTTCATGCACCGGTAACATACCGTCTTTTCTGTAAGTCAATATACTAAAATATATATTTTAAACATTGAACGTTGCCATGATTGAATGTAATATAATTTTTCTTTTCAAAACTATACTCTGGAAAAAACAAACAAACCCTTAAATATATCCGACTTACCCTGTCATTTGTGTTGAATAATTTTAAAGAAAGTAACTGAGTGATACGTTTATGCTTTAAGTTAATCCGTGTAATGTATATTTATCTTGTTTAATTTTTGTGTACTACCATGAAAAGAATTTAAATGTGTAAGAAACAAAATACCACGTAGTTATGCTTCATCTCACTATAATTAGCTGCCACTGTTTCATTCCTCAAGGGTAGGATTCTGATTAATTTCATTTTGTCATTTTTTTTCCCTTTAAGGTTTTTGATATTTTTTTTAATGATTAATTGAGAAAAGAAATAACGCAAACGGGAAAAAATCAATTCATTTTTTAGTTAATATGGTTTTTGTTAATGCTTTCCTAGGGAATATCTTAAAGGGAAAAGTTTTTATTTACAAGCAAATCACTTTACTTTTGATAGCGAAGAAAATATTACTGCTTATTTTTAAGAGGTGATTTTTTTGAGCAATTTGCTTGATTTTTTTAAAACAAAATTGGGGGTAAAATTTATTCTGGGGAGGGGGGAAGCATTCCAAATATTTAAATCATTTATGTGTACCCAAATAAAAATATTTTGCACCTTAAATCCGTCACTTGATTTTTTCGCCAGCAAATGTATTTTTATTTGTTATACTGCAAACATATCCAACCAATTAATAGCTTAAAATATTTTGTACGTAGTTTGTTACATTATATTGTTTTGAAATATTTATAACATACTTATTAGTTAATTTCTTGTATTTTACATATTGTTTTTGATCTATGCAATGACAAAATGCACCGGCAAAATATCGCATATACGTATTTTATGACTTATGAAGATAACTTATTTTAAGCAAAAATGCAAAGTCTCGTAAAGCACAATTCTTTTTTACACCAGTAAAGTAAACGTCCATGCGATAAAGCTTTATACTATGAAATAAAATAAAAAGTAACGTAATTAAGTACAAAATGCAGACACGTGTTTCGGAATTGCAAGGAATTCCTTTCCAATGTAAAAAAGAAGTGAGCAAGGGAAGGAAAGCCACATTAAAAGCCACGTCTCCCTTGCTCACTTTTTTCTTGCATTGGAAAAGGAATTCCTTGCAATTCCAAAACACGTGTCTGAATTTTGTACTGCAGTTTTATGTTTAAGCACGTTGCTTTTTATCTTTTTTCATTTGTCGCACAAAACGGAAAATTTTTTGCTCACTTGATCGTATAATAGAAATTCTGTTGTTAATGAGGGCACTAACTCGTGGTTCAGTCATAACAGCCGGGGAGGGGGAGGGTCAAATAGGGAAACTTACAGGTTCAAACCATGTATATTAAGATTGTATTTAAAATTTTTTTCTTCACAAAACATTAAAAAAACTCTTTTTAAAATCGATGTATTGAAATACCGTAAAACCTGTAAAGTTGACCGCCTGTCTAAGTTGACCACTTTTGTTAGGAACGGAATTAGCCTTATATTATTTAATCTGGCGAAACCTTTGTAACTTGACCACCTAAGTTGACCACCTGTCTATACTTATGACCACTTATGCACGCCAAATTTGGGTGGGAGTATTATAAAAAACTCTTTGTAAGTTGACCGCCTAGTTATTATATCTATTTGTTTATCCATTTTTGAAAACGTAAAACAAAATAACTAAAATAACTTCTCCAGGATTTTTTTAATGCCATAATGTTAGACCAGTATTTGTCTGGATGGATAAAACATCAATATAAAGTTTGCCTAAACCCCCTTCTGTGTAAACTAACCATACACGGAAAACTACTATGAGCATTCTTTTGTTCTTTAAATAAGTTTCTTTTGTTCTTTAAATAAGTTTCTTTTTTTCTTCTAATTAATCTAGCTATTTTGAAAAATTATGTATTTTTAGGGAATCTTTACCATAAAATAACTTAACAGAATTAATAACATACTTTTCTTTATTTTAACTTAGTGCTTTAATTTTACAGTTGTACAGGATACATTGTAAGTCATTCAGATTAAATTTATCTAATGATATTTTAGATAATTGTGAAAAAATAGCTAATTACTCATTTTAAAGCAGCGTTAATACATGAAGTTACATTTTAATTAGTTACAACTAAATAAACGCATAGTGTAAGAAATGACAAGAAATATCTCCACCCTCTATAAGTTGACCACCTGCCTAACCGCCGTATTCACCGTCAACTCTAACCTCATGGTTTGACGCGAAACCGGTCTCCAACCTGAAGTTACCGCGGATTTCCTATTCACCATCAACTTTGACTACGCGCAAACAGGTTCCCGAAACCATGCCAGGTCGAGTAACTCAACCAAGCTCCAGAGCAAAGTTAAGGTTTGAGCGCATGCTCAGTACATGTAAACATTAGCAATGGCGGACTGGATGTTGCGATAATTGAAATATGTTGAGATTTTAGAGCTTTCTTCGCTTTACACGATCTTGAATTTCTGAAGAAGCCTTACAAAAAATACAACTTTAGAGTTGTTTTAATTTTATTAACTAGTATTGTTCAATGATTTCTTTGTCACTTTTGTGTGTTTCCGATAATGTTTTTCTCTCGGGAGCTATTACTTCATTAAAGATTTTGAAACTTTATCATGATTCCTAATTGAACAGAAATACCAAACAATGGGGGGTAATATATCTTTAGTATTTTTATTTAATTATTTATTTTTCTCTCTCCTTGTTGCTTTTTGATATAATTTTATTCTACTTTAAAGTGTACATGTATATACTGAACTTTTAACATGCGTCCTGATTTTTTTTGCCAAGGTTACTTCTGGGCCTGCGAAGTTCATGTGGAATATTTTGATTTATGTATGTCGAATAAAATAAACTTGTTGACCTTTACCATGTGTTTTATGTCATTGGCCAATTTACATTTGCTTGTACATTCTTTTCTTTTTTTTTTAATTTAACAAAGGTTTTGAATATGTGAAAAGCTTCTTTAAAAAAAAAAAAAGACATATGAAATGAATCCATAATGCTAATGGCAGTTTTGTGTTTAAAGGTAAACTGCAAGGTTTTTGAAAAAGTCAAAATATTCGCCATATGTATTTGTATTAATGAATTCATATTTGCATTAGAAAAAGGGTTCTTGTTAACCCCAAATCACATAATTTTGAATTGCCGTTTCATGCAGTTGTAAGACTTAAACCAAATTTTTACTGTACTTTGCCAATACGAAGTGATTGTAAGAATAAAGTATTTACAATAGTTATAATTGAAATCAAATGCATTTTTTAAATACTCGTATGAATTTAATGCAAATCCATAGCCAGATTTTTTTTTTTTGGGGGGGGGGGGAGGCTTTGAAACACTTATGTTGAGGAAAGTTTCAGGGAGGATATATGCTACATAGCGAAAATTTTGGGGGGGGGGGGGGGTTCGTGGGCATCCCTGGTTACAGCCTTGATTTAATGAAAGAATATTCAAATAAAAATTTAAAAGATACAATAATACACTACTGCTTGGTTCATAATGATACATTTCTATATTATATATATATCGTTTGTGAATGGTACCTTTCTAATGTCAGAAAGAGATATATTACAATGATAAAATTAATTATAATTTCCTATTCGTTAAATATATATATATTTTCATTTTCCGAGAAAAATTTTATTGGATTCTTTACTTTTCAATATTTTTAAATTTTTTCCACGAGTGCTAGAAGTAATACCTTCTCAAACGGGCTAAAAACCACTCATGTTTTATTCATTACTATACCGCAGAGAACGGGAAACGAAATGTACGCTGCGCGGCGAAAAAGCATGAAGAAAATCATGTGATAGTTTTGACCAATAACGGGCCTGCGTACATTCCCACATGGCGTCGAGTTGACTAACTTCGTGGTTGGAAAACCCCAGGTTGATTTTCCTCCGTGAATACCGATTTTTAACTTCGCAGCGCTGAGCCCCAACTCCGAGTTAACGGATCTCGTGGTTTCACGCGTGGAGTTAGATTGACGGTGAATATGGCGGTAAGTTGACGACTGAAGTGTTGCACCGCAAGTGGTCAACTTACACGGGTTTCACCATATTTAATAAATTTCAATTTTTTAATAATCATTCTGAAAAGTATATTTGAAAACTTGCATATTTTCTTCCTATCAGCCATTTTATATCCTGTACTACTTTTCTATTTAATTGCAACATTTTTATCACAAAGTTAACGCTGTTCATTACATCCATCTTCTATAAACTATCTATATATTAAAATGAGTAAACTGCACATTTTTAATAAATCTATAAAGGCATCTGAATATTTTAAAGTAAACTCACGACCTTTTAAGTAAATCTTTACCTGTGCAGAATTCTGATAAAAATTCTCCGCTAAAGTATTTCTTCTGAGCAACATTCTTTTGCTTATTGCTTAATATTTAATGATATTTCTTGAAAATAATATTTACCTTCTTGCTGAAGTTAAACCAATAGACAACTAACTGTATGATAAGAATTCTTGTATACTAGAAAGAAATTCCCGGTTCGTTTCTCAAGAAACTGACGTTTACACAAGGAAACTTCGTGACTCAATTTCTTTCAATTTGTACTAGTTTGCCGCATACCCTTGAAATCGTGCGTGAAAGGAGTGTTACGCTGTTCATGGATAAAATATTAAATGTTGGAGTTTATTTTGTAGTCTTGTCCACAGAAAAATTGTAAAGATAAAAAAATATTATAATTATACACATTATCTTAATAAGGTAGAATATGTTTATTTTATGAATCTGGGCATGTATTCAGATGCATATGTTTATATGTATAATAATACAAGTTTAGTTTTTATATAACAACCTACTCATTCTTATCCTTACTTATTCAACTGTAATTAAAGAAATAATAGAAAGTACATTTGAAATAGTGTAAAAAATTGCACGTAACTTCTTAATAAAAAAAAACACCAATTAAATTTATATCGTTATTTAAATCAAATAAATACAAAAGGAAGGAACAACGGAAATACTTTTTTTTTTAATTTTTAAATTTAGCAACGTATAGCTAGAATATTCGCAAAAAAGAGATCTGATATCATAAACAAAAAAAAAAAAAAAAAAGAAAATGTTTTAAATTTTCTACAAAATCTTTTACTTAAACAGTTCAATCTTTTACTTAATCAAGCTGTCAATTAAAAATGTTATAGTTTAAAAATGTCTTCATTTAAGATTCTAATATATAAGGTAAATAGGTAAATGACCCGGTAGTGGACACAGTTAAGAAAATTTTCGTACTCTTTTACGTGGCAAAATTTTTTCAAGGGACTTACATATCAATATTTGCATATTTAGCTTAACCGACAGCTATTTCTCTAAAAATTAATTACCTATAAAATGTCATTTTATGGCAAATTAGGATTTTTACGTCAAATTTACTAAACGCTTAATTTATATCTATAGTGGACATTTATAAGACACGTAATTGCATTAGTAGTGGACAGAAATTAATATCATCTATTTTATGCTGTTAACTTGGAGAAATAATTTTAAAAATGACTAAGGGACCATTCATAAATGATGTCACGCTTTTTTTCCCATATATTTTCCCCAAATCCCTAACCTTCTTATTGATCGGCTTTAGTAAAGAGTGCGTAAAGTGACCGTTGTGGAGTCAGCTATTAAATATTATGATCCATGTACTTGCATAGATGCTCCACGCCAACTTTAGTTCTATTAACCAGCCCAAAGAATCGTTCACTATAGGTTCTGATAATTTCATTCAAGTTTAATGTTACATTCGCTTATTTTAGGAGCTTAAAGATCTAAGTGTCCACTACCGGGTCATTTGCCTTATATTTCTAAGGAATATTATTATGTATTGGGTAGTTGAATAAGTTCTCTCTGTTTTCCAACAAACGGCTTTACCGGAACTGGTTGCGTCAGTTTATGATAGTGACGCATTTATTTACAAGTACTATAAGCAAGATTGAAAGTCAATGTATGTGCGGAACTGCAAACAACTTTATATTTCGTTGCGTTAAATATGACAAATTTCGTTTCAAAAAAAAAAAAAAAAAAAAAAAAAAAAAAAAAAGAGTATTTACGGGGAATTTTACTGAAGTATTTTATTTTTAAAGAATCTGCAGTTGAAGCTCACACAATTCTTGTTGAGACTTATGGTGATCATGCTCTGTCTGAAACAACTTGTAGAGATTGGTTTAGGCGATTTAAAAATAATGATTTTGATCTTGAAGATCAAGAACGCTCTCACCGAAAAAGTTTGAAGACGAACAGTTGGAAGCTTTACTTTATGAAGATTCATGTCAAGCGGTAGCTGAACTTGCAGAGTCTTCAAGACTTTAGAATCATTAGGAGTTCATCATCAAAAAGGCCGCTATACAAGCAGAGACACGACAAGGTCATTTTGCAGCATGAGAACGCTCGGCCTTATGTGGAAAACCGGTAAAAACCAACTTGGAAACGCTTAAGTGGGAAGGCCTACCCCACCCGCTGTATTCACTGGACATTCCCCCTTCCGACTACCACTTGTTCCGGTCGATGACACAGGGCTTGGATGAGCAGCACTTTCGTTCTGATGAAGAGGAAAAAATTGGATCGACTCTTGGATAGCTTCAAAAGACGTGTCGTTTTTTCGACATGGAATTCAAATGCTGCCAGAAAGATGAGGAAAAGTAGTGGCTAGCGATGGGACAATACTTTCAGTAATTCTTATTAAACATCCCAATATATTGAAAAAAAAAAAAAAATGTATACCTGACGCATATTTTATAATTCTGAAAGTAGTCCTCTGAGCTCGGTGAAAATAGAAATATTTATTTTGCTTACAGAATCCGTTAGAATATCAAAAGCTTGCAATTGATGGGAAGAAATATCAGCATTATTAAAGAAATTAATTAATTTTGCTGCACAAATAACAGTTAAATTTTCCTAGACGATCAACAAATAGATCTTAATTTTTATGCGCTGCCGCTTCAAAGAGATACGTCTCACTTTAAAACCAGGACGAGAAACAAGTAAAGATTATTCAAACAATGAATGTTAAGTAAATTTCTTTCTACAAACAAAATATGTAAGTAATTAAAGCAAACGAAGGTATATTCCTTTATTTATAATCTTCGAAGCGTGAATTACGTACGTCAAAGACTAAAGAATGCATTTTTGTAACAAATGACTGTCATTAAGACGAAGGAAATATGAGAAAATTACATTACGGACACGTTGATATAGGGAAGAGAAAAAATAATTCCGAGTTTTGATTTGGTGACAATGTTTGAAATTTTATTTATTGAGCGTAAGCTGCATCGTTTTCATCCATAGTAACTACATACGAATAATTAGCAAGTATAAATCTTTTTTAATGGATTAAATGATCGTATTTATTTAGTTCAAAAATTTTAGTTTCGAGTCGTTTGTCGTAATTACAGCAGTGGTGTTATATTTCGGGAAAATTTTATGTCTATAAAGTATGTATAATTCTGTCTTTGAAACTGTTGTTGTTGCTTCAATGGGAATGCATATTTGTTCCTTACCATTTGCTGACCTATCGCATTCCCCAAGGACTGGCAAGTTGCCACATGAAAGAATAATTGCCAGTGGCACCATTATCGGTAGATACTTTTATTACCTAGAGAGAGTTATGACGCCAGATGAAAGAATGGTTGCCAATGTCAATAATTCTTTTGTAGCACCATTATCGGTAGATACTATTACCTATAGAGAATTATGACGCCTACTTTCCTTCGTAATTGGAAGCACCTGTGCCCTGACGATGCGAAATTGATTTATGAAACGTATCTACCGTTAAATAACTAAAAATGTTTGTTTGCTCAACTATTAAGTAAACTTTCAAGCAAGGGTAAAATAAACTTTTACATTCGTTAATTTTAATGAGAAATATAAATGGTTTAAAAAGTGGTATGGAGTTACTGTCACTACAGAGGGATAAAAGAATTAAAGAACTTTATACAAAAAAAAGTGTAGGCGCGTCAAATTTGTACTTAAATTCATGATTTTTAAAATCATTTTTTAATTTGGATGAAATTTTAGTAACGAGAGATGGGGGTAATTTTAACATGAAACGGAAGTTGTTCACACAATTTAGGACATTTTGAGTTATTTTTGATCCATAGTCTGAAAATAACATTAAAATGTAATTTTTTTCATTGAGTCAATCGATTTAATCTTTTTTTTTTTTGACACCTAGATATTATATTTCAACAGATATTAAAAAAAAAGATTTTACTCTGTGTTACGCTCGAAAAGTGTGTGGAGAACTCAGATACAAATACAGACAGTTTATCTACTGAAGAGCAAATTATTCAGGAAAGTGCTTTATGAAGAAAGATAAGTGTTTTGGAAATAATAACAGCCATATGTCATAAAACAGGTTTTTGTAGCAATTGGTCCGATGAATCAAAATGTCATTCCTTTGAATGACATCACTGTGTTGAACTATCTCTCATGATGAACTGACGTCAAAAGATGTACAACTTAAAAATAAAAGTTGTGTAAATGATAAACTGATTTAAACGTTCAGTATCATTAATAGTTACATGACTTAGAAATCGTAATTGAGCACAGTTTCATGGCAAAAATTAAGATAAGGCCGATTGTAAAATAGAAAGGTAGCACAGAAAAGCAGCTAAGAAACGTTTTCATGAAATTAAACATAATTATAAAACTTATTAAATATTACTTCTGTAAGATGTCTTTGTTCTAAAAACAATTCAAAATACTTAATTCTTCAGTTCCTTTTGACTTAAATTTTTTATTTTGCATAAAATGGGTTTATTTCTAAATATATATACTTAATTTACGTCTGACTCATGATATAATTGACTTATAACAACGTAATTGAACAAGTTGTTTTTGAAATTTCTGGTGAAAGTTTCAATAGTGTATTTTGAATAAACTCGAGTTATCAAGAGTTTTCCCTATATCATTTTTCAACATCTTTGCCTACTTTCATTATAAGTAACAAGCTGAAGTTGAAATTAGATAAAATTAGTTTTTTTTTCTCTTTTGAAATCATACCACTTGTTGAAATAAACTCGGTCGTGGCAATAACCACGCCAAGTAATTAAGAGAAGGGTTTATAGAGCCCCGCATATGATTTATTTTGTCGAGAAAAATGAAGCAGAGAAATTTAGCTTAATAACTTATACAGTCGAAGTTTATATCAAGCCAAAGTTAAAAAAGCATTCACCATTCTCTGATTTCAATATATAATAGCATCTCAAAAAGATTTAATGGATGGAATTTCCATCTACTTCTGGTTCAAGATTAAAGGAACTAGCTTGATTGAAGGGGATTACTTCATGAAAGAAACTTCGGTAGATAAACAAAAGAAAAAGTATATCACCTGCTGCGATAAATATTCCGAAGTAAGATTAATGGCTCTCAAAACTCTCCGGTCTGGTCAAAGAAGACAAATCCTTTCTTTCTCGGGTTGGGACTAATGCATAAACAAAACAAATATGATTATTTATTGTACCTGCCATTTCAAATGCCCATTACTAAGAGCTAAAATCTTAATGGTAGAGTCTTATATATTTCGATATGCTTGCCAATTTATCTTCAGGTGTGTGAAATTTCGTTTTAAGTGAAGAATGATTTTACAAAACTTGGTGATTTACACTTTTCTAATGACTAATGTTGGTTTTCGACGCTACATGAAGCTCCTGTTTTTTTTGATTATCCTTCTTGTTTTAAGAAAACAAATTTGAGTTTTAAATCATTTAATTGCCTTTACTGCAAGTACTCGAGATTAAAAGAAATCACAATTGGTTTATTTTTATGAAACTGGAATTTTAACCCTTATGAAACTGGAATTTTAACCCATAGTAATTGAAAATAAAATACAGTTATTTAGTTTACGTCACCTCATTTGACAAATCATTTGTTTGTTGATGAAACAGAAACTAGTTTTGACTTTCTGGACTTCTTATGGAACAGTCCACTTAGTTATGGGGGGGGGGGGGGAGTTTACAGCGTTTTGTTCAAAAAAATTCCTAAGAAGCACACTATTGTCCTGTGAAAGCCCAAGAAGCACACCATCTTGATATGTTTTCACGATTGTGTTGCGATGGTGTTCGATGGATGGGCGTTAAGCCCAAGAACACAGCAGTCCCACGCGTTGACTGTGGAATTAAAAAAATGTGACGTGTCCTAATTTCTACGGTGGATGTACAGTGAGATACTGGTGTATGTGGATTTAAGGCAAACTGTGACTGACCATTGAATTTTAGGATCTTATGATTTAACCGATCTTGTATCTCGCGTTATTTTATTTCTAATGCCCGCCTGAGATCCGTTTGCACTTTGCTTGTACAATATATTTTTATATAAATTTTACCCCATCCTACGCTCTCTAGTCGCCCCCTACTACTGAAATTTCCTAAAACAGTTTATACTATACCAATATATTTATTTTCTGTCAAAAAAAACCGATCATTTTTTACCAGTTTTTCCGAAAAAAACTCGTGCTTCAAAGGGTTAATTAAGGAGGGAGGAAAATACCCTTATAGCGGTCTAAATCCTTTTCTATAAATTTTAAGAGCAGTAGCGATGGCTCTAAATATCACTATAAAGAATTTATATCAGCTATGCCGGGATTTCAACCCTGTGCTTCAATCCAAATACATTTTCTTTTTACCACTGGATTACCCACCACATGAAAGAGGTTGTAGCAATTATCTTACAAAGTTTCCACAAGATTGTCAGGGTTAAAACGCATATGAACATTGCATACTTGAACTTTCTAAAAATAACGTAGCAGTGCAATTGGCTCAAAATCAAAAGTTTCAACTACTGAAAGAGGTAGACACATGACTGAAAAAACTTTCACCCATTAACTCATAAAGAAAGTGGTTTTTCAACAGCTTTATGATCAATACTTGCTGAGCAGACGTCTGATTATTTTTTGCATTTTTTTAATCGGATGTTTCTCATTTTCCCATGGCTCGTTTTGTCTCTAATTTCAGTCGATCCTTGTCAATTTACCTTGATAATTTTTTAATGACTCATTGATTTCCTTTTAACAACTATTTTCCTAGGCTCGTGTTAGAAGTCTTAGAATTCACATGGACGTTACTTATTAAGTCTATTTTTCATGCCTGTATTGATTAACTTGTCAATGCCCAGTCGGTATTAAATTAGCAAATTCTTGACTACGACTATGGACAAAGCGCTTGACTATTTTATACTCAAGGGCATACCACTTTCCGCAGTGTCTATCCACTTCGTTTGTGTAAAAATGATTAGCACTTAATTAAATGACGTCACTGGGACTTGAAGCTTTCATACAGTGTTTCTATAAAGCACCATATGCTGTCATATGCTATGTATGAGAGAGGATGTTTTAAAAAATTATTTGCATTCAGTTTTATATGCATTAAATAAATGTAATTTGTATTAAAAGAGCAAGTAACAAAGGATAATTCAGTCCTCGGGACTTATTCTATTCCCATTAATGATAATATATAAGGAGAGAATAGCAACATTGACTACACAAATTAATTTTTAAATGATAAATTTATTATTTTAGATCCAAACCTTAGCAGGATCAAAATATGGATGCGTGTCCATTAAAGAAATTTGTAATCTCAGTAAAATTGGCGGCACTTGAGATTTGCATTTAGGTTTTAATGTATTATAGCAGTCGTAATGTTTCCCAACCTTAACAAAAGCAACGGTATATTTCAATTCTGTACCTCAGAGCCAGACTAATGTAAGTCCAAAGAGGACGATTTTCAGGCTATAAAATAGTTGTTTAATTGTACGAAAATTAACCGACAAGGGATAAATCAAACATAATTTTTTAATGTAAACAATCATGTTTTGTAGCCTAATTCATATAACAGCTTTGTTACTGGGTAATGGGATAATTTTTTCAGTTTTTTACGCTCTCGTATAAAGTAGTGCTTATGGTGACTTACGTTAGTCTGGCCCTGAGGTATATATTTTAGAAAATGGGAGTGGGTAGAGCACATTTAAGTAGTTTTAAAAGAATATTCTTTTCCTCACAAACGATTTCTTCCACAGCAGAAGAAGAGTTTTAAAATTAATTTTCTTTTGCTTGCCTTTGAAGCAAAAGACAATTTAGTAAACTTCAGGAAACAACCCATTTTTCTAAAGCTATTGCAATTAAATAGTGAAATAAAAAGCGAAGTCAAGGCGAAAACTTCTGACTTTCAAATCTTCTTAATAAACCCAAGTTAATTCCATTAAATCTTTTTGAAATTCATTCAACTATTTTTTTCGTTTAAATTTTGAGTAATTAATGAAACTTTCTCGACATTTCCTAGCGAAGACAAAGACGAACATTTTGCAGTTGCTGTTACGAAGATAAAATTTAGGACAGGCCATAAACTTCCCTCTGCGGATAATGTTCTACACCTGGAACAACTTTTATGTAGACCAAGCTTTTATCTGTCGAAAGGTAAAGAGCATGGATTTATTTTGCGGGTCATTTCCTCATTTATAAGACAAATGATCCAAGCTGCTTAGCATAAAATATGAGTAAAAGGAAAAAACAGCGTACATAAAGCACAAATTGTAAAATTAAATTTGTGCTTTATTTATTATTACAATTTGTAGAAAAGGAAAAAACAATGTAAATAAAGTACAAATTGTAATAATAAATAAAGCGCACATTGAATTTGACAATTTGTGCGTTCTTTTTTAGTTTTTTCCTTTTACTCACATTACCTCATCTGACACCGCATTGTTTAAAAAAAGGTTTTTCTCATATTTTTTTGAGCTTTGTTAAATAATGAAAGGGTTAAAAAATATTCGATTAGATAATATGCAAAACTATTTTCTTACCACTTCGAAATTTTTGGCACCTGAATCAACAAAGTTTTTTATCTTCGGCTTCTTCAAAAACTATTCTTTCGTTTGATTACTGTGCGTTAAATGTCCTTAGTGTTAAAAAATTCTGTTATAGGTGTTGTTTATATATTTAATTTGTTATTTTTAAAAAAATTAACTAAATTTGGTGTTAATTCTATTAATTTCTATTTTTAACTGGCTTAGTTTTCGAATCTTGAAAGTTTTCCCCTGCATTTAGTATATGTGCTTCGCGATTTTTGCTCAGTTTGTATCATTTGTTGCAACTAATTTTTGGCTCAGATTTGGTTGTTAATTTTTGGCACCAAATTTGGCAAATTCTCGAAGAATCGCCAAATTTCTCGATTTTTGTTTTATGAAGAAAAGAAGGTGCCTGTCAATAACGCATTACGATGTTTATTGACTTTGTGCCAACATAAGAATCCTTCCTTTTTACTATTTGTTCTCTCTAAGAAATAAAGGAACTCTCTAGGTCAGGCGTCATATTATTAAAGCCACACCGTACCACAGTCCTTGGTTTTACTTCTGAATACCGCTTAGGGATCTTGATTCATAGTGCAGTAGTTAGGATTGGAATGGTTGATAAAAAAATAAGTCTAAAAATATTCCTTGATTTAAAAAAAAATAGTATTTAATTCCACCTTGTTACTGGAAAAAGATGGAATTAAATTTTAAGTTACTAAGATCCAGAGCATACTAAAAATTTATGTAAATAGCATAATAATGGTTTTCTTATTTGAAAATGAGCTACCTTTCTCAGTAAACATTCATTGCATAATAATAATATTCTTCAAAAATAATTTAATAACGTAACCTTTCTTAAAGTAACTTTTACTTCGTACAATGTTTTGATTTAATTTGAAATATTTCAATATTTATCTGCATGCAGACATTAAAAGCACAAAATAATAATTATGCTTCTCTTTAACGCTTTTACATTCAGAAAAAACTAGCTGCTCTTTTACTATCTGTACATCTAGATTTTTATATCCAATTCATTTTCTAGATGTTTTGAAGCTACGTTTTTTACTGCAATTTTCGTTAAAAGAGCTAAATTTTGGGGAAAGTAATCCAAATGAAGTTCTTTAAACTCATTATAGCATCTCAACCTTAAGTCCTTTTTGTCACGCACTGGACTTTTCAACTATCCCATGAAACTCTTGAAATTTCCATTTTTGAATTTCATTAATGCAGAAGTTTTATCTTCAGGTAATGATACGGATTTCAATTATTAACTTTTTCCTTTTTCCAAAACAAAAAACTTGATTCTTAAGAGTATAATAAATCTCAAAATACTACGTCTTCCTATTTTTTATTTAATTGCAAAATTTTGACTGAAATTCTTTGATAACAAGCTTATCAGACTTCTTGTTTTACAAGAACAACAAACTAAAGAAATTAATAAATTTTGAAATAATTATCCATGCATGCACAGTCCGGTTATTTACTTGTGGTATCTTTTATAAATTATAGTTATATTGAGAGAGGTAATTTAAAAAAAAAAAAACAGAAATTCTGTTTTCCATGCACCCTTCTCTTACGTACAAATATTTTTGTCTCGTTGACATCCGGTATAGATGAGTTATACTATTTATATAAGGTAAAACTTGGTGAGATGGCGCGGCCGGAGAGATGGCGCACTTGAATTTTTGGAGGGACGGGGAAGTGTGAGTGCACCGTGATTCCAGGTGGTGGTACATTAACAACAGCACAGTATTTACTCGAATTCATAAGTTTCTTCCTTGAAAGTGTATGATATGCCATTTTTAATGCTTGCTTTTCAAATGTAAGGTCTTGAATTTTTATTACTGTTCGTCTGATCTTCACTGTGAGGAGAGTACTACAAGATACTTTTTAAGGAAACGATTTTTCAGCTATTTTGACAATTTACTTGCAGTTATTATTAATATAATCTACTTATTATCGAGAGAGATCTCTCATTTGCGTGAACCACCCATTTGAGCAATCTCACCCGATTTATAAGGAGAAAAGCGAAAAATATCTGTTTTGGCTTTATTTTTGCTGTTGTTTTAAATTACAGATATAAGGGATCGTTCATAAATTATGTCACGTTTTTTCCGATATATTTGAACCCCCTTTTTGTCACATGTAACGCTATGATGTATAAGCCTGATTTCACACTTCTTGCTACCCCCTCCCCTCTCCTTGTCACAATTTCACGAACTCCCCCTCCCCCCTCGAAGCGTGACATCATTTATGAATGATCCCTAAAGGAAACAGTGATGGAAATGCATTACAGAAAGAATGCAGTCTATAATCACCAAAAAATTAAGGTTTTCATTCTTTATTATGTTTTTCAATTGTACGCCATCTCTACCAGTTTTACCTCATATAAGAACATATTATTATATGAGGTAATTTATTTTGTAGTTTTTATCAAATAGAAACCGGAACAAAAATAAAATCCTGCGCATTCATTGCAATCGAATTTATCTGTGTTCGCATCTCAGTTCCTTAACTAGTTAAGCTTTTGGAATTTAACAACTTAAGGGGAAAAAATCCCAAATATAGTAAACTCGTTGTGATTTTACCACTTTTTTACTGCAAAAACTTATATTAATCTGTTTGTTCTCGTACTCTTCAAAATGCTGCAACAGAAAATAGCATACAGCTTCAGAATCTTAAATTCAATTTTAATCATTTCAATATTTTATATTTTACTTAATTCACAAAATTTCTCTTTGTACAATTATATTTTAGAAAATAGACACGATAATGAAGGATATTGGCATTGTTTTCAAGTTTAGGCAGAGGGGAGGGGGAGATGGAAATTGATTTTTACTTGAAAAAAAATTCTATCACATACTGTTATTATTTCTCCATATCTCCGAGAAAACTTTTCATCTGCATTTCCAAACGTTGCAGACTTCTCGAGGGATTTCGGAATAGCAGAAGTCTGAGCAGGAGAATATTCAAAATAATGCAGGCGGATTTTCGTTGAATTTATACACTCAATAGAATCGTACGATTCTTCGTAAGTAGCTTACAGCTTTACGCTTCTCAGACGCCGATTTAGATTTATTAAATCTTCCGTTCGAGTTTGATATTAATAATTCATTGTTTTGCTGCCTTGTCCGCTCGCAAAACTATATAAGCTCACCTGAATTCGGATTGTAATATATTATCTTTTCTCAAAAGTAATGGTATATATATTTCCACATCTATTTTACTATCCACACATATATATGTTTATACATCGCTAAACCGTATAAATTTTGCATCATATTTACTTCTGCAACAATTAAAATTTGTATGAAGTATAATGTTCTTGAAACGTTGTTTTTGCAAAAGATTCTGTCGAGTACGTAAATGCTTCGCAGAGCTATGGAAAAAAAAAAAAAAAAACAAAAATAGAAGTCTGAAACTGAAAAATCAGCATTAAAAATTATTACGAATCATTTATTCCTGGAAGTACTGAAATATTTGATAAAATTGTGGTAGCCGTAAGTGCTATGTTATTAAAAATCGAAGCATCATAACAAAACGAAATGCTAAATATAACGAAAAAAAAAAAAAAAGAAATGAAAGTCTAAAAAGTATGAAAGTAAATAAATGAAGAACGTTTTACAAACTGCTCAGCTCAAGTACTCTCTCGAAAATACGCAACAAGCAGAAAAATGTAAATCAAATAAAAGCAAGTTATTGAAATGCAATGAACTTGCAATGGACAATTTATTGATACGCAACCACAAGTTGTTGAACAGAAGAAGCAGTAGTCTGCCTAATTACAGAGGGAAACAACTATTAGTTTTCAAATAGGCAGTAACATTTCAAATAGGCAGTTGCATTTAAACATTTATTAGAACAATAATGTTCCTATCTTGTTCTAATAAATGTTTAAATGCAAATATTTAGCACAAGGACCGTGTTACCACTTCTACTGGAGATGCAGGCTCGACAACGACGATTCATACCTGCAAGCAGCTATATTTTTAAAATTTCTCCTGACCTAACAGTAATATAATAGCAACTACTGAAATGAACCTGCTCTGATATTCATCCACACAGCCCTATGTGGTTATGTAAATATTTTTCTTCAGAACTGTTTTTGCATTTCACTGTAAGTTACGTATGCAAATTTTTTGCTGAACTTTTTCCTCTTCTCGAGTTGCTTATTTTTTGAGACAGTGTAGTTCAGATAGCAATGATCATTTCTTTTTTTGGAAAGCTGTACTAAGCGGATAAAGTGAAAAAAAAAAGCGCTTGTTTTTTAAATTTTTTTTGTACAAAGTAGGTCTGCTTTTTAATTTGAAATTTTAACAAAGAATATGGCAGCCAGTGAGACTAAAGTACTGAAGAAGAGAAATATTTTAGATGCTAAATTTCCAAACAACCAGTGACCATTATTTTATTATCTGAATCGAAAACTAAACAGCGTCTATCACTGAAAAGTAATTTTTGATGTTAGAACTTCATTTCTTTATTTTTAGATTTTTAAAATTCGCTTTGTAAATTTTTAAAAATATATTTTAAAGATGAACTCTGTTAAAATACAACCCCTCCCCCACTGTTTTTACTTCTTTTCTCATTTTTTTTTCTAAAATTGTACGAATCTGTAACACGCATTCCATTTAAAAAAAATTAATTTGAATCCCTTCAAATTCATTGCAACGGGAATTCAACATTAAAGCTGTTACACAATTATGAATGTTGAAATTAAATAGCCGGTAAATGGAAGAATCGAATAATTCATATTTTTTTTACGACAAATCTAGTAATTTCTAAGATATATATTGAATTTCTCCCGGCATCGTTCCCGTGTAGATACAAAGCCTTCCTAATGTTCACTTGTTAATGTGTTACGGCGTGTTAAGAATAATCATGAACTCTTGCAAGAAATTAGCTTCAATTATAGAGAAAAACTCTAAGCAATTGGTCCATGAGCGTAAGGTAAAATGAAAATGCATTAACTTAAACACATGCTTATGAGAAAAAGTAGTAAAAAATCAATACCCAATAAAGACATAAAATGATACGAAAAGAAAATACAGAAAAAGATGAAATTCAAGAACATTATGCTAATTCTACTTTTCATACATTCATTTTATCTCTTAGTTTTTCGCCCAGATTACCTCATTTCGAAAATTATTATCTACGCTCTTTTCTTGAAAAATTTAAATTTTTGGGTTGGAAATTATATTTTGTCCCCTGAGTAAGTCACGAGCACATTATTCAACATATGTAAAATGGATGCCGAATGTAGATTTTTAGTGCTAAGTTTTCTATTTAAACAAATAGTTAAAATAATTTAAAATTTTTTTTAACAGTTCCGGGGCTTATTTCGTATCATCACAGACGTTCCATATCCGTCTAATCTGTATCTTATGTTTTTTTTTCTCAGTAAGTCACGAGCACATTATTATACAAATGCGAAATGGATGCCGAATGTCGATTTTTAGTGCTAAGTTTTCCATATAACAAATAGTTAAAATAATTTTCAAATTCATTTTCAACAGTTCTTTGCGTGGCTTGTTTTGCATCATCACAGGCGTTCCATATCCGGCTTTACTGTATCTTGTTATTCCTCTATCATTATTTACTTCGTAACTAATAATAGAGGATTCGATACGTGATACTGAAATTAAAATATCTTTAAAGCTTCTTTTAAGGAAGCTCTATATATAGTCTAAAATATACTTAAAATATTTTAAGACTGTTAACGAAACAACAAATGCCTGCATTGCTTATTTACGGAAATAATACTCTAAACTAGAAAAAGAGTTCGAACTCGCCACTCCACTTGGGAGTAAAATTCAGAGCAAATGGTATTCTAAAATGAAATTAATCATAAGTAAAAAAAAAAGCTCTAACTATTTGAGCTTTGAAATTTTTCATGCCGGAGCGCAATGTTTCCCCAAAGACTAGGGTAACCATTTTTTAAATTATGATATAGAAAATCAACACCAAAACCCGGTTGAGTTGTTTTTGGAAAATTTTAAGGGTACAAATGATTAAGACGCTGTTGGAATTAGCTGTTCAAATTACGTAATCAACGAAAAATAGCCAGAAAAAGTGTACTTTATTTTGATGTTAATATTCTGCTGAAGTAATGCTTTTCTTACGAAATAATATCGGGTATTGGCGTGGCTTCACATACGAATACCATATCCCAAAAGGTTTATTTTAGAAATACTCGTTTGAAAATTTAGATGTTTACTCGCTGGGCAGGAATGTTTCTTTGAAAAATTTTATTTGCTTGGGAAAAGTATCTTTCAGCACAATGGAAGGCATGAGAATTCCTTGCGGGTAAAGTGAAATCCTCTCCAGTTTTCTAAGAAGCTTCAGGTTTCTCAGAAGCATTATTTCGCCCTTCTATCGAGCGGAATCTATAAAAAAATTCATACAGATGAATATCAATCTAGTGTATTATTTTGTATTTTTCCTCCATGATTTATACTTCTGCAGTTTTAAAATCCCATTCTATTATTTTAGCAACATGTGCTTGTTATTTTAACTATTCCAAAGCTGTTTTTGTTTAAGATCTTGAATCAGAATACAGTAATTTATCACCTTTTCTCTTTCATGTTAAACGCATTTTATGGATTTTTATTATTCATTTATTCTCTGTATTTCCTATTTCAATCTATTTGTTTTTCATTTTACATCTTTCTTTTTCTGCATTAGGGTTTCTTCTCATTTTTTTGTTTTGCTCAAAGCTTTAAAATTTTCTTTTATCAATTAAAATATTTCTATCACGTCATTTTTCTACTTTCTTACGAAACATTTTATAAGAATAGAACTTATTAGATTTGGTTGTATTATATTTCAAAAAAAAAAAAAGTGTAAATACATGAATGACGAGAGGTCTTTTTGTTCTTTAGTCAGGTTAATTAATTTATTCATTATCTGTCAGTTTTTTATGATTAAATCGTTGAATGGCCTTTTTAATTCTATACAATTTACGGTTTGATCTTACTTTTATTTCAGCTATTATTTTTATAATTTAAGCGTTCAAATAGCGTTTTATTTTCTTTCACCTCAATAGATAATGAGTTAAGAATAAAGTAATAAATTTAGTCATTTCTTTTAATTAAAAAATTTTAGCTTTTAAATAGATGAACAGTTATTTTTTTACTTCTTTTCCTACTTTCTTTTTATGTACAATTCATTTACTTTTTACTTTTAATTCTATTTTAGTTCATTTAATTCTCCTTCCTTGGAATTTTCTCGTAGCCCTCTTCTCATTTTTTCTGAGTCATTTTAAGTCTACGCTATTGGTTTTTTCTCTCCCCATTTTCTCTTGATGGTGCTTCTTTAGATTGGTATTATTAGTTTTATTCTTTTAACTTAAAGCAACCTTAACGTCTCAATTTAGAATATAAAAAAGGAAGTTCTAGTTAAGGTGACTAGTGCAGCGAATCATTAATGCCTCTTACTTGGATGTTAACCTTTAAAAATTCTAATTAATTTGAATTCGAATTTACATAAGCTCCAAGTTAATTGCTAAAGCACTTGAATTCAAATGTAAGTAAAAGAATACGCGTAAATGTTGCTTTCGGATAAAAGCTTGGCTGAAACTAATTCAGCACGAGTACAATGTAATGACTACAAAAATGTTCCAAACTAATGTAAATATCTTGCAATTCATGGCATAATTTTTACAAAAGAGAAATAAATACTTTTTGATAAATTAGTAAAGACACAAACCTTTAAACACAATCGACAAACTAAACAACCGCATTTGTAACACATTTACAGAAAGTTAAAAGCGGCAATTTTGACTTGTATTTCACAGCAATTTTCTAATGCTATATCTTTTATTTAGTTTCCAATAACTCTAATAGTTCTCATGAACACACCATTAGTCTTTTTACTCGTACTTTATTTCTCACTTATTGAATCACACTACTGAACAATCTACTTCTAGATAAGCTTCAATAAGTTTCACACTTGTTTTTCATTCACTGTCAGTTAGTGGATACATTTAAATCAATTCTAATTAGAAACAAAAATTAGCTATTTCTGATTTTCCGTACGACATAGTTACTAAAAAATTTGTATCTGAACTTAACTTAAAAACAGCACCCCTACGTTCATAGTCGTTTTAATTAAATGTGAAAAAAAAAAAAATGTGACGCAACATGCATCATATTTAAGGCCGTTAAAAGTAATTGCAGAATAACTTTATTTCACTACATTACAACACAATATCATGACCATCAAGGGGTTAATAAAGCAATCATCAAATATACATAATTGCTTTCTCAAAACGTCTTAATTTCAGCAAATTCGCAACATTTTTTTTTTGTGTAACATACCGCTAAATTTTTTTTGTATAGGATAATATATCTATTGCTTAATCCAACGCTTTGCTGATACTTGAGATAAGAGTACTCTTACTTAAGTAACACTATTTAAAATATGTAGCTTTTATGTAACAGCATTGTAATTTTTCAACACGAAATACTGTAAAAACTTTTATCTCTAACCTTCTGAAAAGAGTTTTCTTGGTGTGATAAAAACAACAATCTTAACGAAAACCCAGTATGGTTTGAAAATAAATCACGTGAAGATAGACATTTAATGGCTTTTTTCTTGAAATTATTCAGATGTCCAAACTGAAAATTCTTGGATTAGCCACTAAAAGTTCACAATTTTTGTTTATCACTGACATTAATGGAGCGCCGTCTTGCGCTCTAAAAAGAGTTACATGCATTTCTAAAAAATCTGACAAAAATATTAGACTGTTTTAGTGTTTATCTTTTTCAAACTCTACTTTATATTACAATTACAAAATGATTAGCAAAATTGTACCACACTTTAAAACTAAACTCATCCATTTATTTTTTTTTTGATAAATTCAATATTTTAACGCTTCTCTGTGGATCAGCAACTTGTTTTATTGTTAAGATTGAAATTGAGTTTTTAGACTTTAGATCGAAAGTATTTTCAAAATGCAAATTGAAATACAATTTTTTTTTTTTTTTTGTCCCTTTGAGCAAATTTCGTTCTCAGCATATTAGTTCGCTGGAAGTAATTGTTAGCTGACGCGTACATAGATGCATAAAATAGAAGAATTTTCTGAGCTAAAGCTTTCTGAAGTAAGATTAATGATTCGGCAAACACTCTTCTGTATCAGATAGAAAGACAAATCTTTTCCTCGTACGCCCGATTTGTCTGTGTCATCAAAACAAAACCGACATTTTTCGTCATTTGTCCTCTTAAAGATTCTATTGTTTATTCATATCAACAAATATCCTACGCAGAACATTGTAATTAGTGGTGTAAAACACTCATTTTTATTCAAAATAAGTACGCTATTTATTAAATTGCATTGTTTTGGAAACAAATTCCTGTTTTTACTTTTGAAGATTTCTTTTCTTTCTTTTTTCTTTTTGTAAGACTTCATAGTAAATATTTTGATTTCTTGTTGGATTACGCATCTTACCAACTTGCACTCCAAGAACTCCTCACAGATACAACGAAAGTTTGGTGTTTTACCATCGTAGTAGATAGGATATCGAGGTTTGGTCCGGAGGGTCTGGGGCTCCATTCCGGACTCACTGAAAATCCACTACGTACGTTGGGGGTTCGTGCATGTAAAACCAGTGGACCCTGAAGTTCCGAGACAGTTCCAAAGACACCGGAAGCTGGAGATTTTCCCTCTCTCTCAGTTTTAGATCTAAAAAAAGTTACGTACATGTGGTGGCGCCATCTGGTGTGATTTAAGTACATTTTCTGTGTTTGAGTTAAGTCGTACTTCCACCATTTTGTTGCTCCTTAAAAACGGAAGGCGCTCCTTTGTCTGCCTTAATTCCTGGTCGCTCTGCAAGGGGAGTGCAGATTTCCAAGTGGTATTTGCAACAGCAAAAGTCCCGTCATTGATCTTAAATCTGAGGGGGAAAACAAACACATGTTCACACTTTATTAAGTTGAAGCAATTGGTACAGCTTTATAGCAGACAATAGAAATTAATAAATATTAATTTAAAAGTATCAATAGTTAATTTGAAATTGTACTTTTATCGATGTAACTATTTATCAATATTTTATAGAATGTTTTGTCTCTCGGAAATAACCCTTTCTCTGCTGAAATATTTTAATTAGCAGCCGGCTTTCGCCGTCACTCAGCGGCACTAGCACGTGAAAAAAATGTAACCGCTCGCCGTCTGTGAGCACCTGTAGCAGTGAAAGGGTCAATAGACATCAGGGTCTCTGCTTTTGCTCCTAATAGCCAACTTGGGTCAACTAGCCATTTACATTCATATTTATGGGTTCATTATAGTTTTTTTGAAGGTTTTACTAAAGTGAATGCAAAAACAAAATCCTTCAATAGTGGTTTAGTTTCCTGAAAAATGACTAAACTTATTTATAAAATAAATTTAAGTAAACAGACGGTTAGTTTTAACAAGGATACATTTTTTTTCCTTCTAAGACGACGTAAAAGAAAAAGGGAAAAAGAGAATATAGCACGACATTTATTCCTGAGAAGTTTGCCCTCTTTTGAAAAAAATATGAGTAAAACTGAATAAATAAATAAATAAAAATGAAATATGCAAGGAAAAAGATGCCCCATGGCCAACGTTTCATGGACTTTCATAATAATTTAAAAGTCCAAATAATAAGCAAGAGAGCAACGAATCGAAAAACGAGGTGTTTATTAAACTGCTTCCACAGATGCAAAAATTTCCACAAATAAAGCTTGCTTCAAATAGGAAAATTCTCTGCTAGTCACAATTGAATATTTCATTGAAAAATATTTGATCCTTTTGAGAATAATTGGAAGATGTACCTTACCCAAACCCTTTGTACGTCTCGACAAAACATGCATGGGTATAGTTAATATTGTAAACTTAAAACACTCTTAACAATATTTCGCGTAAAATTGATAAAAATGTTTAGTTCTTTCATTGACAACCTGAAATTCTACTGTACTAAGGTAGTAAGTTTTCTGCAGTTTAAGCATGAATCCTTGAAATTGAAAAGTATTTGGCAAGTATTTCATATATATTATAAAAAATACAATCGTTTCATTTTCAGTACAAAAAAAGTTCTGAATTGCTTCTATCTGAATATAACTTCAGCATTTCAGTATTATATTTAATGTCTAGGAGCCTCCTGCATACTTGAATAATATGATTTTCCCCGTTTGTGAAATTAAGCTTGACTCACTTTAAAAATTGTTTTAACAGAATATCTCAAAAATCAGAGATGCATTGCTACTCAAGTAAGGTACATTAAATACGACCCCAAAACGAAAATAATTTCCTTTCCCAAGTGAAACCCTCCCCTCTTTTTGTAGCACCTTTATGAAACCTTTTAATTGTTTAATTTAATAAAACGATTAAACTTCATGCGTTAAATACTTAAAATTATGTTTCATTAAATCTTTTATAATTTTATTGTTTTTAAACGGCAATAATAAAAATGCTTCGATAGTTGAATGCACAATATCACCTTTAAGTTTGAGCCTATGAAATTTTTATGTTTCGCGATGAATTAATTATCAGCAAAAGAATAGAATGATTGGAATCATAAAAGAGTGGCACTTCTTTAACGAAGATAATGCTTATAATTTGTTCTGCTTAATATTTCTGAAAAGTGATGGTTAACTTTTTTTCTAACTACGCTTTTGTATAGAAATTAAATTTATTGAACCTGAGCGTTCGTTGCTTTAAGTATTTTCTGTTTTGCTTGGAGAGACAAATTATAAACCTCGCGAAAATTTCTTTTACTATCGCAGGACGAATTTCAGGCATCAATAGAGAAAAAAGAGCGTAGAGAATTTTATTGTGTATAGGAAAATTTAGTTTAGAAATTATCTTTGCACTTGTAGGATGTAATTATGTATAATTATTTTTATATTATATTTCAGTAGAAAAGTAAAATTTTCTGCAATTATGAAACCTATTAATTTTTCATAGCACAAATATTTTTATTATTGTAAAATCATGAAAAATAATTATTAGTCCTGATTAACACTTCAAACATTACATGCATTAATTAAGATGCACTCTGCATACTGAAACAATCGCAAAGCTAAAATTTTCATACAAAAATTTTAATTATACATAATTGAATTTACTGAATTTTACTTTAAATATAGTTTAATTAATCATTTTAAATATGGTATTGTTTTTTTTTTACATTAAAAATTCTAGTTTGAATAGAAATTAATAGTTGATACTTTAGCTAATATTTTAGGTAGAGACACTTAAATGCTGCTTTTTTTGTTTCATGTCTGAATCATTAATTGAATAAAGGAAATTCTTATGGAAGATTTCCGCAACCAATGGCAGATTTTCAAAAATCAAAGTTCATTTCAAGTGAGTATTTGTGCTGCGACGTATGCGTTGTGGAAATCTTCAGAGACAATTTGACAGTGACTTGAAATTGCGATGAAGCGTGATTCCATGTGGAAAAAATGACATTTCGATCAAAAAATCTAGATGCAAGTGCTTGTAGTAAAGCTACGTTCCTCCAAACGTACATTTTTTCTTTGCGCCCCATTATTAACAGTTCAAAGATGACAAAATACTGAAAAAAAAATTTCAAAATACATTTTTTTTCCTTCGAATTTTGTAATATATATATTTTTTATAAACACAGACATATTGACACAGAGATGTTATTCCGCCACAAATCTAAAAACATGCAAAAATTAAAAAAAGTTTTTAAAATCGTGTTTTTTAATATTTTGTTCCCTTTGAAATGTCAACAATAAGATTAGAAAAAAATGTTCTGATGAATATAGCTGCGCTGTAATCCCTTGAAATTTGATTTTTGATCAAGAATGTCATTTTGTTTACGCGTGGAATTGTCCTGAGCACAAGAAATAAGTGCAAAAAACGTTTTTTAATTTCTCAGTTGAAAAGCAGATATAAAAATTACAACTTTTGTGCAATGATCACTAATATAGTTTCGAAGTTTCTTACGAAGTTGATCACGAATTATTTTTCTATAATTTGTTAATTATAAAATGGCAATTATTTCAGCTTATACATTGCATTGCAAATTCCCCAAGATCATTTCCATAGGCAGATACATTGAAGTTTTGGCGAAAATAAAAAAAATATTTTTGAATAAATAATGGCTGCATCAATATGCTTTATGAGAATATACAGTACATACTTCCTGGAAGAAAATCAAAATTTCAAGAAGTTCTGTTTGTTCCAGATCGAAAAGAAATCTGCGAGCGAGAGTTGATTTGAATGCTGTATTCGTGAAAGTGCTTTAATGTAAAACTTTTCTAGAGTTTTGGATGCTTCACAAATAAGAACAACACTCCAGATAAAAGAAATAGCTTTGAGTCTGTGATTTATTCCAATGTAAAAGAAATTTGGTGAAAGAGAATAGTGTATGAGAAATATTCTTAGATTTTAAAATTTTATTTGCCACCTGATGCAATATATATTTAAAAATATTTTCTAAGGTTTATATTTGTTGATGTGCTCTCTCTCTCACACGCACAGACACACACAAAAATATTGCAACAGTTAAAAAATCTAAATAAAGCGATAAAGTTTTAAAATTTCAAATTTACACATTTTTATTATATATATGTGTATATATATATATATATAATTTACCCATTTTTATTATATACATATATGCATATATCTATATATATAATGTGTAAATTTGAAATTTTAAAACTTTAATGCTTTATTTAGATTTTCTTAACTGTTGCAATATTTTGTGTTTCTGTATTCTGTATTTAGTGAAGAAAAAGTCAAAATGACTCGCTCATCGCTATATGTCATCTTTAGTTCATTAACTTCACGTTATTCATATTTAAATTTGGCAAAAACAAAACAAAAACCAGTATAATTTGTTTGCGTTATACCAGCCGTTAAAACTAAAAGATAAATGGCTCGAGCAATAATTAGGGAACAAATAATGGTTTGCGAATCCTATACTGAGATTGGAAAACTTCAGCATTCATCTACGCTTCATATCCAAATATTTTGATGAAGAGCATTAGTTCAGACTTGATATTTGAGTTTTAAATAAGTGCTTTAAGATCTCAGAGAATTCACTATCCCTACATGGACATAGGACATTAATATTACATTAAAAGTTAAAAATAAGTAATTTTGCGAATGTTCTTAAAGTCATACATGCGTAAAAAGTCAGACATTCAAAAGAAAAGAAAGAAAAACTCCTTTTATTCTTAAGAATGTTAAAGCTGAAATAAAATAAAAAAAAAACAAGAAGGTAGATTCAAGGCCAAAAAAGAAAAAAAATCAAATGAAAGTATTAAAATTATATGAACGTTTCTAAGTAATTTTACCTGACATAAAGTTAATTGAAAATTTGAGCTTCATTGCTGCATATTACACGAAACTTTAAACTGTTCATTTATACATTAATTCCCAAGTTTCTTTCAAGAGAATGTGCAGTTTTAATTTGTGTAAGATTTAAGTTAATTCCCTTGAAAATTTCGTGCTAGTTTAAACTGTATGTGAGAGTAGTTAAGATTTTAGAAGAGAGTCTTCCCAATTTGCAGAAACACTACCCCATAATAAAATGATGCTTACCTTGATACAATCTTATGGAATAATTTGGTTCTTTTTAACAGAGCAAATATAATTATACTTTCCGAAACAACGTAGATTATGTGTAGATTTTTTTTGGATTGGAAATTTGAATTATCTTAACAAAAGCCAAGAAGTTCATCTATAACTAATTGAGTATAATTTTTACCAAAACTGATGTTGTTCACTCTTTGACTTATTCACATGTTCCTTTTTATTGGTTAAAAGAATTATTACAAAAAAATCATCTTAGCAAGTTCACCTAGTTTATTTTCCCCATTTATATTAGGCAATTAATTTCAGTAAATTCTAACGAACAAAATTTTGAAGAAAAAATTTGTGCTGTTCAAACATAATATTTCTATAAAATTTCATCATAATGTTTACTGATCATACGTTTTGCGAAAACTATTTCCACTGGTAAGTAGAGAAGTTGGAGTCTTGTATGGAAGCATTTATAAAACAAGTTGTTCATTTATTGCAAACGAAAATATGTTCAGTTTTCCTCAGATTCCTTCCGTAATTTGAAAATTTGAGTGTGAAATGGTTTAGGTTTTACTGTTTTAAATATGTTGCAGTGTATGCTCTTTTTGCTCTAGAAAAGCACTGTTTTTTAATTTGTTACTTTTGAACTAAGATTATGATTAAATTAAAAATCAGATGTTAAAAAATATTTTAAACGAAGTTTTTATTCCTTCCTTAATTTTTGACTGTTAAATACTTTCATCTTTTTAAAAATTCCAATATTTTTTTTTTAGGTGCAAAACTGTTTTGTATTTTTGAACTAGCATTTTATGTATATTTTCGCTGAACAAAAATATAAAATTACTTTGTTGCGAGACGCAGCAATAAAACGTGTTTAAATTTAAATGAAAAAAATACTAAAGCTAATTATTACTGGCAATTAATGACAGCAATCAGAACTTAAAAGTAACAAGTGAAATAGTGTGTAATGCAAATTAATAAAATAATGGTTAAAGTGAAACATTTAAATTTCTAAGGTAACAGGACATTATACTATAAATTAAGTGTTTTGTTGATCTTTAATTCTTGTGGATTGAAATGGATATGGTTTTATTTTGAATCATTGCCAAATGAAACTTAAAATATTAAGTACAGTAATAAAAATAAGGAGTAAAAAAAGATTTACATGATAAAATAAGATTTCTATTGCAAATATAATTACTTGCTGGATTGTTTTTTACGTATTAAAAAATTGAATTTTAAGTTTCCTTTGGCATTTGGCCCGGGAATGCTTAATGTATTTCAATTCAAAGTATATTTTCCTTTGTTTTCACTCACTTTTAAACATTTAATGCAAAAAAATAGGCAAAATGTACAGCAGAGTTAAAATACATTATAACTGATATTTTAATGCAGACATTTTATTTCCTACGTGATTAGTTTTTAACTAAAAAAAATGCTTTGAATTTTATTATTTTTCCAAATATATAACATAACATATTTTAAAGCTATTCAGAAGAGTCTAGAGAAGGCCAAATCTATTTTTCAATGTATTTAACATTGTATATATTGTATATTAAAAAAACCCCCGAAACTCTCTTTCCCCTTTGAATGTTATTTACACTAGAGGTACATGGAATATTTAAATTTATCAGGAAATGTGTACTGTATAATATGATAATAGTAAATTTTGTTAAGGGGTCGTCATCAAATTAAAACGAACATCAGCTTTAAAATTTCGAATTGTAACCGCATTTCTTATCACAGATTTGCAATCAGCACAGAAATTTAATCTCGTATACCAAATTTCAAATATTTTTTAAATAGAAACATATGAAATGTAATTATTTTTTAGATGCACTTCAATTCGTTTAAATTATGTTAAACATTGTTGGCACTTTCAATTATACAAAAATCTAATAAGATCATATGCAATCATTTCATTAACAACGCATCCCTAAATTTATTCATTACTCTTAATAAAACATTATTTTTCTCACAGGCAGTAGATACATTTGCTTTTTTTAAGACACGATTGTAATTAAGGTTCTTCCAATACATTTTTTTTAATGTATAAAAATGTTTAAAATGTTTTGTCCTCTAACTTTCCTTTGGTAAGCTAGTTTCATTCAACTGATTCACATAAAATCAAACAAAATATCTTTCTAAAAATTTCTTTATTGATGTATTATGTCACTACTACATTTTTGAAAATACTGTAGACGTCCTTAATTTGCATTTAAGAATCATTTCTTTGAAATTTTAGAGAAGTAACTTTATTTTGATTAGGAACTTCTTCCAAATGTCTTTGTTTGATGCTGTTGGTAAATCGGGTATCATTATTTCCAGGGCCTTAAGTGTAGGATTACTAGCGTATATATAAAAAGTTACCTTCATAAAATAACGTCATCAATGCAAAACAGATGCTATAAGCTGCGACGTAATTTTAAAATCATGCATTCATTTCGTTGAGTCATGGGGGAAACTAAGCATTAGGAAAGAATAGATTTTGGTTTTTTCAAACACTTTTCTATGCAAAAAAAAAGAAGAAAAGCTTCAAGTAAAGAAGATACAAGGAGAAAAAACTATTTACGCAAAATTTCATTTGGTGCCCCTCTTCCGCTTCACACTTCAAAAAAATAAACGTCAAATAAATTGTTTTATACAGTTCCCCCATTCTCTCTCCACTTAAGCTTTGAAGAAACCTAATGTGTTTGGAGTTTTGTCACGTAAGAAGAAATTGCTGGCAAAGAAAACGAAGAGAGACATATAAAAGCTGTTCTTCCTTGATTTGATACCCATCAGCAAGGGGAGATTACTTCAACATTAGCTTCAGTACGTCTTTGAGAGACCTGATGGTAGGATGTAATCTCATATAAAGTCTAATAAAAAGTTAGTTTTACTATTTCATAAAACTTTTATTATTGCTCTAATTATTAATAACTAATTAGATCCTACAACCATAGTTATAGTAAATAATTATGGTAGCAAGAATCTAAAATGCTAAACTATTGAATTAGAGTTTTAATAACGCAGGGATTGGTCGTTGTAGAAATTTATTAATTAAATTATGTTTATTATTTCATAAATATGTTTCTATGGTTTCATAAGTAACTGGAATGGAAACTTATAAAAAGTGCGACATTCACCACTATCAATATCACAATGAAAGCCTTACTTAAGTTTCAGAAACACGAAAATTCAGAAGTTTTGACTTGTAGAATTTATATTTCAAAGGATTTTATGATTTATTTCTTGTGTTTATTTTAAGTGATTTCTTTGCATACAGCTCCGATTATTGACGCAAACTTGAGTTTTTTTCTCTATTGAAAAATTATTTTTTCGCATATAACTTTCAAATATACAATTTCATTCACTTTTATCTATTTCTTAACGAATTTCGAATTTACAGGGCACTTTAGTTGAAGTAGCATCAGTTGCCGGTGACGGACACTAAAATGCTTGGCCCGATTGGAATTTCCTTGTAAATTCACGTGGCACTCGATGTGTAAAAATATTTGACTCAACATCACTAATTAGTTTTTGACTGTGATTCAAATAAGATTTACATTTTCAAGAGCGTACGTTTAAATATATGTATATATTGATATGACTTTATGTAGTGTTGATTTTCAAATGTAATGTTAAGGTGTTGCATTAAAAATTTATTTTTTTATTAAATATAAGTATTCTCTGAAGTACTAATTTCACTTACATTACTGAACATTTGCAGTTATATTGTCCATGAGTTTTTCAGATATTTTCACTCAAGATTTTTTTCATATGAAGATATTACAAATATTTTCCAAAATTCAATTACAGACATATTTTTCATATTTGTTTATTTAAACGCGAATATACTTCAGTACTTTTTCAGCTTATTACTTATTGACATGAAATTGTAATAAAGGAACTTATTGAAACGGAAGTTACTCTGAACCTTTAAGTTTAACTTTTGCTGATCTTTGTTTTGTGGAAAGTTACGGTATGTTATAAAAATTAAGTTAGTCTATTTTTATTCCTGATTTGAGTGTTTTAAGAGGCGTTCAGTAGCAACTTGTGCACTATTATTATTAGCTAATTTCGTTTGAGAGTCGTACTGTTGTGATTAATCGTAGTTCTAATGATTTATCGTATTTTGTGGTTCTGGGGGATGTGGTGGGGGATAAGGGATTTTTACGATACTGCCTGAGTACCTTTTTTCTTATCAAAACTGTCTGGATAAGCCAAGTCTTTGATCTAATCAATTGGTGATATAGTACGAAATTGATGAATGCCATTTCAAACCAATATATGTTTTTTTATATTGTTGCGATACTTTCATTTCTGTTTTTTCTCATACTGTTTTGTAATTAAATTTCAACATTTAACTGATTTTAGTTTTCTAGTGACCACAGTCTAGGTTTTTTCCAAACATAGGAACTTTTATTTAGAATTATAATTTTAACGGTCTTGATTACAATTTCTTTTAAAGTTGAAATTTATTAATCTCACCTGTTTAGTGATTTTTCACATACAAAAGACAATCTTCATGATTTCAGGATATTTAGAATTTACAGAAAATAAATTCTTGTTCGCTTCAGACTTTTCTTCTTTTATGAAGATTATTTTTTTAATAAGTTACTGCTTTAAAAATAGTCAAGACATTGTATAGAACATTCAAATCCCCCTTAAATGCAAAAAGAAAAATTCCTTTCTAGTTTGCATTGGTATAAGATAAGCAGTGAAAGATGCATAGAAGAAGTCTTAAGATATTCAAATATCGTGTTAAACTGAAACATTCTGAAATTGTATTGCAAGCATTTGGATCATTGGTACTTTGAAATTTGAATCCATAGTAAAGATATCAAACGCAAAGCATGGACTTCATTTGATCCGAGTTATCTCCTGAAAAGGATTTTCAAAAGCATGATTTTGCATAATTTTGTTAACACGTTCAATATTCTGACAAACAGAGTAAAATCTGAGGAAACTAGAGCAAGACGAAAGAAATCGATTCTCCTTGTGAACCCTAAAATGTTTCGTTCCTGAAATTGGAGTAATGTTTACCGAATTTGATGAGTTTCAAAATAAGCTACAGTGCAAAAAATTGTAAAACCTAAGTTTTTTTTTGGATGCTATTTGTAAAAGGTTCAGTTATTCCTTTCTATTGGTATGAATCTTAAAGTATCAGAATCTAAATGTTTCAAAGAAATGAACAATTTTAACTTTAATTAATGGACATTGAACCTTAACCCATTCGCATCATATGACGACCACTGGTCGTCATATGATTTACAAACCTTTTTAAACCTTTATACCTTTTTCAAACTTTAACCTTTTTACCTTTACCTTACTTATACCTTTTTTACTTTAAACATTATAATACCGTTATCGAACTATATGACAATTCTTAGAATATGCATATATTTTTTTCACTCTGTGCTTTCTAGTTATTTTTCTCTTTTCCAAGAAATATTTTTTAATTTTCTGATTTAATTATTTAATTTTTTAGCTACCGGTCAATTTGACAGAGCGCGGTAGAAATAGGTTCACAATTACGTCGGTAGGTTTAGTGTTAAATCTGATTCCCCTGTTAACGGGATAGGTATTAAGTATGATTTGATTGTGTTAAGAAAAATTTTGACGCCAAGCAAGTAACTAAATAAGGTAATGGTACATAAGATACGCGAATTGATTATTTGTAATTATAGGAAATTTAATGATATCAAAAAAATCTACGCAAAGCCAAAAACTATTAATCTCAGTCTGGTCAACGTTATTTCATTTAAAGAAAGTTCTTTTATGATTACTGATTGCTTACGAATTAGTCTAGGCTAGTGTCCATTGAAATGCAACGATATCTACCCTTTGGCCTATGGCTGGGAAAAGATTGGAAATATATTACAACCCGTGAAAGTAATAAAACCAGAACAACTGCCAGCTCCAAATGAGGTTCTCAACTTAATTATCTGTAGCTGCGTCATTATATGAAAAAATGCCCCGTGTTAGTGTAGAAAATTCTTCACGCCTTGCACTGGATTCTGCTCGTGTAAGGAATTTGTATTCTCCGTACCTAAAACGGGATATTACCTTATTAGAAAGGGTTTAAAGGAGGACTACTAGATTGGTACTGTCAGTTGTTGTAATTGTAAACGCTTTTTCAATGTTTTAACTTTTGATCCTTCCCTACCTCTTGAATGAATTCAGAGATAAAATTGTGAGCATTGTAGCCACTACTGTACTTCTTGTGAGTAAATGTGTACAAAATTTTTGACTTTATGACTATTTGTTAGCGAATGAGCTCGTGTTTACAATTACCCCAGTGTGTTTGCAATTACCGCAGAGATTTGGGGTAATTGTAAACAGTGGTTTATTTTCGAATAAGGTTCATGCAAATTGGTAAATTGTTTCATACACAGTCTGCTTGAAGGCTTAAGAAGTTCCGGAGCAATGGCTCTCAATCTTCGGCCAACAAGCCGCCTGTGGTCCGCTGAGTTATGTTATGAGTCGGCTGAGATCATTTAACGAGAAATATCTTGCGAAAAATCAAGTAATGCGACAAATTTATGTAAAATTTGTCCCGCAGTGGATCAGTCGGTTAAGCTTAGATCCCACAGAACACCGAAAGTGAAGCACAACTGGCTGTGGTGAACGCTTGGGAGGGTGACCACCAACCGCGGCTAATAATTCTGAGACCGAGTGCGCTAAAGGGAGCTGTGCATGTAAAATACATCGTTGCTTCAAATGTAAACCAAGTTAGAAATAATTTATGCTGAGGGGCCAACCTAGGTGACGATATCTCATCTGGGAGCTGGTTCAAAGTCATTAAGCCCCTCTGAGCCAAGTGTATTTCATTCTAGCTCATTAATAATCAGTAATAGTTTTCTTAATTCATGGTCTCCTTGCAAGAGGGGCCTGGATTTCCAAGTGGCATCAGCAACAATAACAACAGTTATGTAAAATAGACACAAAAGTGTAATTTGCATCAAAATATAATACTTATTGTCCCCCCAGAATATTGGAAATAGGATAAATTTAAGTGTTTACAATTACCCCAGAGTACGTAATATATGGGGTAATTGTAAACACCTGATTTGCACACGAAAAATAACAGGGAGGACGAAATTCATAACTAAATGCGTTTAGCAACGTTCCATATGACAAATAAAAATGATTGAAATCATTTACATCGTTCTTGCAGATGATTTGGAGACAAAAATGTAAGGTCACTAAATTTTGTTAAACAACTTTTTTCACTGTGTCATTTTCAAACAATGGTGACGCCTCCACAAATGTTTCGAAACTTACAAAACTCTTTCAGTGCCTTCCCTATGTTGCAAATTCACCACACACCATCAGTTAAGTTTTAGAAACCACCACAAGTGTAGTTATGAAGATTGTTTACAATTACCCCAACTGACCCTAAGTGGTCTTTCATTTTAAAATGGGAAATGTTGATGGGCTACAGCTATGTGCTGAAAGTAGAACCAGAGGTCATTGTTTTAAGCTTTTCAAATCTCAGGCTAATCTTGAAATTAGGAAAACATACTACTTCAATAGGGTTGTAGGCAGTTGGAATAGTTTACCGGCAGCGACTGTTAATTGCAGTGGGGTAAGAACTTTTAAGAAATCTCTTGATGTTCATTGGGGACTGCTAAATTGACTAGGACCAGCCTAGCTGGGCCCTGAGCCTGTTGCTCACTGTTGAAAATTTCTGTAAGAAAACAGTAATATAACCATTTATTTGATTGTTATTTTACCATATTTAATTACAACATGAATAACCCTTAAAAAGATGGTACTCAAACCGCTGATTCGTTTATTCTCTGTTTCTCTTAAAGAACGTTTAACTAACCGTAATTTACAAGCGCCACTAGGTCTCGTAGTCAATAAGAATCGGGCGTCCATCTTGATTGTGGAACCTTACCGGGGTCGCACGTTGTTGTTAAAATGGGAATAAAGATTTATCAGTTCAAATCTGCATGTGTAGGGGAGACCGGGGCATAATGACTATGCTAACGATTTTTGTTGTTTATTAATTTTATTTTTAAGGATAGTAAAATTTTGCATGAAACGTTAGAGTAGTCCTTTGTAGTATTAAATATATTATCATTTAGTTATTCAAGTAAAAAACGTAAAGGATAATTTTATTTTTTCCATAACCTTAACAAATTGTCATCTTGCCCCAGTACTGGGGCAAGATGACTTTAGCCTTGGGCCAAGATGATAACACTGAAAAAAAGGTTGAACATATTTTATCTTTTGAATATGTTACATGGTTTAACAAATGTAACTGTGTTTTTACATCTTACAAAGTATCATACTAAGCGTAATGCCTTGTAACGTAATGTTGAAGTGTTTAGTTGTGCAGCTGACAATAGTCACAAATAAAAATACCATTTTCATAATTGGAACATTCCTCATGCCACCACTCTTGGCATTTACAGCACTGGCTCCATTCTTCTGCTGAATGGTCACAATATTCCTCTTCAAAAGCAAGACATCTTATAACAACATCCTTTGAAGTTGATGCAACTGGACTGCTTGGCCTGGATCTTATAGACTTAGGCCTACAGGAACTTAGAGTTTTTTTACTCCCTTTTTAGTTTCACTAGCTTATTTTCTCTGTTTTTTTAAACCTTCCTGTTCTTCCTTCTGCTTTTCCCATTGTTCTAACATTTCTTCGATGCGTGTGCTTGTAAGAATGCTTGAGCTCAGATTTTTGCTTTTTTTTTTCTCACATTGTGTTGCATTAGGCAATAGTTTGAAATCAAAAACACTAACAGGTTTCTTTGGTGCATCGGAATTAGCATTTGCCATAAGTTCTGGTTCTTCTGGATAATTTATATGTTGGTTTTCTACTACCAGGATCTGAGGATTACCGAGATGACAAGCTCGTCATCTTGCCCCTTACTGCGTGTTTAAAAATATTCGTTTTCATCACCATGAAGGAAGGCGATTAATTGAGATTTGTTCATGGTAATAGGTAGTATTTAAACTAAGTTACTCAAAAATATTAAAGAGAAACGATATATTATACTTGTATTTGTAGCGCAGCTTATTTACACGTACATAAAAGTTATAACATGGCCGCGGTAAACAATCAAAGCTTCACAACTAACACAAAAATGGCGATTTCAGCGTCTCTATGCTATTGTGTAACGGATGGCCGATAGGAGAGCCAGTAGTGTTCGGTTAAAGGTTCCACCTCATAGAGAACGGAAAAATCAACACATTCGTCACCTTGCCCCGCTCTTCATCTTGCCCCGGTCTCCCCTATATAAAAAAGAAGAAAAAGAAAGTGGCTTAAGCAGTGGTTACTAAATAGAAACACATACACACGTAAATCAAAAATTGGAGACATCGGATTCCCGAACTGTTTGCGAATGAGCGAACCCATAAATTGAGCTGCTGAAGCTTGTTTGTATTTTAATTTTTGCAGCGAATAAAATGATTTTCGTCAATATACAGTAAATTTAGACTAAAAATGACTTTGGATCCAATCAAAAACTAAAATCGCAATTTTTATACTGTTTGCCTGTTGGAAAAGATTTATTGATAAATAAACGGCCATTTTGAGTGGTGTAGATGGCCGAATGGTTAGAGCGCAAAGTTTTGTACATCATACACCCGATGATCGATTCCCGCACCCTTCGTTTATGGTATCTACGCCTCGAAATGGTTCAAAAACCGTAAACACTTAGATTTACAGTTTTGAAGCCATTTATAAATAGTTATGAAACCGTAAACTTTTGTATTTACGGCTTTTTAACCAAGCTGATTGATTGGAAATGGTCCCGTAAAGATAGAAAAATGTTCCAAAACGTAAATTTAACGGTGAATTAGATGAACAGACTGCTTCCGGCTATTTAACCGTAATTTCATGATGAAATTTGTAACAGTGCTGGTCGTCACTTTTGTATTTTATACGCATCAATCTGGTCAATGCCATAAAATGACTTAGGTGATAGTGATGAGGAGCTACTAGTACAGTAAGCCCCAATAGCTATTAGAAAACATTATTTTTAACAGAAAATGACAACAAAGGTTATGTAATTGCTGAGTAGAAGTCTTCTAAAATTATGTTCCTTTTTAACAAGTCATTCGGTCATTTCAGCACCAAATCGTTCCATTGCTGCACGTTTATGCATATATTGTTTTTATTTGTGATTTGCTGTAAATATTTTTTTACAATTAAATATTTCTCTGAATAAAATACCGCTATTTGTAAATTTATATACGTATATTTAATTGCATGTTCATTTCCCTTCACACCATTTATGGCGGCCATCTTGAATTTTGCCATTTTGGCAAAAACGCGCAAGGTTTTTTCTGGCACTCAACGTATTCGGACTCAGTAGGTCAAAATCATATGAAGGGTTCACTGGAAAAACGACCTTAGTCATATACTACTTGATGAACTTTGCTTTATGTTTTATTCATTCATTTTATAACATAAATGTTAATTTTAACTATACGAGCCTACTTTCCAATAACATTCAAATTTATAATATAATTTATAGTATAGTTAAAATTAACATTAATGCTATAAAATGTATGAATAAAAATAAAGCAAAGTTTATCAAGTAGTATGTGACTTAGGTCGCTTTTCCGTTGGACCCCTCATATAGAATCCACCAAAATGTTGCTTATGTACAGAAAAGAGGTATACTGCCGATAGACAGATATACTGCCTGGACTAAATCTGCAGAAAGTCACAATTATTGTTTGCTTTGCAATTATTTCTCTTATCCGGCATACTATTTTTTGCATAAACCATTTGGAAAAGTTCAATCCATACTATTTACAAGGTTCAGCTCAGAAATGTAATGAGAAAATACTTTTCGTTGGCATAATATTAGTAATAAAGGTATGTAAAACGAACTTTAAAAATATTCAAACTTCCTACTCAAGTTCAGTATCAAACTGGAAATTCAAAATTTTATTGTAAGGAATTGGATCATTGGTACTTTGAGCTCACAGTAAAAATATTAAACAAAAAGCAAGAAGTTTCACAATCCCAGTTATTGTTAAAAAATGTCCAAAAGCATGATTTTTCATAATTTTGTTGACGCTCTGATAAACTAAACAAAATTTCCGAGTAATCTACTGCATGATTGAAAAAATTTGTTCTTCTCGATAATATTAAAAATTTTCATTCTTGGAATGGAAAAACTCTTCACCAGTTTTCTTGAGCTTTGAAAAATGCTAACAATATTTTTTGCGTTTAATTTTCTGGGTTGTTATTTCTACAAGACTTTGTTATTCTATTTTTTAATGGATTAGAAAAAAATTCATCTAAAAATACATAGAATAAATATTTTTCAGTCCAATGAATAACTTTATAGAATATTGAACCTTGCTCAAAATATTATAATGTTGTGTGAATGAACTCTTTATAACCATATTACATTATTTATAACTATTCGTAATAGCATAAAAAACATGATTGAAAAAGTTCAAATTACAACTTCTAAACAGTTCTGAAATTGCATGATTACTGGTCTAGTTCTTTTCTTTTAAGTTCTGTTGTCTTTAATCTATTTGGAATGTAAAGAAAAGCCCAATTATTCGTTTTGCCCTTATTTAGTTATTGGCGGCATTGCAGGGGCTATCTCGAGCATTGTGTCATTCCCTGTCGGAGGAAAACTGATACCACGTGACACATGTTCAAGACTCGGTTCTATATAACTAAAGAGAAAGTTAGAAAAAAAACCACCATTAGAATAAGGACAATAGTCTTTTGAAATCGCCATTTGAGTAAAAACAGCAGTCTCTAAAAATCTCCTTTACATCCCTGACATTAAACCTTAAAAAATTCTATTAGAATGAGGATAACAGTTCCTAAATAACATCAGAGATCCCGCTAAAAATCATCTTTATAATAAGGACAATAGTCCGTAAAAATCCATGATATGATAAAAATCTTTGATGTGTGGTAAAAATAGGTGTACTGAGAGCCATAGTCCATTTTTCGAGTTCATTCTTAATGGACATACAGAGTACCGACACAGCCACTAGCTACATAAGGGCTCTAAACTATTAAAGCTCTCATCGGACATCTTTATTCCAAGCTTCTCATGGAACAACATTCTATTCTTATAATATAAAAATATTTATTTTTTAACTTCATCGCAAAAATTCGAATAATGAATGGACTTAAGATACTATGGCTCGCGGGTACAAATATTATATCACGTTTTAATTAGAGAAAATTGAAGTGTTGTTTAACATGAACTTAAGCATGGTCAATATGAATAATGTACGAACTTCTACATTCGCCAAACCCCGCAATTTTCAGATAATTTTAATATAGAATTCAACTTGCATTACTTTCCTTATTAAAAAAAGTAAAATATTTAGTTCAAGGAACATTACTGATAACTAATTTGAAGCTAATGCAATACAATTTTGACTTTTTTCATTTGCAGCTGTTCTAAGAATTAAATTGTAATGACTACAAAACTGTTATGGAGCAAAAATATTACCATTTAATCCAGAATATTTGCATCACGTTTTCTTAGAGAGAACTAACGTGTTGTTCAGTTTGTGCACTTGAATAATAAATATATTTCAAATTACTAAATATGACAAATCTCGAAACATAGAGTTGAATTTAATAGAAAAATCAACTTGAATTTCTTTCCTTTTTTTTCTATATTCGGATAAGATATAGCTCGAGGAGCAGCGCGGATAATTATTTTAAATTCAATGCGATAAAATGCTGAGAATGTATGTTTCTTTCGCACCATCCCTAAGAATAAAATTATAGAATAGAAATTTAATTATAGGAACCATTTCCTTTACTTAACAGAATGTCATTGGGGATAAATTAAAATTCCAAGTCGAAAGGGCAAATCCAACAACGCAGCCTAATAGACTTAAAATGAGTGTTCAATTAAACAGACAAAAGAGTGATTGCGCCCAGTTTGCGGGAATGAAGTAATTAGGAACGCTAATCTCTCTCAACTCACTCAATTTATTTTACTTTGAGAATTCTAGTCTCAGTTTTAACAAATCATTAGCGCTTGAAATAACTATGGCTGTATGAAGACGGAGGAAGCACTATTTTTAGAAATTTTAGATTTCTCACTAAGTAGAGGTTTTTATTTTTCGAACTTTTCTAAAGTAATTTGAAAGTTTTATTATTGTATTTTTTAAATATTGATAAATAGGTTTTTTTCTACATCTATAAATTGTCTTCCATCCAATTAAAATAGGAGTGGGTTTGTTTATAAATTATTTTTTGAAATTAGTTTTTTTCAAAGGCTTCTAGTTCCTTTGTAAATGAATGTGCACGAAATTTTATTGAACTAATTTAGAATTGAGATTATGAAAGAACGTCCTAGACTAGAGTTTATTGATTTAGCTCTTTATGTCAGTTATTTCTTAACTATAAAGCATATAATTATTACCCAACAATGTATTAGTTTAAGAAATAAACTTTAATGAAACTATCTGTTTTTTTTGGAAAAAAAAAGTTTAATACCAGCATTGAAAGAGAAGTACTATGTTGATGAAAAAGAAAAAAAAAACGCAAGCTTCCCTATTCTTGACACTATCGCTGCTAAAATGCTTACTCTTTTAAGTTTCTTAAAAATTCTTAGGCTTTTTACGAGACAAGAACACAAGGAGCATTAAGGGGAGTCGGTACCATGAGACCACATTTTTTTGTCTATATTGTTTTTACTTACAATTTTTGTCTCGTGTCATGTTATATTACTTTATAAGAAATTTAATATTAAAAAAACTGGATTTCTTACATAAAATTTGAAAATGTTGGTTTTTAAAACTCAATTTAGCAATTTTTAAAACTGCATCTTTTTCAAAAATTGGCATAAAGTCTCAAATTTTTTAAACTGATTCATTATTCATGAAGCAAAACTTTTATGCTTTGAATTTTTCATGCTGAATACTTTTTGAGAAAAAAAAACTGAGGTAACGCAGAAAAAACAACGAAAAATTAAAAAAAACCCCACCAAAATAATTTTTTAAAGAAAAAGTACTTAAGTTATCACAAAAGTAAAGAATAAGTTTGTTATGTATAGTTTCAGGAACATGTGGGGAAAAAAAATACAAATTTAAAAAAGCCATTGCATTTTAATTGAGATGAAATGCGCAAAAAACGAAGCGAGAGAAAACAGCATTTTATATTTTTGGCTTGCTTCTTTATGAAAATTTCAAGTAAGGAACTTTTTTTTTCAGTTACAGTCACGAGGAAATTGCTTCTTCTCGCTTATTTTATTTTAAAAAATAAATATATTGCTTATAGTCAGCACAGGTTCGGTTTCGGACTAAAAAGGTAGCAAATCACACTGGTAATAAGATCAATGATAAATCAATAAATATTGTTCACATTTTCTGGAAACTTTCAGGGAGAATTTTTAAAGATTTATTTCACTACTTAAGCCAGTAAAATGTTTTTTGGTTTTTTAGATATTTTTGGGGGTCAGTGTACTTTTTCGCCTCGAACATGTCTTTACAGAATTGCGACAGCCCCGTTCACCTCACAGGTGTAACGCGACCATTGGCATAAATATTGCGGATGTGATAGTTTTATGAATTATATCTTTTCCTTTTTTAAAAATCGTATTTTATACAATTACTGGGATATTTTCGTTCGATTATAACTTAATAGTAAATGCAGTAATTCTTGTAATTCAGGTGCAACGCGACTAAATTCGTTTTCCTTTTAATATCTTCGATTTTTGAATACATTTTAATTATTAAATTGATAGTTCAGTACTTTATATCTCCAAAGAATCTTAAATCTGTAACGTTTAACTATTTAAACGATAATATTAATTTTGCTTTCAAAAAACCAGAAACACCTCACAGCTGCAGCGCGACTAACGGAAGGTTAAACAATGAAGAAAGAAAAAGCAAGAAGACAAGCAAAGACAAGAAAAAGCAACTGAGATGGGGAAAAGGAGAATTGGTTAGTCAACCCCATTGGGTTTGTCTATCTCTCCGTTAATAAGTTCTGAGGTCGACTTGTACAGAAATAAAAAATCGACGTAAGGAACATACGTACTTTCGTCCGTGTTTTTTTTCTAATTTGAACAAGTTTTTAATTCGTTTTGAGGTGCCAATAGAAAAAAAATGTGGTTCAAATAATTTTAAGGTTTGATTATATAATGTTTCTTTCTAAAAGTTCAAAAATTTTAGACACTACAACTTGCGGCTAAATTCAAGGCTTTTTATTACAACAACCTCTAGTGCTAAAGTTAAATATTTGAATCAAATATCGAGAAATTGTAAGCTTCCTAAAAATCGTCAAAAGGGTACTTCTGTCCATGTTTTTGATTTAATTTGAACAAGTTTTCAATTCGTTTTGCATCTTATAGTCCACTTACATCTACTGTTAAGCTAAAACTAATAACATATTTTGTGAAATGAAATCCGACGGATATTATTGTTAAATTTTCCGGAAAAAGTTAAAAAAAATCATTGTCTAGAAACCAATTAAGAATATATGTTCCTTATTTCTTTCAAATCTCAGTAAATATTTGTTTGAGATTAAGAAAATCTTTGATAAAAGTCGTGTTCTAAGATATAATTTAAATTCCACTTTCTCGATAAAATTTTAAGCTCCAGATTTTTGGATCTAATCTTTAAAGCCGATTAAATATCTCTCTCTTCTCACATCAAACATATTGCCATAAACTTTTCGAAAAGAAGTGATGTAAGATCGTCTTTTTTATACGGGAAACTCTCGGTAATTGCTGTTTTGATATTGAACTTATCATTAATATGTTATAAAAAGTTTAGTCATGGTTTAATGATTTTTCATTTGAACGGAAATATTTGTGTGTGAAGATTTATTAAAGTAATTCGCGGAAAAATGATGAATTTTTGTACAAAATATAAATAAATAAAAAGATATATGTAAAGTATTATGTTTATACAATACATTTTAAAAATTATGCAAGACGAGAAAAAACCTGCTGGCTGCATTTGAAAAATAAATGGATTCGAAACACTAATTTTTGATGCAATATATTTGATTTAAATTTTCTGGGGATTTGAAATATCTAGAAAGATTAAATTTTGAACTTTTTTGCTCTGAAATTATATAGACTGACTGTACATTTTAAAACTTACCTTTATTCAAAGTGATTAGAAATTTACTGCAAATTTATTGCAAAATATTGTGTTTTTAAAAAGTATTCAGTAGCTTTGTGATTTCTCAAACAACTATTACACAATAAAAGTTTGAATTTGAAGTATCCTTAGAGAACTTTTTAAATATAAAAATATTCTCTTAATTACGTACATTTTATCTTTCCCCTTGAATTTTCTTCGTTCCAAATGAAAATAAAGGCATAAAAATAATTAAAAAAAAAGTAATGTTTGTCACATTCATGTAACGCGAAGCTAATTGCCAATCTACCGACAGACGAAAACAGAACTCTGGATCTATTATTGTGTAGCATTTTCTTTACTCGTGTTGCTATCATGTTTTGGCGAAACAATTTTATTGCGAATATTTATTATGCTTACGCAGCATATCAAATGAAGTAAAGCTATAAGGAAATCGATACGAAAGATAACGCCACGGTAACATAAGATCATTCAAAGTAAAAAATTGCCCAAAGAGTCAAGTTTCGTTCTCATTCTGCGTAATAGGTAATTGGATTTTTGACTCTGTCTGAATAGTTGATGAGTTTCCATATCAGGAATAGAGAAAGAGAGAGAGAGAAAAAAAAACATATACTACGTTATAATGTAGAACATGTCCAAGGTAGTTAAACTGAAAATATAAGGATAAATATTTAAATGAGCATGTTATACAATAGTAAAATGAGTAAATAAATTATGCGATTTTTATACATTTTTAAACGTACCACGAATGTTCAGTATCATTTTGTTTTTCTAAACCTAATTTCAGTGCTTAAGGATTATTGTGTTTTGAGAAACATAATTACAGCTTTGTAAGTAAGTTGAAGATCGTTTTGTTAATGTAAGCACATTTTTTTAAAAATTATTAAGCAAATAAAAGATTACGTTGCTTTCAATTTATTGCGATTGATGGTTCTCTGATTTTTCATTCGTGACATTAAAATTGGAGGAGTCCTTTTTTAACCGACTTCACAAAGAAGGAGGTTATATATTCGTTATCGTATGTATGTAGTTTTTTTGTTTGTTTGTCCACCCATAACTTCTCACCGGATGAACCGATTTTCATGATTCTTTTTCTTAATCGACCGAGAATGTTTTCTCATAGGTCCCATTTCTTCGTTTGACCATATTTGATAATTAGAAAAAAAGTTAGGGGCAGAAATGGTAGTCATTTTTTTGGTTTTCATCCATAACTTTTGACCAAATGAACCGATTTTGATGATATTTTCTTTAATCGATAGAAGATGATCTAACGCAAATATCGCACATCGATTTGACTACAATTGTTCTTTAGAATGAATGTTATGAATGAAAAATAAGTTTTTTTAAATATTGGAAAGGCTTGGCTTGATTTTTCTTTGTTGGGAAAATTACTAATAAATATGAAACTCATAGTTAAAAAAGAGTTCGTCGCCATTAAGCCATGTATAATAAGAGTTCGACCGAAAGCTTCTCTAAAGCAAAAATTAATTGTTTGCTCTAATTGCAGTCAATTTGTTTGCTCTAGTGAACGTTTTAAATATACTTCAAAATGGAATTTACAAATAATTAGTTTTTAGTGCTATTCACTCAAAGGTTTGCCTTCGATATGGATTTTTTAAAAATGGAGTAATTATGTAAAAAGTGTATTTACACTAAGAAGAACAAAATAAAATAATTTTTGGGAAAAAAAGAACCGGCTTCAAATTATAAATTGATCTAAAAAGTGAAAAATAAATGAATCCTTTATGCAACATAGATACGACTTTCAAACATAATTTTTGAAGTCGGTGCAAAATTGATAGATCATATGGTGTAATGATAATTAGACTGTCATTATCTTGCACCGACTTCAAATATTATGTTTGAAAGTCGTATCGATGTTGTTTAAAGAACTCATTTAATTTTCACTTTTAAGCGCAATTTATAATTTGAAGTCGGTTGTATTTTTTTCCAAAAATTATTTTATTCTGACTATTGTCCGAAATTGAAGAAGCTTGTAATTGGACTCCAAACCTTTGAGGTGGCAAATAATATTGTTTTTACTTAATGAGCACCACAAGGAATGAACATGGAATATTTACCATTGGACAGTCTGAGAATGCTTCTACTCTGTGCTCAAAATGTATTGAATGAATTGCATTAAAACGATGTGAGTTGCAAGAAAATGAAACCGATAATTTTTTTCTTATAGACGACACCATCATATACTACAATTTTAAATTTTGCGCTGCATTACTGGTTATGGGATGTGCACTTCCCTTATCAATTGAACTAAAGTACTTGCCACGCTTCCCTTAAAATAAATTACTTTCATATTTTCCATGTTTCTGGAAGAAAATTAATTTCCTCACCTTTTTCGTCTGGATGAATGCGTAATTCATTCTGCGTGTTTTTGTCTCACATTTCCTTTTATTTTAAGCAAAATAATTTTTTCTTTTGTCCATGATTAGCGTTTTGCTCACTCCCATTTGCTGGCTACGTACCTGATTTTCAATTTTTAGACAGCCGTAAGAAAACGAAATTTCTCTCCCCATTTCAAAACAGCAAATGAAAAATCAATGAAGAACCAGAACATCAAACTAAATTGATTAAAAAACAATGAGCGATCCTTTATTACGTAAACATAGAAGACATAAATGACATGAGCGTGAAACGTGTAAGTAGGAGTTTTCACTTAGTCAACGCACTCTTTCGGTTACAGTTCTACCGCAATGAAAATACCTCTGACTGGCAGAGTGCCATGAAGTATCCATTCATGTTTAACCCCTTCCCTCCCGCTCCCGTGAACGTGACGGGCTGAGGTTTCACCTTCTATTTCTCGCTCCCGTGAACGTGACGGACTGAGGTTTCACCTTCTATTTCTCGCTCCCGTGAACGTGACGGACTGAGGTTTCCCTTCTATTTCTTGCTCCCGTGAAACGTTCGGGCTGGAGTGTTTAAAATTTCAAAATAAAAACAAGTCAAAAATTAAAAATGAATATATATATTGTTCATACACATTTTTATATAATTTTCAGGGATAAAAAAATAGGCACTTTTATCGCCGTTTTCTTGAAAACTACCCGACCGTTACGGTGTTAAGGGAGAAACTGCTTGTGTAGGGAATGTGTCGTATTTTGTTCTCGCTTTAGTTCGTTTAGCATACTTGATTCCTCCCGAACTGATGCTATCTGACGGTTTTAAAATTTGGCTGCTTTCAACAAACAGCACACATTCTGATTCGAGTGCTAATAAACGCATCTGTAAAACAAACTGCAATAAAACTCGACTTTTGTGCCAGAAGCGTCCAAGCGTCCAGAGCTTCGTGGTTGAATTGTATGTCTTTCATCAAAATAAATATAAATCATTGAAAAAGTTACTGATAGAAATAAATTCAATATGAACCAAATTTTCGTAAGATTGTACTCAACTGAGATTTTCTTGTCAGAAGATATATTTCCACTTTAGGAAAAATTAGTGCGATAAATTATTTATTTATGAAAAATGTTTATTTGTAATACATAATTTTTTTAATACTTTTGTTATTTATTTGAATTTTTTTAAAGTTTAGGTTTTTTTAATTAACTTTTGCACATGTGATGAAAAGCTTTTCAAAATAAAAAGTAATAATTTTAAATAAAGACATTTTGTTAATCAAAAGTATAAGTTAAAAAAATATGTAGGGTCTAATCTATATGACTTTTTGTACTGGTAAACTTAGTCTTTCTAGCCGTGCTAATTAGATTAAATAAAAATACAGTGGAATTCCTCTATTCGTACACAATTCGTTCCAGGAGGCAGTTCGAATGGCGAGTTGTACGAATGGTGAATTATATTTTCACCTAAGATACAATGTAAATTTGATAATCCGCTCCAGACCCACAGATGGTTGCTTATTTAAACCTATGAAAAACAAATGTGCAGTAGTGTGCATGAAATTATAGGTAAATAAAAATTTAACTGCACTTTGCTTGTACTGAGGTGAGCTGATAACATAAATGGAATGTTGAGAGGAGGAAGAGAAATGGTTGGAAGAGGAGTACCCTTCTATAAAAACATTAGGTAACGTCCCTTCAGCTGTTTTCTCCCTTTCTGCTGTTCTTTCTTTTTTCTGCCTTTTTGCACTAGAAAAATCTTGGGGTTTTTTTTCTCTAAAAACCTGTCCAATGTTGTCCGTCTTTGACGATTGTTCAGAATTTTTCTAAAATGGTCAATAACATTGCCGTTGAACAAGTTAATGCTGTTGACCACAGCAGTGTTGGGATGCCATTTTTCCACCACTCTGCGTTTTCTCGCAGGGGTGACACAGCTCTTTAATTTCTGTGTAAAGGAAAGTTTTTCAACCACTTCCTCTTGCTGCCCCTTAAAAAGTTAATACTTTTTGAGATTTTACTGACAATTTTAAAACTTTTAAAAAATCCAAATCGCCAAACAAATTATTTCCAGACGAGTTCGAAATGCGCAGAATGTCTCGATTTTTTTTCTTAAAAAAAGCCAATCTGGCAACCCAGCTGGCCCCTGTCGCCGTACGAATCGCGAGACAAGTACGAATAGCGAGTTGAATTTTACCTGAAAAAGTTGTACGAATAGCGAGTTGTACGAATAGCGAGGCGGACGAATAGCTGTGTTCTACTGTATCAACATCATTGAACACTAGTTCTTTTTAAGCATAAACCCTACAAACACTTGATACTACATGTACTGTATTACCCTAATCTAAGTAAAACATCACACTCTTTGCACACTAGATAAGTCTTTTCATTTATCAGGTTTTTCTTGTTGCCGAATGTCAAGGATGAAAGCCTGGAAGTATTTTTCACATGTGAAATTCATGCGTAAAAAAACCTTTGTGGGTTTAACGAAGTCTTCTCAATGCAACTGCCAGATTAGGTTTCTGTAAAAAGACGTAATTTCAAAAATAAAGACCTAATTAAAAGAAACATTTCAACTGTACAAGGATTAAATCATGAGTTTCATTGCATAACCGCAAATTATGCGTCAATTGCGGTGTTAATAAATCTCTGCTTGGGGGAATATTTTATCCTTTTTGTGAAGAAGTAATACAAATTTTACGTCATTTTCACGACTTTCATTAATTTTATTCACGAACAGCATAGCCTGAAGTAGTACTAGTTAAGTAATAGTTAAAATGAAGATTCAATTCTTGTCACTGCGTTAAAAAAGAAGTTTTATTAGGAAAAGTTATAAAAATGATTCATGGTGGCAGTGAAATTGTGAGTTTTCTGAATAAAGGATTTTGTTTCTTTTCAAACGATCAATGCGTAGATATCTTTACAAGGGATATTAATTGATGCTAAGTTTAAGTGTTATTTTAGTACACACACACTATATCGCTCATGGGCTGCAATAGCGGCACAACTCAAAAAATCATGTTTTGAGATAAGAGGGTTTCATTACATTACCGTAACATTACGCGGGATATTGAAATGCACACAAAGATGCAGTCTATTCTCTCTGCGTGGAAAAATAGACTGCATCAGTGTATTTCTGAAGAAGGCAGCCATCTTGCTGAAGTGGTATTCAAAACTTAATGTAAAAAAATAGGATTATATACAAATCAAAATGAAAAAAGTTTTAAGTCTCAAACTGTATTAGTTTTTTTAATAATCCTTCAAAACCGGGTCATTACTTTCGCCCTACCTTGTATATACCCACACACAGTGGAACTCATCCGGATTCCTGTTATCCGAAACCGGATGCAATAAAAATCAATTTTACGGTATCTTTGCATTTTATTTGGCTTTTTCTTAAAATTCAGACTAATACAGAAATGGGGAATGTGGGGCAAAGTGAAATGATAAAATATGAAATATTTACTCCTGTTTGCAGGGCCACTTAATTAATAATATTTTATCTATGTTGCATTAAATGTAGTCGGACAATACGTGCCGAACTAGCATTTCATTGTTGTCCGGTGTCCACATACAACTGGCACGATTTTTCTCATACCTGTGTCTGTCTATACCAAGAACTAGCATTTCATTGTTGTCCGGTGTCCACATACAAGTGGCACGATTTTTCTCACACCTGTGTCTGTCTATACCAAGAACTTGCATTTCATTGTTGTCCGGTGTCCACATACAAGTGGAACGATTTTTTTTCATACCTGTGTCTGTCTATGCCAAGAACTAGCATTTCATTGTTGTCCGGTGCCCACATACAAGTGGCACGATTTTTCTCATACCTGTGTCTGTCTATACCACGTGCGATTGTGGCCATCAAATCATTTCGCTGCCCTACTAGGATATAAAGGTAATTGAATACACTTTCAGTAGCATTAATTAAATTTACATTTTTTCTCTGTGTTTGATTTTTCATTGTCTTTACGACATAGTTATGGTACACCTGGTGGCACTTTTATTTAAAAGTTAAATTTAATTTAGAAGATTCTGATTTCATATTTATGTTCATTAAAAAGATATATATTTCCAGAACGCTCCAAGTTGTTTTTCAATTCATTGGCGTCATGTTCCACAACACGTATTCTTGAGACTTTTGCGTTAAGGTAGTTCAGAAAGTCGGAAAATACATTTTTAACAATCCATTAAGAAATAATTCCTTTTTTCACAACGTTTTACCCCGCTTACTTGCATGGCGTACCACTGAGATAGTCGAGAGTACTTCTAAAAATAACAGTAAACAAAAATAAATTAAATTTGATTCATATTTTCCCCTCTTTTATTGTAATAGCTTTGACGAATTTTTTTAACACTTGAACAGTAAATAACTATAATTAGAACCATTTTACTACCAGCCCGCAGCATAAATTATTGCATTTTGTCTGCTCAATTTCCATATGCCTGAAGGTTTTACTTATGAAAAGTTTAATAAATTACAATATCGTAATTCGATAATTACACTTTTTTGAAATCTTCTACCACAAGTATATCAACAACTAATTCCTAAAAATGAATAGAAGTCACGTTTCCTTTTTAGAACATTTTTAAAGAGTTTCATTATTCAAAAAATCTATTATCATTTAAAAAGCTTTTTGCATCATTCTTCCTAATGATTACTAAAACCAACAAAACAAGATAAAATTTTGAGAAGTATCTCTTTTCATTTTCTCAAAATTAACTCTTGCTATTCCTTTTGTAATGCCCTAACGGGAACATAACCACTCATATTTTTTTGTTCTTACTAGTAAATTTTTCATGAATAGCATCAGGGACAAAAAAAAGAAACTCTTTATCTCGTTAATACCTGAAATTCTCATGTGAAGGCGTGCTTATCTAATTGCTTCTCGTATTAAATTTTAATTAGTAAGCTTCAGTCTCGTAATTAACTTGCAGAAAAAAGGAAAAAGTACACAAAACAACTTCTTCTTGAGATACTGGCAATTTATTTTGTCTTTTTTTGGAATTTTGTAAAAGTTGAAAGGTGTCATATTTTTCCAGTCCATAATGCAAATTATATTTTTTTATTGAAGGTTAGTTCCGTCATATATTTTTCATTAACCATAAAAAATGCGATATTATACCTTCAAATGCTCCCTGAAATTAATAAGCGTTTATGAGGATTAATCATGAAAAACTGACGCATGAGACGATGCTTTTAGATGAAGAAAAAACCATTAAATGGCAAAAATTTTATAAAACTGTTTTCCTGTCTGAAAAAAAAGGAATGAAAAAAAATTGAGATTTTACTGTAGAGGGGACAACGTATGGATTTTAGACAAACTGTAACACATTTAAGGTATACGATGTTTTAGAACAAATTAATTTTTAAATTAAATTGTAAAATTAAAACCGTAAAGTTTTGTTTAAAGCTGTATAATGGAGGCAATTCACCGTTAGAGGGACTCAGAGCGCATATCACGTGACAACGATGATCGCTCACTTGTTTACTAAGATTTTCAATTAAATCCAACGGGGAGTTCAATAGGCAAAATTAGTTATCTTAAAATTAATTAGACTATTTTCACAGCTTTTTCTGCTTATAACCCAGTATTTACATTGAATTAAATCATTATAAAAGAAAGTTATTAATTATTGCAATAGTTATAGTGTTTTATTTAGTGTTAATTTTATGTAATGTAGAACTTTATTTAGTCATGATTTTTAATTAGATTTGTTTAAATTCATTAAAGAAGTTTCAGTTCGTAATAATTTAGGCTTTGTAGGCTCCATAGGTAATTATATTGTTGATAAACCGTTGTATTTAACGGATTTCATCAATTATTCCATAATGGAATGTATGCTGAGCAGTTTCCGGCACTAACTGAAAATAATAGCGTGATTGCAAAAAAAAAAAAAAATATATCATTATGTATCTAAAATTTGCTTCCTCCACTCGTCATAAAACAATGCATTTTTTGACATTTAGGCTACTGTCAAGGCTGAAATGAAAACGAAAGAAGCTTACACAGCAAAAGTTAGGATTTCAATCGAATACAAGATAAGTTTTTGTTATTGCTTATTTATCATAATTTCTTTTGACAATATATTTGTCTCATATATTTCATTGCTTATGAAGCTCAAACTAGTTCTTAACACTCATTTAAAATGGATGATTGTTTGTCTAGCAACCCACTTGGTAAAGTATTTCCCTCTATTGGGTCACTTTGAAATCGTAGTGATTTCTATATACACAGGATGTTGGTGATCGGAAATAAATAAATACATAAATCAGCTATGTAGGATACGGCAATGGGAACACATCTACGGCTTGTTTTGACTTCTTTGAGAGGTTATGATTGGTCCACGAGTAGCATGCAAAAGCTTTAAACTAAATTATGTCTGTTCTTTACGGAAACAGTGATTTGAATTTTTTTTTCTGACCGATGAAATACCAAAGGATTCACAGGTTATAAAAATGATTGGCTTTTAAAAAATGAAATAACAAATTGAAACTTGAGTATTGCAACTGCTTTATTATGAGTAGGACTTTGAACTGTATTTCAAAAAAATATCGACAGTACACTCTTAGTAATGACGAGCTTAAGTTTTTTTCAACTCATTAGACTAAGATGAGGGTTCAAAATCCGTGAAAAAAAATGTTTAAATGCTCTTTGTGGAAATAACGCATTTATGTTTATCTCTAGACCACGAGCAAAGTTAAAATTTGTACATAAAAAGCATTTAGCTGTTTTTTTATATACCACCGAATTGAACTCTGTAAGTGTAAGGTTGAAAATTTTTAAGGTTTGAAACTCGTTTAATAAATGATTGTCTACTATTTATTGAAATAACAAATTGAATTTTTTACTGGTGACCCGGAGTAGTTTTTTAGTCGAGGAGTTTTTATTATATCTACAAAGAAACAAAGAATCGTTCTACTGAAAAAAGCTCCGATATTTCACGTTTTGCATAAACATATAAATTTCTTCAAGTCGCAGTATTTACAATCAAGTTTTCTTGATACACGTGCACAATTGTTTTTAAAAAGTATATTTATTTGTTTCTTTTTAAGTATAACTCCTTTTGCAAGTAAAGATAATAACAATTTATCGCTAGCTTCATCTTTGATCATCCTGTTTTTCCTTTTTTATTGGTAGTTTGGGTATAGGACCGAAACTACTTGGACGTGAAAGGAAACTTCAACATCTTAGAGTTACCTTTGGAAAGGAGGGGTTTAAGGATAAGTTAATGAGATCTCTAAGCTAAGATGAGAAGTTAACTGCAAATAAAGGAAGGTGCCCTCATTAGTGAAATGGTAGTTGTAAAGGAAAGGGGGGTTGAGATAAGTAGCTTAGTTTCTGCTACATAGAACAAGATATTTGAACTGTAGTAAACTTTCAAAAAGACGCAAATATTTGATAAAATAACATTTTTTGTTTCTTTTTTCAATGCAGATTATTACAGTCATCATTAGTTTAATAATTGTGTCATTTTTAAATGAAATGTTTTGTTGTTTTGATTTACATAAAATATTAAGGGCCGCAGGGAAAATGATCATAATCACAAACCTCTAAATTCACAGCATTCAACATTACGTTTTTAAAGATTTAACTTCTTAATTTTGATCATTTTGGCGCGTCAAAAGCGTCATCAATGGGTGGGTCGTCTGCATATTTCTTGCCTAAATGATATCGCATATGCATTCTGTCTATAATGAGCAACCTGTGTGTACTGAAAACGCAGTTTCAGAAATTTCGAAATTCTCAGGATTACATTTTTAAAGTCTCCAACTTCTGAGCTTTGGTCGTTTCTGCTCATCAGAAGCGTCATCTTTGGGTGGCTCGTCTACATATTTCTTGTCTAAATGATACCGTATACGTATTCTGTGTGTAATAAGCTATCTATATGCATTAAAAACTCAATGTGGCAAAAAATGGACTTTAATCGTTTTTCCCCAAAGCCCTTCATACATAGGGTTTAACGGAGAAGGGTCATTCCACGGTGACTGACGTTACAATTTGACTAAGTTTTTTTACTTTTAAAATCCACACTGTCTTGAAATTTAATTTTATTTTTCTGAAATTGATCTAAAATAAAATGATAGAGTGCAATAATGCTACCCATACCTGTTTTTAGACATAAAAAGCTTTTTTGTGTGAATTTAAGGTAAATCAAAAATTGTGACTGATGTTATACAGAAGAGACATTAGGAAAAACAACTTTTATATTAATTCAAATTCTCCTCAAACTAAGAACATGAAGATTAAAATTATTTTTTTCCAGTCTAGTAGAGATTTCAAACTTTATGAATACACTTTGTTTTATTTTAAAAACTTTAAAATTTACAGTGGAGGAAATTTTTAATTACCGTGACTGATGTTACAAACATTTTGTGACTGATGTTACACCAACATTAATTGGTTCAAATTATAATTTATTTCTCCTTAAGAGTCAAATTAGCAATTTTTTTACAAAATTACACAAATATACTTAAATGATAAAAAATAAACAATAGTAAATGAATATAATTATACAAGTGATGTTTTTAGTCAGTGCAATTCAGGAAATGAAAAGTGTCCTTGTGCATTTACTACATCTGGTGCACTAAGTTTTCTAATTATTTTTTCTTGTGAATAATAAATTTCATCCACATTGTCAGTGCTGCTGTAAAAATGCTTACTTGGGCCTAATAGGAGCACCTGTTTCCCCAATTTCATTGTCAAACCATTTTTTTATGACAGCCTTCAGCTTTCGTGGAGATGTAGGCAGGGCGCGCTAGTTACAGCTTTTCCTAAGGTTTTATTATTTTGGAAAAGAGGTTATGTCACTGCAACTTGAAATTTTGCACTTTAATAAGCGCTACATTTTTAAAACTATTTTTCTAACATTTTCTTTGATTTCTCTTTTTGAACTGACTTAGGTAACTTAGCTCGGTCATTTCTTTTTTTAGCTTCTGCATTGTTTTTCTTTTGGTAATCTTCCTATACTCCTTCCTTCTTTAATTTATTTTGCCTCCTTTTTTGCCTTTCTGCAGCAGTCAATGCTATTTGTGCAGTGTTTAAGTACCTAACTGGAAAAGAGAAAAGTGGCTGATGTTACAATGTGATTGATGTTACATATTTTAAAGAAGTTTTTAACTCATAAATTGAACTGTTATTAATTATTTAAGTAATTGATATTTAAGATATTATCATGAATGAGGAGAATATGGCTTTTTATATTATTAACAATAACTGTGTTATAATATAAACTTTGATAAATTTTTGTGACTGATGTTACATCACTATGAGGCCTAATTTATAAAAATTTATTTTCAATACAATAATTACAGTTTAAAGATTCTTTGCTGGCCTAACCTCACATATGGACTAAATTTTAATAAAAAAATTAGATTTTATACATACCTGTTAATTTCTTTACGAAAACAAGATGAACTTTCCGAACAACACTAAAGACAACAACACTTGTGACAAAAGTAACGTTGCCAAACATTGCCTATAAAACTTACAAAAAGGTACTGCTAACTCTTTAAACATAATTTTTATAAAAATTCACATATTTTTACATTAGATGAAAAAAAACTGTATGTGGAAGAATTTTTTTTTATGTTGGTGTCCCTGTTTTCATGGAATTGCCCAGAAGACAAAATTCATAATTAAATGTCTGTAGTATCATCCTGCATGACAAATAAAAATAATTCCCGATTTTTTTAGCTGATACTCTTCTTAATTTTGAGAATGTATCGGGTTTGCTTCGAAGTAGGCGTAAAAGGAGAAGTAAATGTGAGAAAATGATTACTTTTTGTGAAGAAAAAATGAACCAGCTGCGTCCTTTTTCTTTTATTTTTGTGTGAAATCGGAAACGGAATAAATCAACATTGGTAAAAAACAACAAATGAATACCGAAAATATAACTTCTGAAACTGTCGATCTCATCGTATAAAATCGTTATAGACCGTATCTGCGTTTGTTGATCTGCTGGAGAGAAAGATACAAAATCACTAAACTTTTATTAAAAATTTTTTTACACAGCTTCAAACAATAATTTCGCCTCCACATCTGATCAATTACACGCCGGAATCAACTCAGTGCCTTCCGAAGGAGTCATTCATTGATAACTTTTAAAATTATTGGAAGTGGGGTCAATTTGGGTAATTGTAAACGCTTGTTCAATATTTCAAATTTAACCCTACATCTTGAACGAATGGAGAGATAAAATTGTGATCATTGTAACTAATACTACACTTCTTGTGAGTAAATGTGTACAAAACTTTTGACTTTAGGACTATTTGTTAGAGAATGAACTCGTGTTTACATTTACCCCCGACCCTCTGACGTAAATGCAAACAGAGTTTATTTCTCCCATGAGGTTGATGCAAATAGAAAACCGTGGCATACACAGTCTGCTTGGAAGCTCAAGAAGTTCTGGAGCAATGGTGCACAATCTGCTTATTTTGTTCTAGAATGTTTTTCAGATTCCGCTCCGATCAATTAATGAGAAGTATCTCTCAATAAATCAAGTAATGCGGTAAATTTATGTAAAATGTGTCCCGCCGTGGATCAGTCGGTTAAGCTCAGTTCTCACAGAGCACCGAAAGTAAAGCGTCATTGGCCGTGGTCAATACTTCGGAGGGTGACCCCCTCTCGCAACTGATTGTTCTGGGGCTGTGTACGCTAATGGGAGCTTGTGCACGTAAAATGTCCTCAAAGTTTGAAATAATACCTCTACTAAGAGACGATCTCTCATCTGGGAGTTGGTTTAAAATTATTAGCTCCCCCCCTTGAGTCAAATTTTACTTCCACCCTAGGGAAGCTCATTAACGAACGGAACCCTTTGCCTGCCTTAGTTCCTGGTCGCCCTGCGAGGGAAGCTTAGATTTCCAAGTGACATTAGCAACAACAAAAACATTTTTGTACAATAGACACAAAACTATAATTTACATCAAAATATAATATTTATAGTCTTCCCAAAAGATTGGAAATAAGATAAAATTAAGTGTTAACAATTACCCCAGAGTACAAAGTATATGGGGTAATTGTACCCACGTAACGCTCACTTGAAAAATAACAAGGAGGATGAAACTCATAACTAAATGTTTTTAGCAGCATTACATGGGGCAAATAAAAATGGTTAAAACCACTTATTTCGCGTTTGTAGATGAGCTGGAAAGGAGAATGTAAGATCACTAAATTTTGTTAAAACCTTTTTTCACCGTTAATGTTGACGCCTCAGTTGTTTCCAAACATACGAAACTCTTTCAATGTCTTCCCCATGTTGCCAATTCATCATTTACCAGCAGTTAAGTTTTCAAAACCACCACAAGTGCATTTATGAAGCTTGTTTACAATTGCCGAGTGTTTACAAGTACCCCAACTGGCCCTAATTTATTGTTTCCATTACCCCATGTCTCCAAATGGCCCCTGACCCTAATTGCAAATAATGTGCTACATATGAATAACTCTAACTTTATCAAGAATCCAGTTATAGTATGATATCAATACTTTTAAAGATATATACGTTTTTGAAAACGTGTAATTGAATTAATATACAGGAAGGCTATTAAAAGGATCAATTTTCTCTCAAAGTTAGAAAATTGAAATGCATTTCAAGTTTTACATTATGCTTAATTGAATTGTGAACAAGAATAGATATGCATATATTTCCTGAAATAAATTTATCTAGAGTGACACGATTTAAAACTTTGAGAAATGCAATAACAAAAAAAAAACTTCAATATGGGACTTTTTACTGGATTCATGAATAAGTTATTGAAGTTAACGGATGTTAATAATTTTGAAAATTCTTCCTATTTAAATATTTTCATATATGACGTGCTCAATTGATTCTCGATAGCTCTCTGCTAAGAAAATGCTCCTTAGAGCGCTAAAGTGTTGCAAATTCCTTTCATCTGGCAGTTATATAAGATGCTTTACCTTATCTTCAAAAGCAGAGATCACTTTTAATGCAATATTTCTGAATTTCATTTATATTGCGATACTTTTACGCAATGTTGTCTTTGAAAATTAAAAGGGGAGATGCTAATTCATTCATTCTAAATAAATGAATAAATAGAAAAGTACTAAAAAAAGACGAATGTTATAATGCTGTATATAGGGAAGTTCAATGTATTTTTATTTTAAAATATTGTATTTGATTTACATTTGAAGTTGGTTTCTTCCTTTGACTGCCTTAAAAATATAGCTGAATTAGCAGAAATGCAAAGTTGTTACGAAATGTAAGTTTAATCTACTAACATATTTTAATTCATTTCGTACAAAAAGAGTTTTGTCTGTGCTCAGAAATTACATTTGAAGTTGGTTTCTTCCTTTGACTGCAATAAAAATATTGCTGAATTATCAGAAATGCAAAGTTGTTACGAAATGTAAGTTTAATCTACTAACATATTTTAATTCATTTCGTACAAGAAGAGTTTTGTCTATGCTCAGAAATTGCATATGGGGAGGCAGAATCGGATAATACAAAGTAAGAAAGAAATATAACTTACTAGCTTCGAGTAGTAAAAATTTCTTTTCCCCTCAGTGTTGCTTTTAACAAGATTTATAATATGATAGCTCGAGTTCAATAATATGAAGGATAAAAAAAAAAAAAAGGAAATTTTTTAAACACTTTCTTTAGCCTTGTATCTTTAAACTCAGGTGAAAAAAAAAACATGTCATGGTTTTTATCCTACTTTCCCGGGAAAGTAAAAAAAAGTTAAAGAAGGCTTAATGTATCGTAAAAATATCTTTAAAAATGAAGAAAAGTTAAAAATAAGTGAAACAATTAAATAAAGAATGAGAAATAAAAAATTCGAAAGAAGGGTTTTCAGATGGGGAAAATGTGTGTCTGTCGGTCTGCCCCCCCCCCTTCTAATAACTTTTGAGGGAATTGTCTGAATCGAAAGGGTTTTGTTGGAATTTGAATGACCCCGGCGAAGACACCTCATTTCGATATTGATTTGAGCACTTTTTCTTTTAATTTTAAACAGTTCAAAAAAATCTTAACATTAGCTCAGCGTTTCTCAACCTTTCAGTATTCGCGGTCCAGTTTTCAATCATAATTTTCATCGCGCTCCCCGTAAACAACAATAATGTATATTGAATACTTTGGATTCTGTTTTTGAATTATTATTACCTAACTGCCAAAACAAGAGTAAAAGCGAGTAATTTAGTAATAATATTAATTTAGCAATAAATAACTTTTGAATTTTGGGCAGGAGTAGAGAATGATATGTCTGCACTAAAAACAAGGGCATTTTGCATTCTGTTACCATTTTCAACATCCTACTTTCGTGAAACAGGATTTTCTGCTGTGGCTTCTTTCAAGACAAACTATAGATCTCGGCTAAATATAAAAACAGAACTGATTCTGGCTATTTCTAATAGTAAGCTTTCCTTCGGAAAACTTTGCTTTACAAGACAGGCCCAAGGAAGTCACTAATAATTATTAAATTTGTTTTTAATTTAGTATGTTATGATTGAGAAAGTTTTGATTCAGTAATTTGTTTTACTTTAATAAGTTTTTAAATATGTCGAAATGTATTTTGTTTTCTATGTGTATGTGTGCTTTCCTTTCAGTCAGTTAATCAATTTTTTAAAGTAATATTTTCTCTTGGATATTCTCGCGCCCCCTAGGGGGGTGTGCCCCACAGGTTGAGAATCGCTGCATTAGCTATTACGGGGAAATGTGCAGCAAATTATATACCCTGGACGATTCTGGGTACATCCGGACGATACCCTGGATCGAAGTTCCTTTAAATGACCTTACTGGAAGAAGCTCTCGACGTGAAATATTTTTTGATTTGAACATCTTTTGTTCAATTTTGATCAGTAAAAAAATAATTAGCATTACCGCCTACGGGGAAATTTCAATCCTATATAAATCCTGATCTAAGACGGATTTTCTTGGAATAAACTTTATTGGAAAGATCTTATGACATAGAATATGTACAGGTACCAAGCTCTGGTTTTATTAAGTAAAGTTTTGAATGAATAAACGAATAAATAAATAAATGAGTGAAATAATGAATGAATGAATCAATGAGTGAAAGATTGAATGAATGACTAAGTTAATTTAGAAAGAGAGATAGATAGCCAGATTTTAAATTTGATGTAGATGTATACGTGAAAGTAGGCTCGCATAGTTCTTGATTAAAACACTGTTTTCTCTGGTTTCTTCGACAGCATATTATCAATATTTAACACATTATGAAAATTTACTTTGCGTTTAAATATAATTTTCTCAAAAAACTCGGTTTTTTTCTTAGCGTCGTATTTGATTCATTGCTTAGGATTCAAATTTTGTGTTTGAACTAATGAGGCGAAGCATGGGAAATAGCTTCTCATATTTTCTTTATGTAGTTTTCGTCCTAACAACACAAATAACACAAAATTTTAAAATTTTGCACTTGAGTTATTTTGTAAATGAGGAAAATGTTAAAGTAGTAAAATGTAGGTGCATGCAACTAAAAGTTTGTTTAAAACCGAATCCTTTTTTCCAGATTATTTTACGGAACACTCAGTTGCTTTTTTTTGTAACAACTCGACAGCCACCACATTGAAGAATTTATAACTGGTTCATTAAAATTCAACACATAACTTAGGTGCATAATTTCGTATATTTTACAGTAGGGAATGAAAATTCTTTATCAGACTATTATAACAGAACCAGTAACAAAACTAATCTTATATAAGTTCTTCTTGTCGCTGCGTCAAATATGCAGTTAACTGTTTGTACACATGTTTTATTTATTATATGTTTAGTTAGATTTAAAATGGCAATTAATATAACTTGCTAAATCTTTATGAGGATGTAGATAGTACTTTCGAAATTGCTAAGAATATTGTAAAATTAAACTCCTCTTGAAATTAAATCTGATACATCTGCTGATATTTAAATGTATTTTCAACACAAGAGGCCGAAAGGACATTACGAACTATGCCCCGGGAGAAATTATGTTAAGATCTTTTAATTTCAGAAATTAGCTTCTAGCATTACTGCGGAAAATGTAGTAGGCGGGATTACAAAATTCCCTTGGTCCACCGATTCCGTTTATAAGCTTCTAATTATACAAGTGTTCATGAAAATTTTGAGGAAATTTACCTTTAATTTCATTAGTCAAGTTATTATGAGAATTGAAGCATATTGGTCTCTGATTGTAAGGATATTTATCAGAAAAATACAAATTATTAATTAATTTAGCAATAGTTTATCTGTATATAAATGGGCAAAGACAAAGCAGTTAAGTGCCATTTTCTCCTCTGTTTTTCAACCGATTTTTTTCGCTTTCTTTTCTTTAGGGGCTATTGATAAGTTTTAGTGTTATCAATAAAAAAAAAAAGAAAATAGTTAATTAGTTTTCCCCCTCCTACTTTCGATGTAGATTTGAAGCCTTTTTCAAGGAGTCTTTATTTGTCATGCTTTCAAACTACTCCTTACATCTATCCCAGTCTACAATATTTCTACAATACTCAATACATTTTTAGAATACAAAGATGAGTCCCGCAGTGGACCAGTCGGTAGAAGCTCGGTTCCTTCAGAACACCGAAAGTGAAGCAACATTGACTGCGGTCAGTGTTTGGGAGGGTGACAACCTCTCGCGGCTGGTTGCTGCGGTCCGTGTACGCTAAAGGGAGCTGGTGCACGTTAAAAAGGTCGGGGCTCCAATGTCCTCCAAGTGAAACGATTCCTCTGGGGGTGCCAATACCAGGTGACGGTCTCTCATCTGGGAGCTGGTTAAAAAAAAACTAAGAGACCTTTGAGAGGGGCGGAAATCGAACTCCTGCCTACAAGGGCCCCGTTAGCCTCAGGAGCAGCGTACCCATTCTTCCTCGCCATACGCGAGGACACGACAACAACAATACAAAGATGAAGTATCAAGAAAGAAATAAAAGAGAAAATATAATGTATTAAATGAATGTTAAAGCAAAATAGCAATTTTAAGTTGTCAGTTAACCCACACACACACACATCATCCCTTTAACTGCTAAGCGTTTGTCACAAATGGCGACAAAAAGCTATTTTTTTTTGCTTATACTTGAATGTTTAACTTAAAACAATATAAAAATGAAAGTGAAAAATTGAAAAGTTAGACCTGGGAAAGCTACGGCATCAATTGAAAAATGTTGATTTTAAATAAGCTTCTACACAAACAAACAAGAATTAAAACTACAGACATACCAAATACTGACGACGCTCCGTACGCTTTACCGACATACTGGTTGGAGCAAACTTTGGGTAGCCCCAGAACTTGTACGAGCGAAACGGTGTAGGACTTGAATGTCAAAACATGTGATGTAAAAATATTACGTGTTGTAACAATTTTTTGTTAATCAGTGAAGCAACTGGATCTTCTCTTAGGTTGAGAGAAAAAATACTTCTCTTAATGCACTTTTTCTAAAATACAATACATTTTTCTTCTAACAGTATTATGCTTCAGTTTTCAGGATTTTCTCATACGACTAAATCATGTGTTAAGAAACAGTGTTTAATTGCTCACAATTCACACAACTAAGAATTATGAGTGAGTAATTATTTAATGACTAAACCAGTTTCGACTGATTTTACTGCATCGCCCACTTGTGATTTCCGCATATAAACCCCATACGTATGATTTTGCATTGTGTTATGCACATTTTGATCTAAAACCCGATGTTTTTGGTAAAACACCAATCGAATCCTTTCGAACACCAGAAAGACATCATTACATCTTTAAAAATTTTTTACTGTAGTCTACACCATCCTAAATAAATTTTCTGACATTACAATTCAAATCCTTGAAAATGCATTGTATCCGAAATTTTTACTTCCTTCTCGAAACCTGGTTTCTTGAATACCAGCTTTCTCAATAGGAGTTTCTTTCACAAATATTTGAGTATAAGATGCCGGAAAAAAACATGTCCTTTCAAAGAAACCAGTTTTTCGTAAGCGAATAAATGGTTTTGGTATGAAGGAAACCATGTGTTTTCGCTTTTTTTCTCGCTTAGTTTGATAACGCAAACACTTTTTTTTCTCACCACGTCCAGTGAGATTTCGAAAAGTATTTTTCAATTCCATACAATCCTCTTAATGGATTTTCGAGTATTTTTGACAGACTTTTTTCGAAATATATTGTATTGCTCACCGATCAACTCTTACGAACATTTTTAAGTTTTATGTTACCAGATATGAAAATTAGAAATAAAAACTTAGTTGAAATAGATACATTGTAAACCAAGCCTACAACATTTGACCCTTATCCTCATAAAGTAGCATATATGCTACTTTATGAGAAAAAGGGCTAGCAAATAACAATGCAACATACGTGCTGACGTCACTTTACAAATAGAAAGTAGGGGCAAACCCCAGGTAGCACATATGCTACTTTATAAGAATAAGGGTTGAATTGCATTGAATCACAAAAAAACGATCTTCAGCACCTAATCATAATACATTTCTGCTTCATATGACTGAAAAATGTATGATCGTGGATTTCTGGTACTATTAACATTCAAACAGTCAACATAAAATTGCACATGTTAACTTATCATACACATATACAAAAGAGTGGAGATATGAAAATTTGAAATAAAAACTTAGTTGAAATAGATACATTGTAAACCAAGCCTACAACATTTGACCCTTATCCTCATAAAGTAGCACATATGCTACTTTATGAGAAAAAGGGCTAGCAAATAACAATGCAACATACGTGCTGACGTCACTTTACAAATAGAAAGTAGGGGCAAACCCCAGGTAGCATATATGCTACTTTATAAGAATAAGGGTTGAATTGCATTGAATCACAAAAAAAAAAAAAAAACGATCTTCAGCAGCTAATCATAATACATTTCTGCTTCATATGACTGAAAAATGTATGATCGTGGATTTCTGGTACTATTAACATTCAAACAGTCAACATAAAGTTGAACATGTTAACTTATCATACACATATACAAAAGAGTGGAGATAAGATATTCTGTATAAAACTGTATGCACATGTATAAGTAAACATATATTTACTTAAAGAAAACGCATCTTTTGGTAAACACGATTTAGGCAATTTGAGTTATTTTTAGCTCTTACACAGATAGTATTAAAAGTAGATGTCATTCAAGTTGTGGCTTCTGCTAGTACAAGTTAAGGGCTTTATAATTTAAGTACTGAAATCAAATGCAATTCCTTTCCAACGCGTCATTAATTACTTGTCATTAGCTGTTGTAATTGTTTTGAAAATATGACTTGTTGGGAACTTAATGGGGGGGGGGGGGGGGTTGCTGTCAATAAATAAGCATTGCAAAAGATTAACATGTGATCTATAGATTTATTCTTCAGCAATGAAAAGTTCTAGTAATAATATTATTAACTTCATAAATGAAAAGAAAAATATTAAAAGGTTTACATAAAACAAAATTAATCCTCTTAGACTTTTTGGTAAAAGCGAAAGTTTTCAAAATATTGTGCGTTAAACAGAATTAGTCATGTTGGACTCCTTAGCAAAAGCGAAAGTTTTCAAAATGAACAAATAAATAAATTTGAAAGTTTCTTATGAGTAAGAATTACTTTCTTGAATCTCCTTATAGTATTGCTTAGATGAAAGATGGTAGTTTTCAAATGAAATATAACAAAACAGCATATTGTGTGTATTTGAGAAAAAACATTTTTCTAATAATCCTGATATTCAAGCATACTTTTCATTAGTGGGTAAAACTTACGAAAGACAATAATGAAAATCATCAATTTTCTATTAATCACAAGACTTGAAATTTCATTTAAATTGAAGAATATTTCATCATTTTGCCCTAAATTTTATTTTTCAACTAATCACCAATAATTTCGTTTAAATTGGTGTTAAACGATAATTCATATTTAAAATATGCCATTTAACCAAAAAAAAAATTCAATTTTTTAGAGGGGGGGGGGGATTTATAAACATAAACATTGTAAACAAAGTGAAATGAGTTTTCATGCATAATTTAAAAAAATAAAATTACAGCTACATGAATTTAAATATTAAATTTGACTTCTTTCAAAAGTTAATGTGGCTGGAAACTTTTACTCAGTGGTTAAAAATTAATTTCGGATGAAAAATTCCACAATAAGCAATTTACATAGTATTATTCTCTAATTAAAGTTGCTGTCAGTAAATTTAATTCTAATTAAGGAATTTCAGGTTCTTGTGAACACGTTCAAGAGGTACTGTTAACTTTCGAAATTAATTCTGTCGTTTACTTGGTTTCAGCTAAATTTTGCGATATGCCTGAAGCTAAATCCTATGTTCGCGCAATTCCATCAGTTAATTTAGAATAATCTTATTAAGTAAACGCTCAGGAAGAACAAAGAAATGAATACTGGTACTAGTTCTCCCCTTTGTTGTGTATAGAATTTGAATATCGCATTATTCTCTTAACTATGACAAGCGATATATGCAAACACGTTTTAGCGTCTGAATTAGTATAATGCAATTAAAAGCTGGGAATTATGAATAATTCAAGGGTTTAACAAATAAAATGTTTTTTTACGTATTGCGAAATTTTAATCATTTAAATATGATTGGTATAGAAGTTGCTTTAGATGGTTTTATCTCGTCCATTTAGTTTGGTTCGTAGTTATAAAGTCGAATCCTGAACAAGAAATATCAGCCAAGATATCAGCAAGGGACTAATATCCGTTTGCGCCGTGTGCATATATATAAATTGTGATCGGCGAATCACTCGGTTAATAAATTTCAGAGTTATTAAGCCTGATGCGATCTCTTGCGTTTAGTCGAATCCTGAAAATAATCATTAGACAAGATATTTGCAATGACCTAGTATCTGTTTGCGTCGTATGCGTATGCTGAATGTGATCAGTAAAACCCTTAATTAACAAAGATGAGAGTTATAGTCGAATTCAGCGCCGTCTGGTACAAAATTGACATGAAAGTTGCATACACGCGCTTCGGAGCTACAAGGAATAGAGCTATAGTTATTTTTTTTTATTGCTCTGAAAAAAAAGAGTCCTTGATCTGCAAAAATACGTGTATTAAATTTTCATTGCAATTTTGTTCAATACAAGGTTTGCTTCGACAATGTATAACGCTAAAACAAAATTAATCATTTTGATTTTTACGAGTAAATAATGTATATGACGTCATTCATTCCCGTTTCAATTTATTACTCCCCGAAAATTGCAAATCATGCAGGAATTTTTGCTTTTGAACGCTTTCAGCCCAGATATTACTCAACTTTTCATTAGTGAAAGCGAAACCTAAGCACATTGCATAATCGAGTTGGTTTGTGTGGACGTTTTTAGTACTGAATTAAATTCAGTAGCATTTCAGCATACGGTAAATTACGGTGTAATTCAGAAATTTCTTTCAGCCTGAAAAAAGCGTTATTATATAGCATTATCAGACTTGCAATTAGCTAATAGGTGGAGGTGGTGGGTAAGTATAACTGTGGGGTTCGTGTAAAATGTAAAGAAATTTATTTACGCTTTAAGTTTTAAATACGTTTTCTATGGAATTGGTACATCTTTAATTTACATATACACTACCACTCATTAATTTAATACACTTCCTTTTTTATAAATTGACATAAGTATACAAAATACGGTACTTCAATGCAAACAACCTGTCCAAATCGTGTTAAACTGATGGAAACATGAAAAACTAGCGTATCAATATCTAATATCAAACGTCGACTGCCAGCCGTTGTCTTAAGGGGCTGTGTAGCTGAAAGAAAATCACTTCAACAGTAGATTAATTAAAGAAAAGGCTTAAGTGAGCTGGAAAACACAAGGATTGGACACATGATCGGTGGAAAAAAGGTATTTTTCACTGACGAATCGAAATTTGAAATATTTGCTTCTAAGAAGAGTCTGTTCAACGTGGTGTGGCGTAGTGCATGTTATCCTCTTGTACCTAACAACTATTAAGTATGGAGAGGGTTATGTCACGGTTTGTGGAAGTTTTGCTGGTGGTGGAGTTGTGATCTCTGAAAATATAGGGGATCATGAACTCCAATCGATACCACAGCATCAGTGTGCGGCATACTATTCCATCTAGCTTTCGCTTTATAAGTCACGGATTCATTCTACAACAAGACAACGACCGGAAACGTCGTTCCAATTTGTGTAAAAGGTATGTTCAATCCAAATAACTTCAACAAGCACTCCAAAATGTTTTTTGGCCGCCCCAGAGCCCAAACTGCAACCCGATGGAGCTGCTCCGGTATTATCTGGACAGGCGCATCAAAGACATAAGTTTTTCAAACCAAAATCATCTGTAAGAAGTGATTCAATACAGTGGGAGTAACATTGAATTCGAAATTTTGAATACTCATATAATGCTGTACGTGTGTGCAGCGGTGGCCCATTCTAAAGGTAGTTAATTTGATGACGGAATGATTAAAGACAAAGTGATGAAATATGTTTTTTTTTGCTTGAAAGAATTTAAAATTTATGCGAAAGTCTATCTTCTTATGTATTTCTGTCAAAAAATAGAAAACTAGAGGTGCATTAAATTAATGAGCTGTATTGTATGTCCCATGTCTATTGCTAAGACTGCTATCCAAGCGTAAGTCAGTTTTATCGAGCTAAAATCCTACAATTTTACTTCGGTATAAAGGACTTAAGAATGTTAATGCACAGTTCATTTGCTGAAGCTATAAAAACAACTTGTTTCAATAGGATCAAACGGATTAAGAAGCTTGAATAGGATGTGAAATACTTAGAGGAGGTAGATAAGGAAATTATAAATGTTTGCACAAATGAATAAGTAATCTATGTGGGGTGAAAGATCTTAAAATATCATAAAACTTAAACGTCGACCATTAAGTACGCAGATGAAAAGTATTACTCATACTTAACATTTGTACGAATAAAAAAGTTACGATAAGTATGAAATATTACGCTATCGTTTCATGAATATTACCTTTTACTCAAATCATAAGTTGATAATGCATGACAGAAAATCAATGATACCTATAAGAATATTTTAGAATTTGGAGAGTATGAAGAATAAGAACGTTTGTTTAGTTTCAATTTCGCTATTTATACGATTTATAATAATCCTGACAGGTATGCGAACTTTTGACATTCTTTTTATTACCCAAAAGAATAAAATACATCAAAAAACCCTTTAAAAATAGTAGTAAAATTAAAATAAAATATTAATAAAAATGTTTTGTTGAAGTTTATTATTTTCAATCAAGCAGCGCAAATGTACACCTAATTTTTTTGATCGCTGTAACTTAAGAGAAGAAACGGTCAGAGAGTAGCTTTGATTAATCGCCTCAAAAAACTGGTGTCGCCATGTAATTTTGTTTAAAGCAACGAGAGAAAACTTCAGGCAGGAAAATTTGGACTTATTATGGAACATTTAATGAATTTAAAATTATGTGTCAAAGTGAATATAGCTTCTTTGAAACTTCTAAAGATAAGTAAAAATATGTGGATTCATAAAAATTTCAACCATTTTCTTTTTTAGTTTCTTATGGTGTCACATATTTACTCTTTTCTTTAGAATTTTTAAACCATAAAGATATGTTAAAATTACATCAAACTATTATATTTTTTAAAACTTTCGGGGTTGAAATAATTTTGATAGCTGTTTTATATGCATTTTAGTTACAATGTCACAATGACACTTCACTTAAAAATTGCACAAACTTAACAAAAACATACGTAGCTAATATTAAGTGGCAAAAAATCATGTTTTTATCGTATGAGACATTAGTTTGTGGTTGATTTTATTCATAAAAGGAAAACTGTTAAGGAAACAAAAAGGCTTTTAGATATTGATTTGCATTAAAGGTTGCAAATTATATTAGATATGTTCATTTTCAATAATGCTTGTTTTCAATAATTCGCTCTCGAAATTTCTTAGCTAATAACGATAGCGGTGTACATTTACATACCTATACTTGATTAGATATACTGGTTAAAATTAATGTAATTAAAAGATCATTATACATTTTTGTTCTAATACTGCTTGTAGTGTAAATTTTATTATATATTTTATGCTACAGGTTTTACTACAGCTATTGGCATAAAAGCGAAAACGGTCTAGTTAAATGAATAAATAATGTAATAATAAAAATCTGATTTAGTTCTTTGTTTCAAAAATGATGTAAGAATAAATATTGTAAAATTTTCATGTGAATATTACAGAAACTTTTGAAAAATTCCAAAAATGTTTTGTCTGACTTTTTCTTAAATTCTTAAGTAATACTTTGAAAGGAAGAAATACATTTTTAAACAAATATCTGCATCAACAAGGCCAACGAAAAAGTCATGAATATTTTTGTATCACATAATCTGGCAATTTCCATGCATGTAAAACGTGTGCTATTATTCATGAAAACGGTAAACTATGCAGTTGAATATTACAAAATTGATGAGATTCGAGAAAAATAAACTTTTTGTTTAAATTGTAAGTAGTACCATCATTTTCTCACTATGAAGTTAATAGCATTTGCTCTGTAACATGTATCCGAGTCCTCGAGTTCAATCATTTGTCTGCAAAAGAAAGAAACGTTTCTCATAAAGTACATAGTTGTGATGGTAATTAAGAAACACGAATTACCAGGAAGGTGAAGGAACGCAAACAGAATTTTTGATAACTAATCAAAGACAGAAAATTTCAAAGATGTAAGGAAACTTCTCAAAGACATTTTCAGACAAACGGGAAACGAGATTAAAGTGCATAATTGCACTTCCAATGCACTTATATATATAGAGAAAGAATCTTTTTTAAAACAAATGCAGACTGCGAAATTAAGAATTAAAACCCGGAAGAATCGAGGGTATATAGAAATAGTAAAAAGCATTTTAAGTAGTAGGGAATGCTTTAACGAAGCAGATCGATATCACTTTTAATCTATTTCATTATTTCTTTTAAGGGATTTCAAGTCAAATATTGGATGTAGTGAAAGCTTGTTTAAAAAAATCCTTTCTAAGGATGTTTTTCGAAGAAAATTTCTTGTTAAGAATTCAGGTCTTGCAATATTTAAAGTAACGTTAAAGGAAATGAATGTGTAACTATATTTTTAATTCAGTGTGCAGTGAGAAAGAGAGGAAAGGTAGAAAATATTATGTTTGAAGTTTTCAAATTTTTGATATTTGTATGGTACGGTGATTTAGCAGTCATTTTAACATCAGGTTTTTAAATTTAACCTTTTATTTGTGACCTATATTTTGTACTTATTGATGCTAAAAATCTAATTATTTTACGTATTGTAAAGTGTCTAAATTAGATAAGAAAACGTAAGTGGGATAGGAAACGAAAATTTGAAATTATTATGCTGTTACGTCACACACACACATGTGTGTATGTATGTATATCTGTGTGTGTGTGTACTAAGCAGACACAACAAATATCGAAGCAAAAGGTTACAGATTAGGTTTGAGTACACAATGTTTTTTTTAATATAAATTTTATGAATTTTGTCAGAATTTGATAGTAAAACGAAAAGAAAGAAACTTAGTTCTTTTAAATCATATTCATCACTTAACCCTTTAATTCCCAACTTCGCCTCAAGGAGAACGAAAATAAAAAAAATAATAAAATAAAACAAACAAACAAAAAAACTTGGGCATTAGAGGGTTAATATCATATAGTTATTTCCTGTGATTTTAATTCATTAAAAGTGTGTATAAGGAATTGTAATACACACACACACACAAAAAAAAAGCTTGGAAAATAAGTTTTAGTCATAAAGAGAAAGTATGAGTAAAAAAATAAATTAAGAGAAGGAAATTTTTATACGGGAGGTGCTGATATGGGAGTTCGGACCCCCTAAACAAGAACAATGACACTTTTCGATTCTCGAGTAAGTGAAGTCCGACGATGTCTTAGTTGATCTTCATTAGAGCCATTTATTTTGGACGATCATCTTCATCAACTGGAGCGATAAGAAATTTAGTCTTAAGGGGAGCCGTGAAAAAAAAAATGTGTGAAGGGAAATGCATTTGAAAGTTACTCTTGAGAATATGCTATAGGCTGGAGTAAGAACTTCATTTTTAAATATTTTTCATTACAAATTTTAACATAATTTTAATAAAAAAAAATTCAAATTATAAGAAACGTATTATTGGTCCATTAACATGACAACGCCATTCTTTAGAAATTAGTTTCGAACTCACTGAGCGTGGTATTACGGTTACGTACATGACCAGCGCTTAATTTCTAGCGAAAGATCCGACACAATTTTCAGATTTACAGTTTTCAGAGCTCATTTCCACATGCTTATAGTCCGAATTCCGTCCAATATTGTAAAAATTCACTTAATACTTGAAAGAAGTGCAATAGCTGAAATCCCTTGAGCTGTCATGCAAATCATGCCCTGTATGCGACTTTTCTTGATTTAACAATGCATTTATATCGTAGTAAGCGTCATATAATGTGTGCCAAGTGCTCAACCGAGTAAAGTGTTTTAAAAAATACTTTCATTTTTTGATGAAAACAAATTACACGATGAGATTATAATAGACACGCTGCTCTTGTTTAGCCCAAGAAAAAAAAAGAAGAAGAAATCGCACATTCCGAGCTTCCTGTGGACTCTTTTTCTAGAAAAAAAATGCATGCGAAATTACCTAGAAAATTACTCTATTCTTCTGGTAATAATATAGTTTTCAATCCGCTCAAAAAGAAACGTAATATTTCAAAAGAAATATGACAAATTCGGTAAAATTTTTACTTTGGAAAAGAGAGATTTACTAATACAAGAGATAAAGAACAATAAAAGTACTTACAAAAGTAGTTCAGAAAATTTATATTGAAATTTTATCTGTTAAAAGTCCTACAGATGCGCTGTCAACTACGAATAAAGGAAGTAAATTCACAGATGTAGGATCCCGCCCTTCTTCATTAAAGGTTCTTTTAAAAATTTGTGGTTATATTACACGAATATAAGATTTAGTTTAAAGGGAGCGTGGTAGAAATTGTTTCGTACAGGAAACATAATGGATTATTATATATAAGGATTTCTTTATTATTGTAATATGACTCATTATATGAAGTTGTAATATTAAATATCTTCTTAACTTACATTATTTAGCATTTTATGTACTTCACCTATATGATATGAATACTTATAAGTATATAGAAAATATTTTTATTTAAGATTACTTCTGTCATAGATAAGAATAATAAACTATGCGTAGATCACATCTATACTATTCACATGTTTTTCATTCGTAAATGATCAGTCCCTTACTTTTATGATAATCAATATTTTATAATTTGAGCTTATGTACAAGATTAAGCTACTTACACAAACTTATTTTTCATTGGCTTACACAACCATATTTTTCAAAATATTTATTTTACTTGTAAAGGTTATTATTTGATATTTATGTTAATTTTGCACATAGAACAATTTACCGACTTGAAGGAAACGAAAGTAGCTCGGAACAGATTTTCCAAATTCATGAATTTTGCTGAGTATCTACTTTCTACTTTACTGTATAAATATTTCTATATTATTTAGCGATGCAGTTGGATACTTTCTTACGTAAATTAAAAATATAGCATCCAAAATCCTAGATTTTAATGTGACGCAGATTTAGTGCATATAAGAGTAAGACGAAATGTGTTTGCCTGTGTGTGTTTACACCCTTACGGTCTCGAACTTTATTATTTCCAATAAAATACATTTCCAGATAATGTTTTTATCAATTTAATTTTGCTTGTAATTCATGTATCGACATTATTATAGAAGCTTCTTTTTAAAATCAGCTTCCCAAAGTAACATTTTACACGTAAGATAAAAGCTTATTTTCTCTTTTAATAACGAGTGCCCAATAAGTTTATTGAACTAAACAGACTGAAAAACATTCGTTGTGACATAACTTTAAATTAAGATAGTTGAACCTTAATTAAACCAAAGAGAATATTTCAACCAGCTAGAACCTATAACAAGACAACTAGAACTTATGTTTAGCCTTTTTCATCATTAATGTTGCATATGTATATTTTTCTTTAATTACCCATAGTAGAGGGTAATATTTATTTATTTATTTATCAATCCTGATTTAAATGCAGTTAATTTAATTTATTGTTTAAATAAAGCCGAAAATAAAAATGCAACTTTTAAAAATTTTGTTTCTTTTTCTTCAGTTTTGTTTCTTATTGTACTTGTCTTTAAATTTATTGCTATGTATATATAGGGTGTTTTTTAGGGGCACAGAACTTGAAATGAAAATAAAGCACAAAAAATGTCTTTAATACTCATGTAATTTGTTTTATTTTTGAAGGATAATTTTATGGCATTAATGTTTGAATATGAGGTCGGGCATGTGGCCAGCACGGCTGGCGCGTACATGGCGTAACCTGGAGGTCCAGTTTTCACATTTTTCACAGTAGATTTTGCAGAATGTCGGCAATAATGGGGCCGAATCTTGACATTCATGTGATTCATTGTTCCTGGTTTATCAGCATAGGCAAGGGACCACATATCCCCAGAGGAAATAATCCAAGGGCGTCAAATCGCAAGAACAAGGAGACCAGTTAACAGACCTACTGCGAAAAGTGTGTGAAAGCTGGACCAGTTTTCACAGTTTTCCAGGTTACGTCATGTACGTGCCAGCCACATGCCCGACATCATATTCAAACATTAATTGCCATAAAAGTTTCCTTCAAATAAAACAAATTACATGAATATTAAAGACATTTTTTTGTGTTTTATTTCCATTCCAAGTCCTCCGCCCCTAAAAAAAAAACACCCTATATGCACACATATTTCAACCTAACGGGAATCATATATATTAAAAAAGCAGATACAAATAAAACAATAGCAAGAAGTTACGGATATATTTCATTGATTGTAGTTTTTCCCCCGCAGAACCTTTACACGTGCGCGCGACAAGTTATGAATTCATAATTTCTGGTTATTTATTAATTTTAGTTAACGTCTCAATACAAATTTGTTGGTTTGTGTGAATCGGATACTTCATAACTGAAAGAAAATATTTTGTTTGTAAATTTCTTTCTGAAATTCCTTTTATTATGCTAATTACTTTTTCTGCAGTCTTCAAAGATGCAAAGACAGTAATTGAATCAGTACTTAATTACACGGGCGGATTTGGGTCTCAGACCCCGTTGGGGGGGGGGGGGCTTTGCTTTTAATTTTAGAAAGTAAGATTAAAGTACTCTCAGAAACGCGGGCTCAAATCTCACGAAACTTTCGTCGTATTTGACGAAATGGCTTCGTGAAAAATCTCCGAGTACACCTTTTGTCAAATTGCCGAAATTTCTGTAGTAACTTTTTTAAGTCACGTGATCGCGCGAGGAAAGAACCGTTATACATGACGAAATTTTCTTGACGATTGAAGAATCGTCAAAAATGACAGCTCTATTTTTTGAAAGTGGGCAGTATCAAAATGACTGGGGAGTTATGCCAAATTAAGCCTTCCACAAATCCACCCATGACTTAATATTTGAAGAAATCATTAGCAAGACAAAAATACTCTTTCCGTCGAGAAGAAATGCTATTCAAAGATTGAAAAGATATATCTAAGTTGTCAATCATATACTAGAAAGAGTGTTTCCTTTGTGAATCAGCAAGTAAAAAGCAGTAACAAATTGAATTTAAAATTTTTTCTTTTCTTTACTTGTATATATGTAATGAGAATTTCATAGGCATTGCATTACCAATAGTACTTCAAGTAAGAAATTCGTTGCATATAAATTCCATTCATCTTGAAGGGGAATGTTAAACGAAATGAGGTTTATCTTTTAATGTTTCAAAGACGTGTATTAAATAGGTTACTGCCAAAATACTTGAAATCAATCGAAGACGTTAAAGAGATTTATAGCTAAATCTACGAGACATGTGCCATACATTGATGATTTTCAAATACGTAAACCAATATTGAGATTCTAGAGTGGTCTGTAAAAATCATTGATTGGTCATAGACTCTTTTAATTTAATTTCTGACTTTTTTTTTAAAGTCGTGACTGATATTTTAGCGTTTAATTTCTTGAAAATTATAGGTATAGAAATGTTTTTTTTTTTTTAAAGTTTCGTGCAGTCAATCTTGCGTATTTGTGTGAATTTGCACTTCAATTGGCATTGAATAAATTTTAAGCACTCACTTAATAAACTGTACTGCGAAATAAATGATACATCGACAAAAAAAAATATCGTCGTATTTCATCAATATTCTTTATGCCCAGTTTCATGGGATTGATCTTTTTGATAAATTACGATAGTCAAGCCTGCATTGCTTTTGAAGTAAATTTGAAGTTGAAACTCAAAGTATTTTCTTAGTGATTATAAAAGTATGTAAGATGAATAAACAGAAAAAAAAAAGAACATGATATACGGAGACGAAACAGTCAATATAAATAAAACATAAATTGAAAACAAAATGCAAAATATCATTCCATTTCAAGATATAAATGTAAGTCATTCTACCAATTAAATTTTGAAAATTACTAAACATTAGTAAGCATGTAACATTTGCACAAAATTTCAAATGAACTCAAATTAACGTTTAAAATAACTGTAGTTCTTATAGTACGAGTATTACTGTAAACTGTAAAAAATTCTAGCTCAATGTTTCACCAAAAACATTAAAAAAAAAGAAAAAAAAAAGTGAAATCTAGCTGCAACCAACATTTGGTACTAAAGTTGAACCATTATAATAGTTCCTAGTTTCACATTCATGGTGAAACTACACAACTACACCTTTATAGTGGTTCAATTTAGTACCAAATGTTGGTTAAAGCTAAATTTCACAATTGGTTTGGCGAAAGGTTGAACTAGAAATTTTCATAGTGTAGTTTTTATTGTTTTTATAGTAATGTTTGGTGCATGAAGTCATTTATAGGTCAATCACTTCATTATCATATAAAATAGTAGGTAGAAGTGTAACGAGTTTACTTTTCCGTACACTTCCTTATTTTTGTCGTGTCATGTCAGAACTCTCAAATTCCTATCATGTTTTAAATTACTTTTTGCCTAATACATTTGCTTTAAAATCAACGAAAGTTTATGAAGTGTATCCTTTATTTTATTAGGCAAAAAGTCTCAGTATTTTTTAATTGCCATTGATAAAACTATAGTAATAATTAAAAGATGAATAGAAACAAAATAGTATTTCCCCAAAATTACTCCTATATATATATAAAATCAAATTTTAGAGTTTACTATAAGCATTGAAAATAGGTTTTAAAATTTAAAAGTATTGCTTTCTCACATATGTATAGTTTTGACATAGTTTATGTGTGTTTGTGTATAGTTTTGACGTGAACCCTTGTAATTACATCGCATTTTTGGGTGCAAGATTTATGCCTAACCAGTTTTTTTTAAATTGCTAGGTTTGAATTTCAACCATGCATATAAATGTTTCACTTTTAGCTGTTTGAAACTGCTTTAATATTTACAAAAAAAAAAAAAAATTTTCTTTTGATGAGTCTTCTCACGAATAATTAATTGCATTTATTTAAAAGTTGTAAAGGTATTTTCTCAGTAGAGTATATATATACTAAAATTTTTAATTGTTCAAACGTGCGAAGTAGAGGGTCTATTCGACGAATTGCTTCCTTAAAATATCACGAGTCTGTCTGAGACAAAGTGATCGACAATGACTTTCTTCATTTCAAGATTTTACTTTAAACATCCGAATACTAAAATTTCAGCTTAACTTATTAATTTTTTCTCTGTTTTCGACTTTTATATACTTTATACGAAAAATACAATGTATATTCACCTGTTAAATCTTATTTCTCTTTTGTCCTGTTTGTTATTTATTGCAACGAAAAAACAGATTAATAAAGACTACTACTAAGAATGGTGGCGATCAATAAAAATATGTAGTCGTAATTACTTCTTGCAAACGCTTTGTGGCACATAGTAATACATCATATGATGACAATTTAAGTACTTTAGAAAGCACACGAAGAGTGTTCGTGACCATAAATAATACAAAATTACTCTTTTTTAAACATCAGATTAAATTCTATTATATTGCAATAAATAATAGAATTTAGGCTTGTGCCAAGAGCATTAAATTTTATAACTATGAACAGAGCGGTAAATAGTTACATCTTCTTACTTCTCCTTAAACGAAAGGTTACTCTTATTTAAGTAATGTGTCGTGAAAATCACGCGAGATTCTACTCAAGCCCTTTGACCAAGCTGAACTGTTAAACACGCAATCTTTAAGTTTGCTGTTCGCGCTAAAGCCTAATGTAACATTATTAAAAGGAAACTTGATTGTTCACGAAATTAATTAATTCGTGAAATTTTATTGAAGATTCTTACTTAAGCAAATTACTCGAAAAAAAAATTTTGTTTTAATTATGCATGATAAAAAAACAAGTGTGAATACGGTGATTGTTTAGTAACGGTGCAATTAACAATGCGTAGAAGTGATATTCATTGGAAGAAAGATGGATACTTTTTTTCACATATCAAAGCGATACTCTGAAAATGGAATTCTTCATGAAAATAAATTGAAATATTGCAAAATCTCAATTCTTGGTTATTTTTTTAATATTTCGTTATTTAGAAGTTTATTTCAAAATTTTTGCAAATCTGAGCAGTGTTATTTTAAAATTTATTTTTCCCAAAGTACCTTGATTGTTTTGGAATTCTTTTTAGAGGTTTTTCAAATTTTTATAAATAAGATAAACGAAGAGGATGTAGAAATTCAAATTTTCACTATAAAAGTGATAAATAAGCTTGTTTCAGTAAAGAACACATAAGTAATTTTTGTCTTCCAAAAATTAAACATTAAAAAGATTTTAAAAATGGCTTAGAGCGTAAATAATTAATTTTCTTCGTAAACTTGAAATTAAAGCACATATGTCACTCCGTGTGCATGTTACTCCTGTCACACATGCGTATCCTTTACGATAAGTATTACAGAAATTTCAATGAGGTTTCGGTTTCATCTTTGCAGTAAAGAAATAAATTTCCTATTAACTTAAAGTTGCAAGGTTCCATTTTAGCTAGAAACTGATTGTTTAGATAGAAATTTAATTTAAAATCAAATTTTTCATGATATTTATGTCGTCGCATTGTCGTAATTTTTTGACTAAATATTTGAGGCATTTCTGGTTTGACCAATAATCAATCGTTAGCATAATTTATTACTCAAAAACGTGCATTAGGTTCATGTGATACTTGTATGATTTACTAAAACATTGCTAAAATCTTCTCTTTTTTAAATTAACCTTTGTATTTTAGCACAGGGCTGCTGTTATCTAAAATTTTTGTTCAAAAATTTTGATCAGTTTCATGCCACAGAGGCATAAAAATATTGCAGAATGTGTAACATCTTTTTGATTTGATGTTTGCAGTTCTGTAAGGGGCATTAACTTAAATTCCTTTTAAAAATAGAGTTTTGTCACAGTGGAATGATTTGATGAAAATGTTCCAGAAATACTAACGAGTTTTCTTTCTTACCTTTTAGTAAGACTCATATTTTTCTACAACTCATAGAGCTTATGTATCTACATTTTTTCGAACTCATTAATTAACTCTCAAGAGTAGGAATTTATTTATGAAATTATTTTTCATATTTTCATATATCAAAAAACATAATTCGTACGTTAAGCAACTATATTATTCGTGTTTAACATAATCCCTTAAACTTAAGATGTTAGTTTTTGTAATTATCTAGCTACACCCACGTCCCACCCACAACTTTTATGAACTTAATTAACTTTTGTCGTAATCCTTCTTTTCCTCTAGGCAGTAAGGTTCACGGATATAAAAGAAGTAAGCCTGCTTTAAAAATAATAGTAGCAAAATAATATAAAGAAGTTCAGGAACATTAAATTTGTTTTAATCCGAATAGAATATAATGTCACCTATGTAAAACAGCTCTGTTTTTTTAAATTTCTCTGCCTTACTTGAAATTATATGAACTATTATTTTCTTGAGTTTTAATGCTTCAAGCGAGGAAAAGTATTCATAGACGTAATTGTTGTTACTAATTTAAAAGATTTTTTTTAATGTCTCATTTTGCTTATCTTGTGTTTTGTCGAATAACGCATTATTGAATATAAGTAATTAGCACAATTTGTGTGCAGTTTAGAGACAAATCTTACAAATTATTAAAAGTCATGACAGGTGTCAAAATATCACATAAAATACGAACAATTCAATTATTTTTCTTAAACTGGTTTTTATTTAAAAATTTAATCCCTAACGGATTTCTAGCACATAACATAGTTGCTTTGTATAAAAGATTGGTTGTTGCAAAAATGGAAACAGATTGGTTGAAAAAAAAAAAGTTGGATCTCGGAATGGGCAAAACGTATGTCAGTCTTTCTTAACCACTTAAAGCATTTTCCCGAGTCTGACACGGGCGAAAGTTACTGGCAATTTACGTTACTGGAAAGTTACTGGCAAGTTACGGGCGATTTTGTATCTCGCGTTATTTTATTTCCAATTCCCCTCTGAGATCCATTTGCACTTTGTTTGTAATAATTATTTTTTATATAACTTTTACCCAACCCCCCCGCTCTCTAGTCACCCCCATACAGCTGAAATTTCCAAAAACAATTTATACTATACCTATATATATTTATTTACTGTTAAAAAAACTCTTTTACCAGTTTTTTTGAAAAAAAAAAAAAACTCGTGCTTCAAGGGGTTAATAGTTTTCGAAATGGTCAAAAGTTCTTTTGAATTTTATTTTTGAAGGGTATTCGTAAGAATAAATTACTCTCATGCTAAATATTGTGAGTAGATCGAAATTTTACGTCTCTAGATCACTCGAACAAACTATATCATTAAGAGGATTTTAAACGTCATGTTCAGGCTATTTTCTGAATAATTCAAAAGTATTTTAAGATTTGTTCCTCTGGTAGAATATCAAAGGTTTTTTTTCGATTAATAGTGCGTGGGATAAATTTTACTATCACAAATTCTAAAAAAAAATATTACAAGGATTCTGATATAATTGTTGATGTTTTGTTTTATTAAATGAGGGTAAAAATAACTATTAAAGTAAAAGAAAACCTCAATTAGTTTTTTTAAATTGTAATCACGTGGAATTTTTAGGTATCACTAAAGTATTTCTAGTACTAATTACGATTATAAATTTCAGTAGATGTTTAAACCGTAATTACGTATAACTGTAATTTGATATAGCAAATAGTTGCTGATACCTGACTAATTGACTTTCTACTATCGAAAAGCTTTCGACAGCAATTTCCTGTTCTTTTATTTTTGAAAAACGCGTACAAATATTCTTTTCCACTGATTTTTCTTTGATTTAGCTTTTTTTTAAAACAATTTTAGAAAAGAGATAATCGAGTATTGTAGTATTTTCCTCTAAGTATGTCACTTTTAACGAATTTTAAATAAGAAATTCCCTGATGTCGCGCGCATAAGTAAATGTTGCTTAAAGCCTGTTCGAAAATAGTTCTAATATGCGAACAGATTGTTTTAAAAGCGATTGCACACGGAAATTAATCGGATTACAAAACAAAACTAGGAACTATTACTTCTAGTTCTTAAATTTTAGAGAGGAAAAAGCATTTTAAAAGTTTCTGCATTATGTATTGCTATATGTAAAACACTTAACAAAATGTTAAATTGTTTTGAAATTAATCTTTCACTGTTAAATTTGCTCTTGATCAAACTTTTATGTATATTCTAAGTTTCTGTTCTTTTTTTCTTACAAAAGAATGTTTCTTTTCGGGTACACTCGAAAACATTAAGCGGAAAGTTTTCTGAAATTAGAAACAAATATTATAAAGTAAAAGCTATTATTAAATAAATACCAGGAAGTAAAAACTCTCACTAAAGTAATAATTCTTTAGAATATCTTGACAACATTGCCTTTATTAACTTAACCAAAATTTAGAAGTCATAAGGAAGCTCTTTTAAGCAATTTCCATACTGACGCTTTACGCATTTTGTCGCACGCAAAAGAATTTTTTAAAAAACGTATTTTCTTTATGTTTGTGGAGCCACACTGTTTCTTCAAATAAATAAATAAATAAATAAATAAAAATAAAAAAACACGGCGGGTATTTTTCTGAAATTTTAATTATGTAACAGAAAGTAAAAAGTGTTACCCTTCAACAATTTTTAATATTTTTTGAGAAAAAAGCGAGCCGTGTTAAAATGACTGCTTTTTTTTAAGACAAAAAATGTAATCTTGTCAAAAGTCGTAAAATCATCAAATGGAAAAGGCTCCTCAAAAAGTAAGGTTTTTCTAATAATATATATTTCTGTACAATTTAATTTATATTTAGGTTAATTCTGTAATTGAAAAAAAAAACACATTGCTCGAATTCTTAAACTAAAGAACTAAATAATAGGGGTTCTATAATGTTCCTTTAGGTCTGCAATCATTTTCTGGGATTTTTCTTTCATTTCGGGAGACCTTGTTGTGTTTTAGTACTTATTTCGGACTTTGTCTAGCAGTTTCTCCAAACAGTAAGGGTAGATACTAAGACCATATTTTTCAAATAAAAAAACAGTTAGGATTTCTTTACCCTGTAATTTTATTTACACAGAATAAAGAAGAGATTATGAGTACGCCGAAACACGTTTACACAATTTTTATTGCAATTTGTGCCTAATGTCGAAATTTGTTAAATTATGCCTTATTAATTACTTCTAACATTGAAGTTTGGAGTTAAAAGGAATTCATTTATCGATTAAATAGACAAATTAAATGATTTATTAAATTTATTTTTATCACGATGCTTTCAATATATATTAAAAATGCTTTGTAATCATATTGACTATTAAAAACTTAATTCGTCTTCTAATATTTCTAAGATTAAAATACCTTAGTAAACGTGTAAAACATAAATTTCAAAAAAAAAAAAAAAAAAAGTAGTTTCTAGATTAATTTCTTGAAAGAAAAGACGTTAATTCATTATTCATTACTTTTTCTCCATCACGAAAACTTGTCTGAAACACCGAAACGATCGTAAACTTAGTTCTCTAGATTTACCTATGTAAGGTTTTGTTTCGAGTACAAAAATTATCTTAATATTGGAGATTACGCTTACATGGTAATATTACTTTTAAAAAAAAGAAAAATGTTTACATATTGCTACTCAGTATGTTATAAGTTAAGCTTTTCCTCAGCAAGAAATTTTTTTCTCAATAGAGTTTAATTTAATTTAAATGTAACCTCTTATGTCCAGTTTTGAAAACATTTTTTCAAAAGAATTGAATGAAGGCTCTGCATTAAATTTTCGTTTTGAAAACTTGAAACCAACTTTATGTATTAGACGCAGTACAAAACCAAAACTAGCAGCTTTCCACACTTTGGCAGAGCCGCAGGAAATTGAAAATGAACGTGATTTTCCGTTTAAGGCAGTTTGTAAGAGTTCCGTTGATGGTTAGTAATACCAAATAATAGTCCAGTTATGCTAAAATATGTACGTTTAATTACATTTTCTGTTTCCAATTACTTGAAATACATTTTTTTATACTTATAATAATTGTTTGGGAAATTTTGATTGTTAAGTGAAAATTACAACTTTATTAGAATACAATCTGATGCACTTCAAATACGATTTGGTTTGGAGAATAACTTATTTTGCAATTTACACTAATTAATAACACTAATTAATAACACGCGATTCATAATCCCTAGTTGTGAAGCTCTAAATTACAGTCTTCAATATTTTATTAACGATTTGAAAGGAATTTACAGCATATCGATATCTATTTTCGTTTAAATTATTTATTGAATCCAAACTTCAAAACCAATTAATTAGTTCTCATATTGACTCAAGTTAGCTTCGAGTCGGTTAATATCCTGGATTTAACGAACGATAAATTGAATGCTAAGAATTACGTTAGAGCACAGAGTGGAATAGAAGTCTTTGATACTTATTCAGTTAAAAGGAAATAGTTATATTTTTATGCATAGTCTTACAATTTAATATTTATTACGGTGTTTTTGTTCCAATTTCATAGTCCCAAATGGTCCGTACTGTATAAAAATAAAACACAAGGTATTGATGTTCAGAGGAATTATGCACAAAAAAGGCACCAACCATTCAAAAAGTCATATTGCAATGTATGATTTTTCAGCTTTCAATCGAACCAAGTGTTAGGTTACAAATTAATCTTTCGATTTGACTTTTGTGGCATTGAAATTTAAGCATAAAAAGTAGTTTATGTTCTGACAAATTACAAGAGGTATACCATGGGTTTAAAAGTTTTTTACACTTTTCCCGGAAATCTCCTGGGGCAATTTGTCCCAATCAGCTCGAATATTGTGAAAATGCGGATGTACGAGCATTGCGCGTGAATGAATAATGCCTGAACTGTTTATCCTTACCATTTAAGGTCAGTGTAATATGGTGTAAAATAGCCCACAGGGTGCTTTCAGACCAAAGGCGACAGACAAAAAAATCTTTTCTCATCTGCGCAAGAGCAGATCAGGTTTTTGAAGGCAAAAACATACTCTGCGCTTGCACAGATGAGAAAAAACAGGATTATTGTCTTTGTGTTCTTGGTGTAAAAGCACCCGTACAGCGCACTATCTGCCACCTTTAGCACACGGGAATGTCCTTTTATTTTTCTTTCTAGAACAAGCGACACATCTAATATGTTTATCTTGTTGGATGGGAAGATGATCTCCTACATTTTCGAAAATGTTATCTCTTTCCGATGGGTGTCTGAACTTTCTTGCTCTCCTATGGTTGGTGCACAAATCAGAACATGATGGACTTGCGTGCTCACATACAAATGTCCGCCATTTGCAATGGGTAAGTGTTGGCAAGTTTCCTTTTCTGTATTTCCTAATGCCTAAAGAATCCTGGAAACATAAAAAGCGATGGGAAATTGGGATTTGTTCATCCGATAGGGGTAACGTTGGAAAGTATATCTAGCATTCGTAGCGAAAGAGTTAGTATTATTTACTTATCTGAAACAATGCGCTTTATTCAGCTAAACAAGAAAGTTAGAAAATTTAATAGTTCACATTTTTACATGTTTTTTACATTAAAAAAATGTCAGTGTATACTGTTTTCTAATATTTCAAAATATTACGTATGAAACGTATATAAAGCAGTTAAAATTAGAATAGTCTATCTTCAGCCTTGATTACTAGCTGACTAGTTAATTTCCGTCAGTATGCCTCACATAAAGAACCGTCTATCAGATCATTTATTATTATGCGTTAAAAATACATCTAACTCGTTATCACGCCAGGGCTGATAATTGTTTCTCAACATGGGGCAGCGCGTCTATTCAAACGTCCTAGTCTACTAGTTGAAGATATTGTCCTTTTATTTTGGAAGGTGGTTTAATTCCTTTCTTTATTTACATTTTCAACTATATGACGATTTTGTCCAGTTAGTCTATTTCACGTGTGATGGAACATTCTAGCGTGAACCAACCCGAGCGTAAGCTACCGGTAATAAACGCCAGCTTAAACGTGTTAAGAATACTTTCACGAAATAAGGTGAATACAAACTTCAAATCAAACTTAATTAGATCAATTATTCTGTTCTTCTAAATGGTTTTTCAAATTATTATTTAACAGTACGTAAATTGTCAATATAAGATGGTCGCTATTTTTTCGTAATAAAATATGTGCGAGGCCTACAGCAGGGGCTGCCTTGCTCTGGCTTCTGCTTGCACGCAGCAAAAGGTTTGGTCGTTCGACTCTCACAAGTAATTTCCTTCTGTGTTGAATATTTCTTCCCGTGCTGTCTACACTTGTCTTTTACGTACTACTATATGTAATAAATGATGTGAAAAGGGAGTAAGACGTATAGTTCGAAGTTCTTATCAAAACCAGACCTGATGCTCCAAATCTAAATGTAAAAATTTGATCTACACTGTATCAAGATGAAATGCATTAAAATGTAACCATTAGTTTCACCATATTTAGTTTTGTTAAAAGATTTATGCACCAAAATTCAACAAACTATACATCTATTTATTTTCGGTACAGTTTACACATTTCTATTTTTATCTTATAAATACATAAATATATAATCTTAGTAAACTAATGTTTCTGATCATGCAAACGAATTATTTTTCATGAAACTGTTTTCTTTTCAATCCAAAAGTCATTAAGTTGAGGCAGCAATCCATGAATAGTAGAATTCCTGTATTTAAGACCCTATTTTTCATCAACAAAACGTCTACAATAAGCCTCATTCTGAACGAAATGCAATTATACTATTAAATTACCATAACAAAAAGAAACACATTTCTACTTAAATAAATATAAAATGAAATTGATCATTCTTTTCGCATTATTATCTTAAGATCTACTGTTTTTTTTTTAGATTACTGAACTGAAAATTAAATTAATAGTTTTTAAAAGCCCTGCTGCTCAGCATTGGAAATATTTATAAGGCTGACATTTCCTATTAACTATGCAAAGCTTGTTAAATAACTGATGCAAAAATTTAAAACATTTCTTGAAAGTTATTACTTACATTAACGGACATTTCACGGTATTTGGGACATAATGTAGAGTCCGCAACATTCATATATATCTTTGTATTTTTTATACATTTGAAACAAGTCTAAAAAAATGGTGTTAAGACGTATTTACATGTTAAGGGGACTCGGCACTAAAAATCGGACAAAATCTCGATTTTCGGATTTTTGCTCCAAATTATACTTTATATATTAGAGAACGTTTGTGAAAAGTTTCAAAGTCCTACGTACACTCTAAGATATCTTATTTTTTATTTTATATGATAATTTTAACAGTTTTTTTACCTAACCAAAAACTTTAAATGGCTTTTTCTCAGCCTCGCTTTTTTGCATACTATGTAATAGTCAAAATGCTAAGGCTTCTTCAAATATGTATCTATTCACTTGAAATTTTTATTGCTTGTTCCAAATGTTTAACTAAATGTAACCTAGTATGGAATTTTTTGATGAATTTATTAGAAATTATTTTAAAGCAATTTATCTGTAAAAAATCTTGCAATACCGAGATTTTTCTCGGATTTTTCAGTTTTAAATTTTTTTTTCAAGAACTAATAAAGACATCAAAAATTCCATACTACAAAGTGAAGAGTATAGCTTCTTCTTTCTTGTATAAAACATCCAGGCAAAAATCTCCCATTTTAAAAAAAGAGTAGCGTTTTTAAAAAAATTTAAATTTTGTAATTTTTTTTAAATTTTAAATTTTTTGGACTATTTTTTATGTTTTTCTTCTATAACACATCAAGTTTGAGTCATAAACATACATTACCAGTCAATACACCTTGAATTATGTTCAATTTGAGAAGGTGGAGTTTTAGGTGCCGAGTCCCCTTAACTTGATTTAACACCAAAGTTTTTTTAAAATTTATAGAAAGTTCAAGGACAAATATTTATGTTACAGACTCGACATAATGTCTCAAATACCACGAAATGCCTCTTGAACTAACTATTCAGTAATTATGATATAAATGAAAGTCCTGTTTTCACCTTAAATTTATTCAGTAGGGAGTAGTGCAAACTAATCGAAACTTACTGTATTATTACGTTATAATTTTAAAATATAAAGTACTGATACGTTCTATAGAAGTGCGCCAAATTTGCATTTAGAGCACACAGTTTCGCGACCGCCGTGTAACCGTGCGCATAGGGCGAGGTAATTGTGCGTGGTCCCGGTAATTCTGGGCAAATGAAGATATTGTAATCCTTTAAAACTAATAACAGTTATGATAAACATATTGAAACATTTTAAGTGCTTTAAATTAGGAAACTTATTTAGAGAACTCGCAAATTTAATTGTTCAGAGATTCTTATACAGAGCGTGACGACAAAAGTGACGACCAGCAACAGGCTCAGGGCCCATCTAGGGGCCCTGAGACAAGGCCAAAAAACATAGCAAAGATCTTTTTAAGTCTTTTCAAATCCATTTGTGGTCTACGCTACTGTGTCTCATTTTTTATTTAATATTTTTTTGTTCTCGTTTGCACAGATAGTAAAAACGCATTAGCGCTTAGGAAGAAATTTGAGGAATATATAAAGTTTGATGTAAAAAGCGGATTTACTATGAACAAATTTTCTTGAAAAGACTTTTTGTCGAAGAACATGTATAAAATATGGCTTTTGATTTGGTTATCTCGAGGGCATTTTTTTTGAACAATTTTTTTTTTTTGTATTTTTTTTTTGTAACAATATCACCTACGTGGGAAATTAAAAATATTTCAATACAAAAATTTAATATGAGTAAAAATTACTTTTTAACACAAAAACAAAGAAAATTGCAGTGGTTGCGGAAACTTTCTAATTTTTGTTACAATAAATAGAAGAAATTTATTAATAAGAACAGAAATGCATTTCTACGTAGATTTACATTGATGAAAGTTAGAGATTGATTAATAGATTCTGTGACTTCAAATCGGTTTATTTTTCATGCAGTAGAGATATCTGCAAGTGATTTTATTTTTGATATTAATGTTTGAGATATAAGAACCTTTTTTCTCTCTCGAAATTCTAATATTCTTCCCTTTTCTTTTCTGCGACGATTAAAAAGGAAATAATTTCTTCGTGGAATAGAATTTGTAAGTTTTAATACCATTATCATTAGTGTTTTTTCTCAACGATTAATGAAAAAAAATATTTTTAGCAGTAGCACTTGAATTTTGTTAACAGACAATCTAGCCAATGAACTAATCTTTCTTAATAGAGATTGCAAATTGCTGATCAATTGTGAAGGGTTACCTGATGACCCTTCACAATTAAACGCGATTTAAAGGTAAATTATATCTTCCAAGATAAAATTATTGTATTTCCAATATTATCTGGGTAAAATGATTCGCTTTTTTTAAGTACAGTGTAAAAATTGTTCGCACTCTATTTAATTATAATTATTTTAAAAGTTATGTTTTATGTTGAGGGATATTTTTTTTCTTCGTAATTTAGTGCCATTTTATGATTTTTTCACCTACTTTTGTACGCTTACAAACTGGAAAAAAGTGCCTGACTTAAAAGTGTTTCCCCTAAAGGAATTTACTGAAAAATAATGCCTATTAGTTTGAGAGAATTTCCCCATTACGTAATTATAAAATAAACAAAATTTCATTCATTCTTTTAACTTTATTTAATCTTATTGATTATTTGTATAAGATTTTCTTATTTTTTTATTATGTGTTCTTTAAAATAGCTGAATATTAAAATTACTGCTATTCCTGATGAATAAAAACTATACTGCATAAGGTTTAATAAAAACGATACGAAATTTAATAAAAAAAAGTCTTGCTGTGGAAAATATCTCAACCCTTATTTACCCCAAAAGAGATCTATTTAAGCAACCATTTAGTTGCGAAATGTGTGCCTAAACTTCTTTAAGAATGCCATTTTCCCTATTAAAATGCCACTACAAAAGACTTATAAATTTACATACACAGGAATGTATTCATTCTTCGCACCTCACTTATTTAAGCTCTGTAAATTTCTCATTACTATAAATCCTATAAAATAAAACAATTATCAAAGCGCTGACCCTGCTGGGAATAATTTTCTATAGTATTCTCAGCAGGAATGCTTAAAATTTAGCATAAATTATAGGAAGCTAAACTAAGCCGATGATTCCGTCCTAACAAAATATCTTAAAAATCATTATTTACACTAGAATAGCTACATATGAACAGTAGAATCGCTATATTTAAGCAATCTATCTTTCAGTAATGAAATGTCTCCCGTAAGCCTCATTCTGACAGAAATGCAATTATGCGATTACATTATCATCGTAACGACCGATGATCCAATCATCTTCCCGATGGGATGCCAATGGGAAGGTTCAGCTGTTAAACAAAATATCTTTAAAAATACGCTTGAATCAAATCAATGAGCGAAACTTCAAAATCGATTTGTACCCGCCGTTGCGTGTTATTGTAGTGCTTCTAGAAATCTGGGGATATCTCCGTTCTAGGGGAAAACAATAAATTTTAATCTCGACTTCAGAAATAACAAAAAACATGGAACGACGTTGGAAGTTTAGTAAAAAAGGAAGAAGTTTACGTGTACCCAAGCTTTATAATGCTGCTCCAATATAGGAAAAAATGTTATTGTGAAAATAATGGAAATGTTCTTTGAATTAAACCAAAAATTATGAAATTATTTATTTTTTAAAGTATTGTTTTTTTTCTATATAGTTCTTCTTTAATAATATGATTTGCATTTAAAATATTCCTTTGAATGATTAATGAAGTGTTTCATACATTAAAAGCAGATGTAATTTGTAAAAGACTCATAGTGGAACTTTGTTACTTTCATTGGTAAAAAAATAGAAAATTGACGCATACAGATGCGCATATTGTTCGCTCACTTGGCTTGCGAGGCCCAGCTATACTGTAAAAGAAAATCCCGTAAAATTTACTGCTTAATTTGGCAGCGGAAACCGTAAAAGTTACGAAGTGGATTCGTAGTCGCAACGGCTTTTTACCCGAACGCGAATCGCTTTACGATAAAAAACCGTTGCGAGAGAATACGAATATATTTCGTAACTTTTACGGCTTTCCACAACCAACCCAGCTGCCGGCTTAAAACCGCAAATTTTACGGAATATTTTTTGCAGTGTACTGTCTATTTGAATATATGGAATGAAATTCGGAAAGCATTTATGACCCGGAATTGAAATTTCTCTTTAATATCCTGCCAGTTGAGCAGTTGAGATCCGCTGCAACGTCAGATGTTCATTCATTTGTCATTGATGATGGCCGCTAAATTTTAAAATTTTGCCTTTTCCGTGGATACATATATTCACATAAATTTGTGTCCAATTTCTATAACCCATTATGGATGTATTGCTTTTTTAAGATTGTATAATGCAAAAATATGCGTACATCACGATAATTAGATGAAGCGTAATTTCACAAAATACTGATGCACTTAAGAAGAAAATAGTTAAACAATTTCCAAAATTGCGGAATGCTTATGTGTAGCCAAGATTATATTTCTTATATAAGACGATGTAATGGGAAAAATAATCGCCCTGCAACTACGGAACTTGCAGGTTTCTTTGAATTTTCTTTCAAGAAGTATTTGTTAAAAAAAAATAACAAATAGTTTTCTTTTCAGGCATGGAGACAAGAAAATGGGAAAGGGTTGGGGTGGGGAGGGGAAGGCTCAGTGTAATAATTTTTGCAAACGAAACTGCTGTTGTTACATAGGGCTTTATTGGAAGAATCAATCCATATAATTGACAGCTCATTTATCACATATAAATGGAACTATAAATAAAATGCTGTCATGATATTGAATAAAATTAGCTAAGTTTTTGTTTTGCAATATTGAGACGATTTTTCTTCGACTATGAATTGATGTTTCACGTAGCCTTTAGCTTGTTCAATTCTTTTAGTATTTGAAAACAAGTGCAAAATTTAAAACTACTAAGATTAACTTAAAACTATTTTATTTAGAATGCTAAGAGACAATAAATGAACATAGATTTATATCAAGTAACGATTTCAAAAAACTTGCTACGAAAGTTAATTTTAAAATTGAACTTCAATACTTTCCATTTGCATTTTTTCACCGCGACAAGTCGAATGTACTTTTTTTGAGATAGTCTTTAAACAATATTTATTTTAATAGGTGTTTTAATTTTTTATTTAGCAGAAAATGTGAATAAACGTTAGGAAAAAGAAAGGTTAGTTATTCAGAAAAGCACATAAACACACAACAAAAACATATATTTAACTTTAACAGAAAATAATGCGTAACTGTGAAAGACAACTGTCGAAAAGAAAAAGTGCATAACAACCATCTTTCGTCATCCTCACGAGGAGTAAATTTTATCAGAGCTGTTCTTAACTATCACACTCAAAGTTTTATCCTGTCAGAGAACAAGAAAATTTCCGATGCATAAGTTTTACGTACTGAACAGAAATGGACATCTGCATAAGTATTACTCTAAAAGATTTTGTGACATCGCACGAATAGAATGCCTCGGATTGTGTCTTCAACCAAAAGTGCAAGGACTGTAACGTCATGAATTATTAATGCCAGTTGTGAGCAGGAAGCCTAATGAAGAGAAATCTACATCTGGGGTTAGGCTGTGTTCAAAGCGATCACGTTCAATATGAAGTGCAAATCTTCCACTTGAGCGCATACAAAGGTGGCATGGCGTCGTTTCAATTTTTCATTAGATTAATGTTTTAAAAGAACAAATAAATATTTCTGTGAAGCTTTTATAAAATAGTCGAAATTTTAATGTAATTGATGTAAAGTGTAGTTTGCATTCTAAATGAGTTTTGATAGTACTTTATTGGATAGTTAGATTATTTTTGGCATCAATATTTTTTATTGACTATGGTGCTAAAGTCAAATTTTACCGTAATCATTTTAAGTATATTGAATTACACACAAAAGGGTTCTGAATGTACTATTGTCAAGACTGTCGTAACTATTTTAATTGAAATGTTAATGAAATAAGAAAAATACAATTTGAAAAGCTTATACATTCCTTCCTACTTGCTCAATGTGATGCTCAGCCTTAGAGCTTGTGTGACTTTGTTATCTGCTTCAGAGAGTATAGATCTCAATGATTGAGAGAAAAAATAACTTCGAAATAAAATAATAACAAAAGGGCAAAGTAAGTTAATTTTCCAGTAAAAGTAATATTCAATAAAAAGAAATAATTAAGTCAAAGTAAAGTGAAAATTAAAAAAAACAATGCTAAAACTATGCTGTTCAGAAAGGTGTGGGTTATTTCTTTGTAATTATTTTTGAGAGAATAACCTGATTCAAACGGAAGTTTTTCACTGAAAAAGATCTTCGTAAGTTAGACCCAGTCTCACGTTCATTTTTTTGCTTCGAACAGTTTTTGTTGACAGATCGAAGAGAAAGTACTATCCGAAAAGCCAGGACAGTACTGTACATACTGAAATAGGAACGACTGGAACTACTTATTATGTAGCTGAAACATGACTAAGGGGCTAGGTATGTAATATTAAACACCAATGGTCTGTTGTTTCATTTAAATGATACATTTTTACGAGCTACAAACAAACATTTATTTAAAGTTACAGTGCATAAGCTTCTACGAAATGTAAGACTAAAAGTAGTCGTAGTTTTCAGATATTTTGGTAAGTACGATGTAAATTTGTTAAGAGGTCCTTTTGTATTTCTTTTTTAACCCTAACAATTATTATCATCCCTTTTCATCAATTTAAAAGCAAAACTCATCGCTTTTTAAACACATTATTATAAATTGTTTGGATTTTAATTTCTTAAGATCCCTTCTGTGTTTTTTTTTTTTTTTTTTTTTTTTTAAATCTTGCAAATGACGACTATCACTTTTCATAAAATTTCAAAACGAAACTTGCTCCTTTTGAAAAATATTATTACAAATTTTTTTGATATGCATACTCATCTTAATGGTAATATAAAAGGGCAATTTAAAAAAATGTAATAATCATAATATGACAGCGTGTTGTGTTCAGATGAACCTTTTTTCCATTTATTGCATTTAGATGCAAGCACGTACATGCTAATACTTAAAGGTAATAAAATCCATCCAATATCCTGGTTGAGCACGCAAACGTCGTAAAACCCCACCTGCATTGTTAGTACTCTTTTTATATTACGAGACCAGGAAAAAAAACCAGTATCCTTTTTCTTTTCTCCTCCAATTTGCTTAGAAACAGTTCACACCGTGGAATCTTAACGCCATAGCAAACATAAACAGCTTTTATAAGTTTTTTTTTCTGGTGTCGAATAAAATATCGGTAAGGTTATTTGGAGAATCAAATGTGAAATTACTTATGAAAGATTTTTTTGGTGGATGTCATATAAGCTTAATTTCTTTCATTACTGGGAGTTTAACTGTAAACCCTATTCTTTTCTGGCAGCAATTATTTTACATTTGAGGCACTTAGAAACAAAGGGGTGTAAGTGACAAAATTGAAAATTTGGAGATAACTAATGCAAATTTTAGGGAATGCAATTCAACAGGGTGTCTCAAAACGGTCCAACTATTTTGATTTAACGCATTTTTTTTTTGGTCCAAAACTTCGAGAAAGTGGGCACTACAACCGCCTTACGTGGTCCTAGGATGGAGCCACGGGGCATACCACTAACAACTCGCGAGCAGCGCTGCAAGAGTTGTTTCCCGAAAAAGTGATTTCTCGAAGAGGTGATATTGAGTGGCCACCACGGAGCCCTGATTTAACACCACTTGATTTTTTCTTGTGGGGTTATCTTAAGAGTGTTGTAAACGAGAATAATCCACGAACTTTGGTAGATTTGAAAAGATAATAAAAAATATAATATTGAGGAGAAGATGAGATTGATTCCTCAACAACTTCTTACAAAAGTCTTCAATAACATCCGCACAAGGTTTTAAGAATGTCGTCAAATAAACGGTAGTCATTTAACTAATGTAATATTTGAAAAGTAAAATTTAATTTGTTTACATTTTGGTATGAAAAAATAAATGATTTCAAAGAGCATTTTTTTAAACTGGTGATCGAAATCGTTCTGAGACACCCTGTTTATTGTAGCAATAGATATTAGTGATATCTCTAACAGGTGCGCCGCAACAACCTGATTTAGAAAAAACATTAAAGGTCCCATGAGATCCAAACTTTAAACGCGTTTTCTTGGAATCTTTGGTCACTTACATCCCTTTGCTTCTCACTGCCTTATTTATTGTATTTTTGTTAGTAAATGCATCAAGTAGAAAATACATGACTTGAATTTAAGAATGTAAATCAACAGTATATAATATGTCATCAGATCGTTTACATATTTAATTTTTGCAATAAGTTTCAGAAATTCAGAAGTTCATTTCATTCATACTTCTTTGTTTAACACTTTAGAAAGAAAATTGCATGCACGCAAGAAGTGCTGCACTTTACGTAACGAGTACATGGCAGTGTTCAAAAACAAGCTATGCTGTGAGATAATATATAACGTTACAATAGGGGAGGGAGTCCTTTTGAATGACATAGCAGTTTTTCTAAATGTTGTGTTTTTCTACAAAGGTAAAAACTTGCACTTAACATTTAAAATAAAGTAGTTTATGGTCGTAATTTTAGAAAAAAGTAAAGTGAAGTATAATCTTACTTAAAATATAACGTAATTATAAATATGTGCAGCTGCAGGTACCACCAGAATTAGAAAATCTTGAATTATTCATAAAATCCAGGTGAAGGAGGGTTTAATAAAGAGAGATTTATGAAGAGCAGGGATTATAGACAAAGCCTTCTTCACTAAATCTTACTCAACATAAGAGCGTAAGTTCCCAAAAGGGAAAGTGCTTTTTAAATTTCTGAGGTTTAAAATAGCGTTCACCTGACAACTTCCGTGTTTAGTTTACAAAGTGAAGAGGTGAAAAATAATTTAACGACTGTTAAATATATTTGATTTAGATCAGGGCTGAAGCATTTAAGTAATGAGTGCATTAATTAAATAAATTGCTTAAATATAAAATTTCTGTAGATAAATTTTGAATTGAAAATATATATTAAATACAACCAAGAGCTATCTGGATTTATTCTACTGTAAAGCAAATCAGACATCAGCTGTTAGGTTTTTGCAGTGAATCGATAAAAGTTATAAATTGTCTGATGTCATTTAAATCGGGAAATGTAGCCATAAGTTTCTTATTTGCTTATGAAAAATACTTTTACTGTTATTTTTCCTAACATTAGTATACGCACGCTGTGTGAATTTTATTTTGACAATGATATCCTCCAGTTGCACTCTTTTGTTTATAGAAAAATACAGTTTGAAAACTTTATACATCCTTAGGTCATCTGCTCAATGTGATGTTTAGCCTTAGAACTTGTGTGACTTAATGTCATCTCCTTCAGAGAGTATAGATCTTAATGATTGAGGGAAAAAATAACTTCGAAGTAAAATAAGATCAAAAGGGCAAAGTAAGTTAATTTTCCAGTAAAAGTAACATCCAATAAAAATAAATAACTCTTTTGATTCTGAATGATTTAAAATAAGTGTTTCTGGAGGTTAGGATTTTTTTTTTTTGCTTTCCTCAAGAACCGTTTCGTTTCTATTTAACTCCTTAACGGTCTGGTAATTTTCAAGAAAACGGTCATAAAAGTGTCATATTTTTTATCCCTGAAAAGTATATAAAAATATGTGTATGAACTATATATATGTTCATTTTTAATTTTTGATTTGGTTTTATTTTGAAATTTTAAACACTCCATCCCGTCATTTTCACGGGAGCGAGAGGGACGGGGTTAATGAGCACTTAGTTTAATTGCTTGACTGTGATAGTTCGAAAAATTGGCATAACTGCGAAACAAACGTATATGAGGTTAAATTTTGTCGTTTCATTGAATTTTTAATTAAAAATTGTTGGATATATTTAGCAGAGATAGGCAGTTTTCTCATAGGAAATAAAATGCATTCTGTTTTAGAATTACACATGGCGAAACGTAACGCAATAAACTGTAACGTAAATTTAAGACACAATACGAACAACACATACATGAAAACCGTTCAACACACTGCTAGCGAATTTATCGCAGCGCAAAATTCGATAACCTGGATAATTTAGATTCTGAACTTGCTCCAAAATACTGGTTACATCCCGGAAACTAGTGTTAATTAATAATAATAATGATAACAACAACGCTGTACAAATTTTTACAGATGGAAGCAAGATAAATACCGGCACAGGCTGCTCATTTGTCGTTTATCAAGGTAGTGATTTGGTCACGGAAAAACAATTTAAACTACATTCAAACTGCACGAATAATCAAGCAGAGGCTTTTGTCATCCTACAAGCTTTGAGTTGGATTTGTTCAAAGGACGCCTCAATAGTTAACAATATTAGTTTGTTTACTGACAGTCAAATCACATTTTATAAAATTCAGAACAGAAAATATCACACATTTATAATAGAAAAAATTCGTCATTTAATCTGGGAACTCTCTTCTAGTAATTTCAAGCTATCATTTAAGTGTGTCAGGGGTCACACGGGCTACATTTATTTTTTCCTTGATAAACAGTAGAAGAAATTAAATGTACATGAACTTGTGATTCCTACCAGATTCACAACGTCTGCTATTAAATGCTTTGAAACTTATTTATTTCATTACAGATCGTATTTTTTAATGTAAGAAAGTAAATTTATGTGAAAAGTAGTTTAAATGGAAAAGATTATTTTAATAATAGTTATCGCTCCTTAATTAAATTTGCTTGTGATTGCTTTTATTTAGCAATATAGGTTCGGATAAGAACACAAAATGTACTTATTTATTAAATTCTAGTCCTTCCTTAATGAGACTAAATGCAACAAGTAGTATGCATAAATTTACGAAATCTCTCTCTTTAAGAATTTAGTTTTTCAAAAGATTCTTTGCAGCACTGGGAAACCTTTAAAAAGTGCTTCTCATTTGATTTAACAAAGAGAGATCTTGTAAGTGAATCTCAAATTAGAAGTAATTCCCATTAAATCAATTAGATAAAGTGATTTATCTAAGAAATAAAAAACCTTGTCTGCATTTTCCATGTTTACTAGAGTAAAGCTTTGAACAAGTATTTAACGAGTAATTATCTGAAATGTCATCCCAAATGTGTTACATGCCAGAGTAAAATGCTAATTATTATTTAATTGGCTGTTTTATGACAGCTTTTGGGAATAAAGTTTCGGCCGTCAGTTATTATTTCACAATTTCTACCTGCAGCAATATCTATTCCCATGCTATAATGCTCAGCGATCAATGTTACAGAACGGGATCATTCAAATGTATTCATCATTGTAGGAAGACTCCCAACTTGATGGGTAATAATTTATAATTGCGATGCTTTGAATTGAATGCACTCCTATCTATGGCTGCACATGTATCATGGCATTCATTTTCAAACCTTATTCATCTTTGATTTGTTAGCTGAATAAGAGAACGGAATGTAAGTGATAAAATATTAAACAGAGGGGTTTTGAAGTATCTCTGTTAGTTGAAATTTAAAACTTCTTGTGAATCGCTTATGCTTCAAGTTGTGAAGAGTGTAATGTTATCTTATCTTGCATTTAGAAAGGAAACTTCCATAGCAAACTTCATAGGAAGAACATTTTCAAAATTGTAGTTGGAAAATGTGGACGAATGCATTTCATTGCTGGAGATGCCATTAAAAAGACTAGTAACTGAAACGGGAATTATATTTTTTACAAAAAAATATTTCAATGAAACCTATGTTAAGAATCTGGACGCTTAAATATGTTTTAAGCAACTGTGAACAAAATATGCTAAATTTGCAAAAGGCTTTCCATGAAGCTTACCATAAAAAAAAATTGTATTTAAAACTGCAAAAAGAAAAGATCCTTTTTTTTGTAATTTTAACACTTAACAGAGCATAATTTGTGATAAGAAGCATTTCTGATAGCATTGGTAAAAAATAAGTTATGTGAAGCAAATCAGAAATGATTTTACATATTAAAAAAATATATCTATAACGTAAAAAATATCTTGGTTTGGTCACTGTAGTTACTATATTAATAATTCATTGTAAAATATACTGTTTTTGATGCAATACAAATACGTATATTTAGAAAAAAAATGTTAATATTTTAAAGAATAACGTATGAAACAAACAGTTTTTGATGTGGAAAAGCTCCCGAAAACCTTAAATAATTATGTATGCAAAGTACTGAATAGCTTAATATGTCAATGTCTAACTGCAATTACAACGTTTTTAAAATATGTATGAAATCGTTCTCTTAAAACCTCATTTAGATTGAGGCATTCGATTAATGTTGTGTGATTTGGATGCTACAGGAACGGAACGCAATTGTAAGGATTTATACCTATACAGGTAGAACCCCGATCCATCGTTTACGCATTTGTTGTTTCCCCGTCTGTATCGTCTTTTTTTAACGGTGCCATTTCGGCGATTATGTTTTATGTTGACCCGTATGCGTAATTTTTCCATCATGAGTGGTAAGCGATCGATCTCGACTATATACATATATTTTTTCATTTCCCAATATTATAAATTCATGTTAGTCGGATGAGGCAGTAATTTCCTGTTTTTCAGACGCAGTGCTTTGATCGAAACCGCCCTGTATCGTGTAAGCGACCATGCTTTGTTTTAAACTTGTTTTAAATTGGTTTTAAACTTATTTTAAAATTTATGGTTAATTAAATGGCTGCTTCCGAAAAGTTTCCCTCCTTCCTATATTTGTGCTTGACATTCTTTACATTATCTTCACGTACACTTTTTGATTTGTTGTTGAAATGTATACTATATATATATATTCCGTAAGTTTACTTGGCTGGCTTTTAGCGCTGCATTTGGAAGTTTAGTTTTAAAATATTTCTTCTGAGTTTTCTTCTCTGTATGTCGATTTTCTTAGTATCAGCACAGGAAGGAATACATGTAAAAGTTTTAGTGTTTTATCTCAAACTTTATAAATATTTATAAATCTTTTCCACTGCTTCATAATACATCTACATTTATATTTGTACCTGCCAGGTTAGGGCACTATTTCATGAAAACAAAACTTTCCAGGCGATGTGTTAAAAGCCATTTTCGTGATTATTTATTCATTGGATTGTCACTTATGGGGGGTCTTAAAATGAAAAAATGTTCGCTATAATCTTTTGATTTTTGGCTTTTAGCATTTTCTGATAGCAGTTTTTAAAATTACTTATAAAAGGCCACTAATATTTTTTTTCAAAACTGACAAAGTGTCCAATACCTCCCAGGTACTGAATTGATTTTCATGAGATACAGCCCATGCCATATGACTAAGTATAAAATAGGACGGATAATAATGCTCTCTCTCTCTGACTCACCCTTAATGTGAAATCCATTATTTGTATCATCTGCCCCCAGATAGGAAGCAGCTTTTATTATTTCAGAAATCCCGAAAAAGATTCTCACTTTCTCACATATTCGTGAGCAAAAAGCTACCATTTTTCGGAACATTTGGCTCATCCCATAATCGATTGGTCGCTTATGTATGCAGAAAGCAGAAAAAAGTATTCCTTAATCAAGCCTTTTCGCATGCATAGCTTAGTCTTTCGATTTTCGTTAAGTGCCTCTGGGATCAGAAATTATTATTTACCATTTGATGATAGTTTATCCTTTTTTTTGTGCATGTCCCTTTTACTGTTATAGCATCGGTATAATAAATCTCCATTCCGAAGTATCGTTTCCTGAAACCCTATTTATTTAATTTGTGTCTCCTAAAATTTGATTGCTGATTAATTCTGACGAATAAATGCACGTGATAGCGGTGGAAAATTATGTTGAATATCTTATTATTTGATATAAATTTTAAGGTTTACAATATTACAATAAGTTTCTAAAATCAGTACTTTTCATTGGTAAAGACCTAAAACTAAGATTAATTCTGAACTTCCATTTAATACGTCATAGTTATACTAGCTTAAGAATTTTTATTTAGCAATGTTAAGAATACATTTTAAATATATTTAAATTTAAAATATTTTGTAAAGAATATAGTTGAAAAAACTCATCGGTGATTCAATGAAATGTCGTTAAATGGCACAATGCCATAATATTTAAGTTCAAATTTAAAGATTAGGTACCCAGTGATAGGGAAGAGGAGGGCACAGTGGAACAATTTTCTCTTGTTTTACACTAACTTCTTTCATTTTAGTATTCTTATAAAACAAATCGACATATAGATTTTTTTCACCTTATTAAAAATATAAGAGTTTAGAAAATAATAAAATATTTAAGAAGTGAAAAATATGCAGTTAAACTTTTAATATAATCCAATTTTATTATGATAAATTTCTTAATTACTTTTGTTTTAGTTTTCACTTTTTCGGCATGAATGCACTAGTAAAGTGTTCTAATGCATTTTTTTGTTATCTTGATTAATATAAAACTATTTGATGTTTTGATAATTGCAAAAACGACGCTTTTAGAAGAGTAAATTTTTTATTTCGACGAAGAGTTCAAATAAGAATTTTTTACAAGAAAAACCAGACGGATTAATAAAACTTAAAACAAAAAAAAAATATATATAAAAAACTTTACTCTTTAAGTAAGAAGAAAATATAATTGGTTGAATTAATAAAATCATTCTGAAAAATATCAGACAAAAGTTTATTTTTCGTTTTTCTGCACGAAATTTTATAAAAACAACTCATTCAAGAATCAACGTTAAATCACGAGTTAAGGAAAGGTCTTAAAGTATGCAATCTTTACTCAAAAGTACTATTTTCATTTTTTTAGCCATCATACATAACATGTAATTGATAAGCTTTCAGGAAGCCAGGCAGTTAGAACTCATTTTTTGACCTGTATTTAACATGGACATTTCTTTTACTATATAATTTCTAGAAGGAAAAAAAAGAGAAGGAAAATAAGAACAGTAATTAGAAAATGGCGAATAAAGAAGTTCCAAGCTTTTACTAAAGAGCTTATAGATGAAGAAGGAAGAAAAGTTTTTTTTGCGCTAACAACTAATTTCATTTTAAACCCACGTGAGTTCTTTCCTAATCCTTCCTCTATTAATTTTTATCCGTGTGAAAACAAATGGTTGGATGAATATAATAGGTTTTACTGTATTTTTTTTATCTTTTTAAGTGCAGAAAGGCGAATAATTTTAAAAAGATTTATTTTTCTTCAGATATTTGAGCACTTTGGCAATCACCAGTTAGTGATTGAAATTTTAAGAGGTTGAATAAATTTTGCATAGTGAGTGCCGTATACAATTTTGAAATATTAGAGCTTAGACAATATTTCTTCGGACGTTTTATAAGGGAGCTTAGTATTTTCAAAATATGTAAACAATTTAATTCATTTTTCTCCAGTTTGGAAGTATTTGTTTATATGACTTGGTACTGAATTTTATTTAGTGTCGATTATTTCTATGGCAATTTTTTCTTTTGAATCTTACTTAGTGTTCTTCACAAGAGTTGAATATGCCACAAATGTTGATAGGTTTACTGTAAACCGGCTACAGTATCTGTACTTTACAAAAGTTGGTGTGGGTATAAACTTTGAGGTACTACAATTAAGAGAAAGCTCCTAAGTAAGTTTCTACTATAGAGGATACGCCATGGCAAAATATGTAAAAAAAATTAACGAACACGTTTAGTTTGTCCAAGCTCAGAAATGTTTGTTAAACGAGTTATTAGACAATGTTGTTTATTATGGAACATACTTAAGTAGATGACAAAAAGTTATTTTGTGAGAATGGGCAGCGAAATATTAGTTCATTTATGGACATAAAAATAGTCCTTTAGCGTTAATTGGCACTCACTGTTTTTATTTGCTTGACTGTTAATGCGATTGAAAATTTTTTAGTAATAAATGTAATTTTATATGAGAAAATGGCAGTTTTAGTAGTTATTTAGAGCTCACATGTGCCTTATTTCCATTTAGCACAAAAATCGTAGTCAACAGATAGTAAATATTTAATAATCTCAGAAATAAATCCACAGTAGCGTTGCATCTATTTTAAGGCGAAATAAATATGCCATTACTTTCTGATAGAGAGTACGTTTCAACATAAACATGCTGTATTGCACTCATGTGTCTTTTGCACAGGTTGTTGTAAAAAAGAAAACAGAGAAAGATTTCGGGAAAATTGTATTGCAACAAAAAATGTATTTCTAAAAACATGAAATTGGCAATTTAGCATAGTTTCCAACTTTTATCGTATTCCTGAGCATTAAAAATAAAAACGTTTAGATTTACATCAATATATCGAACTAAAACCTCTTTATTTTTAATGCTCAGTGATATCATAAAAGTATGAAATTATGACAAGACAAACGACAAAAGTCAATTAAAATTATTAATTAATAATGAATGAATACTGCTTATCGTAATACTATTTAAAATCCGGTACAAACAATATCTTCTTTTCCCTGTTCGAGGCCCATAGATTTTATACAATACCCCCCCCCCCCCCAAAAAAAAAAAAAAAAACGTTGTCTGAAAAGTTGTAATTCAAAAAACTTTGAAATAAAAACTGACAAGCAAGCAATCATTCACAAAAAGTCAATGCTGCTACATTATAAAAGATTCTTGATTTTAATAAAGCAAAAATTAATAATAAAGAATACCTAAAATTCATTAAGTATGCCGTTAAATAGGAACTTAATTACGTCAGGTAATTAAAAGAAGATGGAAAACCAATTTCAGGAAAGCATGTTTGAAGTAATTATAAAAAAATATTTTCTTTTAAATTTTTTATCTAGGACGGAAATATTATTGATTTAAAAATTGTAGCGAGTTATGTTAATTCCTGTTTTGCGTTCAAAGCTTATTCGTTTAAAAATATATTTTCGAAAATTACATCTATTTTTTATTACCGGTTGCAGGTACACGTGAGTTTCCTGTATCCTTTACTAAAATTTAGAGATAATATATATATATATATTTTCCAAAGCATTCTAGACCGATCTTTATGAGTATTAGATGTTATCTACAAATTATTTACTTTGAGTTTAATGCACATTTCTCAGTGACATAATGTTTTTTTAAACAATGAGTTCTTAATTGAAATTTCAAGTTTTTATAGGGGGGGGGGGGGCTATTCAGAAAAAGGAAAATAGAAAACAAGGAAACATAGAAATGAGTAACAAACACTGAATTAAAGACAATTTCAAGTTTTCAGCGCTTTGTATTGGTGGGAATTCTAAATAATGCAAAGATTTATGCAAACTTTATGAGCGTTAGATAATTTCTTAATTGAAATTTCAGGTTTTTTATGGGGGGGGGGGGGGAGAGTAAAAAAAAGACAAGGATACAAGAATGACTAACAAAGAGATAATTAAGGACAATTTAAACTATTCAGCTCTTTGGATTGCTGGGGAATTCTAAATTAGGCTAAGCTTCCAATGATTAGCTTTGATGCCTAAGGACCAGATTAGCTAACCAAGTCTTACAAACACGCACTCAAATGTGAAACGTCAATTAGAATGAAATGTACATAAATAATTAAAAGAGCAAGCAGTAAATAAAAAAAAATATGCTGCAATTTGCCCTCTTTTGTACACACTTGTTAACATTTATTGAGTGTTTTAATTTATGCTTTTCTTCTCACAACACTCAATGTGTTTTGCCAGCTGTTCACTTATTTTTTTTTTTTTTGATAATGTCGCGGCCAGGTTCACGACATCAGGGCGCGTGATACGTAAAGTGGCATAGACAATAAAACACAAATTTTTTTGGTTAACTAGATTAATTTATTCACTTATATAGATATTAACTTAGGCCCATGAGACTACTACTATTAAAAAGTAAAAGGAAATGTGCAGGGAACGAACCATGTCCGGATCCAACGGGCAGCACTTGTTGTGAATTTTAGTCCATATGTGTCTGTGGGCGATCCTTCCTCGTCCGGAAGCGAATGGTGATCATCATAGTCCTGCTTGCAGAAGAGGCCTGCCGCGCCTATTTTATAGACGGCAGATGTTGTCAATCAAAAATTGTACAGAAGGGGCCCATCTCTGCCTTGGAAGATGAAGTGGTTTCAGGGAAAAACTGATCACCTCTGTCCAGATCTGATGATGCTCTGATGCAGTTCTTATGTAACTCTGGTGTTCTCTGATGATGTTTTTTGATGATGTTTTTGGTTTTAATTCACCAAAAGCCCCTTGCTGATTTGATGGGAGGTCTTGACCAATTCAGGCTCAATTGGCCTCCCATCTTTTCTTAGATTTCTCCCAACCAGGGCGTTTCCCGTCGGCCGTTGGCTGGCGAGTTTATCAGTGGGGCGGTACGAAGATCCACGCAATCAGAGCGTTTTGCTTCTGGTGTTCTCACGGTGTTGTTGCCTCCTCCGCCATCTTGAGTTATAAAATTTGTATTTATCTTATCCCTCCAATGGGCCTTTGTTGAGAAAATCTCTTCAGCTATTGTTGGTCCAGACGGACTGTCGCCGCTGGTCGTAAAAATGCCTATTACATTGTAACCCCCCATCTTTCTGTTACGACAGATAATTAAAAAAATTCGCGTGAAAAAGATTTTTGGCTGCTATATTAAAGAATTTTCAAGTAAATGTTAGTTTTTTGGCCATTTCTGCCAACATCGTCGAAGAAAAATGTCTAAGCCAATGAAATTTTCATTATTCATTAAAACATAAAATCGGGAAAAATATTGAAAAGTTGAAAAAAAATATAATAAGTCAAAATATTAGTAAAGAAGTGCAACAAATGTTTATCCTTCAACATTGCTTTCGGAACAATAATACTGCGAATTTTTTTTTTGCTTCACATAGCCTTTCCAATAATATCATTCTAACATAGGTATCTACAACTCTTTGATGTTTTCAACAGAAAAAAATGTTTGCAAAGTAATTGATGAGGTAAAGCGGTAAAGAGAAACGTGAAATGAGGTTTTTTTTTGCCGTTGAAAGACATAATAAATCCAAAGAATATTAAGAAAAAAAACACGTGGAAGTGCCGTGAAACATTCATTTACAGACACCTCGAAGAAATGATGTTGTCATTGTGAGTAATGAAGGTCTTCTCATATAAGTCCGGTTTACATGTATATATTATCACACTAGTTCTCGGAAGAAAAATTGTCCTATTTATGGTGATGTCTTTATGTCGTGCTTAAAGTCATTTGCTTTAAATGTAACTTCTGTTCTTGCTGACACCCGTCTAATGTTAACTCGTTAAAGCTTAAGCTTCCTTTTCTGGAGCTTTAAAGGTGGTTTTAAGTTTGTATTTAGTTTCGAATCTCTGTGAATGTATCATACTCGTTTACTTTTAAACAATTGTCAGAATTTGGCAACAAATAAAAGGTCATTATGATTGTTTTCTCTCCAGAAATCTTAGCTCATTTCTCAATAAATATAATGCTTAAAAACATGTAAATAATATATCTATATTCTAGCGGTACACGCACGATAAAAATATATTTATTATACGGACTCGCTTTATATGCTAAACCATGCATGTTTTTATTTTATATAGTAGATATATTTTAATTAATGAAGATATAAAATACTTTATTTTTTGGATTTTTTATGCATAGAAGTTCAAATAGAATGCAATGCATTTAAGGATGTTTGTAACAGTGGTTTTCATCTGAGGGTTATGTAAAATAAAATTCAAATAATTGCTTTAGATATGTTATTGTACCAAATGTCAAATATTAGAATGAACTGAAAGGCAAAATATATTTTAAAAATAAAATAATGTTCATTGAGGTTGAACAGACGTGGCTTTTATTCTGTTCAACAGTTAAAAAAAAAAAAAACTTTTCTTAACTTGAACTTACATAAAAATCTAACTTGCTGCTCAAAGGGACTACTTCAAGCAAAATTAAGTAGTTTTATGATGATACCTGGCTCTGTTTCATGTCGTCTCATGTCACTCTTTCTATAGAATTAATGTACTACCTAAGTGATTCTGAGGTTTTAGAAAGACCCAGTATACGTTTATAAGAAAATGACCTTAAAAAAAAAACTTTTCAACTAACTGTTGGAAGCAAAAGGTTTCATTCTATTAGTCTAATACTATACACTTTGCTAGGCGGTACAATTGACAACCTTTTAGCACCTAGCCGTTCCGGCCCATCAAGTTTCATGTTTTTTTTTTTTTTTTTTTTGAGAAAATTAAGCAAAAACGCCTATTTTTGCTAAAACCTTCAATTTTCATAGAGCCGTCGGATTCAAAAGATACAGTAAAACCTCTCAATTAGGGACACTAAGAGGGATGGAAATTTTGTCCCTTAAATAGAGGTGTCCCTTCCTCGGATGTTCATAAATTGATGCATACACATGTAGTGTATTAACTTAGTTTAACGTAATAATAAACATGTGTTTTCATTTAAGCTTAAATACTAAAACGTTTCATTCATGGAAATATTGGACAGCAATGATAAACACACCCCTGCAGAAATCGTATATCCCAGAGAGCATTTCGTCTTCAGATCCATGTGCGGAGCAGCGATGACGTAATCTGTTGCTCCCTCTCCTCAGTAGCTCTACGTAGCTCTTACTGTGTAGTCGTGCTGCTATGTGTCTTGTCGGAGTCTTCGCCGTGTTATAATAAAATATTACTTTGAATGTTCAAACCACTGCCTCTGCCTTTCATTGGATTTACAGCAAAATATAAGTCGAAATTATTGACATTTAATATTTTTTCATTGAAAAACTAAAATCTTAGCAAAAATGTCGTATTGGCAAAGTTTTGTAACTTACAGAAATGTATTTGACATATTCTTATAGATGAGTTTCTTTTAAAGTATGTACTTTGTAATACAGTATGAATTATATTTAGTGTATTTTTTCAAATACTTGCTCAAAGAACTTGTTGGTAGTCGGATACTGTCTGTCAATGCTTAATCCTCATGCATTCCATAGTAAGAAAGAAAGAAAAGCTTTTACAAGTAGGTTTTAGCAAGCACTTCAAAATACACTTGTTTCTTTGTTCATGCTTCTAGGACTCATACAAACTTTCAGAAGTTATTTTTTATAAAATCAAAATAACTTCAACTTCCAGTAAATTTTTCTTATCTTTAAAACTTGAATTTTTGAAAATTTTCTCTGTGAATATCCCTTAAATAGAGTCTCTTATTCAGAGGTAAATGCATTGCGGTCCCTGTCCCAAGAGACTGTGGCCAGAAAAAGTGTCATTTAATTAGAGGTGTCCCTTGAAAGCGGTACCACGTATTATGTGATAGTGCTAAAATTTAACGCTTTTCTTAGTGGTGTAAGTACACAACTTTTTTTTGCACCCGGCTGTTCCGGCCGTCTCAGCTTCGTGTTTTTCGCTCCACCCTAGTAGTATATATCGTAATATTTGGAAAGAGCTTGAAAAAAATCTTCATTCAGTTGCGGATTAATGCGGGTGTCAACTCTGAAAATGACAGTCTTTGAATTATACGAATGTAGTGTTCAAGTATTTAAATTTAAAATTGGAGCGTTTAAAAGTTAAATGCAGCTTAATTTAAAATGTTTAGCTTTCTTTCATGGTGATAGTGTTTCTGAAGTGCATGGGAAAAAAGCTTTCTTTGAATTTATTACAAAATAAAATAAAATAAAAGTAAATAAATAAATAATAAATAAATAAATAAAAATAAAAAATTAACAATAAATAATAACAAACCTGATTCCGTGAAAATATTATGCATATGTTTTTTTTGTCAATAAAATCTCAGAATTATCTGTTTTCGGAACAAACTCTCGTTGTTTTATGAATTGATTGTTCAACATGCATAAAAATGTGATGTTTACTCGTATGTTTCGTGTCGAGAGTTGCGTGGATAAAAACCACGTATTTGTTTGAAGAAAACTCTGCTTTTGAGTTCGCCAGAATTGAATGCTCCGCTTTTCCAATCTCATCACGAAAAGGGACCATGATTGTGTCCTTCTTTATTTAATCAAATTTGAACTGTTTTCGAGTTTTGTTTTCCTAGAAAGTATTAAACATTTTGTGTGATGCTACCATGAAATTGCTGTTAGATTATCGAAGCACATTTTTATGTTTGTTTGATTCACAGCATGCAATTGAAATTTCAGAATCAAATGAAAAGGGCAATAACCTTTGCTTCTTTAAATTTTATTTTAGTGTTATAAAACTACTATAAAATGTTTTGTAAATGGTGAAAAAGAGCAATGTCGAAGCTATTTTTATTTTACTACCATTTCATGAAAAAAGTTTGATGTTTGAAAAAGTATGTAAAGAACTTTAGCATGCAGATGAGATTGTTTTAGGTTAACCTTCTCATACATGCATTTATTTATTTGTGTTACATAAAGAAAATTCCTATGCTACAAACCAATTTAGTATCTCAGGATTGCAGTGTACTAATTTATTTTGGAAATTTTTGTCCTGTATAGTCAAAAATTTGAGTCCTTCTATGAAGACGTTCTATGCTTTTTTTTGTCATTAATTCAATATGATAATAAACATGGCAAAACTGAATTTTAAAACTTAATTTATAAGGAATAAAAAGCTATAAAATAATACCAAAATTCCCAGTAATATAATACACGCTCCAAAATAAATAAACAGAATTTGATTGAAAACTGAAATATTCTGCTCTTTCTTGAATCCTCTATAGACTTCTCAAGAGTTCTAAATCTTTTGACTATCCTGAATACCCTTTGAAACTTTTTGTGATTTCCAAGAACTGTTTAGAGTCGCCAGATTAGGACAACACAAAAATTGCAACACAAAAACGAATCTGCATAAAAATTTGAAGCAACAATTTATGTCGCCTCATATGAGGTTTACATGCATGTGAGGGTTAAGGGAGAACTTTTTATTTGGAAGAGTGTTATTCGTTTGAAATTTTTGCAATAAAACTTTTATCATTTACACATGCATACAGGAGAGAGTCGTACAATAAAGGTTACTTTAGATTTTTTGTAAATGTAATTTTCAAAATGTTAAGTTATGTCACACTGTTAGAACTTTCATCAAGAAATTGCGGTTAAATAACCGGCAGCAGTCTGTCCATCTAGTTCACCGTTAAATTAACGGTTTGGAACATTTTTCTATCTTTACGTTACCTAAACCATTTCCAATCAGCTTGGTTAAAAAGCCGTAAATACAAACGTTTACGATTTTATAACCATATAAAAATGGTTTTAAAAAAAACCGTTTTTGACCCATTTCGAGGCATATAATCTTCGAGGGATAGAAACCGTAAACGAAGCGTGCGGGAATCGAACCCGGGTGTATGGTATACTAACCTTGCGCTCTAGTCATTCGGCCATCTACAACACGTGAAGCAGCTGTTTATTTATCAATAAATCTTCTTTTCCAACAGGCAAACTGCCTTAAAATTGAGATTTCAGTTTTGATTGGATCTAAAGTCCTTTTTGGTCTGAATTTACTGCATATTGACGAAAATCCTTTTATTTGCTGCAAAAATTAAAATACAAACAAGCTTCAGCAGCTCAAATTATGGGTTCGCTCATTTGCAAACAGTTCGGGAATCCGATGTCTCCAATTTTTGATTTACGTGTATATGTGTTTCTATTTAGTAACCATTGCTTAAGCCCCCTTTTTTTTCTTTTTCTTTTTTAAATACACATGCAAATTTGTACTGATAAATCTTTATTCATATTTAACAACAACGTACGACCGGTAAGGTTTCGCACTCAAGATGGACGCACGATTCTTATTGAGCGCTTGAAAATTACGGTTAGTTAAACGTTCTTTAGGATAAACAGAGAATAAACGATTTTTTTCACAATCAGCGGTTTGAGTACCATCTTTTTAATGGTTATTCAACTGTTGTCACTAAATATGGTAAAATAACAATCAAATAAATGGTTATTTTACTATTTTCTTACAGACATTTTTAACAGTGAAATAGTTCTTTGAAGATCAGAGAAACACCGTTGTAATTAATGGACACCTTGAAGCATGCTTTATGAATATGTGTTAGTAATTTTCAGTAAGTCTTTTTATTAATACTTATTGGAAAATAAAAAATAAAAAAAAAGCATAGGTGTGTAAAGGTCGTTTCTATTATCTCGGCCAGTAACGAATTTGAAATCTCAGTAATTACTGAGTTTTTAATTAAAATTTTTTTATTTAAAATTTATTTAAAAAGCAATGAAATACAATCATAATGAAACTTTAAACTGGAAGGACAGCCTATCAAGACATAAGTTTAAATATGTTTTGCACAATAGTTAATAGTAAAATGTAAAATACTATTGTAAATCCATGCACTCAATGTGCGCTCAACCTTTATATTTCAAATTCAGCATCTAGACCATTTTTCCTTTTCAGAACCCCCCTCCCCATTTCCCTCTGAAATGAAGTAAAATTAAATGTACGCTCTTTTTGTTAAAAAGGTTCCGACATTGAAAACAGACGGGTGGCCGGTACTGAGCGATACTCCTGTGGCAGTTTCTCTCCTGATAACTCATAACTTATTCACAATCTCGTTAAACTAATAACTATCTTCGTAGCCCATAGGGAACACTATATTTTTATTCTCTTTTTAAAATATAAATTTAAAAATTGTTTACTACCTTGAAAAGGAGTAGTTGGAGCTTGAATATAGCTCTGTCAGAGAAAGATTTCGCGAAACAACTAAATACTTACATTGATGACAAATTACTGCGAAAAAAAGACAAGTCCCTAGGCCGTAGTATGTATTGATGCAAAAGCTTATTTCAGGAAACCATAAAATCCTTCCGTATAATTTACCAAAATTGAAAATTACAGCCGAACGGGACTGCAGGACGGACAATACTGTACTTCTTTCCCTTATACGTGTAATTAAGATTAGCTATTCATTTTTTTAAGTTTAATTACTAAACTTTTTCATCTGGTGACATTTTCGAGCAACGTGTTCGACGGTCTTAACTTCCTGGACACAGACTACCTGTGTAGTCTGTGTCCAGGAAGTTAAGACCGACGGGACAACAGAAAGCCGCATGTTGTATTATTAAAATTTCCCCTGACGGAATCGATTAAAATGAAGCAAAGTTCAGAAACACAGCACATTTGAAATATTATGACGTAGTTGTAAATTGCGTATATACGCAAAATAGGTCATTGGGATGAGCATTCAAAATTATTCTGTACCATTGTTCTAAGACCTCGTACTGCATGACGACGGAATTGTAAGCTGGATCTTAGGCTTTAAGCTAATGTATAGAGGGTGAAGGAGAAAAGTATACCGTTGCGGAATGAAGATCACCTGACACCCAACCTACATCATTATCGGAACCTACAACATTTTCCTCTGATAAAGCCTAACAAAAGTTTACGCAAGTAAGTTAGAGCGAGGATTCTTTTTGTAAACAGGGATTTCAACATGAGAAATTTTCATTTTATACATACTATAACTTGCGTGCCTCTTATATACGTTTTGAGTATGCCTTAAAATGCTAAACATTTACACATTGTGAAATTCATGAAAATTTCTTTTTTGTTGCGTGCTGCCTTCAAGGTGTAGTGTACATGCAAAAGTAAATTATTATGCCGCACTTAGGTGCTGTCTCGAAGTACTGTAATTAATGTTTTATTTTTTCTTCCAAAAAGTTAATAAAATTATTTATTATGAAAAGAATGAAAAAACCCGAATATCCATTTTACTCTATTTATTTTTAATTATCTAAAGACTTTTCTCTAGTTTTAGAAAAAAATGCACATAGAAATTTTAATGCATAGAAAATACAGTTCCTTATAAACTTATCAGCGTTATCTTATAACGTACTTTATTAAAAATCTTACCTTCAAACACATCAGTTTTGAATTTTGAAATTAATTATACATGCAGTTTATAATCACACGTTAATTACTTTGAATTTTCTTTTCTTTACCAAGAAACTGGATGTACAAATACGACAGCATATAACATTCTATACTTAGGAATTAAAATTTCTTTTTCAATTTACTCTCCTTGCATGAATTAAAATATCTTAAGATTAATCTTGTTTCAATTAAAATTCAAACTTGCCTTGCCACTTTTTTTCATATTTGAATATATCTATATAATAAGATAAATACTTTCTTTTTTTGAAAATTTCATAGAGATTAAATTTTGATAATAAATTCCAACGTTGTGTTCAAGAAGATTACTCTAAAGAATTAGCTATTGAAATTGCTTTAGAGCAATTTATGTGGTGTCGTACGAGAAAATTCAAAAGTAAGGAATAAAAAGCTTTTATTCACATATTTAAAAGTTTTGTCATTAATAAATATTTTATAATGACATTCGATTAATTAAATAGACAACTTAATTTTTCTCATTTTTTTTGCTCAAAATGTTGCATTGCTGCAGTTTTTACATCTGAGAAATATTTTTACTATGAGAAAAAAAAATGTGAAAATGCTTTTTAATTGCACTACTAACGAAGAATTCATAGGCCCAAAAACATTTCTCAGCAACCGCTGCACAAAGTATTATTCTTCCGTAAAGAAGCTGCTGAAAAGTTTTTTTTATTAAATTATTGACCAAAAATTCCATTTTCGTTTAATAATTCAATAAAAAATACTATTTAGGAGCTGAATAAAACATGCCGTAGATCCTTATCTAATACAATGAATAAAAAGTAGATACTTCGAAACTCATGAAAAGTAAGTAGTGTTTTAGTTTTATAAGCAGCCAAATTTTTCTTTCGAGAAGATACAGTCGTTAAATGTAACGCAAAAATCGTTCTAGCTGAAAGTTTATGGAAGCTGTAAAGCTAGGAACTGAAATAACTACCAGGAGAGTAATTATAAAACTAGCCGTTTTTAGCCTACTTTCCCGTAAAAGTTAAAAAATAATAATAAAGCAGGAAAGAAGGCCTAATGTATCGTAAAAATATCGTTTAAAATAGAGAAAAGTAAAAAAAGTGAAGTAATTAAGTAAAGATTCAAAAAAAAAAAAAAAAAGTCGGGTTTTGAGAGGAGGGGGGGGGGGATGTGTGTCTGTCGGTCCGTCTGTCTGTCCCCCCCTAATAACTTTTGAATGAATTGTCCGATTCGAAAGATTTTTTTCTTTTTTTGCATTCGAAAGATCTTGGCGAGGATATCTAATTTCCATATTTTACTTTTTGATTTTGAAGAATTTTTTGTTCTATTTTGGACAGTTTAAAAAATCTTAACATTAGCGCTTATAGGCAAATTATGTAAACTCTGGGTGTAAGGTCCGAGTTCCTATGAACAAGCTTATTGGAAGAAGCTCTCGATGAGAAATGTTTTTTCATTTTAAACAATTGAAAAAAAAATTTTTTTTGAAAAAAAAAAACAGCGCCTACGAGGAAATTTCAATCCTATATAAATCTTGATCTAACAGTCAATCCGACTGTAAAGGAATGCTTGGAAAAAACCTTATCGGAAAGCTCTTATGACGTAGAGATACCAAGTTCAACCAGATCTAAACGAGCCTCTTTTCTTATGAATTTTTTTTATCTTGATTTTTAAGGATATTTTCGAATGAATGAATGATTAAATGAATGAGTGAATGAATGAATAAATGAGGGAATGAATGAATGAATAAATGAGGGAATGAATAAAGGAATGACTGAATAAATGAATGAATGAGTGAGTGAATGAATATGTATTAACCGTTGGAAAAGGTATATTTGAAGTAATTAAGAACTAAAGCAAAATGAGAGAAAGAGATTATAAATTTGAAGTTGGGGGTGTATACGGGAAAGTAAACGGAAATTTTTGCTTACATGGAACTTAGGAAAGATAACAGAAATCAGTTTTGTGTGTATCTTTATTTTTCAATGGAATTTTTTAAAAATAGGAAGAATAATCAGTGTTGCATACAGTTGTCCGTCATTCCTTATTTAGCAGTTCAGAAAGTTAATCGGGTAAAACTACCATACTTCGATTAAAAAGCTATTTTTTTTCAGTGTGCAATACCTAATATCATTGCTTTTTCCTGTTGGAACATCTGCTTCAGCCTAATTACGGTTTGAAATAATTTCTCTGGTATAATATATACTACATTTGTTTGCTTTATTAAAAATATATATTCGGGGGAAAATATATATTTATAGCATCCATTTTCCTGTACATCTGAAGTTATAAACAAGAGTTTGTATCGCGACAAGCGTATCACGTGAATTTGTTAAATTATTAACTATTAAGTTGGATTAAGCACATTAAATCCCAATTTGCGTCAATATTGTTGTCTTCTAACCTTGATCCGTCGTTCCCGCTTTTATCTTTTTATTGCATTTCGCTTTCGATCTGGCAATACATCCTATCTGATTTTAATAAAATTTACAGGAGACAAAAAACTGTTTGAATCCTTAATAGCGAGCAATTAAAATAGAAAATGTCATCATGCTTTTTTCACGAGATATAAAACTGTAACGTTCACGATAATTCTTGCGTACATCAAACGAACCAAATAAAATTAATAAAAAAGAAAATCTGAAAAATAAAAAAAATCGTAGACAGTGGATATTTCCAGGTCTCCCGCAATACGTCCTCTTGTTTTAACGAAATCAACTTGCTTTATGCTCAACCGCATGCATGTCTTTCCTTATGTATCGTTCGCAATGAATGGTCCCGTGGGAAACGATCGATCGAGATTTTACTGCAAATAAATTGGCAAATATGAAGATTGCAATCCGTAAAAGATAAATCACAACCACAAAATAATCATATTTCTTTGTTTCACGTTCTTGCATCCATGAAGGTTTTTTTTTGATAAAAATTGCATCTTCTCCCCGAGAGATATCGTTACTAGGAATAATAATATATCATTTGGTAAGATAATATACTGTTAATTCTAAACGATATTGACAAACTACTGCAAGACAGACAACAACTTATTGAAACATTGATTATATGCAAAGACAACACATTTAAGCAAATATAATGCACTTTTTCTGAGAGTCAAGTACACAAACCACACTCTCAGCAATAATTACAAAACAGCAAAGTTTTAAACTGAAACCACTTTTGTTATACGCACTTTAACCTCTTCAAACCCCAGAACTAAGCACAAACAATTTTGACGCAATTTTTTGGTTCTCTGATTAAAAAAATGATTACAAAACAAAATAACTAAAAATTTTCTTTTATTATTTTAATTAATAATTAGTTTAAATAATAATTAATGCCCAATTTCAATGTTTTCCATGTTTAAAACAAAGTAAACTATCTGTTGATTAATTTCAAAAACAGTTGGATGTTTTAGCTTTCAAATTGCACAAACAGTAGTTAATAAACAGTATTTTAAAATGTATGCAATTGGGTACGCTTGGAATGAAGAGGTTAAAGTTAAATAAGCGGATCTAAATTTGCAATAATTATTCACATCTTTAGCATATATAGTCCAAAACTGTACGTTAACGCTAGGCAACATTATTACAGCATTAAATTATAAGCAGTAAATGATGGAGTTTAGAAATGCAAGACAAAACCAAATCTGAATAAGCTTTCAATCCAGTCCTTTAAATATAGTTTCACGTATTGACCCTCCCTACGAACATTGAAGAGCTTAACGAATAGCCGTAGGGAACATTTCCATCACATCTAATTTTCCACTGATCACAAAAGGATCAAATGTGCTCCAAGTTTAACCCGCACGGAAATTACTCGACGTCAGGCAAAGGATCAAATGCTATGAGGATTTTTAAGAGCTTTTCATCAGTCCAATTGCAAAACAGAGCTTTGTGAGAGGCAAAGTTGGTTTCGTACTATTAAAATAAACCGTTTGACATTCAAATCTTACATTTAGTATTGGTTACGGTTTAGTTTCGGTTCTTATATTGCTAACTTGAGATGACTTGGAGTGGTAAGTACAAAGCCAAGAAGAGTACTGCAAAGTTAAGAATTTAGCCTCTTCATTCCAAGTGTACCCAATTTTGTACATTTTTAAATACTGTTTATTAACTACTGTTTGTGCAATTTGAAAGCTAAAACACCCAATTGTTTTTGAAATTAATCAACAGATAGTTTACTTCGTTTTAAACATGGAAAACATGGAAATTGGGCATTAATTATTATTTAAACTAATTATTAATTAAAAATTAAAAAAAAATTAGTTATTTTGTTTTGTAATCATTTTTTAAATCAGAGAACCAAAAAAAGAAATGCGTAAAAATTGTTTGTGCTTAGTTCTGGGGTCTGAATTATGAAGCCAATATAATATACATTTTTTACAATATTGTTTTGATTTAAATCATTCATGCCAAGAAGACAAAACATATTAGAGTGTTTCATTTTCCCTAAAGATGTGATTTTCATATGACTCTGCTTACGGCTCGAGTTTCAGTGATGTAAAAACTATCCATGCCAAATTTCGAGGAAATTGGGTAATATTTAGAGATTGCACATTTGAATAAGTTTTACAAAAGTAGTTAAAAATGCGATTTTTCAATGTTAATTACATTTTTTTTAAAAACTAGAAATCAAACTTAACATAATAATAAAATAATACAATAAGATTAATAAGTCATGATAGGCAAGAAGCATGTGTCATTCCTTTTCATGCACATGGCGCACTCCCTTCTTTCGCGCGCTTCATGACGACCTTTATATGATGCTCTACTACCCTCAAAAATAATTATTTCTGTTATTCGTCCTTACCGATTATTTAAACTATTTTTTTTTATAAAATCAATTCTTTTTGTATAGCCATTAACAAGCTTAAAAATACTCAGGTGTCTTTTTGTAGAGAATTACTATAAAATTCTCTCACTTGAATCCTAAAAATTCAAAGAACGTCATAGTTTTATTAGTAACGAAATGGATCAGGTTTTTTTTTTTACAAAAACTAGGATTTTACCTTCTAATCGTTTCATTTCCTCTTTCTTTGCAGGTTGAATTCCTAAATTTTTAAACCCTCATACGCCCCAGTAATACGCTCGGCCGAAAAAGCCAATTCTACGCTTGCTTCTGACATATGTATCACTTTTTTTTTGGTACAGTAAGGAGAAAAACCCGGAACACTCCATCCTATTTGGACACAATTTACAATAGAGGCACATGAAATATGTCATTTTATCAGGAGTAATGCACTCTGTAACATTCTGTTACTAAGATTTTGTTAAGGGGTCATCTTCATACTAAAATGAACATCAACTTTTAAATTTTAAATGACAATACCACGTTTATTATTACATATTTGTGTTCAGCATCAAAATATAACCTTGTATACAACTTCTGTGAAATTCCGTTTACCCGTAGCTTCAGATTTAAATTTAGAAAAGCACGTCTCGTTTATAAAGTTTTCTGATATTTTTGCATGTGTCTAAACTGCCCTGGGTATGGCAAAGGTTGTTTTTTAAAAAAATTATACATATATATGAGCAACTCAACAATACAAACGTGATTTTCACGGTCTAAAATATTAATTTTATTTTTTATAAATGATGAATTTCATTTTTGAAAAAAATGCGATCGGAAACCATATTATGATGAAAAATAAATGTAGATGATCGTTAAATGACAGTATGAAAGATCAGCTCAAAACATGCAGTAGTTTTTATACTGTACTTACAGATTCATTTTACTGCTGCTTAAGGAACCGTATAGCTGCAACTTAAAGTATAGCAAACTGAAATGACACAAATTGTAAAAGTAAAAAATCTGTGTGCCATAAATCCAAATATAAAATGCGACCCTCAAAACACCTTTATTTTGAAAATAATGTGAAAAATTATGTGTAGCTAAATTCATTTTTATTGCGTGATTAAACATTGACCTTAAAAGTAGTATCTTCTATGTCGTGGAGGACCCTGAAACGTTTTTCGTTAACCGCTTCCCTTAACAAATTTTTTTGAAAAAAAATGCAAAACATCGAATTATTTTATTATTAAATACAAGGAAACGAAACGAAAAAAAAACAGGTTTTTTAGTAGAATTATCATTTTTTACAGGTGTAAAAGCATTACCTTGCGTTACAGGGGTGCATTATCTCGGGTAAATGTAAAAAAGTTAAATATTGGTCTTTGTATTATAGTTTTTGAAACAAGGGAAAGCACAGCAAACCAACAAAACTTGGCAAACTTCCAATCAAAGGGGCATTCCGTTTCAAAATTAAAAGTTAGTAATCACTATAATGTGAATGCGTACCCTTATGGAAATTTGATTCCAATAATTTAAAAGAAGACATCATTCTATGGAGATTGACACTTGTGTTTCTAGAACGTATGATGGCTGAGTAATTTTGAATGTTCGTATTTATTTTTCTCGACGGTGAGGGGGGGGGGGGGTACAGCAGTATAATGTGTTAAAATTTAGTTTTCAACCAAATATCGTTTTTTTAAACTCTTGACACCAAATTTCGTTTTTCTTTGAAACATAATGTCTGTCAGAACACGAAACAAAACATCATTTGTTAAAACGTTACTTGTTAAGAATTGCATACGGAAATCAGTGTTACGAATTCCACTCCATATCTCTTTGAATCCTCAAGCAAATTTTAGCAAACAGTGCTGAAGTTTTACATTTCAACCATGCGCGGTATTATACATGTTCTTTCAAAAGATCTTCCTTTCAATTTGATATCGAAAATTCCTTGAACTAAACTGTTAGTTTATACCATATACGTTAGGTTTAAAGTGTTTTGAATTACATACATGCATTTTATCTATTCAACAGTGAAGAAGTAATATGGACAGATCTTATGCATATAGTATAAATATTAAATACTTGTTTCCGTATTTTGAAAATTTTTCTCAGTTACTAGTTTTATTGAAAAATCACAACCTTGACTTAAATGCTTATTTGATTATTTTTTGTGTTGCTTAAAATCTGAACTATTTGAAGTTAAACACTTAATCTCAACAGACACGCAGCCTTATCCTGAAACGTTTATGTCGAAATAATTTTCAGATAATTGTTTAATAATTCTTCTGAATATTTTAAATGTCTTTTCAACTTTTTGTCATTTAATTTAGAAGTTTAGAAAGTAATCTCAATTATCATAAAACTTGTTTTAAACGTATGTACAACTAATTATTGAATGCGAGACAAATTAATTTCCGATTAGTTTCTGGAATCAGTAAATGTACTCACAGGTGCATCCCTATTGCACTTTCACCTTCTCTGTCGTCTATAGAAGGTTCCGAAGCAAGAGCTTCCCGTTATCTTCCTGACTTCTGGTTACTCAGTGTTCAGTGTACTCTCGAGCCTCGAACATGTCGGTGCAAAACTGTTGCAGTTCATTTCAACTCACAGGTGTAACGCGACCAATGGCGTAAATATTGTGGGTGTGATGTTTTTATGAATTGTATATTTTTTACCGTTTTTTTTCCAAATAGATTTCTTGATACTTTACCTAACTTATACTTACTTATACCTAAAGAATCGATAACAATCAACTATTTACTCCAGAACAAATTTCATTTAGCTTCAAAAAAAGAAAAAAAAACAGAAACACCTCAGAGGTGCAGCGCGACTCACGTTGTCGGAAAACAGCGCTCGGTTAACGGAAGGTTTTAATTAAATATATTGTTTAACACTTTATACCCCAAAGAATCTTAAACTTGAAACAATTAACCATTTAAACTAGAATAAATTTCAATCGGCTTTCAAAAAGAAACACCTCATAGGTGCAACGCGTTTAATCATGTCAGATATCAGAGCGCGTCTAACGGAAGTTTAAACAAAATGAAGCAGCAAAAATTAAAATTTAAAAGTGAACAATTGAGATATTGAAAATGAGAATTGGTTAGTCAACGCATTGGGTTCGTCTATGTGTTCTCCGTTAATAAGTTTTGAGGTATTTTTCGATACGGGCAGAAATAAAAAATCAATGTAAGGGTACCTCCGTCCATGTGCTTTTTAAATAATAATTTGAACAATTCGTTTTGAGACTCAAATATATATATATAGCGAATTTTGAGATTTGATTATATAATGCTATTTACTAAAAGTTTTGGACACAACTCCTGCCGTCTAAATTAAAGGCTTTTTATTCAGAAAAACCTCTAGCGCTAAATCTAAACATATCTATCAATTATCGAAAAACGTTAAGCTTTTCGAATTTGTTTGTTCTATTGCTTCAAAAACTAATCAAAATTATGGAAGAAAAAAGAATCACTCTGCACGCATATTGATATAATATAATCTGAAGTGCTGCAGTGGATTAAAACTTGTTAATCACGTAAAGGAAAACAAACATACATTTATTTTGATACAAATATTGTGTGCCGAATTAGAAAGTCTTAATTTTTATTATTTCGAAGATAATTTTGCTATGATTAAAAAATACTGGCTTACCGTTTTGTTTCCCGAAACGTTAGACCACCAATGAAATCTTCTGCTTTCAATAAATTAAAATAGTTTGTTGTTTTACAAAATAAAACACTTAATTTTAACTGTTTATTTCTTTAATTATTGATTTAAAACATTGAAATGATAATGATCGTGAGAAATCAAAACGTAAATTTAATGTAGATTGTACGAACAACAAGGCCATATCCAGAAATTTTTTCAGGGGGGGGGGATGCGTAGGCTCCCCATGTCGATACGCCCTTAACGAAATCTGCTCAACGGTTTCAGCACCAAATACTAGTTTTTATTACTATTATTTCTTACGACATATTTTTTCCCTTTCTATGATTGTACATAAATTTAGCGAAATATATATTCGGCAGAGATGTACCCAAATATTTGACTATTCAGTCACCAATTAATAAAAATATTGTTCAATTAATTATTAATTCCTTGTATGGAATCAAATATTTGACAGATACTGCAGCATGGATTTTCAAATCAATATATTGTTGCATTGTTACATTACCTTTCAGTCTCATTTTTTGCTCAAAACCATTCAAAACTTACAACAATCACATTCCATTCTCTAGAACCTATATTATCATATTGCTTTTATCACTAACCATTATTTGCTAGCACCTTTCTATGAGTACAAACATAATTAGATGTTCCGTAATATTACTGAACAGTTATAAACCCGCATTATTCAGAAATGTTAACACTGTGTAATATAATAGTAATATATAATTTGGATTGCAGGGTGTTCAAGCTATGACATTAGAATTAACCGATGGCAGGAATATCTAGTGATAGACTCAACACGTGGTCTGCATAAAATCATTGTACGAAGATTTTGATTTTATTACGGCTTTTTACATAAAGTTACATCTAATGCGGGGTCACAAAATTTCATTTTTTTTCACGACAACAATTTGTTTCTCTAAATATATAAATTAAATGAAATAAATAAATCGCAGTAGGAGAGCAGATAGACTGCGGCTAAGTCATGCTGTTTAATTCGTCTGAAATGGAAAAATAGGCTTAAAAACCGATCTCTTTCTTAATTTTTAGAGAGAGGGTCGTGAAAGAAAACATGAAAATTTCTTAAGAGTTCTAGAAGGCGTTCTATTTGAAGAAAAAATAGAAGCTTGATACTTAGATTAAGTTAGCTTTATAGTTTATGAGAACTGTTAGTCATACTTTTCAGCTATTTTTCAAGCTTTAACAGTAAATTATAAGAAATGCACGGTGTTTAAAAATGTTCAAAAATAATTTTTTGAAACGTATAATCCATGTAATCAGATATAATTATTTTTTCGTTAGATCAAACTTTTTAGACCAGATATTCTTTTACGAGTGTCGTACATTATGTTACCTGCAAAAATCCAAAAAGTATTTGAGTTTACTATGTTCTGTTTATTCTCAAACATCCACAGATTTAAAAAATACGAAAAGTTGTAAATGTGGAGTTAAAATCAGTTGGAAATGTCGTTACTTTATAATTGACTGGTAATTTGTAATTATGAATATTTAAATTTTTCCCTGTTCAGTGCATCATACTAAATTAAGAAAAAATATCCTCCAACAAAAATATTTTAAGAATTTTTGTGATTAAAATAAAGGCTAAACATACACGTAGATCAAGGGCATTTAAAAAAAAACTCCCCTTTTTTTGCTGGTCAATATTGCATAGCGAATGAATCTAAAGAAAAGTGCACAAAGTAAACTTTTTATTCATTAATTCCGTTTTAATTATCGCTCATGTTTGTTTTTCCTCCTTCAAATTACAGAAACATAAAAAGAAAGAGGTAAAAATATAAATAAATTTTCAATGTTTTTCAGTAAAAAAAACCGTATTGTTCGTATTCATTAATTCAAATGTCAGCTTAAAGTGTATAAAACATAAACGATATTTTATTCAAATTATGTTTATTTTATTAATTTCACTCTTTTCTTACCACTAGAGTCCGGCACTGTAATATTTCTTTTTATCGTAGAAACCTTGAATAAGTACTCAATTAGTTAACAAAGGAAGAAATATAATTAAAAAAAGTTTAGAAAAGCTATGTAAAGGTAAATATTGTTTACCAAAAATATGAGCAATTAAAATTTATTTTCAAAAATATTTCTGAAAAAAAAAAAAAAAAAAAAAAAAAAATAAAAATCTTGTTTGCTTTAAAAAAAAAATCATTTTAAGGATACAGTGTGTTTCTTTAACTTTTTTATTCATGCTGTTTTGTGAAAGAGCATTAGTAAAAAACGACCTTTTTAAAATATTCTTTTAGATTTTACTTGTGTTTTGAAAGAAATGTTATACCACGTTAACTGTTGTAAGAAAATGAAATTATATCTGTACATGGTTCATACGCACAATGTACAATTAAAAACTAAGTGGATTAATTACTGTATGAAAACTATGGTTTATCCAGCGTGTAAACATTACTTACTATTAATGAGATTCTTCAACTTGCTGAGATGTTGATGCTGTGTTATGTGATGCTACATTTGTTATTGCAAGTAGTAAAGAATGTTTCAGATTTGAATTCGTCATTCCATACCTCGTTTTGCTTTTAGCTCATGCCATGAACCTTTTTAATGATTTTGAAATTTATTCGTCTTTTGATTTGTTCTAAAATTTCTGTAACTTCATTTAGGTCGCTTGTAATTATCGAATGCGTCAAGTTTCGCGCATACGTTACGTGTTATCCGTAATTGCTCTGGTGATCTTTGGCAACGTATGGAAACAGCACGTAATATTCTCTAAGAAGGCATGTAAATCCTTTTCAATCGATATAGTGGCATGTTGTATCAGTTGAGCCGTTCAATGCACAATTCGATTAGGTCCACTGGGTAGAAGGCTGCTTTGGTGACTGCAGCGTTTGGTGATCGTTTAGAATTCGATGGTATTCAGTTCAACTGTTACTTGATATCAAGGGTGTCCATTCCCCCTCCCCTCCAAGCTCAATCGCGCAGATCCGCCCTCAGTTCAATAACACAGAGTTCTCGAATACCGTATATCCGGTTTCCCTTGTCTAGCGCATCTGTATCGGATATCCAGCTCTGATTTCAAAGCCTGAAAATGCTATACATATTTTAAAACACCCCACAGCTTGCAAATATGCAGTAACTTCATAACTTACATACATTTTCAAACATTTATATTTTAATAATCAAATTTGACATACCGGATAGTCGGGTACTTCGTGATTCCGGATACTTAACCTCCTGAGACCTTAGATTTAAGCAAAAAAAAAAAAAAAAATTGACACACTTTTATGGTTCTCTGATTTAAAAATGATTACCAAATAAAATAGCTATTTTTTGAAGATTAATTAATAATTAGTTTAAATAATAATTAATCCCAAATTTCCATGTTTAAAACGAAGTAAACCATCTGTTGATTAATTTTAAAAACAATGGGGTGATTTAGCTTTTAAATTGCACAAATACTAGTTAAATAAACGGTATTTTAAAAGGTATCCGATTGGGTACCGAGAATCGCAAGAGGTTAAAACTTGGTCGGATACCGGATATCCAATGAATTTTAATAATCAAATTTATTATAATCGGATACCGGATATCCAATGACTTCGGGCTGGAGGTTTGACCGATCTCATCAATTTATCACAAAAAACTTATGACTTCAAGAAAAAATGTCCCCTAAATATTAGGTTCTACTCACACACATACACATCTATCTACCTAACTGTATCTATCTCTCTCTCTATACATGATATATATATCTCACAATACTGCAGTTCTGCACTAAAAAAAACTTCTAACCCCCCCCCCCCAAAAAAGTATGGTGGCACAATTTGCGCCATGATCCCCCATGGGCAGCTCTGCTTGATAATGTAACAGTTGGCGACTTTATTGTTCAGTATTGGTGAACAAAAATCGCTAACAGGGACCTAAACAACATTTTCACCAGTGGAATTAATCAATTTGTGCATTGAACGACTAAGTTATTGTTCATGTTTTCGGAATAAAATGCTGATTTCTTCATGCAGTGACAAGTCGTACTGAATGGCAATTTCATTCTTTTCCTATTTGAAACTTCTATCATGTACGAGGTGCTTCAATTAAATTCCGAGAATTCAGTTGCGGCGTGCGAACCGGCAACACTATATGACTGGCGCACATGCGCCTTTTTAGGTTCTTCCTCTCAATCGCAGTGAAGATTTCATGGTAATCGGACTTCTTGTTCATATTTTGTGGTTATTCTTCGGATAGAAGTTTTTGAGCTTGGTGGCAAAAATGCCTCTTAGTTTTTAAGCAACGTGCTGTGCTCCAACTTTCGGTCATAACTGGTGAAAAACCTGCAGAAATCCAACAAAAACTACTACAGGTGAATGGAAATGAGTGTCTGTCACAATCACGCGTGTTTAAATGGGCAGAACGGTTCAAAAATGGTCGTGAATGGTTGGATAACGATCCGCGGTCAGGAGCGCCAATTTCTGCACACACAGACGCAAATGTCGACCGTCTTCGAGAGCTAGTTCTATCTGACCGTCACCTAACACTTCATGCGTTATCATACGAGTTAAAGATAAATAACAAAACAATTCGGAAGATGTTACACGAAAATTTGAAAATGCGAAAGTTCTGCTCGTAAGATGTTGCCCCAAGTTCTCCCCAATGGAGCAAAAACAACTGCGAAAATCCAGCCTACAGCTCCGACTTGGCCCCTTGTGATTTCTTGTTCCCTAAAAGGAAGTCCCCTCAAGGGAACCCACCATGGCAGAGCAGAGGCCGTCAAGGAGGCTGCGACCGTCGTCTTGGGCCTAAAAAAAAAAAAAAACTTTAGATGACTATCAAGGCTGCTTCGAGTCATGGGAGAAACGTTGTTCTGAGTTAGGGAGGGGGACTACTGTAAAGGCCGTTAATAAAGTTTGTTGCTAACTTGATTTGCTTGTGTTTTATTTAAAAATTCTCGGAATTTAATTGTCACACCTCGTACATGTGGGTTTCAACATATTGTTTACTTCAAGATATGGCATTATTGTACGAGATAATGCATATTAATTTAACCTAATTATAAAGAAAATATTTTGCATCGTAAAAAGGTTTTTTTTGTTTTAATTTGTAATTTTATATGATCACTAACAGTTAGATTTAGTTTACTTTTTTCTTTCTTTATCCCTTCACTTCCACCGTTTTAACAGCCATACACCCCCTTTGCAAAACAACTTTAATAAACCCTAAAGAAAGATGGTTTTACATATTTATAACAATCTATGAATAAAATTGGAAGTAAAGAAATTATTATTCAATCTGTTAAAAGGCTTACTTTAATTAAAAATCCTTAAAATGCCGTTTACTTATCATAATTTAAATATTTGTAACACAATTCAAATTTTATGAAGAAGTAAATGCATGCATGGCAATATAATTCTAAAGTACTTCAAAATATTTCTTTTTGTTTAACCTTAAAGAAATGTAAAAGTTTCATTGCATTAAATTTAATGCTAGTTTACGCACTTCACTATATTTTTACGATTATTTTAATACCATATGTTCCCAAATATTCTCAACGAAATATTTAAGAGCACTTCAAAAATACATTCCCCACTTTTCTTAGAAATTAAAAAAAAAAAAATGTTGGTTTAGTTTTCAACATATTTTGCTATTCTATAGTGAAAATTAAAATGAAAACACTCATTTACACCCTCTTGGACAGCGTAGTGTTTACAAGTTCATGAAAATGTTCCTGTAATTTTTTTTTTTAAAGAAAGTTTTATCTTAACATTACCTTTTCAGATTTTTGATAAAAGTATTTATCAAAAAAAGTATTTACTTATGTCTTAAGCAAGGATAAAACCTTTGATGTTTTCTCTGGAAAAAGCGCCTCTGGACTCACTGAAGTGAAGTATTCTAATCAAACATTAAAACTTCGCGTCTTGATAATGAATAATGTGTGTTTAAATGAAAATATAAGATTCAGTGCTATATACTAGTTTGAAAAACTTAGCACTTATCATAGTTTGACGCAATTTTTAGCTTTTCTTTAAATCTTTATCCTGCTTATTCTCACTTGACTTGCCCACGCGCTCTTAGTTCAACGGGTTTTAAGAAACTGGGTAAAATTTTAAACATCATAACTTATGTATATATATTTTATTTTCTTTTATCCAACTTCTTCCAAGTACTTTTAATAATAATTTCAAATATTGCAGTGAATTATTGAGGTGCAATGCAATTTTTTTAAAAAAATTCCTTAGAATCTGCAAAATTGGGATTAGATTCAAAACATTCATCACCTTTAGCCTAGATTTAGAAATAGTATATGTAAAATAGCATGTTAATATTTTCCTCTACGCATAAGTAAAATAGCATACGAAGAGTTTATTTTCGGTAATAACGATGTTCATATTATCATGTTTCAGTTATTCGAAAAATGGTACCTTTTAAAAATTACTATGACAAAATATTATATCTAAGAATGGAAAAAAATATAGGGCTCTTACTATGCACTGAAATGAAAGTATATAAGTCAAAAAGTGACGAAATATGTCTTATGAATAAAATTATTGCATCAATCAATTAACTACAACTTTTAATAACTTTAAATTATTTCATAGAATTCTTATTTAAATTAATATATTAAGCAAAGACTTACTGAATAAAATATGTCTATCTCTAAGCTTTTATTTTTACTCATTTGCACACATCGTAGCTTTTGGAGATTATAAAACTAAAATCTCGAGATCAAAAGCCAAACCTTAAAAATATAATAGTTAAAGTAACATATTAAACTTTAATTATTTAATTAATAAACTTTAATAAATACTAATAGTAAATGTAAAAATGTAGCATAACATTTTTACAACATAAGAGAAGTAACTTTTGCGTAATGCAATTTTAATAAATAGGTTTTTGCAGTATAGTAACAATTTTGTGTTAGCAGTAGTATCTGAAAACGGCTGAGATCACTTCATACTGTACGTATTGCAGCAATATCATACAAAAATGTATTTTCTCAATAAAGTTAGCAGTTGGTAGTTCAAAAATTTTGTATTACCAACTGCTAACTTCATGGAGAAAAATGCATTTTTGTATGACATTATTGCTATTTTGTATGATATTGAAACTAAATAGTTAAGAAAGTACATATTTTGTAATATTTATCAAGTTTTCAGGAATGTTATTTTTATTAGTTTTTCTCGTCAAAGCACATCACACTTTGTTTTGTAATATTAGTTTTACTATCTGCCAGAAAATTGATCTACTGACGTAACGATATCTTAAAAGTTCTTTATCCTTTTCAGAAGAAAAATGCAAATTTACCTGGCTGAGTGGAAATTGAATAATGAAAAAAAAAAACCCCATAGAGTCACCAGATAATCTGACTACAAATTTGAACCTTTGCGAAATACTTTTAATACTTTTCATGAATAATAATTTACATAGTTGGGAGGACATAAAAGTTACGTTACTTTTATGTTTCATTCGCTCCAAAACTTAATTTCCATGCCAAAAAAGTAAGAAGGTATCAGAATCTGGGACAATAAAATCTTTATTCTTTTTAGAAATTTTTTTTCAGGCTGTTTTAAAATCAAAACCATTTGCCATGATCCCTCCAAAAGCGAACAATAAGGCTGGAAAGATAATAACTTCTGGAAAATATCAATATCTTTATGATGAAAATTCCGAGAAATGTCACATGCCAAACATAAAGGTCTGGAACATTTAAAGTCTTGTGGCTGGCAGAGAAGAGATTTTTAAGATTTGGCATTTATTACTAAAAGGACATGTTGTATAAAGCTTATGGTAAATGAAATTTATCATACAAAGAGACGTTGCTTGTATCAAATAAGATCATTTAATAATATTTTTCATTAGAGTTATGGTCGAACTTTGTATTTGGAGCAAAAGTAAGTGTTTTTCCTAAAATAACTTCGAAAAAAGCTACTTGAAAGTGCCATATGATGTACGTTAATAAAAAATAAATTCAAAATTTTTTCCTCATATTTATATTTTACTTTTCGCGGCCACGTACGTGCTCTTTTATATTTATTAGCATTCTATAGTTTATACATTATACCTTAATCTATTAATCGTTTAAGGAGATCTGTTCTTTCGTCTAAGACTGGCATATGTTTCAGTACTGGGCAAAACGTATGACAGCAAAGTAGAAAGGTAATAATTCTGTTCTGCTAGAATTCAACTTACTGTTTGCTATTAATACAGAGTTTTTGCACTACTAAGTTGTAGCACAAATACATATAACATAAAAGTAAACAAAATAAACTACATTTACTTGAAATTCTGATGGTACTGTAAATGCAATATAGTGCAAAGCTATTTGTTCCTTCAAACACATCCATTAATTTTCCATTAGCCTTAAATTACTTTGATATAGATTTTTTTTGGTTGCACTGAAAGCCCCTATAATTTCGCTCAAGGAAAATAATATAAAGTTTTTTCAGCCATTTTGTTCATAGGTTGACCTTTGCATTATGAAATAAACTATGTTTCATGTTAGTACGGAAAATCTTATGGAATCTTAAAAAGGTTTCGATAGGAATTCATATTGATCCTGAAAAGGGAAGCAGTAAAATAAAATATGGGAGATAACCTAAAATGTAGGATGTATTAGCAAATAATGTATTACTACAAAAACTATATATTTCTGAATATTTTTAACATGACGGTTTGAAAAATAGGAGGTATAAATGATAGGTTTTAGTGGAGCGCCGTAACACATAAAATGTAAAGATCTCAGTACCCGTTTCCACTGAATGGAGTTTCGTGAAACCTTTTTGATTACATTGTTAAAAGCTTAAGGTAAAAAGTTTACCTTTCAAAATTTTCCTGTCTCGATTATAACAATTTATAACAATAATTACTAAAAAAAAATCTCATGTTCTAACTAAAGATTTCAATTTTATGTGTAATCGGTGTTGTTACTTTAATATTAATTTATAACTTTTTAGCTAAATTTTACAGTTAAAAAAATTGATAATAAGTTAAATTGCCCCAAGTCGTATACATATCGAATCAGAGATGAAAAATATACGTAAATCGTAATGAATAATCATTAATCTCACATTAGGATTATTGCCGATTGTTAAAAAACGTTTCCATTCTCTCATTGAAAACTGTCAGTCATCTTCGATGTATTTATAAATCTGCCCCATTGCTGTCTCTACTTACAACGTTTTAGAAGGATTTTTTTTGTCCTTCTAGGTCATTTTTATAACATGTCTTAAGGACATGTAAGAGAGCTAGATCTAGAGGCTCAGAAGTATAAATATCACATAGATTGCTACAATTGTTTTATGAATATTACGACAATATTCACTTTTTTCATGACTTATAAAATTCAGGATGGTTTCTTTAAAAGCAGCGTCAGTTACACAGTTAATTCTTCGTCTCATCGATTATTTTTTTACTTTTCCCTCTTTGTCTCCTCCGTTTGTTTTTACCAACAAAACACCTATTTTTCCAATTGAAGCTAGTTGAAGTTCAGTTCAAAGTTTGTTCTTAGGTGGAGATCATTTAACTGTAGTGCTCTCTTTATTCAAATATGCTTAAGTATATTTTTGCATTATATATTTTTGTCTGCATGATGAATGAACGTAAACAAATTCGTGAGTATTCGTACTTAAGTACGGAAGCTCTCCTTTCAGAACCAGCCTTTAGCGTTTCTATTCCTCTGAACAATTTTATCACTTCTCCTAGAACAGAGTCCGATTCTGAACTAGATCTGATTTTGTCACAAGTGAGGCAATCATTTTGTTCATAATAAACGCTATTTGAAAATTCATCCGTTTTGCAGGTAATACAAAGTTTGTACAACAAAAATATTAATGACTAACATTTATTTCAAAATTGATAATTAATATTATTGAATTCAACTGTAAAATTATTATTTTTGGCATCGATGCATTGCAAAAAATACGTTTGAGGGTTCAGAATATTTTTCGTTAATTTTTGTTATTGTTATATGAACGTGGAACATAAATAAAAAACAAATACTTGAAGGAAACAAATGTGTTTATTTATACACAATTTTAATGTAAGATTTTGGTTTTTATTTTTACCTTATAGAGTTGTTCAAATCATAATAAGGCTGCATTGCAAGGCTTCAATTCTGTTCATGTGAGAACAAGTTTTTACAAGTGCCAAAAAATACTATTCTAGCACTTCATTCATATGCGTTAATGGTATGAGTGTTTGTTTCGCAAAGGCTCCTTCTGAGTAATGGAACAAAATATGAATAATAAATTCAGAGTATACATATGAAGATATGTATTCTTTCGAATTTTCGATATGAAACTTTATTTCTAAAGTAATATTTTTTTTTTACACTAAAAATGGTAAATCTCAGCTTTGAATTTCTTCCGTAGACCCTGGTATTTATTTATTTTTTTGTTATGCTCAAAAATGAACAATCCCTGATAGAATCAATATCAAAAATTATATTCTTACATTTTTTAGTCGAAAGTTCTTTTGTCTGAACAACCTATAAATAGAAAGCAAAATAAAATATTTGAAGAAGAGTTTTTAAAAATTAAGTATTACCTCTATAGCGTAATACTATTTTTCAATAGCGAGAATCTAACTAAAATGACTCATAAAATATTTATAGGAGTGACCTACTCTGCCGAAGATCTTTTGTACAATAAATGTTCTTTCCGAACTGGTTATTTCCATCTAAATATTTTCAACGGAATGGTAGGGACGAACGACGGACCACACAAATCAACCGTTACAGTGTTAATATCTTTTGAAGATGCGATTATTAGTATTTTGAATACTATTATTATTATTGATTCAAAAATAATTTCGAACGAAATTCATTAACTTTAATACTATGCTCAGACAATACCATACAAGGTAACACCGATAATGCTACATATACGGATTTTGTGTGAAACTTGACTTGTTCAATTATTTTTTTAATGGTATCTTTAGAATTATTTGCTAAAAACTGGGAGAAAGTTTATTTTTTATATTTATAAATTAAGGTAAAGACTAGAAAATCAGTTATTTCCAAGGCGACGAGGGTCCTTTCAAAAGTAATACACACACTTTTTTTTCATACACATTTCGTTTTCAATGTCTTTACAAGACTTCACTGTAGTCTGTCTTTTTCTCAGTAATGTAAATCGAACTGTTTGAAAACTTTTCAATTCCATCTGATACGCTATCTTTGTTCATCAGTCGAAAGACTTGGTACTAACGGCCGAAAGGTAGAACAGACGCAAATAGAACTTGAGAAATGAATTGAAGTAAAAATGTCTGCACAATGGAATCCTCATTGCTTGACAGCTGAACAGTCTTGTTTTATTCCCAAAGTTAAAAGAATTTATGTCAAGACTTTGTTTTTCATTTGTGATTGATCTTACTGCTGCTGTTACCCAATCCGTGCGATAGATGAACCAAGATGGTGTATCAAGATGAAATTGAAACTCTTCCCACTCGTTGGGCCTCCGTCATTGCGAAATGTTACTGCTTATATTGAAATCTTGTAAAGAGATCAAATGAACATATCAGGAAAAAAGTGTGCATTATTTTCGAAATGAACCCCGACGAAAGTCTTCAATGAAAATTACCGAGGCGTTCATAAGGTAATAGCACGTAAAAGAGCGTTGGAATTAAGTTACATAAAATAACTCATGAAGGTTATTATTTTTTATTGTTTCAATTACTGTATAAAGCACAGAAATAAAAAACGTGAAAAAGTTACGAAATTATCTATCCTAATTATTACATATCCTTATAACCGATATTGTAGAGAACTCATGAACTCAAGGTGGCGAAGTTTAATATTTTCTCTAATGCTTTATTTAGCATACAGTTCGAAAAATATCTGGCAATGTCATAAAACAGATAGCACAGTTTCCAGAACTATATTACTTTATTCATTTTACACAAACTGCATTCCAAAGATTTATAGCAGCTGTTCAATTATAGGAAAAAACTTTTCTTTTCTCTCAGTTTCATTTAATGTATTGGGCACACTTCTTATAAACAGTAAGAAGTATGTGGTACAATAATAGTAGACTTAGAAATGTTGCTTATATTTTATAAATTTAACATCTCATTAATGTTATTTCTGGAGCAAATTACAGGTTTAAATTAGGTAAAGTTAAGGTCAAGGCACGATTTAAAGTTATCCTTTAATGGACATTTTGGTAATCTCTAATAGGATTTAATAATGCAAATGCTTTAAAGCATGCAAATGCTACAGAATGTTCTATTAAAGCTTCTTAGATACGAAACTTAAATGCTTTATTATTTTCTAATCGTATTGAATTTAATGCTAGAAAGTTTTAAAGCGAATTTTCCCAGTGATTGAATTATTTATAAGGTTGATTAAAAACCTTAATTAGGAAGGTAACTGAAGTCATGCTCCTAATATATTTCCACATGTGAAAGAGCTAAATACTAACCTTTGACTGGATATCCGCATGACTTCAACTTAACGTTAGCAGCCTGTTTCACAGAAAATTTAATGCTTTACTTAATGGTAATCTAAATGCTATTTGCACCCAATTTATTCAAATCAACGATCTCAAAAGCAACATTTACATTCTCTAACACAATCGGACTGTTTTAAGTTAGCTTCTTCACGATAATTTAATTCTCTTGCAAACGGCCACAACAAAGGCTAAAAGAATGTCTTAAGCAAATTCAATGGGTAAAAGAAAAGCGTTTCGAGGTCTGCTGTTACTGAAGAATAACGTTAATTAAAAGGAATTTCTTCAATATGGAACGCTTGCATCATAGATCTAGAATTATTACTTTCATTTTTTTCTATCTTTCGTTCGTCGTAGCTTCTAGGGAAACAAATGAGTTTTATGTATTTTGTAATGCAAACAGCACATATTTATCATGCATTTCATTATGTATGCTAATACTCTGTGTATATACATTCATGTATCTTCTTTGGATACAGTTTGTTCCAATAATAGCGATTGAAATCCACTTTCAACTATTTCGTAGCGTGTATGTTTTGTATTTTCGTAACTGGTAGAAATGTCTGTACAATTTGAAGTGGATCACACTAGAACTGACAAGACAATATGGCAGATAAGCAAGAGTTTAGTATCGTTAAGTCAAGCAGCATAACAAGACACAACTTGCAACGAAAATTACCATGTACGTGTTTAAAGCGTACACGATTCTTCAGTGAATAGAAATAGAGCTATTTGACAGCTAGAGCTTTATTTAATTATTTTAAGTCATGCTATATTTTAATTATTTGAGTGAGGGAAATGGGAAAAGGATCAGTTTCATGTAACATTAACGAACTGTTCACCGTTTCTAATAATGTAAAATAAAAAAAAATGCTTAATAAAAATATAAATATATTTTTACTTGAAGTGATCCAGTTTTCACTACAAAAAAAAAAAAAAAAAAAAAATAAATAAATAAAATAAAATAAAATAAATAAAAAAAACGATTATTGGGCTCATCGCAATAGCGTCATAGTGTTAAAGTTACGCAAAAGATTTGGCATTAAGACGGAAATATTAATAAATAAAACGAATTAATACGTCGGAAATTTAAAAAAAAATGAAGTTAAAATTCAATTAGTTAAATTCATTGTATGTAGATCCTTAAAACCAATTAAACGTTTTTTTTTTTAAATTTCAAATCTTTATAAACCATATTTATAATTTGTTCTAGAATGTAGAAATTTCTGTGGCATTTGTTAGTAAATGCAACTTATAGTAAAGATCCTACTTGCTTTTACAACATGATTCCGTTTTCACATTCGACTTTCTACTTAGCTTGCAGTCATGCATCTCTTTTAGTCCGCCATCTTCGGTAGCACATTAGTAAAAGTTTAGTTTGGTTTCGGAGAAAACAAAGAGCTCTACTTCAATTCCACGAGAATTGTGCTTCTGTTTTTCTCCGTGTTACATTAAAGCCTATTACATTAAACCTTTTATTCCTATTACATTAAAATTAGGGCCTGAACATTCGCTTTGTCAGCCAAGATAAGTGTAGGAAAGGAAGTAGGGAAAATGTGTCGGTGAAAATCCTACTTTTAGGAGTTTTCTCGTCACAGCTGCTAGACATTTTATTTACAATTTTAATGGTTTTCTTCCACATCGAAAATATTTAAAATTTTTATTTTTAATGTGAGAGTCTCATTTGGCGATATTTTAAATTCTGAAAAACAAAGCATATCATATTTATAGGTACTAAATATGTGTCTCTGCGCGGATAGTAAAAGTGGAAAACAGCGTTAATACGCACAAACTTGCAAACCATATTGCAGACTGTTGCGGCCATGCATGGCAAAAGAGTCAATGTGCTGCGACAATCTCGCCAAGCCGCCAAATATGTGGCAAGAAAAGAAATGTTTTGAAAAGAAGCGTCAGTTGGCAGTTGAACTGAAGGATAAACACCGTAAGAGGTGAATTGTTATAGAATGAGCATTTAGCTCCCTTTTTGTCAAACAATATAATGTACCATCGGGTACCATCAATTGCATATGCATCCAATAGATATAATAAAAAATATTGTTTTCATAAATTGAATTACAGTACACTTCTCTTCGAGCTCATATTGAACACAGACCGTGATTTTGGTACCATAGAGCTTCTCTTTCAAAGCAAAAAATCAGCTCATTAACATTTCCCCCTCAATTACGTTTACAGGGGGTTATAAAGTGTACATTTGGCCATAGTCACTCTATCGGACACTATGGTATTCCCCAAGTTTATGATATTAAGTCGATTGTAAACAAGTATGGATACCGCATATTACCATCGTTATAACGTGAATGAAACTACAAGAATCACTTTGGTAATTTAAATTGAATGTTTATGAGTTATCACTTTGTTATTGAAATATTCATTTACCTCACACAGAAAAAATTTATAACCGTTCAACATTTTAATAAACATTTTGTTATTAGTACGAGGTTTATCTAACAAATATAGTAATGTTTTCTTCATAAGTACAAACAAAAGTATCTAAATTTTGGGTAAAGCAGGGAAAATAGCGATGGATTAATGGAAATACTTGATCAGTAAACTGTGAGATGTTTTTTTTTAATTAGGAAAAATAATTGAGGGAAAAACCGATATTCCTATTAGATTTAAGTGAGCTAAAGAAATTATTTTTCCCTTTCAAACTTTTACACACAGCTGCTTGCGTCCGAAGACCGCACAATATTTTTCATTGGAAACTTTTTCCTGGTAACATCAAAAGACGTGCCTGAAATACATATTGCAGTTTTGAACGTTATAACTTTCTCTCACCTTCACTTATGTATAAAGTATTTCATGCATTTGTTTTACAAATGAACAATGCTCCAGTATCTTCAATACTCAATACACTATAAACTGTAGAAAGCACCATTACCAATGAAGACTTATTAAAGGCCTTATATTATCTTATTGTACTTTTAAATAAAAATTAAATCTTTGAATTAATGTTTCAAAACTAAGTCGGTTATTGGAAAACAAGCAGTTACTGGATCGAGCAGCAATAAATTAAATCTATCTCTACGCAATGAAGTCTTCACAAGGACATAAATTAGGGTAATGCATTGCCTTTTGAGTTATGTTTCCCTCGGGTGAGTTGTTTATCAACAACACAATCTGCTGTTGTCTAAGATTATTCTGAAGTACAAATGGGAGATATTACTTATGAGCGTGAGGTTTATGATCACTAAAGGCTCTGGGGATAATGTTAGGATATACTTCAGTTTAGGTGCTGATATCTACTGCAATAATGAATAAAGGATAAGTGACCTTACGAAACATATCTAGTATATTAATGAGTAAATGGTCCTGCCATGAATTGAAGAATGTCTCTCTTAGAAACAAACAAGCAGTGTAAAAAACAGTCATAGGTTCTTCTAATACGTAAACAATTCTGTTACTGCGTTCTGTAACCGCTTGATTTATTGCTATCAGCACCTATTTTACAAAACATGACCTAATTCTCTGTCTTGCTTTCCAATGCCTTTTATAGTATAGATATAATATATATGATACCGTGAATGTCCTAAATTTGAGACTGTCGACATTCTGTATTTGGTGTATGTCCACATTCATCGGATGACGTCGACATTTCCACTTTCGGACATTCACTGTAGCATATATATATATATATATATGCTGATTATAAGATTTTACTGTACAAAAATTAATGTAATTAGATGCATGACTGATTCTTTGCATTGTAAAACGCTTATAAAAATATTAATAAAACTACTACTTAAGTCACGATTTTAAACATGGTAGCTCTAAAAATGTCAAGGAAGTATTTCAATTCTCGCCACGTATTGTTCAACGCTTGGTCTGTCATTTACTCGATGCTACTTGTTTAAATCTTTTCTTTTGAGGGTACAAAAAGGAGTGTTTGAAACACTAGTCGGAGGATATGGAAGCTCATGGTCAGGATCACAGATGCTGGATCGAGTGAGACAGCAGAATATACGTGGCCGTACTATTAATAGCATCGTGACATTTTACAAGCTACTGAGAGCATTGAAATATGCTGAAGTAAATGGTTTTATAAGAGCTTTATGAATATCTTTGCGTCACATCGAACGAATTACATCTAATTCTGTTTTTACACGATACATATGTTCCTGAAGAATATGTTTAAAAAAAGTTCGTGTAACAAAGGGATGTTATGCATGGAATAAGGGAGAATTGTTTCCGGAACAACTAAAAAAATCGGTAAAATTATTTGTAAAAACACATATGAAAAGATTTGTTTCAATCTGATTATTTTTTTCAACGAAATACAGATGTTAGAACACGTAACGAAAATGCAAAAAACCTTGTCACAGATATTTTTTTTCCTTTATTATCTCTTTTTAATCCTGTGAAGTGCTCCAACTTTTACCCAACAATACAACTTTGTGCCACAACAACTTTAGACACTAGGGACATCTAGAGGCTGTCGAGGAGTAAATAGAGTTTGGAAAATTTGTATAATAGCTCTTAGCATTTTTAGAAGCTCTGTTTATGCCTCTACCGTAGCTAGATAGCCCAAAAAACTGAAGTGATGTTGTGGCACAAAGTTGGTGCACTTGACGGTAATAAACAGTGCTTAGTTAACTGTGACTGGAATGAAACTGCCTATCACTATTAGAAATACATATGTATATATGAGTCGTCTAGATTCGAAACCAGATACATCCACTTTTTTCGATTTCAACTTTTATACACTTTCTAATAGTTTAAAGTAATCTTCATATGCTGTTAATTTTTTAAGTTTCTAAAGCAGCTACATCTTGCTATAAAGTGTTTGAAATTTGCCGGTTTGTTACAAAACCAGATCCCCCCCCCCCCAATCGATCATGCTTGTCAGCTCTTCTTTTTTTCCCTCCAAATATCTTCCAAGGATAAATTATTTTCGTGTTAAAATTTCAGCAAGTTAAAAGTCTATCCCAATGCTCTTAGCTAGAAATTCGAATTTCTTAGATATTAGTTTTTTTGCCCGCCGCGAACAATTTCACTTTTTCTATGTAGCTGGTTTTGAAACTAGACGACTCATATAGAAATGTATAGTAAAATCTCCTTTAATTGTTGCCGCAACTACCGGTTTGTCGAATGTATCGTTTCGTTTCAATGGTTAAACAGTAGTAAAGCTTTATGCTGACCCGCATTTGTCGTTCTTCCATTTGCATCATTTGAAATGAATGGTTCCTTGAGATACGATCAATGGAGGCTTAACTATATACACATATGTACTGTTTTATTGTAAAAAGGCAAAATTGCGGTGCGGTATTTTGAAATTGTGTTTATTGCTTCATTCAACATGATCAATAAATTCAAGGACCATAAATTAAAACAGTGTTAAAGTAATTGCATGGAGATCGTCGTTTTAAACTTACTATGAATATTTTATATTACTTCAGAGTTTAAACTATCGTTTCATGTCGTTTTGAAAAGCCCTAGAGATGCATAGCAGACATGACTCATTTTGATTCCTTTGAATTTCAATGAATACCTGTTTGTTAGAAAGAGTAAGATTTTTGCTTTCTGTTTTGGGAAATGAGAAAAGGTTGGTCCCAGTTGCACTTTGCTGAATTGCAATGCTGCTCAAATATTGAAAATTTTAAACTTCTCAAAGAGATGAGCAAATAATGAAAGTAATTGAACGTCCTCCTACTGCGCTTTAGGTAATAGTTTAAATGAATTATGAGCGTAAAGTTATTTCGATATGCTCAAAATCGCAATTCAAATAAGATATGAAGTATTTGATGTCAATGGATAAAACTATGAAATGAACATTACTATTTAAAATTAACTTTTATTAACATATGAGTGAATAAATACAATCTTAAGATAAGAATTAGAACCAATACGACATAGTATACGTTCAGTGACATGTTCTAGTAAGATAGTGACAGCTGATAATTTGTTTTAAGCTAAAGCTGTGATTGCTCATAACTATCGCACCCCCTCTTCAAAAGAGAGAATAACATTACCCAAATATATCTCAACAATTATTAATATTACTTGCAAGTTGATAAAATATCCTATTTTTGAAGTTACTTAAAGTGGTCAATTTGGTTAGTTGCTCAAAATATAGAAATCACAGTACATTTGCCTAAGATTTTTTGAAGAAAAACTAAACAGAAATAATTAAATGTTTGTAAACTGTTGCAACAAAACTTTTATTTTGTGACCTACCTAATTAATAATAAAGCCTAAACAAATGCCTAGGCAATCTAGACATTAAACTGCACTTAATTAAGCAAACGTGTATTTAAGATTAATAAACATGCCAAAAACGTAGCATGTAAAAATTTTACTGGAAAAGTACCGTAAAAAAGTTATGTAAGCAAACCATAATTTGAAACATGTTAGTGAACACTATTAAAACAAAAGGTCAAATCTAGATTTCGTACTTTTCTCCACCAGATCCCCTACCTTTTAGCAGAAGCTTTAGAATTACGTGCGCGCGGGGCTGGTGGCAGTCGATCGTCTACGGTTGGCCAATTCGCGTCGAGATAAGCCCAGCCTTACTATCTCTTGCTGTCTGAGCCTGGCCCTCCTTGGTATCACTACTAGATTTAGAACTAATGACATGAACGTAATTAAGAAATATCAAAAATTATTCACAAGCAAATTACAATGATTAGTTCGACCACGAAGTTCTGACACTTGGACGCTTCTGCGCATGACAGAAAAGGACGAATCCATTAGAGTTTTAGGGAAGCACGTAAGTTTACTAGCACGTAAGTTCGCACGTAACGTTTCCTTCTCCGTTTGTTGAAAGCAATCAAATTTTTAAACTGGCAAATAGCATGATTGGATTATTCTTGGCACTCTGGCAGTCAGAAATATTCTTCTTTATTGTAGAACTGTACATTCATGCTGTTCCTTCGTGGTATTTTATGTAAGCGGAATATGTACATTGCCTAAACTCAGAAATTTATTTTTGCACTACTACACTACACTGCCTAAATGTTTTTACTCACTTGAAAGCGTAATAAAACAATAAGTTCCTTTAAGAACTATGTGAGCCTTTTCTCGTGTATACAGTCAAACCTGTAAAGTTGATCACCTTTGTAAGCTGACCACCTGTCTAAGTTGACCACTTTTGTCAGGAGCGGAATTAGCCCGAAATTATATAATGAAGGAAAACCTTTGTAACTTGACCACCTAATTTGACCACCTGTCTATATTGAGCACTTATGTACGCCAAATTTGGGTGGGAGTATTATAAACTCCTTGTAAGTTGACCACCTAATTACTATATTTATTTATTTATGTATTTTTGAGAAGATGAAAAAAAACTAAAACAACTTCCCTAGGATAATTTTTATGCTATAATGTTAGACCAGTATTTGTCTGGATGGATGAAACATCAATAATATGAAGTTTGCTTAAACCTCTTTGTAAGTTAACCATATGTAAAAACTACTATGAGCAATCGTTTATACTTTAAATAAGTTTCTTCTATATGACGTAGCTATTTTGAAAAAATATGTATTTTGAGGAAATATTTGCTATTATTTAACTAACTTACATAAATAATAAGATATATTTATCTTTATTTTTAACTGAGTGCTTTACCTTTAAAGTTGAATAAGATACATTGTAAGTCATTCAGGTTAAATTTCTTTAATAATATTTTACATAATTAGGTAAAAAATATTTAATTACTATTTTAAAGTAACGTTAACACATGAAGCTATATTTTAATTAGTTACAAATTAATAAATGCGTCGTGTAAGAAATGAAAAAAAAAAAAAAAAAAATCTTCCCCCTGTAAAGGTTAATCACCTAAGTTGACCATAGTGTTGTGAGTGCTGCACCGCAAGTGCTCAACTTACAAAGGCTTACACATTTAAGAAATTCAAATCCATAATCCACCAACATCAAATCCATAATCTAGCTGTATCTCTCTCATTAAGCTTTGATTCTTAACTACTTTAAATATACATTTTTTAACGAGACTGCAAATAAAATAATTTAAGTGTAAAATCGTATCTTATCATGAAGAACGTGAAATAGAATAGTTTAGAACACTACTATTAAACATTACTTTTGAAAATATTCTAACTTTCCTTAATTGACACCCTTTTTGAAAACTAATGGGGCAATCATGCTGATCGAGAAGTATTATGAGTATATTTACCCCCTTCCTTATATAATTGTAATTATTAAAACTGTTTTATGCCTGATTGTTGGAATATCCAGCCAAGTCTTAGAAAATTTATCTTAGTTCCAAACTACATTCGTACTACTTCATAACTATAAATACATTGGTTTAAAGTAGGATTTACATTAGTTTGCAACATCATTAGCTCATCACTATTGTAAAAACATATTTTACATAAATTTCTGTCATTTTGATTAATTTGTTTTTTTTAAACTGCAAATTATTAAAGTTTTTATATTCTTAAGTTTTAAAATATCCTGAAGTTTTAAAATTTCCAAATCACATTGTACTATTATTTTTTAGAATGAGCTTATCCTTAGTCACTTTAACTTTCATTACAGTACTCGAGAATTAGCGTAGTATGGGCCCGTTGAGGATAGTGATCCATTAAACACAAAAAATCAAACAAACAAACAGTACATGATATTAACTTTCCTTTATCAGACACGACTCCTTTTAATCAGGCTTAAATAGGTTTGATCTAGAGTTTTGTAACTGTAAATATTTATTAATCTGTTTTCATGATTTGACAGCGGGAGTTCGTATAATACTGTTATGAATCTAATTCATAACCTAGAAATTTATGTAAATTGAATTTAGTTTGTTAGATTGAGTAGAAGCACGTGGCATGACAGCGTTGCGGATTAAAGGCAGGCTCAGGAACATAGTCACTGTCAGAAATGTTCCCGCGTGAAATCAAATCCAATTAATTCGATTCCTGAACATTTCCGTGAAATGATTGTTGACGTTCTATTCCTCGAGCGAATATGCACCTGTTGGAACTATAAAACTGGCATTTTATAATCTTCATATGGAAATATACATGTAGTTGGAAGCACATGTATATTATAAAATTCAATTTTATTATATTATTTTTAACTATAAGATATTCCGCTGAAAAATAGAATTTACAATTCAATACATAATTGCTTGAATACCTGACGAAAATATGTTGTTACTTTAACGAATGAATGTCTACTAATACACGACGAAAATCAAATTCCTATTTCAGAAATGCAACGAAACATTTCAGAAGAAGAACAGGAATATAGTAAGTATAATTTTATCAAATGTATCATACGGCTGTAAGGCTTTATGTATTAAGATTTTCAAAATTTCGTATATGTTTAAATATAATCCGAAAAACTTAGATCATAAATACGAAGCTAGAAAGAAATATTCTTCAAGATATATGAGAATTTATTTGTAAAAATAGAATACAAGAGCATTCAGCGCTTCTTTCCTTTAACTTTATTCCATTTAATATAAGATATTCTACACAGAGCTTTAAAAATTTACGATTATAAACTGATACCGCAAGGATTATTTCTTAAGATATCAGAATGTACTCGTAAATTGAAAGAAGCGCTTTCTGATTTCCTGAAATTTTATTGGAAAGCATAATTTTTCCTTTTTATTACTGATAAAATACTGGTAAATAACATTTTATCACCAGCTGCATTAATCCGTCGCATAGAATATTTGAAGTTTTCCAGACTTAATTTTTATGCATTATAGTAAAGTTCTAATGATTCTCAACATTGTTAAATAAAAAACTTTATTCATATATTAAATTCACAACATTGATAAACTATTGATCGTGATTTAATCGTACAGGCACAATAAAAAATAGTGTTTGAGAGTCCCACTGTTGAAAGCTATTTGATAAAAAATGAGAACATAAAATTACTTTTAAAAAAGGAAGCAGGTATAACTTAAAAATTAGTAACCAGTGTTTTCGGTTTTAAGCACCGATACTTACCTGTAAATTATATTTACAGAAAGAGCAAAGTTAATTTTATTTTTACTGCAATAAATTTAAAATTTATAGAGCAACTTTATGCTGTTTATTAATACAGGGCCTTTTTTAATGATTGTTTCTTCAGAGTAATAGCATTTGTATCAAAATTAAGGAACTACGCGAGACCTCAGAACGATTCAAGAATGTGAGTAGTCCGTTCGTCTCTTCGGAGCAGGAATACAAGATAAATAGTTCGTCGGATTCAGATCGGAAGCAGTAAAACGAGAAAGATAATAGACGAAAGGATAATTAACGTTCTTCTGGATTGGGGTTTGAATAAATTTAGCACGGAAGTACTTTCGCACCAGCAGCTAGTACGTTTCTAAGCTTTCTTTATCCAAACTTCTCTGTGGCTGTTCGCTGCCTTATGGTGCTGCGGTACATGTATAGTTTAGAGTCAGGAAGACCCGAGTTATATCCCCAGCTTCAATAAAGTTCCACTGTTCTCAATGACAACGTACTCCTGCTTCAAACATATGTCATTTCTGATAGAATGTTGTCTCAAAAATACATGTTTTATTCCCTTCTGAGAATACGTTTAAGAGTATAGTGGTGTCTCAAAAATGAGATCGTACCTAATCATGTTTGAGAAGAGGTTTACTTCAAAAATAATAACTGCATTTTTTAAACCTGAGTCCATTATGCCTCGGAGCTATTACAAGAACATCATGTGCTGGAAAAAAAGCCATTTTATCTCAATAATAAGAATCCTGGTTTGACATTTTTACTTTTCCTTGAACACTTTCAAATGATCAAAACAAATTTTGCTAAAATATTGGCTTTCAATGCACACATAACATTGTATTTTGGGAAGGGAAATGGCATCTTTAAACGAAAAAACCTTTTCCAACGATTTGTGGTTTAAAATTTAACGTTGTGTACCCTAAACTCAATGCGATAAAAATGCTTGAATTTATGTTTGTAGTTTTCGTGGAACTGAAGCAGTATAATAGAGAAAATAAAATTACGAACTCTCTAGTCATAATTTCATGCCCTTTGTATTTAATTCAAAATTATTTTTTAAACCCTTTCAGAGACATATTTCTTTGAATTAATTCTAACATTTTTTAACTTATTTGCTTCAATAATACATAGAATAAAATTGACCTTCAGTTACTCTGAATAGAATTCAATATCTCTATACATTAATATCTTTATACATACAACTGTTTGTTTTAGTAAGAAATTTTGAATTACGACGAAATTCTTGCTCCTGATTTCTCAGAAAAACGAAAAATATTAATATTGTCAATAACGGTACTAATTTTTTTTTAAACGGAATAAAATGTTGCTAATTCTCTGCTTTAGTATTAATAGTAAAAATGTTTAACTTTATTATTAACTTTATATTAATAGTTAAATGTGTTGCGCGAGTTATAAAAAGTAAACAATTTTAATTAACATTTCTAATTACTTAATAGTTCTCCGTAGATTAATTGACAACTTTGCTTCTATTAAAATGTACTTAAACGGAAAATTCCACATTGCAATTTTAAACTATAATTAATAAGTTTGCTTATTCTAAATGTTTATTTTTAAATTAAAGTTGTAAGTACGCAAAAGTAATTTTAAAAAATTATCATGATGATGTATTAAACCATTCTGATCATGGAATCTGAATTCAAATAAAACATATTTCAAGCACTATTAAAATGGTAAAGGGGAAAAATTCATCAGTAAACTTAGTAAATCACTAAAACAATATTAAGGGCACCAATTTTTTTTAACTATCAATAGTTGCAAAAGTTAAGTAAAACTTGCACTCTTTAATTTCTCAATTGCTGTTTCTTCCGAATCAATTGTCCTGCTTGCACCAAGAGAAACTAAATTAAATTAATGAATCAATAAGCTAACGAGATTGTGTGAAACTCTTAATTAAATGAGTTTGAGAAACAGGAACGTAAATAGCTGAATCCCTCTCAGTTCCTGAATTAAAGTCTTAAAGCTAAAGCACTTAATGCTTCACTAAACTGCCAACGGAGTCATCAGTATCTCAGCAGAAATTCTTTAGGACGCTGTCACGATATTACAATGAACTTGCTTTTAATTCAGCCCTTAAAATTAAATTGTGACTGTAATGAATATGGAGATAAAATTTTCTGCAATATGAAGGCATTTTAAGTAAAGTAAAAAGGCCATGGAAAATATTCTGGATAAGCGGATTTTATTTTGCCTATTAAAAGCCTGTTTTTGAGGGAGAAAATGATTTAAGCTAAATGGTATAGCAAAACAAAAAAAGAAAAGAAAGCAAAAACACCATGAAAACTTTTAACCACATGACGCACGAGACAGTTTTCCCAAAATTGAGTAAAAAGTTCTCATGATGGTAGTGTAGGCTTAAAGTTACATTTTTGTTCCTTTAAAATGTTATAAATACATAGTAAGAACATAAATAACTATGTAATAAATATTTGAATAATCGTTATATTAGTGACATTAAAAGCAAATATAGCCCAGCTGCTATTCGTTATCTTCCCCCTAAGAAACTCTTTTCTTGCAAGATTAAACGGCAGTTTAATGTACTTTATTAGCTTAAACTTCGAATGTTTAAGGAACAATATTTTCTGTGTTTTGGAAAGTTTCAGAAAATAAATTTTATTCCCGTAAATTGTACCAGAAAACAATAAAATAGAGTCCCCGCAGCTCTTTATGGATGGAGAACACCGAGAAAATATTTGAAAAGGCTACTTCCAAAACACTATAAAATATAACCAAGCATCACATTTTATAGCGCGATGTGTTTTTCTTGCATTTGAGCTTTATAGTTTTATTTGTGAGCAGCTTTTTTCATTATTTCTCAGTGTTTACTTGTTCGGAAAATTACATCTTTTAAAACTATTCCATGCATGATTTATATTTCGTACATTTAATTTACTTTTTTATAGATCTCACTCTAGTCAAACTACTATTTTTATTTATTACTGGACTTTTTCATTTATATATACTAGAAATCCCGGAAGGCATACGAAATGAGCGCTGTTCTAGATATTATAAATACTAATGCAAACAAATGTTCACCTTCTCTCTGACCCGCTCAATTTGCGTTCAGTTGTAAACCGTTTCACAAAAACAGACGATTGCTAATGCAAACAAATGTTCACCGTCCCCTGACACGCTCAATTTGCGTTCAGCTGAAAATTCAGTTTAAAATACAATGTCGGAATAAAATCGGGCAAAATTTTAAACTCTTTACGCGGAATGATATTTAGCTTTTGGCTAACTTCTATTTTGTAGAAGTTCCCCGTAAGTTCTCTTCCATAAAAAACCGTTTTCATTATCGAAACAATTGTGTAGATGGCAGCACGATGCAGTTTTCTCGGAGTAAGAAGTTCGGAATAAGCTATCGGCGACAAACAGACACTTAAGCGGCTTATATATAAGATATAGGGTGTTTTTGTAGAGGCGGAGAGCTAGTATTTCTCTCCATCGAGCCTGAAAAAAAAATATATATGTTAGGAAAAAAATCAGAATGAATCTGTACTATTTTTGTCACGAGCATTAAACGAGTTGAATCCAGTTACACTTTTGCAAAATTATGCATCTTTAAGCTATTTATAGTATATTTTAAAAAATGAGTAAAAGGGATAAGTGTAGAACTTTTTCACTTTAAAAACTACTTTTCTTTAATGGGCTCTTTATTATCTGCTACGTTGACAAACGACATAAAAATTTTCCTTTTATGCGAAAATTGCTCTACTTCACTATCTTAGAAAGGATATCAGATAATGCAGCATGTACGCATACCTACATAGGCACTTTTTCGTTAACTAGGAATTTTCGGAAAAATATGCACTGAATTTTATAACCGTCTGCGTTGTTAATTTAAAAAAAAAAAGTTTGTTCTTTCCTTGTGCTATGCCTAAATTCCATAAATCACCTAGTTCTTTCCCACTAAAACTTATTCGATAACAATAAGGATAAATTTTGCTCTTCTACTTAACAAAATTTACAACTTTATTACGTAGACCACAGTACAAGAGTTATTGGTAGTAATTCAAAAGTTCTAGAGTACATTCGATGTTTTTTAGAAAGTACTAAGGTTTCAATTTATGATTTGTTAGTACTGCGTTTGAAAATATTAAGCCAGCTCTGACTTTATAAATGTATTTATACAGATATAATCATTTTAATTAATTCGACGTAATATGACGCATATTTGAATATAAATTTCATACACTTGTTTTGTATTTATTGAGAGCTCCTTCTTCAGCTGTAGAAAATTGTGCTAAGCGGTAGATTTCATTCATGGCGTCTCAATCAGTCGAAATTTTGACTAAAATACATATAACTTGTATTGCCTAAATTTTGACGCATTTGGATGTTTATTTCAATTTGGGCAAATCGGGAAAAGTATGAAATATTACTTTCAAAAAAAAAATATTTTTTTTAGATTTCGCAATTAAAGATTTGATTTTTCCGGGTAATTCTTTATTTCGATTAATATGTCCAGTTCTCTAAGAGTAGCGAGAGTATCATTTTCAAACCGTAGATGGTTGAGAAATTCATGATTTATTTTGATACCCATTTGGCGCAAATCCAAAAGTCTAAAAATTTCTTCTAATTTTAAAGTGATTGTTAAATGGTATCTCCTTGCCTGACTGACTCCTATTACTAGCACCAAAACATTAGTAATGAGTTCTGAGAGGAAATATAAAATATTTTAAACCAAGAACGGTATGTTATTATTAGTGCAGTGTATTTTTGAAAGCGGCACTTTTTAATTTCGTGTTGACATTTTTCTTTTACTTTTCTTTTGTATATAGTTAGTTTCTATTTTAAGGTTCGTTAGTTCATCATAACATAGACGTTTAATTTTTTCTTTTGACGATGTAAAAATGCATTAATCAACTTCTATTTCAGTCCCATTTCGGTTTAAATGTATCAACGATGGTTTCCTTTCATTCGTAAAAATATTCTTCGCCCCCCCCCACCCTTTTCTCCGTTTTTTATTTAAAAAATAAATTTTAAAAATTTATTTGTGTGTTGTAAAAACAATGGTTTTAAGTTAACGCGTTTGAAAGTCTGGTGAAGGGTCTCAATTCATACTGTATGTTTCTTTCCTTATTTTTTTGTAAGTTTTTTCATCTACAACTTCTCACCGGATGAACCGATTTTAACTTTTTTTTAATCGATATCGTACATTAGGCCTTCTTTCATGCTTGATTATTATTTTTTTACTTTTACGGGAAAGTAGGCTAAAAAGAACGAATATGGTCAAACGCAGATACGACACCTAAGTTCAACGACTCTCTATTAATAAAAAAAACACTCAAATTGGTTCACGTAATCAAAAGTTATGGATGAACAAACAAAATAATTACTAATTTTTAACCCAAAACTTTTTTGCCATGGAAAGGAAAAATTAGGGCAAACGCGGGCATGGGACCTAAGTTAAATCACACGATATCGGTTAAAAATAGTTTAATTCGGTTCATCCGGTGAGAAGTTGTACATGAGAAAACTTACAAAAAAGAAAAAAGAAAGAAACATACAGTATTAATTGAGAACCGTCACCAGACGTTCCAAACGCTTTTGACATAAAAATATTGCTTTTACGACATACAAATAAATTTTTAAAATTAATTTTATAGCTAGAAAACTGAGAAAAGGGGGGAGGTGGGGCGCGGACAATATTTTTACGAATAAAAGGAAACCATCGTTGATAAATTTAAACGTAAATGGGACTGAAATGAGAAGTTGATTAATGCATCTTTACATGGTCACCTTGCTGAAGTGGTCATCAAACTTAAAATAATCCCATTTTTTTAAACTTCAGCAAGGTTGAAGCCTTTAGCAGCAATACACTGATGCAGTCTATTCTTCTACGCACAGCTCTTCGTGTACATTTCAATATTCCGCGTTATGTTACGGTCCCTAGCGGAAGCCTTTGTCTGTGTTGCTATTTGAAGGCGAAAGTTTGGAAACATTGCCCCCATACTTTAGATGAGCTGAAAGACCGAGGAAATATCCACCATACCCCTTCAAATGCGCAGACAAGTTTGCAAAAACTTCAAAAATAGACTGAATCAGTGTATTGCTGCTAAAGGCGGCCACCTTGTTGAAATGGCAATGAAAACTTAATGTAAAAAAATGGGATTATATACAGATCAAAATAAGCAAAGTTTTAAGTCTAAAATTGTATTAGTTATTTTTTATATCCCCTCAAAACCGCCCCACCCTGTATTTCGGTATATTAGTTTTTTTGGAAAAAATTTTTTCCTAATTATATTGACACATTTTCAACGATACTATTGATGATACTCAAAATTCGTTAATGCAGTTCATAATCAAACTTATATGAAATATTCTCTATTGGGCAAAACTTATCTCTGTCTTGCATTCCTGACTTATATAATGTCAAACCTTCGGCGACACCAGTTTTAAATATTGCATTATTTGACAAATCTGTATTTACTTGCTGGGGATTAAGCACACAAATGAGGAATTACCTCATCATAAATCCTCAATTGCTAAGTTGTCACAATCTTTATGTCACGACAATCAAAAATAAGGTTTCGGCCTGAAATATTATTGCAATAAGGAATTAAACTATTACGCGCACTGGTAAAAATTTCTGCAATTTGCTTTGAAATTTTAATCTAGTGAACGAAAGCATTTCGAAAGAATTATTGTCAACTCGTCAAAATAAACCGCTTAAGACAACTGGACTTTTGGAAATTTTCAAAAAATACTGCTTTTTATCCAGGCGCGAAACTTTATTCTGAATTAAGCATTTATTTTATATTCTGGAGAAAACAGAAAAAAAAAAAAAAAGTAAAACAATAATATACACTATAAATACAAGTAAAAATCAATTCAACGTGCTGCTGATATTAACTCCATATACTAAAATGCCGATCATGTAATAAGACTCCATTTAGGGCTTTCATCTTATTTACAAATGGGACTGAATAGTAAAAGTAGCTAACTCGAAGAGCTGTGGGACGGCGATGCGAGGAAAACTATTGTAGACAATCAGAATCAACAGCGAAAGTTACAGTAAATTTATGGTCTGTGGTATGAAATTATTTAAATAAAATTGAACAAAGCTAGTAAGGTACTTATTTTTGTGTAATATTTAAGAGAAATTATTGGTATTTTCTTTTGAGTTTTATTTTTATTGTAGACAACACTTTGTGTATCCTGAAATGTTGATTAATAATATCTAACTGATTCCAGCTGAAATAATGGCTTATCAGACGCCCATGAGTTCGAATAGTTGCTGCGGTTAACACTTTATCTTTTTTTTTATTAATAATTCACTATACCTAAATTCAAGTGCGCCATCTCTCCGATCTTACTAGGTTTTACCTTATATATACTCCTTCACAGTTTTATTACCCTATCTTTTTTTATGAATGCAACTTCCTTAGTCAAAGAAGGATTTTGTCAGACACAGGTGAATATAGAATGCTTCAGTACACAAAAGAAAGTAGTTCTGTTTTAATGCCGTTTTCACATTCTCTTTGTAGAACCACCCTTTATGTATACACCCTACACTTTCTATGCGTCTTTTGTGAACCGATCACGTTCAGAGAAACTCTTATCACGTACTACCTGACATGCTTCCGTTTCTCTGCGTAATCGTTTCCCACTGTAATCAAACAACGAAATAGTTGTAGATTCACGGCGTTATCTTTATACACAAAAACAACTTTTCAGAAGCATTTTTGTCTAGAAACAAAGTGGTTAGAAGCGAGGGAGTGTAGAAGGTACTGAGGAATATTAGAAATCAAAAGCATCATTGGGTTCATACTACTGTAGTAATGTTAAACTAACTATAAATAGTTCAAAACGTTGATAGTGTCACAAGTTTGAAATAAACTCATTTAATCCACTGTACTATCAAAATGTCAAAGCTTAGAGAGCAAGTTATGTTATTTTATACATTCCTTTTGAAGTTTATTAAAAAAAAACTCACTTTATAATATAAATAGTATTTCAGTTAAAAATTCGTATTGATAAAGAATTCTAAATGGCTGAAGAATGTACTGAGAAAAATGTAGATTATGTAAGTGCTTGTTCATATTATTTGCATAATATTATTCTTATGCGATGTTTTGCTTTGTTGTCCTAAGATCAAGAGCTTGTAATCAGACAGAGAATGAATACCTCAGAGATATAACCGAATTATTTTTTTTCAATAAAATTAGTTTATCTTGACATGTCAGAGGCAAGTTTTCGTCAACTTCGAAAAACTACACTAATAGTTAAAAAAAAAATTACAGGTGAAGTAAAATATTTACTATTACATGTATTTACAGCCTTTTAATATTCTTGAAATAGTCTACAACAATTATAGCAAAAAGCAGCTTTTTAGAATAAAACCGCTTCACGTAACACCTTCGGTTGAGATTGTTTTGACTTCAAGAAAAATAGGTACCCGTGTTTTATGAGACTAGAGTACTCCCAGAGGTCGAAATTCGACCATGATTCAAACAATTTCTAAAGTTCAGCCTCGAACATTTAATTAACTTTTAGACATGTTAATTTTTGTTTGACAACAAATCGCTTTTTTTTTTTAAATTTCAATTAGGTTCCTCTGTGCGAACGATTAACCACTGAGTTAGTTATTTAATTTAATACATTTGTAACACATGTAAAACTTTTCATGCCACCCTCATATTATCGAATAAATTAGAAATACAAACACTCACTTTCAATTAAATCAAGAGTTTAAAATGCTAGTGTAGATCAACAAACTCATGAAACATTGATTCGAAGCAAAATAGTGTTTCCACCACACTTATTACTTCACCTTTTTTATATTAGACATTATTAGCTCCAAATTGTATTTTATTATGTTGTAACTGACAAACAATTTGTATGACATCATATATATATACTATATTGGAAATAGATACACTGACTCCCTTAAGATTAGTATTATTTTGCCCTCTTTGACATTCATTTAACCCCTTAATGCATTTGCCCGTGTCTGACACGTGCAAAAGTTACCGACAAATTTGCACATGTCCGTGTCTCACACGGGCGATCTTGTATCGCTTTATTTTATTTCTAATGCCAATCTAAGATCCGTTTGCACTTTGTTTGTATAATTTTTGTTTATATAACCTTTACCTTACCCACCGCTCTCTAGTCACCCTCAACAACTGAAATTGACAAAAAAATTTATAATATACCCTATCTATTCATTTTCTGTCAACAAAAAATAATTATAATATACTCTATATATATTTATTTTCTGTCAACAAAAAATTTTTATAATATACCCTATATATTCATTTTCTGTCAACAAAAAAAAATTGTAATATACCCTATACATTCATTTTCTGTCAACAAAAATAATTATAATATACCCTATATATTCATTTTCTGTCAACAAAAAAAATTTATAATATACCCTATATATTCATTTTCTGTCAACAAAAAAAAAATTTCTAATATACCCTATATATTCATTTTCTGTCAACAAAAAAATCGATCATTTTTTATCAGTTTTTCCGAAAAAATTCGTGATTCAAAAGGTAAATAGATTACATTTTCTCTTTTGTTTTGTTCATAACAGTTCTTTGAATTAATAATCGTAAAAAAATTCTTAAGTATTGTACAAATATTGTAGATGTAAGGAGTAGTATGCAAGTGCAGCGAATAAATACTTCTAAAAAAGTTTTAATATTTAATATTTCTTAATTTATTTTTATTGATACTAAAGAAGAAAAGTAAGAAAATCGTTTGACAAACCGAGAAAAAATGCGTACTTAACTGTTTTGTCTTTGCCTATTTATATATAGATAATGAACTTACAATGCTAATGCCGAAGTTCAGTTGTTCTCTTCTTAAAAGCATATCTTAGACTAATGACACTAACATGGTTAAAGTGCATAGACGTGCAATGTAAGGTAATTGATAAATCTGTGTCTAAATTCTATTGTTCTTGAAAATTTCCCTGTCTGTACAAATGTAAAATTTAATAATTTAATTCTCATTTTGTATGCAATATAACCTAAAACACATTTTATTAGTTAAATTAATAATCGAATTACGTTTTTATGTCCTAAATTTATTTCAAGAATATCAAGCGTACATACAAGAAATAACATTTTCTAAAGCTTATATTCCCCTTTCCTAAGTATAAATTAATTACTAGCAAAGGTTCCCTTCTAGATTTAATTTTGTTTGGCATGCAATTATAAATGCATTGCAGCACACTACAATTATGAAATATATGTGCTACAAATGCACTAAATTAAACTAAATCAGTGGTCAATCAGCCGCACTGAGAAGATATTATCTCTAATTGAAATATTTAAACAAAATAGACTTGTCTAACACATAAACTAAAATGTCGATAAGTTGTTATAACTTTTAAAAGTTGACTTTACAAGAAAACAATGAATTGCGGTCGAATTTCGACCGAGGGCAAACTCTAGTTAAAATAATTCTGTTATAAGCATATAACTTTCAGTTTTGCGCAACGATATTTAATCTTATCGCATAATAACGCCAATCAATTCCTACAAGCTCGGTTATGTTAGTAAAGTATAAATTTTAATTCATAACTCAATTTCTCTGTTTGGAAACTTGTTTACTACTATAAACAAATTTATGTTTACATACACACACGCATTTATTTTTTAGTAACAGAACACACACTCAAACATACATAAACATTATAATGCTGCAGATAAAATACTTAAGTAACAAGTCAAGCGTGTAATGTGGTAAAACCTTAAAAATAAATAAATAAAACTGAAATAAAATATTTTATATCTGCAATATTAACTCTATTTTAGTTTATTGATTAAAGAACAAGACTCGACTTTAAAAATATCATTTAATATTTCTTTTCTGATGAAACACTGACATTTTATGTTTCAAGACTAAATCATGTAATTAAAGAAACATTCAGTAGACATGAATAATCAGTACTAAAGTTATTATACTGACAACGAAAACACCTGGAAATGTCACGTACTGCATGTATCATTTCTTCAAGTCCCATCATCAAAATGAGATATTGTTTCTTCAAGGAGAAAGAACCAAATGCTATTCATTTGGGAAACGTTGAATTAATGACAAGTAACTATTTTGGCATATTTCTCATGTCTTTTGCGTCTTCTGTACAGGTATATATGCTTAATCATACAGCTGGATCGCTTTTTCAAATTCTTCTGGACTTTGTGGGGACATAAACAAATGTTCAAGAGGTCTTTGAGAGATTTCATTGTGTTACAATGTCCAAAACTTAACTCAGTAGGTATTTAAGCATTATTAAATTTGAATACTTTGGTTAGGGAATGTTTGTATTTGTTTCCTTTGCCGATATTTTTTTGACCTGGATTTTTATGTAAAAACTACTGAATGTTAAATTATCATCCAAAATAAAGGAACATTTATTTGCTCTTAAAAATGTATTAACGAAACAGTACCCCCAGAAACTTTGGAGTCAAGGAAAATATTTTATTCAGCCAAAACTAGTTAATAATTTAGAATAATTTCAGTTTAAACAAAATTTTCTCTTTTGAGATTAAATTGATCACTTCACTTTATAGACGCTAACTACATTTCGAAATTACTTATTAGAAGTAATAAAAAATGTACCAAAAATAATACATTGTCTCATTTGCTTACAGCAGCTTAAAAATGACTGCTGTTCAAATTAAAGCTTGTCTTGAATGCAAAATGAAGCAATTTATGAAATTTTAAAACCTAGATATACTTATTAGCAGATATATTTTAATACATTTATTTCTAAATATTGAATTAAATACATTTGGGGAATTATAAGGCAAGAAAACCGTAGATTTAGCTTTTCATCACGCATTTAGTAGTCAAATTCAATGAAAAGAAAACAGCTAACTAGTAATTTAACCTATTATTATTTGGGCATGTGATGCATAAAATAACAGAATAACAAGAAGTTCCGTCTAGAACTAGACGAGCCAACTTTCCCATATACACCAGCTTCAAATTTATAATCTAGCTACGTCTTTCTTTCTCATTTAGCTTTAGTTCTTAATTGCTTCAAATATACCTTTTTCAATGGTTAATACATATTCATTCACTCACGCATTGATTCATTTATTCACTCATTCATGTATTTATTCACTAATTTACTTATTTTTTCATTCATTCGGTCATTAATTTTTTTAATCATTTATTCACTCATTCGTTCACTTATTCATTCATTAATTCCAAAATATTCTTGAAAATCCCAATCAAAAAATTTCATATTAAAATAGGATCGTTAGTTCTGGATGAACTTTCTATCTGTACAATGTTCTACGTTATAAGAGCTTTCCGATAAAGTTTGTTCCAAGCAAATTGGTCCGTTAGATCAGGATTTATATAGGGTTGAAATTTCCCCGTAGGCGCGATGTTAATTTTTTGGAACTATTCAAAAATGAACAAAAATTGTTCAAATCAATATTTCACGCCAAGAGCTTCTTCCAGTGAGCATTGGAAGCATTGGTGTTCATTGGAACTTGGATCTTGTACCCAGAGTTTACATAATTTGCTTCATTTTCGACCATAGGCGCTAATGTGAAATTTTTTGAAATGTTCAAAATTGAACGAAAAATTGTTCAAATCAAAAAGCAAAACATAGAAATGAGATGTCGACACCGAGATCTTTCAAATGCAAAAAGAATTTTTCAAATTAGACAATTCGTGCAAAAGTTTTTAGAGGGGACAGACAGACAGCCCGAGTGACACAAAGTCCCCATCTCAAAACCCAACTTTCAAATTTTTTACTTTTCAATCTTTATTTAAGTACTTAACTTATTTTCGACTTCTCTTGATTTCTCACGATATTTTTTTTTCACGATACATTAAGAATTCTTTCGTGCTTTATTATTATTATTTAACTTTTACGGGAAAATAGGCTAAAAAAGCGTAACCCGAGGGTATCTGGTTTTGTCTGTATGCATTTTGTCTGTATTCACTGAAATCTCAATTTGGCAAAAAATGGACTTGGAGTGTTTTCCTGCCCGGCCCTTCGAATGTACATTAATATTTAAATAGTAGTAATTTTGAACTTCAGAAAAAGAAAGAAAAAGCTATATGATTTGTTGTACACATTCATTTTAAAATGGAAAAAAAAAGTCTTCAGAATTCATTAGTAACTCATTGAAATTTTTGTACATTGAAAAAAAAAATATATAATAATAGTAAATTTCAATTTTCGAAAAACTCATTCTTACAGATATATATATATATAACTAATTACATTATATATAAAGAATTTTTATTCTTTACCTGTTTTCTGAAAAGTAAAATGTACTATTTTTTTCCGCTAAATTTACTATTTGTGACATTTTTTTGATTCTTTAATTTGTACTATAAAATGTATGTCACACAAATATTTCTGCACGCAAGCATTTTCGCGAAAGAAAACCTTAAAACAAAAATATTGCATTAGATGAAATGAAAAGTGGTTTTTCGTTTAACGAAACATTACTGTTTACTTTTCATTATTTCAAAGGAAGGAAAAGCTTTCATTGATATTTACACTATTTTGTCCGTTTTAAAAATTGTTTTTCAATAATTTTTTGTATGACTTTACCAATGCAACTTTCTGGGAGAAAAAAAAAGTTCGAGTGAATTACAGAAAGCTCTATAATACACTGTACTTAATTTTTCACTTAGATGGCTTTTCATAAATAGAAAACTACTGATTTTTCATTTTTCAGCATATTGACGTTTTTCAGGAAGCTTTATAAGTAGTACATATTCTCCTTTTCAATACAAAGCATTTCTTATAACACCATAATAAAAATAGGTTTGCTTATGATACAAAACAGATAAGTGATGTAAAGATGATAATAAATTTTGTGAAGAATGTACAATCACATAAGGCTTAAATGAGTTTTGAAATCCGAAACAGGAAATTTGAGTGAACAATGTTACGACACAAAATTGCAAAATATACTGCATACACATTGAACGGTACCAAGGAACCAACTTTCCCTTTTCAGTAAACTCTCCAAGAAACAAAATATGTTCCGTCATTTCAGGTCTCAAGTTACCAGAGCTGAAGAATTCTTGATTTCTGCTGATTTATACTCATCTTGTATCAAAAGGTGGGCATCAGGCATGCATACATATTGATCCACGTTTAGCGTTGCACATTTTATTTATCTTAATACAATATTCGTCACGAGTTTGAATTTGTGGATTTCTTTTTATTTAATAGGTTAATGTTCTAAGTTTAAGGAAGTAAGTTTAATATTTTTTTCTAATTCGAAGAAATGTATGATATTATAATTTATGTGGACAACATATATAATAAGATATGAGAATATGATACACATAAGAAAAATTTTTGAAAGCCGAATAGCAAATTTTGCTCTTTAATAACAAAATGTCATCTTTTCTCAGGATACTAACGTCGATTTATGCTCAATTTCTATCACAGTTCCTGTTGATAGTGCGTTTTGGAACCATTTATAGTTTCCTCAAAAATAACAATTTTTCTTTGCATTGTGACAAATTATTTAGAACACATGTGATATAGAAAACCCGCATCTCGCTAAAATTTGCATCAGAACAATGTGCGGCAATTTCTTTGTGTAACGTAGTGTTATTTTTTTGCGACACTTTCTTTATGTAACGTAGTGTTAATTTTTTCCTGAATATTGCTTTAAAGTTTAAAGTCTTTAAAAGTAGCTTTACATGACTTTCTTATGTATGGATATTTCCAGGACTATATATTATTTACGCCAAAATTATTAAAAAAAAAGAAAATCCTTTAGAGGCAGCAATTATTCACTCAAAACTCACTTAAGAAGGATATCCTCCTGATTTCTAATAACAGAGTAATGCTGTATAAAAGTTCTTCCTAATTTAACTCTTCTAGCTTTTTGATCTACTAATTAAATTAATAAAACTATGATATATTTTATTATTTTTGAAAGAGTTAGTTTCAACTCATGAAGCATCTTATTCAGGTGTTTTCTAATCTAGTGTTATTTATAATTTACTTTATATAATTAAAGCTCTACAAGACCAAGAAAACTATTTTTCCCACTTTTCCCAGTTTAGTTTCAAATGAAAGGGAAGCAATTTTCTACCCTCACGTGTATTTCTTCATTTGCGTAACTGTATTTCCCACATCTATGAAGCATTCAAAGTCATAAGTTTAAAGAAGCATTACATCGCATGTTAATGCTCCAAGGCAAAACAACATGATCTCGTTACTAAAAAAATTATCAGAATAAAATATTTTGAATGACAAATCTTTCTCTTAGATTATTATCATTATTTTGAAATTGGGAAAGGTTATTGATAGGAGAAAAGAAAATTGAGATCTAAATGCATTTAGCTCTGCAAATACTATTGTTTTTAATTAAAGTAGTTTCAAAAAGTAAGATAAATTTCATAAATAAAACATTTAAATATAAATATTATACTTTAAGATGAAATATTCAGACACATTTCATGGTAAGTATTCTTCTTTACAAAAAAAGTGATAGTTTCCAGCAAACAGCCTTTAATACCGCACTTTTTTAAAATTTTTCCGCCCTTTAAAAAAAAAAAGAATTTTGTTTCATATTACTAGCACAAACGCTTTGTGTAATGAAAAACTTCTCCAACACTCATAGATAAACTGCAGTTTGCAGTTGATTTTTTAATGTGTTGAAACAGGTCAAGCAACATTTATTAGGTTAAAAATGACGTTTTTAAGAAAATAGATGCGAGCATGTGGTATAAAACAAACACAATCGTTTGTACTTCGATGAAATATATCAGTTTTTATGCATTCTTAACCAATAACAGAGTACATCATCATGTAAGAAAGTGAAAGTCCTTTTAGTGAAAAATTTTCGCAGTCATTGTTAAAGAAAAATATTTGCAGTCACCGTTGGAGCAAAAGGTAGAATATATGAAGACATTCTTTACATAAAATTATCTTGTGTGTCGCGCATTTCTATTTTTAAACTTGCTCGCTAAGGCTGATTTTTTTTTCCATAAATTTAATGTAAACACAATATTTTTTTTGCAAAGGCTTTCCCCCCCCCCCCCCCACTACATCAGATGAGAAAAATTTATTTGTATACGTAGGCATAGAATCTCATAGTATGGAAGATTAGTTTATGCTTGAGTTGTAGTATAGTTTTCTGTGTTTTTACTATTTATAGTTTTTCAATGCATGTCATTAATAAATTATGTCCTTTTGAACTTTTCTGTGCTATATTTTGCTGTTAAATCAGAATTCTTGTTATTGGGATAAAATGGTTTAGTTACAAGAACAGTTGGAATAGCTCCGTGTCAAAATGACTTTTCTTTTAAAACCGAGTTCTTTTATTTTAAGTAACCCTTTTCTTAAAAATGATATAGTAGAATCTCATTTTTGAATCCACTACAAAAATAGAAAAAAATGAAAGAAAAACAGAAGGCCCTTCACTGGGGTTAGAACGCAGACTGTCCAGACGGTTTCCGAATGCTATATCACTGCGCCAGGAGGACACATCGAACGGAGAGGGTAAAGCTGATTTATATAGCTTCCAAACACGCCACAGATGCAGGAACTAAAGTACTTCCGTTCCAAATTTATTCATCCCCTAATACATAAGAGCATTGATTATCCATTCGTCCATTGTTTTCTTATTTTACTGCATCTGATCCGAATCCAACGAATTATTCATCTTGTGTTCCTGCTCTGAAGAGACGATCAGACTACTAATATTCTTGAATTTCTCTGACATCTCGCGCGGTAAATAGCTCCTTAATTTTGATACAAATGCCATTGTTCTGAAGAATTAATCACTAAAAAAAGCCCTATCTTATATATAAGCCGCTTAAGTGCCTCTTTGTCGCCGATAGCTCGAGAAAACTGCATCGTGCTGCCATCTACACAATTGTTTCTATAATGAAAACTACTAATAATCAAATCATTTCTCTAGCATTTTGAGTGAGGCATCGCTAAATTTGCAATTTCCATTAAAAATTAATGCAAAAGCGAATTTAATTTAATCCTTCCTTCTTTGTTTTAATTTATTTACCGTCTGCCCTTTATATATGCCCCTTTATGTCTGCCCTTTATATTAAAGTGGCAGCCTCTCTTTTTTCCAGTTTCGTTAAAACTATTGTTTTGACGATGATTATGTTGGATATAAATAAATATTTTTCACAAACAATTTGATTATATAGTAAATAATATTTTTATTTTATGGATTATTAAAACTTCGATGTTTTTTTTGATGAGAATATTTTTTTCTGAAATTCTTACATGTTAATTATTTATTCTTAAACTTTACTGTTCTACCTGATAAATAACTCTTAGATTTGATGTGCATTTCCGGTTACTGGGAGAATTGTATATTTATAATATCTAGAACAGCGGTCATTTCGTATGACCGCCGGGCTTGGTAGTATTAAATATTAGCGTAATATTAATCTATAAATTTTTAATTTATTACAAGTAATACACCCTTGCTCTTTGTGTAACTGTAATCTCAAAATAAGCATCGGTACCTAAAACTGAGAATGTTCGGTTGGTCATTTTTAAGTTGGGAAAAAAAATTGGGAAGGTATATTTTCTCATTTTTAAGCACATCATTTTCACAGTGTTGCCAATGAATTATGCTCATAAATTTTCTGCATTGCTTCATATTTTCCTGATACATAATTATTGGTGTATATTTATGTGAAATGTTTTCTCAATCGAATAGTTTCGATTTTTTTCATCAGTTCATTTTTGAATCAATTTGTATTTCACTAAACGAAGTTACATTTTCGATTTCTATGCATTACTTTTGTAAAATATTTTATACATACTGTGGTTTCTGCAAATTAGGAATACAAGATCCAGAAATCATGTTTTGCTTTTAAATAGATATCTTAAAAAATTGGTTATGCATGAATAAATGTTGTACGTTATAACATTTTTAATTGATGAATTTGTCGTACTAAACATGTATGTTTTTGAGAGTTTTTAAATTTTAATAATAACTAATTTTATAGTTTAACATTATTTTAAAATAACGAAGAAATATTATTCATAAATAACGAATGACGTCTGATTTTAATATTTCTGTTATCTGAAATTCAATTGGATGTTCAGCTTGCATTTTTTTACGATTTTATGCTTCAGACTAAATGATTTTAAACTCATGGTTTTATCTTGTAATTTTCCAGAAAAAATATACTTTACCGGGTGCTTGATTAACGCGCACTTTTTTTAGTGATTACCTTTAGGTACAGATCTGAAACTGGCTTTAAAAACAGGCATCTGGAGTCACTGAAGTGGAGGTCATGGTGCGGATGCTCTGGAGTAAGCTGCTGCATAGTAAGAATTTTTCTGATTTTATTTATTTCGCCACATAAAAGTGCGCCAATCACTCATAGAAGCCTTCCATAAAGGCAGCATTTACTGCACCAAAAAGATTGTCTATGCAGTTATTTATTTTACCCTCGGTTGTGCTCAAATGGTTTAAAGTTTATAAAACGCATATTGCCTAAAAATACACACACACACACATATATATATATATAAATCTATGTGCTTGTGGTTTGTAATAGAAGTACTTAGGATGTAGCCAACCTTTGTTAATTATGTTTCTTACTGAAGTTTTACAATACTTAGGTGTTGCTCTAAAAACCTTTGGAGTCCGAACATAATTTTTGCAAAAAAAAAAAAAAAAAAACAGTAAAAAAAACAAGAAGGAGCATCAGTACCCATTTTTCCTACCTCATGCCTAAAAAAAAAAAAAAAAAACACACAGTGAAAACGCGAGCCTTTTTTTGTTTCTTTTGGGCTCCATATTTTTCCACGTATTTCTACATTTTTCCACAGACACTTTGTCAATAAATGCTTGTAAAAGTGTTTCTTCTAAGATGTGTGGCCTACTCTTGTACGATTTTCAATGTATAAAGAGGATTTCTTAGACCTTAAAAACACGTGGAGGCAATATATTTTTGAATTTACGTGTCAAAGTGTTGTTACCTCTCATTTACCTACCACACAGAGCTAAACGTGATTTAAAGGGTTAGTTTGCCTGAACCACGTTCATGCAATATATTTTTCAAATTAAGCGTCACAATACTGTTACTTTAAATTTTATTTTCGCACAAAGAAAAGCAGCGTTTACTACTTGAAAGTTTACTTGGGTTTAAAAAAAAAGGGCATTCATTATCATCTTCTGTAATTTTGGAGTCACAAGGCTGTTCTCTATTTACTTTGTGTGCAAAGGTAAATGTTTACTACTTCAGACTTGGAAGTCAAAAAGCCTGATTTTTTTTTTTTTTGACAGCATGACATAACATTAGAAGCAACAAAAAGAAAAAAATATTCAAGCATAAAATGTGAGATATATGAGTATATGAGTTTTTATTTGAATGTTTTTGTTGCTTATTATCTTATGTGTTGTTGTCGAAAAAAATATCTAGCTTTTGGCTTCGTGGGTTGGCTAGTCTGCTACTTAAATGGTTATTTTGTTTTTCTAAAACATTGCTGCAATTTCTGCCTTATTACGTCATTTTGATTCGTCTACTTAAGAAAAATTCTTGTTAATAAAGAACATCGGTTTTGATCTTATTTATATACATAATTAAAATGATGTTATTTGTTTAAGATTAATGCAAGTAATGCCGACTTCCGAATACGAACAAACTTTTAGTCCAACTGTTTACAATATCATAATGACATAAAAGCCGTCTTACTTCTATTCAAAACATAAAAATGTATATTGTATAAGCTGGAAAATATTCTTAACTAAGCAATGATAAAACGAAAAGAGATTTGGAGGCAGTTAACGTAAGAAATATTTAAAATGTGAGAATGTTTGTTTACGTAACTTCTGCAAATAGTACGTTATTTCTCTGAAGTATTTTACAGGTATTTTAACTCCTTTATAAGCTAGGTAATATACTCCTGCAAAATATAGGAATTGAATACAAATCTTGCATTCAGCTTTTTTTCCCACGGGCACAAAAATTGTAAATTTAGTGTCATTTTTTCCCTCTTGCATCAGGCAATTTTCCTTCAGTTTTATAACATTCGGTTCTTCATCTACATTTTACATATTTGCTTATTTTTATTCTTAAATTGATCTCCAAAATCAAGTTTAGTGTTCATGTATAAGGCGGCAATGTTTCAAATCTTACGCGAAAGAAGAAATTTCATTTTCTTTCAGAATTGATTTTCCTTAGGGTCTTTTTTTTATGAATATACAATATTTTAAGCATCAAAATCTTTTCGATTCAGGTGCATCAGCGAACTTTCACATTTTCCCCGATTTATTACATTTAGTTTTGATGCTGAAGAAGCAATTAAGTGAAATGAAGAACGTAGAGAAATTGAGTGAAGTTGAGAAACTCAAGATATGAAATTTTTTCCAGATATGACGAAATTTATCACTTATTATTAAAAAAAAAATTCTGAGTTAGTTCAGAAATCTCGGAAAATACCCTAAGGGTTTCATTGCATTTCCACAAGCTTCAGAACAAAATATTGGGGTTACTGAAGAAAGAATCAATTTTATTTTTGAATATTTTTGTGAAAGTGTACTTTACAAAAGATTATTAAATTCTTTATTACCTTACTATTTCTTTGCTTACAAGTATAGCGGTTATTACCATCCTTAAAAGTAAATTTAACTTTTGAAAAGCACAAATTTAAATTAAAAAATAACATAACTAAAATTTAAAAGCGTGAATTTGTGGATTAAAAAACAGTAATAGCAATACTATTAATGACTGAGATTCTTTTGAAACAGTAAGATAGTCCAAGAAAGGAATACAGGAAAATTACATTCCACAGTTCATTGTATAAATGTTTGTGCTTTGATATTAAAACACACTTTAAACTCTGCATTTTAAAACTGAATTCAAAATAGGGCTTAAAACGAAAAGGGAAAAGATATGTGTGGTTCTTGAGCGAAATGTGCTCCCTAGAAAGATCTTCACTCTTCATACATGCTGCAATATGTTTTTAGAGAAATTTTCGACTTTAATACGGCAACAAGAAAAATAAACTTTCTTTTTAATGATTTTTCACAGGGGTAGTTTTTATTCCTTACAAGATGGGCGTAAATAGAAGTTAAAATTCAGAAAATTAACAGAAAAAAAATGTAACATACCTCTTAGTAATTTTCATGTTTAGGAAAATTATACTAATCATTTACATGAAAAACGTCTAGACGTGCAATTCAAAATATGTTAGTGTCATTAAATATGTGTTTCATATTTTAATGGAATAACTTAGCATCACTTAAAACACGTGATTTGGTTTATTGTTAAAAATCAAATTAAAATTTTATCGATTACTGTTATATACAATCCAAATTTTATTACGTTTATTCATCAAACAAGGAAGTAAGTTATATATTATTTCTTGCAGACACAAGCATTAAAACATATCTTTGTTTTAGTAAATAATATATAGATACATTAAACTTACATTATTAAGGTTTAGAACTGAGTTACAGTATTAGCGTTTTTTGTTTTTTTTTTCTTCTCCAAAACACGCAAGCATTATTATTTACCATTTTAAGAAATTAAATGACTTACATACAACTTGCTTCAGTGTTTGACATTATAAGATGACTTAAATTTAGGAAAATAAAAATACGGGACGTAGTTTCTGCTTTATAAAGTTTATAAAAGTGAGGGATTAAGAAAACGTCTGCTAATTTTTTTTTGCCTTAATCATTTGAATTCGAAACTCGAATTGTTCTTGTTACTAGACTATTTGTTATTCAACTACAATAGATTTCTACTCTTTGTATTTTTTAATACTATACTATCTTGAATTAATACTAACAGCACATTACTTGTTATTGAAAATCATTACATTGATAATTAATTGATTAATACTTTAGATATATATAGTATTGAATGCATGAACTATAGTTTCTAAAAATTACCCGCAGCAGGAGATTCTGCAAGATTTTTAATATGCATTTCTTTCTGTTATCTAAAGAGTTAATGTTACGCAGGGGCCTGTTTATACCGTTTTTAGATCTCTAAAACATACCCTACATAAATTACGTGATCGTAAAAACGGACCCTTCAAAAATTATTAATATTCGTCAACTTAAACGCCTAGTTTTCTCCATCATATAGTTCTCTTAGAAAATTAAGATCATGCTAAGCTTTTATTTGCCCAAAATTTCTCATGGTAATTCGTCTAAAAATTCCATCCGCAAATTTTTTTTTTTTTTTTTTTGCAAAATAGATTTTATTTTGAGAAAAACAATTGCATTACAGTTTAGCCCATTTCGTTGTGGTCATTGCAATTGCTCTGTCACTGCGTTAATTGAAGTGTTATAATCAAAACTGGTTTACAGAGAATCTTCGATATTTTTAAGCAAATTTTGTGTCTTCACTTAAAACTGGATTTCTGAAAATTGAGTACAATGGCTTGAATATCCGAATATTTAATTATATATATCAAATGATTGATTTTGAAATATTTCTGGGAAGTGAGTGCAAAAATCACCATATCATGAAAATTTCACCACCTAACGCGAATGTCGCCTTATCAAGTACAACGAATGTGCTTGATAATCCGGACTTTTCCTAAGCAAAAATTTTGCCAACAATGAATGCATCCAGAACTAAACAAGCTTACTTTCTTGTATATCAATTTTGATTTCGCAACGCTAGCTACCCCTCATCTTAGGCTCCAAATTACTTCATATATATTTTCAAAACATAAAACGAATGCTCAAAATAAACCCCTTATATGTAACAAGAAAACAATGAAGTGTTTTGCAAATGAATGCAATTTTAACTGATAGTGTTTTTAATAGAAACTTTTTGAAATCAAGCAGTTTTTTTTCAATACGTTAGCATGCAGATGTAGAAAAAACAGCTAACGCAGAACTGAACTACAACAAAAATTACTTCAATTAAAAATTAAAACAAAGCTGAATAGGTAAAAAATCTATAAAATAAGAACAATTTTTATTCTATCTTTATGAAGGCTTTTAACAGTAAGAAAAATACATCGATGTTGCAATCGTTTCTTCGCGAAAAAGCGAAGTACTTCGCGAAAAGTACTCGCAAAAAGTGCATAATTTTGTTTTTATTGTTTGCGAAACAGGATAAAAATAATAGTCTTAAAACTTTAAAAATAAAATAAAATATTTGTGTCTGAGTAATCCATCTCTCTAAAGTAAAAACGTCTGCAGATCAATAATTAATTTTTATGTTTGTCTTGTTTGTCAGTGTTAATTCTATAAGTAAATTATGATTTTTTTTTTTTTTGATGAATTTTTTTTTCGTCTATTTCTTATTGCGAAAAAGCTAAAACTGCATTAAAAATCTCTCAAATTTTTCAGTTTTTTGGCGTAAAATCTTAAACTTTTTGCGTTATGTTTTTTTTTTTAGAAAAAGTGTTTTGAATTTTTCCCAGAAACGTTAATGTTAAATTTTTTATTCTGTTAAAAAAAAAAGCCTTAAAATAATCATGTCACCACAAAACTCACCTCTTTTCTTATGCTTTTTGGCGTCGCATCGTATATACGTCAGTACACCTAGATGTCTTACGGAGATATTTTTTTTTTGTAATGTGCAAATTGTTTTATAAATGTATTATTTCTAATACTTTCTACATTACGAAATGATCTTCAAATTTATCCAACAAATGGTCTCATTAGTAGAATGATAGTAAATAGTAGATTAATTTGTATATGAAGCAAGTTCATTCGTTAATATGCTGCTGAAGTAAATTAATGTAAAAAAGGCTATTTAATAAAGGTTAATGTATTATTTTAAACATATACGTGATTGGTATTTTTACATAAAGCGCAATAGACTTTTCAAAAATCTAATAGTGTAATGTAAGATTTTAAATTAAAAATTTAAACTGGAGTAAATCATTTTAAAATCATATGAAAAATGCATTTTACCGAACTTTTGCTATCGAAAACAGGTTCAAAGTCAACCCAGAAAATCCTGCATCAGACAGCTCATGCTCGTTCTTTGATCTGGCTCTTAATTTAGAAATGATTTAATATATTTTAACACTGATTATTATTACATTTTATTGGGAAATAACTGAAAATCTTAAAAATAAAATAAACAGACTTAAGGGAAAACACACAGCATACTCATCCCCCTACCCTGAACATTAATATTAATAAACTTCGGTGAAATTCTATAATCTTTTGACAATTATTTATTTATCTAAAAAAAAATGTCTCATAATAAACTTTAAGGCAACCTGGCGGCAAAATAAGAAGCTATGTGTAGGTGGAATATTTCTCTGGTATATAATCAAATATATTATATTAACTTTGAGTTTTAATGCAAATGATATTTAAATCAAATGCTAAACTCAAAATTTTCCATTAGGAAATATAATTTTCCATATTTGAAAAAAGAGAAGAAAACTAAGAGCAAGAAAAAATTCTTAAATATAAGATGCATTATTTTTAGAAAATTTGTCGATTGCTTCTGCAGAGTTCTGAACATTACAATTAAGTACAGTAAATTGGAAATTATTAAAAAGCTTTCATGTGCAGAAATCTTCATTTATATATATATTACTTAAGAAATTGCCAAAAATTTGTTTTCATACTTTAGCAGAATTGCAAAAAATAAACTAATAGAGCTTTTAAGGTACAACATTTTACTTAAAAAATTATAACAGAAATGATTTAAAGTCTCTGAGTATTAAATAAATTTCTACTTTGTACTTTAAATAGTTTTATAGAGTATGTGCTTTTACGTAACTTTTTTTTAAAGAAAAATCACAAAAGGCCATCTAGTTTTCAGTTCCAGTAAAATAAAATACTTATCTGTTTTTGTAACTTAAAAATTATAACATTCAATTTGTGAGTAATGTTGAAGAAATTCGAAATTTATTTGGTACCACCTGTTTGGTCTGTTTCTGAAATTTCTGAACGTGAATTGGTAATTATGAAAATACGAACGCAGAAGTACTTGAGCTTGATTTGAACTTTGCATGTAATAATTGAAGTAAGAAGCTTCTTAATGTGTCTGCGTAATTAGAGATCCTGTTTTTCCTGACGAAATTATTACAGTTCGTGAATATGCCATGAAATACTTAACTTCTGGATACATTTTTAAAATACATAAAAGGTAATTAGGCGTTGCTTAAGAGTAGAAACAGAATTTTCAGACTATTAATAATTTTTCTTTACCAGACCCCTACCTGTTAGCCGAGGCCTTGAGATTGCTTGCGCACGGGGCGAGTTAGTGGGGTCCACTGATTTTACATGCACGTATCCCCGAGTGTACATGAGTAATCTTCAGCGGGTATCGAACGCGCGATCTTCCAGGTGGAAACCCGACGCTCTAAACACTATGCTACCACTACCCTAAGACTGTTAATAACTGATTTACAAGCAGTGCGAAAATAAAGGCTGACATAATATTTATTTACATGGCTACTTTCAAAATTGGAGTTCTACTTCCAGGAAAAATCACTTAATTACTTATAAGAGTAATGGAGTGTAATGCTGATATTAACCCTCCAGAATCCGCGTCAAAAGGAGTAACCTGAAAACTCTCACGTGAGAATTTTTCTGACACCGCCTATTTTGAAATGATAGTAAATGAAATATTTTCAACTAAACCATTTTTATTTATTCTGAACACCAAACTTGGCCCAAAATAATAATATTACTCAAAATATATGGTACATATGTACGGTTTCATGAAATAACATATCACGCAATTTGGGTAATTTTTATTTGTGTGCAAAATGTTCCTTATGAAAGCGGAGAAAAAAATGTTTTTGCAAATTATGTTCGTCAATTTATAAGTGTAATGAGAAGCAGTTTTAGTCAGAGCCTAAAATAAAAAAAAAATAAATACAAAAAAATTAAATAAGTTAATACCTATAATATGTAATTTATTTATTCATTTATTTTAGTCAATTTATGTACATACCAAGATTAAAAAAATCCATAAATTCACAAGCACTTGCTTGATGAGTAAACATTTACATTAAAAAAAAAAAAGAATAATAATAAATCGGAGAATCTACGAGAACTCGCTTGATTAAAAAAAAAAAAATACTCTCGTTCAAAAAGGAAAAACAAAAACAAAAAAAAAACCGATTTCATCAGAACTCGCTCAGTGAGAAAAACACTCACACTTGACAATTCCGACTAGCAAACGCTACGGCGACTATTCCAATCAATAATCAAGGACTAAATGATTGCGAAACACCACGGGACAGCAAAAGAAGATTATAAGGAGAAGCTAGAGCAGCATCTTCGCCTATGAAGTTAGAGTACCAGATATACATTTTTTTTGGTGTGAGTATTTTTCTCACGGCGCGAGTTCTGAAGAATTAAATTAGGGAAAAAAACGGAAAATGTTAAAAAATGATACGACTAGATTTAGGCACTTACTCTTTCAAAAAGAAGAAAAGGCAGTAAATTTTCAGTTTAGGCAAACAAGATTTAAGAGATGTAATGTTTACCCTTCGTAATTTGTTCCCATTTTATATCATTTTGCTCGAAGACCATCAATCAAAATGAATAAGGAAGTGTGGTATAAATGACACTCGCAACGCGAGTTACCGCTAACCGCCTTAGATAGATAATGACAGTTTGACAACATTGGAAAGCGACTTATGTTTTTTCGATGAAATATTGAATGAAAAATACGTGTGTTAGACACGAAATGCATCAATAATGCTCAACAGTAAAACTCTAAATTCATGTTTGATGTCATTGACTTGCTGCAACAACGCTGCAATAAGGACAATTGCAATATTATCATTGCAATTGTCCTAATAGTATTAACTCAAAACTCAAAATTTACGTGGTTGCAGCAAAAAATTGATATTAATTATTAACGTCAAAAAATTAACATTTCAAGTATCAATTGAACAAAATAATTTCATGCAGAAATTAAATGAAGTTTTGCAAAAAAAAAGGAAGAAAGTGAACAATTAACTGATAAAAATTGATTATTTCTTTCTAAAGTTAAAAAAATATTCTTTATTTTGAGTTTTTGTGATTTATAATTATTCATGATTAATTAAATTCGTAGAATAGTTAAGAACAATATAGTTAAGTAAATAATTTGAAAAAAATCGGTTGCAAGTATTTTTAAGCTTTCTCAACTCATTTGTGTGTACTAAAAAATATTGATTTTTCTAATAGTGAAAAACTTATGTGTGGTGTGCTTCACGGTATATTTATATTTTTTCCTGTGTCCTCACTAAAGAAATATATAAATATATGTATTAATAAAATATTTTTAGTTGATTAATTGATAAAACGTAAACATCAGTTCGTGATAAAATTCATTCAGGTTTATTTTAACTAATTGGATGACAAGGCAATTAATTTTCGAAAAATGAATGCAGCTAACTAGTTTGCTTAATTAATTTCTGTTTTTTTAACATCCAGTTAATGATTTTTCTGAAGGTACTGCGCTTTACTTAGTGAACTGACATATTAAATTAAACTCATAGCATTATATTTCTTCGCACCAAAGGTGCAATTCTATTTATATTTACCACACTAAAATATTTGATACATAAATTGAAGCAATCTGAAAACTTCAAATACGATTAATTTAACTCTGTTACTTTTGACTCATTTTGATTTACTATAAAGTACGACTGTTGAAACATTTCATAGCATTTATAAGCGGATTTTGTCATCCAAACAAATTCACCCTGTTTTCTTTGGTATTTTTATTAGAGATATACTCATTTATTATATTACTTTACAGTTACGTTTACAGAAATTCAACAAAAAATGATGTGTCAAGTATCTTAAATAATGCCTTTTTTTTTATCAAAACACAAGTTGAAAAAAATGAACATAATTGGTAAACATATATCCCTAAAAGTAATTTTAACTATTTCATTTTTTAACCCTCCGTTACTTGTGGGAATGTTGTGAGGAACACACTAGCAAAAACCTGCGCAGAAGTATGAAAATACTCAAATTTATTCTGAAAATACTTTAGACCAGGGTAGCCTATCATCCCCCTTATTTTTTTATGCTGTCTTATGCTCACATTATTGGCTAGCAGGAACAAATTAAAAAGATACTTTAATAGTATTTTTTAATTGAGGAAATAGTTTTTTCCCTACCATTTGAATGTAAAATATTTCTCGTTTATTTAAATGCTACATTTTTTATTTAATGATTCATTGTTTTCGTTTATGATCGCTAATTTCAGTACTTGAGTATATGGTCTAAATGTAAGAGATAACTGAATATGAAAGTGAATGTTTCATATGCGTCATTAGCCAAAGTTAAAAAAGATAAAAATATCCTCATTTAGGTTGAATTAATTCATTGCTCTCAAATATGCAAGCTGATCTTCAACGGCATAAAAAAATTCAAGTAGATGGAATTTTTTTTTAATTAAGTTGCATTAAGTTTTAAATTTAAATCTTAAATTAAGTATCAAAAATACAATACGGTACAGAAAAAAAAAGTTCACATGCATTCAAACTCAGTTTCACTAAGGTTTAATTTTTAACGAATGTAAAAGTTAACTCTTTAAAGTAGTACATCCCGAAATTTTCAGCATTTATCTTACACTTGATAAAGCCATCGAAATGAAAACACTCTTGGTGCCATATTTGTATTTAGAATTTTTTTTATCAGTTTCCTTGCTATTAAAAGTAAACTTCAATAATTCAGAAAAATTTCTTTACAAGTATTGAAATGAAAATCTCTTTTAAAAGAACTTTCTCTCTTTTTTTATTAGCATGGTATTGAAGAGTACATTGTAAAAGTGAATATTCATTCTTAAAAATTTGTTTTTGTAATTTTATATAATACAGTTGATTTCATGAAAATATGGTTTCAATTCACGATTTTATTTTAAAAATTAGTTTTATGATTTCAAGATCTCATATTTTGTATGGTAATTAACATTTTTTTCCTTAAAAGTAATTTTAGTTAACATACTGAATTTGCTTTCTGTAAAAGAAATAAGTATTCAAATCAGTTTTAGTAAAATTATTTACTCCGTAAAGATTTTTTATTCAGCGCTACATTGAAGACTTGGAATTTAAAAAATGGTCAATTTTTTTTTCAGTTTGAAATTTTCTATTGATTGCTTTCTTTTTTTTAACCAATTGAATTTTTTCATGGACTGAAATGTATTATTAATTTGCATAGTCTTTATTTTAATGGAATTCTTTTCTAAACGCAGTAAGCAAATAAAAACTAAAAATATGTGCGTATCATTAAGTGCTTTAGAAGGAAATAATTATTAGTGTGTTGATTGAATGCGTGGTTGAATCGTTTCGCACGAATTTTTAAAGCTTAAACGAACTATCATTGAAAATTGCGTACACATGTGCTTTGAATTTTCAAGAAACCACTCTTTCTTTAGTGCAAAGAAATGGATCTACCCTGGAAAAGAAGATGTTTGTCTCGCATATCTTTATTTTCTTGCACAAGAAATTTCCTTCAAAATGAAAAGTATAGCTTCTCTGACGCGAAATAATTACTTTTCCGTTGAATGTACACATTTGCAAATCAAATTGTTTAAAATGAATTTTCATCGAAAAGTGTTTTGGATTTTGGAAGAAACCACTCTTTCTTCAGTGAAATGAGAAGTAACCTTGCTAAAAAGTAACTTTTCTCGCAGAGCTCCCTATCCTTGCACAGAAGAATGGATCTCCCTGTAGCTCCAAAACACGTATATGTTATTTTTATTGCAAATTTGTGCCACACGAAGTTGGATTTGTCTATCTATTTAAGATTAATGCATTCACATTTTCCTTGATGCATGTTTTTCGGATTCAATGTCTACATAAAGGGCTTAAACTGGAGATTACCTTCAAAAACTGCAAAACTGTTGCAATAAAATTCTTTTCTATGATCTTATATCCAAAAAATGTTTAAGAAACGATTTTACTCAGAATCCTTTCCACCAAAATAAAGAATTATAAATCTGTTCTCATGAAGCTTTAGCTTGCGAAGAAAACGTTTCTGGGCCTTCCAAGGCAAAAATAAACAGAGTTAATCAGACAAAAAGAGAAAACAGGAGGAAATAATAGCACATCGAGGCCCTCGAAATTCTTTGAAGCCGGGTTGCTGTCCTTGAATGATAAAATAAGATCAGATTTATCTGACGCTTCTAAGGTTTTCCTTGGTGTAAAGCAAACGACTCTGAAAAGGCCAATGGAGAAAAGTATCTTGCCATTCAAAAGAGAGAAAAAGCAATTTATTTGTTCAAAATAATGAAAGGATTTCTGTCCGTACCTTTGAACTTAGCACGTTTGGTACCAGGAAAGTGCCTCTTGTTGTTTAAAAACGTTAAATGTTTTCTCAAAACAATGCAGAACATTTTAAAATGTGTCGGAATGCATTTTGCTCATATTTGAAGAATGTAATTCATATTATCAGACTGAATCTGTTACAAATGATTAAATGTCAAAATAATGAAAGAACTTCTAGCCGCACTTTAAACTTAGCACGTTTGGTACCAGGAAAGTGCCTCTTGTTGTTTAAAAACGTTAAATGTTTTCTCAAAACAATGCAGAACATTTTAAAATGTGTCGGAATGCATTTTGCTCATATTTGAAGAATGTAATTCATATTATCAGACTGAATCTGTTACAAATGATTAAATGTCAAAATAATGAAAGAACTTCTAGCCGCACTTTAAACTTAGCACGTTTGGTACCAGGAAAGTGCCTCTTGTTGTTTAAAAACATTAAATGTTTTCTCAAAACAATGCAAAACATTTTAAAATATGTCCCAAGTCATGTTGTTCATATTGGAAGAATAACTCATACTATCAGACTGAATCTGTTACAAATGATTAAATGTCAAAATAATGAAAGAACTTCTAGCCGCACTTTAAACTTAGCACGTTTGGTACCAGGAAAGTGCCTCTTGTTGTTTAAAAACATTAAATGTTTTCTCAAAACAATGCAAAACATTTTAAAATATGTCCCAAGTCATGTTGTTCATATTAGAAGAATAAATCATACTATCAGACTGAAGCTGTTACAAATGATTAAATGTCAAAATAAATAAATAGATAAATATACCTCTATTTGGGTTTCAAACAAAACAACAAACCACATGCTGTGCACGAAGGGCCCATGGATTTTTGAGGAACTTACAACTTAAAGTATGACCTGATCAACTAGCAAGGGGAACTATTCCGATCAATAAAATTAATGCCCAAATCAGGATTCGAACCGGGGTCCTCAGCGCAGAAGCTTTATTCTCTGTCAGGTCATACCACTGAGTGGCTTTATTTCCTGGCCTAGAGGTATTTTTTGACATTAGCAAACTCCTTGCTGAAAAACAAGAAAAGAAGAAGCGTGAACTTATTTTTCAAAATGATAATGTATTCATACATTTTTTCGTTTTCTTTTTATACATATACCTTCAAAATTCCTTAAAACAATGTTGCCCTTTCCCACAAAATCTTACCGTTCTTTTCTTCAAGATTAAGGACACAGAAATTTCTTTCTTTCATACTGCGGAATGAGACGGTAAAATGAATTCGCAGATATAGATATAAAACCTGATGATAAAAATATTTACCGCTTTTTATTTACAGCGTTTTAAAAAGCATCCAAAAGTTGGCCCTCTAGACTAGAATACCCCCTTAAGGATGTATAATTTCTTCTCGCATGCATTACAAGTGATACATGCAGAAAATATTCGACGTTTCAGCTAAATAATATAAATATTAGGTGGTTAAATTCCAATATAAATATAATGTTGATTTCATGTCTGAAAGACAAATGCGCGAGAAGAATTTTGAAGAATAAAGAATCTCATTTTAAATGGTAAACAGCAATTTTCTGCATAAATTTAAATCGCAGTACCTAAATACATACTCTTTTTTGTCTGTCATTTTTGAAAATGTCAAAGTCTAAATATTTCTACTGAAATATCACAATTTGCAACAAAATGAACGGAGGCGTCTTAAAATTATTTACTCACATATTTTATTTTTCAAGTTTTAAGAAATGCTGAAAATGATGTTAGAATAAACTGTAAAAACAAGTCTTAAAGCCTAAAGGTAAGATGAAAATAGAACGTGAAGGAAAGATCAGAAGAGGGATTTAGAGGAAGTGGGCTGGAAGAAGATTCGTAAGACTACAGCAAATCCTTCTTTTCTCGTGTCAAGGTTTTACGCTTGTTTGAGAATTCAATTCAGGTAAATATTGTTGAAAGAAGGCACACATTCCAGCTCAAGTAGAACGATATAATTTTATGGATTACATTTGTTAGTCGAAGCCTATTTTGAGCCCAAAATCAAATATTGCATTCTCGTCTAAATTAAGTAAATAAATAAATAAAAACTGCCATAAAAATTACTATTTACTTCAGAAGTTTAAAAACCTATTGAAGGAAATTTTATGTCGCAGAAAAGAATATAGTTTTGAAAAATAAGGTTGAAAATTCACTAGAAATAGTAATTATCTTCTAGATATATGTAATTTTTATAATAGATTACACGGTTTCAAATATGTTTCATGTAAGTAGAACGTAATTTTGCGTATTCCTGTTTAACTTTCTGCTTTGACTGAACACTTTCTTTTTTATCACCATTCTTCCACTTTCTTCCAATTCCTCTTCCTTTCACGGCATTTTCTCGTTTATTGGTACTAACTTTTACATTTATCATTGCTTATTCATGATTTATATTTTTTAATATTTGGAGTTTTTCGAGTACTGCACTGCTGCCATTTCTTAGAAGCTTAAACACAAATGGAGAAGAGAGATTTTCGCAAAACTCAAGCTGTTGTTAAATGTACAGTATGAGTAACGACTGTATGATTCTATTTATTTATTTTTTTTTCACTTTTTAGCTTCTACTCATTAGTTTTTTCATGCATAGCGCTTTTTGGTTTTCAATAGAACAAAATTTACCACACGTAGTGAATAAAAATTTCGAAAAAAAAAAAACTCCTTCGAGAATGCTATAAATAAGAAATGTGCAACAATAATGAAATAGTTATTTAAGAAGAAAATGTTACGTTTTGTTCCTTTTGAGTTTAATGTGTAGCATTGCATTAAAATCCTTACCTGCCGAGGAAAATTTACAATATTCGCTTCCCAGTGCCACCGTTTTTCTAATAGGTACGCGTAGTTACACAGTGTATTATAAAGAAGAAAGCACGTTTTGCAACCCTCCCCCCCCCCCCTTCTAGAAATAAGTATATCCTTCGCAAACACTATCAAGGTTCTTTTTATACCATTCCAAAGCCTCGGCTGTGATTCTACTGCTAGCAACACAAGGCAAAGGATAGCACTTCAGGATGACGTATATATACGCCCGGGGCAGTTAACGTATCGCCTTTGGGAAGCGTATATATAAGCCCGCGGCTGTTAACTAGTTAACGGATTTAAAGGGTGCCTTCACATCAAGCGCAATAGCGCTAAAACCTTTCAGGGCGCTCTTTTGGTTCTACGTAATTCAATAACCACGTCTTTGTATTGACTGATTGGCCCTTTTTATCTCGTTAGCAAAACTGACTGACCGTGACTTGTTGATTGCGCTATCGAAGACATGCATCATTGCTGTTAGTTTGATAATCTAAGCAACAGTTCGAATTTCTTTATGAACTGCCCGGTACTTGGGTTTGAAATTATGACAGCTAAAAATTGCTATCTTTCGCGTATACGCAGTAAAAATCGATTCCTTTAAATGTCCATAATTTATCAAATATTCAACATTTTTATTTCAAATTTCAGTATAATGCTTCATTTGTATGCTGGTAAAGTTTTCCAAACGTTCGGTAAAATTTTGTAAAAAAACTTTGCTTGTTATAAGCCAAAAACGTGTGAAGGAAATTGGAGAAATGCGTATATATTCGTCAGTATAAGGACAATTTTTACGAAAACGCGCAGAATGATTTTATATGTCAATTAAACTATTCTCTGACATATACAGTTTATTCTTAGCCTTTTACGCTGCAGGATCATCGAAAACATGTTTCTCCTTTTTCAATTTGTTGACGGTCCCGCAAATCTAAGTGAGAATGAATTTTTACTGGAAAGTGTGTGTATATTAAATAAGACCAAAAAAAGTAAGAAACGGATTTTTGCATCAGACTGAGTGTTGAGTATAAAATTAAGAAAACTTTGTAGTGCAACTGTTAATTTGGCCAGGGACAGTATCACATAGATTTTTTTTGCATATTTTTTACAGGTTTTGGTCTCTCTAGTATTTCAATATTTCAAAAGTACATTTTCACTTGTTAAAAATAATTATCTGAAAGAAAGAAGCTCATGTTGCTTTTCAAGAATATTCCTTCAATTATAAAGCATCAGTTTCCACAGGAATTGTTCTCTTACAACAAAATTTAAAAAATTATAAAAGGTTTTGCTTGACATATTCTACGTCGCACATTTAATTCCGATAAACTTTACTCGAACCATTCAATTTGTTCTCCATTGGAATGGATGTGTTTCAAGCTGTTCAAAATATATATTAGAAATTAAAAAAAATAGAGTATAGAACCGAAAAATACTGGCGAGGACCTTTTAAGCAAAAACATTTAATTTGTAATCTGAGTATCGAATAAATTTCGCAACATTTATTAGAAAAGGACAACAGAAACATAGGTAAACCGCGCGAGACAAGCCGATTTTCCCCATCTCAATAACTTCCCGTTAATTTTTATTTCCATATTATTTTTTTATTTTAATTTCACGATTTTAGGACTTAGTGTTCTTGATATAGGACTTGGACTTTATTTTTATTCTATATCTCCGGAAATTTCAACAAACTATCGTTTTTCGGAATTTTTTTTCTAGAACTTACAAGTCTTTATTATTATTTTTCAGTTAACTTTCAAGATTGGTTATTATTTTTCCGTAAAAAAGGCTAAAATAAAATGTTTTGAAAAAAAATTTAAGCATAGTTTTTAAAAATAAGACTAAGTAGGGAAAAATTGGAGCATATGAAACCTTTTTTCTGTGTACATACAAAAAATTAATCAAATCAAACTCGGTATCAGCGAAACAGATCACAAAAAATTATTACAAGTCTCAAACTCCTATTTCTGTGGGGAAAAAAACTTCCCTATCTCTGACGAACAAACCTTTATAAACTATATATCTCTTTTATTTTTCAGTTTTATTAGGCTTTTAAACAAAATTCGGAAATTGTCCAGTTCATTTTTACAGCTTCTCATTGTTAAAGAAAAACAAATGTCTTCTAGGTTGAGAAAAGGTTTCATTGACTATTCTACAGATGTCCGAAAGCCAAGTATTCTACTAGAATTCGAAATGATTCTATACTACCATTGATCGTAGCAGCAGGTGGCAATTTTGTCTGGAAGGCAGTTGCTCTTAAGTATCTTCGACTTAACATTGTATGTTTTATCTTGTCTTCTTCTTCTCTTTCTTTTTTCAATTCTATCAACGAACAGAATTTACATCTCTCTAAAGAAGAAGCAATTGGATAGAACAAAGGTATAAAACTTGTGAGAGCATTTTAAGAGTCTTGCGGCGTTGAAGAATGATAGTGATAAAGTGACAAGGCGAGAGCTCCAAATAAATGTGGTCATTTTATTGTACATTTCAGAGGTTGGTTTTTAATGAATGATTTATAGTGTAGAAGGATAAAGATGGAGCTATAATTCCGTTTTCAGGCATTTTAAAATTTATAAATTCGGCTGATTAAACTTGGAAGTGGAAATGTAGTTACTTATTATGTTCAATTTTTAGGAATTCCATTTAATAACTGCATCACTTTTTCTTTGCGGTTTTTTTACTTACATATTCAAAATATTAAAATATATGAACACCTTAAAGACCGCATGAATTTTGCAGATTTGCCCTTTTCCCAAAATTCATTAAAATATCATAGTTTCATTTTAAGTAGGAATTTATTTTGATTAAACTTTTAGAAATGGTATTTTGTTTGAATGCATTTTAAAATGTGTTTGTTCGGCACATTAAAACTAAAAATGAACCTGTAGTTATTAATTATGTTCAATTGTTTGGAATTGTATGGAATAACTGAACTTTTTTGAGGTTTTTTACTTACATATTCGAAATATTAAAATATTTAAACATGTTAAAGACTGTATACTTCTCTCAAAGTTGCACCTTTTCCCAAAATTCATTAAAATCATCATAGTTACCTGTTATTTATGAACAGTTTTATAAGAAACTTTCAGAAATTGTAAAATGGGATACATGTTAAGCATTATTTAAAAATATAGTTTTTTTAACATACATTATAACATATATAAAAATATGTACGGAACGGTCGTATGTGTTTGATTCGAATTTCCACATGAGAGTGGGACAGGTTCTCAAGAACAAAATGCGCCAAAAAAAAAAAGACATAATGGATAATTTCAGAACATGATATAATACAAAATGTTAAAGAGGAAATGCAAAATATAAACGAGGTTTTGGTTCAGTTCTTCTTTAAATATTTTTGTTATGTAAGGAACATGAAAACATGAGACATAATATTTCTGTAGTAATGATACAATCCAAAAAATTGGCGTAAGTTTATAATTAAAACTGCACAAACAAATATGGATATTACAAGGAACAATGAGATATTAAAATAAATTTTTATGAAAACTTCCGAAAGTTTTATCATTTGCAATGAATTGTGTTTATTTATGAAGTGCTTGAATTTTAATATACATAGAATATTAGAAAATAGTACTTGCTTCCTTAATGGAAGTTTGTTTTCTATGTGCACATACGGTTTTAGATTCCTACGAACAAAAACATTGTATTTCAACAGTTACGGACCACTATATAACAACTTCAATTAAGTATTTTAAAATTATTGCATTATCCATGTACCCATAGTTGCAGTTTGAAGGAGACAAGTTTCTTTGCACTTAAAAGATACAAAGTAACAATATATTTTTTTCCACTTTTCTTTTATTCAATAACAACCATAAATGTCACAGAGCAAATCAAACACAACACTTTTAATCTACTAAAAATAATTCAACGAATGTGTGACGTAAAATTTTATTCATTTCTTTAAAAAATGTATATGTTGTTATAGGTAATTTGTTTCCCGGAAAAAATGTAGTAAATTAAAAAAAAAAAAAAGAAAAAAAAATGTTACGCACATATTATTAAACGTTATGTATATGTACCATACTATGAATTAAAAATATATATATAAACAAATATATATATATATACATATATACAAATATATATATATATACAAATATATATATACAAATATATATATATATATATACAAATATATATAATGTATATACGTGGGTGGTAATATAAAACCCCAACATTTTATAAAAAAAAATACTTCTACGGAAATAAAAATCTTGGCAAGTTTGTATTTTATCTTACTAGTAGTAATATATGTTTTTCTTTTTTCTATAAATGTAAGTCTTTACCCTGAACGGGAAATTTATCCTAGAATACGCGTACTAAGAGATGAATTTAATACAGAAAATATATAAAATTTTTCCCGCATGTCTTATGTCTTATCAATTCAAGAACTTGAAGCGAAAAATATATTATGTGTCTGTCCTTTGCTGCAAAAAAATCGATTTTGCATAAGTATTGATTTTTACTGAAGATTGTGTACAGTTTTTGCACTTTTTTTTTGTTATGAAAAATGTTCGTCGCTGTATGCAAAGCATCGAAATTTAGTTTTTGTGATTACGCTTAGAGAGAAAGCATTTTTTACTCACAAATATTTTTTTGTAGTTATGCTAACATTATTTTTCCGCAAGAAAAAAAAACACGAATAAATAAAATTATGCGTTTATTTTTTGCTGAAAGAAATGATTCTTAAAAGAGTCCCTTAGTGTTAAAAGTAAATGAAGCTCATTTATTAAAGTGTTATGCGCCCTTTTGACCAAAAAAAGCATTCTCAATTTGTTCTTGAAAGATTTTTTTTCCATGGAAAGATTTATTAGAACTCGAGTGAATTTAATGGCAATTAAAAAAAACAAACAAAAAAACTATATATATTTTTCTGCCTATGTCTTTCTTTATAATCAGCCATCTATGCCTGTCTGTCTATACTTATCTATCTTTACTTAACTGTCTATCCATATTTGTTCTAACTATCTATTCTGTCATTATTTCGGCAGCTACTAATGTAATTTCGGCGCCAGCATAATTATTAAAAATAATGAACAATGTTTTTTTTTTCACTTAAATGCGCTTTGCTTTTGGAAATAGATTCGCTTCGCAGTTTTTTCTCTTAAGAAAAGGAAAACCTCACAATGACTAGGAAAAAAATGGTATCAACGCCGTTAGAAATACGAAACAAGCCTAGATCCAACTCCGTTCTTAATAAAAAGACCAACTAATCGTTGCTAACAGCGGGAAATCAATTCAGTCGAATTTTCTCTGACGCCGAGTTAGCTTTTTTTATTTATGTAGATAATAATATGGCTACCACGATAGATTTAAATGAAACAGTTTTCAACACGGAGGCCTTTTCGGCATTAGCCTTTTTTAAAGGCGCGGAAATTGCTGGCCATTTGTGAAGGGTCTCCTGCTACTTGGCCAGCATCAACCTTAACACGCAGCAGTCGGATGACACCAGATGGCGCCACCACAACTACGTCGCCTCCTTTTTTGGACCCGAGACTGAAAGAGAGTTACATTTTCTCCTGCCTTCGGCACCCTTGGAACGGACTTGGTACTTCAGGGACCACGGATTTTACATGCATGTATCCCCAAGTGTATGTGCATGGTGGGTCAGGTTCCGAACCCCAAACCTTTTGGTTCCGAGAACGATGCCCTAATTACTTGGCTACCCCGGGCTCGATAATAAGGTTGAATAAGGGAAATATCAATTGCAAGGATCAAAGGAAAGTAATCAGTAAAAAGGGGTGTGAAAGAAATATTCATAGCCACATTAATAGCCTTTCTTTAGATACGCCTCTCTTTCTGTAGCGCAAGGTTGATCAATCTCTTTTGAATTGTGGCCTCCTAGCAGCCCCAAATTCTTCCGTGGCAACCCTTCAGTAGCATTACCGCATCTAGATTTTTTCTTGGGGGTGCGGATGGGGGCGAGGTCAAGATGAAGGATGCATAGGATATCCAATGTCCCATGTTCTGACGGATCTGCATAGGATATTTAATGTCCCATGTTCTGACGGATCTGCATAGGATATCCAATGTCCCATGTTCTGACGGATCTGCATAGGATATCCAATGTCCCATGTTCTGAAGGATCCGCATCGGATATCCGACTCTGATTTTTGCCGACCCATAAATTACATTCACATTCTTAAAAATCCAAACACTAAATACGTTAACAGTTTTCTATTAATATATATTTTTTCAAGATATGATAATTAATTAATTTTTAAACATCAAACTTGGCATGCCAGATAGCCGAATGTTTCGTACGGTGGTGGGATCGGGTCCCAGATATTTGAAAAGCAGTTGGACACTGCATATCCTATACACTCCCCTTCGTTGCGCCTTTGTACATTGTCCTTATTGAACTTATGTGTGATCATGTGTAAAATAGGGTACAAAAAACACTAAAAATGATCAAAAAAAGAAAAGAAAGAAAAAAGGAAACATTTGTTACTTTGAAAACAATTCTCCAAGTTCTCCAAGTTAAACTCTTCAAAGCAAAACATGAAGCATGAGAATGATGTGTTTATCTTTGTTTCTGATTATTCCTTCTGGAAATCATTAGGATAGGAGGGGGTGACCGACACACACCTACTCCAAGTAATAAGCTTGCTCCCCTCCTTTTGAAATTATTTGTTTAATTTGTTGAATATTTTACAGGATATTAGGCTTTCTTATTCATTTATAGTTGTTTTCTGCAAAAACAACTTTTATATTAAGGAATGCTAATAGTGAAACACACCATATAATTTTCAAATTCAAAACGTGCATTGCAGCGAAATTATAGATACTGTACTAAGAAAACATTGCTGAAAACATGAAACTAATTGAAACATAAAACTGAAAAACAATTATACACATAAAGAAAGCACAAATGAGCATTAAGATGCATTGGAATCCCTTTTCAATGCATCTTAATGCTCATTTTTGCTTTCCTTACGTGTATAATTGTTTTTCAGTTTTACTAGTGCACAAAGTTCATTTATTTTATATTTTAATTGAAACATAGTTCGCTCTTTTTCCCCCATGAAAAAAAAGTCACTTAAGAAGGTTCATGACTTGCGCTGTTTCATGCGTTGAGGTTTTTTTTTTTAAGTTAAGATATGCAATTTTGTGTCATTTATGCACCTTTGAAAGATTTGGTAAAAATGTATATGGAATATTTTGCCTTTATTGTGAAAGATTTTAAAAGCTTGAAATAAGTCAGCCATGGCCCTTTTACATAGTTCATGGCTCCCTTATTTTCACATTTTCTCCTGTGGTCCGCTCGATTTTTTCTGTGGCCCCGAAGGTGGCTTCCATTGAGAAACCCTGCTGTAGACGACATTATAATACAGATATACAAAGAGAGGGGCAGAGAAATGAATCATTCTTCTCCTCTATGATATTGACATTTACTTATACTTTACAAATGCATAAAAAATAAGAAAATAGGCCGTTGAAAAGGACATTTTTCAAACATGAAAGCACCTTTCAAGTTTTCTCAAATTTTCTTTCGAATTTATCACTGCAGATTTTTTTTACTCCATGATACTGCAATTATGAACTTCCACGACTTACTCTTTTAACCATAAAGCTTAAAGAAGGCAATACATTTTTCGGTTGAATTCCGTTAACGAGATATAAAAGTTTAAGATTATCGAAAGATGGGAGTCTTAAACACACGAATGGGAAGCGAAATTTAATGCTTCTCCAAATTTTTATGAAAGAAACCTATCGATGTCTTCGACGGCGAAAATAAATCATTTTTGATAACATATAAGAAGGCATAAAAGCCTTTCATAAAGCAGAAAATTGAGTCAGGAAAAATTTTCAAGTAATAGTTTTATCAAATTAAAGAAAATAAAAAGTTTTGAACATTGAAATAAGGTAAGATAACACGTTTTCACACGCTTTTTATAAGACAGAAAAAAAAGGGAAAATGAAAAATGTTTCTGCAACAAAAATTGTTTTTCCATTTTATGGACTTAGAATTATGTTTCGAACACCAGAAAATATTAAGTAGTTTTCACTAGAAGCAGAACGTCAAATATTTTTGATACGTATATAATTAAAATCAAGCTGTATATCTATGACTTTTTTACTTGTTTTAGAATAATTTCTCTCTGAATGTAAGAAACTGTTTATATATCTCACTCTTATTGATTATTTAAAAAAAACGAATTAGGTTAAAAAGAAAGAAAAAGGCGCTAGGAAAAAAATGAATATTTTTATATTCTAACGTTTTTACAGAATTAATGAGAAAAAAAAACATCTTGTTTGCGTAAAATCTTTCCTTTGTATTTAACAGCAACTAACCCTTTAATTCTGAAATAACCCAAAATCCCTAAAAAAAAAAAAAAATGAATGAATGTGCCAGCCAAACATTTATATTTTGTTATTTCCCAAAAGTGTGCAAAGTAGGTCAATTTAAAGTTCGTAATTCATTTTATATTTGAATTTAACCTTATCACAGAGAATACTATTAAACGTTCACTACTTTTTCTGCAATAAAAAGTAATAATAAAAATACTACTACTAATAATAATAATAATAACAATGAAACTTACCAGGTTCCTTTTGCGGTATCAACCTGATAATTTATTTCATTTTGACATTTTAACACATCAAGAACCTATAGAAAGTAAATACATTTAGAAAAGAAGCTCTTATAACACTAATAATTGTTTTTTGCATGACACATTACATACTTAATTATTGCATTTGCTGATCATTACATGAAACGGATATATGAATATTACTAGGGTATTTGAGAAAAACAAATCATTTTTTAAATAAACTTTTAGCAAACGGCCTTATGTTCTTTTAAAGAACACTATAACTACAGATTAAACCGGATATCATTGATGTAACAAAAGACCCATGATTTTGTTGCGTATAAGAATGTATGCTCTGAACCTTATGCTTTTAATGAAAGATGAGAAATGCTCTAAATATGAAAAACAGCTGTTTTTAATTATTATATTCTATGTGGAACAAAATGCCTATTCGGTATAGTGATGAATTCGCTCATAATGAGCATCTATATTTATAACAACTTGAATTCACCCCAGCGGTTTAAATTCGACCGTAATTCATTAAATCAGCCTCGAATATTGAAACATTTTTTAGACATTTTAGTTTTGTTTGACACAGTTTTTTAAATTAAATAGTTCAATTAGTGAAATCTCTCCACAGTGTGACTGATTGATCACTCAGTTATTAAATTTAATGCATTCATTTGTAAAATTTCAATTTTTTCTTAATGTCTTTGCTTATGCCTGTAATGCTTCAACACGAGCAAGCAATATTCTAGCTTTTCTTTCTGTTTAAATTGTCATAGAAGCGCACATCAAATATAGCGTGTAAATTATTGATCTCATGTATACTTGTATACTCTGATACATCTGTGAAATGATTAAGTAAGAAACTTTTTATGTTACAATTCGTCTATATTATAGCTATGAATCCTATATTTTAGACATCTCAGTTCAGTAAATATAATCTACTTCGTCACCAGAAAAACAACAAGCTAACCATGATTTTCCAAGAAGCAAATAATTGCCTCAATAAAGAAAAACCCGTAGTAAAGTATTTGAAAGGACAACCGCCTTTGGAACTTTTTTATGGTTACCCCGCACTTCCTCAGAACAAAACCTTCGGCAGAAGGTTATTGTTCGAGAAGATTTTTCAGATAATGTTTTCCAAGCAAAGAGCATAATTTCCCACAGGATTCACCAAAAGAAGCGAAATAGTAGTACCCTCACTCTTCCTGAGGTTTAAGGGTAATCAATTTTCGAGATTTTCTGTGAGCGAAGTTATTTGCTGCAAAAAATAATTTAAAGCATGGGAATTTTTCTCTCGTTTTCTTTTTTTTTTTTTTTTTTTTATTCGATGATGACTGTAATAAAGTAAAGGTAGGCGGATTCTTCTTTTCAACTTTTTCTCATTTTCTCTACCACTTGTTCCCATTTCACGGAGAAAAATAGCCTAATCTAATAATCCTTATGGAGGGATGTTACCATAATCGCTGCTCATCAATTTTGCAGTCCATTATTTCAGAGATGACTGAACATTTGGAGAAAATAAGTACAGTTTATCTTTGAACTATCTTCTCGCGGAACAAAAGTAAAACAACTGATGCACAAATTTTGTGATGACTTTATAGATTAAAAAAATAATCAAGTAAAAAACAATGTAACCTCTTTAGACATGCTTTAATTGATATCACATGTATTTAGCTCAAAGGTGCACTTTTTCTATATTCAAATGAGAAATAAGTTATTAATGGAACTCGGATTGCAGTCCATTACTGCAGCCAATTATTTCAGAAATGACTGGGCGTTTGGATGAAAAAAATAACGCGCTTCTCGTGAAATTAAAAATATCTGATGCACTAACTTTGTGATGACTTTATAGATATTATCATCGAAAAAAATAATCAAGAGGTAACCTCTTTAGAAATGCTTTAAGAGATGTCACATGTATTTAACTCAAAGTTGCACTTTTCTATATTCGAATGGGAAATAAATTATTAGTGGAACTCGGATAGCAGTCCATTACTTCAGAAATGACTGGGCGTCTGGAGAAAAAAAGTAGCGCTCTTCTCGTGGAATTAAAAATAACTGTTGCAATAATTTTTTGATGACTTTATAGACATTATCATTAAAAAAATTATCCAGAAAAAAACCAAGTAACCAGAAATGCTTTAAGTGATGGACCATGCATTTAGTTCAAAGGGTGCTTTATGATACATTCGAACGGAAAAAAAGTTTTTAGGGCAACTCAAATGGGAGGAAAATTACTAGGAAATTTCTGATGAATCATGAGCAGATTTCCGTAAGAAATATTAAGTAGTAAACGATTGAAAATGTGATAGAACTTCTCAGCTTCTAGACAATGTCACGTAGAAAGATATTTGTTTTTACTTTTTAATGTGATTATTACATTTCATTGTCCCTAGTTTGTAATGATATATTCCATTCATGGTTTACATCAAGGTAAAGAAGCAGCTGCGCAGTGTTGTTTTTAAAGAAAACCTCCATTTTTCGCTCACTAAGCTCTTGTTTTGTATTATTTTTAACAAGTGGCGCAGTCTTTCGTTTTATTTTGTATGTAAGATCATATTAGTTAATATAGTTTCCCCTAGATCTTGCAAACTGGGCTCCAGGTTCATCTTTTGTCACAAAATTGTAAGGCATGTTTATTTTTTTTAAACAATAACTTCTTAGTTTTTTTTGGTAAATTTTAAGCAACAATTTTATTTAAAAAATAGTTTTTAATTGCTTACATAGTTTTAAAATAAAGTAAATATAGGTTCTCCGAAAATTTTCGTGGAAAAATATATATTAAGACACCTTTTTTACTTGTTGTTCTAAAACACCCGCAAAAAAAAAAAAAAAAAAAAAAAAAAACGCAATGTATTGTTAACTTGGAGTGAAGAGAGGCTTTTGGGTTATATTTTTAAAATATCTAAGCACTATGCCTATTTAGCTGTTTTTCACGTGCTTTACAGGACTATAAGGTAAATCCGGTAGAGTTTGCGTACGGTTTTTGACATCCATCTGTGATGGCAAAAAGACCCAGATAATCTAAAACTTATATATTTGACTTTGCATACGTCTAAAAATATAGTAAATAACTTCAGGAGATCTTTGTACCGGTCCCTTATTTGTTTAATTGGAACTTGCGGTTTCGCGAAAACGAAGAAGGGTATTTGTCTCTTTTGCGAACACTGTTCATGACGAATTCGTACTAAAATTTAACAGCATACTTTGAAACGCATATTGTGGAGCAGGCTTGTCGGAATTGTTATTTAAACTGTTTCGAAGACCCTGATCACCTATCTCCCTAGAAAAATAAATAGTTTCCACTTCCGCCAGAAAATATTTAGGAAGCAATAAGAAAAAAATGGGGGAAAAAGAAATTCTTATAATTAAAACTGAAACATTGTAAATTATTACCACTGAAGGAATTGCGAAATATAGAGGTTGTAGTGCAAACATGGAGTGTGACAGCAACTGGCTCAGAATCAAATGAGATTTCAAAGAAAGAAAGCATACAAAATGCTTCACAAAGAAACATTGAATTAGAACATCGATTACAATGTGAAAAAAAGCATATGTGTATTTTCTCCCCTGTATTCTTGCCTACAATCCACATATTTTCCCCTCGTTTAAAAATAGCATTGTTAATGCAATTTGATGAAAAACAGCAATGATTAAGCCGCGAAAGGACGACACAAGCAATCCTGTCTTACAATATAATTTATTTATAATATAGTTATATGTATTCATATTAAAAACTATGTATTTAAAACTTGAATTAATTATAACTAACAATGTTAGTGTCATAAATAATATACACGTCTTTATCACTGTAATTTAATAATTTTACATTACACTAATTTTCAAGTATATCTCCAATTTTGAATTTCTTTTTTATATTTTAACAGCGCACTACCTCCCCTATTTGAGTATAGTGTCACTAAAATTTTATTAAACGAATATATACACAAGGTTGATCATTGCAACAAGTGCTGGACTGCAATATATCATGCATCTCAACCCCAGTTTAACCACTCGTTAGGCCTTTAAAACTCGGGTATCTCAAAAGGAACAAAAATGCAGGTTGGCCGACTATTCAAACAAGACCTTATTTTCTTCTCTTCTGGACTTTAGGCAGCACAAATAATAAAATTCCTTTTTATCGTCACACTATAACCATAAAAACTTCTAAATGATGGCCATTAACGATATAGCTAATCCTTAGTAATTTTCAAATATTTGCTGCTCTGATCTTTTTAGCAGGAAAAAATCAAGATCACGCTCAATCGATTTTTATTTTAGACACTTTGACAAAAAAATTATCTAAATTACTCCAATTATTACGTTGCATTGTTGTTGGAAGCACTTATGTTTTATTCAAAAACCACAATTACGCACTTTTCCGTAAACAAAAAAAAAAAAAAAAAAAAAAAAAACCGTTTCTTCGAAACATGGATGCATGCCTTAGGCAATAATTTCGTATAATGAGGTCCACCGGGGCACTATTTGCAAAATTTACCTCTCGAAACCTAACTAATCCTTATCTCTGGGGAGAAATACGTTCGCCATAATAGTAGAGATAAATCACTGTTTTCAATAGAATGTGGGAACATTTCTGTTTTACAATAAAATGCTCCAACGTTAGGGAGAAGGAACTATGAATAAATGAAAGAAAATATTTAAAAACGGTACCATACTAGGGGGTGTTTGCATGTAAAGTATGTTTTTATTGATCAATCCTTCACACTGAAAAGTCGATGTTTATGTAAATGAGGAATGAGATAATCCAAAGAAATGGGTTTTCGTATGCATTTCATGATCATTTATTTTAAAGAGAAAATGAGTTTTGGAGCTATTGTTACAGCGGCGACAAATCAATACAGATGGATATGATTTGCAAATATTTTGGCATAATAGTTCTTTTTGTTTACATGTTCTTTCCTACATAATTTATTTTTTATCATCCCATCCACGAAATAATGCTATTTCTCAGTTTTATGTTATTTATTCATTAGTTTATTGTAAAGTGCTCTGGTTATATGTATATTATTATCAGTGAAAATAAAAGTGAAAGAGGCGTTTTAAAAATATATATTTAAAACTTATACCGTCGTATTTTAAGTGACTATAAAATTTGCGTATTTTTAATACCAAGTAATGCCTTGAAGTAAAACGTATGTAATAATATATGTAAATGATCTGAATACATAATACAAAGTTAGTTTATGTTTCAGACACGACAACAAAGAAAATGGCATAAGTCCCGAGCAAAATTTTATGTGAAATCCTCTTAAGAGCTTTGGCTGCTGGTGTACAATGAAAGAAAGTAAAAAGTTGTCTGTTACGAGTCATGAGCAGGAAATAAATCAAAGCAAAAGGGATGATGGTATTTTTTGCATGAGAAATTTATTTTGTGTGCTTGTTAAGCGAAATATTGTCTATCTGTAGACAATTTTTTGTTAAATATTAATCATGTTTTCAAAACCAACATCAGTACAGCATGTAGAGTGTCCAGTGCAAGCTCATTTATTTGAAAATCATTAGGCCATCGTACAAATGCATTAGTATTTTGCGGTTTTGGTCATTATAAAAACATATAATAAGTAATAATAATAAAAAAACCGACGGCATGTTGAAAAGAAAAAAAAGCAAATTTGCTAGCTGCAAAGGATAGTGTGTAACTTTACCATATTTTTAAATAAGCACTCAAGCCGAAACACTAACTTTTTTTTCTTTTTTTGTGAAATATACTGTAAAGCTTTTTACAGTGTTGCCAAATTCGAACGCGAGACACAAGACACGTGCTCTACTGCCTATGCTACTCGGCGGATTCAGGTGAGCTAGCAAAGACATCATTTTAACAAATTAGCAGTATCTCAGTGTCTTACATTGGAGTTTTCCGAGGCCGGGCAAAACTTTAAAATGCCGCCCCATCCCCTCCATCCAATTATTGTTGATATTTCATATAGCTTTTATGCGCTGGCGATTTTTTTTTACTTTTGGGGCACTGATAAACCCTTAACACTTTTGTTAATGTTTCTGCGGCATGTCTCTTTCAGCTCAAAATTAGGGGGTAGAGCTATATGGAGGTGCGCCCCATTAACTAGATACATGAAATTTTAACAGTTGAAGGGGTCGTCCCCGGGAAAATTTTGAAAACTATAAGCAAACTGAGGCATTTTGAGGCCTTAAGAGAGGCAATTGGGACTGCAAAAGTATTACTGAAAAAAAGGCAAACAAAAGCTTTTTTAAATTTAAACACTTTTACTCACAAAAATATTTTTAACAAGAAGTTCCGTCTAGAACTATACGAGCCTACTTTCCCGTATACACCAAATTCAAATTTATAATCTAGCTATCTCTTTCTCTCTCTTTCTTATTTATCTTTAGTTCTAATTATTGAAAATATACCTATTTCAACGGATAATACATATTCATTCACTCACTCATTCATTCTTTCATTTATTCAGCCATGCATTTATTCATTCATTCGTTACCTCATTCAAGTATTTATTCATTCATTTACGCATTCATGTATTTATTCACTCATTTATTTATATTTTCATTTATTCAATAATTTATTCATTCATTCTTTTCCTCATTGATTTATTCATTGATTTATTCTTTCACTCTTTCATTTATTCATTCATTCATTATTTCACTCATTGAGTCACTGAGAAATATCCTTGAAAATCCCGATCAAAAAATTTCATAGCAAAATAGGCTCGTAAGTTCTGGATAAACTTTCCATTTCTACATGTTCTACGTTATAAGAGCTTTCCGATAAAGTTTGTTCCAAGCAAATCGGTCCGTTAGATCAGGATTTATATAGGGTTGAAATTTCCCCGTAAGCTCTGTGTTAATTTTTTGAACTGTTCAAATCAATATTTCACGCCGAGAACTCCTTTCAATAAGCTTGCAATAGGAACTTGGCTCTTGTGCCCAGAGTTTACAGAATTTGCTTCAATTTTGTCCATAGGCGCTAATGTTAAAATTTTTTGAACTGTTCAAAATTGAACAAAAAATTGATCAAATCAAAAAGTAAAATATAGAAATGAGATGTCCTCGCCGAGATCTTTCGAATGCAAAAAGAATTTTTCCAATCGGACAATTCGTTCAAAAGTTATTAGGGGGGGACAGACCGACAGACAGAGAGACAGACAGACAGACCGACAGACAGACCGACAGACAGACACTTTTTCCCCATCTCAATACCCTACTTTCAAATTTTTTATTTTTCAATCTTTATTTAATTACTTCACTTATTTTTGACTTTTCTTGATTTTTAACGATATTTTCACGATACATTAAGCCTTCTTTCATGCTTTATTATTATTTTTTTTTACTTTTACGGGAAAGTAGGCTAAAAATGAAGAACAAAATTGGCATTTTTTTTAATCGAAGGGACCTATTTACTAACGCCCATATCGAAGATCCACGTGTCTGCTTTCTTAAGCGACACACGACACTTACAAGCTGCGCATCGACCCCACGTCTTTCCAAAAGGACACTTTGAAAATTTGTCAAAGAAAAATTATTATATATTGTTTGAGCATAGCATGATTTGTACGTATTTCACTATTACAAGAGGAAAATCCTTGACTTTTTAAAACTTGAATTTTAACATTGCGAAATTTGCCGCCCCCTAACCTCAAGTTTAGAGTATAAAAACTATAAATCGGTTTTAATCGTTAGCAAAATAGCTTATCCGTGATCAAATCGGAGCGCCGAACTAGAATTTTAATTCTCTTCCAAAAGTTAAATTTTCTTAATTAAATATTTTTTTTTTCTTTACTTTCTTTTTTTTTGTGCATCACAGTTGACTTTGCCGCCCGGGGCATGGCTTGCCCCAACCTAGATAGGGCACTACGGTATCGTACTACGAATGTTGGAGCAACTGGTTACATCATGGCTAGAATAGCAGTTTTAACGGGATTATTAAAAATGTTATTACTTTGCATCATTTTTATAACATATTTTAAATAATATTTTCGAATTTGAGCACCAATTATGTACATGGTGGAAGCATAAACTAGAAGTTCCAATTATAAAATTTTAGTGCAAGTAGAAAATTTGCCATACAGCTTGTGCAAAATTCAGATTTTTTACGTTGTGGAAAGCTGCTTATACATAAAAAAAAATCTCAATCGTGTTAAAAAACAAGATCATATTATTTGGAGGTGCAGATGCAATAGGGTGCTCCAGTGGACCAGTCGGTAGAAGCTCGGCTCCAGCAGATGAGAGACCGTCACCTGTGGTGACGGTCTCTCATCTGGGAGCTGGTAGAGACCACATAAATTGAGGTTTAGTCAGCCTTTAGCTCTCGTGGTTCCTCGCTCATCACCCTTAGCCACGGATTAGTTGTATTCAGCGACATGATCTTGTGGACCTGGTGTAGGCTTTCCTACGCCAGGGGGATAAGAGCAACAAGATATGTAATTTTTTCTTTTTTAAAAATATTATTTTTTTCCTTTTTCGTGTTGATTGAAATAAGTAGAATAATACCGCAACAAGAGATGAAATTTTTTTAGTATTAATATTTTGGAGATCATTTTGAGACGGAGAATGTTCTTCTAAAATTTAGTTAAAATAATATCTCAACATTACATATTTTAGATACGAATGTGTAACTTTGTATTGAAGATCTTTTTGCAAGTAAAATTATCTATTTAAACAACTAGAAATAACATTTACATTCTTTGTTCGAGAACATTCATAATTGTTCTTAAAAATATTAAGTGTTAAATACCCTTCTCAAAAACCAATAGGAATAGTTCTTCGAAACAACTTCAAGAGTTTTTTTTAATTAAGTTTAATTATTTTTTTTAATATCTTGAAATAAAAGTTTATATTGATATTTGCATTATGAATTACTCTCGCTTAAGACATAAAATTGGACAGGAAGGCTTGATTTTCGAATATTTTATAGGAAATATTCTGTGACTGCCGAAGGTGTACGGTCAGTTAGGGCAATCGTAAACAGGGAGTAAGCATGTAAACAAGCTTTATAATTACACTTGTGGTTTTGAAAACTTAACTGCTGGTGAGTGATGAATTGGCAACATAGGAAAGACATTAAAACAGTGTCGTATGTCTCAAAACTGTGGAGGCGTCACCCATGTTAGAATTTCACCAATGTTTATATGAACCCCAGATACTCAAGAACAAACTGGGGCCAATGTAAACACCGTGTTCATTAACGAATATAGTCATAAAGTCAAAAGTTTTGTACACATTTACTCCCACGGAGTACCATTATTGGTTACAATGCCCACAATTTTATCTCTCAATTCTTTAAAGAAATAGGGATAGATAAAAAGCTAAAGCATTAAAAAATCAATTACAATTACCCCAACTGATCCCCCCCCCCTCTTTTTGCATCACTATAAATTTAAAATAACAGATTTCTGTAAGCCTTGTTGTATTCAGACAACCACTGAGCTAACACCTAACTATATAAACAGACATTAGGTAACATCAAAAGCGCACAAGATTCAAACAGTTTTATTTTGTCTTGATTAGAAGAATAAAGATTTTTTTTTACAAATATCAGAGATCATTAGACTATGGTATAGCACTGCGATAATAAATAGCCGAGTTTAACCAACTTCAACACCTTTGTTCATTAATATTAATCGCAAGCTATTAGAATTTGCATTTATGTAGTGTTGTTTGGTCTACCTTAATAGAACTTATCAGAGTTTTGCATACTTTAGTGTTTACGTTAACGCTACAAAATAGATGAGTAGAATTAAACATTGAGAACCTAAAATTCACTTCTGATGCAAAATATGATGTAATAGCATGAACTGAGCTTGCACACAGCGCACAATACAGTGCATATATATTCACACCGGTACATGATTATTTCAATTTCATATGGATAAAGTTGCTTCACTGCAAAGTTGAATAAATTACTTTTCATTTCGCTAACATATTAAGTAACTACTGCAATATACTGGGTGGTACACAGTTAAAAATTCTAGTTCAATCTTTCACCGAAAAAATGGTGAAATTTCGCTGCAACCAACATTTGGTACTAAGTTGAACAATTGTAATTTTGTAGTTTCACCATGAATGTGGTTTTAACAATGTAGCAATTCGTTTTGACCAAGCGATTAAGATCATGTAACGCATAAATAGCATTAAGCTACATGTCTAAAGCGAACTTTTAACTGTGAAGAGGAGAGAATCGACGAAATCGGAAGTTATAGTGAAAACAGAAACCCTCAAAACCCTCTGCATGCCGGCTAATGATTCAGAATTCCCACCATGATTGGAAGTTTGGCTCACACTCTCGATAACAGCTGGTGGCATATTTATCTTGCATCAACAACGATGTACTGCCGTTATTGCTCTAATGAGACAATTTTCCTTAGAAAGTTCAAGTCCAAATAACACGATTATGTTTCTATTACACCATGGATTTTATAAAAGTTCAGTGTCATACATAATACGACAATAGACATCATATTTTAAGACAGAAGCATGTTTTCTCAGCTGTTGTTCTTTATTTCAGAGGTTCCCAAACTGTGGTACCACTACTGGTACGCGTGCAGGCAAAAAAAAAAAAAAAGAGATTAAAACATAAAAACTCAGGATTGAAGATCGAATTTGCCCGATTAGGGTTGGTAGAATTTTAGCTCACAGTTAAAATGAATTTCCGTTATTGTCAAGATAAGTGTTCACCACCACTTATCTTTGTGAAACTGCTTTTTCGAATATGATATCTATCGAAAATAAATATAGAAGCAACTTAAATGTCGACCCAAAATCGAGGTTAAATCTAACTTCTACTTATCCAGATATCCCTTCGCTTGTATCTGCCATGCAGCATCAACCTTCTCATTAATTTTGTTTTTTCATTTTTTTACATGATAGGTATTTTGTACTTAAAGACGTATTTCTAATGCTGTTTCGGAAGTACGTATTAAAAACATATTTTACATACTTCATGTCTATTATTTTATATATGCTTTATTTTAATAAGCGATTTTCGCTGCAACAACTATAAAAAATGGCGTGATTGAAATAACCTAGTCGTCCTAGTATTTTTATATCATCTATTAGTGCTATGTTCTATATAATAAAGTTACAGTAGCAGTGGTACGCAAATGGTTTGCAAGAAAAACGGTGGTACGGGAAAAAAACGATTGGTAACGGCTGCTTTATTTCATTTAAGATTTTTTCCGAAAAATATCAAGCCCTTTTTCTCTTTTATTCACAATATTAATAAAATAAAAACATTGTTACGTTTAATAATTGCAAACAGAAATTAAATATACTAAACTGCAAATTATTCAGCTATTTATATTACCTGAATGTTTCCCATTCTGTTCAGCATTCATAAATATTCTCCCGACTAATGAACATAATTAATTATTCCGTCACGAAATAGTGTCCCCAAAGTCGAGCTTTAATGGTGTTCTACTAAAACATATTACAATATTTCTAAAAGCCGAAAATTAATCCTTTTCGCACGGCAGTAGAAAATTAGCTTATGCTAACATAAATGTTGGTCTTTAATAAGCATATCACGCTAAGTTTATTTAAGAAAATCTTGCCAAGAGCATGTATTCATGTATTTATAAGCATACATCTGTCTTAAGATGTTTAGTTTTAGTTTCCTGCATATAGGCATTAAATAGATATGAGGGAGAAATATTTTATGAGATAGGTTCAAACTGTCAGAAAATTGGACTCTAACGTTTCACAAACTACATTACGTAGAAAATTGTGTGAATGTTGTTGAAAACTCATAATTATGTCGCCTTAGATTCTAGGTTCAGTTAATGTGAATGAATCCTTTCTAAATCATACGAACGATTCATTATTGCTTTAGAAACACTGCTCAAAAAATGTGTAAAAATATAAGGAAATATATGTATCAAAAATAAAATCTCAAATAAATTTTGTTCTTTTATTTTAACAATAGTTTACTCGTCTCCACTGAGCTGTATGACAAACTAGAATGTTATCTGTCTATCGTACTCTGCGCAAAATAACAGCCCAAGAACAACCACTGATTTCTGCAATAAATACTCAGCTTTTATCTTCATTAGTTACGTTTCATTTTAATATAATGCATTAGTTTGTGCTGAAATTAAACAGCATTACGGGACTACCAAAGAGTTCTCCGTGTACGTTTTGTATTAAATTTATTCACATTTCAAATATAAGAGAAAACAAGAGAAGTAGACCCGTTTTCGACATATGTGTTGTACCACATTTTATTTTATATGCTACATTGTGCTAGTTGACATAACTATATTAATTATTTTTTTATTTATTCAAATTTGCAGAGTGTAGTTTCTATGAGGAATTTTACAGCAGATTTCAAACTGGATCAAACCTTCCCACTTGAGTTAGGTTTCACCCACAATGAACGAAGTTTGACCCAAAAAGAATCAAACGCGTCTTTTAAGACCACACAGCTATAATTACCTGCTTAAAAATGATATTGCAAGATATAAGAAATAATAAAGTAATTAGGTGTCAAAAGAATTACCAATTATTTATATCATGATTAAAAGTAACAAATATTCCGAACCACAACTGTTAAATGAATTTAGTTTGAGCTAATTAACATTTATTGCTAGAAATGCCATAAATATTACTTTGAAGGCAACTCTTTCGTTTGCTTCTAATGATCATTTGATGAGGAAGCTTAATGACTTCTCTTTTGGTTGTTGTTGCAACATCTGTATCCGGTTAAGTACAACTAAAGCGTGAAATCTTCTGAGAAAATTATAGAAATGCAATATTCAGTTACGTTTACGAAACAACGATTGTAATGGAAAAAAACAGAATTTGTTGTAAACTTCTCTAAAATAAAATAATTATTTCCAATGATGGTTCATGAATCTTCGAAATAGCCATCGTTGTCATTTTAAAAGTGTATGTTTTTCTCTCGTGAACTCTCGGTTCATAACTATATAAATCAATAATTTCCATTATACGCAATTGTAATTTTATGTAAAAATTAAACATTAAATTGACACAAGTCTTTAAAAGCTTGAAAATGATAATGAATTGGGCAATGTTAGCGTTACAAAATGGTTTCATAGAAAGTTATTCTCACCTTAATTTCGCTTATTTTTCATAAAATAAAACTGGTTTCAATCACTGAAGAATGAATATCAGCTAGTGAAACAGACATAAACATCTTATGATTATATCATAATTAAAAGTAATGACATAATTGAAAATATAAAATAAATAAACTGAATTGAAACTTCTCTTCCTCGTTGCAATCAGTGATCAAGTCAAATATTATGCGCAATAAAAACTAGTAGAACTAGTGGGAAAAGATATATTTTCTGCAGGTTTCAGACTATAATGTTTTTTTTAGAAAGTAGCACTAGAGTTAGTTATTATAGCCCAGTGACCTCCTCATAAGTTCGAAAAGATAAAATTAATTAATTAAATTCTTTAAGGATTTTTTCTTTTACTTCTGAAAATGTAAAGCATTTTGAGCCCCACGTATGCCATATGTCCCCAATATTTAGTTGTGTGCATGCATATAACGTTTTTAAACTTTTTTTTTCATTGCGACATGTAATAAAACTACTACTCAGTAATTAGATTTTAAAGTAATGATGTGTTACATCAAGAGCATTCTATAGCAAATAAAGGGGGGAAATGCTATAGTCTACTACGCTTTTTTGACTAAAGAATGCAGTTTCACTTAAATGGTAATCAGCTACTCCTGTTACCAAATTGAGCATAGCTATTTTCCGTACCAGGTACAATTTTAAAATATTTCTACAACCTTTGATGAAAATAATCAATTTAAACTAAGTCCTTATTTAGGGATAATCTTTGTATTTATGAATACATGGACAATTTATAACCTCTAAAATACGCTGACAGTGTGAGGGTAGATATAAAATATCACACAACGTGGCGAAATTTTGAATTGACATTAAATCCTTATTAACATTCATTTTGCTTCATTAGCAAGGATTAAAAGTACATAGCCAGAAGGATCATAATTTTAATCATTCTCATAAATTAATCCTTTCTATAATATTGCAACATTGTAGAAAATAATTTTTAACACTAAGCACTTTAATCCACACTTATTATACCTTTGCAAATTGAATACAAACATATAAGCAAAAAATTAACGTCATAATTCTTTAAAAAATATTTTATTATGAATACTAAATGGAAAGAATAATTTAGGTAGGATTGTTTTTAATGTCAAGCATCATATGATGTGTAAAGATGATATGATTAAAATAAAACTTTTCTCGAAATCAATATAATATAAACATGTTTTATATTTTTAAAAATATAATTGTTGCCTTGAATTTCATTTGTTGCCTCTTGGAAATATAAATAATGTTATTTTTAGAAACTTCTTAGCATTAATGATCAACAATAAATCCTTACCGTAGCACACACACACACACACACAAAAAAAAAAAAAAAAAAAGATTCAATCAGAAATTTTCAATAAAATAAAAGTTTAAAATATATTAAAGACTATGCAGTTCAATTGTCCATTTTTGTGGCTTTCTTCAGAAGGCAATAGATTTTAACGTAAAAACTTATATAAGGTGAGACAAAAAATAAATAAATACTTAAAAATATTATACTAAATTTAAAAAATATAAAAAGGCTTGCACACAAAAATTGAAGCATATTTAAAGGATAAATATAAATGTGGAAGTGCTACCAATAAATATAAAGCATCAATTAGTTAAATAATGAATGTTTAAGTAACTGATTATCCTTTTTTTTTGGGGCAGCAGTCGCAAATTATTTCAGATACATACCGCATTAAATAATGAATAAAATATATCGAAAAAAAAAAGATTTAAATATTTTAAGTCTGACATATTAAATGCCATGGAAAATTATGATCGCGAACAAATGATCGCGAAATACTACATTTCCCAACAGTTTTATGAAAATAACTGTTAGATAGATCAGTGTTTTGTAAAAAAATAAATGAACATTGCCAGCTTTTTATCACAAAACATTCATTGTTTCCAGAATAAATTCATAATAAAATTTTTCATTCTACTGCTAGTGAAAAATGGCAGCCTAAAGAAAAAAAAATACTGCAATGCATCCAAATTTTCTAAAATACAATAGTAGTAAAAGCTTAGAAATGTTTTCATAAAATGATGCAACTGAAAAAACTCAGTCTTAGCAATTTCTTTAAGCCCACTCAAATTTTGAAGAATATGGTTATGTATTTATTCTTGAGATATTAGTAAACGTAAAATTAAAGCCTGCAAAATACACAAGACGTATTTATTGTTTTATTCAATTTCTTTTCTGCCTTTAATATTTCTATCTATAAAATATCCAAATGATAAAAATTTCAAAATGCTTTCTAAAGCAAGCAAATTCATTAAAATATATTTGGCGAAAGAAAATCAATTTTGTGTTTGAAAGCGTTAAAGCATATGTTTTAAAAATTAAAACAAAGGAAAGAAGAAATCTGATTTTTTCAATGTTTCTTAAATTTATATTGAGAAATACATTTTAAATGAAATGAATAGTTTCAGCTTTACAATTTCGATCAGACAATAAAGAGTTTTTGATTAAATTTAGTTTTCGTACTTTTTTCCACCAAAATCGCTTTTACGCCTTATAAATGTTGAATACGAGTGCGACACTGCGTTAATGAGGGTTTTTTCCAGCTATGAATATTTTTAAACGATAAGATTTGGTTTCTTCATCTATGATTATTCAACAGATTAATTCTATAGATGTGATTTTTTTCCTTCACAAAAATAAATACTAATTATTCAAAATAAATTCTAACCAGCACAATTAATTGTTTTTCTAAAATAGGAAAAAGGTGCCTCATATTGGACCCTTTTTAAAGATTTGATAGATTTCTGTTGTTTTTCAAGATAACCAATTACTTTTACGCGACTATTATGAAATTTATTATTCGTGTTTCATACATAAAAGATCAATTTAATACCTCAAAGAATGAAATATTTTAAACATGTAATACTATAGTAAATACTTTTAAAAAGTTCCGAAAAAAAAATATTCCTACTATTAACCAGTGAGATATTATGAATACTATTTCCAATTACCATTAAAAAGAATATGGAAGACAAAACTTAGTTATTTATTATTATTATTATTATGTTTAACAACAAATTCAATTTCATGTCGTTGTCATATTATTGCAAAGAAAACAAGAAAGAAGGTGATATATTATCCTAGTTTACATGTCAATAGGAATTAGGTTTTCAAACAGAAATCGCAAATAAAGGTTCGATAATCAGTAGCTCCAGAATATTGCTCGTGACACCAAATGACAAAATTTAGTACAAATTATCCAATTTCTCCACGTTCGTCGGTTGAATAAAGCTAATTGTAGAAAATTCCTTTTCGCTGTCTTCATCGTCAGTAGACAGTCAACGCTTGGTCAAGATCTTCTAATTCTGGGGATGACTCCGATAATTGCTCACGTTTCGCCATTTTGCTTTTTTCCCCATACCAATAATTACCTTCTTAGGCATGGTGTTCGGTTACATTTTTCGTATTGCGGTAGGCCTATTTTTTGTTTGATGAAAAAATTGGCAAAAAGATTTTCGCCAGTGTTTTTTTTCCTTCTGAGGCATAGTGTTCCGTTTCATTTCTCGTTTAGCGGCTGGCTTATTATTTTTGCCCTAATATCACAAAAAGCTGTTCATCTAACCAACGCTTTCACAGAATAGCGTGTCGCCAGACACGCTATTCAGGGGCTGCACCTAATTTTCGAGATCAGAAGGTGTGCGATATTTGGCTAAGGTGCGATAATAGGGGCACTCTTCCCATAATATTTATAATTCATGTAAGAAACTTCCGCGGTATTTCATAACTGAGTAGCATATCCTCAAAACTTTTTTAACCAAATTTTGTTACTTATGGACGAAAGGGCACCTGAGAGCTGAAGGTCTTAAATATTGTTCGGCCTGATGAATACGATCAATTTATTGTTTGGTTGAAACGGTTCATATTGTTTTTGTCCAAATGATAAATTATGTTGCATTTTGAAATTTTGGAAAAAAAGTGCATATATATATATATATGATAATAGACGGTTTACAAATGCTTAAAAACATTATTCTTAAAAATATCTGTTGAAAGAAGGGAAACACATTTATGCCCCTAAAAATGCTTAAAAGGAATTCCTGAGAATTTACGCAAAGAACTTTTTTTGAAACTGATTTCTTTTCCAGTTCAGGTGATTTACTTGGATAAAATTGCTTTAAGAGAGGAAAAATAAGTCTTTAAATGATTTTCTCAAATACAATCCGTATTTCTTGATTAAAGTTTTTCTTTCCCTCAAAATTAGTTTTACGGTTTGCTGTTTTAGGGACAAAACTTCTAGAACTATTAACTAAAATAATTAAAGTTATTTAAGCAGTTTTCCCTATTATTGGTACAGTATGCAATAAGGGTGAAAATTTACCTTTCAACTTATATTAATCATTTAATGCCAGAACACGTTATGGGCGTTAATTACTAGTATCAGTTTTAATAATAACAACTAGTTAAATAAAAAGTAATCATTTACAAATCAGACATATGGAATGGGAAGTTGTTTTATCTTAACAAATTATTCGCACATTAGATAAAAGTTTCCTTATTCTTATCGTCTGCATCATTCTCAGATAGCTCAAAAGCATTAATTCAAAGGGAAAGTTCCAATAGGAGTGACAATAATTGGGCTCTTTACCCTATAAGCCTTAGGTATTTCAAATTATTTATAATCCTTGAACAGAATCTTAATAAAGCTCCAAAAATTTCATTTTTCGATGTTACATATCTATCATTCCCAATTTTTTTCATTTTCTCAATAGTCATTTAATGGTAAAATAAATTTACCCCAATACATTAGGGAACCACTCTTCAAAAACGTATTAGAAAATCTCTTTTGCTTACTTTAAAGAAAAAATTTCTGCATTTTCCTTTTAAAATACAATTCTAAAAATAGCAATACTGCTTTAGTTGACACACTCTATTTTTAGAAGAATATAAATGGATCACAAATCAAAATCTGTCATTTTTTGTATGGCACAAATCGAAGTTCAAGATAATGTAGTCTTATTCCCAAAGCAATATATACTCTTTTCTCAACCAAAACTTTTTCATTTTTCATTCTTCAGTATAAGTGACATCCTATTTTGTACACCATGACATAGGAAAACGATAAAACCAGATTCAACTGTTTATTTCCCTTCTTGCTCGTTAATGAAACATATGACATATTTTTAATTAAATTCAAAACAAAATTTATAGAAAGTCAAAACCCAATATATTTTTTGAAAAGTCTTTTTTTCTTATTACTGTCATCTATGTGGATTCAAATTGAAAACTTTTGATGATTTTTATTTTATAGTTATATGACAACAAACATTTTTATGATGTTTTTTAAAAAGGTATTAGTATATTTGGCAGTTATTTTTGTAATAGATAATGTACTTTATCTTTGTCTCACCAACATACTTCATTGTGTGTATGTGTGTATTTTGTACGAACGTAGTGTGGTTTAGCAGATGGCGGAAAAGTTTTTATTTTATTTATTTTTTAAATTTTCAAAAAAAAAGTGACAGGATTTGCAGTGTAATAAGGTCATGTTTCAAGACAACCTCCTTGAAACAAAATCCCGAGAATAACCCGTAACAATCAGTAATAAAAAATAACAATCCGCCGTAACAATAAAAAAATAAATGAATAAACTGGAAATTTATAAATATATACATAGGAACGAACAATTTTCTGTTATAAAAGTTAATATTTTAAATATTTTAAATTTTGTTAAGAAATATGAAATGTGAGAATTCTACATCACCTTAGTGTGTCCGAGTTAACTTGATTTTTAAGGTGTCTCATGTAGTCAGAAATAATAAATTTGAACAAGATAATCAATTGCGGCGGAATGATTTCTAATGTTATCATATAGATTTAACCCATAGTGGAGATTATAGAAAATCCCTTAAACAATACTTTCAGCATTATTGTTTTAAGACTATAATATATGGAAAGCAAATCCTTAATACTCATGAACGTTGTGTTCTGCAGGCGGCTGCAGAGGCGAAATGTTATTCTTGCCAATATCAAATTCTCGAATAATCGACTAATTATAGTTAAGACTTATCTTCTTACAACATAAATGCTGCATAAAATTTAAATTTACAATACATTAAAAGACGAAATTGCTATTTTTAGTGTACGCAAAATATACATGCAGTTAATAATATATTAAACACAAATTTCATTCAAATAAAGCTTTATCAGCTAGGCAAAAGTTAGAGTAGTTAGAATTTTTCAGTTTAACAGAGTTTTATAAATCTGATTTTTATAAATTTTGAATTTTCACCGATTAGAACTGGCATAAAATATAAGTTATTGAAAACATGTAATTACCCTTTTTTTTTTTTGGCTCGAACCGATTTCCAAATTATTCATAGTTTTATTGATCATCCAGCAGGTATTTTTAAAGAGAAGAAACATAGGTTCTTTCATAGGAGGTGAGAAAACTTCAGGAGAAACCTAAAACATAGGAGGTGAGCATAGTTGTGTTCAGTCCTATTAATTTTTTTGAATATAACAGCATTAGCGAAATTAATATTTAACTAGCATTTTCATTAGGAACTTAATTTAGAAACAAGAAGTGTGCAGCCCTATATAGTCTTCAAAATTTATTTCCGTACGTAAATAGCCAGGATTCACTCTAATAGACAAAATTTCACATAAAAGTGGAAATAACTGCAGGAATTGAGCTCTCTTGGGTTCCTATGCAAATTGAGCTCTGGTATATCTCATAAATTTACCTTAAGTACTTTTCAAACAGTGGTGCGGGTTAAGCCAAGTACTATGACCTATTTACCGCACTTTGCTTAAGCTACTGTAAAATATTATGAACATTAAATCTAGCTTAACTGTTGGTGAGAAAGTGTTTTTGAAGTCTGCGTTAAGCTTTCTACACCGTCAATATTCTCCAAGTTCTTTTGAGCAAAATCTCAGAGAGAAGTTAAAACAGGTGTCACAAAATTTTAAAATGCTGTATAAGCGGACAACTTGGATGATTTTTTCCTCTTAAGAGTTGCCTTTAATGTACTTTTGATTGTAAATTTCAATTCTTAGTTCTTGTAAACAAAAAAAAAAAAAAAAACACCAATTTTAATATATATTTTAAATCTATAGCTTTTTATTCGGCGCATGATCACTTCACCCCAACTGACCCTATATTTTGTATACACTGTTAAATTTTTCCGTAAGAAAATAGTAATATAACCATTTATTTTATTGTTATTTTACCATATTTAATTACAACAGTCGTATAACCAATAAAAAGATGGTACTCAAACCGCTGATTGTGAAAAAAATCGTTTATTCTCTGTTTCTCTTAAAGAACGTTTAACTAACCGTAATTTACAAGCTTCACCTAGGTCTGGTAGTCATTAAGAATCGGACGTCCATCTTGGTTGTGGAAGCTTACCGTCGTACGTTGTTGTTAAAATATGAATAAAGATTTATCAGTTCAAATCTGCATGTGTATTTAACCGCAATTTCACGATGAAATTTCTAACAGTGTATTGAATGTAGAAGAAAGTAAAAAAAAAAAAAAAAATAGATAAATAATGTTTAGACGTCGAAATTATCCACTGAGTCAGGTTAAAATGCTGCGATATAATTATTCAGGTCTTTTCAAAAGCCCTAAAATAAATTTTCTTAGAACAGTTATCTGATAAAAATTATAAATTAATTCATTCAAATCTTAATTGCGTTTCCATTAACCGGAAACAATAAACCACGAAGCCCCATAAGCACGCGTCCCCGTAATCAAATTCTTCTCTTCTTATGGATGATTAATATAATGAAATTCTTAAACTACGTTCTACGCAATTTATTTTTTTCTTAGCTACGTGTAAGTCTAGTAATGACATCACGCGTTTAGATTAAGCAATCAGAATTGAATGCTTCACTCAATGTGGCATCACTTAGTTTCTACCTTATTAAATTAACCAAATATTTATTAAGTTTCCGCGGAAAATAATGATAATATTACTGCACACTGTGCAAATAATACACTTGGATGGGAAAGTACATGAATTAATATATTATTAGTGTTAAAACAAGTCTTAGCAAATTTTTTGTTGAAATTCTGTGAAAATAAACTAAACGTCCTCTTGTACATAAATATTCGCGATGGCTAACTGTTGCATGCGTTATGTCTACAAGGCTAATCAAGAAATTTTCCACCGTTTAGTTACAAAAAGTTTAAAACACAATATTTAATTATTTATTGCAGAACAATTATGTTTCATACCTGAAGCCTCCTTTATTACATTTGTCGCATCCGGCTACGAGTTTCAATATGCCCACGTTATATTCTTCTCCCTACAGTCAAGCAAGGTAGACACTGCAATCAAGCAAATTTTCAAAATAATAACACTTTTTAAAATTGTTTTATAGGTATCTAAAATACATGTGATAATCAGTAATAAAAATTCAAACTGAAAAGAAGCAATTCATGTTTTTTTAACGAAAAACTGCAGTGTATAATGTGTATTTACAGATTAGAGCTTTGTTTCATTTTAGTTATTAACTTTTGAAATGAAGACATGAACACAAATAAATTTCATGGAGAACAAATAATTGTTAGAAAACATTGTAGATGTATTTCTTTAATGTTTTCAATACCAAACTAAAAAAATAAGTTAGCGCAGCAGCATTCAAACGTGATTATTGTGGAGAGAATATTTTCACCAACACTGGAGACAGATCGCTTTGGATGGTTTACAGTGGTTGTGTGGGTAGATAGTGTAAATTTTCAGATACATTAAAGCGATCTAAATGCGAAGACACTTAGAAAAGTGGTCTTTCTTGGATTTTTTAATTTTGAGTTGTTTCTTATGGGCAAAAACGTTTTGGTATGTTGAGTGATCTTCCTGCGTGACAACGTCAAACCCCATACTGGTCGTGAAACTGCTGCAAACGTTGGAATGTAAATTTTGCTGCCAACCTACCACAGAGCGCAGATTGGTCCCCAGTGACCACTATTCTACTATTTCACTTTTCAGAAATGGATGAAACACTTAGCTGGAACTAGGTTAGCTCTAGATAGATTTGAAAACAGCTGCCGATAACACTGGCTCACTAGACATGGACGCATTTCACCCCCAAAGCTGTTGCAAACACGTTGGTCCGGCTTTCAGGTAAATACCTAAATATATTTGGCGAGTATGTGGAAAAGCAGTCGATAAGCATAACTATTAACCGCTTCCCTTACAAGCTTTTTTTGAAAAAAATCATAATTTTTTAAAATTTTGTTATTAAATACAAGGAAACGAAACAAAACAAAATATGTAGGTTTTAAGTTGAATTTTTATTTTTTACAGGTGTAAAAGCATTAGTTTGCATTACATTTTAATATTAGTTTACTATCCTGAGTCATCTCGGGTAAATGTAAAAAGTTAAATATTGGTTATTGAAAACTTATTTTTGAAAAAAAAAAAAAAAAAACGCTAATCATTCATTGGGGTGTGTTCATTCCCTGATCTGTTTGGTTTACCTCATAACATTTGATGAATTTTTCGTGGCTTTATTAGTTATTGGCTTTGTATTGGCCCTTGCTTTTGAAACAAGGGAGAACACAGAAAACATACAAAACTTGACAAACTGCCAGTCTAAGCTGAATATTTCATTTCACTTACTCCAGGCCGAAGCCGACAAATACTATACAATAAGGAAAACACGAAATCAGTCCCGCTAAAAGAACGCAAAACCAACAAAACTTGGCAAACTGCCCGCATTTAAAACTGAATATTTCCTTTCTATTCTTCCAGGCCGAGTAAAACCTTGATAAAACAAACCATACTGGCAAATTCTGCTTCTCCCGAGTTTTCTCGTGATAATAATTAACTGCAATATATACGAACCCGACATAACTCGGGATAATTAGGTTAATTCCCTTGTATAATATCTGTGCATCGTTATGAAACTATTATTTTACTTTTTAAATTCTCATCTTTTGTTTGGGTGGGAGGATTCATTCTCATAAATTAATAGACCATTATAAAAAGAAATTGAAGAATTGTTTTCAATAATTATCAGAAATGCTGTGTTTGCTAGCAGTGGCTTAAAACTATTTTTAATTGCTCGCACTGTACATGTTTCTAATATAAAGCTGAAGTGCTGCCATTGACTAATTATTTAAAACAAGCCAATCCCCGGGCATTTAAATTTTTTCCTGCCCTGAAAGTTATTATTCGAGAAGGAAACACGCTTACCGTCAATGTTTACTCATTTACATTAATTATATGTTTAATCTCATAATCGAGTTACAATGTATCAATGCTTCTAATTGAATAATAAATATTTTTCAATATTAATATAGATATCATTGCTATGAAAAATATTAAACACGATAAGCATGTATAAAAATGATAATCATAACAGACAAGTAGTCCAACTTTTTCGGTTTCGCGAACACGTCCCGAATTTCATTTCATTTGCTTGTAGAACATTCCAACTCTTATATTTACAAAGAAGTTATATTATTTCAGAAATACACGTCCATTGTCGTCTTCCCATCCTTTCATTTTCAGAGTTATGGAATAAAAGAATTTTTCCGAGTAATCCCCGCGAAATGACACATGCATTGATGCAACAAAGAGTAGATGCAGAAGATGCACTGGAACTGACGCTAATCTCTAAGAGCCTTGATTCCAAAACTTCACTCCCACATAATTCCCGCTCTCTCGGAGAATTAAGTTAAGCTGCTTTAAGCATGTCTGACATTTACATGGATCACACATGTTCATTGCAATTCAAATCATTTATGCAGAATCTCAGTTCAATTTGTTCCACCAATGTTATCATCATAGAGGCTGGCAGAAGATTAGCAATGCTGAACAACTTTGTAAGTAATAGTTATTTGATTATATAGAGTTTACAATCCCTCTAATTAACTAAAAGCTCCGCATACATGAAGGTTTAGCTGATTGAAACCTGAATACATGAATGCAACTAAAAGCAATTACGTATTCTGACTTGTTATTTCTATGTGAAAAAAGAGTGATTCATCTTTTTCATATAATGGTTACATATTCAAAAGTTTTCTACGCAAGCATTTAATGAGTAATTGGTTCTCTGTTCTTATCAGTTTCTTATAATATATTCAATAAAGTTTTAAAATAGGCGTAATGTTTTTGAAATTACCCAATAAAGAAGTTTTACATGATTATTTACTTATCTTGTATTCGATAACTCAGATTAATACTTAATAGTTTGTTCACATAAGTTCTACAATTTCTGTACGTTTCTGCAACACATAATAATTGTATTTATCTCGAAGAATCTGCATGTTTATGCATAGAAAAAGTAAATAATTTTGATTTGAAATTTAACCAGACAAATATGACAGTCTACATCACTGCAAAGGAGCGAAAAAAATAGAACAAAAAATATAAAACTAAAAGGACAATTAAAACAAACAGAAAGGAGGCTATATCACAAGAAGTTCCTCATAGTCCTGGATTCCCAATACAATTTACTTATGTCTCTTATTTGGGATTTTCTGTCAAGACCCAAAAGTTGGTTTGAATTCATGATATCTGTTCTGCATATTGGACATACGCTGAAGGAGAAAATGCCTGTTTGAAACAAATGCTTCGCCAAGCAATCATGTCCGGCTAGTACTCTAAAATTGGCCACTGATTTTTTAGGATTTTTTTGACTGTACAACTTCTAGATTTCTGGAATGCCGGTTCTGGCATGTAGGTGTGGTTCTCAAATTTTGTGGTAATATATCTTTTAGACAAAAATTGTTACTCATTTAGCACCACTCAGGGGGCACGTGTCATCTAGGGATGTTACGGACGCGAGTAGCATTGCCTCCCATTTCCGCGAATATTGTCCATATAATTATGAAACACCAAAACAAGAGCCAGAAAGTACTTTAAATAAATTACCAACTATACTTTAAAAACATGATTATTTTATATCAAACCTGGAAGTAAGGACATGAGAAATTCTCAAGTTTAAAATTGGAATATTCCAAAACTATTTTAAATTTGCCTACCTTAAGAAGTTCGCTTTTTCTTCTAACATAATGCTGATTACATTACTGTTTATCCTAAAATTAAAACATCATTATACTATTTTGCTGTATCTTCTGATATAGTACTAGTTGCGTGAACAAGGAGAGAAACTGATTATACTTTGAAACGAAATTAAGATTATATTTATTTCACTTAGAAGAAAAATTACTAAAACATTGAACAAGAAGGAATGGGAGGTTGTCATACACGTCCAGCTGTTAGTCCATGAGTTTTGGCCGTCATTTTTAGTGTATACATTATACAATAATAATTTACTTAAAATGTCACAAAATGATGCAAAGTATTTACTAGGAGAAGCACCCAAATATGCTTTGAAAATAAGATACAATTCAATATACAATGAAAAAAATAGCAAAAAGTAGCAGGGATAGTTTAAAAAAAATAAAATAGATCCTTTTAAGCTACTTGGGGTCTTTGTTTTCAGTGTAACCTAATCACTAAACAGTTGAAAATATTCATTCTAAGTTATTCATGTCAATCATGTATACGAGTCACTCGGCGTGCGCTAATCATCTGCGACTCAACATTCCACATGTCTTCTAAGATCATAATCAAATACAAAGCAATGTATAACGTTTCGAAACCATGACCTAACGTAGCTTCAAAAACATGAACTAACGTGCGTACATGATTTTTTAAAACATAACTTCAATATTCCGGATAAAAAAACTTATGATGGAAAGAACATTCATTTGTTTTTTTTTTATTATACAAAGAAAAAAATATTTTCAGACCAAAAAACACTTTATCAAAGAAAACATTAAAGACATTTTTGTTGTCTTGTTTGTCTTTTTTGTTGCCAAAGTCGATGAATATTTCAAATTTTACGGATTATTTTTTGGGATTAATTTTCGTATCTTTTTGAAAAAAAAGCTGTTGATAAGTATATAAGAATAAAACTATGAATTAATAATTATTATTTTAACACTACTATTTCCTCTGCTCTAACACAAAAAATAATATGTATCCACACATGAAAAATAATACACATGAAAAAACTTGTATAATGATGTAATTAATGTTAAATCATTTCATCGCTCATCGTTTCATGCATTAATTTCCTTTAATTATACAAGTTTATGAAAGTTAATGATCTCTTTACACATTAAAGTTCTATTTATTGATTTTATATTTGTTTTAAATTTTTATATAGTGTTAGTTTCCTCATATGACATGATTCAAAATTACATTTGCACCCTCCTAAAATAACTCACCTGTCAAATTTATTTTGAAGTGTTTCTCCTCATTTTAACAGCATAATCAACTATAAATCTTTAAACCTTACCGTTGATAATTCTACAACAAATTGTACTGATCGAGAAAAAAATTCAATGTTCATATCATTTTTACATTTCTCTCAAGTAATGCGCTATTTCATTATAATTCAAACTGTTATTTTCATTACAGCCCATAATAATTAAAACATTCAATTAAAAATTTTCTGTTACTCAAAAAATTTATTTATGTTGTATTCAAACTAACTAAATTGTTTCAGACGTAATTAAATGAAACAATAAAATAGTTTCAGTTCTTAATCAAAATATTCACACGTACTATTTGAAATTTTAATAGGGTGTGTCATTTATCTTAAAAATTGTGAATTCATCTTTATTAATAAAAAATTCTACCTGAGCACTTTTCGAAGAGGAGTAGCGCTACTGTTTCATATTTACGGTATCTGCTGCTTTAGAGAGAGCTAGAAGGCATATAATTGGGCCCATGAGTGTAATGTGAAATATTCTTAACTGTTTAAAAACATAATAGCATAATAAAGCAAAAACCACTTTCCAATGTATGATTTTGTGAAAGAATATTTTTATAAAATATGGATTAAATCCAATCTTTTTATTAGGTCGAGAAATATTAACTGATAAAGCTTCTTAGTTAAGATTAAAGTGAATATTTTCGAACGCTTTAAAGAGAATACAAAGACATAGAGATGAAATATTATAGTTTCCAACAGTAAAATTTATTAAAGGAAAAATTTTCCCTTTGTTCAAAAATTGATAAAATTAACGTAATGCTGCACAAAATTGCAAAAAATATTACATGACTGTGTTTAGGACTTACATTCGATCTTCGTTGAGACTGCTTAGAGAAAAATCCTGTAAACATTTTTCCACATTGAAAAAGGGGTTTCTTGTAAGCCCGAAACACGTGTATGCAAAATGTCTAAAATTTTGTTCAACAGTAATGTTGATTTTATCATTACGAGAAAGTTATCTCTGAATTTCATAATTGTCCTCGTGTTTTGCCATTATGCCAGTGGCAGTTTGATTATATTTTTTTCGAACATTTGGTTTGAATTATTAACTGGCTTTGCCTCATCTTTTATATTTAATATTATTTTTATGCGTAATTTAAAACGCATCTGGATCGAACAGGCAAAGCGATCACGAAATCTAACGAAACAGAAAAAAAACATGTGTCTTTGCCATGTAACAGTTAAAAAAAATGAAAGTAATAACTGTTTAAAACATTTTTCTTGATGTACTTGAGACTAATCTATAGCTGTAGTACAATGTGGAAAAATTCTTAAGGATTATATTCTTAACACATTGACGGACATTAGGAACAAGTGAAGTCTGAAAATTAACATTATATGTTTTTTGTAATTTTTAGAATATTAGATGTGTAGTTCTTATATAAAAAGCGTAATTTTTGTTTATTTCAGTTTACCTCTTATTGAGCTTAATATAGTTTGATGATTTAAGCTAAACGTTTTCTTGAAAGTTATCTATTAATTACTTAAGTTTTTACACCTTATTTTCCCCTTTTTCTTCCAACTATATTTTCAATTTTAAACATTTATTTATTTATTTATTTGTTACCTTCGAAATAAATACCAAACGCTCTTTTTAATTTATTCTGCATTAGTACGTTAAATTGCTGAATTAACTGTATTACGCTTACACTCAATGTAGTGCGCAAAATGGATCAATTAACCTTTAGTGGTTTAGAGATTTTTCTACCATTTAGGAGTGATTAGCTCATGTAATCTTAATGTTCTTTAGAAAAATGTGGGGTATAATTAGCAATTCTGATTGTGAGACAACATGACATAGGAATTGTTATTGAAGAGACTTTCAAGTTTCAGTGAATAATGGAATTAAGTAGAATCTACTCTAGAAATTGAACATAGTACTATTCTTTCTACATTATGCGTAGCAGATTTAAACCAATATTGCATTGAGTGCTTAAGTTTCGTGCCTCAGGAGTGCGATTTTAGAAGTGCTATTAAGTTTGTTGCTAAGGGTGCCTTATTATAGGGACAATAAAATCCCATTGTTTCTCAGTAATAGAAATCAATGTTAAGAATCGGTTAAACCTACGCATCTAAAACTCTTTTATCCCTTAATTATGTTTCGAAAACCAGAATATTATTGTAAGTCTTACCTTCGTCAGAATGATTTTGTTAAGAAGATAATTATTTCTGAAACTTAACAATGTTTCATTTCGAAATTACTTGATTAGAAGATGAATTTCATAACGCTTTTCATATTTTTCAAAAAATAAGCATTAAGGTTATTTTGTGAATGATAAAGCAATTACATTTACTAGAGCCTGCTACATACGTAACGCTATATACACCTAAAGCATTTCTATAGGTTTGAACCTTGTCGCTCAAAACTATGGTCTTATCTTTCATCTGATAAAGTTTTACTTTTGTATCACTGTTGGTTATTCACCTATAGAGCAGTTAACCAGCTATATGCGCAGTGCCTGATTACCGCAAAGGCCAACTAGGCAGCAGCCTTGGGTCCCCAAAGTTTAGGGGCCCCCAAATTGTAAGAAAGATTTCTTAAAATATATCTAAAAAGATATTTTTTTTACAAAATGATTCTTAACTCATTTAAATGGCGAGCTAAAAGTATTTGCGTAAAGAAGGTAAACTATGCACAATCATCTCAATATCTCCATTGACTATCATGCTAAATAGTATCCTTTAATCGCTGAGGAGTCTTTATTTATTTAATATTATAAACAGTAAAATTTTTAAAATGCAATATTTGTATTTAAAAAGTTTGCTTATGTAATGACACAAAAATCATATTGAATAATATCAATAGAATGCAGAATAGTAGGATGCCGTGTCAGTAGGTGCTTTTTCCCCTTTGCCAATTGGGTATGAACCCAGTACCAGTAGAATAATCTCCAAGCTTAAATTTATACATTATAGCCAGTATTTTTATTTTTCATACCATAGGGGGCCCCAAAATAATGTTGTGTCTTGGGCCCCGTCTGCCTTAATCGAGCCCTGTATATGCTTACAGGGAAAAAGGTACATATAGAGCAAAACGTAAGATACGAAAAGAGTTTGCGTAAACTGCGCAGTCGTTTTATGCGCATAAAACGTAAGTTAGCTAGCGAAAGGCAACTAGCTTATTAACTGTTAAGTATGTAACTGTTAAAGTATTAACTGTATACAACATAAATATATTTAAGTGTACAGAAATATTCGGTTTAAATAAAATTAGGTATTTAATGGGAAAATACTTATTTTGGATTGATTTCATAAGAAGAATATTTAGTCATTTAATTTATCAGTTGAAAAATTATTTGACTGATAATAAAAATCGATTAATCAATAACTGCTTACAATTTCAGCTGAATGAATCGTATTATTCTTTAACATAAAGTTACCTTAGAAATGTTGGTGTATTGATTAACCAAAATATATTCTTTTGTGGAATATGGTTCAATGAACTTACACATTGCAATTTAGAAAAATATACACCATTTAGGATTGATTTTCTTTAGATGTAGTAAATAAATTAAGTGCAATGCAAATAAGTATTTGAATAGCTCTTGAAACTCATAACTCAAAATGAAATAAAAGATATACCGTCCGCCCCAAGACAATAATTGCGTGACTGATAATTCTGTTCCTTAACTTAGAATCTGAAGTTTAAATTCTATTGAATAAAATATTTCAAATGAATTTACTTATTGGATTTTTTAAATTGTATTCAAGAATAAAATAAGAATCATTAAAATTCTAATATCATTTCTACATTATTTGTATCTAAAATTGAGTGACTCAAGCATGAATTAGTTTTTCTTGCTCAGTACGAGCATATAATAAAATACAGCAATGTAATTAAATTTCAGTGTAGCAAAATTATTCAAATGAATATCGCATTGAACTGCTTCGAAGTTTCTGTTGCTGTTATTTCTAATGCCACTTGGATATCTAAGCTCCCCGTCGCGGAGCGACTAGGATTTAAGGCAGTAAGGAACAATTTCCGTTTCAAACTGAGCTCCAATGGTGGGAGTACGACTTGGCTCATAATGTACTTGGATGACACCAGATGGCGCCACCACAAACACGCCACCTTCCTTTTCAGACCTATGGATGAAGGGAAGGGAAAATCTCCACCCACCGGTACCCTCGGAACTGCTTCGGGACTTCAGGGTCCACGGATTTTACATGCACGTATCCCCAAGTGTACATGGGGGCTCTTCAGCAGCTCGGGTATTGAACCCGAGATCCTCCGATCCGACGCTCGACATCCTGACCGCTAGGCTACCACAGCCTTTCGAAGTTCCTTGCACGAAAATTTCAAGTGCACTAAAATTATCCTAATGGTTAAAGCAATATATATATCTTAAATCTTCCGAAAAGGCTGTGTTATTTTTTTAAAGTCGTCTTATCGTCTACAAAATAATTTCATTTTTTTCATTTAATACAAGTAATACTTATACATTTGTTCAATATGTGACTCGATCTTGGTTAACATTACAAAACTTCGTTTGTCTTGATGTCTCTCTTGCTTCAGTTTTCTATGTCACGAAATTGCAGTTACTTCCAGCTCCTTTTCAATTAGGAAACAAAAAGACTTCCGAACTATGTGAACTGGTGAGCATTATTCTATATTAACGACTTAAATAACCAGGGCGTATTGCAATGTCTTAGTTTTTTTTTTTTCATTTGTGCATTTAGTTTCCTACTTAGCTTAGTTTTACATGATTTTTCGGTGTTTTTTTCTAATCAACGTTCTTTTATAATACTTTATTAAACAATTCATTGTATACTATACTATTACTACATATGATACAAAAACAGCCTTTCTTTAGCATCAGTTAATAAAACATAATTTTGGCAACATCAGTTCCAGTCGTCAAATTTTATTTTATGATGCCTTTAATTTATTACTTTTTCATTCAAGTATTCAACAAATACTTTGACGAATCGAGAAACATACAGAGAAAATCAGATTGCTCAACTCTGTAATCAACGGGCTCAGTAATGAGTTTTCTTTGTTACGAAACATTCACATGTTTAAAAGCGCAAGCAAGCAAACTTTCTTTACCGGAACAAAAGATCAAACAATCAGTTTTCAAAGATAAACTACATGAAAAGTTAAAAGTGAGTCTAGTTTTGAATTTATTTTCAAAGCTGCTTAGAAATGCGCGTCAACATGATTACAAAATATTTTCAAGAATAAAAGATAAAACATTTAATTTGGCTCGATAATTCTTTCGGTTTAGAGTTAACTGAAAATTACTGAAAGTCAGTAATTAGCATGGTTTTAAGAAACAAAGTCGTTAAAGGAAGTTTCCGAATTCAGTAAAGAACGCATGGCATTAGTGTATTAGAGAAAATTACTCCTGGAAGTCAGATAAATCTATGTTCCCAGATGTTAAGTAGACAAAAGAGTAAGTTCAAGTAGTTTAAATTTAATTGTAAGACTTTTTATCACGAAACCATTTTCCTATTTTGTAAAATAATGAGGCTTGCATTTCATATTTCTGTCGATTGAGCTATTTAGGAAAAAAAGGAGTGCAAGTGACGAAATTTAAAATTTTGACTCAAAACTAGTGCAAATAAATGAAAAGAGAAACTTTCTTCTGCGCCATGGCAAAAAATATTTGTGGTAGCCCTAACAGGTGGTGTTGTCTCAAGTGATTTAGAACAAAATTTCCTTAAGGTTGCCGTTTTATGCGAACACTTTACACCTCTTTGCATTTTTGCGATTTGAAGATAAAGATATAGCTTTGAGTGAAAAAAAAATCCTTTTGCTCATTTTAACGACACAACCCGTTTAATTTATCTAGAAAGCAAACACAAAGTCAGGTATAAAACTTTTTAAATATTTATGGCTGAATAATTTTTTACACAGTTAAGGAAAAAGACATAACGGAATCTGCATTCAAAAATATAAGTTTGTATGGGTGATTCTGCGCAAAAAGTCCATTTTCATACATTACAAATAAAATATAAGAAAGATATTGGTTCTGATAAGCATGGGTATTTTTTATATTTTAGGATGATAATAGTTGCCTGCGTGGCAATGACATTTCATTATCGGCCGCATTAAAATTTAAAACAAAATAATTACCTTAATTATTGTTTCAAATTTATGAACTAATATAAAACCATTTCCAAACGATAGTGAATAATTATTTATTAATTTTTAGGATAAAAGTTTTGATTTATTCCCGATTCACATCAATATGGCCTATTTACATAGGATCATCCACATTCATGAGGCACTAATGATACATATGAAAAGTAGGGGTTATTTTTAAAAAAATCTCTAAATTTCAGCTGTTTGTGATTTTAGCTTTGAAATGAAAATGAATAAAATGCATGTGTAAAGAACTTTGTAAGAGCGGTGTTAGGTAAAACTTTTAGGCTCCCCAAACAAATTTCAAAATCTGCTAATTTAGAAATTTAAGGTGGCAAAAGCAAGACAAAAAAGAAGAGAGAGAGAGACAAAGAGATAGATAGCATGTATATAAAGAAATCTTCCTTAAGGGGAGTCGGCACCATGAGACCATTTTTTTTCTCTATGGTGTTTTTATTTACAATTTTTATCTCGTGTCATGTTATATCACTTCATAAGAAATTTGATATTAAAAAAAACTGGATTTCTTAAATAGAATTTGAAAATCTTAATTTTTAAAACGAAATTTAGCAATTTTTAAAAGTGCATATTTTTTTTTTCAAAAAATGGCGTATTCTTAAAATTTTTTTATTGATTCATTACCATCAAAGCAAAGCTTTTATGGTTTATCTTTTTATAAGCCAAATACTTTTTGAGAAAAAAAAAAAAAACTGAAGTAACGCAGAAAAACTTCAAAAAACCTACAAAAAGAATTTTTAAAAAAGTAGTTAAGTTAACAACTTTATGCTTTACTTTTATGATATGTATAGTTCAGGACAACATGTGGGAAAAAATCCACATTATAGATACAAATTTATAAAGCCTTTGCATTTTAATTGAGATGGAATGCGCAAAAAACAAAGCGAGAGAAAGCAGCATTTTAAGTTTTCGGCTTGCAGTATCCTAATCAAAATTTCAAGTAATTAACTTCTTTTTTTTTTTTCAGTTACAGTCACGATGAGATTGTTTCTTCTCACTTATTTTATTTTAAAAATAAATATGTGGCTTATATTCAGCAGTTTCGGTTTCGAATGAAAGGTGGCAAATCACACCGTTATAAGATCAAGGATAAATCAATAAATATTGCTTCAATTTCTCTGAAACTTTCAGGGAACATTTTTAAAGATTAATTTGACTACTTAGGCCAATAAAAATTTTTTCGTTTTTTTTCGACATTATTGGAGGCCGACTCTCCTTAAATAGAAAACATCATGTCCAATTTTATGGTTGGACAAAAGTAGTTGAAAAGAAAAAAATATAAAGGGAAAAGGAACAACTAAAAATATGAAAATTACTGATTTGAGTCATCTAATTTTCATTTCATTTTTATCAATGTATGATTAACCTATGCTTTAAGCAGTATTATAACTCTCTTTAATTCAGAACGGAATAAGCAACAACAAGTCTAGTTTTAACGGAATGACCTCCATCTATCAGCAAATGTAAAAAGTTTTGGAAGTGTTTGGATACATATTGCTCGCGTCTCAGCATGTCAGGTGAATAGCTCCCTTCAATTTCCAATTCCAGAAATATTCCCAATTCTTTAATTTCACTCAACATTAACATTAAAACAGTACCGAAAATAGAAAATATTCTAATTTCCTTTTTAGTCTGCAAACCCACAATCTTAAAGCCTTTTGCTTGTGCTTCTTAAATTTAATTTCTCTATTGAAGATTCAATTTGAGGTGAGCCATAACCTCACAAACCTTACAAATATCAATTAATACGCCCAACGAGTAATATGTGAAAAGAGAGACCATCTGTAAATATAAAAAAAAACTATAACGAATTAATCAAAAACTACAAAAACAATAAGTTCAACTAAGAACCGCATTAAGCAATAATCAATTTTGTAATTGATATTAAACAAATGTTATGAATATTTATGAAAACTTAAGGCGCAACTTAATTATAGACAATGTATTTCTTTATGCATTGTTTAGGGCATCAACATTATTTTATAAGGCATTGCCAAGATCCGATATATAACAGAACCAAACATATAATTGAGTCATAAAAACAGAAGCAAGGTTTAATTCATTATCTAACGATTCATTTAATGTGATTAATTTTTATAAACAGTTTCAAAAACAATTTTCTTAAGTGCATTTGTTTTAAGCCTTTCAAGCAGATGCTAAAAGCTCACTCAGCAGTGAATCACTTAGCAGATGCTAAAAGCAACCGAACATGTCTGAAGTAATTTGGAACAAGCTTTCATTCACAAACAGTTGTATTAGTCCCTCGTTATCTAATTAACACTAAGCTTGCATTATTAGAAATTCTCTAAAGTCTTCGACTATCGTGCAATTATTAAAACTGAAACAATTTTCGGAAATTCAGTTATTAAATTATGTTCTCGATGAGGTTTCTGTATTTTATTTTTCACATTATAATATAAGAATAATTATTATTATAACAAAAACAAACAATCATTTCACCATTACCAATTCCTTTAGAAATACCAAGTATCAGCGGCGAGTCTACAAAAAAAAAATAATAATAAATAAATAAATAAAAATCACGGACTACTGAAGTGAATTTAAATTATCAATTACTTGTTTCATGATACACTCTCACAATTTCAGAGTTACAAAAAGTAAACCTACTGTAGGCATTGGGAGGGAGAGGTATACGCATAATTTTTCCTAACGATTTAAAAGTTCAAATTGACAATGTCGACAAAACGTGAGTTATGGGGTTAGTGACTTAACAGAACGCCAGAATATCATATCAATTTTATAGTATTTCAGGTTACTGTATATAAAACCGGTACACACCGAGTAAAAGAAAAAGCGATATGGTCAACCTTATCAATCAAGTACTGATATACTCCGCAATAAAATTTGTGGGACATTTATCTGGTGATGCTTCTGATATATCATCATTTGACTCTTCGATGTATTGTATGCTGCGCAGAAAACATTTATATTAAAAGATTAGATTTCCTAATTTGTTATTATCCACAAAAATAATTTTCCTGCTGTTTGATATATAGCTTGTTATACTGCGTTATTGCAAGTTCCCTGCTACGCATTTGTGCATTCTTCGAGTGGATGAATTTTTTAATTTGAAAAGAGTAAAGAAAAAGGGTTTAAGAAAATACTTCCTTTTTCTCACTTGGAATAATTTATTTTGAGACTCGAATGTCTTTTGTGTGTAAACAAACCAAAAAGTACGTTTTTAGACCGGAAGCAACAGGAACAAAATTTCCGTTGTTGCTCACAGGTCTCAACTAACCGTCTTCACACAGGGACCTGAACAGCGGATTTTTTTTCCATCCCCCCCCCCCAAACTTTCGCGAATAACTTTTAATCAAGTTGAAACCACGGTTAGTTCCTACACCATTTTATATATTATATGTCATTTCTCAACACAAATAAAAACAAAAAACATCTTAATATGTGTTGCCTATCGCCAAGTTGGCATCTATTTAGTACGGTTTAGAACAGCGGATTTTTTTTCTGTCCCCCCCCCCCAAACTTTCGCGAATAACTTTTAATAAAGTTGAAACCACGGTTAGTTCCTACACCATTTTATATATTATATGTCATTTCTCAACACAAATAAAAACAAAAAATATCTTAATATGTGTTGCCTATCGCCAAGTTGGCATCTATTTAGTAGAATGAAATCGCTGCGTACAGGTTGCAGCAGCGAGAGAGCGGAAGAGGGTTTGTGAATGTTTCTATTAATAAGCATCAATGCTCAAATGCAAATTAATGCCTAATAATTATTTTTCACTCTTAAATTTCATTAAACAATTGAATCATGCATTACATGTTTTTAAAAAGTGAGAATAAAATAATTATCACCGTTATGCATAATTTTTTTAAAAATCTTTATTCATTTATTTTAGTCTTCGCCATAGTCACTGTCATGATTTGGTTATACCTAAAGTAAAAATGAAAGTTTAAAAAATCATTTGCCTCTTTTTCGTATTTTATGTCTGCTGTACAAATAATTGCGTTTGAAAATAGTGTACTTTCTGCACTGGCGGTTTCTTTTAAGTTCTGTTTTATTTAATTTTCTTGAAACTCGTAGTGAGGAGCAAAAAATGTTATTTCAATTAAGGTTAAATTCTTTAAGAACAGGAAATAACTTGTGAAGGAAAAATCGATTAAGTTGTTAGCACCAAAAGAATGCTTTGGAAAGTTAATTAGCCAGTTAAATTATCTCGTAGCAGTGAAAGTCGTGTTTATTGTCGTTTATTGTCAAATAGTTGCCGTATTTAAACTTCTGTGCTCCATTCCGGTATCTTGGTGTAGATTCAATCAGCAATAAATAGCAAATATTTAATCTTCTTTGAATGAAAGTACTGATTATGAAAAAGCCTGAATTTTTGGTGTATTTTTTGTTGTAAGTTTAAATAAGTGTTTGTTAAATTAGGTGATATTTATACGATTGGGAAAGTGAAAAATCCAAATAATCCCTTGAGAATTATAACATAAGGAAAAGCCGGTAGAGTTGGTGTACAAATACAAAACATGATAAAACATAATTAAATGTTAAGTTTTGACCAAAGGTGAATATTACAGATTACAAGAACTCTGTATGCATTTCCTTTACATTTCCTTGTGATGCTGTAATTAAAAACGACAGCAGGCATAAAGCCAAGACAGCTATTTTTCGCTACTCTCCTTTTAGGACGGGTAAGATTGCACACATGGGGGGACGGCTTTCGATAATAAGTAGATTATAGTAATAACAACTGCAAGCAAATTGTCAAAATAGTTGAAAAAACGTTTGCTTTAACAGTATCCTGCAGTACTCTCATCACAATGAAAATAAGAGGAGCAGTAAGGAAGATTCAAGCCCTTACATTTGGAAAGCAAGCAATAAAAACGACGCTGTATCATACATTCTCAAAGAAAAAGGTAATGAATTCTAGTAGACACTATGCTGATGTGGCTGTACAACTACATGAAATAGCGGGGCGCTCACACCTCCCCTTCCCTCTCGTTCCCTTCAAAAGTTCAAGTGCGCCATTTCTCCGACCACGCCATATCACCAGGTTGTTCCCTTAATATGGGGTTAAGATATAGGGCGCAATTATTTACAACGGTTTCAAAACTTATATCATATCAAAAGGTGAAGTTCCTAAATATTTCATTTTTGTTTATGATTAAAATGATTTAACCTCTTCAGACCCCAGAACTAAGCACAAACAATTTTGACGCAATTTTTTGGTTCTCAGATTTAAAAAATTATTACAAAACAAAATAACTAATTTTTTTTTACATTTTAATTAATAATTAGTTTAAATAATAATTAATGCCCAACTTCCATGTTTTCTATGTTTAAAACGAAGTGAACTCTCTGTTGATAATTTAAAAAACAACTGGGTGTTTTAGCTTTCAAATTGCACAAACAGTAGTTAATAAACAGTATTTTAAAATGTACCCAATTGGGTACACTTGGAATGAAGAGGTTAAATGTCTCCAAAAGTAATCACGTGATTAAATCTTTTTAATTTTGGTCCGAAGATTAACGAACTAAAATTTAGCTCATAAAAAAAACTATTATCTTACATTTTAGTAAGAATAAGTAGTATTAGTATATATTTATGGAAAAAGTAGCAGTACATTTATAATAAAAATTATTTAGTATAAGGGTTACTAAACTTTTGGTTAGTCACATGCCTCATTCGTTATAGAAAACTGACAATGAAGTAAGTCACAGCATTTTTTTTTTGAAAAAATTTACCCTTTTAGTTATAGTATCATTTCTCGGAAGCTAAACTATTAGTAAATATTCCTAGATTCCAGATGTTGTGCGTATACGTCATATGAACCCTTGAGTACGTTGCTATACGTACTTATCAGTTTTGAAAAAAATGGCGGAAAACAAATCAATTTATTAATTTAAGAAATTAATTAGGAAATCTCGAAATGAATAGGTACATATCTAAGCTTCTGCAAATACCTGAAATACTTACATAAACTTTTAAAACAATATATTCAGTAATATAGAGAGCCCACGGCAAATATTGGATTTTACAATTACTTTTGAAAAACTATAAAAAAAGTCAACATCAGCCAATGACATTGAAATTATATTCCAATTTCATAATTAACGTTGCTGTGTTATCCAATATTTATCTGTTGCACCGACCTTGTGTCTATGTATTTCCTTTGAAGGTTTCACAATGAATTTACGGGATTGGAATGCTTTGCCTACGCTGCAAATGTTTAAATCAGATTATCTTTTATGACTAAATTGCACTGCCCTGCAAACAGGATTTATGTCCTGGGGATTTAATCTATGCTGAATGTGTTTAATGTAACAACGTTGTCACGAATGACCTCAACCTAGTTAAAGGTTTGAATTTGCAAATTAAAGATACGGAATTCAGAAATTCGAAAACAAGCGATATACATTGTTTAGAAATATGGAGAACATTGGAGACAGATTAAAAACAAAATTGAGAACTGTGATTATCACTACATAAATACTTATTATTTACTTATTTTCCTAGGGATCATTCTTAAATTATGTCACGCTTCGAGGGGGAGGGGGGTTCGTGAAATTGTAAGTGTGACAAGGGGAGGTTAGGGGGTAACAAAAAGTGTGACATAATGCATTATGCAACATAGAGTGACATGTGACAAAGGGGGAGGGGGTTAAATATATGGGGGGAAAGCGTGACATCACTTATGAACGACCCTCTATTTGATTTATTAATAGATTTTTGTAAAAAAAATTAATGATTTCATCAAAAACTTGCAGGCTTATCTTTTGCAAGCATTACATTTTTTAACTAACAAAGGAAGAAATCACTAGAAATTGAATTAAACGCTTTTAACGAAAATTAATAACTCAGAATAAATTGCAATAAAAGATTTTAGAATAAAAAACACTTGGGGCGAGTAATTCACTCGCTGATATCACAAACTCGAACTTTACACCTCAGGTAGTTCTACAAATTTTAACACGGGTTTTGCCACTGGACTTGAAGAGATAATTCATTGCGAAAAAAGGTAATATGCAAACTTTTTTTCAACCCCTTAACGCATTTGCCCGTGTCTGACACGGTCGACAGCTATCGGCAAATTTGCTTATGCCCGCGTCTCACACGGGCGATCTTGTATCTCGCGTCATTTTATTTCTAATGCCCATCTGAAATCCGTTTGCATTTTTGTGCGTAATTTTTTTTATATAACTTTTACCCCCCCCCCCCTCCCGCTCCGCCCGCTCTCTACTCACCCCGTTCAATTGAAATTGCCTTCAAAACAATTTATACTATACCTATATATTCATTTTCTGTCCAACAAAAAAAAAACAACTCTCATTTTTTTACCATACCAGCTTTTCCGAAAAAAAAAAACTCGTGCTTGAAGGGATTAAATTAAACAAAAAAATCTATTTGAAACTGGTAAATTACCTTTAAATATTTACAATAAGTTGTATCATTAATATTTACTGGTCATTAATTTGAACCTGAAAATTAGATGCTGTATGAATTAAAACTTACTACACCGTAAAAAATCCGAGTAAAATTGACACCAATATATTATGCAAATTTTTCAGTTGCACCAAAGATCAGACAATTGAAAAATCAAGTCCATGCTGCTTGCACCATAATTGATGCGCACATTCGAAAATGGTTTTAAAAATATTATATTTTATAAAAATTAGGCCATTTTTTAATAATGGTAGTAAAAGTGGTGTAAATTTCTAGCCATGCGCAAGTAGTTGTTCTACCATTTGGAACGCAGTATCGCTGACTTGTTTAATACATGTCTTCGTTAGCTGACCTGTACCTGCACAGAAGCCTAGGCAATAGAGTAATCGATCCCGGGCCTTGGGTCATGTTTTTGAATCAAGCAGCACTCGAAAGAATTTGTACCATGTAACACTCAGAAAATAATTTGTCAGCTGCAAAGGATACAAAAGATAGTGCTACCTCTTAGTCTGTGTTTGTGTATGTTGCAATAATATACGGCAAAATTGAGCCCCCTCCTTTGTAACCAGCACATTAACTCTATTTTTTGATACAACATTCTATCAAATCTTTTACATCAACATTGGTGATATGGCCATTCGATATTTTATAAATGAGATATCACAATGTGAGGCATTTTAGTACTTTACCCTGTCTCAGATTTCTTGTCCTAATATACAAATTAATGAAATATATATATGTTGGATGTAGTCCCTTCCGTTATCCAAGTGTTTTAAGACGAACACTGATTTATTGAGGAAGACAGGACACTTAAAACATTTACAGGAACACATAGAAACAAATAAACATTTCGGTTACGTCAAGGTGGTTGAAAACACTTCTAAAGTTAAGGGTTACTTCTAAGTGGAAAGCTACACGTCTATATCGCTTTTTCGTCTCTATCGTCTCTCTGGCGTTTTCGCTGTGAGGGCGCTCGTGGTCAGATTGTAGAGAAGGGTTGAGGTGTTTCCCTCCTCCACATATATACATATTATTTATTTATATTTAGTCGTTTATATTGCGGGAAAAGTTTATAAATAAGATTTCTGGTTTTTTTTAGCAAACCAGTGTTTTATTATTATTATTAGAGTTAGGTTACTGTGCAAAAATCCTAATCAGACTGATTATCCGAAACTTAAGGGAGAGCTTTTTTCTCCCTCCAGGATTGAATATATTTTTTTTATAACACCAACAAATTTCACAATGTTTAAGAAATACTGTAGAAATTAGAAATTAACAAATTTTTCTTAAAACGTTTTATTGGTTTGAGAAACACCCACGTAAAATCATTTGCGCGCTGCCCAAACTTCTCCATATTATTCTATAACCCACGACTGATGCATAGATACATGGTTAACTTACTACTTCGGCATTTTAAGCAGCAGTCTTTAACAGTATTATCTAATTCCATTATCCTAATTTGATGAGATGGGGTTTCAAGAAAAGACTAAGTATGATTATATCCTTCGTGAAAATGTTCATGTACTAATCCGTTTCAATGCTGAAATAATTGCAGTAATGTGCTAAATGACTTGATATAAGCCTTCTAAATATTTTTTTTGGCAAACAGCATAAAGACGATTCATATTTAAAAGCAAGTCAGTAAAACAATCTATAATTTTAGATTATAAATATTGGTTTTAATCATTGGTGACAAGAATTTCTACAACGCCCAAAGCGTTCTTTTGAAACGAACACTTGTTTTCTATAAAATAATATCGCCATAGGTGATTTAACCTGCTAAAGTGTCATTTCTCACTATTAGTGGTGTGTTAAAATATATTTTGAATATAGATTTATTTCAAAGAAATAAATATGTCATTAAAAGAATTAATATGATTTTTGCCATCCACCCTTCAAGGGGGGGGGGATAGCTGGGAGTCATTTAAAAAATTATGCACTTGTTGGTTACTATGCTTACCAGTTTTTATAAGCTTCTGTCAATCACATGATTTAAAAGAACTTACTGTAAACACTCAGAGTCAGAATTCCCGAAAGCCCATGAACTTAGAAAAGGCTTAAAAAGGCATTTGTTTTCGTATTTCATTGGTGGTTAATATGAAACACTTTCATAAGAGCATTATCTTAGGAAAAAATAGACAACACTTAATACTTTTAAAACACTCACACTTAGTATAATTAACATAATCATCCAATAATAAATGTCCAACATGCTCACATCTAATAGTTTTACCCTTTTTTTAAATTCAAGCAGACACTTTTTTTTAAATTTTTAACTAAATATATAACATTTTTTTTTACCGAAGACGTCGAATTCTTGAAAATATTTTTCGTAAGAACATGATAATAGTGCAAAGCAAGCAATATTATATGTTTCTAACATGCAACGTATCTAGTATAAATAACATTGACTCAAGAACAAATGCTATTACTGTACAAATTTCATACATATATGTAGCACTCAAGATAATTGAATAATAGCTATTTTCCTATCGAGTCAAAACAAATGGATTGGATCAGAAAGGTTTATACTTAAAAATACAACTGAATGACTTTCTACGAGTAATGTCTTTTGAGTTAAATTTAGCATTGTAAGAGCAAAAATAATCTTTATTGCTCTTTGCCTCAGTGAATTAGTCGAATCATGCTTCATTTGCTTTTCTCTATTTAGGTACCTCTAAAACAACTTTAGTAACCGACAAGCTAAAAATAACACTAAACGAAAGTTTCTCAGAAAGTCGGTGTTGATTTAAGATCTTCAAACAGCGTCTGTACATGCAAAATAAAAATTAAATATTTCTATATATATCTGTTTTGCTGGATGGGGATTCGAATATAAGAATAAGCGGCCCGATGCTATATAATCGTATATTAGGCGCCTAAAAACAAGCTAAAATAAGAGCACTTCCGTCAGGATGTTTAAAAGTAATTATTTTCCTTTCTAATGTTGCAAATTTAACATAGATCGGTAAAAAGGGTCTGAAAATAACAATTAATACAAGTTGGCAAAACTGCGTATGTACGCAGTTTTGAAAACAAAGTGTGTTCCAAAGTTTTAGGGTTGTAAGTATAATTATGTCTTGAACATATGATTGTTTTTCTTGTCATAGTGGAGGCTATAAATAACATAGGCGAGGGCAAAGGTTTACATTTCCCACATATTACGTTTTCTCCTAAAATGGGCATAGTGCTGCAGCAGGACATTTATTCCGCATTTAGTAAGAAAAATTAATCATTTCCAAAAAGATTTAGCAATCAAAGTTTTCTTTTTAAACGCAAAAAATATCATGTATCATGCATAAATTTTGACGAACACCGTCTTTTTTACAATTATGTGTAAAAATTAATGCTTTTCTGTTGGACTGTGCCTCCTGATATGAGCCAGCCGTTATAAATTCCGTTTCTATTAGCCTACTTTCCCGTTAAAGTAAAAGAAAAAGATGAAAGAAAGCTTAATGTATCGTGAAAACACCGTTAAAAATATAGAAAAGTCGAAAATAAAAAAAACATTGAAAGTAGGGTTTTGAGATGGGGGGGGGGGGGGGAGTGTGTCGGTCGGTTTGTCGGTCTGTCACCCTCTAATAACTTTTGAAGGAATTGTCCGAATCAAATTTTTTTTTGCATTCGAAAGATCTTGCTGAGAACATCTCATTTCTATATTTTACTTTTTGATTTGAAAAAAATTTCGTTCAATTTTGAACGGTTTAAAAATTCTTAACATCACTGCCTATGGGCAAATTATGTAAATTCTTTGAGTAAGATCCAAGTTCCTATATACAAGCTTATTGAAAGACGCTCTCGGCGTGAAATATTTTTTTTTGATTTGAACAATTTCTGTTCATTTTTGAACAGTTTAAAACATTCACTTAGCGCCTACAGGAAATTTCAATTCTATATAAATCGTGATCTAACGGACCGCTTTGCTTGGAACAAATTTTATCGGAAAGTTCTTATGACGTAGAACATGTACAGATACGAAGTTCAGAAAGAACTAAACGAGTCTATTTTTCTACGAAATTCGTTTATTGGGATTTTTAAGAAATGTTTTTGAATGAATGAAGGATTAAATGATAAGTGAAAGAATGAATGAACAAATGAGTGAATAAATGAACAATGAGTGAATAAATGAACAAATGAGTGAATAAATGTACAAATGAGTGAATAATGATACAGCCTTATTCACCAACCGATGTGAACCTCTGTCAAACACTGGAACCGCCGATTTTAGCGATCTGAATAGTTAAGGAAGCCTTTGATCTGCAGTTCAACCGGCTGGTGAATAAGACCGTTAAAGAGCGTTTCGACCGTATTATATTGTGTTTTCTCTTCGCTTATATTCCCATATATGTGAATGCATTTATTCGACGCAGCTCTCTTGCGATAAAGACGTGTTTTATTTTTTTTACAAGGTAACTAATAAAGCTCTTGCTATTTTTAATGACCAATAAAAATAAATACTTGCAGAAAGACTACCCTATTATCCTATTAATAACACTCGAATTAATCTTTGACGGTATACAGCAGTTTCTGAAAACGTGTCTCCTGTTGCACAATCCCCTTGCGGTAAAATTTGGGGGGTTTGGACGCAAAGAAGTGAGTGCTCAGTGCCAGTATGCTTTATTCGTGCGGGATTTTCGACTAAGATGATTATTCAGGGAATGGAAGAGGTGGTAATATGAAGGTGCAAGGTCAGGTAAGTAAAGAGGATGGCACAGAATCTCCCAAGAAAGTTTTGTATGGTATCGCTGGCCATCCGCGCGATAAAATGCAATAACAGTACAACTTTGTGATTCACCAGTGCTGGCTTCTTCTGTTACAATGCCTGTTGCACATGCTCCAATTGCTGCCAGTACAGGACCGCACTGACCATTTGATTTGTCCTTATATATAAATAATGGAACTCATGGTGAACCACTTGAGGACCAGCTGAACAGAAACGAAGCATAATAGCGTGGGTGCATAGGAGGTTTCTCACCCCCCACTAAGGGGTAACAAACAATGTTTGAAGCGCTTGCGAGTGCTATACAGGACCCAATTTTCGTCATTGGTAAGAAATACATTGAAAATGGATGCACTACCCTGGCGAGGAAGCAACGAAAAACAGGCTGCCACTCGTTGTGTTTTATGGACTTCCAACAGCACATGCGGAACCCACTTGTTGAGCCTGTTCGTCTAACCTAAGCAGTGCAGATGAAGTCTGTTTCATCTGAAACGTCAAGTTTTCTCAAAAGTTCACCATACATCTCACTATTTTTCTGCTCTCCTCAATGGTTGCTTTCAGGGCTACGTCATCCAAGGCATGTGGTCATTCACTGCGAGGTTCATCACAGAGGGACAATTCACTCAACCTGCATTTTGTAAACCAATGCTTTGTCGTATGTTCATTCGTAGCACTATCCTCAAAAGCTTGACAAACTCAGAGACTTGATGTTGCTGCTGATGAGTCCACTTTGAAGTCTTAAAGCAAAAAACGACGTATCCATTTCTCTTATCTACCATAAGAGTTGATTTGTGGAAAAAGCGCGATGTAGCTGCTTTGATGACGACTGATTTTCTCATTCTTGACAGACATGTTTCTTTCACTACAATCAATGACAAAGCAAAAACGGCAAGAGCTATACTGGTTACCTGTACCTCTTAATGAGTGTGTAATGTACCTTGAGTGCTAATGCCAGGCATTTTATGAATAAAGAAAAAACTTTTTTTTTAAATTTTTTTTATACCACTCACCAATTGTTTTCTTTAAATATATTTAAACTGTCCAGAATTTAAGATTTTTAACTTCAGTTTTAGAAAAACTATATCCAGAATTTTAGACTTAAGAAAATTTAGTTTCTATTAAAATATGTATGCACTTGTAATGACAAATATATAAATTGAAACATTTTTTTTTACTAATGCTGCTTTATTTGTTAAAACAATAAACTGCTGAAAACTGAAATTAGGATTTCGTAAGGAAATTGCTTTACATTGATTATGACGTGCGCTTCACTTCAATAACTGGGGCGTGGTAAATATATCGGAGCTTTTGTATAAATTACTTGATTAGTAGCGAGTGGATGAAGCACGTCAATGTCAATCATGACTTCGAGTGAGAAATTTCATTACATTGGAAAATGAGCTTAGGCTGAGATTATTCCTACTCCAATTTCAGACTATGTATTTGATGTAATATTAAATAAATTGCTCTCAGTTTTAAACTTCATAAACATATTTCATCGCTGAAAATTGTTAACTTAGGAAAAGTTTTTATTGTTTTCATTTCAAGAATGCAAATTTTGTATTCATAATGTGAACACAAAATTGTGTGAGGTAATTAACTTGAAGAGCTCACACTTTATTTTGAGCAAAATAGCTGAAGAGTTTGAAGTATTCCCTCAACACACAGCGAACGCATTGCTTCACTTTCAGAAAAGGCAACGAAGATAAAACTCCTGTTGACCCCCGATGTGCAATTGCTATTCGGTTTGCACTTGACGAGAAGAAACTGATGCAGTCTGTATATAATTTTAGAGCAATATTCCGGCTATTCTTACAGTGTCGAGTAACTATCAGCACACATAACCAATTATGAAAAGTTAACCGGTATAAGTTCTGTTTTGATTTCAATTCGGGAAACCACGAGTTAAATGTTATACGCTTTGAATTATTTATAACTTATGACACGTAATTAGCCTATTAGCATTTATATGCGAAATGAGACTCTGTGATACAAATATATTTCTCCCCTCAGCGGATACTGTTTGGCGAATTAAAATATAATCTGTGCATTAAACAAAACGCGCACTCACCGCCTGCAATGCATAACTCCCAAATAAAAGATTATAAAATACGCTTTTAGAGATGTATACTGTTCGCTCAAGTGAATTTGTAGATATTTAAATTTTGGCTGTTATAAATCTTCCGAGAAATTTTATATATGGTACAAAGACAAACTCGCGTAAGGACGTAGTGTGGCAAATGAGTCCAAGAATTGGGAATCCACAAAGCTTTTCCTGAGTTTTCAAAACCTTCGAAACCACTGGTACAGTTAAAATAAACGGTGCTGGTTGTTCGACCAAAAAGCTCTCGCTTTAATGTACCATTTATCGTGTAGTAGGCAAAACAGGATGAATACCAGTCAGCACTCAATATCACGGCTGCTTACTACAATGGAAAGACAAACGCCGTGTGTTTACTTTTAGCATGTAACTCTAAAATTGTAATCTTAAAGCTATATATTGATAGGTTATGTGTGGGAAGAAAAAGCTTTGATATTGACTGCTGACTGGTATTACAATTTCGTCTACGGCTCGAGACCGTTTTACCTTGTTGTCAAATAGAAGATGTGTGGGATGCTTTAGAGAAAATACCTTTGACAGGATTTCCATATCATCTTGGAGAAAATACCTTTGACAGGTTCCCGAAAAGCTGACTAAAGCGTGTTATCAGTAATGAATGGATAATCTTAGCTCAACAATTGCTGCATAAGATGGCTTTGAGAAAGAAGGGAATGACGAAGAACAACTGGAGTAGGCCCCCAGTAATCTTTGTGTCTTTTGTTAAGCCTATTGAGTGATATTCTTCGTTCTCATGCGTTTAACTCTTGGAATTTCGTCGTGCAAGTTGTTGCATATGAAGCAAGATCTGCTTCTATGTTTTCCTTCTAATTTTCCACTACACGGGAAAACATTTTTAGAGATGGAAAAAATTACTATGTTGGTATCTTTAAAACACTATCAAATTCTGCGCAATAGAATTATTGTAAAAAACAAAACGCAGAAAATAGTTTTCATCTTTTAGCTTCTGAATTAACAAACAGAAGATAAAAATTTTCCTTTTTAAGAGAAAAAATAATGACAAAACATTATTAACCTGTAGGGTAAACATAGCGAATTTATTCACCGCTTTGTAGAGTCTCTTAGATATATAAATGCGACAAAATAATAAATATGTTAGAATATTACATAAGTTTTCTGGTACATTTTCTTTGAAATTTTGTAATGCCATTAACATACGTATTTAACAAATATTGAAATAGTTAACACTAGAGATAAATTTGTATTATCCCACAATTGAACACATTATTAGTTTTAAAAATGAATGTGAACTAGAAAGCAATTATCCCTTAGAATAACTTCATTTCTCCTCTCCCTCTAAACTAATAAACATTGTTATGGCAGTAATGAATTTAATTAAATTTTACTTCGTTAAGGAATTGATCATAGTGAAAGATATGACATCTTAATTTATATGCTGGAAAGTTTATTATAAGAAATGATGAATGGAAGTTTTCTGCTTTACAAACGTATAAGCGAAAGGTAATATTTTCTCGAAACTATCGCTCATGAATTTATAGGTAAAAAAAGCAAATAATATTTCTGCCGGATTAATTTATTTGCAGATGTGTTGTTCCTTTACTGAATGTTGATCCATTATTTATTCTATTCACAGATTTTTGTAAAAATAACTTCACGAATAAATACATTCGTTTTAACTCTATACTAAGTTTTAGAATGAATAAGTTCTTAGCTACATGGTTAACTGCAAAGTCTGAAATATGTCAGCAGAATTACTGAACTTTATTTGAATAATGTATGTGACCCATAATCTTGCAAAAAATTATCATTTTATTAAAAACTCGTATATACATAGGGGAAGTGAGCCTATTTTCGCACCTTAGACTAATAACGCACTCCTCATCAACTTGAAAATTAAGCCCTGCCTATAAAAAAGGATTATTTTTTTATAGTGATTGGAAATAATATTTATAACATTGCACTGGGCGATATTATGAACACATTTTCGGAACTCCTTAAAAGTCCTTATTATACTTTGACACGTTTAAAATATTATATTCTTTGAGGTATTAAATTGATATTTTATGTATCAAACAGCAATAATAAATCTCAAAGTCACGTGAAAGTAATTTATTAGCTTGAAAAATAAGATAAATACATCAAATTTTAAAAAGAGGTGCGATATTAGGCACATTTCCCCTACTTTAATGGCAACGGGACGGAGTCAATTGAATGAACTAACACGTAAATCACCAAAATCGAGGAATATGGAAAAAATCACAGATTCATTAAAATAGACGATAGCTCTGAAAACATGTGTATATTTAAAAAACCGTCATCACACGCTTCGTTTTTTAACTGCAAAAGAAAATCTCGTGTTTCTAGCAGTTGAAATTATTAACATCACTCGTGCGGTCTAGCACGAGTGATGAAAGTCGCAATATCAAGCCACTGAGATTGACAATGTGGCTTAAAGCCAAGGGTTCTGGAGTAGGGGTTGATAATTAATCCTCATAACTCTTGGCTTTAAGCAGGTATTGGCAATCCCAGTTTGTTAACACATATACTCTAAATTCAGCCAACAACGCTAAAAGCCTACAATTGCGTAGTTTTAAAACTTCAATTAAAAAGTAATAAAAACATACACTTTGAAGTATTGCCTCTACCAACGTTTTATTAATATAATCAAAAGTTTTAAGAAAGTTAGATTTTTGAAAATCAAATATACAGGAATTTTCATGAGCACATATAAATGTTTAAGCAGCAACTTATCAGTTAGTTCAGATATAAATGCCTACACATTTTTTCCATCAAAAGAAATTCATTCATTATAAACGCTTTCGGGAAAAATATGTATCGCCTTTAATAATGTTTTCCTCAAAACTTAGGAAATCTGATGCGAAGCCGAGAGAAATATTACTATGAGAAAAGTTTACCGAATTCAAGAGGGGAAATTTTCATTTGAGCTGGAAAATGATTTGAATGAAAAATGAGTAAATAATGATGCGGAAATGCTACTCCAAGATTATGTACTCAAAAGAACTTGAAAACTAAGTCAAAATGTAGAATAAAGAATTGGAAGTTTGCATACTAGTTTGGCAAGAAACAGAAAATTGGTAAATGGACTTCGCTCCTTTTCTTAAAAAGATGATTCAAACTCATGTGAGCATCTATATGAAACGACTTGTTTTCTTCTTTTCAAAAGTAAACTTTTGTTTAGAAAATTCATCGGGCAAAAATAAAAAGGCGGTATACGGCGAAAATTTTTATCATAAAGAACCATTGTTAAAATGTACGTTAGCAGTTGATTTGCACACCTGAAATGTACCCCGACCGTACATAGGCTGCAAACAAACAAACAAAAAAATTTTTTTCAAAGTGCTTGAACATTACAGCTACAATTTTATATAAATGCGAGATGGGGAAAAAGGAAATGAAATAACTGATACTGCGGTGAACTGAATTACTTCTTCTTCTTATTACATTATATATATTACTTTTTATGTAATTTTTTATCCACACCACATATTAAATTTATCGCATACTATGTGTGTAAGCTCACAATATTTGCACAATATTTCCCGAATAATATAATCGTTCCCCATGTTTTGTATTAGTATTTACAAAAATGCAATCATCAGAAGAAAGTCTCTAAACTTGTTTAACCGTCGTCCTATTCTTGTTCTCTAACACAATGCAATGCGTTGAAGTAAGCAAGCAGCTAATTTAAGCACAAAATTACAATACAAAAAGCAGACGCCTTTCGCAAATACATGGAATTCCCTTTTCAATGCAAGAAAGAAGGAAGGGAGCAAGGGAAGCAAAGACGCTACAAAGTCCACCATGGAGAAGATTCCTCAACATTAAACAAATAACGGTCCACTTAGACAAAGCAGTCATCAACATAACGGACCTAGCATTTTAACTAATTGTTGAACCAGCTTAAACTCAAAATAATGCATATAGAAATCCCTCAAAACAGGGGTAAGAGGATTTCCCATAGCCAAACCATCCAATATAGTGAAGAATTTACCATCAAAAATAAAATTAGTTTGTTGTAAGCTTTTTTTGTACTGTAATTTTGCAATTTTGCGCTTAAATTCGTCGAAGTTTGTGCCATATGCAAAGAAAAGGAATTATGATTCAAAAACCGAAAAAAAAGGAAATTAAACTAATACCACATAAACTTTCTCACCAATGATTATTCGCATCACGTTTATCAGTAATTTACATCTTCATTCCGGAAAAGGTCACTTACTAATCGTAACGGTAACGATGTCGATTTTATCCCTACTATACATCAATACGTTGAAAGTTTCCACAGTCAAGCAATCAGTAAAAATAAAAAAGTGCTGTATTTTTTGGGAGATTCTAGAACTGACAGAGTGAGACTTACTGAACGTTTTAAGGAGCATTATATGTGTATGTGTGTGTGTGAGAGAGGGAGGGGGTAATTATAACGACCCAGCATGACTTTCAGTATCTCTTCTCGTATTTTAATTTAAATTTTGTTCGCATTGAAGTTCTTAAATTTAAGTAAATTATTTAAAGTAAATTATTAAAGTTATTAAATTTTTTTCCATAAGTTTATTTCAAGAAATTTCTTCCCAACTCAAAATATGAAGTTGTGGATACATTATTAAAAACTATCAATATATATATATATATATATATATATAAACAAAGAGTTGTTCGTTTTAAAACTCTCGAATGAATAAACTCAGTAACTGATTGCCTTTCGAAAAATGTAGATTCAAATGTTAAGACATTCAAAATTCGTGAATACATAAATGTACAAAGACAAAACAGTTAAGTACATTTTCCTCTGTTCAACCGATTTTCTTACATTTTTTTTTCATTTACTAGCCATTGATGAGTTTTAGTGCAATCATTAAAAAAAAATTTGGAAATTTTTTCTTTTTTTTTCCTCCTACTCTCGACGAAAAATCGAAGCCTATTTTTAGAAGTCTTTATTCGTCATACTTTTATACTACTCCTCCCATCTACAATTTACAATATTAATGCACTATAATACATTTTATACTATCTATAACGCAAAGAAGAAGGCACGTCTAGAACAAAATAAAAGAGGAAATTAAATTTATTAAATGGATGTCAAAGCAAAATAAAACTAATCTTAATGTACCAGTTAATACATTTCCAAATTTTTATGTTAAGCCAGTCAGATTATTTGTGCAGTACAATGTCAAACAAAACAAATACAATTTGAAGCTAACAATGCCTAATGAAATATAAAGTGAGATAATAAGTGGTAATGCGTTATTTTGTTTCGAATCAATGTTTCGTAATGTTTGACTTGGATTAGCGTTTGAAATCTCCATTAAACTGAAAGTGAGTGTGTGTATTTCTAACTTATAATATTGAGGAATTAAATTTTATTTCTATTTTCTTTACAGAAGAAGGAATGCAGAAAGATAAAATTTATGTATAATTATGAGTTACAAATGCTATAAATTAAGTAACTAACTATGTGGTAAATCAGTTGCAGTGAAGAGAGATTATCGCTAATTGAAATATCTAAACGAAACAAACTTGTCAAACAGAAAAACTAAAATGTCTAAAAGTTGTTTAAACGGTCGAGGCTGAATTTGAAAAACTTAATGAATTATGGTCGAATTTCAACAACTAGGCGAAGACTAGTAAATCAAATTTTCCGAATTAAAAGGGTAACCTTTTCCATCCTATATTTTATTCTATCCTTTCATTTAAGGTAATTTTTACTGGATGTTTATGTTTCTGAAAATGACGTCTCAAATACCAGCGGAACGAATTTATGGGTCTTTTACACCTACTTCGGACAATAAACACATCCATAAAACAAGTAATAGCTTTTATCAACGTAGTTAAATTAGGTGTTCAATAAACAATAATTCCTCTTATTGGTACATTTCATACAATTCAGTTACGTATTTGGTTAAGAAAACGTGGATTTTTAATGCCTTCGTTATGAAATCAGAATTTGTAAGGAAAGTACTCTCAATTCAGAAAATATTCTTAAAATGCTTCCATGATTTTAGAAAACTGATTTTGTAATATTTTGCTCTTCAGCACATTTTTAGAACTCTTTTCCGAAAAAATGGACAGCAAAATGCAAACACACATATTTAAAAAAAAGTTTTTTTTTTTAAACTACCACTAAACTCAATGATAAAGCACTCTAAAATTATAAGCAAAAAAATTGAAGAGTTACATAAATAACAGAAAGCAATTTCTAACAGGAAAATGTGTTCTTCTGTCGTCTCTATCATTCAGTAATGTTTAATGAAATTACCAAAAGTCTAAATATCCATATATATATTTCACTTAACGTGGACCAGTTACGATTAAATGCTTCGATACGATACGATACTGATATCATGCGAAAAACAAACTATGGTTAAACGATATTTAAAAATGTGCTAATGATTAGCATCAAAAAGTAACATAATATTTGTACTTATTATCGTAACGTATGGGGCTTTAACAAATTTATTTCTATTTCTTAAAAAGTATTTCTATTCATGACTCAATTTTTAATTTCCGAAAACATTTAGTATCATTCTTCCCTCTGTTTGTCAATCCATTTTCTTACCTTTTTAATTTGGTAGCTATTGATGAGTTTTAATGTCAATAAACTATTTTTGAAAATAGTTTTTGTTCTCCTACTTTCAACGTAGATTCGAAGTCTTCATTCATCATACTTTCATACTACTCCATACATCTACAACCTACAATATTTGTACCATATTCTACAAATTTCTTATAATTTATAATTCAAAAAAGAAGAAATGTCAAGGACACAACAAAAGTAACAAAAAAAAAAAAAACAAAAAACAAAAAACAAATGCAATTTATTAAATGAATGTCAAAGCACTTAGAATAACAATAATTTTAAGGTGGCATTTAAGCCATTTACAATATATATATATATGTAAAATAAGTCAGATTGTTTGTCCAATAAAATGTCAAACAAAATAAAATATAATTTGAAGCTAGTTTGTCTTATACTATGCATTATGTCGAAACTGGTGAGGAGTCTCAGAAAATGGCAGTGGGCTCATTAGCCATTATAATTTCTAATGAAAATTGACAAAAAACTAACCTACATTTCTTTTTTAGTGTGCCTTTAAAGTATTTTTTAAAATTTTTTTATAAGATATGTCATACTATTAAAAACCACATCCTTTTAACAAACCCTAAATGACGAAATGTGTGAAATACTGAAATAAATTTTATTGCATATCCCGAAGTTTATTTGTACCGCACATACTCTGCTTTGCACTTTCTCATTTATTTTCAACATGGAATGCCTTTATTTTTTAAGTACTTAAACGAGCCTTTAAGTATACAAAACTTAAGTCGCTTTAAATATTCACAAGCTTACAGGCAATAAACAAAACTATCACCAGTTAAGGCTGCCGAAGTACTAAACTTTAGACCTCAATGAGCTTGAAAGTTCCCGTTATATGAACTCTAATTTGTTGTATTTTCCAGAAAATCTGGATTCCATTAAGAAAGCTACGGGAAAGAAATATCAGGACATGAAGGAAATGAGGTATCAAGGAAAATGGACTACTGCAGTGATGGCTCACAACTACTGCTCGTTACAACGAAATGAGCTTCTCAAAGGGAAGATAAAAAAACAAGACTGAAGCAAACCATGAAGAAAATATTTCATTTTTTGCTGATTATTCTTTCTTGACTAGTTTAAAATTTACTGTAATATGATTAAAGATTTTATCAAATCGTTTAGCAGTATTCCTATTCCTTAAAATTAATTATATATATAGAATAATAATAAATCTGGAAATGAGAAAAGTGTTTACTTACATGAAATTAATTTGGAAAACAAATACTTTTACTACAGTAATTAACAAAGTTTCTTGAGATCAAAAATGAAAACAAATTGCTTGTTTGACTTTGAAGAGCAATGTTTTCTGAGAACAACACCTGAAGCACTTTGAGATACCAACAGAAGGTTCATGCAAGATAATATTCTCATTAATATAATTGTGTTTAGTTTTAAACAAACAAGATGCGATTTCTTTAATGTCTTCCAATACTTCGGAATGTTCTTTGTAACATCTTAAGCATCTGAACTGCTTGGAAAAACTTAAAATTGCTACATTCGTAAAATATCTTTCGAAATTACATTTTTAAGACATCAGTAATAGAGATTAGAGCTTTCGTGTTTTGTAGTAATACAAAGTGTAAATGTTTTCAGGAATCTTGTGCTTGACATAAACTGGTTTGGACCTCTTAATTCTTCTTTAAAGCATCTTTTTATTGACTCGTTTTAACTAAGTTAAATAAATGTACTAGAACTTTCAGGGCATTCATTTAGTTAAAAAGACATAAAAATAAAGACTTTTTCAGTTGAGTCTCAAGGCTTATAAACTGTACTTAATCGATTGTTTCTGGTCTTGTATCCAAAATCTATCCACTTAATTTCGTAGGAAAGGCAATCCTTTAAATCGATAGGTAACATTGCCGAAAACAAGAGCAACCTTTCATTTAATTAGCTAGTTTTTATCTTGTTTTTTCTACTGAACTCAAACCAATGGTACGTTTTTATATCAAAATGTAAACGCGCACATACTAATCATATTCACCCAAATAAGCTGACAATCGAACTGGCCAAATACCATCAAAGAACTCATAGAAATCAAGCGTATTTAACTTTATTGAGGTAAAATTCGTGTTTGAGCACTCTTGAAATCAGCTAAGTATCCCGGTATGACTGTCCCGCAGTGGACCAGTCGGTAGAACCTCGGTTCCCGCATAACACCGAAAGTGAAGCAACATTCAGTGTTTGGGAGGGTGACAACCTCTCGCGGCGGTTCGCATACGCTAAAGGGAGCTGGTGCACGTTAAATAGGTCGGGGCTCCAATGTTCTCAAAGTGAAACGATACTTCTGGGAGTACCAATCCCAGGTAACGATCTCTCATCTGAGAGCTGGTTCAAAAAATTAAGAGACCTTTCAAAGGGGCGGAAATCGGACTCCTGCCTACAAGGGCCTCGAAAGACTCAGGATCAGCGTACCTATTCTTCCTCGCCACGTGCGAGGACACGACAACAACATCAAGGTATGACTAACTTTTGAATCGCAACAGATACCTCTTATAACCCAAGGTTTCCTAAAATAATTGGATCAAATTTTTAAAATCGTGGGAAGAACACCACATAATTGAAAGTTTCCCAAAATGAAAAACGCAAGTACGCCGGGATTATGGTTCACAATATAATTGGTATAGTGTATATTTTATAGATTTTTAACATTTTTTTTACACATTTACCCCAGAGAATCAGAGGTAAATGTAAACACATAGTGCACTCGCTAACAAATAATCATAAAGTCAAAATTTATGTACACATTTACTCACCAAGAGCTACTTACTTACAAGGAGGTATTGGATAAAATGTTCACATTCTTATCTCTCAATTCATTCAAGAGGTAGGCAAGGATCAAAAATTAAAACATTGAAAAAGTGTTTACAATTACCTTAACTGACTCTACTTGATTTTTTTTTGTTTGTGATGAAGATAAAAGGGAAACCTTCATCATTTATAATAAGTATGGTTATTTATAAAAATGTCTTCAAGTTGAAACGAATTTTCGTGTATTTTAAATTCGAGCCCACTGCTCTAAATGTTCTCTCAACCTATACATCGTAGTTCTTATCGTATTACATTGCATGCAGGTTGTGAAAATAGATACTGTATACATATAGTATACTTTTTTTGTAAAAATAGATGTTGAATTCACAGTATTGTACGTTGTACATGAATAATAGAACTTCTAAAAAACTTCTGCACGCCAAAACATGTATGAATCATGGCTAAACGCAAACTCTCTGGAACTTAAGCAATGTTAACTTACTGATAAGAGCTGTTTTAAAAGATAAAAAATAAGACACAAAATGTAGTTAAATAAAGAACAAATTTTCATTGCCCTGTGATCAATGAAAGAAATATAGGCGGATAAACAATAAATAGTTTATGCATTTTGAAAACAGTTTAAAGAAACATGATTTTGACATAGTGTAACTTCATATACGGTTTTACGGATTAGTAAATACAGATAGGATAGCGGTCCAATAAGAGTAAATATAATATTTTGTTTCAGTTTCGGAAAATACATTTTTTCTGTAGTTCTTTTACAAAGTAGTTGCGTAAAGTAAGTCAGGAACTAGCCACACATATACATGTATATACTTACAAAATAAAAATAGACGAAATTAATTAGAAAACCTTTATGACCTAGCAAAGAATACAAAATTACATTTATTAACGACACGTTTTTGCCTTGAACATACACTTTTTTTAAAAACTTATATATTATTTTTCGCACGCATTGTATGATATTTCTCAACTATTGAGTTGGAATTATTAAAACTTTTCTAATAATATAGCATACGTAATGACTGATTGCTTAAAACTTTCCTCGCACTTGCGAATGTATGATGACTAATGTCGACAAGTTTGAAAGTACAACTGGATAATTTGATTTATTACTGGGAATAGAGTACAGTTCTATTGAGTTCGTTTTCAGGTTTAGTTGCACAGGTAGACAAAGAAAAGACAAAACAATCTCGCAACACCAAATACTACCCAACAACTGTCTAGTACACGATAAATGATTTATGTCTGTCTTCCGTGAGAAACTTCTTCCCAAGACATTCCAGATTTGTTTTATTTCCCAATTTCACTCCGCTTCACCTGCAATCCCCTTTCGACAAAGATTTTAGACCTTTGTTGTTGGTTTCTTTTAACAGTTTCGTATCAAAGCATTCGGAAAAATTTATATTTTGGTAAAATTGAACTAAGTATGCTGTGCAGTTAAAAATACTCTTATGTTTTTTAATTTAGTTCTTGGTACAAAAAAATAAACACGTTATATAAATCCTCCACTAAAATTATGCGATACACATTGTAGGTGTAAATTTGACCAATATGCAGTTTCGTTGAATAATTGATAATTAGTTTACATTTAAAGCTCTACATTTATATAATTATGTAATCCATATATTTTGTATTGGAGGTAAACGACACTTGATATGGATAGTATAGTAACATTTGCGACATTTATAAACAGTTCTAAATATAAATTAAAAAAAAAAAAATTATTCCAGTACTTGAACGGAAATTAAAAGAATCAACATGAACTTCACATTTTAACATAAATCAAGGAATCAAAGTGAGTATGGGTAACTTTTTGCCAAAAATGCGTATAACACTAATATAAACCTAACTGTTCACTATAAAGCATCATTTGCCATAAATGTTAAGGGAAATTTCAACTCGAGAATATAAAATTGTACTTCTCTAATTAAAAATAACACAAGTAATTATTCGTCGGACGTGTAGGTTAATTGAATTTTAACCTCATAAATTTTATTGCGTATTCACAGAAGATAACAAAACCTTCCTAAAGGTCATTGTCTTGCATTTTTACATCACTTTCTTTTATGTCTATTTTACTATCAGTGCTAAAAATCTAAGAACACAGCAACTAATAAAACCTCGGATCAATTATCCTTATTACATTTCTCCCTTATCAGCAAGGGGACAATAAATAAGACATTTAAAGAAGTTATAGCTATCATACAGACAGTAATAGAAAGTACCTAGAATTATGCTGTATAATGTCATAAGCCTTTGAAAATATTTATTACAACAGTCATTAAAAAATGTGTTCTTTATTCTGAGCGGCATTTTTTTTCTTTTTAATTTTATATATATATATATATATATATATATACACACTTGTGAGTTTACTCTTAACAAGTTTTGGTACAACATAAGTAAATAAAATAAACCAAAAAAAAAAACGCAAAGGAAAAACTCAAAAAACAAGCATGCTTATTGTTTTGTAAGTAATGTTTTCGTTCACAGGAACATTTTCCGGGGACAATGAATTACACAAACTAAATCATAGTGTTTATACTTTTAAATCCTTGTATATTGATAAAGTTTATCGAAATAATTAATTCTTCAACATCCTGGCAATGACGTTATTCAAATTTTGTCTCTTTCTATTGTTCTGTTTTAAAAAGTTCATAAACAAATCATTACAAAAGTCTGTATATATGAAGCGGTAATGAGATTTACTTAGGGGTGATGTATTTTCGATACTGTTTTTTATAAGGAATAATATCTTAGTAACTTCTTGTAATTCGTACAGTTTATCCACAGCGTTCAAGTCACAAGTTTTGGGTTTTCCAGAAAATATTTTGCGGGTGTCTATATTGATTAATTGTAATAAGTTTTTTTCTGACTCTCTTTCAGAATTCGTTAGCAGCACATCTGTAGACAGAAAATTATTTAAAGTACTTCACTGTAAGGCTTTCAGGCATACACTGTCTGAAAGCGTTGTAGTGACAGATTTTGTTACAAAACACCTCGGTACAACTTTACGCATATTACTTAGATTAGAAATAAGGTCTTTTTAAAAATTATTAATCTTGACTTCCGCAATAAAGGCTACAAAATATCATCATGCAATTATCTAGTATAAAAAAGCGGTAAACCATCTCTTTAATTATAGAACTTTAATTATGTTTATATTTCATCAACACAGGCATTCTACGGAGTCGGTATCAGAGGAGATAGAATAACGCATTAAATATAAATACCTAGACATGGAAATAGCTTTCATAAACGACCATTATTCAATAATGAATGATTATGCCCATTAACCATGATGAAATTTCAGTAAACAAAGATTGTTCTAAGACCGCATAGGTTATTCTTTGCATCCTCGGAATGCTTAAAAATAAAATTTTTTGAACTGTTCCAAAATGTACAAAAAAATTTCAATAAATTTAGTGTTTTGGTCAAACTAGAGTTCGGGTCTTTTTTAGGCGTTTCAGAAAGTTATAAGTAAAATCACAAGATAAAACGCATCGATACTTAAATTCAATAAGCTTTGACGAATGCAAGCAAAAAATATAAAAAACAGTATCAGAATGTACGTTTATGCTATATAAAATTTTAGCACGATTATTCAGATTAAAAATGTGTATTTTATGGAAAAAAAAGAAGCTTTTGTCATACACATAAAAAAAATGCATAAAATTTAATATTGGTCATGCACACAAACAAAATTTTCTAGGTTATTGCTTCTCAAATTCAAGCTTATGCATTCGCAAAGGCGAGTTAAACCCGATAATGCATACATGCCTTTACAGCAAACAAAAGAAAATGATAAAGTTTAAGTAACTTGAAGACTGACGCTTTTATTCCTAAAATTGTTTGGGACAGAAAGTGACATCAAAAGCTGCATTTTTCCCTTGACGCGTATAGTGCAAATAGCAACAACAGTCAACAGAACAGTTTTCAAACTTATCCAATTTCATACCAGAAATGCTTACCGCTCTGGAAAAATGAGATAGAAAAACAACACCAGAGAAGAGCATTAAATATAAAGCGTTGTTAGAAGTTTTAAAGGAACGTCTAGGACACGTTTTTAGTTATTTGTAGTAATTTTTTTTATTACTTATGAGTCTCATTTAACGTGTTTTGGAAAATTTTATTTATTTCTTACTGACCAGAAACAAAACCACTGCGAGGAATATCCATCCACAAGCAATATCGAAATTTCAACACACATTTACTAATAAAATACAACTCGAAAGCTTTAGCCAGACTGATCTCTTAAGGGGTTTTAAAAATACTAGATATTTTTCAAAAAATAATCTTGTTCAGTATTTTATTATGTGCACTTCAATACCAATGATTTGATGTTGTCAGAAAACTTAGGAAATTATTTCAAATGATTTAAAAACATAGAACATAGAGAAGAATTTAAAGTTACTAGCCACGACATTTGGCTTATTTAAATTTAATTTTCTCCGTTAAATCCGTGCAAAAATTCAATTTATATTAATGTCCCAAAATGCCTTTAGGTCGTTTTAAACATACTCCGAGCTGATGAAGGCCTATGGATGTTAGGCGATCAACTACTTATTATTATATTCAATCTATTTCCGTTTGGAATTGTCTCGTGTTTAGATTGTATTGTTTACTTTTCACACAACGCAGCGGCTTCAAAATCTTTCATATTTTTGTGAATTTAGGTACTCTTTTCTGCTTTAAAATAACACCAAACCCATTTTCACCTAGTAAAAGGCTAAAACAGAAAAAAAGGAAAAAAAAAATAAAGGAAATAAATATTTCAAAAAGGTAAGTGTGGAGGAACGTATTGAAATTTCTAGGTATGAGCTAGAAATTAGGATCTTAAAATTTTATAGTCACAAATAAAGTTTCTGAAAGTTTTGATGTTCTACGGAATTACCGACAATTCTTCATTAATTTTCAAAAAATTTGTAGTGTGCTCTATGTAAAATGTCATGGAAAATTGCAGCGAAAAAACATCTACACGAGGATTGTGTTCTAAATGAAATGAGCTGCATATCTTTTTGTATTTTTTATGATGCCTAATTGACTAATTTACATAAAAAGTTAAGCTATTAAATTTAACGTTTTTTTTTCTGGAGTAGCAATAGCTTTAGAAACGGAAAATTTACGCGATATAGCTAAATTGTCGTTATATGTCAATACTGTGAGTACTATTTTTGAACATTAGAAAGGAATTATTAAGAACGTAGCTCATCACTGGGTAACCGCCAAGTCAAACAGCATGGCAGCAGTAGTCCGCCTACAATGGCCAGCAATTTGAAATGTAAACAAAACCAAATGGTTAGCCTCAGCGACGTAGGAAAAGGAACGGGGTGTCCCCGGGTTCGCACCTCCCCTGTAGCAGGAGGTTAACTAGCGCTCGGTCAAATTTTAAGTATGGTATATTATTCTTTGAGAATGAATGCAATTTACGAATACGATTGCACTTTCATGCTGCAAGGAACGGGGGGGGGGGGGGCACAAACAAGTCAAGTTAAGAAGTGATGACACTTTTACACACCGCATCCCCCTCCCCTTCAGAAATTTATGGATACTCCACTGGTTAACATTCCCCCCTTTAAGGGGGGAAATACGTGTAAAGGTCTCAAAAAATTAAAAAAAAATTTCTTCATATAAATCGGTTCTACAACTATTCAATAATATACCCTGAAAATTGCAAAGAAAAATTCCAAGTCGTTTAAAAGTTATAAGCATTTGAGCGAGCGCCCCTTTTGGAGAAGTTGAGCAGGTTGTCCCTCATGAATGACCTGAAGCCCTGAAGGGTACCAGAGAACGTTAGGCAGATGTCCTTTTATTTCTCTTAACAATTGAGACCTCTATAAGTATTTCTATAAGTATTAGTATCTGTAAGTATTAAAAAAAAATGACTTATTACTGCCTTAAATTTACCTTCAATACCACTCTTTTTTTTTTTCAAACGTGTCTTGCTCGAAACTTCTTTTTTCGATTTTGCGTACACTCTAGCTCGCAGAGTTCTTTTATCAATCCTTATCAAATTTAGCACACATTTTCTTTATATCTGCACGCTTTAGTTGAACTAGAATCATAAACATATCTTTATTTTTACTTTTTTAATTGTAAAAAAAGAGCAAAAAAAAAAAAAACGGTTAAAAATCGTACTTAATTTTCCCATTCTAAAAAAAAAATAGAAATTTTAATTTTTTTGTGATGATTTTAGTTCAACTAGAAGAGACACTTATAAAAAAAGTAGATTTAAAAAGAAATGATTTCAGATAAAAATTGTGAGCTCCAGGATGTACGCAAACTGCCGACCCGTGTGTCGACTTACAGTGTGCAGCAGTCGATATCTCCGAGATTTTTCAAGACAAATGTTTGAAATTTTCAGTAAAGGTTCTTCAATATATCTATAAAAAAACCTCAAAATCTCAATAAAATATATTTATTCGTTATACGTTAAAATAATTCATGAAAATTGCTCTTAATACGCCGTTTTACACGTGTTTCCCCCCCCTTAAACACAATCTAGTTTTAAAAGGTGTTTATAATTTTATCAAACAAGTTCATTTATTCCTGCATTAAAATAACAAACTTACACTAGAAAGAAAAAAATCTACTTACTACACTTGAATATGCCTTCTCTTAGCAGAAAAATAAGCACAATGGCAATCGAGGACGAAGAAAACACTAAATGAAATAAACCGACTGATTACTATTGTAAAAAAAACGGGAATTTTCATTTTAAACTAGCTATCTCAGCTATCTAAATTATTTTTTGAGAGTAAATACTTAATAAAATACCAAGTTTCCCACAGGGCTGCACGTAACACATTAAACAAATTGTTTTTTTTAAATGTGTACCACTTGCTACTTGAACCGCAAGATGATTTGAAATAATGAATAGTTACACGAAATGCAGTATGACATTTTTTTTTTAAGTTTCAAGTACAGCATCACTACTATACGTATACAAAATGTTAATGGAACATTACGACAAGGTATTACAAAACGCAGTATTACAAGTGATTTTTTATGCAAGAACTTATACAACAGTCCTTGTAAAAGGATGAAACTACAATTAGATTTTTTATAGATTAGATTTTCTAGTATTTGATACACACTACACCACACACATATATATGTAGTATATATATATATATATATATATATATATATAGCGTAATTATGTTTTAGCTAACACAATTTGAACCTACATTTTTTTTTCATCTCTGACCTGCACTAACATCATGAACCTAAGTTTCACACAGCAAACATTATACCATTTCTTCAATTGAATTAGCACACAAAAAAACATTGGTAAGTTTAGAATCCAATGCTGACATCATTCTCTGTCGTACCGGTACGATTTCGAAACGCACAAAAGATACGATTTACACAACTGCATAGTGTTTTAAACACAACGCAATTTCTAACCTCACACTAAAGTTAGCAAAAAAAAAAAAAAAAAAACAAGTAGAATGTAACGGAAAAATTAATAATAATCATGTAATGTACTTGATAACAAGACCCATACCTTTATTTTAATCATATCATTTTACAAGATGCTCAAAAACTGCATGCAGAACTTGTATAAAGAACTTAGGAACTTGAACGTATACACACGTTCACATCGACGTGAATCTGCCACACTAGTCAGAACGTAAAAGCTTACTTTTTCATCCGCTAGGGCGTTCTAAACTCGACGCTTCTTTAGAAACCAGAGGTAGTATAACTTGAGACAGATGTGATTTAAAGGCAACGCAACTTATTTACACGTTTATGCCTCAGTAAGTATTTGGGGCTTCAGTGGCCGAGCGGTCTTAGTGCCAGTTTCCGCTGCCTGCCTGCGCAGTGACGAGGTCGTGGGTTCGATTCCCATCTTGCCCTGGGTGTATTTCTGTTATTTCTTCCCTTTGTAATGTAAAAATCCTTAATGTATTGTCTTGTACTATCTGTCATATTGGACGAGAGTTTGAGGCATATCCATTGAGCAATGCAAATAAACTCGAAAATGCATGTGACCGGAAATGGTCGTAAACAAACAAAAGTAAGTATTCCATATATATTTTTAAAATTCAAAAAAGTTTAATTTTTGATATTTTTTAAATCAATTTTAATAAATTACTAATATTATTTACATTTTAGTTTGCTTGAATTGAGGTACAAGTCTATAAGTTTCTAAGTTTTTAACTTACTTTGTTTGGAAGTAAATTATAACATGAAACTTATTTTAAGTTTCTATTATTATTACTATTATTAATGTCATTATTTATTTTTTATTTTTATTTTGTTTGAAATCATTTGTGCATCGAACTACCTTATGGAACAGAAATAAAAAATGGTCCATGTTTTATTTACGATCCCCGTAAATAGTCCTAAATTTTTAAATGTGTGACACGTGGCTTGAATAAAGTTTTTATAACCATACTGCTAAGATCTTTAAAACATGAGTTTTAAAGAACAACATGGGAGTTTAAAATACTGTCAATTTCTCACGTCTTGGAAAACTGCTGTTCAACTCGCCATATTTACGTCTAAATTAGTCAAGAAAGTGGTTCAGCTATTGCTTCCTACGACCTACGTAACATACCACTTTACCTGTTTCGAGTTCGGAAATGCTTATTTTAACATAGAAATAATGAAATATTCAGTAAGTATTCATTAGCGATAAGAAAAATGTTCCTCAAAAACAAGCAGTGAAAAATAAGTTTTATAAAAATTGTACTTTAAAAATGTTGTATGTCAAAAGTAATTTTCTTCGTTAACTTGACAAAAATGCATAAAGAAGGGTAAAGTAAAGTAAAAATAATGTGAAAGTGATTAACGTAAAGAGGAAAAATATAAAACCAAATTCAAATTAAAGTAATGTCGATGACCGCAAAACATTCAGCTCTGAAAGTGTCCAAGTCAGTTGAAACCTCAGAATTTTTTGTCTTTTAAATTTGCTTCATTCCTAATATTCTTAGGCCAATTGTAAATGTTTCTCAAGAAAATACCTAAAGTCTCGGGAAACGAGATTTTTTATTTGTTATTATATAACGTGTTAATTTCTTGTAGTTTTTAAAACGGACTCGTTTTATGCATTTAGTTGAAATCTTTAGAAAGGAGCTTCTAAAGAAACCGAAAATGAATGAGCTTTAGAGTGTTTTTTTTTTCAATTGCACTCATGAACTTTTCATTTATAAATACTTTGAAGTATTCTTAAGGAGTGTTTTAAATGCACTAAAGTATAATTTTGTGTTGTACGTAGAAATTTCTTTTTATTGGATAACATTCTATAAAACGACCAAATCTATGTGCTTTTAACAAACTTTTTAAAAAATTCTACTCTGTAAGTGAAATTGCGAATAGTAAAATAACAATTATTTGGTATAACATTTAAAAGCTTTTGAGCTTAAGAAAAAATACACAAAGTTTCACCCTTTAAACTATTTTGCACGCATAGTTCATGCCCCCTCCCCCTTCATAAAAAAGGAAGATAATATTGCATTTATGAGTAAATAATAGAATTAACTTTATTATCACCCCCCCCCCCATCAAAAATAAACAAATTAAATAAAAATCCATAAAGAGGGTAAAAGAGCCAACTATTGAAAGTCGTTTTATTATTGGTACATGTAACTTAAATTTGATAAAATAAGCATTTGAGATCAACAGGATTTCAAACATGGTGCAATTTAAAAGCTTCATGATTAAAACTGTAGTAAGATTGAAATTTTATAGGTCAAAAAATACCCCAAAAGCGTATTTTATCACGTTTAAGTTACAAACGTCCAATACTGGTAGCATAACAATTTTAGTTTCATTTACCCTATCTGGTAAACGTGTTTCTGGGTTACAATCTCAATGAAGAAAAAGTTTAATGTCCGACAGTAAACCAGCAGTCGGAAACAACTTTTTCTGCAAATCTTGCAATTTCGAAACACTTGTACGAGGTGTTCTTGCCATTTTTTGTGCTTTCATAACTCTAATTTTATCATTTACTTGTTCTTCACAGATGTAAATGCTTTTCTCTCACGCCTAATTCCATGTGTGTTTTTAGCCGTTTTTTAGATTATTTTGCCCTTAAAATGAATCTCAATATTATTGCAGGAGATCGTAAACGCTTTTGTCCCACTTGTTAATTTCAAAGAAATTTTTAGTCTGATTTAAGAATTTTGCGCCTTTAAACTGAATTTCAATTATCTTGCAGTGTAACGCAACGCTCAATAGCACTACGCGCAAAGATCACTAGTTCGCGAAACAATAGCGAAGTGCAAAGCATGTCAAATCGGTGAGTAGACCAGAAGTTCTGTATAGAACTATAAGAGCCAACTTTCCCGTATACACCCAACTTCAAATTTATAATCTAGCTATCTCTTTCTCTCTCATTTAGCTTTAGTTCCTAATTACTTCAAATATACCTTTTTCAACGGATAACTCATATTCATTCACTCACTCATTCATTCTTTCATTTATTCATTCATTTACTTATTCTTATATTTATTCATCCATTTACTCGTTCATATATTCATTCACTCATTCGTGTATTTATTCATTCATTTACTTATTCTATTCATGTTTTTATTCGTCCATTTAGTCATTCATATATTCATTCACTCATTCATGTATTTATTCATCCAATTAATCATTCATATATTCATTCACTCATTTATTTATTTTTTTATTCATTCCCTCATATATTTATTTTATCCTTTATTCATTTATTCATTCTTTCACTCATTCACTTATTCATTGAGAAATATCCTTAGAAATTCCGATCAAAAATTTCGTAGGAAAATAGGCTCGTACAGTTCTTGTTGAAATTCGTATATGTACATGCATCGTCGATGTCTACATCGTAACATCTTTCCGATAAAGTTTGTTGCAAGCAAATCTGTCGGTTAGATCAGTATTTATATGTGATTGAAATTTCCCAGTAGGCTCTAATATCAATTTTTTTGAACTGTTCAAAAATGAACAAAAATTGTTCAAATCATTATTTCACGTTGATAGCTTTTTCTAATAAGCTTGCTCATAGGAACTTAGATCTTGTGCCCAGAATTTACATAATTTTCCAATAGGCGGTAATGTTAAGATTTTCTGAACCGTTCAGAATTGAACGAAAAATTGTCCAAATCAAAAAGTAAAATATGGAAATGAGATGTCGAATTTTTCAAATCGGACAATTCGTGCAAAAGTTATTAAGGAGGACAGACAGACAGACAGACGGACCGACAGACACCCCTTTTCTGCATCTCAAAACCCTACATTCAAATTCTTATTTAATTACTTCACTTTTGTTTACCTTTCTTTATTTTTAACGGTAATTTTACAATACATTAAGCCTTCTTTCATGCTTTAATATAATTATTTTTTTTACTTTTACGGGAAAATAGGCTAAAAAATAAGTTTTTGTAAAACGCGCAATTTATAGTTATTGAAATATTAAATAAAAATATTACTTTCGCATTTTATTATCCGGTATGATAATAAGGAAATGACACCTTTAAGACTATTTAATTATAAAACTTTTAACTATAAGTTTTGTTTAAGGAAGTTATTATAAAAGGGAAATATTGATTATATATTTCCAGGCTAAAAGATTCTAGAAATTTCAAACACGAAAATCACGAGACTATTTGCTCTCACGCTATTTATTCATTAGTTCGGGAACACAACTTGCATGAATAAACAGTAACATATCACGCCATGAGTATTCTTTGAATCTTATATTTCATTTACTATTGCAGAGATTTTTTATTATAGATTACAAAATGTTATTAGTATAAATTTATTCCCTTTAAAATAGGAAATTTTTCATCGTTCTTTAAAATAAACACAAATCTGATTACTATAGATATATGAGACGATGCACAGTCCGGTGACTGTGCATCGTCTTAGAAACACATATTAGTAGACGTTTGAATAATATTTTGTGAAATAATGTAGTATTTTATGATGAGTTATAAAATGAAAATGTTTTTAAGCGTTGCATTGTTTCTTTCAAATTTGTACACTATAAGCGTAACTTACTGAGTTCTCCTCACTAAATAGTGATTGGGTAAAATCTTTTCTGGTTGTTAGTTAATGAATTGCCGATATCGTTTCTTGGATGAGAGTTGCTTTTTAATTCTTGACTGTTTTATTGAATTAAATCCGATATTAATGTCCTACATTTTTTCAGTCTTTCTATAAATTAAGTTCTATAAATATAAGAATTCAAAATCTCGTTTTATTTTTATACAAAAATTTAAAAAAAAAAAAAAATGCGCTAAATCACGAATAAAATGCAAAAACAACGTAAGTAAAGCACAAATTGTCAGCACAAAACAGCAAATAGCTATTTGGAGGCCACGATGAAGCGCCTCTTTCTTATTGCAGAAAAGAAGAAAGGTGCTTAACACACAGAACGAAAATTGTGGGTGACCAGTTCAACTCAACTCGCAACAATTCCTGCTTACACACTGCTTTCGTGTTGTGTGTTGAGTACTTTTCTGCACTGATGAAGAGGCGCTCTATCGTAGCCTCTAAATAGCTATTTTCAGTTTTGTGTTGATTATTTGTGCTTTACGTTGTTTTTGCCTTTTCTTATAATCATCTATTTAAAATGCGTCTTCTATAATGTATGCAACTCTTTCTCGACAATAAGTGGATTTTATCGTATTTTTGATTAAAGCCAAAAACTCCACTACTCCAAATGTACCAGTAATCCCATAACAAAGTAATTCTTATATATCTTTCAACTGATTGACGATTTTTCAATAATTGGTTTAAAAGTCGCGTCTTTAACCTTTCTTAATAAGCATAATCCGGGAGTCTTAAGTGACATATAACCTTATTCTGAGTTAAATAGGCATTAAATAATAGCTTTGCAAATAACGTCATTTTTGGCTCAAGCATCAGTTCATTGAACTTCGTCACAGTGAAAGCGTCATTCATTCAAAACGGATGCTCTTTTAGAAAAATATAACTTACTGATCGAGTGCAGAATGCAATTAATAATACTACGCAACATTCAAAATAAATTGAAAAGCATTAACAAAAATGTGACGATTTAAGAGTATGCTCTCCGAATACAAAAATCTGCAGTCCATACACGCAACAGCAATCGATTGTCATTAGGTAGAAACGGCAGATCAAAGGCTCAATATCTTAAGATTAAATAGAATTACTTAATGTAATTGTATATATCAGAGACCGGGTCGCCGACCTGTGTTTACCCATTGACCATATTTGTACTCTTGTTGATATTTTATATTTTTCCACTAAGTATATTTGTACTCCTTCTAATAAAAAATTCCTCACGGAAAGAAACCTTCACGAACTCCTCACGGACTACATTTAAGTGTGCAAATAGACTGCGTGGCTATGATAAAATGTTTGACAAATTTTACATGCCAAGTGCTTTTTGTTTTTTTGTTGCTTGCTTGATTGAAAACCATATAGGATTATCGAAATGGAAACTTTAATGAGACTACAAAATCTGGACGCAGGACTAACTTTTTTTTACCTTGGCACAGCCGCAACACGTTTCTGACCATTGAGCCAGTTTTCGGCAGATAGTTTTGTATTACTGTCTAAAGACGACCGTGCTCCAGGAATAGTTTTTTAGACTGCTCCGGCAATGGGGGTGGGGAAGACGACAACAACACACACTCAGTTGATGAGTTGATCCCTTTTATAATACATCAAGATTCGAGTTCACTGCTCTGTTCTATTTTGGAAAAAAAAATGTAGTCACTGGAGGCCAAATCTGGGCTGTACATGGCTCCGAAAGTGGGCGTACCGAATTTCTTTGTTTCCAACATTATGTTAGTTATGATTAAATGTGTGTTTTACGCAGTTTCCTTGAAGTATAAGGCGTCATAAACATCGGTATGAACAACATCCATGTTGTAATACAGCTGAATTCTGTGCCATGTTCTCACAGATGTATTGCGGAGATACTTCGTAGTCAAGAGGGTGGAGTCGTGTGGGTAATTCACAGCTGCTCGTAATTACTGCGTTGTGTGGTACCGATTATTTCTCACTTCTTGCTTTATGAACCCCAGATGGCATTACCAGGTGCCGTCAGACCGGGACTTCTTGGCGGCGAGGCAAATGGGCTGGTGAAGATGCAGAACCTTTTCCAGTTTCGGTGAACATGGCAAGCAATGTTGTCATTATGTAACAAATAAAGCACAATTCATCCGCCGTCAAATAAAAAGGAGAAGGGGTACGCCCACTTCCGGACCACTCTGTATTATATGGTTTCTCCAGACTTCCAAATTCTTCTAAATGAAGAACTGATGCAAAAGTGAAAGGGGAAAGTCCGAAGAACCGGCTACTATAAGACAAATGGTCAAAATGCTTTGTGCTAAAATGTAAGTACAAAGATAAAACAACGTAAGAAAGCACAAATTCAGAATAAAAAGTAACGCAAATAGCTATTTCGAAGCTACAATGGAGCCTCTTCCTCAGTGCAAAAAAGAAGAAACGCTCAACACGCAGCTAGAAAGCTGAGAGTTAACAGGGAAGAACGAGAGAGAACAACCTTCCAAATTATACCAAATGTGTCGGATTAGCGATTGACCAATCAGAGGCCAGGAACAAGGCGGGAGCAGAGCCCAAGACGAAAAGGCGGGAAACGAACGTGGAAAAGGAGGAAAGAACAGGAAAGGCAAGAAAAATTATAAAAATTGTTTCCAAATGTCAGGAAAGTATGGAGTGCTGGAAAAATCATTTACTAACGAATGGGAATTTTTCCAAATGTGATAAGCTTCCCAAAAATCAAGTTCATAGACCGAAGAGCATTTACTGATAATTCTAGCAGAAGAAAATTCAAAACAATGATCATTAGTCCAACAATGCTGGGCAATAGAAGAACGTGCAAGTTCTTTACGCTTAACATACTTTTCATGTTCTTTCAGACGGTGCTTTAAGGCACGTTTAGTCTGACCTATGTAAGAAAGACCACATTTACAAGAAATACTAGCCTAGCTTTTCTTAGACAACTAATCCAGCTTTGTAATATTAGATCTCCCTCTCTCTACCATTTAGCTTAAGCTTCGAAGTATTTCAAATACATGGTTTTAATTATTTAAACAATTACTTGTAAACGGATTAAATCTCTTTAACTAAATAGAAATCTACTTGATATAATAAAAAAGATGTCAATTTCATTCTCACAAGCTGTTATTCTTTTTTGGCTTATTTTAGTTTTTAGTGATTTTTTTTTTTCAGAATAGTAAGCTTTATTTCACTGTTTCTTTTATTTTTACCCTTTTTAAAATTTTTGCATAGAAAGATGGTATAAAATAGCCAATTGCCGTACAATCTGTTATTTTTAGCTATATCCTGATTGTTGATTAACGTTTTGAAATTATTATCGTATAAATGATATGTGTAAAGAAATGTAAAAATATACCGTTTCTTTATTGATTGTAAACGTTTTGGTCGTTGTTTTAAGAATGATTTAAACTGTTTTAAAGTTCTGGCAAAAAAAATAGAGAAGACCTAAACGCAAATCCCCTGCTTTTTTAGTACATTTTTTTCAAACAAAAAACCGAATTCCGGAAGAAAAAAGCAGTGTATGTTGTCATTAAGATAGTATCCTCAACCATTCAAAAAATTCCTTAACAGCCAAAGCTCTTTCACAATTTTCATCCCTTTTTTCTTAAACAGACGTTTAAATGATAATGTGGCACCTTAATGACTTCATTTAGTCTTCGTATTTTAAACGGGCGGATATCAATGACAGCAGTGGCTTGTGCTTCTTCGGATCTAAATCCCATTGATTACTTCTACGACTCCATGGAAAGGTAAACTGCGAGTTTGTTAGGCAGCGTAAAGGCTGTATTAGTCTAAAGAACTACTGACGATAAAAGTAAGAATTCTGTACTACATGGCTAACAGCATCAAGTAAAACCATCTTGAAGGTTTTTATAGAAAAAAGGGGCATTAAAAAAACGTGCTGCTTACGTTTACATTCGTTTTTCTTTCTTTCTTCTTTTAAAAGATGTAAGCTCTAAGTCCTAGGATTTTTACAACTTTCACATCTCACACATGTCGCATCGTTTTATCGATCAATTTTTTTTAAGATTAAGGGGGTAAACTATTTAGTTTAATTTTCAAAAAATGTTAGAATTAGTTATTGTGTCAGCCCATTGGTATTTATTAATTTCAGAACCGCATTTTTTAAAATGTTGCTTTCAAATCTTACAAGTAAATTGTACATGCATTTTTCGGGTTATCGTTTTAAATATATTAAGAATGATCCAACACACTTTTAGTAAAGATTTCTATGATGTTTAAAATATTTATTTCATATGGGGGATCCCAGCAAAAAAAAAAGCGAAACTCTGCACAGCCAAATTTTTCGCTTAGAGGGTATAGACAATTTTAAAAAACTGAATCTATGACCTATAGTTTTCGAGAATAACCCGCGAGATAAAAATATGACATTTTTATCAGTTTTACGAAGAAAAACGCTTTGTTTGAAACAGTGTCATAGGTGTTTGAATATGTTAACACTGGATGATGCTCAAAATTGGCTCTTCACATATCAAGGCATGTAGGTACACCGTGGATTGTTTGATTGTGCACATTTTTCTCTTGCATTGTATATGACAAAGATGAATCGTAGTGGCGTTTTTCTCTGCGTATTTTTTACGTAGTCGAAGTGACGTATCAGGTTGTGCAAAGTTTATGCAGACTTTCTGCACGACCTGTACTGTTCAATCAATGTGCTGTTAAATTTTTCCTGTGTTTTTTTGCTAAAAAATATGTATTTTTCTTACATAAAATAACCTAGTACTCACTTTTTTGTAGTTATTTTAGCCAAAGACTATTTTGGACTAGTAGTATGTCGCAGATACTGCCAAAAAATGACGGTGCAGGGACTCAAACCACTTAGTTGAAGACTATTCACTATCAAGAAACATTGTAGGTAAACTTTTAATATTTCGCATCAAAATATTTGGTATTATCAACGCCATATACGATTTTGGTTTCAACGGGATTGTCATTCTGATGGTTAAATTTCTCCAGCTGACTTCTGCTGCATTATACGACCTTGCAGCAGAAAAAATCTCAAAAGCAAAATAGCATAAATTTTATTCTGCGTGGTTTTAAAATTTACTTTTGAAATTTAAAGTTATAAAGGGAAATTGATTGCCTATATTTCAAAAAAAAAAATCAAGTACTTTATTATCATCATTTATATTAATATTTCAGATGAATAAACCATTTAAACTTTCTTTTGAGGAGATTCAGTTCTTGGCTTTCTTATAAGAGTTTTTAATAGAGCTATCCAGACAGGATATGACCAAAGTGGAACAATTTGCTTCGGACCTGGATTTTCAGGGCCAATGTAGAGGGTAAAGAACAAAATTTTGGGACTTCCGGAATTTCCTTCTCGAAAAGAAATTTTGTTCCTGGCCCCAAAAGTGGGCATTTCATTTCATAATTCAAATAATTACTTCTTTTAAAAGTAAAAGATAGCTGTTTATATATACTATAACAGGTTCTTTTAATGAAATTATATATTGTAGTTCATTTTTATCTGTATGAAATAAAATTCACATCATCCCAAGTTTTTTATGCAAAAGTAAGCCGTTTGCTTAATATCTTATGATTTGCACTTTAAAAAGTTGAGTTCTGAAAGAAATAGATGGGTATAATTTTTTATATGCATGAAAAATCATGAAAAATGACATCAGCATCTTCTTGAAGTACAGTAAGTCAAAACTAAATGCATCTTACTTGTTTTTTTTTCTTCATAAAAGTCATGTCTTGAAGATCAAATATAACAGTTGTCGTCACTATTTCACTTAAAGAAAGACTCAAAAATGAGAAGAAAAATATTGCTCTTTTTATTTTGTTGGATATTTAAAGTACAAAAAAGAAATATTTTATTTTGCAGTTGTCATGTTTCTTTGGACAGCATTTTGTCCGGATGTAAATGAGGAGTATTAAAAAAAACAGTTGAAGAAGATTTGGAGAAGAAAATGATTAAAATATTCTTGAAAAAGGATCTTGAAAAGCAATTCAATTTAAAGGCTTGTAAAGTAAAAACCCGAAAAAGGTTTTTCTGTTGCTTTTTTGTTCCTTCATAAACCACAGTATACAGTCCTTGACAAAAGCTTTTGAAGACTGTTTACATAAAAAATAAAGCCATTCCTTTTTTCAGTTAAAGCCGATTTATAAATGACAGACTCTCTTTATTTCAAGTACCCTTTTGTCATTAAATAAACCGAGCGTGTGTAATTATCCAAAGGGTATTCAAATAAAAACCTCAACTATTGTTTTTTTTAATAGCTTAAGAGACATTTATTGAAAACAAAATATATCTCTGAGCTTACGTAAAATTAAGAAAGGCGGCTAAATGTGATATAATTATCACATTCAAATTACTAGTTTTACCGAAATTCTAAGCATTTTTTACTTGATCGACTCAACTGAATGCTATTTTTTAATGAGTTAGGCAATTAAAGTTATTTATTCTTACACATGTCTCATAAAATTCCACATTGCGAAAAATCCTTTTTAAGTTTACAAATGTATTGCATTTTGTCTTGCAATTAATTCGGATATTAACAATATTAACATTTTGATTCTTGATAATAATGTAAAGAGACAAGTATTTGTACATGTATATGTATTAGTTGCTACGATTAATAACACAAAAAATATTTAAAACAAGTTATAAAATTTTTCATTAAAAAATCGAGTAGTATGTTTTATTCCTGTAATAGAAATTTCTTCTAATGCATAAAATAATTTTAAAGCTTTTTTTTCAAACCTTTATAAACCAGCAAGAAATAACTTCCCACCAAGCTCAACAAATGTAAGTGTCTATATAGTAAAATATTTTTCCATTTATGATTAGTTAAAATACATTTTTAAGGATAATGGAAATACTTATCACCTAATACATCATTTTTAATTGTGGGAAGCAACTTTCTCAGAGAAAGAGGAGGATAAAAACATTTGCTTTTTGCCTTTTTTTTAATTTTTAACCAATGTTAATATTTTTCAAAAGAATATTCAATTATATTTTTTTCCGTTTAAAAACTTAAAGATTACTTTGGTTGTGTATGTGTATTTTATCAGTACGATTCTTTAAAAATATAGTACATTAATATACAGATCAAGTTTAAAAGAAAAATGTTCAAGAATTACATTCTCATACAATAACTCAAAATTCACTCAATGATGATACAATTATAAATCTTCAGATTCGTTGCTTCCAAGTCAAATATTGTACTAGCAAAAGTATCATTAAACAATTCTCTGAACTGGATGTAATGAACAGTGACAACACAAAATCTACTCGTGTTTACTGATGCAGAAATTACTTACTCCGTGTAGCATCTAAGCAAATTTCGTTAAATAAAGTGCTATTTTTTTATTTATTTATGTCAAAAATTATTGGGAGTATCATTATGTCATTGTATATCCGTGTCTTTGGCACTAAATATACGACACATCTGAAAATATTCCTCCCAATCGGTATATCTCCTAACGGCACCTTTCAGTCTCACAATAAGAATTATGCTAGTGCTGTAGCTAATTCAATCATATTTCTTTTCAGCAAGTATATTAGTTCGATTTCTACCTAAAGTGATATCTATAACCGATGCTTAGATTTTTTTTATTTAGTAAGGTTTTTTAAGCATATGATTGATGTTTAGCAATTAAATAAACTGATAGATTTATTAAAAAATAACATCACCAGCTAGCGTGATAAGGACCGTAAACATGCAATAACACTAAGATGACGCGAGTTTCGGAAGAAAACTAGATGGTGGTTTGCGTCAACCTGGTTTCTAGGGGCGCTATGATGTTTTCTTATTTTCCGTAACCCGTCAACATTTTTGGGGGTTGAATTCTGAAGAATAATTAAAAAAAGGAGCACATCATCACAGTTCATTGAGAAGTAGCGATGTTCGCATTGCTAATCCTTTCATCCTTTGATAATCTAAAGTAGCATTATTTGAGAACAAAAGTGTTCATACATTTTCTCCAGGAAAAAATTACAAAAAAAATAAAGTATCCAAGCAGAATATGACACGCGTCGAGCTTCGAATGTTACCTAAGCTATTTACCCTATATATCGTTGATGTATTCAAACACATACATATATATAATTATATATAACTTCGATTTAGAAACACGCTTCGATTTACTCAAATTTGCGATCGTTTTACAAATTCTATATTTGATTTGATGAACGCTTTGTATAGACAATTTTACGACATGCTTGATTTACGATATCATTAAAAAAAAATTATCATAACAAAACAAATTGTTTAAGACAAATGATCAAAATACTTTGTGCAAAAATGTAAGTACAAAGATAAAACAACGTGAAAAAGCACAAATTCAGATTAAAATTAACGCAAATAGCTATTTCGAAGCTACAAATGGAGCCTCTTCATCAGTGCATAAAAAGAAGAAGAAACGCTCAACACACAAGCAAGAAAGCTGTGAGTGAACAAGGCAATAACCAGAGAGACACCGGTATTTATACCAAATGTGTCGGATTAGCGATTGACCAATCAGAGGCCAGGAACAAGGCGGGAACAGAGCCCGAAGGAAAAGGCGGGAAACGAATATGTAAATTGCAGGAGAAAACCAAAAATGGAGAGAAAAAATTATAAAAATTGTTTCCAAATGTCAGGAAAATATGGAGTGCTGGAAAAATCATTTACTACAGAATGAGAATTTTTCCAAATATGATAAGCTTCCCAAAAATCAAGTTCATGGACAGAAGAGCATTTGCTGATAATTCTAGCAGAAAAAAATTCAAAACAATGATCTAAAGTCCAACAATGCTGGGCAATGGAAGAACGTGCAAGTTCTTTACGCTTAACATAATTTTCATGTTCTTTCAGACGGTGCTTTAAGGCACGTTTAGTCTGACCTATGTAAAACAGACCACATTTGCAAGAAATACTATAAATATAATAAAACAAATTGTTCTTCGCATTGAAAGAGAAAAGTGATTTATACTTTAATGCTTGTAACTAACAGTATATTTTAAAGTACACTAAAAATTTCTAGTTCAAACTTTCACAAAAAAAAAAAAAAATTGGTGAAATTTAGCTCTAACCAACAATTGGTACTAAAGTTAAACCCTTATGAGGGTTCTTAGTTTGACATTCATAATGGTTCAACTTAATACCAAATGTTAGTTGCAGCTAAATTTCACCATGTTTTTGGTGAAACGTTGAACTAAAATTTTTTAGTGTATTAATTAGTAAGTCAGAGAGATAAGCCTGTTTCTTTTAGATTTTAATTTAGCTAAAATTAAAAATCTTATAGACTTAAATTGCCGCAAACTGTTGAATGGAAAGGGTTGTTTTAAGTTTATTTATTTATTTTTATATAAAGTTTAATACATCTTTCTAGTTTCAAATTCATTGCAAAACTTATTTCAGGTAAATGAAACTGTAAAGCTGATATATGCACTTCATGGAAAACATTAATCGATTGAAACGTTGCACAGAACTTCAAACGTAAATTCTTCAACGAAGCAAGTTTCGAAATATTTGGAAAAACATGAATGAGGTTTAGCACGTTTAATTTTTGAACACACTATAACGAGATGTTCCGAGTTGTATGTTAAAAAGCATGAAATACCAGGAAAATGGTTGAAGGATCTTCCTGCTTTGCGAAAGGAACACATTGTTAAAATTGGAATTCAATACTTTATATACTCTACCTAAGAAAAATTGGAATTTCCAATCTTCCATTTTGTATTTGAAGTTCGAAAAAGAATTCGGAATGCACTCTTCACTGGTCAGGCTTCATGCAAAGTATAACTTCATATTTTAAAATTATGATTGTGTTTATGTTGCATAAAAGAAAAATAATTTCAACACAAATGTCTGCACATTTAAAAAATAAAAATTGCATAACATTGTTCCACATTAATTATATATATGTGTCCATATGCATGTATAATATGTAAATTTCTTACAATAAATAAATTGAAAATAAGTAATTTACTTATAGCATATTTCGTTATGCATTATTTTTATTATTATGATGATCCTTACTTATTTTTTTAGTGCACGACAACTCCTTTTTTAAGTGTAAACATTTTCAAGTGAAAACATTATCTCTATTTCTACACACAGATATAAGACACATTATAGTAGAAATTGTTCAAAATTTTCGAAATTAAATAGCTTAATGCTTTAAACATACAATGTATTTTTACATCAAAATTAGGTGTGGGTAGGATAGCTAAACGAAAAATCTATTTACATATATTTTAAAAACGTTTATTAAAGAAGAAGTAGGCATACTTGAGTAAAATACGAACATGATTTCTTTGAGTGCAGCAGTTAACCTAAACGAGAAGTCGATTGTTCCACTTTCATTTGCTCTTGATGATTATTAAGAAGCACGCTTTAGTAAAGATTGCTACTTTTATTCCAAAAACAGTAACCAAAAAGTCCACGCAAACATTTGTGGAGCTAAAAATAGATTATTTCTCTAAGAATAGGAAAATTATCGAACAACTTTCTGCAAAAGAAAATTACATTCTATTGTCTGCAAAAGATAATCGGGTATATTTTAGGTTGAAGGGAGTTGGTTTCCATATGTATTCGATAAGCAAAATTAAGTTTTTTTTTTTTTTTGTTTTTTGAAGCACTGGTGATGAAGCGAATAAGTACTATTTTGGGACTTTTTGTCTTTGTTATCCCCTTTGCCGATACTAGAGTACTGTGAAACTGGGTTTTACTACTATCAATAAAACGTTAAGTCTTTGTTAAATGTTTTCATTGTTATAAATGTGGTAGAGAAGTTTATAACGAATCAACTGGTAAATGTATGACTTGGAAGTCAAACATTATCCACTAGTATTTCAAATTGTATTCTAGTTGTTTTTTTAATATTTCATTTGATCTTATCTAAATTAATTAAAATCTATTATCTGAATTATTGTATATTTTAGATCGTTTCTTTTTATATGTTACGCGGGATAGTAGCTATAACGAATAGACATTTTCATAGTGTTAAAATATGTGGAAAACTGCAAATTTCTTCTACCTCTGAAATTGTAATAGAAAGACTATTTATAGTGTAAGTCTATAGCATTAAATTTTGTTCTCTATTTTGCTTTTTTTTAAATCTTAAAGTTAAGAAACATGTTTCATTTTACTTACATACCTTGAATTCACAACTGTGGTCCGCAGAAAAATATGCGTACGTTTAAGTATGATGTACTATGTTTTTTGGAATAGTGTTTTTTAGTGTCTGACGTCTCTGCAAGCGACACTTCAATTGCATGCTGAGATTACACTCTCATCTAGCCAAAAGAAGTATAACTTCAAAAGAATTATTTTGCCCAATTCTTTATGATAATCAAATGCTCTTGTTATCACATAACGTATTTTAAGTTCTGTTAAAGTTTTACTGAAAACTCCAACACATCGGAATGCTATTGTATATAGTAAATTTGTTCTTTAATACTAGTTATTACCGAACTAAATCTCAAATATTTGAGAAATAGATGCCATTTAATGAATAGTTAAATTTATTGACTAATTACTCAAGTAAGTTCCTCATTAGATCAAATACTGTAAATCGAGAAACAACAATCGAGAAACTAATATCGTTCCAGAAGTAATCATCAACTGTAGATTCAAAATAAGTAAAGAAACGAAATGTCATAGGGGAAGAAACTACTTAAGTACTTTTAAAGTAACATTGCTCGAAGGTACAAGATAAAAAGGAATTCTTACTACAGAAGTTTTTAAAGAATAGTTTGCCGGCCAAAATAAAAAATAAAAAAAAGTCAATTTTACTTTAAGAAAAAGTATATTAACTGTATTTTGAGCTGTGAGTGGGAATATGCGCAGAGGCAGCCTAGGCACTTGCCTGCGGTGGTAAATTTAATGTAGTCGCAAAACTTTGACTAAGAAATTATATTTTTATTAATAAATTTATGCCTTCTGCGATTCATCTAGGAAAGCAGAAAATTTGACTCAAGGAATTATATTTTTAGATTCAAACAATTTTAGAAGTATAAAAGCATTTGTGATTCAGCTAATACTGTTGCAAAAATCTTATTTTTAAATATCTAAATTATTATTAAGTATTTATTTTTACGTGAAATATAATCCAACTGACAAAGGAAATGAGGTAGATAAACCAATTTAGGGCGCAAGGGGGATATGAAACTAAACTGAAAATTGGAAGAAACAGCAGGGGGCGCTATTATCTGAAATCCTAGCTACGTTATTAGAGTAAATTATCTTTTGTTTTAAGCTATGTCGAAATATTTCGTAAAATAACTGGTTCTCAGTAAAGTATTAGGAAGGTCTACGTCATAAAAGTAGTTCCATATAAAATAGCGATTTTTTTTTTAATATTTATAAGTATAATGCTTTTAGGAAATACTATTTTGGAGGAAGTAGAGTAGGTAAATATTTGCAGTAATAGCAAATATTTTAAACATTAAATAGCATCAAAAAGAAAATAGTTCTCTATAAATCTTCGATCAGGCCTTTTATCTTTATGATATGCTCTGGGTATTTCGGAGTGTGCAACAACAACAAAAAAAAAAATAGAATAAGAAGTAGGCTGAAAATAAACTTACTACAGTTAATATGAATCTCGAAAATTCAAATTTCTTGATAATTTGAAGTAGCTGGTCTCATATCTACCTTGATAAATTCTCGTTGAATCGAATAATTCCAATGTGTTTTGATACACTTGGTAATTCGGAGTGAAAATAACTACAAGCCGACCGTGGACACGCTATCATAACGTTTTAACTTCTTTGTCAAAATTGCATGTCCATTAAAATGATATTTTGTTCAATTTAATGATTGGTTAAGCAGTGCAATTAACCTCAAGTGTATCTTCAAGAACTATGCAATGCTGTATATTTGCTCGTACTCTACTAAAAGCCAAATGTGGAAATTTGTAGTAAAAAGTCCTTCTTTTAAATAAATGAAGCAAGCAGTCTTTTTAACGTAAGAAGCGATCGTGTGTGTGTAGTTAAGATTTTTTTCCTTCAGTAAAATGTGTAACAGATCAAAAAAAGAAAGGAAAGTAACCATTTTTACTTTGTTGTAAATTGAAAAACAAAATATCAAACCCTTTCATTTGGTGAAAACTTAGTATTATACTCTTTCCAGACGAGACCGTCTAAATTTTCATCTTTTTTCGATAAAAGAAAACATTGATTTCTTGCCGTAACAGACTAAACGCCGAAATAGGTTATCTAAAACTATACACAGTAAAATTGCTACTTTCCAATACGTCTGACGTCAAAAATTGTAGAGAAGAAATAGGTTATAAGATATGAAGCAAAATATATCTACCAAAATTCAAAACCGTACTCAATCAGGGGCGCATCGCGTGCCTCGACCAAGCTATAATGACAACACGTGTCACATGTAACAATTGAAAAGAAAAAAGAAACAAGCTTTCTTCAACGTCGACAGTGTTTATTTTCCCTCCATTAAATATGAAGTGTTTGTGGAGGCGTTTACTTCCGCTTTTTTGAGTATTCTTATTGTTCGATATTCTTCCTGGCTGAAAAAATATTGGAAGCTTTTGTTCGTAGTCCATCATTTTTGTACTGAATTGGTCTTCAGGCGAACTGTCAAACAAATGGTTTTTAATATTATCTTTAAGAGGAAAAGAAGAGCAGTGAAACATTTATGAGAGTAAACATCTTCACTAAGTGCATACGAAGGGGCATGAGAGCTCATTAAGGAAGCAACTATTTTACATTCTTCTTAAATATATAAAATATGCAGAACGCTCTTATAATAAAGGAATTATTGTAAAACAAATGATGGAGCCAAATAAAGATGCTGCTGCACATTTTAAGATTGAAAAACACACACTATAACAGCATATATTAGGGCGGAGAGTTTTTTATTTTATTATTTTTTTCGATTTTAAAAGATTTTATTTTTGAAATTTTTTCATTCGGTTACTTATTTTTAACACTCATTGCCCTAGCATAAAAAAGTCATGTATTGATAAGAAAATCATCTGTAGAAAATTTGAAGGAAAGCATGATATCTTGTGATTCATCATGGGCACCAAAATTTAAAATTTTTGCGTCTGAGCGAAAATTTATGTTCTTTATTTTCCGATATGCTTTATTGTCTACATAAGCATGTAAATGCTGAAATATCACGTCTTTGCTTAATTTACAAGGGTATCCTATTCGTACAAATGTGCGTTACGGGTTTGAGTGAGGCTGTAGTGTCAGCGAACAGCGTTTCATTGTCGCTTTGGATATAACAAGGAAACTGATCTGAGCAATATAGTAATGTACAAAAATGATAAAAGTGAGATTAAACACACCAAAACTACATTCTAATTCCTTCTAATGTTAAATAAAATACGTGAATAAATGCTCTCAAAAATTGAATCTGAATGAAATCATACAAGAAATGCTCTACTACCAATATATTTTTGCCTAATTAAAAGCTTAGTTTTCCGTTTAAATGATATTTTTTTTTGAAAAATAAGGAATTCACATTTCAAGGAAAGCCTATTTTTTAAATTTAAAACTGAATCCTCGGGAAGAATTTTGAAAAGATTAACTTGCAGGATGTATTGATGGTCAACTAGATTGTTTCTTTCTTTTTTAAAGTTCATGAAATAAGAGTATCTTATGGCTGTAACATCTCAACATACGGAATTATGAATGTTTAAATAAAAATGGTTCACATTAAACCTTTTTCCATTTTGTTTCCTATGGTGCTTCACGCTTCCATATTAACCCAATGCTAAAATTTTTATTTTAAAACTTTATGCTAACACGTAGTTAATTTTTGTGCATTAACTCCAGTTATAAGAACCTCAAACTAGACACAGTGAAAAGTTTTGAAATTTCCATACACCTGACAACCCAACTTCGAGGTAGCACCGCACGTGTCAAAGGATGCATGCTGGATTGAAAAGAAATGATTTATATACATGTATAAGTACTTCAAAAGCAATTTAAAAAATCCTAAAGTACAAAAGCTTGTATTAGTGAACTAGGGAAAAATTCCATTAACGATTTCAGATCCGATATTTTCTGTAGAGATGGAAATGTGTTGTTCTGTTAATTGTGAAAAAATCAATAAGCTTCGAGACAAAATACTTTATCGTCCAAAGTTGAAAACATACTACTTAAAGCGCATACATAGAAATAAAATAAAAAAAATAAAAGCCATTAACGCTGCATCTTTCTTGTTTTCTTGTTTCAAATTTCGTTCTCGTCAATTTAAAAATGGGATTAAGTGTTCGTACAACTTTGAAAATTTTGTATAAAAAATAAGAAATCCTTTAAAAAATCCGCACATATATTTTAAAATTGCATTTAGAAGTTAGAAAAACTGAAAGTGAAGTTTTATTTTTCCAGTTTTTCTATATAAATTGTTATCTACTTATGACCGTTTTTTTTCATATCATGCTTGCATTATGAATTATTTATTCTTCCGAATGGAAACAATAAATTTCCTTTCAAACAATAATTAGGGTCAACCGTTTAAAACTGGCACGCAAACACATTAGGTTTAATGCCAGTTGCAACGAGATAATGTATCAGGTAAAGTATGATAAATAGCGTAATAAACATATTTGTTTATCTTGCAAATACATTACATTATTTTCTTCCCTAGAACTTATTCCCCAAGCTATTAGCATACTGCGTGTGGAACAGTAATGGACTCCCTGTTGAGGAAACAACAGATCTCTTCCATCTAAGAAGAATAATATGCTTTAGGAGGTTGGGCGGATTGCTGCTCTTTGGCTTTTTTTTTTTTTTTTTTTTGCGAGCGACATAGTTTAGGAAGATAAAAACTTTCGTTTACTTCTTCAACTAGTGTTTGCTTTTCAAGCAAAGAATAATAGCGATTTCAAAGTTTAGTACAAGAATCATAAAGATCATTTCAATTTCAGTATTGAAAATAAAATCCCATCATTTCGAAAAAGCAACAGTTTTTGCTTACGGAATGCAATGTATAAGACTCTTACTTTTCTGCATTATAATAATAAAAAACTCCGATTTGTAGCTTCATGTAAAGTTCTCAGTTTTGAGAGGAACGGTTCCGGGTTTGAGTTGCGGTCGTTGAGGTGAATTGGTAGTAGCACGTTGATCTCACCTTCATTAAGTTGCTTGATGCTATTTTTCCTTGTTTTCTTCTCCCATTCAATGCGAAAACGCAAGAAAGACGCTTTAAAAAGTTTTTTATGAAACCCCTGTTCTCTATGGGGCTGCGTTGGAATCTACCACACATAATGAGGTAACTATATGGAATAGAGTCAAAAGATGTAGAATTCATAACACCCATGAATCCTCGAAGCTGGAAAATAGTTTCATGACAAAAAAAAATCATCCAAGATATCTTAATGTATCGTTAAGGTATCGCTAAATAATTATAAATAATTAAGTAAATATTGAAAAATAAAAATAACATTGATAGAGTTTTGAGATGGGGAAATTGTGTCTGTCGGTTTATTTACCCGCCTCCATAACTTTTGAGAAAGTTGTTCAATTCGGCGGGGGGGGGGGGGGGGTCCAGAACTAAACGAGCCTGTTAAAATGAGCGAATGATAGAATGAGCGATTATTATAATTTATTTTTTATTCAATGAATCAATGAATGAAGGAATAAAAAAGATAATGATTGAAAGAATGGATGAATTAGTGATTGAGTAAAATAGTCAATAAATCAATAAAGGAATAAATGAGTGAATGGATTAAATAATTAAATAAATGAGCGAATGAGCTAAATAAATTAATTAAATAAATCAATAAATGGAGTCAATGAATTTAATAAATGAATGAATGTATCAATCATCAACTAATAAATGAGCGTCTGAATAAATGAGTGATAATAAGGGATAATGATTGAATTAATAAGTGGAGGAATGAATAGATGAATGACGAATTTAATGAATGAGTCAATGAATGAATAAATGATTAAATGAATGACTGAATGCATGGAAAACCGAAAAAGATTATTTGGCATACTTAACATTGAGTTAATCAATGAGTAGAACTTTTACCAAAGTTCTTTATTTTTCGCACATAATAAAGAACTGCAGACTGTTTTCGATGTTCTATTGTTTTTTTTTTACTGCAAATTATTACTGAGATTTAAGTATGTTGATGCTTAATTTTAAAGATAAACATTTTTTTAAAACCATTTTGTTTTAGTAACTATTAAAGGTAAAACGTTTTGAAATAAAACGATTGCAGGCTCTATATTTTCTTTGTTTTAAAATTTATCAATTTTACTCTTTGGAATAGTTTTTGACCTTTTTATATTATTTAATGAAAAGAGTTTTACTGTTTTTCTCGTTTATTTTACCGATTCAGTAGTTAATTTTTTAAACGCAAAATAATTTTTGTTGCGATTAAGTTTTGGGTTTTCCTACACGTTTAAAAAATCTACATTTTAAAAATTCGACAATTAAAAATCTAGTTGTAAATAACTAAAATATCATCCCTAGCAGTTTGATAGAGCTTTTAAGTATTTTTTGCTAAAAGGTAATAGTTTTTATTTATTTATTTATTTTTTTGAAAGGTTTGTTTTGATATTAAATGCATTAAGGGGGGAAATAGGTGTAGGACGGCGTACTAAGAGAAATTTTCATGAATTTTTTTAACCTATAAAGAATAATTATATTTTATTGAGATTTTGAGATTATTTTATAGATATATTGAAAAACATTTACTGAATTTTTCTTGAAAACTCCCGGAGATATCAGTTGCTTCACACTGTAAGTCGCCACTCGGAGCGGCATTTTGCGTACATCCTGGAGTTCACAATTTTTATCTGAAATCAGTTTTTTAATTTACTTCTTTTATAAGTGTCTCTTCTAGTTGAAGTAAAATCATCAAAACAAATTTAAAATTTCTAGTTTTTTTTTTAGAATGGGAAAATTAAGTACGAATTTGAACCGTTTTTTGTTCTTTGTTTTACAATACAAAAAAGTAAAAAACAAGATATGTTTATGATTATAGTTCAACTAGAGCGTATATATATATAAAGAAAATGTGTGCTAAATTTGATAAGGATTGGTCAAAAACTCTGCGAGCTAGAGTGTACGCAAATTAGAAAAAAATAGAGTGGCAGCGAAGCTAAATTTAAGGCAGTAATGAATCAATTTTTAAAATATTTATAGATACTTATAGAAATTTCTATCCGAGGTCTCAACTGTTAAAAGAAATAAAAGGACATCTGCTAACGTTGTTCTGTCTCTCTAATACCCTTCAGGCTATTCATGAATGAGGAACTAACTTCCTACTCAACCGCTCTAGAAGGGGCACTCGCTCAAATGCTTATAACTTTTAAACGACTTGGAATTTTGCTTTGAAATTTTCAGGGTATATTACTGAATAGTTGTAAAATCGATTCATGAAGAATTTTTTTAAAAATTTTTTTGAGACCTCTACACGTATTCCTCCCCCCCCCCCCCTAACTGCTGAAAAGGTTTGTCTGCAATAACGTAAAGCTTAAGCTTAACTATGGATTCAGAGTTGTATTTTAAATTTGATGTTGGTTGGACGGACCAACCAACAATAGTTAAAAGTTTAGTTAATAGTTAATAGTCTGAATAGTTAATAATTAATAGTTAGTCAATAGTTAATAGTTGGAAGTTTAGATTTATGCAATTCTACTAGTTTCATAAAACTAGCACAACATTTTCCGAATTTCGGAAATTAAATTTTAAACGGATGTAAGAAAGTAGAATATATTCATTTCAGTATGCGCTGTTAAATATAGTTATAATTCATACATGATCATTAGATATTTTTTAACTAAAAGTGAGTGTTAAAACGTAAGAAAAATCTAAAACACAGATAAAAATCAAAAGTTATTTGAATTTGGAAAAGTAGTTTATTTGTATATTATGCAGTTTTTGTTGATTTTCCGTGAAAATGTATTTTAGTCATCGAATTCTCACCTATCTACGTAGGAGAAAGAGATCACATATACGAAGGACGAACATTCCTAATTCTGCTTGCAATTCTGTTCCCAACATTTCAAAAAAGCTAGAAAAACAGTCCTACTATTGTTTTGTTTTATTTTTTTTCGCTTCCATCATACATATTTTCTCCTACGCTCGCAGATTTTTATGCATCGGAAGTTTCTTTTGAAATAATGTAGGGATAAAGAGCTGACTCCGAAGAATATTTTCTACTTTGAAATGTGCATATGAAATAGGGCATAAAATTAGAAAGGAAAACAGACAATGTATACATACACCTACGTTCGGGAAACTTACTTGTAGAAATTTGACCTAAAGTTAAATATTAATTGAAATTAGATTGATTGCTCTATTGTACTCTCTGAGAAAATGTATACAGAAAGTACGAACAACTCATTATATAGCTCAATTTGTTCTGATACAATCAGTTAAGATAGTGAAACGTATTGCATAGTTTTTGAAGCTTTGGGACTACATTTATAAGAATTTTACTTGGTGTTACCAGTGTTTAGACTTGTCAACTATAATCAACAGCAATTAGAATGAGAAGATCGGTATTGGTTATTTTCCCCTTCGTTTTCTAAAACTCGATGAAAACTTTAAAGTGATAGTCTTTGAGTATAAATTACACTAAGGAGCCAAAAAACTGATGCTTGCGTGTAGATTCAATTAATGGTAGTATACAACCAATCAGCGTTACACTACACAATGCTGTCCATTGAGCCTACATAGGAAAACAGGTGCCTGGTAAAGCTGCTGCATGGGTTACTGCTGGGGTCAATATTAGGAATGCGCTGGATATTGATTTTGCCTGGTACTGGATGTTTGATGTCCTTTGACGTATCTATAACGATTATCCGTCTCTAATTTTTGAGCCTGTAAATTCTACACATATTTTTAAATATTCGACGGCTTCTAAATACGCACTATGATTGTAATTTACTTAAGATAAAACTTGGTAAGATAGCGCGGTCGGAGGGATGACGCACTTGAATTTTTGAAGGGAAGGGGGATGTGTGAGTCTACCGCGATTTTAGGTAGTTGTACAGCCACAACAACACAGTATTTACTTGAACTCATATGTTTTTTGTCTTTTAAAAATGTATGATACAACGTCGTTTTTATTGCTTTCTTTCCTAAGGATTTGAATTTTCTTTACTATTCCTCTGATTTTCATTATGATGAGAGTACTGCAAGATACTTTAAAAAAAAAACGTTTTTTTCAGCGATTTGACATTTTACTTGCAGTTAATTTTAATATAATCTACTCATTACAGAAAACAATCCCCCATGTGCACAATCTCATTCGTCCTTTAGGAAGAGAAGCGACAAATAGTAAGCTGTCTTTCCTTTACTCCTGCTGTAGTTTTAAATTACTGAATAACAAGGAAATAGTCATGGAAATGCATACAGAAGAAATGAAGTCTATAACATTCCCCAAAAGTTTGGCAAAAAATTAAAATTTCTTCATTTTTTATCATGTTTTCCAATTGTGCGCTAACACTACCGGCTTTACCTTATATTTTCAAAATATGCTAATTATTAAATAAAAATCACCAAATTTGTCAAGCCGGATATTTCATGCAGTGGCCAGATCGGATCGTAGATATTTAAAAATTGGTCGGATATCGGACATCCGACGCCTTCTAGGGGTACCGGTCCAATTATCCATCTTCCTTCCCCCCTGTGCACCCCCTTGTACCGGTCCCGTTGTCCCCCTCCCTCCCACCGGTTCACCCTTGCGTGTATAAGTTTTCTGATACTCCACTGGATGTTGATCCCGTAAATGCAAACTACTATGTTAGAAATATAATTTTACTATCATAAACTTAAAACTCATACTTAATTAAAAATCTACTGATAGCGAATACACATTATTTTACATTTTACATTTAATGTTCCAGTAAATTATTCTAATTCTAGAGTTTACTACGTCAACAATGGAACAAAGCGGGAATGAAACGTGCTATCGTTTCCATAATTTGATTAAAACTCCATTGATCTAATGTTACGTATCTTTTTTTTTCCCCGGAAAAAAACAAAATTAATTAACTAACATGTTCTGAATACTTTTAAACTTATGCCTAAGTTTGCATTGACAAGTTCAAAGTAAACACCATTTATTGACTTGCATGCAAATTTTCATCATATTTTTCCTCCATGGAAAGTCGTTGAAAATGTTCTGACCTTCTCTCCAGAAAACAAGAAAGATGCATTTGATAGCGGGAACAAGAAAAGCGACTTATTATTCGAACGATAATATGGTAGCAACACAACACAGAATTAAATCATGCATAGTTTATCAAGAGATAATCAATAGATAAGACTACAAAAAGTTTAAATGAAGTAGATTTGAGATTGAGAAATGGAAAGAATTCAATCGAAATAAAGATTAGGAAAGTACTTTTGTTATGAGGGATCAATAGAAGGCTGCTATTCATAATCAAGTATTGTTTCGTTATTGTTCAGGTTCCTTACTCCACTTGGCAATCTATATTAATGATGCGTTTCTAAGAGATTTCACAGATAAGCAATTTTTCCCCGTTCCATGTAAGTGAATGTCTTTCTTAAAAATCTTTTTTCTCGGAAGAAATTTCATTGTGAGGCATATTATTTCATATAAAGATTTGTATTTGGTTTTTAATGAGGTGGAATTTCTTATGCTTCGATTTTTAACAGTATCGTAAATGTAAGATGCGAATCAATTTGAAATGAAATGTGGGCCAAATGATACTTTTTAAGCTTGGTTGCTTCTTTGTTCGTTGTATTGTTTTAAAGAACTTCACACTTCTTGAAGAATTTGAACAAAATTTGGCCCAAAAATTAATAATTCACCAAAAAAATTATTGGAATAATTTTGGGAATAACTTCCACTAAGTTTCATATTTATTTCAATTTTATGACTTTTTTGTATATTTTTTGGCAGCACGGAGTATTAGTTCTTTCCATTTTTCAAATTCAACGTTATTTTAAGGCTGAGAAAACAATTGCATTTGATTGACAGCTGTAGTGTTTTGAGTTATTGTTAAACGTGTATATGTTGAAGAAACTATAGTTATTTGAAAGGGAAATTCATAAAAGAAAATGGAAGTATTTCTTATGTAAACATTTCTCATAAAGCCTAATTCTAATGAAACACAAATATATAAGCAAAGGCATCAAAACAGCTTGCAGATGTTTTAAATTAACTTTTCTACACTGTAAAAAATTCTAGTTCAACCTTTCACCAAAACCATGGTGAAAATGGTGCAATTTAGCTGCAACCAACATTTTGGATATAAGTTGAACCATTATAATGATTCCTTGTTTCCCATTTATGGTGAAACTAGGTGAAACTTCACCAACATTTTGGATAAAAGTTGAACCATTATAATGGTTCCTTGTTTCCCATTCATGGTGAAACTAGGTGAAACTTCACCATTATAATGGTTCAACTTTTATCCAAAATGTTGGTTGCAGCTAAATTTCACCATTTGCACCATGTTTTTGGTGAGAGGTTAAACTAGAAATTTTCACAGTGTAGATGGTATAAGTAAGAAAAACTTTGATGCGGCACCAAATGTTACGCATAAAAAAAGCAATAGATTGACGTATAACATTTACTGTTTACTATGAAGTTAGCATTTATATATTTTTGTTTAGTTTAAAAAAAGTATTTTTGTCAAATTAAATATTTTTTAATGTATATTTTATTTTACTAACATTGCTCTTTTTGGTATATTATATGCTCAAATAATTTAGCGACTAAAACAATTACACTCTATGGGTGCTTTCACACTACACTGTTAAAAATTTCCGTAAGAAAATAGTAAAATAACCATTTATTTGATTGTTATTTTACCATATTTAATTACAACAGCTGAATAACCATTAAAAAGATGGTACTCAAACCGCTGATTGCGAAAAAAATAGTTTATTCTCTGTTTCTACTAAAGAACGTTTAACTAACCGTAATTTACAAGCGCTCAATAAGAATCGGGCGTCCATCTTGGTTGCGAAGCCTTATCGGTCGTACGCTGTTGTTAAAATATGAAGACTTATCAGTTCAAATCTGCATGTGTATATAAAAAAAGAAGAAAAAAGTGGCTTAAGCAGTGGTTACTAAAGAGAAAGACATACACACGTAAATCAAAAATTTTATACATCGGATTCCCGAACTGTTTGCGAATGAACGAACCCATAATTTGAGCTGCTGAAGTTTGTTTGTACTTTAATTTTTGCAGCAAATAAAATGATTTTCGTCAATATACAGTAAATTTAGACCAAAGATGGCTTTGGATCCAATCAAAAACTGAAATCTCAATTTTAATGCCGTTTATTTATCAATAAATCCTTCTTCTCCTGTTGAAAAGAAAGATTTATTGAGAAGTAAACGACCGCCTTGTGTGGTGCAGATGGCCGAATGGTTAGAGCAGTGCTTTCCAAACTGGGTGTCGCGACACCCCGGGGTGTCGCGTATTAGCATCAAGGGTGTCGCGAGATTGTAAAACGAATGAAGAGCTTATGATAAAATAATATCAAATATTCTTTTCTTGGTTCAGTGTAATCATAGATCACATAATAACCCCGCGATCGATGTATTGATTTCTACAATTTGTGCATGTAACATCCAGTTATGGTGCTAGATGTCTCTGTACTGCTGCTATACATAGGTTTCTTGTTTTAACTAGTTTTTTGAGCGGCGACTTTGGGCCATTGTACATTTCATTCAGTCTGCTTCTTTCTTTCATTCGTGACACACGTCATATTTTACCTGCTTCAAAGTGACATATTTAAGCCATAAATTTTACGGAACTCATCCGCTATGGATAAATTTATTGTTAGAAAGACACCTTTAGCAATTTATGAAGCATCAATTGCAGAGCAACAGTCAAGTGTCAAGTCTGAAACTACTGAACAACAATTAAATAGTATGTCTCAAACCTCTGTTTATTCCTCGCCAATGTGCAGTAGCAAGAACACAAAAGTGAGAATGTATAAGGAAGAATACATAAAAATGGGATTTACGTGGTGTGGAGTTGAAGAATGTCCAACACTGGAGTGTGTGATTTGTGGAGAGAAACTTTCCAATGCAAGCATGGTACCAAGTAAGTTGCTAAGCCATATTTCAACGAAACACAAACATTTAGAAGGAAAAAGCGTAGAGTATTTCAAAGAAATTCTAAGACAAAAAACAACAGAGTGATGAGTTTATTAGGAAATTTAAGACTTCCGATAAAGCTCAAGAAGACAGTTATCTTGTGCTGAGATTATTGCAATAAATACGTTACCTCGTGTAGTTGCAGAGAAAACAATTATTCCAGCTTGCTGTGCTATAGTGAAGACAATGTTTGGCCCTCAGTATGAAAGAGATATAAAAAAAATATCCTTTGGCTGATAATACAGTCGGAAAACGTATTCAAGATATGTCTTAAAACATTGAACATTCCATTAAAACTCAAGTTGTTGAAAGAAATTGAATGGTTGTTATTCAACTGGAGGAATCTACAGATATTTGTGGACTTTCTCAACTCATTTCTTTTATTCGTTTCATTCATGAAGGAAACATAGTTGAACAATATCTCTGTTGCAAGGAAGTTCCCTTAACTACCAAAGGCAAAGACATTTTTGAAGTAATAAATGGATATATGGAGAAAATGAATTTGTTGTGGAAGAATTGTGTCGGCATATGCACAGATGGCGCCCCTTCAATGACTGGCTCCATAAAAGGGTTCATCACACTAGCAAAACAATGCAACGAAAACATGATTACTACGCACTGCTTTCTACACAGAGAAGCGCTCGTGGCAAAAATACTCAAAGCTCACGAAACTTTCGTCGTATTTGACGAAATGGCTTCGTGAAAAATGCACAGAGTAAACTTTTCGTCAAGTTGGCAAAATTTGTGTAGTAACTTTCTTCAAATCACGTGATCACGCGAGGAAAGAATCGTTGTAAATGACGAAATATTCTTGACGATTCTTGAATCGTCAAAAATGAGAGTTATTTTTCTGAGAGTGATGCTGCAGTTTTTTGAGCAAGAAAACAAAACAGAGTTTGCGGGTGCGTTGAAAAACGAAATGTGGAGTGCAAAGTTCGCTTTCCTTTCTGATTTATTTGAAATCCTCAACAAGACAAATGCTATTTTATAAAGTAAGGATGTAAATATCCTTACCGCTACAGACAAAATAGCAACCTTAAGAGATAGTTGATGTATGGTTGCGGAAAAAAAAAAACAATTTCGAGATGTTTCCATTAATGTCTAAATGTGCAGTTAGTAATGAAATACTACCATTGATTTATGACCATTTACTGCAATTGAAAGATAGGATGGGTGGATATATTTTCCAACATTAGATATAAACCAGTATGACTAGATAAGAAACCCTTTTGCACTTCCCAGCACTTGTGAACTTCAAATTGGTGAAGAGGAGGAACTGGCAGACTTGAAGAACAACCGCACTTTCAAACTTACGTTCCAGGAATCAGATTAGTGCAACTTCTGCATTTCTATTCGGCATGATTATCTTCACATAAGTAGGAGGGCACTCTTCATTTTGCTGTAGTTTTCTACAACATATTCGGGTGAAAGTGCACTTTCTGTTATGACTAATACAAAAACAGTTACATGTAGTAGTTTGAGAAAGTTAGATGAAGAAATGTGAGTGAATTTGTCTTACATCCGACCTAATATAAGACAGATTTGTAATGGTCGTCAAGCCCATGTGAGCCATTGAATTCTTGACAGTATTAGTAAATTTTGTATCTGTGAAAAAAGTGTTTAATGTATTAATTATACTGTACTACCAATTCACATATGAAATAATTATTGCTTTAAAATACCATTTGTTATGTATGTACCATTAAACCCGCTTGTATTGTACCATTTTTTATGTACCTATTGTATGTACTATAAAATCAAATCTGTTTTATTAGTATTAGTGAAAGGGTGTCTCGTTAAATTGTATGTAATGGAAGGGTGTCGCCATCAGGGAAAGTTTGGAAAGCTCTGGGTTAGAGAGTAAGGTTGGGTATTCCCTACAACCGGGTTCGATTCCCGCAAGCTTCGTTTACGGTTTCTACGCCTCGAAATGGTTCAAAACTGGTAAAAGTTTTGTTTTGAAACCATTTTTAAATGGTTATAAAACCGTAAACTTTTGTATTTACGGTTTTTTAACCAAGCTGATTGGAAATGGTTAGGTCCCGTAAACAAACCGTAAATTTAACGGTGAATCAGATGGACAGACTACTGCCGGTCATTTAACCGTAATTTCATGATGAAATTTCTAACAGTGTAGAGACAACAAAGACAATATTCCTGTCTTTACTCATCTACGCAAGCGCAGAGAATATTTTTGCCTTCAAAAATATTGCCTTTTGCCACTTCTGGTGTGAAAGCACCCAATAAGTTCAAATCTTGTAATTGACAGTGAAGAAAATATATTCGAATTCTAAGTAATGAACCTTGAAGAAAGAATTGACAATGCGCTAGCGCAACAAATAATTTTACACAAAATCATGAGTGACCTGAACTGTATTAGAGAACGTTAGCAGACGTCCTTTTATTTCTTTTAACACTTGAGACCTCGGATGGAAATTTCTATAATTATTAGTACCTATAAGTATTCAAAAAAATTGATTCATTACTGCCTTAAATTTACCTTAAATACCACTCTTTTTTTCCAAGCGCGTTTTTCTCGAAACTGCGATTTTCGAATTTGCGTACACTCTAGCTCGCAGAGTTTTTAATCAATCCATATCAAATTTAGCACACATTTTATTTATATATACACGCTTTAGTTAAACAAGAATCATAAACATATCTTTATTTTTACTTTTTTTTTTGTAAAAAAAGAACGAAAAAAACGGTTAAAAATCGTATTTAATTTTACCATTCTAAAAAAAAAAAAAAAAAAAATAGAAATTTTCAATTTTTTTTGATGATTTTAGTTCAACTAAAAGAGACACATATAAAAAAAGTAAATTAAAAAAAATTGACTTCAGATTAAAATTGTGACCTCCAAGATGTACGCAAACTGGCGATCCGAGTGGCAACTTACAGTGTGCAGCAGTCGATATCTCCGGGATTTTTCAAGAAAATTTTCAAAATTTCAGTAAATGTTCTTCAATATATTTACAAAATAACCACAAAATCTCAATAAAATATATTTATTCTTTATACGTTAAAACATGAAAATGGCTCTTAATACGCCTTTTTACTCGTATTTCCCCCCTTAAATGAGATAAGTGAGCGCTTTTTGTTCCCGTTACTATATCATCGTTGCCACAATAATATCTCTTTTATAACTTATTTCAGAATACTAGTAGAAATTACGCTAAATTCATAACGAATTTTTCATACACTACTTTAAGTACTTCTTTATGTGCTGTTTCGGTAAAAAAATATGACTCTTGGAAAGATTTACTGCATTGTTGTTTCTCATCATCATAGTTCAAATAAAATCTAAGCAACGTACATACGCCATCTGAAGATCTATTAAAGAAATAAGTGAGCGCTTCTTGTTCCCGTTACTATATCATCGTCGCCACAATAATATCGCTTTTATAACTTTCTTCAGAATACTAGTAGAAATTACACTAAATTCATAACGAATTTTTCATAGACTACTTTAAGTACTTCTTTATGTGCTGTTTCGATAAAAAAATATGACTCTTGGAAAGATTTACTGCATTGTTGTTTCTCATCATCATAGTTCAAATAAAATCTAAGCAACGTACATACGCCATCTGAAGATCTATTAAATGAAATAAGTGAGCGCTTTTTGTTCCCGTAACTATATCCCGTTACTCATCATCATAGTTCTAATTTTCGAAAATTAGTTCTCCCATTTCTTTTTCTTAGGAACCTTTCGGAAATAAATCCAAGACCTTTTAGAATATTATGTATATACGTGATCGTTCTAATAAAGATTTTTTTTATACGTGTTTAATTATTATTTCCTTGTGATCTTTAAACTTTTTCTTTACTTTAAGGCCGGACAAAGGACCATTTCCGTTTTTCTTCCTCCATGAATTTTATTACTTATATAGTAATCAAGCTTTAAATATTTTTCTTAAGTTCAAAGAGAAACGATGCTGACGTTTTCGCCAAACACGGTAATTCTATGCTCGTGGACTAGAAGGTGATTAGCACTTTGTTCTTAAGTAGATTCAGATGGCTGTTCCCATTTTTTTTTCCTCAAAGAAGCATTTTATGTATTATCAATGCAGAATTTACTACATGTATTGAAAACCGTGCCTTCGGGGATGCTGTTAGTCTTTCCATATTCTCCCCTTGCACAGGTGGCCCTTAATGCATAAATTGTATGTCTGGACATTGGCAATGTGAATTACTTTCAGGACTAAACAACAAAATAGTTTTTAGCGTTACAAAATGATTACTACTACATAAACATGTTCAAAGAAGCTCGTTGAATAAAAAGATGCAGTTAAAAGAAACGAAAATGTCACTGTAATCAAATATACTTGCCAAAGAACAAAACGAATAACTGAAATGAATAATTTCAAAATATATTCATGATTTAATAGAACTGAAAATTCTAAATTTTTAACCTCAAAAAGGATGCATTATTTGTACAAAAATTTTATTCGTACATTTCACTCTGGACGATGAGAATTTTCATCACTTAAAAAAAACAGAAAGAAAGAGCATATGATATTTATGAAAAACATCTTCTTTTTCGCATGCTGCATTAAAAGGGCACGTATCCCTCCTATAAGTAATACCAGCGAATTTTTCTTTTCCTTTCTATTCATAAATGTATTTGCAACAAATTTCAGTGGTACTTAAAAACACAAAGTTTCCTTTTTACATTAGTACAAAATTCATTTTTTTCTGTTGTAATAAAATTTTATAGACTCTTCTTAGGTGAAGTATTGTACTTGTTTCGTCTGAATTAGAAATATGTTTCAAATTTTCTGATTCGTGGTTTTTTACAATCCAAAACGTAAAGCAGTTAGATTCAATCGTATGAATAACTCTCAGCTTTGATCTTAACTAAATGTAATTACTACCCATAGCTTTTTGATATTTCCATGAAGAATTCTTTCATTTCTTTAGGAAGGAATAAAAGAAAAGAACCAATCGAAAAAAGAAGTGAATCAGAATAGAAAAAACTTAGAAGAGCATTGGGAAAAGAATACCGTAGTAAATTTAAAAAGACTAATGTTATGCTTGGAAAAAAACGTTGTGCCAGCTCCTCAGGGGAAATCATGCGAGCGTTTTATTCTGTTAAATTTTAAGAACGAGGAAGTGCAATTTATAAATGTTGAACGGATGTGTTGAACGCCTACAGAGAATATACTCAGTTGCTCCATAGGAGGAAAATAACTGCAAATTTATTGCTAGTAGAACCATATTTGATCTTATGCGATTAGGAATTTCTTAAAGAAAATATTATTTATGTATACTGCTCAATTAAGCTCCTTTGGGGCAAAAAATCACCGAAAATTTTTCGAGGAAAAGAAAGAAAAAGGAAAGTCACTGAAAGGAAAAAGTTTATAAATGTCATTCTGAGCGAAACATACATAATATGTTTATTCGTTTGAATAATTTTTGTAAAATCTTGAAATAATTTTTACTGAAAAAGAAAAACATTTTGTAACTACCATTCCAGTCTAATTTTCAAATATTTTTAGTGAAATAAGGACTATTGTGTTTCTTATGCTATAAATAAGCATACACAAGAAACGTGTAAAATCACAAACATGAAATGCGGTAAAATCCTGTTTTTTTTACCTTCGTTTCTGTAAAACTTAAATAACGATAATAAACATAAAAAACAAAAACAAATTTAAAAAGCAACAGCAGTCTAAATCTACGTATAAATAGGCAAAGACGAAAGAGTTGAGTACCATTTTCTCCTGTGTTTGTTAGCCGATTTTCTTACTTTTTTAAAAATTTAGTTACTATTAATGAGTTTTAGTGTTATCAATAAGACAATTTTAGAAATAGTTTTTTTTCTCCTACTTTCGGCTTCGATTCGAAGCCTCTTTCTTAAATTTGTCTTTATTCGTCATACTTTCATACTACTCCTTACATCAACAATCAACAATGTTTGTACTATACACAATACATTTCGCACGATTTATAATTCAAAGAAGAAATGTCAAGAACAAAATAAAAGAGAAAATATAACCTATTAAATGAATGTAAAAGCAAAACAAAAGCAATCTTAAGGTGTCAGTTAATCCATTTCCCAAATACGATAATTCCGTTAGATTGTTTGTCTAGTACAAAGTCATACAAAACAAAATGCAATTTGAAGTTAACAATGTATAATCTGTGATGGACAAAAGTCTGCAGGGAAAAATGCGGAAAAAAATATACAACTTAGTTGTTAAAAAGGTTATACTTGTCATTGTGACACTTTAAAAAAATGAGGACTTTTGTGTGGTTGAAGCTTATATATTATGACTTATTACATATCTATTTTTATTCATTTTAATAGAAAAAAAAAGAAAAGAAAAAGAACAAAAAAGGAACAAAAAACCCGTATGCCAAAATAAACACATTTTTCTAGCACACTTCACTTGCACACAGGCAAATATTTGCCTTCATACAAAATAATTTCCCATGACTAAGAAATATATCGTTTAAAATGTTTTATTTAGAACATATATTTTGCAATGGACTCGAACTAAAAATATTTTTTGAAGCTGGACACACAAATTTAAAACGTAAGGAAACTAGGAAAACATCCTTTCCAATAGTATTTTTCCTCTCATACCCTTTTCTCCTATGATTGTATTTGCCAATGAAAATTTTCTTTCATTTCTCGGATTACATAAAAAATGAAACATATTTTTTCTAGTGCTGCATGAAACAACAAAGCCTTGTCTCCTTTGATCCATAGTCTAACATAATAAGATTCCAGCCTTTCTGCATGGTAATATTATAGTTAGAATCGATCGTAGCTCCCCCGCCTCCACCCCTTTAGTTTGCACCCCCGGGCTCAGGTGCAAAAGTCTCTTATCGGTAGCATTGTTTCCCACCGAGTTGCTGTTAGGGGGATTCAGCACTTTAGGAGATAAAAATGAAGGGATTTGTGTGCTCTGCAAAAGAAGAATGTATTCATTGTCGAACAAAAGAAAGATTTTGCTTTGATTTTGGAGTGTCTTTTCTTTTTTAGAGAGTAAAAAATTTTCATTCCGTAGATCTCGAGTAAAATCTGAAGGATTTGATCACGCTCTAATTTGAAAATCATTGCAATGAGTGAAATTATTTATTGGGATTCTTATTAGGTTAAAAAAATATGCAGTTTTTATGCTTGAGGTTTATTTAAAAATATAAATATTAATAATTTTTCACACCTTTTAATTTAATATTTTTGATTTACAGCATTAATGTTGCACTCAAGAGAGGAATAATGCGCACACTAAGCAAAGTTAAAAGTGCACGTTAATGATGATGCACCTTCTTATATTCTCTTTAAAAATATTTTTGAAATTAAAATTGTTAGTAATTTCACTGTCTTCTGGTTCAAATAAAGTACAAGTTTAACCCATTGAAGAGGGGGGGTTGACTTACAGCGGGCTAAGGAACGAATTATTTACTTGAAAGCGTTTTTAAATTGCACAAAACTATACTATTTATTTTAAAAACTTTTATGTCATGACTTTCATTACACTTTTACGCTTTATATGAACATGCTAAATTTTTGTTGTGACAGAAATAACTATGATTGAAGTAATCTGCAGCTTAATTTGGAATCTTTTATTTCAGAAATATTACGAAAGTACAGCAAGTGAATAATAAACACGGGGAAGTAAACACATGTATTATGCATATATAAGTTCTTATGGTACATTTTTTATTTAAAACTTTTATCATAAACGTCCAAAAAACCCATTCTATTTCGAGACCATAAAATGTTCTATTGTGGATTTTTCTTTGTATATTCAGCATATTCGTAATGTGCCCTCTACCATTCAAAGTTATGTGTATTTTTGAAGTTTAAGATAGTTCAAGCTTTACAAAAAGCGTAAAATACATTTTTAGAATACGCTCTCTTTATTTATGTTTTATTCACACTACCTATTTTAAAAACACCAGAAATATGATTCTTTTGAACCACACATGTCCACCGAATAGTAAAAAAAAAGTTCCGTGTACTCATTTATTCTGAAGAAGCTCTGGGAATACGAACTGGAATCTAAACCGAAATTGCACATTTTCTCAACGTCCTAATGTATTTCTTTAAAGGAAAAAGAAAATATAGATGTTGGACAAACACCGACAAATTACTAAATTAATTTTGTTAATGCTTAAGTCTCGCTGACAAAACAAATTTTTCAATAACTGTATTATGAAAACGAATCAAAATGTTTCTGTATTTTACGACTTTCCGATACGTAATTTCAGCTCATGACTGAGAAAAAAAAATGATTTGTCAAGAAGGTATTAACTCAAGTTTCCAACGTATGTCATGCAGGTTTTATATTTAACTAAATAAGATCACTGAATAGCTCTGTGAAGCCTAAATAAGTAACACATGAAGTTTGTTTTTCTTTTTTGATGTCGTAATCCGTGCGATCACTTCTTGGATGGAGGAGTGCTCTACTCCTTGTGCTTGTTTCCCCCCTTTTGGGAATGTTGTCCCTATTTTAAAGAATACGCGTTGGTAAGTGCGTTACTCAACGTGTTCCCAAAAATCTGCTTCACTGTCTTTGCGTACGCCTGTTCACCGATCTATCTCAAAGGAAACTGCCACTGCCTGGCCTGGAAAGAGAAAACGATATGCCATCTGTTTCTTCCCCCTTGGCTTGGCGAGATCATCCCTGATTTGAAGAATAGGTATATATATATATATATATATACCAATATCATAATTCAACACGAACTGTTTACTTTCTGGAAAAAGAAAAAGGTTACTTATACCTTGCCTTGAAGAATAGATGCTTTGAAAACCATGTTTCTCAATTTTCCCAAGAAATGCAGGGCCAGTCCATTTTTTGTTATTGCGAGACATTTATAGGTTTCAATTCATTTACAATGCTGTTAAGGGATAAAACTTCCATCTCCCAAATGTTAGGGTTCTGATATATTTTTTTACAAGATAAATTACTTACAGATAAACGGATCATAATAAGTTGTATCTACAATTACCATTGTCTTAATTTTTTTTCCAAAAATGGACTTGTCTAGCATTAAAAGTAATAGGTTCATATATGCTTGCTTACCAATCTATCAACAGGAGCGGTCCAATTCGTGTAAGGAAAGATTGGCGAGAGTATTATGCCTAATTTAAAGAATAGATGCATTGGAAACGTTGATTATACAGTACTCTCAACGCATCCGTTTTCCTTTTCTATGCATAATATGTTTTCACACTACTCTACCTACGCAAAAGTTATATTTTTTCCTGACTATACACGGAAGCAAAGAAAATACTTCAATCAAATTATTATTTATTTATGCACGAAATATCCACACTAACCACATTAAATATATATCTATCATCCACAATAAATAAATTTCAAACTGCTAAGTCCGAACGCGAATAATATATTATTTAGTGTATGATAATTATTCTTCTCAATTTTAAAGTTTCATATTGACTAGAAATTTTCATTGAAAAAATGTTTTTACGCTTAGCTACATTTAAATTTTATTCATTTTTGAGTTTTTAAAAGTATAATCAAACTACTGCAACTTAAGACAAATATGTTTTGTTTCTGAACGTAGCTGAAACGTTAGTTTTGTAATGTTGTAAATAAATAAAGAAAAATACAACTCCTTGGAACACGTTTTATCTTATTCATATTCTCTTTAAAATACATTTGGAAAATTATTAGAACTATGTTTCAATGATGTTTTATAATTAAATAGTAATTTACTTTCGAAAGAAAAAAAAACGAGAAAGTAATCCTACATATCTTTATATAGTCGATGTAGGAGTAATGATTCAGAATACACATTAATTAGACTAATTTGGAAATTGAAATATCTTTGAAAGTTAAAATTGGGCATTACTACTAAATTAAAAATAATTTATAACTGTAAAAGTCTTTTAGAGAAAATTAGAAACCCTCTTATTATAATGGTATGGTGCTTTAATGCTTCTTATTCGCGTTTCGAGGCATTTTTATCACAACACATAAATTGTAAACTTTAGTTAATAATTTTATTCACAGCAACTTTATTGAGTAACCATTTTATTATCTTTTAGTAAGAAAGTGACCGATACTCAAAAAATGAAATTTTTTTCACTAATGAAAACTGCAGAAGAAATCATTCTGTTAAAGGCGTTATTAAACGGTGATTATTCCTATGAAATTCAACTACTTCAAAATATAGTTAAATTTAAAATTCTCTAAGAATTATTGGAATTTAAGAACAAATTTTTTCAGTAAATTTCAATCCTACCAAATTTGTTTTCCAAAAATATTTGAGGTAAAATTTTTGCTCATTTAATTTGCATTTCCAAATTAAAACGTCCTAGTATTTGATAAAAAATAGGCAAAATAGAAAAAATAAAGTATTTTTTTCCTACACAAAGTGAAATCTTAATTACTTCCTTTTCTTTAAGAAAAGAGAAGCCGGATTCTTATTCTATTTCTCCAATTAAGTTTACTACTCATTTATTTAATTACTCATAATTCATTATTTTTCCTGCATAATTTATTTATCACAAGGAAAAGCTTGTTTTCTGTGAAAGTGAACTAAAATGTAGAATATTGAAAATTAAACTACTCTAACAAGCAAACTAAATTAAAACTTTTTTTATAAGTAACTTTTTTCTTTCTTTTTTAAAAAGGTTTTTATGATATAAAATTATTGTGGAAGCAAATTACAACGGGGAAGGGTAATTTTAAGTAATTTTTTTCATGACATATAAAGGAGTTTTCTTTACTTCGGTATCCAAGACTTTTCTACTGAAAAAATAATCTAAATTGTACACAAAGTGTAAAACACAAAATGCAATGAAATCTTTCCTTCTTAAAACTATAATTTTAATGCATAAAATGAGTGACATATAAAAACTAAGCTCGGAAGCAAAATTTTCAACATAAAAGCGAACACATAAAATGGAATAAACTAATTTTAGCCTACTTTTCCGTAAACGTAAAAGAAAATAAATAAAGCACGAAAGAAGGCTTAATGTATCTTGAAAATATCGTTAAAAATAAAAAAAAGGTCAAAAATAAGGTAATGAAAAAAAAGATTGAAAAATAAAAAATTTGAAAGTGGGGTTTTGAGATGGGGAAAATGTGTGTCAGTCTGTCGGTCCTGCCCTAATAACTTTTGAAGGAATTTTCCAATTCGCAAGATTTTTTTTTTTTTTTTGCATTCGAAAGAGCTCGGCATGGACATCTCATTTCCCTATTTTACTTTTTGATTTGAGCAATTTTTAGTTCAATTCTGAACGGTTCAATAAATCTTAACATTAGCGCCTATGGGCAAAAATGAAGCAATTACGCAAAATCTGGGCAAGAGATTTTGCACAAGAGGAGAAGCACTTGGATCGTGAGAGAGGTAAAAGATCCAAGTTCCTATGAGCAAGCTTATTGGAAGAAGCTCTCGGCGTGAAATATTGATTTGAACACTTCAAAAAAAAAAAACATTAGCGCCTACAGGGAAATTTTAATCCTATATAAATCCTGATCTAACAGACAGATTTGCTTGCAACAAACTTTATCGGAAAGTTGTTACGATGTAGAACATGTACAGATACGAAGTTCAACAAAAACTGAACGAGCATATTTCCTATGTAATTCTTTGATCGGGATTTTTATGGATATTTCTCAATGAATAAATGAGCGAAAGAATGAATGAGTGAAAGAATGAATAAATGAATAAATGAGTGAATAAATGATAAAATAAATAAATGAGTGAATAAATGATAAAATAAATAAATGAGGGAATAAATACATGAATGAGTAAATGAATATGTATTATCCGTTGAAAAAGGTATATTTGGTGTTATTAAAAACTAAAGCTAAATGAGAAAGAGAGAGAGAGATAGCTAGAATATAAATTTGAAGTTGGGTGTATACGGGAAAGTAGTATAGTTCTAGACGGAACTTATTGTTATAATTATTCTTAAGCCTCCTTGTGGAAAATATTAGATCAAATCATGGAGCTCAACACTGGGTGGCGTGGTCATGCCGTCAGGGGGATTAATATTAACATTTGTCTATGTTAAATATAAAATTGCATATTTGACCCACGTTGAGATAAAATTCATAATTATGAATTTTTTTTTTTTTTTTTGCACAATATTACTATAAAATGAAAATACACATTAACAATTAAAATTCGATTCTGTTATGGTCATTTATATCTGGAACGCACTTTCCACTTAAACTGCCCAGAATATGGGATTTTTGAACTTTTTCATTTTAGACACTTTAAATCACACAAGTAATTTCCTCCTGCGTAGTTACGCAGGATGAAATTAATTTAAAATTTATTCGATATCCATGAGCATGTAATAAATGCCTTTCTCCTATTTTACAATAAGACTGGCTGAGATGAAATGTTTTGAACTAAATGAAATTTCCCGAAAAATTGCAGAAAAGAGTTTGTCAGCTTTGAATTCAGTAACTGTAAACAAACAAAGGTTAACGTAGTGGAAAATTTCGAAAGGGAAAACGGTCAGAGGAATAAAATGCAAATAATGTATTATGACGGTATGTTAATTGCTTCATAATTTTTATCCTTAAATGTTTGAAAAGTTTTGAAGTGTAAATCTCTGTTGGAACATAAATAAATGGTTTTAACAGAAAATCTAAGGCATAAATTTTATGTATATATATTACCATGCTACGATTGGCAGTATGGTTTAAAACCAAAAGTTCTGGGGTTGGGGGGCGGGGGTGACCTCACTTTAACCACGGTCTTTAAAATATTAATGCGTGTACAGATAAACATAGTTTGTATATATAGAGTTGCAGCTTTAACTAAATTAGAAGAGCAATACAAGTGCGGTGGATGTAATTAATAACATCATTCTCACTCAAGTTTTTAAATCATCATCATAAAAAATCTATTATTCCTACACAAAATAAAAAGACAGTTTTCGCTCATTTATAGTTTTAAGTTTATTTTATTTTTATTTATTTATAAATTCCTTGAGACACATTTTTACGTTTTGGTAAATTAAGTTCAAGCCTTCAGTTCTGAATCACTTTTTTGTTTACTTTTATAAATAATAAGAATTTCTTTTTCTTGTAACGATAAACTTAATAAACATGTCAAAACGGACAAGCACATAGACCTTAAAACATTTTCAAGGTAAAAAAAAAAATAACAGTAATAGTAACCACAGCTAACGTTGCATTTAAATTTACGCAGATAATGACTAATCACAGAAAATTATAACGACCTCTAATAATGAGGAAATACAGAAGCGTAATTAGTTTTAACAATATAGCAAGAAATATAAGTGTAGTTCCAACTCGTAAGTAACTTTGATGTAGCCTTAATTGGCGAAGATCGAAAAATATGAAACTTTTGTTGGATATCTTTAAAAGAGCAAAGTTTCGAGACCAGTAACGTGCTGAACTTATACAGAAGACTGGTTCAATTGGTTTACTAGAAACTTCATTTAAAAATATTGTTTTTATGTTCTTTCATGGCAATTAATAAAATCATTTAATAATAACTTAAATCGCCTTTTTTAAAAAAGAAACTTGTCAACGTACCTATCTTGATTCCTGGAAAATCAGTTTTGGGGTATTGTGAATAAAATCCAATTCTGGCATAAAACTACCTATTGTGTTATTACAAAAAAATCCCCTTTCTTCTTACACACCGTAAAATTGTATGACTCTAGTCAATAAAAATTCCATGATTACCGCTGAAGGATTTTTTTGTATTTTGTTACATTTAAATACGTTTCCTTATCTTTTTCGTTTACTATATTCACTAATTTAAATGATGTATCTCTAGATACAACTCCCACACTCTATACAAAGAGCTCTATGGCTGACATACAGGCAGTTCTTAATGCGCCATAAGGATAGACTAAACCTAATTGTGTTTGATCTTTCTTTAAGGTTGAGAAAATTCCTTCTCAAAAACTATTCTTTTTCAAAGGTTTCTACCTTCAGGGCTAATTAAATCATTCTCAATCACTAAACATTGTTTTAATTAGACCCCAAGTGACCTATTTCTTGTATAGTTTTTACGGAAACGTAATCTTTGCGCCCAATAACGTTTACTCTTGAAATTTCATTTTTATATCACATCATCTCATGCAATTAAGTTAATGATCCAAATTACGTTTCTTCAGTCATCAATATAAAAGTATATGTTTGAATTCTGTAAATATTTTCAGTGTTTTTCACTTATTTCAGTCTTTATTTCGGCTCTCCTATTTCAGTTTTTCTTTGTCTTGCATATTTCTATTTAACGTCTTACATGGTTTCGTAAAATGTTCTGAATTTTTGGGACATACGTTCTGCATATGCAATAAAAATAAGAAAAATGTAAAATGTATTTCTCACTATTTTACATTCTGAGTGCAAAACATGAATTTATGTTACTTTTAAATTTCTTTTGTGTTGAAGATTCTTTGAAAATTTTGTACTGTACATTTACGATTAAAGAAATACACCAGGATCACATTAGGTGTCAAAGATAACATCAGCTTTTCTTTCCCAAACATTTTAACTTGAATTTATATATGTATATATATAGCTTCCTAGTTTTAAACTCTTTTCTGAACGAAATTCCATGCCGCCACAATATTTCGAGTTACGACATTTAGATATCCATTGTGTAAGTCAAAGAATCGAGACTTCTAAAAATTCTTGAAATAAATATTAAAATGCGACGATATTAGAAATCAGAGAAAAAATTTTAGGCCATATTGCTCTGAAAACAACTCCACGTCAGTGAAAATTTCGCCATCCATAACTTTTGAAGACATTGCACATTTGCATAAGCTAAGCTAAGTAAATGCAAAGGCAGAGGACTTTTGCTTCATCGTAATGCGTTTATCATTCACTGTGAACTAAAACTTCAACAGAAGAATCCGTTTATGCTCGTTTGAAAGCTTAAGACGTTCTTTTCAGAATATAGAGCATGCGATATATGCGAGATTCAGAAATATAATGACAGTGTGAAAGTGTGAAAGATCAAAAGCTACCTTGACTAAGATATACACATTTTTTAAAATGTAATATTAAAATAATGTTTGGGCCCTGCATGCTTTATTTTTACGTATATATATATACAGGGTGCTTCAAAAAAATGTATACACACTTTAAAAAAATGTATACACACTTTAAAAAAATGTATACACACTTTAAACTATTGTAGTTTTCCCGCTCTACAAGGCTAATGTTATATTTCTTCGCCAGGTGCCAGCATAATCGTCCCTCTATGTTTTATTATCAGTTGGAATTTGTAATATCAACATGGGGGACGTACGTTTGAGTTTTGAAGAACGTAAGCAGGTTATTAAGTGGTACTGGAAGTTTGAGAATGTAAATGAAGTTCAAAGACAGTGGAGAAGGGAGTATGATACAGAACCACCTTCAAGATTAACAATTACACGCATACGAGACAAATTCGAAGTTCATGGAACAGTGTGTGATGTGCATAAAGTGTGATGTGCATTCAGGTCGGCCTCGAACAGCTACAAGTGATGAGTCATCAACGGCAGTCTTAGAACTGTTTCAACGCTCTCCTAACAAATCTTCAAGGCAAGGGGCACGTGAAAGTGATGTAAGTGCTAGCAGCGTGCTACGCATTCTGAAGAGAGGCAAGTATCGTGTTTACATTCCAAGGCTGGTGCAACAGCTAAATGACGACGATCCAGATCGAAGGTTGCAATTTTGTGAATGGATTCAGGAGATGGTGATACGTGAACCGGGATTTATGGGTAGCATCATTTGGTCGGATGAAGCCCAATTCAAACTTAATGGAACTGTCAATAGGCACAATTGTGTTTACTGGGGTGAAGAAAATCCTCACATTACAATTGAAAAAGCTGTAAATTTGCCTGGTGTAAATGTGTGGTGCAGTTTCTCTTCAAGAGGACTCATTGGACCTTTTCGATTTGAAGGCACTGTAACTGGTATTAATTACCTAACAATGCTTGCTGATTCCATATTTCCTGCCATTCGTGCATTATACGGTAATGATGATTTTTATTTTCAACAAGATGGTGCCCCGCCGCACTATCACAGGGACGTACGAGCTTACCTGGATCAAAATTTGTCGGGCCAGTGGATAGGACGCAGGGGGCCAATCGAGTTTCCAGCACGCTCTCCAGACCTTACACCACTGGATTTCTTCTTGTGGGGCACAGTAAAAGATGAGGTGTACAAACGTAAACCACGTAACCTAGACATTCTTTGGAATGAGATTCAAGCAGTGTGTAGAGAAATCTCATTGGACGTTTTGATACGATGTACAGCATCAGTGGTGACTCGTACTCAGAATTGTATTGATGCTGCAGGTCACCAATTTGAACAGTATTAACATTTGTTATTTATGTTTCATTTACATTGGACTTTCAGCTTTCTATTTTCCTAAAATTTAACTTTGTAGAACGGTAAATAAATTTTCTATGGAAGTTCAAAGTGTGTATACATTTTTTTGAAGCACCCTGTATATATATAGGCAGGAAAATAGCTACCAATGCTTCAATATATTGATTGAAGTTTCTTTGATTTTCCTTCAGTTGAAACGGGGTTCGTATTCAGGACATGGATTGGTATTCCATGCATTGATTTTATGAGTAGCATCATAAATTGCTTGATATTTTTTAAAACATAAAAATCAATAACAAATAGTTTCTCATTTAAAAATTAAGAATCAACTCAATCGGAACAATTCGAGTATATTTTTTACACAGTAAAAAATTCTAGCTCAACCAAAAAAGAGTGAACTTTAACTGCAACCAACATTTGGTGCTATTTTTAACCATTAAAAAGGTGTAGTTTCCCCTAGTTTCACCAGAAATATGAAACTAGGAACCGTTATAATGGTTTAACCTTAGTGCCAAATTTTGGTTTCAGCTAAATTTCACCATTTTTTGGGTGAAAGGTTGAACTAGAATTTTTTACGGTATAGTAAACCAAATTTTTTTTTGGGGAGATGTCATATTTTGTTATTAACTACATTTAAGAAAATTCTTTCAGAATATTTTTGCCTTTTGATAACTCCGGGCATTTTAAAACGTTATTTCGCTTCCTCACCCATGTTACTGAAGACAACTGCCATTTTTTAGTGAGATAAGGGAACGAGAGTTTTTCCCTGTACAGCTACACATCTAAGAACTGTATTCCCGTAGTTGAAAATATCCAGGTACCGAGGGAGAAAGCTCGCAATCTCAACAAGATAAATCTCTTAAAATTGTTATGGAAGAGTGCAAAGCAGATCGACAGGCAAACACATTTTTGCCATTTCAAGATTCAAAGTTGTTTTCTCAAAACATTATTACTTTTTTTACTTAACATTATTTTTAAAGGAACTTTATCATGGTAGTCTATTAATATTAATAATCATGTAATTTTAAAAATCAAAATAAAACCTAAAAAAGAAAAAAAAATGTCATTGATTCGGATTTTAAAATTGAACAAACATGCTTTTCCTAACTGAAGATTAGATTATTGTGATACATCTATAAAGGAACACCCTAAGTTATATTTTTCTCTTCTTAAATTAGTCAACAAGTCAGTAAATTTTTTTAAATGAAAAATATATTTGTGACATATGCAAACAATAATTTTCAAAAAATTTATTTTTTTTCCATTTTACACTATTATTTAAAAATTATTCTGATTTCTGCTCAACTTCACCGAGTAGCTTCAGCCTTTTAATATCCTCAATTATTGAAACACTCAACGCTCGTATTTAACCCACATTAATGACATTATTTTAACCATTTTCTGCTGTACTCTTCATTTATTATGTGCAATCATTAATCATTTCAACTAAACATTCTCTGTACTTTAATTAAAAATGCATTAAATTATAAAACATAGCTTAATTAAAGACACATTAGAATGAAAATTTAATTTTATTTGACGTATATTAAAAACAAAAATCGCTGGCTGTTTCAGCTTATGTGATGAAAGAATATTTCGTTTGTCATTCTTGAAAAGGTTTAGATCTTTGAATTTTTATTTGCTTTGAATTTAGATAAAATGGATCTTTAAATTTTGCAATACTAGTGATGAAATTTCTTGTACGGCACGTCTGTATGAAAATAATTGTTTTTTTTTTTTTTTTTAATGATCTACACATTAACTGAAAAAGTTATTTCGTGAGGGTTAAAGTGGATAATCCCCATCCTTATTTGCATAAATAAAAAATATAAAAATCTAAATAAGAAGTTTACCTGGAAATAAAAAGGAGGGAAGAGTGAAAAGGATAAAAATAAATAAAATATATGTTTGTAGAAAGTATTCTTGCACGCAATAAATCCATCCTATTGCTGTTAGACATCACCGTTACTTAATCTCTGCATTTATTAATGCATCAGCTTTTTCCTCAATATACCCTTCGAATATTTTTCAAGGACATATTTTCTAAACATTGCATACGATCTTTGAAGGACATATTTTTTAAATATTGCATACTATCTTTGAAGTACATATTTTCTAAACATTGCATATTATCTTTGAAGGATATATTTTCTAAACATTTCATATTATCTTTGAAGGACATATTTTCTAAATATTTCTAAACATTGCATATTGTCTTTGAAGGACATATTTTCTAAGCACTGCATACAGTTTACACCTATTAAATACCCGAAAACTTTAAATAATAACTTTTACATGTCGTCACTGTTCTGTGCTGAATATGGAGCTATAAATAGCTATATGCAACTAATTTCCTAGCCCCAAGCGCGTTACCTGAATACGTTTATTTTTTCCCAAAATTTCTGACAGCACTATACAATCACCCTGTATCATGTAGCGAGTGCCCCAATCTCTTACAATGATCTCCTTAAATAACTTATTTTTTGGGGGAAATAAAACTTTAAAATATTCTAAGACATAAAAGGTAATGGTATCTAACGAAGAAAATGTTAGCTCAAAAGATTTAAAAACCAAACATTTTAAATTTATCCTTCATAGATAAATCAGCAGTAGTGGCTTAAGCCGTAGAGTGCTAAAAAGCACGCCCACACACCAATGAAAATGTCCCGTTAATTCTTAAGACGCTTCTCATTAGCATATCTTTTCTAGCTTGAGAAACTCCAAGGATGAGAGCTTGAATAAGTTTTAATGTGCTTATCATTTGAAGTCGAGTGAAAGAATCTTGCAAAAGATTAACATATGTGAATCGTCTTAGAAAAAACATTACGTTTTATTCCATTGCTTGGTTATTTAATGTGGTGAAAGTTCAGGAAGCCCGATATCTTCAGAAAATTTAACAATATAGAGTGAAACCAGTGTAAGATGACCACTTGCGGTGCTGCCCTTTAGTGGTTAACTTAGACAGGTGGTCAACATATAGAGGATGGAGATTTTTTTTTTATTTTCCCCATTTCTTACACTAAGCATTTATTCATTTATAACTGATTAAAATACAGCTTCATGTAATGATGTGACTTTAAAATAGTGATTAGTTTTACTTTTCACAATTATCTTAAATATCATTAAAGAAATGTGACTAGAATGACTTACAATGTAATCCTATACAACTTCAGAGATAAAGTGCTTATTATTTAAAGAATAAGAGAGTGCTCATAGTAGTTTTCCAATTTGGTTAAGAGGTTTAGGCAAATTTTGTATTGATGTTTCATCCATCCAGATAAATAATGGTCTAACATTATAGAAAAAAAAAAAAAAAAAAAAATATCCCGGAGAAGATATTTTAGTTTTTTTTTAATCTTTCCAAAAAGAGATAAACAAATAAATATCGTAATAATTATGTGGTCAACTTACAAAGAGCTTTTTATAATATTCCCACCCATATTTGGCTTACATAAGTGGTCAACATAGACAGGTGGTCAACTGAAATGGTCAAGTTACAAAAGGTTTCTCTACATTATATAAAATAGGACTAATTCCATTCCTGACAGAAATGGTCAACTTAGACAGGTGGTCATCTTACAAAAGTGGTCAACTTTACAGGTTTTACTATATATTTTTCTTGACCAAATTACATTTTACAAGCAGTGGTTCTTAAATTTATAAAAGAAAAACTCTAAATGATTATTTTTCAGCACACTTCGGGCTGTGAACGAACACCGTAGTAATATACTGACTGGTAATGAAATATGCATGCACCTGTTCTGGTGTTTCAAACCCTCTCTTCTTTAGCAACATGTAGAAGAGATGGTTTGTAACACGATCTCTTCTACTGAGTGCTATAATATTGTTGAATAGCCAGTGGCGGCTCTTGGGTCATTCAAACGGAGGTTCACAAAACAAATTTCGAAAATGAAAACTGCGGGTACGACGTTACTTACAAGTTAAAATACATTTCACACGTTTAAGTAAAGCAATGCAATTCAAACAAAAAAAAAACAAAAAAAAAACGAAAATTTCTTTCTTTTTTTTTTCAATGGTAACTAATAAAACCGCAATCTTGCTTGCTTATATAGTTTTGAACGATGATCACAGTACAATCAAGTGCAACTTTTTCTCATTAAATCCACCTTGTCTGTCCTGACCTCCCCTCTCTTTCCTTTTCTGACAGGTATGCAAAATGCAATCATGGTGAAATAGCACTATTTATCAGTACAAATAGTGTTACTGACAATAATGGCATTTTCGTCAAATAGCACTAAACTGCCTCAACTACTTAACAAGCATTAACAGGCAATATATTCTCAAAAGTTGAGGGCAAAATTTCTGTAAATCAAAAGTACAAATCAACACGATCATGCATTGATTAAAGATGAATGAAAAAAACGTTTTTAATATTTCTTCCTTAAAGAAATTTTTAAAAAATCCAGGCGGCAATTAGTTTATAACCACATTTGCGTCCAGTGTTCGTCTTATACTTTCCGTTACAAAATTGAAGTAGTATCATAAAGAAAATTAACAATAATTAACTAGAAAAAAATGTGTAAAAGTAAAGATCCAAAAGTAAAATGCAACGTATATTTAAGCACAAATTTTGCAAAAGAGTGCATACACGTGTTTCTAGGTCGCAAGGATCCCATTTTTCAAAGCAAAAGAAGTGAGCTCCTAGATAATAAAGAAATTCCTTGTTTAAAAATACGGCGTAAAACATATCTACTACTTGCAAAGGATAAATAAGTATTTTTATACAGCAACAAAATGTGAAGTACATCACAGGAATATGTGACACATTATTTCTCAATCCCCCCCCCCCCTCCGCCAAAAAAAAAAACTATTTTCCACATACCTCATAGGTATCACAAGATTTGACAGAATTTATCACAATCATGTGTTTACCGTTATCTTTTGAACGAAAACTACATTCTTGAAAGAATAAAGTAATCCATGATGTTTTGGAAAGAACATTTCCTATGTCCGCCAAGTCACGCAAAGCAACAAGCTGCAGAAAAACAACCATCCAGGGTGGAAATTTGTTTTGCCATGTTGGAAACGAAGCAATTATTTCTACACAAGCAGCTGGAAAAGTTTTTGCGATATTTTCGACTCTATTAGGACACTGCTGCTAGTGACATTGACTTTTCCTCAGTCGGAAACAATATGCGTTTGCTCGCTTACGATTTAGTGGATGAAGGTTATCTGTAGCTGGTTTTTGTGTAAACATGCTTCATAAGAAATTTAAAAAAGGTATCAACGTGAGATTCAAACTAATTTATTAAATTTATATACAAAAAATGAACGTAGATTTTGATCCTGAACTGAAGTTGTTTGCAGAGAGTTAACTGATTTCTGTTAAGAATAACAACATTTTTTGCCTGTAAGTGTTTAATCTTGGCAAATAATATTTTCATTAAAAGTTGTTTTTGTTTCAATACTAAATCAGTTAAGTACATAGTACTAGTAATTAAATATAGCGCAAAATAAATAAAAAGTTTAAAAAACTAACCCGACTGCGATATTTTTTATTCTGATTGACGGCCTCTCAATTGTTTATATTTTCCTTCCAAATTGGAGTTTTTTCTGTAGTTGTCAATACACGACCACGACATATGAAAAGAATTATAACGTTATTCCGTGGAGAAGGTAGAAGACATCAATAGAGAAACAAATAAACAGAAATATATAACATATTAAGATTTGTGTTACTCAATAAGACAATAAAAGCAATCGGTATTTATCTTGTTTCTATCTTTTTAGTTGTTTCGTAGTCAGGATAGTTTTTTGAACTTTTTTCATTTTTTTTTTAATGAACTTTTCCGTTTTATCCTAACCTCTTCAGACCCCAGAACTAAGCACAAATAATTTTGACGCAATTTTTCGGTTCTCTGATTTAAAAAATGATTACAAAACAAAATAACTAAAAATTTTTTTTTAAATTTTAATTAATAATTATTTTAAATAATAATTAATGCCCAATTTCCATGTTTTCCATGTTTAAAGCGAAGTAAACTATCTGTTGATTAATTTAAAAAACAATTGGGTGTTTTAGCTTTCAAATTGCACGAACAGTAGTAATTAAAAGTATTTTCGTTGTTTAATACTTGACACTCAGTCTGATCTAAAAACCCGCTTTTAGCCTTCTTTTCCGTTAAAGTAAAAAAAAGAAAGGAAGGCTTAATGCATCGTAAAAATATCGTTACAAATAAGAAAAAAATAAGTTATGTAGTTAAATAACGATTGAAAATTAAAAATATTAAAGTGGCGTTTCGAAATGGGTTAAATGTGTATCTGCCTATCTGTCTGCCCCCCCCCCCAAATAACTTTTGAAGGAATTACCCAATTTGAATAGTTTTTTTTCTTTTTTTGCATTCGAAAGATCTTGGCAAGAACGCCTCATCTCCATATTTATTTTTCTGATTTGAACAATTTTCAGTTCAATTTTTAATAGTTCAAAAAATCTTAACGTAAGCGCCTATAAGCAAAAATGAAGTATAATATGTAAACTCTAGGCATAAGATCCAAGTGCCTTTGAACAAGCTTATTGGAAGAATTGTCTTTATTTAAAGTTTTTGTTCAATTGTGCAGTTTCAAAAAAAAAAAAATCTCTTACGAGGAAATTTCAATCCTACACAAATCCTGTTCTAACAGACGGATTTGCTTGAAACAAACTTAGTCAAAAGATGTTCTGACGAAGAACATATACAGATATCCAGAAATATGTTCATTCAGAATTAATGAGCCTATTTTACTATGACATTTTTTATTTGGATCTTTATGGATATTTCCGAATAAATAAATGGATGAATCAATGAATATGTATAAACCATTGAAATAGGTATATTGGAAGTAATTAAGAACTAAAGCTAAATGAGAAAGAGAGAAAGAGATAGCTAGATTATAAATTTGAAGTTGGTGTATACGGGCAAGTAGGCTCTTATAGTCCTAGAAATAACTTCTTCTTTACTTATTTGGTCATGTTTTAATATACATTGGTCACACTTTCCAGTAAAAACTTCTTAGCTCTTACTTTAGGGGACCGTGAAGAAATTGAAAAATTAGAAAACTGTTTTGAATGATACTGCATCGTAAAACGCTGGGAGTAAGCTGTAAAATTCAGAAAATAGTTTAATTTCCAAGTAAAATTCTTCTGTGCATTTTCGTAAAATTTGTACTTATACTTACGAGGATGTAAGCATTTCTCCAATTTTCATCACAACTCTTTGACTTATAACATGCAAAATTTTTCACAAAAACGTTACCAAAGTTTCAGAAAACTAGACAACATACAAATAAGCACTATACTAAAATTTGAAATAAAAATGTTAAATATTTGATAAATTATAGACCTTAAAAGGAACTAATTTTTTACTGAGTATGTGCGTATGATAGCCATTTCTAACTGTCATAATTTCAAACACAATTGTACATGTACAGGGCAACTCATTAAAAAAATTTTGGTTGAATATCTTGAAAATTCTGAAAGATATCGGCAATTTATTGGGGTGTTTTTGGAAAAGAGCTTGTTCTTAAGGGGATGTTCACAAATCAGTCGCAAGTGTTTGCAATCATTCAGTGCATTTATGCTGTGATTTGTGATAAAAATTGATTTTTTTTCAAAATAAACCCTCGCAATATTCTTATTAAGGATGGTAAGGAATTCTTCAGAAAATACTCAGATTTCAAAGAAGAGGAAAACATGTGCTTGACCTAACGGTTGGAAAATATCGGTGAAGTAAAACTTGTGAAATGCAAAACTTCTTCAATATATAGAGACCATTTCAGCTTGCTATTAAAAAAAATATTGTGATATTCGAGTAAATCATTTCGTTTTCATTTACCATCATTAGCAGCTATAAATGATGGTATTTTGACACTTGAAGAAGGATGTGGTGAAGAATTATTTTGCATAATGAAAATTAACTTATGAAAATTACTTACCCAAAAACTTCCAAGGACATGTAGCATAAGCACTGTCAGTATATGAAATCGCAGGCTTTAATAGGTCTAGACACAAATCACTTGTTGCTTATGGTACTTTATCGGGCAACCTAACACAGTGAAATTCATAATGAGCACAAATATTTTTAACTTAAACAAAATATAGAATTTACTTAAAAGCGGAATACAGAATTAAGAATTTTATTTGCAATTTTCCCATAAAAAAATTTAAGTTTTCATCTTTATAACTCATAAAGAAAAATATTTCTTTATGAGTTACAAAACTATGCTTCCAATATTTAACCATTGTACTGCTGCAAAATCAGAAACAGATTACTATAGTTTACTTTTGAAAGAATTACTAAAAAGCAAAAGTTTTAGTTCGGGAATGGGCGAAAACGTTCTCAGTCGTAAGATTATACGCACAAAGGCACGCAGTAACTAGTTGAACAGGAGTTGAATAATGAAGCCAACATCTCGTAATCCTTTGTGTAAGAAAACTCTTTCCAAGATCTCATAATGAACTTCATTGTTCGGTTTAGCCTAGAAGAATTTTAGCCAATCAAATCGAGAAGTTCCTGAGCACTAATGTGATTTACCTTTTACACATTTGATGCAGAAAATAAGACTGCAGAAATGCATTACTTGATAAACGTTTTGTTTCGTTAAAGAGAAAAGACTATTTTCTGGGTTTTGTGATTACATGTTTCTACTGTTCTCTCTTTATTCCTTCGATAAAGCAAACGTATAATTTAGACACTGTTGACGTACACGCGTAGACCCATCCAAATATTTTCCTTGCTGTAACAGAAGTTACATTTCCCTTTAGTTTTCAAAAGTACTTATTTACCTTTTTTCTTTTAGATAAAAGTGGACTACAAGGTTGAAAACTACATCGATTTCTCTTTCCCCCCCTCAAATTTCATTTAATCGGAAGGTAACTGAAAGTAGATCATCAACTCCTAAGCGAAAAGTAAGACAAGAGGAACACGTCAGCTATTTCAGGATAACCAGACATGAACGTGATCGTTTTTTAAATGACTTCCCTTCAGCTTCGGGACAGTAGAAACCTTTTAGAAAATTGCAAGGCATTTGGCTTTAGTTTTATTAAATCGTAGATACAATTTATGTTACATTTATGGACTTTCATTTCTAAACGCTGATAATAGGATAATGTTTGTCAATAATGTATGACAAAAGTTCTTTCTAAAATTTAAACAAAGGTTTATTCCATACTTTTGCCATGTCTGTCACACATTTTGTTTTGTTTCAGGCACTAAATATCAAAATATCTAAATATATTTTTCGTGCTTACACATCTGCATGACAACTTTAAAAATAGTTTAAGAATTTTGGACTAAAAAACAAAATTATGAAAATATTTGTAAAACATGTCGTGACAGATCATGTCCAACTCATATCTCTCACGGTATGTGTTTTTACATTACAATTAAAATATGTAATTCATACACTAAAATTCTTCCTTTATTTTTAAAATTGCATGCAGATGTGTAATCACACCAAAATTTATTTAGTTGTTTTAATATTTATAACCTGAAACAAAATAAATGTTTTCTGATGTCTCTATTATGTGGAATTAACTCAAAGTTTGTAAGTAAGAAATGTTTTTAGATATTAGAAATTTTATACAGCACTAAAAGAGTCCATTTATAGCAAGTGGAGAAACGATATGAGATTTATTTGATCTTCCTACACATCTAGAGTTATTACATAAAATAAAATATTTCGCTTGATGTTCTTTTAGTTCACAGCTATGCTATACATTCAAAGATTTCGTTACATCAATTTCGGCACAACTATTCACGTCACTCTACTTTTTTGGTGATGCTACTATAAAATAAAACGGCTATCTCAAAACATATTTTTCCACAATAGCATCATTTTCCCCGATATATTTAGTAAGGAAAGTCTTATCACTATACCCTATCCAATATATCTCATGCATTCTCAATCAAATTCAAAATTTTCTGAAGAAGATCAGTCGATGACGAGAGTGAGACAAGAATTTGTGGAAACTAAATCAAGTGAGGGAACGAGGACTATATTCTTGCAAAAGCCATTTTTCTCAAGACATCGACTTGTCCCTCCAGTTCAATTAGTTCCTGTATTACAGTCATGGAATATACCATCGTTTTTATTAAAGAAGTAAATCATTCAAGCAACGATTTGGTTGTTAAGTAAGTTGTCATACTCATGAGACTTCATTTCCTTTCTGTGCTTGCCTTAGCCAAATCTATTCCAGCAGAAACATCCGCAGTTAGAAGATTCCTCAAAGCACAGCTTGTAGAACTTTGTATTTCTTTTTTCTGTTCCTTCGGTTATAGCAAATTTTAAAATATTGCTTTTAATGCTATATTTATTATAATTATTTTGGTACATTCCAGAGAAATGATTCGCTTGACAATTTCGTAGAGTAAACAAAAAAAAAAAAAAAAAAGAACGTTAAAAACACAAAATAACAATATAAATTGTAGACACGTGTCCTGGGGTTCCAAGGAACATTTTTTTCAATCCAAAATTATGCATGCAAAGACATAGAAACACGCGTCTGCAGTTTCATTGTTTTTTTTTTCTGCTTTTAACTTTTATTTCCTTTGCGCGGACGGTAGACGGTTAACTTCTACATTTCAGCAAAACCAGTTATAAGTCCAAGCAACATTGCAAAAAAGCATTTTTCAATTTTTTCCGAAGTACTCATTTAACCTTCAATAAACTTCACCCAAAAAGAAAAGTTTTTCTTAAACCAACTGAAAGCGATAGATATTACTTCTATATAAACAATTAGCTTAACAAATTAATCTTAAAACAGTGCATCTATATTAAATTGGCTTTCAAGATTTTAAAAGTTTTTCTATGTTGACTTGCAAAGGAAACCGATCAATGATCAATTTTCCAAAAGCATTTTTTTATACAGAATTTTTTTTCCCGTGTATAAAAATTATTTCCTCTTCAGTCTAGTTCCTTCTCAAAAAATGTTTATTCCCCTCAAACATGCTGACGCACAGAAACCATATAATAGAGATTTTCTTGAGAGAAAGAAATTGCCTGAGAAAGATAAAACAAAAAGAGAAAAATGGGAATTCTGCATACTTTCTATTAATGAGGCAATGTTTCCCAAATGACTTTCGGTAATTATAGAGCTTAAATCCTTAACCAAAGAACTGGAATAATATTTTTTTATCTTTTACTTTTACCACTAATATTACTTTTCAATTATTTATTCAAAAAAAAATTGATTTCTGCATTATTCACGGTAGCTTACTCTAAACTTGAGCCTTGAAAAAATGTTTTTTACCTTTACTACAATAATGGTTATAATTCTTATAAAATTTAATTTGTAAATGATTAAAAAACGACTTTCATTTTATTTCACAAGCATTTTGCATAACCATAGCAATTAAAATCCCCAGGTTAATACTAGAATGTACGTTAAATAGAAAAGAAATGTGTGACTACGTAATCATTAATTCAAATAAAACGAAATCTTTATTATTCATTTCCTTTAAATTACAAGTAATTTGACGAAGTGAGAGTGGGGGAAACAATGCTTTTTCTTAGCTTGTTCCTTTAGGTCATTATATTAATTTCCTTTTCATATTTAATACTGATGGCACTTTTACAGTAATTCAAAGTTTTAGTGTTTTTTTCTTCGCCTTTTTTTTTAAATTTGAGTGTATGTTTCTTACTATTTTCTATGCATTTTGTATTTCATTTCGTCATTTTCGAATATATATCACCCTCAAAATCTGCAGTTCATTCCCCTCCCCTAACGATCTGTAATTCACCGTTATTTATATTTTTTATCACCTTGCATTGTCATAAAACTATTTTTTTGTATTTATTTATTTTTATTTCATATTTTGTTTAATTATTTTATTTATTGTGAGGAAACTGATTTTTTTTATTTTTTACAAGCTCTGGCCTTTTTTACTTGTGTACCTCGGGAAATCATTTTTACACTAGTTTCACACTAAAATAGGTTCTTCACTCCAAAATAGTTTTTTACAATTTTCTGTTGCTATTTTGATCTTTTAACGTTGTTTTCCATTTTTTTCTGCACAAATCATAAATGTTTTACATCTTAAACTCGAAAAACCTTCAAATATAATTAATCAGTCGATTTCATAAAAGGTGCAATAAATGTGCCTTTAATGATTAGTCATTTTAACTGACAAAAAACAACATATGTAATAATATGAAGACTAAGGCTAAAATGTACCACAAAATTAAAGTTGGCATAAGATAATTTTTGTTCAGGTTTAGATGCATCAGTTTTGGATGCGCTTCTTATTTAATGTGAAAACGTTTAAATATTCTAAGTGTGATATTTATATGAAGAAACGCTAGAATTCTATCCACAGACTTCGAAGCGTTATTTGGAAACGTTAAGAACAATTAATGCAAAAATATCGCGTGTCAATTAAAATGCTCAAAGCTCACAATTTGTGACAGATAACTTTTTCCACGAAATGTTTATAAGATTGTCCAGCAGATATTATAAGGACACTTTCTCTCCTTTTCTTCCGAAGCAACCATGAGCCCCATTATGGCTTGAGCATGCGATTATGTCTTGAGAGCTCCCAAGCGTCTACTAAGAACATCCCATCAATCTTGCGTGGAATTCGAAATGGAGAATATGCAAATAGTAGTTTTTTCTTTCCAACAGCAAGAATGGCGACTTTCTCCTATTTAGACGAAGGAATGTAACAGCAACCTGCACGGCTTTCTCAATTAATAACGATATTGAGAAAAAAGAAAAAAAAATGGTTTCTTTATTATATTCTTCCAAATGTTAAAAAAAGGGGAATCCAATAGTTTCGCAACTTCAATGCATATTTAGACGTGCAGCACTAATGAATTTACTATTTTCTTGATATTTATTACTGAATCATTGAATCGGTATAATAGTACAGAAAGGTGGTGTACCTCAAACATGGTTGTACCTAGAGTCACCTAAAGCTCTATCGTGGGCTGTAGAGTCACCTTGCCTTGTAGGTTCCAACATAAGATTTATTTATGTTCTTGCTTATGACATCAGATGGTAGTTCATTTACTTTACATTGATAAAAAAGCTATAGTGAAATGATTTTTCAACTCTAAGATATAAAGGTTTCCAAAGAAAAGTATATTTCCTTTAACGTCTAATCTACTTTAAAGGGTTGAGTAGTTGAAATTGAAAATTGTTACATTTAATATAGTAAAAGCTTCTTTATCAAGGTATAGTAGGGAGCTGTTTTTAGTGGCCGTGGTAGCCTAGTGGTTAGCACGTCGGACTTCCACCTGGAAGGTCGCGCGTTCGATACCCACTGAAGACCACCATGTATACTTGGGGATATGTGCATGTAAAATCCGTAGACCCCACTACCTCTCCCCGTGCGTAAGCAATCCTAAGGCCTGGGCTAACAGGTAGGGGTCTGGTGGAAAAAAGTAGGGAGCTGTTTATCTTGAATAACTTAGGAATGAAACTTCATTTTGTTCTGATGTTAATACAGTGTACCTTGAGCCAGTTAAAGGTGGTGTACCTTGGGCTCTGCATTTCTTCTACATTTGATTATACTTTTATATTTAGGACCACATGATGTATTCAAATAGTGCAAGATTAATCGGGTGTAGAATTTAACTGTATTCAGGGTACGCGAATTAACCCTCTAATTCCCAACTCCGCCTCAAGGCGGACGAGCATACTGACCGATCCTACCTTGTAGTGGGTTTAAGCCACGCCTCCTTCTGACGTTGCCCATGCCATCATAATTTTTAGATGAAGCTACTTCTCTTCCTCTTGCGTTTTGAGATAAGAAAGAAACGAAAAGTTTTGAGAAGAAAGAACGAAATTGAGTTTGAGTAAAGAAACAGAAGAATAGTGAGAGCGCCATCTAGAAATCATGGCGTCATTGAAAACGTCAGTAGGAGGCGTGGTTTAAGCCTACTACTGAATGGGATCGCTTAATATGTGACGGACGACGATGAAAATACTTGGGCATTACAGGGTTAACTTAACTGTAATAAGGCAAGCCTGAAATATTTATCGTATAAGAAACTATAAGAATAATTTTTAATGATAAAAAGTGTCCAACATTTGATTTAATTTCTTGCATTTACTCACTAAATGGAAAAAGAACTGACTACATTCATTTACTATTAAAAATAATATTAAAAAAACAGAAATGAAAACTGATTAGAAGAACAGAAATATGTAATTTAAGTACAAACCAAGTTTATTTCTTGGATATAACTGTGGCTAAGCCTGTTATCTCTTAAACATGTCTCTTTCGTACGTACGTAAATTAACTAACAGTTTTTCGTCATTAAAGAATGATATAGTATGATAAGACATGTGTTGCAAGGTATGCATACAACATGATCTTCTTTTAGTATTTACAATAAAGGATTTATAACAGGTAAAAAAAAAAAAAAAACAAAGTTTTACGGTTTTATAAAGCTGTTCCATTTTAATTGGACATGATTTACTCTTGAAACTAATTGCTTAGAAAAACGTAAAACTCGTCGTTTCGTGTAAAGCATTACTCAAGTTAATTCTAAAATCAGTAAAATGTCAAAAATGGTATTCAAAATTGTAAAACAGAACACCCTAAATTAGCTAAATTTCGTTTTAAAAAAAGAATCTACTTTCATTTAATCTACTAACAGCTTGTTGTAAGCAAAACAAATTCGTACTTTTTAAAATTTTTCTCTTTCTCAGTAAATGTTTAATTCAAACAAAGAAACTGTTCTTTTTAAATAAGTTAAAAAAAATGTCTGAGACGTAGGAAAATGAGAATAGAATATATTGTCAATTAAGATTTCTTTTCTTCTACTTTTACTTCTTCTTTCTTAAGGCATTTTAAAATGTATTTTTGTAATATGTATTTTTATCTTGCTTGACCCGAAGGAATAAAAGAAAAAAAATCTTCCATATTAAACAATATTCAACGTGATTTCTTGTGGAAAATCAACTACCTTGTTGACCAGAAAGTTGCACAAATATAAGCTAATGTACTTACTTGAAAAGATGTACAAGATACAAACGCTTTCATATTAAAAAGAAAAGTTTATTGGAGAGATTTTTCTTTAAAAAATAAGAAATAATAAATTCATAAAGAAAAGAAGAAAGAATTGAAACTTTCAGATATATATATATATATATTATATATCCATGTTCATAGAAAACCCAACAACTTTTAACTTAAGGTTGTTGTTTTTTTTTTTTTTTTTTGAAAAAGGTTATTAAAGAGCTTTTCCATCTGAAATTCTAAAAGACTAAAATTTGAATGGCTTCCTTTTTTTTCCTTTAATAAAAAAGAAAAGGCAATTATGACCAGAATAAAAAAATAATGGAAATGGTAACAATAATAAGTAGTAGTAACCAATATTAGCTCGTAGATAAATGATAAAAACAGCGTTATTACAGCAAAACATTGCCAATTTTTTAACTTAGTGTTTTGATAACTAAAATTTATTTTCTGCACAGAAGTGAAATCTGAACGCCTTAGTCAATGCAGTTATTTTTTTCTTTTCAAACAGCCGTGCGTAGCATAGGCAATTCTTACTATCTAAAATGTTTAGAATTTCGTGAAAAAGAGAAAGGTTGGCACAGGATTTCATTTTTTATACTAACAGTTATTGATAGATAAATAAATATTGAAATAGGTTTTACATCATTGTTATTTTTCAATATTTTAATGTTTGTTTAGCTATTTAATTTTATTTATTCATTTATTGTGTACTTTGACACCGATTAAAACGTGAATCATTTTTTTCTTAATAAATCAGCGCAAGTAAATCAATAATTTTCTACATTCAAATCAAGTGCTTGAGAAAGTATTGTATACAAAATACGTTTATTTTCTTTTTGTTTTCCTTTCTATGCTTATTCAATTTTAAAAATTTATAGAGGCTGCGTTTTGCTGCAATTATGTTTAATAATTTCTACACTTATGTATTTACATAAGAAACAATGGGCTCGAAAATGAGACTTGCACTGATAAAAAGCCTTGGTAATTGAAATCATTTGAAACATAATCCATAAAATTTAAGATGTTAAAATTGATACTTTTCTCATATACAATTGTTCATTTTTATAAAAACCGATAGGTTTTGTTTCTAAAGAATGGTTTTAACAGATGAAAAATATTATGCACTGTGAAACAATTTTTATACAGTATACAGTCTAGTGCGAAGCAGAGTGATGAATTTAAGTCAGTGTTGGTATGTGGGATTTTGAATAGTCTTATTTTGAGCTTTTGAGTTGTAAAGGAAGTTTTCTACACTAATAGAAGCTATTGGGTCTATTTCATATATTTTGCTGGTTTCTCCTCAATGAACATTAGTTTAAAAATAGTATTGACACGCCATTTTAATTAAATTGATGTGAAGATATTTTGTACATAAAAGAGCAATTATAAAATTTTACATTTTTATGACAGATGTTGACATTTCAATATATTTTTAATACGATAAATATTATTGCTGTAATTTAATGCTTTACCCCTTTGAATATAATATTCGTTTAATAAAACCGGTAATGTTTTTTAAGTTAACTGAATATTCAGAATCAAATGTAACTGGTGTATCTAACACTAGTCAGTTTTTGATTTTGACTTTGTACAAGGTATATTACTTCACAAAGTTTAACGATGAACCAATTTTAATGATGAATCACTTCAATAAAAGTAGCAAACATATAAGATAATATTACATTTTTACGGTTTTATCAATTCATTAATTTCACATAAACTAAATCTCAAAAATAAATTTAATTGATCATCTCAAAAGAAAAACAGCATCTGAAAACACAAGGACGCACGTTTAAAAACAAGTGCTAAATTAAATGTCACACATTAAATAATAAGAATTTTGAAACATATTAGTTTGGGTCTGTGAAATCATCCATGAAATTATTTCTTTTAATTTTAATCCAAGAAATAGCCTGCTATTTTCGCAAGGAGAAAGAAAAAAAACTAAAACTTTTCATTTCAGTTCTTTCTTTTTCAATAAATCTTGAATTCAAACAATGAAAGTGTTCTTCGGAAGTGAGTTCAAGAAAATTTCTGAGATGGAGGAAAACGAATTTAAAGTGTATTATCAATTAAGATTTCTTTTCTTCCACTGTTACTGCTTTTTTCCTAAAGCATTTTAAAATGAGGTTTTTAAGCCTTCGTTTTCATTTCGTGTCAAGGAGAAAACGAATGAACTATTTCGTCGATGAAGAAATTCTAGTTGTCTTTCTGTAAAACTAATCAAACACCATACTGAATTTCTCCGTTTCCTACTTTAACATTTTTTCAATTAATAAACTTAATAGAATGACTGCACTGTATGCACATTTGCACGTTTTGTGTATGTGTGCTTGTGTGTGCGAGATCCAGATAAATTTATCGTACTTAACAGTTCGAAATTCGTCGAATTTTAAAATGCATTCAGAAAATTTTTTCCTTTTAATGTTTCATCCCTTTTTTGAACAGAATGCCCGACTTTCATTAGTTTATTACCTTGCTACCACTACCGATACATGCAGTAAAATATGTCATGCATAATTAGATAGAACACATGGTTTCCATTTAATTACTGTTTCGTTTGAAGTCCTAATGTAATTGTTCCAATTTTTAAGAAGTTTTCAAAGCCATGTCACTTTTTCTACATTTCAATTAATGTGAGGCCAACATTCTAGCTTCCGAGAAACTAATTATGTTATGCAGCTGAAAATTTTTAAAGTAATGCAATAAACATTTAGCTGTCATTTAAAGTAAATATCAGGAAATTTCCTTTCTTAAACGCATTTGTAATTTTTTTTTTTTTGCTACGTGTGTATGTGTGAGTGTAAATAAAAATTCCCGCCTTACTTCTCGCCATCTGCGCGTTTGCCTAAAGAAGTTTGTCAGTTTTCAGGGATGCTTGATTTAAAGAGAAGTAGTTTAAGTGAGTCTCATACCACGACCAACTAAACAAAAGGGCCAGAGCGCAAGCGTGTGACGTCAGTTCAAGTACGGTTTCCGTTGCGTTGCTCTTCACGCGTACCCTTCTACCAAAAAAAAAAAAAAAGAAATCTCGGACTGGCAGCGTGCCAAGAAATATCCATTCACGTTCAAGGGAGGAACCGCCGGTATAAAGATTTTGCTGTTTCTGTTCCCTTTTTAGTTCGTTTAGCATACTTTATTTCTTACGAACTGATGCTATATGCAAGTTTATAAATTTAGTTGTTTTCAAAAACCGGAGAAGCAAACATTCTGATTCGCATGCTAATAAACGCACCTGCAAAACGAACTTCCCTAAAAGTCGAATGGATTCGTTCTTTTCTGCCATGCGTAGAAGCGTCCAAGGCAGAACTTCGTGGTCAAACTGTAATTTAAATACTTTTCTCAGTACATATGTATTAAATCGAAACCGCGAGATTTCATTTGGTAAAATGAGAAATGTTTGAAGCCTCATGATGTTAGTATACGAATAATAATCTCATTCTTGCAGAATAAACATTCAAAGTTTAAATGCAATATATTCTGTTGGAATAAAAAAGTTTAGTAACATTTAATTTAAAGTATCAAGCAAGTAAAGATAATTTAACATATTATTAATTAATTGATGTTTTTCATTTTCTAGTGCTTGAAATTTTCAGTAATAGAAAATCATCTTATTTTGCTTTCACTCAGAATTTACAAGAGCAATACTATAATCAACTAAAAATTACAAAAAAAAATTATCTCAGCATTTTTTGAAGGAGTAAAATATTTACGCCGAACAGCAAGCAGCCATTGTTTTTTCAGCTCAGTATCCCAGAAGGATAGCTACACGCGGAGACATTTTCTTTGTTTTTCTAATTCCCTATACACCCAGGGACACTTCAGGTAAAACCTTCACACAAATAATAACAACTCCAGTAACTAAGAATGTTCACTCACACAGCATCAGTTCGCTCAAAATAGCGAACAACATGATCACTACTATATTTAGACGAAAGAGTGAATAAGAGATTAAAGTATTTATACTGCCCTATATTTAGACGAAAGAGAAACCCTTACCCTACTTGCTGTGACGTCAGCAGCTTAGTTGGCCGTGCTCATACTCAGGCAAAGTTACATTCCGCCTTGTTAGTTATTTTTTTGGTGACAACTATTATTTAGACGAAAGCGAAAACCTTACCCTACTTGCTGTGACGTCAGCAGTTGAGTTGGCCGTGCTTATACTCAGGCAAAGTTAAATTCCGCCTTGGTAGTTCTGTTTTGGTGACAACTGTTTACTTGGTGTATCAAATTTGGCAATGCCTTTATTGTACATTTTAATCTGGGTTTTAAACTTATTTAAAGTTTTGTGTTATGTACGTGTCCGGTTTGTGACACTGCTTTGTGCCTTACTTATTCCACTGTAATATAGTCTATTTAGTGATAAACGCTTTTTTTAACATATATTTTAAGGTAACTCACATTTTAAATGTAATATTCTATGTTTGAAACTAGTTGGAGATTTGATGGTTCAATTTAGCCTTTTAATGTCTGTTTCACACTTCAATTACAAAAAAAATTATAACTATAAAACATCACAAAGTGAGAGTAATTTTCAGAATTCAGTATATTTTGCTGTCTTTACGTATCTTAAATACATTTTTATTATTTGCACTGAGTTTTATGTTATTCTAGATAACTCAAATTATAGCTGGAGCTGAATTATGTGATAATTCCGTAGTTAAAGTATGCTTATATTTAAAAATAATAATCTCCACACAAGATTATAAAAATACAACACCCTTTTTAACCTCAACATGTGTAAATACCAACGTGCGCAGATTTGTAATTGAAAGTTGTAAATGTTGTTAATTGTCTTTAATTATTATGAACATAATCAAGCCAAGCAATGTTACGTAATTAATGGCATTTTTCAAATTCTAACTTACATTTCGATCGCCTGTATATTACTCATACCTCTTTTATGTCTACACTCATTTTTGTTTTCTTCAAAAAAGACCTTATTAATGACGTTTTTAAATAGCTCAACACAACTTGAAATATTCAGTTTACTTAATGGAACCTATTTGCTTATCAATTTGCTTCGAATTATTCCCATAAGAACTGCTTTGAGTTAATAAAAGTCTTTTGCTTCTAAAATCACTTAAATTTAAATTTTGCCTTTTGAAAGCGGTACTTCTTTTTAACTACCGCTCTTAATTAAGCGCACTTTTCATAAACTCTTATAAAAGCATTAGACTTACTAAAGAAAATGATGTTGTAATGTTAGCCCCTGCATGTATAATGCATTAAATTTTAATGATATGTTAACAGTCTTACGCTTGTTTTAATGTTTAATGTAAAACATGAAAACTTTTCTAAATGATGTACCTAACTTACAAATTTTTCTCTTTAGAAATTCTAGCAAGCATTCTCTTCTTTATTTTTTTAAAAATCTCACTGGAATTGATCTTTATAAAAACGAGGGTTCAATTATTTAAAAGATGAAAGAAAAGTTTTTAGTACATACTGAGCTATGCTTTATTTTTCACTGCGTAGTTGCGTCATTATTTTTTTTTCCTGTTATTCACTCGTCATAAATCGTACGTAAATGGTCTGAGTTTCCTTTAAAATTAACTAAACATCGTAATAAATATAAATAAAAAGTAATATTTTCTGGAAACTAATTCCTTTTTGGATTTTTGAAATGTATGTAATAATTTTTGTGTTTACGCGTATTTGTTGGTCTGTTGGATAGGACTTTTCTGACAGCCAAAATTGTTTAAATGGTGTAAACTTATAGTAATGTGTACTTATACATGCATGTAGTTGCAATCGCTATGAACCTTTTCATGATCATTTTAAAATGATGAATATGAAGGTTATATCAATCTTTGTATTATTTCGATGCATCGAAGCCAAATAATGGTTGTGATAAGTTTATTGGGTGATTTAGCCCATTTCGTCCCTAATTGTGGTGAACATTTAATTTTTGCTCAAGGAATTCGCATCACAACAAAATAATTTAATCACTTATGTATATTCATCGTGTTCATGATTAATCGTAACACATTATCGAATGTTTCATAATAATGGTAAAATCTTATTATATTTACTAATATACATTTTGCAGGAATGACTGTTAATTTGTATAATATATATCACGTTTTAATAACTCATACCTGTGATGACATGACACACAGTATCATACAATATTAAAATAACGTCATTCTTTTAGTTTCAAAAATTTAACATTCATTAACTAGATTTGACAAGTAAAATGAAATCGAAGCAATTAACGAACATTGAAATATAGGGTAATTCAAAAAGAGGAACATAATTGTAGTTGGCTACATTTTTTGAACTGTATGTTCTACTTAAATTATGTAAATTACATTTGATTATGTCCCGCAGTCGGTTAAACTCGATTCCCACAGAAAAGTGAAGCAACACTGGCCGTGGTCAGTGCTTGGGAGGGTGACCACCTCTTGCGACTGGTTGCTTTGAGACCGGTTACGGTAAAGGGATCTGGTGCACGTAAAATCCATCGTGGCTCCAATATCCTCCGATTTTGAAATGATACTTGTGGGGCTGCCAGCCAAGGTGACTGTCTCTCATCTGGGAGCTGGTTCAAATTAGGAAACATCTAAGGGCAGAAGTCGGACTTCCACCCAATGGCCCCAATTGAAAATGGAAGCCTTTACCCTTTTCCTCATTTCGCGTATTATTAGTCTTGTTCCGAGTTCCATTCAAACAAGAGTCTCTCGACAACAAAAACAACATTCAATTATACAGACATGGAACTTTATTTATGTTCAATAATGTAAGCTGCATAGAAAGTGGCTAAATTCATCCCACACTCGGTTTCTTAGATTATTCACATTCGTGGGAAGAGGTGGTACGTAGACTGCATTTTTCGCAAACCCTCAGAATAAAAATCGCAGGTTGTGCAAGGACGGAGGATGCAAAAACAATTGTGTTGCATACTAGACATCGTGTCGCTTATAACTGACATGATATATTTAAAAACATGAAATGAAACAAAAATGACCTACGTTTTTGGCTATTACGGCAAGGTTTTTAAAAAATCACGTTGTTCAAAAATTGTAAATGAAGAAAAAATCTAAATTTTTCAATTAAGACTTAAAATTTTTTTAACTTCATTTATTTTTTTTTTCTGGAACTAAATATAATCAAAACAAGTCAGGGGTCTGAAGAAAAGAGCCAGCTCATGGATACTTTGATTTCTAACGGAAGCTACCACAAAACTAGCATAAATTACATTTTTATATTATTTTTTAACAGTTATTATTAGGTTGTTAAATGCTTCAAATTTTAATTTATTACTTCGTCATTAAGTATGGGTGAAGAGATGATGTTTTTTTCCAAAGGCATCATATATCGCATAACACTTAATTAAATGAAATAACTTTGCTACCCATAAAAACAATTACTTGTTCCGTGGCGCTGTTCGTTAGAAATTATGTGGTCAGTAAACTTCTGTCTTCTTTTTCGGACTTCTCTCATATTTAGTTACAAAAATTGCAGTACATAGTAAATATATAAAGTCATACGAGAAAGAAAAAGAAGGAAATTTTCTAATTCAGCACTAAATAATGCTTGAGAATAATTTTTCGAAGCCGAAAACACAGAACCACCGCAGGTCTGTATTATTTATTTATGTATACAGCCATAAATTTAAAGTATTATCCAGTATGTTGCTACTACGGCAAGTAGTGTTTCGACAATCAATTTAATCACTGTTATACGCAATAATGTAGCGTCTGCTTTATTCGTAATAACTGAACCGAAAAAATCTCTGTAGCGAAGCACATTGTTTCCGTTGCGTACTATTAGTTAATAAATTAACTGTCTAGTCAAAATATGCGTCACATTTTCTTGTGATTAACTGTTAAAAAATAACTTTCATTGCAGACTTTCCGCAGTATATTTTAGGAGAAAATGTATTTTGTTTTAATTACAAGTTAATGAAAGGTGCTCTATTTAGTTACATTAGACTGCAATTTATAAAGTCTTATTGAACTAAATGTTAAAGTTGGAGTTTCGTAACGCATTTACAATAACATTGATGTTAGTAAGATATTCTAGGCTGTGGCTTATTATTTAACACATTGTGTTAAGAGCCAAATTGGAAGACTTATTTCCTCGCCATCTTAGCGATGGACTTAAATAGTCGCGCTTTAACAATGCAACAATAAACTACTCTTGTAAAAATGCACCAATTTGCGCCTCCTTCTTTTTATCACTAAATTTTAAGAAGCGTAAAAAGTGCTATTGATACGTTTCTCAAGATTAAGTAATTAATATCATGAATAAATATTTATTCAGTTATCCTTGCGTAAGTAGAGTAAACAGATCCTTTTTAAATTAAATTAATTTTTACCCTCCAAATTCATTTCTCATCACCCATTTTTAATTAAAACTGCGAATGCATCTTTGTCCTGAAGGAGAATTTCGAAACATCAAAGCTTTCTACTTGAAGAACTCTTGAAAGGAAAAATACCTCCCCACTAAGCGAAATATCAGGATTTCAAAAGAAGCATTTTATATTAAGAGTTTTATACTTCACACTTGAGTTTTCTCAACTGGTTCAACTGCGTATGGAGTATTTGATTAGTGTTCTTTAAAATAATATTTTTTCTCTTGAGAAACATCTTGATACACAGGACATGATGGCTATTATAATTGCTACATAAAGAGTAAGAAACGCCTTTAAAGAAGAAAAACAAACATTGCTGTAGGAGCTCTTACTGTAGATTATGATGGTGAAGTAGTTGCAAAAACTAGAAATAATTGTTGAACAGATTTTATGTCAGGAATTTTCAAATACAAGATTGTTTGTGCTAAAGTAGCAAATTTTCCGCATTTATGAGAGTAAAAGTGAGGATAATTTTAAGCATTTCAAAGAAATATTGATACTTTTAACATTCAAAAAAGTAAATTCATTCAAATGAAATACATTTTGCTCTACTTCTTCGACTTTTTCAAGTTTAAAAAAATGCAAAAAAACATAGCATGAAGCCTCTTTCTCTGATGTTTTAATACGTCCTCTTGAAACAGTAAGTTAAGCACAAGTTTTCAACTAGTGTTTTAAGGTTTCAATAGCTTTCAATTGAGGAAAACAAAAAACAAAAAAAAAAAAAACTGTTAAACGTTTTGGATTTTTTAGGCTTTGTGTTCGACTTTAAATGGATTATGCATTAAAAGTCAAAATACATTGCACTAAAATTTAAGATCAGTGACCCAAGTATGGAGGGAGATCCCTAACTTGGGAAAACGAATAATTTATTTACTTTATTTTTAAGGGACAAACCTGCAAAACTGCAACATGTTGTGCGATAAAGTACCAAGACTCTCCTTAAAATGGGACATTTAGTTCAAATCTAAAACTCATGATTAAAATCGAAGTTCAAAACTCTCTCAAGTATGGGCGCGTAACTGTACGGTTGATCGTCAAATTATTAATTGAACATGTTAGACAAGATACATGTAACAAGTTCTTGTAAATAGTATTAAGGAGAGACAATTAAGGAGAAAAATTAAGGAGAGCAAGCAATTGTTCATTAAACATCCTCTTAATTCCAAGTTAGTAGCTATTGGGAGTGGATCTATGAACAAAAATCATTTACTTGAGCAGAAGCAGATAGAATGTGTAGAGAATGAAAAAAAAATATTTGTGAAGCAAATGAACTGTCTATGAGAGGGCTCGAAGATGTAGGCTGAAAACAATGGGAAGAAAACTACAACAGTGCAAAAAAAAAGTTGAATGCTCTTGGCTCTCTTATATATTCATCGTTGAGATACTCTCTGAGCTTTTAAAAAAAGTTTCAGTTTTCTTGTAACTGGTTATTAGAAACCGAGATGCTTCCTCAGCGTAAAGACATTTCTTCAGCTTTTCTTCTGCTTTGTTGTTACACTTTAATCCTCATTGTTTTCAGTGACTTTATTCCTGTCTTCTAATCTGGTTTTTTATTGCACCTTTTCTTCTATTTTCATTGAGAAGTTCTATTCAGTTCTAATCCTACTGCAGTCTTTTCAAGTTGTTTTCACGGTCCTCAAGAAGTCTTTTCTCTTCGTCACAATAACCTCTTATTCTGTATATAGTGTCTTTCGCTGCTTTTGGCGATTAACTGTTTAATTATTCTATCCATTTCCTGAGCTCCAATGTATATTCTTTCCCACTTTTGTGTATCTTTTGATTTTATAATCATCATATTAAAAAAGAAAAAAACAGTTACTACCCCTACCCTGGACTTCCAAATATATATAATATTACTCAAAGAAATGTGTACTGTAGGCTCAAAATCATTCTTGTACTCACGTGTCTTATAACATAACTGAGTTTTTGTTCTGTTAATCACTTTCGTAAATGAAGAAACTTTGTTTTTACTAACGTCGATTTATTTGTTACTTTTTTAAAAATAGCTATTACGTACATCGTGCAGTTTATTTTTGCCTACTCATTTCAAGTAAGGTATAGATTTCTTGCATCCAAGGAATATCGTGAAATAGCTTGCTCCTCTATTTAGCATTATTAAGAAGAATGTGTTATTAATTGGCTAATTATGCATTTGATGGCATGGCTGTTTGTTACTTTATTGCACTGTAACTTCTATAACAATTATATAAACTTTAAAAAATGTATTAAAAGAAAAAGAGAAATTCAAAAGAAGGAAATAATTAGGAGAATCGATAGGAGAAATGATAAATATGTCCATAATATCCAACAACCTGTACGACACTAAATTGTGTAAATATAACATAAATGAAAATGAAACAACACTTATTTGTACCTAGACAATAATAAGTGTCTTTATGTACATGCAACTGGCAATATACTTACCACCGACAGTGTATACAATGCCTGGTGGTACATAATGCTTATGCATTGCATAGAATGCCTGACTAGGGATATTATAGCATGCCATGTTAAAGGGCAGTTGTCGCCAAACTTATGGAGCCATGGAGCAACTATTCGGTTTTCGAATTTACTGTGAGCTAACCCCCGCCCCCCTAATAAAAAAAGAAGAGGACATAAAATAAGGTGTTTCTTCATTTTTATTCTACCAAAACACGAGTGGTCACATTGGCAATTGGAATTTTGTACCAACAAAATATTCTTCAGTTTCTTTCGGTCGCACGTGAATATTGGCAAAATATGGAAAATAAACTAAGGAACCGGTTGGTGTAATTGTGTGTAAGTAACCATCTAAGCGCGATTGCGATCTACGAAAAATTCGTAGTCGTACGAAATTTACGAAAGATTCGCGATCTGTGAAACATTCGTAATCGATCGCGAGTTACTAGTAGCTCGCTATCAACAGTTAGGAGACCACTGTTATAGAGTGTATACGAAACATTATGCCTTCCTATAGAATGTAGGCAGAAATATTTTATTGAAGGCCTTCTATAAAATGCCAGATCCATACATTACTGGTAACATATAGATAAATATCCTAAGTGTCTTCACCAGACCAACAGAAATATTTTTCCTTTTTTTTCAAGAAATTCTAAAGAATATCACCAAAAAACTAAATCATTAGTTTATTTTATTAAGGGAATCAACTACCTACGCTGTTTATTATTATTATAATTATTATATAGTTACATCTGCTGAATCACAAAATAACAGCCATGAAATGGTTTAAAAGTATGGCTGCTTATAAAATTCATGTAAACAGTAAGCATCGACAAATACCAATTATTTTCACTATGGAAGATGGCGAAAATGATGCTTTATCATGCTTTGACTGCATACATAAATAACAATTATGATAAGAGTAAATGAAACAAATGTTTTGAGCTCTTAATGAAATTATGGATTTCGTAAGTTGGTAATACTAATGCTCATGGTATTTAAATTCCCTTGTTAATAAGAAAATGACGGTAGCGCTTCTCCGTTATACATAGAAATAATTTAAATGATCGTTGGAGCTTGGGATGCCCTAAACAAATTTCGGAACAAAAATTCTGCCAAAAAAGAAAAGTTAGAGATAACAACAAAAGCAATTAAAGATACGATCTTCCAGTTTATTTACCCAACCAAGAGAGACATGTAATTGGGAGAGGAAAATTGAAATTGATTAGATTTTTCTGGAAAATTGATTCTTTTCTCGCAAAACACAATGGCGGAGTAATTAAAGTAAGTGTTTTTATTCCAATATTTGGTGTCATTTTTTACTTACTGATATACTGTAATCATTTATTAATGCTGTGTGATCTTTTAATTTGAATTAGATTATTTAAGCTCAATAGTTATGAGTAACTGATAAATAATGTATTAAGATAACTTTGTAGATATTAAAGTCAAGAGCGAATTTTTTAAAACAATATTATTCCTCATCAATATTTCCAAAAGGAAAAACAGTTAATTTTATTTTTAGCATTTGATTTCGTACAAAGCGACTAATTAAAATTTATGGATACTGATACATTAACACTTGAAATAGATTCTGCTGAATGCAATGTCCATTTCTGAAGATTTTGTTGGAACTTTCTAAAATGCAGAGTCCAGGGAGCACAAACGCGCTTGTTTTAGTATTTTAAATATGGTCAAGTTTTAAACCTTTTATGAATTTATAGCAGAAAATAAATCGACTATTATTATTCCAATTTGAGTGCTGAATTTCATATGATGGGTACAACTAACTTCATGAAACTTATTAAGGAAGTTTTAAAAAATCCATCAATGCTCATTGAGATTTTGACACGGAACAACTAGTCCCCCCCCCCAACCCTAACGGACAAGTACTGAAATAGCGCTCATAAAAGGTGAGGCAACATAACTTCTTTTTCAAAATGCACGCCATTCAGATGATTTTATTTTAATTTGTACGGCTTCTGTACATTTAGTTTATTTTTGCTATTACAAAGGGATAAAAAAATTAAATAAATACATCGTGTTTTCTTTTTATGTAACTTTATCGTTAAGGAAGTATTAGATTTTTTTTTGTAGTCTAAGAATACTTTTGGGGAAAAAAATCTTTCGAAACCATGTAAATTTTTAAAAATATTTTAATTGTTTGCCATTGATTTTATTTGCTGAACATCGCAAATCTGTGAGCTATGTGTAACACTAAAAAGCATCCTATTGTTCTGGGCTTCATTTTCTTAAATCTTTGTCAGAGGGTAAACAAGAAAACTAACACTGCTTGAATTGTGTGTGCCTAAAGGGCTCGCATATGAGAATCCACTCCATTTTGCATAATTAAGCTTTAAGATAACACGGAGCATACCTTTTTATTCTTTAATTGAGTTTATTAAGCGAAAGGTATTAACGATATAACTGAAAATTTTGTCCACGCCACATCTTGAGTGTAATGAAAGAAGCAAATATTTACAAATAAATATTTTCTAAAAGTTAGTAGAATGTTTAAGCATGTCTCGGTGATTCAACATAAGAGAAGACTTTATTTATACTACGAACGCATTGCGATTTTAATCGTTGAATTTATCTGGATTTTTAGAAATCTATTTGGTTATTTAGTGACGAATATTAATATATTAAAAACTCACAGTTACATAACTAGGGACGACTACTTTTTGAACCACATTTATTTGGGATCTTTTAAAGGGTGTGGAAGGAACAGCGTTCTATCGAACAAGAATACTTTCAAATTTATCGACTGCTTAGGTTTAAAAAATAGCAATATGAATAATTGTTATATCATGATCAATAGAGTGGTTACAAATTTTTGATTAAATTATAATTTATTTATCATAATTGTTGAATTTATTACATACTCGTAAATAAAACAGTATTAATATAACCATCATTTTTTTTTTAAATTTTGAAAATGTAGCTACAAAATCATTTTATGTGGAACGTTTAAGAACCCAGGATAGTTGTAACATATTTAAATTTCTACAATATTTCCTACAATACTTGATAAGCAAAACATATTGTTACAATCCAATATTTTTTTATAAATTTTCCCCAGAATGTAAGCACATTACGACGTAATTAATGGCAACAATTAAACGTAAATATTCATGTTAAACTTTCAATTTGAACATTTACTAAATATTTTTATTTAAAAAATAAAAATAAACTGTAAAGTTTCAGCTAAACACCGCTTCCTCTATGATTTTTTCAAACTCGAAAAGAGTAAAGTATATAAAGAAAAATAATATATAAAATGATAAAAACATGCTTCCTAAAACATTCTACATCGCTGTGCACATTTTCCCCTTTTTTCCACTAACCTCAAACTGTTCGCTCTTTCATTCAGGTTTTGACGTAAATAAGGAAATTTAAATATTTATGGGTATAATAAAGCTCATGAAACTAAAGATATAAATAAATATATATATATATGTTTCTGAATGTAAGCTTTTTAAAGTAAGCATTATTATTCCTTCACTTCGGAAACTATTTGCACTATAGTAATGCAACTTTTAAGATGTTTAATTCTCCTTATATACAAGTAGTATTATATATCATTAAATAAGCTTTAAAAGAAATCCATGTAACTAATTTTTCATTCATTACCAACTATTTTGTCAATTATCCTTATAATTTGCATTTTAAAAATGTGTTTTTACTCGTTTATAATCAAACACTTGATTTCTTTAAAATGTACGCTACTGTTGTGTAAAGCAAATATATCAGAATGCAGTATGCTTGTCAAAGATAATTATCGTTCCGTGCTTTAAACGTTAATTTTATTAATATTCTGCAGTTCATATTTCGTGTTCATTTGCGTCATTATTTACATATATAATTTCACATTGCTCTACATAAGTTTCAAAACCTAAATAACTAATTTGTTTCAAGAATGATGTTCAATTTCACGTTATTGAATAATTAACATTTTTTACCTGTATTTTATCGTAGCCACGAATCGTTAGGAATAGGGAATAAAATGTGAGTGGTTTTAAGAAACACCATGTCGCCATACTCTCTGGTAAAATTGTCTTCGCAGATCACTGTATATATCTCTTATTATGCTTCTTCATTATTTATTGGACATGAAATATCTAAGCACGTTATTATATTATCATCTAAACAATCTACTCTATTCATTTTTTGCCTGCTTAAGTTTTATATGTGAAGTCGAAACGAGTACTAAAGTTTAATTTTTAGGAACTTTTATTTGAACTAGTCCTTGTGTATGTATTGTTAGATCCTTCAATTTGCCCCTAAAAAGTCGTTGTTCTATTTTCTGAACTAGAAGGTTTTGTGCTTTTAAGAATAAAACGCAGTTTTTTTTGTAGTAGGGGAGGAGGGTAGCTTTGTGAAATTAATACCTATTACTGGTTTGTAGTAGTTTTTCATTTTATATACTTGAACTGTATTCCGGGGCGAGTGCTCCGCAAACTTCCCAATATTTTAAATAGACATGCTTTAAAGCTCAAAATTTGTTTACATTAATGCATTATGTCTGCAATAGAAAATCAGTGTAGAAAAAATATAAATTAAATAAAGAGCGGTGAAATTCAATGTCCTGCAAGCTTAGATGTGCAAACTACCGTAAATCGATAGTCCTATTTTGTCGTTCTTTTCACTACATACAGTGTATTTCGGTGAGATAAAATTAGTGCTCCACTTTCTCATTTAATAGGTGTTCCTTTACTGAAAAGTTTGAGAAACTTCTGAAACACAACAAAACAGTTCACGCAGTAAGACATAATTGTGCGATTGCCATAAAAATTGTTGGATATTAAGAGCATAGAATAACAAAATGTTTAAATTTCCGATTTATTGAATGCGTCATTAAAGAGTTTGATCGTTACAAAGGGAGCCAATCAATAAGGCATTGGTCCACCTTTGACCTTGATGCATGGTGCCCCCCTGCTTGGCACCGACTGATGAAGCTCCTAATCCTGCGGTATTGCTTGCTAAATTTTCTCCAGTTGTAGAGTGTATTCCCCGACATTCCGGGATGGTGGCACTCACCTTCCCAAATAGCCCAAACGTGTTTTATGAACAAGAGATCAAGTGGCCTTATCTGGTAAAGGAAGTGCTGGAAAAACTTGAAAACAATTCATAAAAACACGTGCTGTGTGTGGGAATTATCTTTTTGAAAAGTAAGCCCGAAGTGGCATATCATGGAAATGTGCGGAAAAATGCATTAAAAAAGAGAGAGAGATCGGGAGAGAGAGAGGCCTGTTTTGCTACAGCATGGCTGGAATTAAATATTAAAAAGTTAATAATTGTTTCCATTCTTAAGAAAAAACCTTAAAATTAATACTTGCTTTAAAAGTTAAGAATTTTTTCTACCTACATCATCAAACCAACATCCGAAGGACAACTTTAGTACAATTTCAATCAATTTTTCTTAAGATTAAGAACTACTTGTACCTTGAATTACCTCGATTTAAGCATTTTCCCTGTACTATAAAGTGAATTAAATCTTCCAACATAATATTTTCAGAAATATGTGACCTCCTAAATTGACTTTTAAATGTACACTGTAAAAAATACCAATTCAACCTTTCACCAAAAAAAAAAAACGACAAAATGGTGAAATTTAGCTGCAACCAACTTTTTGTACTAAATTTGAACCATTATAATGGTTCCTAGTTTCACCTACACCATTATAGTGGTACTTAACTTAGTACCAAATGCTGGTTGCAGTTAAATTTCACCGTTTTCCCCCATTTTTTTGGTGAAAGGTTGAACTGGAGTTCTTTACAGTGTAGCTAGAGGAACAAAATATTAACTCAGAAACTCCTTCCTATTAACCCAAATAATATTAATCAACTGATAGTGGAGCTTGCTCAACAGTCTTCATAATTTACGGTAATCAAATCCGCTATCAACGTTGATTATACGAAACCTCCTTCATTTTCATGTTCAGAAATTGTTACCGGAGGTAGATTTTATCTAACTAGTAAAAAAGCATAAACGGAAGGGAAAATATCCCGCTAATGTAAGCTTATTATTCTAGGAACGTTGCGTGATACAAAATGTTTCCTCGTGACTAAAGGAAAAGTAACAAGCAGCTAACACTGACTTTTTTGTAACGATACTTTGGGCAAGAAATATCTAGATAAGTTTTAATTAATACCTTTTGAGGATAATATTTGAATTTCAGACTCTTCAGCAATCATGATAGTAATTGAGGTTCATTACCCTGGACCAGATGTGTGGTTCTTTGGTTTTACCCTCTTCAGACCCCAGAACTAAGCACACACAATTTTGACGCAATGTTTTGGTTATCTGATTTAAAAAATGATTACAAAACAAAATAACTAATTTTTTAAAAATTTTAATTAATAATTAGTTTAAATAATAATTAATGCCCAATTTCCATGTTTTCCATGTTTAAAACGAAGTAAACTATCTGTTGATTAATTTCAAAAACAATTGGGTGTTTTAGCTTTCAAATTGCACAAACAGTAGTTAATAAACAGTATTTTAAAATGTACCCAATTGGGTACACTTGGAATGAAGAGGTTAAAATGACTTTTAAAAATGAGCGAATAGTATATGGGGGATTTACACAAAATATGAGAAAGTACAGTTACAGGAATTTAATACTAACTCATACCCTAATATGAAAAATTAAATCAATTAATATCATTGCTGTAAACGTTTAAAAATAATTTTACATAAGTGTTAACCACTTATTATATTTTATAAATAAAGTAAAATTTCAAAATGTTATTTTCTTGGCATGTCACGAACAATGTTTGCAATAAATTGTCACCCACTTTTCATTTTTCTCTGCCACTTTTTCGTATCCTAAACGAAGAAAACACTTCCAGAGACTGTGTGCAAGGCATGATTTTGAAATAATTAAAAAAAAAAGAGGTGCAGAAAAGGATTTTTTGATAGGCAGTTTGCGAAGTTTTGTTGTAGAGCTTTACAGTTCGATGGCAGGACTGGACCCCGCGTTCTGCCCGAATACCTACGGTTGATGTTGGATTGATAAAGATAGTTACATTGAAAAATATTTTTTAAAGGGAAATTGTGTACAAAAGCAATACAGATAACTTTCAGGCAATAACTGTGAAGAGGTGAAAAAGGAAATTTATGATAAAATTAAATGCTTTCTATATATATATATATATATTCTGTAAAAATACTCTCAACGTAAAAGGTGTGCATTATGTTTCGTTTTAGATCCTCATATTTTGTAATGGAATAAAAAATATGATTCATTTTGCTTTTTTTTATTGTTGAAGGAAGTAGTAAAATAAGTCTAAACTATCATTTAAAAGAACTATAAAGTAATAGCATAAGCACGGAAGATTTCGAAATATATAATGCATTACACATACAATGTATAGTGCTACTAGTGCATAATAAATTACAAGACAGTAAGTGCTTGGCATACACTAAATATTTGGCAGAGTTCTTATAAATGTATAAAACAATAACACAAATTGGGCATTTTTAAATTTTCACTGCTTAGTTAAAAATATATCGACAGTAAAATGAAAAATGCCAAATGTATTATCATATGTCTGCTGCATTCTCCAGACAAAAAATATCTTGAGAAGTGCCAATTGTCCTTTTTCTAGGGAAAGTAATTAGAAACACTTCAGTAAATAAAATATTACTTAAAAGTAAGTGCTGTTTTTAACGTCTAGACTTAACATTATAGATAAAGATTTACAGACTGAAAAAGTAAAACTTTTTTAATACAGAAGCAATAGATTACCTTTAAGCACAAAAAGAAGAATAATGAAAGTTAATTAACTTAGTAGGCAAATATCCATTGTAAAATTGTATATAAATATTTGATAGCAAATTTTAACTGTAAAGTGCGCTGTATAATTATAAAATATTTCTGAAATACAAAATCGGATAAGTGTGAGCTTTTCATTTTAAAGTAATACTGATTTCAAAACACTCTTCTTTTTTTTTTTTTTTGAAATTTTCCTCAAACATTGTCGGTTTGCAAAAACTTGCTCTTTAAAATATCTCTTTTTTCTAATTTTGCGTTGGGATGTTTCTAATTTACTTTACATAGAATTAATTAATCAAAGGGAGGAATGTTTACTGATGGAATAAATTTGCATAGTGTCTATTCTTTATATTCTCTGCTAAATATCTATCTTTTTTTCCTACTATTTTACCTGCATATATAATATAATTTTTAAAAACTTACTTTACTTTAAATAGAATCTCGAGACAAGAAATAATTAATATTTTATGAAGACACCCTTAAAACTACAATGATTAAATAGTTTGTCCCTTTTAAGAGTTATAATCAATATAAATTTTCCTTCAACAGGTTACAAAATTAAACTTGATTTTTAAATCCACATCCTTTTATTATTGAAGTCTATTAATTATAGTTAGCATCTTAATTGTTTATAGACAATACTTATATTTGAAAAGGAACAACTACATTTGTTTTTACTTTTATATATGTCCGGGGTATCTCCGAGGATGCAATAAAATATTAAAACTGATTCAAATTATTCGAGTGGGTAAACATTCCCTTTTCTTTTGCAAATGCGTTGCTTTCGCTACTAGAAATAACTTTATGGTTTTTAAAGGTATGTGCTTTGTGTGCAAGTGCTTTGTTCTCAACTTAACAGTCTGTGTAGCGTATTTCGGTCTACCTCATCACGCAAAGAGTTCTGGTGAAACAACGAAACAGTTTTCATTACTGAGTCAACATGCATGCTTCGTCAAAATAATAATATTACAATCGGCAGCGATTTAAGTCTTCTTTGAAATATTTAAAAGTATATTTTGAAAAGAGGCAGTATTGACAGTAAACTAATCAGTAACTTCAAAGTAGTTATTGATTTACAGGAATTTCTACATAACGTAATTATCTGCGCTCAAATTTATCCAAATATTAAATGTAATTGTATTCTGCCTACTAGAAGAGGCAATATTTCTGAAAAGTGTTTTAAAAAATATCATTGTGTTGAACATACATCTTATGAAGCCTTGAAAATTGGCCTCAAGAAGTTTACAAAAGAAATATATATAAATGCGTAACCTTTCAACACTAACTCCTTACGAAATATTGCGGTTTTGTTAAAATCATTTACATTCACCAAACTCGTAGAATTTCATAGCCGGAAAATGTGTTAATTGATTTAATGTGAAATAGTAGTGAAATATTCTTACCGCATTTTGCTGGGAAAATTAAAAAAAAAAAAAAACAGGAGTTGTTTCCTCTACAATCTGCGACTTCTTTCAGTTTTCCTCACATTAATACTTTATAACGTCGAGATTTCTCCTGAAGTTTTGCAAATAGGTAGAACTTTGATTGAATTGAAGTCACAATAGATATACGATGTCTAAGAGTAAGCACACTGTTTCTGCAGAATTTTAGTGTGAAGTCCAGTTGAATACAACCAGTTAATGTGGCAGAGAATTTTCAAAATTTTAGCATAAATCAACGTAAAAAGTTAATACAATTTTATGGCTTTTCTGTGTTACCTAACAAAACTAGTTTTCTATCATTCTTTGTGAGCTACGCATTTAATTATTTTTCATAGGGGGCGGGGAAGGATAATTTGTTATTTATGAGTAGATTTTATTTAACTCCTAATGATTATTAATGTAATTTTTTTGAGCATTATGTTGCGCCCCTAAAAAGCAGAAAAAAGTATTGTAGAGCGTAATTTTTAAAATAGTAAACAGGGAAATGTCCATCTCCAGAAACATTTTTAGACAAACATAAAAATACAATCGTTCATTCAAAGTGAATAATGTTTTAGCACGATACACGAAAAATTATATTCAAAAACTGCTAAAAAAATTATGTAGATTGCAACAGATGTTAAAAAAGAAAAAGGAAAAAAAAATGCGTAACTTCGTCAAATCTATCATATTAATTGTTCTGTATTACGAAATTAACAAACAACCCACACGTATACTGCGTACGAAGAAAAAATAATATTCTTCTTTTAAATAATGTGCGAATTACTGCTAAACTATTCGAAAGTGAGAACTATGTGCCATGTAATTGTAAAAGACTCGGCACGTACGTTCTTTAATGTTTCTCTGTAAAAAAAGGGTCATAAGTCGTTTAGTAGTAATGTAAAGAACGTTGAGTAAGAAAACTCCGTCCAAAAAATAAAAGAGCAAATAAAATGATATCAAAGATAGTTGCAAACGTGTCGTTTCTTGTGGCGGATCTTTTTATTTAGTACTTAAAAAAAAAACTACATAGCTAGTGAAACAATCAACCAGCAGATTGTGTACATCAACTAGAGTAGGGGAAAGGAATATTGACTATAAATAACAAGAAGTTTAAGCTGATGGAGGAAAGTGGAAAATAGTTTTAAAACCAATAATTTACAATTATGAGAAATCTAAAGTCAGTAAATGCTGCATAATTGAGTTCGCTTTTGTACAGTATACAAAACGTAACTTATTTAATATTTTTTTTCTTATTTAATATCTTTATTATTACGTATCACCAAAAACTATTCGAATAAATGAACGGGAATCTTAAGTCAGTAAATGCTGCATAATTGAGTTCGTTTTTGTACAGTATACAAAACGTAACTTATTTAATATCCGTTTTTTTTTTTTTTCTTTTTTTTTCATATCGAGTCCAATTCCCTGTATTAAATCTTTGCTAAAATAAATAAATATTATTAAGTATCACCAAAAACTATTCGAATAAATGAACGGGAATCAAAGTGTAGTCTTCGAATATATTTTTGAATTTCAACTTTTAAAAAAATTCCGTCCTTTTCAAGCAATTATGCAGTCCTTTTGAAGGAAAATAAAGCACAAATTTCCATTTAACTAAAATACTGCTTATATCCAGTATGAAAGTTCCTTAAAATTATGCTAATCAGTTTCCAGGAATAGAATTATTATTAGCATCAGGATTCATTATTTTACACTCCAAAAGCTCCGTGACTAAGTTTTGCTGTTGAAAAAAAAGAAAAATATGTTAATACAAGTCCTTAAGTCGAAGATTTAAAATTTATCATCCATCACGCATCGAGCTACAAACATGACGTTATGTCTTGGAGACATCACGTATTATTTGAGGAACCTCAAGAAACATCTTGGAAACATCACGTAGTGAATGTTTATAAAGCACCCTGAAACAATCATTCAGGAAACTGAAATAAATGCAATCGATTATATTTAGAACACGAGAAAAATCGATTACTCTGGTGTACTAATTAATCATGGTTTATAAAGTTTTGTTTTTCCTTTTTCTATGAGTTAAATTGATTTACTTGTTGGTCAATTATCACCTAACTGTATTTATTCATTTGCTTTTCATTTTTAGTTTGTTTTGCTTATTTATTCTTTTATTTTTGCATCAGAGCGATCATTTTTTGTAAGACGCCAAAGGAAGACCAGTATCTAGAAAATAAGCTGTGTCTTTTGACAGTTAAAGATAAAAATTCATTAAAAATGGTGTAAGATAGATTTTTTATCTGTATTTAGAATTAGTCCTTTAGTCTCAGTTTTATTTCAAAATATTAAATGTGAACAATTTTTTTAAGAGGAAAAGGATGACTACTCTTTTTAACTGTTAATATTTTAAATTAAGATCTTTTCTTCACTTGACTCTTTGCTTTGAAAAGTGAAATATTAAAATTAGTAAAAAATATTTCTTTTGAGTTTTGAGCATTTAAAACGTTGCTTCCTAAATAATAAGAGTAACTTTACAAAGTAACATGTGATTAAAAAGATAAGATACCAGGGTATAGTAAACTATACAAAATGTTCGTGTATACTTAAAGTTTGAGTGGGTGGGTGTCTGTAGTCAACAAAAGAATCGTCCGCCCCCTCCCATTCACGATGATCAGGCGATATTGAACCCAATACATAGCTGTTTGGTAAAACGCCTTTCCTGATGCTCGCTTCCGAAAACGGAAGAAGAAACGGAAGCCAGTGAAGAACTGTCGATACGAAGGGGTCGAAGAGGACGATTTTTTTCTCTCTCTTATTTCTCTTAATCGTAAGTGGTGCCACACGAAAGAAAAGGATCACTCTCAGCTACTGCTGACTCCCATTTCCGATGTGCAGTCCTAATTATGACAAGACCAGGGGAAACTGAAGGTTATCAGGGGTAGATAGAGGACCCCTCTTCACCGGCAGAAGGGAGGGGTGGTACTCTATTGAGGGGTGGGAGAACACGCGTTCCGCGGTTGATATCGATCATGAGGGAGAAGACATGGTTTGCTGAACGAATAGAGATACCCGTGCTGTCGTTTGCTCGATGCTACGCGGATTTACGTATTCAGCTCGCTTCATTGAATGTTCAATCAGACTGTGTAAACACGCAGCAAGTTTTCGCTTAATTGATGAGAGTGCATTAGAGAATGAAGTATGATTGTTTTTGCAAAATTAAAAGAATATTGCTGGATGCATTTGCAAAAACAATTGTTATTCATGAATAAGTTCTCCGGTATGGTAAAAAAAGAATGTACTATGCATAGAAGTTTTATGTTCTGCAAAAAAACTAGAAAAAGTAATTCCTATTTCTGTGATGAAAGTGACAAATTTTATTCATTCCACGTATCCCCCATAGTGAATGCACCAACAAACGTTGACTGATTAGTATGAATGCGTAGCAAAACAATTATCTTTTTATAATTTAAGCAATAAAATGAAGAAATGACACATTTTACATTTTGATTTTTCTGGTTTTTTTATATTTCCAAATGATGCAGATCAAAATAAAATTAAATGCAATGTTATTTTTATTTTCCTATGAATTAGTGGCATTAATATTTTTGCTGACATAATTTTGTTAATGCAGAAAAACCAGCGAAATTCAAGTTGATGTTCCAGTGACTAACGGCCTTTTTCACCAAACAAGGTCACCCCCCCCCCCCCCGCAACCGTTATTCGAGTGATCCTCTGTCAAGACGCTGTTAAAATCGGTATTCATCACCCAATTTGAACTGTTATTAAATCGACACCCTATTTTCTGACAGCAGTGAAGACAGCGATGTAGTGATTGGGTAAACTTACCCACGTAACCTCGCGGCAACTCCAATGTTGACCGTCTGTTTACATTTCTCTCGCTACAATTCAGTTCATTTGGAGCAATAATATAGCCAAGCATATAATATCTTAGAGCTGTTAGTAATTTATCTTTGCTTTTGTATTATTATTATTATTATTAAAGCTTCGGATTTTGTTTCTAACAATAATATTATTTTAATCATTCCACACATTATGATAAAAATAATTTTTATTCGATTGTTTTTTTTTTAGTTAAATATAGTTGCAATTTGTGAGATCTGATAATACAGAGATGCATTTAAACACACCTAAAAGAAAACTTTACAATATATTGTTCTTCTGTACTGATGAATACCGTTTCTTGCTTAGAAAATGCTCATTAACTATTTTTTACAGTGCTGATGAACATATTCTATTAATTTCATTTATCAATTCAGTTATTTTCCACAATTTATATTTTTAAACTCGACATAACATTCGTAGTTATTATCTTCTAATAATTAAGTTTCAACTAATTGTGTCAGATTGAAATATAGTTGAATGAAAACTACACGTTCTTTATGGCTTAAGAGATTGGTTTTCGTTGAGGGAAGTTAAGAGTTATGAGCTTCAAGCTTCTTTTAGCAACCACACCCAACATTTACTCGTTTTACTATTCGAATGTTTGGGCATCTAATATCTGACATTTCCCAAATGTTTTACACCTAACATTAAATCTTTATTTCAGTGAATGTCAAACATACAACACGCAATACATTGTTACTATTTATCTTACAATAGACAATGTATGGAAGATGCGGTACATGAGAATAATAGAAAAAGAGATTATTTTCAATACTTCTACATCGTTTTTTTCTTTTATTGCATATAGCTTCAAAAGTTAAAGAATAGCTGAAAAATTATTTTGAAAAATAATCATCGCATTGAAAACGTTGCATATGGCTTCATTTTAAAATAAAAAAATGTGAAACTAAATTTTCATTCTCGAATTGTAGTTTACCCTAATGTGTTGAACTCGATTCTAAAGTAACATAATTCGATGTGTGAACTTGCAAGCTTTCTTTCGAATGTTATTGACAAATAACTAGTGTTGTAATACAGTGATGTATGCTTCATGCTTCGTATGCTTTTTATTATTTTTTGCTACTTTTAATGTCATTTTTATGTCGTATGTATAGGTGTTAATCAAATGCATAATACGAATAAAAAGTAATAAAAAAGTAGTTTAAAAAAGCAACATATATCCATAGTCTCCCACCAAATTTATTAAGATTATTATGTCACGCAAGGTTACCTTTCATCCATCCACATTTAGATTACAACAAGCAAGACATTAATTTTTCTTCAGCTAATCGTATCACTAAACATTTTCAACGAGTAAATTCCTTTTTGCCTTATCCATCTTTTAGCTACATCAAAAAGTTTTTAGTTAATTTAGGTTGAACTTTTTTATGCGTCCCTATCTACAGCAAAAATAAATAAATAAATTTGGTGAAAACAATGTATTTTATAGTTACTCGCAAAGTTTCAGAACAAATAAAATATGCGTTTTTTATGTTGGTCTTATACGTAGAACAAAAAAAAACCGGTTAAGGCATACTATTGTTATTAATTTTAGGCAATCGAAAATAAATTTCCTTTTCAGTAAAATTTTAATCATCAAAATTTATCAAAATCTCTAGTTTATAAACCTATCGTATTTAGGCTGTAATGCGTATGAAAATATCAGCTAAATAATTTTGAGAATATAATTTTACCTGGGAAAACTGCTGATGTGCGTTTTTATTTAAAGCTCAAAATTTTGTGTACAACCAATTAATTGGTTGTTATTGTTGCTATGTATTGAGCTTTAAATATATTTTATTTCTCACAAATTGCTTACAGGTTTTTTTTTTTTTGTTGCATAGGCCGAAATTAAATCATTTTAAATTAAATCAGTTCCATCGAAAATTAAATCAGTTCTGTGACGCACATAGTGTTATTCAAGTTAAGAGGTCATAAACTTATCACCTCGATTGTAAAAAAAATCACTTGATGTAAAATAATATTTTATAATACATACAGAGAGTATCATTACGACGAAAACGGGAATTCCCTCCCGTAATATATTATAATAATTAGCATCTAGCCACTTAACATCTATAAAATAAACTGTTCGTTTTTGGTGCACTTTTTAAGTAAGAGAGAAAACGAGGGGGGGGGGGTCTCATTTCTTTAGCAAGTAATAGACGTATACAATCATAAACCATAAATCAAAGCGAAGAGTAGAAAATTTGTTGTAAAAGGAGCTGTTCATTAACTTACTCTTTCCAATAACTATCAAATATTCGACTATCGTCACAGATAAACCAATGAGTCTGAGAATTCTTGATATTAACGGCATACGATATTAATGATGTCATGTATTACGAATCAAAGTATTTGTTTCACGCTGAGATTGTTTAACGCATTAAGAGAGCCGCCGACAAATGACTGCTTTGGCTTCGGTGAAATGTATCGTAAATTAACTTATTGGAGTGTTGCAATATTAGTTAATAAGTTCAGTCACGCCAGTGGTTGATAGTCGACTGCAGAATAACGTCGTTGCTATAAGAGGCAGTTGAATTATAACTTATTACAATTCCAAAGATTTCTTGGTCTAAGAAGGACTAATACGATGACATTAAAATTTCACCGGAAATATACTAACACTTTATTTTAAGAAATATGCTCATAATTTAAAGACAATTCTTCGTAAAGCTACCATGATATGAATATTCAATAACTTAGATGCATATTACGCTCAGAAGAAATAACCGTATTGCTGTTATAAGTATTTTGAATACAAAGTTAAGGTATGTATGAAAATTAAGGAGTGAAATATGCACATGATCACGCAAAACACAATATTATAATTGACAAGAGCATAATTAAAGTCAACAAAAAATCTAAGGCGAAAAACATACTGCAGCTTAATAATCCCCAAATGCGAAAATAGAGACTTAAAATAAATAGTTTAAGGAAAATAGTTAAAATTATAAAAGGCGTACTCATTAGTGGTGGAAAAAGTACCTTTAAAGATAATTGAGAAGCATTTTTTGAGAGTATATTTAAAACACAACAAAACTCTAACAAAATTTGAGCAAGGCTTGAAAAAAAGTATTCAAAATATTTTAAGCGCAAAATAATTAAGAGTGAAATCTTTGACGTTAGTTGCTTGAAATTAGTTAGTTTTAGGTGTATCCGAAGTAAATGATATTTTCCCAACTTTAAAAAAAACAAATTCAGAATAAACAAAGAATAAGTTATGCGGAATTTTGAGTTCAACTGTAACTGACAATGAAATGAGGTTCATGCAGTATTTTAATAAACACTACCTGAAAATTAGATTTCATGAATTTGTAAAATCTTCAGAAGAAACAAATAAATACATAAAAAATTCGGGGCCTCTTTTCAAAGGCGAGAATATTCCGTTGGCGAAGCATTGGTGCGAACGAGCAATGATCATTAAAGCAAATCTACCTTTAAACGCGTTTCTCCTTTCAGCAACTTGGATCTTTCATGTGGAAACATGAGTCACAGTCGTATATGCTACATTAAAACAGTCAGAAACTCTTTTCGTGTTTGATTGAAAATTTAAAAACACTATACCTACATAAAAGAAAATCATCCTGTTAACACATTAGTTGCTAAAGTTGGCATAAGTAGATTGAAGAAAAGTCACGCAATATGCCAGGGGTTCCCCATTTTTTACAATTCGCGGAACTCGTGAATAAATTTTAATTTTCTTACGGCACCCGAGTTATAAAATATATATCCATGATATACACATTATATATATATATATGTATGTATTATTACGTCCCACAGTGGACCAGTCGGTAGAAGCTCGGTTCCTTCAGAACAACAAAAGTGAAGCAACATTGACTGAAGTCAGTGTTTAGAAGGGTGACAACCTCTCGCGGCTGGTTGCTGCGGTCTGTGTACGCTAAAGGGAGCTAGTGTACGTTAAATAGGTCGGGGCTCCAATGTCCTCCAAGTGAAACGATACCTCTGGGGGTCCCAATGCCAAGTGACGGCCCCTCATCTGGGAACTGGTTTAAAAATAAGGAGACCTTTCAAAGGGGCGGAAATCGGATTCCTTCCGACAAGGGCCCCATTAGACGCAGGAGCATTGTACTCATTCTTCCTCGTCACGTGCGAGGACACGACATAAACATGTATTATTACGATTTTTAAGAAAAATCTCACAAATAAGTGTGGAAAGAGCATAAAAGCAAAATTCACGAAAGTATTTTTATCGTTGCAAAAAAAAAAAAAAAATCTCACGAGTGCCTCACAGAAACTCTCATCTCGCGCTGTGGTACCCCAGGGTTCCGCGGCTCAAAGCTTGGGAACTACTTCAGTATGCAATGAAATTACATACACATATTACACCAAAGGAATGCATAAATACTGCCTCAGGGGTATATCAATGCGCTAGTCCACTGTTTTACCCTCTTAGCATTCTCAAGTCACTATCGCATTAGTATCTATTTACAATATTAACGCTTAAGTTGACTTAAATATTTAATACCATGTTTCGCAATAGCTAAGCGGCTAATTAAGTATTTAATAGCGATAACGACTGTTCTTCGTGCGTGGCTTCCTGCACAAGATCAATTTGTGCTCCAAGGATGATACTTCACAAAAGTTCAGAGGTTTAGGATTCAAAATTACGCTCAGGCTTCTCCCGTAATCTCGCTAACGTAGCAATTTCAAAATTTTGAAAGCTTACTTCTCCCATTACGTATTTATAATGATATACTTTAAAACTTCACTTGGCAAATAGATGCACTGCTTAATTTTACGCAACATCATATAAGGTTGTGGAGAAATATGACTTTTATGGTGTATAATATGTCTGTTATTCACAAATATTCGCAAAGTTTGGAATTTTTTTAATTGCGCACTGCTGTTAATTTACGTTTATTTATTAGAATGTTTTATTCAAAGTATTGAGATTGCACTAATGTAGAATCGATGAATTATAATTATTTGAAATGATGCACTTCCTTAAAAATGGCAATACTAAAATCGAAAAGAGCACAGATTCATTGTCCTTAACATGGCTCTGTTGTTTTCTAAATTTTCAAATCTCTGCTTAGGACATTTACTCAAAGACTCACAAAATTCACTCAAGGACGATTATTAATAATGATTTAGTACTACATCAGATTTAAGGTAGTAACAAAATACTCTTATCTTTCTTTTTGTGAAAATGAAGTCTTAAATACGTAGATCAAGAAAAATGAGTTTTCACTTTTTTATTTCACAAATCAAAGATTGAGATGTTTTATAACATGTAATCTGGTCTCTTATCCAATTTTATAACGCAAAGGTTACTAAAGAATCAATTTCAAAGTTTTCATACTGCTAAGTTACTTCTTGAAAGTTTTTTTTTCCTTTTTGGTATGTGTGTGGAATTCAAATATTTTGCCTGTACTAGCATACATTTACCTTCACGGCGTACTAATTGTATGCTGCTATTTTTTTACTTTTGCATAATACTTGTAAACGAGCACTGGTTCACATAAATAGGTTTAGATTTTTTTTTTTCAACTACAAATACATCATACTTACTAAGGCATTCATTAACAGCATAAAAAATCTTAAAGTTACGATTTTCGCAAAGTTTCACTTTATCCAGAGTGTCAGATGACTTCTGAAAATTTTGTATTGAAGAGAAGCAATTTCAGTGTAAGATAAGATTATGTTCAGGCACTCCAAGGAAAAGTTACATTTGTAACAATCCTTTAAAGAAACTTTTTTGAAGAATAGAAGTTTTAAGAATTATTTTTTGAATGTGAACAGGACACATAAAGCCCTTTTTAAATTACATAAACAGCATAATTAACTTAGGCGTAAGCTTTAAATCTTAAAATTTGGAATGTCCGATGAACTTGAAATGCCCGTTGGAGTGTAAATTTTACTTCCTGACGAAATTTGAACTGAAATTTTACTTCCTGACTGAGTTTGAACTGAAATTTTACTTCCTGACTGAATTTGAACTGAAATTTTACTTCCTGACTCAGTTTGAACTGAAATTTTATTTCCTGACTCAGTTTGAACTGAAATTCTACTTCCTGACAGAGTTTGAACTGAAATTTTACTTCCGGACTGAGTTTGAACTAAAATTTTACTTCCTGACTGAATTTGAACTGAAATTTTACTTCCATACCGTTATGTTTAAAAGCAATATGTGCATAAGAAAGGGGGGTGAAATTCGATATTGACACCCTTAATGTATGGATACACTGTTAAAATCTCTAGTTCAACATTTCACCAAAAAAATGAAAAAAATAGTGAAATTTAGTGGCAACCAGCATTTAGTACTAACGTTGAATCATTATAATGGTTGCTAGCGTCGCATTCATGGTGAAACTAGGTAATACTTCACCATTATAATGGTTCAACTTGGTACCAAATGTTGGTTACAGCTAAATGATCATTTTTCTTTTTCATTTTTTTTTTTTTTTGATGAAAAGTTAAACTAGAATTTTTAAGTGTAGTTTTTAAGCATTGCATGAGATATATTTCAGTTATTATCTCTTACTGACACCAGATATTATATTTTACTGGCATACATTATTCATTAATCATAAACGTCTCTTTTGATGGAATTTGTTTTGAAATGCGTTGTTGCTATGGTAAGAAAGTGCTTAAACAAAGACGACAATGTTTTTGAGTTACTAATATTGTTGGTAATAATATATAATCCAAAACTATTTTATGCTACCGAAGTCTGCAAATAATATGCGTTTACTCTCTCGTGAAACTTTATGGAACTCGTTATTTACGCTTGATTAAATAGAAAGCCTATGAGCTACATTATATGTTCCGTTCCGTAATCTCTTTAACTCCATTACGGATTCAAAAAAGGAAAGCATAATTTACACTTTGCGACTGAATGAACCTTTAACAGAATTGTCATAATTCACACGTGCTGCCGCTTAATAATCCATTAAAAGGGCACGATAAAGTTAAGCTAAACTAGAGGAGTTTCATTTGTAAGATATTTCATAGCGCCTTTCTGAATTTCCATAGAGCTTCATTAGCGGTTTCCATTATGAATTGAACCCGTCTGAACCTATGTTATATCATTGTAGAAGTTATTTTTTTCGTAACAGCAGTTTAAATGGACGCCAAATACATAATTTCTAAACAAAACCAAAAGTACAATTCCAGAAAAATAGTGTAAAACACATTTTATTAAAGATTGTATGTTCAAAAAGGGCTGTGCACGTAAGTCGAACTAACTGTTCACTTCAAGCAACCTTTTCAAAATGATTGTGAACAGAGTGTTACGCATGGCCAACGCTTTCAAATAATTCCAGTTTTTTTTTTTTTGTTTTTTTTTTTTTTTTAAAGAAGATAATGAAATACATTATTGCAGTTCTTTCACTATGCCAATTAAAAATAACAGACATGCATTTAGCATTAACGCTTTGAGAAAATTGAAAATCCCCCTCTCGTTTTAAATGTATGAAGATGACTATGATTGAAAAAACATTTTTATATCTGGCTTCTGATCGTTTGTTTAAACATCAGTGACACAACTGTGCATTGAATGGAATATGAGAAACTTGCTTAATATGATATCGTTTTAAGAATCAAAATTAAATTATTACATCAGTTTCTTTAATTGGCAAATCCTATGCTATAAATCCACTTTTGCATTGCAAATTGTACGCATGCATTATAAATGCATACTGTGTTTTCCAAACCCCCCCCCCCCCAAAAAAAAAAGAAACAGTAGTAAAATTAAACGCACAGAAATAGTTTAATTGATTGCTATTTGATTGAGACATTTTCTTTACGCATTTGTATAAAGTAAGAAACAAATATAAAATTTTAAGTAAACAAAAAAATAAATAAAACAGCATATTATTCAAGGAAAGTCCACAAAAATTAAACTGAATTAAAGAAGCATGTCTCCCAACAAATATTTTATAGATTAGGGAGTTACTTTAAATTCTTTTGCGGTTAATTCCGAGGTAGTTGAATAAAATTGATCAGAGGGTAAAACCGTGATAATTACTTTAAATTTTTTCTTTTCTAAGACAACGAGCACTAATTGGCCTGTAATTCAAACAAATAACAACGATGGGTACTAAATAAAATTTAAAAAATATCGGTAAAAAAACTGGCTTGCACACCGAGTTATCTCGATATTTACCTTAGCGAGTTAACGTTTTTTAGCTGTGTTTTCAGTGAAAATAAAAAAGTAGAAAGTGGAGAAAACATAGTTAATAAATATACTATACATAAGACTTGGTTCGCAATCGAAATGTTGATGAGAAAATCTCACGTAACTAAAACGACGTTTTGCTTTTAATATCTTAAGGCTTGTAATTTATAGCCCTATCTAGCTTTTTTAAAACCAGATTCATCATGTTTTATTTGATCATTTTTATTTCACAAAATTTTTTCAAACGCATTATCGGATTTTTAATGTTTTGGAAATCCATTAAAATGATTTAGTCTTAGCAGCATTGTAACTGCTAGGCTAGGAGCATTTCATTTTGAATGTGAATTTAAATTCAGAAAACAAATCTACATATGACCTACGTTTATAAGATTAAAGAATTAGTGTATGAGTTATGTTAGTAAAATGTACGACATCTTCCGAAGGGAAAGTAAATCCGTTTCCTAAAAATATCTCTTTTGTACAATTTTTTTATTTCTAATATGCTGCTGTTGGCTTCTGCCAATTGCAGACCTAGCACTTTCTGCAGAGATCGGTACCGTATCTTTTAGCGGCGCCACAGTAAATGTGGTACCATCACGGTATGAGAATTTTGTCGTCCAGTTTCTTCACATGAAAGGTGTGAGCGCCCGGGCTGTATTAATGGGAAATTGTACTTGGAATTTAATTTAGCCTAGAGCATCCAAGCCAAATGACTAATTTCTGCATCTTGAAAATCCACCGACACTGCCAGGTTCGATCCTAAGACCTGGGGCGTACGAGTCTCGTGCCTTACCACGACGCCACCGGGCCGATTTTATGTACAAATTTGTGTCTGAAATTTTCAGAAATGAGTAAAATGCATGAAACATGTTAAACCTAATATGTATTAAACTTTTATGATATTTTTTGACTTTTACAGAGCGACTAGATTGACAAGGTTTTCTGTTTTAAACTAATAGATAAAATCGTGTCATTATAAGGATACTGAACTTTAAATCGGAAAACTTTCGTAGATTCCTTACATTATTTATTTTTTTTTAGATAATTTTCACTTCCCCTTTCTTGGTTCAATCCACTTTTTGGTCCCAAACCCCAGAAAGAATCTGGGATCTTTGTTTATGTTCAAGTCTTTGGATCCCTCTTGCAAAAAAAATCCAGAAAAGAAAAATGGAACTTGTCAAATCATGGAACTTGTTTATTGTTGTATTGTATTATGAAACAATAATTAGTGCTAAAATGCATTTTTTACAGTATGGGGAAACTTTTCATGATTTATTAAATGCGTAACTGTTTAACTCTGAATCCACACGTGCAGGCAAAAACATGCATTTACAGGAACTAATATTTTTGTTAGTCAAAAACATCAATTTACAGTTTGAAGGTACAGAATAAATAAATAAATAACACGTATCATCGGCATTCAAGTAAAAGTAGCAAGGACACACACAAAAAAAAAAGAAAGAAAAACAGATTTAGTGATTTTAAACTCCCGATTATCAACTAACAGAAGCAATAGTTATTTAACAGATCAGTAAATCCTACAGGAATTTCACTCATATTACTGTATAAGTTTTAGGTTTATATCACAAAATAATAATGTAATTACTTAGTAGTGCTAATCGATTGCGTGCTTGCATCAAATCGTGAGCACAATTCACTTTTTTGCACTTAGTGACCTTTGCTTGAATGCAACGATATAAATGGGTCTTTCAATTTTCTAAGATATCATTTTTATGCTATCTAGCAGAGTTCAGTGGAATGTTAAAAACGGAGCTGCATAATTACTGCCTACACATAATCATTCTATTTATCGAAAACAAGTAATGTGTTACGAACATGAAACATAACTTCGGACGCTTACACGTAATGATTGCTTATATCAGAAATAGAAATACAAGCACACATTTATTAGTTTTGTGAAGCAAAGCAATTAGCAGGTAAAAATTTCGTTTATAAGATAGAATTTTATGCTTTAAAATATATTTGGCATTCAACTAGAAAGGATCATTATTAATTATTTAAAACTCTAAATTTCACTTTATCAAATTATTATTTTGCTTCAACTAAGTTCAAACACTTTAACATAATAACAAATGAAGATATAATCACATAAATAAAAAAGTATTCCACTATTTCTAAAGTACATAACGCACTTCAATTAAGATTCCAGCCGTAAGAGATTCGATTTCATTGCATTAAAACAGAAGTTTCTGTATGAAAAATACAAAAATAGTTCGTTTTTAGTGAATGAGAAAACTGTCAAACAAAAACTGTTTTTAAAGAAATAACACCATTTTAAACCCACTTCTTTTACGAGAAATAAAAATGTAGCAAAGATCAAAATCTTATTTTCCTTTATATAAATATAAAAAATTATTTTCCTTTTACTGACTGTAGAAAATTAAGCCTTTTCTATTATGCTTTTTAGTACGAAAAGCTGTGGAAGTAGTTTTTGCCTGAAATTAAATATTATTTAATTGCATTAAAACATCAGTTTCTGTATGAAAAATACAAAAATAGCTCGTTTTCGTGAATAAAAAAAGCTCAAACAATTTTTTTTTTTTTAAGTACCATTTTAAATCCACTTTTTTTGTAGAAATAAAACATATCAAAATCTGAATATGAGCTAGTGTTTTCCTTTTCTGATTATAGAAATTTAATCTTTTTCTATTATGCTTTTTAGTAAGCGATGTTTTGTATTCTACGCAAATAATTACCTAGAAAGCTGTAGAAGTCCTGAAATTAATCATTAAAAACACGGTTGTATCTAAATTAAGCTCAACCGTTTTTTTTGCGTGCTCTGTAATTCAATCTAACATTTAATTATCTGACAATGTAATGAAATTAAAACTCTTAAATGTTACTTTTTATACAAAATGATTTTAAAATAATCAAAATATAAAAGTCATTTTTCATTTGATGTTTAAATGAAACTGTAGAGTTTATGACATTCGCGTATGTCAGGAATGGAAATTTGAATGACTGAAATTTAAAAATAATAATAGAATCGGTTAAATTACTATAAATATACATAGTTATTAACAATAAAATATAAACGATTTAATATTGTTTTTTAAAAGCCAAATCACTCTCCATACATATGTATTCAAAAAACAACTATATAATTTTTGATTCAATAAAAAATTTAATTTACTTACTAGAAATGTTTTTACAACAATCTCTGAGATAGTCGATTTGTATAGGCGTTTTCAATAGCACTAATATTTTATTTCTTTAATTGTATATCAAACAAAAAAAAATTATACCCAGGAAGATTTTTTATTCAAATTTCATCATACTCTCATGCTTGTTTTTCTCGGTATCTTTCTTAGTTTTTCCCCAATCCCATCAACGTCGTAAATCTCTCTATCTAGCAAATCTCACGTCAGTATTTAATTCATCACCTCCACTTCAAGGCGAATGAATTGCCTGCAAAGGGAGGTGTCGACATGTTACTACACGGTGGAAACGCATTAACCCGAAACTCCTTCATCTTCAAGATAATCGAAAAGCAGATACTTTTGTCAGCTTGGGATTTTTTTTTCTACCATATTACTTTGCGTTTCTGATTTTCTAGTTGAAATAATTTATGCAATATCCCAAGCTGTCATTGTAATCTTGATCAACTTAACGGCTAAAATACTACCATTTATATTCTACAGGCACTCAAATACTAGCGTTTATATTCTAATCAACAATTTCTTATAAACGCAAATTTTCCTTAACCCATTTACGTCAAATGCATAAACATTTCTAGATTTTGAACAAAAAGTGAACATTTTGCGTTTTATTAATATAGAAAAAATATTAATAGAGATTTCATCTTTCGGAGTTTCATCCTTTTTAAAATTCTAAAATGGAAACTCCAAGGGATGAAACAATACAAGTACATTATGGTGAGCGCTACGACGCATTTGCACATTATTGGATATTTGAGGTATTTATAAAAGAGGTGTGAGTGGCTAAAATGAAAATTTAGAGATAACTAGTGCAAATGATTGGGAAAAATCAATATATTTTTGTAGAAATTAGATGCTGGTGGCAGTTTCGATAAGACTCGCTATTCAGCGCTCGAAAATTATATTGCCCGACATGCCCGGGGCATGTAAAAATTCCAATCGGGCATGAATTTTGTACCCTTACGTGCCCGGCAGGGCATGTAAGGGCAAAAAATTGTCAGCTTTGTAGCCGTATGACGAACCGTTTTGCATTTAGAACGTTAGTTTTATATGGGTGAGTTTTTTTGAGATTGCAATTATTTAGTTTAAACAAAAGTTCAAAACAAAATAAAGAAATAACGGATTTATTAGTCTGTAGCCTCTCATTAACTCGAGTGAGCATAGTACTCACAAAAATAACATAATTTAACTTATAAAACAGAAGACATTTTAAGGCTTAAAACAATCAAAAATATTTGCGAAATTTTCATATTTTGCACTAGATTTTTTTTTTTGGTAATAGAAAGATTTTATTTAAAAAAAAAATACTTGCACTTATATGAATATAAATAATCTTGAAGATAAATAATCTTGAATATAACTAAAAGTATTTGTTTGAACATAATAGGAACTAATTATTTTGATGTAAAACATAAAAAGGCTGTTCAAACATTTTATTTTTAATAATTTTTTTAATAAAACTGCAGTTGATTTTTTCTTCGTTTTGGGAGCAAACGCGATTTTGTACAAATGTCATTTAACTAACTCAGTGGCACGACAGCCCAATGGGGGCCATGGCCTACTGTGCCCATCCCAGCTTTCGAGACCGAGTGCCCTGGGGTGCAGAAACAGATGTTCCGGTCAAGTGGTCAGCCTGGCGCGCAATCCCCAGTGTTAGTTACCAAGCGTGCTTGGTCCTCATGTTATCGACCCCACTGAAGGGATGAAAGGCTGCGTAGACCCTGCGCAGCCCGGGAATCGAGCCACAGACCTGCGGCATGGTAGCACGGAAGGCTACCACTACAAATGTCATTTATCATTTACAAATCTCTCACTTAACACTGTGCAATTATTGCAATTCCTCTCTGTTAGTCTAGAATGCAGTTCCTCTGTAGGCAAGATCTTTGAAACAATTTATATTTTGATAATATTAACTCAATACAATTGTGTAATCGAGCATTTGTTCAAATGACTACCTAGCAGGAAAACTTCAAAAAGAGTAGAATTTACTGCTTAATATTGAGAAGAAAAACCTGGCATAAAACGTCAAGTTTTAAAAGAATAAAAATGTAATTATGAACCAAAGTTATAATGCATTTCAAAGCCATCTTGCCAGCGTGCCTACAAAGTTTTTTTCTTGGAAAAAAATTCATCTTTTGACAGTGCTGATGCTGCAATCAATAAACTTGAGAACGAAAGGAGTATTATTTTCGAACAAAGTTTCGTGAATGGACTTGCAATTTATGAATTATTCATCTTGGAGAGAAGAAAGCAAGCAAGAATATACTTTTACTGTAATATGTTAAATTTTTGTTTAATGGAAACGAAAAAATACTGTAATGAAATGAAGATGAAAATATCAGCAGAACAATTGATAGATGGAAATAGATTAGGAGAAACAACTTTGTTGCCACTTTGTCCACTTCAACAAAAATTAATTTTAGTGACATTAAATGTATGTCTATCCATTCATGCATGCATAGTAAATTATTGGATTTTTCAGATATAAAACTGACCAGTCGTTTATTTTTAGCAGTGTTTTAGCATTCATAACTTCTGTAATTTATAAATTTATTGCTATTTTAGTAAAAACAGACAAATATCAATAGCAATGTCTTCTACCTAGAGTAAGTTTGATGAATATCTGCATGAAGGCTTCTTGCCATTTACATACAGTGCTTTTAACATAGGAAAACCTGGGCAAGAAAAATTCCAAGTGAGTATCGAAACGACGCCTTATTTCCTCTTTAAATATAGTACGAAGGAAGAACGATGATATCGAAAGTAATTTTCTGTTGGTGTTTATGTTAACAATTGTACTTTCTCATGTTAGTTGTGATTGGAGAAAGTCTCATTGCTCAGTTGCCCAGCCAACAATCCTCAAAAACCACTGCAATTAAAGCGTGTAGACTTCGTGTGATTTCAAAGCACATTTGCGAAAAATTTAGTGAAAGTTTAGACTTGTACTAAATTTATCTTTACGAATCAGCAAAATGCTAACGAAAGTATTGACAGGAACTCAGAGAATCAAAGACAATTGGCTGGGTCTAAAAACTGCCTAATCAGTCGTTGATTAAACCCTTCATTCCAAGTGTACCCAATAGGGTACATTTTAAAATACTGTTTATTAACTACTGTTTGTGCGATTTGGAAGCTAAAAGACCCAATTGTTTCTGAAATTCATCAACAGATAGAAAAATTCTTCGTTTTAAACGTGGAAAATATGGTAATTTGACATTAATTATCATTTAAACTAATTATTAATTAAAATTTCAAAAAAAAATTTGTTATTTTCTTTTGTAATCATTTTTTAAATCAGAGAACCAAAAAATTGCGTCGAAATTGTTTGTGCTTAAATCTGGAGTCTGAAGAGGTTAAGTACGCGAAGGACAGGACAATGAGGGATTTTATATGAGTCTACAACTTGTTGCTATTATTGCCTTAGAGTATCAAGTTTTCATAAAGTAAATTAAATACGCAGACATTCATAAATTAGGTACCATTAACACGATTTTGTGTTACTAGGAAATTACTGAACGTGTACATCTGGTACAATTATTGCTCATTTATGAATGAACTTGTCAAGTAAATATTTTTAAATATTTATTTTTTTTACAACTTATTTGAAATAAATCAAACGTATCATTTAAAAAGCTGCATTCAGTCTTCTATTAAAAGACCTATGGGTTTTGAATATGTTTAAAAATGCCTCGCGTATGAAGCATTTGTTACTAATTTTTTTTTGTTATATTTATCAAAATATTCCCTTTAGAAACGGGTACGGAAAATATAGTTTCTTCTCTAAATAACGGACAAAATTAACTTTATTAAGGAGTGAATTGTGAGCGTGTGTGATGTGTATGTAAAGAGCAAAATGCTTTGTTCTTTTGCGGAAAGCTAGAAAGATCAATAGAATTTCCCCCTGCGTCATGCTACGGGGAAAACTAATCTATTTAAGGTACGCAGGTAACATACTTCAGGCTTCAGAAATAATTAAATTTAGAGAAGTTTCTTAGTGGTACAACGACGAACAGAAATTAGCCTTGTAAAATTACTGAATTGCCAAGTAAACAAATATATGTAAAAAATTATAAAATAATTTGAATATTGTTTACGAAATCATTAAGGAGAATTGTTTCGTAGCTAGTGGTTGTAGAGAATGTTGAAAAGTCCCCCCCCCCCCTGAAAAGGTTGTGCACCTTACCTGTAATTCGTGAAAAAATGTAAAGCATCTCGTGACCTGTGTAATTTGCTAAACAATGTTCTTTTGCCTAAAGTTTAGTTCAGTCTTATGACCAAGGCAGGAGAATCAGCCAGCAAATGTAGCTCAATGCATATTGGTGTTTTTAACAGTGATGGACTTGAGAAGCAAAAAGCTGTAAGCGACAAAATTGAAATTTTGTAGATAACTAGAGCAAATGATGTAAGAAACAATAATCTATTTGATAGAAAAAGATGCTGGTTGTAGCGCTAACAATTGGGTAGTAACCCTCCAGCGTGATTTAGAAATAGAAAAAATACACTAAGGCTCCTATGTGGTTCAAACTTTGCACGAGCTTTACTAAAAATCTAACAGTACTACTAAAATATGTAAAAATCTAACCCGTTTCTAAAAATCATACTTTTGTCGCAAACACCCATATGCATATCTCTGCATCACTTGTGTTTAGATCTATTTAATTTAAATTAAATTTCGCATAAAATAAAATTCAATTCACGTTTCGTGGAAAGTATCTACACAACTAAACGTAATTTGATTTCGTGTCTATTTTTTGTGGCTAAAAATGCATTAAATTATATTTTATGTTCATCACATTGTTATGATCTCTGTTTTCGAAATTTTTAAATATTCCTTATTTTACCATATTCATTCATAAATTCCTTTTATCTTTTATATTTGAAATTTATGTTTTGATATTTATCTTTCAGGTCCTAATGCCAAACTTGTTTATTGTAGAATTTTTTTTTTTTTTTTGATAACTTAATATTTTAACAAGACTATATTCAACACTATATGATTCATCAGAAAATAAAAAGTATTTTCACGAGTAATATACGGCGTATCCCGTAAGAGGCTTAGAAAAAAAAATTAATACTGGTGTCATTTATGCATACTTCCTCATTCATTTTCATACTTCCTCATTCATTTTGATTGATGGTTTTATTCTAACAAAATGATCTGAAGTGGAAATTAATTACTTAAGGTGAACATTACATATTTAAAATCTTGTTCGCCTAAACTGCAAAATGTCCGTTCATTGTTTTTTTCATTACTTAAATTTATCCGTACCATATTTCTTTACTTTCTTCTCCTTTTATTATGAATGATATATTGATAACCGCGTTACGTTACATCGGTCGAAGTGTTTGAGAAAGTTTTGTCACACAGAAGGTAAAATAATTCTAAATTTGTTAGCCATTATTTTTTTAAACTATAAACTGTCCAAAATGATGTCGCTATCGACGGGCTGCCGACCACTGCTTTAAGGAGATTACGAGTAAAAACTAAGAATAAAAAAAATTTTTGAGCATTTTTGGTGACGACAAGAGATACGAAATTCTCAAATTAGAACAAAAATCTTGTCATAAAAAATTACCCAATTCTTCCAACATATGCCTAAATATTTCTATGATATATTGAGAATTCGATAAAGAAATATGCAATTTACTTTAAAAAATGTTTAAAAGTTAAATGAAATTTCATGATTGCTTTTAAAAAGCATTACGTATCCACAAAGTGGTTCAGTAAAATTGCATAATACTCGAAGGGTTTTAATCTAAGCGTTGATGGTTTTGGGATAAAAGGGTTGTTTCTTAAAAGCTTTATTTATTTTTACAATCCGGCCTAAATTTAGAAATAAATTTGTCTCGGGTAATTATTTTTGTAACAAATTATGCAAAGATCTGTGAAGATGCTTAACTTCGCATTTCCTGCATAATATTTTACTTTACAAAACAAGCAAACCTACAGATTTACCTTTAAATATTTTATCATATTAACATTTTTTAATTTGGAAGCTCTTAACATTTCCTCTTATTCCTTTTCAAAAATGAAGTGCTCATTTTGGAATAAATAATTTCATTTTTTGAATTTGATTAGAATAGTCCCAATTGAATTAAAATTTTAGGTTATTGAAATGCATTTTTTTTTTGTACGCCCAAACATACAACCCACACGATTTCTAATTTCAACTCCCTATTTTTGCAAAGTTTGGAGTTAAAACGGATTTTTTTCATTAAGATGGGTAACAAGAACTAATTTCAGAGATTCGCGGAAGTATTTAAATATAGTTCTAGTATCAAAAAAAAAAAGAAAAACTTCTGCCTGGCAGAGTGCCAAAAAGAAGCCATTCATGTTCATGGAATAAACTGCTGGTCTAAGGAAGGTGCCGTATTCTGTTCATTTTGTCCGTTTAGCATACCTTATTAATTCAAAGCTTATGTTATATGCCAGTTTATGATTTTGGGTGCTTCCAACAAACAGAGGAGCAATCATTCTGATTCGAGTGCTAATAAACGCACCTGCTAAACGAACTTCCCTAAAACGCGAATGGATTCGTCTTTTTCTGCCATGCGCAGAAGCGTCCAAGAGCCAAAACGTCGTGGTCGAGCTATATCATATTTTGGAGCAACATACGCTAGCAAGCCCTATCTTTTGGACCTAGCGAATTTCTATTTGGGGGAGGGGTGTAGCATACTGCCAAGTACCTTCGAGTACTTCGAGTAAACACTACTCGAGGTAAGGAATCATCATGCTCTACCATAGGACGGATGCAGAACGGCTAGCAAACGTGTCATTTCCAAGTACCTTCGAGTACTTCGAGTACACATGACTCGCGGTAAGGAATCATCATGCTCTACCATAGGACGGATGCAGAACGGCTAGCAAACGTGTCATTTCCAAGTACCTTCGAGTACTTCGAGTACACATGACTCGCGGTAAGGAATCATCATGCTCTACCATAGGACGGATGCAGAACGGCTAGCAAACGTGTCATTTAAACTATGTACCTGTCGACAAATTTTGGAGAAACTGGTTGCCCCTTGCCCAGAAATTTATAGCATTTTTAATAGCATTATTAAAAAATCCTATATATATATTTTCAAAATAATATAGATCAATACTATATTTTTAATTGCATGTTCGAAGTTGCGCATCAGTTATGGTTAAAGCAGCATAAACATGAACTTTTAACTGTCTAAAATAGGGTGCAACTAGAAAACTTTCTTCATATGCTGGTGCAAAGTATACTTACATTTTTTACAGTGTATAAGTCATTCTTTGCGTGCTCCTAATAGCATGTTTAATTAAATAATGTTTGCTATAGTTTTAAAAATATTACTAACATATTTCTATAATGATTTTATTTTATAAAGTTATAATTAAGTTTAGCATTTTTGAAAATAAATTACGTGCAGAAAAATGACATAAAAATATCACGTTGCAGCATGTCAAAACTGCCAAAATTTGATGGTATGTTGCACCAAAAAATTGATTTTTCTTTTGCAGCAAGTGATAGTGTTAATTTTACCATTTTTTTGGAGCAACGTAAGCAATTGAGCCCTAAAGGGAAGCACAATCCTCTGTAGCCAAAAAATGTGTACCATTTCTTTGGGGGACATAACATAGTACCACAAAATTGATTTCTTTCGACTACTTATAGAGAGCGAGAGCGCGAAGACACTCTCTATTTAAACAACCTAACGGGATCGCACTTTAAATGTTGGAGCAACTGGTTAAACCATGGATAGAAATTTATAGCATTTTAGTAGCAGTATTAAAAATTCTAAAAACTTTTTAAAAATATTTTTTTTTTTATTATATAGCCTATTTATAGTAGTATTTTCAAATTTACACACTAATTATGGGGGTCGCAGCATGAACCTGAAAATTCGGCTATCAAAATTTGGGTAAAACTAAAAACATTTCACCGTGTGCAAACTTTACTTACATTTTTTACACTAGATTGGTTTGCCACTTTAATTAACATTTTTTTTATCCATATATTTATTTATTTATTTGCCATTTCATTTGCTTTCCGCATCTTAGTCATTACGCATTAAAACGAAATCCACTAAAAAAATTAAAAACTAAAAAACTTCAAAAGTCATTTAAAACTTCAAAAAAAATTGAAAAACTAACACAATCAGCTTGTATTGCAATGCTAAGGGCTGAAATTCTCCCCAACAGCAGAGAATTTCATTTACTTCCCATGCAGAGCAGAGCAAAAAAAAAAATAATACATCACATCTTTCATTGAGCAAAGAAAGACTCTAGCACACTAGGAATGAAAGTGAACCGAGAAATAGCAGTTTGAGAAAAATAAGGGTTATCCGCTCGACAGTCTCCTACTAATAAAGAAAAAGCTTCTAATCATGTATTTAAATGCATAACGTATTGCATTTGATTCAAGAATATGCGTATGGTTTATTTATTTATTGTATTTTTATTTATTGTTTTTATTTGATTAAATAATTTAGTTTTTGTTTATTTAACTTTTAGTTATTTTAAAGAATTAAAAATAGTAATAATGATAATAATTTTTCTACCGGGTCCACTTTAAATCATCAACATTTGCTACAAATAATTGCTTATATATTCTGATGTTACAATCATTTGTTTATACACACATTCTAATAATATAATCATTTGTTTATACACACATTCTGATGTTACAATCATTTGTTTATACATTCTGATGTTGCAATCGTTTGTTTAGTTTTCAGCAAAATTCATTCAAAACCATTTTTCGACAAAAACAGAGAGTTGTTCAATATTATTCAATGCCACCGCTCTGTAAAACATCTTTATTTGTAATGGTAGGCTTAACGCAGTGAAAACTCATTGCAGTAAAATTGTGTACGTTTTGGCCTAATGAGTTAAATTGATAGTGGAATCACGTACTTACCAGCGATCGATTAGAACATTGTTGCCAACATCATTTTTTCGTAGTTTTTTTTATTAGTTTGATGAAAATGTGATTTATTTTGGAAAAAATTTGCTTTTTGTGTGTGTGAAAAAAATTTCAAGATTAATTAAGAATAAATACAGAAGCATAACGGAAATATTTTCGAAATATGAAGCTCACTGATTGTAAAAGGTATGTTAGGAAATGAGATATTTGAAGAAAATGCTTTTTGCTCAAGAATGTTAGTTGTTTTGTGAATGGTCGATTTTAGATTCTCAAGAAGATCCATGCTAATTATCACAGTATTCCGAAAATATAATAAATGCATAAACATATATAGATGAAGCATTCATCAAAATCACGCTACTAAAATAAAAATAATTAGCTTGATCGATTTTTTTCATTTACTTTTAATATTATTTGTTTGTATTACCATTTATTTATTTATTTGTTGTTTCATATGACTTTATTGGAATCTAATCCATTTATATTTGGCCACTCGCCAGATAACAATTATATTTATTTATGTATTTTACTTTATTTTTTTCTTCCCATATTCACGCAATGGTGAAAGAAAATGATGGAAAAAATACAAACAGTCAATAACAAGTTTCGTGCTGAAAGACTCGCAAAACTATTTTATTCGTATAAAATGTCATTTTAACACTAAATCTAAAATGTTAAGCAGTTGAAAATTATTTAGGAGAATAAAATGTTACTATTAATGTTACTAAATTTGTACAGTAACAAAATGTACAACATTTTGTTATTGCACACATTTGGGTCGCTCTAAAGGTAATGCAGTTAAATTAATTGTAAATGCTTTTTGCATTTTGTAAATGTTAGTGGAATTAGTAGCCATTCTTTTTACTAAAGCATTGCAGAAAAGTCTACAACATAATCCTAATGCACTTTTCTAAGCAATTAAACAATGTTTTAGAACAGCGGTTCCCAATCTTTTTTTTTTCGCGTACCACCATTTTTCTTGCAAACCATTTTGCGTACCACTGCTAATATAACTTTATAATATAGAATAGACCACTAATGGATTTGTTTTGCCTGCACGCGTACCACTTGGAGAGGTGTCGCGTACCACAGCTTTGGAACCGCTGTTTTAGATGTTAATGTATTTATTTATTTTTTTAAATCCATCCCTGCCACAATGCATTTTTTATAAATTCCTTGTTAGTAAATAATAGTGAGGTGCATTCAAAAATTAGAATAATTGCTCTTCTAAAATCTAAATTAATTATTTTTGTAAATTACAATGTTATCATAAGAGAGATCAGTAAAATCATCATTAAATTTATTTTTGGCACAAAATCCAATTATTTTTCCGCGAAAGAATACAATGATGTATTTTTGTCGGCAATTAAAAAAATTAATAATACTAAGCGTATTTTAATTATTTTATACTCAATCATATGCTAGTAATATTTTTCAATTCTTAATAACAACAAAGCAAGAAAAATATTTTAATTATTAAATTACTCTCGATATCGGAAACAAGGTTGTTGTAATTACAATGGTGAATAGAACAAGAAATTAAAAATATAAGAAATCCGACAAAAAAAATGACTAAACTGCAGGCTGTATGTACTTTTAGTCAATTCAGTCTCTGTTAGTTTTTTTTCCATAAACAATATAGCTGTAGGGAAAATGAACGTTTTTTTTTTTTTTTTTTTTTGCTTGTTTTAACGTTTACTTCAAACAGTGCTACAGAAAACTTCACTGCAAAATCATTAGAATTACGAACAATACAGACTTATGTGCTGGAGTTCTTACTTTATAACTAAAACAATAGTTTTAATTTAAATAGGAACATTTTTGAAGTTATCATTTACTTTTAAATTGTAGCTTTTAAAATGCGAATTTTTAAATTTAGGATCAAAAATAGTACACATGAACCCTACAGAGAGTTTATGGCTAATTATATATATATATATAGGGGAATGTAGGACAAAGTGAAATGGAAAAATATTTACTCTGTTTGCAGGGTCACCCTTTTCATAACATTTTAACTGTGTTACAACATGCTGTTGATTCTGGTTAAAAAACAGCTAACTCTAAAGATCAAGCCATTTTCAAAATATGATTTTCATGTTGTAGTATTTTGATGTTAAGTCAAAACAAGTTTTTGCTATTATATAATGATAAAAATCTTATTATTAATACTTTAAATATTAATTAAGACGTACTAATGTCCAGTGCAGTGTCAGTTTATTTTATGTTACACTTGTTTTGATTTCAAGTGTTTAGTACAATTTGTCATATGCTGCATACGGGGCAAAGCGAAATAAATATTTACTTCCACTTTATCCTGGCATCAGTCACTAAATGACTAAATTTTAAATAAATTAATTTATTTATTCATTCAATTATAAACTCATTTATTTGTTTATTTATTATGTAGATTTTTTATTCATTCATTTAAGTAATCATTTAAAAAAAAAACAGATAAGCCAGACCAAATACATAATGAATTGTAAGGGAACTGATACGAACACAGAACTTAAGATAAAAGAAGAAACACAATTTGAAAGAGTTACGGAATTTAAATACTTGATTTTAGTTATCACTGAAAACAACGATGTTGTAAGCCAGAGGTTAAACAAGGAACAAATGCTGGAAATAGCAGTTTTTTTGCACTTAAGAAATTCTTACCATCTAAAGTAGTAAGAAGAAAAACAAAGATCTAGGTTTGTAAAACTATAACCATACCAACAGTTATCTATGGGTCAGAAAGTCGGAATTTAACTTAAAAGCAAGAAAAGATGCTAATCACCTAGAAAGGAAAATTCTAAGAGCTGTTTTTGGACCTGTGAAAGAGGGTGATCTTTGGAGGAAGCGATATAATTTTGAAATTGAAAGATTATTTAATGGAAAAATAATATTAATTATGTAAGAATACAACTGTTGGGACACCTTGAGAGAACGGAGGAAAACAGATGCACTAAGAAGATTTTCAAGGGACACTGCCAGGGCCAGGGGAAAAGAGGAAGGCCGGATAAAATATGGGTAGACGAGGGGGAGAAAGACCTTAAAAATCTAAATGTCCAAAACTGGAAAGAAAAAACGAAAGACAGAGGGCTTTGTAAGAAAATTGTTATGGTCCAAAATAGGTTGTCATGCCAGGTAGTTAGCTTTTTTTTTTCATTTAAGAAAACATTAATTTTTTAATTCGTTAATTTCCTTGTTCATTCGCTCGTTTTATCAATCATTCATTTCGCTTTTCGTATTTAATAAAAGTATTTTTAACCCTTTGTGCTCGTAACTATGAATCATTGCATGTTATTTGGATTGCCATAGCGCAACATACGAATGCAAAGGATGAATTATTCCATATAAAACTATATCATTAGGCAAATATTTCAAATTTGCACTTTGCCCCATACATGATACGAAGTGATAACTTTCCACTTATACTTTAACGTAGAAAATAACCACCTAAAAAAGAAAAGAAATTATATCTCTTTCTCTTTAGGTACTGTTTTCTTTTAAATTAGTTTCCAATTTGTTTATTTCGAAAAATGTATTTCACTTTGCCCCATATTCCCATATATATATAGTTAAAGTGATTAATTATTGTAAAAAGTAATTGAACGTAATTAACGCAAAAATGAGCATTTAATTACGTGCAATTACTTTTTACAGTTTACTTGTTCACAAAGTTCATTTTTTATTTTGATTAATTATTTATAAAAAATTGTCTTGTTGAGCAAACTCACACTGCGAGATTACGTGTATGTGTCTACATGCAAGCCAAGAGAAAGCAGTGTACCGCATAAAGATATAAAACCTATTGCATGCTAACAAGTAGAAAAATATAGAGAAAAAATATTTTTTCTCATCAACACGAATACTGTGTTAAAAAGATTGTGGAGATGCAATGAAATCCCTTGGGTACTTTCCAAAAGTTCAGAAAAATATAAGAGATATTTTATTACTATTAAATGGGGGAAAAAATATGTTTTGAGTTTTCTCACTTCCTATTTATTTTGTCTTTATTCCCCGTTTCACTAATTTGCTCCTCAGCCTCCGAACGAAATATAATAAAATAAACTAGTATGAAATTTTTCTTATGCATCTGAATCTAAAACAGTTTGATGCAGCGGTTTTGTTTGAAAAAAATAAGGAAAATCAATTCGGAAGAAAATGAAATTTCTTCTTTCGCATAATATTTGAAATATAGATGTGTAACATACGAAAAATAAATTTTATTTAAGAAATCAATTTAAGCACAAATATAAACGAATATGTAAAATAAGTGTACATGAAGAACCATCAGGGATATTATTAGAGAAACTTGCTTGACACAGAAAAGAAGTCATTAAATTTATTACTTCCGTGTCGGTTTGTAAGATGTTACCGAGTTCTTATGCTTTCCGAGAAACCTTTCCTAACTCCTGTAGAAGTAAATATTCCTGTAAAATCAAAATACGGAAAGTTTAAAACCCTGTTAAAATCCTTTTTAAAGACGTAAGTCAACAACACCTCCTTGGACTTGTAATATTTAATTCGGGAATATATTTAAAAAATACAACGCATTTCCTTTTAGTAAATATGCTACATGAACAACTGCATATTTTTTAAATTGATTTTCGCAATAGATTGTGTATTTTACTTAACATTTTCAGCTTAATTAATTACATTAACTAGTAATGTGTTGGTTTATGCTGCGGTTGCTTTTCCAAAAAAAAAAAAACACTAAATTTATTTTTCTAGTTAAAACTGAAATAGTTGTTTAGTAGATAAAAAAAATATTTCGAATGAAGTTTTATTTCTCTCAAAAGACAAATTTTTAAGGCGAACTAGTTTTATCGCAAAAGATAATAGGGTGTTCATTTCGAAGTCACAAAATAGACCCATAACTGGAATTATCATATCTGCAATAAAATGCATTGTCAACACACCCCTTCTAACTTAACGTATTTCTTTTATTAAATAAAATCATGGGAAAATTACGATGTTAATTGAAATTGTTTTGAAGTATTTATCATTTTACAAATTATAGAATTAATTTCTTATAAACTTCTATCAGAATTTATTAAACAGAATTTTTAAATTGCGTTTTATTCATTTCACCATTTTTAAATAGTACTTATAAGTACAGTTGAAATTCTCAAATTCATAGACGTGCTGTGCAAATAAAAATAACGGGAGGCTGAAAACATTAGCCTCGTCAGTTCCAGTCGTCTGTACTAAACCACACTTTCAAAAAATACCACCAAGGAAAGGAACAGGTGTCAATGTGGCCCAGAATCAATTAATTTCCTTGTTCGTACTGAAAAAAAGGTTTTTCATCGATCAAAGTTTATACATAGCCTTTTTACTGTCAAATAAAAATGGTGTGTTCTGAGAGAAAGAAAATTTCACGTGTGCACTGGAAAGTGTCCATATTTTTAATATTAGTATAGCAGAAAATTATTAAACATACTGCTGAATTCCTTAACCATTGTGTTTTTATCAGTCCCGTCAATTGCCCTCCTCCCCCCCCCCCCAGACAGAAATACATTGTGTTTGTATCTGTGTTTATGTATTTTGTTGTTTTTCTCCTATAATATGCATTGAATATATACCTGTTGCGCCCCCCTCTGGAAGTTTTTGAAATGAAGGGCTTGGTTTTTATGTGACATCATTTGTTTCACGCTGAAATCTTCCATTTTCTGATTTTGAACGTTATTATTTTGGTGTCGCCTGTAATAAACATTGGGTCAATGACTCTCAAAATCACTTCATTTAAAACGGTAATTAGGAAAAAAAATTCAGCTTAGCATAGATTATCATTAATAATTGGACTTAATGGTTAATGTTTTGTGATTAAGATCTTATACTGTACAAAAATAACTCGCTAACTCTTTGTATCATAGTGTAGGCTATAGGCAACATACCGTTCTATCGCAGTTTTTGTAATTTTCCTTATAAATAATTAGAGATTATAATCATGAGTTGCAAAAAATCAAATAAATCAAAGTTTGAGTGATTTAAGATTTTAAAAAAATCCAAAAAAAGAATAAAATAATAAGGGAACATTTTTCTAATAGAACTGCTTAAAGTTTATTTCCAACAAGACCAATATCATGCTTCGAAAGTTCTGAAGAATAGATATATGTCTCGGAAAGTTTTAAAACAAGAAATAATATTTTCATATCTAACTGCGAGAAATTTCATATATTTTGATTTTCTCACATTTCATTTCTCCATGTTCTTCATTTCACTTAATTGCCTCCTCAGCATAAAAGCGAAATAACGCAAACCAATATGAACGTTCCTTATGCACCTGAATTTAAAAAAAAAAGCTTGATGCACAAATATTGGTCCTGGATAAAAAGTAGAAAACAAGAAAAGAGAGAGAGATAAGGGGGGAAATAAGAAAACCCTAAGGAAAATCAATACAGAAGAAAATGAAAAATACTTCTTTCACGTAAGATTCGTAACTGTGCTGTCTTATTTACGAAAAATAAGTTTTATTTTGGAGATCAGTTTAAGCATGGAAATAAGCGGATTTGTAAAATAAGTGTAGATGAAGGGCCGTTGGTTTAATACTGGGAAAAACAAACTTTTCCGGATAGAATGAGCAAAAAGTAAAAGCAGCTACTGAACGTACCTTCTTCGTTTGTGAAATAGCTGTTTTCTAAACTGCATTCAATTCATATGTTTACCTTTCCTATGGTTAATGTATACCTTTCCTATGGTATACATTAGTTGAAATGTCTGAAAAGTAATGTTTTGAACTAGTATCTGTTTTTCATACGTTAGTCAACAAAACCTTCAAAGACTTGAAATATTCAGTATGCGAATTTGTTCGGAGTATGTAAATATTTTTTTCAGTTGAGAGGATCACAGGGTCATATTTTTATCTGTAAAGAAACTTCAAAATAATTCAATATTTTTCGAAATTATAGGAACGCATTAAATTTTAGAAAACGCTCTGAAGTAATCCCAATAGCATTTTAAATGTCTGAGTATGCATTTTCTTATTACTATATACTTTTAAATATTAAATTCCCAGAGGTGACAACCAGGAGGGATTATACGTAGTCACTGCCGAAAATAGCCAAAATTTTCAGCTTGCCACGGACGGACTACTGAAAATACCAAGATTTCAACGGGAAATGAAGCATTTATACTAATCGCTTCTTCGAAAGGAATAATGCAGATTCTGATATTTGACCACTGGTGAAACAAATACGTGTATAAGAGTTACATTTAATTTCTTTTAAACATGAAAGTTAATTGAAAGCAATGACGTTATGAACCGCTAAGCATATAAGCAGAAGTTATTGCAGGATTTATTTTGAATTGTGTATTAACTGAAATTTTGTACTTACAAAAAACTACTTAACTGAAATTTTGCATTTAAAGAAAATCTTAGTCTCAAACTTCCTGATACCTAATACAGGAAATTTACTGCAGAGTGTAAATATCCTAGCTTGTGTTTCGCGTTTGAGTGTGTATATTAGATACAGTAAGATATGAGTCGTCTAGATTCAAAACCAGATACATCCACTTTTTTTCGATTTCAAATTTTTTACACTTTCTAACAACTTAAAGTAATCTTCATATGGTGTTAAAATTTTAAGTTTCTAAAGCGGCTACATTATGCTAAAAAGTGTGTTTAAAATGTTCCGGTTAGTTACAAAACCAGATCCCCCCATTGCCCATGCATGTCAGATCTTCTTTTTTTCCCTCTAAATATCTGCCAAGGAAAAACTATTTTTGTATTAAAATTTCAGCATGTTAAAAGTCTATCCCAATACTCTTAACTAGAAATCAGAATTTCTTAGATATTAGTTTTTTGCCCGCCGTGATAAATTTCATTTTTTGGATGTAGCTGGTTTTGAAACTAGAGGACTCATAATTAAAAATTACTAAACAAAATTATCTGGCAACTAGAAAGTTATGCTGCTGAAAGTAGTACATAGGAAATTATTTGAAAAAATCATCGTAACCGTGATCATCTACATAACTTGTCGTCCATAAATGCTCGATTTTCATCTGTGTAGATTATATGTGCAATACCAAGCGTAACAGCATGCCCTTACACAAATTGAATTAAAAATGACCATAAACCAAAAAAATCTTCCGAATACTGAAATTCTTTCTCTTAAACGTAGCTAACACTCGGACAGTTAAAGCTCAACTCTTCCATCAACAGCCGATTAGAATTGTTCTTAAAATGAACATATATTATCAAGAAGGAATCACGTCTTAGGTTTAAATTTCGCCACGAAAATCGATGTTTGCGTTATCAAGTATTTCATTTTACTCTTAGAAATTTCATCATGAAATTACGGTTAAATAACGAGCAGCAGTCTGTCCATCTAATTCACCGTTAAATTTACGGTTTGAAACATTTTTCTATCTTTACGGGACCTAAACCATTTCCAATCAGCTTGGTTAAAAAGCCGTAAATAGAAAAGTTTACGGTTTTATAACCATTTAAAAATGGTTTCAGCACAAAATCTTGACAGTTTTTGAACCATTTCGAGGCATAGAATCTTCGAGACGTAGAAACGAAGTGCTTGGGACTCGAACCCCAACTGTGTGGTGTACAAGCCTTGCTCTCTATCCACTCGGCCATCTTCACCACGTACAGCTGGCGTTTATGTATCGATAAATCTTCTTTGCCAACAAGTAATGTGCATTAAAATTGTAATTTTACTTTTTAATTAGATGCAAAACTCATTTGTGGCCTAAATTTATTGTATATTGGCGAAAATCATTTTATTTGCTGAAAAAAATTAAAATACAAAGAAGCTTCAGCTGCTCAAATTTTGGGTTCGCTCATTCGTAAACAGTTCGTTAATCCGATATCTCCCCAGCTTTAGATTTACGTGTGTATGTGTTTCTATTTAGTAACCACTGCTTAAGCCACTTTTTTTTCTTCTTTTTTTATATGCACATGAAGATTTGAAGTGATAAATCTTTATTCATATTTTAACGACAACGTACGACTGGTAAGGTTTTGCAACCAAGATGGACGCCCGATTCTTATTGAGCGCTTGAAAATTACGGTTAGTTAAACGCTCTTCAGGATAAACAGAGAATAATCGATTTTTTTTCACAATCAGCGGTTTGAGTACCATCCTTTTAATGGTTATTCAACTGTTGTAATTAAATATGGTAAAATAACAATCAAATAAATGGTTATTTTACTATTTTCTTACGGAAATTTTTAACAGTGTTCTACAGCTTGTTTCAAAACTTGCTACATCAACACTACATGGAAAGTGATATAATTACAAAATCTTGGTAAATAACTGCATAACACAGTTCACGTGTAAGAAAACCAGCTGTTTTTGTCTCATTGATAGTATCGTAGAAGTTAGTGGTTGCGGCGGGTTTGAAATAACCTTCACTGGGCTTTACATGGGTTGGGCAATGTAATTTATATCAATGAGTCGGTATTTGTTCATAAGAGCAATTCTCAACAAATAAGGGTATCCAAGGAAAAAGAGTCCGCTCATGCGTCAGGCATGGAAGAAATTTGACTTCTTAATTTATCAGTATCATAAACTAATAGTTCTTGAATGACAATGATTTTTATACATACCCATTATAAAATTTTCAAAGGTGCGATACTTAGAGCTCTAGGTGACTATTATATTGGAATAAAGCACTTCCATACTTTATTGCAGCGTTTCCCCTTGCTGAAGAATGACATTAAATTGCAAGTAGGGTCAGTTGGGGTAATTGTAAACGCTTTTTCAATGTTTTAACTTTTGATCCTTCCCTACCTCTTGAATGAATTCAGAGAAAAAATTGTGAGCATTGTAGCCACTACTGTACTTCTTGTGAGTAAATGTGTGCAAAAATTTTGACTTTATGACTATTTGTTAGCGAATAAGCTCGTGTTTACAATTACCCCAGTGTGTTTACAATTACCCCAGAGATCTGGGGTAATTGTAAACAGTGATTTATTTTCGAATAAGGTTGATGCAAATGGAAAATTGCTTCATACACAGTCTACTTGAAGGTTTAAGAAGTTCCGGAGCAATGCTTCTCAATCTGCGGCCAACAGGCCGCATGTGGTCCGCTGAGTTATGTTATGAGTCGACTGAGATCATTTAACGAGAAATATCTTGCAAAAAATAAAGTAATCCGACAAATGAATATAAAATTTGTCCCGCAGTGGATCAGTCGGTTAAGTTTGAATCCCATAGAACACCGAAAGTGACGCACAACTGGTCGTGGTCAACGCTTGGGAGGGTGACCACCTCCCGCGATTGATTACTCTGAGACCGAGTGCGCTAAAGGGAGCTGTGCACGTAAAATACATCGTCGCTTCAAATGCCCACCAAGTTAGAAATAATTTAAGTTGAGGGACCATCCTAGGTGACGATCTCTCATCTGGGAGCTGTTTCAAAATCTTTAAGCCCCTCTGAGCCAAGTGCACTTCATTATAACGGAGCTCATTAATAATCAGTAGGAGCTTCCTTAATTCATGGTCGCCCTGCAAGGGGGACTTGGATTTCCAATTGGAATTAGCAACAACAACAACAGTTATGTAAAATAGACACAAAAGTGTAATTTACATCAAAATAAAATACCTATTTTCCTTCCTAAATATTGGAAATAGGATAAATTTAAGTGTTTACAATTACCCCAGAGTACGAAATATATGGGGTAATTGTACACACCTAACTTGCACATGAAAAATAACAGGGAGGATTAAATTCATAGCTAAATGTTTTTAGCAGCATTCCATATGACAAATAAAAATGGTTGAAACCGCTTGCATCGCTTTTGTAGATGAGCTGGAGAGGAAAATGTAAGATCACTAAATTTTGTTAAACAACTTTTTTCACTGTGCCATTTTCAAACAATAGTGACGCCTCCACAGTTGTTTCGAAACTTACGAAACTGTTTCAATGTCTTCCCTATGCAGCCAGTTTATCCCCTCACAAGCAGTTAAGTTTTCAAAACCACCACAAGTGTAGTTATGAAGCTTGTTTACAATTACCCCAACTGACCCTACTTTTTTTCAGAAAATATAACAGAGTCAAGCACATCGAAATAATTGCCAGAGCAAACAATTAGTGCAGCCAAAAAAATTCCCTTACAACTCGATGATGCAGAAAACTTCAGTGCACGGCTATTTAGCTCTACAGGTCTGCAGTTTATTTCAGGGTTGCACTTCTATGGAAAAAAAACTGATGTTTTAGTTCTCGAGTACAAGTTTGATGACATACACCTGTTTTTATTACGTATTATTATTAAATTATAAGTTTGAATATACTTTTCGAGAACTATGCAGGTCCATTTTGTCACTTATGTAAATGTCTAATACTTCCTGTGCAAGCACCTATTAAAAACAACATTATTAACAAATCTTAATGCATTTTAGCTATAAATATTTTTTTCTTCTTTGTTTACAACTCTCTCTATTTAAAAAGTCTTTAAAATTTTCAAGTCATATTTTTTCTGATTGAATTTCATAATAGTACAACAAATTCGTTTTGCATTAAATTATTAATACGGATTGTAGTGCTTCCATAACAGCGTTATTTTGAATTTTTAATGAAAGCAGGAAATAAGGTTTCATGAACGAAATAATAAAGATGAGCGTAGAATATTAATTCTCTTTAATTTGAAAGTGTAGGATGCTTTGGAATAATAAGGATGTCCTTGGCTATTCAACTGTTCAATTATGAAATGCAAATTGTGAATAAAGCCAAATTAGAAAACACCTGAATAGGATGCTTTAGTAAGTTGAAATTATGCGTTCCAGGAATAAAAGAGGATATCATAATTTCAGCAATTTAATTATGCATCAAAAGGCTAGAAAATAATTAAATTGGGAAGAAGAACTTTTGTACAACATCCGGATTGCTATTAGGAATCAAAAGGATATTTTTTAAAAAGTAAATATGGATTGGCTAAGAATTTTAATTACTTCAAAAGGTTTCCCTTAAGGAATTTTTCGGAATATTAAAAATTTTTGGGTACAAATAATTGATTTTCATATACAGTAGAACAGTGGTGTACGCGGAATATTTTCAAGGGGGCGAGGGTTCATAATTTTCTGAAACTACTAAAAGAAATTCGAGTATATAATAAAGGGGGGTTTAAACCCCTTAAGACCCCCCTTGCGTACGCCACTGCAGTAGAACCTCGGTAGCTCAGCTCGCGGGGAAGTCGATTACCTCGGTAAGTCGACATTTCCCTCCCCTAATGGTTGGCCCAGTGATAATGACAATTTCAATGGTCGAAAAACTCTATAACGACACACAATTTCCAGGTACCCCTGTAAGTCGGCCTCCATTTTATATTCTTGTTGACTTTTTCTTCCGGTATTTTTGCACGTTGTACAATTCTGAGAATTTTAAAGTGATGTTTCTTCGTCAATAAATCAATTATTTTCTGGAAAGTGTTCCTGGAAGATTCCCCTATTCAACTTGTACCCTGGGGAGCCTCACCATTTGTGAGGAATATGTAAATATTGACTCTAAACTGATCACTTCAGGAGCTCTAGAAGATAGAAATATCTTAGAAGCTAAAAGTCGAACTGCATTACGTTAAATGCTGAAAACGGATCAAGTTCGGACGAAGATGACCAAGTTTCAGCCCCGTCTAGACGCGAGGCATTGAAAGCTGTAGGGTGCTTTCACGCATAGGCGGCAAAGATAAAAAAAACTTGTCTTTTTCTAGTTTGCGCAAGCGCCAATCATATTTTTGCACTCAAAAATATGCTCTGCGCTTGCGCTGATCAGAAAAGATATGTTTTTTGTCGCAGTCGCCTTTGGTGTGAAAGCACCTGTAGGTGTCATCCGGCGCTTTCTACGAACACAAGAAAAAAGTGACTTGCAAATTAGAAAGCTTAATAGCATTGACGAATTTATGTTTTGTGTTCAAAGGGAAAAACAAACAAAACTTATGTTTTTTTTCTCACGAGGTATTCTGATTTGATGTACTATGTTTAATATATTTATTTATTTATTTGTAATGTATAACTTTTCAAAATAATAAAAATAGATAAATAATAAATGGGGATAATTTCATTCACTGGAATTGGCTTTTATAATTGGAATGGTAAGTAAATATTAATACAGACCAATATTAGCAATTGAAATTACGGAACTTCGGTAACTTGACACCCGCTTATCTCGACATGTTATCGAGGTTTCACTGTATAGAAAATACTGAAGTCATGAACAAACAATTTTAATTTCGTATACTAAAAAATGTTACATGTAAAAAAATTTATGAGCCAAACATGCATCGATACAAATTCAGAATGATGTTTCAAATGCAAAATTTAAATTTACAGAGCTAGTTACGTAAATGGAAAATGTAGCTTAAAATTTGTGAAGTTAGTTTTAAACTATTTATTGAAAATATTATTTTTTTGTCGATTTACTAGATTTCAGCACATGGTGCATAACATCAACATAAACGTAATTACTTTTAAGCCGTTCTCATTTAATGCTATTCTCTCGAACACTGAATAATTAGCATTAAACAACTAGTTAACGATCAGAAAAACGTAATTTCACCGTCTCCCAAAGCAAGGGCGCATCTTCATACTGTTGAGATCGTTGAAGAATACTTTTTAAAGCATTTAGTAAGTTATCTACAAAGTACTATTACTATTTTAATGCTGTCTCCGTAATCTTTTATCTTCAGTTGAAATTTCATTCTTCCGTGCTATATATTGTTAGGAAGACCGTGTTAAGTTAGCCACTATACATTTCTCCTAAGAACTGTACTATACAACAATTGCACGTTTCTCACAATGGGGCCAGGTTGGTAAAAATGTATTATTACGAGTGGAAACCCCTGCACTTCAACACATTACCCAAGGTTTCACGAGTTTTTTACATTCCGTTGGAAAAAAGTATTTCGGTTGCAGCTACAACCAATTTTGCACCGCATCAAATACTTCTGCATGTTCAAATCTTCTTCCTCTGAGCTGAATGCTTCCTTCATTGATCCAAACAGTTGAAAATCACTTGGAGCCAGGTCTAGACTGTATGGCGGGTGTTCCACAATTCAAGTCCCAACTCTTTTTTGGCCGTCTGTTTGGAAGAACACTGTTAGAAATTTCATGATGAAATTACGGTTAAATAGCCGGCAGCAGTCTGTCCATCTATTTCACCATTAAATTTACGGTTTGGAACATTTTTATATCTTTACGTGACCTAAAACATATCCAATCAGCTTGGTTAAAAAGCCGTTAATACAAAAGTTTACGGTTTTATAACCATTTAAAAATGGTTTCAAAACAATTATTTACCGTTTTTGAACCATTTCGAGGCGTAGAAACCGTAAACGAAGCTTGAGGGAATCGAACCCGGGTGTATGGTACACCAACCTTGCGCTCTAGTCATTCGGCCAGTTACACCACGTAAAGCAGTCGTTTATTTATCGATAAATCTTCTTTTCCATCAGGCAAACTGCCTTAAAAGTGAGATTTCATTCTTTGATTGGATTCAAATTTATTTTTGGTCTAAATTTACTGTATATTGACGAAAATCATTTTATTTGCTGAAAAAATTAAAATACAAACAAGCTTCATCAGGTTAAATTATATGGATTCGCTCATTCTTAAACAGTTCGGGAATCGGGAACTTTTGATTTACGTGTGTGTATGTGTTTTTATTTAATAACCTCTGCTCAAGTCACTTTTTTTCCTTTTTGTTTAATATACACATGCATATTTGAACTGACAAATCTTTATTCATATTTTAACAATAACGTACGACCGGTAATTTTTCGCAACCCTATTCTTATTGAGCGCTTGAAAATTACGGTTATTTAAACATTCTTTTTGATAAATAGAGAATAAACGATTTTTTTTTTTTTCACAATCAGCAGTTTGAGTACCGTCTTTTTATTGGTTATTCAACTGTTGTTATTAATTACGGTAAAATAACAATCAAATAAATGGTTATTTTACTATTTTCTTGCGGAAATTTTTAACAGTGTATGTGTATGCAAAGATCCACCAATTTTCTTAAAACACTAAACTGAGTGAACTCCAAAGCATTAGTTTCTATTCAAACAAAATGTAGAATTTTATAGCAAAAGTCAACAGACACTAAAATCAAATTAATAATTCAAGTATATTATTAGAATGAATTACCTTGTGAACATGGTAAAAAAAACTTAAATGTAATGCACAAAATAAACAGCCAACGGATATTCGAAGTTTTTCTTTTAGCAATAAAATCGGACCAGATTCTGCTGAAAAGATGGAAAATATCTTTCATATAGTATGTAACTGACATTTTTTCCGGTTTGAATTGGATTCTGATAAATCGATAATATTTTCATAGCTTTTATGTTTGGAGTACATGAAATTCAGCCCTTTCTGAGCTGTTATTGGGCTGATTTTCTGTAAATAGCGATCGCTTTTAGAAAAACATTCAGATTTATATTTTCACCGAGCTTTAAAATCAGGTTTATACGAGTTGCCAACATCTTTTTAGCTAACAAAAATAAATTCTTCTTTTATCTGTACTTAAAACTGTTTTCGAAGAAGCAATTTTAGTCATTAATTTTTGTTTATAAAGAAATGCTGTTTGAACATTATGATGAGAAAAATGATGCTTCAGAATTTTCTAATGAAAATACTGTACCTATTTGTGTCATTGTGTTCATAAAATTCGAGTGTTTTATTAATTCGTCACCAAACTTCCAATAGACACACACCTAATAAAATGTATATTAACACATTATCTTCGTGTATGTTTTTATTTTATTGTTAATTCTTCTGAAAAAAAAATCCCACTGTCGTATAAGGTAACTATGTAAATTTTTAAAATACAATGATTTTTTGTGTTTTGTTTTTATTCAGATTTTTTACGGCTAAATGTTTCAGGCAAAATATTTCCGAGACGATAATAATTTAAAAAACTGGTTTATTTTGATCCGAAACGATATCTTAGCTTAAAATCTGAATATAGTGTTACATATTTAGGGAAGAAAAGCAAAACCAAGGTCTTAAAACATTGCTGTTAAATCTTTAAATAACAAATAGTCTGTATGATAATCGTTTGCAATGATGTTATATCTGGATAATTTGATTATTAGATATACCGTGCTGGCACTCATAACAAATAATACTCAACTTAAACAGACTCAAGATTTTGAAACGTAGAATTGTTGCAAATGAATATAATTACAACACAAACAGCAAATTTACGCTTGAATATTACCAATTCACAAAGGTATTCCTAAAGCGTCGCAAGACTGATCAAAGCGAATTCTTCATAATGTTACATCACAAATTAATCTTCACTTTGGAACATTTAAAGCGTGCGAAGTACAAGTTGCACTGAAATTCTAAAGCCAAATATTTTCGTAACAAACAAACCAACTAAACCGGAGCAACACGAACTCCATGTAATTGCATAAAACAACGAATTCCAAGATTCAACTTCTCTACAAATCAGACCTTAAAGTTCTCTGGCAGTTAGTTGCCTTTGTAATCAATAACTCGTCATACACAAATAATTTCATTAAGCACCTGCAGAAAATCGATGTTTCAACTGCGACCGTAAACTTCTCTTAGTATAAACGTGCTCAATTTTCAATTGGAGCTATTCGCAATTTGTTACATCTTTACGTTTTGCGCGGTATCATCAACAGTCCAACTTCTCTGAGATTTAATTTTCTGAGATGAATCTAAAATTTAGCGATTTTGAGCTCACACTAATTCTATCTAACAATTTAGCATAACAAAAAGAAATCATTCAGATTTTAATTGTTTTAAGATTCAAAATCATCAATTACCGCTAGTATAGCACGAGGGATAATTCATAAATGATGTCACGCTTCTAGGGGGGAAGGGGGTTCGAGAAATTGGGACAAAGTGTGACAAGGGGAGGGGTAACCAGAAGTGTGACATCATGCTTTAAGCAACATAACGTGACATATGACAAAGGATGTAGGGGGTCCGTTGAAGTGTGAAAAATTGCGAAAAAGGGGGGAGGGGGTCAAATATATCTGAAAAATGTGTGACATCATTTATGAACGGTCCCCAATATGGAAAAAAAATTATCGCGGATGATAGAGCGAGTCAAATGCGTTTTGTGTGCCTTAACGTATTCATAACCGTAACGCCTTACCGGTGGCTTAATTTTTGTACTTAAACAAAAAAAAATTACGTTGCTTCTTCATTATGCATATGGGCAACTGATAAGTAATATTTTACTCAAAAAACAATAGGCATAAGTGCGTCTGTGTGTCTGTAGTCTGCGCAAATCTTGAAAACTTAATTAAATTTGTTTCAAACTTCTAACATGGAAATGTGCTTCGCGAGTAATTTTCGAGAGTTTCATTGTGTTGCTTTTCATTCTATTTTCAGCAGAATTTTCAAAAAATTTCAGTTTATCATATCATTAAAGATATTTTTTGCATCTTTTTATGTGTTACACCATTTAAAACTGCATAAGAAGCTACACACGATGCAATGATACCAATGTGTCTACGAAGTATAAAATACCCAAAAACGTTTATCAAAGAATAAAGCATGGTATAACTGCATTCTATACTAGAGTAAACGATCAAAATAATTTGAAAAAATAAAGGAGGCCCCCAGATGCAATTCAATTATTTTCATGGTTGATAAAAATCATTTGATTATGTTCTTATGTAGAAAAACTCAATTTATTATTGAAACCGTTAAAAAATATGTTCAAAAGGTTGGAACAAAAGCACTTTTTATTTTGTATTTAATAACGTACCGAATTTTTTTATTGTTTTAGTTTGTACGAATAAATACTTTTAAAAAATATTGAAATTAATTAACGCCGTTGGAAGTTATTTTTTTTTCTAAAAATGCCTTGCATTATAAATTATTTCTCAATAATTAAATATTTTAATGAGCCTGAATAAATGAAAATTTTTCACATTTTGAAACGGTAAAAAGTCAGTATTTTTGTTCTAAATTAGCTGTAAAAGACCTTTGTTAAAAGTCAAATCTGATGAGGGAAATTTGTTAAAACTGAGTTAAGTACTGCGGTATTTCAACTCACATTTGTTTTTTAATATTTACTATTAAATTTACGAAATACCTTCCGTTGTCTTAATATTTATCTTTCCTTTGTTACTTGGTAACTTTATATTTAAAACTTAGCTATATACCTTCTTAAGCTACAGCTTGTTGTGACATAATAGTTAAATCAGATTCTTTCATTTTCAATTAAATAGTTTAATGATATGAAACTAACAACTTAAGAATTTATTCCAGAAAATAAGTGGTGCTTTGATAAATTAAAAGAAAATTTAAAATTATTTTACATCTTTGTTTTTATGAACTTATTTAAATGATTCTAAATGTTTCATACACAAGTAAAAACTAAAATTATATGGCACATTTTGCTAATGTTTTTTTTTTTTTTTTATGGTTGTGATAATCTTCAACTGTTTGCAACAGGCTTTTTGATTTATAACGAGTACCGTGAATATGAGAAAGTGCAATCATCAGTCTTATTACTCCTATTATTATTAGTATTTAATTAATTTTGGAAAAATATATACCGGATCTTTAATCAAATAAAACATTTCATTAAATTAAATGCAAGTGCAGTAGATCATTCTAATATTTTCAGGAGCAATGTTGACTGTATTTCTTTCGCATTTTTAATATTTCATTTTACACTTTAGTCTTTGCTTTTAGCAGAAAACAAATGAAATTTACTCGAAAAAAGAACTCGAATTCTCAGTGTTTTATTGCATAGTAATGTATTCAATTATTTTTTTAAAGAAATTAATTTATTAAGCTTCAATTTCCTACTGCATTCCATTTCTTTGACTTTTCTCTTTTCATTCCTTAAGCAATACAACTCATTAGAAAATCTTTAACAGCCCAGTTTAATCTCCTGCGAATAAGAATGAATTTAATTTCATAAAATTAGTGTTTTATACATAGCATTGCGTTTCTTCGCATGAGTTTGTCGCATGATTGACTAAAGTGTCATGATTATTTATCAAGGGTTTATAACTTAATAAATATAAACCAATTGGGAAGTGAGGGGACAAACAAGAGGGCCTCAGTTACTCAGGTGAGGCGTTTGAAAAGTTTAACCGCAGTTTTAAAATCCTATTTTCATCTTAATTCATATTTATCTGAGGTTCAGCAAAGTTTTGGCTTGTTCGAATCTTATGTGGGCATTATTGTTTTGAATTGTACCACAGTTTTGTGGAATAATTATGGAACTAAGCCATTATTCAATTTCAGCAATTACAGTAAAGCCCCGTAATACCGCGCCTCACTATACCACGGAATAGGATATAACGCGGTTACCATCATGTCGCCAGACGTTTAAACCACCCTTTATCATTACAAACCACCCTTTATATACCAAATCCTTTGAAATTTTTGAAAAGTAAACATATTCTCTAATCCGTGAGGGTGTATAAAGGCTTAAAACGTAGTTTCTTTGAAAAGTGCGTTCCTCCCCTTCCACACAAATCTACTTTTTTCTTAGAATCTCTCCCCCTTCACAATCTCATGTTAATAATGTAACAAGATTTTTAAGCCCACCTTTTCTTAGTTGTTGCGGTTGATATGGTTTTAGCTTAGGAGTCTCAAAGAGCAGAAAATTTTAATCTGAATAACCTATCACTCGATAGACGGACCGCTCAGTTGAGAGGTGTGCTTCTTGCACAGCAATTACAGCAAATAAAATGGCAGCAAACAAGAAAAGAAACAATTATACACTAGAAGAAAAGTTAAGAGTAATTAATAAAGTTAAAAGTGGTGCAACAGGAGTGAGTATATTTTGTTTATATGGTTCCGCGATACAGTTTCATTATATCGTGGTTATGTTATAACGCAGTACCAAACATGTCCCCCAACACCCGCGTTTTAACGGGGTTTTACTGTACTTGAATTATATGGAGAACATTAAAAGTAACGCCAATAAAGACATGGCACAGGTACAAAAAGAACTCAGTAAAATTAACTTAATTCTTCTGTTTTTTTTTTTTTTTTGAGAACTATTTGCTTTGCAATTGACATGTTTGAAACCGTTAACTTCGCTTTTCTAGCTGAGAAGGAGAGCTAAATTTTGTTAAGCAACTTTTTTCACGGTGTCATTTTGAAACAATTGTGACGCTTCCACAGTTGTTTCGAAACGTACGAAACTATTTCAATGTATTCCCTATGTTGCCAATCCATCACTCATCCGCAGTTTAGTTTTCAAAAAATCACAAGTGTAGTTATGAAGCATGTTCACATCTAACCCGTGTTAATAATTACCCCAACTGACCCAATATAGTATAGATAATATAATATGGTTCCATGTAACTTCCAATAAAATTTACTATTGGTCAATTACAGACTTTAAAAAATCCAACACGTCATCTGCATATAATATTTAAATCATTCACCTTCCTTGCATTAAAGCAAAAGAACCAAGAATGATAAATTATGTTTAAAATGTTGAAAAAGAGACTTAAAACTAAACGTGAAAGATCCCTGAGAAACAAATATTCTCAGTACCATTGAAGCTTTGAAAAATTAGAAGCTTTCTTTCCTTGGGAATGATACAGCTATTAAAAGCCAAAATTAAATGCAGTTTACAGAAAAGAATTCTATAAATCGCTGGAACCTTATGTTTTTCTACAAAGATTGCAATGCTATAATATATCATCGCAAACATGAGAGAAAATTCTTCCAAAACACCGTTTAAAAAAGGAAAAAACCTGCAAAAATCAATGAGGATTTTTCTTCTTTGGACGAAATAATGAAAAGCAAACAGATACGCCGTTAAACGAAAAATCTCTTTTATTTTATCCTGATACAGTATCTTTATTTTAGGAATCATAATCTTTTATTTCACAGAAAATATTGTGTACCGTTTAATACATATTCTGTGATACAAAACAAAATTTTAGCTACAAAGGAATTTTTATTTCAAACGCATTTTTCATCTACGCTACAAAAAATCATTGTTTGCTTATAATTTCATAGAGATTATTCGTGGGTACTTTTTTAGCATTTTTGTAATAAATATGTACATGAAATTGTCAGAGTAAAATTTAGAGTATATAATCCATAAAGATCTTCTTTTCATTAAATTTTAAGATGAAACGCAACTACGTTAGGGCACTTTAATGAGAAAGTCTTAATATAGTATAGTTCGTTTAGGTCTCTAGGTTTATAATAAAAATAACTATAAGCTTTTAAATTTTACATTTTGCAATATAATATGCTTCTCATTGTTTGCTCAACGTGTAAAAATCGATTACTATTTGTAGTTTCCGAATTCATTGTCATACCTATTATTATAGTGCTTCAATTATGTTAATTAAAATCTTAAAGGCGGTATTGATGCCCGATGCTTAGTGTGAGGAAGCTTAAAACAGTTTCTCATTAAAAAAAAAAAAAAAAAAAAGACTTCTTTGATGCATCGAAACAACTGTATGCAGTACTTTGCAATTTGTGTTCTACAATGTCGGTTTTTGTGCTGTCTGTTACTGCACCTAACTAAAAGTTTTCTTATTTTCTGATTAAATAAGATTTCATGGGAAGTATCTCATTAATAAAAGAAAAAAATCAAAGTATTTTTTCTCTAACTATCCGAAAATTCAGAAGTTGAAAAAATTATACGCATTAATTCACGCAAACGGGATTGCATATATCGGTATAAGTATCTAGAACATCTATTATGAGCTAACACATAACCAATCATACGAATTCAGATTCACTGCCTAACAGCAGAAAAAGGTGAATCTCATGTTAATATTTTTCAACTATACCCCAAATCAATGGTACGTTGGTTTACTGGCAAGTTATTTACATTTCATAAAAATGCATTGCTGTTAGCATAGACCTATCCTATTGCTTTTGAAATCATTAAAATTAATAAATTTTAATTTATCAGGAAAGTTGCTTTTAACGTAGCAAGTTTTCAAAACTTTTCGATTACTTTAAATATTGTTAACTTATATAAGCTATAGTGATGAATTAATTAGAGCATTAAAAACTCGGCACTGAACCCTGAACTAGTAACAATTATTAATGTTGTTTTGTGACTTAACTATTTCAACAGCAGTGTCGTTCAATTACTGTTTTTTTTTTTTTTTTAAATTCAAAGATGATTAAAACTCTTCATTATGTTTTTTTTTCAATAGCTTTTACAATAATACACTACTTAGACTATAAAGTTTTTCCCGTGACACCTTTTTTTAATATTGATCTGATATTATCTTTTTTTTCATTTTAAATTAATATCCAAGTTTTATAGGAAAATAAATAAATATTAGGTACACAAAAAATAATCGCTATTTTTAATATTTCAAATTAATGACTGAATTATCTATCGGCTTAGATATCGCTGCAAAATTTAACAAAAGAAAATAACAAAAGTTTTATGTCTCCATTAAAAAATTGAAAGACATAACAGATTAATTAAATTAAAATTTTCGTCTCATAAGAGTAGAAATAAATTGAAGCAAAAAAGAAAATGAGTAAAATAAATGACTAAAAGGATTACTTCTCAAGAACTATAATTAAATTGGTCACTGGGGCATACTACAAAAAATTACATTTCCTTTTTTGTAAAAGTAAACTAACAGCTTTGATAAACACTTTAAGCTTAGAAGATCATTGCGTTTTATACAACTGAGGAAGTGAAAAATATTTCAATCTCGATATTTCCCGCTTTTTAATGTTATGTACGTGAGAGTAATACAATAAATATAAAAGAGACAATTCTTTATAAAATAGTGCTTAAATTTTATGTTTAATATAAAAAAGATTGGACTAAATAACGAAGTAATCTAAGGAGAAAAATAATTACTATGCATTATATTAAAAAACAAAAGCTCACAAATATTTCGCCAAATTTATCTCAATATTACATTTTTTCTTTTGTTAACAATAATTTCCCTACATCGTTCGTCGTGAAGAATTTCACACTTCCAGTTCAATATGGCTATAACTCAAACAAAGTTAGAATTAAATACGTTTTACTAAATTCTTCTCTAGGGTACGCCTGACCACTATGTTTTTCATTGCCCTTTAACCAGTAAGTATCATATTCGGGCTAGCAGTCAAATTTCACCCATTCAAGCTATTCGTAACGCGTTCCAGCATCCCCATGCACGCTCCCTCCTTGCTTCTTTGTTTTTGCATTTATCAAGCGAGGGGTATCTATTTCAGGGAACTTAGTGTTTGTCTAAGTTTTGGCTATTATTTTCCTTTGCTTTTGTGTATATTTTTGAGTGTACCATTTCACATTGTTTTAATATTGTATGATTGTTTTAGGTACTTTTTTATAGTGTTGCACGGTTTCTCATTGTTGTCATATGTCATATAGCGCTTAATGCATACTCTTAAAGTTTTACATTCTACAGTGAATTTCATTCTCTAGTAGACTGCACTTTGAACTTAATGAACTTTAGCATGGCTTAAATTCCATATGCTTTGTCTCTCTACTGTGTATTATTTTGACAATATATACCCAGACATCATATTATTAACTCAAATTTTGTATCACTTTATCAATTCTGTATACTTCAGCACATGATATCAATTTTTGTATACTACATCACAAGACATCATATTTTGTTAACTTCATCACAAGACATCAAATTTTGTATACTTTGTTTCTCAACTGTGTAGTACTCTGTCAATGAATACCCAGACATCATATTGTAATATTGTGGACATCTATTGTACAACAGTGACTTTGCAATCTGAAGTAGGCTGCACTACGCAATTTATGAACTTTCACATGGCTTACATTCTGTATACCTTGTTTCATCACGGAGTATAACTTTGTCTATGCATACCTAGACATCATATTGTGGTAATGTAGACGTCAGCTGTACTACGGTTACTTTGTAATCTCTTGTAGTAGGGTGCACTATGCAGTTGGGGAACTTCAACATGACTTAATTATGTATACTTCGTTTCTCTATTGTATAGTACTCTATGTATACTCAGACATCATAATATCAGATCAAGCTTTGTTTCATTTTATTTTTTTACAACTTTGTATTCTTCAAAACAAGACATCAAATTTAGTATGCTGTTTCTCTACTGTGTTTTACTCTCTTAATGCGCATCCAGACATCAAATTGTAGTATTGTGGACATCTGTAGCATGGCTTAAACTTTGTGTACTTTATTTCTCATCTGTGTATTACCCTATCAATTTATATCCAGTTATATTGAGATATATTGTTATAGTGTGGTGCGGCTTTGGTTGTGCGCAATTGCTCAATGATACTAATGCTTGTAGTGTAACAATGTTTGTTATCTGATGTTGATTTACAGACACTATGCAATATTTCGTATTCCGCACCACGCGCATTATGACTTTTAGTGTTTTGCAATGACCTGTATTTTTTTTTTTTAAATGGTTTTCATAAATTTGCGGTTGGTCGAGCTCTCCCGGAACCCCATTTGCTCCCGAGGGCTTGCACTCGGGGGCATCTAAAAATACGATAGGCCAGAAAATGGCAGGTGCGGGGTGTTTCTGGGCGCACTGTACTAATGTAGTGTGCTTATCTTTATTTGTATCACTTTTTAAGTGATTCGAGATAGTAATAGAAATATAATTTCACGTTAAATTAAAGCACAAATGAACATTAATACGCAGACATATGTTTCGGGATTGCTTGGAACCCCTTTTTCAATGCGACAGGGAGCTTCTAGATGCAAAACATCCAAATGAATAGTCGGGAAATTGGTTTGAATATTTAACCTTATTATATGTGTTGTCCTTCATTTGGATGTTTTGCATCTAGAAGCTCCCTGTCGCATTGAAAAAGGGATTCCAAGCAATCCCGAAACATATGTCTGCGTTTTAATGTTCATTTGTGCTTTAATTTAACGTGAAATTATATTTCTATTACTGTTTACTTGCACAAAGTTAAATTATTATTATGATTCGAGATAGTTTAAATAATAGCTGGAACTGAATTATGAAATCCTTCCATAAATACTCTCCGAAATTGTACATACATTTAAAAATAAAAATACCAACGTAAAGTTATAACAATGCATAACGTTATTTAGCTTGGATAAATATGAATTAAATATAAAACGAGATTGTAAGAGTAGGGTCAAAGGCCTTTAATGAGAAAGCAGTCAATTATTTTCTTATGTTAATCTGACACATTCATTTACACAATATTCAATGCATAAGGCAATATCTAAAGCATAATATAGTCGGGAAATTGGCTTGAATATTTAACCTTATTATATGTGTTGTTCTTCTGTTCTGCGTCCTTGTTGCTCAAGAGGTTCTATATTACCTGTTTGGAAAGGGTTCAAAGAATGGTTACTAGGTTGGTAAATAGTCTCTCAGACTTTGATTATGAAGTTAGGCTTTAAAAGGCTCAATATGTATAGTCTAAAGCAAAGGAGAGTTGGAAGGGACATGATTCAGATGTTTAAATTCATTGAAACGGGAAATGTTGATGGGCTTCAGTTATACACTGAAGTTAGAACCAGAGGTCATTGTTTTAAGCTTTTCAAATCTCAGGTTAATCTTAAAAGTAGGCTAGATTACTACTTCAATAGGGTTGCAGGCAGTTGGATTATGCAGTGGGGCAAAAACTCTTTTTAAGAAGGCTCTTTGTGTTCATTGGGGATTGTTAAATTGACTAGGACCAGCCCAGTAGGAAGGCCCTGTGCTTATTGCTGGTCTACACTTTTGTATTTGTATTTATTTGTATTCACATCAAAACCTTGTATGCAGCTCTTTGAGTTATTATTATTTTCAATATTTTCCCTTAATTTGAGAAACATTTGTTTCCATTAGCGCGTAATTTTTCTGGTTTATAAATTAGTATAATTCTTAGTCTTTTGCTACAGGAATAAATATTTTTTCAGCAATTTGTATTATAATACTATAGGCCCGATTTTCATAAATAGTTTACACCCAATGTGCGTTTAAAGTTAAAAGAATTATTCTTGAAAAGTGTAACGAAAAATAAATAAATAAAAGTGGCTCCCTTGCATTGAAAAAGGGCTTAATTGTAACCTCGAAACATATGTCTGCAATTTTGGAAAATTTTACGTTAATTTTTAATCTTTATCTTGTACATTATTTTTAAAAAAGTAAACTACATGTCACGCTCGGTGTATTAAAATTATGATTTTAAGCGGCTATCAAAACAACAAAGTTAAAGTCTCGAATTGCGTGATCTAGTTAACAATAATTGAAGCTTACAATACCAGGAGAAAAATTAAGGCTAAAAAAATTGTTATTCTCAGAAACTTGAAAAATTAAGTTGGGATAATTAAAGCTGCAACAGATAAAATTATTTTTTTTCCTTTCTTTCTTTCATTTTCTGAATACGGAATTGTAAAAGAATTATTTTCTAATGTAATATGGAGATAATAGTATACATGTCACGATAGGAGAGTTAGGTTTTCTTAAATTAAAACTAATCAGGGGCCCCTTCTCTATAATGCAATGTGCCAAATGAAAATGCGTTTCGTGAAAGTGATTATGATGTTTTAAAAGAAATTTACGCTCAATTTGAATCTCGTTTTTTTAGTATCTACATCAGAAATTGTTTCTCGAGTGAAAACTGCAGTTAAAAACGTTTATTTATTTTCCAATAAAAAATATTGTCATTTATGAAACCATTGTATACGTTAATTAAAGAATTAATGGGAAGATAAACAGAGAGATTGACTAACCGACACATATTTTCTTCATCTCAAATGCCTGCTTTCAATTTTTTCTATTCACTTTTTCCATTCATTTTTTAATTACATTGTTCTTCTATCATGCTTTTAATAAATTCATATTTTAATCCTACTCCAGTGATTATGCGTAGTTTAGTTATACTCCAAGGGATTCTTTCCCCCTGTGCAAAATATTATTTCAAAATCGATGAATCATTTATGCTAGTTCGGTATAATTAGGCATCATTTTTTTCGGTTTCGAAGCGTTATAGTGTCACTCAGTACGTATGTTTAAATTTGTATTGATTTGGTTTGAATGTATATACATACATGTATGCATGTATGTAGGTATGTGTAAGGAAAAGTGGGTTAAGATAACGAACTTTGGATTCCAATTATTTTCCTTTACTCAAGAAGTGGATAACAAACTAAAAATGTGAAGGGACGACATTTTTAAATAATTAGTTCTAAAATCAATTTCGCATCAACAGAGTCCGGGTGCTCGCCCTTTCAGATGGAGAAACCGGACGTCAAAATTCTCATGCGGCGATGGTACCACACTCATTGTGGTGCCGCTGAAAGAGATGGTACCAATTTCTCGGGAACGCACTAGGTCTGAAATTGACAGAAGCCAACAGCAGCCCATTAAAGAAAAAATTTAAATGTTCTAAAATTAATTCTCCGAATAATAAAAATAAAAAATATTAATTCCAACTTCTAATTTTTTCAATAAAATATTACATATTCCTCCCGTGGATCAGTCAGTACAAGCTCAGGAACCGCAGAGTACCGAAAGTGAAGCAACGCAGACCGAGGTCACTGTTTGGGAGGGTGACATGCTCTCGCGGCTGGTTGCTCTGGGACCGTGTACGCTAAAGGAAGCTGGTGTACGAAAATCCGTCGTGGCTCCAATGTCCTCCAAGTGAAACGATACCTCTGGGGATGCTAACCCCCAGGTGACGGCCTCTCATTGTGGAGCTGGTTCAAACATTGAGATCTCAAAAGAGGCGGAAGTCGAACCCCCTATTAGGACCCCGTTAAAACTGAAGAGCAGCGTACACTCTCTTCTTCGACTCGCCAACAACATTACTTATCCATTTAAAAACGTGAGTTAGAAATTTGTAGGATCATTATTAAATTACGGTGAAAACATTGAAATGCATAACCTTTTCAGTGTTAAGAAATAGTTTCAAACTGGTTACTTATTTTTTTCTACTTACATTTTTAAGTATCAAAATAACTAGTAAAAATTGTTTGCTTAGTTAAATAATACAAAAAGTAATGCATAAAATGAGTTCACAAACCCAGATGAAATCCCAAAGCTCATGTCGTAGACAAAAATCAACAGGATTAAAAGTTTTGTAAGAATTAAAAAAAAAAAGATGTTAAACAAAGTTAATTAAAACTAGTATTTACGAGAGAAGGAGAAATTACATATTTTTCTTCTGTTACGTTTTTTCCCCCAGACAATGTTTCATCTAGGATATAATGTAGTAATAGTTCATGTTTGCCGCAGTGACGTGATAAGAAAAACATTTCATAGCATTCAACAATTTTAATGACTTAATTTTGTTTCATATTCGATTTGAAAACTTGTAAGCATTTTTCTGCGAATCTTGTTTAAGCCGCAAACTGTAAAAAATCACAATTTCTAAATATAAAATCAAAATATTGCTCATCTTTTAATTTTTAAACAACAACTAAAATCAAAATACTTAGGAAATACTTTTACAATCATAATAATCTCAGTTGTACAATTAATTATATTTCAATTTTTAATTTCTAGTCATATGTTAAATTCTTTAAACAGCAGGTCATACCTATTTACACATGGTTTGATGTTATCAGAAAAACTGTTCAAACCCAAAAGTGGATAAATGGATCGAGTTAAAGCAACAAGTATAATCCTATAATATCGTTATGAAGCCTTTTGCTCTTGACAAAAATTCGGCAGTCAAGTGGAGAATAGAAATTATTAATGTGTTACGATTAAAATCATAGTGAAAGAAATTAACCTATGAGGTAAAGAATTTAAACAAATATCTAATGCGTCAAGATAAAAATTGCGGTAAAATTTATTAAAATATCAGTGATAAAATCACAAAGTATAAATGATCCGTAATGGTATTTGCAATAAAATTTATAAGTGTGTGATGCTAATTGCCGGCTCTGTTGGAATTAACATTGTTGAAATAGTAGTTACATTGGTCTATATAGAATTATAGGTTTGCCTGACGAACAACTAGGCAATCCGACACGTTGAATTGGTTTTACGTTGGTAAACTAGTAAAAAGAGGGTTTCTCAGCCTTTTCGACGTTTGAATCCCCTTAGATTCATTCATAGTCAGTAGAGCACCTTTTATTTTTGTGAAGGGAGGGGAAGAGGAAAGGTCAGGATGAGTGATGCATCGGATATCCACTATCCAATGCACAATGACTGACGGATCCGTACCGGATATCCGGCTCTAATTTCTGAGACCCATAAACTCCACACACATTATTAAATGTTCAAAACTTATTAAATGTCCAAATGTTCACATTATTAAATGTCCAAATGTTCACATTATTAAATGTTCAAATACGCTGTAAGTTTTCTATTTATATATGGCAATTGTTTTCTCTATGGTACTTTAGTGTCTGCCACTTTATGTTTTTTTCAGATAAACTCAGCATGAGTTGAAAATCAGAGAAAACGTCACAACATCACATTTTTTTTTGAACTTGTGACATTCTCTGAACCTTCTTTCTGCGTGCAACTGAAATGCTTTGCGTTCTTCAGATGCTTTTTGAGACCCTGAGTACACTTTTTTGTACATTTTTGGCATTCCTTTACATTGGACCGCACTGTATGACGCTTTTATTTGCAATTGAACATTTTCAGATGCATTCAGCTTTCGAGAAAAAATCCGAACTTAAGTGCTTTTAAAGTACTCCAGATGTGCAGAAAGTAGTCGTTCCTAGCTGACCATGTGCTCTTTTGTGGTACTGCGAAAACATCAACTTTGTGAGAACTCAGGCGGCTAACTGAAGAACTTGAATGTGCGATTTATTCTATTAGAAAGCACTTATAGCCTGAATAGACAAAGGCTGAGATTCGCAAGTAAAAAGTTCTGATGTAAATAAAAATTAAAGTTTGAAAAATTCTAATAACTACCTCATATGTTCTCCGATTCTAAAAGGGCCAAAGTCAAAATCGTCAGTTGCGAGAAAAACACTCAAAAATATTAAACATTTTAAAAAGCTGCATTACAGTTTAAAAAAAATGGCTTTTTGGTTGTTTTTAGACATAGGCCATTTTATAATTAAATGAACCGAACATATGTATAATATTTTGCTATTAATCAAATATTTACTATTAACTCAAAACATCAAAAACTTGGCCCCTTTAGAACCGTCATATATATATATATATATATATATAATTATTACATTTACTGATCTAAAAAAATGTTTTAAATGAGACTGACATTTCAATGTGACATTTTAAGTCTCACGCAGAATATAAAACGGTAGAGAAAGTAAAGCTATGTTAACTTGAACGAGCAACGTTTATTACGCAAATGGAGTAGTCGAACCTTGATGAAGGACAAATATTTAATTCATGCAAATGTACTTTACCGAGGCCTATACATATAAATGCAGAATAACTAAAGACGGAGCAATTTCATTGGCGCTTCTCATGAGCACTAAGCTTGCTTCAGGAGTGTAATATTAATGAGCATATTTACGTTTCTGCTTAAAATGTAGTACAAAAACTCAATGGTAGAGTTCGAGGAACACATTAAAATTAACAATTAATTAACTAAGTGATATCCTTCTTCGACAAATTGTTCCGAGTATGAAAATCCTTCATTGTACATTTCTGGGTTTCAAAAAAAAAAAAAAAAACATTACTGATTAAATGGTTTTCAGTTATTTAAGCTCTCGTGCGTTTTTGTAGTTTTATTCCCTTGCGGGATTTACTTTAGCAAAGAATTAAAAAATGTATAGAAATGAAATATTTAACATTAACTCGTCCCCTGCGGACCCCGCGCCAGTACGGTATGTCAATAACTTACCACAATGCCAATCACCTGCGAGTGTTTACAGCGTTGTGGGAAATGACGGCTCAGTTAGACATCCGCAAGTTCATGAAGGAAAAGCTGCGCTTCTTCAATTGCGCTCAGCTACTGTGGGCATTTCTTGTGTGTGTATTCGCTATGTCAATTACTTACCACAATGCCAATCACATGAGAGAGTTTACAGCGTTGTGTGAAGTGATGTCTCAGTAAGCCAGCCACGAGTTCGCGAGGGAAAAGCTGGGCTTCTTCAATTGCTCACAGCTACTGTGGGCATTTCTTGTGTGTTTACGCGGAATGTCAATCACTTATCATCAATGCCAATCACATGCAAGAGTTAACAGCGTTGTGTGAAATGATGTCTCAGTTAGCCAGCCACGGTTTTGCGAAGGAAAATCCGCATTGTATGTTAGGTGTGTCTCCTGCTACTGCATACTTGGTAAAGGATCATCCTTAAAGTGACCGGCAGCGAATGTATTAAAAAACCTATTTCATTTAAGTTTCTAACACTTATCAGATAATGCATAGAAAATAGAGATCTTTATAAAAATGTAAAATTTTTAAGAACAGACTTATGCCTTTTTGAAACATTGGTTAACACTCAAATAAAACAGAAGAAAATCGGAATTCTACTGAATTTACTCCATATGTATTTTCAAAAAACCATTTTTGTAGATATGAGCAAAACTAAATATTCATAACAGTTTTGAAAACAATCCCCCCAAAAAATTGAAATGGTGCCAATAATAGGTTTTAAAGCGCTTGAATTTTCTGAATCCGCTCCTAATCAAAGTTTCTAAAACGAAATTCAACCTTCCATTTATGTTCCTTAACTAAATATCCTTTGTATTTGTACTAAACAGAATGTTCATATGTATAACCAAAGCGCAAACTGGAACTCCAAAATTGTTTTAATGTAATCGATGGCATGTAAACTAATGTTTCACAAGGCATAATGCGAAAACCTTTGGCATTTATTAATTCTTTCTTCATGTATTACCTTTCTGTTTGATCTATAAAATTTGCATATAAATTAGCTTCAAGAGGATAAAACCACCGACTTGTAGAGATTCTTTCTAATGTGCCTTTATTTTTGAACACTTTATTCACGTTAAGCTGTGAATTAAGCACTAAAAATAACGGCAGGTGATATACAATAAAATAAAGGTTGTGATACCGAGATCTGGAATTCTACTTCCTAAATCTCAGTATCACAGTTATCATGAAAAGTAAATATATTCACTGCTACAATGCCTTTTATGCGATGAAAAAAATCAATCTAGGTCCTTTTGTCGACCTCTTAGTAGGTACTAAATCCTAATGTTCTTTGCCTGCACTGTTTTGTAAAAAGTACTTTGAAGTTGTAATTATAACATTTTTAAAAAATTGTTTGTAAAAATAACTATTATAAATGTGATTTACCACTATTGGGCCTTAAACTTCTTATATAAATTGCCACGGCATCATACGATACACGTACAATGCCATAACAATAATCTGTCCCGTTATGAATGCTCTTGCTTTCGAATGCAATGCCAATTATGAAATGAAAAGGAAAAAATAAAATATTACTATGAAAAGCGTTTCAATGTTAACTCTCATATCTTAAACTGTCCCTATTTCCTAGAATTCATTCATTTATTAATTTTACTTTATATATATGAAGGGTCCACTGAAAAAATGACTTAAGTCACATACTACTTGATGAACTTTGCTTTATGTTTTATTATAAATTATGTATTATAAATATATGTATTATAAATTTGAATTTGGGTGTTACGGAAAAGTAGGCTCGTGTAGTTAAAATTAACATTTATGTTGTAAAATAATTGAATAAAACATAAAGCAAATTTCAAAAAGTAGTACGTGACTTAGATCGCTTTTCCAGTGGACCCTTCATATAAATATCATAAACTTATTTTGTGCTCACTTATTTTTTCCCTCTTTTTATTTATTTATATTTATCTATTTATTAATTTTGCTTAAGTCTTTCAGAAATTCACGGAAACACTTGGTGCAGTTCATTTTAAAATTTTACTGACTATTATGTGTATTCATAAAAAGTAGTTAAAAACACAAGGAGCAAAATAAATTAAAACAGCAACTAGGAATCAAAATAAAAGAAATAAACGGTTCAACTCCAAAATAATATTTAAAAATTCTTGAACACTTATTGTTTACGACCCCGTAATACTTTAGGGGAAAAAATGCTTCTTTGTGTGTACTATTTTAATTTGCCTTCTACTTTGACCCATGAGTTCAAAAGAACCCCATAGACTATTTAAAGTAGTCAGACAGATATTTCGGATAGATTGAGTTTTTCGAATTTAGAATTCAATGTCTAAACTTTAGGAATAGCGCATAAGTTTTGAAGTGCAGTTTTCTTAGGTGTTGAGAAGCATCGTATACAAGAACGTTGCATTAGTTTGCCCTTTTCGAAATCAGTAATTCAAAAAACTGAAAATGTGCCTGGTCTAACGTTGTGATGGGCATAATCAAGAATTTTGCATACTCGAATAATTGAATATCGAACAATTCTGATAATTGAATATTCAGCAAACTATCAAAACTCTCCAGAGACTTTATAATCGAATGAAACTCTGGAGTGATTTTAGAACATAATGAACTTCTCGAGTACTTTAATGGGTGTCTCTCGATCATGCCCGTAACTAGTTGCAATAATTGGAGAGTTCGGAATGCAAGTGAACCAAGTCCACTTTTTGTGTTCTTGTTCGAGTAAGCAGCGCAATAGAAGGCACGATCTATGTAAAATTTCAGTGCAATAATGAACTAAGTTTCTCTTTAAGCTTTTAAAAATTTAATTTATAATAAAAAAAATTAAGACTTAACTTTTTTATAAAGTTTTAACTTTAAACCTCTGTAGCACAAAGAAACTATTTGTGGACTTGGTTCACTTGTATTCTGAGCCCTCCAATTACAACACTCTCTCTTTCTAAGGCTCTAATTTATATCCATTCAGCTCATCAATGAATGTTGATTTTTTGCTGATAGTTTCTCAATATAGCTCCGCTTGATTCAATTTTCAAAAAAGGTATTTTAACTCACATTAATTTCAGAAAAGAAAAAATGTGAAGTTTATAGTATGGAGCCTTTCTACTTTCGTGTTGAATGTAGAAAATTGTTATGAAACCAATAACCATATTTTTAACACTGAATGTCTTTTTAACATATGAGAATGTCGATTAAAATTCTAGCATACTGTGCTGCTTCCTGAGTCAAATAATAGAACTTTAAGAAATCAAATAAGCTACTAAACATACCATATTCCTTTTTCAATGTTATTTGGAACCTTTTGCTTCGAGCACAAATTGCTAATGGGCAAAAGTAAATTGAGTGTTTATGTTCAATAAGTTCAGAATTAAGGGCGAGTAAAAATATGATCATTAATCAAGGAAAAAGAAAATAAATTATTCATGGCCGTATCCAGAGCTCGCCCCCGTCCCCTTCCCCACCCCGAAATTTTTTTTTAACGTAGCATAAATTACCCCCAAATTTTTCTTAACTTAGTGTGTCGAAGCCAGCCCCCCCCCCCCCCCCCCAGAAAAAGATTCTGGATAAGGCTTTGGCATTATCCTACCCTTTTTCGTTTTTTCCCTCAGTCTATCCATTGAGGAATGGTTCCCCTCCTTTTGCACTTAGCCAATTTTTGACCAGTTGTTTCTGATTTTAGGTCAGTAGTTCAAAACTTTATTTTCTTCTTTACCGCCACTGTTCCACTCCGATAATTTAAAAAGATGGTGACATACCGACAGTAAGACGAACTTTATATCATTTTATTTGAATAATGGGGTGATGTACCATTCTTTATGCTCTCTAAAAATATTATATGTTAATGATTTTCAAGGAAATCCGTTTATTGTTAAACGACACAATTCGCCGTTGTGTTAAACACACAAGGCAAATATATAAGTTGCAACTTAACCCTATTCACTCATAAAACAGGAGACTAACTATAATTTTAAAAAATGACTGGTACATCGTACATCCAGTTCAATGCCACCATAAGTTCAAATTTTCAAATTTTGATTTTATGGTGGTATTGCAGTGCTATTTATTATTGTTGCAGTACTATTTATTGTTGCAGTGGCGGTATTGCATGTTGGACTTTGAAATGAAATATAGCCATAAGTGATTAAGTATAATAAGAGTTAAACTTAATCACTAGTGGCAGTATTTCATTTCAAAGTTCAACTATTTTAGCACTGCAAAACCAGACCTGTAATAGCCATGCGCATTGGTTCAGATAGCCCTAGCTGGAATAGATCAAATATTTTTTAATTGTGTAAAAATTATTTCAGTAAATCACTTAGACATAAATCTAGCTCCTTCTTAATTTTAATATCAGCAAAACATTTTTTATATTTTGTTAATAATGTCTGGCACACTATTTGCAAAATTCGCTAACAAACTTATAGCAAATATGTTACTAGGAAATGTTTTCTTTCGTTTCTGATAGTAAGTAATTGCGTTTCATAATCATTTCTTCGCAAAATACTTTATGCAAGTTAAAATCATCGAGTCTTTTATTGCTAGAACAAAATAAATACTTTTGAGTTGAATAAAAACTGTTAATTAAGTAATTATTTGGGCTTAATAAGTATTTACATACAACTTTTGCTCTTCATAAACTTCAAAATCAGCAACATTTTTCCGCTCATTTCCGTCAATAAAATTTTACGAAATGTTTCGGAATTTGTTTTATAAATAAAAAGTTCAACAAATGCGTTTCCAGGAAATTATTTCTTTCAGTCACCTGTAAAAAACTTCTTGTCTGTAAAATCATTTCCTTTTATTAGAAACCAACAATATTTACTTCCTTTCTCAATATTTTAAGTCATAAAATTGCTTCCACATTTTCAACATAACTCTGTAAGGAAGGGTTTGATTAATGGCTCTTTCGAAAATCTTTTTTAAACCACCCTATATTCGCGTGCCTTTTGGATAATTCAAATCCTGCAGCACGCACATTAAAGCAAAAAGCGTAGGAGCTATAATGTAATAACACATTGCGGGAGTTGCAAGGATTTCAAAAACACATTTGAAAATGGATTTCTACGCCAGCGTGGGGAAAGTTTAGTGACCACTAAAAATAAATTGTTAAATCTTCCTTCGACCTTCTCTTCACGTCCTACTTGGAGCGGAAATTACACCTATGACGATGTTAATTAGGTTTCAAGTATTTCTTTTTAAAAACAACGTTAAGTTTTGTAAATAGTAAGTAGAGTTGGGATATGAAAGAAGCGAGTTAGGAACTCGCAGTTCCTTCAAATTATGTAGGGAGGTAATCATTTCGTTTATGTTTCGTGAACTTCTTTTGGCTTTGTGCAATCTTCAAATCCAAATGACGTATTTTGTTTAAATTTCTGAACAAAAGGAACTATACCACACGTGAAAAATGCAAGCTTTTGTAAAGATTCGATAAAACATGTGTGATAACAGTATAGCATACTTAACAAAAAGAAACCCCTTTTCTAGTGGAACGAATAACTTAATTCAATCTTATTACGATTTTTCACCAAAAATCTTTCATGAACTTTATGATATCATTCATATAAAATATTGTGTCTACTGTCTACTTATTAAGTTTGGCAATGTTTCTATTTCAGATGTTTTTCAGCAACAATGACAGTATATTTTATATTGTATGAAAAATTATGACATAAATACAAATTAACGAGAACTAAAATTATATAATTAAACTTTTTTTTTATTTTCCTGAATCTATATCATTCGTATTGGGGAGCTGAGTTTTAGAGAACGAAACTTTCCCAACGCACAGATCAAAAAGTGAATCAAACTTTCAAAATCAGAATACTCCAGAAAAGAAAACTTTCCAGAAACAACGATGAATAACTGAATTAAGTTTTAGGAAACATAATGATATAGAATAGAAGTTTCACAAAGCTCTGATCAAGAGCTAAATCAATGATTCGGAAAGCAGAATACTCCAGAATTGAAAAATTTCCCGAAATGTTGTTCAAGAGCAAACATAACACTTAAAATAGGTTCAGCATTATCGAAAATTTTCAATTGTAATATTATAAATTTCGTTAAAGGCAAAACATCTACGTAAGAAAAAGGGATAATATAGAGAACATTTTGTACAAATTAGTACTACTAATTAATACTTGGACTACTTAGAAGTGGTAATATACTACTTGGTCAAATTAATACTACGTATTTTGACTTTCTTAAATCAATTTACAGAAAATCAAAATACATTCAAGAAACATTAAAAAAAAAAAAAAAATTATGAAATATCATTGCAAAAAACCTACCATTTTTATCACAGAATCATAGCAGTCGAAAAAAATCCGAAATCAATGTTGCTAATCGTCCATTAATTTTTAGCGTACATAAATTGTAGCCCTTCTTTTCTTTCTAAGTCATATTCTTTTAACTGCTTTAAATATTTATTTATTTAGGTTTACTTTATCTATCACAATTTAACTACTTAAAACTGTATCGTTTGATTGGAGTTATGAAACGTGTATTTTCACAAATTTGGCAATTAATTCATTAATCAGTTTCCTGACAACTCATTAACTATATTTCTCGACAAAAGAGCCAAGACTACATTTTTCTCTTGCTATGAAAAAAATGGCATAATTTTTTAAAAATGACTATATACGCTCTAATTGAAAAGTAAGACTTTTTATAGCATGAGTAAAAATTAACCCCTTACAACGCTTCATATTTTAGTTAATTTTTCTCTCTCCCTCTCAATTAAGGTTCCTCAAGGGAATAGGGAGGTCGCGTTTAGGTAGGAATAAGTCGTAATCCGTCAAAAGGTAATATCCGTACGTGAAGCACCTTTATTAAATAAAATGCTTTAATTTATAAGCAAATATTATAAGATTCAATATTTTATAAGAATGCAAGCCTTTTTAGACATTTTTTTAATTTTAAGTGAAGAGGTGGGGTGGCAACAGTAAAATTTGAGCAGCGATGCTCTTAAATACAGCAGTCTTATCAGATTGAAATTGTAAATAAAACATTTGAAAGTGTAAAACAAAGAGTATTATCAAAGATATTTAACAAAGGTCACAAGTAGTGGAAGCAACAATGTACACATCCTTTAGAACGTTTCACTTTATGTTGGAAGTCCATTCAAAATAAATATTTTTTCCAATAATAATTATCTGAATGGGTAAAGAAAAAACTGTATTTCCTACTTCAACAAAATGATAAAAAGCATATAACATAGCCACTTTTTACTTGCCTCCATGGGAAAAATTCTTAACATTTCAAACTGTTCTATCTCTAGTGTTTTTTTTTTTTTTTTTGAGGAAAAAAAACTTTTTAGAGATAACAATTAAAATACGAGAGGCAAATGAAGACAGGAGTTAAAACCTATTTGCATGATTTTTTTTAATCTTCAATTTTCAAGACAATATTTATTAAAAAAGTATCGACGATATTAGTAAAATAGAAAAGGGTTTCTTTGTTTTCTCTCTGATTGAAAAGATTAAATAATTGAATTTTCTCAAACGATATGAATAATAAAAATGACTTTCATCTTTATGTATGTTTTGTAAACGAAAATTACACAAACATTGAAACTCTACAGCCTAAGTATACTTGGAATTTGAGTATATAGAGTTTAAAGGGATAAAGTGTTTTGTATCGTTGAATTTGCTCGGTCGGCGCTTTTAAATTATAAATGCACCCTAATATGCATTTAAGATTTGAATTTAAAATTTGTCACTGCATTCTGAACCAATATATTGTAAGCAAGGGGAAATAATTAAGCGTTAAGATTAATATGATAAATTTTATAAGAACCAAGTGAGGGCTAAACATACTAAGTATTTCAAATAAAGTTATTTTAAATCAAAATGCACCAAGAAAAACTTGTATAAAGTTCAACATACACCAAACTGATATAGGCAGTAAATCAATTGTCTAAAACACTTAGAGAAATAATAGAGCGATGTATTTTATTCATTTTTATGTTCCATAAGTGACGGCCAACATTAAAGCCTACAAGGACTATAATTCACTTTATATTGCTCTTCGCAATCAAAATGCAATGTTCTTTCATTAATCAGTTACATTTGAAGGATATTATTAAGTAGATTTTCATTAAGGAAAAAAAGCATAATTTCTGCAATTAACGTTTGATAAACTCAGGTTGGGAAAAGTAAGCATCTTTTAAACTCATTATAGGTTATAAAAGAAAACATTGTCTAATAAAACACTCAATCAATGAAAATGAGTTGTCGTCCATGAAATTAGATATTTTGCTCTATACATGAAATCAAATAAAAGTTTTAGAAAAACGATGTACTCCTTTTTAAAAAAAATGAATAGTTTTTTGCGAGCTCTGAAAAAAAAACATTTCCTTCCAAATAATAACCGAAAGCTGCATTTTTTGCTCTTTATTAATTCTCATATTTACAAGATTTCAAATATGTTTTTCAATGACGCACTACAGAGAACAGAAGATCTCTTTTTGGCATAATGCCAACAGTGCTTGATAAATAATCGCCAAACCCGTCGAAAAATATCACAATATTTCTCGCAACTGTATCTGCTCAATTTGTATATGAAGAGCGTGATTACGATATTATGCACAGTTCAAAAAAGAGGAAGTATTGATCTAGATAAAATTTGTTACTAAAAAAAACTACTTAGTTCTCCGTGTGCTTACATTTATTTCCAAGCGGAGCTTTGCATTTTTTAAAGCAATTATTTTATCTTTCGCTAGAAATTTTGAAGACAGTTTCATCTACGCAGAATTCCTTACAAAAACGCATAAGTAAATTTAAGACTTTATGTACAGCTCCTGGGAAATTTTAATTCATCAGACTTAAATGAAGCAAAGATTGCGAAAGGTTGCTCTAGGTATGTTTAAGAATTATCTGTTTCCTTAATTAGCCTATCCTTAATGCTAATTAGATGGTTTAGTGATTTCTTTGCGTAAAAATATTTACCTTCACTCTAGATACTAATTAAGTTTGAGAATTTTGGGTTTAATAGACGAGAATGCGCATTAATTTATGGGTAAGAGTAAACAGGCTTCGGCTTTGCCTTCGTATCAATTAAGTTATCTTAAAGCAGGAGTTTGTTGGAACATTTATGTGTACAAAACGGGATAGATAATAAGCCACAGCCAGTGAATATTACACATTTAAAAACTGTATTGAAAAAAGATCGCAAAATATTCAGTGATATTTAAAATATTTAAGATAAAAGAAGCTTTTTGGATGGTATATATTGATGAGTTTGGAAGTAATTATAATATCACTTAATTTGAGTTTATCGAGTCCTCAAGATTGAATGAAACATCTTGTTAATATAAACCTTGCTCTTTATAAAATAACTCTGTGATTGAGCCAGTCCATGAGTTCAGATTTTATTAACCTCTTCATTCCAAGTGTACCCAATTGGGTACATTTTAAAATAATGTTTATTAACTACTGTATGTGCAATTTGAAAGCTAAAAAACCCAATTGTTATTTAAATTAATCAACAGACAGTTTTCTTCGTTTTAAACATAGAAAACATGGAACTTGGGTATTAATTATTATTTAAACTAATTATTAATTAAATTTTAAAAAAAATTTAGGTATTTTGTTTTGTAATCATTTTTTAAATCAGAGAACCAAAAAATTGCTTCAAAATTGTTTGTGCTTAGTTCTGGGGTCTGAAGAGGTTAAAATAAAGAGAAAAAAAGTAATAATAGAAAATATACATTTAATATTTATTTTAAAGAAAATACCACCAGCTCTTTTTTAACACTAGATTTACCAGGTCGTTTTCAACCATTTCTAAATTTTCATTTTACACCAAGTTGCTACTAATTATAATAAAACTTTCAGTCATATTAACTTGTCCTACTTACCGTGTATTAGAAAAAGCCAATGCAACTGAAAGTTGCACTATAATTAGTAACAAATTAAGCAAAATGGAAGCTTCGTCAAAAAGATCAAATAAGAAGAATAGTGGAAGAATAGTCAAAAAGACTGGTCAGGTGTGTCTAGGGTTGAACAAAAAGTCAATATCATTATTATATGGCACTAGAAACAGTGGTCCTTCTGTAGACTTTCAAAGATCTCGGTGGCGGTTACGCAATGCAGTTGTGTTTTACTGTCATGATTTTAGAGACACCACAAGATTCAGATCGTGGCTCCTATTTCTAAGTTCAACATGACGTTGCAAAAGCCAAGAAAATGCCATTTCTATTGGTATAAAAGTGTAGATGTAGATAAGGATTCTTAAGGAAAAGTTATGGGTGCAGAAGAAATATGATTCTCATTTATTTTTCTGTTCGACTAATACTTTATTCTTCCATGTGTAAGTAGAGAAGTTCTTTTAAAAAGTTGAATAAGTTGTGTTTCGGCAATGATGTTTCATTTTAAACTACCTAAAATATTAAAAAATCGAAATAAAATAAGTTTTGCTTGAGCAGAAAGATAAAACTGTTTTAAAATTTTGGGAAAACTGAAATTGGACAATCGAATTTAGAATTACAATGTGTCTTCTTTTTTTTTTAGAATAAGTCTTTTGATGAATTTCCGTCAGAATTCAAACCTAGATAGCTATATGGTGACTCGATATAAAATGAGGTAACCGACAAGTTCAAAAGTAAATGTACAATTTGGTTGATTAGTTTCATGTAAAGTTAAGCTATTAAGTTACAGGATTGGCGAAAGATTATAGAGTGTGAGCCATGAAAAAGGAACACGCCTAATATTACGCTTTCATATGCTTTTAAAAAATAGCGGTTGATGGATTGTTTTTATTCATTTACTGACAAGTAACAAGAGGGGTGTTGTTTTAACTTAGGGGGTAATTAGGTTAATTATTGAAAAAGGTATGGAAACGGTACAGGAGTCAGGATACTTCTTAGTAGATTAACCTGTATCTGTCATTTTTTTATTAACTGTAGTGCAGTATGCAGTTTTATGACGCATTCATGGCATATGATAAAGAACTATCATTAGAAAAAATTACTAAGGGATGAACTGAAGCTACTCAACTGTGATAATTCGGGTCTTTAACCCATGACCATTAAATTATAAGTTTAAAAAAATGAATCGCAATTGTCTTGAGCCATTTCATTATTTCAATACATCATTTAAGCTACACCAAGTGTGATGATACTTATTTATCATGTTCAAAGTCGTTGGAAATAGTATGTGAAACATGTGGCATCATGTTCATAACTGTCAGAAGCTTAAAACTACCACTGCAAACAAAATAAAGTGCCATAAATAAGATTATTATTGACGAGGTATAGGAGTGGTAAACGTTTTAGCTGTACTCAGCGTAAAGGAAGTTAAATTGTGTAACAGTAATAAAAGTTATAGTAAAAAGTATATAACTGTAAGCAATACATTTATAGATAATATGGATTGTTGAATTGATCATGAAAAAAAATCGGGTTTGATTATAAACGATTATTTTCACATAGTGTATAAATAGCTTATTGAACTGCATTATCTCCATTTTAGTCCATTTGCTTTTACCTTCGTTCTGGAAGTGGTATAATTCCAAGCTCATAAAAATCCTGATATCAGCAAGCAAAAATCTGATCCAAGTCATTTTTGATGTACTCATTTCAAGTAAAGGTTTTGGTTGTTAAAAATGTTGTGCAGAACGGAACAAGAACTAACCCGAAGGTGCCAAATCTGGAGAATATGGTAAGGGTATATCCCATTCAAGTCGCCAAAACTGTAAAAGCTTTGAGCGAATTACCAAATTTTTTTGCGGTCTTGCACTATAATGTTTGAACCTTATATATTTTCAATTGTTCAATTCTGTTCACATCAAGCATTCAACTTGTCCTCTTGACGACAGTACTATCCAGAATTGATGGTAGCATTGTATGGGAAATGCTTGATAAAGCGAATTCCCATGAAATCCCTCGAAAAACACTGCATCGCATTTTTTTTGAATATTTTTTAAATGGCAGCTATTTAAATCTTTCTTTCAGCCAAGTTGTAAACTTTACTCCTCCAGAATATACGTAAGTTCCTTAAACCTAGAAGCAATTAAAAATTTACGCAAACTATTTTTTTCGTCTTCGCAGACGTATCCGAAATGCGACTCACAGTAATTTTACACTTTTTAAAAGCTTTACCAAATGCATGTGTTTTCCTTTACATATACATAGCTTGCTGTGTTTTGAAGTCGTGTATCTTACTAAATTAATTTATAATATTCAATTCAAAATGCATTTAAATCAAGGGTGAATTTTCTCTGAAAATTTCTGGGCACGAAATCGTTCCAAATATCAATTCAAAAGCAATTTACCGCTTATGAGTAGAAAATCTTTTGTACCGAAAATCTGCCATACTCAGAGTTTAAATTGAAAATATTCACAACAAGATTGTCGTAATTTAGTTCCGCTTCGACAGTATGCATCCACACATTCAAATTTCAATTCGAGTTCCGTTCACATCGACATGCTCATTTTGCGTCAGAAAGTTGTTCTACTGATGTGAGAAAATCCTTTCTTACACAAATCCTAAGCATAATACCCACTATGCTGATGAAAAAATCAATGCTAGTCATGAAGAATCAACAAACAATTTTTTACTTAAACATTTTGCATTTGCATGGTTGACTTGAGGAAACATCTATATCTAGAAAAAGCGTTTAAATGCTGAAATCAGCACGTTTCTCATCTTCAGGCAGCTGGATAAAAATCACGTGATGCTTCAAATTTCGCTCAAAACATGTACTTCTAGTACTCTTTGCACTCGCTAAGTTGCATACAATGCTTAATTCTTCGTCTATTTCTTAATTGCGGTGTGAATTCATCATGACACTCTCTCATATTATATCAGTTGTTTCGATATACATTGGAAGGATTAAACAATAAATAGTGTAGATTATACAATGGTTATCATGACTAATTTTTGTTACATAAGGTAGTTCTTAGTGATTGATTAATCGATCACCAGTTCATCGTAGGTCAATTTATCATGATAAATCCATGTTTTGCTTTAATTCATCAACCTTCAAGACAATACCAATTAGAATCATAGGACAATCAGTCTCCTGGCTCCACCTATTTTTCTATGTTACATAAAGTGTTACTTGTGGTTACTTTCACGATGGCCTGTTCATCGCAGTGTCAATTTGTCTTGATAAAAACTCGTCTTGCTTTAATTCACCAATCATCATGTCAACAGCAATTGGAATAGCAAGACAATGATCCGTATAGCTACATTACTTTTGAGTGAATATGAATTAGTTCTTAGTGATTAATTCATTGTCCACCTTATCATCTGGGTTTCGATTCATCGTCGTACAAGTCCATCGTAGTGACAACTCAGCATTTAATAGACATTAGAATAGCGTGACAATGAGATCATCATTATACGTGTGTTTAGAATAATCAAGGCAGAAGAATTGAAATATGAGAAATAGAAAAGTAAGAAATCGTTAGCAGTGTGGATTTTAACAGGTTATAAAAGTTACACCTTGAATGGCTAATTTGAATCCGTGTCAAACCATAAGGTTCCATTTCTGGCATTTTAATTCATGGCAAACACGTTCACTGCATGTCAGTTCGTCCTAGGACTTAATCTATAGTCATTAAGATCTGTTGTATTCAATATTTTAAAATACTTAACAGTAATTTGAAGGGCATTTTTAAGCGGTTTTAGTACACGTATGTTAAGTAACTTTAACATATTTTAATTTTGATTGACCAAAATGTTAAAACACATACCACCTATTGAAAAAAAACAACAATTTATATAAAAGATTTCATGTAAAATCGAAAAATATCACGAGGTTAAAAACAAAAGCAACATGTTTTAAAACAAAGTTCAATGTTAAAGTTCTTTAATACTTATCGAATGAGTTGATTTAAACAGTTTGGGGAAACAGTTTGGGGTCAACGTTGCGTGAACGACACGCAACGTTGACCAATAGCTTCCCAATTTTTTTTTTATAAATACCAATACACATGGCTTACAGTACGTAGTACTAAACAGTGAGTAATATGAAAACAAGAGAAGAACAAATAAAGCATATAAATAAAATCATTAATAAATATGCCCCTATGAAGAATGAAATGAATAAACTGTAAAAGAAAATACAAGAATTGTAGAAGGAATGTAAAAACTGAATCGCAACACAAGTACAATACACCAATATACAAAAAATAATAATATTGGGCGTTGGTGTTCTGGAACAAGTAGCCTTCCGAAGAACATTGAGTGTGTAACACATTCTGCAGTCATAAAATTCAAATCCGATAAGCGGTATTTTATTAAAATTAACTACTAGAAGGGACTTCGCACGAAAAGAGAAGCAAGAAAAAAAAAAACATACTTCACTAGCATAAACACTACCTATATATACGTTAACACCTAGTGATTATAATGTGGCACTCACACATAATGTGGCACTCACATATTGAGTTCTTCCGAAACATAGAAAACCGCCGTCTTTCCCGAAGAGGCCCTTTCCCCAAGTTACCTGCCATTATAAAAACTCTTTAATGTTGTATTTAATATTAATTATATTATTTTTATTGTAGTTTTATTCTTTAAATCATAGTTTATATTAGAGACGTCTAAAATGTCTATATTTAAAAAATATTATGACATATATTACCTCAAAAACAATTGATTTGGATTAATATTTTTCTGACATTCTAATATTGAGTAATGAAAATACAAATGAGTAATTTTAATGTTTTGTATACACACATTTTAAATTCAGAGTTGTTTAAAGTAGTTATGATCAGCTATTTTGATTAAATGAGACACTTTTTTACTTGTCAGAGACATTTTTTAAAGCTGAAATCGCATACTTTGAAGTCTCTTTTTCCACATTTTTCCGTTTTAAGAAGGAAAATATAGTAGTTCGCCGTTGTTGAAGTCTAACTCACAGATATACAAGAGCGTACATGAAATGAAATTTCATAGCATGCTTTTGTGAAACGGCTAACTTAGCTCGATACTATAGAAAACCTGGCCATCTTTTTATTTCATTTTGGAGTAGCGAATCTTTAACATATTTTTTCTCCTTCAAAATCTGTATTTTTTTAAACCTATCCCTTTATTGAGAAATATCCCCTTCCACTTTTTCAAGGACTCCAGTTTTCTTTTCTTTAAACTTTCTCATTCTTCCTGTAGATTTACCATTGATCCTAAACCAACTGAAAATCATGTTTTTCTCTAGTGAAAGTTCTATTTCTCTTGAAGGTTAAAGTATTCTGTTATAAATGCCATGCCCTTTCTTAAAAGTTATACAACAGATTTTGTTTTGCTTAAAGCCAACAAAATCTTTTTCCTAATTCTTAGCTTTCAACCTACATTTTGAACTTTAATCTCAGGCATTGTAAAAATACTCTCTAAATGGCAGGGGGAAATAAGCAAGTCTTTAAATTTTATTCACATGTTATTAAAGTTGACACTTCTTCTGAAAAACACCGTTTTTTCTTTAAAAGATGGGCGATATTTATTAAACTTTTAGTTAATATTTCTTCATAAATAAATGCATTGTATCTTTTTCACACTATCTCATCATGATATTTGAAGTAAAAATAACAAAGTGACGGTAAATATTTGCTATTTTTACATTTTGTGTGGGACTATTTTACATTCTGTGTGGATTTTGTTCTAGAATAACTAATAAAAAAATAGAAGAAAATAATAATTTGGAAGAACGTATTTATACAAAGGGAAATTTTCTTAGGTGCAGTGCTAACTCTAAGCTTTTCGTTAGTTTTTGAATAGAATTTTGATAAAAACAAAAATTCAGTTACTCCCGTTAAAGTTGTTCTTTACTTGACCAATAATAGTTAGTGTGAGCAATTTTGGTATTATAGGCACCTCAAGTACATTAATATTTGCCAGATTTATTTTTAACTTACGCTTGTTTTTTTTCCCTAAAGGTCTCAACTGAAAATTGAGAATGAGTATCAAACCTGTTTTAATTCCTTGTCACCGCTTTTTTCTTCTTTTTTTAATCAAATTTTTCATGATTTAGCTTTTGTGTTGTAAGAAAAAGTATCAAAATATAGTTACTTGCTTTAAAATTTACGTCATGCGTTTAGAAAGTTACTGCAGATTTCAAAAACATTGCTATAATTTTGTTTAAGCGAGCAAAAAACGCCGAGAAACAAAATAAACGGTAGTTATTATAAAACCTAAAGCTTTAATTCACTAAGCTTGTATTATTTATTGTTAGTATTACTAGTTCATTTACCATATTACTTATTTATTGAAGTTTATTGTGAGTAAACATGTAAAACTTATTGTTTCCCACAAAATAGAGAAAACATGAATATTAATATAAATCAAAGAAATTAATATGAACTTATTAAGTTAATGCACTTTCGCTGGGATTATTTTACTCTGAAGTGAAATTTGGATAAATATCACAAATAATCTTCCCAATGAAGGTTTTTACTTTATTTCACGTGTTTAATTTTCACGTTATAATTTTACTCAGTTCTTTTTTTTTTTTTTGTATAAACAAATAAACATTTTAGTTCTTTTTACTTCCCGATACCAGAAAGTAAATGAATCTACTTTAACCCTCTCATTACCCATCGCATTTATTTGCTTGTGTTATTAAAAATAAATTCATATGCCACAAACCAATTTAGTATCTCTTGATTGCAATGTAATAATTTATTTTAGGAAATTTTTGTCATGTATAGTCGAAAATTTGTGTCCTTGGATGAGGACGTTTTATGCTTTTTTGTCATATTTATTTAATATAATAATAAACATAATAAAGCTTCATTTATGAAGAATAAGAAGCTATAAAATATTACAACTTCCCAGTAATACACTCTTCAAAATAAATAAACCGAATGCGATTTGAAACTGAAATTTTCTCTTCTCCTTGAATCCTCCATGGACTTCGAAAGAGATCTTAATCTTTTAACTATCCTGAATACCCTATGAAACATTTTTTGGTTTCCAAGAACTGTTTGGAGTCTCCAGAGGAGGACGACATGCAAGTTTTTACGCAAAAATTAATCTGCATAAAAATTTGAAGCAAAAATTTATGTAACCTCATATGAGGCTTACATGCGTGAGAGGGTTAATTTTAATCACATCAAATTTATTTCTACTTTCCAACTTCAAGCGTAAATTGTAATGCATGACTAATAAAGTAAAGAAAAGGAAGCGAAATCAACATCTGAAAAGAAAAATGAAATTTTAAATGAAAATATTTATTAATTAGAAAAATAAGGAGAAATAAAAACATTGAAAATGATTATCGGTTTTAATTTAATTGCGTAAAAACAGCTAAATGAACTTTACAGCGACGAACATAATGAAATTAAAATAAATTGGTGTTATATAAAAATAATATGAAGTACATAGAAACAATTTCAAAATCTTATTTTTATAGCACTATGGCTGCATGAGAAGCTTTCCAACAGATTCTTTCTCTTTCATTTCTGAGTTGTTTCCTTGGGCAATTACAAAAAACATGATCTTAGAAAAATTTCATCATACAATAATAACAGAAGCAGTCGCAGGTGATTACTTTATTGTAGCAAACAACGATTGCAGTATGATTGTTAGTTGAATTTTATGACTGACGAAGTCTAGAAAATCGATAAAATGTGCCACTGACGCAGCCTCGCTTCGTTATTGCAATAATACATGAATTACTTGATGTAGTTTCAATGAAGAGCAGAGCAGTTTTTGATTTTTGTGCGGTTAATATTTATTCTGAATTTTTAAACAGAAAACAAATGCAATGACAAGAATAGTTTGAGTTACAAAAGCCGAAATTTAATGATTCTTTGCTGTTATTGCGTTTTAAATATATCAGTGGTACAAAATACAAACGTTCCACTGTAACATTTTCTTATTTCTCATTTTATTTAAAGCTGTGAACAGGGTTACTATTTCTCTTAACTTTCAACTTTAAAATTGTAAGGTTTATTATAGAGCAAATAAACTGTTTTTGGCCAAAATATAAGAGTAGTAACATCATAATGAATTATTCATCTTGAGGGGTGATTCTTAGCGCCCGTAAACTCAAAAGGTTTTCGAGTTCCAAAAAAGAGTTCAATGCAGTTCCGGAACAATTGTATGATTGTTTTTATTTTTTAATTCTGCCCTTTTAATGGCTTTGATTTTTTTCATTGATGCTTTCTACACAAATAATAAGTACTCTTATTTTTCCATTCAATTCCCTCTGTTAAGTGTTAGTATTCTTATTATTTGAAAAATGGACTGTCTGTTAATCATTGTTAATGCGTACTAATGTGCAATTAAAATATTATGAGCATTTAAAATATTCATTACACATCATATAACTATGAATTTAAACCAAAACCTATCCATAGTTTTTACTATTTATTTATTTTTTAGCTTCCTGTAATGAAGCTGTTAAAGGATGAAGATAATGTTTTCATTTTCGAATTTTTTACATCTGAAGTATAACTGAGGATATAAAGATAGAAACCAGTGTTATGTTTGCACTTTTAGAAGCTGATAATATAAGGATACATTTATTTTCCAATTTTCTATCTCATTTATAAGTTTTGTAGTTTAAATTAAAGGTTCAGTACGCAACTTTAAAAAAATGAAATTATCCTTTTAAGAAAAACTCAGTACTCCTGATTGTTATCTTTTGACTTTATAAAATGTTAAAAAGCGGTTAGAAAGATATGTTTGCAGAAAAAAGAAAACAAAACTTTGATGAAAATTTAGAAAACCTGGAAGAAAATCTGCGCAACCGCAGAGCATATTTTTGGAGGCAAAAATATGGCTTCAAAAATATTCAAGTCTTTTTCGCCTTTGGTGTTAAAGCACCCTAATATCTTAGCAGCATTTTGATTTACTTTTTATGTCATGAAAAGTTTTATCATCATTTTTCGAAGACAAAAAAAAAAAATACTGAGCTAATAGTGGTGGGTGCCTGAGCAGATCAAATGTTAGACAACTTGAACGGAAATTCAAAGGTATAGATATAATTTATTCAATTACCTTATGATAGGTTCCCCCACACGAGTGTTTATTTGCTGATGCCACAAGGAAGATGCACAAAACATTGAGTATCAGTATGAATATTAAATTTTGGCAGCATTGAAGAGAATAACACTATAGTTCCGATTTTTTTGTGCATGAAATTCATTATAACAGCATCGCTTTGTTTAAAACTTTTCCATAACTTTTTAATTCTTTAAGAAACTAATTTCTTAAAATTACATTTATTTCTTATCTATTTTGCTCTATTTATTTGTTGTTTATTTTTACAATAACGGGTAAACTATCTGTACGATTCAATTAGCTATTCTTTCGTTTCCTTTATTTAAAATGCCAAGTCAAATGACAGCTCGAAATCTGCTAACTTGAATGCAAAGTATGTGTTGCATGGGTAATGTATGTCTGACTGCGCCTCAACTGCTCAGATTCATGACTTTCGAATGTATTTATTTCTAGTGCAACTAATTAGCATTTCTTTTAAATTTGTTTTTTTTTTCTTCCAATGGAGCTGCGGTATTGGTCCGCAACCATTGCAGACCTAGTGCGTTCCCCAGTAATTGGTACCATCTCTTTCAGCGGCACCACAATGAGTGTGGTACCTTCGCCGCATGAGAATTTTGACTTTCAGTTACCACTAGATGGCGGTACCTGAGCTCTCATTGATGCAATATGCACTAGGAATTTCATTTAGCCGAGAGTATCCATGCCAAACGGATACTCAAGGGATCTTTAACATGCCGCATAACCATACGACATGGATGCAGACAATTTTCTGCATCTCGAAAATCCACCCACTTGGGCCAGGTTTGAACCTGCGATCTTGGGCATACGAGACCTGCGTCTTACCACTACGCCACCCCCGTCGGCTCTTTTAAATTTGTATAGTTTGAATATCATTAGTTTTGGAAAATAGTAATATCAAAACTCTTGTGGATATTTTAACACGTTGTAGACTACTACTAAGAATTTACGTGACGTGTGCTCTCATTTTTGAAGTCCAAAACATCTTAAGTATTTGCCACCATTCAGTACAACACTTCCATTCTATGATTAAAGTGCAGATTAATTCCCTCCTCTGTTTTTCCACTCATTTACATAAACTACATAAAGACTTTTTTTTCGTGCCCTCCAGAGGAATATCAAAGGGCATTGTTTAATTTGATATTGTTTAGCATCTAATTTACCAGCAGCTTCTTTTTTTCCCTACACTTACTTAATTTTAAATCGCTATTACACGGTTAGTTTTAGTCATATAACGGTGAACCATTTTTTTCCTACATTAGAGTCGTAATTCGTTTACTAATTATGATTGGCAGAACTAGGTTATACAAATTAAAAAAAGAAAATTGAAAAAAAAAAAGAAAAATCTATATTTTGTAACTTTTACAGAAATATCTTTATTGACTCAAACAGTATAAGATATTATTCCTTACATGAATTATAGCACTTTTAACTAGAACTGAAATCTATCTCTAGCCCTTTAGAAATTATGTTGCGCTACGTTAAGTGTGTGAGATTCCCAATCCTATAAGAATTAATTTCCTGGGTAGGAGGATTATCCATGCTGCCTCATATTCAAATAGAATTATTATTAGATTCGAAAAGGGGTTTATATTGCCGAATGATTTGTATTAAAATGACTCACGCTCAAGCTTCTGAATGATTTGACTATGTTTCCTCAATGAATATGTTAACTTCATAAATGTTTTTAATCTAGACGGAAATAAATGAAAAAAATATTTTCTTTTTTAACATTTTATAAGATTTTACAAAATAGTATATATTATTTTTCATAATGTTTTGTAAGATTTTTCTGGTAAGCTCAAAATTACTTCAGTGACTAATCATTTAAAAAAGAAACTCGTGCACTTGTATGTTGACTAGTATGTTTCGTGAACTTTGTCAGTCAGGGAAGTATTCTTCAAAAGAAACATCGTGTTTCTTGAAAAAAATTGTTCAAAAATAGCTGAATGATGTTAAGCAGGCATTCCTCTATATCTTATTCAATAAATGAGTTAGAGCCTACACTCAATGCTATTTCGTGAGAAAAATCCTAAATCCCAAGACTAATCCCTAAGCCCCAGAGATAAGAGGTGGAGAAAAGTTAAAGAAAAGGACGATCGTCAGTAGTTAAAATTTATTAAACGGTATGTTTCTCGAATAGTTACTATTTTTTATCTTTCCTTTAAGTTTAGATGTATCACCCGACGGCTGATTCGTTCGTCAAATATTTGGTAATTAACTGGCTTATATTATTATTTCACATGTCACGTTTTTAGGGAAGTTAATTTTTGACTGTAAGCATTTTGCGTCAACAAATAGCACTTGTATGTCGCCACATTTAATTAAAATATCACGTGTCCATAGTTCGTCTCATCGCTTAGAGCGGTTCAAAAAACAAAAAACCTTTGCTGAGTGCTACAATTCCTCCCCCAGTCTCGGCGCTTATAACAGATCAACAAATGTACATTGTTTATAAATGAATACTCAAACCTCTAATTACGACCAAATATTTTTTTTGTTTTAAAGTATATCTATAACTTTTGCGGAGATACAAGATCTAAATTATGAGGAAAACGTGGTGTTTCTGAAGAAATTGATTCAAAATTAATTCGCATTCCAGCTCTGACCAATTTATTAATGTAACTCGTAGTTATTTATCGTAAATATAAATATGTTTGTAGCTTTTAAAATGAACGTGTACTTATTGTATTTTTTCAGAAGAAAGTTTTTGTTTTAATTAAACTCGTTAAAGAAACTCTACATAAACTGCGAAAGAAAAATGCGAATTTTTCCTAAATACTACTTGTCGGACCTTCCAAAGGTGGAAACCACATGCTTATAAATTCATAGCTTTTTGGCAAATTTAATTAATTTTGATTCACCGAAAACTAATAATTTCTTCCTTGGCAGGTGTTTATGCTTTTTATTGTAATAGTTTTAACTGATAATATTGTGAGATAAAAAAAATACTGACTAATAAAAAAATTAAGCAAGCATAGAAAATAATAGAACCGACTTAAAACTATAAATTGCGCTAAAAAGTGAAAAATAAATGAATTCTTTAAACAACATCAATGTGACTTTTATACATAGTTTCAGAAGTCAGTGCAAAATTAGGATAGATAAAATAGTTTGTAATCATGATTCAATTACAAATATAAATGGACCAGAATTAGCAACAGTTCCAATATGAAGTAGCACATGGTGTAATGGCAATTCGACTCATAATTTTGCACCGACTTCTAAAACTATGTGTAGAAGTCACCTAAGAATTAATTTATTTTTCACTTTTTAGCGCAATTTATAATTTGAAGCCGGTTTTGTTTTTTCTAAAAATTATTTTATTTTATTCTTTTTAGTGTAAATACATTTTTATATAAATACTCTATTTTTAAAAAAATCCGTATCAAAGGGAAAACCTTCTTTGAATGAATGGCACTGAAAACTAATCATTTGCATGATAAATTCTGTTTTGAAGTCGGTTTTAGCTAACTAACTGATTGGATTTAATTTTTGAATCAGAGAAGCCTTCAGTCAAACTCTTGCTATACCGTAACTATCGGTATATAGCCCGCATCGTTGTATAACCCGCACCCAGAAAAAAACATGGGATGCACCCCTAGAATACAATACATTCGCCTGTAGCGCCCGAGCCCCAATCTGCTTTGCACCATTGTTTCGAACGCTACGATTTATTTCTGTGCATTTTGTTTTGCAAGAAACGATATTTCGATATTTTTAAACAGTACTTGTCTTTTTAATAATACTTTTTTTTTAATTTCATGTATTGTATATATATTAAATATCATGTATATCGTTATATTGCCCGCAGGTAGTAAAAAAAGAAGTTTTTTCGTAGATAACCAATCGCTATATACACAGATAATTACGGTAATTACTTTTAATACTATAGCATAATGGCTACAAACACTTTTTTAACAATGACTTTTATATTTATTAATATTATTTCTAATAAAGAAATATCAAGCCAAGCCTTTTCAATTAAAATAAAAAATACTTAGTTTTCACCCGTAGCGTAAAAATCGAATGTAGTCAAATTGATTTGCGATATTTGAGTTAAACCACTCTCAATCGATTTAAGAAAAACCATTAAAATCGGTTCATTTAGTCAAAAGTTATCGATGAAAAAACAAAAAAAAATGACTACCTTTCTGCCCATAACTTTTTTTAATTACCGAATTGGTCAAATGAAGGTACGGGACCTATGGAAAGCCACATTCGATCGATAAAAAGGAAAAAAAATCAGGAAAATCGGTTCATCCGCTGAGAAGTTATGAGTGGACAAACAAACAAACAATAAAAAAACGACATCCATACAGTATGAATATGTAACCTAGTTCCTTTGTGAAGTCGGTTAAAAATTTCTCTAGAAGGGATTATAGGTTAATGCCATGAGATATTCCTTGAAAAGTAACGAAAAATAAAAAGCTTATAGAATATTTCTTAATTGATTTTCTACTCACGCTAAAAAATTATACTATATTATATATCGTTGCTTGAAATAAATAGTGACACAACTCAAAAAAGTAACTTTTTCAGGAGACCAGTTTTTAAATTGTTGTGATAGGTAATTTATTGTTGTTTCATTCATAACAATTCCTAATTATTGTAATGCCCCTTAAAAATGGTTAATACTATTATTTTTGTTTATTTCATGTACTTTTTGTGCTAGCCTTTTAGGGTTCCTAGAAATTTTAACCAAATGTAGGAGACACCAATTTTTCTGAAACAATAATTTGAGGAATAGTGTAATGACCCTGAAAAGGTCTTAAAAACATTGCAACATTAAAATCAATACAGACACTACTCCAAATATGTCGCTATTGTCCATAATAAAATTTTATGAAAAAATCCTACATTAACAGCAATACAGACACAACACAAAATGGGTCCGTATTGCTCTATAAGAGACTATATCCCTTAGGACCTAATCGGAGTTGTGCCTTTTTTCAATAAAATTGGCAGTACTTACCCACGGAGCAGTCGAAACACAACACTAGTTATGCCTCTGTTCAACAAAAAAAATTGGCGTTTTATTTTCATTCTGAAAAGACACTTATGCTATCTACGGGCAACTTTGCAATCTACAACTTGGTTCTTTATTCCATATAAAAGGTCAATTTTTTAAAAGTATTATCAATTGAAAATCTCATTTTTGGTATTTTTTGAGTTGTGTCACTATTCTTTTCAAGCGACGATATATATCGCAACTTATCCCTTTTATCTAAATTAAATCACCAGGTTTAAGAAGAGGGAAAAATTCTTTTCATGAGAAATTAATACAAACTTCCCACTTATATTATTTATTGTCTTTTCTCAACCTTTATAACGGCTTTAACTATTACTGCTACTGTAAAACAAGTTGTAATTTAGGATTGTTTTTAAGAAAATAAATTCATTTTGGCACTTAAAAAAATTAATTTAGCTCTCAGCCCCGCCACCCCCACCCATTTTTGTTTTTGGTCCAAAATGTTTTATGAAAAAATAATGTATTAAGAGAAAAATGTACTTCCCTCAGCCTTCAAAATGTATAAATTATTTAAAAATGGCGAAATTGTTTGTTATAATTAATTAAATTTGATGAATTTGGTGGGAAGTTAATTCCCGCTGCGTTATAAAGAGATAGCATGACTTATACAAGATACTAAAAACGCAGGTTAATGTAAAAATTTCTGTTAATCTATCTTCGAAAAAGAACACTAAATATTATAAGTGGAAAGTTTATTCTATCATTTATTTTTAATTATTTTTACCTTTTTTATTTTTTGTAATTTATTTTCTTTTTATGGCCAAAGCCTTGTACGTTCTAGGAAGTTTGTAGTAGGTTTTAAAATATTTTTTACCGTTTTTGTATCATTAAATTATGCAAGATATTGGGAAAATAGGCTCACTTGGGGAATACGACGTTGTACATTACGTAACGTATAACTACCGAAACGTATTGGAAACACGCGTTTCAGGATAACTAAAATCCGTTTATCATCAATGAATAAATAAATATTTCTTTTTCAATGCGAAAACGTTTTGAGCTTCAGGAAGCTAAACAGCAGTCACAGTCAAGCTATAGTAACACCGGTGTATTTCAGACGCGTAACGGAACATATTTTGTAATTTGTGCTGCAAAGTTGGTTTCTAACAATTTATTTCTGCTTAGTTAGGATAGATAGCTGCTTAAACAGGTTCGTGTTTAAAATTGGGTACCAATTATTTTCGCCCAGAAAAGAGATCATAAAAAAAAAAAATTGTTTTTACTTTTCCTAGAAAAGTGTCTGTTAGGCGATTCAACTGAAATGACAACAGTTCGAAAATCTGAATGCGATTTATTTCAGTGTGGAAACTGTTCGGAGCAAAATGAGTAGGTTTTATTTTTATTTAAAATATTTGACGGGATTGGTTGTTGAGCTGTGAATTAGTTTCCCTCTTCTTGTTCCAATAAATGGTAACTTAAGGGTATATTCGCCTATTGTGGCGCGAAGGTAAAAGCTAACCTGTGTGTGCGCGAATGATGTCATCTCCCCAGCCTCCACCCATTCTCCGAAAGATCAGTAGGTGAGAGACGCGCGATTGGCGGGCGCGCGCGTCCACCTGTCAGCGCATGCCCGCCGCGGCCTTCCCAACCTGCGTAGGCCCCGGCACTGGTTAAAAGCCCCGTTTTGGCGCGCCGGTCCTTTTGTACCGATCCACTGAGGGACGCGCAACATCCACGCTTCGGAGCACTTCCCACCGGAAAGCCCTCTCTCGCTACAGCTTCCAGCAACATGTTGGCCGGACGGGCAATCTGTTTGCGAGTGCTTCTGGCTCTCAGCCTGGCCCTTGTGGCCCGCGGGGCCTACCTTATCGACTTCTCGAGAGTTTTCCACCACAACCTGGCCAATGTTAAAAGAGAAGGTAGGAAAATTAGTTTCTCTCTTTCACCCGTGCGCTTTCGCGCGTTTTCCGCGTTGCTTTCGTGTTTTTGCTCAAACTGGGTGAGGAGAGTAGCTTTGCAAGCGAAAATAACGTGCACGTCCTTTTAAAAATTCTGTTAAGTGATAAAAGTCTTTTTTTTTTAATCTTATGTAATGAGAAAAAAAGCGCGTAACTGTTTTAACAGATCAACAAAAACAGAGCACTCTTTATTTAATAGCATAAAAAAAGGAAAAGAATAACTATTTCGAAAGCAAAAAGTTAACATTGGATTTATCTCTTTATTTATTTAGCTTAAAATTTGTAATATTGCGTTTAATAATTTATACCGTACTAAATTTTATACCTTTTTTATACATATGTAATGATGTTATTTATAAGAATTCAGAACACACAAAAACATTTTGTAAGGTTCATGAAAAAATATTATTTTGTAAATTCCTGGATCAACCTTAATATTTTCTAAAAGGTATCCTACATTTCTTTTAACTGACTGTCTATACATTAATTACATTTACTAGTTCATAACTACTAGTCTCTTTTCAGAGTGAATTTTACTCGAAATGCAAAATAAATTTATCTCTAAATTTTGTCATTTATTAAGTTTATCTTACTTAAAATCAAATGTAAAAATATATATCAGAATTCACTGGTTATGTAAAACTACGATCGTCGTGATCCATACTGATGTACATATTTTAATTACGCACACATTCATTTTTTTCTAAGTAGGCATTTTCTGGCTGCCGTTCGAAGTTCCGGTTTTCCATTTGATTTTCAACCAAACGCTATTACAAAGACAAAAGAAATCTCTGTTTAGATTTTATTATTTTTTCAACGATTTTGAATGCATAATTCTTAAGACGGAAACTGAACTACACTTATTTAGCATTTTTGTTTTCCTCGTAACATGAAAAATATTTTTCGATTGATAATTTTTATTTTTAGACAAGGTTGTTTAAGAGTAAAGATATAGCTGTCAAAAATAAATTATATGATTTAAGCCAATTGTCTTTTTACTCATATCACGAAAAATATATTTTTGATTGATGATTTGATTTTGAGAAGAGGTTAAGCAGTTCAAAGAAATGGGAGTCAAAAATGAATAATTTGATTTTAAAACTTTTGTGATAAAAACTGTAAAGTAAAGGGCTTCTTGATTGCCCGTAAGGTGTACGTCATCAATTTCTGCTTGAGTTCTTTTTCTTTTCAAAATGATAGTGAAAAGTTTAGAAATGAAATAGAAATTATGTGTCTTATTTTCAAGAAAATGGATGATCGCTTTTGTTTCTTACATTCATTTGTATGTTTTTACATGTAAAATCGCGTGCGAGCATTTTTCAAAAGTAGGAGAGAGAAAAAGTATGTAGCTTTTTCTTCATATTCAGAATTAAAAAACAAGATTTTATCCACTAATGGCTTATTCATGTGACGTCACTTTCTCCAAACAAAAAATTTAATGTCATCCGTTTGGATATTACGGAGAAGTTATCATCCGAAACATTTTCAATATTTGAATCAAGCGGCCATAAAAATATTACTCATGAACTACGTTGAAAGTCCTTTAAAATAGATATTTTCAACAGTACATATATAGTTAATGACTGTTACAAGGTTAAAATATCCCTTTTCTATATTTGGTAATGAACGTCGAAAAATAATCCAAAAGAAACTAACGTTTCTAACTAACCACTGGTATAATATTAAAGACTACCTTTATTTTCTAGGGAGAGAAAGTGCTAAAGATTTTTGACATATGATTTAAATATGTCACGCAAAAGATTTCAAAGTTTTCTGCTAGAAAATCTACATTACTTTATCTAGTAGAACATATATTTTAAAGACGTGTTATGTTTCAAAATGATCGATTTACACATTCAATTACACACAAATGATTTGTATCACATTTTTCCTAACGGAGCTCAAAAGACAATATTCCATACTTCTGAACTTCCCTTGGAAAAATGCGACACATCTGATTGCTATAGACAGGCACAGACTTTTCGGCGAGAGCTTTTCTCGTGGCAGGCAGACTGTACTTAACGTATAGCAAATGTTTTTATTTTTCATTAAAAATTGCGTTTTTTCAGGTTTTTTTTACTCGAATAGTTACCTTCTCCAAACGTAGAGGGGAAAAAAAGTCAAGAAAGATATATGAAATGTATGTCGAATTCTTGTTCTGAAATGTTTTCCGTTTCCGTTTTGAATAGATATGTATGTACAAGCCCAGATGTCTATTGCTTTTCCACATTCAAAGAAAATGTTTAAAGGGAGAAGTATTTTATATGAATTTGCAGCTTAAAAAATATTCATAGTAAAAATGTTCATCCCTAAATTGTTAAGCTATTCAAGTGTTCTTTTGGACTCTTTATTATGAGTTATCAAACAAGTATAAAATCTTAAGGAATTTACGGTTTTTTTGTTACTTATTAGAACTCTGTTAAAATCTACATAATTTTGCTTCTTTTAATGACTAATTCATTTAAAATATACGTTTAATTAATATCTAAACTGAATTTTCTTTTTATTTTCTTTATTTACCCATGGGAGTGAACTGAAATCTTTTTAGAAAAGTTTATTGCCTATAAAAGATGTTTTTAAAATAAATTTTAATATTGAACAATGAATGTGCTTAAGGAAAAAAGAGTTCTGTTATAAAGTATTGGTAAGTTACTATAATTTAATAATATATTTATTGGTCATGGATAACTCATTCAGGTAATTCTGCAAATTTTATGTTATGATTTCTAAACTCTATCTCGTCAACGTATTTTTTTTCCACTGATCTTTGTGTGTGTTAATACAAATATATCTATTGCTTGTTTATCTATACATTTGAATCATAATATTCCATATTACAAAAGCTATCACACTCTATTTCAAAGGTATGACTTTCATTTCGATGTTAAAATAAAGACAAAAATTTGAATTGACTTTAGAAAGCTGGTGAAAATTGCATTTTAAAATCCCATGTTTATGCATCCATGATTTAAATTTCTCTTTATATCAATCATATAATGTTTCATTTGAACAGTTGTATTTCTTCAATACTTGAAATAATTTTCTTGTTTAAGTTTTTTTCAACTAAAAGAGCAATATATCACGGGAGATCTGGCAATATCTCCTGATTGATTTTGCTAAAATTTACAGGAGGCACAAAACACTTTGAATACCTAATAGCGAACAATTGCAAAGAGAATTTCATCATGCTATTTTCACGTGATATAAAAGTTTTACGTTCACGAGAATTCTAGTGAACTAAAAAAAGTTAATGAAAAAGAAAACCTGAAAATCTAAAACTTTGTAGATAGGAGCCAGATCTCCCGCGATATAGTTTTTGCCAAAAATATACATATGAAATTTCTAAGTGATTGACACGATATGTAATTTTTTTTTCACGTTTGTCAAAACGATTTCAGTACAGTTGCCGACTTATCATAGTTTTACCAGGTTTTGCAATCGATGAATTTATAGAAATTTTATAAGTCGATCATTATACGCAAAGATCTTTTCCAAAGTAAAATCTAAAGAAAGCAAAAGTTTCTAACAACGAATTCCACTTTAAAGAAATATTTTACAACTACGTCTTAAACTCTCGGTTGTCAAGTCTGTACTGAACTCGTATTTGTCTGTTCCTCCGCTTCAAGAATTGCTACCCAAGATTCAAGGTAAGTGAGAATTCAGGAAATCAAATATTTAGCGATCGAACGAGATGCTTCGCAAATATTGACTACGCCCTCCAGGTAAGTAAAAGATGAAGTTATAGCGAGATGTTTAAAAGGTAAGCGTGAATTCATCGTTTACACAAGTTCCTTCTCCAATACAATTATGAACTGGCATAGGATGTAAAATATTGTGATTTTGAAAATTTATGAAGATCACATTTGAAAGATTTATTTAAGTAAAATGCATTCACTTGGAGCAGTACAAACTTGCCAAAGTCTCATAAATGTACATCATGCAAAACATGACAAAATTATTTCTGGTGTTTCTTTTCATACATTCATGTTTTCATTTTTCTTGTGAAAAATATCTAAATATTTATACTTGGGAAAAGCATCAACACCCACTTTTTTTTAACAAATCCGGATCATTTTTTAAAATTATTTTGCTTTGATTTTTTCGTAAATAAATCCTAAAATTTTCTAAAATGCATTAGAAAAAAATCAAACTTTTAATTCCAGCAATAGATAGCGTTCCTCATTATTTTCTGTGTTCATACATCCGATATTCTATCTCTATTATATTATGAATTTCATGCGTAATAAAGATTGTCATAATTGGTTAAATTTTAAAAAATAATTTATTCTAGCTATGCTTTTACTAATTTGTTCTCATTCTTTATTTTAAATTACTCCCCAGTGAATAATTTTGAAATAATTTTTCGTAAATCGCTTCACTGCGAAGTGATATTACGTAAACTGTACATTATCTCATTTAAGTAATTCGCTCAGTTTTCTGAGCAGAGCTGAGTTTCCCCGAAATTTGATTTCGTTCCCCGTTTTATAGAGGTAACGAATCAATCCTCCCCCAATCCCTCGGGAAGGAGGGAATAAGAAACCATTCAGCATGAGTACAACTTTCAACAAGGCAGTGCTATGCTTTAATCATACCATACAGATTGGGCATGATATTACCGATATTATCGGTTTAATACTTGTTTTCTGCTTCTTTACAAGTTTGGTAAGATGGAAGTTATACTTCTTTTTTGTTCTCGTTCCTAATTTATTAAAGTTTCTATTTTATTATTCTGCCTTTGTACCTCTAGTTTCTGTTCCTATTGTCTATTAAGGGGGGAAATACGTGCAAAGGTCTCAAAAAATTAAAAAAATTTTTTTTCATAAATCGATTCTACATCTATTCAATAATATACCCTGAAAATTTCAAAACATAATTCCAAGTCGTTTAAAAGTTATAAGCATTTGAGCGAGCTCCCCTTTTGGAGCAGTTGAGCAGGTAGTCCCTCATGAATGACCTGAAGAGTATTAGAGAACGTTAGCAGATGTCCTTTTGTTTCTTTTAACACTTGAGACCTCGGATAGAAATTTCTATAAGTATTAGTATCTATAAGTATAAAAAAAATTGATTCATTACTGCCTTAAATTTACCTTAAAAACCACTTTTTTTTTTCTTCTTTTTTGAACGAGTTTTTCTCGAAACTACTTTTTCCGAATTTGAGTACATTCTAAATCGCAGAGTTTTTGGATCAATCCTTATCAAATTTAGCACACATTTTCTTTATATATACATGCTTTAGTTGAACTAGAATCATAAACATATCTTTATTTTTACTCTTTTTATTATAAAAAAAGAACGAAAAAAAACGGTTAAAAATAGTACTTAATTTTCCCATTCTAAAGAAAATAGAAATTTTCAATTTTTTGTGATGATTTTAGTTCAACTAGAAGAGACACTTCTAAAAAAAGTAGATTTTTAAAAAAAATGACTTTAGATAAAAATTGTGACCTCCAGGATGTACTCAAACTGCCGACCCGGGTGGCGACCTGCAGTGTGCAGCAGCCGATATCTCCGGGATTTTTCAAGAAAAACGTTTCAAAATTTCAGTAAAGGTTCTTCAATATATTTACAAAATAACCTCAAAATCTCAATGAAATATATTCATTCTTTATGCGTTAAAAAAAATCATGAATATGGCTCTTAATACGCCGTTTTACACGTATTCCCCCCTTAATGAAAATGTGTTTGCGTAAGAGATTCCTTAATTCATATACACTGCAGAAAATGCACCTTTTAATTTTAGAACATCGGATATAACAAAGAAAAAGCTTCAAGGAAATTCCAAAAATTAAAAAAAAAAACACATTATTTTCTAAAAACTAGAGAACTTTTAATTATGTCTAATTTCAAACTTTAACCCCTTAAAGCACGAGTTGTTCCAGAAAAACTAATATAGTGTAAGTTATTCCTCACAATTTCAGGTTGTGGGGGTGACTAAAGAGCGGGGCGTGGGGTAAAAGTTGCATAGAAAAAGTATAGTATACAAACAAAGTGTAAACGGATCTCAAACGGGCATTAGAAATTAAATAACGCACGGGCATGGCTAACTTTACAGTAACTTTCGCAAGTGTCAGACACGGGAAAATGCGTTAAGTGGTTAATTAACAGTAAAACTATTTGCATTGACCTGTTTAGACAACTGATCAAAAGCATTAGCAAAAGCGAAACATAATTCATTAACTGATCAAAAGCATTAGCAAAAGCGAAACATGATTCATTAACTGATCAAAAGCATTAGCAAAAGCAAAACATAATTCATTAAATTAAAGTCGAATAATGTAATAATTGATCAAAATAATCATCGTAATAAAGGGAATATTGAAAGGTCCTTTACAACAGAAACTACATCAAAGTAGAGGACGTAAAAGTTAATTAGCAGTAACATGCTGCTCAAAATACGTATATCATCCGCAAATTTAATTGACGGGAATAGCGCGGAAGGTCGTCTTTTGGCACTTGCGACTTTCATCATGGTTTGCTTATTACAGAAATACTACAATTTCTTAATAAAGCATTAAATTGTATGCTAAAGTTTCTGTAGATAGCTTTCGAATATCATTTTACTGAGAATTCTAGGTCTTCTTTGATTCTGATATATGAGCGGCATCAGTTAAATACCATTATGAACTAAATTGAGCTTATCTTCTATTTTTTCTTTCTATTGGAGCTGCTTATGGTCATTAACATTTGCAGACCTAGAGCGTACCCCGGTAATAGGCATCCATTTTTTTAAGCAGCACCACTGTCGGTAGATGCCATTGCCACTGAGAATTTGGACGCTCAGTTTCCCCTAGAGGGCGGCACCTGAGCTCTCATTTGATGCGAATTGCACTATGTATTTAATTTAGCCAAGAGTATCCAAGGCAAACGGATACTCGAGGGATCTTTAACATGCCACACAATCATGCGACATGGGCGCAGACGATTTTCTGCATCTTGAAAAGATGCAGCCTGGGGCCAGGTTCGAACCTGCAACCTTGGGCTAACGAGACCTGCCCCTTACGACTACGCCACCCTGTCTTCTATACATTATATTATTAGCGTTTACTTAAAAATAATGTCCGCTACAATTTATATGTATGATTTAAATGTAATTTATAGATAAATTAAACTGCATTATGAATTAAAAAATCATAACGTTATAAAACAAGAAATACGTTATTACTCGAATTACCTACTAACTCAGATTCAGAGCTTTTAGAGTTTTGGGGAAACTTTTGATTTTTAAGGTGTTACGTACACAAACACATGGATCACATTAGATAATCAGAATCTATTTAGTAACATTTCAAAAGTTGTATTCATTAACAAATATCTTTTGTATTTGCATTTGTACCTTTTGCTGGTTTGCCAATTGGCTAAAATCCACAAAATCATCTAGTTTCCCTAGAGTAAACGTTTTTATAAACGCATCTGTAAAAATTAATGAAAGTACTTGATTGAATCAAAATTTAGATATTGATTCAAATCTCTTGCCTTTTTCAAGAAAGATCTTACTAGTTTTTAAAAAGAGAGATGAGGGGGGGGACATATTTGTTAAAATCGATTAATGAATTTTTGTAAAATATGGAAAGATGGGTAAAAACTGTTAAAATAAAAAATTATTATTTTTTGAACCAGTAATAGTTGCTCAAATAAAATTATGGTTTCCGTAAAAACTGTAGATTTATTTTTGTCGTGTAAGAGGAGTGGATTAGAATAATAGCTTACTGACAATGAAGCCGTAACAAATTTTGATTTCTTATATAGAGACTGAAAAACTTAATAAACTTTGATTTAAAAATACAATCCATATACACGTTACGTCTAAGGGAAAATACTTAATTGTTGGAGAAATTTTTCGGAACCAGAGTACTATTTTACACTATTTCTTAGTTTAATGCCTAGCCGTCGAATCATTGATGCGTATCATCTCTCATGTTAAACTATCATTTTTACATTTTCCGTTTCTGACGTCAGAAAAATTACGTAAATATCAGATCAATCTGAGCCGCGTACGGCATAAATGCTCATCCGAAAAAGTCAACTAAAATTTTCAGAGGAATCTTAAATTCCCAGAAGAATCTTAAAATCTGCACTTCACCACTCCAAATTTTCAAAAACCTATAGGAAAGACAACATTTTAAATCTTCTGACTATCCGTCCCAAACTAATTATTACCAACATATAGCTTGCGCGCTTCTGCGCATACCATAAAACATATCTTAGCTGCCCGAAATATTGCAAGTTAACTAAAACTTCTGGTTAACTTATATATTATATACTTTCTATATTTGAAGTTAATTAAAATTTCCAGTGAACTTTGTATTCATTAGTTAACTTAAAATACACAACGTATGTTTTAAGTTAACTAAACTTTCCAGTCAACTTACATATTACATACTTTCTATACTTTAAGTTAACTAAAATTTCCAGAGCAATCTTAAAAACCGTGCTTCACCATTCCAAATTCTCAAAACCCTGCAGGAAAGACAACATTTTAAATCATCTGACTACATGTCTTAGCTGCGAAATATTGATTTGGAAAACAAAATGAACGTGGCCTTTCTTATTACCTTTATCATTAGGAGGAAATAAAAGACGAAAGAAAATTCGTTTTCAAGAACTGTGGAGTTGTTTTTTCCCAAGTTTGGAAATGGTTGAGTATTACTGAACTAATTCGCCGGATTTACTGTAAGCACAAAAAGTCATTTCTTTCATCTCGCTAATGCCCCGTTTATCATTGTAATCAGTTCTTTGGGCAATGAGAGTTTTTATACGTTTCTATTTTTATTGTTGAAATAGGAAGAATATTTGCTTTTTATCACTTTAATGTTAGAAAGCATATTCGGCAAAAACACTAAAAGCGAAGCCATCTTTCTTTCTTTTGACGTTTTAACTGTCAACGCAAATCTAGATGCATTGCTCCGAAATCCCTTCGAGAAAGAATAAGATTAAGGGATGGAAATGAAACTTTTTAAATTTTACTGTTCATTTCTATAAACTTTTTCTTTCATTAAATCGTGTTTCGTTAAGAATAAATACTTTTTTTTACGCTTCCGGTGTTTTTGAAAATTAGGTGAAGTGTACACTGTTAAAAAATGATGCGCTTAAAAATGAGAAAATACACCTGCTTTTTTTTTAAAGTAACTTTAACTTAAAAATGAGTAAACTCTGTTCTCAGTTTTAAGTGCCGATACTTACTTAGAAATTACAGTCACAGAAAGAACAAATATTATTTTATTTTTACTGCAATGAATTAAAAATTTATAGAGCACATTTACGTTAATAACTCTTACTTCTTCAGAGCAATAGTATTTGTATCAAAATTAATGAACTACACTGTGAAAAATGATGTGCTTAATTATAAGAAAATATACCTGCTTATTTTTTTAAAGTAATTTTCACTTAAAAACGAGCAAACTCTGTTCTCAGTTTTAAGCACCGATGCCTTACTTGGAAATTATAGTTACAGAAAGGGAAAGTACTAATTGCAATACATTAAAGAGTTATAGAGTAACTTTACGATCATAATTAATACAGAGCTTTTTTTAACAATTACTTCTTTAGAGTAATAGTAATAGTTTGTTTCAAAATTAAGGAACTATTTACCATGCGAAACGTCAAAAGGATTCAAGAATTTGAGTAGTCTCTTAGGAGCAGGAGTACAAGATAATTTGCTGGATTCGAATCGGACGAAACAAAACAAGAAAACAGAATGAACGTTTGGCTAAATAATTATTATATATAGCTATTCTGAATTAAGATATAAAAAAATTTGGCACGGAAGTACTTTAGCACTCGCAGCTGGTACGTTTGGAAGCTATATAATCCAACTGTCTCTTTGATCGCTTGATGTCCTCTTCCGCAGCACAAGCTATCGCCTTCAGTCAAAAAGATCAGAGTTCGATTTACAGGGTCCTCAGCGGTCCTCTGTTTTCAACGATAGCGTACTCTTGCTTCGTACACGATGCGATATTTCTGACACAATGTTACCTCAAGCACGAAGAAACTTTTTCTTCCTTTTATTTCTTTTTTTTAGTGGTGTCTCTAAAATGAGAGCGTAGCTGATCATTTTTGCGAAAAGCGTTACTTAACCCTCTAATGCCCAAGTTTTGTTATCGTCGTCTGCCTTGAGGCGGAATTCGGAATTAGAGGATTAATTTAACATTTCTTTCATTGTCTTACATTGTGGTTAATAGTTTGGTAGACATTTTTAGTGTTATATTTGTTCAATCATCTCCTTCCAATTATTTAAACTTGACCCTTTAATGCCCAAGTTTTGTTATCGTAGTCCGCCTTGAGGCGGAGTTAGGAATTAGAGGGATAAAATATAAGAACTCACTTTTTCAAATCCAGCTCCTTTTGACTGGGAGCTATTCCAAGAATATGATTGAATTTGATTTAACAGTGCAGTTCAAAGTGACAATGATAAAAATTAGCAGTGCTAATAATTGAATGTAGAGGCCCATTGGCTGAGTGGTAGCCTTCCGTGCTACCATGCCACAGGTCCGGGGTTCCATTCCCGGGCTGGGCAGGGTCGACTCAACCTTTCATCCCTGCAGTGGGGTCGATAAATTAAGGACCAAGCATGCTTAGGAACTAAACACTGGCGGATCCAAGTCAGGCCGATCACTTGAACGGAACTTCTGCACCCCAGTGCTCTCTCTCTCGAAAACTGGGATGGGCACAGTGAGCCATGGACCACAAAAGGGCTGGCGCGCCACTGAGTTTAATTGCTAATAATTTAAAGTTTTCTTTCTTTTTCTGTTACTTATTGATTTAATTTCTGGTTTATGTGAACAATTTAATACATACGTCATTAACTCTGTTAATATTTAGAGCCGAAAATAAATTAATATTTAACATATATTTAAGAAAATATGAAAATCAAAACAATTTGTTTTATCAGAACCTATAAAAGATTAAATTTTCTAACAGAACCAATTGCTAATTTTTCCTATTTAATTCTTAAAAACTCGACAAAAAATTATTTAAATTAAAACTGAAGCAGACGACATAAGTGCCCTACCGAATAGCTGTTTAATAAAAGAAATATGTATTCAAACACAACATATACCTTCAAAACCTTATGAAGTAACGATAGATTTCCCGCATAAATTATATTTTTATGACAAAGCAAGCCCATTTTCACGCCTTTAAATATCTTTATTTTTATTTACTATTTATTTTTAAAAAGTTTATTTATTATTCATAATTTAAAAAAGGATATTTTTATGGGAATATAAATTTTAAAAAGATCAAGAACAATTGTTTGACCTTTTTAATACATTTCACAGATTATTCCAGCTTGTCTCGCAAGTAAGTCATGTTGTTATATCAGCCTCATAAAACGACTGGTAAATATCTTAAAATTATGCGAGAATTCTCCGTAAAGGAATGAGTGGTATTGAGAAAATAGAAAAAAAACAATGTAATTCTTGCTTTAAAAATAAAATATAGTTAATAATAATGAGAAACTTGCGAAACTCTTATCAACATTCTTTCAAAACCTCTACCCACGCCCACCCATCATGAAAATATTGCAAAGCGGGTCAACGTTAACAGATATAATTGTATTGCACATTTTTTCTTCACGGTCTCTCCGAATTTGTATTATTTATTCAAATATTGTTTTAAATAAAATTAAACTCATCCTTTATTTAGACACTAAATAAAAACGTGCAATGTAGATACACACCCACTCTTTTTCCATTCCTTTGCATGTTAGTTCTCTGTTTATTTAACTATATTTCCAATTATTTTCACCTTATTAATATTGCTCCTTCTTTGAAAAATATATACAATAAATATTCACTAAAATTAATCTACATTCGTTTGGTTTAAATAATTTAAACCTAAAAAAATTCAATTTACTTAACCGTATTTTGAAGCGAAACATTAAATAGTACATTCTTTCATTTTATAGGAGATGCAAAAAAGGAGTCATTTTAATTTAAATTTATACACAAATAGAGTAACCAAAAATACTCAAAATTCAAGTTGTGTTGCTATTGCAAAAAATGAGCGGTATACATGTGGAGTTCGAGAGACAAAAAAAAAAAATTTTTATGCTTCATAACTGAACAGTCAATTACATTGAAAACAGCATTTCTTATTAAAGCGTTTTCGTGATATGAATAATAAATATAAAAATCGATTTATTTTCTAATTATCTACGAAATAAAATACAAATTCCAAACTAAACAGAACATGAACGCTTTTTATGGCATTGTTATTTTACGTTATTTAATGTTTCAAACATGCTTCCTGATAATCTGTCAATAGACTTTCATGGTAAAAAATGCTTATCCAGAATAATTAAAAATTACTTTATAATTCATTTATAGTCTTGTGCACTTTCTTAATTACGTCCTATGGGAATCAAGACTCAAATGCTTATTTGATGCAGCATTTCATTTTTTTAAAAAATATTGAATAATTTAACTTCATGCACTTCGTGAAATATTTTTCTTGTTTTATATATATCCATTTGAAAACAGCAAAAACGCGTTAATCAGCATTACGTATATTAGTAATAAAGTAAACGTAGGTTTTTGACTAATGAGTTCAAAATTTATTCATGAAAAATTGTAATTACTGCCTTTAAATGCATCTAAAATGGAAAGAATCTTTCTGTAAAAGAAAAGCATAATGATATGAATTATGCAGTAAGTTTTTAATATTTTTATTTTTACTCGTTCATAAAATGTAATCTTTTCTTGTAGTTTTCAAATTTGTTCAAAAACACATTTTTTTTAAAATTCAGAATTAATAGTATTCAAAGATAATTTTTAATGAATATATTATATATTTACAATATTTGCATTGTTTGCATAATGTTATTATCCTTACCGTTATCTTTCCGCAAAATGCATTCTTTAGCTTTCTGTCAATCAGTCAATATTTTAGGGCAATTACTCTTTAACAAACATATTTCAAGCTTTGATCTTTCCCGTTATATAATCTTCCACATTGAATGGCAGGTTTTTCATAGACATTCCAGTACTATGGAGCATAGCAGTCGCTGGCTCCACATATTGGAAGGGACGATTGTTTTAAAGCAAGGCAAATCATCAACATTAGGAAGGAATTTCAAAACGCCCTTCCCCCTCAATACTTTGGAAAAGAAGTCACAAGCTTTATTTTAGTGATGCAAAAACATCTTAAACGAAAAAAAAAATGCATTTTAAAAACTAAATGTACTTTTTATTTACCGATTACATCTATTATATATAGATATTCTTCTCATTCTTTAGGACTCAATTCATAAATGCATCAAACGACAATGTTTGCTTTTATCGTTTAACTCACTAAAAGAGAAAAAACAAAAGAAACAAGTCTCAAATATTTATACGTTTTTCTTTCAAAAAAAAAAAAAAGACTCATACATATTTAAGTCCTTAATTTATTTTTCCCTTATAATTCATACACATCTCTTGGGAATTTCAATGCGAAGTATTTACTTAATATATGAACGGAACATCTAAAAAAGGCCTTTGAGTAATGTATATTAATTTTCGTTATCGGATTTCCTCTCATTGATTAATTCAAAAAACAAGTAATTATAAGAAGTTTAAAAAGCTTAAAATTTCTTTCTGTAAAATAATTGTAAAAAAATTATGTCTTGCTCGCTAAGTAGAAAATAATATATTTAAAATTTAATTGCCCATTTTCAATGCACTCTTGCTTAATGAAAATACTTAATGCGTATATAATTCAAGTTGGAAGTTGTCATTAATTAAACATCTCACAAATTATAGTTTCTTTCAAATTCTGTGTTTCGTTTTTTGCAACAACTTCACTGAAACTGCTGTACAATAAAAAAAAATCCCACAAATTTAAAATTCTTAAATGTAAATTGACGCAATAGTCCTTTCTCCGCAATATTAAGGCTCATATTATTTTCATTTATTCGATTCTCCGTCCTCCATATTTGTAGGGAGGCAAGGAGACACAGCAATAATGATGTTGTGGCTTCATATGAACTGGTAAAGGTTAGTCATTCGCAAAATTTGGTGACAAGCTTGGTGAGGGAAAACTGCGAACTTCGGCCGCTGCACCATACATCATTCCATTAAGGGGAAGGAGTTGATGAGGCGTGCTTCATCCGTGACTAAACACCTTACTGGGGAAGGGCTGTTGCCATACAGTAGGCTTTGAATGTTCTGCCACAGTAATTAAGTACGGAGGAATATACATTGCTCTTGGATCGCATACGAAACAAACAGCATGAATCAAGAGTAGTGTGAAAAGTTAATATCAGACAATTACGCTACTAGTAGACAAGCTAATAAAACGAATGTTTTAGAAAAATATCATACAGTAAGAAACGAATGCTCTTGACAACTAAATGTTTTATTGCAGATGAAGTTTTTTTTTTTTTTTTTTTTTTTTTTTTTTTTTTTTTTTAATTTCGTTTCACTTTAATTTCTTTTCGTCAAATGCATTGTGAATTCGTTATCATTTACATAAATATTAAATAAGGTGTGTTTGACTTCTTTGTGTGGATTGATCTCAACTGATCTGCCCACTCCAAAGAAAATAGTATTTTTTTATTTGGTTTTCTTAATAGCGTACAAAATTACAATAGATATATATATAAGTTGTAAGTTGCATCCGCAACAATGATTGAGCAATTCATAAATGTAAGGTACATTTTCAATCACTGTAGACTATAAAAAAAAGACAAAAAGGGAGGAAAAAAAGACAAGGAAAAAATATGTTTGTTCTTTTTTCCATTATTAATTGGCGATAATCTAATAAACTAAGTAAATAAAGTTGAAATTTTACTATTAATTGCAAAAAAAAGGTGCAGTGTGTTTACATTTCTAAAGTCTTAATCTTTCTGTAATTATTTGCAGGATGTGTAAATATTTGCCTTAAGTATTTCTTATAGCGCATTCTTTATCATTACGCTTTACGAAAAAAGAGTTTTCTTCCACTGATAGTCGACAATATTATAAAGTAATTAATACAAATACTAAATAAAATAAATAAATTTTATCTATGTTATTTTTTTTTAATATTTGTACTCTGTTTAAAACCGTTCTTTTTTTTAATCAAAAAAGATAATAAGACAAAACGTGTAGGGAAATTAATCGTTAAGAAAATATACTTTCTTATGTGTCTTTTTTCTAAGACTAAAATTATAGGTTATTAGAATATTAGTAAATGACGCATTCTACTAGTATGTACCTCTTATATTCTACTTTTAGAAGAAAAAAATATGTTATTAAATTTATAGTTAATAATATTATGCGAGAAAGAAACACGTATACATTATAAATATTAAAGAAGCTACAGATTTTTTAAACTTATTAGTTTCACATAATTATCTTTCTTTTCATAAATAACAAATATTAAAAATTGAAGAAACTTTAAGGTTCATCAGATTAAATTTCCCCCGTTATTAAATAGAACAATAATTTAATCAGCTTTTATAAATTTACTTGGACTACATAATTACACAATAAAGAATTACATCATATTACCGCATAAATTATTTTCTTTAATCATTTCTTACCGAGAAATATATTTTTTTTCATCTCTTTTATAAGTGCAACTATTTTCAAAACCATTTACCAATTGGCTCGGGATACTTTGTCATGTCCCTAAAATGTAACACATACAATTTATGCTTTTCTACGAATTTTATGACGGCAATGTATGTGACCTCGCTTGGAGTAATTGCTTTTTAGTACTTGTGCAGGTAAAATGTCCCTTCTTACCAAACTTCAAACATTTTATTGCTTAAGAAAATTATGTCTCGGAGAGGAATATAGTTTAATTTGACATTCGGTTGAACATTTCCAGCAATGATGTCATCGTTATTAATTTATTCTTCAATAATATAATTCCTCAATTCTTCTCAGAAGGAGGAGTTACATTTAAACACCATGATTAACTTTCTGCCTACAATCTCCTTTTCATTTTACCCGTTATTCTTATATATATATGTGTATATATATATATATATATATACACAAATACACATACAAAGTGCCTACGCTTAATGAGCCCAATATCTGGTTTCTAAACTGTTAGAGATAGGCATATAGTTCCCATTGGAAAAATATTTTAAATTTCATAAGAAATTTATTTATTAGTGATTAAATTAGCTCATAATATAAAATCTATCCATAGTCTTTTATATTTCTTGGAAATATACGAAATCTTCATTTTTAAATCGTTTCCTGGTAAAATCAACTACGTTTATTTAAAAAAACCTGATACTCTAATATAGACAATAATAACGTCTTGCTGATTAATGACTAAAATGGACTGCGTTATAACAATTTAAAATAAATAGGTATTTAGCAGGCAAAATGTATTTTCTGCCTTAAATTATAAGTAGATCCCATATGAAATAAAATCAAGTAGCATATGGCACCTTAGCACCTTAAGAGTTCTCTTGCAGACACTTTTTTTTTTTTTTAATATGTGAGTCAATTTCGATTATTTTACAAATACGATTTCATATAATCAAGGGCTACAAAAATGTAGATTCCATAAATTTTGTAGACATGTGCCGATTGACTACAACAGTAACTTATAGTTTCCTCCATGATTTAAAACATTTTTAAATTATTGATAAATATATAAAATAATCTAAATTTTAAATTTATAATTATTTTATAACTATTGGCATGTATCTAACATTTTAGAATGAACTACTGGGAAGCGATAAGTGTGGGCTTCCAGTGCATTTGAAGATTTCCTTTAGGGTGCACAGTTCTTCCCCTTTCCCCTATCTATTAAAAACACCGTATATTCATTTTTATTACGAAACAAAGTATTAGTAAATATTTTTTACGAAGATAATCCGCTACAAGTAAATCAAAGTTTAAATTGTTGCGTGGGAGATAATTATAAAACTACTAGCATGAACATCCCAAATGTTTGAAATCTGTGTATCTTAATAGTAAGTAGATTTTTGTGCACGAGTACATGATATCACGAGTGAAAATATATATACCGTTTTTGCAATCTTTCTCGTAAAAATATAATTACTTTTTACCTTAACATACAATTTTGTGTTATAGAATTAAAAAGACTAATGATTTATTTTTTAAACGAAGTATACATTTGGAATATATAGCAATTAATAGTTCAAAAAATAATTTAGGAGAAATAAAGTTGTCTCAAATATCAAATTATAGATTTTGACTTGTATTTGCTTCGTTTTAACTTATTTATTTTTGGCATTATTATTGTATTTCTTGAAATTAATAGCATTGAAATTTAAAATCAAAAGTTTTAAGTTCTTATATCAAACTAATATAATATATTTTGCTATTATTAAAGTAGTATAATTCAGATCGAAACACTACTTTTTTATATTAGTTTTGATGTTAATCAAGTTATGTTTTTATCTAAAGAATGATGATACCCTGAGTATTTTTTTCATCTATTAAACTTTGTATGGAACTTAAAATGAATCCAAAGAGCAGAAAACAAAAAATATTCCGACTTGGATATTACCCAAACATAAAGAGTCATCAAATTTCCTACTCGAACGCCCTTCCTTGAAAATAAAATTAAAAAAGCTTTACGCCTACAATATCAAAGTGCGGCGAATGATTTAACCATGCATTTTCATGTGTGTGTGAGTGCTTGACAGGGCAAATATTATGACGTAATACACATCCCCATGAGCAGTGACAGCCGTGACAGGAATGGATTCACATGGAGGGGTTGTCCCATGGATATTTGCTGGGTTGGCCACCTCAGCTGCCACCCAGAACAACAGGGATGTAGATTCCTGTTAATAATCCTACACATTGGACAGCTGGTGTTAGATAAAACGCAGAGAAAATAAAATATGATCCTAAAAGTAGGCAGACTAGAGCTTCTTTCATTAGGTTCGGGGCTGTTGGGCGTGTTAGAGATCGCTGGTTGTCATGGAGACGAGTCCCCCGTGGCCGCTGGTCCTAATCCCCCCAATGGATGACAAAGCAAAAGGGGCCTCCACTAAGTGATCGAGCTGATCTTTCCACCTGTGGCACTCAGACAATGCGTTTCCTGCAAAATTCATGACACTTCGATCCCGAGAAGAAAGCTTTCATACGATATGGATTTGAAAACTATTTCCCTAGAGTTGGGCAAACACTAGCACATAAAACGATACTCACGCTTTCCCAGTAATTGGCTATAAACTCTGCTGCATGTAAAAAATCCTGTTTCCGGCAGGAACAAGCGTTTCAGATGTATTGCGTTTTAATGGATGCAAGAAGGTGTTTTAAACACCGTTCAAAGATTTAAAAGAATTCAGGGCATCGAAGCTTTTTTCTTCGGTCCCCAATAAAATAAAAAAGTGGTTTTTCTCTTTCAACTTAATGCAAAATACAAAAAAGTAAAAAAAGAAATCAAAATGACTAATGTTGAAGATTTGAATGACTAATGTTGTACTTTTGAAGATTTTAATGCTTAAAATTTTGTTTTCTTCTTTTTATCATATTTTGGTTTTTTAATTCACTAGCCAGATTGTAAGTATTTAATCGAAGGGTTTCCCTTTCAACTGCAGCAACTTGGCGATCAGAATTACAGTTAAGGGAGAAAAGAAAGAAGCACTTGGTGGGGTAAAAATATGAACTATTATTTTCTTATTGAAAAGTTCCTTTCCTATAGTCCATCTAATGGCCCATGCCTATGTTTCAATGACTTACTTCTATTAGAAACGGTTCTAGGAAGGTCTAACCAGGGTAACTATAACTATCCTGTATGTTAAAGAAAACCTAGGGAACAGTAATTTTTCTTGATGCAAAAAAGCAGACAGTTTGTATGTATGTGTGTTTCTTAATACGTCAAAGTATAAAACTTTTAATAAAGAATATAATTAAAATGTTTTTCCTCTAACACACTAATGAACAGCAATCCCAAAACAAAATCCTGATTACATTGTGCATACTCTGTACAATGCCTAGATGTCATTAAAACAACTATTAAATCCAATAAATCGATTATCAATTAGTGTGTATTTGCTTCGATAAAGTTTAACCACTCACATACACTACCTTACATAATGATATTCATTTTTTTCCTTTCTAATTAGATAACGTGATCTTTCCTAAAAGAAGTTTCTGTATAAATTAACGAAACTATTTTTTTCTGAGTTTAACTCATTAATTCAAGATTTGTTTCTGAAAGAAGTTCGAAAATTTTCCATATTCTTATTAATTTACTATTTCCCGATTGACTTCAAAATAAATGTTATGCAGACCTCAGATATCTTTTTTGAATAATGACATTTCATTTGTTTTACTCTGAAACTCAAAAAAAGGACTTAGCTTTGCAGCACACGCGAAAAAATATAATTACATTCTGTGCAACGTAATGATTTTTTTTCCTTAAAACATTGCGGCCAAAGGAATTTTATTATGTCTTATACTTTCATATTCTTTTTCCTAATTAAAAATTGTTTGAGCAGGAATTTAAGCTCTAACTTTATGTATGATTCAAAGTTAGCGTTGAACCTACTCAGAAAGAGACTTTATCACTGGCTGGTCTCTCTCCCAAATTGTAAATAAAACGTAATTGTAGTTAATTAATGCAAATCATTTTTTTCTTTCTTGATGAAGAATTTAAAGTTAAAAAAATCTGAAAATCAGCTAGTAAAAATGTCCGTTTTGAGCGTAAAAAATGGGTTTAAAAATCCACAATTTCAAGCATTTAAACTTAAAACGGCTAAATTAATTTCATATGATTCATGTAATTTCTAATTTTTAACGGACAAGGAATTAAAAATGGAAATTTTTATACGTAATTTTCTACTTCAGTAACAAGTCCCGAAACCAATTAGGGGGAGGGGGTACCAATGAGACAATTTTCACTTCGTTAATAATGACTATTGAAAATTACAGAACTACATCAAATTGCACACTAAAGCAGTGACTCCCAAACTAAGTGGGTAAATCTTCACAAGACCGGCTTGAAATTTCGTAATAACTTCCTGAAGAATTAGCGGCTTTTTAATTATGATTTTTTATGGTATTTGCCGGGGCCCCTTGTAATATGAATAAGGGCTATGTAATGCAAGTACATAAGTTTTATTTGTTTTTATTTATTACTTGTTGTTCTTGTTGTTGTCGTGTCCTTGCGCATGGCGAGGAAGAATGGGTACACTGCTATCGAGCCTAACGGGGCCCTTATAGGCGGGAGTACGATTTCCGCCCCTTTGAAAAGTCTCTTAATTTTTTGAACCAACTCCAAGATGAGAGACCGTCACCTGGGATTGGCACCCCCAGAGGTATAGTTTCACTTGGAGGACATTATAACCACGACCTATTTAACGTGCACCAGCTTCCTTTAGCGTACACGGCCCTACAGGAACCAGCCACGAAAGGTTGTCACCCTCCCAAACACTGACCTAAGTCGATGTTGCTTCACTTTCGGTGTTCTGCGGGAACTGAGCTTCTACCGACTGGTCCACTTTATTACTTATGAACTTTTAATTAGTGAAAGGATCCGTGGAAAAATCTTAATTCCAAAAAGGCGCCTGGACTCCGAAAAGTTGGAAACCACTGCAGTGACAGGTTAACTTATTTCGAAAGTTTGTTTTATTCTGGAATATCATCGAAAGTCAACAGGAAGTGTTACTTGTTTCATTGTTGTTAAGGGTACTAGTGTCCCCCAAGGAGTATTTTTAATCAGGTTAACCGATTTTGAAAGTTTCTTTTATCCTGGAATATCATCGAAAGTCGACAGGAAGTGTTAATTGTCATTGATGCTAATGTTTAATTGTTGTTAATGATAATTGCAAAATTTAAATTGCATTACCAATTTTATTGTTGACACGCATGTCCGTCAACATGTCAATTTTGAGTTCCGGTAAGGATGCGGTGATTAATCAATAAAATACGAAACATGATGAAGTTTTAGAAAGAAATATTCGATTAAAAGTTACCTGCTCTGCCGGGCATGTAAGGGTAGAAAGTTCATGCCCCATCGGAATTTTTACATGCCCCGGGCATGTCGGGCAATGTAATTTTCGAGCCCTGGTACGTTCAATGCATTTTTTGTTCTACACGGAAAAAAATGCATATAAGAGTACACGAAAACATAATTAACACCACCCTGTGATTGGGCAGTCCCAGACTTACATGTTAAATGGACGAGATGAACCGTAGGGTGGTTAATAAAAGCGAGAAACAAAAATAAAAAAAAAATGATTTAACGAAATTAATTTATAGGTACGCACACTATCTAAAATACACAACGGATAAAAATCAAAATATTGTGAAGAGTTTTCATGTTTAGTAAATAACGAAGCGAAAGGCTAGAGCTTTTGAAAAAAAATTTCATTAAAAGCTTTTCACCCATTTGTTGCACTTCGGCCATTTAAAATTCAAAAAGAGAGAGAAGCTCGCATAAATTTCCTTAGTCTGAAACTTAAGTTGTGGAAACGTGCCAAGAATTTTTGACGTTAATGCCAGTAGCGAGTTAATACGCTTTATAAGTGAAACTTTCTTTCAAATTAAAATATAGTTTAATGCTTCGGTTTAGGTTATCATAAATACTGACAAAGTGACTCTTTGAAATATTTTTCAAATTTCTGAATTTTATAGGTAAAAGGTTACACATTTCTTAGATGCTATACGGTTTCAGTAAATTTTAACCAATAGATTTAAATGTATTTACTTGAATTGATTTGAAAATTTCAAACAATTCAGAGATTTTTCCTCATAATTATTTATTTGGGTGTGACTTTAATTATATATAATTCCATCTACCAAGCAAAACAAAAGTAAGTTTTTCCCACCAAAAGTAAGAATTAAATGGTGGTGGATATAATCGAGAGATTTGCGTATTCGAATGATCAGAAATTGGGTAATTTTGATAATCGCATGATCAGCAATAGCTTCCCAGATCCTTTCAGCAAGGAATGAACTTCTCGAGTTATTTCATGCAAATCTATGGATTGTACACATTGCTGGAATACAGATAATGTAACTATTCCGTCTAGTAAGAATAATCATTCTTCTGAACTATAATTCCCTAGAGCATTAATGCTTGATGTCATGCATAAGGCGTATAATTCCATCTTTTGTAGTGTCCCTTATGCTATCGTTTATTAGTTGAAAAAAAATGGTTGAAGTTAGTATTTTTATAAATACTTAATGGCAATCGTGCATGCATTTGTTGAAGCTATACCACTGAGGGAGGTAGTTCTAGAAATTCTTACACATGACCATGAGGGCTGGGGAATATACCGCGCCTAAATTTTTATACTCTAGAAATGCTCTATAAAAATTCAAAACTATTACAATTTTGACGTACCGTTGCATTTATTGTCAAACTACACCAGCTACATACTCAAGAAAAGGATGAAACTACTTTTAATCGACTTATTCTATTGACACTTATAAAACTAATGAATGAACGTTTAAGTAGTTTGATGGTACGTGGCAAGAATCTCAGTTCCAACTACTTGACATTAAACTGTACGTAATTTTTCAAGTACGGAATAAATGAAAATACTACATTAAAACGCAAAACGCATTCCGACAAAGCGTTACGTTTATTGTAAAACTAACACTGTCCACATAATCAGGAGAATTATAAAACCAAATTTTATTGACTTATTTTGTTGATATTTCTAAACTAATGAATGCATGTTTAAGTGGTTTAGTGCTACGTGGCTTGAATCTCAGTTGAAGCTATCTGACATTAAACAGTACTTAATTTTCAGGTACCTAAAAATTGGTATTTTTGTAGATTGCGTTGTTAGGCACTAAAGCGATAACATATGATGTTGTTTAGTTTCTAATTTGCAGCAAAAAGAATTTTATTTTTGTTGTAATTTATTTGTAGCTTACAATTGAATAGATATGAAGATTAGATAATTTTAAATATTTTTGGATTTTTTATTTCTTGTGAGTTTACTGTGGTTTTTGCTTCCATTAGTTCACTATAATTTATGAATATGCTAATTATGTCCATTAAGGTTATGTTAGGATGTGGTAGAAATGTCGCTATGGCTTTTTTTAATTGGAATGATTGTTTACTTTTAAATTCAATCAAATATTAAGTTTTAAATTTTTAAAAGTTGTTACATTTTAAAAAGTGATGTATTGGTGTTTCACGTAGAAATGTGCACTAAACAAAACAGTGGTGCTTCATCAGTCGGGAGGAAAAAGTATCTGCTTACTTTTTATTTTAACACAAACATTCCCGCACGTTTTAAAATTTTAACACATAGGTTATCAATCGAACTATGTTAAAATAATATAATGTTAATGTTTTCCAAGAGAAAAAAAATGTCCGATTTATATGTACATAAAATGCAAAAATGTGCATAGTCCGGGAAACCGATGTACAACCACTAATAGAGTTGCGGAATGTCCAAAATAGCAAAGGAATATATTTATTTTTAAAAAATATTACTAAAAGATTAAAAATTAATTTATTTACTTGTGTTTGTGTATTAATTCATACTAAAAATAAAAAATGCAATGATTGACCAAAAAATCATTATTTCTTTTTTGTATTAATTTTACAGAGAATAATACTCAGAATTTTGCATACCGTAGGAATGCCATATTAAAGTAGCAATATAAGCAATATAAAGATGTAAGCAAAAAAAACTACATACACTGAAAACTAAGTAGCACATACAGTTTTTATATTTTGTACAAACATTAAGCATAAGGTTTTTTCCCTCTATTGCAAGTTGTTTAGATGGTTATTTTTTACATAGCATATTCGATAACAAATGGGTAAATTGTACGACATGTCCTCTAATCTTCTAAAGTAACGCATTCAGAAAAGCTATCAAGACCTGAAATATATTTATGTTAGCGTAAAATACATACTTAGAGACGAATATAACTATGAATTTTATATAATCGGACATTTAAATAGTTAGAGACAAATATAACATAAAAGCTAGCGGGTGGTGCGTAAAATTATGAGCTGAGCTGTTTTCCAGTGACATGAGAAGGAATAGATTGTTCGTGAAAGCATTCGTGAACCGCTTATAGTGAAGTGATAATATAAACAAAGTGCTTTGAAATTCACATGCCCTAGTAAATCACAATATATGCGTTTATTATTTGTATATTTAATGATGCTTCAGTAGTTTTCCATTTATGCTCAGAAGAAAGAAAAGATACTTAATTTATAGAACGAAAAAATATTTTATGTTATTTTTATTTAAATTTCATTTTTACATCAAAATAAAAAAATATATCTGAAAAAGTAACTGGATTAGTTATATTACTTTGAAAAATTTGATTCAAGAGTTTTAAAATACTATTTAACATTTTAAAATATTTATAACCACCAATGTCTATATTAGCATAAATCACATACATAAAAAATATAAGAATAATTTTTAAAAACTTGATCTGTTATCTGCTGTCGAGCTAAATATTTCAATTCTTAAATACTAAATTCAAAAAATTTAGATGCAGAAAATCCCTTTCAGAATACTGTCCACTTAACAATACTTAAGTATTAAAAAACAAGCGAAAAAACTTCGAAAATATTGCAAAAGTCTCCATTGAATTTGCACCGTCCCCATGACCTTCGTTTACTTTGTGCTTAAGATGAAATAGTCAACGCAATTGTGTGTGTAAACAAAATTGGATTTTTTGTATTACTTTTACATCCTCTTTTTTTGCATTCTATTAGAAAAATATTTATTTAAAATTTTATAGAAAGAGTCAAAGAACATGTTCTAATCGCACAAACTAAATAACTTATTAAATATACTTCAATTATCAAAAAATACATCGACAATAGCTCCTTTCACAAATTTCAATGTGCCATATACTTTTCTCCACCTGACCCCTACCTGTTAGCCGAATCAATGTGCCATATACTTTTCTCCACCAGACCCCTACCTGTTAGCCGAGGCCTTAGGATTGCTTACGCACGGGGAGAGGTAGTGGGGTCTACGGATTTTACATGCACATATCCCCAAGTATACATGGTGGTCTTCAGTGGGTATCGAACGCGCGACCTTCCAGGTGGAAGTCCGACGTGCTAACCACTAGGCTACCACGACCCTAATGTGCCATATACTAACGTAAAACCCTTAATTACAAAATAATTCATAAATATCGCATACCATACGTTATTGCTCAAGCATAAATGACAATTTTCATCAAACACCTTTTCACGAATCTCGAATCATATTTTCAAGTGTTTAAACTTTGACTAAACAAGCTTCATCATCAAGAGCTAAAGATCAATCAACGTAATCGATTTCTTGAATTGATTTAGAAACCTTATTAAAATCAATTCACTATCCAGTTCTGCCCTTTTCATTGGCCTTTTTCATCAAAATACCAAAGAGTCACCAACAGAGAACTCAATAGAACTTTGCGAGTCTTGTGCATTGTAATCAATATCAAAAAGGACTTTTAGTGCTATCTCTGAAATTGATCAGTTATTCCAAATACTAAAAATATCGTGCTGCATTTTATTTGAAACAATAGCTTCTTTTCCGCTAAAATCTGCATAATTGAACTTATGAACGCTTTTAAGTATTGTTATTGCGTTTTTAGAGTTGTGTGTATAAATAGTTCTCTATTTTCCATTGTTCAAAACCTATTTGATGTTTTATTACCGTGGTTTCTCATTGTCTTCAGTCTTTTAAAGTGTTCAATATGTAGTCGAGCCCGCTTAATGGAATAGCCAAATTTCCACGAAAAATTATTCTAATAAGTACGATGTTCCATTATCCAGGATCAAAGAAATAATATACTATAGATTGGTACATTGAAAATTTGTAACATTAAGCAGGATATTCTTTCAACCGATACTCCATTAGGTGGGCTCGGCTGTACAGTCGAACCAGTTTCGAACCTCGGAACAAACAGAGTCCCAAAATTTTCAATGTACCGAACCATAGTCTATTGCTTCTGTGATCCCGGATAAGGACATATTCCACTCTAATAGAATTAATTTTTCGTTACAAATTGGCTATTCCATTAAGCGGGCTCGACTGTAACTTTAACTTAAATCAACGCGTTATTGAGTCTTTGCTAAAGATACAGAGAAACTTGAGGAATATTTCTACTTTTAAAAACTGCGGAAAGTTGGCATAGCCCAAAAAAGAAATGATTTTAGACGATTAAATGTGTTTTGATCAAATACATAAAAATAAGTGATATTTTATATAAAAAATATGAAATTCAGTAAAAAGTAGAAAAAACAAAGTAGAAAACAAAAAAGTTCGTTGTGGGTATATATTATCGTGTATCATTCAGGTAAGAACAATACATAAACGGTGTTCGTTACCTGTTTAAAAATCCATAGGAAGTTGCTCTTTATAATGGTACTAATTGTAGAGTAACATTTACAACGGAAGATAAAAATCTATAACCTAGTTAGAATGTTAGAAAAATACAAATTTTATACGTTGAGGTTTGAACACTGGTAAAAAAGAGACATCGGGAATTCTTACACTGCACACTCTTGTGAAGATTAAAGAAACAATTAAACAAGGAGCTCGAAGAAAGATACATCCCAGAGACGTGGCACATTTCACTTTGGTGAATGAAGGGCTGGCTTATTCTCGTGAAGATTTTTAGTACAGTATTTATATTGTTCTCTGCAGTAACGATTCCTGATTAAGTTTCTTTCACTGGAAATTTGCGTGCTGTAAATGTCTGACGGTGATGTTCTGAAGAAGTGTTCTTTCTCTGATAGAACAGAAATAGCAATAATAGGGAGCATTTGCATGTTGGACGCTTTGGACTGTGGCCATAGGCTACATTTCATGATTTTTCCTCTTGGTACTATCAGACCTCGAACTTTTACGAAACAGTTTGCGAACATCCCGAATATTAAAATGTATTTTATATCAAGATAAACAAAATTATTAGAGATCAGACTTTAATCATAAAAGACTTAACTCATTTTTAGGGAGCAGCACTAACTTATTTTTAGGGAGCAGCACAAACACAAACTTTTGTAATCAGTTTTGTGAAATAAATACTTATTTATGATTACTAACTTACCTAATTTCTCCATGAAACGCATTTAGTCACAAACTAATCTTACACGTATTTTTTTTTTCCTTTTATGTTTTCAGGGACCTTGCTGTGTTTGAGAACACATCAACTAAAATTATTATGCCATGATTGAATTTTTAAAAGCAAAACTGCATACGGGATTCGGCTTGGTTAAAATGTATATATATATTATATTTCATAGCCAAAACGACGTTAAAATACTATTCATTGCAAAATAAATTTCATACACTAACAAAGAATTTTGTACATGATTTATATAACCAGATGAGTAACACAAGAAAATACCAGCTATAAATAATATATATATGTTCTTCGAAAACTTACTGGATATCTTATACCGGATGATGAAAAATAAGTTACCAGTTCCCGACATAAATAATCTTCTAGTTTACACATTCCTTCAAAATTCCAACCAATCCTTTAAATCATGTGCCTGAAAAATAAATTTAATAACAGGTTTTTTCTCTGAGAAATATATTTGAACTTGAAAAAAGGTTAAGAAAACGGCTATTATGTGCATGTTCTTACATATTTTCGAAAAGCTCTCAAATCACAATTGCTGCAGTTGTCAGTAACATCTGCCAGACTCTTTTATAAGAAAGAATCTTATCAGACACCAACTTAAAGAGTTTATGATAAAAGGAAAAGAAACGTAAATGCTATTGTTGCGTTTTTTAACCATTTAAAAGAAAACAGTGTAGGGAGAGGGTTGGAAAATCGATAAAAAGAACACTCAGAGCACGAAAGAACTCACCTTAGGATTTCCAACTCTAACTGCACGTGCTTTAAAAGTAGTAATGGGAACATAACTTCTTTTTTCGACATGCTATTCATGCTTTTGCGTATGAAAGACACGGTTAAATTCGTGACATTTTGCGTCTCTAAGCATCAAGTCACGTTGCTGTTGTTTCCTTGGAACTTCTTGTTAGGGAATAAAGGACGGAATATATCCTCTATACTGTTCAGCAAAACAAATACTCCATCTCAGCCAACAGCCGATTTTCCTCAACTTAAGAAATTAATTATGTATGAGGTTCATCCGCTTTTTATATTTGGTAAAAGAATGTTTTTTCAGCTAACATCTCTTACATTTTCTCTCTCTCTCTCTCTCTGTGGGCTAATTTATGCAATTAAATTTGCTCTTATTCGCAACTGTGCTTTAAATCGAACAATTAAACGCTTAAAATTCAGCACTGAATTTACTTAGGAATATGCAACTAGCCATTATAAAAGTATCATCATTATTCCACAGTAGAATGTTAATATGATCAAGGTTTTTACAATTACTACCTTTTGCTGGTTTTGATTTTCCGCGAAATTCCCAAAAATCCTCATCCGTTTTTCGAAGTAGTTAACACTTAGACTAATTGAACTTTTTTTCCGCCTCAGTCTTTGTTTAAAAATTAACTATATTATTTGCACTTGGGCTTTTTCAAATAGAAAAGTAGTCAGCGCTCCATAATTCGTGACAGAGTGTCAGCAACAACTTGACTACTTAAAAGCGAAAACCAGCAACTTGCGATTGAAATGCGTATAACTATGGCTAAAATATAGGGCCGAGGAATGCTTACGATCCTTAATTCTACTCCAAGCTGAGCTGCATTTTCATTGTTCCTCGAGTTTAAGACTAAAATATACATGATCGATGAGATTTTTGAAGTGTATTTACTTGGGATGTACACTATTTTTTCGCGCAACATGCCACCAAATGTTTTACAGCGAATGTTTAAGTTCACTGTAGAGAATATTGATTGATTTATTAGTAACCCAGCGTCAATGTAGCACATTTAAAAAAAAATAATGCATACACGGGCTTCAAAATGACAAAAACCCCGTTATCAGTGAATTAAATTGTGAACATCGGGATATACTGCAAAGTCTCCTTTAGCAGCAGCTAAAATTTGGTGTTTGAATATTTAAATACCATACTGAATTACATTGCATTAATACGATACTTATATCAATACTGCATTTAAATACCGTAGTAGAAATGAAATTTGTATGTGAAGTTTATTGCATTACGGGTAGTTGCTATCAATTGTAAAGCAGTAAATTCATTTGCAAAAAGTTTGCAAAGTGTCAAAACTGCAACAATTTGTTCAGTCACTTTTTGCCGGTGTGAAAGCCTTTATTTGCTGCGACATGCTGTCAATGCAAAACGGTATTGTCTCGTGGATTTGTGGATGATGAACGTGACTAAGGCGAAAACAAAAGAGCAAAAACACTTCCGTATATCTACAGCACGCAAGAACGCAATTAAAACAGGTCAGAACTTATTTACACTATGAAACAAATATGTTAACATTGTAATAGGTATAAAACCGAAATCCAGAAGAGTTTAAGCATGAAATACGTAATAAAACATATGTCGCGCGTCTAATAATTGGCCAGTGAAATTCATTATATCTCAGTAATTTATTGTGCACACTTATTGAATTTGTGCTATATTAATGATGATTTACATGTAAATTGTAATGTACAGGGATTCCCTTGTAAGTTTTCATTCGTTGTTACTGATAGCACATGCAGAATGAACGACACACAGGAAGTCGGAATTAGGAGAATTGCAATCAATTATGAATTCTTATTCTGACATCTGGATATTGTTAATATAGTTATAAAATTCTAAGCTTTAACTATGCCAAACTCAGAAAATCAAGCATTAATTTTTAGTTATGTTTTCAAAGTTCTATTCATAAATAACAAGTCGTAACTCATTGATAAGCATTTTGGGGTCACAAGGCATTTCGCGACATTAAATTACTTACCAACATTCAACAAATAACTTAGCAGCAGCTGTCGAACAAATTTTACAAGTTAAAAATAAATTATCCTTAATATTCGCATGTCAGTGTATTGTCAAATCATATGACTTTTGACGTAATGCGCAGAAAGTCGTACATTTTCTACTGTAAGCGTACATTTAACATCACTAGCCGCTCCTTCGCAGAACATCTGCGGGCTATAAGCTCAACAATTAAACTTGAGAATGACCGCTAGACATAAACAAAGTAAGGTGTTACCACTCCAAAGAATCGGAGATTAAAAATTGAGTTATAAATAGAAATACGTTTTATAAAATGGAAATAAACTATTAAAGTTCGTAAGGTACGATAATAAATACAAAGATTAGGATACTTTTCTATGCAAGTCATTAAACAAATTTTTAAATATCGTTTTACCGTAGTTTGTTTTTTTCATGATGTCAGTATTGCATCGTACTGCAAAATTCAATTGTAACTGGTATACGTTAAGTAATATATATATATATATAATTTAAAAAATAAATAGTTCTTATATCATTCCAGATTTATTTTTCCCTTTAATTACAAGTGTGCTTCCTGAGAAGCCATCAAGGCCTCTCGCCTTATTCATAATTCAGTCTTAATTCTGTATAACATGTTTCTATACACTCCTGTGCTGACGCGATTTATGAGTTGAACTTACTTCTTATTTTATGCGTGGAAATAACTATGCTGTGCTATTTTTGTATTCCTTTTCGTTTGCTTGAAGTTTCAGAAAAATGTCAGTTTTAACAAGTAGTTTTTAAAAAATTACTTCGCGAGTACTTTAGAGTAAAAATAACTTAATTTTTCAAATTTTCTTTTACAAATAGGAAAAAAAAATGCTTAGAGATGAGCCCAAAAAAAAATTTTCTGACTTACTTCTACTTTACATGCATAAAGAAATAATTGCAGAGGCTTCTCGCACTCTTTTCAAACGTCGACATTTCATATTCCAGCCGAGATTTTGCTGAAGCACTGAGAATTCCCTCGTATGCTTAAATTAACTTCTTTCTTCTATTTCTACTCTACGTTTTCAACATACTGAAAGCCGTTTCGTCGTCTCTGTATCTCGAGAATTTATAAGATTGCTTTTATTTGTTTTCTGCGAGACTTGAAAGATCAGATGGAAATGAAACCGGAGTTTTATTGAAAAGCATGAATTTGAGGTTAGTTTTCACTGAAGAAATAGGTTACGTTTTGGTTCTATTTACTTTTCTTGAAGTAAGTCCAAATTTTAGATTTAAGGTGACTCATGAAGAAGTTATTTATATTCAGTAAACTTAGTTGGAGAAAACTATTGTTTGCATACATGCATAAAAAGAAATTTTAGGTGTTTTCAAACTGTAATTAAAATAGATTCATATAAAAGTAAGATAGAATGCGTTTATGGCAAAGAAACTCAAAACCTTACTCATTGCAGAATCCAATTAGTTTAAATTTAGAAATTTGAAAAAAAACGGGAAAAAACATCTAAGTTTTAAATGAAATCTTCGATGAAAAATACTGTAACCGTAAAATATAAATTTTCTTTCTCGTTATTTTCTCAAACAAGTTAAACCTTAAGAACTAAGGAATATTTCATTGAGTGCATTCTTGCGACCAATATTTTCTGTAATTAAAAACTGTATAATTGTATGAAGGCCTTGTTTCAGTAGGGGGCCAACCCCACTTTAACAAAAAATGTAATTAACTTCTCTTTCATGTTGATACAAGTCAGTTGTATCTTATTTTTAAGCTAGAACACATCTACCTTATACCTGAGGCCAACAAAAAGCACTACAACTCCGACAAATTCGCAAAAAAAGCAGGAAATTATTTTAATGGTGAAACAACTCCTAAGATAATTAACATAGTTAGTATTTTGTTTTTTACATCTCTAGAAGAACTTTTAAGATTCTTCCTCAGTGAAGTAATTGAATTTCTTTGTCAATTCTCTCCCCCCCCCCCCCTCGGCACTTCTTCATTTGCTTAAATGATCTCAAACTTTTCATACATGTTATAAAGGGATCGCAGTTTTAATAAATTTACCACGGTTTTATTGAATGCAGTGATACTTATGCATGTTACGGTAAAAGTCTGAAGCCCGGTAAGTCCTAGGTTTTACCGGCAAAACGTAGCTTTTACCAAAGTGGCTTAGTAAAAGTCCAAAGTATGTTTAAATATGATTTCATTCTGGGCTTTTACGAAACCTTTGAGGTTAAACCTAGGAAATTTTTATAATAAGCGTTATTTCCCGTGAAATATGATATGAATCAGATTAGACCTAATTAAACTCGAATAAAGCCCCTGACTCTTGTACTGAGTAAAATGAAAAGAAAGTGACCTAAAGTAATAAAAAAATTCAATGATTAGGATATAACGCACAAGAATACGAATGGGAACTTAATATCTAGCTTTCGACTATTCTCACTGCATAGAATAATTCATTTAAGATCAGTATGAAACAGTTTTAATAGATATGCTATCCTACTTTACAATAATTCTGCACCGTGGAGCACATATGCGGTGTTACTTGATTTTTTGCAGTAGAAATTTACTGCTTCGCTCAATCTACCTCCACATTTAGACCCTGTACTTTATTAATGTGCCCTAAATGTCATGGAGTTGGAACTATAGCTTTTGTTTCAAGAAAATCTAGCAGAATATTGTTTTCACAAAAGTTCTTTTTAATAGCAATTACACAAATATATTAGTTTGCTAAATGTACATAATCTTCCGAAATCACGCCGATAGGAGATTTTTAATCAAGCGCTTTTTTCTATGACGCATTTTTTTTTTTTCTCTCATGCAATATTATTGATTTATCAATATGAGTTTCTCAGTTATCAGCACTGGCATACGCTCCTTTTATTAGTAAAACCTGTTGAAACAAGTCATTGCGTTTTTACGGGATCGCAATCTTTTGGGCAGTTAGCCAAATTCATTCCAGCAAAATTTTTGTTGCCAACGCAAAAAACTGAAGAACTTTTTTTGTTTTATTTGACTAATTAGTGATACATATAATGTTTCAATCTATAACTCCCTCTATAGGTACAACAGGGGTGACCACCAGGGGGGATCATGGCGGAGACTACGCCATTAAAATATTTAGATAGAGTGTTTTGAAGGGATTTTGGCCGATTTTTTGGAGGGTCATCGCTTTAAGAGGGCTCCGTAGCATTTTAGGGGGGTAGGCACCCCTGAGTACAATACAGTCTGATTATACAGAGAATAAATGTTATCAAATATTCATGATTAAATAGTTCTGCCTTCACATTATACGTTTATTAAAGGTATTTACAAAAACGTAAATTTATATTTCTAACTGAGAAAATCAAAATGTTCTTCTTGCAAGAATATTTGAATAAGAAATAGACATAAAATAATCAGTTTTTACTGAAACCTGTTCAACTTTGAGACTGGATTGCAATATTTTTCGACAGTTGGCCATATTCATTCTGGAGGATTTTTCTGCTTTCTTCTTTTTACGTATAATCAATAAAAATAATGTTTCAATCTATAATTGCTACCATAGATTAAATGCGGACAGTATTTAAGGAAAATAAATATTTCAAATTACGCGTAGTTAAATATTTCATTTTTCATGTTATGCATGAAATAAAGGCTTAAATTAATCGATTTTTAATGAACCCTTGTCGAGCACGGGAACCTTTTTTGCTTACCCTTTTTTCTAAAACATATTGAAACAATTAAAAATGCTGTTGGATAACAATATTTCCTTGCTCAACCAAACTTATTCTAGTCCGATTAGTACAGCCAGCGTGAAAACTAACGAAGCATTTTTATTCTTCATATTAATGACATAAATATTGTTTCAATATAATTGCTTCTATAGGTAAAATGCAGTCAAATTATACTACATTATACGTTCTACATTATACGTACTACATTATAAGTTACATTATACGTTCAATAACTGCATTAAATGCTTTAAAATCAGTAAATTCATTGAATCATGTTGAGAAAAAGATCTGTTTTTCAGACAGAGAATCTACAGGAGCTCACATAAACATAAATATGATCTAAAGTTAAAAGAAAAGATCAAAAGTGATTAAATAGTTTGCTGCAGTGCTTCTGATTGCAAGAATCAAATTCCACCTCAGCATTAAACAAGATAAATCAGCTACAAGCAAGACAAAATTATCGAATGCAGCAATCAAATGTCCTCTCAAGACCAAACGGGATAAATCAACCATAAGCAGTACTGCAAAATTAAGACCAATCTACTGCCTAAAGCAGCGGTTCCCTTTTTTTTTTTTTTCGCGTACCACCATTTTTCTGGTGAACCCTTTTGCGTACCACTGCTATAGAACTTTATTATATAGAAGAGAAGATCAATAGAGTATAGATAGATTTTTTTACCTGCGCGCATACCACCTAGAGATGCTTCGCGTACCACAGTTTCTGAATCACTGGTCTAAAGTGTATTAAGATCAGGATTAAAAAGAATATTTAGTCCAAAGTTTTTTTTTTTTTACTTATTTATGCTTTGAAGAAGCTTGAGATGTGTTAAGCAAACGTTATCAAGTAATATCATGGATAGACTCAAAGCTCCAAGCAAGGAAAATAATTTCTTGCATTGGCACCAGTTAGTAAAAGCTATAGCTCTTATAAAATACTAAGTACGATACGAATTAGAAATGAACATCCACTCCATCGTTCTGTATTTAAAATGTACATAACATATTAGTTCAAGATTTACCTTTTGACTAACAAGATGAAACATTTCAAATAAAAAGAGTTTTTCCTCCCGCTTTCTAATTTAAATTTTATAAACATACTTCATCTGTTAACTCAAAAATAGAAAAGTTTTGAATTGCGCTCTTTAATGATTTAAGAAAGCCTCAAATGTTAGTTCTGGAGAAACATTCATTTATCCAAAGTTTACCTGGTTCAGAGTTTATCAAGTAGTGCAGTCTCTTTTAATCGCAAATCTTCAAAGATAAATGCTCCCTTTACTGCATAATGACATTATTTAACATGCATTAACCTAGCATAGCATAAGGAGCCACTCCATCTATGAATTAAATTGGATAGGAAAACTTCAGCAGAGAAGATGAAGATTGAAAGAAAAAATGCTTAAACAGGGAAAATAATTCATTCGCCTCTTTGCCTTCAGTAGAATACGCTCTTTCGAAAATTGGAAAGATTTCGGACGCCATTGAAGAATTTAGACGTGAGAGCATCTTTCTCCAAAGAGCTTTATCTTTAGTTTTGGAGTGAACAGGTACCTGCGAAAACATTAATTTAGAAAAGAGTTCCAAAGACTTTATGTTTAGAAAAGGCCATCTGAAGCAAGCTCTTCTATCTCGCGATCTTGTTCTTGGGAAAAAACAATATTCAGATGCTTTTATGCCAGCTTTTGAAGAGAAAATTTGATTTTCCTCCACGCTAAGCCTCGGAAAGTGTAGTAAAATGCTCTAAGCGTAGCTTTGCATAAAATTTTCGACATTTTTGAACGAAAGTTTAGATATAAGTTCTGCACATAGATATTATGGAAATAATTGATATAAAAATTCCTACAAACGAACATAACACATTTGCAAAGATGTATAAGTGTATAATAAAAATTTGAAAACAAATGGTGAAAATTGCAAAACAAATCTTAAAGTTCCAAAAAAGGGGGTTAATCCTTTGTACTTAGATATGCTAAGAGTTCGGGTTCGGACTGACCAATTTTCTTTTATTTTTCAACTTCAAAAAAAAATAGCTGTTCTTTATTTTCCAATCACATTTTTTTTGCTTATTCCTGAATTTATCTGTTTGTGTTATTAATAGATTTGTTTTCTCGAGAGTGTAAATATGTATATAGATACCATTTTCATATCATTGAAATGACCAAAATGGAACTCTTGAAATATTTCAGAAATGAACGAAATTCCAGTACATTCTATTTAAATGTTTTTGCTTTGTCATGAAACCAGTTCCTTTCAATGATGCCACACCAAACTGATTGTGATTAGGTGACATTCTTAATTTTTTGCTTACAACCTATTCAAAGTTTTAGAAGTTTTTACATTTAGAAGCATATCCAAATCAAGGGTCATTTACCGATTTCCATCATTTACTGATGATACTCCTGCATCACCGTCAGATTAATGGAAATATTCCTAAACTGCAGAAATTATCACGGTCGTACTGATGCAAAGTGTTCGCTGAAAATAAACTTACTTAATAAAGTTAAACTATGAGGTTGCTGGAGTTGTTTTGAAAAACTAATGTTTGAAAGCATTAATTTCAGTGAAAGCAATTCTAGTTAAACATTTCTAATTTTGATAGCTTGAAAAACGATGGTGCCAACGGCGGTGTCGTCTAAGACATAACCCCTGCTTTGAAGGTTTAAAACGGGAACTTAAACTCAGTCTTTTGGTCTTTATTATTAGTATGATTTTCAAAACCAATTTGACGATTAGTGTAAATATTTTTTAAATATTATTTTAAATAAATATTTTTAAGAACAAGACATCGACAGTAAATATACTTGCAAATTAAAGGAAAGTTCAATGAAATGTTTATTTGGTATGTTAAAAATGAAAACTATTATTACATGTTCAATTGAGAATGCTCCAGTTTTGCTAGGTTATATTTTTAATAATTTCTTTTGCATTCTTTTATCAGCACGTAACATATGAGTTATAAAAGTGTGCTGCTTTAACTATCGATTCAATATCCAATGCAGAAAACACGTTTCGATGAATAAATTTACACTTATGCAATTTCCAAGTTACAAAAAAAATCGAAATTCAGGAAATATATATAACGTGACGTCAGAACTGAGGCTCGAGAGACAAAGACTGAAAGGAAACAGGTAGATATAAGAATTTATCTCCCTAGGCTTTGTTTCGCATCTTACGTATTTATTCGTTGATCTGATTATGTATAGGCTCGGTCTCTTTTTCTTTATATTAAATTACAGGGTTGAAATGGCTCGAAGACCTATGCGATTTTGATCCGATACCAAGTTTGAGTAAGAAACGTTTCCTGCTTATTTTTTTTTTTTCTGCAGTGGTAATCAAATAATATCACAGAGAATTCTTTATTAGAATTCTATCCTCTTTTGAATTAAATTAGGGCTTATTTATTTTTTAAATTTTTAAAATATATTCAAGAGTAACTATGCATGTTTTAAAATTTTATCAACTCAAGAAGCGTAGTAAGCAATTCTGAAATTTTTCAAAAGAGTCTACTGCGTTTCGTGCTTAAATAAAGTGAAGTAAAACAAAAATGCATGCAAAATGTAGTTAATAATATAGCAATAAAGATCGCACCAATGAGTGACCAACTTCCAAGTAACAGCACTGAAATATGGTTTTATCAAAAGCTACTGCTCTACTAATATTATATATTGCATACACTGAATGATTCACTGAAATGTTACTCAAGCACTTTGCTAATTCATTACACATTACTTGTTGGGCATCGTGTACTTTTTGGGTTTAACAAAATAGTGTTTTTATCGTTGTCTTTTGCACAAATTCATTGCCTCTTGCCATTTTCTTAATGACATTGTCTCACACACGGATATCATTTTATAATTACACAGATAATGAAATTTTAAAAAATTAAAAAGTATTTTATGAACAATAATTTATGTTCCTAGAAAAGCATAGTACAGATAAAAATATTGCTGGCTTCAAAAAAAATGCATAAAAACTGTCAGCCTTAAATTGTTAGAGTAACCACTCATACACAATATGACAAAGAAATTAAGATTTTTACACACATGCAATCAAATATACATTATATATATATATATATATATATATATATATGGTCTCGGTATACAGGAGTGGCCAGGAAGTTCCGAGACATCTTATCACAAACATAAGATTTATTCACGAGAAAACACTACACAAAAATAAAGCTAGCATTGAACATCATCGTTAGGATACATCCTTCCTTCATCGTAGCGTAGTTAAATCTGACTGCGCGCTGCCGCGTCGCAGCGTACATCCAAGTAACAGTGCGCGCTCTTGATATGGTTCGGTATATAGTTCCAGTTAACTGTGGATAATTGTGGGGAAAATCCCATATATATGTATATATATATGTTCCTGAGAGGTAAAGGGCAATATGACACAAAAACAAAACTTTCCAACAGATGTCTTTATTTTTTTTTTTTTTTTTGTCTTGATTATTTATTCACTGTATTTATGTGTTTTTTAAATAAAAAATTTTTTATTGCAATCTTTTTGCTTTTGACTTTTAACTTTCATGATAGCAGTTTTTAAAATTACTTATAAAACGGGCACCTATGTCTATTTTATTTTTTCAAAATGGACATAGTGTCCTTTACCTCCCAGGTAAATATATATATGTATATATAGTAGAACACAGATTATCCGAATACCGATCCGTAACCGACGCATCAGTTAGCCAAAAGTCGAAAGATATCTAATAGAAAAATTAAAATTTGTATGAAATGCAGAATTTCCGCCAACGACTGCTAGTACTTTCCACCCTACCTAAGTCTATTAAAGCGAAAACGAAATCAACTACATTTCATAAAGTATAAAAGCTTATGTTAACGGATATTTTGAACTTATTCAATTAAACTAGTCAATTGTGTAATTTATAAAACCATCGATACAAAATATATACTTTCGTGTTTAATATTTCCTTTTTGACAGTTACTGCTTTTGGTTATTCTTTCTTCCTTTGCTCGAGAAAGTTGTTCGATGTATTGAAATCATCAACAAAGGCTTTCTCACGTATTTTAAAGTCCCGACGGAATTTCTTAATTGTACAAATATTACCCATTCAAGTATCAGATGCTTTCACAGAAACCTCCTATTATTTTTCAACTTTACATTGAAAAGGAAATATTCTTAGCAAAATAAAGTTCATTTATGAATACATTTTTATGCATTTGGGACCATTTATTTTTAAATGGCTGCTTCTCCATTTGAAATTTTATTAATTGATAATAATCGTGGTTATTATAGATTTTTTTTCAGTAATGAGTGCTTACGTTCTGTGCATCCTAACAAATACTTTGTCATATTTAGAATTATGCTTACGGGGTCGGCCCAGCATTTTTTCACAGGGTCGTATATTTGTTAATTTGAAAAATACATTTACTATAACAATGTATTTTTAGCAACTGCTATAATGAACTATAACATTGAATGTAACAATTTGATGCACATTGACTAACAATTTGATGCACATTGACTAACAATTTGATGCACATTGACTAACAATTTGAGGCACATTGACTGTAACAATTTGATGCGCATTGACTAACAATTTGATGCACATTGACTAACAATTTGATACACATTGACTGTAACAATTTGATGCATATCGACTAACAATTTGATGCACATTGACTGTAACAATTGTTTTACAGATTTAATCCCTCTTCTTAAAATATCCAAACTCCCGTGACGAATTAGAAGTCAGGTTTTCACGCAAAATACGTGATTGTTTTGAGAGATAAAAACTATAACAATGACAAACCATTTACCGGATGACAAGAATGCTCTCTTCTAAAACGTACAATTGACTCTTAGAGCTAAGCTGATTGAGTGGAAGCAGTAGACAATTCTATTCCTCTATTCGGCTTTTTGTGCGAGTGTGTGTCTCCGACCCCACCGATAGAGATTAGCAATGTAGAGAATTTGGCCCTGCTGACCAGAAAATATTCTTGAAACATTCCCAAACTCTTGTTCCCAGAGAGATGGGATGGGGATTCGTCTATTCGAGCGAACCCATGCCAATTAACAAAGGGATCAAACGGGATTTTCGAGATCAGGGATGGGAGGCTGAACCACTTCATTGCCGAGTATTCTATCGATCCGGTTCGCTGAGAGAAATGGGGTATGTCCCTCTTCGAGGATCTATCTTCATTCGAATCTCTCTTCATCGTGTTAGGAAAACCTGGTATTGTTCTAAGAAATGCCGCGGCAGTAACCACCGAGTTTTATTCTACTTGTCACCATGAAGCTTCCGTTGAAGCAGGGTTGAGGAGTTATGCTTCTGTTTCATATTTTACGAGTGAAGTGCATTTCTAGATAAAAGAAAAGTGCAACCTTCTGTGAATGTTAGCTTTCATAAAGAAAAAAGTCCATTTTTTTTCTGCTTTGCCATAAAAGTAAATTTTTTAAAGGCAATACTCGGAAATGTTGAATAAAAAATATTTTTGGTTCATGGGTTTTTTTTTGCATAGTTAAACCAAAGTCAACTGCATCATCTGTGCAAACCGTAACTTCTTTTTTTCCAATTCGAGCCGTCAGTAACCATGTTCTTCACTACTGCGATTACTATGGTTACGTGTGCGTACTGTGTTGATTTTAAAGGTGTTTTTCTTTTCTTTTTTTTTTTTGTTTACGTGTAAACAAAAGTGTAAGTACTAGCTTGAGCGTGGTATATAATTTCTTGAATTTTTATACTTGAAAACTGAATTGAAATTTGAAAAAAATTTAATGATATTTTACTATGTATTTCTGTCGTATTCAATGCCATAGGAAGCATTTTTCTATCAAGCAGCATTAAATGGTTAAAAAACATTCTACAGTTCAAGAACAAAATGAAATAAAATAATATGTATTTACCTTGAGTTAGAGAAAAATTTATGAATTGCTAAAATGTATTTGTGGGTATTTTTTGAAATTATATAACATCGATATAAAAAGAAGAATGTATATACATATAAGTAACAAAGAGAAAGAAACATACACATTATAAACACACCAAAAAAGAAATTTTAATCCTACACAACAAGTAACTCATATCATAGGAAAATGTGAGGAAACCTGTAGGAGATAATATTTAAATCTCTATTTTGATCATGCATACTATTTTACTATTGTTGTTTATGTGTTTTAAAAGTACAGTGGGGGAGGGACGAAACACTAAAAAGTACTCGGTCACCATACACTCTAGAAACACAAGTAAGGTGTCAATTTCCATTGATTATTGTCTTCTTTTAAATTATTATAATAAAATTTCCATAAGGGGCAGCATTCATATTAAAATGAGTTCTAACTTTTAATTTTTAAATATAATGCCCTATATTTGACAACGGAAGTAAGTTCAGCGTTCTATTTATTATCGATTTTATCGAAAACAGAGCACTATACATTACTATTCTTTAAAATAAGCTCAGCCAAAAATATTAACATGAGCAATAAGTATTTTTTTTTCGTTCTTAATCTTCCATAACACCTACATCAAATAGAAAAAATAACAAGATATTCATAACACACATTATTTATCTCATTCTAGCAATAAATAACAATTCAAGACACCTGCTTTTAAAACAAATGGCATAGCGACACTACGAAACTGATTAAAACGTTTTTTTTTTTTTTCATTCTTAATATAACAAAAAAGTAAAACTAAAATCTAAGAAATAATACATATATATAAACTATTTATACTTTTTATATTAATAATATTTTTAATTTTTTAAATTCATGTACTTATTCTATAGTTTTAATTTAACTTCAGCTATTAAAAAGAACTCAGTTTTCTTTTTCTTATATTTATATATATATATGTTGCTCAGACGCATCATAAATGCATAAGTATTTCTAAGACACCGAACAAATTACTTCAACTGCATTGAAATTTATAATTGTGTGAATAAATGTAATAAAATTTAATGCATAATAAATTTGAATTTCTTAATTTCAAAGGTTTTCTAATATTTTAAACTACGTACAATTTGATTTTTATATTCAATTTTTTTATTCGTATCATTATATTTTCAATGAAGTTAGTATTGTTAGTTTTGGTAAACATCGAAAAGCGTTTTCGTACTAACAATTAGGCTCTAACAGCAATCTACGAAATTGTGCAGTTACTAATTGAAAAAGGTATATGCCGGTGACATCTCAAAACTATTTACATTATTAATGTAATTAGTATTTAAAACGCTTTTCAAGCTAAAAAACTGCCTTGTGTTTAAACCGGATTTTTTAAAAAACTTTTATGATGCTGAGCAATAATTAAACGCATTTCAGATGTTTTTTGCTGGAAATAATGTAGGTGTGACGAGCTTTACTGACATGTTAGGAATGAAGTAGGACATTAATCTTTAGTTTGAGATTCAACAAAAGCTTTTTTCTAAAAAAACTCAAGTCGCATTAAAGTAAAACCAAAAGCCTTTGATGGACATTTTTTCACTTCATAAATGTAAGTTTTAAAAATTGGTAAAAATTCTCCACTAAAATAAAAACTTGAAAAATTAGAGTTTGATTAATGGCAGGGAAAACATTCTTTGCAGAAGCATTTGTTTAAAAGAAAAATTAACTTTTACAGTACTAAGTTTTAGTTCTTCATAAAACGTTTTCTATTTAAAAGTCATCATTATAAAATTAAATAAATGCAAATTCCGAGGCGGAAATTTGTAGAGTAGTGCACCGATTATCCAGAGTCCAATTAACCAAACTGTTCAATTTTCCCAACACCATATATATCTCTTTAGATTTAGACATGGCTTTCTAGAATAGAATAATCTCCACAATACCAACGTCAAAACCAAAAATCCCTAAATTTCAGGAAGAGTGATGATATTCATATTCAAGAGTAGCCATTATTTTGCTTTTCCATAAAGTGCAAATTTACGCAGTTTTATTAATAAAACACCTATAGAATTAAAGAGAATTTTTAATAGTTATTGCACGTGTAATAAAATAAATGAAGCATTATTTAATATGCTTCATTAATACGCTATTTTTAACACGATCGAAAAATTTATCGCCCACGTACATTATGAGAAATGTGCCAACCTTATGAAATAAAACGATTTTAAGGATTCATCTTGAGCTTTGATGCTAGTATACATCATATGCGTTTTCAAAATCGTTTCAGTTTCTTTTATTTTATGTTTAATTAATGAGGAACATTATCCAATGATGGACTTTTCATTGTCATTTAACTAAGCAACATGTTTTCACAGTTTAGTGCTTTATGTTTGTAGCAGCAGTCAACTCGGCATGTCCCTAAATTGCATTACACCATGGCAATGAAGTTCATTAGTAACATCATTCTCAGTTAAGAGAGAAGGAGACCAATTAGGACTTTAGACATCGTTAGATAATCTCATTTGCTTGAGAAGTAGGCCGTCTCTACCTTAATAACGTAATTAGTGATTATGATACTTTACAAGAAATTAATTGCAAAACAATTTTTGTGCTTTGAACTAAAACTCAAAAAAAGCTTTTCTTGCAAAAAATCTCTAAAGATTAACGAATTACATCATGTTTTGGATATAATTAATCCTGGGTGATATAATTAATCTTCTAACGTTTTGAAATAATTCACAAAACTCTAGACGAGCCAGAAAGATGTAAGAATGGTGGATGCTGCTACCTCTTCCAATATGTTCTTTTGATTTGTCTTATTCTAACGAATTACATTCATGTTTTGGAAGAAAATTGTTATCTTCATGCGTTAACTGGAACCGTTTTAGAACCTTGCCTCTTCAGGAATCAATTATTCTTTCACAAATTGAACTAAATACTCAATCACAATATCGATTCAGAGATGGCAGTTAATTGCAATTTTGGAAGATTTTAGACTAAAACATTTTTCTAATTTCCTTATTATCTGGGTGATATAATTAATTTTCTAACGTTTTCAAATAATTCACGAAACTCTAGACGAGTCAGAATGATGTAAGAATGATTGATGCTGCTACGTCTACCAATATGTGCTTTTGATTTGTAATATTATAGTCCTGCGAGTTGAACAAAATACTCAATCACAATATCGTTTCGGAGTTGGCGGAAAATTGCAATTTTGGAAAGATTTTAGACTAACACTTCTTTTTCTCATTTAATTATTATCTGGTTGATATAATTAATCTTCTAACTTTTCAAATAATTCACAAAACTCTAGACGAGCCAGAATGATGCAAGAATGATGGATGCTGCTACCTCTACCAATATGTGCTTTAGTTTTGTATTGTTATAGTCCTGCGAGTTGAACAATTCCTCTTGTTGCGTGTGATACGAAAGCAATTTTTGAATTTTTAAAGTATACTTCATATAATCTTTAAAGATTTTCACAATAAAATACTTTAAAGATGTTGAAGAGAAAGGTCTGTTTACTTAATCAGCTCATTAAGTGTATGATACGTAAAAAAATGTTTAAAAAGTATTGGACTGCTTAATTTACTACTAATGTCTCAATAATTACTAACAGTGCATTGAAGGAACTGTAAATTGTAAGTTTACGAATATATATAATTTTGAATTTGTACAAAGCTTTGAAGAGCATCAATATACTTATGTTAACTAGTAAAAATTAATTTATGCGAAATTGAATAAAGAGAGTTTTGCTCTTTATCTATTATCTAGTAGCCAACAAAAATACAGCGGGGCTTTAGTTCAAGTTACTCTGTTTCACCCTATATTAGAGTTCGCTATAACGGAGATAAGTCATTGAAACTATATCCTTCAACATTTTACCACCAGGGGAAAAGGGCGAGCATGAAGAACAAAAATGCAAACCAGAAACGTAAAACTTTTATCGCATAATCTATCAGTAGTCAATATAGCGTACATACCGAGTTTAAATGACATACATCTACTAGAACAAATTTCAAGCAGATCTAGGCAGAGTAACTTTAATTACCCTGTATTAAGTCTTTGAAAATTCTTACTTACATCTTCCTTATGGGTGTAAATTATCTTAATTTTTTAATTTAAAAAACTTAATATACTTACGATACTATTAGTACAGCTAATGAGACCCATCGGATAAACTTTTCCCCTCAATATTTTATTTTTACCATACCTGAACTCCAACCTAATTTCAACATCTACCTGAATGTGTTTTCGAACGTCTATTACAAAATCTTCAAAAACATCAATTTTAACGTTTCTCATCAATATTTCAATCAACCGTTCTTTTCAGCATTTAAGCAACATTTGAATTGGCATACTACTTCAAAAATTTAAACATTTATCCACCCTTCGGTGTTAATAAATTTTCATTCTTAGAAAATTTACTTATTAAAGAATTCTTTAAAATTATATTTAAAAAAAACTTAATTAAATCAAAGTCTTGAAACTTAAACCAACTTAGTAAAACTCCGAAAGTAGCAGTTTGATGAAGATACATTAGCTCATTTGTTTTGGAGAAAGGTTTTATGAGAAACAAATCGCTAAAAATATTAAATGGTTAATTAGATTTTATTGCGAAAAGCAAAACTACCTGTAATTAGCATGAATATAAGTAGTTTCAAAACTGAACTGTGAATTTTCTAAAATTTAGGAGTGCACTTCTACAGTTTGGGCTCCAAAATAAATGATACATTTTGCCTTTTTGTATTTTCAGAGTTTGCTTTCGATAAATAAAACAAGTGTTACATATCAGATGATTAACTACACGCAAAATGAATAGTCGAAAAAAGGTTTAAACATAGCAACAACTATCAGAATTAAATTCTTGATTGTCTTTAAGAAAAAACTTCTTGATTGTCACTGAAAAACTAAAATAAAATGAACAAATAATTTTGTGCAAGATAACTGATGAAATGAAAAGTAAAGTTTAAACTCAAGAAACATAAGTTTAGCTTTAAAACAGTTTTGTGCGTTTGTCCAAACTTTTGATCTAAATTTCAAATCAATTAATCAAAATACATTCAGCGCTTTCAAGAATCCACGTTTTAGTATTAATTGAAATTTCAATTGTCATTATTACTTTAAACAGCATTTAGGCCTGGACATGAAATAATTGAGGAAAACTTTCATCAGACCGAAAAGAAAATACACCAAACAAATCTCAATATATTTTTCATTCAATTCATCAAAATCAATTTATTAATAATCTGTGTTTCATCGAAGCATTTGCTCTTTTGTGTTTGTTTAATGTTCTAAATAAATTGGTGAAAGCAAATAAATTATGGAAAACCTCTTCCATAGCCGTAATCAAAGCAAAACTTTTGCAAAACTTTTCTTTGTGAAAGAGTGCTTTAAGTTCTGCTATTTACTGTTTCCATAATTTTTGCTCATATGCAAATTACTTGAAATGCAGTTTGGAACTTTTTTCACTTTACGCACAATCGTGTGCATAGAACGCCTTCTTATATTAGTAGACTAATTTTAGATTCATTTCCTCTTACGAAAAGAGCTTTTGCGATCACGCAGAATCTTATCAAACACGCAAGATAAACCCACGCTTTCAACCCATCGCGAAAGTTCATTGCTAACTACGCTTTGACTTCAGCTCCGGCCATCGAAAAGAAAGAATCTCAATATATTTGGTATGAATATTTACATTTTTTATTCACTTTATAACTACCATAAACACTTAAATAATCTTTACGTGCATTATAATTTGTCATTAATTACATTTGAAAGCATTATTCATTTTGTTTGATCGTTCGTGAATCAAACATTCTTTTTTTAATTCTTTTTCCTAATTAATCATTGCGATCGTTCATTTGGACCCATCTTTATTCGCTCGAAAGCCGCAGTTAATGTGGGCGGACCACAGGAGAAAAATTTCGTGGACAACGTTCGCCTACGCATTTGTTTCCGCGTCATCAGAGAGCGGATCAACTTTTCCCCAATCATAAAAGAGAGCGTGGGTGGGAAACTTGCGATTGGCCCGAAATGTGAAGGTGTGATAAAATAATAATAAATTCAATCTGCGTAAAATTCTCGGGTATTTGATTTGAACCCAATTTTTCTTCTTGATACCATACGGAAAGACGTTTTCCCAAACATCAGAGTGAAAAATATATTACTTTCAATGATTAAACGAATTTAGCCACCAGCCATTTCGGGGAAAACTAATTTTTTCTTTCTTAAAACTAAGAGATACTTTAAGTATCTTATTATATAAATATATTATGCTGGAAAATTAAAAAGTTGTTAATATAGTAGTGTAATAAATTATTTCGACTGTTTATACGACACCGTATCACTTATAAAGTTCTCTCAATGGTGAACATTTTTAAATCAATGAAAGATTTAACTAATTTAATACCCTTAAGTTAACCGATGATTAAGAAATTAGTCCCTTTAAACATTTTCATTATCATGTTAGTGCTATATCCTACTTTTCTCCACCAGACCCCAACCTGTTAGCCGAGGCCTTAGGATTGCTTACGCACGGGGAGAGGTAGTGGGGTCTACGGATTTTTCATGCACATATCCCCAAGTATACATGGGGGTCTTCAGTGGGTATCGAACGCGTGACCTTCCAAGTGGAAGTCCGACGTGCTAACCACTAGGCTACCACGGCCCTAGTGCTATATCCTACTTATTACATATTATATTTTACTTAACACTCACGCTATGTTTCTCGTATATCATTTTGTGAAAAAAAAAAGACTATTAATTTCTTTTAAATAAAACTAACTTTACTTTGAATTCTTGTCAATTCATGAATGTAACTAGCAGGTCTATTACTAGCAGAATGACCACTACGCAGAAAAAATCGTATAAAGTGCACTTAACAATCAAACCAAAATGAAATATACAGCATTATGAAATCGATAACTATTTCAAGGTGCAGTTATTTTTCCTCTTTTAGTACCCCAAAAATTACCTCTAATTGTAAAAATGAGATTGTACCACGACGAATTAACGTTGCAGTGAAATGATGTGAGGCAAGAATTGACCGTGATTAACTGACTTTGAGCTCGCTAGATATTATATAAAGATCATTTTTAGCGTTACCAAAAACAATGGTTGGTATTTCTGATTTCTAAGTTCAAGGAGTGATGCATAACGAGTGAAATAAATTACTAAAAACAGTTGAAACTTAATAAAATGAATGTTGAAAGACTCGACTGACTCATTTGAAGCGTAGTAAAATATTCTGTGTTTTCAATTCTACTGATAATTTTTAGAAATGCAAAATCCATGTCTCATAAAAGCCTTATTCAGCTCCAAGTGTTCCAAGAAATTACGTATAATCCAATCTCGTAATATATGTACCGAACTCAAAAACATTTTTTCTCCCTTGAAAATCAGAATCAACATCTCTCAAAATTTTGGAGGCACCAAATTAAACACAAAATATGTTTAAACTTTGGTTGAAATATTTTTGTGCTTTAGAGTCAATCGTTTACTCCTTTTCTGCATTACATATAAGGTAAATCTGGCAGAGTTGGCGCACAAATGCAAAATATTATTTTAAAAAAAATGAAAACGTTATTTTTTTGCAAAACTTCTGGTGAATATTATGGGCCATATTCCTTCCGTGTGCATTTCCATCATTACTTTGCCGTCAGCTATAAATTAAAGCAACAGCTGGAATAAAACTAAGACACCTATTTATCGCTTCTCTCCTTATAGGGCGGATGAGATTGCGCACATGCGTGGTTGACACGCATGGTAAATGGCTTTCGATAATAAATAGATTATATTGATAATAACTGCAAGTAAATTGTCAAAATAGTTGAAAAAGCGTTTGCTAAAAAACTATCTTGCAATACTCCCATTACAGTGGAAGTTCAAGCCCTTACATTTGGGAAACAAACAATAAAAACAACGTTGCATTTTTAGAGAAAAAACTAATAAATTCAAGTAGACACTATGTTGCTGTGGCTGTACAACTACCTGAAATTGCGGTGCACACACCACGAAAAATTTAAGAGCGCCATCTCTCCGACTGCGAAATCTCACCCAGTTTTCTTCATATATATGCATATACATACTAACTGGCTACATATTATAGGGATATTGTTTACAAAATAAAAATACTGATAAATTCAAAAAACTGTTTCAAAGTGGTTCAAGCAGTAAAACATATTGCAATTTTGCATTCAAGCCATATCTGTAATTAATGCAAAAGTACAAAAAAAAAAACCTTATAATAAGTTTTTTGAAAAAAAAAAATAATTTTTCAAAAATGTTTCGCTTAATAATATAAAAACCTTTTTCACCAGAGCATACGCATCTAGTTAATTTTTTCATGCTATTAATTTATTTGCTTTTCTCTACGAACACCTGTAGTTAATGCATTCCTCAAATGATAGTTATTAATCAGCTTTTTCATAAAGAAAATATGAAGCTAAATTTCTCCTGCTTGAAGATTTTAATGTTGATTAACGGCTTCGTTATGCTAATGAAAGCTTTGTCTTAGGTTTTGAGATACGTTTAAACTAATTTGTTTAGTCAGATGAAAGTATTTTTACTGAAGAGAGAAAGTGTTTGATAAAAAAAAAAGTTTAATTAATCGTACATTGTCGATGGTGGAAAGAATGCATTAAAGAGAAATCTCATTATTTGTTCTGAGACTCTCAGGTGAAAATATTTTTTCAACTGTTAAAGTCTTTCTTTAATATTTTTCTTTAAAAATGACTCGGTTGAAACAAATAATTTTTCAAGCATTTGGGGAGGGGGGAAGGACACGCGAGATTTCATTCTATACATGTGAATTTCTAAGTCACGACAATGGCTTTACCACAAAAAATTCAAATTCATTTATTCAAAAGTGTGTTTTGTTATACTATATGTATATATTAAGTGCATTTTGAAACTTGTATATCTATTATTATTTTTTCGAATTAATAATAGAGACTGAGTTTCATATTTTTCTCAATTGTATGCACAATGTATATTATATAGCTTAAAATATTTTTTTACCTTATTGAATAAACAGTAATAATAGCAAAAGCTTTAACTCTATACAGTTCTTAAGCTTAATTAAATAGCAACGCTTAAAATATCTTTTTTTTAATTATAAATTCGTACAGCAAAAAAATTGCTTTTACGGAATCTGCATTTTATTAAAAAAAACGAGTTTAAAAATTTAGGTATGTTTCAAGTCTTCAAAATTTGAATTTCTTCATACATTTTAGCTTAATTGATTTATATGTATTTCTCAGCGCTTATTCAGAAAATGATCTTTATGCTTCCCCAAAACTTAAGTTTTTTTTTTTTTTTTTTTTTCAAAATCGCGAATTTCAAAATTTTAAAAAACATCGAAGCATTGTGATTTTAAAAAAGCAATATAAAAAGCTAATTTCTTATAATTCATTCTTTTTTTGTTTTGTAGTATGTATTATTATGCCTAAACGTGTAAGAGGTCAGAAAAAGTGCGGAGGGCTTATATAAGCATTTTACTCGTTTACTTTCTAATGAAAATTGCCACAAATTTTACCTAAATTTCATTCTTTAGTGCATTTCTTAAATAATTTATTTTAATAAATTAGTAATGCCATGCCTTCATAAACCACTTCCTATTTTTACACACCTTTTATGGCGAATTATGTAAAACAATTACAACTTTTCTTCATGTACCGAAGCTTAATTGGATCGCTGATTTGAGTACCAAATGACGATAGACTTAACAGACTGCAGCCCAATTCGTTATATCTCTCAGTAAATTACGAAAAGAGAGGGATGTTTTCCTTAATATTTGCATACAAAAAATGTTGAATAAAGAAATATCTTTATATTTGGTGTGAATGCAGTATTACCTTACACTCATACTGTTAAAAAAACGATACATCATTGCTAAAAAAAATTTTTAATCTTAAAGAAATTTCTCTGTAATAAGTCATTGTTTCAGCAGCATATCGTGAAATAGTTCAATTCATGATTGAGTTTTATAATCTGCTCTAAATTGCTCAAGAACTTTATTTGCTCAAATTGGAGCTCAACATTGATCTTTTTCTTCCGATGATTTGCCGTCATTAGTTTGATTTGATAGTTATGAAACTATTTTTCTTAGTAAAAATATTATAGTAGTTTATTTTGTACACTGTCAATTTACCTTTTTAAACTTTTATTAACAAGACAATATAAAAATGCTTCAAATTAAACAATTACAATCGGCATCAAGGTAACCAAATAGCCATTTACAAATACATTACATATTTACATTATTCATTGTAGAGTGATTTCAAGATGAATTTAAAGCATAAGAAATGTTATGTAATATAACGTGCTCTTTGAAATGAAAATAGAAATTTTGCATTTTAGTTGTGAATAGTTTATATTTGTAAATAAATCTTTGGGTACATTGATTTAATCATTAAACGATTCCATTTAAAACCACTACTTAAATGAGACCGCATACCTTAATTGCTTTGCAGTTGTCAGTATAACGCTTTTAAGCAATTTATATTAATAATGCTTAATGTTCTTTCTATTTCTCTTTCCGCGTAACAGGCAAACGTTAAAAACGAATTAATTACGAAATAATGGTTCTATAAATTAGTTTTAGCAAGCAGCATTCCCTCTACTAATCTCTTTTCCAAAACCTGTTACTTTTTTTGTTTTTTACTTTCCCTCTATTTATTAGAAGCCTTCTCTTCTGATTGCATTATCTATTATTTTCTACCTCATATGAAAATTGTACTATTCCTGATAGAGAAAAAAGATAGTGAAAACAAGATAGAATGATCAGTCATTTGCTTCCTGTTTTACTTTCATATTAATCATCATTAACATTGATAAATTATTCGAGTCTGTGAACTATGTTCAAGCGCGATTAAGAACTTAGCACACAGATATTACGTTAAAATATTTCTTTAAATAAGCTGCAAATGTTTAAAGAAAGTTTTAGACATTTCATTTATTTAAGGATCTGAAAAAAGTGGTATATATGAAATAATGAACGTGTTTTTCATATGCAACGAAAGTTTTAAGTTATCTATTAAATTTTTTCGAATAGCAATGAGATATGTTGTTTAAAAAAATCGTGACCTTGTGGTTAACGGGTGATGGTTCATTGTATTTATGTTGCATAGGTCAAAAATCATGTATCCCATGTTATTCACTAAAATTCTTCACGAAAAAAAAAATGATTTCTGAAAATTTTGAAAGCTCCTTGTCATTTCTAAAAGTCACAACCCCGCCCCCAACAACTTAATGTTTATAAAAGAACCCAAAACTTTCCTCTTTCTGCGCCCTTTCACAATTTTTCAATAAATTTTCATCTCTTGAATTTGATTGTTGGTTTACGTTCATTTTTTTTCCTGAAATTTTAAGTTAGCCAGCACTTTAGAAAACTAAAGCATTATAAGGAAATCTATGTTCACTTTAATCTGTCATCTTTCAAAAATAGGCTTACCGAAGTGTGAAATTCATTATCTCAGAAAGTTTTGCCCGTGAAGACTAATAAGTATTTAGAATCTTTTGCTATGATGACAAAAAAGCCAACTCTAGTCAGATAATTAATAGAACAGTAAAAAGACTGAAAGAATGAGTTGATAGTTTCATAACTTTTACTTTTTTTAGTTTCTCGCGACTTTTTTACATTACATCATATTTTTCAAGAATTTTACTTTAATTTTTCCCTTATTCGTATGTCTTCTAAAATATATATGTATAACTGTAGTTGCAATTAATCGTTGCACCAAATATACAGTTTAATATAGATGCACATAATACATTACTTAATACTTATGTAATGTTATTGTTGATAGCCCTATGCTAATACTTTTTGTAACTTTCTGTCCCGTTTTTAAGTAGTAACACATTCTCCAACAGCTTACCTCATTGTTAGCATTAGATGTAAGCGAGTTAGTAACAAAACCGAAAAAGTACCTTGATAATTTTTGCAAAAAACGATCAATATAAAATAAACTAAACGTTAATTTCACTCTCCATTCAAACTTTTAACCTTAGGATGTGAACCGCATTCAAACGTGCAATTTTCGCTTTAACTCATTTCTTAATGTCTTTCGGTTGTACTCTCTATGCAAATGAAAGTGCTATAAATTTGCTCAGAAGGATGGAAAATTTTCTCCATTAGCACAATCTTTGCGTGCCTGGAACTCGTTTGTCGCAAAAGAAGCTGCAATGACATCGTTACAGTTGATCGAAAAGGAAGGGAATCATAAGCTGCACAAGATGGAGAAAATTTAATGAGCAGTCGAAGCCATGGTTTTGCTTGTTAAAAAATGTTAGCTTTAATCTAAACAACAGTGCTTTAGATGATATCGTTGTTGTTTTTTAATATTATGGATTTGGAAATTATTGCATAAATAGTATACCTCATTCCAGTAACTTTTTACTCTAGTGAAAAATCAAGAGAGAGTAAAAAAAATCATCTTATAAAAATAATCTTTCCGCTCTCTCTCTCTCTTTTACTGCTCAAAAACCTTTTTGTACCCAAAATAGTTATTTCTGCAAATCTTGGCAGAACGTTGCGTCGACATTTTCTCTGCCTTTGGTAATAATAGATCAAAAATACCAGTCAAACTTTAAGTTTCACTGTAGACTTGACGTTGCTCTTAACTAATTTGCTTTCTGCTAGTAATTTTTTCATTGTTACATTGAAATTATTACTTGATTTAGGAGTCTAGATTTGTAAAAAGTCAATCAAGCAACGTGGCAAAAGAATCATCAATGATGTTATTTCATTTTATCCAATTTTATACAAAGACATTTCTTTCTTGGCGACTTTTATCGCTTGCGAACACTTTAAAGGCAAACCTGAGCAGTTGATTTTCGCTTTACCAGCGAGAATCAACTGCTGGCGAACATCCACGGAACTACAACCTCGGGGGCTGTCGCTCCTATTGTAGCAAGTGTTGTGTCACCACCAAAGTGATGACGTTTCTTCCTAAAGTAGAACGCACGTGCGCAAAAAATTGTTTTTGCGTCGCTTGTACTTTTAAAATTATTCTAAAAATAAATACTCATTGCAGAACAATTACTTTTTTCAGGGATGATGTTTATAGACGTTATTCTTTCAAATAAAAAATCGAAAACCCATTCAATAGTCTTGAAACTTGGAGAGTGTCTGCAACCTTTCACGTTCAGCTCGTTTACGAGTGCCGCGACTACCTGTTTGGCAAAGCGGTGATACACTGAAATGGAAACTTTTCGAGTTAAATTTTATGAGTACATCTGTTGGGTTTTCCCCGTTGCTGGTATATTCCAGGGGTTTATTCCTATTTATAACAAGATTTCCCCACCCTTATTTCGATAAAATCGAAGACAACCTGACGCATGCGCAAATTCGAAGATTTTTTATCTAAGAAGATCAGATAGTACCGCCTATGTGTCAAAAGCTGGAAGCACCAACAAAATTTCACCGTTCAGGTTCATCGATTGCGCAGTACTTTCAGCTGCTATGTATTTCTTTGCATACAGTGAGCAAGCGCAGAATATGAATAACGAAGATGTTGCTGCTATTTCATTCAGTCTGAATTCAGATTTAACCCTTAAATAATTAATATCCTTTGAGTTTATCATGCTAATTCGGCTTTGCGAATACAAATAGTGACCTTTTTTCAGAAACACAATCATAAATGCAATCAAATGTAAATATTAGATGCTTATTGCTTCGTAAAAACATTGCATTTTTCCATTCTTCAAAGAAAAGACACGACCCATTCATTTACAGATAAACATTGACATCACAGGTATTTAACTATAAACTTCATGCGAAAAGTGTTATGGTTTATATACATGTAAATAATTTATCGACTTTTTAAGTACACATCCTTACAAGTAATTTTTCTTTATATTTTAAGGTAACACGAAAAAAAGTAGTTACATATTTTAAAATAGCTTGATATTAGTTCAAATGTTACTTTCTAAAGTTGCTGCGAATATTTAATTTATATAAAAAATATTGTCATTGCTAATGGGGTGGTGGGGAACTAAAAAAGCTGCTTACAAATGATGCCTCATTGTTTGCTGACAGAATGGATGATCCCTCCATAGTCACAGTTGTTCTAGCCATTGATTTTGTTAGTAATTTATGGTGCTTGGCTACGCTCAGTCACTAAAATAAAATAGGATAAGCAGTTTGCTTAATGAACGCAGTTAGCTTGGTACACAAAACGACCTCCCTCTTCAACGCTAAAGCTTGTGATCTCATTACCAAATGGCGAAGAACTTTCCGCATATAGAAAGGAAATAGTTGTTTGCTTTCTCGAGTTACTCTTTAAATAAAAAATACCTTCTAGGTAATACTTACGTAGACATCTTCAAGGGAATATTCATAACTTAAAGGAGGATGTTATTCATGTTAAACTTTAATGTGGTCCCATCGGTAGACTTTCCTTAGAAAACCTTGATTGATTCAAATTTGAAGTATGATGTTTCAGCAATAAAAATTCATTCTAAAAGTCAAACTCAACCAAATTAATCTAAACAAAACAGTTTAAGACTATTTATATTAAAATATGAATGATTCTTAGACGTAATTGAAAAAGAAATCAACCACATGGAGAGAAAGTATTATTTTAAGAAATAGTTGAGTTTAAGTAATTTCTGTCTAAGCAGTAATAGAATTATAAAGTAAACAAAAACAAAGCGTTGTTTTTCGTTCAACATAAAATATGAGAGTTGTTTGTTTGGAGTGTGTCTAGTGAAAACAGTTGTGTTTTTCTCAAGAAATTCCGAAACTAATTTATTTGTCTAAAATTTCCGGTGTTCTGAGAAAACAATGCCATAGATAATAGTCTAGTTCTCTTTGTTTCGATAAATCTTCCTCGTTATTTGCTTAACGTATTTATTTGATAAAATATCATGTAAGAATAATATAAGAATTTTCCACCAACAAACAGCACTTTCTATTCAATATGAGCCTAGCAAATCTCAAAGGTTTTGCTTATAAACATTTTAAAATAAGTTTTCAGTTATTGAGGTTTCGGCCTGTTTCAGAACAAAATTTCTACATATTGTTTTAAATACTGTACATTGTATTTTGTTTATTACCTTTATTTAGCGTGCTTTAGTCCGTGGTCAGAACAATAATTACTATCCTAAAATGACTTAATTTAAAGCCGGTTATTTAACAGGATGAAAAATATCAGTTTTGGCCTTAATAACGCACAATTTCCAATTTTCCTGAGCAGAATCCGCACTTTAATACTTTTACGTTGAAGTACTAAAATCCTATGACGAAACTAGAACCCTATGAAAAACCTACAGAAGGGGGGGAAGTGTAAAAAATCACCAAATTCTTCGCAGTGTTTCCGGGTTCGAACGCAGGACCCAAGGTATGGGACCAACCAGCTCTACCACCTATGCCACTGGGCGCATGCAAGTAACTTAGCGCAAACATTTAAACAAGTTTATGATACTGCACCATGCCATATGTTAAAAATAGCATTTTTAATAGTATTTTCAAGCTATAATTTTTTATGAAATAATATATTTTGATGATATAATATATTTTAGTAGCATTTTCAAATTTGTGCCCCATTTATTGCAAAAGCAACATGAAGTTGAACTTTCAGTTATCTACACTTTGGTACAAGTAGAAAGTTTACACTTTATATTAAACTGTAACTTTATATTAAAGAAAACCAATAATGATGACTTGCATTTGTAGTGGTATAAATCTGAAACTAGTTTTTCAGAATTTTCAACATCTTACTCATCGCTAGATATATTACATTAGTTCAGTGTTCGCCAAACTTTTGAGGGCATTGAGTACCCGAACCGTTTTCAAATTCTCTTGCGAGCTACTCTCCCCCCCCCCCCCACCCCCCATACCCCGCGCCTACATCGAAAAAATAGTAAGAAACTCAATTCTCAGTTATTAATAAACTCTCAGCTGCTGCATTATACGAGGCACCAACAAGTTTTTTCACTGTTAATATAGTCGCATTGTAAAGAAAACATATGTACTAGTGTATCGGTTGTGATCGCAAAAAATATGATGATACAATTGTAGCGAAAAATTAAGCATTAAGTTCTAAGAAGTCTTTCTGATAATATTTGCACTAAAATATATAATTTTTAAGACAATTTATTAAAACACTCTTGAAAAAGTAACATTAATTTCTTCTTTTGAATTTAAAAAAAATCTATATTTCTGAACTCAAGACATGCCTCATAAAATGCAGGTTTTAATTATTAATAAGTAGGCATGCAAAAAAACAATAATAATAAAAGGTAAAAAATAAACTATTCTATAAAAGATTTTTTGATGATTTATATTTATTAAGATTTTTAAAAAGTGCAAAAATTATGCATCAACGCCAATAACTTAAAATGTTTCATTGCCGCATCCTTCTGAAACCAAGCAACTTTTTCACTGCTATGATTATCATACTGTAAAGAAAACATATGTACAGAATTTACATTGTTAGCGATTTATTAAAAATCTGTATGCTAAAAAATGACTTTCCTTAAATTTTAATGAGGGTTTTTGAGCCACGCGCTATTCAATGCGAATGTTTGCGAAATTTTAAAAATCAACTAACAGTTGTTGCGTTAATAACGTAGAGATTAACCACCTGAACGCTGCCGCGAGCTACCAAACAATACCGATCGACAATTTGGCGACCACTGCCATTAGTTACTCTACTCACATCGATACATTTTTGTGAGTTCTTGAGGGTTAATACAAGATTGCCGACTCTTGTATTAACCCTCGCGTACACTTATACATTTCTCAATAGATATTAAGTTCCAGCACAATTTTTGAAACGTAAATCAAACGCGTAAGCAGAAGAGGTTAGGTTCAATCTGTGGCAAAAGGGAAGCTCTTTGATAGTATATTTTTTAAGATGAGTATTCTAATGCATCCACTATTTTAGTAATAACAGACGGAATTCAATAAGATAATTCAATAGGTGCATTGGAATGTTTTTTCATTTTTATTGAAATCATAATAAATATTTAATATTATACTACTAATTCAGAAAATAGTTGTTATAAAAATAATGATTTATGCATTAACTACATTCTGCTTGTATGTATTTTCTTCCAAAATTTACCAGAGAACATAATGAAAACCGCAATGTTCATTCATTAGCATTTTCATAAATTAAATGATATAAATGACGACACAAATCGTATTTAAAATATGGATGTGGTGGTATTAGAACTAAGATTCTATTAAGTAATATTTACTTATTAGTGAAAAGGATTTTCAGTACAATTACGAAACCGCTATGGAAGTGCATTCAGTTGAACAATTTATCACAAGAAATTTAAATTCCGCCTTTTCAAAATTCCAGGACTATTTACTCTCATTTACATGTGGACAAAATAACGTTGATTTCAGCGAGTAACTTGAAAGAGGAAGCTAGAAGGTTCATTTTGTTAATTTATCCTTTTGACTTTCTTCAGCGAAGTAATTTTCAAATAAATCATTCCGCCTAAATGCTAAATTTTAAGAAATTTTCTCATTCTAGCTAGTAATTCATTCTTACTTGATATTTATTAAAGTTTTTATAACTTTAATTATAACTGTTGAACCATGGTTAGAATTTCTTTTTTTCACTCTGTTACCTTTACTTTACAAATACCGAACTGTTCTCTATTTCAGAAAAATATGACATAAGCAGGAATACTACTGTACAGTTCAATATAATAATTAGTACTAGATTCTAGCAACAAAATATTAATAGCTTTATTCTTTCCTATATCGTTAGGTTCTTGAAGCATTAAATTTTAAAATGTGTGAAAACATTTTTAGTTTATTTGCAGGTGTTATCAGGTCTTGCGCTACATTTACTAAAAAGAGCTAGCTTATTTTCAGATATGTTTTGCGCTACATTTATTAAAGATTAAAAAAATATCGAAAATCCTTCGATAAAAATATTGTTCAAAAAAGTATGAAGCCCTCTAAATGAAATAAGTCTACTCTATCCCTTACTCTTGTAAGTTTGCTAAAGTTACAATAATTGCGTTTATCTAAAAAGCACTAACTAAAAAAATAAATAAATAGTTTTTCTTTTTTAATTATCATTCATGGTTCTATCCGTTAAATGGTTTGATATGCTGTTGTTTTTAAACGCATTGTACCATACACACATAAAATAAAAATTTATCCATATCAAAGATTGAAGTCTTTCTAAATCCAATTTTGTATGGATTTTAATTCAACACATCCTAGTGGATTTTTCTGAAATTAATTCTGTACCTGAGATCCATAGTATCTTAAGTCCATCTTTCGAGTTTTTGCGATGAAGTTAAAAAGTTAACATTTTTACTACTATAAGACTATACTCTTCTGGGCGAACCTTAAGGTAAAGATGTCCGACGGGAGCTTTAAAATCTTGGAACCCTCATGTAGCTAGTGGCTTTCTCATCGGTACCCTGTATGTTCATTAAGTGTAAACCAGCAAAAACTCGAAAAATGGACTTAAGATACTATGGCTCTCAGATGCGGAATTAGATTCGATCTCGTATAAATTTTGATTTAACATAATCTAAAGTATAAAAAATAATTTTAATCAAACACGATGTCTAATATAAACGATTTCAGTCCTTCTTTAAAACTCTACAGTAAGAAGTTAGCTCTTATTGGAAATTTTACTTCTTTCTCAAAACCCTGACCTTGGATATAGAAATTAATTCATTTCCCTGGGCATTGAAAAAAAACTCATTTCCCAGTCGAAAACATTTTTCTTGATACATCGCAGTTTGCAACAGCGACGCTGGACTATAACGTCTTTCTCATTAAAACTACGCCCTTGGTTAAAGCATCTAGTAATGAATTTCGAGACACAGTCGTCTTTTCATGCCTTGAGGGCGTTTCCCCACGAAATAGGGATTAGGAAAGGTTGCTTGTAATGCGAGACACGACCCGTCTACGAGAATAGAGGAATAGGCCGCTTTGCTGTTCTCGTAGACATAGCATCTCTTGGGGGGGGGGGATTTCCATGGCTGAAAGAGGACAAAGCTGCTTCGGCGTTCCTCCAAATGCAATTTTAAAACGGCAAAGACGTAACATTGAATAAAATACGACACTTTTCATTGAGCATAAAATGTCACAAGGTATATTTTTTTGAAATATTCAGTACCGCAAAGACTCATTATTTATACATGCATGCTTTGTGGCGCCACTAATAAAGAGAACAGCCTTCAAAAACTAAATTTAGATATTGACTTAGAAAATTTTTTTAGCACATGATACACTTCTAAAAATAACTGTACATAAGAAAAAAGTTTACCTTTTGTGCGGCAAAATGAAGTAAGGAAAAAGGCAACGTGAATAAGCCCAAAATTGCTGCATAAAATGCAGACACGTGTTTCAGAATTACCTGGAATCCCTTTATCAACACAAAAACGAAGGGAGCTAGGGGGTTTTTGCTCCTCCTGCTCAATTATTTGTTGCATTGATAAAGAATTCCAAGTAATTCCGAAACCCGTGTCAGCCTTTTGTAATATAATTTTGTGCTTATTCGCTTTGCTTTTTTGCATACTTATGCGTACATAGTGAGGAAAAAAATATCCTGACTAATATACAAACAATAACTTCTAAAAAATTGAGGGCGGAAGGGAATTTAATCTTCTCAGATTACAAAATACATCTTCCATTTACTGCTTCCCTGTTTTTCTTCGATTAAAGCTTTTACTTTTCTAATACATTTGTATTTCACGATATAAATAAATTTTATGAATTCAAACGCAATTAAAACCAATTAGGAAACAGTTGATATTTCTTTCTAAAATCAGAAAGCAAATATCGTATTGTAAAGAACTTATTTTCAATCTTCGCGGTTAAATCAACGTAAAAGTGTCCATTTACGGAAATACGAGTAAATTTACTTTAAAATAATGCAAACCATGCAATGTTAAAAAATAAAAACAAATACCATTAAATTTATTTGAGAAGCATTTAACTATGAACAAAATTAGTTTAGGTTAAGTGCAAAATTATTTTTATGAATAACTTAATATTTTATTTTTATTATAAACTGAGCAATCACATCACTTTTATCATAAATTTTCTCCAGGGTTTTTTTGTTTTTTTTTTGGTAACAAGAAATAATTTTTAATGCCTTTGAAGCAAGATTTCTCTCGCAAATCTGATTAAATTTCATGTTAAATATTTGTATAGTCAATAAACATGACAATCGAATAGCAATGTCTATGGTTAATGTTTATTATATATTAGGACGCATTAAGTCGCTTGATAACAGAATCTGTTCGTGTACTTCTTATTAGTTTATTGATTCAGTGTTGTTTAGCCCAAACTTGAATGAAAAAAACCTTCATCTTAAATTTGTGCTAAACAACGTTAGATTACAGCCGACACAAAGGGAAAAACTATTATCTTGATTAAATAATAACCTCCCTTTTTTAAGTTAACTAGATATAATCGATAGTATTCCCATTATAAAATTTTTAAAAAAACGAAGTTTTAGTAAAATTTTGGCCTTTATGTTAGTAAATCAGATGTCTTTTATATTTTATCATGCTGATTTGCATACGCTTCTTCAAAGTTGGAAAAAATCTGTAAGAAGCAAATTTTCAGTCTCTGAAAATGAATTCCCATCACATTTCTTTCCATAAGTTTATCACAATACGAAGAACTAAAGCAGAAATCAATTTCTAGTTTGCACATTTTATTTTTCCAAGGTTTTTCTATGCATATTTGGCATCACCATTCATCATTTTTCCAAGAATTCACTTCCTACATTAGGATGAAATAGTTATTGTACTCTAACGTTTTTTATTTTATCACTATAATCTATTGTTAAAACCTATTCATTTTACGCGTTGTCAATAAATTGTACTACAATAATCAACATCATAAATGTATTCATAAAATTATCGTTTTCTATTAATAGAAAGCATTAGATAAATTCATGCAGACTGAAGAAGTTCAAATTGTTAGCCTAAAATTCAATATTTACTTCCATTAAAACTATATATGAAGCACATATAGGAATAAACAACTTTATCTCATGATTAAAAAAATGCATTCAATTTAGCATGAGTTTAAAAATTGTACCCTTTCAGTCAATTTAACGTGTTGAAAGAAATTGTCTTCCAAGTTCTTGCTGGAAATTTTCTATTTTGAATATGAAGAAGTATGAAAATTAAAACTTCACTTGCAAGAAATAAATTATAACTACATTGAAGGCGTTGCATTAATTCATCTCAGTTCGGAGATGTTTCGAAGGATTTTCCATTTTCTTCAACGTAAACTTTCGAAAAACTATTACGGATTTGCCTGGCGTCGCTATTTATCATAACTCACGTAAACCATTTCCTGATTCTATAAAAATAGTTTATTTCAATTGTAGTAGAAGAAAATGATTAAATTTTACACATTTACGCAGAATCAAACTTCAATTTAGTTTATAGAATTTTTCTTATTCAAGCACTGCATCCGAAAAACACCTTTTTTATTTAAAAAAGAAAAATCTTAAATCTTTATAGAAAACTCTGTGTCAGAAGAAAATATATTTTTTAAAGTAACTTATTTTAAGTATTGTTGAAATTTTTCAGCTATTGTAAAGAAAAAACATGTTTAGAACGAATTTTTAAACTTCAGCACTTTTAAGTAAGTCGCTTTCATCAATACAACACGTTTTAAAGCGTTTTTATCTTTATCACTAGAACAGCAAAACAAAAACTGGAAAAATAATACTTGACGCAATAGAAATAAACTCAAAGTAGTTTTTGAAACGGTCTCGCTCAAAATTTTTACTTTTTTTTCAATTACGCCTTTTGTAAGATTTTCTAGAATTTGTTTAACTATACTTTTTTATTTAATCCGCACTATGGTATTTATGAAAAAAATTAAATTTGATATCGTGCCGTCTCTTTTAGTGGTTTTATTTCTACCAGTAACTATGAATATTATTCCTTGTGAGTATTAAGCCCCTCTCCCCAGTATGCTTATCTTATTCTACTTGCTTTTCCGCAATTTAAGCTAATGGGTAATCTCGTATGATGCTGGACAAATGATGCGTATTCGCTTGACTGTCTTATACTCCGTAACTGCACACTTAGTAAAGCCCTTGAGAGTTAATAGAATTAACAAATCTCATTTTACTTACAATAATTACAACTGTTTCCTATTGTAAAAGCTTAATGGCGGATCTTTAATTATTTCTTCGGTGGCTAACATTTATTGGGGGCTTTCAGAAATTCTTCAGCGGGGTCTCAATTTTAATATGTACGTTACATAATGTGCTAGTACAGATACTTTACTTGTGAAAAAACTAATAATAAATATACAAGAGGTAATGTTTGGTGCATACAGACACCAAGCGATAGAAACTAAAGCTTCGCTTAGTTTTGCACTTTTTTAAAAAACACATCAATGTATCTAAAAATCGACTACCCTTTCTCAACCTCCTTAGTTTAATTGCAAGAAATTAATTTGAAGTTTATTTTAGCCATCGAAACTTATACGCTAACAAACAAAACTTACGCAGATAAGAAAAATTACGGTCGTAAAATATATCCGTTTTCTTAATAAGCTTCTGCTAACTGAAGTAACTGCGGCAATTAAGTTGAAAACCTCAAGTTTATTTAAAGGCACATATTGTGAGTGAAATACTTCAAAAGTGGGAATTTCACTTATTTTGAACTATGGTGTGATAATAGTATAACAATAACACGAATATGTTTTTTAATTTCACAAATAATAATAAAATAAATACAAGAAAGAACATCATCAATTTTAAAACCCTACGCAAAAACATCTCCTAATATTTATATACTTAAGAAAAGTTGTTTTGACGGAAAATTTACCAACCTACGCAAAACACAAATTTTCGAAAATATCAACTCGCTGATCATAAAGAAGTAGAAAAGTATAAATTCCCTGCAGATTTGTGACAGAACCAAGTGAATTTTCAGAAATTGGTTTCGTTTTGAATAGGAAACAAAAATGTTTTCAAGTTTCCGAGAAAGGTTACGCATGTGAAGAAAATTTAAAAAATCCATTCTATATATTTATCATAGTTTCCACAAGTATCAAGCGAATATAGGAATTGAAAAACACAATGCTATAACAGTAAAGAAATAGTCAAAATGCTGAAACTTCATCGATTAACGCAACCCCAACTCATCACATACCTTGAAGCGCAGAGAGTTTCTGAAAAATATAAGGATTTTCGTGACTTATTTTATACTGTTTCTAGTTGTTCAATACTTAACATTATATTTAGGCAATATGCGTAAAGATATATATATTATATATCAATTCTTTGTTTCAAAAAGGACACAAATGACTATTTTTCCATCGATGTTTTGATAAAAAGATATTTTATTGGGGTGCATACATTGTTTTAAAAGGGCACATTTCTAACTCAAAGCGAGTTTATTATTATAGACGTAAAAAAACATGTTTTTTAAGAAAAAGCAAATAATCTGGATATGCGCCCTTTCTTCTAGAAACTGAGTGTGTGAACAAATCGCGAAACTGCATTTCTGCATGTTTGTTCTTACAGTACGCTTACTAAAAGCTAAACCTCCTTGAATATTAGAGTGACGACAAGAGCGGCGATATTCCTCACTGAGCAATCGCGACCTGCAGCTTTCGTCCAGCTTGTCCCAATCACGGCTCGCAAATCTGTACAAAACCTGCAGCCGCAGGTTTTGTTACAAATGTTGAAAAAATACCAGTATTTTTGTCACTCTGATATTTAAGGCACTCTAGTAAAAGCTAGTACTATTTCTTGATTTGATTTTTTTATATACCAAATAGTCGCTTAACAATTTCAGTGTTAAGACACTTTCAAATTATTCAGAATTGTTAGTCATGAAAAGATGCATCATTAGAAAGATGCATTGAAAGCAATAAAAATGACTCGTGTTAAGCTAAGGAATTTAACAAGAAGTAAAACCCGTCTTACATCTGCTGCACTTGTACTGCTATATTTTGTTGTATTATTTACTTAATTTTAAACTTTTCGTAGCTCTTCTCTATGAGCAGTCATTAGACATTCAGAAAGCGGCCTTTTTACGCGTGTGTGCTTATCTTCTCACATTAATCATTTCCACTTGGACTCACTTAAAAAGATCCATTTCTTCCAATCAATGACGTCTAAAAACATTAGCTAGTACTTAGTTCAGCACACGCAACTTGGCGTCTCAGGCGATGACTAATTCTGTTTCTGTACCCTGTGGCCCAGGGGTGTCAAATGACAATTGTTCAGTCAACTAATGGCAATCCGAATGGCTGGTCCGACGAACTCCCCAAGCGGACCTGAACTCATTCCATCGACCGTGACTAGCTAGCTATAGCTTGGTAGTCCCCGCATGATAACAACCACCTCACCGCGGTGATAAGTATGGACCAACTGAGAAAATTCTCTCCCACCCACTCCCCGAAGATTTATAGCTTAGGGATCTTCAGTGTTCCTATGCTCTTAGTTTGGAAGAGAGTAGATGTTCTATTTTGCAGCCAGTCCCCGATTCTTCCTTCGAATACTGACTACCTGAAAAATCGGATTATAGATGTTTGGAAAATTTCTTAGATGTCTTGGATCAAAGACGTCTAAGAAACTCAGCAGGTAAAAATGCGTAAAACTTAGAAATAAAAATCAAATTCTATAAATTACTAAGAGTAATCTAAGTCTAAGTAAAATAAGTTTTAGACCCTTTTTAAGAAAAGTTCGACAGGAATTTTTAAAGGAAACAACATTCAAGCAAGCAAAGTCAATATTCACTCTTAGCAAATTATTTTCACCTAAAGTTTTTGCAAACTAATCTTCAGCAAAGGTTTTCTATTAAATTTTAAAGTTGTAGTCTAAGAACTTTTATCGAACGAGCAGTTTGAACTGTTTAAGAGTTTTTTGTGGTTATAAATAAATAAAAACAAGCTTCCAAACTTGAAAGTATTGGGTTTACTTTATCCCCATTAGTAATTCTTTTTTGATGGATGAAACCGATTCCTTTCATGGACAGTGACAAAGTGATTTGAGAATATATTGAGAGCGAGACATCAGCGTATAAATGCAAAAGCAATTTTGAAATGTAAATAAATCCTTTTCACAAATGACTTACTGGATTTAAATTTACTTGAAAGATATTTTTTTTTCACAAAGAGATTTACCCTCACTTGAGTAAGATGTTGAATAATGAAATCGCAACCAAATGAATCTGGAATGACAACAGTTATTTCAGTCAAACCGCTATTGTGTTTGATTGCATTTCCTCCTTGTTGTTTCTGCTTTATCCATGCTGCACTTCACACAATTTCGCACATAAATTTCAAGTCCCTTTTTTTTAAAGCAGTAGTGTGTTTGCTCGTGCGTTGAGGTACTCAGGAGTATTTCCAGAAAGAGTTATTTTTAATCAATAGCAAATATACGCGTATACGCATTTGTAGAACTTTTTGCCTTATTTCGAAAAGATATTTTTAAATATTTTTATTAAATTAATTTATATTTTATTCAATTTAAAGGTTTTTATTCAAAGGTCAACATTAAAGAATACCGATCGAGAATTATTATTTAAATGGTTTTATTTCCTCCATTGTTTACCTAGATAAGTAGTACAGAAGTAAAGCTGAAATGATTACTTTGTGCCGACTGCACGCCTTCCCAAGTTGAGTGTTGTTTGAAAAAATATTACAATAAAAACATAAATATATACGCATTCGGAGGACTTTCCCCCTTTGCATTGAGACATTTGTAAAGGTTCCTTACTTGAACTACATTAAAGAATACCAATCAAAGAATTAAAAAGTAATATTTAAATTGTTTGATTTTCCCCATTTAATGCTTTGTCCTCAAAATATGAAACATAACATGGGTTTTTGGTGCGCCTATAAGAAGCGACATACTAGTGCCAAAGGTTAACAATGCAACAAGGAAATTTCGGACTAAAGTTAAATTGAAATGATTACTTTGTGATGATTGTAAGTATTCCCAAATTAAATGTTGTTTGGAAATACTTTGCCCTAAAAATTCCATATACCAGATTCAGCTAGCGAAGGGAGCTATGCGAGAAAATAGTTTATATATATATATATATATATATATATGTATGTACCTTGTAAATCATGATAACCTTGGCAACCTTTGGTAAACTACATTCTCATGTATGTATATGGAATTTCCATTATATATTTTTGACCATTATACTTCAATTTGAGAAAGTATACAGCCAGCTAAGATGGTCATTTCAACTGAACTTTCTGCTTTCGATTTCTTTTTACAGTATAGCTAACCAAGAAGAAAAACCAAACAGTTTCTCTAAAAAAATTTTGATTCTTTGATTGATATACTTTAATTAAATTTAACCGAAGAAACTTTTAAAAGACTCTAAACAGACAGGCGAAAATTTATAATGCTTAAGGTGAGTGTACTTTCAATTTATAATTCCCCTTTTACTCGGCTACTAGTCATTGCAAAAATCATTCTGCGAATTTCGAGAAGGCGTGCTTTCTCTTTGAAAACAACTTTCTCTAAAATGGACTCATTTGAATTGAGATCTCACATTCCATGTTGCTAGAAGTCCCTACTGCACGGCAACAGCAGCAATAAAAGAAATGAAGGCATGAAAAATTCATGACACTGAGCATCAAAATGGATATCAAGCTTCTTCCAAAGCGCCTCGGGCAAAGTGAGATGGCGAGTCAATATTATCTTATAGCTGCAACAGCAAAGGGAAAAAAATGTTAAAAACGCTTTTCAATTCACGAACTGTGCGATATTGGATTCTTTTAATTTGATAAACACTCAAAATAACTAGAAAATGACGACGCATATTGCACATGTACTATTCATGGGTAATATTAATGATATTTTTGGACAAGAAATATATGGATTGAATTGGGAACAATCTATCCTCTTTTTTTTCAAACATAGCATATTTGTTTATAAAGCAAAATTTGTAAGGTGTGTAGATATATATACTTATCTCCCAGAAAACCCTTAAAAATCCAGAAAACTTTTACCAGTACAACATACAATATTTTATTCTTTATTAGACGTTAAGAAGTGTGTATATATATAAATATATATATATATACCAGCTCATCCCCGCAGAGGATCTGCGGGCTATAACTTTAACAATGAAACTTCGCTGACAATTTCTGTGAAAACACTTTTCAAGTTCTGCATTATCTGCTGCTACATTGAGTGCAATAAACGACTTTGCACGGGAGAGGGCAACATACAACTGCCCGTGACTAAAAACTGTTTTCGGTAGATAAACGCAATTTCTTTCAAAAGTCTGGCCTTGCGATTTGTTTATATAAGAATGATCGCTCGATGTAAACAAACTAAGATGTTTCCACTCCAAAGAGTTGAAAATTAGTAGATGAACGCCACTTTCTTCAGAAGTCTGACCCTGTGATTTGTTTACAAATGAGAATGATCGCTCGATAATAAACACACTAGGGGCCTCGGTGGCCGAGCGGTCTTAGTACCAGTTTCCGCCCGCTGCTTGCGCGCAGTAACGAGGTCGTGGGTTCGATTCCCACGTTGCCCTGGGTGTATTTCTGTTATTTCCTCTCTTTGTGATGTAATAAAATCTGTCATGTATTGTCTTGTGCTATCTGTCATATTGGACGACAGTTCATAAGCGAGTCCCGAGACTAAGCACACGAACTGGAAAATAAATGTAATTCAATTAAACACACTAAGGTGCTGCTACGCCAAATAAACAGAAATTAAAAATCGAGTTATGAATAAAAATACTTTTAAAAAAATACAAATCAGTTCATTAAAGTCCATAAGTTACGATAATAAATACAAATGTTATGTTACTTTTCTAAGCTGATCATTAAACAAATCTTTAAATATCGTTTTACCATAGTTTGTTTTTTGCCCGAGATCAGTATCGTATCGTATCGCAAAATTTAATCGTAACTGGTCCACGTTTAATAATATATTGGGAACGCTCTTTCGTTTAAAACAAATTCTTAATTAGGAAAAATAACCATAAAATTTTGGAGAAATATTTTCGATGAAAGAGTAAAATGCAGAGAATTTTACATAGATTTATAAACTTAAAATATATCCCTAAAATTTCAAAAAGTATCCGAAGGAAAAATAAATATGTAGGAAAGTTAAATGCAAAATAAGAAATCAAATCTTAAGAGTTAAAAGTGCTAATAAAAAAGTAATAATAAATCTGTAAATGAAATTAAATTTAAAAATATCATCAAAATTTTTCACTAATCTATGGCAACGGGAAGTTTGATAATACAAAGCAATATTAGTGAACTACATTTGTTAAGCTTGCACAAAAATTTACTTTCATCAAACAAAGATATTTTAATCTGAAATTTGTAAAGCATTTTTTAAGATATGTAGAAGTTAAAAAAAATTCTTTTAAAAAATCTTCCACATTATATATTTTTATTGTATTTGGAATTTTGCGAGTCTAATTTTTATATATCATTAAAGAAACTATCTTCGTAACAAACGCATAGGAATATCTGTATGAAAAATCATTCTGAAAAATTTGCGTATGTTTCATTTTAGTAAAAAATAAAAGGCTCATAATATAAATGTAATATCGAAATATTATTTCACTTATTATACTTAACTAATTTTAGATTATATATTATCATTAGCCTCGTTAATGCTGTTGAAGAACGTAAGCCTCATTAGATTTATGCAAGCTTTACTGAATTGATCATTAAATATTGACAAAAAATTGCCAAATAAACAAGATTTCTCTTAGTTTGTTTAAAATAACGCTAAATAAGTTTTGTTGTTTGTTATTTCCTTGCGACATCAGAGACAAGTTTCTGATAATAAACCCAGACACATTTCAAACCTTCACTTCCCAATTAAATTTTCAATAAATTATCTTCTGTAGGAAGCTATCGAATTATGTATTGCTCATAATTAACAGCTCGTATCATAAATTGCCATACTCCTGCCATCAAACTTCATAACATTTACAATCCATTAAACTTTTATAAAACAATTTCTATGAATTTAAAATTAGTAACTAAATACGAAATACAACATCAAAGCTGAACGACTATACTTTGCAAAGACTGAAATTGTTCATTTCCTCAAAATATCGCCTATTGGTAGAAGTACAGACGCAATTCTAATCTCAACTTTGCAGCTGAAACTTTGATAAGCAATCTTCCAGAGAAATATCTTTCATTAATTATTGCTTATAATTAATTATTAATAACATCAATTAATAAAATGCCCCCATCAAAAGCGAGCTACATTCACTGCAAAACAAATACCATAGTTTTCAAATTCATCATCATTGCATTTACGGCTGATAACGCAATTTGAAGTTAAATCGCGCATTTGTAAAATCCTAAGAAAAATCAATTTTATTCAAAGACGTCTCGATTCATTAATCATAATAACCATTCTTACGGATTAATGACTTTATTTAGAGGAAAATGCAAATATGCTACCTTCAGGAGCCTAAGAGTAAGTTCGAAAATTATTCACACAATGCCGTGATTGAGCTGTTTTGAAAGTTTCGACCAGATGGTGAATAATTACTAACGTAAACGGCATAAATCGAGTGATATTTCTTTAAATGCTTTCATCGCACAAAATGGGTCATTTCAATATTTCGTAGCAAATGTGATGGATGAGAACTTTGTTGAAAATAAACAGGCGTTAAGTTTTTTTAATACAAATTTGTGAACGCCAACTAAATTCACGGCCCTCACAGCATATTCTTCTGTAGAATCCAATTATATTTACTTCAAATCGATTGTCCCAGATGTCCTGAGGAAATGACAAATAACAATTTAAACGTTGTTTAAAACAAACTAAAACAAATCTTGTTTATTTGGCTATTTTGTTTCAATATTTTAATGATCAATTAAGTAAAGTTCGCATAAATCTAATGAGGCTTCGGTTCTTCAACAGCAGTAACGCCATTAATGATAATATATAGTTTAAAAGTAATTACTTATAATAAGGGAACTAATATTGCGATTTTACATTTTCATTATGAAGCATTTATTTTTTACGGAAGTGAAATACAAAGCAGTTGCTTAATGAGATGAATTTCTGTTAACATAAGCTTAGCAAAGAAAAAAAACTTTGCTTTTTTTGTATTGGCTTTGGAAGGAACGCTGTATTTATAACACAAATTCATGCGTGCACATATGCAAGTGCGTTGTAATTTATAGTTCTTAAATTCATGATGATTTTGTGAATTTTCAATTTGGATAATTTTTTGCTGAAGTTTTCTTCTTATAATTATTATTAAAAAAAAAAAAAAAAACATGTTCCACAAGGTAATTTGTTAAGTTGAGAGTTAAAATTCAACCAGCAACTGAAGTTCTGCACACACTGTATGACACCGTGAAATTAGTTTTCAGACCATTATAGGCAGATTTTAGTGCACACATCATTAATGAAAAGTGCTCAAAAGATTACTTTATATATTATTCTGGATCTTTTAAACAGCAGCGTTTTTAATCGTCTAGTAAAAGTGCATAAACAACTAGTTTTGAATTTACTATAAATTAATTAAACATAAGCGTTTTTAAGGTAGAAACATTAATGAAAATCATAGATTGTTCAACCTGATTACAAATTTCGATTAAAAAATGAAGTAAGATTTTTAAGGCTGAAGATTTTATTACAAATATTATCAACGAATATTATTTAGCGAAATCACCACCTGTGTTATTATAAAGCAACATATTGCAGCTAAAAACGTTATCAAAAATTACATAAAAAGATTATTTAATCTTATTACAAGTTTTGAAAATATTAACTTTAAGGCTATAAAGTTAATAAAAATTGTAGAAAAACTGAAATTTTACCGATTGCATATTCTGCAAAAGCAATCGCAACTCTTATTTACAATATACACAATTCACAAAAGGTGCAAATTTTCAAGATGTGCAATACATAAAATTCAAAATTTCCTCGTACTAAAAAAAAAAACCAATAATTTCATCAAAGAACAGTGCGGATCACTACAATTAAATCAAGTGCTATGTGTAAACAGAAGTTTATGATGTTTCCTGCGAACGACATCATTTTAAGCTTACCTTGAAACAAACACAAACCGTCTTATTTTCACTCCCTAAAAAAATAACACTCTACAACACCCTTACAGACCGTTTCCCAAGGTTTATCGCCAAAAGCGAAAGGAACAATATTTTCTTTTATCTAATTATAACTACTTTCTTGAAGTTTACGAGTGCAAAGGGAAAGTATATATTGTTCCACTTTATATTCGACGTTAAATTGAATTGCTCCTGAAAGCAAAACAAAAGTAGTACTGCTCGGTATTGGACTCACTTGAACTTACTTGAAGCAAGACTAATTCAATCATTCAAACCCTAATATTCCGTAAATAGCAAAAATATCAATCGATGCTTTTTAACTTTATTCTGCTTTGTTACGTAAAAGTGAAACAAGTGAATTAGACCGTGCTTTTGCGATGAAAGTTAAAAACTCACGTTTAAAGCAGTGAACAGAAACCGGTTGATCAAAAAATTACGAGGATATTAAATTTAATTATAGGGCACGTATTTAGACTGCCTAGTAGACACCGTTTTGGGCTGCAAGTCATCATTTTTTATTAAAAATAATGATTATAAAAATTATCTGCTCATTCTTTTAACTGGACAAACGGCCCTTATAATAATTAAGATTTGTTGTTTTAAGAAATCCTAATTATTTTTTCACAGGACTATATCCATGTGATAATGTTTGCATACTGGATACCGATTGAAAGTATTTTCTTCAAAGTGCAACTCTTAGAAATAGTTCAATGTGCAAATTATAGCGTGCTGTATTTTTAACTGATCTGTAAACAATTCATAGTATAAAAGAATAATGAAATCACTTTAATAATTGCTGATTAATGTCCCAAAGAAGCGGATGAAATGCATTGTAAAAGCAGAATAGTTGCTCAAAAGAAACCAAAAATGTGCATCCCTTTTGACACATTTAGAATTCAGTTACAAGTATGTCCAAGAGAATTTGAAAATAGTATCTTCCCTATTCTTTAAAGGAACACATTAAAGTCTATAACACTTTTACACGAGCGGATTTATGGGGGCATGGGGGGCACCCCCAGTCATTTTGACACTGATCTCAATCTTAATTACTAAAAACAGTACAATTTACAATTACGGTAAATTAAAAAATACCCCCCCCCCCCTCCCGATCTGTGGCCTAAATCCACTCATGCACTTACATCTAATAAAGACAAAAATTATGTAACAAAACAGTAACTTATACTGCTTGATTGAAAATATCTCTTAGATAACCTGAAACCATTGTACATTCAATGTTTCCCAATAGTTAAAATCAGATTTTTAGGAACTGAAATCACAGAAAACAATCAAAACTAAAACTTACCCACTTAGCAATTAGCTGAACGATCTAAAAACTTATCACTTATGCGTGGGATGATCTAAATCACATAATTTCACGAACTATTCTTTTCTTCCATTAACAAATATCCAGCCTACGTTTCTTTAACTTGCAAAAGATATCTAAAAGACTTAGTTCGTTCTCGTGGTTTTCCGATACATCGCTCGTATTTGCTTTTGTTAGAAATAAGACTTTCTTCTTCTGGTTAAAGATGTTAGTGGGTGGTGTATGGAGGAGATATTTATCAAGTAATGATAATGGCTCGATTCTTAGCACGCGGCAGGTAGTTAACAACAGCCATTTTGTTCTTTGAGTAGCGACATCTATGTAAGCAATCATTATGATATCTCTACTTTATCTCTCTGAATAGCTCACTCATGAAAAGGTAAAGGAGTATGGGTACCAGTTGATTCTTCTTTATGTACACATCATGGGAGATGATCCTTAATTTAGAGAGAAAATGTCAAATAAAAGGATTGTTCTATTCCTCTAACCTACATTTTTATTATTATTATTATTTACGACCGTTTCAGGTTACATACATTTTCGGGTTTCTTTTGTTTGTTTACGACCATTTCCGGTTACATACATTTTCGAGTTTATTTTTCTTGTCTCATTGGATATACCTCAAACTCTCGTCCAATATGACAGATAGTACAAGATAATACATGAAGGATTGTTATACATTACAAAGAGAGGAAATAGCAGAAATACACATAGGGCAAGGTGGGAATCGTCCCCACGACCTCGTCACTGTGGGCAGGCAGGCAGCGGAAGCTGGCACTAAGACCGCTCGGTCACTGAGGCCCCTAATTTCGAGTTTATTTGCTTTTTCTCAATAGATGTGCCTCAAACTCTCGTCCAATATCACATATAGAACAAGATAACACTATAGAATATTACAATGCAAAGAGGGAAATTACAAGAATACACCCAGGGCACAGGACGGGAAACGAACCCATCGCATGTTCACTGTTCGCAGGAAAGCACTGCAAACAGTCGCTTAGAACGCTCAGTCACTCATTCCCCCCCCCCCCTATATTTTCAAGCACATATATTTGTTTTAAATTCTAGGGTAAGGTTGCCATTCCTTTCATTCAGATATTTCCTTTCCTTTGGCTCCTTACAGAGCGTTTTAATCCTGATGACCTACCTCTTGTGCACTTTACAGGTTCACCTGGCAGAGCACGATGTGCTCCTATAGATAGCTGAGGGACCTATGATTTTAAGCAGAACCCGAACCTCCTAGGACTTGAGCGGAAGAAATGCAATACCGATCGAACATCCATGCCCTTGGCACGATTCACACCCCGGACACCATGGCGCGGGAGCAGAGTGCTCTACCGCCTATGCCCTGAAGCGGCAATTCAGATATCATTTCCAAGCAGTTCAGTTTAAAAGGATTAATTTCCTTCCTTCATTTATCTCCTTATTGAGCTTTTAGCCCAGACGACCGATCTGTTGTGCACTTTACAGTCTTATCTGACCGAGCATGAAGTGTTCCTATGGACCGCTGGGGACCTACGGCTTTAAGTAGAATCCGAACCACTAGGACAAAATGGGAGGGAGTGCAATGCCGTTCGAACATTCATGCCCTTTGGCGAGATTCGAACATTGGCCTCAAGGAGCGGGAACTGCACGCTCTACCGCCTATGTAACTGAGAAGGCAAAAGGGTTAATTTTTCTAATCTGTTTTTCATCTAGAAGCTCCATTATTGCATTGAAAAGGGATTCCAAGCAATCCCGAAATATACGTCTGCATTTTAGTGCTCATTTATGCTATAAATAACGTGCAATTTTTAAGTTTATTTGTGCACAAAGTTCCCTTATTATTATTTTGAGACGTAGTTAGTTTAAGAAGGATTTTCTCAATATTTTTAATGCAATACCTAAAACTAAACTAAACTCAGTGGCGCGCCAGTCTTTTTGGGGACCCTGGCCTACTGTGCCCATCCAAGTTTCCGAGACCGAGGGCCCTGGGGTGCAGAAGCAGAGGTTCCGGCCAAGTGGTCGGCCTGACGCGGAACCCTCAGTGTTTAGTTCCCAAGCATGCTTGGTCCTCATTACAATACCAACAATACTCTAATTTTGGAATAATTTTATATTTAAAAAAATGATGCTCTTCAGGATTAGTCATTAAAATCTTTAAGTTTCGGAAAACTTAACTTGTTTCTAATTAGGTTCATTACACAGGCTATCATTCACTCACAGTATTCATTTGGTATTTGCTCACATAAAGACTTGCTAAGAAAGTAGTATTTCAGAAATTTATTTTCGCTATGTATTTTTAACTGCATAAAAATGCATATTCAGTCTCAAACGGAACTGCTGGAGGAAACTTTTCAAGATAATTCATAATGATTTCCGAAGAAATAACAAAATACAATTTTTAAGAATTGTACATTTGTTAAGCCCCAGAGTCACGATTGATCCAATGTTTTAATGATTTCACTTTTTCTGAGCCTCAGGGTCACCAACTGATCCAAAATCATTACTTCATCATTTCTATTCTTGTGAATAGAACTACAATTGGAAAAAATAGTGATATTTCGCGTTCTCTGAGAGACAAAAAACAAGTTTCTTAGATCACAGAAGAGAACTCAACTTATCCAATTGCTTAACTAATTTTCTGCACTTTAAATCAATTAAATTACGTTCCCTGCTGTAAAAAACGGCAATACATTTTCATCCCTTTTTTTTTAAAGACTTAGGGCATTTTAAGCTTTTCCTTGATGCTTTTTCTGTTCACCAAGGGATTAAATCCAGCATTAGTTTTTTCCTTAATATTTTACAGCACTTTTTTGCATTGCCTATTTTAATGCAAATCAAACCTTTTTTTTTTTTCCTTTCCTGTTTTTCTTTGGATGTGAATCTTTTTTCTACGTACGCTACCAAACAAATTTGTTCAAAAGGATAATGTTACTGGTTTATTTTAATTAAGTGTATAAATGATTGTAAGCGGATTGAACTTCTCTTCCATGCAGGATTTCATAGGAGCTGAAATTCAATAGAAATGCTAGTTTTTTTTTCCTTCACAGCATTTAATGTATGATGTGCTTTATTTCTGGTTTTTTCTTGACTGATCTTTTTGTACAACTTATGTATAATGAGATCTAGATCTAGATTATATGCTTTCTAAAGCTTTTATAAATGTATTTAATTCTTCTTAATTCACTTTTTTTTTAGAAATTATCATTTAATAAAATATAAAAGTAGAAAATTTAAGTTGTTTTTGCCCAAATAACCTTAAACAAAAGATAGTGTATTTCGTTCATAAGTGTTTTTATTTATTTATTTGTTTTATTTGCTTATTTTTTTGAGGAATTAATATTTACAGTACTTTTCTTAAAAAGGAAAAAAAATACACATAGATAATTATATGATAAACAATAAGCGTTCATATTTCTCGCGATTTATATTTTTGGTTATAAAATTAAATATATTTTAAGTAATTTATTGTTGATTTGCATGCAAAACAGCAGCAAAACGCTATTAGTTGCTAAGCTAAAGCAACATCTAGTTTTACTCTTTTTTGAAAGTAATGCAATTTAATGTCTAACAACAGACGTTCACGAGCTATTTTTTATTCTTTATCGTATTCGAAATAAGCTATTGCTTAAAACAGTAATTAAATAACCATTTGCTAAAAAACAGCAAAATTTGATTAAAAGTAAAATGTACGACATTATTGCTGACAAAACTAAGAATTGACTTCAAATATGGTACTTTACGTGAGCATATATATATATATATATATATATATATATATGTGTGTGTGTGTGTGTGTATGTGTGTGTGTGTATATATAGTTTAGTTATGTCACTTAGAGTTTAAAAACCCTTTCGATGATATCCCCCCCCCCCCTTAAGAGATTCCCAGATTACTCCCCTTTCAGAAGAATGTTTTATTTATTTAAATATTATTCATTTATTAATTTATTTAAAGTTCTTTTTTTTTTTAATTTTTAATATCAGGCTATGATACTTATTTAACATGAATCACATACACATGAGATTTCTTTTCTAAGCATTCAGAACCAGTTTATTCAATGTCCAAAAGCATCCACCGAACAAAGAGATTCTTTAACTTAAGATTTATTTATTTTCTCTTTTAATAAAATTGCATTTCTCTCGTTTATTTACCTATATTGCATAAAAATACTACAAGAAACAGTTCAACCTGTGGGATCATTTTCTTTCATTATTTTTGTTGTTTTGTTTGCAATAAATATTATCCAATTGCTTTGCATTGTAAATGGAATGCACACAAGATGAAAAAAAATTTCTTTGCCCATGTTTGTGAAAAAAACTACAATTAAAAAAAATATAGCAACATTTCCTTAAATCTTAAGACTGGACCAGCTTTCGAGAAGAAAGCAACTGGTACTGCCATCTACCGACCAACGTATCATATTTCCTTTGTTTATCTCATTTATAATTCAAACTTCTTAACGCACCATGCAAAATTTGTTGTTATATTTCATTATTAAAAAGGATAATCAAAATAAAGTACTGCATAAATTATGAACTCATTTTTGTCGCTCCGAAAACTGCAGTATGAAAACAAATATTTTTAAAACAATGTGGCGAATGTTTGTTCAAACATTGAAAAGGGAAAGAATGCTGCAGTTCTTATTAATCGTCAAAGCAGCATCACTGGAGGTCAAGGCACAGCTAAGCATCATTATTAAAATACGAGAGTTCAAATTATTTAACTTTGTTTCAAATACTTTTATATGTGCACGCAGAAAGACGAAACTTATTAGCAACTACTTTTTTTCATTTTAATCAACAGAAATAATTGAGTTACTAAAAACATTTACATAAACTAAAATGGCAAAAATTCATATGCTCTAGAAAACTTACTATTCGCATAAACATATTAGAAGCTTTTCTACCAAGTAAAGTAAAACATACGGCAATTGCTTTATGCTACTCCAATCCTCAATTTTATAGCTTAAAAAGCATACATGTTTTCTAAATTGAGTGATATACTTTTTAAAAAATACATAACATTTTTTTTTAATTTAGCACGTAACACTTGCATGGAGAAAAAGTAATTACCTACATAAAATACATTTTTAACCTAGTATCGATGTTTACTATGCTTATTTTGTTTTAATAACTAATACGCATAAATAGAGCTCCCAATTGAGGGGAGTTTAACCTAATAAGATATGACATATATCAGTTTTTAATTTATCAGTCAATCTCCAAATTATAATTACGGAAACAATGTGTGAAAACGAAAGGCATTGGCATAAGTTTTTCATTGTTTGCATATAATTCTGCAAGAATTTTCACACATTTTAGAAGTTCATTACATTTAAATCATTTAAAAAGCTATTATTTTGGTAGTTTCAACTTACAAAAAAAAAATATCCCGTAATATTTCTGTGGTACATCAAAAAAGTAATAAAAATCTCCGAAGTTTCCACTATGTGGCGTTATGTATTTTGACCGAGTTTAATAAACTCATTGCAAATGTATATTTACATTAGCATTATTGATTTTTTTTTTACATTTAGATTTCACTGCACATATTCTGGCATCATTTTGACAGGTCACCAATTTCCTTCAAATGTAAAAACGTGCTTTTCATGTGGATATCAATACTTTCTTACATTATTATTTGAAAAAGATTTTTTTTTTACAGTTCAAGTCTAACTATCTTACTTTATATTGGAATTTGCTAAAGGTATGTTTAGTGATTGTGCTGAAGGCTGGTTAATTCTTTGAGTTTCAATTTTTAAAAAGACCAAATAAGGTTGCTACTATTGTAAAATTAAAACATCTAAAATGTATCTAGAGTAATTAGGCGTTTGGGGTTTTTATTAGTTGCATAGTCATTACTTGAAAAATAACTTATCTTTTGGGAAAAATGCATCAGTATGCTTAACCACACATAAATAACAAAATGTAAAACAATTCAAACATTTCTGAGAGAAATCAGAAAATAATGGCTGGGCTTTTAGTACTGTTTAAGGTCTTCAGTACATATCTGTTTGATAGCATTAAGACTCGCAGCGTTAGTCAAGGATATAGTTTTGAAGGAGCTATTGAAAATAAATAATTACATATATCAATAGCAAATATGAGGAATCATGAATAAAATTAAATTTTATATTTTTGAATGATCTTTAAGTCAGAAAAAATCTTAACTGAAGAGACAGTGTCAAATGTTGCCACACCTGTCAAATACTAGCATTTTCACCTTTTTTTTTTTCTTTTGGAGTGAATATCTTGCCTTAATTAAACATGTTTATCTATGATTAAACTCATTTTTTTTTCACTCGCAGCTAAGAGGTAAAAAATAACTACATCATTCAAAAACTACATAAAGTGAGCACTAATATAAAAAAAATAAGTAACAAAATTGAAAAGAAGAAATAAATCTACACATTAATGTTTCAAAATGTTTTTAGTCTGAATAGTTTATCTGCTTTTTCTACAAAAATATATTCGTGCGAAACATAAATGTACCTTAACGGAAAAAATACCAATAAATTTTTCATCTCCTAATAAAATAATCTCATTACGTTCTGCGCTTCCATCCGTGTCGGTAGCAATTGCGTGTTAATGAACACCAAACACACAGCAAATGTTATCACCATGAAACATTAGACTAGATATTTCATCGGAGCAGTTTATTTTGGGCATTCAGATAGCAGCAGAAAGAAAAATATTTTGAGAACAAACATTCGAGCAGCAACTACAGTTCCATCCACTCTCCGAGAAAACATAAAACAGTTCTTGGTAGTTTTGGGTTCGCCATGTCAATAGTCTAAAAGACACTAGAAAGATCTGAAGTCGTTGCTTCCTTTTATGTTCAGCTGTCACGGGAAGACAATTGTTTCCTAGTTTTTTTATTTATCATTCCCTTCTTTCATTTGGGTAGGAAATTCTTATTGCTTTTATCCTTTCCACCTCATAATCCTCTTTATTTCTCAAGTGTTCCGTGGGCTGGCGAACTAAATAAAAAGAAAAGATTATTTCCTCTTCTTTGGTTTCGCGGGTTATAGCCATTTTTATAAGTTCGCCTCGATGGATTTCAATCTCTTTAAGCCCACTTAGATTGTGAGAACTGAAAATCAGATTCAACCGCCTAATCGCTTTGATATTTTTAGACGATAAGAAATATAAGAGTGAGGAATATTTGAGTCAATGAACAATATCTTAAACTTCTTCAAATAAGTGATTTACTTTTCAAGGGATTGCAGAAGGCTAAGGGTTTTAGAAGGATTTCGATTTAAATTTCGCATTTTTTAAAGATTAGATTTATCAACTTAAACTTTATTATAGCAGTATTTTCATAGAGTTTTACACTTTGTTGAATTTATTTATTTCAAATCCTCGTTGAGTTATTCATATTATTGCATAAAATTTGCCCATTTTATCAGATTTATTCACATTGTTACGCGTACTTTTATTTACGTCATTGAACATTTCCTCCATAAATTAAATTTAGATTTAAACAAATCATCACAGATCGATTCACCATGCTACATTTAGGTTTACCCAGCATCGTAACGGATTTATACACATAATAGATTCGTGTCATGTATCTTTTCACTTCTTTGCATTTAGATTTACTCACATCATGTATCTTTCCACATTACTGGGTTTAGTTTATTCATATTAATGCATTTTGATTTATTCATTTATTTAACTTTTCGCAGACTTATTCACATTGTTCATATTATCTGGGTTTTTACTACTTACTTGTAACAAGTGAACAATCACTGTTTCTGACTCTTTAACAAAAGCGTTCTGTTAATTTTGTTATACACTGAGTGTTCAATGTTTGTGATTATAGCCATAATGCTTGGTTGAGGTCTCTATTTTAATTTTTTATCAATTCTTTCTACAAAGATACCACCATACCATGATATTGAAAGATGATTTTCGGAATTTATTATTACACTCGAAAATACTTTCAATTTCTATGAAACTTGATGCTCTGTGTGAAATATTTTTCAACTTTACTCTATAAACAGTTAACGGAATTGAAATCTAAAAATTGTGATCTTGATAAACTCCAGATCTAGTCAAAATGGCGTCATGCCTAACTTCATGAAAACTTATGAGGGAAAACTTAACTGGACATTTACGACACTTCACATGTTCAGTATTGTCGTAACGGTTTCAGATACATGGAGCTAAACAAAATTAATCCAAACAATTACATTTTTTTTCAATATAATCTTAAACTATAAAACTGCAATGTAATGCATTACTATCATCATTTAAAAATTTGTTGTAAACGTGGACTCACGGCAATCTAGCTTCAATCATCATAACAGCAGATGGGTTCCTGAAAATGGAATTTTACAATTTCCATGTGCATCAAAGAAGGAAAATACACAAAAATTTACATAAAAAAATTATCAAAAACAGAAAGAAATCAACATTTCTGAATAACTATAATGCATTACTTTTCCTCTTGTAAACGCTTATTTTACTTAATTCTTTCCTCCTTAATTAAGTAAGTTATTTCCCTAGTTGCAATAACTTGAGCTATATTTATCCCTAAACAGGCCGTTTCTCCAGGCGCATTATTTGTTAATCTTCAATCTACTAATTAATTTGTGATTCTGTTCAATTTATTCATTTGTGTAATACTTGCAAGTCATTATCATCAGCAGTTCCCATTTCAGAAACTCGTAAAATTCTAAACTTTAATTATGGTCACCTTGTACTTTAATGAGCAGTTTTGGAGGAAGAGTTTTAAGTGATAAAGTCTTCATAGCTTGAGATATCTAAACGGCATTGCCTAGTGTAATAACTGCGACTTCTATTTTAAAACTTTTATACAGTAAAGCTTTTTTCATCGGAATTTTAGAATAAAAATTGCATTATTGTATTGCCAACAAATAACTAAAACTGTTCTTTGCTACGAGTAAAAAAAAAAGATATTTGTGCGGATTAGCTTGTTAAAGTTACACATAACTAATATAAGAAAGAATTTGGAATAGTTTCTATTTTCAGTTTTTTTTTCTCAAAGCAATTTTTTATATCTACCGACTTAACCAAATTGGGGAGTATTTCTCTTTTCAGCTGTTTCCCTCATTGTAATTTTTCTATTGTACCACTTCAAACAAAACACACTAAACACAGAAAATGATGCAAAATCCATATTTCTAAACTTAAAAAGACATTTTCGTCTGTTATCGTACACAAATGCATTTTTTGACAGAAATAAGAGGAGTGTAACTTTGATTATCTCTTGTGTTTTATTCTTCTTAAATGGACTGTTCATTGTTGGCACCCCTAAAGATCACAATTGTTTCAATCACACAGTGATATTTTCTTTCAATTTTATTTCAAGCCTTAAATCACAAATTGCAATTTTATGTTTATAAGTTATAAAAATTTCAACATTTTAATTTTATTTTGGTGGAAATATCAACTTTTGCTGCTTTAACACCACTACCAAAATATTTCCGTTACGGAAACGGTCTAAAATCCAGGATTTCTGTTTTCAGAGTGTACCTTATGTTTCTAACAATTACCAAATGTATTAATTATTTAAGGTTTTACTATTTTTAACATATATACTGCATCATACGTGAAATTTATTTCAAAAACACAGCAAATAATAAATTGAATTAACCCCTTAACGCATTTGCCCGCGTCTGACACAGGCGACAGTTACCGGAAAATTGCTGATGCCCGTGCGTTATTTTATTTCTAATGCCCGTCTGAGATCCGTTCTCACTTTATTTGTATAATATTTTTTCTCTATTTAACTTTTACCCCACCCCCTGCTCCCTAGTCACCCCCCACCACCTGAAATTGCAAAGAATAACTTACACTATACTAGTTTTTCAGAAAAAAAAAACTCGTGCTTTAAGGGGATAAAGATGTACTTAATATTCCTAGCAATTTATAAAGCGCTTTAAATATTGTAGTTATTTGCTTATTTTCAAGAAATCATCTCTAAAGTTAAACATACTAATGCCTTAAATTGTATTTTACAATACAACGGTTAATAAAATGCATTGTATATTAATGTTTCTTGTCTTGTCATAGAAAGATCATAAATAAATATTGAAACGTAAAATTCATTTATGTATTACTATAAAAAAGAAAATACCTTAAATATTAATGACTTTTTCTGATTTCAAGAAATGGCTTTCTGAGATATACAGAGAATGCATTAAAGCAATCTCAACTGTTTCAAATATTAAGAAGGAAGAGACAAAGATGTATGCCTGAAGTAATTGCATAAAATACATTGTTTCTGGCAGTAAACGAAAAATATGGCTTACTTAGTAACTAATGGGCATTTAAATACTTAAAAATTACATTGTTAAAAGGGAAGAAATATCACTCGAATAAAATTATATTTTCGAAAGTAATCTTTTAAATTTCTGAACATCATGCACCGTATTGCCGCTTTTTGTCAAAGCACTTGCGAAAGGTCGTGAACGGAATACACATTACACAAATGCTTCAAAGTCAGTTTTTGAGAATTCGAGAAGGGCAACAAGGTAGTTTAATTCATAGAAAAAGACTCAAAAGTACTTCAAAGGAATTTCAGAACACGCTATAAATTTGAAAATATTGTTTAGCATAGACCTTCTCTGCGTAAAAATAAAATGTAATCAAAAATTTCGATTTAAGACTTCAATTAATTCCATCAGGCACTGCTTTGAAACAGAACGTATTCGTTTTCCTAAAATTTATTCTACTAAAGCATATAACATTTGTTAAATTATAATTAAGAATAAGTATTGTAGCGCAGATCCAGGATCAAATTTGAAAACACATTTTGGTATAAATATATTGTAAAAAAGAACAGAAGAAATTGAAATTTAGGTTTGAAATTCCAGTTGCAATAAACCTCATCCGTCCCTCCCCCCCCCCCCCCCCTTTTTACTCTACTAACTCAACTATGACAATTAGGAACATCTCCTCGAGTTATGTATACACCCAATCAAATTATATAGATAATGTAAGCACACCAATCGACGTGTTAACCTACTACGATGAGAACTTTATTTTTTGAAATCACGTTGATAGCGATCAGGTAGTGTATGTAAAGTTATTTCCAATGAAGAAACGAAAATCATTATTAATAGGTTAACATATATTATTCCTCCTCGGCATCTTTTCCACATTTTATCGTATGTAAAACGTAAAATATTCCATCGATTTCATTCAAGTAAATCGCAATATGAATAATTCAAATTCGAAAATTGCGAAGTTACGCGAATTTTTATCTGTACTCGCTACCAGCAGTTTGTTACGTCTTTAAATTGTGGGAAAAATTCATATCCGTTCCCCTGAAATATTGATTATGTCTAACCGAGAGCAAAAAAAAAAATGAGTTTCTGGTAAAAGAGTAACTGCACGCTACAAGCACGCGCATTCGTTAAATTAATTCTCACGCAAGATGTATACTTTATAATTAGGTGAAGGTTCCTTTGTTCCGCGAATATGAAAGCTTTCGCATTCACCTATGCTTTGATTTTTGATTGTTGTTCCAGTTTTTAAGCTAGAGAGGAATAAGTTTCAGTAATTTTCAATGGTTCTTTTTCCATTGTCAGCAATTGATTTTTGAAATGCAGTGCTTGAAAACATTGTGGAAAGTTTCATTCTTTCTGCAATTCTAAAAGATGTATTATACATTAAGTTTTAACTTACGTCAAAAAGCCAAACTAAATTGGGTTGCTAGTAGTGATCATAAATGAAAAACTTAGTGCAACGACATGTCCAAGCAGATCATGCGACAAATTAGTAAATCTGAGGAAAAAGGCTTTTTTTTTTTCACTTCGTGCAGTAATATTTTTAGCACGACATTGTAGTAATTATATAAGGATTTTTTTATGTATATAAATATTAATTTTTTCAGTCGTAAGTTAGCAGTCGTTGTCAGTGGTCATTTCTAATTTAACTTCTTCAATTAGGGCGGATGGTGTATGGTCATTGGAATAACTAGATTTGTATGAACGTTATGTGTTTAAAAGATATAGTAACATTTTCAGCCTCAAAAATAAGGCACTTAACTTGTTTTTCCACGAAGATCTTCAATTTTACGGTAGCTGTTTAACCCATCTAGGGGCATCACAAGCACAAACATGTGCAGAATATTCCTGGTCATTATCACAAACCAAATCGCACATACGCAGAAATTGAGCTAAATTATAACTAGATTAATGTTTTCAATTAGGCTATAAATGAGATTTTTATGAGCGTTGCAATCGAGAAACATGAGCAGCAAAGTGATACAATGTTTGTATTTTCAATAATAATGGACTAAAAGTCAATACGTTACTCTCTGACTTATTATGAGAATTGCTCATTTCGAAACGTTTTGCTCTGAAGTCAAATCTCATAATTATTTATTTATTTTCAGCATTGGAATATGTCATTTTGTGGGTACCATTGTGAATCATACATCTAATACCATTAATATTGAAAAAAAATATTTTTTCTTAGGTATGATTTTGATCTTATTTACTCTACCAAAAAGGCTTGTAATATTTTTGAATTTTGGTGTTAGGCCCAAAAGGCCCCATTACATAAATTTCAGAATTTTAGAATAAATAAAAATAGCTTTAAGAATGAGAAAGTTTAACATCTTCAAAACATTACTTCTAAGATTCCAACGACTCGACTGGAGGAAAATTACTTTATTCGACTTGCACAAACTGTATTTAAGGGTGAAAAGTTGTATGCGAAAGGTTCATAATCTAAATGCAAATGTGCATCAGTTATCAACTAATCCTAGCTACTTAGATATAATTTCTTATTTAGCTTCTAAATATGACCTAATAAAAGAAAAATGTGCCTCTCTAATGCACAGTTTTACAAGGAAGAAATATCCTTGAGCATTTATCCGCCCTAAATGACATAGTTCTTCATTTTCGATCGAGGTGAAATCTTTTGAAAAGAATCCTGAAATTATACATACAGAAGCTTGAGATTATTCTCTTGAATTATGTAAAATTCCTTAAGATGCCTCAAAAGCTTAATGTCTCTAAGAATTTTAAAATTACTTCCCTGCAATTAAAGATAACTTTTTTCCACAAAATGATTAAGCTCTCAATTAAGATTCACATAAAGACTCATTTCTCTGCATCCATTAGTATGAAAATAACCTGCATAAAGACAAAACACTGAAGCCAAAAGAGTTATCGACCAAAAGTAATTAACTTCATGCATAAAAAGATTAACAGAAGCCTTCGAAAATACGAATTATTTTAATTGAGTTGTGAAAATTCGCAAAATAAAACAAATGGCTAAAACTCTTTCATGTATATTTAAATGCATAAATTAACCTTAAACTTGAAACTATGTAAGTTAAAAAAGAAACATGAGAAGCGCAAATATGTACTTAACTAGTTTTACTTAAGCACGGTATGACATAAGGGACTTCCATAATTAGGCTCTCACTCGGTTTAAGCAGAATATTTAGTTCGAAACAACGCAGTTGCAGCTTTAAATAATTGATTAGTAACGTTTTCTTTTTTAAAAAAGGTAAAGTAAAAGTCAATAAAATTACTTAAAGAAAACGTCGATATTTGAAAATGAAAAATTCTAAAATTCCATGTGAGGTGTATTACATTAAATCACCGTTTTCAACCAATTTAGTGTTGTGACCCCCTTAAAATCCTAAGATATGTATAAAAAGCTTGGCAACCTCCTTCCTGAAATATTTTAATTGCATAATAAATTTTGTAACACATGATTCTTACCATTTCGCCCAATTGTGACCTCATATATTAATGGGGAACCACAGCGGGTTGGAACCCCCCAGGATGAGAAACAATGCATTACATAACCAAATTATAATGTCACGAAATTAAAAGATTTTTTTTAATTAGAAAATTACCTTATATCTTTTTTTAAATTATGTATCATATGTGGCTAAATCAGATGTTTTCACTATGGAAAAGTGATTTATAGTTTACTTTAAAGAAAGTTTTTGGATTGATAGACTGATAATCTTCAAAATAATAACTCACGCTAATTAGTGAATCGGTTTTGTAATTCTCTTGAAATTATGATAATTGTTTCTTCAATGATTCATTTCAGTTTATTTTTAAGGAGGTTATTCAGAAATATCGCACTTCTGAATCTCAAATTTGAAAACTAAACCTCTTTTGAGACATCTGCAATGATTAGTTAGTAGGGGGGTAAGCACAGACAAAGGAATGATTACCCTCGCGTTAAGTTCCTTCCGAAAAATGTATTTTCTGCGAAACATATTCCTTCGTTTATGATAAAATGTCCCAAAGAGCTCTTATGAAAGCGGACAATTTCTGTATACCTGATTTGCTCTTTTAAAGGTCAAAACGAAAATCCTATTAGCTACTGAAAAATATTCCCACGCAAACAGTGAAGTCGATTAATCTTCTGACTTTAGCGCTGTTTCTTTGCTTGAAGTCCTTCTTTGCCAACCATTCTATGGAATAAACTTTAAAGAGATGTTCCAACAAGAACACTGGAGATAAACTATTTTGTTTCGAATCTTGTGCAGTCTATTAAAATAAATTTTTAAGGGCATTGCGGAGGATGGTTAGCTAAAATGCGTACGTATAGGTGTTTTTCAATATTTTTTAAATATTCGAACCGTACAATGAAACTCGTAAATCTTGTTTCGCTGCAAAGAGGGAGCTACATTAAAATAACCAACTTTACTGTTGAATAACTGAAAGACGCTGAAAGGGACTTGCAACTTGATGGATCGGCGTAGATTGTTTGATATGTAACGAGATAAGTACGAGCAATATTTACAGACAGCCAGCCCCCCCCCCCCCCAAATATGCGACTTACATTGCGAGTGGTTACAAAATTAAGAGGAGAAATTTACACCACCTCTTACATTTAAATATAGAATGAAGCGATGCTAGAACTATAGAGTCGCTCTCATATTGTGGACAGTTACAATTACGGAGCAATTATTTCATGCTATCACCCAATTATACAATTTAATACCAATAAATGTACTGTAGGAGTCGGTGGTCTGTGAAATAAATTTTACTGTCATTCCTAACTATTTAAAGTTTTTATTGATATTTGGAATTTTAAATCAATCTCTAAAATATTGTTACGGACTTCGTGATTTTTGCTGAAACGCCGAGTTATAGGGTAGAGAAATGATTTTTAACGAAATTTTGAAAGAAATATTACAGGTGAGCTGTGAAATGAAATGTACAGGCAGTTTTCAGATTGCTACATTTGGGAATAGATGATACGGTGCGTTTTAATAAGAAGAGAGCAAAATGTGTTCTTCTTTGAAATTATATATGGTGAAATTTAGCTGCAACCAACATTTGGTAATAAAGTTGAGCCATTATAATTCTTACTAGTTTCACATTCATGGTGAAACTACACCATTATAATGGTTCGAATTAGCACCAAATGTTGGTTACTGCTAAATTTCACCAATTTTTTTTTTTTTTTTGGTGAAAGGTTGAACTAGAATTTTTTTTAGTGTACTTTTTACAATAATATGTAATAGAGATGAAAGAAATCTTGTACTTTATAAGTGATTCATATGTTGTTAGACTACTAGCCTTCTAAAATACCTTTGCATTTATCACGTAAATGTATATGATATGCGAATAAATGCTTTGTTTTTCTTTTTTCAATTATTCTTATTGCAAAGTACACTAGAGTTTATGAAGCTTTTATAAAGATATTGAGAATAGAAACAGTTACGTAATTTTATTTTGATTTTGAAAACTTAGAACAATTACTTTTTTCTTTTCTTACACATTTTCTGAAGTTCGCACAATTCGATTCAATTTAAAAATGTGCCATTTCGTAAAAAGAAAAACTATGACGTGCTATTTAAAAATTTATGATAATGAATTTTAAAATAATGCAGAACCTTTCCGATCCAATATTGCCAATTTTGCGATTTTTTATTATTTTCCCCTTAATATTTTTAGTAGTTTTTGTGTCTGATATTGTTCTGTAAATCACTGCAGCCTTATTCTTTCCGGAGAATTAACAAAAATGTTCCCTTTTTTCGAATATTCATGCACATTGTTATGCGTAAAACGCTAAAGCATACAGTGTATCACTACATATTTCTGAATTTCATCGTTTATAAAAATAATAATGTTAAAAACCTAAGTATGCCTCAATTTAACAAGATTTAGACAGCCATAGAAATTCCTCTAATTGTGTTAGAAATGTTGAAGTAAGCGCGAAAGAGTTCCGTCGTATTCTCATTCAAATATGTTACAGAAGTTTCAATCTTGTGTCTGAAAAAGAAATATAGTGTTTTGTATTGGCTTGTAGATTTTTCATTTTCTGTACATATTTATGTCTCTTTTGAAACGCGCACAATTACTACATTATAAACACATTCAATATTATTCTTCTGAAACTCTGCAAAGAGTTGAAAATTCAGTTATTAAAGCTTCTCATGAATTATTAATGAGCTCTCTCATTCAAGTGATGCTTCACATACGAAACAGAATTATTCCTAAAACTGGATGTACTGGTTAGTGGTGAAATTATCAATTCAGCCCACATGCAGTTTCCTATAGATGTATAAAATGAATAAATTTCTTTCTCAGAAAACGTAATTTGCTAACCGCTATTCATCGAAAAGCTGTATATGGAATTTGATTAAAAATTCCAACTGGATTTCCCAACTCATTCGCTTATTTCGGATGCTAGGCTATTATTACGGTTGTGAAATTTTGAACAATAATAATAATATCATTTGATCAAATAATGTGATTGTTATGATAATTTTATCATTTTATATTATTTATTAATCATTTTAGGAAATATTCAAGATTTGGCAGCTGTTTTAAGTGTGATAGTAGAGGCTAAGGGTAAAAATTATATCTAGTGTTACTCCTCGAAATTCTCAGTTCTTTAACAAAAATGTTATTAAAGAGCTGAGTTTTTTAGTTATTTGAAATGTTATACAATAAAGTACTATGATTTAGCAATCAATAACCCGCCACTTCTGATAAATCAGCTGAAATAATTGAAACAGCTGGAAGCCCTACTATTTTAGCAGAAGTTTGGCAGGATTGGCTATAGTTTTTCACTTCGTAGCTTTAGGGACTTTGGCCACATTGAATATAATTCTTATTTTTAATGACTCATGTATTTAATTGTACATTAAAAGTAAATGCATGTGTGTATTTACGCTTATTCAAGCAGTAGTTTTTTAATGCCCTTATCCTCGATAACTAACAGCATTTTTCAAACTCTGAACATTTTTCTAACTCTGTCAGGCTGCATACCAGCTTGTCTTAAAAAGAAATCATGCTACAAACTTGTAAACTTGAAAATACTGTCTCGAAAAAAAAACAAAGTTCATGCATAACGGTGCTTTTGTGGTGAAAACTTGCAACTAGAATAATTTTTAAATTAATGCAGCGAGATGCAAAAAAAAAAAATATGACAAAAAAAAACGATTCTGAGTAAAACGCGTTCAGAAGAGCAGAAACTATTGGGGCTACCACTAATATCTGTTGCCACAAATGTATAATATGGTGTGTTTCTTTTTCGCTTATCTTTTACACTAGTTAATTCTAACTTTTAAATTTGCCATGTACCTCCTTTCCTTTTAAGCGCAACAGTTGCTTTTGTAACCTCTCGCAACAATATTTGTCTCAACTTAGCTAAATTGACTAGGTTTGTCATTGCCAAGCATTTTTGGAGCAAATGAGTGTATACAATATTTTAATGCATCTGAAAATTAAGTCATATTTCTGTGTTCACTCCTTTTATGCAGCAGATATGAAATCAATTCTGTATTTTTGCAGCAGACACTGACCGATGCCACCCGACACAACCTTTCCGTTGCCCAGGGGAACGCACAGTGTGCATTTCAATTCAGTACTTGTGCGACGGAGCTCCGGACTGCAGCGATGGCTACGACGAAGATCCCAGGCTCTGCACAGCAGGTAAACTTGACTTAAAAATCAAAGAAAATACTTTCCGCTGGAAAATAAATCTCGTCGATCACACAAAATTTAAATTTTCCTTGTTTTTTGTGTGTGTGCACATAAGCAACCCAAGTACCACTAATCTAGACACTTGAAGCACATTTGGAGCTTTTTTTTTTTATTCTTCAATTTTGGTTATTTCTGTGAAAATATGCTCCAAAAGTTCAAGATGTCTAGAAATTGAAAATATTCAAACTCTTGAAGAAAAAAAAAATTCTCAATTTTTCATCCAATTTTGGGTAGCTACATAAGCACCTTAGGCTCTGCTGTTCCCTTGCTGAAAATAGTTCCCTTTTTTGACATTTTCGACATACTTTTAGGTACATAAGCGGTGTAAGGGCCAGTTATTTACAGCTCAGGGTGCAAATAACTTTCATTCTGAAAATATATTTTCTGGTACTGACGCTGAGTGTCAACAATCTAGATATGAAGCATTCGTAGGAATCGGGTCAAAACCTGGTTTTCGTCATTTTTTGATGCAATTTTCGGGCGCTCAAGTGCCACTAACCTAACCATATACTTGAAGCATTTGCAATCTGTAGCGAAAACAAGTTTCCTCTTGATATGTTTTGACGCATTGTTTCCCCATAAAATCTCCTGGTGCATGTAATCTAAACGCTTCAAGCACTTACAGTTCTTGTCAGCAACAGTTTTATAATATATATATATACATATATGCATATAAATTTTGGATACATAAGCTGAGCAAGTGTTCCTTATTAGACACAAATTATTCGTAGCCAAAAGCCAAAAAAAAAGAAGAGTAAAGAGAAAGAAATTAACACTCACAACCCGCACACAGGGATTCATACTGCATGGCCTATCCATAAAAAAAGTGCATTTCGTAGGTGTTGCATTAAAGAAAATGGCATACTTCACATTAATGTGCGTTGATCTTACACTAACTACAGAAAAAATATTGAAATAATAAAGAGTAAAAAATGAACAAACAAAATAAGCTAATCGATTTTTTACATGTATACTTTTAAATTTTCACACAAAAGTCAACCTTTATTCATTGCTTGGAAGAAATGCAGTCCATCGTTTTCCTATAATACTGCTATTATATATTTTCCTTTCTTAATTTTTCCAAATGCAAAAGTATCTACAAACACAAAAAAAATCGTATTAAATTTCACTCACTTTTATCAAAGTATTAGATATTTTTCAACTGCTATTAATAACTTTAGCGTACTTCTTTACTTCCTTATTCCAATTTAGCATTAGTAATGCAATAATTTGACAAATCCAATGAAGATATAAACTGGAAAAACTAACTTCTAAACATAGTCCTTTAGAGATGAAAAAAGTGCAAGTTTCCCTCTACATAACTCATAATAAACTCAACTCCTCTGAGAAACATATATTAATCCGAGACTAGAAAAGATTTTTGAACATTAATTGCAGTTTTAGGTTGTTTATTATTACACCAAAATACCTTAAAATTGATTAAGCATTTAAATCCCATTTGTATCTTTTAAACATTAGTATTATAAGTCAGTAGTTAGTACATCAATTTTTATTCATTCAATCGAAAACGTTACTATTTTATTTTCAGTCAGCTTTAATATTTTATTTATAAACTAATTCTAAAAATAACTTTCTTTACACTGTCTGTTTTCGATATTATTTTGCATATATTGACCTTTTTATTTTTCAAAAGCTGAAAATCCGTTTTCAGCGAAGAGTGCTCTTTACATTCTTAGAACTTTTTTTTTTCAACTTCGAATAATAAATTTTCTTCCTTTGAAAAATAAAAGTTTTATCGCTTTTCTTGGTTTTCATTTCGTGATTTACGTGATCCACACAATGTTAATTCCCAGATCACATTAAGGAAATAATCCCTTCTCATAGAGACGTATTGATCCATCCAAAAACTTTCTCGTTATACTTGTGCCTTATGAGTTATAAATATTCAGTAGCCCAATAAGCTCAATGCTGTGAAAGAAAAATAAATGCTTTTGTAATATAAATAACAGCAAGAAAATGAATTATTTTTCTGTGTTGAGGGAATTAGCAGAATTAATCCATAAAATGGCCTTCTGTGTTACTTGAATACCCCTATAAAGCCTGAACACAATGCCTTAAGAAAAATAATAGATTGATTAATTACAAAAAATACAACGAAGTGTATATTTTCCAAAGGTTTACGGACTATTAAAAAAAAACAAGCGTTGAATTTCTTTTACTTATTATCAGACACAATGCCGGATCATTAAAGGGCAGAAAAGTCTAAAACAGGCCCCTGGCGGCAATCTGGGATTGCCGCCAGTAATTTAGTGCCGTAATTTAATCTCAATCCCAACTGAAAGTTTTGTGCAAATACAAAAAGATATCTATGGTAGCAATTTATTTATTTTCACCTATATTAGTCAAATATTAACTGTCTATCCATATATTTATCGATTCATAGCTCTCTCTCTCAATATGTTGAGTATATACACGTGTGTGTGTATATATAGGGGCATCGGCTATAGGACGCTATAGAGATTACCGAAAAATGTCGTACAAACGATAACGTCGTTTAATCAATTTACCCTTTTTTGTTGGATCCAAGAATTGGGGCTCTACTAAAAAGTCGTATAAATGTAAGCGTCGTACAAACGATAACGTCGTTTAATCAATTTACCCTTTTTTGTTGGATCCAAGAATTGGGGCTCTACTAAAAAGTCGTATAAATGTAAGCGTCGTATAAACGATTGTCATATAAACGGTGATCCGTACACAGACCAAACCACGATAGTGAAATGTTCCCTCCGCAACGAATATTGTCTTTTTCAGTTAAATATTTCAAATTATTAAATATTTTCCAAGTTTATTATTTTAATGAGTGCATAAAGAATGCTAAAACCATTTCCACATGAAAATTGAACCAAGGAAAAAATAAAAGAGTGCAAAAAAATAGTGAAAATTCGTTGCGGAGAGGACAAAAATTCCAGTTATCCTGGTTTGTATGTATATATTTATTTTCATATGTTATTTACTTGTCCATGTGCGTCTATATATATGTATGTCAGTTTATTTTTCTTTCTACTGTCCATTAATTTTCTATATTTTTATGCATATGTCTATGGTTTGTTTTAAGATTTCCATAAAATTCAAAACTAATTTTTCAAAGGTTGTAAAAACTGTCTAACATTACAAATTCAGCTATCACATGACCCTTCAAAACTCAAAATATAGACTAAGAAATATCACAATCATTTTATTAAAAATGCTATAGCTTAAAGTTATTCAGAGTATTGTATATACAGAAACAGTCACATAGCAAAAATTTAATTTTTGTTGAGAAATAAAATCCTTGAGCGGATTACTTTATTTCATTTCTATTCATCAAAAGATGAGGGAAAAAACATTCCGATTTATCGGTCATTTTTCCACAACAGAAACATTTGTTCAAATATCTTCTCCGCGATCTTTGTCCTCCTTTGAAGAGAACCAATTTCCAATAGTTCTTCGCATGAATAGTTCGCCATTATCCCGTTCGTTCTTCAAACATTGGATCCTTTTATCTAGCCCCAGAAAGAAACTATGTTTTAATCGATTGAGTCTCACAGGGGGCCTTTATCATTTACACACTGCTCTATAACCTATTAAAGATTCCCTCGGTGACTGTACGCTTAAACGGATGTAGTAAATGATGCGTATATTACATATGGTTACGCAATTCTGGAAAAAAAATATCGCTCTATTACTGGAGATATATTAACTGTCAGAAGTCAGTTGAAACTGTTCCACCGCTGCGATATGTCTATATATTTATTTGACTTGGGAACAAATGCAGGCCTATAACAGAAAACTTTGGACCGCTCTATTACACAGACTTGGTAAAAGACACGTCAAACATACACACGTGTATATAGCTAGATACATAGATATAGGTATATAGATATATATACATATAAGTAATCATAATAGATTCTTATTATGATAAAAATATTTTGATAGTAGGATAAGGTGCTCCGAGCGTCCCAGTTTTGGCCACATAAAACCAGTTAATCCGCTATTTAGCTATTAATTCTGGTGCAATTAATTGCTAAATAGCAAATACAGTGCACCTTCAAGAAAAAAAACTCATTTTTTATTGTTTAACAATTTTTTTATAGCATGTAACAAATTTATCATGTGACCAAAGCTAGGACACTTACCCAATGTGTTCTAAAAATTTTATGTCAAATATTTGTTTAGCATAATAATTTGTGTTTCTTACACCTTGTGAGTTCTTAACCAACTTCTTTTAAAATGTCTAAAAATTCGGTTTCATCATCCTCGTAAACATCCATTTCCGATTTTTTTTCTTTCAGCTAAACGACCTCCTGTTGAAGAAACGGCTAATTTCTTGCAAACTCTTATTATCAACCACGGACCAAATTATCTGGAAAAATTATTTGGTAAGAAGGCGAGAGATGCTTTGGAGCCATTAGGAGGAATGCAAAAGGTCGCCATTGCTCTCTCAGGTTAGTATTATTATTATTAGTAGTAATATTATAACTCATCAAGAAGGTTATAGTGTAGTTCTTACTTGTGTCAGCAATTACAATTAAATACACAAACTTTTGTTTGTATGAAAATTGGTTCAGACGTAATGGTGCGAAACAGTTTTATCCGTCAAAACCTATGACTAAAATTTAAGTTCTGTGATTTACGGTTATTTAACGTTATCTGCAAAAACGAGAAATTCGATTAAATGAAGCGTGATGATCATAAATCCCGTCATTGGGAGCCTTACATGCAGAAAAATCGTACCACATAAAACAGCGGAATATCTGGTATTCACGAAATGTCGTACCATGGTGGAAAGTGCAATGGTGTTCCATCATAAACTAACCACATGTCGACACGTAACAAATGACGTTAGAGGCGATGACTTGTTCACGCTGGACGTGTTACTCACTCTTTTTTGCCGCTATCAAGGAGGGCCAGGTCCACCCAACAAGAGTTAGTTAGGCTGGCCGCAAACCTATCTCGGACCGGTAACGAGCATTCGTCGGACTTCACTTACCCGTGCCCGGGGGAGGGCAGCCCAAAGGTCTCGTGCTAACAGGGTAAAGGGAGGAAGTACAGAACTCTTTTTTGCCGCTCATAGTGTGGAATGCGACCATAATGGTTCCATAGTAACTATTGCTGGTCTAGCATTATCACCAGTCTTATTTTGTAGAAACAGTTTACACTCACCCCGTACGACATTCCTAATTGCAAAAGTTCAAAAAGTAGATTCTTGTAATTTTTGCTGGATGGGTGAAAAAATCCAATAAGCTATTCTGATAACTCAAAAATTTATGCCATCACTTGAAACGTTACTTCTGCTGCGTTACTTCCGTTGTAGGTGGAAATTACACTTTCCTCGCATCAAAAAAGCATAACCTCAAAAATTAGTGGAGAGCAGAAAATCATGCTCCCTATTTTACTTATGTTATGATGCGTATACATGTTTTTTGCAAGAACTTCTTTTATTTGAAACCTAACTTTGGCTAAGGTCTGAAAGCAGCTGACCATCGTTATCTTACGTATTTCCCCCATTTCTGACGTGATGGCTTTTTTGAGATCAGTTATTTATGATATTCTCTTACTATAAAGGCAAAGAGCATTTTCCATGGTTTCTGATGACTTTTTCCGTCATGGAATTTATCTTTGGTTCATTACATTTTATTTTTCGCTTCTTTTTATACGCCGAGAGATTTTTATTTTGATCCACACAGTATTTTGCAGTAGTTTTTCCTGCGCTATTCCACGCGGTAGGTCATTCATCATTACGTCAAGCAAACATTATTTCTTTCTCAGAGATTTCACGGCAAATCAAGACCATTCCTCCAGAAATTGCCATTTATTTATTTGTTTATTTATGAATATTTTCTGTACTGAGAAGTGTTTAGGTATTTTACTTCAGCTTTTTACACAATTGTCCAAACGAAAATTTTCTTTCCTATATTCTATTGCTGCAAATAATTAATCCGCCTTGTTTTTTTGCACTTTATTGCATTTCTTAACTACTTGTATTTTGATATGAAATAAATCTACTTATATTATACCTACGGAAGCTTACAAGAGAATTGTCTTTGCCTTTTAATTGTTTCGACTAACTTTCACTCGTATTTCATCCTCAACAACTGAACTATGTTCCTGTTCCCTTTATATTTCAAAGTTCTACTCTTGAAGAATTCTTACACAATGAAAACGTAACTAAGAAAATAGTGATTAAAGGAAAAACCAAAAGCGTTAATGACTTAAATAGGAAAAAAAGAAACCAGCAGGTTCCAGCAACCTCATATATAATCAAATTAGCTAACACTACCCTCATAGGCTGAGAAAGAATTAATAATTGTTCATAGCATGAAAAAAAAATTAAGGCATTTCCAGGTTTCTAATTCATAAATTTTAGGCGAACTTGAGAAATTTTTGCACAACAAAATACTTTTATGCAGCAAAAACACTTTTTATGTCAACAGTTTAAAAAGAATGACGAATTAAGAACTAAAAACACTATTTGTACATTTCATTGAATTTTAGGCATGAGGCAAAAACAAACATAATTTTGGTGAAAAATAATAAGTGACTACTTGTTATTAATCAAAAGATACCATGTTATATTTTTAAATACATAATTTATAAAAATAATTTATCGTGCTTACAGTATTAAAAAAACGCTTTCAAAGAATTTCATTATCCAAAAATCAAAGACAGCAGTTTTATTAAATAATCATTCATTTTCGGAGTTCGAGAGAAGTACGCTATACCACATTCATATGTCGTTTGAAAAGCGTCCAGAATGTCGTTTTCGGCATAAGATTCGATGTATGAATCTCATTTTCATATTTGGGTTACATATATGTGTATGCCTGTTTTTCCTCTCTCTATGCCTATCTTTTTTTTTTTTTTTTTCGTGTGTGTATACAAAAGACAGAAAACGATCTTCAACAAAAAGATTCATCAAATACCTTACTTATTCATCTTCGGGGACACTTTCCGTGAAATGTCCCTGCGGTTGAAAGATTCAAACTCTCAAATATAGCACTCCAAACAGTATCGGAGACCAGACAAAATGAAGTGAAGTGATGCAACTGATGTAAAAATAAATCTCCTGTTTTCTCAGTTTGAAAGTCATCTAGCAAAAAAGTAATCAATTTAAATGTTTGTTACAAAATTGTATATCCTCTCTTCATTTTTTTACCAAAGAAAAAATAACACCTGAGTCTCCATTGATGGACCTGATCATATTTACTAAATTCCTAAAGTTATATACTTATTTTGACAAGTTAGTGTAGAACTTTTATTTTTATGCTGTTCTGTAACGAGTTTCTGTCTTTTCAGAGAGTGAGACATTGGAAGATTTCGGCAAGGCTTTGCACCTGATGCGTTCAGATCTGGAACACCTGCGAAACGTGTTCATGGCTGTGGAAACCGGCGACTTCAGTCTCCTCAAATCTCTGGGTATTCGTGACTCGGAGCTGGGTGATGTGAAGTTTTTCCTCGACAAACTTGTCAGCACTGGTTTTATGGATTAAAAGAAGAAGGCAACAACTCATCCTCCCTCCTCAGTCCCTCCAGATGAGTCGTCGACACCACAAAATTGCAAACAAAAATCAAATGCATTAAAGTTCAAAAGGACTGAATATCTACATGAGCTACAAATATACATATCTTTGAGAGAAATTCACATTATGCACAATACGAAGCGAAGAGAAAAATGCTTATATTTCCATAAAAAATTAATTTGTAAGGAATATGAAACAGATGTTGCTTAAACAAAACTTCGCTGTCAGAGTAAATTTTCAAATTCGAAATTACGTTAATAAAGACGTCTATAATAAACCCATAACCCTTTTTGCTTCCCATAAGCATCTCAAAAATGTCTTTACGGCTATTTCATTGACTTGAATATAATCTTCACACAACACTCATTCATTATGTTTCATCCAGTGTCAAAACGGTTTGCTTAATTTTGTTTACTTGATAGTTTTGAAGTACTCGCGCTAATATATTGTGAATAACTAATTTGATTTTTTCTACAAGACGAATTTTTAACTCAATAGTAATTTAGTAATTTCTTCGAAAACTGTACTAGTCAGATTATTAGCTTTCATGAAAATGTGTATTAAACAGCGCGCAAATACACACTAAAAGTTGTGACATTTAATTATGAAAATTTTATTTCTGTTGTAATGTAGATATATATTTTGTGGACGGCTCAGACTTCCCCAATGGTCTCAAAGTCTCTGGCAAAGCATTTTGAGATTTCCTTTTATTTGTGCGCATGTGCATATTAGAGAAAATTATTTTAACTATTACTGTTATTTTTGTACGGAGAAGTAAGTCTGTTGTCGATATGAATTTAAATGCTACCTTTCAAAAAGGAGGATTAACTATTCAAAGGATAAATTAACTTATTCAGTTAATCACGGTTGCAAAAGTTTTGCTGGAAGTATATTTTATTTGTGGCTAAAATTTATAATTGAAAAATTTATTTCACAATATCTCCTCGTGAGAAGAAATTTTGAAGAAAAAATTAAATTATTTACTAAAATAATACTTTTAGCCCGATAAAAGGCAAGATAACAAAATAAATGGAAATTAGAAATATAAATTCATTCCAGCATATGGGGAAGTTTTTATAATGTATCTTAAAGAAATAGTTTATTTTAAATTTCACCCAACTGCTTCAAAATGGACTGGTAAAAAAAAAACCGCATTAAACGTTTCATATACTAGTGACTTTAAGTATAATTTTGTGATGAAAATCGCATTAAAACTAGAATTTTATTACAGACAAAGGAATATTTGAACATCCATTTAATAAAAATAAGAATTGCCTGACTATGAGACCATACCAATGTCGCCCAGAGGTTCATTTTCCATCCTTTCCTTCCTCGTTCATTTCAAAGAAATGTAGTTCTTAAAAGAACACTAAATGAATTGTCAACTTATGGTGCCAGTCGAGTTTGCTTAGAAGTCTGCTGACGCACCAGACACACTGCAAACTCTTTTCTCCTGCAATCATCTGTTGTATGACTCTACTGTTTTTCCTTTCTATGTCTACAGGTGCACTTGGATCCTTTTTAACGGTGTCATTGGTGTTGTTGTCTTTTCTCGTTCAAGGACGTGTTGAACGTTGACGTTCTTTCTTTCAGTCGCACAATTCTCATACGAATCAAAACATATTTTAAACCGATTCGGTGATAGATTGGAATCGATTCAGTCAAATGTATCGAAATCCAAAAAGATGTATATATTTATAAGAAATTGTACATAAGAAATGAGAAAATATAGATAAAATTAATCATGAGTGAGACGAAAGAACTTTAATTTTTCATGTTAATTTTACGAACGCAGATTGTTCAACTTTGATCAAAATTTAAGACTTAACATTCAAAATTTCATTAGCTTCGTTAAGTAAATTTCACCATTGGTATAAATTTTAGTTAATATCAGTTTCTCGTGTTTATATGCTTCTTATAAATTTATCATTGTTTATCAATTGATTGGTTTTGATAGAAAAGGTAATACGCGCGCGTTGAATCTTTTTTACAAACTTACTAAGGCTTTTGCACAACGAACAAGCAAAGAGTGTCTGCATCAAGCAGTGATGTACATGTCCTAGCCCTTCAGAGAGAATGTTTTTAAAGAGTATATAACTATTTATTTATTTTTAAATAACATTTCTCCAAATTCCTAATGTCAGAAACAAAGATCTTTTTACTATTTTTCAACTCTTTAAGTAACCTAATTCAACATTTTCTGAAAAACTTGCGTTTATAATGTGAACCTTGTATATTAGTTGTCCTTTTCGTAAACGAAAATTCTAGTTAGTAATTCTTTATAATAAACAAATATGTATCAAATTCCAGATTTTTATTTTTAATACACTTTATATTTTGTTTGTATGACAGGGATATATTGAAATAAGTTTTTAAATTGATTTTTTTCCGACCCCTTATAGCGAAATACTCTTTATAGCTGTGAAAGGATATTGATCCGCGATGATATTGTCAGTGACGTTAATAATATTCTGGTCTGCAAATGACCTTAAGAATAAACATATCACTACTGAAGTTGCCTTAACTTCGCCGTGAACAGTTTTATAATTTTGTAAGATCTTGTATTGCGAGAAAAATTTCGTTCGTGATTCTATTTGTGCTTTCATGTACAAACAGATCTATTTATGCCCGTATTTTGATGTGCTTTCTCAGGAAGCTTGCGATTCTATTAGAAACTTTAAAATCTTGTAAATTTTGTGTAATTTAAACCTTCTATTGTTTTAACGTAAACAAAACATTAAATTTTCTGGTCCGATAGCATAAGTAGGAGTAAACATCCTTGTGAAGTTTCACATAGGATGTTCAAAATAGAGAACTATTTTCCCTTTGAAAGCAATCTTACATAATCTGCATGTAACTTTGACGTTCGGTGTTTGATATTACAAAAATATCAGTTTGAACTGTGGTTCAACTTTCAAGCCTGCATGTCTTTCAAACGATGTAAGATCTAATACGAAGTATTTCTCTTTCCCTAATATGTATCTCTATGTGATGTACTCTCGAAAGTTTAGTTAAACGATTTATATATTGATCTAGAAATGTATATGATATTTGTTGAAAAGTTAACCGAATGAGTGTCGTGGTTTTTCACACATGCATGAAAAATTTACCTTATTTAAGGGCTCTTCAAAAAATTTATTGATGTTGTTTCAATTTTTCGTCGTTCATGTATTTACAAAGATATGGCCAAACTTTGGTCACCGAATGGGTTTAAAAGGCTTTGATGTCAACACAGCTAACTTTCCTGACTAGTTTGCATAAAATTTGTTGCACTTTGTTCTCCCCACTTAAATTTCGTTGTATTCAAACAATAGAGCAAAATTTGTGCCTAGTTTCTCTCACATTATCCATTCATTCTAGTTTTGTGCAATTAAATTCCCAACTGTGATCATTAAATCAATATGAAGTTCATCAAAAGCAAATGTGAGATTATATTTACACTGTATAATTATTCGATATTTTACCTATTTGTAAGTGGGAAGTCGAATAAATAGTATCGTGTGTCTTGGATTTATTTTCTGCTCCATGCTTACAAGGACACACAAACGCGACTCGTACAATAAAAATCCATTTTATTTTTTACACGAAATCCAAACTCCATTTATTTTCAGTTCTAAAACTTCTTAGTTCTGCCAACGCAGACTCTTTTGTTTTAAAAATTTCATTTGGCTAATATTTATTGAATTACATTCTCCTATTACTACCCTTGTCATATCAAAGGAAAATCAAAAAGGCAATCTATTGTAAAATTAACAAATTGTGTCATAAAGCTTCAATACTGTGCAAAATTAGAGAGAACATGAAATAAAACAAGCTAAAATAAATTGGAATGTGTAGTACTTTTTTACATTTCTAACTCTTACTTCAATGAAACGATTCAGTATTATCCTACTTATTGTTCTACTAACCACAAAAATATTAAAATTCAAGCATTATCAGATGGAAAAAATATTAAGTATGTATTGTATGAGTTTTTTTACAAAAATCAAATAGATTTGTGTTAAATCTACCTAGTATAGATTTAGAGCAGATTAAATTGTCCTTAAAACCCAGATTTTTTTGAAATATCTAATGAAACCAGAAAAACATGGTAAGTCATTATCAGTCTTGAAATTACTACTAAAACAAACAAGAAAACATGGTACGTCATTATCGGTCTTTAATGAGAATTGTCAGGTTAACGTAGTTTCAATTACACTATTATTTTCAATTATCCTACTAATTAAGAATCAAATTAAATTAACAACCAAAAAATCAAAATTAAAATATTATAAGATGAAATGATTCGCAATAAATGGGTTTTCCTTACGTTTTTTTTTTTTTTCAAAGAAACAAATAAATGTGTAAATAATACAGCTTTAGAGAAGATAAACTTATCCTTGAAAGCCAGATGTTTCATGACAATATGTTTTATGACAGCTTATTACAGAAAAGGATCTAATCAATCCAGTCATTATTATTCAGTAACATTTGTTACTTGGATGTAGTTATTACTACTTTAATTTTTAATTACTTTGCTAAAATCATATATTTTTGTTACATATTTTTCATTGCAGCTACATAGGCATAAAGAGTTTTACTAATATTTCTCGTTAAAAATCATTTTCATTATTTCACCCTAGAATAGATTATTCTCACGGTAATGAACGGAATTAATACTTTCATAATAAATTTGCTTTTAAAAATATTTTAAATTGCTGCAGTTTTCACCATTCTCTAGCTACACCTAGTTTGCACCTAGCTTTGCTATTATCATCGCTCTTCTATTAATTGTGAAACAAAAAGTAATTTTTGATAAAACAACTTTTTAACTGGCCAGTACTTAACCAATGCAGAACAATAAACTAAAACCACTAATTAAAAGCTCAAGTTTCAGTGTTAGCTGAATTAGCTAATGTAGTTTGAACTAAACGTACATCTCAAAGATTTTTTTAAGATGGATCCAATGGCGATAAACGTCTAGTTTACTGTTTCCTTTTTCAATTTTTGCAGTAATTCTTCAGAAACTTCACAATAATTCTGAATTAGTGTTTGTTATTCCGTTTTAACACTCGATTTTTCCCGAGCCATGTATGTATTATGTCACTCTTGGAGCTGATGATCTCATCTCTGTAGTTATGAAGATTTAGAATGTAGTAAAATAGTAGATCCGCGCATTATCGGCAGAACTTAACGTTCTTGAAAATAACCACAATTGCGAGGGGATAGATGCTTGGATGGAAGAGAACATTTCTCATCCAGCTAAAGAGATCAGAAATGAGGCTGGCGTAACTGCAAAACCAAAAAATAATGAAGATATATTTTCGAAGACATTCAGCTTAGTACATAACTGCGAGTCAATTCGAACAAAAACAAAAACATTGTGGATTGCAGCAGTTAATTCGTGATGATTGCGTTTGGCAAATTGCATACAAAATATTAACTTGAGTGAATTAGGTGAGCAGAAAGTACTTTATTTTCCGCTATTCAAAACTAAAGTAGTTTAGACTAAACGCCCATCTCAAAGATTCTTAAAAATAGAAACAAATATGAGGGAATAAATGCTTGGATGGAAGAGAACATTTCTTACACAGCTAAAGAGATCAGGAATGAAACTGACGTTGGAAGTCATTCAGCGTAATACGTAAGTGCGAGTCAGTTCGGAACAAAAAATAACTTCGTGAATTGCAGCAGTTAATTCGTGAAAAATTACATACAAAAAAGTTAATGAGGGAATTAGGGGAGCAGAAACTACTTTACTTTCTGCTATACAAAACTAAATGTGACATTTAAACGTTTTCAAGTAGAGAACCAAATCTAAAATGCAAAATGAAACGTAATCAAAAAATTTTTAAATCTCAATTTTCGTTGAATGAAATGTTCAGAAACTTTCATGACTTTTTTTCATAATATAAATAATTCATATAGATCTGGGTGATTGTGATTTTCACGAAGTACGATAAAGTACCGACATAGCCACAGAAATATCACACTATACTCTAAAATGAAAAGTGTTTCCTAAATTGATTAATAGCGTTGTCATTAGCATTTTTAAATAATTTAACACAAGTGTTAGCAATTTGTAATATTTTTAAATTGAAGTTAAATTTCAAAATGCCATTTTTATCGCATGTCACAAACAAAGTTTCCAATAATTACAAGCTTAAATTGTGATTAATTTTTAGTATCTACCACGATGAATGCCCTTCTAGGGTATATGCACAAGGCATGATTTCAAAAATATTTTTTAAAAATAAGTTTTTATGTAAATTATATTTATAGTCCACAAAAGTTTGTCATTTTCTTAGCCATTTTGGAATGCTATCTTGTTATTACGTCTTACGTGTCTTCTAGCAAGAACAGAGAAGAAAGGTTCTAGGAAAAATGAATTTGAAGAAAATAGAAAACTTACGTTTTTATGTTGTCATTTCCCTGGCTTCTTTAAGTCAATAACAAAACCATGTACTCAGATTGATACGTTATAAAAAACCGTGTTTTTTCCAACACAAAGTAAATGATTTGAAACCTAAATGGTAGAAAAAAGTAAAGGAGTCGTTATAAAGTGAGAAATTTTCCTTATCTTATTTATCACTTTCATGACTGCGTGTCTGCTACTGCTGCGAATATTTATGTCGTGAGTTGGAGTTAATACTCATACTACCATTTGCATTCGCAATAGATTCTATAGGTATAAAAGGATCAGTTCGACTGAGATTGATTGGCATTGAGCGAAGAGTTACATTTAGCGTCACAGTCGCTCAGACTTTCTAGAATGTTCGAGAGAAATCTAACTCTCCACGAAATTCCGTAAACGTGATGGGGCGTCTACACATAAGCAATGCTCGACCTGAGCGGCGGCCAGCGGTTCACCTGAATGGTTGCTCGCATGCTCAGATCATACGCAGAAGCTGTTTTTCGTCTTTGTGAAGTCATGCACACCCTGGAGTTTGCTCTAGTGGTAAGTGGCCTAGACATATAGTAATGCACAGTTATAAATTCTGGTTTTTCCAGGGCAGCAGTCAATGTACTGGTTAGGTGCGGTAACACCAAATACCTGTTAGCAAATATCAAGAAATGTACTTATTCTTGGTAACTTGTTAGGTTTATAAATTAAGAGTCTTTTTTTTTTTTAAGTTTGACAACTTGTGATAGTTAATATCTTCAATTTTCTTAAAACTTTCAGAATATGTTAGTGAAATTGTGATAAGAAAAAGTGAAGTCTGTCCTCTTTGAAATCTGACTAGTTTCGCCTTGACGAGGGGTCAAAGTTTAGTATATCTAATATATGATGCAATTTATATGATCCTGTTACTTCTAAAACCTTGAGTGACCTATGACAATTTTTCTAAATATGGATAATACTTTATGATAGGTACATACAGAGATCGCGTTAACGCCTCTACAAGCGTGTTTCATGCCTTAAAAATCGGTAATACACATTGAAATTTCAAAAATGCGCATTTTCACTCTACATTTTTAAACAACTTTTAGCTTGTTAAGTATTGCAAGATAAATACAATATTCTTCCATTAATTTAATTTTATTTTTCTTTATATAGTAGAGTTAAAAACTCGCGGTCATCAGTCGCCAAATGCTACCAATTTTCACGTTCTTACGACCATTGTTTTCATTGAAGTCGCCAATGTGGGTACCAGCTGCTAATGCTAAAATCCCTTCCCGACCTTTAATCTTGACACTTGAACTCTTCTCAAATTCTCTTGTAAACTAAAAATAGATAGAAAAATAGATAAAAATAAGAAGAAAGAAATAGGAGTTAATTTTTGTGCCACACGGAAACTAGTTTTTCCTCCGATTTTTACTGGAAATTGCTTACCGTGTTTGAAATTTCAATCCTTTTCCTTTTCCCATCCTGGAATTATTTCAATAATCTTGATGTTGTAAGAAATTTTGCATCCACAACCTTAAATCTGCTTATTTGTTGTTTCATTTTTAACAATTAAAAAAGAAAAAAAAATTTAAAGATAGAAACAGCCAAAATCGTGCACGTGCTTCGCCGAAAATTGGATTCTACGTTAGAGATTCGAATCTTTTGCATCGGATACAAATTTCCATTATTTTCTAAATTAGAAGATATTTTTCACACATGCTACCCTAAATCTGCTTATTTTGCATTTTATTTTAATAGTTTCTGGCTTTTTTTTGAACTGTGCCGATATTGAGCACGCGTTTGTTGAAAATTGCGTTTATCACTATTATTCACTATTATTGTTTCATTCATTTATTTACTTAAAATTTGATTCTAGTATTGTCAGCTATTTATTTTTTAGAAAATACTAAATTTTGGATAAATAAGAAATTTTTAGAAAATTGTTAATTTAGCAGTACGTACGCTACGCTCTGGGTCAAGGTCGCAGTAGAAATGGTTTTCACTCTGAACTCGGATATCTGTAAAGAGTGTTTATTGTTTATTATTAGTATTTTTTGTTTTCACTCCTCCAGAAAATAAAATACTCCTCCAAAAACATCCAAGGAGTATTTTCACTCTTTGACAAAAATTCCTAGCGCCACCTCTGGGTACATATAATAGCATAAATAATTTGGTGGGTCACTCGTGGCTTTGAGGGCAAAGTTCACTCGAAAATATTGTTTTTTTTTCCGTTTTTATACCTGAATATCTGCTAAAGCGTAACTTACCCACACAAATAACTATTGGATTAATTACACACCATTGTATAGTACTTAGAAAAATATAAAACAGCGTGGTTCACACTTGGCTTTTGTAGTTAGACGGTCTCAAAGTTCATAATTTTCAAAAAAAGGTCAAATTTGAAGGTCAATTGCTCTGTAAGCCAAAAGTCAATTACTATAAGATACATAATGTACTTATACTCTATGTGTTGTTGTTCCAGATCAAAGTTTAAAACCTGTAGTGCATGTAGAATTTTTTCAAATATATGCTTGTTTACATCCTCCAGCATACAATTTACATGATGCAGCATTATGCACGCTTCACCTATTTCATAGGTTAGTTTTGGCTTTATAATGATCAAAAATCAACAAACCAAACTAAAAACTAAACTCAGCGGCTCAGTCCAAAGCCTTATCTCTCTCTCTCTCTCTCTCTTTCTCTCTATGTATATATGTATATATATATGTATATATATATATATATGTATATATGTATATATATATATATATATATATATATATATATATATATATATATATATATAACTAATCTTAAGTAAATGTCCCAAGATGATGTGTGTTTTTTTTCTTAACAGTCATAAATTCATTATTTAAATATATAGATAAAACTTTTAATGTAATAGGAAAAGAATAAATAATTACTTATCCGTACAATCATGAATTTAGGAGCTCAAATTTCATGGTTGGTTGAAATACCTGATACGATTTTAAAGCAAGTGCCAAAAAAAAGTTGTTAATTCAGCTGAAAAAAGCAACCAACGTGCAGTGCAGTGTTTTTAACTAAAACTGATAATCAACACAAGAGAAGACATACGTCATAGCGTCAACAGATATTTTAAATTGACTATGGATAAATAAAATCAAATTTCCACCTACTAGCTGATAGTATGTGCTAACGTGTGACAATTGTTTTTAACAAATTATGTGCAACCAAGTTAACTAAGGGACATTCCTTTACGTAAGTCTGTTATTTTTCTCCAACATACTTTTAGTTGACGCTTAATATAAATAGGCTGGATCATTTATGCTTTTATCTTTACGACATGAATCCTTTCCTTGAATAGTACTTCTACTTTGTAATAACCATGAACATTTTTAACGCTCAGAACATTGGTGTTTAACACAAAAGTTGGTCTAATCTTGTAAGTCACGTACTGGGGATAATGTTCCAACTATTTACAAATGTTTTCGGCTATTCTTGAAGTGAATAGCTCATCATTTTTACATGACCAGGATATTTTTCTAGCAGTTTATTCTCCTATCCATGAGTTTAAAAAATGCTTCTTAGATAAGGAAAACATTCTTCAAATAACTAAACTGTTGTCAAGCTTTTGTACGCCACATATATTACCTAACCTTCCAGCATTCAACAACTCGGATTTTTTTTTTTTTTTATTTACGGATATGAGACATTAAAAAAAATACACGTATTTCTGGATTTTTAATTTTTTAAAAATATTATTATTAATATTTTTCTTTAACCCATCTGTTCCTTATAAACTCTGATTTATTTGATTTCTTGGATTCGAGATAGTAACGAAAAAATAAAATACGCGTACTTCAGAAAAATTTTCAATTATTTACAAAGAAAATTACAAAAAGAAGTATCGAACGTTATGTTGCCTATAGCCTACTCTACACTATGATACAGAGGGTTTAAAGCTGTACGCTGCCTTACGTATGAGCAATTGGTTATAAGATCAACTCATGAAGATGGATTCTTTACCGAAGAAAAATATTAAATCTAACTCAATTTGCATGACAAAAGTATATCATTCAGACACTTGGAAGATACATTAAAACTTATAAAACTGTCTAATGATTCTTTTCTTAATCTTGAACAATTACTTTAATGGCTTTTTGAAAAACGAAAAAAAAAGGCCATTAAAATCAAATCTACTTTTTTATACAAATCAAAGATTTAATTGAACAGTTTGTTTATTAAAGAAATCAAAGCTTTATTATGTTTTATAATACAAAATTTCTAAAAGTTATTAAGAGCTGAAGTAGCTTCATTATACATTGCAAGTTTGCACAATTTTCAGTCATGAGCAATTTTTAAACCCTCAATTGATACTATTTCTTAAAAATCTTAACCTTATTACCAATTACAAACTTGATAATTAATCACTTCAAAACTTTCAAAAAAGTATTAAACATTTATGGGGCAAAACGAAAATTTAAACTACATTAAGTACAGTAACATTAGTACTTTGTGAAATGATGAAAGAACAAAAAAGTGCTAACAGGCTAATTCACTATGTTCAGTTCTTAAAATTCGAAGATATACAAAATACTACAACTGAAGTCAATTCTACTTGTTATGATACCAAATCGACTTTTTTCTTACGCTTTATAACAGTGTTCGGCAAGTTAAATTGACGGAAGATCTACTTTTTAAGTTCGGCGAGTACCAAGATCGACTCGGAGGACGGGAGGGGTGGGGGAGCCAAACACTATTGATAGGACATGTTGAGACTACTTCAAATTGCAGGTTAATTTTGTCAGAACAAGTTTTGATGCTGATATACTTTAAAATCTCGAAAATAATGTTAACACCGTTAACTCTCATCAAAGCAATATTTCAGATACTAATATATTATTTCTTTTAAATTTAATAAAATATTGTTAGTTTTTTAAATAAAACACACAATGCCATTACAAACTTACATACTTCAATTAACTCTGATCGAGAGCATAGTTAACGTGACGATTAGCATTCCATATTATTAGCTAGTTTTTTTATGCGGCGAATGGTCTTACAATTTTCCAAAACTATATAAACTGTCCAAAATGCTGTCGCTATCGACCGAAAATGGGCTTGCGATCGACCGGTCGATCGCGATCGACGTGTTGCCGACCACTGCTTTATAACATTGACTTTAACATAAAGCCAACTATATGAAGCTCATCTAGCACAGAAACAAATACAGGGTGACACACATGCGTCTGATCAGGGTGACACACATGCGTCACATGCGTCTGATCTAACAGTTTCAATGCACTATACATCAAGAACAATAAAAGATATATGTTATCTGCTACAGGAATTGCATAGTATTGTTTTTAGTTCTATTAGAGACTCAAACAGATATTCTATGTGTGACCCCTTAGTCACACCACGGTTTGGACGAGCCTCGGACTGTAATCAACATTACTTTTTGATACTACTTACCCAATGGCCACCCATAAGTTTTGACCTAACACCTAGTGATTTTTTTCCTGTATGGATGCATAAAAGACAAAGTATTCATTCCTACCCTTCCTTTTGATTTAGCGAACCTGGAACATCGTATCACAGACACTATCAGTGTACTTGAGTTAATGGTATCGATACCTTAACATGCATTTGGACGGAAATGGATAACCGGATCAATGTGCGTCCTGTAATTAAGGGGTCGCACATAGAACATCTGTGATTGTCACTGCCTAAACTTAAAATAATCCCAAACAATTTTGTTGCAGATAATATATAATATCTTACATTATTTGTAATTTATATTGCATTGAAATCGTACACTTCTTTTTCAATCACCCTGTATTTTACTCTCAGAGACTGCAGGTTTCTTCATGTTCATTACGACAGCTTTGGGAATTATATTGAACAGAAAGTTACTGACTCTCTGGTAGACAAATATAATCTTCGCCTGCATAACATCATATTGAAGAAATAAAAACAAAAACTAGAAAATATATACAAATGGAAAACAATACTCGAGGACAACTTTGGATCAACAAAACACCTAATAAAATATCATGTTGGCCGGTTTTACAGAACACATCTTTCAATCGTATGCTCCACAACTATCTTGTGTAATAAATTTATTATAAAATGTTGTACTTCAATGCAAAATAAATATGTTTATAAGTACTTTTATGCAAAAGAAAACACGTTCAGCGTTTCCCAACATTTTCGCTCTTGAGAAACCCTTTTGGCAAAGCGCTAGTTCTAGGAAACCATAACGTCCGCGTGCTAATACTTGAATTCAATAATAATGAAGTACACGCGTGATTAATATTTCTAATTATTAATTTTAGAAAACAACTGAAATTACAAAAATAAGTTAATATCATTATAAATGAAATTACAAATAAGTAAAAAATATACCGTATAATCCTGAATACTCCCCAGCCCCAATTCTGAGCCGCACTTCTATTATTTGGGGTATAATTTTAGAAAAAAGTGCTGTAATTTTAAAAACTATTCAATTTCTGACTCATACATTAAACATCTGAAAATAACGCGGAAAAACTGGGTTAGCACTGTAAAAAAAGTTTGCCCGAAAATACATGAGAATCTCCTGGTAAATCATTTATCTGGAGTCTGACGTAAAATTTGCAGAGAACTAAAAACTAGAAACTACAAAGTCTTTAAAAAAGGAAATTACAGAGAACAAAAAACAGAGAATATTGTATAAACTGATAGCAACTGATAATGTGCAACAGCAGTAGCGCCATCTGTGAGTACGCTGAATTACTATTTCTGTCACACCAAGTCAAAGGTGAGTTCAGTTGAGCCCACGCTGTTCTGATTCCTGTACTTTACGCTGCTCGGCCAAAGATGCCTTCGAAGTTAAGAGGACTGGCCGCGAAGAGCTCAGTGGATCTGGAAATAAACCATACGCCAACAATATATAATGCATTTCTTTTCAATTTTTAAACTAGTAGTCACAGATATCAAATGTTCAGTTTGACGTAACTTCAGATTTTTCTCTGTAGTTGTACTGTACAACGTGTTGAAAAACAAGAATTTTATTTGAAAACTTATCAAGAAATTTTATTGTTTGATTTGAAACAAGTTCGTAAATTTAAAGAAACATTCGTTTTCTTTTCTGTATTTTTACAGATTTTTTTCACACACATTACAGACCTTTATGAAAAATCCTAGAATAAGACCCGCACTTTCGAAAAAAAAAAAGTGGTAGTGGTATTTGAGATTAAACGGTGATCAAGTTGCTGAAAACGGACTGTAACATACACAAAAGAATTTAAGTGACTTTCAGAAACTTCTTTTTTTATTTTTAAGGATAGTTACCTATTTAACTACCAAGTTGGGACTTAGTGGTCCGCTCTTAAACTCTGTAAGCTTCAATAAAAGTGACTTTTATTGAATTTTAAAGAGCTATTCGAACTCCTGAAATTTTCTATTAATATTAAACCGACGTAATTCTCTGTTCAGTATTGCTGTCTGACATATAGAACACAAGTGGGATACCCCGTGATATTAAGAATAGTTACCTATTTAACTACCAAATTGGGACTTAGTGGTCCGCTCTTAAGCTCTGTAAGCTTCAATAAAAGTGACTTTTATTGAATTTTAAAGAGCTATTCGAACTCCTGAAATTTTATATTAATATTAAAGCCGACGTAATTCTCTGTTCAGTATTGCTGTCTGACATATAGAACACAAGTGGGATACCCCGTGTCTATTGACTGACGCAAAATAAAATTTCATCATTTTTTCAGAAAAATTTTTAGTATTACGTCCGGTTTCGAAAGGTTCCGGGAAACTGATTGAGAAACGCTGATCTAGGCTACTACTTCGCTTATTACACAGCCATTCTTCCCTAATTAACTTTAAATTGCATTTTTTTATGAATCATAAAAACAACATTAAGTTCGTTTGGAAAATGTGTTTTAGTTATGCTTGAAATTCACACACAAATGTATTACCATCAGTTAAAACTTCTAACCTGGCCATTCCTTAAGCTTTTTTTTTTTTTTTTTTCAAGAAATGAACTATACGCTAAAATACTTTTTGCGAAGAATTGAATAATAAAAATTCATCTCAAGAGGAAAGAAAACCTTTCTTCAAAGAGGATTTTTCTTTTATATTTAAAAAACATGCTTAATGAAATGCGAAAGGTCTTAAGAAATTAAATTTAATTTGTAATGAAGAGAAAGTATTCGTTTTTCTACTACCTTTTAGCATAATTTATTCTTTTCGTTTTTCTACTTCTACTTAATTTTTGAATAATGTATTCCAATCAGATTCTTTTTTTTTTTTCCCTTTAAAGTGTCTTTATTGTTTAAAAACAAACATGAATTTATTCAATTTTCGATGCTCGAAAACCGTTTTTCTTTGTTTTCCCTTGAATTTTTAAAATACTTGTAAAAAAATTAGTAGCCTAAAATTACTTACTTCATATTTGTGCAAGGAAAAAAATTTTCTTAAAATAATATAGACTTATAAAACATAATGTATGTCTGTCAGGGTTCACACTGGGGAAAAATACAAGGTGGGATTTTCCTCCTTGCCCAAAATTTTAAGTGGGATTTTTAAAGTTTAAGCCCAAAAAAAATTTTTTTTGAGTGGGATTTCAAAAAATATTGCGGGAATCGCGCGATCGCGCGGCCTAGCGTGAACCCTGGTCTGTTGTACATACTTCAAATATCAAGCAGTTAAAAACGCTACAGTAAAACCTGTAAAGTTGACCACCTTTGTAAGCTGACCATCTGTCTGAGTAGACCACTTTTGTCAGGAACGAAAGTAGCCCTATATTATATAAAGTTGGAAATCCTTTGTAACTGTACCACCTAATTTGACCACCTGTCTATATTGACCACATGTGTAAGGCAAATTTGGAGGAGAGTGTTATAAAAAAAAACCTTTATAAGTTGACCGCCTAACTATTACTATATTTATTGATTATCTACGTTTTCAAAGATAAAAAGAAACTAAAATAACTTCTCCTGGATATTTTTTATGCTATAATACAGTGTTCCCCAACCCCCGGTCCGTGGATCAAATGGTACCGAGCCGTGGGCCGCCCATCTCATTGAAACTGAATTTAAACTCCTAGGTTTATACTCCAAATTGAAAACATCTGTGTTTCAAAAATATCTAAAAAACACAATCAACGTCACCCTCTCCCCCCCCCCCCTCCCCCAGCGGGCTGCGGTAAAACTATCAAACGTTGACCGGTCCGCGGTGATAAAAAGGTTGGGGAACGCTGCTATAATAGACCAGTATTTGTCTAGATGGATGAAACATCAATATAAAATTTGCCTAAACCTCTTTGTAAGTTAAACAACCGTATGGGAAAACTATTATAAGCATTTTATTCTTTAAATAAGTTTCTTCTTTTTTCTTCTAATTGATGTAGCCATTTTGAAAAATTATGTATTTTTTAGAGATCTTTACTATCAAATAAATATAACTTACACAATTAATAAAATATTTATCTTTGTTTTAACTAAGTGCTTTAATGTTAAAGTTGTATAGGATGCGTTGTAAGTCATTCAGGATACATTTGTCTAATGATATTTTATATAATTGTGAAAAAAAAAGTAATTATTATTTTAAATAAACGGTAATACATGAAGCTATATTTTAATTAGTTACAAATGAATAAATGCATAGGGTAAGAAATGACAAAAACAAATTCCACCTTTAAATTGACCACCTGTCTAAGGTATGTGTGCATGCGCATAAGTAAAATTTTAACAAGTAATAATACTACAGTGGCTACCATATAACAAATAACACAATTCAATTGCATCAGATAAGTCGAAAATGCTTTGTGTAATATAACTCAGCTGTCTCGCAATATATACTAGTAACCTTATACTTAAAATTAATTCATTTTTAAAGCGAGAGTTTTAAATAGAATTTTACAGTATCTGTCTACTCTCCTGTGACCTCATATCCATGCGAAAAAAATGGCGAGAATTGAAATTACTGCTGCCATCTATAGGCCAGCAGTACAAGTGTTCAACATTTTACAAAAGTTGAGACTGTTTTCATTATTTAATGAGGGGAGAAAATAGTAATTTATTTTTTTAATACCCTCAAGGGAATTATACATACATATATAGGAAGACAGATTTGAAAATATTAAATAAACACTTTTCACACTCACAAAGCAGCAATAATTTAAGTAAAGCAATATATAACAGAAATGTAGTAAAGTATTTTTAAAAGGTTTACAAATAAAAAAAAATTAGATGCTTCAGGATGAGACAAGGACTCTTCAGTATTGGTTTGTCTCAAAGAATGAGCGATGCCGAGCAAAACACAAATCCCAAGCAAAAACACACGAAAACCTATAGCAATATAAGCGAGAAAATCACCAAAACAAGCATAAAAAATAAAAATTGAAACTGAAAGAAGGAAAATAAAGGGGGAAAAAATTAAATTTATGCAGACGAAGCTTTAGTTTAGCTCTTATAACACTTGTGCTAACCACTAGATGGCAGCATTAAATTCGCAAATTCGAATGATCTCCACGATGACGTCACAGGATCGGAGGCTGTTTCGTTTGTTTTTTTATTCAGCCGTAGGAACGATATTAACATCTTTCGTTCCTACTAAAATTCAAGTATATATGAAGCCGCACCCTGCTTTTTCAAAGCAGGGGGTATAATTGTTTATTCATGTAATGTCCTGAAAAATAAAAACTACGTCAAGTCTGGAAACTGGCTTCATTTTGGACACGGAAATCCATAACCTCCGACGTCCAAAACGGCATGGATGTCGATATTGATATATTTGTAGGAAATAACACTTTACTTGATCCTGAAATATATGAATTTTGGCTTTCGGGTCATCAACGTAAGTCAACTATTTTATTCTTTGTTTCTACCCCCAATATGATGTATGAGTTTAACTAAATAAATAGCATTTATGTTTGTTTAATAGTGATTAGTTCAAAATGTTTCTTGAATATTGCTAGCGTTTTTCCCTAATTAAGAAAAAATTAAGTATTCAAAAGTCATTGCATTGTACCAATTTGGTAACCTAGAAAAAAAAAAGTACTGTATAAATTGAAGTTGCATTGTTTTGAATGTTATCAATGTTTTATTTAGATTGTTTTAATGTGTTAATAAAAATTAACTGCATTATATACCTTGTGAAATTGTAAGTTTTTCCATTTTGACTGTATATGAAACATTTTTTTAAATAATATTACAGATTCATATTCATACATTTCTGCACTCAAATGTTCTCATTTGAAAGTTGAATTTTTATACTGTAACCAGTAATTAACTAATATAATACTTTGATAGCTTCTGCTCAAGAATAAGATATTGCTCAATATATTTAGGTGAAGAGTGTATGTATCATTAATAAAACCTGACTAAAGGAGCTGCATGTGTTTTGTCTAATGCACCAGCTTTAAAAAAACACAAAGTAATGTAGTTAAAAGGGCTAAAACCGTTAAGGATACTATACTCCAAGCTTTATATATGGAGAGGATTGCAACTTTTTAGAAGGGGAGAGGAGGGATGGTAATATTTTTTGGCTATTAAAAAAAAAATGCTCTGGTGTATTTCCTCATTGTAAGAGTTTATAAATCCTGTCCGATGCATTCTATTCTTAGTACAATGGTATACAGTGGTGCTACTAGAATTTTCTCTTGGGGAGTGCAGTCGTAACAGTTCAGACCTTCCCCTAGGATTGAAAAAGGGCAGGGTGCTTCTGTAAAAAAAAGGGCACTTTTCCAAATTTAGGGCATCTTACCGAAATAAAGGGCACATGTAATTTGAAGTAGGGACCGCCCTCCCCTATTGTCACATATTACGCTATGTTGCACAAGCAGAATGTCACACTTCATGTTGCCCCTCCCCTTGTCACACTTTGTCACAATTTCAGGAACCCCCCTTTCCCCCTAGAAGCGTGACATCATTTATGAATCCTCCCCTAGTAATACTTTATTATTGCCATAATTTAACATTTTAGTCAAACATCAACATCATCACAGTGAAACTGAACATTGAAAAATATCTATATACTAATTTGACAATATTCATTTTTAAGATCGTTTTCAATATTTGAAGTAAAGCATGAAAAAATTCTGCTTGTATATTCAAGGCAACATCAACCAATAATGATTTTAAATTCAATAAAATATCTAGCAAGGATTTTCTGAGTTATACATTTTTACTAATTTATGAGAGTGTTTCTGTTCATTCCAGTACCTCTGAAGAACCAGATCTGATCACCTATGAGGAATAATAAAAAAATTAGAAAATATCTTTTCTTAATACAATAAAGCTTCAGTAATAATAATTAGAGCCCGGATTTTGATGACCTAAATGATCACTGAAAACGCCCTTTAAAATTTTTAACCTGTCCTAAAAACAGCAAAAAATGCCATTATAATTAATCAAGAATACCAATTGAAAGCAATGGTTTAGCTTAAAATGACAATAGTATTTTTTTTTAAATTTAAAAGAAGCTAAATTAATATAATACATTTTCATTAAAGATTGAAATAAATGTTAATGAGGAGAGAAAAAGAAAATGTCTAATATATGGATTCCTTACACGTTGCCATCTTTTTTCTCGCAAGTTTTATAACATTTTAAAACTTTTCTTTCTTGAAATAACTAGAAAGAACCATTAGATTGGAATTATTAAATGCTTTTACATATTTTGAATAGTAAATAGTTTCTTGTTTCAAAGAGCATTCTTATATTTTGGTTAGTTTTCTCAAGGTCTACAGATGTAATAAATGCATATTTGACCCAAATGGGTCCCTTATAAAGATGAAAAAAAGAATTTTCTTAGTCTTTGGGAACCTACTGTTCGAAATTTTATGATATAGGGTGTTTTTAAGAGTTGCAATATAATCAAGCACAGAATCATTGGAAGAGTTTCAGGCTACACACAAATTACCCAAAGCCAAAAAAGAGACATAAAATGATGCGAAAAAAAAGAATCCCCAAAATCTCAAAAAGTGCCCAAAAAATCGCGCAACTGTCGGCCCTAAAAGAGATTATTATTAATTTTGTAAAATGTTTAAACTAAAAAAAAAATCCTTATTTGTTTTATGATTTGTGATAATACTACTTCTTTTCAATAATTGTTTATTGTTTTTTAAAGAAGTTGGATCCAGGTAAATTAACAATTTTCTAAAAATTTCTTATTTATCCACAATTTAGTATTTTCTAAAAAGTAAATAGCTGTCAATACTAAATTCAAATTTGAAGTAAATAAATAAATGAAACAATAATAGTGATTTAATAATCTTGAATAATTAGTGATAAACGCAATTTTCGACAAACACGTGTTCGGCACAGTTCACACAAAAAAAAAAAAGTCAGAAACTATTAAAATAAAATGCAAAATAAATAGATTTAGGGTAGCATGTGTGAAAAATATCTTCTAATTTAGAAAATAATTGAAATTTGTACCCGATGCAAAAGGATTAAAATCTCTAACGTAGAATCCAATTTTCGGCGAAGCTCGTGCACGGTTTTGGCTGTTTCTATATTTATACTTTTTTTTCTTTTTTAATTGTTAAAATGAAACGACAAATAAGCAGATTTAAGGTAGTGCATGCAAAAAATATCTTACAACTTTCAAGATAATTGAAATAATTCCAGGATGGAAAAAGATTGAAATTTCAATCACGGTAAGCAATTTCCGGTAAAAATCGGTGGAAAAACTAGTTTCCGTATGGCCCAAAACTTAACTCCTATTTCTTTCTTCTTTATTTAATTTGCAGTAGACAAGAGAATTTGGGAAAAGGTCACTTGTCAAGATAAAAGTTCGGGAAAGGCATTTAGCATTTGCAAATGGTAGCCACTTTGGCGACTTCAATGAAAACAATGGTCACCAAAACGTCAAAATTGGTCGCCTTTGGCGACTGGCGATCGCGAGTTTTGAGCACTACAAGAAGGGCGCAATTTCACTAACAAAAGGGCAAGATGGGCGCGTTTCCCGAATCCAAGGGCGGGCAGGGCGCGGCGCCCTCCCGCCCAAGCCTGGGGGAAGCACTGACAGTTACATATCACTGTTCTCCACCAGTCCCCTGCCTGTTAGCTGAGGCCTTAGGACTGCTTACGCATGGGGCTAGGTAGTGGGGTCCACTGATTTTACATGTACGTATTCCCAAGTGGACATGGTGGGTCTTCAGCGGGGATCGAACATGCAACCGTCGAGGTGGAAGTCTGACGCTCTAACCACTAGGCTACCACAACCTTGCTTACGTATCACTGGTTGAGCCAGCATTTTTAACAGGGTCCGTTTCTTTTGAATTTTAAAAAGACTTTTGAAAAATGAAATAATTTTCAAAATTCAAACATACAGTGATAGGAATTTTAATTTTTTGCCGTTCATTCAATAAATAATTCTGTAAGACGTAAAATTTGGTAGCTTGAAATTTTGTGAAGGGTCTGTTTTAATTACTTGGAATTTCATAAAAAGGCTCTGAAAATAGACCTAAATTCCCTCTGGCACAACCCCTGTATATGCCTATATTGTCGTACTAAGATGGCACATATTAAAACAAAGGTTGCTCTGGAAAGTTAACCCTCAAAACCCACCCTTGTTAGTATAAAAGGAATACTTTAGTTGACACATTTGTGTTCCTTTATACTAGCATAATAAAGTGCTAAAAAATAAGTAAAATAGCATCAAATAATATTCACCCTGACTTTATCATGATCATGCACTGTAGGTGGCAAAATGTCCAATGAATATGACAAATTGTTGTTCTGTTATCCGCTTTTTTTTTACATACTGCTGTAATGGTGGAGTAATTTTATTGATGGGCGCAGCAATATATGTTTTTTTTTTTTTTCACAATTTTCTTTTAGCAAAAGATGTGTCCACTATTTTAATCAATGGATCCCTGAAGGACTTTGACGTAGATAAAGATATGCTATTAAGTGATGTTTTAGATCATTACAGAACTTTTCAAATGCTAGAAAGATTACTTCACTACCCTAAACGGCTGTCTGAACAATGGATATTTCAAATAGCTCCAAGCATGCAACGGATGCTTATAGAAAGGTAAAATTTATTGAATGACCTAAAGGGGAAGGTGATTTATTAATGTTAATGTGTTTTGGGGATTGTTAAATTTACTAGGACTAGCCTAGCTGGGCCCTGTGCCTGTTACTGGTCGTCACATTTGTATTTGTCTTTATTTATATTTTATCTTTTGCAATTTTTATAAATAATGCTTGCTGAATTATTTGTATTTTTTCTCTTAGATATTATGAGTTTGATGACATTGTTATACGAGAATTTCTGGGGAAAAAACTTTCAGCTCGAAATAGGAAAGATCTGGATGATGTGAGTGAAAAAACTGGAATACAAGTCAAAAGTTGTCGAAGACAAGTATGGTTTTTTATTTAATTATTATTAATGATAAGGTTTATTATGTTGTACATAAAATATGTAAATGATGTCATATATGTATATTAACTTTTAAATTTCTTGTCAAATTTAAAGTAATTTATCATACAGCTTCAATCACAAATGTTTTGTTCCATCATAACTGTTATATAATTGTTTGAATGAGAATTTTTACAATTAGGGTGTACAGATTTCATGCTTATTATTCAAGACACGTATTTCATGCTAATATTCAAAATCTGTGTTACCTTGTATTAGTGTAGATAAGACAGTTGAAGGTTGGAAACTATAATTGGTATTAGGTCAAATCTTCATGTGGAATTCAAACCTCTTAAATATCTCTTTAAATTTATCTTCATGTATGATGTACCAGCTAACAGTATTATGAAACCAAATATCTCAAATAATCACCATTTAGATTTTAAGCATCATGTATCTGGAACTATTTAGTTATATAATGATGCTAGAAATAAAAACATGAGTCAATAGCAGAAATCTTAAGTGAAGGACTCCCTAAAAATTGTAAAAGTATACAAAAAGCATTTGAATTGGATAAAATACATTTTTAAAATAAGCAGAAAGCTTTCTTTTTTGAATAATTTTATTAGGTATCCTAATATTTTTTCTTTTATATACATTTAATGGTTTCTTCTTTTATGATAATAATTTTGCAATATAACATTACAAAATGTGTAAGTAATTAGTGATTTGAAATCTGCAAAATTCTAAAACCCACAAATTTATTCCAAGCTAAGCAGAATTAAGGGAATGGACTAAATCCCATTTTATCAAGGAATCTTTTTTTTTTTCTTTTCTTTTTTTACATTTGACAGTAAAAAAGAAGTGGAAGCTAATTGTTTGACTGCTTGTGAGCAGCACAAAAAACTTTCCTGCTAGTGTTAATTGCCATTATTTTATTGCACGCCCTCACAACGACTTAAAAAGCACAAACTGCATCCATAGTGAGAAAAAACATAACAAGTATGATCTGTCATGCCATGCTATCTTGCTGAAAGTCTTATTTGCTGTTTATGACAAAAGCGATGGCTTTCAACCAGCTATCATTAAATAATTTCATGTAAGCTTAGGAGCAGCTTGTAGCAGTTTTAAAATTAAGAATCATGAAGATGAGTAAGTTCTAAGTTGCAAGAAAAGCTGTTTTTTATTACCTTCCTTAAATATTTCCTTAAATCAAAACTGAGCTCTGAATTGCAATGAATACTCTGTAAAGTTTAAAAAATGGGAGTAAAAGGTGCTTTAGAATTTACTTATTCTATAGTATTTTTTAAATTTGCTGTTACTTATTATAAATCTAAAAATTCCACATCTGTGGTTAAATTTTCCTATCATATAGTTTATAGTTGATTACCCACCTTTTTTATTATAAGATTGGTATTTTCAAATCTACAGACGTAGTTTTAGAAAGTCGTCATACAACTAAAGAGATTTCCTAAGATATTGATGCCAATTATTGCACTTTTTATAACTACATGTATACCTTTTATATTTGTAGTTTGATAATGTGAAAAGAGTTTACAAAGTTGTTGAAGACTGCAATTCTGATTTGGTGGAAACAATTCGGGCCACATTCCTCTTTTCTGAAAAGCTTGCTAGGTAAATATTTTCCTTTTTCAAAATTAGTTTGTTGTCTCATAGCTAAACAGTTGCAACTTCAAAATTATTCAATTTGATTTATTTTTGTTTTTTGATAAGGGTAATTTGAGGAGAGTTGCAAAAATATAAAAAGTTGGTCCCAAATTTAAAGTTATTAATTGTAACTGGAAATTCTGCTAGAAAAAGTATTGTGTTACATAGTTTAAATGTATGTACCACAATTTGATATTTGAATGTTTACTTTTGACTAATGGTAGAAACTTGACAAGATCAAATTTGGCCGTCTCTCCCTGCATGTGAGGTGAGCCCCAGTAAAGAGGGAAAGGTGCCTGTGAAAATATGTCAATTAAAACAGCAGACGCAGAATATTTTGTATGTTTATTACCATAAAAAATATTTACCACCCTTTAAACTTTAAAAAGAACATCACAAATGGAAGTACATTTCTAAGTTTTGAAAATAACATTAAACATAAAGTTAAATCTAAAGTCTGAAAGTAACACAAAAACTTAAATAACTCTTAAACTTTGGAGATGTAACATAAAAATAAAATTGCATCTTTAAACTTTTAATTTTACACTTTCTTCCTCAAATATTGCGTATTTCACTCACACAATAGAAAAACTTTCATGCACTCACTTTTTACAGCGAATGCATTAAATAATTAACATGGTTTTATAAAAAATTTCAAGGTATTTTCTGCAAGTATTGATTATTATATATATCTCCTGGTTTAACTGCTTTAATTGTTTTCCTACGGGTTTTCGTCAGTCCAGCATTCCCTCTTTTCTCCAAAACGCATCCTTTTGTAGGTAGTCTTTATTCATTGCTCAAAACAGTAAATTGAGTCTAGTATTTTATTCATGCAAAATAATTAGTACATTTAGTTCTTTTGGTTAACTATGAGGATTATATGGTTAATTAATTAATTGTATGAGTATTAACCGAGAGTTACCTAACAGACTGCAAGAAAACATGATTAAAGTAGATACATTCAACTACTATTTTTTTTTAGACTTATAATATGTTATTATATGTTACTTTATATACAAGAAGTTAAGCAACAGTATATATAATTTAAATTAATGAAGTATGTATAAAGTAAATTAAGTAACATTGCATATGCAGTAAATTAACAGTGTTCTTAAATTAAATTAACTCTATATGCATATAAGTTAAAAATCATGCTATATGCAATAAATTAAGTAACAACATGAAAATCATTGAAAAAAAATTTCAAAATGCAGTGAGGTATCTATCCCCACATCATAGTGGGGCACCTCTCCTTTTTCTCATCTGGGACATGTCCTTTTTGGTAAGGAGAGTTGCCCCTTTACGTTATTCCTATTAAAACAACGATTATGGCTATCAGGTTTTACCATGCTATATTTCAATAAACTCAGCCTTGCTTTTGCATTATGATTTTTTCACCTTGACACAATTACTTGTGCGCACTTTACAAATCAAAAACCATGATTTTTTTTATTGCACTCAAAAAAAAAATAGGTCTTTTAACAAAATACTCCAATATCTTCTATTCTTTTGCAGCAAAAACAAAAAAATTATGTAGCATGACAAAAAATCCACATAATATGTGTTGTCACATTTAGTATTCTGACATAAATACACAACCTGAAGATTCTCTCCTTGAATTATCCTAATCAGTTTGACTAATTTCTAGTTATTTTCCATATTAAACTTTGAATTGAAAACTATAAAAGTATAAGGAATTGAAGCTTATTTTATTTTTAATTTATATATTTATAATCATATTTCAGTTTTCACCTGCTCTTAGTGAACTAAAATTTGTAATTAATTGCAGAAATTAATGTTTACTATTTTTATAAGAAATAACTTCGTAGTCAGAAGATTTAACTCTACTGTTTGCTATTGCAATTAGTTATGTGTTTCTTTTTTTTTTTTTTTTGTCATAAATAGTGCTAATAATTAAAGCACATTCATAATTTGTTAACTGATCTATTATTAATCATCTACAAGATTTTGCTCTTATAAAAGTTTAATTTTAAAAAAAATTGAAATTTAGGTCTTTAATTTTATATTAAGACGTGATCTTCTGGAATACATGTTCAAGCATTATATAAACCATGCTTAAAGGTTTCCACGAGTTGAATTACTCAATTAGAACCTCTAGTGCAAAATCAACTACTTTGGAATGACAAGAAAAGATTTTATTTTTCTTTATCTTGTAAAACTCCTGTTAGTTTCTCTCTGCTCTCCCTTCCCCCCCTCCCATGGAATCTGATTATCAGTTTAAACTAACTGATTCCCCCTTTTTATTTAAACTCCTTTTTATCATAGGGTATTGTCTGAAAGGGATTTGAAAGTTGCTGTGGTGGATCTTTTCATGAGAATTCTCATGTCACAATGTGGCTAGATGGTGTCTATGTATGTCTAATGTAGCTATGTATATTTGTTACAGGCATATGCTCATATTGTTAATACAGGTTGGCCCATTGTGTTTTTGTATGATCCTTTTCTTTATCATTTATCTTATGAGGTAGGCAATATGGTTAAGACCTGATGATTAGTGCAAGTTGTTGTGAGCTATATGCCTTGAAAATGAATTTTAAAATAGTAAAACAAAATATTGAGTAATGTGTCGGAATGTGTAAAATAGTTGCATTCAGGCAACACAAATGTTGCTACTTGTTTGGGTGTTAGAGATATAGGTTGACGAGTGGCTTTGTAATTGAATAAAAACTAAACCATTACGCCCACACAAATGAAATGAAAAGCCAACAGAAAAGATAAACTATGAAAAAGTATTATTCTAGAAACATAGCAAAGTGTTTTTGGTATATCTAACATTAGATCAAAAGAGCTGATAAATAGTATTATTCTTTAAGAAAAGCTTGATTTTAATAAAGAAATAAAGGAGGAATCATATAGAAGTTATACCTTTCAAAATTGTTTTGTTTTTGTATAGCGTTCTATTACAGATGATGAGTTCTGATTTTGCAAAATGTATGGTATATTTTCGTTTTTGAATCTTTGAAACAGCCAATGAAGAGAACACTAAAGTATCTAGAAATTTTAAAAAATGAAACAATACTGGTGTTCCAACTTTAGTGCAGTGTGGTGATGATAGTGTTGTGAACTTGTTAATGGTTTGTTCCATGTTTTTCAATTTAGGAGCTTCTTAAGTGGCAATTATTCTTAAAAATAACTGGATCTTCTTTTATGTACTAAAGAAATGGTCCTCCATTAAATTTATAAAAGTCATGTTTCTGTTAAGTAAAATTGTATGTTTTTTAAACAAGATATTTCTAGTGATTGCATTTAAAAAATAAAATTCTTCAAGAGTTGTCACATTTGCTGTTAGAATATAGAAATGATTTTGTTTTTGATATCTTTTGACAATTTTATAATTATTTATTATCAAGACTTTACATTTTTAAAGCATCGCGTTTTTGCGAGTAGTAAACAAGCTACATTTCCTGCATTTATTAATGTATTTTCAGATGGACTTAAATTTGTCTGAAAGTTGTTGCATTTTAATTTATAGATAAGTTTCAAAAATTTTCAAATTTCATTTTACAGAAAATATGCAGCCATAGTATACTTAACTAGCAATCGATTTGAAACTGGTAAAAAAAAGCTTCAATATTTGACGTTTGATGACTTTCTGTATTGTGCTAATTGGATGATGTGTAAGTGGTCTTGTACAAAATCAGGTGTGTATTGTTAAGAGCTCCTTTAATGTTATGAGATTTCTCAGAAATTCCTTGCATAGTTAAAAATTTTAACCTATTGTATTATCGTATGAATGATTCCAATAAGCACAAATATTTTGCAAATTCTTTTTCATATAAGTTTGACAATTTTTCTTTCTTCTGTCATAAGAGAAGTTTGAAGCTTCTTGTTATGAAATTTATTTTTAGTTTGGCTACCAATCTTTGACATACCTAAAAATCTTGAGCTTGGGTAAACAAGTGGAAATTACATTTAGAATGCTGTTAGGTATTTTCTCTTTTATTATACAAAACATGAATTTTCTTGATAATTTGTATTATTTTAGGTTTTGATTTTTGACTCAAGGTCCTTAGAAGAAATGTTTCAATGCTCACTTTTTGATTGTTACATGCTTTTACATACTCTCGTGGGATTTATCCTGTTTCTATTATTTGCATTCATATTAAATTTCTTTCATGAGCTCCTTTAAATTTTCTCAGCTCTTGCATTCCCCAAAATTGTAGTTGGTTCCCAAAACTAATGTCAAAAATTAAAAAGCTGTAAACAGAACGTTGAAGATTTATATGAGAGTTATTTATCAAAAAACTGACAATGTAGAAAGTCATGTAGACTTTGTTTACTAATATATTTTCAAACTTGCACTCATATTTGAGCCAACATAATATTTTAATTATTTTAGATTAAATTTCCAAGCAAGTATTCCAAAAACAGTAGCGAATGTATCCTAGTTGCACATATACATTTACTTAAGGCAGAGGGAAAAAATGAGAAGCTAATGAAATTTTTAAAAAATCATTGAACTAAGAATACAAAACAGTTTGGTATCAGGTGCTATGTTTCAAATTGCTTGCTCACAAGATAATTCAACAATCAATATAAAATATAGTGCGACCACCTTTTACAACTGATTATTTTACAAAATTAAAGCAGTATAGGTTTGGCCTGTTATTTTGGGTACCAATGCATGGTTTATTGACATATCATGTAAGATTTTTGGAGATAAAATTAGCAATTTTAACAGAATTAACTAATATTAAGCAGCAACAAAGATTTGCTAATGTGAAGTAGGAATTCTGACTGCAGCCATAGCAGTAGTGAAATCAGTGAAAGTTTTCTTGGAAGAACTGCAGTATAATTGCAACTTCGCAAGCAGCTGGAGAAGTGTTTGCCTTCATCAGCAGGGAATTAAACTAGCAAAGCACGAAATTTGTAACAAACGTGAAATAATCTCTATATCAAAAAATAGTCCTACATGCAGTAATTAATGCAGTTTGATGACCTGATTTTGTTGAAATATCCTTAGTTTGAGTATTTGTTATTTATATTTTAACTTATTGTTATTATTATAATTTTAGATTTTGTCAAAGTGTAATTCATTCCCAGGAATGGCTTTTATGTTTTCAAAATTCCAGGAATTGAAATACAAGCAAAAAATCAGAAAACGTATTTAAGATAGCCTCTGTGTAGAATTTACTTTTTAATACAGATATCACTAAAAGAAGTACCTTTCTTCAGTGACATTCATCTGTTTTCAAAATTATAATTTTGTTTAAACTTTTCCCTCATGGTATGGAATAAAAATATTCATCATGCAAGTTGTTCTTTCCTGTTTAATAATGTATTATTTTTGTTTTATGTTTCAAAACTTCAGTTGTATTATTCATTACCTTTTTGAAAAACTAGGGATTGTTTTAATATAAACAGTTTGGGAAGTATTGTTTTTGTGTTGCATTTTCTTTTTTTTAACAGCCAGTATTTTTTTTGTAATTACTTACTATACTGAAATATAAAAAAATATTTTTTAAATTGAGATGTTTAAATGAGATCATTAAGAACACTAATTAATACTTCCGTGCCACGCAGTTTATAATAATAAAAGGATGCTTGCAGGCATTAAAAAAACCTAAATTATGCAATAAGGTCAGTTATATGATTTTGTTCTTATCTGGAGATTTTTAAAGTCCTTTTCTAAAATGTGTTGTTTAATGTTGATTTTCCTGAAAATCATAAGATTTCTTGTGATTAAACAATTTTATTGACTTAAAAAGCCCAGTGTATTGTTTAATTATCAGTGTATGCAGCTCTGAATATCTTTTACTTAATTTTCTCATGAATGCAAACTATTGTTTTATTTTGATACATGAAGCATAGCTTATCGTAAGATAATAAGCAAAAAAGTTATTAAATCTCTTACAAAAGAATTTTTTGTACTTTTTGAAATGATTTGAACATTTGTGATCACTTTTTGTGTGTGTGTGATTGTAAGCAAATTTATATTTTTATTCCAAAATTAATTCACAATGTAAAATAATTTGAAATCCTAGAGTACAATAATCTTAACTTTTTCCTTTCATAAAATGTTTCAAGTACTCTAACATTTGTTACTTTGGCCTTGCTCATACTTGACTGGGATTTATTTCTTCATAAAACAAGACACAATAGGATGTTATATGTATTTAAATTAGTTTTTTCATGCCAACTTCATCCAAAGTGCTTAAATAATTCCTGCATACTTTGTTTGGAGAAGCATACATTTGTCCCTCCAAAGGGTGACAACCTTCATACACATTTTATGTTTATTTCCAATGTTAGAAAATTTGCTTTTATGTATTTGAATTGCATTCTATAAGAAACATGCATGTGATGTATTATATTTTTGTTATAATTATTTTCTATAGACTGTACGTATGAAGAAACAGTGATGGAGATGGACCGAGAATTCCTTCAAGACCTTAGAGATTTAAAGCAAATGCTAGAAAAAGATTCATATGATGAGCTAAAAGCATATGTTTTATCCATCTTAAGACCAAAAATATCAGATCGTCTTTATTGCGATATAGATTCGAATTTTAAGGTAAGGCCACAACATTGTAATTCGTGTAAATTAATTGTAACATTTTTTCTAAATGGTTTTTCAAAGACTAATCTATTACCACTGAAAAATGCTTTTACTGATATAAAGTACTAGTAAGCCTGGTGGTCATACGAAATGACCGCTGTTCTAGTAAATATAAGATTCTCCCAGTAACTAGAAATGCACATCAAATCAAAGAGATATTTATCAGGTAGAACAGTAAAGTTTAATGAATAAATAAGAAACATATAATAATTTTGGGAAAATATATTCTTACCGAAAAAAACATCTAAGTTATAATAATTTGTAAAATAAAAATATTTACTATATAATCAAATTGTTTGTGAAAAATATTTATTTATATGCAACATAATCATCGTCAAAACAATAGTTTTAACGAAACTGGAAAAAAGAGCGCTACCACTTTAATATATATAAAAAGCGCAGGCGATAAATAAATTAAAACAAAGAAAGAAGGATTAAATTAAATTTGCGTTTAGATTAATTTTTAACGGAGATTGCAAATCCAGCGTTGCCTCACTCAAAATGTTGGAGAAATGTTTTGATTATTAGTTGTTTTCATTATAGAAACCATTATGTAGAGGGCAGCACAATGCAGTTTTCTCAGAGTAAGAAATTCAGAATGAGCTGTCGGCGACCAACAGTTTTCAAGCGGATTAATATCCACCTTGAAGCATAAATTACATCCTGATTCCAGTTTGGCATTGACTCCAATATATTCCTTTCTGATTTCCTCATCAAAGAACAATGCTTTTATAATGTTTATTATGATGCTTTCTCTGTTGTGCATTTTTGTCTGAGGGTGATTACACATGCTCCAACATGTTTGACAAGCATGCTGGTGCAAACATGTTTGTGCAAGCAATCTTCAGTGTGTGCAGGAGAATTTTGCATTAGTGCTGTGTTTGTACAAGCATTATTGACATTGAACAAATATAACGCTTATGCTAAATACTTCTGCATGGGTTGTACCAATATTTTTGCACAAGCATGCTTGTCAAACATGTTGGAATGTGTGTAGTAACCTAGATGCACCCTTGGGAGGAGCAGAATTATTAAATCAATTTGTCACCTTAATATCTAAAAGCACAAAATTCACTACATTGTATTTTGTTCTTTTCTTTTTATACTAATAGAATTTTCTGTGATTCATGCTTTCAATCTAATATGCAGTTTTCACCCCAATTTTACCATCTATTTCAAAATTAGTAGGCTAACATTACAAGACATGTTTTTCTCGATTTAATTCTGAAGCAATAAGTGAACAGAATTACACAAAAATTGATGTACAAAATTAAACTTTGATGCTTAAGACATGTATGTTATAAAAAAAAGGGTCTTGTCATTCAAAATTTTAAAATTGATGTTCATTTCGATATTTAGAGGGCCCCTTAACAATATTTTTTAGTAGAATTTTATTTAGTACATATTAAAATCATATATTTCGTGTGTCTCTAGTGTAAATAGTGTCCAAATAGAAAGGAGCGCTTTATTTTTTTCCCGATGACTGTACAAACCAAAATTCATGTTAATATCCTATTAAGATAGGAAACATGCTTTATGTTTTACAAAATTCTCGTGATGATTTTTGTTTCATGATTACAATTGCTTATCTATATTTGTGCGCCTTTTATGAAAATTTTATGAATTATTTTGTTATTTGCTTCCATACAGGTAAAATTTATATAATTTTTCTTTTTTTAGTCATTTACTCGAACATTTGTTAATATTGCGTATGGACTGAACCACAGTAAAGAAGTGAGGGATTTATTTGTAGACATTGTAGAAAAGGTAAATAATTTACTCTATATAGTTAATAAAAGGTTATCCTTTATATAATTGTGCACTCCTGTTTCGATTCCATGCTATCAAATCTATGTAAATTGTTTTCTTTAACATTTCATTCAGTAAATATTTGTTTTTCTACAATCAAACAAATTAATGTTACAGCAAATAAATAATTCTCCTCGTCTTAGTGACAAACTTTCTTTTACCCCTGTTTGGTTTATCTTAATTCAAGTTAATGAGTATGAAAAAGTTAGCCATGTTATACGCATTTACTTCGTTTGATTATATCTGTACTTGCGTGCATTTTACCTATTATATACAGGGATGGATAAGAATTTTTTTGGTTTTTTGTGTAATTAAGTATGTAATTAAGAATAAATCTGAAACTCATTACAACGAAAAAGATTTTTTTTTGCTTTCAGTCTTATTTTCATCTATTTTTTTCTATTTTTTATTCAGCTTATTGAACCGATTCGGCAAGGAAAGTGGTCAAACAAAGAACTTCAAATATTTCTGGATGCATACACATCTGCGGCAGCTTCTGTGCATTTATTTAGAAGGTATTTCTATTTCAGCTCTAATGATTTTTTCTATGCTTGCAAAAAAGAACCTATGATGTTTTGATTTGATATCTGATATTTAACAGAAATTTAAGTGTGTAAGTTCGTTTCTTTAATATATGCCTGTAGAAATGAAATAAAATTGCTTATAGCAGTATTTTATCATGCTTGATAATGTTAAATTATTTCATATTACACTCAAAACTTCAAAATGAACCATACCACAAGAGAAACCATCTTGACACTAGATGTAAAATTTCTGTGTCATTTGCTATTATTTTAATGACTAGAAAATACAATTATGGGTTTCAAAAGAACTGAAATTAGTATCAGCTTAAAAGTTAGTATCATCAACTGTTTTCAAGCATTTGCTATATTTTGCATAATTTGATTTTAGCACCTCATCCTGTCAAATAACCATGCATATCTTCATCAATTGTCTCTCATTGGACTTTAATTTTTTGTTTATAAAATGTACGTTTTGACTTTACATTTGTGTTAACGTTTTGTGCAAGAAGTTATCAAATTTTCTCTTTTTTTTGTAAATTATATAATCTGTCGGCTAAGAAGTTCTCTGATTTTTTTTTAATCAAATTTTCAGAAATGTTTTTTTAAAAAATGGTCAAGTATAGAAGTAGAAAACTTCTTTCATCTAAGATTCTAATTTTGTCATGTTTCTATTTCTGTTTTTAGAGTCGACTACTTAAACATTTGACACTGGTTTAGAATAAAAATGGAATAAGAAGTTACAAAATAAATTTTTATCATTGTGACTTTTCATTTTTGATTTTTATTGATAAGTTCTAAAATTTCATTCGTGTGTGAATAAACTTTGTCTTTGTTCCTTTTAAGTTTAGTGTGTCACCTGTCCTGTTGTTAGATTTCTTTAATTTCTTATTCAGTGCCTTTATTATATTTATGTATTTGTAGCTACAGAACTGATTGTTGAATTTGAGAGGGGGAAAAATAGACTTTTGAAGTTCTGTTTTTTTTTTTCCTTCCTATCAAGTCGCTATTATACAAATTTCAAAGTGTTTGCTCCTAGAAAGGGACAAATAGGATGGAGAAAGATGTAATGCAAAGGTCTGTTTGAAATTTAAAGAGTGCAAAGGATTATGTTTAAATTGTTATTTATTTATTTATTCCCAAATATTAAATACTGCAAAACTTTTATTTAGTAGTTCATTTAAGTAAACCTTGAAAGTATTATTACCGTCATTGATATTTTTTCCTTCCCCTATATATTTATTTCCTCATGTTGCTTGAATTATGATTTTATAAATATTTTTGATGATTAATTAATAGAATGTACATTAGTACATTCTAGCATTTAATCATTAAATGAGCAACTGTAGGGCATTGAAGTACTGATGTTAACAACACGCTGAAGCAATTATGTGAATTATCTTAAGCAGAAAAAACCTCCTCCTCTTAGTGCTAACTCCAGGATGAAAGACCAGTTAACTATGTTTTCTTCAAAAAGGGCACCCTTGAGTTGTGCTTGAAAAATATATTTTTTAAACTAGTTTAGCATTTCCAATTAGTAATTGTAAAATATCTGAAGTGGTTTCATATGTCCAAATTTTATTATCAGATCGGGTCTTAAGCTGATTGAACTGAGCTCTCAATAGAGCCCCGTGCTTAGGGCTCCTTTGCTTATTCATCAATATCCGCCGGATTGCAATGAAAATGAAAAATTAGTTTTTGTGAAGGAATAAACTAATTTTTTTAAAAACAAATATCTTTCCTTTCTTTTCTTTTTTTTTTCGCCGGCACCATCTGTAGTGACTGGCCGACATTAATGTCACCCACTTTCACAATCTGTTCAAAAAATTTTTGAGGTTGATAATTTGTTTTTCTTTTTTTTAATTATTATTTCAAGAAAAAAAATCGAAGTTTTTTCGGGGGGGGGGGGGCATGGATCCGCGCTTGTGACCTGAGAATACAAAATGATATCAGAATTTGATCGAATTCTTTTCTTGTATTGTTTAATTAAAGAGGTTTAAGAAAAAACGGGAAAAACCGCGATTTTTTTTATGTTTTGCCTTGAACGATATACAGTAATAAAATACAGATGAGTATATATAGTAATAAAAATGCTACTATTTAATAAGATGCTAATGGAAAATTTCAGAGCATATTATATGAGTTCTGATGATGTTTACAAAATGTTTTGAATGAGGACCCAAATTCTGGGAAATCTGGAGAGATCACAGCCTCGAGCATTCCGAATTTCAGGTCCCTATTACATTTATTTATTTATTTTAAATTGGGAATTTTTTTAAGTTGCCACTCATCGGCAGGTAGCAGGCCGCAAGTTGTCCATCCTAACTATAAATAGCACAATTTAACTTGTAGGCATTCATATTTGTTTAAGGCTATAAACACTTGTCAAATGCAGAAAGGCACATGATGCATCCCCTCTACTCCCCCCCCCCTCCCCCCAGTTATTCCAAGAAGCCGAGGAAGAGTAGACAATAATGCTCTGGCATTCGGAGAAAACTAGTGGGGACAAATAAAGGTAATATGAAAAGCCTTCGTTGAAGGCCGTTCGGCCGATGTGGCATGGTCTGAATAGACCGCAGGGCACATAGAAAAGGGAAGAAAGAGGCCGCCAGGCGCAGCACCCTGTCCAAATAGCTTAGAGTCAGCACTACCTCTCGCAAAACATTCTCATATACACTTCAGATACCCACTGAAATAAGAAACTAAAATACCTCATTCGTGCAAATGTGCAAATGACCATACACCACTGATTGATGTGTACAGGGAGGAATCAACAAAAGAAGAGGAACAAACAGGATCGCCCCGCCCCCTTATCACCCAAAAGCATCAGATACCCAGTATCTAACCTATTTATATTCTTTAATGTTCGGAATCCGATTCGACCACTGCAGGAAAGATCCAATTATCCAGCATGTCAACTTTCATTTTTTAAATTTTTTTTAATGAGCATGGTTTGAAAATATATCTAAATTAAAAACTTAATACATGCTTGCCAGCTTTATTATGTTCAAAGACATTAGAGTTTACAGATTTCAAACACTAGAGCTGCATATCCGTTAGAATCTGTTAGAAAAATGACCCCGGATATCCAATGTCCAATGGGTCCCTAGTCCTGATCTTTGTCCTAAAAAAAAAAAAAAAAATCTTGGGTGTGCTACCGTATTTATATACATATATCTATACATAAAGGTATATGTATCTGTGTATGACTGTGCTTTTTGTTGTAATGACTTCTTGGAATGATATTACAAGATTTCTCGTGATTGAGTTATAAAAAATAAATTTTGTGTAAAATTTAGTTTAATCATTTTTAAATTTTTTTAAAGCTGTAACCTGCTGTTTTAAAGCTTTTTTTTTTTTTTGCTTATATTGATAAAGACTAATACATGTAAATACATATTTTTTTTTTTTTCATTTCAGTGATTCTCACTTATTGGAAATTTGGGAAAGATATATGACCACCATGTCAAAATTTGTTTTGAAAATGAATCATTCATGAATTAAACTAATGCTGTTTCTTTATCTTGATGTAAATTAGATTCATGCATTAAGAGGGGAATATGTGATGTTGAATCATAGCCAGTATTCTTGTTATTTTGTCATTTATTTATTTTTGTTTTATTTATTTATTTATTTTTTTTTTTTCTTTTGTCCTCTCACTTTTTTTTTTTTTTTTTTTTTTGTAATTAAAGTTTCTGCAAATTTTTGTCTAAATTGCTTGTATTGTACTTAAGAGAATGTTGATGCATTTTTTAGTTCAACATTCCTGTTTTCCACCTTTTTACTCAATTACTCAAGTTTTGAATGCATAGTAAAAATGTATATTCCCTTTATGTGGTTATTTTCATTACTACCACATAAAAGGAAGATCATCTTATTTAACTAATATGTTTCTGAAAATTTTCCTTTTTTAGTTTAATTGTACATGATATGGATAGGGTATTATTATATTTATATTTTCTTTTTAGAAAAGTACAAAATATAAAATATTTTTGCATGTGTAAAAATTGTAAAAGAAAAACATATATCTTGACCACATTTGCTGTTGATATTCTTAACTGTCAAAACATGACTATTTTTGTACTAAAATTAATTTAATGTCAGTCAAGTGCTCAACTTTTTGTAATATGCAAATTTAATTTAATTTTGCTGTTGATATTTTGTTAACTGATAAGTGTTTTAATACTTTGGTATCACTCTTTGAAGAGTACTTATTTTTCATTTGGTAGTTTATTCTGTAAAGCTGGTTTTATCATATTGAGGGGTTTTTATTTTTTTAATGTTACCTAGATTTCACACCCAAATTTTGGTTAATGGTGTGAGGTTTGCATGTTGAGTGACACAAAAACTTTCAGGCATGAGATTCTTCCGACTTTTCTGACATTTGAAATTTCCGATTTTTATCAGTAAAAAAAAAAAAAAAAGACTTAGTTATACCTTTTTTTTTTTTTTTTTTTTTTGACAACGAAAAAAAGTGCGCCAAACGGGACATATCGCGCCAACAATTTCGCCAAGCTGAAAAGTCTCTTTGAAAAGGATCCTTTATGAAAACTTATTAGTTCATGGATGGGAATTCTGCCCCAATTGCGCCAAATCTGGTATTCTGCGCCAACCAGCTACAAAAGTGGATTTAGGTTCGATTCTGCGCCAATTTTGAATTCACGCCAAAATCTTGGCACGTACTAAACGAAATTATAGCAGCCTCAAAGATGGGTCCCAGAAGAAATGAACCTGCAGGGGTCCCAGAGATCCTTTTTTTCATATTTTTCCTCATTTTTTTAAAAGTGTGCTGTTTTTTTCCCCATTTAAATTCATTTTTTTCTCCTGATCGCACTTTTCATTGTCCTGAATGTTGTTTTCTCGGCAATTTCAGTTAGCAACGTGTGGCTTCTTGCTTCAAGATCAACTGGTTAACCAATCATAAACGTTTTTAGATGAGCTGCTGTCATTTCGCCAAAAATGGCTTCCCGTGTTTGAGATTTCAATCCCTTTCCATCTCTTCAATATTTCAATTTGTTTAATGTTTAGAAGTGTTTTTAACATGTTCTACCTTAGAGTAGCTTATTTTATTAAGCAGCAAATGCAGTCTTTAATGATTTCAAAACAATCAGTTTTTAAGAGTGAAAGTTTTTTTTTCTTCAAAATTACTGGAAAAAGATATTGGAATTTAGCACTCACTACTACAAAAGATCAAGTTTTTAGGATTACATAAACAGAGATGCCGAATGCTACGGATTCTCCCTAGTTACTACGGAAAAATACAAAAATTTGAAGTTGACTACGAATTACGGAACGCGCTTTTTTTTCTACGGAAAATACAATATTTTAGCCGAGTTCAACTTTTCGCGCATGGCGCACATATAAAAAAAAATTCACTACTAGTCGCCAAAATGAGCGCTTACTGACGATTCCTGGTAGTTTAGAGCTGCGAACAGTAGGAGATTGGCGACGGTAGAAAGCTCAAAATTCCGGTTCTAACCGGAATTTCTCCCATGGAGCAATATTTACGGCAACCCTGTTCTACTCGGCGAGTGAGTTCGGGTGTTCGGGTGTTCGGATTTTTTCGCTTACTTGTACGACACGACATGTTCCAGCATCAGCAGTTGTTTATTGCATTCTTCGTTACGTACGTTGTTTGCTCGTTTGGTTTATAATTATTTGGTCCTAAATTAATTAACAAATTCAGTTAGAAATTAAATTTGTATTTTATATTGGAAAATAAACTTATTGGGTGCAAACATAACCGGGAAATCTGGGAAGTTTGGAAAATATCAGGGGATATTTAAATTTTCTCCAAATATCAGGGAAATTTATTCAAACCGGCAAGCGTCCGGAGTTTCGTCTGCGAAATTTCCTTTCGTTGCTCGTGGTCAGCTCGATTGCCGATTTCCAATTGGTTGAAAGCGCTCTTTCTCCGATTAAGCAATAAAAAAGGTCACTATTTGTGTTCGAGTTAAGAAAGCCATTGCAATCTTACGTAAAAAAACGCGTGTCAACGTTTGTTTCTGAGAATCTGCTATTTTTGGTTGTGTTCCAAAATTCGGCGTAACACCGTTCTCCAGCGTGCCGAATTTGGAGTTTGGTTCTGTGCATTATACTGTAGGGGCGCAGAGAGCCATGCCCCCCCCCCCCCCCCCCACCCGCGCGATGATTTGGAATTTTTAAAACTGTTTTCTTTACTCAATACAGGAAGAATGCATCTTCAGAAAATAAAGTAATCTTCATTCTTAAAAAAAGAAAAAGCTTTAGATTTAAAACACTCAGCAGTTGCAGATTATATTACTTAGAAAATTAACTTATTTTCTCCTTCCAGGGGTGGTAGAGTTCTAGAAAACCAGAATTTTTTTTGCCGAAGTTCCGGAAATTTTATTTTGCTTCTTGACCCTAAATTTTCCGCCCTCATTTTTTTTATTTTGCTTTAAATTGCAGCAATGCATATTTCTTAATTGATTTATGCAATTCTTTAAAATATCGTGATCCACGTGCAAGCAAGAAAACGTATGCTTTCTTTTCTTTACGCAATCTTTCTGCATCCTGTACAATAATCATATTTTTTGCATTTTAACTCTTTTTAAAATTTAATTATAAAGTAAGTAAATAAAATTCCTTTTTATTTTTATCTATCTTACCGTATATAATTGCGTATAAGTCGATTCGCATGTAAGCAGTGCCCCCAACTTTCAGATAAATAAACAGAAAGCCGCGTGTAAGTCAACCTTTCAAAGAAATATCGGGAACGTTTTTGCCGCGAATTTTTAGACATAAATGTTTTCAAAAGAAGGGGGATGAATTGTAATTCTAATTGGAAATTTGGCTATGATGTGGAGTTTCATTTCGGCGATCGCGATTTTCGTAAAGGGTTCGTGTTTGCTGTTAGATTGTTAATTGTTGCTTTTATTCTGAATCAATAAAAAAGAGCTTTTGGGTTTTAATTTCTTGCAGTCTTATTAAATGAAATAAATAATTTTAGTAATGTTTTCTTCCTTATTTTTATAATTTTTTAGAGGAAATTGTATTTCTTTTAATAATCCACACATTTTATTAAAATAGTATGCCCTTTTTGCATCATTTTCCTGTTGTCCTATATTTTATACATTTTCCATTGCGACCCCTGCTAAAATAAGTACTTTTTTCCACTTCTGTCTGAATCAAGTAGTTTTCATAAATTTCAACTAGATAAATTACATTTCGTCTTATATGCCAGAAAATACAGTACCTTTGAAAAAATTTCCAGGTTTAGGAAATTGTTTTGAAAGTTCTGGAAATGCAAATCCTTACTACTACCACCCCTGAGCCTTCACTGAAAAAAAAAGGAATTGCACAAAGTTCAGTTGGAAAGGTAGTGCCCCCCCCCCCCCTCCCTAAATATTTTTTCTGGTTTCACTACTGTGATACTGTCATTACACATGGCAATGACGCTATATGTAACTCACAATTTAATTATAACGTCAAAGAAATTTTTGGAGCCCAATCAGGGAGTTATCAGGGATTTTTTTCTTGGATTCCGTTGCCACCATGGTTCAGCTGAGGCAAATATTTTGCTTTTAGGTGGAATATTTTGAGTAGTTTTTGCATCCACGTTTCTCTGGTATTATAAACTACTGATAAGCGCTGAAAACTACTGAAAATCGTTCAGGTTACTACTGAAAACTTTAAGATTAGAGTGGCATCTCTGCATAAAGAACTATATCACTGTTCATTAAAAGTAATGAAAGTGAAAAGCCTTCCCCCCTTTTTATTTATTCTTGAAAGGTTCAGGATTTTTTCTTGAATTTATGCAGTCCTCATATGTATCTGCAAAAGAAGCTGAGGGGAAAACTGGGGGGTTGAGCTCTTTAAATGAAATCCCCCAGAAAATGAGAAAAGAGAAGATGAAAAAAGAAGCTGAAGGAAAAATTAGTATGAATTAAAGAAATTAATCTAAAAATTGAAAATTTACAAAAATACTTGTTTGCATGGTTCCTTGCCCATTTTTTTTTTTTTTTTTTTTTTTTAGCAAAATTTGAGCTCGCGCTTGTTTTCAGACTTTTTGTTCTTAACCCAATCTCATGCCTGACTTTATAATATCTATTTATGTGTGTGTGTTGTTTTTCTTCTTTTTCTTGTTAATATAAACATGATTTTCCCTTTGGAAGTGATGGCAAAGCAAATAATCTGTACTATTTAAATCTGTCCGCGTCTCTCTTTGTATATGTGTCTGTCTGTCAGACTGTCACCTCATCTCCATGAGAACAATGAGTGGTGCAATGTCGAGACAGGTATCATCGGATTTGGAATTTTCCGGGGAAGACGTATCACCTGATCTCATTCACGTGGGGCTTTAATTAATGGAGATATTAATTAAAAATGCAATTATCACTCTTTTGACAATTTGGAAATGCTCACACATTCAAAATATTTACACTGATGGAAAGGTATTATTTTTCTGCATAAGATGGAGTTTGTTTCATGCTTCTAACTCAAATCAAACAGAAGTTATGGTCGATTTTCTCTGCAGTTCCAAAAAATTTTTTCATGGTAATTAGCTTTTAATTTCTTTTCGCAAATAATTGATAAGACATTTTTTTTCCCAAATGATTGATGAAAGCATTATTTTATTTTTGATTTTATTTGTATCGCTGCCATTTTGTCTATTTGCATTTTGTATTCAGGCAGTACATTTTTGTTTCCAGCAATTTGAGGAACAAACTATTTATAATTTTTTCATTTTGCTTTCAATCCTTTTTTTCTTTTTAATTTACTTATCATCTCCGCTTTTTATATATTTCTTAGAATGGCAGCGCTTTTTTCAGTTTTGTTAAAACTTTTGTTTTGAAAAGCATCAAATTATCAAAGTTCTGGATATCATATAGAGTGTTATTATATAGGATGGATATTATATAGAGTGTAACCAAAGTAATATTAATTTGCTTTTATTTTTGGTAAATAGGTTTTGTTCTTTTTTTATCCATTTCTTTCTTTGATTTTTAAATCTGTTTTTTAATTGATTTATTCTTTCATTTTAAACGATTTAAATTTTATTCCTTGCAGCAGATAACCATTTGACAGTTTTCTTTCTATCTTACAAAAAATATTCTTTGTATTTTAACGAGGACTTTTAAAGATTGTTTTAATTGCCATTTTGTCTATTTGCATTTGGTATTCAGACAATACATTTTTGTTTTCAGCAATTTGAGGAGCAAATGATTTATAATTTTTTCATTTTGCTTTTAATCCTTTTTTTCTTTTTAATTTACTTCTCGTCTGTGCTTTTTATGTATTTCTTAGAGTGGCAGCGCTCTTTTTTCTGTTTTGTTAAAACTTATGCTTTGAAAAGCATCAAATTATCGAATTTCTGGATATTATATAGAGTGTTATTATATAGGATGGATATTATATGGAGTGTAACCAAAGTAATATTAATTTGCTTTTATTTTTGGTAAATATGTTTTATTCCTTTTTTATCCTTTTCTTTCTTTGATTTTGAAATGTGTTTTTCTAATTGATTTATTCTTTCATTTTAAACGATTTAAATTTTATTCCTTGCAGCAGACAGCCATTCGACAGTTTTATTTCTTTCTAATAAATATATTCTTTTTATTTTAATGAGGACTTTTAAAAATTGTTTTAATTATTCTGAACGCATGAAATGCAAATGGCGATAAATCAAAAAAGGATTGAAAGGCTTAATTAATTGTACTTATTCTGATGTGAATTTTTATAATTTCTGTATTATTAATACCAGTCTGGGTCTATGTGTATGGATAGATAATAAAAGTTTTCAATGCAGTGTTGTATTTAAGCTCGAGCAATGCCGGGCATGACAGGGATTGATTAACAAAAATCGAACGCCCAAAATAAAAAAACCTACTTTTTGAGAGAATTGTAATTACTCAATCTATGATTTTTAGGGACTGTTGCTCTTATTCAGGCTTTCAGGCTCGTGTAGCGCCGGGCGTGAAAGCCGTTGCTTAGCATGAAAATCGATGGGCAAAAAAAAAAACCTCGACTTTTGGGGAGTATTATCCTTACTCAAGCTAAGATTTCTAGGGACTGTTGTTCTTATTCAAAAGAGATTTTTTTTCTTCTGGTGCTTTTTACTAATGGGGTTTTTATCGGGACTGTTGAGATTATTTCAGAAGTTTCCCTTATTCTAATAAAAGATTCAAGGGACTTTTGACCTTATACTTCTTAGAAATTTTACATCGACTGTTAGCGTTATTTCAGAAATGTTATCTTTATTCTGTTAACGATTGTTGTTCTTATTATGGGGTATTTAAACTTGTGCCACGTGACATCACTTTTTTCAATACTCGAAATAGCCTGGGCAACGCAGCTAGTTTTATATTAAAATGCAATGCAATATTAAAGAAATTGTTCATCTAAGTATGAAACATGTAGATTTAGATTGGTTTCAAACTGCAATCATATTAAATTATAGATCTTTGACAATGCATTTTGAAAAAAATTTTTTCTATTAAAAAAAATTTTGGAATCCCTGTGGAATGTGTTGTATTTTATGTCTGTGGAAAAACAAAAAACATATGACATGTGGTGCATTACACGCTGTATCTTGATGTCAGTTTGCCTTTTTTTAATTGTATCAATGAAATTCATTTTTGTTATTTAGCAAGTCTATTTATCAAGGTAATTCATTTCTGCCATTTCTGAGGGTTGAAAAAGGGGATAAATTCACCTGCTTAGAAATTATGACATGTGCTCACTCATTTTAAAATCCAAACAATGTTCCCTGAAAGACTAATTAATAGTCAGAATTAAGCCACCAAATGGTGCTATTTGAACCACTTATTGAAAGCATTTAAAATGGATAAGTTGTTATAATGTGGGATTACTTTTGTCACTAAAAAGTTATTAGGAGGATGGATTTAATGAAATGATGTAAATTTACCATTCATGGGACAAACTGCCTTCTAGTAGAATACGGGTACATGTGTAATTGATTCCAAGCAATAATCAGAATTGTTGCACTGCATAGTGAAATCTTCCTGTTTGATACATTATACAAATTAAAACTAATTATTTTGTCTGTTCTGAAGTGATATTGTTACTCATAAAAAAGCAATACGGCAGATAGAATGAAAAAAAAATTTACCTCTACTACTTCATGAACCTTTGTTTTAGATATTCATATTGCAATAACAATCAAATAGCGAGTTCTCACAAAAAAGTAAAGAGATTGCTATGCATTTGTTTGAAAAAGAAAGAAAAGAAATGATTCACCAATGGCCTTTCAGTTGAATTCCCTTATTATTTACAATTTTAAAATGAGCCTTAAAAGTATATATGATATTTAATATGACAATTCAGTATTTTAAAATAATTTTGATTATATGTTTTTATTGTTTTAAATTATTTAACTTCAGTTTAGTTCATTTCTGATGTGATAATTTCAACAAATAATTGTAAATTTATCTAGCACAAGTGGCCTTTCAACAACTTGATTTGAAAAAAGTAGTTGTTAAATGAATATTTTAAAAGCTCTGAATGCACCTGTTCTATGACATCTTTCTCTAACATAAGTTTTTTTTAAAAACTTTTATGCCTATTAGTCTTATTTTACTTCTGTTATGTGTACAAAATATGTAGAAAGAAAGTGCCTGATGTCTTTCAATGTGCCATATTTTCATTTGTTCATACTTTTTATTATTGAGTATCCCTGGCACCACCTGATTTGATGATGTTTTATTCTCTTTAAGGGTGTAATATTCCTGTGTGAAACTTTTTTTATTCTTTGAATGTACAAAATTTTTTGTATATTCCTTAGTTTCTTTTGTGTCTAAGTTATTGTATTGCCATTTTACTCATTTTTAAGAGTTGAAATGGATCATGTCTCTTTGAAATGCGTGCTCTCACTCTGAACGTACCTGAAAATGAATGTTTATACTATTTCTTATACTCACATAGATGTTTTTAGATATTTATACTATGATGTACATGTCATCATTTCAACATTGTACAGAGTATTTGCCATTCTCATTTATCATCAATTTGTCACTTTAATGATAAACAACATTAACTACACATTGGGAAGAAGGACAAAACCACTTTTGATTGAATTATTTTGTTGATGTTTCTAAAATTAATAAATAAATGTTTTCATATTTTAAAGAGAAACAATCAAATTGTTTTGTGGCTTGAATCTCAGTTTCAAGTATCTGACATTAAATGGTACTTAATTTTACAAATACTTATAGTACATTGTCTAAAAATAGTATTTTTGTAGCTAGTGTTGTTTGACATCAAGGTGATGAATTTTCATAGATGTTTGCTACATTTTGTTGAGTGTTTTTCATTATATCTATAGATATATAATAAAATGTTTTGTTTATAAGTCTTTTTTGTTTTGTCGCTAATGATTTGCAAAACATCTTGCATTTTTATTAGAAATAAAACATAGTAAAAGCATATAGCATTGACAGTAAACTAATATTTTTCTATCACATTTGTAACAAACATTTTTTTCTCTCGCCTTTAAAAAATAGATACAATAATTAATTACACTCATTTGTGTATTATTATGCATCCCAGTTGAAATTTTATTTATATCAATCCAATTATTGCAGTAAAAGTTCACTACTAAAATTTATCTGCAACTCAAGTGGTGATAATTGCATACAACTTACAAAAGTTACTGGCTTTTATTAACTGCTTATTCATATCATCAACATACCATTAAGGTTATGATCTTCAGGATGTAAGTTATCCAAGTGATGTTAAGTATATTACAAAAATTACTGCTTTTATTTACTTATTCTTAACATCACCATACCATTGAGGTTATAATTTTCAGACTGTAAGTAATACAAGTGAAAGAAAATAACCGCTCAAATTTACTTGCAACTAATTCACAACTACATTAATAAAAATCCTTTAATCCTAAGTCATGTATGTAATGTTTTCTGCATTTTGTGCTATAATAACTCTACTTTTCTTGTTAATAGTTTAAAGTACTGAAGAAAAATAAGTATTTGGAAAAATAAAGTTTCGGACAAAAAAAAAGGCAAGTCGGGGTCGTGCCAGAGGAAATTCAGGTCAGTTTTTGGACCTTTCACAAAATTCCAATCAATCAAAGCGGACCCTTCACAAAATTCCAATCTACCAAATCGTACTTTTTACAGAATTATTTATTAAATAAGAAAGCAGAAAAGAAAATTTCTATCACTGCATATTTAAATTTTGAATTTTTCCAAAAATCATTTTTAAATTCATAAAAACCGGACCCTGTTAAAAATGCTGGATTGACCCCTGTAAGTGTCGTCTACCACTTAAGGTATGATTTTGGTTGTGCATGTACTAGGAAATGTCAAATTCACAATTTCTATTTACAACGTAATTTGATAAAGTATAACGAAGAAAATATTTTTTTTTCTACAAAAAATTTCAACATGTATAAACTACATAGAAAATATGTATACAGACATGTATAAATAACATGTTTCCAAAATTGATGAATGAACTTGCTTTTTTCCCCATTGGGCTGCACTTGGCATACCACCATTACCGACCCACTTGCGTTTCCCAGAGATTAGTGCCCTCTTTTTCAGTGGTACCATCTACTCAGAATTTTAACGTTCAGTTTCTTCACCAAAACGTGAAGCATCTGGATAGTGTTGATGCAAAATTGCACTAGGAATTCAATTTAATCGAGAGTATCCAAGCCAAATGGCTACTATCTTTCAATACGACGTGGGCGCATACGATTTTCTGCATCATGGAAAATCCACTGACACGGCTAGGTTAGAACCTGCGCGTTACCATGACACCATCGTGTGCTGGCACAAACTAAAAACTTATCAAAAATAAATGTCTATAAGTCATTCTCTAAACTTGGCAAAAACTATGTTTTTAAATTAGTTGCAGGCAAAATAACCACATCCAAGCAGTGCCACGAGAGGAGAAAAGGATAACTACGCCTTGTACGCGATTTTCTTCGATCAGACGTCGTTGGGTATCGTCGTCATTGGTATCACAGACAGCCGAGATAAAAAAAAAAAAAAACACTCCTTCAAATGCCAAAAGTGCGGAGAGTGCTTTTATACGAAAGGGATTTTGTTGAAACGATCTCGTGAATTTTGCGTGAGGAGGGAAAGTAATATAATAGCAGTTTAAAACAGGCTGTAGGAAACTTTGAAAAGGCAGAAGACTGCTTCAAAAAGGCAACTTGCTCTACTGTACTGAATTGAGCCTCAAATCATTAAATGTTCCTTAGCCCCCTTGTCTCACGTCTTCTGACAGATAAGTGTGTGTGTACACTTTTTTCGTTTTATTCCAAGGAGAAATGAAATCCTTTTTTCCTGAAGAAAAGTTTCTTTTTTGGAGTAGGCGGTTTATTTATCAGCACTTCTGAAGTTGCCACTGATCTAATCTACAGAGTATGCCACGTTTTTGGAACGCACCATACGCGGCTTGTGGAGGGAATAGAGAGATGCGGGAGGTGGCCTTTAACTCCGCTTGAGTTGCCATTCAGTCCATCATGCCGTTATGAACTCGAGAACACTGCGAATTTGCTTATGATACGTACTTGAAAAACGGTGATTCACATTTTCTGATATTCTGGCGGTTTTGGCAGGGCCAGGTGGTTTCCGTTTCATTGAAAAACCACTTGTTTGTAGTACATTAACGCACCTAAGAATGGTGTTGCGGCTGGGGATATCACCAGGACGACCGATGCGGAATTTTTGTCTGAAAAGACGTTGGGAGTCTTTGGTTGGGCAGCTGCCACTGACTCGGTCTTTCACTCACGTGTCATCAGAAACACTCCCGGTTTTCTCAAGTCCACAACGACATCATTGGTACAATTTCTCGCGTCCACTACGACAGAATTGTTATTTTTCAACTCAGGGGATAGTTGAAGGATACCACCCTACTCCCTCCACAACCCGAGTATAGAACGTTCCAAAAACGTCCGTTTCCCGTGACTCTCCCTGTATGTGATCAACTTTGCAAAGTCATGCTCACAACAAAAGGGTGTGCATAATATACTAAAATACAATATATCAAATGCACAATGCCTTCTGATATTATACATGAGCATAAAAATGTATATTTCTCTCTCTCTCTCTCTTTAAAAAATCGTATTAAAGAAGACTTTTATCGAAAGATTTAAGCATTTGTAACTAATTCAGTCATTATGTAGGGGCCTCAGTGGCTGAGCGGTCTAATCGACTGGTTCCGGTACCTGCCTGCGCCCAGTGAAGAGGCGTCGATTCCGACTTTCCCCTGGGTGTGTTTCCTTCTTTGTATAGTAAATCTGTTGTGCTGTATTGTTCTATCTGTCATATTAAACGAGAGTTTGAGGCACATCCTTGAGAATAGAAAATAAACTCGAATATTTATGTGACCTGAAATGGTCGTTAACAAAGTCATTATTTTGTTTTTAAATTGAAGATATTTATATATTGAACTTTTTATATTTAAAATATGTTCTATAAGAACAATTTGTAAATATTTAAGAATTGAATTGTCTTACATATAAAATTAAATTATAGCCAAAATTAAATACATGCCACAGTTAAATTTCTTGAATAGATTTTAACCTTTTCTCACGAGCCACACAGAAGAATATTTTTCTCTCGCTTGTAATTTACATGATAAGGATGACAACTCAACACCTAAATCCTATCAGCTATTGAAAACTTAAGGTTGACCTGGTTATCGAATGTGGCTGTTCTATCGAATATTTGGTGTGTGGTGTTAGGGTTCCTGCTTAACGAGATTGAAATGTAAGTATGCTTTATGTTTTAGTGATTACCTGTTTGTTGTGAATAGTAAGAAAAATAATAAACTTGAAAATTGTTCTTTTTTTATTATTATTGTATTCTAAATTTGTAAGTCAGGTTCAGGGAGTGTTCTACCTGAAATGTTCAGCAATGTCATAAAAAGAAAGTTTTATTTCCATTACCTATTTTATGCTCCTTATGAAGGAGATTGAAAATTTAAAATTAAAAAATTATTTAAATTGGGACTCTTAAGTTATCCATTCCCCTTACGTTCAGTGTATCTTAAATTCTAACTCTACACTCTATTTTTTTCCTTTAAAATACATGCTAATTACTGATGTAAATACTAATTACTAATTGGAATTATATCAAAGACTATTAACTGAACGGGATGGGGTGCCCTTTTTATTCTCGCCCCAACTTCAATAAACCAACAAGTCCGCCTTTTTAGATTATAATTCTATTAATTAGTTCAATAATTTACAAATTTTGCTTAAAGTTCGAAGTACTCTGCCGAAAAGTCCATAGCTATAGAGGTAAAATAAGTCTGGTACTTTGCAAACATTATAGTTTTCCATAATGCTCAGCAGGACAAACTAATTATATTAATTTACAAACGGGTGGTAGGGATCTTTTTTACGCATTTCAATTTAATTCTAGGGAAAAATCCTCTGGTCAATCTTGAAGACTTGCACATAGCTGTGAGTAATTCATGTATTCTTTCCCAATGACATTAATTGAGCAAGTTGGGAATTTTGTGAAGATTATAACTAGTTTCATTAATCATGCATGTCGGCAGAATTAATGCATGGATAATAAAATCAATAAAGCTATTCATGCGAATAAACTAATAGAATTTCTTATAGGCTGATTCGTTACTTATTTTGTTAACTTTGCAATAACTCGGGATTTCAGTACTTAAATATCGAAGTTTATTTTCAATTGTAGATTTAGTATTTTCTAAATCGTAATATTTCAACACGCTGAGTGAGCCTTATATATATATAAAATATACGACTTTGCTTACAAGTTCTGCATAAAAAGTAAATGCACCTAAAAATTCAAAAGCTATATTTGATATTGTAAGTTGACTAATTTATAGATATTGACTAAATTAGATTGGTACACCTTGCGTGTACCAATCTGTAATGGTGTAATTGCAAGATTCTACGGAGAAATGAGAATGAAATCGATGTTCCTATTAAAGTACGGAAATGAAATTGTTATTTAAGTGAAATAGAAGAATTTATAGTTTTTGTATTCTAATATGCACGACCCATGTATGAAAGCTTTAAATTTCTAAAGTTAATTTTCGACAGAAGTAAAAGATTTAAACTGTCATATTCATAAAGTTACTCTGTAAAATGCTTATGTTCTAGTAAGCTTGCTTCTTAAATATTATGCAGCATTTTATATCCATAGTTTTTAAAAATGGCTAAATATTAAAATTTAGCCTCAGTAGGGACTTGCTGTATCTGGTCATTCTGGTCTTTTAATAGTTAAAACCAAATTTTACGCTAATTTGTTAAATAGTTACTCTTTTCTACATGAATTTAAATAAGAGTAACCTCGATTAAACGAATGTCTATGGACGGTTAAATCGGAAAAACAAAACTCAGAAAGTCCATTTCGGGACTTTTAAAATAAACTTTTTCTAATTTCAAGAATTCGTTGAAGTATCGCTAGATCAAAGTTGTACTTTAAAGGGGGGGGGGGAGATGCCGTTTAAAGCAATAACTAATAGTAAGATAAAAAAAAATTGAATAAATTTGTCCAGAGACTAATAATAAAATCAATAAAGAATAAACTAAGCGTCATTAAAGCGCAAATTTCAAAAAAAAGTTTCGGGGTTACCAGGAATCGCTTACGCAATTTAGTTTTTCTGCACAAAAACTATTCTGTTTATTTTGCCGTTGCACATCCATAGACTTGAGCTAAAAGTTAAATGGTCAGCCAACGAATTGAAATTTCTTAAAAGGGATATTGAAATTAAATATTAACAAAGCAAATTAAAGTTTGGCAAAATGTCGTATATATATTAATGCTCTGTCGAAACACTCGACAATCCCTTGAAAAGCTCGGTGTGAATTAAGTTTACACTTGGAAATAGATTGTACTTCGTTTTGGAATAGCTCTTAAAAATTCTCCGGTTTCTAAAATTTATTGGAAAGGAAACTATTAAAGTAGTTCAAATTTTAAGATTCCAGAAAAACGGAATAAAACCAAAGAGTGAAGTAAAAACGGGACTCTAATCTTCGAAATTGGCTTCATACCTCGATTTCCGAAAGTGTAATAATGCTCAGTATGTATAGCCAAAAACCCCCGAAATTGTAAAGATGTCTAGAATTTGAACAATTTTTCTTGTAAAACAGTGAAATTGGCTTACTCATTCAGAAGACCCCCCCCCCCCCCTCGAAATTAAGGTGTAGCTAAGCCACTGCATTAAATATTTCGAGTTTTTTAAACTCGAAATAGCATTTAAAATAGTATAATGGTAAGCTATAACGCAAATATTTAATAGTGTCTCGTGGGCACCTTCTCAATGTGAGGTAACAAGCAATGTTAATTCTGAAGTCTAATCTAAATCTGTCTGTGCTGACGAAGAAGGCGGAGGTGGTAAAATGTCTAAAAATTCAGAGTATTTCTTTATTGCAGAGAGCCATGAAGCTACTATTATTGCTCATCCTGGCATTGGTTGCATCTCATGTTGAAGCAACGTTCCTGTCCACATTTGCCGTTGCAACTTTGTCGCTGAACTTAGTACCACCCGCATATTGCTTCTTTGGAGTGTTTCGCCGGCGTAGACCTCCACCACCTGTTTTTATGGAAGAGCCTTCTGTTGCACAAGGATCAGTAGAATTTAACCCTTCGTTCTCTCAAGCTGGTAGGTTCCCATCGCCAGGCATGGGATCCCAAAGCAGTTGGGCCCCAGCCTCTAATATGCCCATGAATGGATTTTCAGGACAAAATAGATTTCAGGTAAATATTCGCTTCGTCAAATAACTACTTCTTGCTGCTGCTCATTACCTTTTCACTAAATTTGTTTCACTGGTGATACCTAATTTATAACCTTTACTCTTCCACACTTAATTTGTTTGCTTTCTAAAGCATTTAGTCGCCAGTCTGCTTCCAAGAGATCGGCTTGCGCCGCAATCAGATTGAATAAACAGTGTCGAGTTGGATTTTTCAATTCCCTCAGGTGTTTGAGAAAAAAAGACAAGAAAAATCCGTAGGCTCGGGTCTCTCCAGTGTATATAGGAATTAACATTTTGCTAGTTAACAGGGGTAAAGATTTCTCAGTACTTGATATTTAATGTTGCAACTTTAGTGATGCAGTTGCCACCCCCACCCCAGCGTCTCATAGCGAAACTGCTCTTAGAGTAAAATTTTGAAATATTAATACGTATTAAATTATTTTTTATTAAGTCGCTATGTTTAAATTGTCATTTACAGCTCAGAATGGAAAACAGAAATAAAATCTCCTTTAATGCTTTACTCCATTAGACCGATTGCACACTGTGTGCAATGGATTCCGAGGCTATAAGACGGCCTGCCCACCATCTGTGCAATAACAGTAATATGCAATTATCAGGTATTCTGAGTCGACTAATCGTCGAAATAAGATTTTTCTTGAACTAATGAAATCTGTAAAGTACAGGAAAATTGTACGGTGTGCATATGTGAATTCACTTATGAATTGGGCGATTTCCATAGTAAACAGGTTTTTTTATTAAATGTTTCGCTCCTCGGGACAGTGTTCGAAAAAATCGTAGTCTACAATGGGTTAACTAATTAATATTTTATAAAACTAATTTTCATACTAGTCTCGTTTTGACGTAGCATTTAAAAGCTGTTCTAGAAATAACTTCATGAAATTTATTTTTTCAGTTTAATCTTTTTACAGTTCCTTATTGTTACTTTGTGCCCATAGAAATTAAAGATAAAACATATATACTCGTATTGGCTACGATCTCTTTTTGTATTGGTGCCAGAAAAGAGAATGCCTACATGTATTAAAGATTGTCGAAACTTCTTGTCTTGTGTTCAACCTTGCAATTCACCCCTTGATGTATACAAATAAAACGGAATTTGTGTCCGCAAAATACTATTTGACTGAGTTATGTGCAATCTAAAGTTTAATTTTGAAATTTGGATAATTAAATCCCCCTTGGGGGGGGGGGGGGGACGTCTTGATCATATCACCTCGTTTACGAATGGTAAGTTAGTTCTCGTAAACGCACAGTAATGTTTGACGGTAACAGTACTACAAAGCGTCGGCCGAAAACTGCTCTTGACGAATTCAACTTTTAATTCATATGAAATGGATGACGACCTCGACTAGTCCCTGTACGTCAAAGGGTTAAGCACCTTTTCTTTTTATAAAAGGAACCAGGACAACTTATTTCAAATTAATTTTCATAAAGTCTAAACGACCAAACAGCTGGTACTTTTAAATTTGGTGCTGAATGCTCTTTTTGATTAATAACTTTAAACCAAAGTTCGCTATATTTATATGAAATCAAAAGAAACTTTTACAACCGCTCAGCACAATAGATAATTGACTTAAGAGGTTTTTTATTTTGCATTTCCTCCCGACTGTTCTGCTGAAACTAATTTCGTAATTGTTGAAATAAACCTGTAGTTCTGTTTTCTTTTTCCGGTTAGTATTACAATTAGACATAGATGGTAAAACTTTACCAATCTCTAATTTAGTCATAAGGGTTCAAAAATTTTCAATTTTTGCTTTATAGTATATTTTGGTGTATTTGCAATGTTAATCTTACACAAGCAAAATCGCTTAAAAGGTCTCGATAGTATGCAGGGTTAAATATACTGAGGTACTGATTGCTTCATATTTAGAATTGACATTTTATCAAACCATAATTGCTTTGTATTTGACATCCTGAAGTTAAAATTTATTTTAAAAGAACAAGGTTAATGGTTTCAACAAAAAAAATTGCTTCGGGTATGTCTATGATAGGTACGTAATTTCATATTAACTTGTAATTAATAAGTTTAGTGCCCCTGTAATTCAAATTCAGTTTAGGGAATTTTCATTTTAACAAATGAAAACAAATTAAGCTTTCTTTCAGTTTATTAAGAAAGACTTAGTAATCTTAATCGTTTCTCGAACAGTGTATATTCGAATCTTAACATGCCTTCTTAGTTTTCAATTAGACTAATTTTTGCAATAATTCGAAGCTATTTTCGGTAGAAGTGTAACTTCTAAGCTTAACATAAACGTCTCGGCATCTCAATCACGTAGGAAATCACTTCCGAAACTTTTCTAATAGTTCAATTCATGAAAATGACTTCTTCCTAAATTTCTAGACATTTCTTATTAAATTGTTGCGCAAGATTATCGAACATTGTTTAATGTCCTCGGACGGTATTTTACTCTAGAGCATAATTATGATTCATTAAAAAAATTGTTAGTTTGATACAATATCAATATATGAAGTGCTGTGGCTTACGTTTGTTTTTTACGTGAATATATTTATGTAGTAGTTGTGCTTATTAGTGTGTACAAAGTGCTCTAAAGTTTTGTGCCTGAAAAAGTAGTTTTGAATTTTTCGGTCTGCAAAATAGTTGCTCATATTTCGTTTAAACATTTTGTTACTGTTTATGAGTAACTTCTATTTTCCCATCTAAAACAAAAACATTGCTTCAGTAGGAGTCTACTTGGAAAAAAACAATTAAGCTTTACTTAACTGCAGGTCTTGGCTTATTTTAGAAAAAGTAAGTTTACATAAATATTACTCTTGTACAACACTTTACCCTATCGATTGAAACTGCCAAGTCTAAATTTCTGTAGCAAAATTCAATTTTTCCACAATGGCTGAAATTTTACTCTTCTCGATGAAGTGCAATCTTAAATTCTCATTCAATCGCAAGTTCAACTGAATTTTAACTTTAAATTTTCATTCGAGAAACTAGTTACACTTTAGATAGTTTAACATGTTGAGTGCCACGAGAATTTATAAGATATTCCAGTCAGTCGACGTTTTTAGTATCGGCCATCGATAACCGATGCGGCTTAAACGGAAAGTTCAGTGTTCAGTAAAACCCTGTAACAACTAAAAATTTAGTAAGTTTTGAATGACAATTTCAGAAATTGCTTAAAACATTGTAATTTTTTTAGTTTTGCAGTATTTGCCACTAATGGCTGACGCGGCCTAAACTGAAAGTTCAGTGTCAGCCACCGATGGCTGACATGGCGCTCAACGTGTTAAATTTATAAATTTTGTACAGCTGATTAATTTTATCTAGCTTCTGCACTAATTTAAAGTAGTGCAATTCCTTTTAGTTTGTCTAAATAAACTTCGTTATTGAAATTTGGATCTGGCATGGCCAACTAGATTAGTGGACAGATCTGACGGCCGTGGTAGCCTAGTGGTTAGGGTGTCGGACTTCCAACCGGAAGATCGGGGGTTCCATACCAGACCCGCTGAAGACCTATGTGCACTTGGGATACGTGCAGTAAAATCCGTGGACCCCACTACCTCCCGCCCGGGGGAGGGTATACCCAAGGTCTAGTCCTAACAAGGAGGTGGGAGAAGTAGACGGATCTGAAAACTGATCATGTGGCACTTTTTAGTCCGGCGACATAACATAAATGCGGATTAAAAAAAAGAGAATCTAGTTTTTCCAGCTAATGGAACGGATAAAGTAGCGGTATCGGTTTTCTGGCCTTTAATATCTAGTTACATATACGTCTGTTAACTTTGGATTTTTCATTTGCTAGACTGAGCAAACATGCGAAAACTTATATGAAACTTTTAAAGTTCAAAAAGATCGGTTATTTTTTTTAAATATGAAAGACAATTCTCCCGACACTAACGAATGTACAATTCTAACTTATCATATGTACTTGAGTCAAGTTCGTAAATCACGCTTAATTTTCAACTTTAACCTAAGGTAACTACTGGAAGCAAAAATAGAGCTGAACAAGGGGGACTGTTAAGAGTGTTTTGTGTATCGCGAAACTTTTTTCGCCCTTAATATAAAAATAATTTTATTGTCGAATAGAATTTGGAGATTTAATTTTTCGTTTCAGCCACAGAACCAGTTCCAGCAGAACAGATTTACAGAATCTGAAGTGAAAGCTTTACAACAGCAGTCTGTGAAAGAAATGTCGGATCTCCAATCTCTGCAACAGCAGTCCATGCCAGATATGTCTGCGCAAAACTCTGTTCAGTTTCCATCAAATGAGTTTTCTGATATGGGATCGTCAGACTCCATGCCTGAAGGAACAGATGACATTCCTCCTGGTTTGAACGTAGAAGAAGCCGAAAGTTTCTTCGTCTTGTTGGCAGAGACAGATGAAAGCCAGTGCATTTCCCGCTTAGTTTGTGAAATGGGGGCTGATCCAAACAGTGGTGGAGAATTCGGGAAAACTATTACCGACATAATTGGGTAAGTTTGTTTCATAGATCACATTACCATTCTTCAGATTGTCTAATTTTGGCTGTGACTAGTCAATGCTGCATTGCTTTCGATTTGCAATTGTTATTCGGGCACTGCGTGCGGACTTGACAACTTTTTTCGGAAGGATCTGTTGGTCTGAATGTTAAGTCTTCAGCTTTTAACCGCTTGCCTGATTATCTCGAGTTATCACGGGTTCGCATATATTGAAGTTAATTATCTCGGAAACTCGGGTGAAGCAGAATTTGTCGGTATGCTTTGTTTTATTACCGTTTTAATCGGCCTGGAGGAAATAAAAGGAAATATTGTTTTGATTGGCAGTTTGACAAGTTTTGTTGGTTTGCTGTGTTTAGTTTAAAAAACTACTATAACAAAGACCAATACTTAACTTTTTTCCATTTGCCCGAGATAACTCGGGATAGTAAACTAATATTAAATGCTTTTAGTACCTGTAAAAAAAATTAACTTAAAACTTGCACATTTTTTAAAAAGTTTCCTTGGTATTTAATAATAAAATAAATGTATAACGGAAGCGGATCAAGCTTCCCTTTTCTCGAAACTAATTTGAATTTTCCGCCTTTGAGGCACTTAATCTCTTAACGATCGCTTAATTTTCAAGAAAACACAAAGGGCCTATTTTATTCATGCAGAAGTCATTAATAAAGAGAATAACCTTGAAGTGACTTACTCGTGCCCATGTGCTTTGGTATATAAAATACAGTTCAACTTTCTTAATACGAACACGGTTAATACGAAATCACGGCTAAAACTAACATCTTGTTCATTAAGTTTAATTTGAAATTTAATTACATTGAATATCCCGCGCATATTATGAAGGCTAAAATACAAATTTCGGCTAAAAAGAACAATTTCTGACCTATTCACGAAAAGTTTGCATGATAAAATTTAAGGTGCCTAAAACAACTACCCATTAAAAATTTTTTCCAAAATATGTTAAATTTTAAAGGCAAGTTCACTTTTCTAAATGTACTAGTAAGATTTAAAACTGTAGACGAGTAAAAATAAATCGTTTGTATTCACTATTTTACTTTTTATTATAAATAGTAATTATTTTTAAAATATAAACCGGGCATTTCTAATACTTTTTAACACAATTTTACTTATTCACCGTTGTTACGAATAACTGCTAATACGAACAAATTCGCGAATTTTTGGCATTTCGTATTAAGAGTTCAACTGTATTTTAAATATTAGTCTCCATATCAGTTTTTCAAAATTAGTCTTACTTACGTATAGTGAGTGTTTCAGAGGGGGGTTTGTAGTTTATTCCAGCTATAAATCTTTTGGCTTTCCAGAGTGAATAAATGTTAACTTGTTTTTTTATGCAGAAAGTTGCGATGTCTATGCAGGAGATCGTCAAACGAATGTAGCATACAGCTGTTTAGATAAAATTTCTACATATGAAGCGCTAGAAAGTTAAATTTATCATTCAGTGCTTTTGTTAGATTTTATACTAGTCAAGTTGTGTGTGGGTGGAGCATATATAGAACTACTTTTCTGGCGTTTTGATTTTCTGCACTTTAATCTCGGCACAAATAACGCTTCCATTAATCTTAGTTTGATTTCTCAACTTTTTAAAATGAAGGAGTATTCTAATAGTCTTCAATTTGAGTAAATCATATCTTTGATAAATCTCCTGATTGGGCTGTAGAATTGCGAGTGATCTGGCAATACCTCCTAAAAAGATTTTAGTTTTTCAGATTTTCCTTTAGCGTACATCAAGCGAACTAAATATAGTTAGAGTTCTTGTTAACGTAAGAACTTTCTATCACATGGAAAAAGAATGATGAAACCTCCTATTGTAATTGCTCGCTATTGGGATTCAGTTTTGTCTCTTGTAAATTTCATTAAAATCGGATGAGGTATTGCCAGATCGCCCGCGATCTGTTTTAAAGCAAAACTTGATGTTCAAAAAAATTTTTTAACCTTATGCTGATGTGAACTGAGTTCTTTTTTTCTTTCAGGTCTCTGACAGATTTTCCTGCTGGCAGTAAAGTTTCTGAATACAACGAGGTTCTAAATACCGGACGTATGCGTGGAGCAGCAGCATGTTTAACTCGGTATGCAGCTTGCGACGAAGAATCATTCCAGATGGTTAAAAAAGCTCAACTAGATGGCGACAGTGAAGATGGCTAAATTTAATGAAGTAGATCTTCTATTTGTATCTTCAGACTGTCTCAATAAATAATTGTCTGTCTGCATGATTACTAATTTTTAAAACTAGTCTGGACACTATAATGAAACACTGCACTGAATGCGAAAGGATTTTTTTATAAAAAGATTAGCTTAAGAGTAAGTGAAGTACAGTTAGCAGAGTCCTCAATTTAGCCATATTAAAGTAGTAAAAGTTGCTTGTGGTCATAACACAAAACAAGGATCCCAAATGTCTAAATAAGAAGCTCGATGAGCTGCTGCCGGGGAATTGAGCTGTCTGCCTAATAGGGGGTCGTCATTTAGTGGCGTATGTTGGAATTTGCACTATATAATAAACAGCTTGCTTTCGATTATTTAAAAAAAAGTATTGCAAGGTTTCAAAGTTGATTCTGCAAGTTTTTGTAAATTTAATGTGTGCAATCCGTAAGAGAACAATAAGAAAGTCTTATTACCCCCCCTTATTGGCACAAAGGATTAACTAATTCAGATTGACATTTTATTGTGAAATTTAATTTTCAGGAGGTGAGATTTCAACTAGAATTAGTTTTTGCAAAACTTCCATTTTGGAGCTTAAAGTACTAAACAATTCACTTTTAAGAGCACGAGAAATCCCGGATATTTTACTTTCAAAACTCTCAAACTTCAAAGCTCTGGGACTGTAAAGAAAACAAAACCTTTATGCCAAATTAAGTTCTTCCCGATTATAAAGTGGTCGGGCAATGTAAACATCACGTAAGCTTAATTCGTGTGATCTGAATGGGCCGAATTGTTTTGTAGTGGAATTAAAACCTAAGCACAAGCTATATGCTCGCAGGTTTTCTTTTTGCTCTACATACATATTGCCAACTAGCTGACGTACTCGGGGTTGCACGGGGTACCTCGAATATTGCGTAGTTCACTGGCGGAGAAGAAAAATGAGATGACACACATTGCCAACATTCTGTCGTAAATAGGGATAAGCTTAATTAAAAATTCTCAAATCTATGAAAGCCCTTAAATTCCAATTTGAATAAGAAAAATAAAAATACCAGACGAAGGAATCTCCATTAGATTAACACCTTCCCTCTCGTTCCCGTCAAAATCACGGGCTGTAATGTTCCAAAGTAGCGTACCAAAACATTTTTAAAAAAATCCTCTCCTAATCCCCAAAATTTTTTTATTATCTTACATACTAGATGATAGTATCAAACTATTTCTAGTATAATTGGAGAATAAAAAGTTTGTCTTTCTGGAAAACAAATTGGCACTTTGTTTTCGTGAAATTTATCGCACCGTTAAAGGGGTTAAGGACAGAAGTCGCTAAAAATTTCAATGATAGTAAAAATAGCAGTTCTTAAAAATCTGCAGTAAAATAACATAAACGGTCATTAAAATGCTCCTCAGAAACTCTCCGCGATAAGGACAAAAAGCTCTTAATCTGCGTTAGGGATCATTCATAATGTAGCGCTTCGAGGGGGAGGGGGTTGCAAGAAGCAACATTATGCAACATAGCGTGACATGTGACAAAGGGGGGAGGGGGACATCATTTTTGAAGGGCCCCTTAGAATAAAGAAAAGTCCTCGAGGACAACAGTTCAAAAATGACTTCATCAAACCCCAAGAGTCTCCAGCAGGTTTTTAATAACTCCTTAAAAATCCCTATTTGAATAAGCAAAACACTGTCTAAAAATCCACAATATATTACAAATTCTCTAATAGTCGCTATTACAATAAAAGTATAAGTCGCAAAAAATGTGTATTCCAATAAGGATTCGATCCTTAAAAATCCCCATTGGACAACAGTATTTAAATAGCGTCGGAATGAGGACAAATATTGCGAGAAACATCGTTACAACATGGTCAAAATCCCCATTAGAAGAAACGTTAATTTAAAATGAAGAGATCACAAAATCGTGTCATTTAAGGGATAATATTGAAACACGCGCCAACTGAAACAAAGCATGATCTGTTCAATCCCACGACGGATCGTGTTGTATATACCCCTACCAATGGAAAGAAGCCCCATAAAAAAAAACTTTTGAATGTTCCACATGATCTGGGATGTTTCTGAACGTTCGAACCCTCGACGGACCTTGCTTTATATACTCGAATGTTTTGGATTGTTCTAGAAATTTCTAAAGGGCGAAACTTCCAGCCCTTATCTTCAAAAGGACGCCCTTCAGGTAAAAACAATTAAACGTATTCACGGAACCTTCATGGACCGGAGATAGAGGGTTACAACACTAATTCTCTTGATCGTGCTGGGACTTATTTTTGAGTTTTAGCGACACGCATTTTGTACATTTTCTTTTATAATAATATATTTGGTTAAAGACTTACGAGAAGTCCTTAATTCAAATGCAATGGTGACTTTTTCCCACTTCGGTTTTTCTCATGAAGCTTTTGTTTAGTCTCTGATTTAATATTGACATATTAAAGTGTTGCTACACACTTGGAGGACTTTTAACTGTATTCTTTCGCTGTCGGTCGCTATTGTATCTTTAAAACAAACTTTAGTGTGAAAAAAAAAAGCATTAAAGTAATAGTTATCTAAAGACTTAATAAGCTAACTAGTTTTTCAGTCGTACAGCTCTAGTTAAAAACTATTCCTGATGTCATTATCAACAAATAAAATGTTTAAAACAAAAAAAAATAGAAATTTCTGACACGTATATTTGGGTTACAAGGAACTCATTTTCCAGTGAGGGCGGTAGGGTTCTTTGTAACAAAGAAAAAAATTGTCTGCTATTGTGCTTTAAACGTTACTTTTTACATTTTTGCGGAAAAAGTAAATGTTTATCCTGCTTAAGGTTTCTTGCCTCAATCAAGTTAATGGAATTTTTCTTTTTCCACTACGAATGGTGAAAATTTTTGTAGTATTATTTTTAATATAGAAACATTAATGGGCGAATTAAGCAAATTAATGGAATATTTCCCATTTCAAATTAATGAACATTCATTGCGTCAGAGTATAATGGTATAAAAATTATGAGTTAATTCTTCGAGTGTTCAACTTTTTGAACTAAGTATCATACGGCAAAACATTCCTTAAACTTTCAAATTCTTAATAACATACTAACTACATTTCTCGGTGATATTTCCTCAGGGGGAAAAATCCTTGTAAATAGAGAAACATTCAGAATATTAACATCTTAGTTCAGTTTGGAAGCTAGAGGATTATGAAATTTTTTTGAAACGCTAAATTTTCGCGATTTAAAGTCTGTCTATATGCAGTAAAACTCCTCCTAACGGACACCCCCTCAAATGCGGACAGTTTTTAAATTCGCCGACATTAAATCATTATTGAGTCTAAAAAAAAAATTACGGACAAATGTTTTTGTTCCGCTGGTATCCGCTATAGAGCAGTTTTAATGTACTTTAACCCTTGATCTTTCTCCTATCAAGACAGTAGCGCTCTTCGGGAGAAGTGAGCGAATTTCATGATTTTTCAAAAAAAAAAAATATTGGTTAAATTCCAAACAATTTTCACCATTTCGGGGGGGGGGGGGGGTATTCCCAAAACTACCCTCTTATCTACGCTAGTGTATCAAGACATCACGCAAGTCGTCACGTCGGGTCATATAGGCCCGAATTGAAAATTTAGTAAATTGGATAGAAAAAAATGTAAAACGTATTTTAATTTTAATATAATGTAAGAATATGTAACACATAAAATCAAAGAAAAGAAATTAAAATTGTACCTGGGTCAATATGACCTGACGTGACAGCTAAAGGGTTAAAGATAGGATTCCACCTCACTCCCCTTACACTAATGGTTGGGTACATTTCATTACAAGGTTTTTTCCTTTACATAAATTAACTTGTATCAAAGTTTTTAGAGTATTCACTTTAACCTATTCCAGTATACCCGAGAGCCATAGTATCCGAAGTCCATTTTTTTCGAGTTTTTGCGATTTTATACTTAATGGACATACAGAGTGCCAACGACAAAGCCACTTGCTATGAGGTTTCCGAACTTTCAAAGTTCCCATCGGACATCTTTATTCTAAGGTTCGCACGGAAAAGTCTAATCTTATAGTACTAAAATATTTTATTTTTTAACTTTATCGCAAAAACTAGAAAAATGAACTTCAGATGCTATGGCTCTCAAGTACAGATGAGGAGGTACCAATCAAAACCACACATGTCCATTCCATTTTCAACAAAAATTGAGTTAGCAGCTGATTCAAATATTACAGGATGGTTCCTAATATTTGAAAGCTTTATCTCAACAACATTAATAAGACAAAGTCAATCTATATAAATACATTTTTCCATAATAGGTTATTTAGAAACACGTTTTTCGTGAATTGCCAAAAATCGTTTAGAATGGACATGTGTGGTTTTGATTGGTACCTCCTCAGATATTATGGCAGCTTTATTACACCAAAGTGTGCGATGTCAAAATGTTATTCGTAGTCAATCATAGTCAAAGCTTTCTTTCTGGGAGAAGGGCATCCTCTTCAGCCTTGAAAATGATTTCCAACTTATAGAGAGCTGTGAAACCCCTTTGGTTATTCTTAAACCTAACCAGGGGGCATTCATCTATTTTCTTAAGTACTAAATGTGCAAAGAGCATATAAATTTTAAATGTGTCGTGTCAATCCAAAGAGGAAATAAAATGATCTATGCAGATCTAGAAGCGACGATGTATTTTACGTGCGCATCTCCCTTTACCGCATTCGGTCTCAGAGTTATCAGTAGCGGGAGGTGGTCACCTTTCCAAGCATTGAACACGGTCAGTTGTGCTTCACTTTCGGTGTTCTGTGGGATCCAAGCTTAACCGACTGATCCACTTCGGGACACATTTTACGTAAATTTATCGCATTACTGGATTTTTTTCAAGACATTTCTCGTTAAATGATCTCAGTCGACTCATAACATAACTCAGCGGAACACATGCGGCCCGTTGGCTGCAGATTGAGAAAATTGCTCCGGAACTTCTTAAGCTTTCAAACAGACTGTGTATGAAAGAATTTTCTATTTGCATCGACCTCATTCGAAAATAAATCGCTGTTTACATTTACCCCAGAGACTCTGGGGTAAATGTAAACACACTGGGGTAGTTGTAAACACGAGTTCATTCGCTAACAAATAGTCATAAAGTCAAAATTTTTGTACACATTTACTCACAAGGGGTATAGTATTGCCTACAATGCTCACAATTTTATCTCACAATTCATTCACGAAGTAGGGAAGGATCAAAAGTTAAGACATTGAAAAAGCGTTTACAATTACCCTAACTGAACCTATAGTAAATACATAAAACAACAAAGGAAAAAAAAGTCTCACTAATAACGCAATAGAACATTAACTTTAATTAACTTTGCTTCCTGAACACGCAAAATCCATATAAGTTACAGAATTTCTTTTGCTGTGAAATTTTTGCGTAGAAAATTCTGCCTTTATTAAATTACACTTGCATATCATTGCAGTATGGAATAAAGATGGTATGCACGATTAAGGCTGGATACAGCTTCTGATTTTGGAGCGGCTCATTACTGAAAGAGGAGCACGTATGCTACTTTTCAATGTGAAGAAGTATCTACTTTTGAAAGAAAGTAAAAACAGTTACTGAAAATATCTCAGATATTAAACAGATATTTCAGAACATCCTAACGGATTAGTTCTGAAATAAAGGAAGTTTCCTATTTTCATAAATTATATATGTACAACAAATTAGTAGGAAAAAAGTATAGTGTAAATCTGAAAAGCAGCTGAAACATCATGAAGTAGCGCAACGTAATTAAAGCACACATATTACAATGAAATTTACACACGCGTTGCTTTGGAGTTATAAGAGGGAAAAAAAAAAAAAAAAACACTGCAATTCAGCAGTAAGGGTTGATGAGTGTTTTAAACAATTACATTACTCCACCTCATTTCACATTGTGATGTTTTGATTTCGTATGGTAATTATGGTGTTCACCGCCTTAGAGAAAAGCTGCCTTCCAGAAGGACTTCTGATGAGGAAACTACATCAAATTTTATGAATTTATGCTTCAAGAACGGATACTTGAGGACAAATAATTTAGGCATCAGAAAAATACTTTTTTTGGGGGGTCTTTCAATTGCCGCTTATTTGAATTTTTCTCATAATTTCACTAAGGCGTAGTTTTTCTGTATATATGCTTATCTCTCATCTGAATATTTCGTAGAAGAACAGGCAACTTGATGTGGCTTAGACAGCGAACAACGTACCACACCCAAGGTAAGACTACTACTCTGAGATGCGAGCCTGGGACCTTCTGGATGTCTGGACCCAAGGGTTGCCGTTAGGTCACCAGTTGGTAAAGCTGCTTGGGCCGTGGTAGCCAAGTGGTTAGAGCGTCGGACTTCCACCTGGAAGGTCGCGCGTTCGATACCCGCTGAAGACCACCCATGTGCACTTGGGGATACGTGCATGTCAAATCAGTGGACCCCACTACCTCGCCCCGTGCGCAAGCAATCCTAAGGCCTCGGCTAACAGGTTGGGGTCTGGTAGAGAAAAGTTGGTAAAGCTGCTGTGTGTCGCATTAGTATCTGGGAGAATTTTACTAGTTTGTCAAACATTCGTCGATAATTGCTTTCTTATTAGAAAATCCAAGCGTTCAAGAAAAAATGAGCTTGAATCTATTGAATTAGTATTACAAGAAACACAACTCTCAACACATACTGAGAAATTTTTGTATATCTTAACTTTTTTTTTTCTTTTTGATGGGGCTGCACACTGGTTCTACACCATTTACATCCTTAGTGCATTCTCCAGGAGCTGGTAACCATCTCTTTTAACAGCACCACAATGGATGTGACACCATTGCCATATGAGAATTTTGACGCCCAGTTTTATCCCCAGAGCTGGAAGCACCTGGGCTCTGATGATGCGAAATTGCATTACGAATTTAATTTAGCCGAGAGTATCCAATAGATACTTAAGGGATCTTTAGCAGGCCGTATAACCATACGACATGGGCGCGTACGATTTTCTGCATCTTGAACATCCACCGACTTCGGCCAGGTTTGAACTCTTGGTCTTGGACGTAAGAGGCCAGCGCCTTATTGCTACGCCACCCGGTCGGCTGTATCTTAACTTATTATAGAAAGATGAAAGAAATTTTAAAATTGCTATTCTTTATTGACCAAATTAAATTGCTAACGGTTTCATCTTTGATCAATTTGCACCCTGTAATATTTTTCTTGTTTTTCTTTATCACTTCAAATCCTGCTAATTTAACATAAATCGAACAGCATTCATGCTATGCAACTTCACTGGGTCAGCTGCAGTTTATCCCTCAGAACGGTGAGGATTGCTGACGGATTCAAACGTTTGATCTATAACAAATTCAAAACCCTGGCGTAATAATAATAATAGTTTTTAAGAAATTTATTTATCTTGATATCTACAAAAATATCTTTAGCTGGTTCTACTTATTATGCAATGATTCAATGATTAATATCATCTTGCAAGCTTTTCAAATATTCACCGATGAAATTATCTTGAAATATCTGAAAATCATTAGAATTATACGAAATTGATATTTTTATATTTATCTTATAGAGGAAAGAAAAGTCATTTTAAATCCTACTTTTTAATTTCGATCTTATTTGCATATTTCTTCATTTGTCACTTAATCGAATAACAACGATTTCGTCTCATTTTAGATCCGAAGTAAACTTGAATGGCATCAACCAAGAAACTAATTTGCATGCTCAGAGTTTTAAAAAAATATTTCTTGCTGCGCAGGTAGTAATGTATAAGCATACAGTTCCGATTGTATTTAGTCACTGGGTGTTTTTGAGCTAATGTGCGTATAGCTTGAAGCTTTTATAATTGTAACCTTCTGTACATGTAAGTATGACGATATGTGTTTCAGTTTCATTTATTTGAACTGCTTATTACTTGTAAGTAATGGGTCTTCTGAGAATAAATGTGAATGCTTTGAAGCTAGTATGGTTAACAAGCTATTGTAGCGGAGTAATCGAATTTCAAAATTGTATATATATTTAATCAATTGTATAGATATTTAAAGATCTTGCTACTTGTATAACTAGTTATACATATTTGAATATGTTGCATTATTTAGTGACGTAAATGTTTGGTATTTTAAGTGAGCATTGGGAATAGGAAATTTCAAATTTTTGTAGTACTGATTCTAAGGGTGGTATTTTTATTAATGAATTCCTGAAATAATATCCATTAATTCTATGAAATATGCAAAACTAACTTATTTTTAGTCTGAAAACTAATTAGATTTCTTAACTATTGCTTGATATTTACGTGTTTCACTTAAATAGTAACAAAGTAGATTCGATCTGTATGCTAGTTTAACACCGAACACCTCCTTGGAGTTTCGCTAGTTGGTTCAAACAGTTGCAAAGTAAGCTTACTTTAGATATTCCCCGTTTCTGAATTAATGGCTCTTTCTAAATCTCTCTTGTGCCGCGAATTCATACATACCTTGCAGCAACAATTCACTGTGAATTATTGCATCGGTTGGATTCTGCATCAAGGCACTAATTTGTAAATGGGGGGGGGGGGACTTAGTTTCTAACAGAATGTTCTGCTGTAAAACTGTATTCAAACTTTGAAACAAGAGTTTGTAACTACTTACAACTTCGTAAATAAGTGACCTTTTCTATGATGGAAACGGGGCTCGAAATTAGCGGTCGTTAGTCGTATTTTGCAACTAAAAATTCCCGTTTGACGACCAAGATTTCACATCCAGTGGTCACTCTCGACGCCGAACCTTTCATGACTCTTAGCTTGATAACCACAAGTTGCTACGAAGTAATCATTTTATATTTATTTTAAAACTTTGTACAGTAATCTCTATGTATTTCATCTAATCTTCTGTATTCTTCTACGATACCTGTAGAAAGACTAACGGTAATTTCTTACCTTAAAGTTTTTTAATAGTAAATTTTTAATTACAAATAAAGTGTTCTAAGTAACAGTAACGCTAGGTTGTGAATAAGACTTGATAAGATAGTTAACCCAATTAATTAACTCTGATTTTATTCAACACCGATTGATCGTTTATATTGATTCATGAGCTGCTGAGTAGATTTTTTTTTTTTTGAAAATTTTTCTCTTAATTATCGATATTTTTTTCAGTAAGGTTGTGACATTTTTCAATATCTATCAATCATACCACTGTCTTATAGTTAGCAGTTATCTCTGCTCAACAATTGGAATTTTTAAAGAATGATTCCTAGAAAAACATTCTTGGTAAACTAAAAGAGCTAGGTGCCAACGACGCCTAATTTTTACATCCTAATTTCCAACACTGGATTGAAGTAATCCGCTCTTATTAGCGAAATTATAATTATCTGCTATTTTTTTTTCTTTTTAAACAGCACAAAATGGTGTTCTTCGGATTTCTCGTATTTTTGCTGACCCGTTGGTTGTTTCTACAAGCAGAAGCGTCCTTGACGGTACCAACATCCATGCTGTCGCCACTTGGTGTTCCTGAAGGTTTGAGTCCATCTGGATTGAATGCTGTGAAGTTAGCAGTTGGAAGTAGACTCTTGAATATGTTGGGATCTGTTGGTCCAGGCTCAACTGGAACCTTCATAAACAGCATTTTGGGCTCTCAGAAAAGACCCCAATTCGGAGGGGGTTTCCCGATGCGCTTTTCCGGGATAACTCCCAAAAGCAAGGAATTCTCTCAAAGACGAGGACCAAATATTCCTACATCTTTCAACATTCGAGAGGCGAGCCCCACGGAAATAGAAAACTTCTTTGGAGTCTTGCATAGAGTTGATGCAAATAAATGTATCTCGAGACTGGTGTGTGAAGTCGGAGCAAACCCAAAAATTGTCGAAGGATTGGGTCACAATCTAAAAGAAGTAATGAAGTAAGTAGTTTGTTTATAAAATTTTTAGGTGCTCATTAAATAAATTAAGAAATATGTCGAGCTAAAAATCTGACAGTTTTTAAATTTTACGTTGCCTTGCAAAAACTAATCTTACTGCTAATAAAGCTTAATAAAATTTCGCAGCAAATTAACTTGTAGTTTTATCCTAATTTAGTCTATCCTAAAACACTTAAAATGTAGTATTAATTTAAACTTAAATACTGGGTTTGCATTAATTGAACCTCCTTAATAAACTCGGTTCGTAGCAATTTATGTGCTCTCTCCGCGTCATAGCTTTCTTAAAATATTAAGTCATATCGCTGAAATTACCGATGTAAATGCTGAAGTAAATGTTCAATCATGCTTTCTAATAATTTAAGGTTCTTTAACTAATAATCGTTCGATTCGAGACTAAGAATAACAAAATTTTAAAAATGTTTTTAGGAATTAGCAGCCGTAAGTTCTTCCTCTACCGGTCTACTTAGCTTTAGTAGTTTCTCTTAATGCAAAATTAAAATATCTCCGAAGTATTACAATAGACTCGTATTTACAATAGACTGAATGTCATTCTATCAGAAGTAATGTACTCTTTAAAATTTTAAATTTTAAGGGAGTCTTATTTAAATGAGCATCGCCTTTAAAATTTTGTGTGAACGACAACAGAATTTAACTTTGTATACAACTTATCTGGTAATTCTGTAGATCCGTTGCTTCAAAATTCAGAAAAAGTCTCTTAATGTGTTCTGATAATTTTACATATGCAAAATGTAAGAGTTCATAAGGGTATCAAAATATGCAGTCGTTTTTATGCTACACCTAAAAATCCCCTTTTACTGCTGTTTAAGGGGCCGTATAGCTAAAATTAAAAGTATAGCAAACTGAAATGACGCAAATTGTGAACTTAAGTAGAAAATCTTTGCGCTGCAAACATAAATTGCAACCCCAAAAGGTCTATTGAGAAAGTGAGATTATTTTAGTGTTCCATTGGATTAATTTTCCTTGCTCGATGAAATTTACCTTAAAAGTAGTAAAATCAACACAGTGGTGACCCCAAAGACATTTTAATTAATGTGTTCAGTTCTACTGAACACATCAAATTTAATGATCGGATTAATTTGAGCATGCTGGAACTTAACACTTTACCGACCGGCCGTCGATTAATCGACGTTTTGTTCTCGGCGCATACCGACCGGCCGTCGATTAATCGACGTTTTGTTCTCGGCGCATACCGACCGGCCGTCGATTAATCGACGTTTTGTTCTCGGCGCATACCGACCGGCCGTCGATTAATCGACGTTTTGTTCTCGGCGCATACCGACCGGCCGTCGATTATTCGACATTTGCTCCCCAGCGCTTACCGACCGGTCGTCGATTAATCGACTTTTGATCTTTCTGTTAGATTTGGTTGGTGTCTCGGACGATCTGCGGCTGAGCGGGCGGTGAAAGGGCATAGTATGTTCGAACCGCTACCGGTCGGTAAAGTGTTAACTGCCCTAGGTAAATATTGGGAATTCTAAAGTTAGAATTCTATATGAATACGGCCCCTGATCAGTTTTTCTAATAACTTAAAAACTTTCAATCTGTGCAGAATGACGCCTTGCTTGTGTTCCTAGGTTTTATGACTGTAATTTAAAGCGTCCCCCCCCCCCCCGCACTGTGAAATGCGATGCAGGAGAGCAGAGAAATAAAGCGAAAGTTTAAAATCTCTTTGTGAACTGAGTGCTTTTACTGCCGTGTTTTTAATTTTAAAAAATTCGGGATATTTAGTTTTGAATGTTTACTTTTCAATGTCCCTTTCCCGTACATGTTATCCTTTAATTGCTGTGTGCTGTCTAAAAGACTGAAATATTTTCAAATCTTTTATTAAACTTAAAGTTCATAAACCTAGATTATTCATTATTTAAATTTTCATTTAATGCATAAAATTAGCTATGGACTGCTTCAAGAAGTCTCTGACTGCTAATGGTAGTTAAAAAAACAAGAGTTGTCACAGCAATTAAAGCTAGAGTCTAAATCTCGTTAGTTTAACTAACTAAAAATCTTGGATTAGTTCTTCTGTTGCTTCAACTTTTCTTCATTTCTTATACAAATTTTCATACAAATTAAATCATGTGGTGAAATTAGAACTTTGAAAATCCTTGTAAATGAGAAGCTGTTTTATAAATCTGTTTAGAATTAAAACACTTAGACTCTGAAATGTTAATTACATTTTAAAATCACGTTTTAATTCGTGATAATGCCGCAAATTTAGGCATTATCACATGAATAGCATTGAGCCAATTTTGTTATAAAAACTACTATTGTACTGTCCTACTCTACTCTTTCAAAAGGCATTGAATAGTCCGATCAGTCTAGTGTGGAATATGCCAATAGAAATACTCTCGAAATAAAAGTTCGCGTTAAGCTTGTGAGTAATCTAATGGCTGAAAACTCTCTTGTAACGGAACTGGGGGCAATAACACTGTTTTCTTTCTTTTCAGTTCCGCACGTGTTTTGGAAAAAAATACCCTGTCCCAGAAATATCGTCAAATTCTCTTCAAAGGCCAAAAGAATGGCTTCGAGAGCTGTGCTCGCACCTTCTCCACTTGTGACCAAAAATCTTATCGAATGATCCGAACATTCGTTCGGGCTTATAAGGTCAGAAATTGAACTGAATTTCTTTTTAATTTAAAATATTTTGTATCAAAATAGTGCAATAAAATATTTATTTGTCAATCTAGTTTTTCGTTTGTATCTATTTTTAAGTCTCTTTGTTTCGAAAATTCTTGGGCTTAGTCTTTAAATTATAAAACTTTTTTCTTTTTTAAATATCTAGCTGCAAATTAAATTTTGCATTCAGTAACGAACCTTTGACAAATGAATACGTAACTTTCCACTCGTATATGGACTTTTTTTTTTTTAAATACCCACAACTGTCATTTTTTAGTCTAGACCTGCTATCTACTATAACTTAAAACAATTTTTGTAGCATGAAACAAATGCTCAGAACTCGTTTAATTGTTAAACTTAGTATCGGGTTCGGTCAAAGTTCTTAAAGATTATCTTATACAGTTTAACGTTAAATGCAAACTTTTACTTTGAAAAAGAGTTTGACACTGCCTGCTTTTCGAAATAAGCAATATCGAGTAGACTTGAATTCCTACTTCACTGAATTATCATTCTTGACTTGACAGATTATTTTTAGTTAGTAATTACATAATCTCGTTTAAATTTCGAACCCTATTTGTATCTGTGCTATAAACACAAATTACCTTTATATAGCTAAAAGGGCCTTTCGGCACAACTACATATTCCAACAGAGTAGAGCCTTGCATAGTGAACTCATTCCAGCAAAAATAAAATTCGATGGTTCCCCGCGTTTTATAGTATTGAGCCGTAGACGTACCGAAAATGCACAATTGAATAAGAGTTCGCATTTGGAAAAACCTGAGAACCTCATTCCAGTTATCTTTCGCAAGTCTCTATCTCTATCAGAACATTCTGGCCTCTATCAAAAGAATATGCAATATTTAATTTTACGTAAATTTGATATTTAAATTTTATATATAAATGATTTACCATATATGAATAAAAACTGAAATACCAGTTGAATACTATTTTGAGATTAAACATATTCCTCAAAGTTAAGAATTAGTTGACGAGTAAACACCACTAAAATAAATTATTTTAAATCTCTTTATTTTAAGAGTTGTTGGCTTGAACAGCGAACCTTAGCACAAACTTAAAATGGCTGGTATGAAGTATATTTCTACGCATGTAGAGAGATGAAAAAAGGGTTATGAAATAAATTTAACTGGGATTTAATCATCGTGGGTTTCTCCTTACTAAAGACCCTTGTGTTCACTTTTGATCCCAAGCGTTCCTTCAATTACTTTATGGTATTGCATGTATTTTTTAAATTTATACTTTATTTAATGATAAAGATAGACAAAGTAAAATTTATGCTTTAAAAAAAGTTTATTTTTTAAAGGGAAACCAAAAAGAAAACACAAATGGAGATTTATTTGTAATTGTTAGGGTCAGGTGGGGTAAGCGGTCAATGGGTAAAGTGGACATACGGCCAATGGAAAGCTATAGATTTGAAATAAAGGAATTGGTGTGTTTTTTGTTAGCTTTTAATAATTAAAAATTAAATTTTACATACAAAATTATATTAATAGCAACTCTTTATGTGGAGAAAACACTGTTTTTAACACTTAGAAGTTAAAACAGCTGTTTCAATTTCAATCTGACATTTGTTTTAAAGAATTTGCAGCAAATGAACGGTGCAGGTAGTTTTACACAGATCTCAAAAATACTTCCTCACTAACCGTGAAGCTAGATTTAGTTTATATACTATTTTACAGTAGTTTAAGTCAGATGGGGTAAAGTGGTCATAGTATTAGGCTTAACATGCACCAATATTCTAAAATTACTTTAGGTTAATTTATGCGGTATACCAGGGATTAACTTGCATAGGAAAAAACAGGAGCTCAGTTTCCATATTTATTTTCAATTTTTAACTATTAGAGGGAATGCAGGCTATTTACGCAAGAAAATAAATTTTGAAGACTACAGTGCTCGCACATCTTTCGTTTTAAATTAAGCCACGAGGAGGCTGTTAGTTACACACTTTGATTTAACTAATACTCTTTTATTTATATAAAAAAAACTTAAATTTACTTTTTAGTAAACCGGAACTAACGCAACTGAGCTCAAATGCAATAGAGATTAATATTACTATAATACAATATTACAATGGTGTGTTTAGTATTAAAAAATTTTTAGACGCACTTTTAGTAAAAGTTTCCAAGTATCGACGATTCATTTATAAACAGATTTATTATAATTATTATTAAGCTGTAAATGTTTAGAACTAGAAGTGCTTTGAACAAGAACAATACATGAAAGAATTAAATACATATTTTAACCTAGCTATTTTTTTCTCCCATTGATTTTTAATAAGCTATAATTATCCAGAACTTTCTTATTAGCAATGTTTTCTTAGTATGTAATTTAGTCATCGATTAAAAGCTATTTTAAATTTTTTCACGTAAAATTTTGAATTGCATATTTGCTTTATATGTATTGAGTTAAAGGACAAATTTAAAATCTAATATTTAGGGATTAAAACCTAAGAATACCTACTATTATGTATCTTAACATGCTTTGGTACATAACCTCGTTTTAAGACCATATATGTAGCAGCTGAAGAGACTGACGTACCTTGCGAGACGTTACGAAGATGAGGAAAAAATTAAGTAAAATAAAATTAGTTTACTTGGCTTTTTTTTGCTGCTCAAAATTTAATGCAATCTGTGCTTTAATGATGTAATGTAAAATAACAAAAAAAAAAAAAATCTTAAGGTTTTGAACAAGTTTTTATATTTATGGGCAAAGAAAGTTGAAAAACGTGGATTTTATGACCACTTTCCCCACCTGACCCTCTAATAGATCTGAAACTAATGATTTTTGCACGTGTATTTGAAACGCCTTGTAACATTTTTCATTACATTTTCTATCCACTTTTCATAGACGAAAGCTGCAATGTCTTTTTTTTTCTTGCCTTTCGACTGTCTCGTGTACAAACTTAGACGTAAAATAAATTCATAGCATTATTTTATGTAAAAATAACCAAAAGAATAAAAGTCGCAAAATGACAAACATAAATGTTTAGTTAACAAGATATGTTAAACTGAAATCCCGTTGGGGTCATACAACACTAAGAAACCCACAATGGTTAAAGTGTAACGTAATTTTTCTAATCATGCAAACATTTCTGAAAAAGTAGTTTTACTGCACCACATTTAGAAGATTATTTTTTGAACTCGTAAACTACGAATCATTCACATAAAAAAGACCATTAGAAACTAAATTCATTATATGGTTTTATAACTGTCTACCTTTTCTTTGTAGTAAAATTATTCTAATAATTCGTTACACATTATGTAGCCTTAAATTGCACGATTTTTAAATGCATTAATTTCAAATGGCCTCTATTTACAACTTTTCTTTTTAACATAGGCTGAAAAAGTTGTTACCCGCAACCCGCATTAAAAGAAAAGAAATATTAAGTGAAATGATTAACCACATGTTTAAAAACTTCTATTCACACATTAGTTGTAATATGTGAGAATTTTCAAAATATGAATTTAAAAAAAATCTTGATTCACAGGATTACGATTTCTCTAAGAAAATAAGCTAACTTGGAAATGAGAGTAGGAGCTTTTTCTTATCGACTATTATAGCGTGAAAAATAAGCATTTAATTTGTTCGAGTATTGCTTTGGTATACATTTGCAAACTTATAGAACTGGTTCATTGGACTTACGTTTGTAGGGTGAAGTTTAAATTTGTGAATGGTGCTTCATGATATAGGGGTTCCCAAATTTTTCTAAGTCTTGGAAGCATTAATTTTCTCACGGCACCCGAGTAACATATCTATATGTGATATAAAAAAGTATTTGTATGCTATATTTGTACGATTTTAAAGGAAAAAATATCCGAGAAGAGTTAATACGATTTATAATCATTATTTTATGTTCTTAAGAATTCCTGAAAGCACATTAACTGCAAGCTACTATCAGTTTTGTTTCCTATTTAGTGCAAACTTTTGCACCCCTTGTCTCTTTGTAGCACCCTATGTATCTGAGCATTACTAGTATCCTAATTTCACTTATACGTCAGCGCAAAAAAGACGAATAAGAATGACGAAGAAAAGAAGCTAAACTTTTACCCTAGATTAATAATAAATATAAAACAAGTAGTTTCATTTTAATGAATAATTTGCCATTCAAAAACTGCGTTAAAACAGTTATGATAAAACTTAGGACTTACATACTATTCTAAATGTGGAGGTTTTCTTCACATTTTAATAACCTAATTACTTTTTAAATATTATTTAAATGTTTGAGCATTAAGGCAGGATTATCAGTATTTTGTGTAAAATTACTGTTTTAATATAAGTTTTGAGAACAATAAGAGAAAAAATTAAATACAGTAAAATTTTTACCAGCGCATAACTTAAATTTCTTTGTAAGGGACGCATATAAAATTTTATATACTTTGTGTCAAAACTTTTGAAAATCAACGTACAACTATTAGCACATAACTTATGCAAAATTGAATATAATCACTCGGTTATTAACCGACTTTAACAACTAGTTAACTGCGATTAGAGTAGGTTGTTTTTCATGCCCCCTTGTTTGTATAAAAAACGTGCATCAAATAGAAATAGTTGATCAGTTTGCTTACTTCGAAGGATATAAAATGAGCTTCAGATGCTTTCGCTTTAGTTATTTTGTGACTTGGTAATAGTAACTAGTAGTAAAATAAATCTTCCCTGAAAGTTTCAGAAAAAATTGAAGCAATACTTATTGATTTATCATTGATTTTATTACGGTGTGAGGTGCCACCTTTTTATTCCAAAACAGTAACTGTGCTGAATATAAGCCACATATTTATTTTTAAAACAAAATAAGCAAGAAGAAGCACTTTCATCGTGACATCGTGACATCAACTGAAAAAAAAAAAAGTTCCTTGCTTGAAATTTTGATAAAGAAAAGATTTAAGTTTTTGCAAGCTGAAAACTTAAAATGCTGTTTTCTCTCATTGTTTTCTGCGCATTACATCTCGATTAAAATGCAAAGGCTTTTTTAAATTTGGATAATGCGGATTTTTTTCCCACATGTTCCTGAAACTATACATAACAAATTTATTCTCTATTTTTATGATAACTTAAGTACTTTCAAAAAACCTACAAAAATAATTTTTTTTAAATTTTCGTTGTTTTTCTGCATTATTTCAGTTTATTTTTTTCAAAAAGTACTTGACATAAAAAATTCAAAGCATAAAAGTTTTGCTTTATGAGTAATGAATCAATAAAAAAATTTTGAGACTTTACGCCAATTTGTGACAAAAGATAATTTTTTTAAAATTGCTAAATTTCGTTTTAAAAGTTAAAATTTTCAAATTTTATTTATGAAATCCAGTTTTTTTAATATTATATTTCTTATGAAGTGATATAACATGACATTGAGACAAAAATTTTAAATAAAAACACCATAGAGAAAAAAAATGGGCTCATTGTACCTGCTCCCCTTAAGCTGAAAACTAAGCTGAACAAAATTTTCAGCTTAAAAAGTGAAAATGAAAACAAAATTCAATATATATTATAATTTATGATAAAATAATGCAAAAAAACACTTTTTCAATAAAAAAAATTTATTATACATAAATTTATCACCCACAGGGATCAGAATGAATACTTTAAAAACATTCAAAACAAAAAATATTTTGGCATTTTTGAGAAACAAATAAAAGATGGTTGTTTATAAGAACATTTTTTTAGATGTTTTACAAAACATCTAGAATAATTTATCTTGAAACTTCAAGAGTGCAAAAAACATGTAAGACCTCATAAATTTGTACCAATGTTTTGTCTCAAACCAGTTACAAATTGAAGAGGAAAATAAATGCTTGGTATAATTAAAAACTATTCTTAAACTGCAATTTCACTGTTATGATTATAATACTTCTTTTAATCATCTTTGTTTTTATGAGACTAGCACATATATTCATGCAGAAAGAAAGGTCTCTTTTTAAAATATAGTTTCATAAGTTATTTACAAATGCAGTGCATTAAAAAAAAATGAAATGGTATTTTTAAGAAACTTGGCAAAGTAAAAGACAACATTAAATATATGATGATAGAGAAACATTTTTGCTAAATAATAATACACTGCTCAAGAATTAACAAACTTTCTTTTTGATATGTTATAAACTGAAATGTTGTATAGACTTGCTCCCAAAAAATCCCAAGGAATTATCGTGAAAGCTCCGGAAAAAGCCGTTAATAGATATTGAACAATAAGGGGTTTTCTCCAAATTTTATTTAAGTTAATTATATTGACATTTATAGTAAGGACTCCATAATCCACTTCATGTCAGACTCTGGTTCTAGTTCACTTAGAAGCTTGGTTCAAAGTTACTCTTATGCTGAAAAATTAACCCATTTGAATGGCATCAAAATTTTAATAAGATAATTTTTCATCTCAAAATACGTAAAAGAACGTTCATTGAATTTCTAATTAATATATCTGCTAATTAAAGTCCCACAAAATGAGACTGGTCAAAATAACCTTTCAGAATTCAGAAAATTTCAGATTAATTGATACCTTGCTCAACTCTAAATTTCAGCCACTCATGAGAAGATAGCATGACATACATAGCTACATTTGTTTAATCTCCCATTTTAATGTATATGATACCAATCCCCCCCCCCCCTCAATTCATTGCTGATCCACTATTTCACTACAAAACAAAAGATTGGTTGAAATATATAAGGTCTTACATGTTTTTACATGTTCATTTAAGCTTCTAAAAAATCAGCTAAATCCAGTCAACTCTGTCTAATCTGCACTGCTTGGGATCAAGAGGTGTGTGGATTTTACATGGAAAAATTCTCTTTTCAAAAAAATACATAAAAGAAAAATATATTGTAATAATAAAATTATTCAATTAGATTTTCTTTAAAAAAGGAAGCTTTTCAGAACTTATTTTTAATTATGCATTTCCTTCATTTTTAATTTCTTGATGATCAATTATTGTTTAAGATTTTTGTTAATGACTTGGGTTTTCATATTTCTGTGTCATTATATCAACATTTAGTTCCAGACAAATTCACACAAATATAATCAGATGATATATAAATTTTGAGAAAACTCTAAAATGACAGAATAGAAAGTATAGCAAAAAAATATATATATAGCAAAGAATGAAAACTATAGCAAAGCATCGTATAAAAATAAATTCTGATCGATTTTTCAGATTATAGATTCACATCATAATTATAAAAAATCAAACTTTAAAATAAGGTCTTGAAATACAAATTGAATATTTATTTTTAACATTAAAGATCCACAATGTTATTGGTGCATTTTACATTTCTATTTAACACCTAACTACAAGTTTCATTGTTCAAATCTCAAACTCTATGTAGATTTGACAAAATTGACTGCATTTGTAATGTTTCTTGCTATATTATGGACATTCAATTTTGTACAGTGTATAGTTGCTAGAAATTGCTTACATAAAAATGTTGCTTACATAATTAAGATGATAGTGTGATTGTTTTCAATCAAGTTATAAATTATTTTAAAAATTTCACTTAAACAGAAACGATAACATCAACTGGGGTGACTTTGTCATCGGAGTGAATTTGCCACCTTTTCAAATGTTAGTTCGCATCATTTCTGAAACTTCATTGCAAAAGGTTGCTAATTGTATTGAATGAAAGGTTTATCCTTACGTTTGTTAGCAGTTTAGTTTTGTCAGATATGATACAAACACTTTGAAAAGTGGGCATATTCACCCTGGATGTAGCAAAGTCACTCCGGTTGACAGTAACTTCAAAATAAATACATTTAAATAAAATATCAAAAAAATAAATAAATAAATAAACATTCAGATTGTCTAATTTTTTTCCAAAAGTAAGAATACTTAAGTACTATTCAATACAGAAGTTCATGCAAAAACAAACATGAAAATAATTTAATCACTCCCAATTTTTATCATTACTGGACTAGATTATCACTAATAAAAATTTGGCGTTTTAGTATTAAGTTATGTAATATAAATAGTTTATAAAATTGAAAAAAAAATGAAGAAAGATTGGCAAAAAAGTATGCAAAAAAGTTTTTTCAAGCAGTTACAATTCCTATGCATAAAATGCATGTAAATGAACATTTCCTTAACAATTTGTGCTTTACTTACACTGATTTCATTTCATTCACAGGTAATTTTTTCTCATTTTACATATTTACAATTCTTTTTATTTTAATTGTAGAATTGAGCTCATATTTACATTAAAATACTTAAGCATGACTGCGAATAACATTTTTGACATAGTGCAATTATGAAAAATATACAAAGTTTAAATTCTTTCACTTTTCTAATATTCATTTTACTATGATTCAGATAATGCAAAAATGCTATATGCTTACTGATGTAATTAAATCAAGGTAAATTGCTTACTAAGGAAGCTAGAAATATGAGTCGTAAAATGTAGAAATCTTGGGTATAGTGCATTTTTATAATTTTGTAGTGTACAGTATATACATTTCAGAGAATGTGCATAAAAGTTTTAATTTGTAATGTAGACTTCATTCTATTACACTTCCTAAGAAAAACAGCAAAAAAATGTGTTTAATTTTAAATAATTATTTAAATACACTGCATATTTTTTTTTTCTCAAACCTGTATACATCTTTACCATTTGGCATAATCCCTAAAACCATGCACAATTTTCATTAGCACTCAACAATGCTTATGAAAATTGAATGTAAAAACTTTCATTTATTATAATGCCTAACATTAGATATAAATTTTCCTTAATGACATTAGACAGAAATTAAGCAAATGTTTTAAAGTAGCACTAAAATTTGCATAAGTTATATGAGCATCTAGAATGAAATATTAAATTAGATCATATTATATAAATTTGTTATTATCATTTTATTTTTTTTTTTACAAAAGCATGTCTAAGCAGTGTTGTACCTTTTGTATAAGATACCAAACAAATAAATAAACCATAAGAAATGAATCATATAATTAATTGGGTGAAATTGAATTGACTGAAATAACTGAGGCCTTCTTTAAATGGTTTCCCAGTTAAATAGTTTCAATCAAATACTTCCTGTCAGTTAATTTAAAATGTATATTTTCTAACAATGCAGCTTATACTACACAAATTTATTTTAATAAAAAATATCTTTGCAATAAATATGAAAACAAAAAAGGTGCCACCAATTTATATTAAATATATTTACTTGAATCGGCACTGTAGAAGTGGCTGCAAAACTTTTAAAAGGAAGTCAGAAAAGGGGTGGTTGAAAGGTTTTTAAATGAAAGCAACAGTATCAACTTCGTAATATATTTGATTAGGAACAAAAAGGCAAAGTCGGCTTAATTTTACTACGGTTAAGAGGTTGGCACAAACTAAGCAATCACAAGAATACTTCCTAATCTTATATAACAAATTAAGAAAGTTTAAATAAATCAAGTTAACAGTATTATGGTAAAAAGATTTTCTTCAGAATATTTGCAGTAAATTTTGTCCCCCCAACCACCCCCCAATTCAGTAAGTACACTTGATTTTTTCACACAATTTTCAAAAATAAAAAATAATAAAAAAATACTCTTAAATTATAGTTGCAGAACTAGTATGAATTATCCCAACCAAATCATTAAAATGTTAGTTTTTTAGAGATACTGTTAATGATAACAGAAATAGTGTAAAAACCGGACAAAATCTTTTGAGAATATTACTACATAAAAATTCTTGACAACTTTATAAAAAATATATTTTCTTATGTAAAATATACATTAAGGTGGCATAACTTTAAATAAGGCGGCTGTTTGAGCTCAGTATATTCACTCACACAAACCTAAAATAAAGATCAAGTTTTAATACTTATGAAAATAATAGATAAGCTTTAAAAAAAATTATAGTCATACATTATTAATTACACAACTTCAATAATACATGAGCAATCACGTTAAAGTAAATTTGAATTTACAATAATACATTGAATTAATTGGATTTATAACACATTAAACGGGATAAAATTTAAAAGAGGGAGAAATTGTGTGCATCACTTAAAAGTATACTAACACAACAATGTCTTAAAAAAGAACAATTAAATTAATATTTAGTTTTTTTACATGCTTATTTTAGAAAGTTTATATAATAATCCTGATAATAAATTTATCCTTTTATAGACTTAATATCTAGTTAAAAAAATACAGCAAAAAGTTCACACAAACGTACCATGGTGACATGATTTTTTCATTCAAGTTTCTCAAGATTCTTTAACTTCATCGATTTTAACATTTCTCTTGTCTTAATTTTCCGCTAAAAATATTACAACAGGAAATAAACAACCACTTTTAAGAAATATAATAAATTAGACTAGATAAATACAAAAGAACTTAAATATTTTCAATGATACAATTTTATTTTAAAATTTAAAAAAAAAAAAATTAATGAAATTAACTTATTAGTTATGTCATGGAAATAAATCAAAAAAGTATTTAATATGAATGAAATATAATGGATTTCAATAATTTCTTCATGTATCAATGAATATTATATTTTATTGGGGAAGGGCTACAAAATGTTAATTGTATCACAGTTACACATGAAATGTCAAGAGTAATGAAAAAAAATGTTATTTTACAACACATTTAATTTTTATGTATTTGATATTACCTGCACTTTCTCTGACAGTTGATCTCTTTTAATTTCAAAAAGGTTAAAGTTTGAAAGACTAACTTTAATTATATTACAAAATCAAATGCAAATACCTGTTGATGGAGAGGGACAAAGTATTTAGTTATTACATATGCTTATAATTAAAAATAAGAGAAAGGATTATCTACCCTACAAAAAAAAGGAGCAAGACTTCGAGAACAACCACTCTAGTAATTTAAATAGCACAGTATGTGCTTTAACCCCCACCCCCCTGTCTCATCGACACCCCTGAAATTTTCCAATTTAATATAAAATAAGAATTGCAATAACGAATAATAGACATCTTACAGCTCATAACTCGTAGCTGAATTCATACATAAACAAATAATTTGGAGTCAGTAGTGTCCTTTTAACCCCTTGATTCTGAAGTAATACAGCTTGTAATTTAAGTATTTTATCCGCAGAAAATAGGTCAAAAAATCGGCTTCTTAGTCTTCAGAATGGGGAATTTCTACCACACAAATTTTAAAGCAATCCTAAGTTCCAAGAAACAATAATAAAGTTTCAATTACTAATTTCTTAGAAGTTTCTGGTACAAATAATGTACCACCCCAAGTCCAAAAGTTCAGAGCAAAGCAATTTTGTCTAAATAAGAGAAAAGTCGGCATTCACTAAAGCTATTTCTATATAAAATCAGCTCCTTTAATTATGAAAATGTTTCCAATTCCATATATACAGTAAAACACCTCTACAGCAGCCACCAGCGGGACAAAAATATTTGCCTGTAATTAAGAGGTGTCCACAAAAGAGGGTTTATTTTAGAATCAATGATTTGGTGCCAAGGAATTGAAAACTGTCCGCCTAAAAGGGGTGTCTGTTAGGAAACGTTTTACTGTATATATACATATTGAATGCCAATTAAATGTATGTGAACTCACCCATGAGATTCACAATCAAGTTCAGTTTCAGTTAGCTTTCAAAAATTGTACTATTACTTCATACAAAATAACTTTTAACAACTTACATCCATTTTTAAAGTCTGGAGAGATTCATATTGAGCTCTTTGAATAGCCACTGTTACCCATTTTGGCACATCCGATATTAAATAGGACAAAGTCATTTTGATGGCAATAATGATGTGCTGCAGAAAACACATTATATTATTATATGTCATAATATTATTTAAATGATTAAATAGTATGTAAAATTAAATATTAAAAAATATAAAATGTAATGTTTAACCATTAAAAAACAATAAACATAAAAGGGTGCTTTACTTCAACAACAACAGCAACAAGTAACCATGATGACAAAGACATTTCAGGAGCATAAGATCTTATAATTGGAGACATGGTTATTAAGGCACAATTACTCATAACAGCAAGGAGGCCCAAAACTTCAAAAGCCAACTGAAATCATTACACCATATTGTATTAACATCATTGTAATTTCAACTAATAAAGTTTAACTAATAAAATCAAGTACTTCTTACTTTACACTTGATAGTTAAACCAATAAAAACTACACACAAAATGCAACTTATGACAAACCAGAAAAGAAAGGAAAATATTTTTATTTTCCAGAAGGGGGGGAACTCATGCCAAATTAGAATAATGCCTTATCAACATAATTTACATAAAAATAAGAACAACTTAAGTGAAAAATCATTCAAAAAAGTTCAAAATAGAATGTTGCAAGCAGGAAGATATACAATGCTTAGATTTAGTTCGGTTTGTAAGAAAAAATGGAAAAAAAGTTGTGTATTTTTTTCTGCATATAAACAATTATTTAGCACTGAAATGTACATGCTTTTACTCTAACCTTCATTCATTAAAAACTCTAAGCATTCTAATAAATTTGAGATTTTATTTTAAAATATCATTTGTTTATTTCTGGAACTATATTTGTTAATATTTTTGAAAAGGAAGGTTTTTTTTTTTTTTTTTTTTTTTTTTTTTTTTTTTTTTTTTTTTAATTTACAAAGCAGCAGGATTCAAAGACTCGGGTTCTGGACTTGGTCAATCTTTTCAACAAGTCCTTTAGAAACAGTAATGAGGGGATGTGCAGCAATATTTTAAAACAGGTTTAACATAAGTTTTACAAGTGGTAAATAAAGTTGCCAAGTCACAGCCCCATTTAGACCCATCCAAGAGCTTAATAATGGTAGAAAAGAAACAAAAGAATATCAAATAGCATATTTAAAAGCATTTTCTTAAAATAAACTGGTTAAACAAACAAAAAGAATACGCACATGATGAAAGCATAGTACTTTCAGCAGAAAAATGATACTAATGCTTACATAATGTATTTGAAAAATATAAGAATAGAAAAGAAGTATGTCTCATTACATCGCACTTGTTATTGTGTAGAAAACTACTGGGAAAAAAATCAATTTTTTTTAATTTGCAGTCTTACACTTAGAGATGAGATCAATTATTTTCTACAGTTAATAAATACTTTATGATACATAATAGCAAGCTAGACAAACATAGCTTTTATATGGAGATAATACTGTCAAACAAAACTAACAGCTCTGAATCAGCAAAGATTCAACTTGAACATAAAAATTCCACCTACTACAGTATGAAAACTAATACCTTTTTTTAGAACTAAGCTATTACCCACCTTAAAATTTGGGCATATGCAACATTAAAATATTACTTTTCTCTCTTTTAAGACACAAAAATCTCACCTTTGAAGGTTAAATATTCTTAAGAGTTGAAATGTAAAAAGGGTGATTTTTTGCATTTATTTCTGATTTCTACTGCATTTTTAAGATAAAATTTCACTGAACATTTCAGATATTTTTCAATGTTGAAAGAATTTCTCTGCTTTAACATATAGAAATAAAGTTATGCATTTTGAAACTATGTATTTCTTGTAGCTTTTTATGTAAAATTGAAATGCTTCCTGCAATCTCAAAACTCTTCATGTATGAGTGATTCTACAGAAAACCTGCATTTTAAGTCACAAAACAATAAAATGTAAATTATTATTAACATTGCTTATTTTTTTATTTAACTTGTAAAAATACAATGTTTTCCGAGTTATAATTGAAAAAAATTACAAATTAGAAAAAATAAATAGTAAAAAAATCTGTCCACAGAAGGTGATATGTCACTTCTGTGGACTGTCACAAGCCAGAGTTGTACTATTTCAATAGTTGTAGCTGATGTATTATACCACATACGTTGATTAAGTATGTGCATTTTCATTAGAAAATGTATGAATTTAACATTACATACGAATTGTTTGCCCTATTTATTGTCACATTGAATATTTTTCAAAAAGTAAGCTTGTCACAAGGTTTTGCATTTCTGTGGACATTCTAAAACATTTAAAAAAACAACTCTCTAGATGGCAGTACTTATTCTTTCGTAGTGGCAAATAAAAGAAGAAGCAGCCATGTTGGAAATGCAAGCAAGTTGCTTTGAATAAGTTGGAAATTTTTGGGTAAGAATTTGGTATTTATGTTCATTCATAATCTGTTCTGCTTATGTCATCACCTCTGTGACCTTTTTTAAAGTACCAATTTAAAATTATATTTTTTATTCAACGTGACATATTAAACAAAATATGATGTTCTAAATGTTATAAATGGCACAAACTCATAGAATTAACCCTAATATAATTATTCAATAAATCAGAAGTTTTCATCCCTTCTATCTCAGAAAATTTATGCCATGATTCGGCAGCTATATGTATTCATCTGAAACCAATTTTTCAAGAACTTGAACTAGAAACACTACTGATACTAAGTGATGGGCCAAGCACTACATATCGAAATAAAAAAATGTTTTATCTCTTGAGAGCATTTATTGCAAAAGAAACAGGAGCAAGTACATATGTTTGGCATTTCTCAGAAACTAGTCATGGCAAGGGGGCGCCTGATGGTGTGGGAGGAGCCCCAAAAAGAACTGCGGATAATATTATTGCACATGGTTATGATATTACTGGACAAGATGAGTTTGTTTCTCTGCTAATAACAAGATGCCCTGGTATCAAAGTGATTGATATCACTAAAGATGCTGATGTAGAAATGAAGAAAATTGATGAGATTTTAGAAAAAATAAATATCGTAACATTTAAAGGTACAATGTATCGGATTACTTGGTCAAAGAAAAACAAGCACTTTCTAGATGCAAGACGTCTGAGCTGTATAACGTGCAAACCTGAAGAAAAGTGTGTTCATTTCTCAAATTCCTGTCCATTTTGATGATGATCATAACAGCTCCAATTTAGATGAACTTGAAGCATTGGAAAACAAATATGTGATTGTCTGCTTTGAAGGAAAGAAAAATTTTAAGAAGCATTATATAGGAGTTGTTACAGAAGAGCATCAGACTGAGTGCAAAGTAAACTTTTTAAGGAGATCTGGAAATAAAGTTTTTTTTCTTTTCCTCAACAGGTTGATGAAGAAATATTTGATAGGAAAAACGTAATTAATATTTTAAAGTTTCCAACCAGGAACAGAAGAGGTTGTTATATATTTGAAGATGATTTAACACCATTCCCAAACTTAGAATAAATTTCCGTAGTTAGTAGTGTATCTTAATCTGTTACAAAATTTGTTTTGTCTATATTTTTTACTTTATTTACACTTTCTTTTTTTGTCACAGAACAACTGGATTACTGGTTTATGTCAATAAGTTTTGTCTGATTATTAAATACCAAAATTTTTTTGCATAAACTCGCTGTCTTTTTCTTTTTTTCCTGTCAGAAATTGTATGTTTTCAGCGATATCACTCCTGTGGACATAGTCATCACTTCTGTGGACTGCTAAATTCTTCTTAATTTTTTTTCACAAAATCAAAACGGAGTTGATCTGTGTGACAGATGTTATAGATATATACATATCATAAGCCAACCTTCAGATTTTTTGAAGAATTTATCTTGATTTTTTTAATTTGAAAATTTATGTAGTCAAATTGCAGGTTTCCTGTAGAATGACCCATATACTTTTATTCAAATCTTTGTCTTAAGAACATTGCTTTTCATAAAGTTTATCCTGATTACCGTTATGTAAAAGCCTATGTGTTTTCCTTTGAATAACAAAGGGAAACTATCTAGATAAATTACAAGTATGAGAAATTTTGAATTTGATATTTCTTTAAATAGTAATTGTACTTTCTTATTAATTATAATACATATTATGAAGCATAGTTTTACATCAACTATATTTTTGAAGGCACTAGAAATAAATGTTTTATTTTTATTTTAAAGCAAGGCTGTGGAATCTGAGTCGGGCTGATTTTCGAGTAACGGAGTTGGAGTCCCTTAAAAACGTCTCGACTCCAACTCTGACTCCGGGTTTCATTTTTTAACTTTTTCTGACTAACAACAAGATGACATTCCAATCATACTTTTAAAGTTTAATCTGAAATATTGAACAGTATTGTCTTAAAAATCTTTAAAAACTATATTTGAAATTCAGCATTGTGCATAGATTTTAGAATTGTTTAAGATTAAACAAACATATAGCAGGCTCTGAAGATAGCAATTATTCCAACCATTGTTGAGGACTTGAAGGAAAATGGCATTTTGAAATTTAACTTTATTTTAAAAAATGTAATTAGCACCACTGAAAAATCATTTAAAAATCAATAATAATGCTATTTATAAATATTTGTTTTTCAACTTCAAAATATAGTATCAGAATGAAAGTACTTTTTCTTATTTTGTGAGAATCGCCCATATACATTACCGCGCACAAGATTTTGCTTTGAGGGGAGGGACAAAGGTCAGGCTTAGGGATACGCAGAATACTGGTTTTGCCAGATATTGGATATATGGTGCCTTTGTTTAACAGATTTGTATCGGATATCCGACTCTGATGTTTTAAACTTGTAAATTCAATGCATATTTTTAAACATCTCACAGCTTCTAAATAATTAGTAACTCAGTAATTTACATATAGTACTCAATTTACATCTTAATTAAATTTAAAAAATGAAATTTGATCTGCTGGATAACTGGATCTTTCATGCAGTGTCTCGATCTGATTCCAGATACTTAAAATCGGTTGGACACTGTATATTTGATGCCTTCTATGGGGCTCAGTGCTGTCCTCCCACACACATCGGTGATACCTGCCGATATATATATATATACAGCAGCGCATCCAGGACCTAAGTCATGATAGGAATGCATTGATATTGAGTTTACAGAATATCAGATATCTGGTGCCACTTTTCTGGACCATCCATACTGGATATCCAGTTATCATGTTTGAAACCAATGAAGTAAGTCTATGACATGCTGGCAAAGCAGATCTTTCATGCCCAGTGGGCGGATTGGATTCCAGATACTTAAAAATCGGCCTGATACTGGATATCTGATGCCTTCTACCCCGGTGGTCCTATTCATCCACCCTAAAAGGTATCGGATATCCGTATTAAACCGATTTTCAAACATTGGCTGTTCGATCCACCCACTGTACAAAAGATCTTTTGATCCAACATGTAAATTTGATTCTTAAAATTTAATTAATTAGCATGTCCTGAAATTATGTGTAATTAAAAGCTTACACCATATTTGGAAACTTTGGTACGTTAAACATATGTAAAGGATTTACTGGCTTCACACATCAGAGTTGGATATCCGGTACAAATCCCACAGACAAGGGACATTAGAGTCTGAGTCGTAGTCTTTAAAATCCAGGAATCGGAATTGGCCATTTTGCCCTCGACTCCACAGCCCTGGTTTAAAGTAAAGTATTCATTGGGAAATGGCAAAAGATACATTCATACATAATCATGTCCTTATAAATTATATGAAGCTAACCAAAATAAAATTGAATTAAAAATGAACATTTATATGCAACACATTCATACTATACTGGAAATGAGTGTCAGATCAAACCTGCCAAACGCCAATCCCTTTAACAGGCCGAGATTGAGGTCTTTGGTAAGAATAGCACAATTTAAACCCATCAATCCGCATCTCAATGATATTGTTTACAAAGGCAAGGATAGCAGCAAGAGGAAATACAGAGGAAAATAAAAACACATAGCCAAATTGTGTGAAAACTTCTAAGTAATCATCATAGGTTCCCTAAAAATAGAATAAAAATATAAGAAATTAATTAGTTTTCATCATTGCTAAAATAAATTTTACAATATAACAAAAGTTTTATCAACACATGGATGATGAAGTAAAAATATTATTTATAGCTAACATTTAATTCTATACTTCACCAAGAATAGAGATAAAAGTGATAAGAATGTTTCCATTTGGTAAATACCCACACATATTTAACTTAACATTCTCATCAAAAAATAGAACCTAATGTTAAGCAGTAATACCATATTTAGTGCAACATGAAAATATCAAACTCCAATTTAAAAAAAGTCTGTATTAGGCGACTAATGGCAGATTAAACCAATTTTTAAAAAAAAGTCAAAATTAGGCAGCTAAAGCCAGATGAAATTAAAATTGATAGAAACACTTCAGATGACTTAAATGACTTCAGTCTGTGTTATATGCTTCACATAAAATTATTTCTATTATGACTGCCATAACTACAATAATTTTGTCAAGAGTAACTTCAATGATTTCATTTGAAAATATGAAAAAATAAAATGTATTGAAATTTTGTATTAGTGACAGTATAGGTTAAATTACTTACATTTCTGAATTTGATTTATATGACTGATTACATAATAAAAATAATACCCGGTTATACTGCATACTTTTTAAAAATTTTGTCATAAAATAAAAGTTTATAATTACGAATTAGGGGTATGAAATTAAATATCTGACAGAAAATTCATTGAAGAGAAATTTTTAAAAAAATTTACAAAATATGATTCAAAATTAAATTACATGAACAATAGTCATATAAAATTTTAATAAATGTTGGAATCGTCAAAACATTTCATTGGGAAAAAATCATACAGAAGCATGAACATACATAATCTGGAAGTCGTACTTGGATGAACAAGAACATTTTCAATTGTAAACATAGATTACTGAAGTAAAACTTACTTCATAAGTCCACATTTCACGTTGTTCTAATATTTCTTTGATTCTAGGAAACAAATCAGCTGTGTCTTTTTCTTTCCACTTTTTATTGTACTTTTGCAACAGATATGGTAATATAGCTTCTTGAAACTGGTTAAAAAGCTGATTTACTACCATCATAACAGCAATTTGCTGAAATATTTTTTAAAACAACAGTAAAACATCATTTAATTACAAAGTTTTCAATGTACAAGTTGATAATCCTAACACAGATAAGAAATAGGTTAGGAGACGTGTGACATTTTTAAATGCTAAAAAAATATATCGGGTTGTTACATAAAGGGTTAATAATGGTATTCTGATTGAATGATGAAATAAATGAATTGTCTTTTGATTCTGCACATCTGAGAAAATTTGAGAATTCATGTTCAAGAAAAAAATGGAGGAAAAATTAAGGTCAATTTTAAGAGAGAGTATTTATAATTTAATATAAGTTGTTTTTTTAAATGCCACTTGGATATCCAAGCTCCCTTTCGCGGAGCGACTGAGATTTAAGGCAGTAAGGAGTGCATTCCATTTCAAGCTGAGCACCAATGGTGGAAGTACGACTTGGCTCATAATGTACTTGGATAACACCAGATGGCGCCATCACAAATACGCCACCTTCCTTTCTAAACCTATGGGTGAAGGGAAAGGAAGGAAAAATATCCACCCACCGGTACCCTCAGAACTGCCTTGGGACTTCAAGGTCCACGGATTTTACATGCACGTATCCCCAAATGTACATAGTGGGTCTTCAGTGGCTCGGGTATCTAACCCGAGATCCTACGATCTGAAGCTTGACTTCCTAACGGTTAGGCTACCATGGCCCCTAATATAAGTAAATTAAACTAATATACAAAAACCACATTATATATTGGCTTGACAGATTAGAACAACTATGCACTAAAATGAGCATGACACAACTTATTTTAGAAGTCTCTATAAAATGTATTTTTTAAAATATTCAACTAAAATCTTTATTTTAACCATTTCTTATCGAAGATTGTAACTGTATTTTAAATCTTTTCTCTAATGTCAAGTCTGTCAACTTAGCACATAAAAGCATTTCTAAAACCAAATCCTTTGGGTTTTTTGTTTTAATCAAATAAATTTTAAAGGTGGAAAAATGTTTTATGAAAAAAAACCCTTAAGCTATTGTGAAATACGGATGAAACATTATTATTAAGGATATGTATTCCAAACTCTAAACAATGTATTTTTAAACATTGACATTCTTGATTGTATACAATATTCTGGATTACACATTGTGTGGAATTCATTTAATCCAGCATTTCCCAACCGTTGGTTTGTGAACCCTCAGGAGTTTGCGTGATGTTGAAAGAGTTGGGGAGAATAATATCGTAATGGTGCAATTTTTAATTGCTGACTTAAAAAAATAATGAAATAAGAAATTAAACACATATTAGGACGGAGCGTTAAAAAAATATTTTTCCCCTAAATTGTCTTCCCGATGATGAGGAAAGAGCGTGGACTGGTCTAAGAAACATGCCAGTCCATGCGTAAAAAAATTATACTTATTATACATTTAATTTTTACTTATACCTGCTTTCAAAAATTTGGATTACAAAGTGGCACCAGAAGATATTCATTGCTTTATTTTAAATTTTAAATTGCATGTTTCTCCTACCATTTCTACTTTTTGTGTAATTACGAAGACAGAGTGGAAAAAAGAAAAGGCACTAAACTGTTGATTTTTGCAATATTTTTGGCTATTTTTTAGTATATAAGCTAGAAAGTGGAACTGGAAGATAATTAATAATTAATTTAACAATTTTTATAAATTGAATTTTATAACATTTATCATGCTTTTTTCCAACTTTGTTGCCTTAAGAAATGTAAAAATACATAATTTTTAATATTTGCGAAAATTTCCATAACTTTTGCCAAATTTTACATATTTGAATCGAAGCATATTTATTTAAAATTTTGTATGCATATTTGTTCTCATGTCATTTGAACAACTTTATTGCACTATCACAAAAACAATTTCTAAAAATAGCTTTTGCAAATACATATGTTTACTGCCCTATTGATATTTAAAACTAACGGATAAAAAAGTCAGTAAAGAACCATTCATTTTCTCATAAATATTGTTCCAGTCTTATTTGTACTTCGGTGTTTTACAATTATGTTTTATATTTTGTTATGAACTATTGTGCAACATGGAAAACAATGTACTATCAAATTTCATTGTTTTCTTACATGCCACCAGGTTTATAGAAGCGGTTCGGCATTTTCTTTCAGAGTTTAGAAGGAGTTGGTTCACAAAGAGAAAAAGGTTGGAAACCCCTGATTTAAACAATCTAAAGTACTATTATTAAACATGTTATACAGACACACAACTGTTTAACCCCTGATTTAAACAATCTAAAGTACTATTATTAAACATGTTATACAGACACACAACTGTTTAACCCCTGATTTAAACAATCTAAAGTACTATTATTAAACATGTTATACAGACACACAGAATGAATATATGAAGCTTTGCTAATTGAAACAGAGATTCTAAATGCACCATATGTTATGTTTAGAACAACACTTCCTAAAACTTAAAAATCAACTTTTAAAAAATTTTAAATAATTATTTTAAAACAAGGTTTTTGTAAAGAAAATGGTCACTTGATTTAAATTGCAATTATAATTATGATTTAAATCTTCAAACTCTGATAGATTCACAAGAACTAATTTATAATATCTTTTTGATAGAGTAATAAAAGCCACTGAATTATGAAACATTCTTTTATCTCAAAGGAAGTTTCATAATTTGATTACTGCTACAAAAGGAATTGTATAATCAATGTCTCAGATGATAAGATCAGAGTTCTATATTTGATTTCAACTTTTATTAATTAGAATGGCCCATATTTCTAAACAAAATAGTTTGTTCACATGATTGAAAAAATTATCCCCTCCTCATACAAAAAAAAAAAAAACTTCTGGTACCTGCATTTGTTCTGAAAAACTTTAGCTCAAAGCATCTTTTCATTACACAAATACAAATTACTTTCTGCAGATGGTTTCTAGAAAGACTCATTCAACTTTTTAGTGACAATGTGCATTACAAAAAAAAAAAGAGAGAGAGAGAGAGAGAGAAATCTAAATTTGAAAGAAAATACTTACCCACCTCAGCATATTTAAATCTTGCTCATAAAATGCTATGTATCCCATGGCTATAAAGTTATTCACAAATTCAAACTGAAAAATATAAAAGACATCTTCAAATAGTTTAAAATGTTAGAAAACACATATACAACATGCAAGTTCACACAACACACACACATATATATATTATTTTAAAGTTATTGTAAAAAAATATCAAATTTAATTTTTACTTGAATGAAAATTTTTTTCATTCAATTCCTAGGTATAATAGCTCTAGAAGTACAAAATTTATCAAATGTTAAGACAAAAGAATGTAGTATTAAACACAAAATTTCATTTAATGACAGAAAGCGATGTATTCCATAAATAACCCAAAGATTCAAAAAAAAAAAAAAAAAATATTGAACCAGCTTGTATAATTAGTGGAAAATCTTCAAAGTGGCACCCTTCTACATCTATAAATTTCTATAGACGGCGTTTCTATGCCTAGAAAGCTTCCAGATGTTCGTTAGAGCCAATGTAGCAGGAGCTTGGATTTTTTTCAATTGCGTGCTTTTCTTTCCTTTCATGATTCATTTTAAGAGAGGAAACAATAAAAAGTCTGGGAGAGCAAAGTCAGGAGTGTGTGAAAACTAGGAAAGCAATAGGGTGTGGGTCTTGGCCAAGAAATTATTTTGCATCTTGTTAAACAAGGCATTTGATAAGGTGTTGTGGCTTGGCATGTTAACATAATGAAATTTCCATGTGTTCTTGGACACTACAGCAGCCCGCCACCCTCTTTTTCAAAATTAAAAATTTACAATTAAGTTAGTTTTACACACTATGTTAGACCAAACTCAGAACGAAATTCATGGGAATGCTTGTCTTGATTCTGCCACAGGTTGGAGATAATTGAGAATTGCATTATAAAGTTACAACCCCGTCCACGTAACCCGGGAGGTTAAAAAGTTCTCCAGTACAGAGCCGCAGCTAAAAACATAAGTTGCATTACTTATGAAATACACCACGTATATACATACACACACACACATGTATATATTTATGTTTTTATGGTAATGTTTCAATTTCATTAGAAGCTACAAAATTATTTTTTTAAAGTGAGGAAGGCATATCAATTGAGGCATACTTTTACATGCATTGGTTTACAAATCAAGGAAAAAGTCTCAAAAATAGTAATTATTCAAAACATTGCAACTACAATTTAATGAAGGTGAGCCATGGTATACAATATTTAGTAAGGTGTAAGATAACATGAAAATAAATATCAGACAATTGTGGTGTTTTACAAATTTTACTTTAAATATAGTATAGACTAATAAAAAACATTTTCAACCTACTCTAATTTTAAGCTTGAAATGAAAAGCACAGTTCACAAAATTTGAATATAAAAGTAGCAATTTCTAAAATTTTGAAATTTGAAGTATAAATCTTATTTGAAGCAAACATAGCTGTATATATATATGTATATGTGTATGTGTGTATATATATATATATCTGAATATATATAAATATAAAGTCAGGGAAATTCAAAAAATTTTAAGTACCAATAACAGTTTTACGATTCGGTGGTTGTCAAAGGAGTCTTGTGTCTTGTGATTCTCTGGTAGGAGAAAAAAAGATCTCTTAGTATAAACTAAAAGCTTAGTTAAAAATAAACATACCAAGCGATTAATAGCAATCATGTTTAATAATTCTATAAATCTAGCTAAAATGATAAGGATTTAAAATCATTTCTGCTTCAGAGCTTTGGAACAAAAGTGGTTAGAATAAGCTCAAAACATAGAAATCATGTATACATACTTTATGTTATTTTGAATGAATATATATATATATATATATATAGTCTCAAAATATATCTATAGTCAATTCAATATGTATAGTATCAAATGAGAAGAGTTAGAGGACACATGATTCAGTTATTTAAGTTTATTAAAATGAAGGATGTGGTTGGTCTACATTTCTGCACAGAAGGCAGAACCAGAGGTCAATGTTTTAAGTTATTTAAATCCTCAAGCTACTCTTGAAATTATAAAAAATTACTATTTCGATAGGGTTGTAGGAACTTGGAATAGTTTAACAGAAGAGACTGTTACGGTGCTTTCACACCAAAGACAAAAAACAAAAGACAAAAAAAATGTCTTTTCTCATCTGCGCCAGTGCAGAGCTAATTTTTTTGAAGGCAAAAATATGAACATCAAAAACTTTTGTGATAATTGCAGTACAAGAATTTTAATTTAAATATCTCAAGATTGATTACAGCCACTTTTAGCAAGGTGAAAGCAATTTATAAAAGATTTTGAAATACTGAAGAAATCAATGATCTTTACTTTCTTTACACAAGGCAAAAATAAAGATGATAGATAAATAATGACTCTCAAAAGCTAGGAAAACTGATAATTGTATATATGCAAGTCTTCAAAATGTTACGCTACTTTAAATGCATCAAACAATTCAAATTAAATCACATCATTGTTTTGTTTGTCTGTCTTCCCTACCCCTGCATCTATAATGGTAGTATGTAACATTGTAGAAAAAAACCTGTAGTATTTTAGAAAAATTAAATTGCTTATATTTACAACCATAAAAATTAATGACTAGAAGCTGCTTCTTAAAATACCTAAAATTCAATGCTAAAATAAGTATTATGCATAAATAGTTTAAGTAGTTTCAAAATGTAAGCTTTAAAGTTAAAAAAACTTACAATTACTTTTTTAAACAAATCATAACTAAAAAAACTTGAAACATTAAATGCAGAGAATCAATGCAAACTTACCCCATTCTGTAAGAATATTTGCAATGTATGCATATATCACATTCATCACATACACTATTATAGCATAAACTATGCCAGGCACTTGAGTAAGAATATAACCTAAGAGGCTTCCATCATCATAAGTATTTATCACATATTTTTCAATCTGATAATAAATAAACATGACAACTACTGCAAAAAGCAGACACAAGATCACTAGAGGTAAAGAAATGCAATACACCTATAATTTAAAAAAAAAAAAAAAAAGTTATTTCTAAAGTATTAAAAAAGGTAATATTTAGTATGCTCTGCAACAGAGGCGTAGGAAGGCAGGTGCGGGGGGTGAGCTGGTACCCCGCACCGGGTACCAGCTCTGAAGGGGGTGACAAGACGGTGTGAGCTCTGTGGCCACACTCTAAACTAAAAAATTCTGTATCAAAGACGCGATTTTTTTTCCTTTTTTCTCGGCATAAGGGTTGCTACGCAACCTGGAGAACCGGGAAACGTAAGGGAATTTAATTTGATATTTTACCTAAAAAGTCGGGGAATATCAATTTTTTCTCAAAAAACCTGGAAAAGTCAGGGAAAAAATTTCGCGGCGAACGCCAACCAAGCGAACTTCGCGCCGTTATTGGAACCCGTCCGGAATTTGGTGTTCAGCCAGATTTCTGCTACGCGAATCAGATTATCTTTCAGAAGTAAGGCAACCTTCTAACTTGTAGAAGACCAGACAGGATCATAGCACTGCAGTAATACTTTTTTCTCTCCACGTGTTCACTTTCAGAAACAAGATGGAGTGCTCACTACGAAGCTGTTAAGCCTGTGTTTAAGTGCTTTAAGAAGATTATCGATGCCATTGAGGAACTGTGTGATACTTCGGAAACGATCGAAACCAGAGGATCAGCTCAAACTCTGTTGCCTGCATTGTGTGATTTTTCGTTTTTGTGCTTTTTGTGTTTATGGAATAATGTCTTACAAGAAGTCAACCACGTTCAAAAGTATTTACAGAATCTTGGAATAAGCTTCGAGAAATCTGTTATCAAGATGAGAAGTCTAAAGGTATTTTTAAAAGATAAAAGAATTGACCTTGTTGAGGAAGCACTGCAATTTGCAAAAGACACATGTGAAGAGATGGGAATCCCTGTAGTAAAAAGAAGAACTCTCAGGAAGAAGAAAATTATGCCCGGAGAGAAGGCTGCAGATGAGCCGCTGACCTTTGACCAAGAACTGAAAAGATCAATGTTAGAGTGCATTGACGGATTTCATCAAGAAATCGAAACACGTTGCAAAAGCATGGAATGTATATCAGATCGGTTTGCAGTCTTAGAGCCTAACAATCTGATTGAAACCTCGGAAAGTGGACTTCCCAAGTTTGTACAATCTTTGGTTAAAAATCACGATGAGCTTTGTGCAGATGGTATCCTATCAGAAATTCCACGCCTAAGAAGATTTTTAAACGCCGCCAAAGTTTCAAAAGAAGAGTCTCTTGGTTAGACTTCCTTAATATATTTAGAGTTTGTGGTTAAATATGAACTTTTGGACTCTGTTCCCAATCTCGCTTTAGCATTAAGATTTTTCTTAACTTTATGTGTTTCTGTTGCGTCATGCGAGAGGAGTTTTCCAAAACTCAAACTAATTAAGAACTATCCGAGATCTACTATGAACCAAACCCGACTCTCTAGCTTAGCCATTTTGTCAATTGAAAATAGTGTAGCTAACGCTATCGATTTTGATGATGCAATTTCAAAATTTGCAGAACAAAAAGTTAGAAAGAAGAGATTTTAAGTATAAGATTTCTTACAATGTATATTAAATTAGCATACTAATAAAAAGGCATTTTACTTTTTTTTTCATTCATAACAAATTGTTTACGAAATAATTTACATTACTCTTTACTTAACCAACTGAATAAAAAAAATTGCTTACTCAATAAATTTCATTTTATATTTTGGTGGACAAGGGGGGGGGGGTGACAAGTTAAAACGCTGCACCGGGTGCCACCGGACCTTGCTACGCCACTGCTCTGCAATTATATGACATAATTACATAATAACAATGAAGAAGAATGCAAAGAGCATTCATTTGAAGGATAAAGCATAAGTAATAATGCAAATCATTCTTCACTCTGGGTCACTAGGTATTTTGAGAAAAATATAAGTGAATAATCATGATTTACACATGTGGCAAAACTGTTCTGATCTAAAGAGTTGTTAGCTGTTTTGTTTTCACGAGGAAAAGGAAAATGCTAAATATATTTTTACTTATCAGTTTAAAAAAAAGAAACGAAAAACAATAATTGACAAATAATCTATTATTTTCCTTCCTAATAGAATAATAAATGTTTTTGAATCAGTTCAAGAATAAAGAAGTATAAAGTTTTAGGAATTATTCATTCGACAAGTCTACTTTTTACTATTGCAACAGAATTGTCTTATGTTATGTCAGTTTGAATCATTATGGTTACAAAAATCTCTTAATATGTCCTATATAATTTTGACAAATAAAATATAAAACATTTTATCACATGAGTTTCATTTTCTCAATTTTCCTCAGCATCATTTCTTAAATAATCAAACAATTATGCAATGACCAATTTATGAGATTGAAAAGGAATACTTCCAGAAATCTACCTTGAAATGCCGTCGATAAGCAGGATACACTGGCACATATAATTTGGTCACTGGATCAATTTCCATATATCTACCACGAAACGTAGGATGAAGTTTTGGAATTGTAACCAACCTAAGAGTTCCCCATTTGTAGGCTAACTATTGCTGGTCCTTTTCCAGTATTCTAAACAGAGTGTGAGCCAAATCATTTTAAATACTGCACATGGCACATAGGATCGGGATATGTCAAATGATACCAAAGTCTGGAACAAACCAATAGCAGCAGGAGGTATAAGAGCACATGTATAGAAGGATATAAATTCAAAATAAAATGCAACAGCTTCACCAAAGTAATTTCTGATATCACCTGCAAAAATAAATTATACAAATGAGTACAAACCAAATGAGAGTGTAAAAGATATGCAAATTATCTTTGAGTACTAAATAATTAAACAAACAATTGAGGCAAAAAATTATAGATTAGCTGGGTTATATGGAAAAATGCAATAAAAAATTCGGGCAAATTTACATAAAATTCATTCTCTTGAAAAAAATATTTTCAGCAATCATAAAATCATCCAATACTGATGTTTTATTACAGAAATTGAATTAGATCAAATATAATATCTATTATACTATATATTAATTTTAAAATACATAGTAACTTAGTGCTCAAATGTATAATGCAATACATACCAAGATAGAAAAGATTTATCTGCAAAGTACAAAAAAAAAAAAAAAAAAAAAAAAACAATCTGCACAAAAATAAATAAATAAATAAAGATGAAGGTGTTTATATATATATATATATATACATATGTACATACATTGAAACTTCAATAAGTCGAAACAGCAGTGAAAGTGAAAAAAAAATTGACTTATTGAAAACAAAAACAAAACTATAGATGAAAATATAATGCCGCCAAAATTTATAATAGGAGATAATAACTGATATATAATAAGATACCAAAGATATTATAAAACTTGACACAATTACAGTATAAGATAATGACATGAATCACCTTGCCACCACAAACACTTGCTTTCTATAACAAATGGAAAATTTATCCACCTTCTTAGGGAGGGGACCAGCTTCTTAGGGAGGGGGGGAGCAACAACATTTTGTTTCGGAAAGAAGAGTTCATCAGGTCCGCCCCAAGTCTGACCAGTGCCGTCGTACGAATGTTTAAAGAGCGCCTTTTTTAGAGCGTTTTTTTTAAAGAAATCCTGACGAATTTTTCCCAATATTTTTTTTTTACATTTCCTCCAGATGCATATCATAATAAGGGGTTGCATATCACCCTTTGTCTGCTTCTGGAATATATACACTCTTAAGACAGGAAAATAAATTCTTGGTAAAGAAAAATTGAATTCACAGAATTTTTTTTATTATTTACAAAAGAAAAAATCGACTTTGACTTATGGAGTTAAGTTAGCTAGGAAAATTTGACGACCGTCATGAAATAAAATTCGACTTACCGAATATTTCAACCCAACAAAATTCAACTTATTGAAAATAAATAACAAATTCTCTATTCAGTTAGACAGGAAGAAATGATCACTTTTGCTTATCGCAGTTTGACGTGCCAAAGTTTCAGTCTATATATAATTTTTTATTCTTTCAGTTTAACTGGAACGGAATTAAAGTTTACAAGCAAATTTATGGAAAAAATTCAGTATAATCTATAATATATTATTTCTCTAGCCTGTTTTTCTGTCGCTTCGCAAGATCTTCCTTACTTCTTTATCAAATTCTATGATTTAGCCCTCATTTTAAAGCTTATCGTGCCGGATAATGACGAAAAATTGACCCACAGTCAAAAAATGTAACGCTTTACTTAAATTTGAGATTTACAATCATCTAAGAAGAGGTCCTTTAATGGATGCCAAATTAGTAATGTGTATGGAGGTGAAATCTGTTATCAAGCAAACAAACAAGAAACTCTTCTGTTTTTATTGTGTAGCGAATTGGACAGTTTTACTTGCGTCTGTGTGTTAAAGTTATTCATTTCTTAGGCTCTACACATTCATTAATATTATGAATGTGTAGAGTCTAACCAACCAACAGAAAGTGTATTTTAAATAATGAAACTGTTTCGTTACTGCATTTTAATACAATGTATACTACTAATAAAATTAATTATCATTATAATTGTGATTATTTTATTCTTTTGAATATCTAAATATTAGTGGGGGGGGGGGGAATGTAACAGCTATTTGTACTGATTGTTCAATTACATGTCTTCATGTCTTCTTTGGTACCAACACCCGTTTACTTTTTTCTATTCTTCTTCATAATGTCCTTTCTCCCAAATTTTTAAAGAATGGAATGCCACACAAAATGATTTGGTGCGCAGTGCAGAATTCTGCACAGGTCGCCTAGTTTTGTTTGAAACACAAGAACACTTCGTGTGAGATGCTCCTGAAAAACTTCACTGAAGAAGATAAAGTGAAAAATATGTCTTCTTTTACTCAGCATAAATATTTTATTATATAGTTATAGCAAAGAAAAAGAACAAAGACCTTACTAATAGGGGGTTTCCTTTTCTTGAAAGACCAGTTTTCTTTCAATGTTTGTAGCTCTGAAGGCTCATGAAGAGGATAGACGCATTCGATTATATGATTATTTTTGCAAATTTGAACTGCAAAAATTGCATCCTAAATTAATTATTACAGTAATAGAAAATAAATATAAAATGTGAAGTAGAAATAGTATGTAAGTAACGTTACACATGTATTAAACACAGTCAGTGCAGTTATTAGGTTTCTAATTCAAAGCTTTGTGATTGGGTATAGGGCCATTCCAAGTGAAATCGTCCAGCGGAGACAAGGTTTGACACCCAAGGTCGGCCGATTTTGATGAAACATGGTGGGATTGTTCTACCTATAGATATAAGTACAAATGTAAAGTTTTATCTCGATATATTGATTAGTTTTTGAAATAGAACACTTTAAAGTTTTGCCAAAATGTTTTGCAATTCGACGCTGATTGCAAATCAAGCAATTACGCATACTTCTGTATTTCTTATCGCAAAACAGTTATTTTTAAAGATAGAAGGTTAATTTTTTTTTGCATTGTGTTCAGTATTCTTTCGTAAATAGAAATATAGCCTTAGATTTGGGATTTAAAGTTATTAAGGCAACTTAAAAAATCTTTGAAGAACAAAATTGAGTTGTATTTAATACAATGACTGGCGCTCAGAAACTGCTCAATTGCATTAAGAACGTATCCTTCGATTTTAAAATTAATTATACCATTAGAAACTAGATTAAAAATGCTTCAAAGTGGTACATTGAAATTGATGGGGCTTGGACTTTTTATTGAGTTAGAGCAGATCAAAGTTATGCCTTTGAAAAGACCAAAATCTATTGTTCCTAATAACTTTAATTTCCAAAAAAAATAATATTGGCTGCTCTTATAATGTTGTTATATAGTGTATTTAATTTACATCCATATATATATACATATATATATTGTTGTTTTGGCTTTCCACCAAAGCCGAGTGAAATCATAAGATATTCTGAGATATATTTACAGCAAAAATACGTCATTCTTTTAGAAAGTGCTTATGCTCTAGAAAGTTCTTCAAACAAGCATGAAACTAGGAAAATAAAACTGTATGTTTGGTTGTTACTGATCGAAGCTACAAAATCAGCCAGACTTTCTATAGTTCAAAATAATATACAATAATGCATGAGAAAGGTTTTTTTTTAAATTCATAATTTCTTTTTTCGTAAAATGTCATGTTTGTTAGATAAACTAAGATAAGAAAGTTATATATATATATATATATATATATATATATATATACAGTCAAACCCCGTTAACGCGAAATGAATGCCATTCCCCGTCAGATAATCTAAGAACGAGTGCTAAATTAATCGCTTAACCCTTTGACGCGCACGATACTATTTTTGTGATATTTTATTTAAAAAACATTATAAACCAATTGCTATGACCCTAAAGACAAATAAAAAATGAATTTAAAAAAATCTGCATTAGCCCATTCATCTGTGGGTGGTGGTCGCACTTTGCAACCAGCGCGCGTCTAGCACATTGAAACTTACTGAGAGAGTAAGGAGAAAAAAACTTACCTTGTTCCGTGCGTATTTCCAATAAATGGCGTAATTTGGGAATTTCAATGATAAATTCCACTTCAAATTGCATTATGTATCTCTTTCCCATTATTGTTAAAAATAAATCTTCAAAAAGTGACAAAATAAATATTTATATAATTTCTCTACTATAATATCAAAAGGATATAAAAACTCGATTTTTTTTTCTCCAAGTGACGAATATTAAAGTTATTTTTTGTGAAATTGTTGAAAACATGTTTTGTCTTTTTGGTACATGCAAAGGCCAACATTGCATGTTTCACACATGTATCTTGTTCTATGGGGTTTTTCCCTTGTGCTGCAAAACGCGCACCGGCGGGGTTTGCATTTCACTGGCATGTGTTCCGCATTTTTCACTCTCTTTTCTTCTGGCACATATGGTTTGTGACTTTTCAGCACAACAGGGCTGGAACTTTTTCGTTTTGGTGTGGATGCTTTGCTACCCATTTCCATCAAGCTGCCAATTATTTCCATTCTGAAAGCCTTGAGCACTTTAAATTTTTGGTCGCTTTCTGGGAGCATTCTGTAAATAATAAAAGCGTTTATGATGGTGACATCAACAAAATGAAAAAAAATTCGATGCCACCATTTTTTGCTCTTTCTGTCTATCTCATACAGACTTTTTAGTTGATCAAAATAGTCTACATATCCCATATTTTTATTGTAGTCCAATATTGCCTTGGGACACTGCACTTGAACTTTCTTTCCGTTTTTTTCCTTGCGCTCCACAATTGATGGGGTAACGGGGTCTGCAAGACTGGACAATAGAGTGACACATCTCTTGTCTTTCCATTTTAGACAAGTGATTTTGTCGTCACTTACTGCCCAGTCAAAGTCACCGCGTTTCAATTTTTTGTCCTCAGTTAGCGTTTTCGGAAGGTTTTTCCGTTTCATGTTCACAGTTCCGCAGCAAAATACACTTTTTGTTTCCAAAAACCGAAAAAGAGCATACGAAGTGAAAAAATTGTCCATGTACACTCTGTGATTTTTGTAATATAATGGTTCACTTAGCATTTTCACGACTCTTTCCCCCAGATTTTTCTCTACTTCCTGCGTTTTTCCCGTATAAATTTCAAATTGTGATGCATATCCACTTTCGTCGCATCGCATCCACACCTTGTATCCCCGCTTTATTGGTTTCTTTGGCATATATTGCTTCAAAGAACTTCTGCCTTTGAACCGAATCATTGATTCATCTATAGATTGATTTTTCCCCGGTCTAAATAAGCAGGCGAATCTCTCCGACAAATGCGTGAGTAGAGGGCGAATTTTATAAAGTTTATCAAAATCTTTTTCTTCCCTTTTTGGCATTAGGCTGTTGTCATTTAGGTGCAAATTGCCTAAAATCCATGTAAATTTCTTCACTGCCATTTGCTTTGTCACATATGGTTCATGAAGGATTTCATTGGTTGACCAAAAGTCTCGGTAGCTTGGGAGTTTTTTAATTCCCATTAGAATATTTATTCCGAGGAAAACCATCATGTCCTGCAGAGAAATTGGTGAAAACGGCTTACCTTTTTGGGTTGCATATAGATTTGTTTGAAATACTATTTTCTCTATAAATGCAACAGTAAAAAAAGACAAGAAAATGTCCACAGGTTTTGGATCATCCATTGAAGTTAACTCATTGGTAGGGCCATAATCCTCTGAAAATTCCGGAATGGATTTAGTTACAGTCTTCTTTTTATTCCAAGTCACCTCCGTGATTCTGGAAGGACCTGGTAACTGGGGATCATCAGTTTCTGACTGTTCATCACTGCCTTCAGAATCAGGAATTACACTAGCAAGAGGAGAGAGGGGCAAAGGAATGTTTCCCTCTCCATCACTTTCATCCTCTGAGACCACTGATTCAGGATCTGAAGGTAGCTCTTCCAGTAGAGCTAATGCCTCAGCTATTCCTAGCCCTTTGCGAGGCATTTTAAATTTCAGCAGTTGCACAAAATGTTAAAAATTAATAGCTATCAATAGTTATAAATCTAAACAAAAATTATACGAAATTACTATTTTCAATTATAAAATACAATATATTTACATTATGTATAAATCACAGAAAATAATTTAGGAAATCTAAAAACTAGCATACGAAATAAGCGTGTTTAGCGTAGAGCAAAATCTCTAGAAATGAAAGTTCTTTTTACAAGTGGCCATGTGCAGAGCATTTTTTGTTTACTGGAAATGTTTCTGAAGATGTCTATCCCCCTTTATTTATATCCCTAGAAGGTATAAACACTATCTTTCACAGCAGCAAAAGCCGCTTGTGTTTATTCGAAAAGGATTTATGTCCGCTCATTCCAAGAGTGTTTACGTCTGTTCCACTGGGTAGGATGATGAATGATGTAGTTGCGCGGTGGTTTCGCAGTGAGACCACATGGGAAATTCTATAAAAAAACAAAGATAATTCATGTATAAAGTTTAATTAATGGTAGATTTTTATTATTTATGATCGAAATGATGATGCACAGTGGATAATTTCTGAAATTTAGGGTTTTTTACTTTAATAAGAAGTACTTATTTTGTGTCCTTCAAAACGACTTATAAAAAAAGTCTGATTGGAAGAAGTAACACCGTAAATAAATATGGTGCTGCCATCTGTAGGCGTTATTTAAAGGTAAAAGTATTGTTATCGATCGGTTTTAACCAGAAATTTTCGTAAAGAAGACTGGAAAATTTTTTTTAAAAATGTGGTTTCGGGGCGCGACCACCGCGCGTCAAAGGGTTAAGACAAAATTGATTTGAACAAAATTCTGCTTAAGACGAAAAACAAAATTTTTCAGTTGACAAAAAAATAAAAGAAAAGAAAGGTGAAAAAACATTCTTTGACATGAAATTTTCTTGGAGCTTAGGAAGCTTCAAAATTCTGTTGCACTTATTAACTTCTAGGAATTCTAAGAAAATAGCGAAACAGGTAAAATGCCTGCAGCTCACATGCTAATCCTTTTTCTGACAGACACTGTACAAGCGTGTTAGTGTGGATCAGTGACGGGAATGAATTGACAAGGGATACCTCTATTAATGGGCATAGATAAGCAATGGACACTTCCATTAGGGGACAATGGGGTGGAGTTTCAAAATTGTGTGGGTCAGGAAGACTTCCCAGCCACCTGGTTTTCAAGAGGGGGAGTGTCAATCAAGCATTCTATTCTTCGTTTCCGTTCATTTTACTCGTTTAACATGGCGCTAAACTCTCAATCTATTTCTTGGAAATGAGTTATAAAGAGAACAACTTTGATTACATGCAGAGTAAACGCTGAAGGAAATTTTAGTTTTGAGTTAGTCCTGTGCGGGGTGCAGTTGATTTTTTCGCATTCATAATAATGAATCGTAAACAGCAATCTTTGACGTTAGAAACGAAGCAAAAGATCTTAAATGAAGTTGAAGATAAATTATTGAAGAAGACAGAGATTGCTGCAAAATATGGAATTGCCAACAGCACTTTATCCACGATCATTAAAAATAAAAATAAGATTGAAGCAGCTTATGCTGTGAATCAGTTTGAGCCAGTAAGGAAGAGAATGAGAACCGGGAAAAATGAAGACGTGGATGAGGCCCTTTTACGCTGGATCAAAGAGGCCAGGAATCAAAACATCATTTTAATAGGGGTGATCTTGCAAGAAAAAGCCAAGTTCTTTGGAGTGGCTCTTGGTGTCAGCGATTCCGTTTTCTCAAATGGTTGGCTCTCTAGATTTAAAGAGCGTCATGGGATTGTTTGCAAAAAAAATCTGTGGTGAAGAAGCAGCTGTTGATCTGAAAACAGTAAATTTGTTTTTCACTGAAAAATGGCCAGCCCTAAAAGAAGAGTTTTCCCCACGAGACATTTTTAATGCCGATGAAACGGGACTTTTTTTCAAGACACATCCTTCTCGTACGATGACCGTGAAAGGGGAAAAGTGCTCCGGTGGAAAATGCAGTAAAGAAAGAATAACTGTTATGGTAGCCTGCAACATGGATGGCAGTGAAAAAATTCCACTCCTTGTCATATGGAAATCGGCTAAAAACCCCCGATTTTAAACCCTGCAGCCATCGGTTAACGCGAAAAAATTTGGCAGCCCCCTCGACTTCGCGTTAACGAGGATTGACTGTATATATATATATGTTTTATCAGAATAATATTTAAGATGCCTATTATTGAAGTGATCACTACTCTTAAGGTCGTAGATTGAAAATGTTATAAATTTCAATCAATGTATTTAAATGGCTATGTCTCTTATTCAACAGGCTAAAACTAGGTTTCCTTTCAAGTTTGAACAGTTTTAACACTTTCCCTTGAACATATTCCAGCTTTCATTAATATTTTTCATGGATATTGATCCAATTTTGAAAAAACGACTGATATGTGATGTTATTTCTGGACTTTCAACAGTACATAAGATACGTTGTGGGAGAACAGGCATTCATCTTGCCTTTCAGGACAGTAAAATGTTTCTCAAGCTCCATGCGGGTGCATGATATCAATTGTGTCACGCCTTCATCTTTGTGTTCATTTTAACGACATAGACCACTCCACCAGTTTCCCTCATAAACGCATGCAACATAATTTATGTAAATTCCTATCAAAATCCGGCAACATATTTGACTTTGATATTCCTTAAGTAATATTCAATCTACTGCATGGTTCAAAGTCTAGACTTGTAGTTTCATGCTTGTTTGAAGAACTTTTTATGGCATAAGCATTTTGTAAAAAAACGATGTATTTTTAACAAACTTCACAAAGGAAGGAGGTTATACTTTGATATAAACATAAGCAAATATAATATAAATATATATTAATTAAATAAAAATTTTCAAATTGATATAAACATATATTAGTAATATAATATAACATTCATACTATATATGCCGATTGTTTTTGGTTTCTCCACTCATGACTTCTTACCGGATGAACCGATTTTAATTCGATTGAGGGTAGTTTACCATAGGTCCTGTACCTTTGTTGAAAAATAAATTAATTCTTAACAACATCGATACCACATTAAAACCTAATTTTTGAAATCGGTGCAAAATTATGATAGTCCAATTCTCTTTACACCATGCGTTATTTTACATTGAAACTGTTGCAAAATCTAGGCCATTAATAATTGTAATTGACTCATGGTTACAAGGGTTATCATGAATCAAAATTCATAACAATGTTACGCCCACTTCAAAAGTTCTGTTTAAATGCCGTATCGGTGTTGGTTAAAGAATTTATATTTATTTTTCACTTTTTCGTGCATTTTATGATTTTAGGTCGGTTCTTTTTTTTTTTTTCCAAAAATTGCTGTAAATATATTTCTGAATATTTTATGATTTCACTCGGTTTAGGTGGAAAGCCAAAACAACAATATATATATATATGGATGCAAATTAAATACACTATATAACAACCAGGCTTGGAGTAATCGCGATTACGTAATCGTAATCGGCTGTAATCGATTACATTTTGACAAAATCGTAATCGTAATCGTAATCTGATGATGGCATATTCTCATAATCATAATCGAAGTTGTGTAATCCCGTAATCCTTTTTCTCCCGGAATTTTAATCGTAATCTTAAGGAAAAAATCCGTAATCTGCTAGTCCTGCAATCGTGTAATCTTGACCTGCTGAAAGCTGAAATTTTTAGCGCTACCCTTGGATAGAAGAGATAAGATTACAAGAAAAAGGACTCAAACTGTGTACTGAAGTCCTATCCTAAGCGGTCTGTAACCTATGGGCGATCATAATATAAAAGGTTCTGTGTGGCGGTCGCAGAGCCTTGATGGCAGGACCATATAATAGTCTGCTAGAGACGCTTGTTGTCCTACTTGTTGCGGTCTCTCAGAATTCTTAATTGCGGCTCCACTCTCCATGGGGAATGGCTGGAGAGCCCGAGAAGAAAGGGAGTCTGGGCTGGATATGTCACTCGCATCGCCTTGGGGGCTCTCGGGGGGGGGGGGGTGTCTCCGGTCTCCTGGCGTCGTCCAGTTTCGGTACAAGAGCGGTAATCTGTCCGCAAGTCACAGATTTCGGGGTAGATAAGAAAGGGGAAGGTGTCTATAGAAGGACCAAATGCATCGGTCATTTTGCTTCCTTAACTACCCCTTCAAAACATACTCAAACGGTTGGGCAATAGGCGAGAGTCTGGACGGGACCGCCGCGAGTAAAAGAGAGTTCCCCCTTTCTTCTCTCCGCGATGTCCCGGTTTGGAGCCGGCATTAAGAATGGGCGCCCCATTTTCCCTTTCAATAATCGAAGTAGACTGCCCCCCTGAAAATCTAGTGTTGGTACTATCACCTACACACATAAAGAGACATGAAATGACTTTTGTGTTTTCGCCTTTCTTTAACGGCAGAAGTGAAGAATTTTTCTAAAGAATAGCACATTTACACTTCAGCAATTTAGGAGCAGCGTTACATGATGCTCTATGCTTAAGATGCATGAAATCTTAACCCTGGTACGTGTGATGATTATTCTTTTTAAAAATATGTTCTTCGAATATTTAAAAAAGTACATACATTTAAATCTTAAATTTATTTATATTTTAATGCTAATATTCTTTTTAATTAATAGGTATGTAAAAGAAAATGATATATGTTCAGACATTTTCCCAATTGTTTTTTACATGCATGAATTAATATTTAGGAATTATTTTAAAAAAATAATTATATTTTTCTTCTTAGAATTACCTCAACAGAATTTTGTATTTCAGTTGAATCTTGTACGTTAAATTTGTGTTGTAAAATTACTTGCACTTTATTTTCTTATTAAAACAGTTAGTACATGGAAAAAAATATATGCTCGTGCATGTTAAAAAAAAAAAAAACCGCAAAAATCATATTAAAATATTATAGTCATTCGTATTATAATTATTCTTCATATTACTTTTTAACGATTACTAATTTTGCTAAGAGTTATTTGAATGTTCATGTTCAAATTTTTTGAAATTATTCTAAAATGCAGCATTTATTTTCAAAGGATTATTTATCTCTTACACTATCTGAATATTTTGTTATCCCGTGCAATCCATACACCTCTTATAAGTGATTTCATAAAGAATCATAGAAAATTATTATTTTCAGTAAACTAATTGGTGTTATGTGAAATATTTGCACAATTTAAACTAGAAAATAAATACAATGGAGAAATATACATTTTCAGAAATTGCGGCCAACTAAATTTTGATTGTATGCACACAAAATAACAATGAACCAGGTAAATCACTTATGCATTATATATACATTTAGTGCATCGTCTTTGCTTATATACAAAATACGATCAATGTAGTTATCCCTCACATGAGTTTTAAATATTCGAAAAATACTGAATGTGCCTTTCCTGATTATACATATATATATATATAATGCAAATTTTTCATTTCTGCAACGATGTCATAATTCCAGAACTGTGATGATGAAATTGTTTCATTATAATTGCATTCATCATCATTTCAGTTATCTCTTATAAAATCAAAAATTTAATTAAAAATCATAACTTTTTGATTTATGACACTATTGTGAAAATGAGAGTTGTATGCATAAAATCGGATAATTTTATGTTAATCTAATCGTAATCAAAATCGTAATCGGATGTCATAATCGTAATCGATTACATTTTTCAACGACTGTAATCGCTGCCGTAATCGTAATTACTTTTTGGCAAAGGATTACAATCGTAATCGTAATCATAATCTCTCAATTTCTCCCTTTGTAATCGTAATCGTAATCGATTACGTTTCTTTGTAATCGACTCCAAGCCTGATAACAACATTATAAGAGCAGCCAATATTATTTTTTTGAAAATTGAAGTTATTAGGAGAAATAGATTTTGGTACTTTTCAAAGGCATAACTTTGATCAGCTCTAACTCAATGAAAAGTCCAAACCCCATCAATTTTAATGTACCACTTTGAAGCATTTTTAATCTAGTTTCTAATGGTATAATTAATTTTAAAATCGAAGGATACGTTCTTAATGCAATTGAGCAGTTTCTGAGTGGCAGTCATTGTATTAAATACAACTCAATTTTGTTCTTCAAAGATTTTTTAAGTTGCCTTAATACCTTTAAATCCCAAATCTAATGCTATATTTCTATTCACAAAAGAATACTGAACACAATGCAAAAAATTAACCTTCTATCTTCAAAAATAACTGTTTTACGATAAGAAATGTAGAAGTATGTGCAATTGCTTGATTTGCGATCAGCGTCGAATTGCAAATTTCTGGCAAAACTTTAAAGTGTTCTATTTCGAAAACTAATCAATATATTGAGATAAAACTTTACAGTTGTTCTTATATCTATGAGTAAAACAATCTCACCAAGTTTCATCAAAATCGGCCGACCTCGGGTGCCGACCCCTGGATGATTTGGCTTGGAATGTTCCTATAGTAAACTTTATGAGCACATTAGTTAGATAAATAAAACATCTAGATTAGTCATTGGTATGTTGCAATATAGTCATCTTTACGCCATTCATAACAGATAAGGCTAGCCATAGTAGGATAACTTGAACAACATGTCTGTCATCTGATGAAAAAACTGCATGTAGGCAAAATTGTATGCAACTGATTCTCGTACCTGTTATGAGGCATTTGACATATCAATGGTCTATGCAGTCAACTCTCTTAAAACCTAAAATTCCTGAAATCTAAGACAAGATTTTAAATCTAAGCAATGAATTAAACATTAAATTTTCAGAAGTTAAGTATAAGAACATTAAAGCTAACTCTGAAGCTATATTTCAAGTTGAAGAACTTATACCTCCATTTTTAAAAATTCTGTGGCAAGAATTTACAACTGTACTACACAATCCTTTCAATCAAACTTTTCATTAAAATTAAACAGAGGGATAGGCGAATTACTTTAACTATAAAAAATGCTAGATACATTTCATATCATACTATTATTGTATCAAACAAAAGACAAAAATCTGATGCAATAAAGCATTATTATCATTTTTTTTATAAATTAAATTGAAAATAAAAAAAAAAGTATGTAGATGTATAAATATATTACTGATAGACTGTCCTGGATACAACTGTATATTTGGATACCCAGTCAGAGCTTTTTTTTCCATTGACCTGATACCAAGTAGTTCTTCTAAAATAATTCTCTGTTTTTCAGCTGTGCTCAAAAGATTGTTCATATCTACACCTGTGACGGGCAAAGAAGAAATTTTAAAAAAATTAAGTTAAGAAAATTAATTTTGTGAAACTCGTTTAAAAAAACAGCATTTTTGATAGAAATTTTACCATGAGATCTAAAGAAAATGTACAGATATGCAAAAAGGGTTGACATATCATTACCACATCCAGTTACAACAGTAAGAAATTCAAAAAAAATTTTTTTTACAAATCTAGACACTATATATACAAAGAGAAAAATAATTTAAATTCAAAGATAACTCAAAGTCATGTTTTAAAATTATCAAGCTTAAAATATAGATATAAAAACATTTTTTAAAACATCAGGGTTGATTTTAAATAATTTCCCAGTGTTCTGTAAAAATGTTTAAACAGAAAGAAGAAAAAAAACATTAAAACTTAAATGGCTTGCAAGTTGAAATCATCCGAAATCTTAATTAATGTTTCATTTTAATTACTAACTACAGAACACAACACAAAATGATATTTAGTGCTTCATATGCAATTCATAGACATTCTATGGCTGAAAAGGTTCGAGAACAAATATTTTAGATCAAGCTCTCATACATTTAAAAATAGTAAATGAACATTTTATCATTTTTATAATAAAGCAACCTTTCTGGGGAGGAAACACATTTTGTCCAGTTCAAAAATAGTTGCCACATCACAGGTTTACATATTGATGTAGGATATTCAATATCATAGGCTGTTAAGAGAATGAAGCCAAGGAATTATTTTTAGGAATGAAGTGCAGAAACTTGATTTACATTCAACAACACTTTAAAAGATTTACAAACAGGCATTAAGACTTTTTTTAAGCTACTGTTATTCTTACCTTTTTCTAAAACAAAACTGACTTCATTCTTTAAATGAGATTTTTGTACTTGATTTTTTTTTCCGTCGTTTTTTCTTTTTTGCATTTAAGATTTTTAAAAAACTGAAAATATTGAAAGACTAAACAGATAATGAAAAGACTTGTTAGCTTTAAAATTTAGTTCTGCACCAAACATTTAAAACTACTAATACTCTCAAAAAATAAATGTGAGCAAATTTCTATTTTTGATTGATTGGAATTTTATGAAGGGTCTAGTTTGATTAACTAGGATTTTTTGAAGGGTCCAAAAACGAACCTGAGTTTTCACTGGCGCAACCCCTGCATTAAAAAAAGTTTTCAAGCTAAATACCAATAAAAATGACATATCCAGAAAACTAAGTAGAGTGAAAATACCTACCTGGCTTTAAAAATGAATCAAGGTTACTAAATACAAATTCTGTAATGTTTCCATTTTTATCTTCTTTGGTAATTTCAAGTGCTTCTGCAGCTTCAAGCAATCTTATAATAGATGCACCTATTTCAACAACAATACCCTGCAAAAAAAATTGGTTTTAAATTTAAAGCACAATAAAAATTTTGAACACATAAAATAAACTTGGTTCTTTTTTTATTTTTTAATGCTTGAAACCTATGAACCTATAAAATACAATTTGTTCACTTTCAAGAATGATCAGCACTAATGCATCATAATTTAAACAATAAAAATTTTAAAAAGTGAAATAATGTGTTTTGTACAAAGTGATATCAATGAAGATCCATTAATTGAAAAAAAATATTCCCATTAGTGTTTGAACGCTTTATTTTGTGGAGTGGATATTTGCTATACATTTGCTCACTAATAATTTCAGCATTAAAAAACAATACTTAATAAACAGTTGATTCACATACAATACAAAATTTAAAAATCTTGGCATAGATTTCATTTCATAAAAGTGTTGCCATCACTGATTCCTCATATTCCAAATACAATAACACTAGAAAAACAAAATATACTATTAAAAGGAAGACCAACAATGTTGAACATTGATACTGACAGAGAAATACCAAAAGAACCATTTAGAGAACTTTTTTCAAAATTAAGTAAAAGAGAGGAGGCGGGAATGATTAATCATAAATTTTCAAGTTAATAAAAATGTAAACATTTTTTTCACCTTGCATCATTCTTTGATTCTACATAGGATGATATAAACCTAATATCAGAAGCAGCAGTATTAATTAGAAAGACATGTTCTACGACATAAGCTATGAAGATTTATGCCAAATCATTGGCTGAAATAAAAACTTTGGAATAAGATTTGATACCTGAAATGAGTATGTAAGACTTCAGAGTGTGAACTTTAAGGGAATAATAATTTTATAATTTCTTATTTTAATTTTTCTTGTTAAAATACATTTATGATTCTCTTAAATGTTACATTGCTTCTAACTGTGAATATGTAATGTCATCTGAAGTTAAACACCTAAAATTACATAATGTAGCAATTAATGCTAGTTTTAATATACAGAATAGTGTGCTCAAGTCAACAAAAGTTTATTTGAAGTTGTGGGGAAATTTGGTAAATGTATCAAATTAGAAAAAAAATTTCTCCAAAAGCAGATCCTCAAAGACATGTACCAATTTTATTGCGTACAAAACTTTAAATGAAATTAAAAGAATTGGAAAAAAAAAAAAAAAAAAACATTGAAAAGGTAGAGAATTCTCAGGTTTGGAGGAGCAATCTAGTCATAATAGAGAAATCTGACATTAACTTATCCTTATTTTCATAGCTTTATTTAAGCTATCAAAGGGGATAATGTATTGATTCTAAAAGTTGAGGAACTCCAGAAATCTTTCAAAAACAAATAAAAATAATTTTGGGGACATTTTAAGGAGTTTTAACTTATTTTAATGACCTTGCTTATAACATAAGATTTTTTGGATGAAAGTGATAAGCTGTTAGCTAAAATATTCAAATAGCTCAAAATTTAAATATTAAATTCAATATAGAGTTTCACAAGTCAAGTATTTAATATATGTACTCTGGTTAGAAGTTATAAAACCAGACACATTATATAAGATGAAGTTGACAAGTTGTACCCCAGGGTTCTACAAATGATATGATCGATGTCACTCAAACTGGAAGGGAAGTTAAGCAACCTCCTCTTACTTAAGGCACTACATTTGAAAAGTAAGATGTTACATATTGTATTAAGAACGGCAACGGCTGAAAATTTTTTTTAAAGGAGATGCTTGTGATATTCAATTTTATGATTATGGGAGATTATTATTACATACATTATAATGCTTACTGGTTTTGGATATACAGTTCCTGGCAATATTAATAGACACACTACAAATTTTCATCTTTAGCACTCAGTCTAAGACGAAAATTCATTTTTTATTTATTTGGTAATGTTTTAAGCTATAATGTTCACACTTTGCAGTAAAAATTTCTTCACTTTTGCATTTAGAGGAGCGCATTAAAGGAGAAAAATATTTTGGATGAGCCTGCATTGTAAAAAGTTGGGGATAAGCTAAATTTCAGAAAATAGTTTAATCACCATGTACAATCATTCCTTGCATTTTCGTAAAAATTGTACTTATACTCATGAAGATATAGGCATTTCTCCAATTTCCTTCACATGTCTTTGACTTATCATATGTAAATTTTTTCATAAAACATTACCAAACTTTCAGAAAACTAAGGTTGGTAGAGAAATCTTCGTGAATACTCAATTTTTATCACAAATCACAGCAAAAATGCACTGAATGATTGCAAACACTTGTGATGGATTTTTCAATAACCCCTTAAGAAACAGTGTTCTCCAAAAGCTGCTGAAATACACCTCACTAAATTGCAGGTATCATCTTGAATTTTCAAAATATTCAACTGAAATGTTTTTGTGAAATGCCCTCTATACTTGGATTTGATATTAACCTCTTCAGACCCCAGAACTAAGCAAACAATTTTGACGCAATTTTTTGGTTCTCTGATTTAAAAAATGATTACAAAACAAAATAACTGAAAAAAAAGTTTTTTTAATTTTAATTAATAATTAGTTTGAATAATAATTAAATGCCCAATTTCCATGTTTAAAATGAAGTAAACTATCTGATGATCAATTTCAAAAATAATTGGGTGCTTTAGCTTTCAAATTGCACAAACATTAGTTAATAAGCAGTATTTTAAAATGTACCCAATTGGGTACACTTGGAATGAAGAGGTTAAGGCAGTTAAAAATTGCTATCTTTTGCGCATGCATAGTAAAAAAATTTATTCTTTAAATGTCCATAATTTATCAAATATTCAATATTTTAATTTCAAATTCCAGTTTAATGCTTCATTTGCCCGATAGCAGAAATTGCACAGCACGGCAGCGAGCGCTGCAGATTTACCTTGAAGCTTACAGATTAATTAGCCACCTTAAAAAATATGCATATCAGAAGCAATATGCGAGAGTTGGGGTTCACTAATAAGTAATGCGATGGAAAAAAGACCAAGAGGCAATGATGGGTCATTGGAGGACATTGGCACATCAGATATGCCTATGTTTATTAGGCTCAACGGTCCTGAAAGGGGGTTTAAGAACATACGTAAATTTTTAAAAGCTTCATCAATTGAAAAATATTTAATTTCCTACTTTCAACATTTTAAGCATGTATTTACAAAGCTTGCTTTTAAACATGTTGTTTCAAAACTGGTTAGTAGTATAATTTTTGACTCAAATAAATGCTTGCCCTGTTTTCACTAAATTACATCATAAATAATTTTTAAATATTAAACTGTTATATTGTCTTTATTTCATTTTCTCTTAGCTTGCATTAATTGCATGTTCAATTTTAGATTTTAGTAATTTATTTATAAATTGAATAATTATAATATTTATTACTGTCTGCATGTATTACTGTTATATGTCAACTATTCTTAAATGCATAGTTTGCTATTTTTTATAACTGTAAATTTGGTTCCACATCATTTGGTGCCACAGAAAATTTTGCCTTCTGAAACTTGTGCTGCAGTTTGACACAGAAAATTCTGCTGCTGGGTTCACTTGTGTGCTATCACATATTCAGAAAGCTTGGTAATGTCTTGTGAAAAACTTTGTTTTATAAGCCAAATATGTGTAAAAGAAATTGGAGAAATGCGCATATCTTCATGAGTATTAAGTACAACTTTTGCGAAAATGCAAAGAATAATTGTACATGGTAATTAAACTATTTCCTGAAATTTACAGATTATTCCCAACTTTTTACAATGAAGAATCCTCCAAAACAATTTTCTCCCTTTTTCATGTATTGATGGTCCCCTAAAGGCAAGAAATGAATTTTTATTGGAAAGTGTGAACATTGTAGATTAAAACATTCCCAAATAAGTAAAAATGGATTTTGGCATTAGACTGAGTCAAAATATGTAATGCATGTATTAATTTGGTCAAGGACGACAGTGTAATAAATTCAATTTTTAGTGTGCTTAAACTAAGACATATTTTTAAATATAACAATTGAAACAATTTTATTTTTACACCTTGTGGTAAAGTTGTGATTTTTGTAATGACAGAACTTTGCTGCTAAAAAAAAATGTACACTTTAGGAAGAGTAACTGAATCTTACTTAATTACTCAAGTACAAGAGTAAAAATTTTACTATGTAAAATGATCTTCCATTAGGATTTAAAAAAGAAACATATGTTCTGAAAAGGAAATATTTACAGTTAAACTAAACACTTGATGATAATACACAAATGTTAATTATTTGGAACAATAATAAAAACATAAAGCAATCTTTTATGAAGAATTTTTTAGCATTTCATCTACAGTGCAAATGCAGGGAAATTCGAAAAAGCTCTCCTGGGAGACAAATATCCAACAAGCTAAAATATTTCGCAAATAAATGTGGTGATTCAATCAATCTCTTGAAAAAGGATTTTAAAATGCTGTGAAATAAATGCCTTGATGAATATGAAATTTTAAAGAAAACGTTGGCTCACCTCCTTCCCAGCATGGGTAGTACGCGTGAGTAATTCTGCACCACCTTCGAGTTGAGGACGGGTGATTAAATCTAATACATATGAAACTGTATCTGGGTGAGCTGAACTTGAATATATGAGGACATACAAAGCTTTAAATGAATCCCGTTCCTTCATTTCTTCCAGACGACCATGGGGAACTTTTCTCTGTCTCAGATCCATCTAAACTGTAATTAAAATTTTACATTAAATTTTTAAGAGTGTGAATGTTTCAGCTTTCGAATATTTAATGTTTCAGACTTGAGAATGACCTGAAATTTCAATGGCAAATAATATCAGCTTTAAAAATTGACTATAAACACGTTTCAAGTAAATCTATGGCCTAACTTTAATAATAAAACTACGACTACGTGACCGCTAGTTGATTTGTTTACATTTGGGCACACGACAGCTGAGAACATCACTAAACAGTGCGAATATTCACGGTTAAACATGGCGGGATTGGAGAAAACATAATGGAGGAGAGGTATCCAAGTGCACAAATCGAAACAAAGAGAACCGGTTCCGCGAGGGTTTCAAAGAGCTCGGAATACCAATAAAAAGGATCAAAGCTGTAAAAAACGAATATTTTTAGCATATTTCATTATTTAAATAAGTGGTGCAGTCAATGGGGACCCTCTTTTCTTTATATTAGCCACAAGTGTCTCCCCTCCCTTTTTAAAATTTTATCATAAGCGTCACCGTCACCCACTTTTTGGTTTATTTACAACCGTTATTACTGTTCACATATATTTTCAGTTCATTTGCTTTTCTCAGATGATATGCCTTAAACTCTCGTTCAAGATGACGGATAGAACAAGACAATATGACAGAATATTACAATACAAAGAGAGAAATTACAAAAATACACCCAGGGCACAGAATGAGAATCGAACCCAACACCTCTTCCAGCAGCGTACGCTACTCTGATTAGCCAACAAATGCGACGATTTGAAGGGACTACTTATTGGTCGCAACAAAAGCATATCATCTAAAAATCAAACTTGTTGCAAGTAAGCATGCTATCTGGGTGTTGCAGTGGGGTATTTTACTTTTAAGAAGGCTCCTGGTTTTCATTGGGGACTGTTAAATTGACTGGGACCAGCGTAGCTGGGCTCTGTGCCTGTTGCTGATGGTCGTCACTCACTTTTGCATTTCACAAAAGTTTTGGCGTGCATATATTTCACAATACTAGGACTGGCAAATGCTGATCAAAACCGAGGGTTTTTGAAATTCAACGCCCAACCGTTCTCGCTACGCCCTTGCTCATAGGGGCTGTACAGAAGGGAAGTTAATAAGTTCGGGGCAACCCCCACACAGAATCCTTGGGATTTCTGCTCTTTGGAAGCAATATTACTAATCCTAGTATAGTAGTATATTCTATTCTCTCGTACTATTGCTTTCACAACGGTCTAGTGCAGAAAATTTTGCTTTTAAAAAGTGGTTTTTTTTTACAACTCTTTAGTCTGGTGCAACGGCCTTTATTATTGCTATTATTATTTTTTATTTTATTTTTTTCGTTCCAAGTGCTTTGGAAAGGGTAATGTGTTTAATTTCTCTCTGTTGAAACGTAATCTGATAGCTGAAAAAAAGTTGTTAACTATCATTTATACTCATTTTAATAAATGAATATTATTCAAATGAATATTTAGAGGTACTTTTATTTATTTATTTATATTTACGTGCAACAAAAAAAGAGCGACCATGAAAGTGTATTTACACATTCAAAGAATTCAATTGTTTTTTAAATAATAAATAAGAATAACTATTTGTCTTGAAAGGGCGCAATTAGGGGGTTGGTAGACAACCGCCCTCCCCCCCCCCCCCCCCCACACACAGAATCTATCTTTGGTTTTTCGGCCGTTGGAAGCAATAAAGCGGTTTCACACGACAGGAATTACAGGCAAGCGCAACCGTAATAGGAATCGTCAACTCTACCGGAAACTGGTTTTTCTACCAATTTCCACCAACAGTTTCTTCAAAATGCTCGTGTGCTATAGAAGTTCACGGTTTCTCGAACTAGAAGCAAGTCTTTATCTACGCTACAAAAAAATTGCTTCTAGAACGTTTGCTTTTAACGCAAATTGGTCAAGGACAAATCTTCAAGCTGGAATTTCGTGACGTCAATTCAACTTTCCAGTAAACATGGCGGTGATTTGAAGACTAGCGATCGAAGGATAAATGTTAAAAGGAAAGTGCAATTTCGAATATAGTTTTTTTTTTTTTGTTTAAATTTGTGAAATCACGCTGAAAAACCTTTGTAGGATGTAAAGTCGCTACTTTATTAGTGCAGGACATTGCAAAGACTGTCTTATGATTAAATTTCTACCAAAATGCAAGTGCGTTTCAAGTGATAAATTTAGAGACGGTATGATTACCGTTTTTTTTTTCTTTCTTGTTTTTTCTTCATTTATATAACAAGGACAAGCAATCTATAGAGTAATCAGCAATAATAGTCTAGGCATCATACGTTGTTTTCCATTTCTGATGATTTTTTAACTAATTCCTCTTATTTTATTTTAATTAAATTTAAACGGCAGTCCCATTTTATGATTCGTTAGAATTCAAGTTTCATATTCCTTAAATTGTGCACAACTCTCCTTGTTTTATCAATTCGAGAAAAAAGAGAAAAAAAAACCCGAACGCTACCTAATCGTTCACGGCACGCGGGGAGTCTGCCCGAACAAAATTGCTTTCTAAATTGTGACGTCATGAGCGCACTAAATTTTCTTATTGGCCGCTCGACAGAACAAGATAAAATTCCTTTAGATTGAAGTCACCACCTCTTACAAATCGAAAACGTATTTCCCACATATATTTTAAGAAATATTCATTATTATGTAGGGAAACACCAAGTAATTAGTAGGAAAAAAAATACGAAGTAAAAATCTTAAATTTTCGAACAATTTTAAATTTATTTCCCGATGAGTAAATATTGATTACACTGGGCAACATTTTTTGACACTGTTTGTGTATCAAAATTGAAAAGACCCAATTCTAAATTACAAAATTACATCACATATCAATAGCGCGGGCTATAAATAAAAAAATCCAATAATTTCTATCCACGAACTGTCATGCTCCTACAAAAAAATCTTATTTACGTCACAAATGAAAACGGCAAAAATAACAATTTTTTAATCGTTTGATTGGTAAATAAAAAATGTTAATGATCGTGAAATGCCAACAATTCAGATCCGAAATTTTTCAATATTTCCGAAAAATTTAGAGGATTTGCTCCGAAAATTTAAAAAAAAAAATCGGTTTTCCGAACATTTTTCAATTTATATCTGTATTTTTTTTCTACCTTGAGCAAACGAAATATTTAGTGCTTTAAAAACACTTACAACGAAAACATTGATCTATCTATAGTGTGTGAGTGGGGCTGGGGTATTCACGTATTGTTTTTTGTTTTTCTTGCGTGTTCATTTAAATAAACTAGATATTTCTGCATCACTGGATTTATTATATGCCACGTTGCATAAACATTCTGCATATTACATTCATAAGAGAACCGCAGCGAGCACATGGGTCTTTTTTTAACAACACATTTTTTAACTTCCACAGTTTGTGTTACAGTTAACTTTTACCAATTTGTAAAAGATATATGTTAAAACAACATAAAACTAAAATATAAATTACAACAATCACATTAAAAATTAGCAATTATTAAGTAGTTTAATATGTAACACATTTAATATTTATTATTTATTTTCTTAGAATTAATTAATTTATTTAAAACGATGCTAAACATGAAGCATCTGTATTTCTGAAAACAGCTTGACTGGTGCAGTCATCTAGTGGCGAAAAGGAGAATTATCTTCCTAACATTTTAATGAGAACAACCCCGCCGCCGCCTACTGCTACGTCTTGCAGGGCCATCTAGTGAACAACAAAGGAACTAAGCAAAAAAGACTATTTACCCGAATATTTCTAAGTCATGACCTTTATAGTCTTATTTTATAAACGACCTTCCCGTATTCAATTTTTAAAGCTTCTTTCTGAAAACTAAATTTGCATTGTCAAATGACTTACTTAGATTCTCCTAGATCATTAATAAGAGAATACATAAGTAAAAAAAAATACCGGCTTCAAGACGGATTTTACTGGAAAAAAAGCGGGCTACTTTTCATATGATCGTGGGCTGCATTGAATTAATAGTAAAAATTCAATTCTTACCTAAAACAACGTCCATTACACTTCATTATTTGCAATTTATTTTTTACCATGATTTGCAATAATTGTTGAGATCCGCGAAAATTCCAGAAGGTAACGACAAAGTGGTTTATCGAACGCAAACTATAACAGAATTCGCATGATCCTCAAGAGCAAAACTCATTTTTTGACTCATAAACATTTTGTCTTCCCTTTTTGAAACTTACAATTCCGACTAATTGGCTAGGAGTGAAATGAGCTGCCAGAACTTTGCCTGCGGCGCAGCAGCACAGAATTTGTAACGGGCGTACGGAGTTTAAAGATACCCTTTTACCCGATGTTCATACGTTACGCCCAGCTGACCGTATTATCAAGGATAACGTTGTGATCCCCAACACTACCCCCCCCCCCCCCAATGCAGATAAAAAAAGCTATGCGCCGGTACAAGCTCAGTAACATCTTTCATCATGGCTAGGTTCTCTCTGTGCCTTGTCTCCTGGAACGCCAACGGACTCCTCCATAAAATGGGTGTGGTCACTTACTTAGTGAATGAATTCTCCCTAGATATGCTCCTTGTAGAGGAGACTCATTTAAAGAACTCGGACAAGGTCTTTCAACAAAATTATTTTGGCCACCGCTCTTATAGAACTGCTGGCCCTAGCGGTGGGGTTGCGATGTTTGTCCACCGCAGCCTAAATCACTTCATTCGGCCTGTCAACACCGCCCAAATCGAAAATTGCGCAAGCATTCTTGTGATCAATTATTTAAGCATTAGCATTCCTTCTGTGTATCCCTCCCCGTGATACGTTCCTCCAGCGATATGCTCGCCCTGCAAAATATAGCCCAAAGCACTATCCTCCTTGGCGATTGTAATGCCAAACATGAAATCTGGATCCATGGTAGGAAAAATTCGAAAGGCGAGAAGCTCTTACTTTTCCCATACCCACAACTCTGGCATAATCTTCCCAGACGACCACACCCACATCACCGATTTCATTAGTACGAGATTTGACTTTGCGCTAACTAAAAACCTCAACTATTACCTATCATGTAAATATCATTCTGGAGTACTTCAGTCGCTGAGTAGCAATTAACCCTAGTAAAACTAGAGTTGTTAACTTCTCTATAGGCACCCCCAGGAACCCCCCGAAACCTATCATCATTGATAACTCACCCCTCCTTAATAGCCACGATGTAAAATACCTAGGCATTTTATTAGATTCAAAACCCACCTTCCAAGCTTACATAATGAACGTAATCAAGAAAGCTAAACCCCAATTGGGCTATCTTTTTGTTTTATTAAACAAAAGCAGCCAACTCAGCCCTAAATAAAAATGTGGGATGTGGCTCTGTCATGGACACGGCCGTGTGTTGTACGTGAATACGTTTATGTAACGGGGGTTTCTTTTCTAATTATTATTACCAATCGATTGTTCTTGAGAAGCCCTTTCCAACCTTATAAGACCTTTGTATTTGTTTTTGGCATTTCGACGCGTATAAGCCGACATTATCGATATATATATTTTTTTTTTTTTTATTCTAACACTTTATTATATTCACTGTCACCACTTTAACCCTTTCGGGACGGGTGTGACGTATACGAACCGCCAGTGAGAGCTACCGCACAGCCGGGTGTGACGAATACGTCTCGCTGTTCTAATAGAGCCTTGAGGACGGGTGTACCGTATACGGGATTTCAGATGGAATGAAATATTAGTATTTCTCTTTGATACTAGATGGGGCCCTATGACTGTTATGGTGTAATATGTCGAGACTGGAGAATGTTGACCTTCATTTCCATAGCATTTTTTTATTCTTTTTTTCTTGGTTCGGTAGGAGGGAAGGATTTATGACAGAGTAGCGGTGGCAATGAGTAATGAAAATAAACAAGCTGGAGCTTTAACTGGAGCAGCTGATATAAACACATGCAAATGGTTCTGATCATTCAAAATACTTTTATTTCTTTTTTTGTCGATGTATAGAAGATATACCAGTGGTTTGCTTCCTCGTCTTCATTTCTATTCGGATTTGGCTAGTGCTCAGAGGAGATTTTCTTGTATCATTTGACAAATGCTTTATTATTAAAACGGCTAAGAGAAAACTAAATTTTAAAAAAGAGGAATACACCCAATTAGTGAATGCTTCATACTCAAATAGTGATGATAGTTTTGATATTTCAAAAAGAACTGGATAGTGATAGTGACTCTGATACTGACATACTATCAGACACATAATTTGCAGCATGCATGCCTCCTACATCCCGCGACAGCAGAGATAATTTTTATCAATAAAATAATTTGTATTATTTTATTTGTATCTATATGCTCCGTGAACTAAATTGTGATTTTTTTTAAAAATATTTTTCATACATAACTTTTTGAGGTGAGTCAAGAATTTCATCATTCTAAAATTAATTTTATAGGATTTTTACGGAAAATATTATGATGAAGTTTTAAAATTTATCATTATAGCTGACAACAAGGTTTTCTTATAATGTACCGAATTTTGAAGCAATTGAATAAAAAATTAATTTTTTATGAATTTTTTTCCAAAGCTAGGCTTAGCAGCGCAAATCGCCCGTCCTCAAGTGACAATCCATTCTGCTAGAACCCCGTCTGGTGGCGGCGGTTCGCTGACTGCGGCGCCCGTCCCGAAAGGGTTAAACTAACGTTTTATATACAATCGATATATTTTGACGACAGCTGATGATTAAAACTTAAACGAACATCGTAGCTTCTCCGAGTCAAAAGCTATACTAATTGCAATCCTCGAAACCATACCTCAAAATGGCGGGGCTTCCCCCTCCAGCCCCTGCGACGAGTCACTGTTCTCGCTTATCGTAATGAATTCTTTTATCCTTTAGCTATCCAGTGGTATAATTTAATTTTGGATGTAGAGGATAGATTCGAAACTACAACGCCAAACTGTATCCCACGATTTTGTTATCATTAGATTTTTTGCATTACTCCCGTATGGTAGCAAATTTAAAGACGTATTCACGTCAAAAGCTAATTTATTCCACTATCATATGCCCCTCTATGATTTACGCCATTCCCATTTTCGGCCACGCGGCCAAGTCTCATATTGGGAAAATTCAAGTAATACAAAATCTTGCTCTAAGAAAAATAGCCGATGCTCCTTGGTTTGTTAGTAACCAAACACGTCACTATGACCTTAGCAAAACAACTATCCCACAATTTATAATCAATTTTGCCACCAATTTCCTTACCTCCCTAGAATTCAGCGAAAACCCGCTTATAAGGGAACAAATCCTATACAGCAATCTAAATAACACCCACTGCCTTCCCGCCGCAAATCGTAAAATGTTAAAAAACACAAAAAAATTCCAAAATCCCTCCTGCTGGAGTTGCACTTAAGCTTTTTACCTCCCTCAGCTCTCATGTTTCGCCGATACTTTGACACCTGTTTTTTTTTCGGGTCTCACCTTGCCGCTCCTCCCTTCCCCTTCATACCTCCCTTCACACCGGGCAAAAGGACCTCCGGCCCTATCCACCCAACTCCCCATATATTGTGATCCTAGTGCAAAAAGCATGCATCTAGTCCTAGTGTACCCCTAGCGGAACCACCGAGTCTGATCCTGATGATCCCATCGTCTTCCCGCATTGGGGGCCGACGGTATAGAAAAAGAAAGGTTTCTTAACATGGGCAGGAATCAAGCTCAGAGAATTTCGTTTCTCTACTTGTATTTAAGTTGCAATAAAACTCCACTGGTAGTTACAAATTCCATTTTAAAATATGCATTGTATCTTTTTTTTCTTTCTTTTCTGAAACATTTGTTTCGGCGCATGCACATGTCGAAGAAATTTATAGTTTTGCGACATCTGTTGTCTGAAAAAATCCACATTTGTTTCAGTTAGAAATTATAGATGGCAGGAACTAAATGTAGTATTTCATCTTGTTTCCGTTCTAGTATCGACATTCATTCTTACGAGAGAAGGAAATGAAAAAAAAAAATTGTTATTTTTATTGGTGTTTATTCAAACACAAAACGAAGAATGCGATCAGGTACACAATACATCGTACATATCATGCGCAAATGTTCTTCATACAAGTTTAGAGACTCCAATCAATTTTTAAAAAAATTACTTTATTTGCTCTAAGCTTCGATTTACAAAAAAAAAAAAAAAAAGAAAAGAAAAAAAAAGACTCCCCCACTGCAAAATTTATAGCTCAAACGCAAAATTTGTAGCAAAAATAACATTTAGTCAAATCTGCGTTTATAGTTTTTTTATGCAAAATAAACGTTAAAAAATAATCACCAAAGGTAGCAAGAAGAGACAGACTCCAACAAAATGTACAGTACCCAGGCGATGTGAAATAAATAAATAAATAAAACAAAATGATAAGAATATAACAGTAAAAAAAGCTAATAATAAATCGACACTATTCGACAAAAAAAAAAAAAAAAAAAAAAAAAAAAAAAGAAAGAAAGAAAGAAAAGAAATCAAGAAAGGGGAAAAAGAGTTTATTTTTAAAAAGAAAACTGGGTCTTAAAAGAAAACAACGCGTCGTTTTCAGTGCGACTTTTTTCTTTTCGATGACGTTCGATTTGTCCTGCGGGGGGGAGGGGTAATAAGAAGAGTGACGTCTTGCTTATGCAACATAGCGTGACATGTGACAGAGGGGAAGGGGGTCAAATATGTGGGAAAAAAGCGTGACATCATTTATGGATGGTCCATAAATGTGTACATGTTGTCACCCTTGCTTAGGGATTATTCATAAATGATGTCACGCTTCAAGGGGGTTTGGAGGGGGGTCGTGAACTTGTGACAAGTTGAGGGAAGGGGGTCCCATTTTATGATTCGTTAGAATTCGAAGTTTCATATTCCTTAAATTGTGCACAACTCCCAAAAATATCCGTCCATGTCGCTCCTGCTTATGTACACAACAGTTTTATACAACTTTAAATGAACAGTTAGAGTCACAATAAAAAAAAAACTATTAATTAGATTGATATTAGATGAGACACAGAATACAAAATAATAATATTTTACTAAAAATTTTTTAAAATTTCCCTTAATCAATAGGGTCAAATATTCACGGGTGCTATTTCAAAGGTATCATAACTGAAAATAAATGTTGTGAAAGTTATCCTAAATAAATAAAATTAAATTCCTAAAGTGCTTTTTTTATGCACCTCTGAAAATAATCTAAACTACAAGTTTATACAACACACAACGACGTTTCTTTCTTTTTCTTCTTCTTCTTTATTTGGGGGGGGGGACACCAAAAATTATGACCCCCCGGGGGACACTTATGCTAGGAACGCAATTGCTTTAATACATTTCCATTCAAATTAAAGATCTTGTTATGAATAAACTCATAGCATGTAATTTGATACTAAAATTCGTAAAACATGTCTAATGTTTTAACAAAACCTTTTCAGATTTCATGTGAATGTATTGCATTATAATATAACAACAATTTATGATTACAATTTTCTGAAATATTTAAGCAGGTAGAGCCTCCTCGAACGTATATTTTTGGGATGGGAGGGTGATTTTTAATTTCCCTACTGAAACTTTGTATTTCACCGAATCGCAAAAATCAAACTTAATTAAACATGATCCTATTGAAAATAAGTGATCATTATACACATAAAATAAAATTTGATACCTTGCAATCGCAACTGCTATTGACAACTATATAGTTGTCAGTAAAAAATGAAAAACTATTTGTTATACCAAATGGTCAAATTTACCATAGTCTCTCAGAATTTGCGGAATAAGAACAAGCTTTGGGAGGTCACAGTGACCTGCCGTGACCTTGCATGGGAGTGCCCCTGAATGCAGAAACCTACTTGTTTGAACGAAATATCAAGTATAAAAACTGTAAACAAATGCCCAACACGAGGATACAGATTAGAAAATGGTAGCTCGCTATGAGTTATCGTCCTAGAAACCGGTGGCAAACCTGTAGGAAACTCCTGATGGAAAATGTTCTCTCGAGGTTGGCGATAGAACGAGGTGGAAGTAACGTTTGCTTTAAAATTCCTGTCGCGTGATAACCGCTTAATACTAATCCTAGTCCAATAATATGCACGCAAACAAGAAACAATCTCCCAGCATAAAATTTTGTCTACGCACCTTCCATTCCTGACATGCATATATTTTACAATAATAGGTTTGGCAATTCGGCTCATATTCGAGGCCAATTTTAACATTTTATAGGTGAATATTACCGACTCTGATTGGTCTTTAGTGTCACGTGATCTTGCGATGAATTGCTGTTCATAACACGCTTTGGACTGAATTTTTCAATTCCGCATTTCCGCATCCTTTTAAAATAACTTATTCATAAAACTAGTTTTCCTTAACTTTGTTCTTCTTTGCTTTGCTAGAACGAAAACCAAAGGTATTGTTCTTCACTTTTTCGTTTCAAAATGAAAAAGTGAAGTTTCATTTTTACTTTCAGAAAAAAATAAGTACTTATTACATTCAAATACAATATATGCATGTCACCTCGTGATACATTTGTCGAATTTGATATTAATACATATTTGTTTTTGGTTTTGACTTTATTTTATGGTGAAATTATCTTTGAAATGATGAATAATAAATCGAAAAAAGAAATATAAAAATGCTAAGTTAGAAGAAGTAATCAGAATATTCATTCATTATTTCATAAGTAGTTGACCTGTTGCTTATTCAAAAATTTAAATTTACGAAATAATTTCAATAAATTCTTCCAAAAATTTGTATTTGCTCTGTTCGAAAACACTGAAAATGTCTTGTTTTGCTTTTTCATAAGGTATGTTGACGTATGTAAGGGGAAAATTATACATAATGAAATAAAAGTATAATTTTTTGTAATCTTAATAATATGATAATCATATTTCAATAAATATCTTGATAGTAGATTTCAAAGGAAGTAAAAATGGAATTTAAAACGTTGCTTAGTCTGAAAAATATTTTGAAAAGCTGTTTGAGAATTTCTGTCTATTTTTGGTTACATACATACCAGATCCTTTAAGAGTGATGGTCCAAGATTTTTGCGCCTCTGAAAATAATAAAACGTTGCATATGTATATAGGTATGGACAAATCTGTTCTGTAAAATTTGTTTCCTTGTTCCAGTTTTAGGTTAAATATACAAATTTGTTTTTGTAGTCTTTGTTGCTGAATAATGATAAATGTTCACTGGAAAATTACCTTTTCTGTAACGTCTTCTTGGATTTTAAAATTGCTGCACAGTGTGAGGTAATACCAACTAAATAGAAGAATCCCGAAGAGTAATTGAGATTTGCAACTATTGAAGGGTGTGCTGCTATGTTTCGTCTTATATTAGCATACATAGTGGCATGCTTTTCGGTTTCATGTAAATCATATTGCTACAACATAATTTTCTGTTTCAACTTTTTTGTAATTTATATTTGCAGTGCTACAAGAATGTCTGTGTAACATCAGTCATGTATTTCGAGATTCATGAATGTTCTTATAAGGAAGAAAGTTCATTCTTTTTAAATTGTTGCATTTTGAGCAGTACTTAATGTAGCATATGAAGAAGTTTGTAATTGTAATCAGTTACATTCTTTCTATGTAATATATTGAGGGCTCAATTTCTGAAATTTTAGATGCTACCTTTTGGCTAAAAATACACAAAACAAGATATCATACTTTTGATACAATACATAAGAATTAATACGCATGTATGCTATCATATACTACATACTACCTTTTGGCTAAAAATACATAAAACAAAATAATAATAATTATGATACAATATACAGTGGAACCTCGATAAATCGACACCCCAAGGGAACACGAAAACAGATAAGCGGGTGTCAAGTTCTGTAACTTCAATTGCTAATATTGGTCTGTATTGTTATTTACTTACCATTCAAGTTATAAAAGCAAATACCAGTAAATCAAATTATTCCCATTGATTATATGAGCTATAATTTGTAAGAGTTAATTCTGTTTAAAGTGTAAAAATTAGAACATAATTGTATGTATATCTAAATTCATGGGTGATATTTATTTATTTATTTTTATCAAAATTTGAATACGTAATCCGGGTTTACACTGGGGAAAAATACAAGGTGGGATTTCCCAACTTGACCAAAATTTTAAGTGGGATTTTTAAAATTTTGTGCAAAGGAATTTTTTTTGAGTGGGATTTAAAAAAATATTGCCAGAAACGTGCAATCGCGAGGCCTAGCGCAAACTTTGGTAATATACAGTCCACTTGGTTATTTTTAACTTGTAGTAATTATTTTAAAGTAATTAATGTGCTCTTTTTTAAGTTAAAAAGAACATTGAATTTTAACTCTTATTTTGCTTCTGATGTTTTTTTTTCAATTTTACATCCAATAAATATATGTTACAATAATAAGTATTCCATGTGTACAATTATCGAGCTGGGATTTCAGTTGGAATGTGTACGTCTTACTAAGTTTTTAGCATTTTACTGGAACTGAAAACTAGTTGAGTTGTTGCAGAGCCAGAAATGTTTCCGAATTTTTCTGGCTTATAAACAATTGTCCTGATGAATAAAATTTGAAAATAAAGAAAACATCAATGTAAAACTCGGAAGATTTTCAAACACTAGTAAAGGAAAAACGACAAAACTAAGGACTTTGCATGAGTACAAGATCCAAATAGCCTCCTAAAAGTTTTTGTAATAGTACTTATATCATAATAAGGCAATGATATTTAGAAAAATAGACACTGGGGGTGGAGAAAGGGTACTGCCCCCCCCCCCCCGGAAGGAATAAGATATCCAATATTCGACTGATTTTTCAAATATCCAGATTCTGATTCTCCACTGCAATAAAGATCCGGATATTGAGCTTGTCAAATTTAGTTAATTGACGCCTTTAAAGATGTAGGTTAATTGAAAACTCATTACATATTCGGAAGCTTTGAGATGGTTAAAAATATGTATAAATTTATAGATTTTAAACATTAGAGCCAGATATTCAGGATGAAATAGTCAGAAAAGAGACACCATACACTAGGTCTTGGGCATCTGGGAAAAAAGATCGTGGAGTTTTTTACATTTTAGTCACTCTTTCACTAAAATAGTAGCCAAACAAGGGGCTGAATTTTTTTTTCTCATGATGAAAATAGAAAAATTTTATTGTTAAATTTTAATAGAAAACATTTTAAGTTTTAAAATGATATACAATATATAACTTCTTACGAGATTTTGCTTCCCCCAAGTTGTGAAGCCAAATACTGTGAAATGACACCCTTACCATACTTGTTTATTTGGTAACAAACAAAATTGAATTGTTTGTTTTCCTATAAAATTTTTATAGGAACCTCAGTTGGTGAGAGGTCTAAGTGCACTGGCGTAGCTAGCATAGGTGGCACCTTGGGCGGGTAGTGATGGTGTCCCCCCACCCCATGGAAAAGATCCATCCCCAGCCCCCACAAAAAAATCACAGCTTTGAAAGAGAAAAACAACATTTGAGTCATAGGCCTCATAATATTTAAAGTATTTGTTGATGGCAATGGTTATGACTAGTGGTTAAAAAGCACTGCAAATGCAGTTTTAACAGAAATACTTTGCTCAGTTAGAAATAGAAAAGAGAATGACATAATAAAAATAATATTTAAGGTTTTTATTATATGGAGCTTTTAAAGGTTTAATTTTTTCTCCGTTGTGGCTGGGTGCCACCCCCACCACCCCAACTTAGCTAGGCCACTGTCTAAATGCCTTGCTCTGGCACCTGCCAGCATGCAGTTAGTAGACAGATGGGTTTGGTTTACATCCCTTGCCCTTGGTTGTATCTATGTAATATCGTTTTTTGTTTTATAACAATCTATCTCATAGTGTCATGTACTGTCTATCTTGGATGAAAGTTTAGGCATAGGTCCTTGAGAAACTAGCAAATAAACTCGAAAATATATGTGACCTGAAACGGTCTGTATTGAAACTTTTATAAAATATTAAGAAAAGAGACTCTCTTACATTCACTTCGTATTTATATAATCTAACCTGACCATCTTAAGATAGAAGCTGATTATTAAAAAACCAACTTTATTAGTTTATTATAATTGCTTTTTTCTACTAAAAATTTCCGATTTTTATTATTCTCTCTAATAATTTCCGTTTTGTTTAAGAGCAGCATTCAACCCCTCCCCCCAATTTGATTTTTTCCACCCCCTTTATTCACCATTCTTTCATACTACTTCTTATATCTACAATATTTGTACTGTATTTATGAATCCACTTTTGACAGCACATCTACAGTAATTTTCTTTCCCCAAGTCAAAATGTAAACAAGAGCATGCTGCTAGATTGGCGCCTTTATCGCTGTCTGGCGCTTTTAACAGCTACGCGAAAAAGAAGGAAATAAATGGGACTCCTTAGCTATATACAATACCGGAAAACGCTCTCTGAATTCAAAATGCAATATATATTAATACAGACTTGAAAAATAAAAAAAGCATATAAGAGAAGTGCTATTTAGCTTAACTCTAGCCAAATGCTTAAGGTTTTTGCTCTACATATTTATGAAAATTTTAAACTACTACAATTTCATTGTCATTTTCCTACAACATTAAATAGTTTCAAAAGTTGTAAAAGTCGTGAAAAATTAATAAAGATTTCTATTTCCCTTTTATAACCTTTTCTTTTAACTTGGTGTACAAACACAATTGTTTTTAATTTGATTTGATTACTTATTATACTTTTTATTTATTTGTAATTCTTATTTATTCATTTTTCTTCATTGGGAAAAAGTTCTTAATTTTGTTGAAACATTGCTGTTGCTGTTTGCTTATGAACATCAAATTTAGAAGCATAATCTTACTCATCAAAAATTTAATTACTAGGACGAATGCAAAAATTTATATGTTATTGTAAAAAAATTAAATATCAATTTGTGTGCATATGCTTGTGTGGTTCTTAGGCATCAATTTGTAACAGGCACCTTTCACCGGAATATTCTGCATTATGTCTATGTATTGTACTATTCATGCAGCAGATATTGAATGAAGTTTTATATAGATATTACATAATCTTTTTTATTGCAAAACCATCATCATATTGAAAACAAAAAATTTAAAAGATTCATATGGTTCATAAAATAAATAAAAGCTTGAACAATACTTCAAAGACATTTATATTAAAATATATTTATATTAGATCAATTCTATAATTTACCATATTATTGAAAATGTTTCAAACTGGACCTAGTCTGTTTTAAAACTGTTCTTGAATCTATATTCATAAGTCGTAAAATTGCACAAAATAATTTAAACTAACCTTGTCACAGAAAACTACAGTTTCACTAACACTTTATCTGAGAAAAATAGTCTTTGTAATTACAGAGGGTTTGCTACATATCTGTAAATAAAGTCCAATTAATAAAATTTAATCATCAACCAAGTCAAATAACAGAAATGACAATTTAAATATCAAATCATTACTATACCCAAATCATTTACTATAAAAATTTGAAAACTAAAATATACTGTTTATAGACTTGTGGCGGTACGATTCGACTAATTCGACACCTTCAAGAGCTATCTTCTGTCCTGGCCATTAGGTACCTTTTGGCAAAGCATGGAAGCACTGGCTTTCCATCAAGAAGGTCCGAGGTTCTATCCCTGCCTCCGGCAGACAGCATCCTCCATCGCCTCCACCTCCGTGTCCTCACACGTCGCTGACCGCCACATTTGGTGACCCGGCAATTACACGCAACGAATGGAGACCCAATCACCCCATAGATGGTGCCACGAGAACACTCGCACTCATCCGCCCGACCGAGGCGCTCGACCACATGCTCTCATCAGCGCCCGACCGCGGATACGAGCCTTCCAATCTCGCCAGAACGCCTGGCACTGGCGCACCCATCTATGGCTGGTATCGTTCACTCCTCACCTCCACACTGTCGTTCACTCGTTCACTGGAGGGGGAGTATATGTGGCGGTACGATTCGACTAATTCGACACCTTCAAGAGCTATCTTCTGTTCTGGCCATTAGGTACCTTTTGGCAAAGCATGGAAGCACTGGCTTTCCATCAAGAAGGTCCGAGGTTCTATCCCTGCCTCCGGCAGACAGCATCCTCCATCGCCTCCACCTCCGTGTCCTCACACGTCGCTGACCGCCACATTTGGTGACCCGGCAATTACACGCAACGAATGGAGACCCAATCACCCCATAGATGGCGCCACGAGAACACTCGCACTCATCCGCCCGACCGAGGCGCTCGACCACATGCTCTCATCAGCGCCCGACCGCGGATACGAGCCTTCCAATCTCGCCAGAACGCCTGGCACTGGCGCACCCATCTATGGCTGGTATCGTTCACTCCTCACCTCCACACTGTCGTTCACTCGTTCACTGGAGGGGGAGTATATGTGGCGGTACGATTCGACTAATTCGACACCTTCAAGAGCTATCTTCTGTTCTGGCCATTAGGTACCTTTTGGCAAAGCATGGAAGCACTGGCTTTCCATCAAGAAGGTCCGAGGTTCTATCCCTGCCTCCGGCAGACAACCTCCTCCACCATCACCTCCGTGCCCTCACACGTCGACCGCCACAGACTCAAGCACTTAAGGTTTTTATAGTTTATGCTTATTCTACTTTGGAATTTTAACAATTAAGTAAATAGCAAAGAAGAAATTTAATTTTAATAATTATTCTTTTTATATAATTTCACTTCATGCCAGTTACTGTATCATTTTATTAACGGAGAATAAAAATAAACGATTTTCTTCATTCAAATTCCGCGATAAATTTCTGTATTGTGTAGGTGAATTAAAAAATGTATATAAAATAGCCAATTTTTTAAATCTGTGTTAAGTATCATGCATTATTTTATCATAATATATTTCGCTCAAAAAGAACAATACAAAAATTACTGAATTTAGTTCAATTGGCGACAAGCACATTTCGTCGCCATCAATAGTTGCAAACCTGCTGGTATCCAATTTTGACGCCGGCAATTTATAATCAATATCTTTTTTTCTTTCTTCATCTGTTGGAAAAGTAAACAATCTCCACTTGTTTCTGGAGTAATTGTTGCAATTAACTGCAGCACAACCACCCATTTTTCAATCGAAAAAGCTATCGAAATACTAAAAATCTAGTCTTAAGCTAGCACAACGCAATACGACCCAGCGAACGAGTAGGAAAGAAAATGGCTGGCGAGTCAGCTCGTAGTTATAGGAGCCTTAATTTGGATGGGCGAACAATTTTGAAAGCATTCACGGCAGATCTGCACCACCGCACAGCCCAATCTTAAACCCTTGCCGTAGTACGTTGGTCTTAAAATATGAATAAAGATTTATTTCGATTTGTTTGTTTGTTTTACGACCATTTCAGGTCACATAAATATTCGAGTTTATTTGCTATTCTCAAGGATATGCTTCAAACTCTCGTCTAATATCACAGATAGAACAAGACAGCACAACAGATTTTAATATACAAAGAAGGAAATACACCCAGGGCAAGGTGGGAATCGAACCCACGCCTCTTTCTCTCCGCGCAGGGAGGCACCGGAGCCAGTCGATTTAACCGCTCAGCCACTTAGGCCCCTTATTTCGATTTTCTCTCCCAATCAATGCAGATCAGGAGAATTACTTGAATTTCATCATCATCATCATCCTCATCATCAGATTCTATTGACATGCATCCCAGAAAGGTTGAACAATTCATGTATCTATCGCACACTCTATTGACTGGTAGATAAAATTAACTTGTCTATACAGAGCATTTTGAATTTCTTTGCTGTCTAAAGGTCTAATATGACAGATAGTATAAGACAATATAGGATATAATATCACAATAAAAAGAATAATTAAAAAGTTTACGAAGCTCAAAATTTGACAGTTTGTTGAGCCATCTGCGGATGATTCTACTAACGTTTTTTAATTTACAAAGTTACCCTTTATTTTACGCGTGCAATAGTTTGCACTGCATATTGTCCTTAACTTTGACGTTTTATAATTTGAGCAGTCTATCCCAAGCTTTATGAGCATTAGCTTAAATAGAATTTTCTTCTGGGACGGAAAAGGGGGTTTAATCTTTAAATTAGGAAAAATTGCAACTTCAATAGGGTTGTAGGTAGTTGGAATAGTTTACCGGAAGCGATTGTTACTTTCAGTGGGGTAAATATTTTTAAGAAGGCTCCTGATGTTCATTGGTTGACTGTTAAATAGACTAGGACCAACCTAGCTGGGCTCTGTGCCTGTTGCAGGTCATTACTTTTGTATTTCACAAAAGCTGGCATACATATATTTTACAATACTAGGACTGGCAATGTGGCTCAAAACCGAGAGTTTTTGGAATTTAACGCCCAACCGTCCTCACTGCGCCTTTGCTCATGAGGGCTTTACAGGGGCGCAATTAGTAAGATCGGGAACAACGCCCACACAGATTCCTTGGGCTCTCTGCTCTTGGCAGCAATATTACTAATCCTAGTATAGTAGTATACATGCAAACAAAAGACTAATCTCCCAGCAATATGCCTAAAATAAGGAAACACAGTTAATATTGCGGAAATGTACTGCTACACCCTTTATAAAAGTATGTATGTAATTTCTTACGAAGTGTGTCATTTATTTTTATTTTCTTAAAAAAAATTTGAAATTATTGTTGTATTCAAAACGTTATTTAAAGATATATATTTAGAAAAGCTTTTTTATCTAACTAATATTAAGTATCATTTGTAATACTCGTGTGTTTTCGCAAAAATTAAAATATACTTTGTTTCCTTTGATTTAAAAAAAAAAAAAAAAAAAAAGAACAATTTTTTTTTTTTAACTCTTTAACTATTAAAGGATCCATTTATCAGTTGTTTTTTAGATACAATTTAGTGTAGGATAATGTAAATCTTAAGCTTTTTATTTACATCCATACATTAATATTATTTACATGTACAAGGACGAGGCCAATTTTAACATTTTAGGTAAATATTACGGACTCTGGTTGGTTTTTAGTGTCACGTGATCTTGCGATGAATTGCTGTTCATAATAGGCTTTGGACTGAATTGTTAATTTCGCATCCTTTAAAAATAATTTGTTCGTAAAACTAGTGATCCTTATTAACGGAGTGTCGATTGAACCGATTGCTATTGCGCCGAGCAAGATTTTAACCAATCACAGAGTGGGTTTCGGTTACGCGACTTTTTCCTGCCTTTAACAATATTTGGTTGTTGAATATTTGAAATCATGGCGGCCACGATAGCTGTAGAATCACGATTTTCTTCGTACGACAGATTAGAAAAAGCTGCATGAACTCGAGAAAGAAAACCAGGTAACCTTCGGAGAAAGAGAAACATTGAGAAATGCATCAGAGAAATACAAGAATTAAGACAGGGCACGAACGGAACTAAAATATTTCATGTTGAAGTACACGTGTATAGGGCAGTAGCAGCTGACGTCATCCTGGAGGACAAGCAAAGCAAATGCTGAGGACAACTCAACGCACTTCAACCGGCGGCATCAGCATTTGCGATTCAACGATGAAAAGTGGGTGTGGCACGAAACGTTCAATGAATAATTTCGACTTTTACTTAAAATTATTCCACATAACATCAATGTTTGAGATTTATTTACGCGTTGAAGAGTCTTAAGTTTCTCGTTGCGCTGTTGAAGCCGAGAAAATTTTTAAATTTGAGACGCCCTTTGATACAAAAGTGGCGACATGGATCTGGGTAACTTTCCGCATGTGTTTACAATCAAATTCATTAAATTCTACGTTTCATTCGATTATAGCAATTTGAACAAAAAAAGTGACTGATCAACAACTGTTTAATATCCTATAATTGTAAAGCTAGCATTAATTACATGTGCTAAGACTGTTTTGTTACTGTGTGAAAGTCATTGACTGGAAACAATTTTGGCTCAGTTTGGCGTTTAAACGTTTGTTCATCTCTTTAATGCGAAACATAATTTTGAAAAAAAGTTTTTTTTTAATAGTGTTTTGAAAATATTAAACATTTTCTGTTAAAAAAAAATTCCTTACAAATATGAAATATTTTGAAAATGTGTTTGGTGCTTAGGTTCAGTGTTGACGTTAATTTTTTCTTTGTGCTTGAGTATTTATGTAAGCCTTTGTTTTGTTTAGAGTTTTTAAATTTGCATAAAACATTTTATTTATAATATGTGCTAACGCATTTGATATCGGTTCAAAGCTAGCTGGTTTATCGGTAATGGCAGATTTAATGCAGGAAATTAGCTGTCATATTGGTAAACTTGCAAGTGAATCATTTCCTTGTAAATGATTTTCATCAAATGATAGTTGCCTTGGAATAAAAGCTTTGCATAATGCTAATTAAGAGTCAAATTACATCATGTGCAAAATCAAAAGTTAGATTGAAAATGATGGGGTTTTGGGAGAAATTAATAAAACTAAATTCTGTTTAACTTCAGTTTCCGAAGATAATTCATTGAGTTGGCTATGAATAGATGTGAAAATTTGAAGCAGAGTAATAATATTTTTTTTTTCAACCTGTAAATATACTTAACACACATCCATCTTTTATGATCTTATGTATACCGTGCTGTACTGCAAATAATGGATTTTAACAAAAATAAAGCATTGCTGAATTTTTCACAATATTTTTAAATTTAGTTTTATTAATCTATTTGCTGTCTATCTTCTTAAACTAGGTACTAAATATCATGTAATGGTCAGTATTTTGTACCTAGAAAATTGTTTGTAAATATGTTGAGGGGGGGGGGGGGGGGTTCTCGCACTGTTTCCACAAAAGAAAACAAAAAAATAATTAAATAAATATTTTAACTCACAAAAACTAATTTTGAATTATCTTTTCTGCATGTTTTGAATGGAGTACGCTGTACAGAAACTCAAAATCAAAGGAAAGAAACAATAATTCAAGATAAACAAAATTTGAGTATTTGAAAGTCCAATTCCGTCAGCAGCAAGTACTGAGCAATTCCATATAAGACAAAAAAGTTTTATCAAAAATATCGTTCTGTTATGCATGGAATGGCTCACTAACTGGTATGTAAGTACATCATATAAAAGTGAGCGTAAAACAATCACTTAATCATACTTCATTTAAAATAACCGATAATGTGGGTAATGGTATTTTATGCACAATGGGAAGTTTGTTCATTGGTGTACATTTTTATTCATCTGGAACAGGAGACAATTGAATATTTTTGGTTCTGTCTAATATTTAGGTTGAAAAAACTGTTTGCTAATCAATTGGACATTTTACGAGGAATATTAGATGAGCAAATGGGTAGGAGACAACGACCAAGAAACAAAACCAATTACAGGGATGCAGGTGTATCAATAATGGTTAAAATGGAGGACGAAGGCATATTGGGATAATTTTATTTTACGTACTGAAAATGCTACGCGTCCAAGACTTGAGGCGTCGATTTTGAAGACCAAAATAACCCTGCCTCACTAGTTATGCCTGTTGAATTAAGAAAAAAAGGACGATCTAAAGGAACATAGAAATGAAGCAATCAACGCTTTGTTTCTATGTTCCTTTAGATTCTCTTTTTTTCTTTTCAGAAATGGAAAATTTTAAAGCGTTGAATTATTTTGAAGGTAAGTTCTTTTTTGCAATAGATGTATTTGTGGAATCATCTTCATAATTTACCAACATTTCAAGACTAACAACCACCAACCAGACGGTGGAGGACTTGATATTTCTGAGGATACTTAAACAGATGAAAGGGACGAATTTTTGAATATGGCTAGAAAATTTTAGATGATTAGAAAAATCATATATGAGCGATTAGACTCAATAAAAAAAAATACTAGAAGAAATGATGAATTCGCAGAGGTGTATGTGGCTGCAGTATCCGCTTTACTTTCTAGAAAATTTTCCAGAAACCGCAGGAATAACCGATATTCAACTGAAGACTGATTTTAAGGCTAACGCCACTTGGATTCATGTTCCCAAAATTATTGAAACAAGTACTCAAGTCGCTAAAAATACTAGACGCGTACCTCCACTGCAAGACCAACTCAAACAAAACCTGCCATCTTTCAGCATTCCAAATTATTAAACGATGTTCTAATATTGTCTTTTTCTTTCCCTGAAAAATAAAAGCAGCGGTATTACCGCAATTCAAAAAATATATGCAATCCTACGTTACACTTGATGGCATATACCCTAAAAGATCAAAAACGAATGCCCTAATAATTAAATGGCAAACGTAATCAAATGACCATTGGGATTTTTTCCCCTTATCTTCCCATTTTTTTTTCAATCAAAAAGTACAATTTGTATAAACATAGTTAAGAAGTACAATAATTATAATTAAAAAATATATGCATTTTGCATCTGGGCATTTATGATAAAGAAATCAAATCATATACAATTAAAGTGCAACACATTCATGTTGAAACAGTATATCCCTAAAAATATGTTGTACCAAGGTATATGTTAAAAAAAATATGGATAGAATACCATTCACTAAACAATTAATAACATAAATTCTGAAACATCTATGAAGGAAATTTTAAAAAAGTCTGCACAGCTCCTTTCTGACATAAAATATATTGCATTAGATTTCACCGATTTAGACAATTTAAAAATTCACTTTGAAATTGATGCTTGATGCACACCTTTATTAGCTCAATTTGAAAAGTGCAATCCATCTAGTACACAAATGATTTGTTAATTAGACCCCCCCCCCCGCCCCAAAAAAAAAAAAAGAGTTCCCTTTTTATATCTCATTCTAATGTATGAGATTGATATTTGTCTCAGTTTTCAGATTTGATGCAAAATTATATTTTAACTTCATAAGATTAACAGAGTTCTCCGAAAATAAATGTACTGCTACAAAAATTAATCATTTTTTGTATTTCAAGAATTAAAATCCACCGAAAAAAGAATAGCAGCAAAATATTTTGGACAGACTCTGCTCTGCATGCTTAAGTGACTTTTGTTCACCTATCCAGTCATATTTGCTATTTTCTAGGCGAAAACATTTAAAACTTATCCGTAAGAAAATTGGTAGTACGTTTACAGGCTTTTATGTGCTTTAAATTTATCAGAAGTATATGCACTAACAACGTAACATTAGTAAATGACATAGCTAACAGGGTTCGCGCTAGGCCGCGCGATTCCCGCAATATTTTTTGAAATCCCACTCAAAAAAATTTTTTTTTAGGCTTAAACTTTAAAAATCCCACTTAAAATTTTGGTCAAGGAGGAAAATCCCACCTTGTATTTTTCCCCAGTGTGAACCCTGCAGCTATGTAAGTCAAGTCCGGCAAATCAGATACATTAGTTGAAAGTTCATTTTTACATAATAAACACGGGTCCTTATTGTTCATGATCTTGATTATTTCAATATATGTTCCATTAGCTTCATTATTGAGGCTTTCGCAATATGCAGAACACATTTTAAGCTTGAAAAAACGATGAAAATATAACTTTGCTTCAACAACCGCATGCAATAGAAGCGGCGAGCGCGATGTTGCTGGTTTTGGGAATTATTAACTTTTTCTATGTAGTTTGTTTAATAGATTCCCCCCCCCCCCCCAGGACATTTCGCCAAGATTGTCTGGCGCATCTGGCTGCTGTCTTCAGACATTCAGTTTTTAGAAGTAAAATCTTTAAATATTGACCACAAACGTGTGGTCCCGAAGCATTGTTAAATTCGTTACCCAAAGAACGCAGGCTTTCTGCTGAATATCAAGAGAAAGTCAAGAATTATTTGAATCCACAGGTACGTGGGTTTATTTTATACAAATCAAAATTCATGTTCTATTTTTCCGCATCTGTGCTAGTTCTTATTTTCAGCATTAATGTAAGGTTTTTTTTACAAGATGAGGAATTATTTTTTTGTTATTCACAATGTACAGAAACATGGTTTCTAAATATCCGTAAAAGTATTCAGACCTATTATTACTATTCAAACTGTTGTTTTGCTTCAACCTAGTCTCTAGTGTTTTAGCTGTTTCTATAACCAAACAGGTCATATGTAGAATAATTCTGGTAGTTGTAACTTTGAATTTTATGTTAAGCCTCAATGTCAATTTTTATATGAGCTCCATAAAAAAATAGATATAAGCTGAATTTAAATTCAACATGTGTTTTTGACTCTTCATGTATTAAAAGATATGCGCATTAAAATTTGAAGATAATTCCTACTCTTCAACCTCTGTTGAGGAGCACGCAGTTTTCGAACTTTTTGAAAGTTACCATTTTTCTCTTGCTGAAATAAGTTTTTTTGAAAACTCGCCCAATGTATATTTTTATCAATCTTTAATAAGTGTGGATTGTTCTTGTACATAATTCGGGAATTGTTTTTTGTGTACAACGGGAATTACATTCAATTCGTAAATATCTTGAAACTGTCTTGCCAACAAAATCCTTTGCTTGATATGATGTTTTCTTAATATTTTTTATAAGTACAGTTAGTGGCATAGCTAAGCTTGGGTGAGACCCGGGTCGGGTAGTGATGGTGGGACCCCGTGCAAAAGATAACCAACTCCTCCTCTCCAAAAAAAATCATGTATGCGTTTTAATGAAATATATTAAATAACTTTTTTAAAAAAAATTGAAGCTTTGAAAAGGAAAAACACCATTCGTATCATAAGCCTTATAATGTTTAAAGTATTTGTTGACAGCAACAGTTATGATTACTGGTTAAAAAACATTGCGAATTATTTTTAAAAGGAAGCACTTTGCTCGGTTCAAAATAAAAAAAGAAAAGAATAGAAAAAATATCCAATTTAAAGTATTTGTTTTTATTCTGTGGAGCTTTTAAACGTTTTTTTTTCCCTTGGTCGTGGCTGGCGTGACACCCAGGCCCCCACTTTTCTATGCCACTGGTAATTTCTTCTTTAGTGTACTTGGTGTAATAAATGTAATTTATTAATTTCCTGCTGAAAAAGGTCTATTTAGCTATGATTAGAATACTTTGCACCTTACGTGAAGAGAACTTGATTTAAGAATGTCTGTGGAACTTGAAATTAAGTATCCTTTTGCAACAATGCCTTAAAGCCAAGGTAATTAAAAAAATTGTCATTCTAATTACAGCTCAATATATCACGTGCATCATAAACAATATTTTTCATTTATGCTTTATTGTGTAATTCCTAAGTGATAGGTATATACTGAATTTTTAACAATATTGATGTTTTATAGCTCAAAATTTGTCAAGTATTTTATTAAATGTTTTATATTTTATATGCTCCTTATGGATTTTATTTTTTTTGCTTTTAGAGAGGCAAATAAGTTCTAGTTTGAATTTTAGCCCTGATGCAGATGTTTGAAATTCTGCATCATTGCTTGTTGTGTCCCATTTTTACAGAGTTTTGTATATTTGTATCCGATTTTTACATAGTTTTGTATGTATAGCAAGTTAGAACTGATCGAGGGGCTGCCCCCCTCCCCTACAAATATGTTTTAGGTAAGCCAATGTTTCTGAGCTCTGCTGAACACATACGAGACATTTTAAACTGAAATTCACTTTAATTATCGGCAATACTTTTCGAACATGATTATAGATATGTATTGCGAAAAATTAAAACTTCACACTATAGAAACTACGCGGCTATTAAAATTTTGAGGGCTCCTCCAGATCTAATGAATGCTGAAAAAAAAAGTAAAGATTAATTCAAACAGCGAATTATCAAACGTAATTTGAAAAATAATCAATTCGCTGCTGAACAGAACACCAAACTCATGTGCGACAATTTTAAGATCGGTTGAATAACGCGTTACCACTATTGTACCGAGCAAAGAAATCGGTTCAATAATATAAACGCTATTGAACCGAGCAAAGAAATCGGTTCAATAATATAAACGCTATTGAACCGAGCAAATGCTCGGATTAGTTCCTTTAAAATAGCACTGTTGTCACTGCTCGGCAAAATAGCGGTGGAGCTATTTTACCGATTGCTCGGTTCAATAGCCAAGGCTTTTTAAAGAGATCTAGCGACGTGACCGGTTAAACATCCGTCGGCTGCACTACATCCTTCGCTGATTGGTCAAAAGCAAAGGGTAACGTGCCGGCAGCTCATTTCGCCCATTTAGTCTCAATTGTAAAGTTCGAGAAGACAAGACAAATGTTTTATGAGTCAAAATCTGCGTTAGCACTTTTGACAACTAACTCGAAGGTAGTTGAATGATCGTGAGAATCATGTGAAATCTTTTATAAATTGCTTTCGTTAAGGCACTTTGATTTGCCTCATTTATTCGTTTTCCCCTAACAATTTCGCGGATCCCAACTGCTATATCAAAACATAGTAAATAAAATAGTGTCATTGATGTTTCAGGCATGAAGTAAATTTTTACTAATTATTCAATGCAGCTCACAATCATATGAAAAATAGCTCGTTTTCCCTCCGAAAAATCCGTCTTGAAAGCGGTTTATTTATTTTTTTTATTCTGCAATTAATGAGCAAAGAGAGTCTTAAGTCCTCATTTACAGAGGCGTAGCTAGGTGGGGGCAAGGAGGGACAGCTGTCCCCGGGCGCAGCGTCATCAAGGGACGCCAAATTAATGTTAAATTATTTTATTTTTAAATGCGAAAAGAAAATTATTTGAACTGAAGAGGCGTGATTTTGTTCGACAAAAATGTGGGAGCACCGCAAATCATATCGGGAATGACCAATGCAGCACAGGAGCGAGTGGGAAATCAGACAAATAATTTTGCAAAAGCATAGTGTCCCATTTTTCCCTTAAAAGTGAATGGTCGCTTATAAAAAGGAAAGTTAAAAGGGCTGCTTTTTAGAGCTATTTATCATTTAAGAAGCATAAAAGTTTTTTTAAATTCTCTTTAGGGACGCCCCTAGGCCCCCAGGGGCAACCCTAGCTACACCTCTGCTCATTTAATGAAGCAAAATTTAGTTCATGAGAAAGAAGCTTCAAAATTTGAATACGGGAAGGTCACTTGTAAATAAGACTAAAAGTGATGAGTCGGAAATATTCGCATGATAAGCTTTTAGCTCAGTTTCATTCCTTTTCACTAGATAGCGCTGTTCAGGCGAAACGGAATAAGATTTTGGAACATTGGAAGGTACTATTGCTTGTGCTGCATTGTAAAATCTTATTTCCAAACGGCAAGGTTTCTTTGTCACACCTGAACGATTATTTTCAACAATAACTCATTTTAATTCAAATTACTTTACGATCTCTCTCGAAGGGATGCTTCAAGAGAGACTAACCTGACTTCTAAGCAGTTTCTGAGACCGGAATACGGTCGGTTTCACTATTTATTTGTATTGTCATAAACATTTAACTGGTAGCTGAATTAATACACAACGCGTGTTTCATTCGTATTCAATCTAAATTTTTTTCCTCAGACAAATATTTATTGAAATTCCCAAGAGCAATTTCACATTAAAAGAAAACACATTTGAATTACCGTAGCCCATAATTTTATTACGGAGCCCATCTGCTAGATCCTGCCACCTTCCCTAGATTCCCCTTCCTTTTTGTCAAACTTACAAGTAGGCACAAAAAAATTATAAGAATAGACAAAAACGAATCAATTCCCGTGCATTATTACATTAATTACGGAAATTAGAAAACTTATACCATACGCGTTTCTTTTTTTTAGGTTACTAGGCTACCTTAGTATGATGTCTAATAATCTATATCAGTGGTTCCCAAAGTTGACTGGGCTCCGACCCATCTAACAAAAATTTCAAATCGTGGGACCCGCCTCTTAGCTGTCTTAAAGAAAAGAGGGCATAAATATTGGTAGTGCTCAGATCCCCTAGTGGCGAGTTATGGAACTACATAATGCTGTCTCACTTGTTCTAATAGAAATTTAAAAAAAAAAAAAAAAAATGTTACCCATGAGAATGAAAGACTGTTGAAATAAGAAAGACAACTAAATTTTTTTTAATACTTAAATACCTACACCTGCAAGGTTTATTTAAAGTTATTTCAATGGGAAGCATGTATTTGTTTCTTATTTCTCTTCATTAAAGTTTTCGTATCAACTTCAACTTTTGTTACTTTTATTCGCTGACTTCCTATTTTTTTTTATTCATGTGTACTGTGGCGAGGGCCCACTCAATATTCGCTAGCGATCCATAGTTTGGGAAATACTGATCTATATAATTAAAATATGTTTGTGACTGCATGTCTGTGTGTATGCCTGTAACCACTACGTCTCCGGACTGTTTGTGTGTCTCGTCATACGTCTTGCGGGTCTTTTATGGACTGGAAACAGGAAATTGGTTTGCCGCAAAGTTTATTTACTAATAGCTATCGATACTTTTTTCGCGCTACATTCGTCTTGACACCGAGTGCACCAAAAGTACATCGAGATCTAACCTTGTTGCCTTTCATTTTGCATCTTGGTTTTTTAATAAAACTTTTTTCCTGTAAACTCATGAAATTGTTATTAAATACAGTAACACCTGTAAAGTTGACCACGTTTGTAAGCTGACCACCTGTCTAAGTTGACCACTTTCGGCAGGAACGGAATTAGCCCTATCTTACATAATGTAGGGAAACCTTTGTAACTCGACCAACTTATTTCACCACCTGTCTATATTGACCACTTATATCCTCCAAATTTGGTGGGAGTATTACAGAAAACCCTTTGTAAGTTGACCGCCTAATTATTGCAATATTTATTTGTTTATCTATTTTTGCAAAGTAAAAATAACTAAAATAACTTCTCCAGGATATTTTTTATGCTATAATGTTACACCAGTATTTGTCTGGATGGATGAAACATCAATAGAGGAAATACAACGTACAAAGAAGTTGCCTAAACTTCTTTGTATGTTAACCATATGGGAAAACTACTGTGAGCATTCTTTTATTCTTTAAATAAGTTTCTTCATTTTTCCTCTATTTGATGCAGCCTTTTTGAAAAATTATGTATTTTTAGGAAATTTTTACTGTAGATGTAAAATTACTAATTCATATTACAGTGGAATTCCAGATGATTAATGTATGTACTAATAATAAAGCAGCAAGTATGTCTGTGTATGGTGTGTGTCTATCTATCTATCTGTCTGTGTCCGGCGTAGGGCTAAGACCGTTCGGCGGATTTTCATGAAATATAGCACGAAATTAGTTTGGAATATGGGGGTGTGCACCTCTAAAACTTGATTTTTTTCTTTTTTTTATTGCAATTTATAGGCGAAAATTGCATAAATGTGTTCTTTTCAATAGGAATAAATTATCGCATCCTTTTGACCTTGATACCATTGAAAAGCCCGTAAAAACTACTCCAGGAAGAGTTTTGCTCTGTGTGCTAAAATTCGAAGCCTCTAAATTAACTAGAAAAGAAGTTATAAGGGTTTTTCTCTGCAGCTCGAAATTATTTTTTCACGGTAATTAATTTTAATTTCTTCAGACGATTGGTAAAGCGCTTGCTTTTTATTTTATTTGAATTGTTACCATGCCACTGGCTTATGATTTTTTTTAAACAACTTAAAATGTATTTCTTGTGGGTTTTAGCATTTTGAGGAGCAGCCGATTTTTAATTTATTTATTCATTTATTGGGTTTTGATTATTTGTTTTTTTTAAACGAATAAAAATTTAATATACTGCGGCTCACAAACGATCGATAGCTTTATTTTGATTTCCTTATTTTGACATGTATTTTACGGGACCATTTGCCTACTGCACAAAAGTTTTTTAAAGAAATGTTATCCTTTATATTCTAATGGATAATAATCGTCTTTTTTGTGTGGATACTTGAAATAAACAAACAAAACGCGTTTTCTTTTAAATATTTTCTTCTTCGCTTTGTTTCGTTTCGTTTCGTTCTTTTTTCCTTTTTTATTGCTTGTGTTTTGTAAAAAAAAAAAAAAAAAAAAGAATTCTTAAATGGTGTTGGATCGCTGATTAGTTGCCATGAGTGGCTAGTTTTTAATTATGTGGAATGTATTTTCATAAAATAACTTAACTTACACCTAAAAAAGGTATAGCTATATACACAATGGTGAAACGACTGATCTTTTCATTTTTTAACACGGGCACAGCCGTGCGGGTAACGCTAGTTATTTATATAATCATAGATTATATTAATAGCGATATAGATAATAGCGACGAAATAACACAACGCGTACCTTCATGAGTTTGATTGTATTATTTTTAAATAATAGGTTACTGTAAAATAAAAAAAAATCAGACAGATGATAGAACTAAGTATAAAGAAAAACACTACAACATACAAAGTGCTCACAGGTCGCCAAGCGTAACATATTGCTATAAATTATAGTTTCTGATCAATTTCTCACACATTAAAAGTAAGTTATTAACAAGACGAAAATATAGTCTTTTCTTTTTACTTTTATGTAGCCACTGACATTTGTCGAAACTAGATCTTAGAAGTAGTTGAACTTCATTTTCATTGCGTGTTTTTAATCGCAACAGTTTAGTCAAATTTTTAATGCGAAACATTAACAGAATTTGCATCGGTCCGCAATTTTTATGACTTATTTTAATGTTAAAAACAAATAATCTAGAGATTTTTCATAGTCATACCGCATTTACTCCTTCCTATGTGTGATTTTATTCTCACTCTATGCATCACAACCGAAATCTTAAATCTTTTTACCTCCATTCGAGCAAAAGGCGTCATTGCGACCGAATCAACTAGTGAGTGAAAACAGCATTTTTTTTTTTTTTTTTGAAATTTTTATAGCAGCAAATATTTACTGCAGTTTTATCTTACCCCACAACGTTGTGCAACGTTGCCGTCGTTTTGTTCGCGGACGCGAAAGTTTGCCACCATATTTGGTAGACGATACCTCAACATAGTTGATTATCGCAACAACACCTATCCGCTTTATGGAGGTTGCTAGTATATATTGCTTGTAAGCACACTCAGATTTTAAAACTGGTGGTTTAAGTAAAATTGCCAAAGTCTGTATAATATGATAATTTTGTGTAATCATCATCATCACCTAGATTTGCAGATGGGCGATCAGGCCCTGAAGGGGCCTTTTACCCGGATATCCTTCGGGAGGAGTCAATGGTATGGTCATCAAGTGCCCGAAGGCATACATCTTGGTCCCCGAAGGGCAGAGAAGGGAAAGGTAGGAGAAAAAAGATGAGCCGGAGCTCGGTGAAACAAAGATCGTCAATTCCTCTCGTTTTCGTACTCTTGAAGGGCTTTCTTCAGGAGAGTCAGTAAGTCATTTGGTCGTTTGTGGTTGGGGGCTTGCATCTGAGTGGGGCATTTTCTGGCTGGTGCCGTTTTCTTGGGAGCTCGGTTCTGGGGGTGTCTTGGGCAGTCTAAACTCGTCGCCGGGTGCGTTGCGTGGCAATTTGCGCACTGCGATGGGCCTTCTTTTTGCTGACAGTCCTTGGATCGGTGGCTGCCTGCGCAGTATTTGCATCGCTCTCTGATATTGCATGCGTAGGAATTGTGACCCCACCGCTGACACCTGAAGCATTGGGTGGGGCCATTTCTGCGTCTCATTTTTTCCGTCTTGACGACGAAACCGTCTATAGTGAGGGGTTCTCTGAATATTTTCAAGTTTTCTTCAGTGTGCGGCAATTGCACGCAGAATATGGGCAAAGGTCCATTTTTCCCGCGGAATTGCTTCATCTGGAGAGGCTTCCTGTCTTGTGCTGCTAATTCTTTTTCCAGGGTTTTGGGATCAAAGTTGGTTGGGAGTCCCTTTAGAATAACTTTGATTCGCGGGCATTGATCGAACCTTGGGGCGTAGTACTCCTTATTGCACTCTTCGGCATAGCGGATGACCGCTAGGTGTCCGTCTTCAGTAGAGGGGTACACTTTTACTTCGTCTTTAACAAGCTTAATTTCATAGTTTTCATTGTGTTTTTCCTTTATCTTAGTTAATGCGAGAGCTGGATTACCTTCGTTTATGATGACTACTGGTCTTCTCTTCAAATTTTTTGGGGGAGGCTTCTTATCCTTTTCGTTGAGTGCTTCGGTGAGTCTGCGTACCTCGGAACGTAGCTTAACGCATTCCTTTTCATTCTTTTCAAGTTGGTCTTTAAGGTGGGAGATTTGATCCTTATAATCGTCTTCCGCTTCATAGGTAGCAAGCTTGGTGCTGACTTTGACTAGGGTGTTAGCGAGGCTGCAGTAGATTTGGAAATCGTACAGGTTGGTCAACGGCGGATCTAAGGGGGGGGGGGCGATGGGGCGATCGCCCCCCCCCCCTTGGGCTGATTCAAGTGGATACTACAACGACACTCCTAAGTGAGTTTTTACTCTTTGTGCCCCGGGACCAGCCATTTTTTTATGTTCTTGGAATCCCAGCCTAAACGCCCTTTAAGTTCTATGCTTTCCCCCTGTTCCTTTGTCCTTTAGTATTGCTGAGTTGCTAATCCTCGGAGTAATGGGAAAGAGATTCCCTGCTCTTTTCTTCTACCTATCAAACTGGTGACAGCTAGCCAACCCTTAGCACGTGGTGTAAATTCCCGCAGCATTTACGCTAAAACCTGGAGTCTGAAACATTTCATTGAACGTTCATAATTACAGATGTTTATATAAATTGCACATACTCGTTGATGGTTTTTTTAGTACATATTTAGTATTACATTTTGAAAATTTTAGAAAATATATTACTAATAATTGCTATTATTTTGTAATTTAGACATATCAACTCAAATTTAGAAAATGTATTTACAAGCCTACATTTTTCTTGAGAAAGCTTGAAGGAAATCCTAACTCGGTTAAAACTTGGCTAAGAAGCAGAATGAGTGATGATAGACTCACTGAATTAGCGTTATTGCATATCCATAAAGATATTACATTGGACGTTGAAAAAATTATAGACAGATTTGCGAAAGCAAAAAAACGTCAGCTTGTGTTCCTTTTATAAGGGCTTTGAATAAACGTATATACATTGAAAAAATGTGCTAGTAAAATTTTAAATAGCACTACACTAGCATTTTTTTGTTGTTCCTGCTGTTTGAAAAAAAGGGGGGGGGGGCGGAGGGACTGTTGAAAAGGAATGAAGAATCTCCTCCATCCATCCTTACATTGAACCCCGAGATTTCCAAAATCGCCCCCCCCCCCCCTTGAAGATTTTCTAGATCCGCCCTTGAGGTTGGTTTCATTCCCTTCATGTGCGTAGTCTCGGAACCAAGCTAACTTGACTGTGATTACCGCTTTGAGCATCAATAAGGCTGTATCACTACTCTCTTTTTCGATTCGACTTTGCAGACGAGGCCTCGTCCGGTGCTGAGGCCGCGTTGACGGGTGTTACCTCGCCGGCCCTGAGAAGGGCCTCGGCGCTTCTGTCCACTGGACTCGGGGCTTCCTTCTTTAGTTTCTTCGTCTTCGACATCGTTGCTTGGAACGTCTTCTGCTCTCAATTTTGTGTAATATGGGATGTTGTATATATATATATATTCATGTAAATGTATAAAATCCCCCTCTTCAAAAATATTTTATTTTTTTTCCTCTATATATTTATATTGTTTTGTATAGTCCATTTTTAAAGATTTCAATATAATTTTCCGAATATCTTTGAGAGTAGTATACCTCCTTCCCCCATAATCGGTCACTTATATACATTAAAGTAAAATTCTTATAGACCAACCGAATTAGTCGAGGTGTCTGAAACTTTAACCATTTATATTTGATTTTTGTCTAATTCTTTGCCTTTTTATCATTGACTTACTATTTGATCTATTATTACTATCTATACTTAGTGTACTGTTCAATTCTCGTTACATTTCAATTTGTTTCATAAAAATTTGAAAGAAAGAATTTTAAAGATGTTATCAGGAAAATAATGCTGGCGAAACCGAGTCATTCTTGGCAGTGGCGTAGCTAAGGGGGTGCGGTGGGGGCGGCTCGCCCCGGGTGTCACCCGTTCTGGGGTGACACCCGGCAACGAAGGGGGAAACAATAAACCTTTGAAAGCTCTATATAATGGAACGAATACCTTGGACTGGTTTTTCTTTCTATCATTTTCTTTGCTACTTTTAACTGAGCAAAAAGTTTCCTTACAAAAATATTCAAAGAGGTTTTTTACTGCTAAACACTTCATTGTCATCAATAAATACAAATACATTAAATATTATACCTCCCATGATACGAATGGAAATTTTTTCCTTCTTTTTTTTGCTGGGCTTTCTTTCTTTGCTTTACTTCATTTTTGGGGGGGAGGAGGTGACACCATGGATAACCGCCCCGGGTGTCTCCTGTGCTAGTTACGCCACTGGAACCAGCTACGCGACCGGTTAGACATCCGTCGACGCACTACATTGGCCGATTAGTCGAAAGCAGCAGGCAAAGTTCCGGCAGCTCATTTCAATCCTAGCCAATTATAAGTTTCGGGAAGACAAGAAAATGTTTATGCGTCAAAAAAAAGTTTTTCTCGTGAGGATCATGGGAATTCTTTTATAGTTTGCTTTCGATAGGGCACTTTGTCTTGCATCATTTATTCGTTTCCTCTAGTATTGTCGCGGATCCCAACTATATAATGGTTGAGATCCGCGAAATTATAGCAAAGCATGGTAAATAACAAAGTGCCATTGATGTTGTTTTAGGTATGAATTAAATTTTTGCTATTAATTCAATACTGCTCACAATCATATGAAAAGTAGCTTCCAGTAAAATCCGTCTTGAAGGAGGTAACTTTTTTATTTATTCTCTTATTAATGATATAGGAGAGTCTAAGTAAGTCATTTAGCGATGTAAAATTTAGGTTTTAGGAGGAAGCTTCAAGATTTGAATACGAGAAGGTCATTTTAAAAATAAGTCTATAAAAGTGATGGCTTTGAAATATTCTCCTAAAGAACCCTTTTGCTTAGTTCCACTCTTGTTCACTAGATGGCGCTGCAACACGAGGCTGTGCGTATTGGAAGGGAAAACTTTATTTCCGAACGGCCAACACTGCTCAGTGCTCCCCAGGGACCTTTAACCTCCCTGGTGCTCCCATTAATCGGAATTTCAAGAAATCTTCCCACATAATGAAACTCGCTCATCCACAAGCGTGAATGAACATTTATGAATCAGCAAGCGAATCAGACAGACACTTTGACATAACACACGGAACTACCAAAGATTACTTATCTAGGTTGCATTCCTCTCTCTACTGGTAGCTGTGATGAAATTGCTTCTATATGCACTGATCTGAAAAAATAACTTGGGATTTATCACTCACTTTAGTCATGTTAAGCCCTCATGGGGAATATTTGGTTGTAGTTGCAGCTCCTAATTAAGTTTTATCCCTGCAAATTATTAGGGTAAATCCCTAGCTGATGTTAAAATGCACTGCAAGGACAGTTTTAACTTGTTCAAAATTATGTACGGTGCCGTTCATAAATGATGTCACGCTTTTATCCCATATATTCGATCCTCTTCCCCCTTTCCGAACCTATTCATTGCACCCCTGTACAGCGCCCATAAGCAAGAACGCAGCGAGAACGTTTGGGCTTTAAATTCCCAAAAACCCTCGGTTTTGAGCTGCATTGTATTCCTACCAGTCCTAGTATTGTATATTAGTTTCATTCGTTTATCGGTGCTGCAGAAAAAGGATCGTTGTAGGTGTGCTTTCTGAGGTTCCAAGTAAAAACAAAAAACACAATAATATATTTTAGTAACATTTTAGTGACTCAATATAAAGTCTACTTATGCTTTGTGTAGCACAATTTTCAAAAGTATTTTTTTTCTTACACTACTTTTATAAGAGATGCTCAAATTTTACCAAAATCATTGCCAGATGGCAGCAGATACCGTAGAGAAGATTCCCGCTAGAAGCGTGGCTTCAGCGAAAGAGGCGTGGCTCATGACTCAAAGTATTCATATTTTCTCGTAAACTTGATACTATGTACTTCTATAATAGAGATCAGTGCTTGATACAGGAAATCAGGTGTTAAGCATTTTAAAAATCTGATTACAAAATATTTTCTGCATGTTAGTCTAATACTAATATGATTAGTGAGAATTATTTAGAAAAGTTGTGTAGTTTTTTTTTGCAGAATAGTAATTTATAAAACTATGTAAAAAGATATTACAACCGTCACGCATTTAAATTAAGGATTTTGTTTCTGAGAACCATATTAGCATGATTTTGCTGGGCTTCAAATATTCAATAAAAAAGGCAATTGCGATAAAAGTCTGACAGCACTTTTGCATAAAAAGGATTAATTGTAATTTATTTTATTGATAAAAAAAATAGTTGTTTAATTTTTCTCCTCCTTGTATATGTGAATAATATTAATGTATGGATGCAAATAGAAAGCTTAAGATTTAAATTATCATACGCAAAATTGTATGTAAAAAAACAACTGATAAATGTATCCTCTTATAGTTTAAAAGTAAAAAATCTTGATGTTTTTCTTTTTTTCAGACGAAGTTATATTTTAATTTATAAAAAAACACACGAATATTACAAATGATACTTAATATTAGTTAAATAAAAAACTTTTATAAATATATCATTAAATAAAATTTTGAATGCAACAAATAATTTCAAACTTTTCTTAAGAAAAAATAAATAAAAATAAAACACTTCGTATGAAATTTCATGTATATTTTATAAAGGGTGTAGCAGTGCACTTCTGCAAAAATTACCCGTGTTTCCTTATTTTAGATTGGTCCTTTGCTTGCATATATATTACTATACTAGGATTAGTAATATTGCTTCCAAGAGCAGAAATCCCAAGGATGCTGTTGGGGGGTTGTCCCCGAACCTATTCATTGCTCCCTTGTACAGGGTCCATAAGCAAGGGCGCAACAAGATCGTTTGGGCTTTAAATTCCCAAATACCCTCGGTTTTGAGCTGCATTCTATTCGTACCAGTCCTAGTATTGTATATTTGTTTCATTCGTTTATGTGTGCTGCAGGAAAAGGATCGTTGTAAGTGTGCTGACGAAAGTTTATTCATAAATGTTAATTGCTCATGAAGCTTGGGTTAGGCTGCTGAAATTATAAAACGTTTAAGTTGAGGACAATATTGCAATACAAACTATTGCACGCTTAAAATCCAGGATGCATCTATTTTGCCTTCTCTAACGAAAGAAACCATCACACAGATTGGCTCATTTTATCGCGCTTTTGGCAACTACAGTTCTTTAAAAAAATGCTTTTTTTTTTCTTCGTATTGCTGTTTCCTACTCCTTTTTCAATAGGGAAAATAAAAAAGGAAATTCATACACAAAGGCAAAGTGAGATTCAAAAACACAAAAAAACCTTCCGTTTGTACAGTAGGTTGTAAATTAAATATTTCAATGCATTTTGATGTGTTAAAAATAGTTTTCTGTCCCCTCACCCAAAAAAAAAATCGGCTAAGCTCTCCTGAACGCAGCCCGTCGCCTAGAAATTTCATTGTGGTACATTCTGTGCCTCCCCCCCCCCCCCGATAATGCCTCTTTATTAAACATCGATATCTTTGCAAATATTCTAAAAATAGAAACTATCACAATTAAAACACATCGTTGCAACCACTTGCAAAAAATGATAAGCAAATTTATTTTAAGATCTATACAGCCCCGTTTCAGGGGTGTCCTAATTTCCCCCCCCCCCTCCGAAAAAACTATATAGCCCCCGCCCTCGTAGACCCCCTACCTTTTCCTATTATTTACAGATGGAAAACTTGTCATTTTGACTATTTTATCGTGCAACTTTTATAAGTAAATAATATAAATGTTTGCTTTCGTTTTAATGATGCTGAATGTAACAATTTAATTCTCATGTGCAGAGTCCGATTTAGGAATTTTAAGGCCGACTTAATTGAAGAAAGTGCTGCATTTGGTATCCCAATACTTTTTTTTTCCATTACATTTATTGCATAAGTATACAAAAGGACGTGCACAGCGAGAATAAACAACATAAACCAAAAGGGCCCGATCAAGCAGGGCCGTAGAGAAATTGTGTCAGGCATGGCTGATTGGCTGATTCGTGGGCTCGGTGGAAAGTGCCCGGATCGGCAACGGAGTTGTGCAGAGGGTAAAATAAATGTGTCTAGTCTATGGCTAAAATGATGCAAGCGCATTGAGCGGGGGAACGGACAAATGAGGGCTGTCGTGTGGCTCTTCTCCAAGCAGCGATTAAACCAAATGTGCCCATCGGGGGGGGGGGGGGGGAATTTCAGGAGTTTTGAGGTGCGTGGCCGAGTTTGGGGGGGTCATTGTTTTGGGGGTCCTGTTAAGTTTTTCACGGGGTGCACCATTGCTTTAGAGGCACCTCTGCAAAATGGTAGAAAAGCCACACTTATCCCTGATACAAATTGGTGACCACCCCCCGTTTACTCCCCTCACAATAAGTTGGCTCACACGAACATTTTTGCATTGCAAATGTATTGTAACGTAAGGTGAGCAGTAAAAACAGGAAGAAAAAAAGAAAATTACGCTACTTTATTGGTACCTTTAAAATTTTAGTGCCCAATAGACCTGCGCAACCAGAGCCGGCCTTAAGACTTGACGGGCCATACCCCTCCCATTTCTGATCTTAGCGAAATGTCATCAAGGCATAAAATGTCCTTGGTTGAGCTTATGATTTTTCAGTAGAATGGGAAGAAATCAAAATGTGCACTTAAAAAAAAAGACATACATTTCGGTTTTTTTAAATTATTTTTTTCTAAATGAAAGCACATATCGCTCATGGGCTGCAATAGTGGCACAACTCAAAAAACACGATTTTTGGACTAAGAACAAATGTAAATATAAAAATACACATTATTTTCAGCAGCAACGTTTTATTTCGTTCGTGACGCAGCGCCGTGGGTTGAAGCCTCATGGCTGACGTCACGGGAACTTCTTTTTTTATTAGTTTTATTTAAGTAGAGTAGGCAGTTCGTTAGGTTTTAGCAACTGGTGTGTACATTTTGTTTTTCCATGCTTCAGTGAGAGAGAACTGTAGCATGTTAAATCGTGTGCAGTCTTGATGAAATTAAAATATATTAAAAGCCTCAATCGGGACTCTTATTCGGAGTTTGTCTCAGCTTTTTCCTTCCAGCGGCCCGGAATAGGGGTAAGTCTTAACCCCATTATTCAGCATTTGTTCATTATTCGAGTTTGTATAATTATTAATGATTCTTTCCACAATGGTGTTTAAATAGAACTTTAAACAAAAAATTGGCAATAAGCAATTGATTCAAAACAATTGTGCACCTCCAAAAAACGAAGTCGGATAGGTATTTAAAATATAAGTTAGTTTCGATATCCTCCCGCCTGAATACCCCCATGTATACAGCTGTCAGTTTTTTTAAAAAAATACTTTAAAAAAATTAAAAATCACTAGACGTGAACCTACAATTTTACCTGAAAATGGAAGACATTTCTTTGATCCAAAATTGATCACGATAACATTTTTTACAATGAAGCAATTATTTATTTTATTTGAGGCAGTCTATTTTCAATAAAAATGAGTGTCTTAATTGTAAAACCAGATTTAACTAGTCGAGAACCAAGAACCAAGGCTTGGTTTTTCTTCTCTTCATCGTACTTCATTGGGCAGTTTTACGGTGGACTGACTACACGTGTTGAGGGAATGTGCTAAACAAACTCTTCGTCTTTTCAATTGGTTCGTCTTTTTCAATTGGTTTTTCTTAACAAAAAATAAACGTTGAATTCCGATGCCCATGTTAGAGACTGTTCATAAATGATGTCACGCTTTTTCCTATATATTTGACCCCCTCCCCCTCTGTCACAAAATGTCATACTTCAACATACCTACATACCCCCTCCCCCCTTTGTCACGTGTTACGCTATGTTGCATAAGCATCATGTAACACTTCTTGTTACCCCTTCCCCTTCCCCTCCCCTCATCACATTTTGTCACAATTTTACGAACCCCCCCCTCGCCCCTTGAAGCGTGACATCATTTATGAATGATCCCTACATTCAAGTTAAATTAAGCAAACTTTAGTTGCTGAGTCGGAAATTTCTTGATTCACCTCGGCTAAATTCAAGGTCAACTGTTTTGACTCGTTGCTCTCTTTGCCTTGTCACGCAATGTGTTTGTTTTTAATCTACAGATGATGAACTAGGAGGCTTGGGGCAAATAAATGGTGTTGAGAAAGTTTGAGCCTACTGTAAAAGTCTAGTGAAAAGCAGTTAAGTCACTACTTTGTTTTAATGCATAGTGTAGTTTTTCAATTAAGTTACTTGTAATTTAATTGCTTTTAAATTTAGAAATTCCATGCTGTTGCAGATTTGTAACATAGCTTTTTGTGTTTTTTAATTTCTTATTGGATAATATGCAGCTAGTTGAGGCAAGGTGTTAAAGTTCTAAACTGCAAAGTTAAATTTTGCGTTTAAAACGTGTTAGTTGCTCTTATTCTCCTTTTAAAAGATAAGTGCCTTTTAATGAAAAGAACTGGTTGTGAATTAAATTCTGGTTAAACAGTGTGTGAATCAAGTACATAATCATGTTGTTGTTTGTTACATATACGATATATTTACAGGAAAATTGCATTGAATGATATATATACACGAAAATGTGCTTGTACAATGAAAATAGGAAAAAAAATTTTGAATTTAGAAACTTAATCTTGATTTCCTTATACCAGCTTCCCTTGTGCTCAATTTTCATGCACTATTTTTGAACTTATGCAATGAAAGCTCATCCAATTCATTAAAAAGCCATTGCTTAGCTTGTTTCTGCTACTGCAGTTCAATTACTCATTAGTTTTTTATTTATTTACTTATTTATTTATTTTTGATATGAAAATTCCCTATCCATTATTTTTATTATCCATTCCATAATGGAATGGATTAACGGAAATTAAATTCATATGTATTTCCTATTTGAATAGAACTTAATTCATGTGGATTTTTATATGAATTCCGGTCTGTAAACCAAGTGCATAATCGTGTTGTAACCTTTTAAAATACGTGTTTTATGGATTTTTAAAAAATGCATTTGCAAACTTTATTTTGCTTTCCCTTTTCAAATTTCATGTATTCAATTTGCATGTAATATTTTTAAATTTATAAAAGGATTTGTAAATTTATAGGGTTACTATCATTTTAGTTGATTGAAGAGTCATTGCTTGGTTTGTGCTACCTCAGTTCAATCCGATGCTAGTTTTTAAATGTTTTTTTTTTTTTTTTGGACTGTGATGGAACATTCCCGCTTTCACTCTTTCTCACATAAAATGTGTCTCTGGTCTAGCCAGTATCTGCTTTTTTCCGAATCGAAGCTGATTTTTTTAAAATTTGACTTAGATAATCCTTTTCTCAAATTATCAAAGGATATTTTTCTATTAAAACTTGTAATTAAGTGAATTAAAAGAGTTATTTTATTTTCGTTCATAAAATTGTTTTCTTTTTTTTTCTTTCTTGTAGTTAATTAGATTTTTACATAGTGGTTTTAGTTGAGGTGGGTATTGGCACGAGGAAACTATTTCCGAAAATATTCCCCTCCTTTTCAAACGTATATTTATGTCATGAAATATTAGATTACAGAGCATTGAGAATTGTGCTCAGTCTTTGACAGTTGGTGAGAGGTACTCAAAGCTAACTGCAGCCATACCGTATATAGCATCGATGGCCTTCCCGGACTACCCCCCAGTATGAGGGGGTGCGACTGCAGCGCTGTCCTCCTCGAACTTCCCACAACTCTCTGACGTACTTGACAACCAGCACCAGCCATAAGGGGCTGGGCTGGCAGAGCGTTGCCGACCTGCTTTACCGACCCGGGGCCATAGTCATGCTACAAAGCAAGCCTTACGTCCCCCGGATCGGATAATGCTATTTTAGTCGCCTCGTACGACACGCATAACTACGTCGGCGCTATTCTACGCCGGCCACCGCACGACGAGTTGGTGAGAGGTATGAATTCGTTATTTAGCAGAAAAGTATGCCCGTCTGAGATCCGTTCACACTTAGTTTGTATAATAACTTTTTTCTATGTAACTTTTGCCCCTCCTCCCGCTCCCTAGTCACCCCTCACAACCTGAAATTGCAAAGAATAACCTACACTGTACTAGTTTTTCAGAATAAAACTCGTGCTTTGAGGGGTTATGCTAGGGCTTCCTCCCGGGGATGGGGGAGGGGTCGTGGCGCAGGTTGCGCCATTGAACTTTTGGTGGGTTCGTTAGCTTTATAGGGGAAGCGCCATATGGGTCACTCCAGCGGAACGGAGACAGAATACGGCGCATTTCTTTTACCAGCAGTTTCTTACTTGAACATGAATGAATTCTTCATGTCCCGCTGCCAATCAGACTCTTAAGTTGAATAATATGCACCTTTTGCATCTTTACTGCGTACATTTTTCGTGGGCCATTAGTGGTTAGGAGGTCTTATTTTGTGGATTTAACTAACAATAGAGCAAGGGCACGTGACGTAACGGAAAAGCAGGCTGTATTTTCACGAAATATGAAAAGGTATTGTCATTCTAATACTATTCTAAAAAATTAAAACATATTAATGGCATTATTATTAACATTTAAAATTTATTTTAAACTGATGTTGACAAATTATAATTCAAAAATGAGGTTAAATTTCAAAATCAAATATGTACAAAAAAATGATTTATAAAGTATTTTTTAAAGATACATTTTATGTCAACAGGTAGAGTTAGTATGTCATTCAAACATTTAATTTTTCTGGGCACCTATTTTTTTCTCGATCATATACGTGGTAGGCTATTATTCAGTCTTTTTGCGCTGTCATTTTCTTTGCTTCTATAAATCAATATGAAATTGCAGGAGCACACAGACGGAGGAAGACCGCCCCCCAGAAAGCATCGGATATCCGTATGCAACCGAATTTTTTTTAAATATCCGGAACCCGATCTGGGCCACGGTACGAAAGAGCTTGTTTGCATGACATTAAGTTAAAATTTTGATAAATTTTCATTTTTTATTTTTTAGAGCAAATGTCAGTGTATTAGATTGCTCTCTGTAAGATATTAATAAGGGTGTATAAATGGATACTAAAAAAATTAAATGATTTTGAAGACTTTTTTTTAGTTGAAAATGTATGTTCTGAGAATCAATCAACAGTATATATTAAAGAGTTTTTTCTTAATCTAATCAAAAAGACGTAATTAGAGACGACAGAAAAAAAACGATAGCATAAGCGTTTATAACAAATTTAATATTTTCTGTATAAAAAATTAAGTAAGTGCAACAGGTTGAAAAATGAATTATTATCTAAATAATAAATCTAAACAAGAAAAACATCGAATTATGTAGACGTTGGCTATTTTTGACGATTCATCAATCGTCAAGAAAATTTCGTCATTTATAACGATTCTTTCCTCGTGCGATCACGTGACAAAAAAGTTTTCACACAAAGTTCGCCAATTTGACGAAAGGTTTACTCGGAGCATTTTTCCCGAATCCATTTCGTCAAATACGACAAAAATTTCGTGAGATTTGACTTGAGCATGCGTTTCTGAGAGTATGTAATGCAAAACGCAAACAGCATTTTGTAAGGAGTATCAGTAAAAAAAAATAAAAAGTTCCCGGAATCGTAGTTGATACATTTTTAAGCGACTCCGAGTCCACAAACTCTCTCCGAGATTCCTTCATGATTCCTTTCGAGGACAATTACCTGAAGGAACTGGATATATCGCCGATCCGGAAGAACAATGCCGTAAATGCAAAAACTTTAATTTTACAGGATAGTAAAGAAACGATTTGCAGTTGTATAAAACGTATAATTGAAAAGGGTATAAGTGACAGAAAATAATGTATATTGAGAGTAACTATGTAGGATAGGGTCAGGTGGGGGAAAGTGGTCAATGGGGTAAAATGGTCATACGGCAAAGAAAAGGCTATCACTTTGAAATAAGGAATTGGTGTAATTTTTTTATTTTAGATTTTAATAATTAGGAATTAAATTTTACATTCAAAATCGTTTTAATAGCAACTTTTTAGGTAAAAAAAAAAAAAAAACAGTCAATTTGTTTGTTTTACAACACTTTGAAATTGAAACTGCTCTTTTAACTTCTCTCTGACATTTTGTTTTAAAGAATTTGAATCTAATTGACGGTGCAGGAAGCTTTGCATAGGTTTCAAAAATACTTCCTCACTAATCGCGAAGCTAGATTTAGTTTATATATTATTTTACAGTAGTTTAAGTAAGATGGGGTAAAGTGGTCATAGTATTAGGCTTAACATGCACTGATTCTCTAAAATTACTTTAGGTTAATTTATGTGGTAGACCAGAGATCGACTTGCATAGGAATTCACGGAAGCTCAGTTTCCATATTTAGTTTCAATTTTTATCGATTAGAGGGAATTCATGCTATTTACGCAAGAAAATAAATTTTGAAGACTAAAGTGCTCTCACTTCTTTTGTTAGAAATTAAGCCACTAAACAGATGTCAGTTACACTTTAACTAATTTCACTAATGCTGTTTCACTAATACTGTCTTATTTTTAAAAAAAAACTTTTAAATTTACTTTTTAGAAAACCGGAACTAACACAACTGAGCTCAAATGCGATAGAGATTGAAATTACTATAACAACAGCCTTCTTACAATGGTGTGTTTAGTATTGAAAAATTTTCAGAAGCACTTTTTAATTCAAGAATTTTTAAGTATCAATGATTCATTTATAAACAGCCTTATTATAAGTATTATTAAGCTGCAAATGTTTAAAACTAGCAGTAAATCGAACAAGAACAATGCATGAAAGAGAGAGAGAATTAAAAATAGCTAGGTTAAAATATGTATATTTCTCCCATTGATTTTTAATAAGCTATAATTATCCTGAACTCTCTTATTAGCAATATTTTCTAATAAATTTCTTAATATGTTATTTAAGTAATTTAGTCATCATTTAAAAGATATTTTAAATTTTTTCACGGAAAATTTTGAATTTCATATTTATGTTTTATTATATGTATCGAATTAAAGTACAGACTTAAAATGTAATAGTTAGGGATTAAAACCCAAGAATACCTACTATTATGAACCCTAACATGTTTTAGTACGTAACTTCGTTTTAAGACCATATATGCAGCAGCTGAAGAGACTGTAGTACCTTTCGAGACGTTACGAAGAATAGGCTAAATTTTGACCCATAAAGAGGGCATAAATAAATTCAGTTGAGGGGAATAAAGTTGTTTTCGTTCTAAAATGAACCTTTGTTGAGTATTTTGAAGTTTTATGGCTATTAATACTTTTATGTAGTTTTTTTTCAACTATGACCACTTTACCCCATGCACTACTCACTTTACCCCACCCCATGGGGTAAAGTGGTGATACATACATCCCAGAAAGAAGGCGTCATAAAATTATTTTACTTAATTTTTTTCTGCTCAAAATTTAATGCAATCTGTTCTTTAATAATGTAATGCAAAATAACAAGCAAAAAATCTGAAGGTTTTGAAAAAATTCTTATATTTATTGGCAAAGAAAGTTGAAAAACGTGGATTTTATGACCTGACCCTATATACTTTTCTTTCATTTACTAGGGATTAGGATTTAATCACCCTAATTTCAACCCCTAGGAGCAGTTACGTCATTGTTTCTCTAAAAATTGTTCGTTGTTCTAGAAGACACAACCTGTCGGTCTACAGTTACGACCATGTTCCCCTGTGTAAGGGATGTGTTTCTGATATTGTCTGAAATTATTTGCATTTTCCACATTTATGCAGTTACGTCATTGTTCTTTCGGAACGGTGATATTATCTCCCTATTATTATATAAAAAAACGTTAATGATGACGAGTTTAAGTCATTGTTCAACGTGAATCAGTCCATAATTAGGATATAACATTCAAAACATTCCCAGTTCCACAAGCAAGCAGGTTGAGTTGATGTGTGAAGATCATTGCAAAAAACGCAAAAAAAGTTTGCAGAGCTGAGGCCAAGGATCTTTTTAACGCAACGACTTTGATGTCAAAGTCAATCTTACCTAACTTCACCTATACAAGAAATTGTCACAATAGTGTGAGTTTATAATCCAAAACACTTTGGCTCATAAATGTAGCGTCTAAAACTTAAAAATCGAAACTTTCTGATTTAAATGAATGCGAAAATTGTACTTTGTGTTTTCACTGAAGTTCACCTTCTTCAAACTAGAAATAAAACACTCCTAAAACTGAGCAAGCTTGATCTCAATAAAAATGGCTTTTCCATGTACACAGATCAAACACTATTCTACGTTAGAAATTTTCCCTTATCTGAATATTTAGTCATAGTTATGAAAATATTCTTTACAAAATAGCAAACGCACTAATATCTGTAAAAGCTGAAAATAAATAAATAAATAAAAAGGCATTCTATGATATAAGAGCTAGTTGTTAAACAATTTCCAATGCTCACTTTTATTATATATTTGGGGAAAAAAATAGTTGCAAAATATAAATAGCAAAATAAGAAGCTATGTTCACGGTAAATATGTACCTTTACAATATGTACATATTTTAAAATTAAATTTATCAAAATAATATTTTTAAAATCCTTCGTTTGAAAGACTTGCAACAAAACTGAACATGGAAGGTTTTAGAAATTTACTAGTTCTGAATAACTTTGACAAGGAAGAATTTTATCTTGGTTCATTTCAACGTAAAGAGTTGAAGAAATTTGAGAATTCAGAAAACAAAGAATTCCATTATGCTTAAACATTTCGTTACAGTATAAGTGAATGTATTTTTTGCGGTAGATTTGTTAACTATCGTAATTTCTATTTCAGAACGGTGGTAAAAAATTACTGCATGAAAGAGTTGATTTCTTTGTTTGTGGAAACTGATTTTTCTTTTGCCTCAAAGATATTATATTATTCCACAGAAGTTTATGCATTCAACATGTCAAATTTTACACTGTTTCAATTTATTTTTCTGGCAGCAAAGCATCCAGCACAATGCTTAGAATTTCTACACTTAAATCTTGATGTTCTTTTAAGAAAACGTTCCACGATTCAAGTGAACGTAGTTTCTCGAAATGTTCAAGAATGTAACTTCTTGCAGAATTTTTAAGTTCAGAATCACTATAAATATCAAATAAATATCAAATAAAACAGCGATGTCCGTGACAGTATCCAAAGCCAGCTTATTTTGTAAAAAACAATGACACTTTTTTCAGCTCTTGCAGATCGTACTTGTCGGCCGCTGCAAACAAGCCACTAAAATGATGTCAAAGTCCGAATCAGTAACTGTAAATGTGCGAAATAAGTCCCATCAAGACATCCGCTTCAATGTCTGCAACTTCAACGCGATTGTTGATGTTTTCTTTCATTTGATGCAAAAACATTCCGGCGAACACAGAAGAACGGGAAGACAAAATGGCTTTGTGGGCTTTGATTTCCTTGGAATGGCAGCTGATTACCAAATCGGAGAAATCTCCAGTTTCTAAGAGCGAACGTACATAGATTCTTTGACAAGCAATCAAATTTTTCTACTGCTCTCATTAACGGCGGAACTTCGATTTCAACGTTATCATCATGAGCTGGACCAATAGGAACAGGAACTGTGCTAAAATCGAACACAGAATAAACAGTCAGTTCACACTGTATCTTCACAGGTCGTTCTAAAATATCTTCCGTCAGCACCAAATCTTTCAAAGTTAAATTCGTACTTTTTTTCCAACCTTCCGGGGCCGAATGATAAATACTTTTTTACCCTTATGTCGGTATTAGCAAATTTTAACTTCACACATTGATCCTTTTCTGTGTTATTTTCTCTGCAAAGGGTTGGTGGCTGGGATAAATTCAGTGATATTCTTCCGAAAGAACCAGTTCGTATTCTGGCCGGTTGTGAAAGAAAATCTTTCAACTTCAAATTTATTTGCAATCCAATAAAATACAACATTGTTAGTTATTTTCGAATCGCGCGCTCCTTCATCCAAAACTGATAATTTCCCTTTACGCTTCGGGAGAAAACTTGATTTTTCTCCCAGTGACGTAATTCGTTCCACGCTCGGAGTGACACTCGAAGAAAGCAACGTCACTTCTGTCAACTCTTCTTTTGTATTGTTATCTCGGAAACTCATTCATTTATGATGGTTTTAAAAGGTTACGGACATTCAATACAATTTTGACAGATAATTATTTTTTTCTTTCTGTTAAATTTTTTATTTTTAATTCGAATACGATATTTTGAAAGAAAAAAAATAAATAAACAATGTTAAAGATAAGTGAATAAAATGAAAACTATTGTGGTGTTGAAGGTTTTTTTATTTTTTTTTTTTTAAGATTTTCTAAACTAGTAAATTTGAATGTAACAAAATAAAAATTGTGTAGGGAAAATATTTTCCCTTGAAAGGGCTGTGATTTTTCAAAGCTAACCACATAGTTTGTGGTGTTATTTCTCCTATAGACAAGCCAAAATAAAGGCTGGTTATATTTTGTGAAGTTTGTTCTACTAGAAACAAACTAAAATAATTTTGACAATTCCGTTGTGTGTAAAGAAACATAAACAACTAAATAAGTTAAATAAATTAAAAAAAAACCTTGTTCAAAGGGCTAATATCCAAACAATTTCTTCTTCAAGAAATAAGCACGAACATTAGACGAAAATAAGCAATAATAATAATAACAATAAAATTAAAGTTGTTATAAAGCTTTAAATTTTATTTTAACAAACCATTTCGAAAACGAAAAATAAAATAATAATTGTAATTATTCCGTCTGATAGATCAGGATTTATACAGGATCAAAATTTCCAAGTAGGCGCTAGCGTTAAGATTTTTTTTTAACTGTTCAAAAATAATGAACGAAGATATGTTCAAACCAAAAAATGAAATATGGAAATGAAGTGTCTTCGCTGAGATCTTTCGAATGCAAAATAATAATAGTAATAATAATAATCTTTCTAATCACCGCTGAAAAAGGAAAAGAAAGAAAAATTCTGTATGCTAAGTTTTACGAAAACAGAAAACTATTTCTATATAGTATATAAAAATAACGTAAAATTTAAAAAATATGTAAATAAAAAATAAAGAAAGAATAATCAATTGAATCAAATTTAGCTACACTCGTAGTCGCCCTAGTAAAGCACTTTTCCCCTGTTTCCATCGCATCATTCACTAAAGCTTGAACGTTAGCGGAAGTGGCTCATATAGCTGGCAGTAGCAGATTTAGGCTTAGGCCCGTGAGGCCCGGGCCTAGGGCGGCAAATTTTGAGGGGATTTTTGAGGGGCCGAGGGGGATAAAATTTTTAAGACTACTAGAATTAAAAATCAATTGGGTTTGCTGTAAACTGTAAGACCAAATTTTAAAGTTTATTTTATTGCGCGCGCGCTCTTACTATCTAAACATAGTACCATTTTGAGAGTAGAATTTCTTCGTCAAAATGATTAATCAGGCTAGTACTAAAATCTGAAATATCTAACAAAAAGATTTTTAAAAACTTTTTTTTAATGCTAGCATATATTTAATTTATACCTGAATTAGCTTTCTTATTATTATTGTTATTATTTTCATTATTTTATACACACACACACATACATATATATATATATATATATATATATATATATACATACTGTTACGAAAGAAGAAAGGGCGCCATATCGTCTAGGGCCTAGGGCGCCCTCAAACCTAAATTCGTTACTGATAGCTGGAAACGTTAACGCTTTCTTCTCAACTTTTCCCGATGATACTTTTAATCTCATATATTTTACCGTTGCATCTATGCAGGGGTGGCGCCAGCTAGGGGGCAGGGGGGGGGGGCAGCTGCCCCCCCCCCCCGTCGGGGAAATTTTAATAGTTCGTCGGGGAATCTCTTTGTATTAGCATTTGACGTACATGATAAACATTTCTTTCGAGGATGAAAGCGGAAAAATATTTCAGAATTTCGAAAATACCATCCTGCCTATAGAACTCAATGCAGCTCCCAGCCTGCGGCCTGCTCTTGACAAAGGTAATGGAAGAATCATAGCCACGGGGAAAATGGTGTGTATTTCACCCTTCAAATTTCTGTCAGTCGGTAGAAAGCTTGGTCATTTTGAACAATTAGTATTAATGACCGGTCTTGGTGTCAGCATCGGGTTACGAGACGGTAAGACATCAGCAGGGGTATCGGAGACAAGTAAGCCATTACTGAATTATTAGTCTCATAACTATTTACAACTGTTATAAATAATATTGTTTCCTTAACTGCAAAACATATCGGTAATGACTGTCTGACCTGGGGCGTAGATACAGTGTTTGCTCAGGAATGGGCAATTTCTTTGCGATTTTACCATCTCTCTGAAAATTTGACCCAAAGTAGAAAAATTTTAGTTGTACTAGTTCGTTACTCACGTAATTTTTTTAGCAATACTTCATTACCGAACAACCTATTATCATCGGAGTTATGATAATAGCAGTTTGGAGTTTAATATTTTACGCAAATATTTCTCCAATATCTCATGCTGTTCGTGTGCACAGAATGTAGAATAATTTTGCCGAAAAATTTTCAGTGTGAGTCGATCTAACAATCAAGGTTGAGGTTCTTATTGTAATTATTTCCTCACTCATTTCTTTTTTTCCCTCGAAAAATGCTGGGAAAAGGGGAGGGGGAGGCTGTTAAAAACAATTTTGAAATCAATTTCTTACAGCGTTAACGTGCAGTTTTGCAAATGTAGAATTGTGATTCATCTTTCCAACAAGAATAGGAGTCTGAAAATGACTGGCTTAATCCAGACCGCAGTAGTCGGCTCTTGTCGGGCGGACCCGAACCTATAGAATAACATTTATCTTTCAAGTTCAATCAGGTCGCCTTCAATTGGTAGAATCATATCGTAAGAGGAGTCCTATTTAATTTCCTTTTTTAAAACAAACTATATTATTTTTTCTATTTATGATTGCAGATTGTAGTCTGTTTATTTGCAAGTATAAAAATGGTGCAAATGCCAATGTATACGTATGTAATGTATTTTCCGCTTGAGGGAAGGGGGGAGGGATCAGTTTTTTGCAGTGGATGCGTAGTTCATATTTTATTATTACTAAAAGGTGAAGATCGGTGGTATTGCTCTATGTATTATAAGCCTTGAAACTATATTTTGGGAATAATGACATGAAGTAAAGTGGACCTCCTGCTAGAGCCAACATCGATTTTCTATCATAGACTACTCAAATTGGCTTAAAATATGAAATTAAAATTTTGTGAAATGAAAAATATTAGTTGTTATAAATGCCAGAGTAAAAGCAATTGGGTAAAACTTTCATATGATTCAGTCAGTGGTGTAGTCCTGAAAAAAAAGTTGGGAGGACGCTTATACATACGAAAATAAGCAATTGAAATAAAAAGTGGGTGGGATGCTTATGTTAAAATTAAAAAAAAAAAATGGAAGGGACGCTTGTATTAAAATGAAAAGGTAGTGGGACGCCGTCCCTCTGCGTCCCCCTTTACTACACCACTGGATTCAGTATCCATCAAAACCGAGCTAAAGAATTAATGTACACACATGAACATTTTTTAATATTAAATTTTGCGCAGAAGGTATATAAATTTCTGCTTCTTGCTGCAGCCATCTGTTGCTTTCTTTTCAAATGTTTTGCATTTTGAATAGACTTTTTTACATGCTATATATATATTTTGGGTTCTCATTCAAAAAATTTTGTAAGCAGCATCAGAGCACATATAATTAGCTCTGGAAGTTTTTATTAGCATTTTGCTCCTGCATAGCACTTTTTATTATCGCATATACTCGCTTATAAGTCGCGAAATTTAGCACAAAGAACGAAGTTGGAGTCGGCTTACATTCGAGGCAAAACATAAAAAATATAGACTTTTCCCGATATTATTTTAACCTCTTTGATTAAGCAATAAAAGAAAAGAATTCCGTCAAATTCTGGTAGGATTTTATATTCTCTATCCACTTACTAAAGACTTTTTATTGCAGTAAAAAGTCAGCCTATCGGGAAAATGCGAGAACCGTCGAACTTCAATTTCGCGAACGTTCTGTATCGCTCGAAATTTAGAGCTCATTTTACAAAATAAATATAATAAAACTACGAAAAAACAAAAAAGTTAATGATATTAACTCAGAATTAAAGCAACAACTTATAAAAACTCTAATCGCAAAAACGAACCCTTTTCAGAAAATCGCGAAATAACTTTTTGGAAACTGCACATTTCCGATCTTCAACATGTTCATTACATTTTATTTTCCTTCTTTTCCCAAAAAAAGGTGCAAAATATTTCCCGATTTTTCTTCAAAAAACAAAAGCTGTTTTTTTCCAGCTGTCGATTTTTTTTAAAAGATCCCGATTTTGGGTTCTTCGGATTTCGGGATTCCGAATTTGGGGTCCTATACGGTATATATATAATATATATATTATTTTTCTAGTTTCGTTAAGAGTTGGAAAAGATTCATAGCAAAAACAAAAGTATGAAAGAAAGCGAAAAACATCTAAAAGTCGGGGGGAGGGGGGAATCTTCCGGTCACCTAAATGACGGACCTGTTGTCCCCCCGTCGGGGAGGCTTGCCCCCCTGTCGGAAAATCTCTGGCGCCACCACTGCATCTATGCAGGCCTGTCTTGAAGTAATTAAAAAATTCAATCTTAAAACTCTGTGAGTTTTCTTTCTATTTTGTAAAATAGCGGTCCCCTTGGTGCACAGAAAGAATAGATTTTTGTTCTCAAGAAGAACCCCTTCGTAGATAATCTCATTTGCATACGAACGCTGCTAAGTTCAGATACAGAATGTGATTGGCGGAGAAGCCGCGAATTTTGGAATACGCAGCAAAGTTCTCGTGATGTCGAAGATTGGGATGTGTGTGGTGGCTGCCTGTATCTTTCAAATTTATTTATTTATATGTGTTTTGAAAACAAGTAATATTATCCGTCGTTAAGCTCGTCATTTGGAAGATTTTTTAAAACTTAAGTGCTGGTCTATTATACTTAGCGTGAGTTCATTACGATGATATTGCTCGCTCCGGATTCAGATACTTTCGAAATTTGGGATAGATAGTGTTGTATTGTTATCGAAAGGATTACTTACTTATTACTACATTACGGTATTAGAGGAGAAAAAAGTAAGTTTATTTAGTACATTTTGCTCTTGTCTTTGTTGATTTTTTTTAAATCTAAGGTTGTCTTGGGGGACCGTTCATAAATATCACGCTTTTTCCCCACATATCTGACCCCCCCCCCCCCCTTTTTCACAAAATGTCACACTTCAGCTCCTTTGTCACATGTCACGCTATGTCGCATAAGTAAGATGTCACACTTCTTGTTACCCCCTCCCGTTGTCGCAATTTCCTGAACCCCCCTCCCCCTCGAAGCGTTACATCATTTATGAATGATCCCTTAACAGATTCAATGGCAGGTAATAAATGTTATTCTTTCATTTTTATATTTAAAATGAAGATTTACAAGGATAAAAATTCTATTTTTTTCATTGTAAAAAAATGAACAATGAACATTTTCACGTAAATTCCGAAGTGATGTACAAGATTTCAGCATTTTTCAAATTTAAGGGAAAGAAGTATTTTGGACGTGATTTTGAAATTTTTCTTTTCTGAATTCATTAGGTAACAGCTTGTTAAAGGATTAACTTTTCAACTGTTAACTCAGTTTTATGTTTTGCTTATCAGATATTTTTATGCTTTTCGCTTTCTTTGTTGAAGAGGGAGGGTAGGTTCTTGTTTATCATCTCCTTGAAACTTGAAACAATTTATGTCAATTCATACTTCTTTAAAGTATAAGTAATTTTACATTGTCTGATGCATTTGTACATTTTATTTTGTAAATGCAGTGCTTTTTAAAAGTCATTTTTATTTAGTTCAGGATCGGGAGAAGAATGATTCTGTGAATCATATTTTAATCAGGGGTACCCGTTTCCCCAGCCCGATGGTGCGCCCCCCCATCGAAAAAAGCTAAGGCCCCCCCCCCAAACGGTGACCCCTAAAGCAACTAAGCGTAAAAATTTTACTGCCACAGTTTGCGTCATGCCGGGTCCCCCCCCCCCCCCTAGGTGGGCACTTTTGCTTTAATAACGATAATTATAACTGAGTAAGTGAAATAAATCTGATCTTTCTCATACGATAGTGTTTTTCTTGAATCGGGAAAGTATTGTTAATATTTATTGCTAACGTTTTTTTTACAATACTTTATTTTGTTAAAAATTATTAATTAGCTTATTTAAAATGTGCTCTATCTTTCCGTTTTTCTTTCTTTCTTATATTTCTTCGTCTAGCTTTCCTGTGAAAGAAAGTTATTGACTCCGTAATTATTTTTCTTTCTTCATGCGAAAAGTTTTATTAATTTATATTATTTCTTCGCAATATATACTTGTTCGTTAGAGCTGGGTTAAAATGAAGTTACGCCACTATTCGACTCCACTCATTGTTTTAGAAAAGCACTTTCGAAAAGTGCTTTTCTTCAAAAACTTTATCTCGCAAATCCTTCTCGAAGAAGGATTTGCGAAATAAAGTTTCTTGTGCTTGATGTAAAATTTGAAAAATACATGACTTACAGTCAGTGCAATAAATAGATTAAATTTCACTTCCGAACATCAAATTTCGCTAAAACTGTTTCCTTTAGACCGCGGAGTGAAATCTTAATCAAACCGCAAATAGCATCTCTTACTTAGGGAGCAGAAACGTTACGTTATTTATTTCAACTTTAGGGTAGCAAACTTTCATGCCGTATCTATGTATAACAGGGTATCGACAGGTCACGAACTCGAAAATCGGTCTCGAAAGTAACTAAAATCACGAATTTTTCAGGTAAATTTTACACCCCCCTCCCCCAGAAGACATTGGATTTCACTATCCGACAGATTTTTAAATATCCGATCCGGCCGCTGCACGAAATATCTGGTTGGCCGTGTCAAATTTTACTTTCAAAATTAATTACCATATTTTGAAAGTAATGTGAATCACAACCTTACTATCTCTTTGGAAGCTGTGGGATGGCTGCAAATAGGCTTAGAATTTAACAGTTTTAACCATCATAGGCGGATATCCGGTATTTATGCGTCATACAGGTGTCACCGGATATCCGATGTCCGGCAGAATCAATATCCGATGTATTACAGAAAGGTCACGAAATTTCACTTTGAAAATCTGTAGACACTTTGAGAAAGACTTAGTACTCCTCCACCTCGCTGAGCCACTGCGAAAAACCCTATTACAGTAAAAGCTGTAAAGTTGACCACTTTTGTCAGGAACGGAGCTAGCCCTATATTATATAATATAGGGAAACCTTTGTAACTTGACCACCTCTCTGTATTGACCACTTATGTACGCTAAATTTGGATAGGATTATTATAAAAAACCCTTTGTAAGTTGACCGCCTTATTATTACTTTATTTATTTGTGTATCTATTTTTGCAAAGATAAAAAAAACTAAAATAACTTCTCCAGGATATTTTTTACGCTACTGTGTTAGACCAGTATTTGTCTGGATGGATATATCATCAATATAAATTCCCTATTGGAAAAAATCACAAAACCGGTATCAAAATGATACTGGAACCAGTACAAACGATACTGGAACCAGTACAAACAATACTGGAACCAGTACAAAACCAGTAAGACAAATATCTTATTAATTATGGAAGTTACTTAGCTTATGGCAAATATTTCCTAAAATTACATAATATTTCAAAATGGCTATATCATCTAGAAGCAAAAAGAAACTTATTTAAAGAATAGAAGAGTTCATAGTAGTTTTCCCATATGGCTAACTTACAAAGAGATTTAGGCAAACTTAAGTTTGCCTAAATCTCTTTGTCATAAAGTTGCTAAGTACAGTCAAACTTTCTTAATACGAACACGGTTTATAAGAAAACGCGGCTAAACCGAACAATTTGTTTATGAAGTTTGGTTTACTATTCAATTACACCAAATATCTCACGCATACCACGAAGGCTAAAATACAAATGTCGGCTGAGACGAACAAAATTCCTGACCTATTCACGAAAAAAATTTTCTATTGCATATAATTATTTTTTTTTAAGAAATTGGTTGTTTTGAGTCATTTGTCCTAGTACAAATAACACTATTGTACAAATTGCAAATTTTGTCCCAATTAATGGGCCATAGATTTAAGAAAAATAAAAGTATCAATTAAAGATATACATTAAGTATACCTAAAACAAGATAATCGAATTATAGCTAGCGGATTAGGAATCGTCCAATAGGCACCCGCGTAAGGAGGTTGGAAATCAAGAATGCCATTTGCAATGCGAGCAGTCGTCGTAGTTTTCGATGGAAAGGAGTCACAATTCAGTGTCATTGTGTTGGATGGATTTTTCCTGGTAGTTACATTAGATTTGTAATCAGTTTTGTTACTAATTTAACCTCTTCAGACCCCAAAACTAATCATAAACAATTTTGACGCAATTTTTTGGTTCTCTGATTTAAAAAATGATTACAAAACAAAATAACTAATTTTTTTTAATTTTAATTAATAATTGGTTTAAATAATAATTAATGACATTGACTCATAACTGCATAGTGCTGACGCCTACTTTTATTGGTTCATCGCTTTTATTATGCAGAGTAATTCCCCCCAAAAAACAACTATAAAAATGTAGCTTATGTCACCCGGTCCATCTGAAGGATTCCATTTTCTTCTCATTCGTGAAAATCGGATGAGTAATTCAGGATGACGAAAAGAAAAATCAAAATCAGAATTTACTCTCTGCTTGACACTCAATAAGTGCGGTAGAACGCCAAAGAGGAATAACTCATTCTGCAATGGCTATTCTACCCCCCCCCCCCTCCCCGCTCTGGCGCCAGTTGTATAAACTGCGCCAAGTCAGGATCACCGACTCAAATGGGAATACAAAGCTATCGCTAATTCCCCCACCGACTGAGTTGGGACAAAATTCCTGCACCGACTCAGTTGGGAACGACTGAAATGGGACATCACCGCAGGAAGTAAACGTCGATTTAAATAAATAAAACCTTCGCCCTTTTTCACAACTGCTCTGAAGAAGTGCTCAACAGCTTAAAAAAAGTCGCACGTTAATTTATTCTTGTAACTTGTACGCTGGGCAAAAATGGAACTCTGAAATAAATGCTGAAGTTGGAGTCTCGTTATATTCAGTGGAAGAGTTACGCAGCAGCTTTCCGCACGGTAGGCGAAATTTTCCTTAGTCATCAATGCAAGGAAATCAAAGCATATGCTATTCGGTATAAACGAAAAGGGAATGCATTTACGGATTAACGTTCGGGGTAGGGGGAGGCGGCTTTGTTTTGAAAGTTGAGTATTAAAAAGACTAAGTACTTCTAAAGTGAAGTTTCTTTTGATTGTAGCGATGAATTGCAGAACAATGAGTTGCATTTGATAACAGTGAAAATACGGGTGATTCTGATCCGAAATTTTCGAGCACTGGTTCCGAGAGTAAAAAAAAAAAGGTTTTCCGAAAGTTTTTTATTAATCTTAAGATTTCTTTAACTAATTAAAAATTAAATTATTTCAATATGGCTAGGCCACTTCAAATTATTATAACTGTAACTGTGTTCATACCATTCGCGGTATAAAAGAAGTGAATATTCAGCTATTTTTCTGCTCAACTGTACCCTAGTGCGTTGTATGTTTCGCGGATAGTAAAACTTTTATTCGAAACAGGCATTATTCGTTGATATTATAAAACATTGTAAATACCGGAGTTTATGGGGTTAAGCACCATGAATGCATAAAAAGTGGTCAATCTGTAAATGGAATTAGTCCGTGGGCCGAAGTCTCAAAAAGAGCTTAAAATTAATTTTCGTTCCGACTCTTGAGGGGCAATTTTATTCTGCCAAAATAAAGCATAATATTGGCTGGTAAATGTAAATTCATAAAGTTCTCCAAAATATGATTGTCCATTAATTCACAGTAACCAAAGTTATGAGGAACTATTTCATTTTCACGTTAGCGCATGGATATCCGAAAAAGATAGCACTGTGACGTCACTAAAAAAGAAATTGACCAATCAGAGCAACAGGAGCGGCCCGCTGTTTACGTTTTAGTAGCGCGTCCACTGTCTAATTCTTTGGAGTTATACAATTCTTTTTGCTTTCACGCTGTTTTTTTTTTTATGTTGACGCTTTTAAAAAATTGTCACTTGCAGTTTTAATGTAAAGGGGTATGTTAGTTCACTGACAGTAATTTTTGAGTTGTTCATGCAACTTCAATGATTTATTTAAATAATTTTTATTTAAACTTTTAATTCTGTAGGGGGAAAAATAATAAAATCCCCTTCATAAAAAATGTCAATCGATTTTTTTAACAATTACTACGTCACTGAAAATATTCTTCCTTTTAAAAAAATCTGGGGATATTCTATATCATTCCAGACAAATATGCATCAAGGACGTAGCCATAATTTTTTTTTTTTTTTGGGGGGGGGGGGCTGACTTTGAAACACTTATGTTGAGGAAAGTTTTAGGGAGGAATATATGCTACATTGCGAAAAATTTCCGGATTTCGGGGGGAAGCCCGAAACCCGGACAACACAATCCCGGCCCGTGGGCCCCCCTCCCCTCTGGATACGGCTTTGATATGAATTAAAGGGGGACACAATCTCAGGGCACAAATCGGCTTTTTCACTTTTTAAGCAGTAGCCATACGGGGCAATTCCTGGTCACGCCTTTTTTAGTTTTATAAACTGGTATAACAAAGTAACTGCTAACTGAAATATGACAAACGCTCCTTAACCCTACACCGTGCAATTTTTCGTTTCTTTGTAAAGAAAAAAGAAAGAAAAATTGTGTTTGCATGTGCTAGTTATAAGTAGAAAAAATAGTAAAATTTTTTTTTATTAAATTCGGAAGAATAGAATCCGAGGTAATTTGACATGTTTTTTAAAAACAACACCGAGCCTTTAGGGGTAACATTAATAATTTTTTTATATAATCATTTTAATAAATGAAACAAAATTAATAATAAATAGGTATGCATTATAATCATAAAATAGCAATAAAATAGTAAAATTTATTAAAATAATTAATTTTATTATTATTTATAATATGAAAATATATATCAAAGTAAAAATTTGCCCATGTAACTATTAATTATTAGTTACATGTGCAAATTTTTTACTTTAATTACCAATAAAGTTTAATAATTTCACTAAAAGGTTTTAAACAAGAAACCTAACATCTGTAGGGGGTTTGATGCAATAATGTTTGTTTCTTCTTTGGTTGAGAGTCAATTGATTTTAAAACAAAATTCCTAAAAAATAATTTAGTCAACCACTTTACACTAATTTGTTATATAATTACAAGAATAATCTTCCAAAAGATACCAAATAAAGTGAAATAGAATAAAAAGAGACACCGGTTCTTGTTTACACTGCAAATAATGCACAATCTTGTTTACACTGCTAATGCGGGGGTACTTTTTATGCAGGAGCATAAAAAGTACCCCCGCATGCGCGGTGTTGTTTTAAAATAACAAGTAAAAAAGGCGCCTTAACATGTATTTCTCACGAAAATTTTCGGACAACTTATATTTATTTTATTTTAACACAGGGTTGGAAAAAAACCGGGTTTTTTTGGTTTAAACCAGGTTTTTTTGGTTTAAACTAATGCATCTCTTTTAAAGATTAAAGAAATTATTTAAAAGATTAATTATTGTGTGTTATTGTTTTATTTGTCACTATTCAAACTAAATATTAAATGTTCCTTTAAAATATCAATTAATTTCTTGTCAATATAGTAAAAAGAATCACCTTTATGTAATACCAAGCCAAAAATTCTGTATGACAATGATAGCTAATTTTTAATATTTTAAAAGTGAATGTTGATTAATTAAATTGTGAATAAATAAATGAATATTCATTATTAAAACTTCAGTTTTAACTTGCATTTTAATATTAAATATAAATTACTAAAAGAAATTTCTCATCTGCACAAAACATAAATATTACAACATAAAAATTTTCTTATTTTACATACTGAAGAATTATAGGAAAAAAAACCAATGAATTTAATTCAAAATCCGTATAAGTCATAATTAGGAGAAGAGTACATAAAACATGTTATACTTACATTTGCATAAATTGCTTTAAATGTGATAGGTACTAATGAATATCAATAAAGTTGATGAACAGTTACATAATAAAAAGAAAACATAAGATACAAGACGAAGGTAATTTATTAAACATTTGACTGTTGACAATTTAGCCTTTTAAATAAGAAAACTAACTTTGCAGCTTTATCCATTCCAAGTCTATTACGTAGTTTTGATTGTACTAGACCGAACGAGGAAAAAATGCGTTCAACATTGGCAGTTGAAGCCTTGGCTGTCAGAATCTGCTCAATTTCCCTGAAGACACTTGCATTAAACTTATTAATTTCATCTTTTTGGCTTTTCCACCACTCCATTGCAGAAACTTCGGTCACAAAATCACTCTCGAAAAGGTATTCTTGGAAAGGAGAACTCTTAGCACTAAATTTTATCATCAGAGTGACCAAATTGTTATCTGGAAACCTCTGCCTTGCATATTCCAATACTTCTTTTTTCTCATCTGCAGTTAACTCCAAATCGGGTAACTTAAATTTCGGATCCAAATAGTATGCTAGTAGATGAGTTGGAGTAATTGCCATTTTGTATTTCTTGTCAACCTTTTTCAAAACATCTTTACCCAAAGACAAGTCTTCTAAGCTTTTCTTTAACTGTTTAAAAATTTCTGCAGTTTCTCCAATTGTGCAGTTTTTTCTCTTGGTTTTGTCTAAGGCAACTGAGATTGGTTTTAGCTGTTGAAAATAATGCTCAGCATTTCTTTTTATAGAAACATTGAAAATGATTGATTGAATTTTGCTGTCGATTTTATCTTTGTTTTCATCGCATATTTTCACAAGCACAGCCCAAGCCTTTAGATAATTTTGTAAAGAGTCCGTGAAAGAATTCCACCTGACTTCACTTGGCAAAGTTAGCTTTGGAGATTTTTCTGCTCTATAGCAAGCATTAGCAAAGTGGTTATTACGGAAATATTTAACAACTTGCAAAATTTGCTCTTTGACATTCGGATATTCAATGACATTTGCAAGTAAATTTAAGATATGAGCAGAACAGCCATATGTCACAACATTAAATTCTTTGTCGGTTTCCAATAGTTCTCTCATTTTTTTAACATTTGTCGTGTTATCTGTTACAACAGAACCAATGGAACACTTAAAATCTAATTTACATCTTCTAATAGATGATTTGGCTATGTCGTACAAGTTCTCACCTGTGTGAGAATTCCCAGACGTGTCATATGTACCTGTTAAAAATGCATCTCCATTTTTAGTTGTCAAAGTCACACAAATTATAGGTTCATTATGGATGTTCGACCATCCGTCCAATCCTAATGTGACTATTTCATTACTTAAGATATCGGAACACTTCTCACGTTCCTTTGAGTAGATGCTGTCCAGAAGATCGCCACCAATTCTTTTTCTAGAAGGAGGAGAATACCCAGGTCTAAGACTCTCTATTAGCTTTACAAACTCTGGATGTTCCACATAGCTAAATGAAGAGTTGGTAGCATACAAAAATCTTGCCACTTGCTCGTCAAAGGAAGTTCGTTGGGATGATGAAGATTTGATTACGAAGGAGTCAAGGGTACTGCTCTCCCGCTTCCTTTTTCTGTCATTTACCGGTGAGTCGGGAACTTTTAAATTCTCAGAGGAGGGATCTGAAAAATGTTACATGCTTAATGAGTGATGCCTTTTATGGATACATTGCATTTGAACTTTTCGAAAATGCCAAAACTTTATGTTGAGTTTTGTTTTTAATTTTGCCCTTGTAAAATTTTATCAGAGCCCTGCAAGGGCCATATAACAAAGTTGATAATGATGATTAATTGATTTTAATGCTTCTCCCATTAAAATTTCTCATTCTTAAAGTAAACATAGAATAATGTTTATCAATATTCATGGTTTATAACTTTTTGTATGAAAGTAGATAACAGGAAACAAAAATTACATGAATAATGTTTTACTTTACCCAAATCAATTGTTTAAAGCAATGCATATACGTGGTTAAAACCAATTGCAAGCTACTGATAGCATATGGGTAGTAAATTTTCAAAATAAAATAAATAACTGAACTTAACATGGAATTACATTTGTCATAAGTGCTTATTTAATTTTTAACTATTTTTAAGAATGAACAAAATACACAATAATATAGACTTTCTATATTTAATAGAATAGCCATGCCTACAATAGTAAACATTTATATATAATAGAACTATTTCTGTTTTTAGTTTTGGTTTCTGCTTTTAGTTTTGGTTTCTGTTTGAATTTAGATTTCTGTTTGTAATTTTGATTAAACTTCACTAAGTATTGATTTGAAAAATTAATTCTTACCTTTTAAATCATCCAAGCAGGAATTATCAGGAACATAACACTTCTCCAGGTGTTTCTTCATTCGCAGAACTTGGCCTTCAATTTCTTTATTGCATATTTTGCAAACTGCTCTAGTACCTTTCCTCTTATCTGATTTTATTTCAGTAAAATTAATCCAAATTTCATGTTTTTTCCTGCCTGACCCAGACATTTTTATAACTTAATCTTTGTGAATTTAGCTATTTGATTCAGGACATTCAGAACATAGAGTGGATGGAAATTCTATGAAAATAAATCTTGTAGAGTTCAGATGTTTCATGAAAGTAGAAGTATATAAATAGAAAGGTTTTATTTAAAATACCAAAACTATTATAAATTATTTAAAAAATAAATGTGGTTTTTTTAAAAAAAACCATTTGGTTTAAACCATGGTTTAAACCAAATGGTTTAAACCGTGCCAACCCTGTTTTAACACTATGTAAGCAATTAAAGACCATTTTTCAAAAAAATGTTGCTTAAAATTTGTAAAAAAAATTGAGAATTAATTGTTTTTTGTACAAAATCAACTTGTGTTACGATTTGTGAAAAAAGATGAAGCTTGAGCCCAGTTTACAAGATCTAGGGGAAACTGTATTAACTAATACGATCTTGCATACAAAACGAAAGAATACACCACTTGTTAGAAATAATACAAAACAAGAGCTTAATGAACGAAAATTAGAGATGTTGTTTAAAAAAAAACACAGTGCTGTGTAGGGGTAACTATTCTATTTCATGTTGGAAGAAAAGATTTCTTTCTCGCCTCGATAAGTGAATTAGTGGTATCAGAAATAAAGTTCAAGGACATGAACAATAATAAACTTTGCTTTGATACCACATGTGTCAAACGTAAAGCTGTAAATAGTGCCTTAAATAAGATGGGAAAACCCCTACCCATTTCAATGCCAAATGCGTGTATATTTATGTGTCTAAAAAAAAAACTCTCTCTTGCTAACATATTTCCGTTTAACAATGTAGTGTAAAATTTAGCTCGCAATGTAAAAGATGCAATATTTTATTCAATAACGGAATGGATACTTAAATGGAAGACAACAAGGACTGAGGCAACTGTGAGGTAAGTCCTCTGATGCGTACTCACTATTTAAATTGCTGCTGAATTAGAAATGTACAATGCAAATATAACACAGAAAGCAAGCGCTCCATACGCACGTAGAATACCAATATAACACATGTGCTAATAATATATAATATATCTTTCTATTATTTTATTGTGCACGATGTAAAAAAGATATAGATTTTCAGAAATTTTGGAGGAAAAAATATGTTACTTACTACTACAAAAACATTTTGAAAACAGATCAGTCTCCAACAATTATACCTTTTTTAAAGATCCATACCAGTGCTATATTTAAAACAAAATAATTCTCGTTGATGCTGTTGCCTATGCTTTTGAATCCAGTGCATATATTTTGTCTGTATTTAACAGGACATTGGTCGCAAGAATTGATTACAAGAGCCTTTTTTAAAATGAAGTTTAAAATAGAATGATAGCAAGGGTCGAAACCTTGTTTACAAACAATGATGTTAGCGACTGATGTTACAGTCGGCGTGATTGGTTAACTTCGCGGAGCAAAAAATAATTCGATGATTTCATTGGAGCAGAGTACGAATACATCGAAAAAAGAGTGCAAAAGGAAATCTCTTGTTATTAAGTTATGGCCAAGTATTTTTTGGAGAACTTAATAAAATTAGAATTACTAGAACATTTTAAATAGTTTCCTTCAAAGAAAAAATTGCCCCCAGAGCATCGGAACGAACTTGAACGATAAATGCATTGGGCCCACGGACTAAATAGAGGAAATAACCGTATACGAATTCACTTTGTTCAATCAAGACATTGTATTTTGAACATCCAAGTTGAACAGGCTGTTACAGGTGATACCAGATTTCACGAACACTTTAATAAACCGTTAGTTTTAGAAACCAGTCAAGCGCCAATTTTTTCAGTTTTGAGGAAATACTAGTAGCATCATATTAAATTGTTCTGTAGGAATTACAATATTTTTTACAGAAAGAAATATATTCAACTGCCCTTTAGAGAGAAAAAAAAAACTTCTTTAAAAAAAATAAGAAATTCTATTATGCGTAGAATGATTTTTTGAAAATTTTGAGCTTGAAGGTTTGATTGATTTTTGAAATAAAGAGTTCAATTCAGTCCCTAAATTTAATGAACAGTTTACTGGTCCTAAAAAACGTTCTATTGAAGCAATACTTTTCAAATTTACCAAATCTTGATTTCACACGTAGTACATTTTCTTGGTTCCAAAGGGTAAACTCGAAAGTCAACTTGACTGATTTGCTTTCCGGGGGTGAGGGGGGGGGGGGATAAAAACTCGGCAGAATCGTGTCGAAATAGGCTACTGTATTGATTTTACATTCGGTCCGTCAAATCTAGTTTTCGTTGTGATGTCAGGGGTCTTAAATTTCAATCCCTAAAAAACATACCTACCAACTTAATCGAGGTAAGAATTCAAAGGATTCTTTTCAATAATTCGGAAAAAACGGAGAATAGTGAATGTTATTTTCTGACGAGAAGAAAGAGAAAAAAAAAAAAAACATTTTATTAAATACATATAGTGGGGAAAAAAAAAAAAACCTTATTTCTGATCCTGTATTAAATTTCAGGTAATCCAATCATGATCATTAAAGTCTAAATATGCCAATCATTACCATTAAAATCATTAGAAATTAATAATTGGCGAAATGTTGCTAAAATTTAATAAAAATCTAGGATATGGAGCAATAAGTTTTTTATATGCTCCACTCCCGCTCGGATGCCCCCAATGCTGTCGGGCCGCTGAATTTAGTTTTACGTTATTTTTATCTTTTTTTAGTTAATTGTTTTGTATAATGAAGAAAAAAACGGAGCAGTGGAGAACAACAATTTTCTTTGCTTCCGCTCCGCGTTCCGCTCCAAATCCCTGATAGAAATACAGTTGAACTCGCTTAATACGAAATGCCAAACATTCGCGAAATTGTTCATATTAGCTGTTATTCGTAACAACCGTGAATAAGTAAAACTGTGTAAAAAAAATAGAAATGCATGCTTATATTTTTACAATAATTATTACTATTTATGATAAAAAGTAAAATAAATAATGAAAACAAATTATTTTTTTGTACTATTATGCATTTTTAAATCTTACTAGTACGTTGAGAAAAAGGGAACTTTTTAAAATTTAACAATTATCGAAAAAATCCTTGATCGTCTTTTTTGGGTACATTAAATTTTATCATACGCATATCTCGGCGCAAAATGCCTAGTGCTATTTGAATATTTTTATTTTCTGGACACATCTCATAAAAGTTCATTTAAGTACCTAAAGCTTCTTCAGCTTTGCTATAAGCTATTGCTATCCAAAAAGATTCAACGTATGATTCCGAGAAAATTATTTGTGAGTAGGTCAGTAATTTTGTTCGTCTTAGCCGAAATTTGTATTTTAGATTTCGTAATATGCGTGAAATATTTAGTGTAATTAAGTAGTAAACCAAACCTAATCAACAGAATGTTCGTTTTAGCCGTGATTTCGTATTAACCGTGTTCGTATTAAGAAAGTTCAACTGTACTCTGTTTTGTTAACAATCGCTAGAATTTCACTAAAAGTCGGTAAAACTAAAATTGATAGCGAGAAAGGGGGAAAATGTGTAAGAAAATGAGTACGAGCGGAAAACCGTAAAAGTTTATCCTTTTTCGTAGAAAAAACAGAAAAATCGCAAAAGTTTCTAGGTATGTAAGAATGATGCAAAGAAACGAAAGCCGTCTAGCTATATTCGCCCAACTTAAACTAATCTTTTAAAATGATATCAGCCCATTTTTTTTTTACAAATAAGAAACTAAGCAAGCCAATCTTGACTTTTTCTGCAAAAGAAAAAAGTTAAACTATATTTCAAAAACCAAGCAAAGACTCATTGGATAGTATTTTAATATGAATTAAAGAAGACATTTTCTTGCTTACATTTGTTCTGTGGTTAAATTTTGTGAAATTATGCTAATTGCATCTTATTCAAAATGTCAAATTATGAATTAATTTTGTTAATGAGGGATTATATTATATATGTGTGTTTAAGTTAGTGTCATTAGTGTGAGAGCATCCCCCCCCCCCCGCCCAGGGGATGCTCTACCATCACAACACTCCTAAAACACCCTTCAAAGGATGATGTGATAACGAGGTTTGACTTTGGAAATTTTATTTATTCCTAACCTTATTAAATAAAAAAAAGAAGAGAGTAAGGGACCCAGTGCACTATTTTTTTAAAAAATAAATACAAATACATGAGTAGCTCATAATAATTTATTTGCTTACAAAAAATCCTGTAACTCACATTAGACAATTACTTCCTCTCTGAATAATAATTATAATATTGAATAGTGATACATTTGTGTATTTTATTCGGAGATATCAATAAAATATATTTAACAAAAGAAAATCAAATGTATAAAAATGACGGTATACAAATATGATTATATTTATGTACAATACTTAATAACAGACGTACAAAACATTTTACAATAAAAATAGCACTTTAAGTGGACTGTCTAATGGTAAAAGCATGCACCACCAACAAAACTACATTTCCAGCCCAAGATTTAGAGAAAAATATTTATAATCAATACTATAATTCTGCATACAATTGTTTCGTATGTTGGTAGTATAAATGCAAAATGTAGTGAGTTTTTAGGCTAAAGGCTGAAGTAGTTTCTTTGTCTTTCAACTAGAAGAAGATGGAGCCTGTTTTTTCTGCAAATTTAAAATGAGGTCTTTGATTTCCTGTCTTTTTTTAACTATTACATTTTCAGAGAACCAGTTTGACAGATCAGGCATTGGATTACCAAAATAAGGAATGGGATTCTAAAAAAGAAAGCATAGAACATTTAATTGCATAAAAGAACTTAGAACGCATCAACCTTGAAATTGCAATAATTTTAAAAACTTAGTTATTTCAATTGTTTGATATAATTTTTAACTTCAATTCACAAAACACTAGAAAAAAGTGTCATCAGAAACAGTCAGTTATTAGGAATAAATCTTTGTGCCTGCTATAATAAGCATGGAAGATTGTAATAGAAAACATTATATCAATAGTAAAATCTTTTTACAAAAATTTTAAAAGTCCCAACAGCACTGTCATTATAGAGAGACATATTATATTTTAAATTTAAAACACAAATTATGACCGATTTGATGTTTGTTCATGAGACTAAGATAACACTTTAAAAAACAAGGATAAAATTCATGAATACAACTGTTAAAATGTACAAAAAGCTTTTTTAAAAAGAAGAAACATATGTGAAAGATGTCATCTTAAAGATGATCCAACTTACCAGTAATTTTGATAATTTGACAAGATTACAGTTTAAAAATAAAATGATGGCAATTAGGAAAAATAGCGAATAGTCATATGGACTTTAGTTTTTACTTTTTAAGCCGGGATGGCCGATCAAATCATTTCGTAATTTTTCAGAAAGTTTATTTTTAAATTTTTACATAGAATTTAATAAGTTTTAAGATCCTACATGTTATTTGAGAGGAATGAGAGCAGTTTTCGCAATTAAAAAGAAGGCAGATCTTTTGAATAAACTTGAGCTCATCGCTTAATCTTTAGATATAGTGCAAAAAGGTAGAGGTTTGATATTTGTGGCTGTTCACATTTACAATTAACTTCAAATAAAACTTAATTATTTGAACTTAGTTGAAATTAATATGAAGTATTTTTACATACCACTGAGGCCTCTTTCTTTCTCAGTGTATTTAATAAATCTACAAGACTGTTGAAGGGATTTGACCAGTGTTTGCCTATTAAGTACAGTCAAACTTTAATACAAATACAAAAGTGGCGACCAGCAACAGGCTCAGGGCTCAGCTAGGCTGGTCCTAGTCAATTTAGCAGTCCCCAATGAACATCAAGAGATGTCTTAAACGTTTTTACCCCGCTGCAATTAACAGTCGCTTCTGGTAAACTATTCCAATTGCCTATAACCCTATTGAAGTAGTAATTTTTCCTAATTTCAAGATTAGCCTGTTAAAACAATGACCTCTGGTTCTACTATCAGCACATAGCTGCAGTCCATCAACATTTCCCATTTTAATTACGTACACAGTTAATACAAAATCACGGCTAAAACGAACATTTTGTTCATTAAATTTGGTTTACTATTTATTTACGCTAATCTCACGCCTATTACGAAGGCTAAAGCACAAATTTCGCCTAAGACGAACAAAATTTCTGACCTATTCACGAAAAGTTTCTCGAATGCATATAATTACTATTTTTTTACAAAATGTTGGTTAGTTTGAGTCATTGTAAACCACCAAGTGCATATTTCGAATCATACGTTGAATCTTTCTGGGTAGAGAATAAAGCTCATGCACGTGTTGGCTTTTGGACAGGTCAGTCTGCTCAGGGATCAAACCCTCTATCTTTGATTCATTCTTAAATAGTAGTAATTACTTTTTAAATATAAACTGCATTTCTAATGCTTTTTTAACACAATTTTGCTTATTCACGATTGTTACGAATAACGGCTAATACGAACAAATTCGCGAATTTCTGGCATTTCGTATTAAGCGAGTTCAACTGTATTTCGAAAGAGCATTTTCACCTGCACTCGTACATTTTAAGAGGTATTTTTAACATTTGAAGGGTCTTTATTTAAGCTAAAGAAAAATAAGTTATTAGACAAAATTAATAACTACATCGTGACGCATGTTTAATTCAAAACTATAAGCATTACAAAAACTCGGTCATAAACTCTTCCAAAAAAAGACAAACACGGCTTGCAGAACAATAAAAAGCAGTGTTTTTACGTTTTGAATGGAACAAAACAAGCTAACTGAACATGGAACCCAGAAACAAGGGTTATAAAGATTAGCAGAATACTTGTTGAAAAAGAAAAAAGACTGGTATTAACAGCAAACTTGTGATAAATCTGGAATCGCTGCAATGAATATGTCAACAACGTTGCGTTTTCATGATTGGCTAACCCTCAACATTTATTGTTAAAGAAAGATTGTGATTGGCATAAGCACGAGAAAACGAGCTGGCAACATGCATTGGTGGATGACATATTTTCCTCTTGCTGCTTCTAGCAATAAGATAAAGAATCAATTTTTGGTTAGATTTAATAAAATGGTGAATTATTTTTAAAAATTAAACTATGATGTGCTGATGCGTTAATTCACACATGAGGTCAATTAATTCTATGGGATGAAGTTCATTTTTAATGCAAGCTCACGCAGATTTCACACATTTCGGTGAACTCTGGATTTGACTGAAGATAAAAAGGTAGAGGTTTTTGATTTCGTTAAGGAAAAATATTCCAGCAATTTCATTGCTTTCATTAATAATCAGATTCATAGCTAAAACACATCCTGTCTATTATTTTAAATTACAAAAACTATTATCTCTCAAACATCTTTGGATTGGTGGTTGACTTATTTTAGTTCTAGTTTTTGTACAGCAGCAGAAGAAAACGCAGTAGAGCAACTGTTCACTGCTGCCACAACACCTGCCTCTGTAAAAAAACTACTTTTCCTTTTTCTGTTAGTTCAAAAGTTGTGATATGTAAAGTTTTTATCAAAATTACATATGGACTCCCTATAATGAGTATGCAACCCCAGGAGACTGTAGACTACAGTTTAAGAACCTACGGTTTATACTGCCGTGCTATGTATAAAAGTTGTTTCTGCAGCTGGGCTTAAAATGAGATATTGATAAAGTTTTGTTCCTCTATGTATTTGAATCAGATAACACTTTTTCTGATTTTTTTTTAAAAACTCTTTCCCATTTGCATAAGACAACACATTGTATTTAGGTAAAATAATGGACAAAGAACCACTTAGTGGCAATAACTAAATTCGACCAAAAAGTACAGCTATGACTTTTGAGCTTAGCTCATTATTATTGTATTAAGTTTTTTGGATAGTGTTTAATTTGCCTTAATTCTGTGTTTAGAGTAACAAGCGTCAAGCCCATTGAAAACTGAGAAAATATGAAATTAATTGGCCTTTTTGTTTGAATTTCACAGTCATATAAATAAACGAAATACCAAGTAATAAATTGTTGATTGAATCAGGGAAAAAAGTAAATCATGACACACTAGATTAAGGAAACGTGAGTTGCAATGTTTCAAAGCATTTGTATCGAATTTCGTTCATATTTGTAACTTTTGGCTAATTTTGAATAATGTATTAACAAGTGGCTGATTATTCTGCTGTTGAGCAGATGAAGATGAATAGTCAAAAAGTAATATAAACTTGGTAATTTCAATTTATTTACAGCTATTCAACGTAATAGTGAATCCATAAGGATTTTCTTTTGTTGCCCAGTATAATTTTTTATTTTGCCCTAAACATGATTCTGATTTAATTCTACGCAAAAGTAGTCCACCAAATTCAAAAGCACAAGCAGGATGTACAGCAGTCTGAAGTAAAAACATTTTTTACTTTTTAATAAGAGACTAAAATGATCAACAGTAATGCTGTTAGTTGATTCAAAAAAATTGTAGGATTAATACTTTCAAAACAAAATAAACAATAATTAATGAACATTTATGCATCACTTTATTAATTATTCCACTCATATTCAAAGTGAGACAAAGGCAAAAACAATTACAAAATTAAGAGGTAAGTTGAGAAAAAACCATTTAAAAAAAAAATTAACAAGTAAACACATTCTTAACTGTTTAACACAAGGTAAATTAAAACAAATTGTTACTGTCAGAAACCATTTTTAAAATGAAAAAAAGAAAGAGAGATTTTAAAAAGCCAAATAATTCTTCAAAGAAAAGTAGGACAACGTAGTACACATAAATAAACCAGAGAACAAAGGAGTGGAAAGTTACTTGCAAATATGAAAAATCTTTGAAATTCTTAAGGGGGAAAAATACAAATTTTCATTGAAAAATAATTTTCAATGAAAATTGTTTGCAATATACAGAGGGAAAGTGCTACGTCTTGCGTCTAGGCCAAGTTTTACTTAAAATATGTTCTTAATTTATTATGTATACTAACTTAAACTTTTGATACACCACATAAATAAGAAAGAGGTTTCTTTAAGATTTTATCGCCTACTATAGAAAATTGTATAAAGTATGCATTTATATACAACATTGAAAGCTCTTTTGTGTGTGTGTGGTGGAGGGTAGGGAGCCCAATGATATACTGTATATATATATACTTACTGTCAAGTATCAAACAGTGCCCCCTTAAATTTTTTGAAAATTCGTGATCGTATGGGAGGTGTTGCTTAAATGGTACAAATGAAAAACTACCAACTAAATGCTTCCTTCTTGATAAGTAGATGGCATTAGTACAGTAAAAGCTCATCTAAGTCCCATTCATTTAACCAGAAGATCCTTCAATAGTATTTCATTTCCTTTCTCTTCAAAAAAAAAAAGGCAAAAAATTTTCTGATTCCATTAAATTGGGCTTTGGAGAGTTAAAATTTCCTGTTCCTTTACTTAGATTGTCTTGAGGAAAATAAATTTAAAAAATAAATAAATAATCACAAGAAACATCATTTTTACAGTTAAAGCAACTGTAAAACATACTTTGGTGATTCATCATGGGGCGTACTTGCTTTCTATGCATAAACCAATATTGTTTTTAAAAATTCACCGACATTTTTGGAAATTGCGAATCAAGCTATGACTTACAAATTTCTATCAAAAACATATTTATATTGTTCAATTGATTTGTACTTTTGCTCAATATGCTTTATATTGTGAACTATTAATAAAACAACAAGAACTACCGTATATCAAAAGCAGATGCAAAGATTGGTGCACAATTGCAGTAAAATGTGCGTAATTGTGCAATTGCCTAAATGTGCCTATTATTGTGCCTAAAACCTGGCATCAAAGAAACATAAAAAAATAAGATAAAAATACAAAGTTTTCAACATGTAAGGACTCTCTGTGAATGATTTTGAAATTAAAAAAAGAAAAAAAAAAAAGACAAAAAAGAAGAAAGAAATTTTACATTAAGAATTTAAAAAATTCGAATTTTTGAAAAATGGCAGCTAGTTATTTAATTCACTATTTTAATTCAGTTATTTAATTTTTGAGTTTTGAGGTGCACAACTATGACAAAAACTGCACTTGTATGCCAAATTTCATCTTTCCAGGCGCCAATGTGCTTTCATAACGCATGACACACACACACAAACTCTTTATTTTATTATATCTAATGATAGGACATAAACGCCATTCATTCATACAACGACATTTTGAAACTTACTTTAAAGAAGCTTTCAACATACTGTAATAAAAAAACACCACAGTCACTGCCATTTTTTTGTTTAGGACATTGAATCGGATAAAATGGCATGGTGTTTTCATCAAAAATTCTTCCATTTCCTTTTTTTATTCTCCATTCGCATTCGAAATACCTAAAAAATAAAGTTGGAAAACAATGATAAATGGCCAAGACACAGTAAAGCAAAATTAGGAAAAAGAAACTTAAAAGCAAGAGTTTTAATCTGTTCATTTTTACTTCTGAATGGTCAACTGTTGTAAATAAGTTTCATTACAGCAGGGTTTCTTGATTTTTTTGATATGTGAAACCCTTCTTAAGGTCGACTTATACCGCGTAACCCCTGTGTGTTTTTTAATAGTATGGCATTATTGCAAAATTCTGGAAATGTATGATTAACAATAAACGCGACAATTGCTTAAATAATATTTATTTGTTTCAAAACATAATTTGAAAAATTAAAGAATGTTAACTTTTAACTTAGTAAGACTAAAGATCTTAAAGTAACTTCAGATACCATTCAAACAAAATTTTAATGATGTGAGTAGTGCTGATCTTTATTATCACAGATAAGCTTCACATTAGGCTTTATCTGTGCAAGAAAGTATAATCTCTTGTCAGGACAAGCCTCAAGTTGCAGGCCACGAGTTTACAGCATTTCTTCTTTGTCAGCACAGAAGCTGGGAACTCCGTTTCCCACACACATGTAGTTTGCAAATGGTAAAAATGCCAACACAGCTTTATTTGACAATGCAAAAAAATATTAATCTTTTAATCTACTCCAGAATTGAACTGAATTCAATAATTATAAATTTTTGTTTCAAGCATAAGCGCCTACTTTCAAATTCTCAATGGGGCACAGGGCACTTTAACATTTTGAAATGCAATGTGACTAATGCATATAACAAATCGCTTATAATATCGATGAATTATGTTAGTATAGGAATGCATACTTAATTTGAATATTTAATTGTGGAAAAGGCTGAAATATACCAAGAAATGAGCATTAGCTAAGTTTCCCATCAAGGAAGTTATTGCTCCACTTGAAAATTTCAAAACAGGTTTATTCAGTTACCCTGGTGAAGACAGTACTCATGGTTGCAAGAATGAATCAGGAGTCATTTCAAAGAAATGTCCCTACTCTTCTGTCCCTCTACGTCCAAAGGTCAGCCAATAAATCTGTTTTTAATCCTGAGTTCTGTTTGGTATTTACTTTGCTGTACTTTGGTAAATAATGATTAAGAGTTTCACTCAACTTTTTCAGGTGCTCAATAATTTCTCTATTGAATGTCTCCCTTACTTCAATCACTTTCTCTTCTGATTGTCTTTTTATGGGTGCAAAGAGATCAAGGTGTTTGAGATGCATATCAATTGTCCAAAATTCTGTCTTTGTCTATATAGCACTTTTCCTTTTTTTCTTTTCATGAGCAGCAAATATATATTGCCCTGAAGGTTTAAATAAGTTAATTGATTATGAAAAGATTGCTTAAATAGACAGTCTAAGCAGTCATTTTCTATCAAATAGTCAACTTCTCAATTTAAAATGTTGTACAGGGAAGTATAAGATTCCATGTACTTATTGTATGATACTAATTCATATGAGATACCATATTTCACTTGTGACATTGACCAGTTGCTTTTGCATCACCTATCTAGAAAACTAAATAAACACAAAATTTAAAAAATTAATATTTTTGGTAAATATATTTTCGAAGAGGTAAACCCCTCTTGCAATATTATGAAAAGAAAGATTGCAAGTTTTTCATAGAACCCTTGAATTCCCCCCCTCTCTGTGGAACCACAGGGTACCGCAGAACACAATTTAAGAAACACTGCATTACAGTATTTCTACTTATTTAAAAATTATCCCAATAATATTACATACCACAGTTCATGAAAGAAATGCGATAGGGCAGATTTTTAAAACCGAAAAAAATGGAGAGCATGTTTATGATGTTTTAAAAATCAAAACATCCCCTAATGTCCCTAAAAAATGTGATCCTGAAATTATTGCATTTCATTGTTACGAGATGGCACCAGCATCAATCTGAAAACTATACTTTCATATAATTTAATTTGCTTAAAATTTACAGAATACACAAGTATATAATTTGTGCAGCACAAATCTGCGGGCGAGGGAGGTCACTTTGACTAAGACCCAAATTGGATCTAAGAATTTATGAAAAACAAATATTGTAATTGAATTTTCCCCAAAGTATTTTAAATATATTCAATTTATTTATAAGTACATCTTACTTCTGGCAAAAAACACTAATCTTGGTGGGGGGGGGGGGGTTGCTTGTGTGGTTTTATGTAAGTATAAATCCATATATACATTTACACACACACATACATACATATATATATGCACACACATTATTCCTTGGATTCTTTTTTTCTTTTTTTATGGGGAGAGTGGAGGTGACACCACAAACTATTGCACAGTAATAACTGTGCTACAAATACCATGGTATAAATGCATGTTACACACTCAACATTGCAACTCAAATACTGTGAAATGCCCCTAGTACAGAAGTAAAAATGTTGGCATTCAAATTCATGTTAACATTATAAGTCGCTGTTGATTGTGCTCAGTATCACAAGAGGGGTGTATCTTCTATAGAATACAGTAACAAGTTTTCCAAATCCAAAAACTCTTAAATACAGTAGATTTTATTTGTTAAATGAAATATTTTAAACACATACTCTCTTAACGTTGCAGCTACTGATTCACTACTTTGATGATACAACGAATCAAATATACATATACAAGGGCTGTAAGGAGAAAAAAAGATGCAATATATTTAAAAGACATTATATTACAGAACAGATAAACATTTAAACAGTAAAATTCTATGCATATAAGTTATTGGGTTTCAAACAGAGAATTGAAAATATTTAATATCTTTAAAACAATAAGCAGGATGGAAAGAAATGGATATGAGTGTGGGGGAAAAAGAGAATGTTTAAACACAGAAATTCAGTTACTGTGTTTGGGGACTAAATACGTCGGTAACAGCCCAAAAGAGGAGTTCGTTAAGGATTTGGAGAGCCTATTGGATAAAGCAACTGACTTTTCGACTGATGTCCAGGTAGTTGGGTTCAAGGCCGTACCCAGAAGGGGGTCCAATGGTCCCGCCCCCCCCCCCCCCCACCAAATCCTGAAATTTTTCCCAATGTATAGCATACACCCTTAAACTTTGCTCAACATAAGTTTTTCAAAGTCAGGGACCCCCCCCCCCCCCGAAAAAAATTTATGGCTACGGCCTTGGTTGGGTTGCTTCCCAGGTATGGGGTGCATAGAGGCTAATTAAATCAGAGGGCTAGGAGCATGAACTTGGTTCTTAAGAGGCTTGGCAAAAAGCATTCAATCAGATTCGTCGATGTTTGGAGTTTTTGTCAGCATGATTGTGTTGCTAGGGATGGTCTACATCTTATTTCTAGGGCTGTCCTTAAAGTTAGCAATATGATTTTGGAGGTTTCAGAGTCATAAAACTAATTTTGGACGGGAGTATTTTACTGGGATTGGGGAATGTCATGGTGCTGACTTCTGACATTATTTCAGGTTCTATTCAGATCATTCTGACATTATTTCATGCTAATTGCTTCTTGAACAAAAATAGCTAGTGGGTAACAACATATATTTAAAAAAAAACAATCAAATTATGGGGGGGGGGGGAATCGCTTCAAAAATTCTGGAAATTCAACTGCACTTCTACTTGCTACTCTTGTTTCTAATGCTTTGTAAGTTTCTCCAGAAAAATAATAAACACAAATAAGTGTCTTAAAAAAAAAGCTTCACATTTTTTTTATGCTACACATTTTTATAAAATAGACAAGCTATGACCTGTTTGGGGGGAAGGGGGAAGAAGCTGGTTTCAAATGCAAAACAATTATCTTAAATTTGTTTTAAAGATTTCCCGTTACTTCAGCTTCAGATTTTAAAATCTTACTGTTCAAAAGTGGGAAACCACGTTACTCGGGAAAATTAGCATGTTTGAAAACAAAAGAATTAAATTGACTTAATAAGAGAGAAAGAGTTCACGCAAAGAGATACATAAAAATGATTTCTGCTCTTAAATTATTGACTTCTGAAATCAGAGTAAAATTGAATGTGTTTTTACCTACTTTTCTTACGGGTAATGCGAAACGGGTAAAGTGAAAAGAAAAATGTTTATTATAATAAAAATAACTATACTTTTCTCTTCTTCTTTGATTTTCTTGAACTACATCAGGATGTGAACTACTGTCGGGTGCGTCCGGAAGAGGTTCTTCAGAATCTGGACATTCTTTTGGTTTGAAAAGAGAGTTATTATTAGTATGCATTGAGTTTTCATTGCTGTTTGGACTAGTTACAGGAGAAAATAAATTTAAATGCATTAAAAAAGTTACATTTGAAAAAATAAGAAAGCTGCATTAGTAAATCATGCAGTGCTGATGTATGGTTTATATTGAGTATTTAAGCACTGATGTAAAAATCAAAATTTGGCAAAAATAAATATGAAGAAAGCAGCCATCAGTTTGAAATTTTATTTTATGTTCTTATTTATTTTTTGATTTAATGACATGACTTCATGGATAAACAAACCAAACTGCGTATAATTAAGCATAAAACCTATATAACTGCACTCATCAGCAAGGAAGTTTCATAAAGAGGAGGAGTGCCAAAAAATTAATGTATGAACAAAAAACAAATACTACAAAGGATTTAAAAAGTGATGCAACCTAGATTGCTAGCAAACAGTGATACATTAGGCTATATGCACTGAATATTCAAGCAACAATAATGAAGAAGCAAGCACTAAAGCAAATATTAAAGGGGTTTAGTCCAGTTTGCCATTGGTCAAAGATTAAAATGGTCTTTACTTTCTTTTAGTTTTTAAAATCAAACTTCACTCTCCATAGTTAAAAAACAATATCCTTGAGTTGTAATTTTACAGAGACATTGAGACAGAACTTCATTAAAGTTATCTTAGAAAACCAGGGGAGGCAGCCACTTATTTTGCTTGCAGAGTATACAATTCAACAAGTCTATTTTTCCAAACTTAGCAATTGGTGAAGTTGATATTTCTCAAACATTTTCAGACAATTGAAGAATTTGTTGCAAAAAGGATGTAGCTTTATTTTAGGAAATCTCTCACGCTACAATTTCACTTTGGTTGATTCTCACCTTGCAACCTCTTATCTCTACTATTCTCTTCAAAGCAAAGGTATAAACTTCTCCTTTCCCCCTTTCATTATGGAAGGAACATGTTAGTCACCGAATGTTGGACATCCGCGGAAATCAAATGAAATAAAAAAATCAATAAATTCAGCTGTCAACTGTAAAGAATCGGCTCAGATATGTACCCAAAAACTATTCCCACAACTACTCTTTCCATGGTTAACATTTTCCAAAATTCACCTCAGGCAACTTCTACCAGCAATATCTAAAAATCTGTCTCACACACACACACAGAAAAACTCCTTTTTTATTTAGTAAGAAATCAACAAAAAAAGAAAAGAAGACAATAATGAATGAAAATTAACTTCAGTCACCTTGTAAACATATCTTTAGAAAAGTTAGGACACATTATTTGAAAACTACATAACAACACAGGAATGAATTCATATTAATTTTTGGACTACTATTTCAGTTATACTGTAATTCATAATTAGTATTTTCCGCCCTTGCATATTAGTGTTTAAAATTGGGAGAATCTGTACACATAACCTTTTGAAAGCAATCTTATGATAAAGCATATCTTACCATCAGCATTGCTAGTTTGGTCATTTGTGGAAGTCACTTTATCAGAAGGCTTGTTTGCTTCTTCATTAGCAGAGGGAGGGGGAGCATCAGGGACACGTCCAAGGTACAAAACTATAGCCAAAATCCAATGCAAGTTTAGGTTGATTGGTATGATGATGAAGTCTTTAGAAAATATATCTACATCCTTGGTCCATCTTTTGACTAGACTGTGACGTTTTACTGGATCACTAAATAAAAGAAATGACTGTTAGGAGCAAAACTAAAGTGTTTTCAAAGGAAGGGGGCAGGGGCAAATCGAATCAAAATTTGTAAAAAATGTAGTTATGCATTTTTAAAATTAAATAAAACCCTAAATTGTAGATGAAAGGGCTCCACACCTTCCCCCTTAATGTAGTTTTGGTTAATGTTCTTTCCATTGCAATATTTATGTTAAAAACTTATATATTGATCATTTTCTAGTAAAATAGCCAATATTTCAATAGGGAATAATACCATATTGCAATACTGCTTTTTGAAAATAATATAAGAGATACTTTGTCATGATATACTACAGTTAATAATATAGTTCATAACATTTGAGAGAATTGATATTTCTAGAATCATCCATTAAAGAGTAAAAAGCAGAGAGGTAAGTGAGCAGGGGTGCATGATGTAAAATCTAAACAAAAGACTAATAGTAAATAATTAGCCTTCAATAAAAAAATAAATAAATAAAAAGACTAACTATATGACAAAAGTTAATTTTGTCATATAATAACGCCTGAAAGCATTAGTTACTGTAAAATGGGGTGAATAGAAAAACTCTTGAACTTTGGTTTTAAATTTTGCATATTTGTCTTGTTCTAAAAAATAAATTATTACCCAACTCAGGTCTCTATAAGACCTATCTGTTCATGGTATTATTATTTTAATATTTTATTTGCTTGAAATAAAACAAAAATAAAACATGGTGCTCTAATTACCCCGCAGGTAGGGGTGAATAGAAAGCCTTTTAATAACATGTTTGCTTCTTTTGAAACTAAATAAGGGTGAATAGAAACAGTAAAATATATGTTTTGCTAATAGGAAATGAATAAATATTAAATTACTTCACAAGATAGTTGTTTATTAACGTAAAAAATCAGTAAAATAATCCAGAATATCGATGTCACAGGGATATTGTAATATCACTAAGCATGAAGTAATGTGACACAACTGTTTACCATGTTCCTGGTATCTCCAATATACTGTTAAATCAGAAAAATCATAGTTAAAACATAATGTCGATGAAACATGCACTTGAACAGAGAACTGGTGATGAGAGTTTCTGAATAACGTCTTTCCTGAAGACAAAAGTCTGCATTGATAAGTCAGTTATGGTGAACTTCTTGGTTCCAGGTTGATTGCAGTTCTCTTTTTAAAAATGTGCCAATGAAACCATCATCTTCAAGGCAAGCAACTTTACAAACATAGGATCTAAAACGTGTTTTTTTTTTTTTTTTGCCATATACTTTGACTACCATGTGGTCATCTTTGTTGGTGGATATACTTTTGTTTTCCATACCAGTAACTTCGTCTTGTTCAGAAGATTCTGGAAGTGGACAGAATCAGATTTTTGGTTGCTCTCCTGCACTAAATAGGCACCATCATCCTGTGATGTTGATTCGAGAAGTTTTTGGTTTTTCTTGGCTTCCTTTTCCCTTGATTTCACCTGTTTGGAGCAATAAGGGTTTTGGTTGTCAATAAGTGAAGTTTGGGGGTCTAAATCTCCCATCAAAGCTTTCAAATCTTCAAGGCCAACACTTTTGCCAGGTGTGGCATTTATTTTGGTCCTCTTTTTCCTGGCTTTAGGAGCCTGATCTTGTCTCATACTTTGAAGAAGATGTGTTAAGCTAATGTCAATAGCATCAGTGGATTGATTCAAGTTGGTGGTATCCTGGTTTTTGTCTACACCAGTATTGGTACCTGAAAGCATTGACAAAACCTTCTTACCGCCTAGTGGTGCAATACCAAATTTTTTAAAACCGGAAACGTGCTGTTTCTATTCACCCCGCAAAATTTCAACAACTGACCTATGAAATGTAAAAATTTGTAGGAATTATTTGGCTAACAGTAGAACCAAGAACAACTTTCACAATTTTATATTGATGTTCAACTTAGTCTTTGCACTTTTTGTCCTATATATATAGAATGTATTCTTACTTACCAGGAAAATTCAAAGTAGGCAAAAAATCTTCATAAAAGTACTTCTTCGAAACCGGGCTATGAAAATCAACAAACCAAACATAATATAATTTCCCTGTTGCCTTTGAGTGTTGCCAACTCAAAACCAATATCAGTTATAAATAATTTGCAATAATTATGTGGATATTTAGAGTAATATATATGTAAGGAGTTTTGTTTCTATTCACCCCGTTTTATGGTGTATGATAATTGTGAACTTTAACTTCAGATACAAATATCAGGGTATCTGCTAGACTTGAAGTTTTCAATTCTACGACTTTTCCCTGTAACTTTCCATGACTTCTGCAGCAGGGTTCTCGACAAAACCATATGCTTTCAACCGACTTGCCTAAACCAGCTTTTTGCAAAAATCAAATTGCATTTATCTGACCTAAGTTAATTATGGTTGTCTTTGAATAGTTTTAAGTTACATATTGCAAAAATGCATAAAATTTTGGCATTTTTTTCTTGTAATTCATTTAGTAAAAAACTAAACTTAGTACAGCAATATGTCGTACAACTTTTTCATTTTTAAAGATGAAGCCACCTTCCCCCTCATGTAAAACAATATTCATTTTGATTGATAAAAAAAAATAATTGAATAAACATTACAATTTTTGAAAACAATGTTTTAAGTGATGCATATGCCAAATCTCTTGCAGCAATGAAATAATCCTCGATTGAAATATTAGTGCGAGTCTATAGCGAATTACTAAGCTAATAATTTAAAATAAGTTTTTTTAAATATATATATTTCAAAAGTTCATGAATAATTAAATCAAGTTCACAAAAATTCAAGAAAATAAATAAATTATTAAAATAAAAAATAAAATGAGTCATTTTAAGCTTGCATATGTTTAAACAACTGTCATATCTCAAAACAATAGAAATATTAGCAGGTTGCAAAAGGATTCAACGCTCAAACAAAGTTAAGCAATTTTGTGCAAAACATCTGTTCAGTTTTTGCATGGTTCCAAAAAGAAAAGAGAGAGAAAATTTTACCAACACGACAGTGGTGTAGTCCTGAAAAAAAAGTTGGGGGGACGCTTATGCATACGAAGATAAGTAATTGAAATTAAAAGTGAGGGGACGCTTATGTTAAAATTTAAAAATCAGGGGGGACGCTTGTATTAAAATAAAAAGGTAGGGGGATGCCTACCCCTCTCGACTACATCACTGCAACACAAGTTAGAAATCGTGAAAATCCAATTAAAATAATTTAGATAATCTTCAAAGGAAGTCAAATTTTTGTAGAATTGAAAAACGTTAAAATACTGGTAAAACAAATAATTTCCACTTAGAAGAAAACTGGATTCATATTTATGTACCCTTTCTTACATCCAAAAACAGAATCTAGTGACATACGGTAAAAAATATCTATTTTGTAAACACATTTTGACTAAATTTACATACAATTACCATTTTATTTGTTACAACAAATTAGTGTACTGTACTGTATTTGGCTCAAATTTGTTGACAGTTATTTTTTTTCATAAGAAATATTGTTTCACCTTGAATATGGTGAATTTTTCAAAAATCAGTGATTTAGAAAATATTTATTAGAGGTTCCAGAACCCAAATTCCAAGATAAACTTTCAATTTCCATGATTTTTTGAAATTTTTCACTGAAAATGATGACTTTCCATAACAATTTTCAATCACAATCAAAATACATGAGTGACTTTCCGTGACTTTCCAGGTGCACGAATACTCTGAATATACTGCATTATTATTATCATTGTTACCAATGTTACTTATAGGGAAAATAAAAAGAAATTAACATAGAAATCAAAATACTTACGTGTTTAAACCATCTTTTGCTAGTCGTGAGAAAAAAAATGAATTGAACATATAAGTTTTTTTTTGAAGATCGTCTCCCAGCTCTTCATAGTACAAATACCTGGAAATATTTCAATGTATCAGTACATTTATTGCTAAAATTTATCCAAGAGCAGTGAAATTGCACCTCAACAGTAGATATGAGCAGGATGCAAGCTAATTTACAGCTTGAGAATTTTGCCTTCTTAGAGAGAATGTTTTATTTCATTCAAAAAAAATAAAGTAACAGAGGCTCCAGGATCTGAGAATATTTTATCTAAAAATTTTAGAAGAATGTGCAGAAGAATTAGTGGGTACTAGTCGAAATATTTTCAAATCTAATTATTCACAAATGGTGCCACCAGGCTGAAAATGGGAAAACATAACACTGTTTGTTAGGAAAGAGAAGGAAGATATTTTTCTTCTAATGGGCTGAGTATAAATTGGTTCTTAACCATTGCAGACCCAGTTCCAGGGTTTGTACCATGATAGACACACAAAAACAGTTGTTTTAGTTGCCTTAAAATACAAAATTAGTAGCCAAAATAGTAGCCTATTGGTTCAAAATAGTAGCCTCTATACAGGGGTGATTGTAAGCTCATGAAACTTTTTAAGAGTAAAATGGGGAGGGCGGGGGGAGCTTGTTGAAAAATAAATTGTTGTTTTTCAACTTTTAATAAACACACAATCTATATTTCTTAGCATTAAATATAGTCCTGAAAACAATCTATCTTTTAAAATAGTAGCAGGTACCAAACAGCAAAATCTGTTTTGGGTAAATTTTCAAAAAGAAAGAAAAAAAAAGTAGACTTTTGTTCTCAAAAAGGGAGTACTATTTTTAAATTATTAAAAAGTGCTTTTGTGACTAAATATAAATAAGAATTTATAGGATGTAATAAACAAAACTCCTAATACGTACAATGAGAACTGATTCAAAAAGCTAGCATTCTATAATAAAGATGTGTGCAAAATGAAACTTTTTGTTTTTCCATGAATTTCAGATAACAATTTTTACATTAAATGATCTATTTATACAACGTGAAGAATATATGCTTTAAAAAAAATGATGAAATAGCAACTTATGCATAGTTACCAGTTTTTATTTTCTGATTTCTCAAATGCAATTTTTTTAACAGTTTCATTCCTAATTTATTTATTTAAATTTTAATTTATTTATTTTAATCCTTTGAACAATTGGAGAAATTATGTATACATTACATAAGTTTAAATAATTGACACAACAACAAAAGTAAACCTGAATTCACCCCCCTTTTGTAATGTAAACATAGTTAGAAGGGTTTTATTACTTGATGATCAATTGTATTGATTTTAAAATAATAATTACAACCGGCTAAAAACACCTTTCCCTAAAAATTTTAAAGCCGTAGTTCTTCTCGTAGTATTAAATTTGGATTCCCTCGAAGAAAAAAAGAAGGCCGGACAATTTACCGATCGCACTAAATATGCAATTTGGATTTCCCCCTTCACACTATTTTCTCATCAAAATAAATAAATCAGAAATAAAGAATCGGAAGAAATTTTTTTTCCGGCTAAAATGTTCTTGTAAGGAATGTGTTAAAACATCTGCATTCCGGTCACTCATCCTCGTCCAGCTCGGACATTGTTTTCTTTGTTGAATGTCATGCAAAGAATGAATTCCTTGACTTTGATGCAAAGAAACCTTAACACCACATTTTATTAGTAAGTAGCTCATTCATTTTAGATCAATATTTACATCTAAACTTGTAAAATTGAAAAATCTTTAGCATGTAACTGTCTTGTGACACTTTGAAAGCCCATTATTTCTTAATAAAGCGCGGGAAATAGAAATAGACATTTTTAAAATAATGAAAGCAAAAGCGTTTTTCTTTGCCTTTGAATTTTGCTGCTTCTGTTCCTTAATTATAATTTCAACAACAACCCAAGTTGTGGAGGGTGGATATTTGTTACTTTCACTTTTAGGAAATTCAAGAGATGGGGGGATGGGGCACTCATTTGCTCAGTCCATCTCGCACACATAGACTGCGCAGGACTTGTCATGATTGCTCTTCCCTTGCCCGTCTATTGATAAAGCAGAGCGATAAGGAGAAAAAGGCAGTAATTGTTAATTTCATTGAAAAGAAAGATAAAACAAAGGAACAAGAGCAGAGAGGATCCCTTTTTAGTCAAAATAATCACTTTTAAGCCAAAAAAGTTGCTTTGAAGCCAATTTTCCAATAAAATAGTCCCCTGAGATCTGAGATCAATTCTAGTAGAAAATACTTGCATTTTACTTGTCAGTAGGAACAATGCCAAGTGTATTCCCAGAGATATCTTTCAGGGGCACCACAATAAGTGTAAAGCCGCGTACAGACTAGAGCACTAATGGGCGAATGAGCATTATCGGAGTCATTAACGACTAGTGTGGACAGTGTCCGAACGGGAGCAACTGTGGCGCGAACGTCCCCCATGCTCGCTCGGAGAGCGGTTTTTGGACGAACCCTTTGAGCTAGTTTGGACGGTTTTGTACGCATTCCGGCGAACAGTGCAGAGATGGAAGACTGGAATCAAGCCGACATTTTTGGCCTCATTGGGAAATACAGAGAGTTCCAAACACTTTGAAACCCTCAGGCTCAAGATTCTTATTACGTCAACCAATACAAAAAAGAGGATGCATGGAATGAAACATCTAAGCAATTAAATAGTAGCAAAGAGAATTGTGAAAAAAAAGTAGGAAAGTCATTTGAATTTTAAAATTAAAGTCTTGCCCCAAGTTTCACCCCAAAGTGAAACTGAAAGATATTTGTTGATTAAATTCAAATTTGGGTTTCATATCTATCACACTTGCTCCCTATAATAAAAGCATTATATACACGTAGCGTAACTGTTGCCTTTGTACTTTGAAGAAGATGAGAAAAGTCATAACAAACCATTAAATACAGTAGTATTAAAGCATTGGAAGTTAAAATAATTAAACAACGTACGTTTTAAATGTTAACGAATTGCAGACGATAATTAATAAATAGAAAATATTAGGTAAATATAAAACGAAATATGCAACAATTTAAACTGAAGCTTTTGGTTTAAAAGCATATTTTGAGCTTAAAATATTGTGATACGTTTTTATTTTCAAAAATCTTAATTTTTATTAGTTATTCAGAGGTAATGGAATGACACAAATGGATGTCATTCTGTTACTATGCGATTTCAATAACTTTAATTCCATAATTGAAAAATTTATTTTTACGTGAAATGTTGAAAATAACTAGAAAAATGTTTTGTAATAAAATGCAATTCAATGCAGCTTTTTTCTGGCATTAGTTAGCGGATTAATTTTTGCATTATTATTGTTATTAAACATAGTTGCAGTTGCAAGCCACGTCCTTACCACGAAAGGGCTGAGTTTGAAATGTAATTTTAAATTGAAATTTTGATTAATTTTATGTATTATTTAAAATTTATTGAGAAGTTCATAGTTTGAACTTGATTTTTTAATTCGAAATGTACGCGCAAGAAAGAAGTGTTTCCTAGTGACCCAACATGGCGGGCGGTTTGCACGGAAAGAAGCAAATTGGACTAACTCAAACCCCTTAATAGATCTGCGAAAGAGGGGTTTCCCGGGGACTCCAACCCCCCCCCCCCTCATCAACCCCTCACTGAGCTAATCTTGCTCGTTTGCCCATTTGTGCTCTAGTCTGTACGCGGCTTAATATCATCACCGCAAGAGAATTTTGATGTTCAGTTTCTTCATCAGAGGGTGAGCACCCAGACTCTGTTGATGTGAAATTGCACTAGAAATTTAGTTTAGCCAAGAGTATCCAAGCCAAATGTCTACTCAAGAGATCTTTCACATGCCACATAATGCTCACAAATTTCAAGAAAAAATTTTTTTCTTGAAATTTGTGAGGTGTTCTGCATCTCTCATTCTTTGAAACGAAAAAGCACTGATGAGTCCTCGTCTCTTTTTCAACTTATTGTACTTCATTTTATTTATATAAATACACTCACGGACATTGAAAATAGCGCACCAAGAAGGAAGCGAGCTACAACCTCGAAACTATGCAAATTAGTAGAGTGACGTCCGGTGTGCAAATGATGTAAGTTTAGTACGCATGCGCGCATCCAGGCACGCTGCACTGGCGTTGCAAACAAGAAACGCGGCCTATATAAACCGGTGTATTGTGGAAGATTCATAAACGTGACGATCACAAATCGACGCTATAAGGTGTACCAAATTGTATAGAATGCCAGGTAGACATCGAAGAAGACATTTTTCACAATTAAGTGAGTGTGACAGGGGTCCCATCATTGGCCTGAAGACTGCAGCGTGGTCGATGCGCCGTGTTTCTCGCCAGGAGGCCAGGTCGATCATTCTGAGTGTGCTATCAGAAGGTGTTGGGAGCAGTGGACACGTGTAGGCACCCACGCACGGCGTATCGGGTCTGGAGCGAATAGGGCGACGACGGCGCAAGACGATCAAAGGATCGTGCGCCACGCACTCACGGATCCCACAGTGACCTGTTCCACTGTACAAGTAGATGTAGGGGTTCCTGTTCGTCCACGAACAATTTCTAGATGCATCAGGGAAGCGAATCTGCAATCCCAGCGCCCATTACGTGTACTGACATTAACACCGTCACATCGGCGGCTCCGACTACAGTGGTGCCAAGCGAGAGCGACGTGGAACGCCACATATTGGAGACGTGTGATGTTTAGTGATGAATGCCACTTCGTTTTTGTCGACAGATGATCACCGTGCACGTGTGTGGAGACGCCCTGGGGAACGATGCAATCCCACCCTCACTATTCAGCGACACAGTTTCCGCACTGCATGTGTCATTGTCTGGGGACCATAGCCTACAATAGCCGCTCCACTCTGGTGGTGGTACGTGGTACATTAACAGCTCTGCGGTATGTGGATGAAATCCTACGGCCTCATGTGCTTCCATACTTAACCGGTATTCCAGGTGCAATTTACCAGCAGGATAACGCTCGTCCGCACACGGCTCGGATTGACGGGACTTCTTACAATGTGTTCGGACCTTTCCATGACCTACTCGCTCTCTGGACATCTCCCCTATTGAGCATGTATGGGACCAGCTGAAACGCCAGTTGTCGTCGTGCCACTCCTTGCATGATTTGGACAGATTTGTTTAAGATTTGTGAGCACGACTGCCTTAGGACAACATCAGACGTCTTTTCGATTCAATTCCGGACCGTATTGCGGCATGTATCGCAGCCCGAGGCGGTCCGACGCGCTATTGAACATAGCTGGCTGGACGGCTTTGTAATTGTCTAATTGTTTAGTTTTTTTGATCAAGTGTATCTTTCATCTTTATCATTCACTGAAATAAATTTCATTTGAATCCGATGATTCCTTCTTGGTGCGCTATTTTCAATGTCCGTGAGTGTATATATATATATATAAATACATATATACATATGTGTACATAAGTTATTCAGTAATTTTTAGAATTTTTGAATGTAAGATGAATTGTAAAAATACCTAATTAAAAATAAAGCAATTGCCTTCATTTATAAAAAAGATACATAAAGAACACAACATAGTACAAGCATAAATGCCCTAAAAACTGCTTTTCTAGAGAAGTGGAACCATATTCTCCAAACTAGTTAACAAAATCATAGCAAGCATTAACTTGCATTGTGATATGTGAATGCGAATCTGGGCAGATCATGTTTCACATTAAATTTATAATCAATTTTTTTTTCCAGTTATTCATTTATTTATTATTATAATTTTTACCTCTCTTTTGTAATGTACTATTTCAAAACAACAGAATTCAGGTTGTAATAAAATGAAACAGAGAAAAAAATCTTTTACATACTGTAAATAGAATTCAATAATATTATCATTTAAGAAATATCCGTCGTTTAAACGGGAAAGATCTTTCGTCGTTATAACAACTCGATCTCTTTGAGATGATTGAGGATACTTCAGTATTCTGAAAAAGGAAAGAAATAATAAATTTAAAAAAATGCATAAACATAATGTAAGTGTGGAATTTCAACTATGTTACTTACTCTATCGCAAGGTCTGGAGAAGCAGCTTTTATTAACAGTTGCTGCTGCAAATAATAAAAAAGAAATTGTAGAATGTTGTGATAAACAACAAAGATAAGTTGACATCATACATGTCCCCTATAAATTAATATCAATTACTAGCTCAAAAAATATAATCAAGACATGTATTTTCACAATTGAAGCAAAGGGTTGTGAGTGGAATTTGAAAGTTTGGAGATAACTATTGCAAATAATAGAAGAAACATCCACTTCAGGGTAAGAGAAGTTTGTGGTAGCCCTATCTGCTATTCAGTGTGATCGAGAGAAAAAAAAACTTTACCTAGTCTCCATTTCCTTTAAAATTCGTATGCATTTTACTTAAAACCTTTTTTTTTTTGACAATTGTTACTCTTTTAGTATCTCACTGCTTCAATTATTTTTTCTAAAAACAGAATCACTAAGAGATGAGGTAATTAGAGAAGTTTAAATAATGATGATTCTGGGTATACTTCACAGGGTGCACTCCTTTTCCTCTTTTTTTTAATATGAAAACCATTTCTGGCATTATTGTTGTTTTTTTCCCCCTATTTCATGAAAATTACTAGTAGTGAAGAGATTGGTGAATATTTTAAGAGCATACAATTTTGCTCTATGTTATCTGTATCGAGGAGCAATTTATGTTTCCTTTTTCTCTTAAATTGGATCCCTCACAAAATTTGTGGTTCTATTCATCTATCCAACTTAACAGAACATTAAGTTTACTATATATGTACTTTTCAAAATGTTTGTTATAGGACAGCCCTTTTGTTGAGCAGTAAACATTATTTCTGCCAAGCCTCAAATTTCTTTCTCTTTGAGGACGTTAGTTCCCAAAGAGAAAAAAACAACATTCTATTTAGTCGAGTTCTGAAACTCCAAAGAGATTTATACGTATATATATATATATATATATATATATATATATATGTATGTATGTATGTTTGTATATATGAATCGTTTATTTCGAAAAGGTAACTCCATTTTGAAAAGGAAAGAACTCTCCTTATTAATTTAATAATTTGTATGGCATAATTAATAAAAAACATTTTTATATTACTAATATTGCATAGCTATTAAAATAAAATTGTAAAAGATCAGACTCGTAAAGTTTTCCAACTTTTCATAAGCCATTTTTCCCCCTCTCCTGAAAAAAAAATTTGTTTTTAAGAGTTGTTATCTTTTTGAAATAAACGATTCATATATGGTTAAAAGTATTCGAGCTATAGTGCTAAGTATTTGAAAATTCATTGTGTATTTGCATTTTAGTTCAACGTAGCATTTGCACATTATTTAAAGTAAGGTGCAATCAGATATTCCTTATAACTTAATACAAAACCAATTAAGTTTACAGAACTTATAGTGCTTGAAAATAAAATTAAGTACAGTAGAACCACCATTTATTTATTTATTTATTTATTTATTTTTTTTTTTTTTTTTGTAGCATTACAAAGAAAAGGTGTAATAGATATGAAAATGTTACATTTGTCAGGCCAAAATTTTCTTACAGATTATGAAAGAATTTAAATGGAAGTACATTCAAACCGTAAAACATAAGGGAAAGGAGGATGAGAGTACGCAGTCGGTTAAGAGTACGCAGGGGCTTTTTTCCCTGTTGGCAACACTGCAAGCAGAAGGGAGTGTGATCAACTCAACACGTTTGTTTTCAGCTGGCTCAAGAGACCGCCATTAATATTTTCATCCTTGCTGTCGTTTATTTATCAGGTAAAATATGATTTCTGCATGTTGGCATGTAATTTTTCTGTGAAGAAATATTAATTTTTTTGTCAATAAAGGAATGATGTTTGCTTTTTAAGTAGATATCATTATGAGCTTGGTTCCCTTCCGAACAACGTAGGCATGTCAGAATTTTACTATTGTGAATGCTACAGCCATCTATGGACGATTTTGAGGAGCAATACATCGGCGGGTAAGAGTACGCACATAAGGGAAAGGTACAGAGAAAGAGAGAATTAGAAGAAGCAAAGGCTAATCGAGCTGCTATGAAAAGTAAAAATGGGACCAAAACTAAAAAAGAAAAAACCGTGAAAGCAAAGAAAAAACTTGTTCTGCATTGTATCGACAACCCAGTTCGCTGAACAAGTTCAGCAAACAATGAGGCGACAATATGCCCAGGCTGCGAACAATCACATAATGAAGATTGGATCCAGTGTGGATTATGTAAGGAGTGGTGGCATGATGAATGTTCCAGTTACGAAGGCACTGGAGCATTTGTATATGACTACTGCTAAATTTTATGAATGAGTACTCTTATCCTTCCTGGGTGCGTACTCTTATCCGCCAGGTCGGGTAAGAGTACGCATTTGAAAATTTTTTTTCCGCTTGCTTTCTTTCATATATTTTTTAAGATAAAACTTTCATTTTGTGTATCTAAGTTTCTAAGCTAATAAACTATGCTTCAGTCAATTTTCAAGGTTCTCACTTTTCAATTCTCGTTTTTATAACGAACAATCCACTAGGTGCGTACTCTTACCCTCCTTTCCCTTATTGTTTAAAACATATCAAATGACCTTTTATAAAAATAACTTTTACAATTCCAATGCCTCTTTCTGCCATTCCATTGCTTTATGGATACCTAGGATTACTAAAAATACAATCAAAATCCTAGTCGTTAGCAAATTCCCTAAATTCATGGCTATTAAAAAGGGAGTTATCACTGACAATTTCAGAAGAAATTCCAAATCTAGAAAAGCAGACTTTGAGTTTTGTTTTTATTTAAGATATTGTTTTGGTACTTAATTTCTCAACTTCTATCCACTTAGAGAAATAATCTATGGTTACCAAGTAACTAGCATTTCTGAACTCTATTACCTAACCTTTTGAAAAGTTCTCATAGGTATGCTATGTGATAAAAGGGGTTCCTTGATATTCACTTTTCAAAATTTGTCAATTTCACACTTTGTTACAATTAATTCATCGTGAGACAATTTTGGCCAATAAATACTACATGATTTTCTTAGCTCTGGCCTTTCATTTTTTGTATGCCAAAGTGCCCTTCATGTATTAATTTTAACATTTCCCCCCTTAATTCAAATGGTACAACTATTTTGTCTTTTACAATTAGCAAATCATTTCCCTATGCACAAATCATTTTTTAACTTATAGTAGTGCCTGACATCCTTAGGTATTTCTTTTATGTGCTTATGCCATCCCTTCACACTATATTCATACACTAATCTTAGGAGTGTCCTCTTCTGTGGCTTTTTGAAATTGTTTTGATCTATTATTACTCATTGGCAATTGTTTTACAACAGAATGGACCACATTTAACATTTCTGTTTCCCCTATTTCCTTTAAGCTTGCCCTTGATAACGTGTCAGCAAGGTACATTTGACTACCTGGGACAAATTTTATGGCGAAATCATATTTAAGCAACATACATTGAAATCGAATTGTGATTTTGCCAATAGGTTTGTGTACTATTGAAGTTAGGAGTTTATGATCACGTTCGACTAGCAATTGGTGACCATACAACAAATTAATTTTTCTCAAAAGCAAATACAATTGCCAGCAACTTTTTTTCTATTTCAGCATAATTGACCTCACAGTCACTCAATCTTCTAGAGGCAAAGGATACCAGGTGTCCTTCTTGTAAGAGGCAAGCACCTAGGCTATCTTTTGAGCTATCATACTTTTCTCCATCGAACACCCTTGAACCTTTTAGCCGAAGCCTTAGGTAGGGAGCCGATGGCCGTCGGTCGACTACGGTGGCCCCAGTTGCGCCGAGGTAGTTCTTCTGGACTGATATGCGTACAACAACCCCGCCAGCCCAGCTTCCCTACCTCTTAATGCGTGGACCTGGCCCTCCTTGATATCCTTATACTTAAGGAATACCATTAGAGGGTTATGGTTCCCTTGAACTATCATACTGTATAGTGATAGGCAATAAAGGGTTAAACACTTTTAAGACAGGAGCTGAACATATTAAGTTCTTTATATTTTAAAAAGCTATTATCTTGTTCATGGTTCCACTGTAACTCTACATCATTTTTCAGCAATGTTCTTAATGGGGCAGTTACAGCTGATACATTAAGTATAAATTTATTCAGGAAATTAACCATACCCAATAGCCTTTTAATATCACGTTTACATATTGTGCAAAAGTTAGATGTCATGTCACAATTCAGGTTAGTCATTTCAAACTCAGCCGCTAAGCTGCTACCCAATACATCAGTATTGCCATTCACCATTTTAGAAAGTACCTTCTTCTTCTTTTAGAGCATTATGCTCTATAAAAATACTATGAAATAGAAAATACCTTGTTGGTAAATATGCAACAATTACAAACATAGCGCCAGTTGTGTTTGTAATTGTTGCATATATTGTAATTGTTGCATTGTTATTTTAATTTTTTCTAACTTCTCTTAACAGAGATAACAATAAAAGAAAACCAGTACATTTGCACTATTAAAACGATAAGAAATACCCTTTGCACATAATGGGCAATCGTTCCTCCGTAGTATTTTTAAAGTAAAACAAACGTCGTGTTCGGGTCATTGATCTGTGTAAGCATGTTTGTTGAGAGGTTTCCAATGTTGCATTCACCTTTTTACTTATTACTCAAAAAATGTTTTGTTAAACCACTAATTATACAGGCATAAATATATAAAAGAGATTGATAGAAAAGAAAGCAAATTTATAAAAAAAGTGTGAATTTAAATTTTTTTTTTCTTCAACTACTTGTAAAGGTGCAGATTGGTGGTCGCCACTCGCCAACTTGCTACCAAAAATTTTTTAATGGTGACAAAAAACTTTCATTGCCGATCGCCATGTTGGCGACCAAAATTGTCTCCATTAATTAAATCATGGAGGAAGAACATTTGTACCGTAAAATCGATGCAAATATAAAATTTATACTGAAAAATAGTTTAACAGTTTTGCTGAATACGATTTGAATTGCGTACTAATGAAAAAATAATAAGAAATATCGCAAACCGAAAACAGATGCAAAAAGATTGATGTCTAATTACGGCAAAACGCTAATTTTGCAAATGACACGTGGTTATCAAAAAAACAAAAAAATAAGCTAAAAATACATTGTTTTCAACGTATAAAAGGCAGACGTGAGTTATTGCAAACATTTCAAGTTACAAAAATGCTTTTAGCCTTGAAAATTTAAGGAATTTCTAGTTTTTATAACTAGGTTTTTCAACAAAGTTTCACTGTTTACATCGGATTTGAGCGAGTTGACTGTAGTTACAACGGCATGCTTAAAATAACTTTTGAAATTAAAATTTATGTTTTACTTACCTACTTCTAACTAATAAGAAAGATTTAATTAATTCATTTTTTGCAAATAAATTGTATTTTATAATAAAATATAATGAATAGGAATTTCCCATGACTATATATTTTTTGCAGTGAAATACTTTTCCTATTTAGAGTAACTATTTTTTCATTTATTTGTCAGTTATCTGCAATTTTTAAAATAAAAGTTGAGAAAATAACAAAGTCCAGCGCTGATTTCAGGAAAAGGACTTAAAAATGCGTTATTATGCAAAAAATGAAGTTCGGAAAATGAGTTCAACGCTTTGCGATGTTTATCCGAAAAATAACTAAATAAAAAAAAAAACACTCCAAGTTTTTTTTTTATCGTTCTTTTGAAAATAAAGTCCGGAAAAAAAATTACCACTTTTGGCCAACCCCGATGCTTGGCGCCGAAAAAAAAAATTCCAAAATGGCGCCAACGCCCAGTTATCCATAACAGCGAACGCACGTGGGAAGTGGTACCATGGAGCTATTATCTAAGGGAGATGACATCGTACCACGTGACGTCCTGCCAAATAACAACCCTACCGAGCTCTGTTTGTGCCGATAGGGGGGTGTGGCAGGGCCGATGCAAGTGCCGATCGGAGACCAAAGCTTCTGCTGAACTGACCGTTATTTTCGTGCTCGTTCTCTTAACTTTTATTGATTCTGTTGTCTTTTTATGTCTGTTGTTTTTATAATGCTATAGGCACCCGGGGCAAGGGCCCGGGTGCCACCCCCCCCCCCGAGACCCGGCACTGTTAAATATAGCAGTCTCCTTTCTATCTGCCTTTCTAATTTCATATGCTCTTTGTCACTGAGATTGATTGTTTTAATTAGTAGTACAACCAGAATTTTTTTCTTAGTGGGATTTTTCCTAAGAGATCTTGTTATTTAATATCTACATATTACTGTCTTAAAATTTGACTTTGAATACAAAAAAAGGGGGGGGGGTGCCTCTCCCTCATCCACTTTGGGTTTCAATGATGCTAAAATTTACATTCCTGTACACTAACTCACCAAAATTTATGCATCACAGTTCCTAGTTTTCCAGTAAATGCTTCAAATTTAGTGAGCATACCCATTTGTGTTCAGTCATTCAGAAGTTTAAATCACTGATCACTAATGAATTTGTTCCCATCCGCTAAATTTTCAATTTTGAAGACTACAAACTCCGATTTTTAAAACACGGAAGGAGGATATGAAAAACCCGATTTTCCGGGGTACCCCCGGAATACAATCACCCCTGATATATTGCCCAGCTGGAACTATTTTGCGAGTTTCTTTCAAGCTGAAGATACAAAAGGCTATCCCGTCGCGTCTTAACCCCCAACAAGTTCACACCCCTCGGTTTTCTCGGAATTCGAAGCCTAAAGCAACGGCAACCTTTCCGCCAATTCTGAGAAACTCCAGTTCAACTTTGGCGACAAGGCAGGCTCACTACCCCTGAATGTTGGCTTTTGTACAAAAAAAAAAAAAGGTTCCCTATAATAGTTGTTTTCTCGGCAATACCGATCACGGAGTGGCCTTTCTTTCAAACTACATGCGCCATGTTCAATGGCGGAAGTGATGGATGTAAACAAACATCGCCACGATGCTAGCCCGGTGTTGCCAAACCGTGGCAACTTGATTGGAATACGTGACTTGCGTGGAGAGAAGGTCAACCTCAACGTATATGTAAATGAGGTTGAAGTGAAAGTTATTAAAAATGACGTAACAATCGCGTCATATGATTTGATCAATATAAAGGGAGGAGGTGAGTGTACGGGGCTTCACTGGATTCACTCTCTCACTGGATTCATTTCGTTCGACCTCTTCGGTCGTCAGTCCCTCACTCACTCTCTTAGAGTTCATCTCCCTGCCATGAGACTGATGGCTTGGCAGTAAATTTTTCGAACATGGTCACTATGTTTGACCTTGGTTAAATTTTAAATTTTTGGAAGTGTCTTCTCTCCCCGGTTGTCACGTTCCGGTTTTTGTGAAATGGTTCCAACACATGGAGATGTTTTGCTTTTAGAAGAGAGTTGAGTTTTTTATATTTACATCAGTTTTTTAAAAAGGTTTCTAGTCAAGGATGTTCACCATCAAAATGTTTTAGTAGTATTTTATCTTCATAATTGCACTTTACCGACTTGAAGTTACCAGTGATAACATCTGTGATTCGTACGGCTATGGTTTAAGTTTACTGGACTGTCTACTAGCTGACTTGTGGCTCCAACAGAACCAGCGCTTGTTCCAGTACAAGTGAAGTGGACTTTGAATGGTCGTGGATTAAGATGTACCCATACTCGTGGTCGAGTAAAAGGACTGATATTTTAATTACTACAATTTGAGAAGTTTCCTGAGATGGTCGACTTGACTTGACTTGATATTGTATTGTTGTTTTCACCGGATGTCCTGTGGTAACGTATGTTTATTGTATTGTTAAATGTTTAAAATAAATCTAAATTTCGTTAAAATTGTTTCTTGTTTACCTCCAACTGACACCACCACTGAAAGCTCATGTTGGGATTTTGAATTCGGAATTTTTATTCTAAATTTAAATTAATTTTTTTTAGAAAGCCCAACAGTTATGAGAGAGCAAGAAATGTCACTGAGCAAAATGAAGGTAAATTCTGCAGTCATGTGTGAAAGTAAGATGATTTCAAAGGATGGAAGTTAAAATAATGTCTTTAACTCCAAAAACATACATTTTCTAGACATTTTGTTATTGCATTGCATGTACAAATTATTTATCCCCCCTCCCCCGATAATAACTAGATTAGTATTAGCAATAACAATATTTAATAATTAAGGCGGGAACTCAAGTCGAACAGTTTAAAAATCATTCCTAAGTATTTTAATAAAATGACTAAATTTACTATAATTAGCAACATCATCACATATTAAGCTTTTAAATGAGGCTATATCGGAAAAACATTTAGAACAACAACACATTTAAATCTGTATGAAAATACTTTAGTTCCAAGTATTCTGTCTTTTTCCATCTAACGATTTACAAAAACAAAAAAAAAGATAGAAATCTGTCTATAGACGGAATACTTTCACCCATGTCTGCAGATTTCAAGACCAAAAGTGATTCTTTGAATTTGATTTCGAACTTTTGAAATGATTTAAACAGGGTTCGTACTCAAATAGCCAAAAAATTTCCATGATTTTTCCAGGTAGATCAAAGAGAATTCCAGGTTAACGTTCTAAGTAAAAATATTTTTTGGCTAATGCACTACTTCTACATTAAATATGCCAGCCATAACATTTTATACAGACAATTGTATTAACCTCATATTAAAAAATTCCACGCAGATACTCATTAAGATAAAAAACTTATGCTATAGAATTTCCAAAGCAAAATTTTGTGACACACCACTGCCAAAAGATATTAGCTTTTACATTTGCATCCATCTTCTTTTCTTTTCTTTTAAATTTAAATTTTAGAAAGCTAATTTAAAACTATAACACATAAAATATAAGGAATAAATAGAATAAAATAAAAAATTAAGAGGATCCCAATGAAGATAAATCAGCTTTTTAACTCTATAATAACGCATGAAAACAAATATTCAAAGAAATGCTGATGTAGGCACTTTTATGCCATGACAGTATAATAAACACCATTATATAAAGGGAAAAAACCTACATAAGGAAGGCGAGCTCATTGAGGACTTATTCTTTTTTAAAACAAATACAATACTTAAAAATGATCTGATAATAAAATTCATTGAATGACAACTGCTCAATGGCACTGAAGAAATAAATTTGAAACTCAAATAAAAATAAGTTAATAAAAGAAAATTTAATTTTAATTTTTGAAGAATATTTAATAAAATATTATATACATACATACGATATGTAAATAAAAATATTATGAAAAAATGGAATCAATCTCCATGTTAAATAGAATCAATGTCAGTAGACCTCATACATTTTTGGGCTGTTCAGAAATTTGGCTGTTGATATTAAGAAATTTTCTGGAATTGACACTCTACAAACATACTTTTAAGCTTTCTTTGATAACGTAAGATAAAATGGGAAGTAGCAATTCCCTGCCAGTGACGGATCTAGGGTGGGGCAAGCCGGGGCCCATGCCCCAGGCGGCACTTCTGGGGGGGGGGGGGCGGAAAATTCAGCTGTGATGCACAAAAAAAATAAGAGAGAAAGAAAAGAAATGAAGAAAAAAATATTTAATTAAGAAAATTTAACTTTTGGACGTGAATTTAAACTCCAGTTCGGCGCTCCGATTTGATGAGTGATCAGTTACAACGATAAAAACCGATTAATAAAATTATTTATTTGTATAAACTGTTGGAAACTCTAAAATTAAGGTTAGGGGCGGCAAATTTTACAATGTCAAAATTTAAAATTTAAATTTTAAAAAGTCAAGGCTTTTTCCCCTTGCAATAGTGCAATACGTATGAATCATGCTATGCTCAAACAATACAATATTTTTTCCTTTACAAATTTTCAAAGCATCCTTTTAACAAGAGGGGAGGAGATTGCTAGTATCGTTTGAGAAGACAGACGCGTTTCCCTTTGGTATGGGCGTTAGTAAGAAGGAGGGAGGTGGTTCTTCCCCCTGAAATTAAAAACGCCAATTTTTCTTCTGCATTTATATGAATATTTTAATGAGCAAAAGCGTTTAAATTTAAAAAAGTTTTTGCTCTTTTTCCTGATATTTTTGCAGTCCCACATACGTTTCCTAAGGCCTCAAAATGCACCAGCTTGCATAAAGTTTTGAAAATTTTCCCTTAATGTTGTGTTTCCCCTACCCCCTAGTGTTGAGCTGAAAGGGACATGCCGTGGGAACATTAACAAAAGTTTTATGGGTTTATCAGCTTTCCAAAAGTAAAAAATTCTCAAAAAGAACGAAAAGCGCATAAAAGTTATGTGAAATATTATAGTAACTGTTGGGATGGAGGTGGGGCGACATTTTTAAGCCTCGGAAAACCCCAAGATCCGGTACTGTTCACTGCCGAATTTGTTTGTGAAACTGAAGTAAATTGTAATAATCTTTGGAGAGTTAATGAGATGGAGATTGCAGCTTTCCTTTCAAAACTTTTAAAAACGGTAATTTAACGGTTGGGGAGGGAGTTTCGTGGGTCCTTCTCCGCCTAAATTTTGAAACTGAAGTCCTAGAATCCCAATCTTTAGCTATCTTTGGTGATGTTAGAGGAAGGAGTTTCCAAGAAATTTTACATAATTGACTGCCTAAAAACGAAATTTTAATCTATGATGAGAAGAAAAGGTTGGGCTTTTCCCCTTTTTCTTTTTTAATTGAAGTGAATTTTAGACCATCTTAGGTGACTCTAGGGGAAGGAAGAATTCGGGTGCTTACTCTCGAGAATCTCTAAACATAGATTTAGGATATCTCTGATGACGTTCGAGGTAGGGACAGGGGGTATCAAAGGCTCTTACACCGAAAAATTTCAAATTTGAAATCTTAAAAACGCATTTTTAGATCACCTTTGGTGAAGTTATGGAAAGTAGGTTCAGAAACTTTGCATGGTACTTTCTGACATTGAAGTTCTAAAAACGTAATTCCAGGCCACCTCTCCCTGGACATTTTTTAAATTTGAAAATCTATAGGCGCAATTTTTTGGTGATGTGAGGGATATTCCTCAAATATCTCTGAAAACAAAATTTAATGAATTTTTCGTTCGGTGCTTTCCTGCGGTTTTTTTTTTAAAATTAACTTTATAAGAAGTCAATTTTGGCTATGTTTGATATAACTTTAGGGAGGTGGCCTAGGCTCTCCGTCAGGAATTTTTGGAAACGAAACTTATGTATTGATAAAAGATCTATGCATTGATATCCAGAAAAAGCAGAAGCATGCATCAATATCCACCGGATCGCAACGAAAATGCAAAATTAGTTTTTGTAAAGGAATAAACTACTTTTTTAAAAAACAAATATCTCTTTCCTTTCTTTTCTTTTTTTTGCCGGCACCATCTGTAGTGCCTGGGCGACAACATCTCGGCACTGGGCGACATTAATGTCGCCCACTTTCTATCTTATTTCATGCACTGGTTGTAATTGTAACGGGAAATAATTGCTGATAGTATTTTACAATCTGTTAAAAACAAATTTGGGGAAATATTTATTACAAAAAAAATTAAATGTCGGAATTTTCCCCCATCGCCCCCTCCCTGAACCCGCGCTTGAAGCAAATTCATTTGTGGATGATCACTTGCATCAGTTGTGCTTCTATGTTTTAAACTTATTCTAATGTGCATATATACTCGTATTGCTATTTTTTTAATGCTATTTTATAAAAACTTCTGTTGTTGTTGTTTCTAATGCCACTTGGGTATCCAGGAATGAAGGCAGTAAGAAGTGACTTCCGTTTGTAGATGAGCACCACCAGCGGTGGAAGTACGACTCAGCTCAGAATAAAGGATTAAACTCACTTTTACCCTATTTTCAGCAATAGAGCCAGGAACGTAAAACCGGCTGCCAGTTCTCTGAAATCAAAAGAAGCCATCGATTGGTCAATTGTGGAACATTTTTTATTCTTTTCAATGGGTGGAGGTATGGATGGACAACGGCTGGTAGGTCAACACAAGACTTTAACCAAACAGGATGAAAGAAGAGGACAAGTTCACAACAAATAAGTTAGCAGTTTGATTTAAAGTTTGTTTACCACACATGTTGGAAGCAAATGCCACAAAATTTTGATCCTTGGAGCATTTATTTGCGGCATGGTTCCTTAAAATGAGGGTTCCGAGACTTGGAGACAAGGAAGTGAAGTCAGACTTTAGGCAAAACAAATAAAGGAATGCATGACATAAAAAAGTATGCAACACAGGAGACTGTAGCTTGTCGAGTACCCAAGTTCAAAAGTCAAAAGTTGTGAATCTGCTTAACTCAAAAACTAATGTATTAACATGATCAAACTTGTGTAGTCCTAAGAAGAAAAAAATCGGGAGACACTTACAGAAGCGAACCTAGAACACCGAAAAGAATACCTTTTCCGGGTCCTTGGTCAGGTTTTCTGTCAGGAGCGTGAATTCTGCCAATTTTTTCGTCTTGACCTCCAACTCTTCTTCCAGGCCTAGCAGCCGAGCCTTATTTGTTGCCTCACTTGCAGTCAAATTTGCTATCTGAAATATTTGTTAGCAATATTCTTTCATAAATATCATCATAAAAAAATGAATAAGTATCATTAAGCCACAATATAACTTCGATTTCACGATTTCCCCAAATCAGTTTTGGATTTTTACAAGTCCCGGAATGTATACCGGATCATAGGTTCCTGAACATTTTCATCCCGTGTGACCGCGTGTCATTCCTTCTTGTTTTTCGTGGGGCCCTTTCCCAGGGGATTATTCCAAAAGAAGTCATTAAGTGCAACATTATTTGAAAGTTCTAATACAGAGTAAAAGTAAGGGTAAAGATTTCCCCAGAAAGTTCCAGAACAATAAAATTCTACTTATACGCATCAGCATTTAATGGTGAGGTCACCCCAGAGATGGCCTTTCTACTACTAACATCTCTTCAAACCCCAGAACTAAGCACAAACAAATTTGATGCAATATTTTGGTTCTGATTTAAAAAATGATTACAAAACAAAAGAACTAATTTTTTTTTTAAATTTTAATTAATAATTAGTTTAAATATTAATGAATGCTCAATTTCCACGTTTAAAATGAAGTAAACTATCAGTTGATTCATTTAAAAGACAATTGGGTGTTTTAGCTTTCAAATTGCACAAACAGTAGTTAATAAGCAGTATTTTAAAATGTACCTAATTGGCTACACTTGGAATGAAGAGGTTAAAAGTGCAAGATTTTAGTACACTAAAAATTTTGTGTTTGTCTTGTGGTGTGTCTAATGTTACAAGCATCAACTTATTTTGCATTTTTTCATAAAATTAAGTACACTACGCAAGTACATTAAACAAACAAATTAAGTACCAGGCAAGAGTTTTTTTTTTTTTTTTTTTTTGTCGGAAATTATTTTGTTTTAGATATTGGTAAATTTCACCTTCAAGCTTATATTTCCATTGATACAAAAATTATCAACTATTTACTGCAATCAGAATGGGTAGAAGGATGAAAACTTCCTCACACAAACATGTGAGAACTTGTTTTACACAAAAACAGCGTGATAATATAGCAAGTCAAGACGAAGTTAAATCATTAATAATGCACACAGAAATAAACCATGAGGTGGTAAATTGTGTTCCAACTGTTGGAACCTGGGATTCAGTGGAATAACCCTGAGGATTCTGGGAATCAAAAAAATATATAAAGGAGGAGAAAAAAAAACTTTCATCACTTTCATTTTTTTATTTTTCTTTGCCTTTACTATTAATTTGGGATACATTATCAAATAATCAATATTTTTATTTCAAATTTCAGTATGATGCTTCATTTGTATGCTGTCAAGTTTTTTGAAAGGTTGGTAACGTTTTGTGAAAAACTTTGCATATTCTTTGCCCAAAAACGTGCAAAGGACATAGGAGAAAGGCCTACCGTAAAATCCCGAAAGTAGCCCCTCCATCCAATGTAGCCCCCCCCCCCCTTTCTCGCCGAAAGTGAAATCATTCCATATTCCTTAATATAACACCCTCCCCAAATGGTTGATGATTTCAAAACTAATTTTGTATTATTTTCTTACGATAAAGATTAAATATGTCCAATTTCTTTTTGTATTTTGTGTTTTATTTTATCTATTTATTTTTTTGTAAATATTCAAGGTCTATATGCTTAAAAATTAATTTCATGTACTCGCCGTTGATTCGTTCATTACGCCATTTTTGGTCGTGTTTTAAAATTTGGCACATTACGAAATACCGATATAGTGCTGCTCCCGAACTTGTCAAATTTACGTTTTAACCCTCTCATGCATGCCTTTATTTATTTGTGTTATAAAAAAAGTTTTACATGTTACAAACTAATTTAGTATCTCAGGATTGTTGTGTAATAGTTTAGTTTCGGAAATTTTGTCTTGTATAGTCAGAAATTCGTGGTTTTGTATGAAGAGGTTTTATGATTTTCTGTCATATTTATTCAATAAAATAACAAACATGGCAAAACTGAATATTCAAACTTCATTCATAAGGAATAAGAAGCTGTAAAATAATACCAAACTTCCCAGTAATGTAATACACGCTTCAAAATAAATAAAGAGAATTTGATTTGAAACTGAGATTTTCTCTTCTTTCTTGAATGCTATATGGACTCCCAAAGATATCTTAATCTTTTAACTATCTTGAATACCCTATGAAACTTTTTATGGTTTCTAAGAACTGTTTAGAGTCTCCAGATGAGCACTACATGGAAATTGCTGCACAAAAACGAATCTGCATAAAAATTTGAAGCAAAAATGTACGTCACCTCATATGAGGCTTTCATGCACGAGAGGGTTAATAGTTTTAAACTTAAATTCTATATAAATCTTCTTGTCATCCATAGTTATGCTATTGTTAGTTGGCAACACAAAGTTTTGTTTCACTGTATTGGCAACACGCTTGCCGTTCTTGTTGTCGCTTACACTTCATGATAATGGATGTGTTCCATGTATATAGGATGTGTTCCATCATAATATAATTCTGCTTCTTTGTAAATAAATGTTAATTTCTCAAGTAAAACTTCTTAAAATTCTAGGCTTTTCTGCTAACTTAAGTGCAAAATTCTTTCTTCAGTAAAAGATGGCATCCCCATTGTGATCAATTTTTTATTCGAAAATTTTAAAATTTTTGTTTATTTTTTGAATCATGTTTTATATTAATGTTTTTAAAATTATTTTAAATGGGTTATACTTATTATTTATCTTCAGTAGATGCTCCTAATACTAAAAACCTTTTTTGATAATTTTTTTCGGAAATCTCGATTATCAACCCAATATTTGTAATTTGCCACAGTTTGGTTTCTAAAACTTTTAGGATTTTACGGTATATCTTCGAGAGTATGAGTACAATTTTTAGGAAAATCTACAGAATAATTGTATATGACAATTAAACTATTTTCTGAAGTTTACAGTACATTTCCAGCTTTGTATGATGCCGGATCATCCAAAGCATATTTCTCCTTTCCTAAACTGTTGACGGTCCCCTAAATGCAAGAACAAATGAATCTTTTGCTGAAAAGTGCGAAAATTGTACATTAGAATATGACCCAAATACGCTATAAGTGGGTTTTTGCATCAGACTGAGTGTTAGGTATGAAAATAAAAAAACTCTGTAGTATATCTATTAATTTCGCCAAGTACTGTATTTATCCAAGAGAGTTCAACATATTCTATCTTATGTTTTGTTTATCGGATTTGGAACTGTTCTGTTGTTTATTGTGTAATTACGTTGTTTATTGCCAAAACAGATCTTGAATTTGGAATAAAAACACTTTTGAATGAACGATTAGAACATTGTGCGTTACCTTTCTCACGGGACGGTTCAATTTTGTGCCAAATGTTAGTTCAACCTGTCAATTGCTGTCACACACAATCAAGCTCTTTTATATACATAGGTTGCATGTCATAATTTTTTCCTCAACTTCCTACCTCATAACATCACGTCTTAAGATTGTAGGGATGATTGGGTCGAAAAATTAATCAAAAGGGCCACATGGGCCGAATTTAGAAATTCCCTGACAGGGTTTGCCGACATATATCCGATAATTATTTTTAAAGTATCGAGATTTTTGATATTTTTGATATTTTCATTTATATGAAGCATTCTGAAAACATCATTATGCATCAGTTTTTTTGTCTTAAAATTAGAACTTTATTTTCAATTGCTATTGAAAATTAAACTATAGTTTCTAAATAAAATGCAAACTTTTGTTTTTACTACTGACTTATATAGAAAAAAAATCATCTTTCCCTTGTTTATATTTGAAGATGAGGTCTTAGCTGTAGAACCATTGATTTGGTGGGATAGTATTAAAATTGAACAACCTCTAAAAGCAAAATTGTTTTACTTTGTTAATCAACTGTTTACTGCTTCACCAACTACAGCACCATTAGAATTTTCTCTAGCTTTGGTACGGTGCAGTCTAAATTGTGCAACAGGCTAGGTACTTAGAAAGCGGACAAAGTAACATTTTTATTTAAATTTTTGAACAAAAAAAATAAATTTCAGTTTGTGTTTTAAAGTTTTAAAGAAATAAAACATTCTGGGATTGTTTTATAGTTTATGTTTTGAAAGAGAAAAACTTTCAAATAAAATATGTTACAATAACAACCACTGTTTCAAACAAACTTTAACTTTAAATCTTGTTATAAGTGCTTAGAAAAAGAAAATAATATTTTTATTATAATAATTATATATGTGAACTTTAGTACAATTTTGTGTTAGAATAATCTTTTACATAATGTGTATTATGTATTGGTGTGTAAGTTGTATTAAATAAATCTGAAAATATTTATCATTAACAATAAGTTCACAGTTTTGAAAATATCGGATATATATCAAAATATCGGATATTTTTGATATTTTCGAAAAAATCATGATATTTACGAACCCTGAACCCTCATAATACTGAGACACCAGGGTATCGTATCTTGCCCGGACAAAACACCTGGACACAAAAAACATTTACAAAAAGAAAAAGTACCTGCAGGTTGAGTTCTCGGCAAGATTCTTCTTTCTCGGTGCGCAACTCAGAGATTCGAGATCGGCTTTCTTCCACTTCCGATTCCAATTTCTTGCACCTTTCGTTAGCGATCTGAAACTTATAGTTGGCCTGAAAAAGTCAGTCAAGAATCACTACATCATAACAAGAAAAGATCTAATCTCATATACTTGCAAATTAAATTACAGCATATTGTTAAAAATATTTTTCTCTGAAAAACTATTTTCTTTCCCTTTTCTTTCTTTCTTGTTTTTTTTTCTTCTCACAGTTTGCGTTGTAAGCAGAAGTTCAGTTTAATTGGAAAGAATACACACTAAATTTTGGCAGTAAATTTGTACTTACTGCCAGGGTTCGTGATTTTTTTTATTTAAATTGGACTTTTTAAATTTTTTTAAAAAGATTAAAATATTTTGGATATTTATCATGTTACATTCATTGAAACAATATGCCATGTTAATAATTATGAAAAAGCAGACTTTAAGCTATTTTCACAGCAATGAATATTTTTTAATAATAATGAGAAACAAATTTTAATACAAATGCATGACTCAAATGAAACTTAACCCTACAAGGAATAACAGTATACACTCATAAGTATAGAGAAAATGAAAAAAATTTAATCTGAATTATTTTGCTCTTGAACGCTGAAAAAAAAAATCACAATTAAGTGTACTTCATTTTTACATTGAGTGTACTTTAATCATTTTTCTATTTTATAAATTAAAAAGCCTGAAATATTTTTACCTGTTCAGTAAATCATATGATCACACCATTACTTTTTGTTTCAATCAAATATTTTTATTAAAAACTTCTATGATAAAATATATTTTAGAAGGAAAAAATCTTAAGCTATTAGGGTACATGGATAAAATTAGGATACATATTCCTAATTCTAACAATTTTTGTTTGAAACACTATTATTCTTAATTATTTATTGTGTGGCATTTATTCAATGGATCTAAAATAGTCTTTTTAAGATAAAAAATGCAGAATGGTTCATGATTATCATGAATTCTAATTAATCGACAACATCTCGGCACTGGGCGACATTAATGTCGCCCACTTCTATCTTATTTCATGCACTGGTTGTAATTGTAACGGGAAATAATTGCTGATAGTATTTTACAATCTGTTAAAAACAAATTTGGGGAAACAATTATTACAAAAAAAATTAAATGTAGGAATTTTTCCCCATCGCCCCCTCCCTGGACCCGCGCTTGAAGCCAATTCATTTGTGGATGATCACTTGCATCAGTTGTGCTTCTATGTTTTAAACTTATTCTAATGTGCATATATACTCGTATTGCTATTTTTTGAATGCTATTTTATAAAAACTTCTGTTGTTGTTGTTTCTAATGCCACTTGGGTATCCAGGAATGAAGGCAGTAAGAAGGGACTTCCGGTAGTAGATGAGCACCACCAGCGGTGGAAGTACGACTCGGCTCAGATACCACTTTCGTTTTTTGACCTAAGCGTGAAGATAAGGGACATTCTCCACCCGATTTCAAGGTCCATCCCGGAGTGTACATGAAGGGTCTTGCGGGTCGGGCCTCGAACCCCCAATCTTCCGTTTGGAAGTCGAACCACTAGGCTACACTGGCCTCATAAAAATTTCTGAAATGATCTATATAATGCCCAAATCTTTGTGACCGAAAACCTCTGGGCCAAGGTGCTATAATTAGGGTTGCCATATTTTTGGTTAGTGAAACTGGCACAAATTAATATAGGTTGGTCACACCGGGGGGGGGGGGGGGTCTGGGGATTACCCTCAGTAGCGGGGGGAAATTTTAAAACAATTAAAAGGCAAAATGGTGAGTTCTAAGAATTTTTTTAAGCCTTGCACGTAACGGGGGTGGGGAATCTGGAACCCTAAATTGTTAGTCTACCCACTTTTTAAAAATAAAAAAGGAATTTTTGCTACTTAATTTACTTAAAAAGTTTTTTTTTTCCTTTTTAATGAGAATTTTTTCTGGTCTACCACCTAGAAAGAAGTGTTAATAAAATAAAGTTTAAAATACTTCATACAATTGTTTAATTGAACGATTAATTACCAAGTCTTATTTTTTTAAATTACAACTTTTTGTCTAACTACAAAAACTATTTCAAAAAAACATTTTTGTCAAACTAAAAAAACAATAAGTTAACATTGTTATTCTTTGTTTTCAACCCACTCATATTTCTGACTTGAATGTACTTTTTTCAAGATGTCTTTGTTAAGCTTGACTTTTTCACAAAAGTCAGAGCACAGAAAATGCCAAAGTTTATTTTACTCACAATCAATGCTCTTGCAGTGGACTCCCTCATTCATGTTCTGTCATCTTAAAGATTCTTAATGTCTTCATAAAAGATTCTTAAAAAACATAAGTTCATTACTTTTTATATCTTGCAGCCGTTTCCGGGACACTGATAAAAGTGGGTTGGACACGGGGACAAGAGCAAAATACCGGGACTGTTGCGTTCAAACCGGGACGTATGGGAAGGATGGCTCTATAATGGTTTTCTACTGTAAAAGCTAAGATTATTTTAGTTTTATATCTTTTTTTTAAAAAATAGGATTTTACACTTCATTTTTCAAATAATTGTGGAACGCCAACTTTTTGAAACAATTTCTCCATTTCCGCTAAGTGACAGGAAATACCACCATGATGCTAACTTTGAATTGCTTCAGAATTTTTTTCCATCATTGTTTGAAATCCAGTTTTGAATATCTTTCACATAGTGTCTTGATTTTATGCATCATTTTGAATGATCAATACTAATTGAATCATATCATCAAGGTTTTTAATAAAATCACAAAGATGCATTCATTTTTTTTAAACTTAATTTCTCAAAAACTAAGGGCCTAAAACTCTCACCTGCTTAAAAAGAAGAAAAAAGAAAAAACTCTGTAATTTTATCTTTAATGAATAATTCAACTCTCTAATAGGAACTTCGTGAAAAGTGACAGTAAAAATTGTTTTGGAGGTGAATTTTAATATTTTCAAAATTATTTAAAAAATAGATTAATAAAAATGCAGTAACAATGCAAAATAAGACTTGTGAGATCTCCCACATCAGCCAAGACGACACATGATACTTCTGCACCAAATAAAGGATTAAACTCACTTTTACCCTATTTTCAGCAATATAGCCAGGAACGTAAAACCGGCTGCCAGTTCTCTGAAATCAAAAGAAGCCATCGATTGGTCAATTGTGGAACATTTTTTATTCTTTTCAATGGGTGGAGGTACGGATGGACAACGGCTGGTAGGTCAACACAAGACTTTAACCAAACAGGATGAAAGAAGAGGACAAGTTCACAACAAATAAGTTAGCAGTTTGATTTAAAGTTTACCACACATGTTGGAAGCAAATGCCACAAAATTTTGATCCTTGGAGCATTTATTTGGGGCATGGTTCCTTAAAATGAGGGTTCCGAGACTTGGAGACAAGGAAGTGAAGTCAGACTTTAGGCAAAACAAATAAAGGAATGCATGACATAAAAAAGTATGCAACACAGGAGACTGTAGCTTGTCGAGTACCCAAGTTCAAAAGTCAAAAGTTGTGAATCTGCTTAGCTCAAAAACTAATGTATTAACATGATCAAACTTGTGTAGTCCTAAGAAGAAAAAAATCGGGAGACACTTACAGAAGCGAACCTAGAACACCGAAAAGAATACCTTTTCCAGGTCCTTGGTCAGGTTTTCTGTCAGGAGCGTCAATTCTGCCAATTTTTTCGTCTTGACCTCCAACTCTTCTTCCAGGCCTAGCAGCCGAGCCTTATTTGTTGCCTCACTTGCAGTCAAGTTTGCTACCTGAAATAATTGTTAGCAATATTCTTTCATAAATATCATCATAAAAAAATGAATAAGTATCATTAAGCCACAATATAACTTCGTTTTCACGATTTCCCCAAATCAGTTTTGGATTTTTACAAGTCCCGGAATGTATACCGGATCATAGGTTCCTGAACATTTTCATCCCGTGTGACCGCGTGTCATTCCTTCTTGTTTTTCGTGGGGCCCTTTCCCAGGGGATTATTCCAAAAGAAGTCATTAAGTGCAACATTATTTGAAAGTTCTAATACAGAGTAAAACTGAGGGTAAAGATTTCCCCAGAAAGTTCCAGAACAATAAAATTCTACTTATACGCATCAGCATTTAATGGTGAGGTCACCCCAGAGATGGCCTTTCTACTACTAACATCTCTTCAAATCCCAGAACTAAGCACAAACAAATTTGATGCAATATTTTGGATCTGATTTAAAAAATAAATACAAAACAAAATAACTAAATTTTTTTTTTTAATTTTAATTAATAATTAGTTAAATATTAATGAATGCTCAATTTCCACGTTTAAAATGAAGTAAACTATCAGTTGATTCATTTAAAAAACAAATGGGTGTTTTAGCTTTCAAATTGCACAAACAGTAGTTAATAAGCAGTATTTTAAAATGTACCTAATTGGCTACACTTGGAATGAAGAGGTTAAAAGTGCAAGATTTTACTACACTAAAAATTTTGTGTTTGTCTTGTGGTGTGTCTAATGTTACAAGCATCAACTTATTTTGCATTTTTTCATAAAATTAAGTACACTACGCAAGTACATTAAACAAACAAATTAAGAACCAGGCAAGAGTTTTTTTTTTTTTCTCGGAAATTATTTTGTTTTAGATATTGATAAATTTCACCTTCAAGCTTATATCTAAATTGATACAAAAATTATCAACTATTTACTGCAATCAGAATGGGTAGAAGGATGAAAACTTCCTCATACAAACATGCGAGAACTTGTTTCACACAAAAACAGCCTGATAATATAGCAAGTCAAAACGAAGTTAAATCATTAATAATGCACACAGAAATAAACCATGAGGTGGTAAATTGTGTTCCATGGAAACTGGGATTCAGTGGAACAACCCTGAGGATTCTGGGAATCAAAAAAATATATAAAGGAGGAGAAAAAAAACTTTCATCACTTTCATTTTTTTATTTTTCTTTGCCTTTACTATTAATTTGGGATACATTATCAAATAATCAATATTTTTATTTCAAATTTCAGTATGATGCTTCATTTGTATGCTGTCAAGTTTTTTGAAAGGTTGGTAACGTTTTGTGAAAAACTTTGCATATTCTTTGCCCAAAAACGTGCAAAGGACATAAGAGAAATGCCTACCGTAAAATCCCGAAAGTAGCCCCTCCATCCAATGTAGCCCCCCCTCCTTTCTCGCCGAAAGTGAAATCATTCCATATTCCTTAATATAACACCCTCCCCAAATGGTTGATGATTTCAAAACTAATTTTGTATTATTTTCTTACGATAAAGATTAAATATGTCCAATTTCTTTTTGTATTTTGTGTTTTATTTTATCTATTTATTTTTTTGTAAATATTCAAGGTCTATATGCTTAAAAATTAATTTCATGTACTCGCCGTTGATTCGTTCATTACGCCATTTTTGGTCGTGTTTTAAAATTTGGCACATTACGAAATACCGATATAGTGCTGCTCCCGAACTTGTCAAATTTACGTTTTAATAGTTTTAAACTTAAATTCTATATAAATCTTCTTGTCATCCATAGTTATGCTATTGTTAGTTGGCAACACAAAGTTTTGTTTCACTGTATTGGCAACACGCTTGCCGTTCTTGTTGTCGCTCACACTTCATGATAATGGATGTGTTCCATGTATATAGGATGTGTTCCATCATAATATAATTCTGCTTCTTTGTAAATAAATGTTAATTTCTCAAGTAAAACTTCTTAAAATTCTAGGCTTTTCTGCTAACTTAGGTGCAAAATTCTTTCTTCAGTAAAAGATGGCATCCGCATTGTGATCAATTTTTTATTCGAAAATTTTAAAATTTTTGTTTATTTTTTGAAACATGTTTTCTATTAATGTTTTTAAAATTATTTTAAATGGGTTATACTTATTATTTATCTTCAGTAGATGCTCTTAATACTAAAAACATTTTTTGATAATTTTTTTCGGAAATCTCGATTATCACCCCCCTATTTGTAATTTGCCACAGTTTGGTTTCTAAAACTTTTAGGATTTTACGGTATATCTTCGAGAGTATGAGTACAATTTTTAGGAAAATCTACAGAATAATTGTATATGACAATTAAACTATTTTCTGAAGTTTACAGTACATTTCCAGCTTTGTATGATGCCGGATCATCCAAAGCATATTTCTCCTTTCCTAAACTGTTGACGGTCCCCTAAATGCAAGAACAAATGAATCTTTTGCTGAAAAGTGCGAAAATTGTACATTAGAATATGACCCAAATACGCTATAAGTGGGTTTTTGCATCAGACTGAGTGTTAGGTATGAAAATAAAAAAACTCTGTAGTATGTCTATTAATTTCGCCAAGTACTGTATTTATCCAAGAGAGTTCAACATATTCTATCTTATGTTTTGTTTATCGGATTTGGAACTGTTCTGTTGTTTATTGTGTAATTACGTTGTTTATTGCCAAAACAGATCTTGAATTTGGAATAAAAACACTTTTGAATGAACGATTAGAACATTGTGCGTTACCTTTCTCACGGGACGGTTCAATTTTGTGCCAAATGTTAGTTCAACCTGTCAATTGCTGTCACACACAATCAAGCTCTTTTATATACATAGGTTGCATGTCATAATTTTTTCCTCAACTTCCTACCTCATAACATCACGTCTTAAGATTGTAGGGATGATTGGGTCGAAAAATTAATCAAAAGGGCCACATGGGCCGAATTTAGAAATTCCCTGACAGGGTTTGCCGACATATATCCGATAATTATTTTTAAAGTATCGAGATTTTTGATATTTTTGATATTTTCATTTATATGAAGCATTCTGAAAACATCATTATGCATCAGTTTTTTTGTCTTAAAATTAGAACTTTATTTTCAATTGCTATTGAAAATTAAACTATAGTTTCTAAATAAAATGCAAACTTTTGTTTTTACTACTGACTTATATAGAAAAAAAAATCATCTTTCCCTTGTTTATATTTGAAGATGAGGTCTTAGCTGTAGAACCATTGATTTGGTGGGATAGTATTAAAATTGAACAACCTCTAAAAGCAAAATTGTTTTACTTTGTTAATCAACTGTTTACTGCTTCACCAACTACAGCACCATTAGAATTTTCTCTAGCTTTGGTACGGTGCAGTCTAAATTGTGCAACAGGCTAGGTACTTAGAAAGCGGACAAACTAACATTTTTATTTAAATTTTTGAACAAAAAAAATAAATTTCAGTTTGTGTTTAAAGTTTTAAAGAAATAAAACATTCTGGGATTGTTTTATAGTTTATGTTTTGAAAGAGAAAAACTTTCAAATGAAATATGTTACAATAACAACCACTGTTTCAAACAAACTTTAACTTTAAATCTTGTTATAAGTGCTTAGAAAAAGAAAATAATATTTTTATTATAATAATTATATATGTGAACTTTAGTACAATTTTATGTTAGAATAATCTTTTACATAATGTGTATTATGTATTGGTGTGTAAGTTGTATTAAAAAAATCTGAAAATATTTATCATTAACAATAAGTTCACAGTTTTGAAAATATCGGATATATATCAAAATATCGGATATTTTTGATATTTTCGAAAAAATCATGATATTTACGAACCCTGAACCCTCATAATACTGAGACACCAGGGTATGTATCTCTCCCGGACAAAACACCTGGACACAAAAAACATTTACAAAAAGAAAAAGTACCTGCAGGTTGAGTTCTCGGCAAGATTCGTCTTTCTGGGTGCGCAACTCAGCGATTCGAGATCGGCTTTCTTCCACTTCCGATTCCAATTTCTTGCACCTTTCGTTGGCGATCTGAAACTTATAGTTGGCCTGAAAAAGTCAGTCAAGAATCACTACATCATAACAAGAAAAGATCTAATCTCATATACTTGCAAATTAAATTACAGCATATTGTTAAAAATATTTTTCTCTGAAAAACTATTTTCTTTCCCTTTTCTTTCTTTCTTGTTTTTTTTTCTTCTCACAGTTTGCGTTGTAAGCAGAAGTTCAGTTTAATTGGAAAGAATACACACTAAATTTTGGCAGTAAATTTGTACTTACTGCCAGGGTTCGTGATTTTTTTTATTTAAATTGGACTTTTTAAATTTTTTTAAAAAGATTAAAATATTTTGGATATTTATCATGTTACATTCATTGAAACAATATGCCATGTTAATAATTATGAAAAAGCAGACTTTAAGCTATTTTCACAGCAATGAATATTTTTTAATAATAATGAGAAACAAATTTTAATACAAATGCATGACTCAAATGAAACTTAACCCTACAAGGAATAACAGTATACACTCATAAGTATAGAGAAAATGAAAAAAATTTAATCTGAATTATTTTGCTCTTGAAAGCTGAAAAAAAAAAAAATCACAATTAAGTGTACTTCATTTTTACATTGAGTGTACTTTAATCATTTTTCTATTTTATAAATTAAAAAGCCTGAAATATTTTTACCTGTTCAGTAAATCATATGATCACACCATTACTTTTTGTTTCAATCAAATATTTTTATTAAAAACTTCTATGATAAAATATATTTTAGAATGAAAAAATCTTAAGCTATTAGGGTACATGGATAAAACTAGGATACATATTCCTAATTCTAACAATTTTTGTTTGAAAGACTATTATTCTTAATTATTTATTGTGTGGCATTTATTCAATGGATCTAAAATAGTCTTTTTAAGATAAAAAATGCAGAATGGTTCATGATTATCATGAATTCAAATTAATCGACAACATCTCGGCACTGGGCGACATTAATGTCGCCCACTTCTATCTTATTTCATGCACTGGTTATAATTGTAACGGGAAATAATTGCTGATAGTATTTTACAATCTGTTAAAAACAAATTTGGGGAAACAATTATTACAAAAAAAATTAAATGTAGGAATTTTTCCCCATCGCCCCCTCCCTGGACCCGCACTTGAAGCCAATTCATTTGTGGATGATCACTTGCATCAGTTGTGCTTCTATGTTTTAAACTTATTCTAATGTGCATATATACTCGTATTGCTATTTTTTGAATGCTATTTTATAAAAACTTCTGTTGTTGTTGTTTCTAATGCCACTTGGGTATCCAGGAATGAAGGCAGTAAGAAGGGACTTCCGGTAGTAGATGAGCACCACCAGCGGTGGAAGTACGACTCGGCTCAGATACCACTTTCGTTTTTTGACCTAAGCGTGAAGATAAGGGACATTCTCCACCCGATTTCAAGGTCCATCCCGGAGTGTACATGAAGGGTCTTGCAGGTCGGGCCTCGAACCCCCAATCTTCCGTTTGGAAGTCGAACCACTAGGCTACACTGGCCTCATAAAAATTTCTGAAATGATCTATATAATGCCCAAATCTTTGTGACCGAAAACCTCTGGGCCAAGGTGCTATAATTAGGGTTGCCATATTTTTGGTTAGTGAAACTGGCACAAATTAATATAGGTTGATCACACCGGGGGGGGGGGGGTCTGGGGATTACCCTCAGTAGCGGGGGGAAATTTTAAAACAATTAAAAGGCAAAATGGTGAGTTCTAAGAATTTTTTTAAGCCTTGCACGTAACGGGGGTGGGGAATCTGGAACCCTAAATTGTTAGTCTACCCACTTTTTAAAAATAAAAAAGGAATTTTTGCTACTTAATTTACTTAAAAAGTTTTTTTTTTCCTTTTTAATGAGAATTTTTTCTGGTCTACCACCTAGAAAGAAGTGTTAATAAAATAAAGTTTAAAATACTTCATACAATTGTTTAATTGAACGATTAATTACCAAGTCTTATTTTTTTAAATTACAACTTTTTGTCTAACTACAAAAACTATTTCAAAAAAACATTTTTGTCAAACTAAAAAAACAATAAGTTAACATTGTTATTCTTTGTTTTCAACCCACTCATATTTCTGACTTGAATGTACTTTTTTCAAGATGTCTTTGTTAAGCTTGACTTTTTCACAAAAGTCAGAGCACAGAAAATGCCAAAGTTTATTTTACTCACAATCAATGCTCTTGCAGTGGACTCCCTCATTCATGTTCTGTCATCTTAAAGATTCTTAATGTCTTCATAAAAGATTCTTAAAAAACATAAGTTCATTACTTTTTATATCTTAAAGCCGTTTCCGGGACACTGATAAAAGTGGGTGGGACACGGGGACAAGATCAAAATACCGGGACTGTTCCGGTCAAACCGGGACGTATGGGAAGGATGGCTCTATAATGGTTTTCTACTGTAAAAGCTAAGATTATTTTAGTTTTATATCTTTTTTTTAAAAAATAGGATTTTACACTTCATTTTTCAAATAATTGTGGAACGCCAACTTTTTGAAACAATTTCTCCATTTCCGCTAAGTGACAGGAAATACCACCATGATGCTAACTTTGAATTGCTTCAGAATTTTTTTCCATCATTGTTTGAAATCCAGTTTTGAATATCTTTCACATAGTGTCTTGATTTTATGCATCATTTTGAATGATCAATACTAATTGAATCATATCATCAAGGTTTTTAATAAAATCACAAAGATGCATTCATTTTTTTTAAACTTAATTTCTCAAAAACTAAGGGCCTAAAACTCTCACCTGCTTAAAAAGAAGAAAAAAGAAAAAACTCTGTAATTTTATCTTTAATGAATAATTCAACTCTCTAATAGGAACTTCGTGAAAAGTGACAGTAAAAATTGTTTTGGAGGTGAATTTTAATATTTTCAAAATTATTTAAAAAATAGATTAATAAAAATGCAGTAACAATGCAAAATAAGACTTGTGAGATCTCCCACATCAGCCAAGACGACACATGATACTTCTGCACCAAATAAAGGATTAAACTCACTTTTACCCTATTTTCAGCAATATAGCCAGGAACGTAAAACCGGCTGCCAGTTCTCTGAAATCAAAAGAAGCCATCGATTGGTCAATTGTGGAACATTTTTTATTCTTTTCAATGGGTGGAGGTACGGATGGACAACGGCTGGTAGGTCAACACAAGACTTTAACCAAACAGGATGAAAGAAGAGGACAAGTTCACAACAAATAAGTTAGCAGTTTGATTTAAAGTTTACCACACATGTTGGAAGCAAATGCCACAAAATTTTGATCCTTGGAGCATTTATTTGGGGCATGGTTCCTTAAAATGAGGGTTCCGAGACTTGGAGACAAGGAAGTGAAGTCAGACTTTAGGCAAAACAAATAAAGGAATGCATGACATAAAAAAGTATGCAACACAGGAGACTGTAGCTTGTCGAGTACCCAAGTTCAAAAGTCAAAAGTTGTGAATCTGCTTAGCTCAAAAACTAATGTATTAACATGATCAAACTTGTGTAGTCCTAAGAAGAAAAAAATCGGGAGACACTTACAGAAGCGAACCTAGAACACCGAAAAGAATACCTTTTCCAGGTCCTTGGTCAGGTTTTCTGTCAGGAGCGTCAATTCTGCCAATTTTTTCGTCTTGACCTCCAACTCTTCTTCCAGGCCTAGCAGCCGAGCCTTATTTGTTGTCTCCCTTGCAGTCGAGTTTGCTCTCTGAAATATTTGTTGGCAATATTCTTTCATAAATATCATCATAAAAAAATGAATAAGTATCATTAAGCCACAGTATAACTTCGATTTCACGATTTCCCCAAATCAGTTTTGGATTTTTACAAGTCCCGGTATGTATACCGGATCATAGGTTCCTGAACATTTTCATCCCGTGTGACCGCGTGTCATTCCTTCTTGTTTTTCGTGGGGCCCTTTCCCAGGGGATTATTCCAAAAGAAGTCATTGAGTGCAACATTATTTGAAAGTTCTAATACAGGGTAAAACTGAGGGTAAAGATTTCCCCAGAAAGTTTCAGAACAATAAAATTCTACTTATACGCATCAGCATTTACGGTGAGGTCACCCCAGTGATGTCCTTTCTACTACTAACATCTCTTCAAACCCCAGAACTAAGCACAAACAAATTTGATGCAATATTTTGGTTCTGATTTAAAAAATGATTACAAAACAAAAGAACTAAATTTTTTTTTTAATTTTAATTAATAATTAGTTTAAATATTAATGAATGCTCAATTTCCACGTTTAAAATGAAGTAAACTATCAGTTGATTCATTTAAAAGACAATTGGGCGTTTTAGCTTTCAAATTGCACAAACAGTAGTTAATAAGCAGTATTTTAAAATGTACCTAATTGGCTACACTTGGAATGAAGAGGTTAAAACTGCAAGATTTTAGTACACTAAAAATTTTGTGTTTGTCTTGTGGTGTGTCTAATGTTACAAGCATCAACTTATTTTGCATTTTTTCATAAAATTAAGTACACTACGCAAGTACATTAAACAAACAAATTAAGTACCAGGCAAGAGTTTTTTTTTTTTGTCGGAAATTATTTTGTTTTAGATATTGGTAAATTTCACCTTCAAGCTTATATTTCCATTGATACAAAAATTATCAACTATTTACTGCAATCAGAATGGGTAGAAAGATGAAAACTTCCTCACACAAACATGCGAGAACTTGTTTCACACAAAAACAGCGTGATAATACAGCAAGTCAAAACGAAGTTAAATCATTAATAATGCACGCAGAAATAAACCATGAGGTGGTAAATTGTGTTCCAACTGTTGGAAACTGGGATTCAGTGGAATAACCCTGTGGATTCTGGGAATCAAAAAAATATATAAAGGAGGAGAAAAAAAACTTTCATGACTTTCATTTTTTTATTTTTCTTTGCCTTTACTATTAATTAGGGATACATTATCAAATAATCAATATTTTTATTTCAAATTTCAGTATGATGCTTCATTTGTATGCAGTCAAGTTTTTTGAAAGGATGGTAACGTTTTGTGAAAAACTTTGCATGTTCTTTGCCAAAAAACGTGCAAAGGACATAGGAGAAATGCCTACCGTAAAATCCCGAAAGTAGCCCCTCCATCCAATGTAGCCCCCCCCTCCTTTCTCGCCGAAAGTGAAATCATTCCATATTCCTTAATATAACACCCTCCCCAAATGGTTGATGATTTCAAAACTAATTTTGTATTATTTTCTTACGATAAAGATTAAATATGTCCAATTTCTTTTTGTATTTTGTGTTTTATTTTATCTATTTATTTTTTTGTAAATATTCAAGGTCTATATGCTTAAAAATTAATTTCATGTACTCGCCGTTGATTCGTTCATTACGCCATTTTTGGTCGTGTTTTAAAATTTGGCACATTACGAAATACCGATATAGTGCTGCTCCCGAACTTGTCAAATTTACGTTTTAATAGTTTTAAACTTAAATTCTATATAAATCTTCTTGTCATCCATAGTTATGCTATTGTTAGTTGGCAACACAAAGTTTTGTTTCTCTGTATTGGCAACACGCTTGCCGTTCTTGTTGTCGCTTACACTTCATGATAATGGATGTGTTCCATGTATATAGGATGTGTTCCATCATAATATAATTCCTTTAGAAGACTTCCTGAGAAAAACTTTAAAATGAAATATGTTACAATAACAACCACTGTTTCAAACAAACTTTAACTTTAAATCTTGTTATAAGTGCTTAGAAAAAGAAAATAATATTTTTATTATAATAATTATATATGTGAACTTTAGTACAATTTTATGTTAGAATAATCTTTTACATAATGTGTATTATGTATTGGTGTGTAAGTTGTATTAAAAAAATCTGAAAATATTTATCATTAACAATAAGTTCACAGTTTTGAAAATATCGGATATATATCAAAATATCGGATATTTTTGATATTTTCGAAAAAATCATGATATTTACGAACCCTGAACCCTCATAATACTGAGACACCAGGGTATGTATCTCTCCCGGACAAAACACCTGGACACAAAAAACATTTACAAAAAGAAAAAGTACCTGCAGGTTGAGTTCTCGGCAAGATTCGTCTTTCTGGGTGCGCAACTCAGCGATTCGAGATCGGCTTTCTTCCACTTCCGATTCCAATTTCTTGCACCTTTCGTTGGCGATCTGAAACTTATAGTTGGCCTGAAAAAGTCAGTCAAGAATCACTACATCATAACAAGAAAAGATCTAATCTCATATACTTGCAAATTAAATTACAGCATATTGTTAAAAATATTTTTCTCTGAAAAACTATTTTCTTTCCCTTTTCTTTCTTTCTTGTTTTTTTTTTCTTCTCACAGTTTGCGTTGTAAGCAGAAGTTCAGTTTAATTGGAAAGAATACACACTAAATTTTGGCATATTTATCATGTTACATTCATTGAAACAATATGCCATGTTAATAATTATGAAAAAGCACACTTTAAGCTATTTTCACAGCAATGAATATTTTTTAATAATAATGAGAAACAAATTTTAATACAAATGCATGACTCAAATGAAACTTAACCCTACCAGGAATAACAGTATACACTCATAAGTATAGAGAAAATGAAAAAAATTTGATCTCGATTATTTTGCTCTTGAAAGCTGAAGAAAAAAATCAAAATTAAGTGTACTTCATTTTTACATTGAGTGTACTTTAATCATTTTTCTATTTTATAAATGAAAAAGCCTGAGATATTTTTACCTGTTCAGTAAATCATATGATCACACCATTACTTTTTGTTTCAATCAAATATTTTTATTAAAAACTTCTATGATAAAATATATTTTAGAAGGAAAAAATCTTAAGCTATTAGGGTACATGGATAAAACTAGGATACATATTCCTAATTCTAACAATTTTTGTTTGAAACACTATTATTCTGAATTATTTATTGTGTGGCATTTATTCAATGGATCTAAAATAGTATTTTTAAGATAAAAAATGCAGAATGGTTCATGATTATCTTGAATTCTAATTTGAATGATTGAATGAATGATGCTTTGCTGTTAAAATGCTTGAAGAATAAGAGTAATATTGTAAAATTTAAAAAATAGTAATGAGTTCTAAACATATGAAACCCTGCTTACTGCGCATTTAAACGGGGGAAAAACTCACTTCCTAACCTTCGATATGCACTCACAGTTCTAGCCACACAAGGGGGGAGTTAGTAATAGCAGATTCTTTTTTTAACCAGTATTTAATAACTTAAGAAACTTTGTTGGGGATCCCACAAAAGCCTAGGTTGCATCGTTTCAGATAAAGGAAGCCGAGATCTCAAAATAGCAAATGTACATAGTGCCACATTGCTTTTGGTAGATTTGCTGTTCAGGCTTTTTAAAATATGAGTTTTAAATTACTATGGACAGGGCAAAATGTGTCATTTTGCCAAATATTTCAATTTCCGTGTACTGTAAAAAAATGTAAATAAATATATTTTCATACATGGGGGCTGATCCAGCATTTTTCAACAGGTTCCGTTTTTTGTGAAATTTAAAGAGATTTTGTGAAAAATTGAACAATTTTGTGAATATTGAAAATTTAAATAAGTGATGAATTATTATTATTATACTTTGCCGCTTTTATGGTGTAAAAAACATTATTTGGAAGCTTGGAATTTTGTGAAGGGTCCCTCTTTTCATTGATTTGAATTTTGTGAAGGGTCTGTCATGACTATTTAGAATTTTGTGAAGGGTCTCAAAACGGAAACGGGCCGAATTTCCTCTGGCGCCACCCCTGATACATTTGTGCATAATAAAAGTTTATTTAATGTTTGGATTAAATTTACACTATTAATTTTCTAATTGTTATTTAATATTGATTTGCATCTAGCCCGATTCATATTGGATTAAAAATCTGTCCATTTTTTAACAACAATCAAGATTTTCCTTACGAGATTTTTTTTTACAAGTAGAGTAACAAGTTAATTATTTCAATCAATGGTTTTTTTTTTTTTTTTTTTGAAGGGGAGTGGAGGTAAAAAGATTTTTTTTTTATTACATTTTGTATTGTCTAGTGTTTGAAACCAGAGAGTGTGATGAAAAAAAAAAAAAAAGACTAAATAAAAAATTGCATAAAATTTAAATTTTGCAAAAAAGAAAAGTGTGTGAAACCATATTTTCACCGAACTAAATTAGAAAACATTTTTAAAAAGTACTATATTTAAATATGTATTACAAGTACGATTTGAAAATGAAATAAACAATACAGAATCTTTCTAAATGTTTGATAAAATGACGCAACAAATGCTTAAATGTTCATCATCATTGCCATCATTCAGTATCTCATCACAAAGGATTCTATTCGAAGCAAAAATGAGCAGACCATAAAAATTGACGGAGTTTAGGACGGCTCCGCAATTTCATGTTTGTCAGGGGAGGGGGGGGGAGAAGGTAAAAAATTGGAGCCAATCTCAAACCTCGAAGAGGAGAGAGTCATTACTTTGGGCAGGGCCGATCTGAGTTCTTCCATCTTGAGTTCGTTCTCGTGGGCCGTCTTCCCATGCAGAGTCTGCTGGCGGAGAAACTGCTCCTGAAGTCTGGCCTAAACCAACAAATAAAACTGTTTGAGAGAAGTGAAGCATTTATGGCTGTTTTATTATGAAACTATTAATGAAAGGTCTTCACCTTTTTTTTAGTACATTTTGTTGCAACACAAGCATTTTTTTTTCAATGTGGCTAATAGCTTTTTATTTTGAAAACATTAAAATTTTGTCGTGTACAGGACATTACAAATACATTTGAGCATTTCTTTGACTTTATAAAACCTTTCAAATTTAAATTTTGTAATTTGATGCTTTATTTTAATGTTTGTGAAAACTTAATTTTTTAACTTTTCTGATTAACACGTTGACTGTCAACTACGAAATAACTCGTAGCAGGTGAGAGACCAAATTAAAAATTCTCGTAATTTCAAACTTATTTCAATTTTTATTACATTTATAGAAAGTTTGTAAATTTTTACTCAATAAGATGCTTTGCACAATGTGATGTGATTAAATTAAACTATCAGCTGGAGACCCTGAAACTAGGAAAGTCGCTGGAAGATAGAGTGTTGGCAGTCAACGTGTTAATAAATGTACTGTTACGTACGGGACACAGCGTTTGTTATGTACAAGACATTTCAAAAAACCAAAAATTTATATTTTTGCTAGTTTCAACTCGGAATAAAGTACTTCTAAGCTGACATAAAGAATAATTGATTGATAAATACATGTCAATAATGCACTTTTACAGTTGGGAGAAAAATAAAATTAAAAAGTGGTGTGAATTCAATTTTGTTTATGACTGGGTCCCATCTAAGTGCATAATATCAATAAACCCCCACCATCACAAATATACAATCATATAAATATATAATGAATCACCTAGAGAAAAAAGATCAAGTGATGACATGCCTCTATGAATTTTTAGCAATTTGTAGACAGCATTTAAAAGAAGGAGAAAAAAATAAAGAGAAATATTCACATTTTCTTCTTTGAGCTGCGGAATGGCAACACCAGCACCTTCTCCTTCTTCAATCTGGAAAGGAAGAGACAACTCATCAACGACACGTGGAAACACCCCCACCAGGTCTACTGGCGGCTCCCGTGTTTTTCAACAAGGGGTACTTCAGAATAGCTTGACTGCAACCCCAACACCCCCGTATCCCCCCACCAATCACTGCAATTTTTTATGAGTAAGAAAGGAGTTTATTTTCAATATTTACAGGAGGAGCCTACGATGCCCATAAGATTTAAATTTATCAATACACTTGTCAATATTGATATTTTTTCAGCGTTTCTGCTCAATACACATATGGATCAATATTTCGAGTCTTTCTTGAGACATGGTGCTCCTTATCTTTGTCTTAACGAGGGCCAGTTTGGAGAAAGTTCTTTCCACACTAGCAGTAGATACAGGAATTGCCAGGAAAGATGAGACAGTTGATTTGATTGTCGGGTATAACTCAGTAGTTGAAGCAGACTTTAAACATTCCAGTAGAATTGGAAACCTTTTTGCCTGTCCAAAGCTTGGATCACTTCTCGGGAGCTTTATTTCTTCACTAAAAGTGGAGTATTCTTCGTTGCAAAAGAAGGCAATCCTCTACAAATTTAACACGACGAGTTTTGGACTTCGAAATATTCTGTCCACATTCCAACGTTTTATTACAGAATTGCTACGTGGATTGGACTTTGTTTTTCCCTACCTAGATGATGTCCTGATCGCATCAACAGCATTTTGCTCTAGTGTTTGACAAACCACTAAAGTACGGTGTGTATATGAATATCACTAAATCAGTACTGGGAGTTGAATAATTGAGACATCTCATTACTGCAAAAGGTTCCTGCTGGCTACCAGACAACGTTCACAAGGCTGTAGCCAGAAAAAAATTTCGGGGAGGGGGGGGGCTGACTTTGAAACTCATGTTGAGGAAGGTTTCAGGGAGGAATATATGCTACATTGCGAAAAATTTCGGGGGCATGCCCCCCCCCCCCCCTCCTCTAGATCCGGCCTTGAAAGTTCAAGTAATTACGGAATACAAACTTCCAAAAGCCTACGAGAGCTCCATACATTTCTAGGGATAATAAATTTTTTTAGACGATACCTGTAAAATGCTGTGAAAACACAAGCACCCGTACACGAAATATTAAAGGGTGCGAAGAAGAGTGATTGTCGCAGTCCCATGCACAGATTAAAACATACAACACTTTGAACAGTGTCAATCTAATTTAGCCAATGAAGCCCTACTATGTTTTCCAAAATCTGGACTATTATTATCCTTGTGCACAGACGCCTTGCATGTTGCCATAGGCTCCGTATTACAACAACTGGAAGATGATAAATGGACAGTGGTGTAGTCGAGGAGGAATGGCGTCCCCTACTTTTGTATTTTAATACAAGCGTCCACCTCAAATTTTTTTACATTTTAACATAAGCGTCCCCCCACTTTTGATATCAATTGCTTATCTTTGTATGCACCCCCCAACTTTTTTCTCTGGGACCACTGTTTTTACTCCTAGAAACTGATTGACACACAGAAGGCTTATAGCACTTATGACAGAGAATTGTTAGGCATATGCCTGTCTGTGAAGCATTTCAAATAGTCAATCGAAGGACGCAAGTTTTGTATATATGTAGACTACAAACCAATTACCTTTGCATACAAACAAAAGAATGAAAAAGCTTCAAGACAATTGCACCAACTTCAATATATTTCTGAATTTTCCAGATATTCAACATTGATTGGAACATTGAAGGAAAAATTGGCCGATGCTCTCTCAAGATTGGAAGCGGTGTCAGTCATTATTGACTATAATGCAATAGCAGATGCACAGGTAAATGATGTAGATCTGCAAATATTAATGAAGGATAATGTGTCGTTAACGATTTCCACACCTAACATCAGACCTATTATTCTACAAATTTCGACAGCAAATGTTCCATCAAATTCATGATTTTTCTCATCCTGGAATCAAAACAACTGTTAAAGAGATGACCAGAAAATTAATTTGGCCTGAAATAACAGAAGAAATCAGAATGGGCAAAGGCATGCATTCAGTGCCAAAAAGTTAAAGTTCACAGGCACACCAAGTCAAAATATTCAAAATATCAAGACATCTCAACTTCAGGCTGTGAATGTGTCACCTGTTTACTTGGTCGTTTTTGGTTGACATGGCAGAGATGTCCGGTGGGGGAAAAGAAAGACCTGCAGGTAGTGAACCATTTTTCACATATTCTTATAATTTTGCATTCTGCTTCTCCAAGAATAAAAATACAGGCTTTTAGCCCAACAAGTGCATGTAACCTATTGCATGCTAAAACAATGAACTAAAAAGCTCTAACTGTTTAACCTTGAAGGCTTCATTCTACGCCAAGGAGGAATTCGCACCGCCAATGTTTCAGTTTGGATTTAATCTCGAAATTAGCGAGAACACTAGTTTTCAAGGCGGAGTATTACAATTTGTATCCTTCATTGGGGTGGAATGCTGTATAATTGAAATATTTAAACTATATGAATTGTTGTCAATCAAAAAACTGAAATTGGGCACACTCTCTTAGTGCAGTGACTTACTCTCTTAGAGTAACGTTAAATGTTTGCAACCAAACAAGACATTGTTTGCACTTAAGTGTTTGCTAGAGTTGCAAAAAAGCGAGGAAAACTGTAATGAAAGGAGGGGAAACAGGAATTTTTGAAAAAAAAACTGGGACCTGGAACATAAAGAGAACTAGCTATTGAACAATATATAAAAGGATTTTTTATGCTATAAAATCGGATTCTGCATGAATTTACTAAAACTTTTACCGTATGATCACATAAGTAATAATTAGTTATGTGTTTGAACTTGTATAGTTTCTAATTTCTAGGCCGACAATTTTCAATGAGAGTTCTATTTGCATGCAATGGCGTAGCTGGGTGACACCTCATGGAAGAGATTCTCCCCCCCCCCCAAAAAAAAAATCGCAGCTTCGAAAAAGAAAAACACCATTCGTGACATAGGCCTAGCAGTTAAAAAGCACTGATTATCTTTTAACGTCAACACTTTGCTCGGTTTAAAATAGAAAAGAAAATGACATAAAAAATATCCAATTTAAGGTTCTTATTCTATGGAGCTTAGGTTTAATTTTCTCTCCATTGTGGCCAGGCGCAACCGTTTGCATGTGAGCTCGGCTCCTGTATTTCTTTTTTAAATTTATGTCTGTTATTAATGGTTTTGATTCAGATAATTCTGAAGACTAAGTGCTGTAGTGAAAAAGGATTTCAAATGTAATTCATCAATAGATAACTCACATCTTAGACGGTCACATTGTAAAGATATTTCCATCATTTTTCTGATAGCCGTACATGTCTATTTTTGGTAAATTTCTTATTTGTTTATATATATTAGTTTGAAGGGGGTTTTTAGTTTCAAATAATAATCTGCATATGTGCGCGGAGCATGTGTCGATACGGCACATGTGTAGTAGTTCATATTTCTGGCAGCATAAAAGCTGTGACCAGGATCTCCCGAGAGCGATCCTTTTTTACGCGGCTCTCGGAACACTCGCTCGATTCTTGATAGTTATATATTGTTATTTTAGTATTTATTTTATATGTTGATCTTTTACTGTTTATTATTAGCCATGTCTTTTTAGTTAAAATAAATGTCAATTGTTATCTTAGCTTGCAGATCATCCTTTTTTTTATTAACACCAACCCTGTCTTTACTATAAAAGCTGAAAAATTGTCAAATTTGAATTGTAAAGAATATTAAAAATATATTCATACCAATGCACAAGATCACTCTAGTCCAAATATGTGTTCAAGCAAACTAAGTTTATTTCTGGTTTTGGCAAAAAGCTTTCTGTGGGAGTTCCGCCCTGTTCACCCCCAATGGCTGAACTTGCTCTCTTCTTATCATAGGTTAAATGAGATTTTCGTATTAAGCTTATTATCCCGATTTGATTTTAAATAATCACAGAAAATGAAAAATATACATGAATAAATATTTCTAGCCATATGTTTTTGAATGCAAAATTCATTGTATGTTTAATTTTATTGTATATATACTATTTATAAAACTTTATTATTTGAAATTGAAAGAAGTTTAAGTCTTGAATAATTTCATAATTCTGAAATTGAAAGTCTTTAGATAAAAATATATCTTTATCGAATATGACAGCTATTCATCTAAATTAAGCCCATTCATTTATTGCTTTTTGAGTTTTTCAGAACTGTTTTGCAGGCAAAGAATCATGATTAAAATAAATTATGCTAGAAAATTACATAAAATCTATATAGCTATCACTTTCTCTTCCTATTTGTGTGTGTAGCGATTTTTACCAGACTTAAAAGCATTCTTTAAAATTACTTTTAAAATGGCTCATTTTTAAAGGCTGTTAAAGAATACCTATAACGTTGTGGATTATTCAAAATATTGGTTTTTTTTTTTTTTTAAAGAGGAAATACGTTTTTAAGTTCTTAATACTAAGGAATAATTACCGACATTTGATTTGGAAAGAAATTTCCTTGTTTTGTTTTCAAATTGTAGTATGAGAGTATGACCATTCAGGATATGCATTAGAGTTATAAGACTCAATAGCCCTCGTTCAAGTTGAACTTTAAACTTATTTTAAACATCTTTTTATTTTATTTTTGCACCTAATCTCTTGTTTAAATCTGATTGATGTGTGAATTATGTTTGCTATCGCCTCCACGAGGACGATTGGGCTATGTCATTCAGTCTGAAGTTCTAAATTAGCGTTCATTCGAAGACACATTCAGCCTACCCCTTTTTGTGTATTCTAAGTATTGTATCAGAGCCAGGATGGAAAAAGGATCAAACTTGGAATTATTATTTGAATAATAAGTCCAGCAGTATAGATATTAACTTAAATTTTAAAAATCTTTACTTGTTTTTATTGTTATGAAGTATTTTAGTAATCTTTGAACACCCTACAAAACATTTAAAAAAATAAACACATTCCAAAACATATTCATATTCAAATATTTTATTTATTATCAATATTGATAAACAAATTAACAAAACAACTGATACATTAAAAATCGCCGACCGTGTAATTATAGTTTCAACATTTTAAAAATTACAAGAGAAAAAAAAAACTGTGAGTAACTTTGTTACCCATTTCATTGCCTGAATCTCAAAAAGTGTTTGAACAGATGCAGCTATCTGTAAATGAATTGTAGAAATACCAATTGCATCATTTTACCCTACTCAACTTGATTGCATGATGCATGTAGATGAGGGGGAGCGGCAATTAATAGAAATATAATGGTAAGCATTTCATTGATGGTGATTGGTGTCATGTCTAATATTATAAGATTTATTTTGAGAAAATAGTTTTCACTATCAGTTTAGTGTCTTGCTTGTCTCATGAGTGAATCTGCCTCAATTTAAAAGGGAGAGAATCACTATCCATTGTAGATTTTCTGATTTTCCGTCTCATCATCACCCTACTCATCACTATAAATCTAGTACTAGTATGCTTCTTCTTACATAATTATATTTTATCTTCCTCTTCATCGACTTAGAAGGAGTCAATAGGCTAATCAAAGATGAACTTTAGATGTTTAAACTTAAATTACGAGAGATTGGTGGTAGGATATATATCATGATATACATAGGCTTATAAAATATCATGATATATATCCCAATAAAAATGAACTGATATATATCTCAATATATGTCAAGTGATATATATTCACCAAATGCCAAACTGTAGCATGTCTACAATATCGAAATCTTCCCAAAAATCGTAATACATTTAAAACAAAAACACCAAGACCAAAACAATTATATACAAATATCATAAACAACCATCAATATACACATGATGTATTAAAATGTGTCATACATTTAAGGTAAAGCTAGTTACAGGGTTCCCTGTCATTTATCACGAAATTTTTCAGGGACCTATTTTGATGCTTATTTTTTAGCATGTGTATGTTAAAAGAAAAAAGCTACAGAACTTAAAAGTGAAAGTTTAACTTTCACCTTCAATTTATTTCTAATGATTTTTGCAATAAACAGATATAAACAAACAACACAAACTTGAACAATCATGTAATTCAGTCAAAAAACTTAAGTCCTACATAATAAGCATATATATAATAGTTTGTTAAACTACTTTCAGAAAAAATACCTACTTGAAAACATGGGTGGTTCTATATAACATAAAATGTTCTGAGCTCAACAAATTTGCTGGAAGTCACCAATAGGTCAAAAGTAATAGCAAAAATATGAAAGCGTATAACATACAGTATGCACAAAGATTACATAAATACAGTTATGAATTTTCTGAGAAAAATTTATCATGTTAATTTTATTTGCTTTTTGCAGGTCAGAATTAATGCAACTTCAATTAGCAAATTACGAAAAAGTTTGCAATTCCTTAATTTTAGCAATAATTTTAGTTTCTATGTCTTTAAGTTCAGCACCTCTCCCTTCAATTTTATAATAATTATTAACTTAATTCACTGATACCTAAAATATTTTACTTAAGGGTTTGTTAATTTTATTTTTAAATATAAGCCAACCAATTTATATTTTGATAATGTGGGGGGTTTAAAAAATAAGACTTACATCACATGGATTCAAAACTGCTACTTCATCCACAACGATGACCTCCTTGGTAGTGGCACAGTTCCTGCTGTTCTGGAGAACTGGAAAACGAAAACCCACTCAGGAACATATTTGCATTAATTGCTATACATATATATATATATATATATATTTAAGTAGTGTGTAGAAGAAGGGCTGTATAACATTCCACAGAAATTGTATTATCAGGGGTCGATCCAGCATTTTTAACAGTGCCCAGTTTTGTGAATTTTAAAAATATTTTTGAAAAAAATCAAATAATTTTGTGAAAATTAAAAATTTAAACACAGTGGCCAAAATTTTCATTATTTTTTGCCACCTATTTAATAAATAACTCTGCAAAAAGTAAGATTTGGTAGCTTGGAATTTTGTGAAGGGTCCCTTTTGATCAATTGGAATTTTGTGAAGGATCCCTTTTGATCAATTGGAATTTTGTGAAGGGTCCGAAAACGGACCTGAATTTCCTCTGCCACGACCCCTGATTATTAAGAATCTACTTTTTGTTTCATAAGTTCACACCAAACACAATGTCAATTCATGCAGTTTAGATTATATTGGTTAATTCCATATGTCTTTTGTCATGCCATGCCCTTTGTATTGTTTTCAGGTACTAAGTATTAAAATAGCTCAATAAATGTTAGTGGGCTTACACATCCAGCATGCCCAGTTCAAAAATTTTGAACTACCAAGTAAAAGCATGTCATAACAAACATCGAACAAGGTTTTCAAGACATGTTCTTAGACTAAAACCAATGCTTAAACTTACGCTCTAATATTTTGCAAAGTAAAAAATAAATTTTTACAGAAAATCGCCGAATTAAGAGCATTACTCACACCTTGCATTTTTACATTTTGAATCAGGGTTGGGTTTTTGACGTGACAAGGGTATAATACCGGTTTAAACTCGAAAACCCCCAAGTGACAAAATCTGATGGTAAATGATAATTTTCAAGGAAAGATAGGAATATAAACCTTGCAACAATTAGCTTATATTATGTTGAAATTTTAATTATAATCTGAGTGCTTAAAAGCAATCTTTAATTGATAAGAATTAATGTAAAATAACTGGTTTTCAAGTTTCAGAGGTTATAGTTTGGCAGATTTCAGGTAAAGATAGAGAAATAATTATCCATATGTGTATACTACAAATATAGAATAAAGTAGAAATCTTGTTTAAAAAGCACATGGTAGCAGCAATTTGCTTATGAGTAATAAATACCATATAATAATTGAGTGAAATAGAAAGGGAAACAAAAATATCAAAAGCAAGTGAAATTTCTTTGAAATTTGATAACATAGAATGGGATTGATTGCTTTGTTTGTGAAATAGGGGTCTTTTCATCTCCCTCTGTTCTTTCTTCATTCTCCACCATCTAAAAATATTTGTTATTCTTAATGTTGCTATCAGGTGGTATTAAAGAGGGTGGGGTACAAGGCAAATACCCCAACCTAAGAGTCAAGTATTACTAAGTATTGTAGGAATAACTAAAACCTTATAACTTTTGTCCTTATGGAATACCTTTTCAGAGAAGATAGGTGAAATTACAAAGAAAGTGTCCACTGCCTCTCCCCCTCAGCAAAATCCTGTATTGAGCCTGGTTGTATTCAAGGGTGAATGCACATCTGGGCATTTTATTAGTGTTGTGAAATTTCTAGACATTCGCAATTTGGGGCAAATGCCCAGGTAAAATGAGGGTGTGTGTGGCGTTTATGTGTTTCATGTTTAAACAGTCAAACAAATCCTTATTGATGTTTCAAAAAGCTTCAAACCTTATATACAGTGAAACCAGTGTAAGTTTACCATTTGCGGTGCAGCACTTAGGTGGTCAACTTATAGAGGTTGAACATTTCTTTTTGTTATTTCTTACACTATGCTTTTATTCATTTGTGACTAATTAAAATATAACTTCATGTATTAAAATTACTTTAAAATGAGTAATTAGCTACTTTTTCCACAATTATCTAAAATATCATTAGATAAATTTAATCTGAATGACTTACAATGTATCCTATACAGCTTTAAAATTAAAGCACCTAGTTAAAATAAAGATAAATTATATAATAAATATCTTATTAATTATGTAAGTTACTTATTTGATGGTAAAGATTTCCTAAAAATACATAATTTTTCAAAATGGCACTATCAGATAGAAGAAAAAAGAAGAAGAATTGCTTATAGTGGTTTTCCCATATGGTTAACTTACAAAGAGTTTACGCAAACATTATATTGATTTTAATCCATCCAGACAAATACTAGTCAGGAGAAAGTTAAATATCCAGGAGAAGTAATTTAAGTTTCTTTATCTTTGCAACAAATAAAAGTATAGTAATAATTAAGCGGTCAATTTACAAAGGTTTTTTTAAATAATACTCCCACCCAAATTTGGCATACGTAAGTGGTCAATATAGACAGGTAGTCAACTTAAGTGGCCAACTTAGAAAGGTTTCAATATATTAAACAAGAAGTTCCGTCTAGAACTATACGAGCCTACTTTCCCGTATACACCAAATTCAAATTTATAATCTAGCTATCTCTTTCTCTCTCTTTCTTATTTATCTTTAGTTCTAATTATTGAAAATATACCTTTTTCAACGGATAATACATATTCATTCACTCAATCATTCATTCTTTCATTTATTCAGCCATGCATTTATTCATTCATTCGTTACCTCATTCAAGTGTTTATTCATTCATTTACGCATTCATGTATTTATTCACTCATTTATTTATATTTTCATTTATTCAATAATTTATTCATTCATTCTTTTCCTCATTCATTTATTCATTGATTTATTCTTTCACTCTTTAATTTATTCATTCATGCATTATTTCACTCATTGAGTCACTGAGAAATATCCTTGAAAATCCCGATCAAAAATTTCATAGCAAAATAGGCTCGTAAGTTCTGGATAAACTTTCTATTTCTACATGTTCTACGTTATAAGAGCTTTCCGATAAAGTTTGTTCCAAGCAAATCGGTCCGTTAGATCAGGATTTATATAGGGTTGAAATTTCCCCGTAAGCTCTGTGTTAATTTTTTGAACTGTTCAAAAATGAACAAAAACTGTTCAAATCAATATTTCACGCCGAGAACTCCTTTCAATAAGCTTGCAATAGGAACTTGGCTCTTGTGCCCAGAGTTTACAGAATTTGCTTCAATTTTGTCCATAGGCGATAATGTTAAAATTTTTTGAACTGTTCAAAATTGAACAAAAAATTATTCAAATCAAAAAGTAAAATATAGAAATGAGATGTCCTCGCCGAGATCTTTCGAATGCAAAAAGAATTTTTCCAATCGGACAATTCGTTCAAAAGTTATTAGTGGGGACAGACCGACAGACAGACAGACCGACAGACAGACAGACCGACAGACAGACAGACCGACAGACCGACAGACACACTTTTCCCCATCTCAATACCCTACTTTCAAATTTTTTATTTTTCAATCTTTATTTAATTACTTCACTTATTTTTGACTTTTCTTGGTTTTTAACGATATTTTCACGATACATTAAGCCTTCTTTCATGCTTTATTATTATTTTTTTTTACTTTTACGGGAAAGTAGGCTAATAATATAGGGCTAATTCCGTTCCTGACAAAAGTGGTCAACTTAAGTCAGATGGCCAACTTACAAAGGTGGTCAACTATACCGGTTTTACTGTATATACATTTAAATATATATATACCAGGTTTTTTTTAGAGGATTTATAATGTATATATACCAGGGGTTTTTGGGGTTGTAAAAAACCCCAAAAAACTGTTTTTTTTTTGTTTAAATTAATGCAGCACTTTTAAAGATTAAAGAAACTTTTTAAAAGTTTAATTATTGTGTTATTGTTCTATTTGTCACTATTTAAAATAAATATTAAATGTTTCTTTAAAATATCAATTAATTTTAATTAATTTCTTGTCAATATAGTAAAAAGAATCAACTTTATGCAATACCATGCCAAAAATTCTGTATAACAATAGCTAACTTTAAATATTTTAAAAAAGAATGTTGATTAATTAAATTGTGAATAAATAAATGAATATTCATTATTGAAACTTCAGTTTTAACTAGGGATGTAACGAATAGTGATTTGGCCGAATACCGAATATTTGGCGGACAAATATTAAAATTTCTAGGAAATCGTAGTAATAGAAAGAATTTGTCAAATTTAAAAGTATTCACAAAGTCAAACACCCATTCCACACATTAATCTATGATGTACGATTTAATTCTTGTTTGTTAATAATCTAAAACTATCAAAAATTAATGTTTTTTCTATATTGTTTTGAATGCAATAAAACAGGTTTTAATGTAAGCATTAGCATTACTGTACTAATTATTCAATTCAAATTAAAGAAATACTATTGCTTAGTAAACATTTACCTTGCTCAAAATAGTTTTATAAAAATATTTTTAAAGTTACAGAAGTAAATATTTTCATTTTGTGGGGTTTTTTACATACCTGTTCTTAAAAGATTTATTAAAATTAACTGGAACTAACTTTTATTTTCAAAAACCACAATAACTTATACTACATATCTTAATATTTATGATACATTCTAGGCTTTTCACATTTCTCTTAACCCATATTCACAATAAATCAGTCCACCCAAACAAAGTCCGACTTCCACTTTGTTAAAAAATACAAACTAAAAGTCAAGGCCGTATCCAGAGCCCCCCCCCCCCCCTGAAATCCCGAAATTCTTCACAATGTTGCATATATTCCTTCCTGAAACTTTTCTTAACATAAGTGTTTCAAAGTCAGGGCCCCCCAGTTTTCAAGACCAAGGGCCCTGAGGTGCAGAAGCAGATGTTCCGGTCAAGTGGTCGGCCTGACGCAGAACCCCCAGTGTTTAGTTCCCAAGCAAGTTTGGCCCTCATTTTATTGACCCCACTGAAGGGATGAAAGGCTGAGCCGACACTGCCCAGCCCGAGAATCGTACCCCGGACCTATGGCATGGTAGCACGGAAGGCTACAACTCAGCCACTGAGCCTCATATTTTACTCATTACATTACTCAATATTTACTATATTTTTATTATAATTTATGAAGTAATTATAATTACTGCAGCACAATGACGTCAGACGTCCATGCTGATCTCTGAGGTAAACATTGGAGTAGTTTTCCTGCACTAGAAATGCCATGAGGTGAAAAAAACTTACCACTGATCAGGATATTTAAATATACATTTTCTTAGCTATCTTAAAAAACATTGAACATTGTTAAAAAAGTTAACAAAATTTTCATTTTGAAGCAGAAAAGGACAGAAAATACTTTTGTAGCAGGTTGTATCAGAATTTTCTGGTTGGAGCAGTTCAGAGCAATTGGAGCAGAATTGTGAATCCTGCGCTTTAAGCATTTACATGCACTAACGTCAAAAGAATAAAAAATAAGCAATTGCATATGAACATCTGCATTTGAAAGGCTCCACGGACCCACTCCTGAAAATCGAGTTGAAATGAATTGAGGTACAAATAAAGGCTCACTTTGCTTTTTAGGGTGTTCCTGTCGGGATCTGAATGTTGGTGGCTGCTGGGGTGAGACCAGAAACTTGAGAATTTTCTCTACTCTTCTCTTTTTTGTTTTACCTTTGGCACAAACGTCCAGAGTGTCACTGATTTGTTTTAACTCTGTGTACGTCAAGCTGGAAAAGAAATAGTAACTTTTTAATCCAAGAGTAATCCACAAATTAATTGTCAATAAGAATTTACATTCCCGGTAAATCATAACTATGATGCTACAATGCATACTTAAATAATTTTGTGCAATCAACAGCTGCATTGGAATGAAATAGTCCATCAATTTACCACTGACGTATACAGATGTAGTATATTAGCATTTCTATTAATTAAGCATTCTACTTTGAATTAGTGGATTTTATTTTTGTTTAATTTTTAAAAAAAGGGATGGAGGGATTCAATGTACATAGGGGTTAATTTCTCGGATCCTCCTCCTTGAAAAAAGATTAGGCGACATACACTTGCCTACCGAAAATTCGGAACATTTGGATAAAAATGCAAAAGTTCGAATTCCCTCCCCACTCAGTTTAAGTTACTGATATTTAAAAGAAAATTTGGATTTGAGGTATATGCAAACTACTTATCAGGATGGTATTTTTGCAGTACAAAGGCATTTCTGCAGCAAAAACTGGAAAAAACCAGTGCAAAAATGAAAAACAAAAACATTGTTATTATATAATGTGTAATAAGATCCATAACTTAACCCATTCAGGACCATGATCATGCATACAATATCACACGTTTCTCCTTTGATGGCCTGTGGTATCGTAAACGTGATCAACCATTTCCAAGCTCTGAGGCTCACGATCTCGTATGTGAACGTAAAGTGAAATGTTTCATTAGAATTTTGAAATGGCACTAGATGGACAGTTGAAGTCCGTAATACGTTTGAAAAAAGGTTCTTCAAAGTGTTGATGTTCAACATTTGCTTTGGGTTCCGTATTTGTTTTTTCTTTTCGCATGGGAACTGTGATGATAAGTAAAACAAGTACATGAATTGGATTCGTTTGGTTGAGTCATGCTATTTAAAAGACCTGTGACTTATTACTCGCTGGGTTTCTGTTTATATTACGAAAGAGTAGAAAGGATGCAATGTTTATTGGATAGGGCGGGAGTAGAACTTTCTTTTTGAGATTTTTTAGATTATGTTTTGTATGTTTTAGATGTGTTTTGTATTAGTCATCATGGTTGAAGAATTGACTATGTAACTGAAAGGGAGAAGTGTAAATTGATTAACAAATCTGATTGGGAAATGAAGAAAAGTTATTTTCAATCATGCAGCAGCAGATTTGAGGATGAGCATAACAGATGAGGGAAGTCTATGTGCGAGCTCAAGTCGAACGGACAAGAAAAGCTTCAGAATATTTTAAGTAACAATTTCTATTTTCTGGCATTTGTCTTATATCTAATCTAGTATTTTATATGTATTTTGAACACTCATATGCAAGTTTACATAGTGATTTTCCTTTAAAATTCACAATTGTATTTTTAAATATCAAGAAAATTACATTATATTATGCTCAGACATTATTAATGATTTTAAACTAAATTTCGGCGTGTACTATTGTACTTTTATCGTATTCCAAAATAACATAAATTCAAGAATCCTGCTTTTATTCAGAGAATAAAATAAAATACCATTATAACAGGTTGAAGGTGCGTAAAACCTGGATGCAAAAACGTACCAATGAAGTATGGAGTGTAACGACCTGGAAAATTCATCCTGCAATGGAGCAAAGCCGTTGAAGTGCAGGATGTTTTGTTTCATCAGATGAACCTGAAAAATAATACTCGGGTAATTCCACATCAAATCAACCAATGGTCAAAACCTCACGTCTTTGGATTTAATTTATTTCTGGCTCAAATGGAGTATTTATGTGATAGGTGAAAAATACCAAGTTTTGGGGTTTTTTATTCATTCGTTTTTGAGATATACATTTTAAAAATTTTGACAAAATCGTAAATTTTGACAGCTATAATTAAAAACCATTTGACCTAAAAAATATAACGTGTACTGTTTTGTTCAATATTTTATGAGGTTTTATACAACATCATAACATGACACATCTAATTATTTTTTTTTTTTTGTTTTGCAAAGAAAAAAATTATAAAATTTCATAAAATTCAAAATTGAAATTTTTAATTTTTTTGAAAAAATATATTTATATTACTTAGCTTACTTTTAGCAACATTTATGCAAATTTTCAGGATGGTTTTCCTGTGGTATCATGAAGAAAATAAATATTTTATCTTTGAACATTTACATTCATATAGGCATCATTCACACTTACTAGCTTAATTACCTTTTTTTCTTCTTTTTTTTTTTTTTGGTGTGTGAGTGGTGTAGTTTGAACGTTTTTTACTGTTCTTTTTTTAGTAGCTAACAATAAAAATTGATTAATATCAAGCATATTAGTGTACTGATAACAAATATGCCAAAGTAAAAAGTTCAAAACATTTCACTGAAGCCAAGATTTCAAACAAAGTTTTAATACAAAGGAGTCTGGAGGGTCATGGGTCATAATGAGTCACACCTACCAACATCCCTGTCGTCCACCCCCTAGCTGCAGCTTCCTGTTGAAAGTTGGTCCCTTTTGCTTTCTCCTAGTGTAACCTGAAACCTTCTGTTTCTATCACTTTTTTTTAATGTGACTAATGAACAATATATTGAAGAAGATGCTTAAAATCAAGGTTTGAAAAAGCTGTAAGAGTTACTGGGACTCAAAAGTTACATGCTTTTATTTCCCTGGATAGTTACAAAGTTCGAGCAAAAACATATTCTTTTCCTGAAAATGCAGAAACTCAAAGTTTAAATAAGCCCTCATAATGAAGCTATTCAGTTTGAAGAAATTGTGGGCTGTGTTGCCTGTGACTATGATGATGAATGGTGGATGGGATGTTATTTCAAAAGATCAAGTAGAAGAAGAAATCAAAGTTTATTTTCTTCATTAAAGCGGACCATCGCCGTCATCCAAGGAAAGTGGACATTGTGATAATACCAAAGAGTTTTGTTTTATGTAAGTTACATCTGAGCACTGCAGCAGGTAAAACGTAATAAGTTACGAAAGAAGAGTTGGCAAGAGAGAAATTTTGATTCAAGAAGAAAATATACCTATACTAGGAGTTAACCAAGTTCTACAGGAGCAAAGTTAGTATGAAATGTATAGTCTAAAATAAATAAAAAACTTCAAACCATACTTTTTGTACAGTTTTAAAAGCCTATGAAATATGCATTATAGTAATTAAATAATGGATTTTTTACCAGGTTAAAATATTTAGAGTAAAAACTTTGGGGTAGATTTGCTATTAAAAGATATTGCAAAAAAGGGTTGTTTAAATCAATATTTTAATTAAAAATCAAATTTATTAATTTTTTTAAAAATTATAAATATTTTTCAGAGGTGAAATTCCTTTAAATAATTGCTTTTTCATGCACAAGCCATGCTTTATAATAGAATCGTGCTTTAACAAAACAAATGTTTCTTATAGCAATTTTTAGCAAATTATGTATCAATTATTAAAGAAACTAAAAGAGAAAATATTTTTTTTATGATACCACAGGAATACCATCTTGAAATTTTGCATAAATGTTGCTAAAAAAAGCTAAAGATAATAAATTTTTTCAAAAAAAAATTTTAAATTTTAATTTTTTAAAATTTTATAAAGTTTTTCTTTGCTGAACAACAACAAATTTTTTTTTTTTTTTTGCATAGCTGGGTCATGTTACATATTTCATAAAACCTCATAAAATACTGAACAAAATAGTACAAGTTTCAGCCATTTAGGTCAAATAGTTTTTTGATTACAACCATCTAAAGATAATCAAACAAGGCAAAATTTATGATTTTGTCAAAACTTTAAAAATTTATAACTACGGAAGGAGTTTTCGAAAAACTTCAGCTTCTTTATCTTCAAGGTAAGTATAAGAAACAGTCAAAATATCATTACAATCTAAAACACGGACCTCAAAAATTATTTTTTTATTGGTTGATTTGATATGGACCTTACCCACTCATTATAAGCAACAAACTGTGGTCATAGGTGATTCTGAGCAAAAAAAAATCCTGAACTTAACACAAAATTTTTGGAAAAAGTATGCATTACGAATTTAAAATAAAAATGATGGAATTATTCGACTATTTAAGGTAGCATATCTTAAAATAACCTCTAACTTTAAAAACAATTCAAATATTTATGGGATACAAAAGGATTGTAACGCACAGCACGCACATTTTCTTCTCTGAAAATGCATGTGTTCAATGTTGGCATGCTTCCAAAATATAATTTTTTACTTATAACTTATAGAAATTACGAAAATTCAATTAAAAGATCAGAGATCTTAAAAAGTTCATACAAATTTGTCACCGATTTCACGGTGCAATCAAAAGAAAATCTTGCAACAACGAATTCGGATTAATGCGTAATTGTTGATGAAGGAGGGAAGGGGGGGAGCAGCTAAAAAACTCATTTTCTACAGTAAACTATGCAATGAGCGAAGCGATAATATTGGTAGACAAAAATTTTGCTCATAAATCAAAATGTTAATCTTAATTTCAAAACATGAAGAAACATATTAAGAACAATTTTAAAAAGTAGGGAGAAATAAACGAAAAAACGGAAGATCGGGAGATTGGGTGAAAAGCTGTAGTCTCCTTTAATAAATGGGAGAGTTGGCAACTCTGTATCATCAAACAAATCTTTAAATTAATTAATTGAATTTTTTTTTTTTTTTTTTGGAAAGTCAAATTCATTTTCAATTTTTGGATCAGGTTCTCAAAAATTTTCGGAAATTTCGAATCAGAATCGCCCCTGTCTGTGGTGCCTCATGCACATTGAAAGCAGAGTTGCAGCATCGCAAAAGTTCATTTTAAGAAATTCACTTTTAAATAATCTAAGAATTAGTACATTAATTTTGTGCTGGCTCTGAATGAATTCAGATTTTTAAAAAAAAGTAAATTGATTTTTACTAAAACCATGTTTTTTATTTAAATGTTCAAAATTCCAAGCACTTCAAGCAAGATATTGGCATTTTGCTATAATTGTGCAGCAATCTTTTAGCATCCGTTTTACGTTTATGATATTTCTTATGAATTTTTCAATAGTTCACATTATGAAGTATGTGGAGTCGAAATACTGCGTTAATTTTAGGATTAAGACAGTTTTTTCCTCTAAGCGATCAGTATGCCATATGTGGTTTAGAACAAATAATCACAATGCGGATTACAGGAAGAAAACCGCAGGAAAAATAAGTGTGATGTTGCCCTTTTTGATCGAACGTTTGAGAGTCAAATTTTGATTTGTACTTTAAAGAAGAGTCTATTTTTTTAAACAAAAAAGATATCAATTTTAGTGTAAAATGTGAGTTACACACGCAACACCTGTGAGAGATTTTAGAATCAAATGTACCTTTTGCGATGAGTTCATACAAATCTCTCAATTTTGCCCTTCACTGTTATACAGGGCTCACAGGATTGTGCACATGACAAGATTATCAAAAATAGTGAAAGCAACTAGTAGATTGGTAAGGAGCAAAAGTACTTGGAAAGCACTCTTACACACGTTTGCACATGCCCATTTAAGTTAAAAGACAAAATACCTATGGAAAGGTAGATACAGAAATTTCAAATTTTTTCCTCAGGGAGTGCAGAAAATATTCCAAGCCTAAAATTTTCCCAGAACATTAAATTTTTACCAAAAATTTCCACAAACTGTATTTGTTTGCAAATTTTTTCGTATAAAAGGACAATTTATAATTAAAAGGCTTAACTGTTAAAAAAGAAGTATCAGTTCTTCCAATTCTTAGAATAATTTTTCCGGAAAACCACAAGAAATGGTGAAAAATTGCTTTTAAAAATACACATATATGTGTATATTATTTAAAATATCATTATACCAAAAAAAATTCTTATTTTTTAAAGAGAAATTTTCCCCAGAACGTGAAAAGATCCCCCAAATTTAGTTTGCATGTTCGGACCAGTTTAGCACTCCTGCTTTTTTTCAAGCTTCTAAAAATTCAACAAAGAAAACAAATCTAATCTTTTTTACAAAAAAAAAAAGTTTTTAAAAACAAAATTTTGAACTCTTTTAATATAAGCAAGCAAATGCATTATGATAGAATTATTAGAAATAAAGCAATTTCAGGAGGAAATATTTACAGTGAAATCTTATTTATGGTTTCCCCGCGTGCTGTTTAACAATTACCCGCTTCTTCTACTACCTGAATTTTTTTGCACACTCAAAAATATTTTTTAAAAAAATGAGCATGAATTGTTGCATTGCAAAGATACAAAATTATAACTGTTGTTATAGATAGATTGGTCAGTATGTAGAGAGTTAAAATCTTCCCAAGAGCACCGAGGTGCATAATTTTCAACAATTCCATTTTTCAAATGTATTATGTTTTGTGTGTGTTATGTCTTTTCTCGTTTTAGTTGATCTACATTGCAGGGTCAATTAATAGTTGGGGATCTGCATTTTCTAATTTTCTTTGTGAATCCCAAGAGTAAAATTAGCATGGATAATCAAAAATTTAACTCTGTTTATACCTTTTGGAAAAAGTGCAAAATACTTACTTCCTTTTCAGCTCTCCCATACAGAATAAAATGCACGAGACATGTTACTTCTTCACAAGATCTTCGTACACGAAGGCGAACTAAAATAAAAGGGAAATGCAATGAACATCTTGTGACGGATGTCGAAACAGACAACTTTTTTTAATGGTTTTGTGTGGGGGGAGGGGATTTGAAAGTTTAACCATATATGGTCATATAGATGTTAACTGAAAAATAAAACTCAATTCAAGATACAAAATTATCAATAAAGCTTTTACTAAAATTTTGCAGACAAATATATACTGTACGAAATAAATAAATAAAATGTGTAAACCAACCAGTAAGTGAACAGTTAGTAACTTTTTTCTTCTTCAAGAATAAGGTTTCAAAATATTTTTCTAGATGGATGAACAACAGTGTTGTCCTCTTCCCCGCCATAACAAGCATCCGACACCTCAATGATGATGAGAAAGAATCAAAATCTGACATGTTTATGAACTGTGTTCTCATTCACTGATGATTGACCTTTTTTTTGCACACCAAAGGAGTTCCATTTAAAACCCTCCCAACACTGCTCACACATATCAGTAAAAACATTTTTACTGTCACATATCAAATGCTACATATCACAAAAATATTATAATTAAAATTTTTAGGAAAGGAAAGATTACCATCCAATAGGAAAACAGGAAAAATTTTCTGGCTAAAGCAGTGCTTCCCAACAGGGGACATTTAGACTCTTTTAAACAGCATTCCAAGAAAGAGTCATTCATTGATATGAGTTTGAATGATTTTCCTTTGATATTTACCATCTAATTTTTGATAGCAAACATATTTCTTAGATTGTGGTCAACATGTGATTAGTATTATAAGTAATATTAATAACATGATTAATACAATTGGGAGGCAACAGGATTCTTCAAGTGATTTGGTACAGGGTTTGAAAAATCTCCCAGTCGGGTTTTTCAATAAACTTTATCTCAATTTCGATGCAAATATTGCTACCAAATCTCTGTCTGGCTATTTTTACATTTCATTGCTCTATAAACAATTTTTAAATCATGCAAAAATTGTCCAATCATTTGCTCACGTGGATCCAAAAATCTTAAAATAAAAAAAAAAATCAAATACAAATGTCGATCGAAGATTTATGTGCCCTCCTTCGGTCTACACAGAGTTCTTGGGACTCTACTGTATTATATTTCACCCTTTTATGTGTTCCAACATTTTAAAATTTTTTAAATTCCAGTCAAATATGAATAGTTTTCAGCAGAATGAGGTGTTTTTGGGTGGAGGGGGGACATAACAGTCATTATGAGCATATATAATCTATTACCATACTAGGATTAGTGATAAGGCTTAAAATCAAAAGTGATCATCCTCCTAACTGCCCTGGTGAAATAAAAGAAGTAGGGGAGAGTTCCCCAAAACGGGATAGGTGGGCAAAACGGGATATTGAGCCTTGGATCTTGACTGGTAGTAGTGCTATATCGCGGGAGAAAGGTTAAACTGGTTCCCGACCGCCATGACAGCATTCTCAGTTGATCTCTCAACGTGTGTTTCCTCGTGTTTCGCAAAGAAATATTTTTTCAAGTTTTCAAGTGAGATTTTTACTTACTTTGTACTTTTTTCGACTGCAGAACACCTATCCTTGTGCTTCTCCGTCTTTCGAAACAATTCCGGTAAGTACTGTGTTTTGTTCATAGCTCTTCTAACAACAATTTCATGTATTTAAATATTGCTAGTGAGTAACGGTTCAGGGTCAGCCATTTATGTTGTCAAAAGCATCACGGTCGGGCAAAACGGGACACTTTTGAGGTGCCCAAAACGGGATACAATTTTGATGTGTCCCGTTTTACCCGACCACTTCCATTAATGTTTTGGCAATGTGTTTAAGTTATTTCAATATATTGTATAATCAATTACAACAATTTATTTTAATTTTAAATAATTATATTTTCGAAAAAAAAAAAATTTACTTTACTTTTGGAGTACAAACAATTGGCCTGAGTTATGTACAAAATTTAGTTATAGGTTAAAACTGCAAGTCAAAAAAACGTTTTCACCAAAAATTCATTCATTGACGTCCCAACAACCATTAAATCTGCAACAAAATGAGGCTAGATCCGAAGGATCTTCAAGTTCAGTCATAGCATTTAAAAGTTTGCAGTCATCACGACCACTAGAGACAGTATTGAATGAATCACCTAGTGATGGTGGCACCGATAACACTAGCACAAACGCAGGACTTATCCAACCGTCCACTTTAACAGGAAACAAAGGACTTGGGCTATACTGTCGTCCGTCACTGCCATTTTTTATATCACCCAAAGAAATTCTACCTCTATCAGGAGTGATTGGACCAGGACATCAAAATAAACACGATAGGAGAAGAGGGAAAACAGCAATTATAACAGGAAGCCCATATAAACTTGAGTTGGAAGAAGAAGAGCGTGAAAAAAAAGAAGAACGAGAAAGAACTCAAAAGCTGAAAAAAAGGGCTGCCAAAACAAGTCTCTTGAATGTTCCGAAGAGAAAACAAACGAGGCGTAAAAGAAAACCAAGTGGAGATGCAAAACAGGCAGATAAAGTTAAAAAATGTTACTCTGAACCGGAAATAAAAAACCACAATCATCATTTGCAAAAATCGAAGAAAATGGATATAACATAAGAAAACCTAAAAAAAAATCATCAGTTAGCCAAGGTTGGACATCGTTGTCATTAGAAGATGAAGCTGAAAAAGATGAAGCACGTATTTTCTGCAACGCTCTGTATCTTGAATCGAAATATGGAGAAGGCTGGATACAATGCTCGAGCTGCCAGGGATGGGCCCACGAAGCCTGTTCCAGAGCAGAAGAAGAAGAGGACACATTTTTATGCGATTTCAGTGTTACGTAATTTTTCAAATTTACAATTAAAAAGTTTCTTTCTATAAAAACGTAGCCTATTTTTGTTCTAAAAACTAAATCAAAAGTAAAATCAGCAAAAACCTAATAACATAAAAATCTCTATCTCTTTTTATCCGCCCTTGGTAGGGTAAAACGGGATCGTGTAAGACTTTGCGAAACCAGTATTTTTCACATAAATATTATCGAACAAATGTGACAAAGGTATTTTAAGTAGTTGAAAAGGTGTATACTTTTAAATGACGTCTTTAGCTTTGGAATGTAAATTGTACACAATAAAAAATAAAGCGAAGAATAGATAAGCTATCCCGTTTTGGGGTACTTTCCCCTATTTGTAATGTTTCGAACGATTCGTTTCCACGAGCGTAATAAAGTGCTGAAAAAATTAAATTACAACAATGTCAAAGAATATTCATTCAAACTTTGGAGAATAATGTTAAATATTTTGAAAGACAAAATTCTAATTCATATTAATGATGCAAAAAAATTGCGTCTTTCACTTTGGAGAAGAATAGAAAAAAAAATACCAGTTAGAACAATATCTGTTCTAACAAAGATAATTTTTCTATTTTAAAGATACACATAAGTGATACCTGTGGACAAACACCTTAAGCTCGATTCATTACTTTTTTTATTTAATAATATTGGTAACTTTAAAAAACGAGGGGGAAAATTTCGGGTTTTCAATGAAAATTTTCAAATTTTCTGCGGCCAGGAGACTTTAGCCGGGTTTGTTTTCAAGGTGGCGGTGTCAAAACAATGCTAATAGCTTTCATTTAAATTTAATGTAAAAACTACAAAACATGGCTGTCAAATATCAGGCAGAGTAGGGTTACTGTTTTAGAATAGTCACCTTTCTTTATTTTCTTTAGTTCGATCCCTGGCCCGTCGAAAACGTAAGGTGGTTTAAAGTACCATAATCCTAAAAACAAAAACCAGAGTTACGCACTGAATTTGCAAAAAAAAAAAAAACACATAAAAAAAACTAGTCACATTCAGAACATGAAGAAATTCTTTAAGTAGGAAAAAAATCTATAAAATACAATTGTCTCGAATCATAAAAAAAGAAATATTATATGGGTCATTTATGTGAAAACAGTCATTTTGAGACCATGCAGTTTGGAAAAATTGAAGTGGATGAAAAACATAAAAATTTTATATGAAGAGATAAGATCAAAATTAAACCAAAAAAAAAAACACATAAAATCATTTAGAATCAAATCGAAGACAGTTTTACTGCTTAAGAGTCATTTTCTCATGCTACAAGTGTGTGAAGGACAAATACATTAAAATTTTAGAAATGATAACCAAACCTACTTAGCTTCAGAGATCAATCATATATAAATGTTTTCCAAAAAGAAAGCAACACATTACTATGCCCTTTTTAAGCAATATTTTGCTTTTATTTACTCTAAAAATATCATTAGGGAACGACACAGAAATATTTTTTTGTTTATTTATAAAGAGCAGTGGGGATCATGTGAAGGAATGATTTTTTACTACATTTAAAGCTGTACAAATACATAAAAATACAAATTAAAAATTTTATTTCTTTCTCCTTTTTTAATAACATTCTTAAAAACACCCTCTCCATATAAAAATATTTCTTAAATTAAAAGGATGCACAATATTCTCTTCATTATACATCAGCGCGAAGAATCGACAAAAAAAAAAAAGAAAAGATGAACAGGGGACACTGGGGACATGTTTTTAATTTATTCTGTAGATCTGTGAAAAAGGTACATACACAAAATATTTTTTTATAAAATGAAAAACAGGTTCCTCTGATTAATAGAAAATGCTGAATTTTCTAGAAAGTCACAATTTTTGAGATTGCGTTCGGTATCATTTGGTACCATTAGCCACCTTTTATAGGGTCTAATGAGACAGAAATAAAAAAATTAATAAACTCTGCAATATGTAAAACTTTAATTATGTATAATGACTTATTGACCATAAAATCATGTCAATTACTTTTTTTCCTTTGAACTATTTTTATTTTAAGAGCTTTTATCCCTTAGACTCCCTTCTCTAGGGAGGTGAAAGAAGCTCTCAATTATAAGCAGGCCACTTTTCGGCGACTTAAAGTGACTGGGTGCCATGCTGACAGGATTTTGTATTGTGAAGCTAGACGTACTTTCAAGTATCTGATACGGAGTAAGAGAAGGGAATTGGAGCAAAAGCTTGCAGATAACATCGAAAGGAATCCTAAGAAATATTTTGCTTATGCTAACTCAGGGAAAGCTCGTAATACTCAGGTAGGCCCACTCGTGGATGAGAACGGGAACTTGATTCAAAATGAGGGGGATATTGCTGATACTCTATTTTTTTTTTTTTTTTTCAGTGTATTTAACAGAAACTGTATCTCAACAGTTGACATAAGCGAGATGCAAGCTAATACACAGCTTGAGGATTTTGTATTTTCTAGGGACGATGTGTTGTTTCATTTGAAAAAGATTAAAGCAAATAAGGCTCCAGGACCTGATAATGTTTATCCAAAAATTTTAGTAGAATGCGCAGGGGAATTAGTGGATGTTGTCTCGACTATTTTCATATCTTCATATAACTCGGGGACTGTGCCAGTGGATTGGAAGCTGGCAAACATAACACCGCTCTTCAAGAAAGGGTCTAAAGCTAAGGCAGGAAATTATAGGCCTGTGAGTCTCACTTCAGTTCTTTGTAAAATTTTTGAAACTCTGATCAAAATCAAAATAGTGTATTTCCTGGAGGCAAATGGAGTGTTGACTGATTTTCAGTATGGTTTTAGGAAGGGTAGGTCCTGTACAACTAATTTGTTGCATTTCTATGACAAGGTTACCATGGCATTAGATAATAAAAAGGGCGTAGATGTTGTTTACATTGATTTTCAGAAAGAGTTCGATAAAGTACCGCATGAAGCTCTTCTTAGCAAACTTGCTTATATTGGTATTGGTGGGAAAACTTTAATTTGGGTTAAAAATTGGCTGACTGGGAGGAAACAGAGAGCAGTAGTGAAGGGCAATTATTTTCAGTGGATTGATGTTTTGAGTGGCGTTCCACAAGATTCAGTTTTAGGGCTAATATTATTTATTATTTTAATTAATGATACTACTCAGAGTATTTCTGGGAACATGAATATTTTTGCTGATGATGTCAAAATCATGGGAATTCTGGACACAGAGGAACAAGTCAATCAGTTTCGAGAGGATTTAAATCAAATTTCTAGGGGCGCAATTAAGTGGGGTATGTCCTTTAATATTAGGAAATGTTAAGTGCTTCATTTTGGCCATGGGAATAAACATGCAACCTATTATATGCAAGGTTTCGTCATTAGGGAAACAGAAGCAATTATTGATCTAGGGGTATTAATTAGTCACGACTTCAAGTTCAGTCAGTAGTGTAGCATAGTAAGTAACAAAGCTAACAGGATGCGCCATCTTTGCATTTTTGTTTTATGACGCATAGGTGGCCACTAAGTTAATTGAGTTTAGTGGCCACTGGAAACTTCCAAAATTTCTAAGTCTTGACCTTTAGCTCCAAAATTCCATTCCAGACACCTTGTGCAAAATTTTTCTTTAAATAAGATTAATTTAAAATTTAATATGCATGACTTATTTTACCCCATCCCCCATGGGGAAAAAGAGGTTACATAGCTCTAAAGTTGCATTATATCAGTTCAGGGTTCCCACTCTCATCTCCAAGTCAAATTTAAGGCCTTTTTAGGGAATTTTCAAGGCCACGTGTAACTTTTCTAGGGCCACATTACATATAACATTTAGAATGACTTTTCTTTGAAGAAATAAGAATGGTATTGTATGTCGTGTGTGCGTATAGTCAAATGTTCAACACTGAAATTAACTTTAAAAAAAAATAATAAGAATTCTGGAAATGACATTAAAACTTTGCTATCACAACTAAGGAACTAATTTTTTCCTCCTAAGGATTTTAATGTTCATTTAATGCATCTTAATGCACGATCAATTCATTATTATGAATAAATGCTTTCCTCAGAATGATGATGAAGCAGCAACATGAACATCTCACTGAATTAAATCTTTCACATAAGTCAACTTTTTCAAATTTTATCTTTATTTTAAAGATTTATTCCTTTAATAATTATATTTCCTTCAGAGTTATAAATATTATGCTTAGCTAACTTTTCAATCTATAAACCACAACAAGATTTTATTTTGCCTCCAACAACATTTTTCAGCACATAATCTGAAGTACCGGAATGTATTATCCAAATAATATATGTCTTATGATTATGCCTTTTATACATGTAAATCCATGCAACTAAAAATTTTGAAAGAGTAAAAACAACATATATTAAGCAAATTTTGCAAAAGATTTTGATACTGCAATGAACCCTTTTTTCAATGCAGAAGAAGTGCACTTCTAGGTAAAAACATACAACTGAAGATGTATCCGTTTATTGATTTAAATCACACTTTATCTGCTCAGAAGTATGACTTAAAATAAATGTGTCTTTTTCCTCCTAAAAACGAGCTTTTAAACTATTATAAAGCAAGCAATAGCAATGTCTTGAATCAATGTTCTTTCTGAAGGCAGATTATTTTTTAAATAATTTAAGCATTGCATTTTAATAAGGCTGCAATAATGAATACTAATAATTATCAACTTGATCGTCGAAAGTTTGGGTTAAGTTAAAGATAAGGGGGGAAATGTGGACTGTAGGTATGTTTCTTTACATTCTTTTGCATTTTCCCCATAGCATAAGATTTCTCAAGCAATTTCATGGTATCCTTGATTTCTCTGTGATCACTTAGCTTCTGAGATAATTTGTAAAATTCCAGAACGATCGTAACATTAAATGAAAATTTACTTAGAATAGAAAATCCATACAAGTTTGCCACTGTAAAAATATACATATATTGCCAGATTTGCCAGATGTAAAAATATACATATATATATCAATACATGTAGATTTTCATCCCATTTACCAGTTGTGAAAAATCCATGTCATGAATAAATCATCAGTGTTACATGACTATGACTTCCGAGTTGGAAAAGGAAGAGGGAAAATAAATTTAAGGCCTCAAAAATAAAAATTAGGCCTTTTGTTTGCTTTTGGAAGATAATAAGGCCTTTCAGGGGCCCCTAAATCAATTTCCAAATTTAAGGCCTTTTTAGGGACTTTTTAAGGCCGTGGGAACATTGCAGTACTACAGTAGAGCCTCGATTATCCGAGGTAATGTGGACCGAAGGTACCTCGGATAATCGATAACACGGACTCTGTCCAAATCAAGAGGGAAATATGAGTTGAAAAAAAAGAAAATGTCGTCAAATATGTAACAAAAAAAGGCATTTGCTGTACATATTGTGAAATGAAAAAAATTACGCTACATACATAAAAATATCTAATTTTACATGTTACAGTTAAAAGTTGTTTCTTGAAGAAGTCTATATATATACTATATTGTTTTCTGTTCAATGGAACTCGCTCGCTTCTTTGCTGCCTTTTTACGCAAAGATTGTAGCCGTAAAAGGTCTGTTGAAGTTGCCTCTGACTGTTGTTTTAGGTCTTTATATCACCAGAAAATAAAATTAAAATGCAACTTATGCCATTGGATGACTGACTTCAATCAGTGACCCCGCCATCGGCTGCAAAAAAAAAAAAAAAAAATTCAAGGGCAAATGTACCTCGGTTAACCCGGAACTTGGTTGATCGGGGCTCGGATAACCGAGGCTCTACTGTATTTCGATGATTGTTCTCCGAAATTTTACTTTAAGTGTCTAATAGAGCACCCATTTGCATGCTTAGTGTTTTTTTTTTTTTTTACAAAGGAAATCAATGCATTTTGCACAAACTAGTAACAAATGAAAGACATGCTGTTTTTTGAGCTTTTTGCCCTTACCTTCGTCGACTTATACAATGTCAAACTCAGCAGGAAGGAATAAATTGAAAATATTACCATGCTGTTGATGTAGACCTTTTATGTCTATAAAATGCCTATGTGATTTATCCATCAGAGTTCGACATTTGGTAATATGGGCACTCAGTTGCTTTGTTGACAGAAATATAGAATACCTCATCGAATGGAAATTTAAATGTAAAAAGAAATAAATACAAAATAAAAGTATTCATTTTAAAATACATTTTCATCATAAAAATTTTCTACAGACATAATAATGAAATTCATAAACTGGCTTTTAGTCCTTGAAGAGATGTACCACATCAAACTATCAAAGGTAAAAAGTTAATTTACATTAACTTCAATTGAATGCAGAAGATGGATTAGTAACAATGCTGAAGAAGAAAAGGAAAAATATTTACCTTCCATCTTTGAAGACTCCTTTCTTTGGAGATCACTTTTTTTATTATTATTAACTTCGGAATATGTCCTGAAAAATGAAAAGAAATATCCATACAAAGGGGCTGAAATTAAAATTTTCATGTGGATGGAAGACTCCCTTTCCAAGCTTTATACATGGACGAGACGGTGAATTTTTTAAAGGGAGAAAAAAAAAGCAATTTTTTTTTTTTTTTTAATTAGTTATGCCTTTTGGGCATTCCTACATTGTAAAAAGTTTTTAAAATACTAGTCAAGTTTAAATTTTATTTTTATTACGATGACACAACCATTCTGGATAGGGCGGGGGGCTTGCACATACAGTAAAACCCCGTAAATCCGAACCCCGAAAATCCGAAATCCCGGGTAATCCGAATGAGTTTTTTTTTTTTTTTAACAAATTTAAATTTGAAAAACACACGCAAAAAAAGAGAAACTTATTTATTTTGCAATAACAAAACAATTAAAAACTATTACTTATTAAATTTATAAAACAATTACTATAACAAAACAAACTCACAAAATATAAATTTCACTTGAAGTCAGTTAACTTCAATTGTCGATGTGACGAAAATCTTCCAGCGGAGGCAATTGCGCGCCAGCGTCGCATAAACATGCCATTATTTGACGTGGCTGCTGCGTGTTACTATTATAGTTATATTTTATGATTATAATGCATACCTATTTATTATTGATTTTCTTTTATTTATTAAAATAATTATATAAAAAAATATTACTACTCCTAAATGCGCAGTGTTGTTTTTAAACAACTAATCAAATTTTCTCGAATTCTATTTTTCCGAATTAAATAAGAATTTTTTTAGTATGTTTTCCACATATAATTAGCACAAACAATCAAAAAAAAGTATTTTACAGAGAAGAAAAAAAAATTGCGCAGTGAAGGGTTAAGTCCTATACCGTAACGAGGGTTCGTTTATTGTGTTATGAATTGTTTTCGGCTAATCCGAACAAATTGAAATCCGAACAGGCTAAAGCCCCAATTAGTTCGGATTTGCGGGGTTTTACTGTATATTAATTACCATGCTTGGATTGGCCATATGGGTTAACCCCCCCTGCTGGGGGCACCCTTGTTGGCACAAAAGGAGTACATTAGTATTTGTAACGTTATGGACTATTTTTTGCTAACAGCCTAATAAAGTACAAAAAAACTCGGATTTAAAAGAAAAATCAAAATATATTGATTCATACATTAAAGATCAATGTCAAATACTCTGAAAGGAAGAATTCTAAGTTCTCTTAAAATTAGGGATGTAACGAATATTCAGCCTGGCCGAATACTCGGTAAGATGAAATTCGGCCTGGCCGAATATTATGGACTATTCGGCCGAATAGTTCTGCTACAGTAGAAATGTAAAAAAATAAAGAAATTAGTAGATTTAAACATTAAAAACTGTATTATAGTTATTGCAAAAGAACACATTGAGGGTATATAGTTTCAATAAATAAAAATAACTCAGTAAAAGCTACTTTTTTAAACATTGCTTTTAGGTTTGACTGAACAAAAATAAATTTTAAAGTTGTAATATTGTATTTTATAGGGTCAGGTGGGGTAAAGTGGTTAATGGGGTAAAGTGGTCATACAGCAAATAAAGAGCTATAGCTTTGAAATAAATAAAGGGATTGGTGTAACATTTTTATTTTAGCTTGTAATAATTAGGAATTAAATTTTACATTCAAGATTATTTTGATAGTAACTCTTTACGTGAAGAAAGCAGTCAATTTGTTTGTTTATTCAACACTTGGAAATTGAAGCAGTTCTTTTAACTTCTCTCGGACATTTTGTTTTGAAGAATTTGCAGCAAATGGACGGTGCAGGAAGCTTTACACAGATCTCAAAAATACTTCCTTACTAACCGTGAAGCTAAATTTAGTTTATATATTATTTTACAGTAGTTTAAGTAAGATGGGGTAAAGTGGTCATAGTATTAGGCTTAACATGCACCGATGTTCTGAAATTACTTTAGGTTAATTTATGAGGTAGACCAGAACTTATCTTGCATAGGATCTCACGAGCACTCAGTTTCTATATTTATTTTCAATTTTACGCGAATTTTTAACTATTAGAGGGATTTCAGGCTATTTAGGCATGAAAATAACTTTTGACAACAACAGGGCTCCGCACTTCTATTGTTAGAAATTAAGTCACGAAGCAAAAGTAAATTAAGCATTAATTTAACTAATGTTGTATAATTTTTTTAAAAATAACTTTTAAATTTACTTTTTAGTAAACAGGATTAAACACAACTGAGCTCAAATGCAATAGAGATTGAAATTACCATAAGACAGTCTTCTTACAATGGTGCGCTTAGTATTGAAAATTTTTAGAAATACTTTTAATAAAAGAATTGTCAAGTTACCAATGATTCATTTCTAAACAGACCTATTATAAACGTTGTTACGCTGAAAATGTTTCGAACTAGCAGTACTTCGAACAAGAACAATACATGAAAGACAGAGAGAATTAAAAACAGCTAAGTTAAAATATGTATTTTCCTCACAATTTAATTTTTAATAAGCAATAATTATCTCACAACTCTCGTATTAGTGATGTTTTTTTAAATGTAATTTAAGTAATTTAGCCATTCATTAAAAGCTGTTTTAAATTTTTCCTCGGAAAATTTTTTAATTTCATATTTATGTTTTATTATATGTATTTAATTAAAGGACAAACTTACAATCTAATATTTAGGGACTAAAACCTAAGAATACCTGCTATTATGAATCCTAAAATAATTTAGTACATAACTTTGTTTTAAGACCCTCTATGCAATAGCTGAAGAGACTGAAATACTTTACCCGACGTTACAAAGATGAGGCCAACTTTTGACCATAATAGAGGGCCTTAATAAATTTAGTTGGGTGAACTGTAGTGGTTTGCTTTCTAAAATGAACCTTTATTGAGAATTTTGTAATATTATGATTATTAATACTTTATAGGGTCTTTTTTTTCAATTATGACCACTTTACCCCATTCACTACTTACTTTATCCCACCCCATGGGGTAAAGTGGTCATACCTACATCCCAGAAAGAAGGCGTCATAAAATTATTTTACGTAACTTTTTTCTGCTCAAAATTTATTGCAATCTGTTCTTTAATAATGTAATGTAAAATAACAAGCAAAAAATATGACGGTTTTGGACAAATTCTTATGTTTATTGGCAAAGAAAGTTGAAAAACGTGGATTTTATGACCATTTTACCCCACCTGACCCTACTTGGTGCTTGCTTCCAAATGCTGGCAATAGTTAATTGTGATTGAGACTTTTATTTTGTTATTATTAACAAAGTGGAAGTTAGACTTTGTTTTGGTAGACTGATTTATTGTGAATATTTGGTAAGAGAGGAATGTGCCTTAAATGTATCATGGACATTAAGATAGCATAAGTTCTTGGGGTTTCAGAATCTAAAAGTATATTCCAGTTTATTTCAATAGATCTTTTTAAAATAGGTATGTAAAAAAGAACTCCATAAACTAAAAATATTTTTTTATAACTTTTAAAATACCTTCATAAAACTATTTTGAGCAAGGTAAAAAGTTCACTGACCAATAGTATTTCTTTAACCATTTACATTCGAGGCCTTTTTCGCTTGTGCGAACCAGAAACTTTAGACGATTTCAGTCAAATTCGACAAACACTTTACAAGTGTTTTACAAACATTTATAAACAAACAAACGTTTACAAATAATAAAATTTCACCAGTTTATTTATTTATATGTCGCAGCAAACTTTGATAAATATTACACAATGTCATTAGTTAGGCGGCGCCGCTCGAGTGCGTAGGGTTAATCTGAATTAAATAATTAGTAAAATAATGATAATGCTTACATTAAAATTTGTCATTTCTATTCCACTAGTAGGTGAAATTCTCAGTTTTATTGCATTCAAAATAATACAGAAAACACATTAATTTAAGATAGTTTTAGAATTTTAGCAAACAGAATTAAATCATACATCATAAATTTATGTATGGAATTGGCCTTTGTGGGTACTTTTAAATTTGACAAATTATTTCTACTTCAATGATTTTCTAGAAATTTTAATATTCTGCAGCCGAATATTCGGCTTCGGCCTAGAGGAAACTGCCGAATATTCGGTATTCGGCCTGGAAGAAACGGCCGAATATTCGGTATTCGGCCAAATCACTATTCGTTACATCTCTACTTAAGATCACAAAAGGATTGTGCATTCCACTTCATAGGTGCAATGAAAGCAACAAAAAAAACAAGAAAAATTGAAGAGGAAAAATTCTGTTTTTATGAAAATATGTTTTCCCATTTTAAATTTACATGTAAGAGATCACTGTTTGAATCTTCTGCTGATTAGAGCCTCCATTCTGTTTTCTATTTTTAAAGACCGCATTTGAGAAATTTAAGGGGGAATACTGTCAACCCACTCTGAATTTCAGTCCCTGCTACATACAGTAAAACTTCCCTTAACGGACACCACCGAATAGCGGACAATTTTACAAGTCCCAATCCCTTGATATAGGGTACCTAATGTAAAAACTTCCAAATAGCGGACCCTCCGAATAGCGGACACTTCTTTTTTACCAAAAAAATTCTTTTTAAATGAAAATTTAGCCAAAATAAAATATTTTACTAAAAGTTGTTATGTTTGCGTTTTCTTACCAACGGGCAGTGTCACGATGAACCGTGACATTCTTAAATTCTTACAAAGAATTATACACTTGTGCCATTTTCCAAAAAGTGCATTCACCAAAGTACACAAAAAGTGCAACTTGTCAGAGACTTTCTCCTGACCTTGGCCACCCGAGTGACAGACCCCTCGTCATAAATTCTCAGCTACTCCTCCCCTTTCCTTCTGTGTTGCCACGCAATTTATTATTGTGATGATGCAAGTGCTGACCCCTCAAAATTGGGGTTGTGATGCTTTTTTGCTGAAGTTTTGGAAAATGCTGTAACCGTGGCAAGTCGCTTATAAAAGCGATCCCCCAAGCTGGGGGGGACACACCAACACCCCCTGAACTAGAAAGCCTCCGGACTGAAACTATTGCGCAACGTCCGTAGGCCGATTTTCACCCCGTTCGTCAGCCGATAGCATTCGTATTGGGACATTACTGGATTTCGGCAGGAAATCTTAGCATAAAAATAAAAGGATGCCTTCAGAAATTGCAGAATGAGTTCAACACATTTATATACTTCCTCAGTATGGAAAAAAAAGTTAATATTTCCACTTCGAAAATAATTTACTGCATTACAGTAGAACTGCAATTTTAAACATTTTAGAGGCGTTATTTTTGATACGTAGATACTTATCAAAATATATTGAAGGATTATATCTTATTTAAGCTCAATATTTTAACACTAATGTTTGTTCATTTCCATATAAGAAAAAAAAAGCCATTTTCATATAGTTTTTAATAATATTCCTGAAATTTATGAAGTTCTTTAAGTTCCACTTGTGTGATAAATGCAAATTTTGACTAGGGTCAAGGCCGTAGGCAAGGGGGGGGCCGACGGGCCCGAGCCCCCCCCCCCCCCCCGAAATACTTTCGAAATTTTTAACTTGTCTAAAAAAAAATTTAGACAAAAAAAATATTAATAAGATTTTGTTCCTTGAACCAACCTCTTTGGTTGGGAGCCGGGGGGGGGGGGGGTCTCTGTTTTACAAATGGGGAAACGACAAGACGGCGCTTCAAAGACTTTGGGTCTATAAACCAGAACTCAAAAAAAGATCCTTTCCCTCAATTCTCTAGACGATAGTAAAGAGGCTATAAGAAAGAGATGACATTGGGTCCAGTTTTCTCTCGAGGCGGTAAAAGAATTGCCTGCCTTTCGAGCATGGGGGAGTCTTACTTCCGGGGGTCGCGTCAAGTCCTTGCCATTAAGCTAATTATACCCTCTAGTAACAAAAGGTTGCTGCAAAGGAGCCAGGACTCTGCGTTTAAAGTTTAATCGCCGTTTCAGAACTTTTTTTTTACTTTATTATTTTTGTTCTTGCATGCTCGCAAATTATGCGTGCTACAAAAATTATTTCTACCCTATAAAATGTATATTGCTAGTGAAAAATGAAATAACGTTTCTTCTTTGCACTAAATATATAGATGTAATATATATTTAGATATACAGCTATATTTATAGTCCCAAATTACGTTTTTTGCTTTTTTGTACTTATATTTATTTTTTTAAATGTACAAATATTTTTCTTATATAATCAAATATTTCTTTCCAAAACTTTATTGTTTCGTATTTTATTGAAAAATTACCCCCTCCTTACTGGAGATCAACATTGACGGACATGCATGTCAACAATAAAATTGGTAATACAAATTAAATTTTGCAAAATTTTGACTTGTAACGACATTATATAATATTTATATGTGATGGAATTTATTAATGATTTAGATTAACGTTTAAATAATTCTTGATTCAGATATAAAGATGTTAATTTTTTTTTTGTCTGACTAATGCTATACTACAAATTCAAATGTGTTTATTAATATCCAATAAAACAACTTTTGGACACGTAAAAATTTTGTTCGGGCATGTATTTTTTAGACAAATATGCCCGACAGGGCATGCACAATTTTAAAGATTTTTCGAGCCCTGAAACAAATACAATATATGTTTTGAATAGGAGTTTTTGGGTTATGGTGCAATATGAGGTATGTTATATACTTCGTTCCGCTATCAAGTTTAAACTTTTTATGTTTCTCAGAATCGTATGAAAAAATTCGCCATGAATAAGAAACATATTTTGAAATGTTGTAAGTACAGATCCTTAAAAAGCATACTTTTATAGCAAATTTTACCTTGGATAAAAGAAGGTTATGATCTCAGCATGCACTTGAATGATATAACATTTAAAAACTACAAGTAGTTTTAAACATCTTAATATGTATCAAGCTTGTATTTCAGTTCAGTACTATAAAAGACCTATTATATCCAGCATTATGTAGAAAAGTTAATTTCTTTATTACTACCTCTATTGTTTTATTATTAATACTATTTCGTTATTTATTTATACATTATTCTTTCGGGTGACTAAAGATCTGCGTTTTAAAAATATGATTTCCAATAAAATGCAAGGAAAAATTCAAAATAATAAAGATAATTTTTAAAATGTATAAGATACGTTAGGAATATTTCAAGGTTTTTCGTAAAGATTGAATGTAAGTTCAAGGCTATATTTGTATTATATTGTTTTCATTTATTTAGAATTTTACTGAATTGAGATCAATGGTGCAGTTTTTTGCTTTTATTATTTGTACCCAAGTTCATATTTCAAGCTTTTGAAAATAGAGAATTCTTGGACATTCGTGATCGTGTTATACATTAAGAAATTGATATGCAGATAAATATAATGACAAGTATCCAATCAACAAATTTACATAATTTAAAAATGCTGGATAACGATGAGATTGAGCATAAGGAAAGTCACAGTGATGGTGGGTTTTTTTATTCAGTAATTGACTTTCAATTGATTTTGATTCAGTAATACACTGACTAAACTAATGACGTGAAGTTATTTTCTCTAAATTAATATTCAATATTAAACATGACGTTAATCCCCCTATACGAAAGTTTCCTACTATTTCTCTAGTTATTGTACATTAAAATCAGATGTACTTTGTTAGATAATTGATAGCTTTCATATCCAGCAAATATATATTAATTACATAAGATGCAATTGCTAAAAAATTGTCTAAGACAATAGGACGGATACACATTAAATAAATGTGTATCCGTCCTGTCAAAAAAATAATGTCTATTCAAACATAATTTTCTGTTATGAATGAAAATTCCAGTGAGAAATTCCGTTTGTATTGACATATTTTATAAAAAACAAGTAGATTTAGAACGACTAAATAAAGTTTAATTAATAATTAACTCATTTAAAAACAATCTATATAATGTCACACATTTACACGAACATAATGCTTCACTAATTTGGATGAGAACGATTGTGATAGATATGCATATCATGTCCAGGCCCGGACTGGCCAGGTCGGCTGGTCGGCGATGGCCGAGGGCCCCCGTACTAGGGGGCCTCCAAACGGGGAGGGCAACAAAATAATTTTCTATCCAAACTTCTTTTTACAGATCTTTAATTTCTTCATAACTATTTGCCTCTGCTTCATTACGCTATTTCCCAGGATGCTTCACTATCGCAATCAGACAAAGTTTTAAGACTTTTAGACATAACCGTGGTCGATGGCCCAATTGGACTTGCTTTGTATGAGCTTGTAAAATCAAAACTAGCTAGATGGGGCACTTCAACATAAAATATTATTGCTTGCTCATTTGTCGGAACTGCTAACGTGAACGGATTTGACAACAGCCTAGAAGTCGACTTCAAGAAGAGAAACAAAGACCAGTGGGCGGACCTGGCGGCCGCCAACCAAGGGGGCCCCGAATTGAAAAGGGGCCCCGAATTGTTTAAATTTCCTTCCCCCCATACTGTAGACCACATGGATACAGGTAGGGCCTCGCAATAAATAAGGTTTCGTGCAAATTGTACAGAATAGGAATTGGATGAAAAAATGGGTAATTCAAATACTGGGCACTCACATTAATGTTTTCAAGGATATTTTAAGGGGGCCCCATATTTATTTTACCGCCAGAGGTCCCCAAACTTCTCATTGCGCTCTTGACGAAAATTTTACTTCTACTCATTAACTCATTGCATGACTTCTATTTTAAAGGCCAATTTGGTTTTATAAAGTAGTAAAAATTATTTTTTTAGTTTTTGCTTTTTGCAATATACTATATTAATAAGTATTAAAAATTATATGTTTCTTTAAAATTGCTTTAAAATAAAAAGCGTATCTTATTTTTTGTAGTACTATGTAAAACACGGTATTTATGTATGAATAGATAGACATGGACAGGACAGGTTATACTACAAGTGGACTAAGGTACAGTGAGAAAGTAGTTTTTCAAGTATGCCAGGCAGTAATAGAAATATAATTTCACGTTGATTTAAAGCACAAATGAGCATTAAAATGCAGACATATGTTTCGGGATTGCTTGGAATCCCTTTTTCAATGCGACAGGGAGCTTCTAGATGCAAAATTATATTTCTATTACAGTTTACTTGCACAAAGTTAAATTATTATTATGCCAGGCAGTGCCGGATCTATAGGGAGGGGAGGGGGGGCATATTCAACTGTGATGCGCAAAAAAAAAAAAAGAAAAAATGAAGAAGAAAGACAATACAATAAAAAAAGAAAAAAATATTTATTTTTGAAAATTTAACTTCTGCAAATAGAGAATTAAAATCCTAATTCAGCGCTCCGATTTGATCATTGATCGGCTATTTTGCTAATGATTAAAACTGATTAATATAGAGTTATTTATTTGAATAAACTGTTGAAAGCTCCAAAATTGAGTTATACTGAATATGTTGCGTCGTTGATAAGTCGGCCGGCTCCTGTGAACGCAATTTTAGGGGGCGGCATATTTCGCAATGCCAAAATTTAAAATTTTATATTTTAATAAGTCAAGGTTTTTTTCCCCCTTGTAATAGTGAAATATAAATCATGCTATGCTCAAATAATGTAATAATTTTTCTTTTACAATTTTCCAAACCATCCGTTCGGGAAAAGGCGGGAAGGGGGTGCTTGCAAATGTTGTTTGAGGAGGCAGACACGTGTCTCTTCGATATGAGCGTTAGCAAGAAGGCGGAGAGGGGGACGGATTGTTAAAAAATGCTTATTTTATTCCGCATTTTTATGAGTAAAAGCCTTCAAACTTTAAAAAGTCTTAATTTGCTTCCTTTTTCCCCTAATATTTTTGCAGTCCCAAATGCGTTTCCTAAGGCCTCAAAAGGCACCAGTTTGCGTATAGTTTTCAAAATTTTCCCTGGGGAGAATCCCCTTGGACCCCCGTCAACTATCTGAATTTCATATCTCCAGTTAAGGGGTGACCCTTCATATGGCGCTATCCCCCTAATGTTCATGTAAAAGAACGAGGTAGTTTCTCTGGGCTTGAAAAATTTTATGGGTTTATCAGTGCACCCGCCCCCACAAGGTGAAAATTCCCTAAAAAAATGGCCAGAGCATAAAAATTACGAAATATGAGCAATAATTAGCTGGAGGGTAAGGGGTATCATTTTTAAGTTTTGCCCCATCACGCAAAACTCCAAGATCCGGTACCGGTGCTTGAACTTGAATAAGTTTAGGACCCTTTGGGTTAATAAGAAGAGTCGGCGTTTTTCTGAGTGCGTCTTATAAAAGAATGGCAGTATGAGAGAAACACATCAAGAGATAATATACTGCCCCGTGACAAACTATACAGATTACAAGAAAAACATGAGCGACGACGGTGGAGCAAACATTGCAAACAACAAGAAAACTCTTTCGGCAATTGTTGATGAGTTTTTGAGCAGTGAAGGAGATGAAAATGCAGCAAAATCAGTTAATGTCATAACTGTTTTTAAAGACATATCTGTTAGAAGTTTTGACTGCAAGTCAAAATTGGCAGCAAAGAAGTTGATCAGTCAACGGTTTAAATGTAAAAATATTGCTGTTTTGCTTGATTTGTTTCTAATCACTAACGAGTTAAGTGCTTGCAAAGTAATTACTCGTTCATTTGGAACTTGGTAAAAAATCTGCTCCAGCCAGAAAAAAATCAAAGGAGTGATAAGCAAGCTTGTGATTTAAATGAAATAAATGTTCATTTTATTATTATTTTCTTAGTACAAGCTAATAATATATTTTAAATTTTAACTTGGGGCAAATCTGTGTTTGATTTCTAAGATAATATATATATTTTCGAAAAAGTAATTCTTAACAAACGTAATTTTGACTTTTCATTTAGCATGAAACTTCTTTGTTCTAAACAGTTAGTCAAGTATAACTTTAAAACACTGTTTTGATTTTTTTTCTCTCATTTAATATAAAGATGTCGCTTTAGTTTAACTACTGTATGAGACCCTAAAAAGGGTAAAAATATAGCATAGTAAGTAACAAAGCTAACAGGATGCTTGGGTTTATCAATAAGGCTATTTCGAACAGGTCTAAGGAAGTTGTATTGCCACTATACAGAAGTTTAGTAAGACCTCATTTGGAATATGCTGTTCAGTTTTGGTCTCCGTACCTAAAAAAGGATATTACCTTATTGGAAAGGGTTCAAAGGAGGGCTACTAGATTGGTAAGTGGTCTTTCAGACTTATATTATGAGGTTAGGCTTAAAAGGCTCAATATGTATAGTCTTGAGCAAAGGAGAGTTAGAGGGGACATGATTCAGTTGGTTTAAATTCATTAAAATGGGAAATGTTGATGGACTACAGCTATGTGCTAAAAGTAGAACCAGAGGTCATTGTTTTAAGCTTTTCAAATCTCAGGCTAATATTGAAATTAGGAAAAATTACTACTTCAATAGGGTTATAGGCAATTGGAATAGTTTACCAGAAGCGACTGTTAATTGCAGCGGGGTAAAAACGTTTAAGAAATCTCTTGATGTTCATTGGGGACTGCTAAATTGACTAGGACCAGCCTAGCTGGGCCCTGAGCCTGTTGCTGGTCGTCATTTTTGTATTTGTATTTGTAATCATTATTATTGTTATGCTCACAAATGTCATTAAAAGTTAAAAAATAAAATTAAAAATGTGATTCTTTAACGTAAGTGCATTATTTCTGAACTGCAACACTGCAAGTACATGTGCTCATGTAATATAGCGTGACGTGTGACAAAGGGGGTAAGGTTATGTTGGAGAGTGACATTTTGTGACGAAGGGGGGGGGGAGGGGGCTCAATTATATTGAAAGAAAGTGTGACGCTGTTTATGAATGATCCCATAGAGCTTTTACAATAACATTGCGAAGGTGAAAAATAGCACGACAAATTATAATTTTACTTAGCCTAGTCATAAATTTACATTAAACAAAAAATATCTTGGTTGGTTCTTTTTATTATATCGCTCATGGGCTGCAATAGTGGCACAACTCAAAAAAACACGCGTTTTGGACTAAGAACAGATTGTAAATATGAAAATACATTCTTTTTAGCAGCAACACTAGCACAACTCATAATTCAATATTAGACCTTAAGATTTAATAATAACTAAAGCATTTCTTATGCATTCTCCTTAGCAATGAAATCTTTAAACCCACTTATCTCAAAACATGATTTTTTGAGTTGTGCCGCAATTGCATCCCATGAGCGATATGTCCCATTTTGGAAGTGCTTTATAATTGCCCACGTCTGCAAATCAAAATTATACAGCTTTTTTTAATTTCAATCTTAAAAAAAAAAATAGTTTGAAGATTTTCTTTTTCTCAGCATTTAGATTAAGCAAAAAGAAAAGCTCCAGTTTTTAATTATTTACATTTAGTTATGACAAAATATGGAAGGCTTGAGACTTGAGAATAAGTATAAGTTGTCTAAAATAAAACGGAATAGGGAGTAGTTCTCAAAACAACGTATTTTTTCTGTTAACCCTCTTTTTTTTTTTTTTTTGAAGTAATACTTCTGTGGGTGAAATTGAAAACATAATTTCATCATGCAATACGCAACGGCAGGGCTGGTTGGTGTGATGTCATACATTTTTAAAATCAAACAAAATATGGTTTACACTTGTTTATTTTCAAGTATTTACTACAGTTATTAACTCAAACATCATACATTTTTGAGTAATGACGCTGTCGCAGCAAATCGACGCACACACAATGATTTGGATACAGACAAAAATGTGCTAAGCGAAATGTTAGCTAAGTTTCTCAAGGGAACAGATAGATGCCCCGGTAAAGTCGCCGCCTATGTACACTGCGTTTACAAGTCAACTTTCATGTTGAAATTACTCTCATTTACCTAAACAAATTTCTAAGCAAAATATTCATTACAAAATTATGAATGTAAGAATCATAACTCCTAGCATAACATGAGTTACACAACCTCCCCCCCCTTCCCCCTGTTTTCCATTATAATTTTTTTTTTAATGCCAGCCAAGTAACTTGATACCCGATTAAAATATGAAAAACACGTAGGTTATCTATAAGATAAGCTTCATAAAAAATCCTTTGTATGCATGTATACTGTATGCTGTACTTTGTATGCTGTATATATATTTTTATATGTTTAAACCTTGCTTCTTGCTGAGCTCCATTTTCATCCCTTAGTTTTACAACTGGGTGTCGTAAAAGTTTTTGCTGAAACTGCTTAGATTTCAAGTGGCAGGGAATTTCTGCTTTCCCACATTTGGTAGTAAGGTAAAGTGCCTTAAAGCTGACACCCTCAAATAAAAATACATTTAAAGTATTACTAATTCCCTAAAATAATTTGAAAAATATTTTCCTTCTTTTGAATGGTACCCCATTTTCAAATCTCTTTAAATTCGTAATTCTTTGAATGTATTTTTATTTGAGGGTGTCAGCTTTAGGAACCGTTTTTTGGGGGTCAGCTGTAGGGAACTTTACATTAGCTAGTAAATTTTGCTGTTTCTAACTTCAGAACTGTTATGTTTTAAATATTAGTTGGGGGAAAGCAATAACGCAGGGCCCCTCCTCTAATCCCTGCGTGTTTCTACTTTCGGACGCGGAAATCGTTTTTGTGACTCGTTGTTGGCAGGCAGTTTCTCCCTAAGTTCGAGGGGGAACATCACTTCCGCTTGCCGCAGTTGGAAGGTTGAGGCTCTTGATCAATGAAATGAATCAAAGCATATTTTATTATTGTGGTTGTCTAAATTTTCAGTATAAAATGGGAAGTTATATGATTTTAAAATTCATCAGTAAATTTTCAAAACTTGAAAGTTTCAATTGGTTGGGAAAAGCCTGTTGTTCAAATGCTTCCAGGAATAACAATCATTATAGGAATTACATACATTACTTGAATTACATTATTTGAATTAGATCCTGTGTGTACTAACAATTAAATATTGAAAACTCTGTATTTCTTAATCATTGGTTCTCGGTTTGAAAAGTTTCGAGCCTTTTTGACGATTTTAGTAATCATTAACAGTGTCAGCACTCATTCCTTTTGTCTTAAAACCAAATTATTATCCGAAATAGCACAATATTAACATGTTCTTGTCATAAGGCCAAGATGTTTCTAACCTTCGCACAAAGGGGGAGAAAAAGCACAAAATCATATTTGAGCTTAGGTGAAAAAAATCGAAAACAATGAAGGAAAGCAATGTCCATCTTTGCTTTTAACTAAAAGATAAAGGTTTACATAATGAATGACCTTTAGAAATTTAAGTATTATAATGTAATTAGAATCTCGGGTGCAAGACTCGCGATAATTAAAAAGCTGAAAAAAAACTCTTTTCTTTGAAAATTTCTCCTCGGAAGAAAAACGAAACTAAAACTTCAAACAAGTCATTTATGTAAATGTTTTATTTTATTTGATAGTTTGAAATTCTTAGCTTTTAAGAGTGAATGCCGTCGCAAACATGAAAATCTGGCCGAAAAAAGGCGGAGGGGGGGAATATTAATTTGGGGGTTTCGTCTTTTGCTAGGATTAAGTTTAAATGAAAATGTTGCCACAAATTAGAAAACTTCATACGCATTGTACTGTAAATCATTGGAAAACAAAAATACTTAAAAACTAATTTAGTGTGCATAATTACCGAGGGAAAAATTGTTGAAACATAGAGTAGGAAAATTTCAGTTTCCTCTTATTTTGATTTCTAGTTAATAATTCATGTATATTGAATGACATCAGAAATAGCACGGTTTGTAAAAAAGGAATTATTTTTCTCTTCATCTTAATGTTAGGTACAAATTGCAATGACTTCTGATGGGGAAAAACGGAAAAAAGCTGTACAGAATCACATCAATCCCAGGTTAGTAAAATCCCTGAAGATCATACACACAAGGTTGTACGTGAGAGTGATGTAGGCTTATATATAGGAACACAACCTCCTGGTTACATCAAGGAAAGCCTGATAACAAACTCTTGGATGCCACATGATTTGTATAAATTTTACGAACAAAAGCAGGGAAGCAAAAAACGAAATTTTCAGATGACATGGATGAAACGTTTCCCTTGGATGGTTTATTCGGATGCATTACAGGGTGCGTTTTGTAAAGCATGCGTGTTATTTTCCAAATCAGATGTTGGCAAGGGTTCGCACCAAAATCCTTCATGTCTAGTAAAAAGAGCATTTCAAAATTGGAAAGATGCTATTGAAGTGTTCGAAAGTCATGCGAAAACGAATTATCATCGAGACTCCATCGCTTCTGCAGAAAACTTTCTGCAAATACGTAATGGACGGAAAGCAGACATCACTACTACACTAAATAAAGGTGCATCTAAAAAAATCCAAACTAATCGAGCCATTTTAACCTCGATTCTTCTAACTATTATTTTCTCTGGGAGGCAGGAAATAGCTTTAAGGGGAACTAATGATTATGGACGCATTTCCTTGGAGGAGCCCTTAACAAATGATGGGAATTTCAGGTCCTTGATTCGCTTCCGAGCAAAATGCGGAGACAAGCTGATCGAAGATCATCTCACCACCTCAGGAAATAATGCTTTGTATACGAGTCCGACCGTGCAGAACGAACTGATATCGTTGATAGGAGAAGACATTCAAAATCAAATTGTCTCCAGAATTTTAAAATCAAAATTTTACTCAATATTAGCAGATGGAACGACAGACATAAGAAGAACTGAGCAATTTTCGCTGTGCATCCGCTATGTAGATGTAGAAAGTTTTAAAATTAGGGAAGATTTCGTTAAATTTATTCCTGTATTTGACTCGACTGGCAAGGATCTTGCTGATACCATAAAAAAACATGTCCAAGAAATTGGATTAGATCTGTCTTTGCTAAGGGGACAGGGCTATGATGGTGCTAGTAGCATGAAAGGACAATTTAAAGGAGTACAAGCCTTGATTCGGGCTGAATATCCAAAAGCTATATATACGCACTGCGTTGCCCATTGTCTCAATCTTTCTTTGGGTGATGCATCCAAAGTACAGTCTGTTAGAAATGTATTGGGCACCATTTTTCAAACATGTGCCTTTTTCCGATCCTCTGCTAAACGCTCCCATATCTTGAAGCAAGAACTTGCACATTCCGAGAAACCTATGGCTTCATGCCTCAAAAGGTATTGCGAAACACGATGGGTTGAGCGACACGAATCTGTTGCCCTCTTTGCGGACACTGTTGTTCAAATCGTGCAAGCTCTTGAAAAATTTATAGATGAGCATGGAGATGCAGATGATACTGCCATGGCATCAGCATTGCATAAAAATATATGCTCATTTAGCTTTATTATCGGGCTTGTGGTTTCAGAAAGAATTCTTGGTGTAACCCATTCCCTTTCTGAATATCTGCAGAACAAGCAAATCGACTTAAGCATTGCAGTAGAAAAAATCGACGTAGTTATGGAAGAACTAAGCGCAAAGAGGGAAAATGCAGAAACCGAATTCAAAAAACTTTTTCAGAAAGCCGAAGATGTAGCAGTGCAATTTGGTGTCACAGCAGACTTACCTCGCAGAATTGGCTCTCAAAGGCATCGGCTAAACTATCCGACTAACTCCGCCGAGGAATACTACAGACAGTCAGTTTTCATTCCGTACTTGGACGAAATTGTTTCATCATTGGAAGAAAGATTTACTGTTCACAAAGAACAGCTCATTGCCTTTACAAAACATAATTCCCCTTCACTGCACGGAAAAAACTTTTGATGATGTCAAACCAGCTTTTGACTTCTACATGGGCGATATGAAAAGTAAAGCTTTTTCTATCCTTGAAGGAGAATGGGACATTTGTGTTCAGACATGGAAAAAGGCCAAAACTGATGTAAACCATATTCCCAAATATGCGCTTGATGCACTAAAAGTATCCAAAAGCGGAAGTTTTCCCAACATAAGTATTCTGTTGGAAATCCTCGCTGTCCTCCCAGTATCTACAGCTTCTGTAGAAAGATCATTTTCGACCCTTAAAAGATTGAAAACATATCTTAGAAATAGTACAGGCGATGATAGATTAAATGCTTTAGCACATCTGTCGATTCACCGAGATATTCTTGTGAATGAAAAATGGATTATTGATAAATATGCAGCTAATCCAAGAAGGATGAAATTTATTTAAAAGTATGATTGCTTTTGAAACACTAAAGTATCTGCACCTTCATACATTTAGTAATGCATATTAATAATATTTCTTGAAAAACAATATCAAACATTTTTGAGCTAATCTAAAGACATCGAATAAGAAATAAAATTAAATCAGTTTGCTTTTTATGCGGTTTTTGGCACAGGGACAATTAAAAACCGAATCAGTTTACTTTTTGCATGGTTTTTGAGCCAGGGACAATTAAAAACCAAATCGCTTTTTATGCGGTTTTTGGCCCAAGGACAATTAAAAACCGAATCAGTTTGCTTTTTATCTGGTTTTTGGCCCATGGACAATTAAAAATCAATTCAATTTGCTTTTTATGCGGTTTTTGGCCTATGGACAATTAAAAACCGATTCACTTTTTCTTTTTATACGGTTTTTGGCCAAAGGACAGTTAAAAACCGATTATTTTTCCTGTCCGACATGGCACCACCTTGCCGTGGTGGATGGGCTTTAAACTAAGAGTGCCACAAAAGCTGATTGATTTGCAACATTTTTATATTAAGCAAATAAAAGAACGTAGGGACCCAGTTAATGCCGCAAGGAGCTGCCAATTTTTACCCCCCCCCCCCCTTCTTTCACATCACCTCGACTTTGATGTTCGGAGCAGCCCCCCCCCCCCCCCCGAAAAAAAATCCTGGCTACGGACTTCACTAAGGTTGTTTAGATATTAAAACGTTAATAATCAAATTGAAATGAAATAATAAATTAAGGCAAAATATTTACAAGCAAGCAATAACGGAAAGCTTTGTGTAAATTTTACATTGTTAATGTAGAAATAATTCTCTGGGAGCCTGGTCACTTCTGAACAAGGCTATACGACCATTTGAATAGTCTTGTACGCCACATTCGTAAAAGAAAACAACAAAAGTGAAGAAAAAGTATTTGCATAGTGTTCTTATCAGGTTCCCACAATTACGTTTTCTACTCCGGTGGTCTTTTAAGACTGTGTGATTGGAAAGGGGCTATTGGAAAAGAGAAGCTTTTATCCAGCGGACATTTTATGACCCTCTCATCTCAGAATTCTAGAAATTAGGAAGATTCCCTTTTACTAAAAAAATAAAAGATGTTTTAAGGGTATCTTTGTGTTACGCCATGATCTTACCTTCTGAAGGATACAGAAAAAACTGTGAGACGAGTAAAAGAAATGTATTAAATTATTGAAAATCGGAATTACGTTTGTCACTCTGATGCGGAGTTCAAGTTAAAAAGTAATCATTTATTAAGAAGCAAAAAGCGAACTACAGAGGTAAATAATTTCCAACACTAAATTATTAAGCTATTTTTTTGGAAAAGAACTAAAAAAGAAGTTAAAAATAAATCGAACAGAATTAAATCCATTTCTAAAAGGTCCGCATAGAATCTTTTTGTCTTATTTTCTTGTAAGAAATAAACCTCAAACTTTTTAAACTGGGAAGTTTTTGGAAGAAAAGTTAATGCATTGTTTCTTCGATTTTTGTACGTGATACGTTTGCGTAATTCATAAATTTCAGCCGAAATATAAGAAGTCTCAAACATTGAAAAAGTTATGATACTGGAATCATTTATAAATTAATGATAATGATGCCACTGTTTTTCAATGTATTTGACCCCCCCCCCCCTCCCTTTGTCACAAAATGTCACACTTCAATGTACCTCCTTTCCCAGTCACATGTCACGCTATATTACATAAGCATATTTAAATGTATGTAGTTCAGAAACAAAGCACTACGTTATAGATCTCATCTCCAATCTTATCTTGAACTTTTAATGGCATTTCTGAGCATAACAATAATAATGATTATGTGTGTGCTTAATTTGTATAACACGGGATTAAGGTTTACAAGAAAAAAAAGTAATTAATATATAATGTTAAAAAAATTAATCTTTCGAATTTTTCAGAAATTAACGGAAGAAGACTATTTTGCAGAGCTATTTTGTCGCAAAGTGCAAATGCCCAAAATTTTCTTTCACATTTAAACTTTAACTAGAAGCTAATTTAACAGTTAATCAGCATCGATCTTTTCGCCACAAAATAAAGTCAATGAGAACACAAAACAGAAAAAGAAAGGTTTCATAAAGTAACACAAAAATATTTTCCTACACTAATAAAGTGTTTTTTAAAGTATAGGAAAGCAATAATTTCTTATTATCATTTTTTAGTATAGAACTTAATTTTATTTGTTCTGAAATGTGTGCTCTACAAATGGACTCTTCAGTGGACGTTATTTGATGGCTTGATTTCAAAAACAAGCTGATTAATAATGTGAGTTGATCGTCAGCGCAGCAGAAGCAGTAGATTTCGGCCTACGGAGAGAAGGGAATCGCTTCTCCGAGAGGCAGTCCAGAGGCTTTCTAGTTCAGGGGGTGTTGGACACACCCGCTCACTTTCGCTCTCGGAGATGGAGGAAACTCTGACGGCTATGTGCTGCTGACTCTTGGCGCGGTAGCTCTTTCTACTGGACTTGGCATTTCCAGGGACCACCATCGATGCATAGAAGAACAGCAGGGTCCCACTTTGTTCCATTTACTTCTACTTATGCAGGAGTAGTGCGCTAAGACCCCAGCAGTAATGATTCGAACTCTCGTTGTAATATACATTGTAATGATACTTGTTTAAAACAGTCGCTGTTAATTGATAGTGCTGTGATGAAGACCGATAGTTATTACTTCAAAATAAACCTAAGTGAAGCACTTTGCTAATGTTGGTGAGTCACTTTTATTTTGTATTTTTCTTTTTATTTTTCTTCCATTTTCCTCCTGGTATTTTGCAAGCAACCTTGTACTACCACTAACGTTCAGGCCCTTATTTATTCAAAATTACATTTTCTAAAAATTATCCTTTGGTGTTTCCAGACCATAAAGATTAATTTTAACGGGGCATATATTAATAAATAATTCGTAAGCAAAATGCATCAGTTTTCAAATGTTTATCCCCTTGGATCACTTTCAAAATTCTTTTTCTAGCAGGCATAAGTAATTTATTTTATATTTATTTTTACACGCGAGTAAAATAATGGAGGGGGTCCCCACGACAGACAGTTCTAAAACGACTTCTTAGAAACCTTTAGCAACCTTGAAGTGACCGTTGGAACTTATCAAAGGGTGTCATCCCCACCGTGAAATTCCATCTATTCATTTACCCTCTTGGTTCTGAGCATTGAGGAAGTTTAATGCACGTGACCCGTCGTCCCCAGCGTGAACCTGTTTCTTGCAGTTCAGTTGCTTTGCTAACTCATTATCTGATACAGTCCAGTTGCGAGTGGAAGCTGAATTTCCTGCTAAAATGTCTAAGCGAAAAAGATTAACTTCAAAGGAGAAAATCGATGATTTAGATGTTGCAGAGAAAGAACAGTTGAGTGTCAGAGCTATTGCTGAACGTTTTAGCGCTGGAAAAACCCAGATAAGTCAGCTTTTGAAAGAAAAAGATGAAATTAGGAAACTTTGGATAACAAACGCCAATGAGAATACGAAGACCAAGTTCCACACGGCTGAGACTTCTGAAATAGACGAAGCTGTGATGAGTTGGTTCCAGTCTGTCCATGCAAAAACATTCCTGTGAACGGAGTGCTTCTTCGAGAAAAAGCTTTAGAAGTTGGTCAATCTTTGGGACTAGAAACATTCAAAGCTTCAAATGGATGGCTTGAAAAATTTCGGACACGCCACAACATTTCTTACAAAGCAGTCTGCAGTGAAGAAAAATCAGTCAACCCCAGCCAAGATAGCGATTGGATCAAAAGGCTCAAACTATTATGTGAAGGCTATAAATCCAAAGACATTTTTAATTGTGATGAAACCGGATTGTTCTATCGTGTTCTACTGGACAAGACTCTCTGTTTTCAGGGCGAAAAGTGTGGTGGAGGTAAAATCTCAAAAGAATGTTTAACAATTTTGTTGTGTTGCAATATGTTAAGAGAATTTGAAAAGCCATTGGTCATCGGAAAATCTAAGACACCGAGGGTTTTCAAAAATATTGACGTAAATACGCTAGTGTTTTATGGAAAAACAACGGAAAGGCTTGGATGAAAACTGATAGTAGGTGAAAAAGGACAGTTGTGAGCCAGCAGGCGGATCGCGGATCAGGGGGCGTGGCCGATCCGCCTCCCAATGCCCCCAGGCGTGCCCTCAGGCGTTAGTCGAGTGGAGTTGAGTTGTATGCCCCCAGGCGTTTTTCGAGTGGAGTTGAGTTGTATGCCCTCAGGCGTTTTTAAAGTAGAGTTGAGTTGTTTTTCAAAAGTTTATAGTTTTGGAATGGCAACACTTTTTAGTTTCAGTTTAAGACTTAATGTAAAACCGATTGTGACACCATCTACGAGAAGAAAATGGAACTATTATTGAACTTAGAATAATTTTCAATGTTTTAGAATTCGAGCATTAAATATTAACAAAAAAAATTAATTATAATGTATAATGAATTAGATTTAATATCATTAATTATATCCTGATACAGCTTTATTTTTTAGACTTAAATTTTTTTTTCTTTTTCGATATTTTTAATGTTTTCACTTGCATTCACGCAGGAACTATTTCATATTAACAAAAAATTAATTATAAATGATAGCGCTAAAAAGTTAATGCTTAAAAAGGGATTACTTTAAATGCAAAGGGAATTATTAAAGTATTACATTTAAATGATATTAAAAAATTATAATTTTTTTTTAATACAAATTAGTGATGATAAAAGGTATATTCAACTTACCCTAGCAGGAGATTCAGTAGATTGATAATTGATTCTTGAAAAATCCATGGTTGAGCGTATAAGGAACTGAGAAACGCTTTTAAAAAAGAGCAGAGCTAAGTTATAATTCCTGCAGCATTGCAAGACATGAACAAACTTGTATTGCGCTAAAAGATTGAAATCATAGTGCAGGTGTTTTTTATGGCTTTAGGTCCTTTGTAACGATCGGACAGAAAAGAAAAGGTCCCTCTCCACCCCTATAGGCATACTTTCTCTTTCTTCATTGAATGAAGTGATTGACAAAGATCACTTTCCTTTTCACATACCATCTCCATTGTACTTAATTTTTTTAACTGTAGATAATGGATACATTACTTGATGGTGGTGAATATCAGCTTAATGAAAACAAAAATACGTTAATAAGAGATGATTTTTACTCGCAAGAAAACATGTTTGATAGTGTTTTCTTCTATTAGCAACCTTTTTTTCATTGATGTAGAAGCTACTAGTAGGATTCATTCCGTAAAACAATAGAGAATGTAAGATTTTACTAAATAAAAATGTTTGAACTTGCAAAACAAAATTATTTTCTACTTGCAAAATTTTAGAACTTCGCATGAAAATTTAAAAAAAAAAGTACTTATTCAAACGGTTGAAACTTGGAACTAAAATTTCAACACTGAATTATCAAAAATCCGAAACAATTTAATAAAGATTCGAGAATTAAAAAGTAATTTTTTTTTTTTTTTTTTTTTTTTTTTTTTTTTTTTTTTTTTTTTTTTTTTTTTTTTTTTTTTTTTTTTTTTTTTTTTTTTTTTTTTTTTTTTTTTTTTTTTTTTTTTTTTTTTTTTTTTTTTTTTTTTTTTTTTTTTTTTTTTTTTTTTTTTTTTTTTTTTTTTTTTTTTTTTTTTTTTTTTTTTTTTTTTTTTTTTTTTTTTTTTTTTTTTTTTTTTTTTTTTTTTTTTTTTTTTTTTTTTTTTTTTTTTTTTTTTTTTTTTTTTTTTTTTTTTTTTTTTTTTTTTTTTTTTTTTTTTTTTTTTTTTTTTTTTTTTTTTTTTTTTTTTTTTTTTTTTTTTTTTTTTTTTTTTTTTTTTTTTTTTTTTTTTTTTTTTTTTTTTTTTTTTTTTTTTTTTTTTTTTTTTTTTTTTTTTTTTTTTTTTTTTTTTTTTTTTTTTTTTTTTTTTTCTACTGAATCTCCTGCTAGGGTAAGTTGAATATACCTTTTATCATCACTAATTTGTATTAAAAAAAAAATTATTATTTTTTAATATCATTTAAATGTAATACTTTAATAATTCCCTTTGCATTTAAAGTAATCCCTTTTTAAGCATTAACTTTTTAGCGCTATCATTTATAATTAATTTTTTGTTAATATGAAATAGTTCCTGCGTGAATGCAAGTGAAAACATTAAAAATATCGAAAAAGAAAAAAAATTTAAGTCTAAAAAATAAAGCTGTATCAGGATATAATTAATGATATTAAATCTAATTCATTATACATTATAATTAATTTTTTTTGTTAATATTTAATGCTCGAATTCTAAAACATTGAAAATTATTCTAAGTTCAATAATAGTTCCATTTTCTTCTCGTAGATGGTGTCACAATCGGTTTTACATTAAGTCTTAAACTGAAACTAAAAAGTGTTGCCATTCCAAAACTATAAACTTTTGAAAAACAACTCAACTCTACTTTAAAAACGCCTGAGGGCATACAACTCAACTCCACTCGAAAAACGCCTGGGGGCATACAACTCAACTCCACTCGACTAACGCCTGAGGGCACGCCTGGGGGCATTGGGAGGCGGATCGGCCACGCCCCCTGATCCGCGATCCGCCTGCTGGCGCACAACTGTCCTTTTTCACCTACTACTGATGTAATGACTGATTGGTTGATACAACTGGATAAAAGAATGAAAAAACAGTTCAGTAAGATACTTTTGTTTTCAGACAATGCTACTTCTCATCCTCAGGACTTAAAGTTTAAAAACCTAAAGCTAGCCCCCCCCCCCCCCGCCCAACACCACTTCGAAGTTACAGCCGCTTGACCTGGGAGTCATTCATGCAGTGGCGTAACTAGGGGGGGCGGTCCGCCCTGGGCGGAGCTTTTTTGGAGGGCGGCAAAAGATTCGGATTGCCCTTCCCAAGTTCGCCCCAGTACAAAGACTTTTTTTCAGTTCTTTTCGTCGCAAGCAAGGCAAAGTTCTCCTGATGACAATGCATTTTTAAGTTAACTTTCTTCCGAAAAAGTTCCATTAAACAACAGTTAATTCGCGCTCAAAGTCACTTCAGAACATAACCTCCTAGTTTGTTTTTTTCATTCCAAAGAATTCCTGCAAGCGACAAAGACCGCCGGCTTCCGCTTTTGTTGTACCCCCTAGGTATACATTTTGTTCCCGTAATAAAGGCCAGGTTTCTTGGGATGACTCTCAGAGCTTAGACCATATGGTAATAGTTTATGGTCAGAAGTCCCAGAGGGACAGTAGAAATTCTTCGCGGTCTATTCTCAAGACCCTGGCATTTTCTGACCTTATCCAACGCCGCTGGCACCAATGCAAAGTGAAGAAATATCATTGTCACCTAAAGATGAAGGACTGGGTTATTTAAAATTTCTACTTTTCTCCACCAGACCCCTACCCGTTAGCCGATTCCTTAGGATTGCTTACGCACGGGGAGAGGTAGTGGGGTCTGCGGATTTTACATGCACATATCCCCAAGTATACATGGTGGTCTTCAGTGGGTATCGAACGTGCGACCTTCCAGGTGGAAGTCCGACGTGCTAACCACTAGGCTACTACGGCCTTTTAAACCTTCTAGTGGTCCCAGTACTCGTCCTTCATTTTCGTTTTATCAGTTCAGGTTCAGAGTGACATTAGCCAAGGTCCAGTCCCAGTCTGTTTTTCTTCTACGAAAATCGGGATCCAGCGCAAGGAAAGAAAATTTTGAATAAACTCCTCAGAGATAAAACAGAGGCAACCAATTTCTCCTCGAAAAGGAAGCAACAGGTAAGTTATACTATAACATTTATTTAGTTTTTTTTTTTTTTTCTTTTTTCTTTCTTCCTTTCTTCAAGGAGCAATTCGTATTTCGAGCAAAAACGTATATGCTTCATTCATTTCCATACCTTCTTTTGTTTTTATTCATTCTTTGTTTTCCCATTTAAATATTAACAACACATTAAGCCTTAGCAATTAACAGAGGATTTCAAACTGGGTGCCACATCACCCTGAGGTGCCAAAGCGAGAGATATAGGTGCAGTGCCGCCCACACAAGGGTGCCCACCAGAAGGAGGTCATGGCGCAGACTGCGCCATTGAAATTTGAGGGGGGGGGGCGTCATCGTTTTTGGGGAGAGCTTCATACCTTTTTAGCGAGGCACACCATCGTTCGAAGGGGGGACCCTATTATATTAAATGCGCTTGTTACATCAAATCTTTGTTTTTAAGGGAACAAACAACTACAATCGTTACAATTAAAGTACTTTTGCTAACTTAAAATGCAAGTTATAATCCTTATTTTTATGTTATTACGGGTTTACTTCTGTGGCTTCTTTTTCTTCGGAACCGTACAAATATACAATGATATATATATATATATATTTATTTATGTAGGGCCTATTGGCGTTGATAAAAGTTTCTTATAACCTAGTTGCAATGAAATTATTGCAACTAGAAAAAAGCAGCGGGAGAGAAAATTTTATCTGTAATAATAGATGGGTATCCGCAAAAACAGGAAGGTTTTTTTTTGTCTTTGACGTTTTCTCATTATCTCTCAACATATGTAGTTAACAGCTAACTATAGAGTAACTTTAATTATATTATACGCTTTAGAATCTGCCTTACTTTCAAAATGTTTCTAAATTAAGGTTTTCAAAAATATATAGGGTCAGTTGGGGCAATTGTAAACGCTTTTTCAATGTTTTAACTTTTGATCCTTCCCTACCTCTTGAAGGAATTCAGAGATAAAATTGTGAACATTGTAGCCACTACTGTACTTCTTGTGAGTAAATGTGCACAAAAATTTTGACTTTATGACTATTTGTTAGCAAATGAGCTCGTGTTTACAATTACCCCAGTGTGTTTACAATTACCCCATAGATCTGGGGTACTTGTAAACTGATTTATTTTCGAATGAGGTTGATGCAAATGGAAAATTGTTTCATACACAGTCTGTTTGAAAACTTAAGAAGTTCCGGAGCAATTTTTCTCAATCTGCGGCCAGCAGGCCGCATGCGGTCCGCTGAGTTATGTTATGAGTCGACTGAGATCATTTAACGAGAAATATCTTGCAAAACATCAAGTAATGCAACAAATTTATGTGAAATTTGTCCCTCAGTGGATCAGTCGGTTAAGCTTGGATCCTACAGAACACCGAAAGTGAAGCACAACTGTCCGTGTTCAATGCTTGGGAGGATGACCACATCCCGCGACTGATTACTCTGAGACCGAGTGCGCTAAAGGGAGCTGTGCACGTAAAATACATCCTCGCTTCAAATGTCCACCAAGTTAGAAATATTTTCCGCTGAGGGACCAACCTAGGTGACGATCTCTCATCTGGGAGCCGGTTCAAAATCATCGAGCCCCTCTGAGCCAAGTATACTTCATTCTAGCGGAGCTCATTAATAACACTGCAACACGAAAAATGTCTTTTGGATAAAAATGTCTTTCTTATGTACTTTTGGCTGAAAATTGCGAATCTGCAATTAGTTTTTGTCTATCACGTACCATTTTCCCAAAATTCCACATTTTAGCTTTTTACGTATTTTCTGCATAAATGTGCATATTTTTGTAATTTATCGACGCAATTTATTATAAGTTATATCTTTCTCATTGATAGTGAGATCGGCGCCATTCTAGAGACCTTTTTAATGAAGTTGGGTTACTTTAGTGACATGTTTAGCAACAAAAGCTTTATCTACTTCTCGAAGTTTTGAGTCTTTTACAAGACAACAAAGGCATTTTGCAAACTATTTTACGGAGCTAGAAAGAATGGTATGCTGCTGTGATGTGAATATACTATTTCAAGCATTAGGACATGAGCACAGTTCAGCAGAGTGGCGCTTGTTTATCAGTGCTCCTCCATCTAAGTATTTTTTTTCCCCTATTCATTCCTGTAGCATATTCTGCAAACACAAATTAAATTTCAAAATTAAAAATTACAAGTGGCAAAAGCATATCAAATGAGCCTATGATGATCTACAATGTGCCTTTCTTCCACAATTGCACATTAAACTTGGTTTATCGAAATATTTGTAAAAGCACTTGACAAAGAAGGAGTGGCTTTTTTGCATTTCAGGAACAAATTCAAAAATTTAAGTGAGGCAAGAGTAAAAGAAAGGATTTTTATTGGCCCACAACTTAAAACTCAATTTTATGATAAATTATTTTTTAAAAAGCAACATACTCTCGGCAGCGTTTCATTTTTAGATAAATCGTTTAATTTTTGATAAAATTGTTAGAGCAAAAAATATTTATAGCATAGTTCATTATACAATTACCCTTTAGCTAGATACTTCATTTAAATTTATAAAGAAATGAAATGCTTTTCTTTTTTTTAATAAGGGGAAAAAACACTGGAAAATGTCTCCTCTACAACAAAATCTTCATCATTGAATGAACCGTTATTTGTTTAATCAAAGTGAAGTAAATTTTTTCGCTTGTCTACGTTCTATTTCTCACTTATTTGAATTAAGCTAAATATAAGTACTACTTAAATTAAAATACAAATAAATTTTACTAAAATAAAAAAAAATTTAAAAGTTTTTCATTCGAAAGCTTTTAATAAATTTCTCATTCTCTCAGCATAATGTAAAGAAGAATTTCCTACATTGTCATGATAGATACACTTAATAGTTATTATTAACAAGACTGATAGGAAACTGTTCGTGGCATTTCCGATTTAACTAAAGCAAGTGTGGATCCAAGGGGGTTTACAGGTGTCATACCTTCCTTTCGACGTAACCAAACCATACGAACCTAAAGCTACGTTTTAAGACCTCTAAAACTTTCTGAGCAGTGTCCGAATCCCCTAATGTCAACAAATATAGATTGAAATTACGGTTTTGGGCATAAATTTCGATTAATTTCTAGACACAAGTACATGAACTCCTCTTATCTAGTCTAAAATTACGAGTTTCAGATTTCAATTTCGAAATATTTCTAGGGCTCTACCCCTAATTCTTATTTTCCCAAAGTCATGAAAAATAGCCTAATATAGCATTTGTAAGGCTTAAATTTCGAAAAAACCCGAACCCCCCTATTGTGCGTCAGTGTTACGTAATAAAGTTTATACTATTTTTCTGAATGCTGTGACCACCTCTATTAAGATCCCTGCTTAATAAAATCAGCCGCTTATAAAATCAGATTTAAAGAAACTGATTCACATCAATGTGAAACCTTTGTTAAGCCAACGCTTTTAAAAATAATGATTTCAGATTTCAGATACTTTAAGCTATTCATCGCATGAAATGAATCAAAGTCATTGGAGCTTTTCATATCAAAACATGTATGAGTTGCGATGCGTAATCTTTTCTTTTTGGGACCATACCCCTTTATTTTGCATTCAGCAATATTTAACTGATTAACAGAGCAATCATATTTTCAAATCAGAAGAGATGTGCGTGTATGTACAAGCAGGGTTGGGTTTTTGACGTCGAAAACTGGTTTTTGACATGACATAGGTATAATACCGCTTTAGACTGTCAAAAACCTGTCTCAATCTTCAGCTGACTTAAATTTTACAAGAAATTACATAAATTTAAACAACTGTTGATAACAAATGTTGAACTTTATCAAATTATCATTAATGTAACAGCAATTAAGACATTTTTAGATAATAACTAATAAAAAAAATAGGGGATTATTTAGTTAAACTCTATGAAAAAATATGGCAAAATGAATGTTTAAAATAAACATTTTCATGAGTTAAAAGATAATAATACATCTATAACATTAGGCATTGAATTTTAATTATGACATATAGTATTTTTCAGTCGGTCCTTTCAAACTACTGAAATTCCAAAACCAAGGACGCACAAATAAATAAATATAAATATATATATATGTATACATATGTTTATATATATATATATATATATATATACATATATATATATATTTTGTGTGTTTTATAATATAATATAATATATTTATATATATTGTGTATATATATATATATATATATATTATATATATATATATATTATATATATATATATATATATGTATATATATATATATATACACATATTTGGATATTTGACAGAAATGAATAACATTAGTATAAACTGATTATCCCAGTATTCAGCTAAGTTACTTGATAAACTAAATATTGTGAATAAAATAGATGACATATTTAGAATATTGCCAGAAAATATTGGGACTTATGTGCTGTCTAATATGAACCATTAGGAAAATAATTATAAATTATTTCAAGGTTAAGAATTAGTTTTTTAAAGCGAATAGTAATAGAATAAAATGGTTTTTTAGTTCTTTGGTTTGGGTGAAATAATTTGTTTGAAAAAAAAAAAATTATTTGCATTTTTGTATTTAATTACAAGTAGGCTAACACTAACAGCTCTATCAACAGCACCTATACTGAAAATATCTATGAAGTACTATTACATGTTTTATGATCAACACTGACAAATGTACGAATGCGTAATTAGCACTAATTTTAGTCCCTTTTGTATTCTTTCTAATGAAACATATATTCTAGCAGTAATTCTTATTAAAAATGTCAAAATGTAAACAAAGATATGTTTTCGTAATTGCCCACATTTTGGGCTCATAAAAAATATTTTGCGAAAATTCAGTGGGCATTTGCCCTACCCACATCACTTATATAAAGCACAAAACTACATTTTTTTTTTTTTCATTCAAGGTTAAAACTACTTAAGAGGTGAAACTTATTTTTTTCTGCAATATATTTGGAGCACTATTCTGAATTAATAATAAATGTTACTTGTTAAGAAATTTCACATACAAATATGGGTTTTTGACAGTTTTTGACAAAGAGATTTTTGATGTGACAGTTTAAACCATGGTTTAAACTGTCAAACTGTCACGTATCAAAAACCTGCCAACCCTGTAGTACACGTGAAAAAAAAAATGGTATCACCAATCTCATACCCCCCCCCCCCCCCCCCGTTTCCTGGCCTTGGACGACTTTGTTCTCGACACGGGAAAGGGGCGGCACTTTCATTATTCGCTCCGGGCGCCACTACGGCTAGTTACGCCACTGCATTCATCTGTTTAAATTAGAATACAGAAAACTGTTACTGCGGCATATTCTTTCGCAAACTTCATAGTGCCGATCCAGTGATGAACTGTCAAAAAGTGTAAACGTTTTGGGTGCAATAACTTGAAAAACATCAGTTCTGAAAAAAGTAAAGCCTGAAAGTGTTTCCAAATTTTTGCAAAAGCGGGGTTTTCAAGTACAGCTGCTCCCGAAAGTGCACAAGTCTCAGAAAACGATAAAGATTTTGAAACACTTCCGACAGATTTAAATTCAAATGTGACCGTGGATGACTACATGGATATCAATGAGAACTTGTGTATTGAAGAAGAGGTTGACATTTCCGAATTAATATCGCCGAGAACTAAGAATGATCTGCCGTTTCCGAGGATGAAGAGGAAGATGTACAAGAAGAAACTTCTGATGTTAAAAACTTAAAAGATGCTTTGAAATACAGTGGTGAGTTAAAAAAGTTCTTCCTGATCAAAGGGGACACTGAAGGGTTTACAAAAATTAATGAACTTACTATTCATATTGAGAAGCAAGTTGTTTTTTGCAAAAGGATGAACCAAACTGTATTAACTGATGATTTTAAATAAAATAATTTAGTGATGTTTATAGTTACTTGTACGTATTTTGTCATTATTGAATGAGTATTACGAAATTAATTGAATAAGTACTAATGATAATTATTAATTAAATTTAAATTATTTCCTAATTTAAACTTGATCACACTATTGAATTTAGTTCTCTTATTTAATTAGCAATTGTTTTATTGTATAAGGTTTGAAAATAGCAAATGAAATTTCTTTTTAAAAATAGACATCTCCAAATAGCGGACGCCTACTAACAGCGGAACCCCCCCCCCCCCCCGACCCAAGACTGTTCGCTATTCAGAGGTTTAACTGTATATATGGTGACTCAGAAAAATAGAGCTTTTGAGATACATAATGACAGCCACATACATGAGGCTGCACCAGTACCTTGAACTGCAAATTTCATTTACACGTTTTTTTTCTAAGTTATAAAGAGAAAACGCACATTTTAACCTCAGATTCTACGCTGGCGATTGTCCAGTTTCAGAAATTGCATGCGACCTTGAACCCACACCTGTTGTGACCACTTACTGTGATCACACACCTGCCTAAATGAACAAAAGACATGACCCGGAAGAGAGCGAATATAAATAAATCATAGATAAAACATAAATGTTATGCCTAAAAAACATAACTCGAGTTTTTAACTGCCAATAGTACCAGCAAACTGCAGCTGCTGGATTTAGGAGTCTTAAGATCCCTTAAACAACATTATCGGAAACTTTTAGTGCAAACAGCTATCGCTATTTTAGACAACGGATAATTAGAAGAAATGAACATTGAAATCTTGCAATCTACGAATTTCATAATGATGACTTGTGAAAATGTTTTACCAAAAACAATAAGAAACTGCTTCACCCTTTGCTGGGTTTTTCACTTCAGTAAACGTCATTCCTAATAAAAACGTCGTACCTGAAATATTGTTCCATCTGAAAACTGGTCAAATTTAAGTGATGTTACTGCATTTGAGTTAGTTTTGTTTTTTATTACGGAAATAATCGTTTTTTGGTGATTTTCGTTTATACGTTTTTTCATTTATATGTTTTTTCTGTTCAGTTCCTTGAAAAACGTATAAACGGTGTGTGGAGTTCTGTGTCTCAAAAGAACAAAACTAGTTTAAATAAAAACACCTTTTTATTACATCAAACAAACAACTGTCGGAAACCCGACTGCACTGACTCACTCACTCTCTCAACACACGCTTATGTACAATGGCTGTTGCCAGATAAATTTACATATCCCTTACAACCCCCCCCCCCCCCTCTAAAGTTAAAAAAAAAAAAAAAAAAAAAAGTTGGTCTGAGATTTTTTTTTCTTTTTTTTCAAGACTAGGAAATATTTACTCTTAATTTTACATATAATTTTACTAAGCTTACTACTATATTTCCTAGTATAAAACTTCTTATTTTAATTCTACATTCACACCAGTATTTTAACAAATTAACATTTCAAATTAAATTCCTTCACTTTAATCTTAACAAATTAATTTTTCTTCAAATTGTTAAACTTTAACCTAAATTTTACACAAACTTTAAACTAATAAATCCAACTTAAATTTTTAGCTAATATTCTTTCTTAGCATTAGCTTAACTTTACGATTCTACTCGAACACTTTTAAGCTTTCACAAATAATTAAATCTTAGCACAAAATCAATTTCAAGAAAAACAAACACTATTACATTAGTCTTCATCTGTACTAAACAAAACAGTCTCACATTTTTGTCCATATGACCTCCTGGAAGACGTAAATACGAGGCCATTCCTCTGGTCCTGCTAATTTTCTTTGTTTCCGAATCCTTTCTTTTTGTTTTTCTGTGGGAGGAGAATTCTTCAAAATATTTTCATTAGTAAATTTAGTTCCATTTTCCACAAAATTTGGTCGTTCCTGATCGTTTAAATCTATCCAGTCAGCCCTATCTCTACATAATCTTGTTTGATCTATGTTCACAGTCTTAAGAAGAGCTGCTTTCTGTATGACTAAATTTGACTTCTTGACTTCTTTAACCACATAAGGTCCTTCATATTTCTTAGCTAACTTGCTTACAAAATTTCTAGGAGTCGAACTTAAAAAATGAGTTTTCACTAAAACTTTATCGCCAGGTTTAACTTCCATTAATTTTCTTCTGAGATTATAATATTTCTCCTGACATTTTTGCGATTTCTTCAACGCTTCTTTTGTTATTTTCTCAATACTTTCATTCAATATTTCCTGTTTGTGCGGTTCCGCGAATATAATTCTTTTAAACGGAGTGATGAGTTTTCTTCCCAAAAACAGTTCTGACGGAGTTTTTCCTGCCGAGTCATGCACAGCCGTTCTTAAGGCAAACGCAAACTGTTGCAAGTTTTTATCCCACATTTTATGATTATCTTTAATGAAAGCACTAATCCTTTGTATCAAAGTACGATTTACTCTTGTAAAAGTTTTTCTGCAACCTAAATGTCCTGAAATAGCATTATCATGAAATTCCCTGAACACTGTTAATTTTAGACTTGAAGGTATTGCTACTCTAATTTCCTTACACTTGTTTTTCTTTCGCATATAGTACAAAATTTCTTCAACTAACTCATACGATGTGGATTTATTTTCATTAATTTGTTTTAAGTTTTCTTCAATGGATTCTGGATCTTTTAAATACTTATAAATATATCTTAACTCTGAACCCTTTTTTTGTTCTTCAATTAATTGTTCACTCGAGTTCAATACTAATGACGTAAATACCGCGCATTGTATTTTTTGACTTTGAAACTCAACAGCATTTCTCGATAAACAGTCTTCTACTACATTCGTATCCGTGATTTGAGAATGGTGCGAAACTACTGCTAAGTCGCCAGAATTTTCTTTTGTATTATCCTCTTGTAAATTTTCAATCGTTAAAGCTTTATCAACAAAATCGAGTTTTAAACCAAATCTCCGCATAAAATCCACACCCAAAATACAAGGTACTTGCAAGTTTTTCATTATCAAAAAATCCCAAGTTATTTTCACACCTCTTATTTCCACATTCAACAATATTTGACCTTCGAGTTTACATTCAGTTCCACTTGCTGAAAAAACTTCCCATGATACCAACTTACGCGGTTTATACTTAAAATATTTATTGGCTATTCCATCCGAAATAAATGATTTCTCTGCTCCGGTATCCGCCATACAATGTACAACTATGTTATTTAATTGCACTAGAAATTTCGGTAAATTAATTGGCCTTAGAACTACTGCAAAACTTTTAAACCTTCCGTAGGATCAGTTTTACACGAACTCCGATTACGCGAACAAGTTTTAGTTTCTTCCGGATATGGCATGTGATTTTTCTTGACAGACGGTGTTTTTTTAGTATACCTTCCCTCAGCGACAAGACCACACTTAAGGAAACGATTCTTCTTGATTAACCTTGAAAGAATTCAGCTGTCTTCTCAAACCCGCGTTTTGCTCGATTTTGTTACTTTCGAAATTTTCACGTTTAGAACCATAATTTCTGTTCGATTCTTCGAACAGGTTCATAATACTGTTGAACAGTTCTAGAAGAATTGTAATAGTTCTCCGGGTACTTCGCAAATCTCAATGCATTTTGTTGTTTAAAAATTTCCTTTCGCGATTCAAATTCACGAGTTACTTTTACCAGTTCCTGGACAGTTTGAACGTTTTTTCTATCTACGTAATCCTGCAATTGTGGTTGAAGCCTTTGCACTATTATTTGAATTATTTCTTCCTCGGGAATTTTCACTCCTAACAATTTTACAATCTTGAGTTTTCTAAACATAAAGTCTTAGGAACTTTCACCGAAATTTAGCAGAGTACTTGTATTTATGTATTCTGAGAACATTTCTAACAATCCCTGTCGTACAGAATCGTACGTTTCAACACCTGCTTTGGGAACTAATTTGTACCAGTCTTTCGCATGACCTAATTTACATATCCTTTACAGGTGCTTTATTGTAGATTAAAAACTTTGAAGAGGCTGAATGTGCTGTAAAAAAGAAACTGACAGGACGTGGAAGAAGTGCTTGTACTTTGCAGAATATCAATCAATCGGTAACCTCAACTGCAGATTGCAAGAATGCATAGATACAGGAGGATGCGATCACAGGACATAATTATTAGCCAATGATAACTTTGATTACTGTCAATTAAAAGACAAGTTGTTGTGGTTCAGTTGCTGTTAATAAAATCTTTTTTTGTATTTCTTCCAATTTAGATGGTTTTTTCCAAAATTCCTGTTGTTTCTATGTCATACTACATACATAGGACTCTTTTTAACTTGAAATTGGATAATTTTTGAAATGCTGCATAATTTTAACTAGTAATATCAATTCAAAATCTTACAAGAATAAAATATTAGTAAAAACTTCAGAAATGTTTTTTTGGGTTGTACACAGTTGTGTCCAGGGATATAACTAGGTCACCCCCAATTCCTCCCCGACAGCATACACACACAAAAAAAAGCGTACTTGTCAATTTAGTGCCCTTTAAATCTGGCCTGGCGGGCAGTGAACAGGTCCCATCTCCCCCCCCCCCCCCCCCCCACGTTACATCCCTGATTGTGTCTGCAATTTTTCTGCTTCTGATGTTAATTTTAATATTTCAGCTCAAAGGTAAACTTTTATTCTTCTCATTCTCAGGGACAATTGTGAGTTTGCAGAAAAATACCAGAAGTTGTTAAGAGAAAAATGAAAGCCCTATCATTTTAAAATTAGGATTCTTAATGTAAAAAAAATGCTGTGAGTGTGAATAGAATGCTTTTGATAAGGATACAAGATATATTTCTTACATCTGAATATTTTTTAAAGTCAAAATATGTATGTATAAACATAGATGCATATTTCGACTTTAAAAAAAAAATTGTTAAAGTTTTTAATAAAATATAAAGTTATCTACCAATAATGTGAAAATTTTTTTAAAAAAAGAATAAATAAAATAAACCACATCCACTAAAATATCAATAATGTATTCATATATGTTATTTATGCTTTGCATGAATAATGATTAGTTTGCAAGTAAAATCAAAAGACTCATAACAGATTTTCAGTTAGTTTTTAGTAAAAAATGGATCTGGAGCTACCATTAAAAAAAAAGGAACCTTTATATGAAACTGTTAAGATTATAAAAACTAACAAAATAGTTGTAACCATTGGCGAATGGGGAAGGAAAATAACAAAATCTCTAAACAAACAATGTAATTGACTAAGCAAAAAAGTTTACTTTTTGTGAGACAAATAAAGTTAATAAAAAAGCTGAATTAGGCAAAAAATTAAATTACAAAAAGCAATGAAATTAGGCAAAAAATTAAATTACAAAAAGCAGACGTGTTTCGAAATTACATGAAATTCTTCTTTCAATGCAAGCTAGAAAGGAGCAAGCAAGCAAAGACCCTACAAGGGATCATGTCACGCTTCGAGGGGGGGGGGAGTTCACGAAATTGTGACGAAGTGTAACAAGGGGAGGGGAGGGGGTAACAAGAAGTGTGACATCATGCATTATACAATAGAGCGTGACACGTGACAAAGGGGGAGGGGGTCCACTGAACTGTGACAAAAGGGGGGAGAGGGGTCAAATATATAGTAAAAAAGCGTGACATCATTTATGAACGGCCCCCAAGATTCCTACCCAAGACAAAAAGTCAACCACACTTTTGATTTTTTTCTATTAACATTCAAAATTGTCATCTCCGTCTGATCTCATTTTTTTTAACTTTTCATATTCTAAGCCAGCGGTGCGCAAACCGGGGGTCGCGACCCCCAGAGAGGTCGCAAGAAAATCTTTGGGGGGTCGCCAAATTCAAAGAAATTCAAATTAATGAATCTACAATGAAATCTACAATTATTCATTTCAAAGAGCGGAAATAATACAAGCGAAGAAACTGACAATTATTATTTTACGAGTGCGATATTCGTGATCGCTATCAGGGGGCTTCAAAACCCCGTTGCTTAGTGATCCCTGATATCTGCTGCTCACATCCACCTATAACAAATACCATTATTCTCGATCACTCTTACGTTATCTAATAAAAATTGTGAAAATACCAGGAAGGGTTTATTAAAAAATACGGATTTACATTTTGTGTTGTTAATGGGGAAGAACAGCCGTTGTGTGTTAATTGCTCAAATGACCTGCTAAATTAAAAAGACATTTGGAAACTAAACATAGAGAATTTTCAAATAAATCTTAATTTTTTTTTTAAGAAACGAGCTGAACATATGAAAAATCATACTGCATTTATGAAAACATACATAACAATTCCTGAGAAAGCTTTACGGGCATCCTTTCATATCTGATAGGGGAAAATTTAAAACCACATACAATTGGAGAAACTCTCAGTCTGCCTTCCGCAATTAAAATAACAACAATTATACATGGAGAAAAATATGGTAACGGTTTATAAATAACACCATTATGAAGTGATACCGTTTCTCTCCGAAGTTCCGCCATATCACGTGATATAGAATCGGTTCTGTAAAACTGAATACATAACTCTTCTGTGTTTGCTCTACAAGTTGACGAAACTACTGACATTACTGAAATGTCTCAATTAATTGTTTATGTGAGACACGTTTTTGAAGAAGACAAATCGGAAGCTATTTTACGTTGTAAAATGTTGGCAAAGATAGCAAATGTGGAGAAAATATTTGAAATTGATAATATATACTTTGAAGAAAATGACATTACCTGGACCCACAGTGTAGCTATTTGCACTGATGGTGCTGCAGCTTTAACAGATAGTAACAAAGGACCCAGAGGGTTAATGATGAAAATTGATCCCCCCCCCCCCCCATATAGTATTCAACCATTGTATGATACACAGACAAGCTCTAGTTTCAAAAGACAGCGAAGAAGAATTGCACAAGATATTAAACAACGTCGTTATTGTAATTAATTACATCAAAAGCAACAGCCTGAACAGTCGTCTCTTTTTAATATTTTGTAATGAAATGGGTTCTGTGTATGAGATATTATTACTACATACCGATGTCGGACGGCTCTCAAGCGGCGAAATATTGCGGCGTATTTTCGATTTGAAAAACGAATAGATATTTTCGTGGAAAAGAAACATGCAATTATATTCGCACGTTCATTCATTGATGAAGATTGGATCGAAAAACTCAGTTACACGGTTGATATTTTCGAAAAACTGGACGATCTGAATATGAGTCTACTGGGAGAGGGTGCAAACATTTTAACGTTAAACAGTAAAATTGAAGATTTTAAGAATAAGCTGATACTTTAACAAGGGGAATTGAACAAAAACAACACAGATAGTTCCCGTGCTTTTCAGAATTTACTAAAGGAATTAACATAGGTTTCTTGTTATTTAAAAGCATCATTTCCCGTCATTTGATGAAATTGATTGCAAACTTTACAAATTGGTACGAAACATTTCCAGAAAAGGAATTAGGTTGGAGCTGTGATCCATTTTCGTTTGTTATTATTAATTTCAATATACCTTTAAATGAAAAAAAAAAAAACAGTTAATTGATGATTCAAGCGAAGAAACACTGCGCGTTCAATTTAACTCTCTGACTTTCTAAAAATTTTGGTTATCAATTGGAACCGAATATGTCGATTTGAAAAGAAAGGGAAACAATATTTTGACTCACTTTGCATCGACCTATTCATGTGAATCCTGCTTTTCAAAATGTTTCCGTTAAAACAAAATATAGATCTCAATTCGATTAGGATGACTTGCGGCTTGCGATTTCCAATATAGATCCGAACATAGAAACAAATGAAAATAGTTTGCGCACCACTGTTCTAAGCAATAGCTCCAATTTAGTTAACGATATCCTATAGTTAACTTAACAATTCCTTACTTTTTCTCAGGCTCCGTTTTCTTTTATTTCTTAATATTCCTCTTTTGTGTTTGCTTACGTGTATCGTCAGCTTTTGGTGGGAATCTTGTAGGGTCTTTGCTTTCCTTGCTCCCTTTTTGCTTGCATTGAAAAAAGAATTCCATGTAGTTCCGAAACAGGTTTGCGTTTTGTAATTTAATTTTGTGCTTAAATTCATTGTTTTTTACTTTCTTCAATATAATCGATATCATAAAATTGCAGGATGAAATTAGTGCAAAATGATGTGTGCGGGAAACCACTAAAATCGTGATACAAAGCCTGCAAAATTTTAAGCATGATTGAACGTTTTAAAAAATAGTGTTTCCTTTCAATGTATGACGTGTGTACAAATTCATAGGAAAATTTGCATATGTATGGTTAAGGATTTCTAAACTGATTTGTGATCATTACTTAAATATTTACTATAAAATCATAAAATTTCTCTTTAATATGCTACATGTAGTAAAGCTAGATTCAAAATTAGGTGAAATTTCTACTGAAAGCATTACAAATACAAAAGTGACGACCAGCAACAGGCACAGGGCCCAGCTAGGCTCAGCGGCATAGCTAGTATAGGCAACATTCGGGGCGGGTATTGATGGTGTCACCCCCCCCCCCCCCCCAAAAAAAAATGAAAAAATAATGCAAGCGTGGAACATGCATTTTAATGCAATATATTTTTTAAAAAGAATGAAGAAAAATACCAATCGTGTCATCGGCGTTACAATATTTAAAGTATTTCTGGATGCCAATGGTGACCGCTAAGCGATTTAAAACCACTTCAAATATATTTTTGTAAGGAAACACTTTGCTTAGTAAAAATAGAAAAGAAAATATTAAAAAATATATCCAGTTTTGGTATTTGCTTCATTATATGGAGCTTTTAAAGGTTTATTGTTTACCCCATCGCGGTCAGGTGTCACTCCCGAATGAGTAACACCTGGGGCGGGCTGCCCCCACTTAGCTACGCCACTGGCTAGGCTGGACCTAGTCAATTTAACAGTCCCCAATGAACATCAAGAGCTTTCTTAAAAGTTTTTACCCCACTGCAAGTAACAGTCGCTTCCGGTAAACTATTCCAACTGCCTACAACCCTATTGAAGTACAGTAGAGCGCCGCTTATCCAGACGCCGCTTAACCGGATGTCCAATCAACCGGATCGTTCAGGGATCATGCGTTTTTTCCCCCTGTGCTCTGCAAAAGTAAAACCTCTCAATAAGGGACACTAAGAGGACTGGAAATTTTGTCCCTTAAATAGAGGTGTCCCTTCTTCGGAGGTTCATAAATTGATGCAAATGCGTATAGTGTATTAACTTGGTTCAACTTTTCAATAACAAACATGTGTTACCATCTAAGCTAAAATACTGAAAATGTTTCATGCATACAAATAATAAGTTTAAATTACTGAAATTTACAATTTTTTCATTAAAATACTAAAATTTTAGCATAAATGTCGTATTGGCGAAGTTTTGTAGCTTACAGAAATGTATTTGAAGTAATCTATGAGATGGATTTGTTTTAAAGTACGAAATTCGGGCAATGCAGAATAATTTAAGTTTCGTGTACTTTTTCCAATCCTTGCATCAAAAACTTGTTGGTAGCCGGATACTGTCGGTCAATGCTGAGCATACATGCATTCCATAGTACAAGTGAGGGAAAAGCCTTTACAAGTAGGTTTTGGCTAGCACTTTAAAATACAAGTGTTTCTTTGGTCATGATTTTATGAATCAGGCTAGTACTTTCAGAAGTTAATTTTTAGAAAAAAAACTTCAATTTCCAGTAAATTTTTCTTATCTATATAACTTGAATTTTAGAAAATTTTCTCTGTGACTGTCCCTTAAATAGAGTGTCCCTTATTCAGAGCTGAATACATTGCGGTCCCTATTCAAAGGGACTGGGACCAGATAAAGTGTCCCTTAATTAGAGGTGTCCCTTTTTTGGAGGTGTCCCTTAAAGGACTTTTGTTTCACTGTATATATATTTTAAAACACTGTTCGGACCTTCAGATTGGAGGTCGAAAACCACCTTCCTTTGCCTTTTGGCGTTCCAAGAAAGAGGGATCACCCTCTCCCCCCCCCCCCACCCCCACCCCTTCCGCTCAGGTATGTTCGATTCAGTTACAATTAGCATGGGGAATTGTACCTACTGAAGGGAACTGAGCAAAGATTCTTTTTAGAGGCAATAGAGCGGAAGTAAAGTATTGAAACTAACAGAAGAAAAATAGTGGAAGTACTGCATTCACTGTCAAGGGGTGGAGTTAAATTATTAATGCTTAACTAAATTTCCAGGAAAACTGTTTTGAGAAAGTCACTTGAATAAAAGATAGACCCTGCACCTCGCGAAATGATCACGTGGTTGTGCGCTTTCATACTGGACACGTGACACAAAAATAAGGGAACCCACATTTTTTTGATTGCGATATGTAAGTGTAGAAGGTGTATTTTAAACATGACTTTTCTACTTCACTCCTTTACCCTGTTAGCACGTGGCCTTAGGGCTGCCCTCCCCCGGGCACGGGTAAGTGAAGTTCGACGACAGCTCGTGACCGACCGGAGGTAGATTAGCTGGGCGTCAGCCCAGCCTTCCTACATTGCTGTGTGGACCTGGCCCTCCTCGATACTCCTATGCTTGAAGAGTATCATTGAAGGGTTGTGGTTCCCTATTTTTTTTTTTTTTTTAACATGATTGGGTGAGAAGCGCAAAAGAGTAGTGTTATCTTTTGACAAAAAATTAGAAATTGTGAAAAGATTGAAAAAAGGAGAAAATGGCACCAAGGGATCATTCATAAATGATGTCACGCTTCGAGGGAGGGGGGAGGGAGGTTCGTGAAACTGCGACAAAGTGTGACAAGGGGAGGGGGTAACAAGAAGTGTGACTTCCTGCATTATGCAACATAGTGTGACATGTGACAAAGGGGGAACATATTGTAACAAAGGGGGGAGGGGGGCAAATATATGGGAAAAAAGCACGGCATAATTTATGAACGGTCCCCAACATAGCCTTTGAATATGGCATCGGTACATCAACTGTGTCAATTATTAAAAAAACAACGATGCAATGTCAAACACGCCATTTGTAACGTGATAAAATATGCACTACTAAAAATGCTAGTCTTAAGCCTGGAAGAAGTATGAAGGGAAGCTGCCTAAAAAAACCTAGCAGTACATGTGATTTAAAGCTGGCAACCCAATTATCCGGATATTTCTTTAACCGGATCTACCTCGCTCCCGACCAGTCCGGATAATCGGCGCTCTATTGTAGTAATTTTTCCTAATTTCAAGATTAGCCTGAAATTTGAAAAGTTTAAAACAATGACTTTTGGCTCTACTTTCAGCACATAACTGTAGCCCATCAACATTTCCCATTTTAATGAATTTAAACGACTGAATCATGTCCCCTCTAACTCTCCTTTGCTCAAGACTATACATATTGAGCCTTTTCAGCCTAACCAGGCCCACTTCTAGCCCTCTGAGTGCCTGCGTGCAAAACCTATCGTGCTGCCCCTTCGATGAGAAGGTGGGGGGGGGGGGGGGGAGAGTGCCTTCATCATCATTATTACTATTATTTTACATAGATAACAGTGTATTTTGTTGGAGAAAGAAAAAAATAATTTAAATATTATTTAAATGCTCTGCATTCATACCTTTCCAGCATCTGTTTTTTTTTTTCTTTTTTTTCGATTTGTAGCACTTACCTACTCTGCCGTAAATCAAGCATTGAACGTATCGCACCTCCAATGCACACAAGAAAGACACAGCTCAAAATTGACTATTTTGACGCTCTCGGAACAGAATTTAGAAAATTTTGACTTTAAATTTAAATATGGGCGAATTTGAGAGGAGGAAATCACCCCACCTTCAGAACCCTTTGCCTCCAGTTATGTTATGAAAAAAGGTGGGAGGGGGATCAAAAATATTACTGAAAAAAGTGTTTCATTTATGAGCAACCCCCAAAACGAAAGATTTAAAAAATGGACAATAAAAATTTGACTAATAAATTGCGATCAGAAAACGTTATTTTGATACAGCTAAAGGTAATTTTGATATACTCGTATTCTGTACCTCAGTGAAAGCTCTTAAAAGCAGCCTTTTTCCGCCTTTGCCAAGAAAGCAGATTAAAAAAGTTTTTTTTTTTGTGTTTCTTATTTTAAGTTAAGTAATAAAATGTTTTATTTACTCTTCACAATATAACAAAAAAAAAAGAACATTCTTTTAGAGCATAATTTTTCAGTAAGTTCGCTAAAATTTTAAAATAATTAATTTATAGAACTACATTTTTATCCCACTAGTAAAGGTTATATCTAAATAAATACGTACGATAAATCATGTTTTATTTCACACTCGATGAAGTACCCGGCGTTGCGCGGGGTAACATTTTGCATCATTCCCAGGCCAAGTGACACATGCCGAAATTCTGTTGTAAATATGTAAGGAAAAACGTAGTTAAAAAATCCTAGTAGAAGATGGGCAACAGTCCTAAAAAATCCCATTTAAACAGTAAAACTCCTTAAAAATCAGGATTATATTAAAAGCAGCAGTCTAAAAATTCCCTTTATCCTAAAAACTACAGTTAATAAAAATCCTTATTAAAATAAAAACTACAGTTCATAAAAATCGTCACAGAGAAAAAGCAACAGAAGAAAGATACGCATACGCAGAACGATAATTCCAAAATAACAAAGTCCATAAAAATTCCAATATGAATCCACATCTAAAAATTCCGATCAGAATAAGAGCAATGTTCTCTTTAAAAATTCCCATCAGATGTAGAACAACAATCCCTGATTATTTCTGCTACAATAAAGAAAACAATCCTTAAAGCCCCCCATTTCAACAAAGACAACTGTTCCTAAACATCCCTATTAGAATAAGGACGTCAGTCCCAAAAAATCTGCATTAGAATAAAGACGACAGTTACTAAAAATACCCATTAGACTACAGAACTTTAAGAGCTGCTCTTCCTAAAATTATGAACTGTCCATCTTAAAGTCCCCACCAGAATAACGACACAAGCAGTGGCGTAACTAGGGGGGGGGTCCGCCCCGGGCGGCACTGTTCAGGGGGCGGCAAAAAGTCCGGAATTCCCATCTCAAAAAAACGCAATCTTGTTTTTTTTTTAATTTATTTTTTTTTTATTTTTTGGCAAACAGGGCGAAGTTTTTTCTTTTTTTCGAAAAGTCCCATTTACCGCCCTTAATAAGGGCGGGGGGACAGAAAGCGTTAACAGAGTACGTCTGGTTTCGGCTTTTTCTGCACCCCCTAGGCATACTTTTTGTTTTTCTTCCTAGGGAAGAAGGTTCAGTGCTGTTGGAGATAATAGGTAGTAACTTCTAAATAGTCTATAATAAAGTCATTTCCGCGTCCGACTGTCCGTCAATATCAACAAGTATTTCAAAAGATTCTGAATGGCATGTGGCTAAAAGGACAAGTAACAAAAAGCACCGATACGAAAAGTATGGAGCTACCCCAAGCCCTGTTAAATTACTGAAGTAACAGCTGTCATCTCTCTTATTAGAACAGTGGCGTACATAGACTTAGGTGCGCCCCCCTGCAAGATTTATAAGTGCGCCCTATCTTTGGCTTACCACAAAAAATTATTAAAAAAAAAACACTACGGTGAAGAGATATTCTGGTGTTTGTAACAATTAATTTTATTTAAATTTAAGATGATTTAAATCGTTTAAATCGTATTTATTATTAAAAGGCGGTATTTCGAAAATATAACGAATTGAAACATTGCAGGCAGTTACCAGCTTGAAATGAAATTTACCTGAATACTAGAAAATAACACACTATCTTAAAGTAATTATATTCAAATTTTCGTTAGGGGTTGCTATTATTTATTTATAAAGTGAAATAAATAATAATAATAAATACAAAGGAAACTATTCGTGCTCAAATTAGACACTAGTTGGACAAGTAAATCAATGCTATATTAATCTGTGTTAATAGATATACGTCTTCGTTTTTTACAATTAAGAAATTTTTGACCAAATTCGTCGAGGTGTAAGAACCCTGACGGCTTTCTATCTTCCTTCTGTCATCGTACTTCTGAGGTATGATTTGATTAGCTTCAGTTTGGAAAATGATCTCTTTGCTGATGATGATATTACTGGCAAAGTTAGAAAAAACGAAAAAGTAGTGCATACGTCTGGGAGACTTAGATGATAAAACATTGTTCTCGATCATCACTAAATGAGCAACTTCAGCTATATTTGTCAAGTGTCTCTCCTTTATTTCACTTTCCAAAATGTCTCGCTAACTAATAATTTATGATGTAATTGAGACTGTTACATCGTTTTGGTACTTTTCGCAAAATTTAGTTGTTCTTTATCAGTGTACTTTATTAATGCTTTGGGAATTAAAAATTTAACATATTGTTAATTGAGGAATTAATTGATCAAACCTTTCATGAATATGGTTGACCATTATATCAATAGCAGCATAGAAAACTTTAGCTTTGAATCAGTAATATGGGTCCCTAAACTGAGAATATTTCTCCATTTTATTGAAAAAACATTTAACTTTCATCTTTCTTTTAGTGGGTAATGTTGTTTTAGTTTTGCACATCTCTGCAAGCTCTTTTGCTTCATTCACTAAACTATCAAAGTTCATACTAAATGCTTAAAGAAAGGTTATGTTCTTCTCTGGAAGGCATCTAACGATATACCAGGATTTTGAAGTGTTTTTGAAGTTAATCTAATATTCTCTAGTATTTTGCTTTGAAATACTAGCATCAAAATGAATTTGAAAGAAGACATTTGTTTTTGTAAGGCAGTTGCTTTTGCTATTTCCATACCTTTAGTTGATGTTATTATGATACGCGAAACGCAATTTAACCACGCTGAGCAAGTTGACTTTCATTGCTATTAAGTAATCATATCTAGAAAACCATCTAGTAATAAGCTCTTCAGTGTTTTTGTTACCATACATTCTGTAGAACTAGGGCTCGGCCGATGTCATTTTTTGGCCGATGGGCCGATGCCGATTGTTTCGAGATCGGCCGATGGAAAAAAAATCGCTTTAAACCAGTAAAACGTGAAGGCTTGTCAAATATGTAATTTATTTTTGTGTTTATAGAAACATAAATGCATTATTCAAGCACCATAAAAGACTGTTTGGGGGAATTTTACGTAATAATTAAAACAAAAAGAGTCACTCGCGATTCTAGTAAAGTAATTAAAATATTTGGCAGTAAAAAAAGCTATATCACAGGATTTTAAATTCTTTTTTCTTATCTTTGCAAAAAAACTCAACAACTGTTGGATCGCATTGGGTCTCCTTCCCTTTCCTTCAACATTTTCTCTTCATAGCACCTGCACTGGAAATGCCATGTGCAGCTACCTTTATTTTCTTATTTTTTTCCATGGGAAGGAGTGCAGATTTAATAATACAGACTAACAAATAATGAGGGTTTGTATCTTTAACAAAATTGTCAACCCCACTCCTCGGAGTGTTTCCCCCGTTTATAAAAGAAAAGCGGGAAAGTTTCTATGTTTTTTTCTTTATAAAAGTTATGTTTACTTAAAACTGCTTTTTATAAAATAAAAATTAAATGTTAAAATGTTTCGCTCGCAGTAACGCACCCCCCCCCCCCTCTCATAACCAGGAAATACCGAATATTGCTTTACAAACACAGACGTGAGATTTTTTTGTCATTACAAATGAATGATGGGGGCTCTTACGAACCAATCTTATTAGCTTTTTTTCTTGTGAATGGAAAATTACACCGAAATACTTCATATATTCTTTATAGTTTTATGAGCACAATGTAAGGTCACTGAAATAAACAAATATTTTGTAAACGTAAAAAAGATTTTTGAGCACCAGCTGTTTTCTGTTGACACACACAAATAATCTGAAATACACGTCATCGATTATATAAATTAAGATGTATTTTGAAAAAAAAAAAACAATATGGGACCTCAAATCCGGAACGCGATCTTTTCGGATTTCGGAATTTTGCGGATTTTGGGTCCTCATTCAAATAATTTTGTAAGTAGCATCAGAGCTCATATAATTAGCTCTGGAAGATTTTACCAGCATTTCTCTCATTTATAGCATTTTTATTATCGTACATACTCGCCTATAAGTCACAAAATTTAGCACAAAACACGAAGGGAGTAAGCTTACATTAGTAGCAAAACATCGAAACATCTGCACTCTTCCCGATATTGTTTTTTAGCCTCTTTATAATTAAACAATGAAAGAAAAGAATTCCGTCAAATTCTGATGTGATTTTATATTCTCTAGCCACTAAATTGCAGTTAAAGATAAGACTCGGGAAATACGAGAAACGCTGATTTTCAATTTCGCGAATGTTCTGTATCGCGCGAAACTTGGAGCTAATTTTTAAAAATTAATATAACAAAACTACAAAAAAAAAAAAGTCAAATTTAATGATATTAACTCAGAATTAAAGCAAGAGTTAATGAATACTCTAATCGCAAAAACGAACCTTTTTCAGAAATTCGCGAAATAATTTTTTTAAAAACACCACATTTCCGATCTACATCTCCATTACATTTTATTTTCCTTCTTTTTAAAACGCCTATTTCCAAACAAACTGTGCAAACATTTCTTGATTTTTTTTTTTCAAAAAACAATAGCTGTTTTTTTTTTCAACTGCCGATTTTTTTCAAAAAAGTTTCGGAATTCCGAATTTGGGATCCCATACTGTATACACTGTCAATTTTTGAAAATGAAGAAATTGTAGCATTTTTATCAAGATATTATTCCACCCTGTCGCCTGAACTCGGTTTTTAAGAGTTAAATTTTTGAAAATTGCAAATCGAACTTGGACACATAAAATTTCGATCAATAAACATTTATACTGAAAAATTGATTCATATTTTTTATCAATATGTTCTATGTTGTAAACTAATAATAAAATAACAAGAAATATTCTAAACTGAAAGCAAATGCAACGAGATTGCTGCACAATTGCAGAAAAACTGTAACACGTGACATTGAAGCAAAAACAAAAAAAAAAACGCTAAGAGAAAAAAGTTTACGAGAGTAAAAATTAAAATTATTATCGTACTTTGATCGAGTTGACTTTGTATTGTTCACAATTTTGGAATAATAAGAAACATGACAAATTAAACGCATAAAGCAGGTGGTATAAGATTATTGCACAATGACATCTAATGCACTAAGTCATTATTAAACGAAAAACGGACAAAAATGAAACAACTTAACTAGTGCGAAAAATATATAGCACTCATAAGACGCCTCTATTAATTTTACTTTAAAATATTCTATTTCGCGAGCATTCTGTTCAAAGAGAAATAATTTTAATAATGAAGGTTTTCGGGCAACGATCGCTTAACTATGGAGGAAAAAGAAAGTTAAAAAACTGAATGTTTCCTGGAAAGTTGTCCCTGCGAAAAACATCGGCCTTGCATCGGCTTTTAGATGTTTTTCAAGGCCGATGGGCCGATGTTTTACCAAAGTTAACATCGGCCGCCGATGCCGATGGCAGATGGCAACTTTCTCGAACAATCGGCGCCGATGCATCGGTCGAGCCTTATGTAGAACATTCTTTCAACAAGACCCATCTGGGTAAACTTTTACTAAAATAGTTAAAAATAGTGTTAAAATTGTAAAACTCAACTATAACAGTTATAATCTCTTCTGAATCATTTCAGTTCTGATTATGTGATGTACAATGCACAAAATCTTCATTACCACTTTTTTTCTTTAATTCGTGCTTGCAAACCATTATAAGAACCTTCCATAATCACAGCCCCATCTTATAGTTCAAAAAAATAAGCAAATGTACAATGCTTATTTTTTTGAACGCCACGTGTCATCATTTGCCATCATTTTTTTTTCATCTTTTGCCACGTAACTTGCATTATCCAAGGTGGGGCAGAAGTAGTGACCCGATTTTGAACGGTTATAAAAAAAACTAATACAGTTTGAGACTTAAAACTTCTTTCATTTTGATCTACATAAAATAAAATTTTTTAACATTAAGTTTTGAATACCACCTCAGCAAGATGACGGCCTTCACCACCAATACACTGAGGTAGTCAATTTCTGAAGTTTTGGGAAACTTTTCTCGACATTTCAAGGGGGTATGGCGGATATTTCTTTGAAAATTCGGTCTTTCAGCTCTTCTAAAAGTACGGGGAACATTTTCCTTCAAATAACCCCACAAAAAAAGCTTAGGGACCGTAACATTACGCGGAATATTGATATGCGCACAAAGATGTAGTCTATTCTCTCTGCGTGGAAAAATAGACTGCATCAGTGTATTTCTGCAGAAGGTATCCATCATGCTAAAGTGGTATTCAAAACTTAGTGCAAAAAATGGGATTATATACAGATAAAAATAAGTGCTAAGTCTCAAACTGTATTAGCTTTTTTTTTACAATCCTTCAAAACCAGGTTATTACTTTTGCTCCACCCTGTACTTACTTTCATTTTGACGCTATGTAATCTCTTTTCTATTTTTCAGTATGAGTGTGTGCATAGTAATATTTATTAACAGTTTCCGTATACACTGAGCTGATGTTTTACTTTTAGCCTCCCTTTTGGGACTTTTCCCTTCTGCGCGTTTTCATTTATGCGCATTTTTCACTTATGCGCGTTTTTGCCGTGGGCCCTCGCTCCCGCGCATAAGTGAGAGATCACTGTACTATAATATGCAGGTATACAGGAGAGAGGAAGTAAGAGGGTGGGGTGGGGATTAATTATGCATTATGTGACGTGTTAACGAAAAATTTCATTCAGAAAGCGCAGGAGTGACATTGGATTAGAAAATAAATGTTAAAAAAATGTGATAAAAATATTTAGGTTTGTATATAGTAACTCATGAGGGGGTTTTATTTTCTGGAACGTGCGCCCTAGAACGGTCCACTTCCATGGCAATGAGGGAATCAGGCAACCTGTCATCCGAAACCAATGCCTCCCCCTTCAACACCGAGACCTTTTCTTTCCATCTACGATACAGCTCATTACTCTTTTCCGCGAAGCGCGGGAAATCGGGCAAAAGAGAGGGGACAGGTAAACTGCTTTTCAATTCGCTCCTCGACTGACCTTGTGTAAGCACCATTCTGGAGTTCTGAAAGGGTGGAGTAGGGCGGCTCGAACGTATATTACAGCCCTGGCAGCCGCGGGTCACTCGGGCCTGCTCCGCGGGGGTGTTATTTACGCCACTGTCTTAGAACCCGCCCATTGACACTGACTATTCCCTGTGTCGGCAGAAAAGCAAAGGGTTCCCAGGAAGCAATCCCTTGAAAGAGCGCCGACGAAGACGAATTCACCGAAGTCGTTTCATTGACAATGGTCAAAAGCTCTATTTATATATACATTAACTATTTGTATTCTCCAGATCGAAAAAAAATGTTGATAGTAGCCAAACTCATGCCCCCCCCCCCCCCCCCGCCCTCCCATTTTTTGATTTCAGGGCTGTTCTGCTGTCCGCAAGATTGAGGGGGCGGCATTCCCAGATTTCGCCCCGGGCGCCACTAAGTCTAGTTACGCCACTGGACACAAGTTACTAAAAATCCCACTTGTAAAATTGTCAAAACATTTTGTTAAAATTCAATAAAACAACACTTTTATAAAATTCAGTGAAACGGAATAAATAAGAGCATTATTTCTAAAGGCAAATAAATATGCACAATGCACAATTTATGTTAGAAAATGTTCAGTACTGAACCAAAACTGACGTGTGAAATTTAAGCTGATAGAAAGAAAGAACTAAATTATGTCCAAATGGTTTTAAATGGACAGTACAAAAATTAAATGCTATAAAATAAATCACTTGAGTAAAATATGAAATCAATAAATCAATCAAAACCGCTACGTTAAAGGTTTGAAATAAAGCAGAAGATCGCTAAATTGCACTATAGTAATGGAAGCATAGCGCAAACGTGCCATGATCCTACCCATTCTGTACATCACGTAGTGAATTAAAGGAGAAGAATATTACTAATAAGGAATTTTGGCGCAGTTTTGAAAAGTTACAGAGCGCAAAATAATATATTGAGAACAATTAACTGGGGGACGGAAGGTCTCCATCCCCCAGTTAATTTGAAATTTCATTAAAAATCAATGATATCGAAAGCCTAACAACCTAGTGTATATGTATGCCACTGAATACAAAAATAATTTTCATCAGTTAGAACAATAAATGAACAATGAAAATGGTTTGAAATATGAGGTTTTTAAATTATATTTCTATTATATTTAAACCAATTTACACAAATTATATACCTAGACCTTCCTCATAAATCATTCTATGTATTGGTGCAAACAGCCCTAAAATCACTTTAGTGGGCCGAAAGTCTTGATGCTATTTAGAAACGTACAGTCGCATTATATATACAACGATACATACGGAAGACGAAGTTAAAATCCGAATGAATAAAATTTAAAAAATAAATAAAATTGGATCACGGGTTATTATTCCAAATTAAAAAAAGTGTTTTAAGCACATCCAAGTAAAATGTAGAATTATAGAATTTTTTGCGCTGGTTTCTGACAAAGAGAATAGATGACTAAGGCTGCCAAAATTTTTAATTCCAAAATGGGAATATGTCCACATTTTCAAAATGAAGTATATACTATATGCACTTCACACGCTAATGGAACATATGAAAAAAATGTTTACTAATTGAGAAACTCAACATTATTAAAGCACAAAATTACAAAAACATACGTACATGTGTTTCGAAATTACAAGGAATTTCTTCCTCTTTGCTACTTGTAATATCTTGTAATCTATCATCTACTTGTAATCTCAAAGCGCATTATGTGCACCAATTGTGCAGATTTTGTGGTTTGATTCTATCGTTTACTTTCTTTTACACAAAAATATTTTGTTTATTGCTCATTTCAAAGGGTATATAAAATATTTTGGATGATTTTTTTTTTTTTAAATTGGTGAGAAATGAGCTTGAAATTCGCAAAAGGTGGTCCCGATAAGCTATTTTTAAATGTGGTAAAAGATTTAATTGCAGACTGTTCCCACAAAGGGGCGATAACCAAGAGGGTAAATGAAATACTTTAACAGTTCCATAATTCTTTTAATCTTGATCCCTATTCCTTTCAAAGAGAGACTCGATATAGCATCAAACTAATAGTATTTTCTATATGGCTTCTATAAGCTTTGGAACATAAACTAACTACATCGAAACGCTAGTGAATCGTATGCTCATTTGAATGGCAAGTTTCCACTTTTACACTTAAAAAATTCTTAATCTAAGATTTATTTTATTTTTTGTTTATTTTGTTCTTTTCTTTTTCTTTTCTTTAATAAACACTGCGCAGCCCTGTCAAAGAAAAAGAGTAATAAAATAATAATTATGCTCTTTAAATGAAAGCAATTGGGGATCAAAAGGACGTAAATATTTTAAATTGAATCTGTACTTACACTTGTGGTGAAGTCACGCCCCGCGGCAGGCAGTACAATTTTAATGACTACGCTTTATTCATTTTTTTAGAAAAAGAAATGCTTAAAAATGCATTTTCCTGATTTTGGTATAAACTTACCGTTAGTGTTCCTGTTTTGCATTTTTCAAAGGGAGCAGCGCCCTGTCCCTTATTGGAAGACGGTGGATGCGCCCTGCCTTTTTTAGGGAAATTAGGAAAATACCTATTCTTTTAATGAAAAATGCCCCTTTTAAACTGAAAAGTGCCTTTTTTTTCAACAGAAAATGTCCTTTTTGAAAATTGTGACTTGCCCCTTTTTAAAAAAAAATGTGAACACTACTTACCGTCATACACCAGTTTTTCTGTAGCACAGCACATCCGTCTGTACATTACTACCTTTACTTGTATTCCCAAGAGAATAGGCGGCAAAATGAGACCGCACTGGCGAAGTTGACTGGTCTTATCAAATCTCTCAAGAACATTAGAATCCCATATAGTCCTAATCTTAAATTGAACATTAGAATGACTATGGAGACCAAAAGAATCGCTACCAGAGGTCAGTAAAGGGCAGGGTCTTAGGGTAATCTCCAAGTGTATCCTTTGAACATGAGGCGGTTCCTTATGTTCATATTTCGGCAACAGTCCGATAAGTAAAGAGTTTTCTTTTTTCTATCTTCTTAGACCATGGTCTAAATTTTTGCTAGAGCAGGGGAGGGACGGGGGGCGGGCGTCGTTTTGAGAAAACAAAAGAAGCTTATCAAGAGTCACAGCTGGAGAAAATAGCCGAGAGGAAGATCCCATGTAAGGGCAAAAGGTTCTTTAATATTTTCAAAAAATCTGTGATGAAATTTAGAATTGTGAGGCTGAATTTGCCGCCCCCTTTCGCATGTCGCCCGCGCCCGCTTACAGCGGCCCTGAGCCTAATCTCATAATCTAAGTCTGAAAGACCACTTACCAATCTAATAGCCCTCCAAATGAGGTCTTACCAAACTTCTGTACAATGGCGATATAACTTCCTTAAACCTGTTCCAAATAGCCTTATTGATAAACCCAAGCATCCTGTTGGCTTTGTTACTTACTATGCTACACTGCTGAGCCTGGTAGCAGAAATTGCACAGCACGGCAGTGAGCGCTGCAGATTTATCTTGAAGCTTGCAGATTAATTAGCCACCTTATTAAAAAAAATAAGTTAAATTTTTTTAAAAATTTAAATTTTCAATTTTAGAAATTTATTGATAAATTGAATATTTACAACATTTATTTATTGTCTGCATGTATTATTGTTATATGTTAACTATTTTTAAATGCATGGTTGCTATTGTTTATGATTTTAAATTGGGTTGCACATTATTTGGTGCCGGCGATGACTTTTGACTTCTGAAACTTGTGCAGCGGATTGATACAGAAAATCCTGCTACTGGGCTGCTGAGTGAACTTGGAGTTCTGACTAATCAATACGGCTAGATCAACAACTGCTTCTACTTCACTAATAAAACGTAAACAAAACACGGGACTTGAACCGGGGGTATTGGGTATACCAGCCCTTGCGCTCTAGACACTCCACCACTCGTAAAAATAGCCTTCATCATGATGAATGCTATTTTTACTTTAGAAGAAATAAATTCTAAGTAATACACTGAATAAACTATACAGGGAGTAAAATTCAAATTTACAAGTGGAGGAGAGAATCTCCTCCATGTTTTATATACGGAGGGGATTGCAAATTTTTGGAACAGATTAAAAAATATTTTTCCTATATAATATTGGTACATACAAGTGCAAAAATGCAAATTTTCACGTTTTTCACTGAAATGTTTCAAATCTTCCATGGGCGGGAGACTCCCACATGATCAATTTTCACGGAGCGGATCTGGGAAATTTGGGTGTGGAATCCTGCCCTGAATTTCAGCCTGTTATTTGTAATAAATGGAATCTGTTAAAATCAGCCTGTAATAAAATGTCTTTAATTCCATGTTAGATTATAATAACTTTTTAATCTTAAAAAGACCTGTCTGGGAAAAAATTAATCTTAGAGAAGTATAACAATTTTGTAACAGGAAGATTAAGTATCACATTCTTCTTAGAAGTTCTATAAAGAAAATGCATTCTTAACTATGAGTTAGCAATCAATATTCAAGTTTTTATTAAAATTTTTATATTTCTTTAAGTTGGTGTATTTCTCTGAATTTTGTAGATTAAAAACTTTTTCGCAAAAAAAGTAATGTGAAAGAAGTAGGCTTGAAGAATGAAAACATCTGTAATTGTCAAAATCAGTTATAAGGAAAGCACGCAAACTACTTTGAAGATTTTTTACAAATAGAATTTCGCAAAAGTTTTATATCGTACCTAACATTTTAATATTGAAAACGCAATTAATATTTTCTTGTGAGACAAGAAATATTTAAATTACTATTAGGTTAATCGGACATTGCAGATTTTTAACACATGAACTGAATTGACACACAATAACATTTTTAACATTAATACTAAATAATAAAGACTACGACATATAGACAACGCTTACTTCGCAGGATTTTCCATGACCGATCAACACAGAACAACGTTTATCAAGTGCTTAAATCCTGTGCGCTGCTACATATAGCGTATCCTCTTTTACCTTTCTGACAATTCATTGGGTAAAGAACATGACGTCACGTTGAGGGCGTTGTTAAATGAGGGGTCCAGACTCTCGCGGAGGGCTTCCTAGCCAGGGAATGGTAATGGGACGAGGAAAAAGACGAGGACTGGAGGCACTAGCGTCTAGGGAGAAACTAGATGCACTCTGCTCCTCACCTCGATGACGTATTGACCCCAGATGCGCGCGCTGAATTTTTCCATGCGCAAGCTAACGGAGAAGCGATTCCCTTCTCAGGCCGAAATCGGCACTCATCTCTCCGTAGGCCAAAATCTATTGCTTCTGCTGCGCTGGCGATCAACTCACATTATTAATCAGCGTGTTTTTGCAATCAAGCCATCAAATAACGTCCACTGAAGAGTCCACTTATAGAGCACACATTTGAGAACGAATAAATTAAGTTCTACAGTAAAAATTGATAATAAAAAAATATTGCTTTCCTATACTACTTTTAAAAACACTTTTTATTAGTATAGGAAAATATTTTTGTGTTACTTATGATTTTTTTTTCTATTCTATCCTCTACAGAAGCATAGAGCCTCAAGTAGGAAAAACTGATTGAAATAAATTATTTGAACATTTGCTATATTTTTTGAATATGGGAAGTGACATGACACTTCCATTGGTAATAATAATAACTAATTGAAAAAATAGTTATTATTCCAAAATTGAATTTCATTTAATTTAAAAATTTTCTTATATGCCTTAGCAAGGATACAGTGTGGTCGATAAGGTGTTTCTACACTTTTCTATTAGGTGGAACTTTGCTCGAGTACTTTATTTTGATTATTATTTGTTTTTATTTTGTTTCAAAATCTGGATTTCGCGCAAATCAGACTAATTTGACTCGGTTTATATCTGATTTTAGCTGATTTTATTTTAAGATTGTGTGTCTAATTTTAATATAACTTAACCTATTGGTTCCATTATTATTTATTTATATTGATAACCAAAATGTGACATAATTTTTATCGAACTATCTTATAAGTTAAGTTCATGTATGTATTCATTTCACACAGTTAGAATTACAGGGTTTTGTGATTTAAATCAAGTGTTTTTAATCACTGATTTAAATCATTTAAAAGAATCATGATTTTTATCAAAAATTTAAAATTTGTCTGAAAGTTGTTATTATTATTATTTTTAAAATAAATTATACAAATTTAATATTTCACAAGAATTATTTTACATGTGATTCTTTTTTGTTGAAGAATTTCTTTGCCAGTATTTATTGATATACAAAGCATAACGAGAACAATGTTCTAGTTTTTAAATTTTCTTTCTAAGTCTTGCGGTCTGGAAAGAAAAACGTTTTAGCAGTACAAAACTTTGTAATTAGTGTTAAATACCCTAATCTGATTACTTCATAAAAACCCAACAACATATTAGACGGGCGATTGCATTTCGTACAATTTCTAGTATCCCTTTCTTCGAGTTTCTTAGTATTTTTCATTTAAAAAATGTATTATGCCGAAATGCCATATGTACTAAAGCACAAACGAAAGATTCTTTGAATTGCTTATAAGTCAAATTGAGAATAAATAGCGCGTTTCAATCAATTAATTGATTAATTATTTTCTTGGACTTCTTACTTGGTTCTTGCATGATGAGTTTCTTCATTTTACTGTTACATGATTATTCATCATAACATTAAATAGGATCATATTTTAAATGGTATTTATTCACTTCCCATTGCAATATGTAACGTTTATGTTGCAAATATAAGTTTTTTCATAATATAAATCAAAATTTAAGTAAATGAATATTTCTTTTATTTCTTTAATTCTTTCTTTTTAAAAAAATTGTAATTCAGATCAAGTAATATGCTAAATTAATAGTTTCAATCTAATGACCCTTAATAATTAAGTAATTAGCCTTTTAACTATATTTTTTAATATTTTATGTTTATATTTCAAAGCTATTTAGTAAATACGGGTTAGTTATATTTATCCAGAAAATTATTTCATCTAAATATATTGCTGCATATTGACTGCAATGAATTTTAATTTTCCCAGTGAAATATTTTTATAAAAAAACTGTTTGACTGACTTTCCTAAATTCAGTATTTGAACCTTTCAGTGATTAATTTTTAGTAAATCAATTTTAAATGTTAATACTTCAATTGTTATATGAAATATAAACACTGCTTTTAATATAACGTGTCCGTATACTAGTCCCCGCTCTCGTCCTCATAAAAATATTTTAACAACAAACACAATGGTACAATGTTAACCACATGTTAAATGTTTTAATTATATTGAATTATTTTTTTACATTTTCATTCACGGAATTAAATCTAAACTTTAAAACTAAGACAATGTAACTACATCTGCTTCTAAATAGGGATTATTTTCTGAACCAAAGGTATGCCTACTTGAAACTTTAGAGAAGCTGAAATAATAATAATATTAATAATAGGCTAATATGATGTGAGATGCCTGAGGTTTGTGGATCAATGTCAGAATATCAAACAGGATAACCCACATTATACGGATTGTTTACTTATAAATTGAATGCTGCACTGCAAAAGATGTGAGTGTGTGTTTTCCCCAGGATCTTCAAATATTTTGTTTGATATTTTTGTTTATTGAAATATATGGAGGGTCCACTGCAAAAACGATCTAAATCACATATACTACTTGATGAACTTTGCTTTATATCTTATTATAAATTATGTATTATAAATTTAAATTTGGGTGTTACGGAAAGTAGACTCGAATACTGTAAAGGCCCTTATTTTCGCGGGCCGTAATTTTCGCGAAAATGAATATAACGGTGATTTCGCGAGCTGAAAATTTCGCGAATTTTATATGAACAGAACTGAAAGTTGAAAAATTCCAAAAGTATCTAAGTAAAGCTGAGAAAGTTGAAAATTATCCAAAAGTACATCTTTTGCATAAAACACTTTAAGAAACTTCCTTTTGTCCGAAAAGTTCGTCCCCTCCCCCATTTAACGGTATTGAAGGCAAACATGAGATAATTTTGAATGGCTTCAAAGAAGTTGGTATAAGTATAATAAGTGAATTAGCTGCCTTCTATTAATTTTATTGTTTTATATTCGAGAAATAGTTGTATATTATTCAAAATTAGTTATAAGACAGAAAGTTGTCAGGAAAAAGTTTGTAACTGCAATAAATCATTAAATTTTGGGTAAGTGAAAAAATTCTGATTTTTTATTATTATTTGAGGCGGGAAAAAAATATTTCCGAGGCTTAAATTTTCGCGATTATGACGGGCTCGCGAAAATTAAAGCCTCGCGAAAATAAGGACCTTTACAGTAGTTAAAATTAACATTTATGTTATAAAATGAATGAATAAATCATAAAGCAAAGTTCATCAGATATTATGTGAGTTAGGTCGTTTTTCCAGTGGACTCTTCATATGTGAACCAATTAGTTTGACTGAAATGAAAATTCGTGATTGTTAATTAGTGACCCATAGACGTTTCTGGCTGCATATTATTAGGGGGGTGCTATTGCCGTAATGCAGGGGGTATTACAGTCCCTCTCCTTCTCCCCTCACCACCAGTATTTTAAGAAAAGAGGTCACTAATTCTACTTCAGTAATGTAAAAATAATCCTTATATATATAACTATCCTAATAATTAGTGGTGTAGTCGAGGGGGGACGCAGGGGGACGGCGTCCCCCTACCTTTTTATTTTAATACAAGCGTCCGCCCAAACTTTTTACATTTTAACATAATTAAGCATCCCTCCACTTTTGATTTCAATTGCTTTTCAAATGTATAAGCGTCCCCCCCCCCCCTAAACTTTTTTTCAGGATCACACCACTGCTAATATTTCGTTTTTTTTTTTTTTGAAAAGGTGAGGAAAAAGTAATACGTAGCAATTAAAGCGTTAGTGTTGCTCCTTAAAAAAAAAAAAAAAAAAAAAAAAGAAAACCTACCGTATCTGAGTGAGAATGGCAGGCGATATTATTTTTACATTAAGCATCAAATATTTCAAAGCAAAAGTCTACTTTGTGCATTCAATTAGAAGTTTACTGCATAAATTAGAATAGTCGCCTCTATTTTCCAGTTAAAACAAAATTTCCAATAAGACTGCAGCATAACCATTTTATGCAAAACAAGCTAGGTTATGCCATGAAGCTATGTTTCCAAGCCCGAAGTAGTGGGGTTGTTCTTCTATGACTAATTTACTGATAATTGAGGTCAAAGTTTACCAAAGGAGGCATTAAAACCTCATGTGTCACGTAGATACCGTCCTATATATATATATATATGTGTGTGTGTGTGTGTGTGTGTGTGCTGTTTTTAATTTAATTATTACCACTTTTATGATTATTCAAACTTTTTTTAGTAATTTTTTTAAAGTAAAAGTTCCGCCCTTTGGTTAGCTGGTCCACCACCTTCTTAGGAGTCCCAGTCCATCCCCGAATGTATAAACTGTAAAGCACCGACAGAGAAATTGTTAAAATAATAGTAGGACCGCCTCTCGCTGTTATACAGGTATTCAGAAGTTGATCCATACAAAAAGACTTGCTACAACTCTTCTGAGGACTTTCTTTAAATTAAGAGCATAATCTTGTGTTTGCTGCTTCAAATTGTTGAACATTAGATGATCGATAATCATTTGTTTGGATCTTTAACAAAAATTAACTTTAAAAGAAAAAATAAATAAACCCACACATTTTCTCTCTCAATAAAATTTTAAACGCAATGATTTTTTACCTTTGCACATAAACAAAAAAAAAATAAATAAAATAATATTAATACATGAAGTTAAATTGACTTTCTAAGCATTCAAAATGATACACTTTTTATATAATCTTATAATATCAAAAATGCATTAAATAACGCAACATAATTCCTTAAAAAGCGTTTGTTGCTGAAAATGATGGTTGAAGGTGAACATTTCATTGGTAATTTGATCTGAAATCTTGCTTCTTTTCAGTCATGCAAGAGATTTGCAACATGCATAACGACAACCAACTGTAAGAAAATTATAAGGGATTCCTCTGAAATTATCGAGAAAAAAAAAGATCATGTGACCTGTGACGTCAGGTGAGGAGCAAAAGTGCATTCGGGTTTCTCCCTAGACGCTAGTGACTCGAGGCATCCACATTCTCGCCGAACGTATGGCCACGAGGCACTAGTAGAAGAATCGGTGCATCCGCCATTATGGTTCATTCTGGACCACATCGCTCAGATAAAAATGAATACAAATATATATTTTGGTTCAATTTTTACTTTAAAAGCAAGGATGTCATTATTTTGGTTCGGTTTTCTTTTAATTTATAGAATTTATTTGTTAAAAGTTCGCATTTTATTTTTAAAATACGAGCTTTGATTTTTATTATTTTTAATAGCACTATTTGTTTTCTTATTCTTAACCTTTTTGTATTTTTTTTTTTTTTTTTGCGTAATGTTCATGTTTCTATTCAACTAGCTACTTTATGTCAGCTTGAAAAAAAAAAGAAAGAGAGAGAGAGAGGGTTGCAATTTTTTTACTGCTTTGAATAGAAAAATGAAAACAACTAAGAAGGAAATTACAGAAAACCAAAACGACAGTTTGAAGTTTTTTAAGAATATTTATAATGAATTTCTTATTAGAGTTAAAAACAAAATATTTCTATCTTCATTCCTTTCATATGCTTTTCTTATTTTTCACTATACATTCCTTTCAGCTTTTTCCTTCTTTTCCTCTTTCTCTTAAAACAATCAAGAAACTTTTAAAACAACACTTTTAATAACTTTGACTCTAAAACGTGACTAGAGACTAGTTATCAACACTTCGAGCACTAAAAACAAGAAGCCGAAGCTTTATGATTTCTTGCGAGCACAGAAGGATGAAAATTATTTATTATGAAAACCAGTTGTGATTCCTTAATAGGAGTTCTGTAAGAGCACAAAGGAATAATGCACGTTATAAAGTAACTGTTTATATATTTCATTACTTTATTATTCAAAATTTCGAATGTTTTCAACATTTTGACGTTTTGAAACTTCTGATCGGTAATTTATCTTTTTAGAGGGAAATATATAGTAGATATTCAGAATCAAGAGTTTGCTGTTTATACGAGTTGACCATTTTATAGAAGTGCATTAAATGAGTTTAATACTGTAAAGGAAAAAATAAATCGCATTCTTTTAATTTATTTCAACTAAAAATTAAGTATGATTAAAACAAAATCAAGTTTTCTGTTCCATCGTATGATCACCTACTGAAACTCAGAGCTTTGTGAGCTTTGAACTTTTCTTTCTATAAATGGGAGTCAATTGAAAAGTAGCTGTTCTAAAGGGATAGCTAAATATTAACTTCGAAATTAAAAATAGTAATAAAAAACTGCGTACAAGTATTTTGTGGATTACAAGGAAATCCTTTTTCAATGTAAAAGATGTAAGCTTAAGAATTGGTGAATGTGAGAATTAATCGTATGACGCCTGGTTCTTTTTAGTTTCCATCAGCGATACTAAGATAAATTCAGTTGTAGATGGTGTAATTTTTTTACTGCTCAAGAGAGTAATTTTATTGTTACTTTTTTTATTTTATTCAATTAATTTATTTATTTATTTTGCTCAATGTCAGACAATTAATTGTGTTTATTTATTTCTTTTGTTTCCATATCCTTAGCGTCTTTTATTCGCGGCGCTTGAAAAACCAACTTCTGTTTTTTTTCTTTCTCCCCACTTTTTTAAAATTTCCTTCTTTTTTATTTATTTTAGTTTTTTAGTATAGTAAAATGTTATGAGAAAAAATAACGGTTTTTGTCAACCTTCTATTGTTTCATGGTTCATTATCAAACTTCTATTGTTTCATGGTGTATTGGAATGTTGCATTAAGTTTAAATACCATAACTGAGCAAAAGCCTGCTGCATTACCAGCAAATATTGGCTGTTGTGTTTGGATATAGTAAAAAAGCAAATCTCTCTTTTCAAATTAGAATTCCAGCTGTGTGTAAAGATTTTTTTTAATTTTGGACCATCTAAAATTGGCCTCAGAATGATACATAATTAAAATTTGCCAGTTTATTATCTTGGTAAAACATCTAGAATAAAGGTTGGAATCATACTTTACCATAATCCAGCTGCATGTTTATGTATTTGACTTTTTTTTTAATTATTGAAAGCAAAATACAGTGGTAGTTTTAAAAATGTAACAGTGTTAGAAGTAAAAAAACTTTTGCGTCAGATATCCATTTTTTTATTTTAAAAAATCAAGATTTACAGAATTAAAGTAGGTTATATCAGAGAGATTGAAAATCTTATTTTGCATAGAAATATTCACAGCTTGAAAAGTATTGATTCAGCGCATAATTAAGCGTTCTGGCGTTGGGGATTATGTATTTGAAGTGAATCATGGAAATTCCCTTACAAATCAAATTTTAATAGTTCTATATATTTTTGCAAGATAATAATTATTAGCATCAATATTTTGACAGAATCAGTCTTGGCTTGTTTTCATTCTTTTTAATGGTGGTTCTTCCACACTTTCCGGACGCAGATCAGGAACATTATCGTCTTCAGGATCAGGAAAAAGATCAGGATGGGAAATCTTGGCTTTTTGAAGAGTTAAATCTTCATCAAAAGAATCTGATTTCTCCACCGTTAGCAGAAAGTTACCTTCTTCGTTTTGGATTAACCTCATTTCTTTTGAACCAAATGTTGAACCATCCAATATTGGGGTTCCATTCGGACCAATTTCCCCAACTTCCATTAGTGCAGTGATTACTTCTCCTCCTGTGTCTGTTTTTTCAACAGTGGGAAGATCTGATTCTGAGTCAACCTCCGAAGCCCTACGTTTAAGGCTGTCATTGTTCGAGGGATCCTTATTTTTAGTAGACATCTTACTAGTACCTGTACAAACACAAAAAGCTAAATTAGACATCTAACATGGACATTTTTAGTATTTCAATTAGGTTAGTTAAAAAAATTTGAAATAAGCCTCCAAAAACATAAAACTGAGCATGTGTGTATGTACTTTTTAAGTAAGCTGCATAAAAAGTGGAGGTCGAAATTCGACCATAATTCACAAGTTCAGCCTTGCACGTTTAAGCAATTTTTAGACATTTTAGTTTTTCTGTTTGACAACAGTTTAAATATTTCAATTAGCAATAATCTTTATTCTATCTGATTGACCACAGAGTTATTTAATTTCATGTACAGGGTGGGTAGAGAATCTTTGAAGCAAAATTTCCTGATTACAAGAGATTTTCTTAGAAAATTTCCCTGAAAGAATAATTTGTAAATTATATATATATATATTTATACAAAAGGATAAAAAGCAGACTTATTCAAAACACAAATGAATGCTACATTAAAATATTAGATATAACAAAATTTACAACAAGTAAAATTTTCTAAAATTTAATTTTGTTATTTTGAAGAAGAAAGAGACATTGGTAACAGCAGTGAAAAATTTTTGCTGCATAAAATAAAATATCAAATTAGTTTTATACTAGTTCTAGAAAAACAAAAACAAAATAATGCATTTTTTACCACTCGTTGCTTGTTAGCAATTTAATGTTCAACAAGCAAAGCATTTCCCTTAATTCTGCTTCCATTTAATTGAATTTTATGCTATTCAACATATATAATTAACAAATATTTGATGGAGGAAATAGTAATTGCTTAAAAGAAAAATGAACATGCATAAACTTTTAAATTTCTTTTTTAAAATGCCTAAATTTTATTAAGAAAACAATGCATTTTTTTAACATTAAAAAAGCATTTAATTCTATTATGAAATATCAATGTGTTTAACTGCTGATATTTAACATGTTCTTCCTGCTCAGAATCAATTTATATGATGAATGAATGTGTGTAATAGAAAAAACATTATCGCCATGATAAAACCAAAACTTGCGCATTGTTTTTATTTTATTTATTTATTTATTTATTTTTTTGTTTTCTGACGTTTTAAAATTTAAACATATTATTTTAGTTTCATTTGTTGTTTCAAGTAATTTAAACCTTCTGAAGAATTACGCATACGTTAAAAAATTGAAACTAAAAATAAAACTAGAGATATTATCCTCGACATTTGAAAAATCGCCTTTACGATCACAAAATTTAGATTAAAAATTTCAAATTAAGTTTTTAATGAAAATAAGAACAAATTTCATTCGTTCACTTTTTAACAACGCATAAGAAACACCGAGAATTTAAAAAGTCTACCTGTAACCCAGTTCCTTCGCGGATGCAAAAAGATCACATTTTTCGATGTGATAACAGCAAATGTATGAAAAACGGCAAATAAAAGAGATTTTCGAGTAAAATAATCGTAGAATTGAATTTTAGTAAAATAACTTTGATTAATATTAATGATTACAGATAAGATTGTTAGAGGGGCCGTTGTAGCCTAGTGGTTAGGATGTCAAGCTTCAGATCGGAGGGTCTCGGGTTCGATACCCGAGCCTCGCTGAAGACCCTCCATGTACACTTGGGGATACGTGAATGTAAAATCTGTGGACCCCTGAAGTTCCAAGGGTACTGGAGGGTGGAGATTTTCCCTTCCCTTCACTCTTAGGTCAAAAGAGGAAGGTGGCGTATTTGTGGTTGCGCCATCTGGTGTCATCCAAGTATATTATGAGCCAATCTTACTTCCACCGTTGTGGTGCTCATCTCTAAACATAAGGCGCTCCGTGCTGCCTTAATTCCTAGTCGCTCTGCGAAGGGGAGCTTGGATAACCAAGTGGAATTAGAAGCAACAACAAGATCGTTAGAACTTCGGGATAAATCATAAACAAAGAAAAATTCCTTGATTTTAGCAAGTTTTTACAATTTTCCCTGCCATTTCTTCGATTTTTCCAGAAAAAAAAAAAAAAAAACATTGGAATTCTTTGACATTTCCCTGCTTTCCCGGTTCTGTCGCCACCCTGATGTATAAATAACAAATACTACGTATAAGTTTTCTCTTTCTGGATTCCTTCTCACAGAAAGAAAAAATTCCTGCTATCCTATTATTATTCAATAAATCTGAACTCACTTTCAATGTAATTGAGAGTTCAAAACGCTAATGCAAATGAACAAATTTACATGACATCGCACTTATTATCTCACTTCATATTATATTGGACAATTGTTACCTTCAAACTGTATTTTATTTCACTTTGTACTGGACATTTTATTACCATACATAGTATATATTTTGGAAATGGATTAACCGACACTATAATATTAGTATTACTTTACTTTGACTTCATTTTGACATTCATTTGAAGTATTACATTTTCTGTTTTCTCTTTCTGGATTCCTTCTCACATAAAGAAAAAATTCCTGCCATCCTATTATTATTCAATAAATTTGAACTCACTTTCAATATGATTGAGAGTTCAAAACGCTAATGCAAATGAACAAATTTACACGACATCGCACTTATTATCTCACTTCATATTATATTGGACAATTGTTACCTTCAAATTGTATTTTATTTTACTTTGTACTGGACATTTTATTACCATATATAGTATATATTTTGGAAATGGATTAACCGACAATATAATATTAGTATTACTTTACTTTGACTTCAATTTGACATTCATTTGAAGTATTACATTTTCTGTTTTTTGTTCTTGACATTTCTTCATTGAATTATAAATATAACAAATTTATTAAGTATTGTACACATGGGTGAATCTGATCCGAAATTCTCCGACATTTCCGAAAATTTTCGAGCACCTATTCCGAAAATTTAAAAAAGAATATTCAATTTTCCGAATTTTTTTAATTTTAAGACTTTTTTTACAATTAATATTTGCTTTTCTTTCTACCTTTGGACAAGCAAAATATTTTGTACTATTTTAACAAAATTTCAATACAACAATCTCCCCCAAACTAAAAGACTTCTGGTATTAATATATTAGACCTTTCATTTAATTAATTAAAGGATTATTTTTGAGCTTATACATATAGATATATGCATATGTATAGTGTGTTGAAAAGGGGGGGGGGGGGCATGTTAACATAAGTATATATTTTTTTATTTTAAATTGTTGGTGCACATACTTTTCCTGAATGAAGTTCCGAAAAAGTTTCTTCGCTTGGAATCACCCATGATTGCACAAATATTGTAGATGTAATGAATACTATGAAAGTGTGATGAATAAAGACTTCTAAAGATAAAAAAAAGGCTTTGAATCTACGAATAAAGTGTGTGAGAGAGGGAGGAGAAGGGATAATTAACTATTTAATTTTCCCCCTTTGTTCAGTTCTGACAGGATTTACCCTGCATGCAATGCAGGGTAATGCAGGTTTCACTGTATACAGTAAAACCTGTAAAGTTGACTACTTTTGTCAGGAACGGAATTAGCCCTTCACCCTCTACCTCACCCTCTATAAGTTGACCACTAAAGTGCTGCACCGCAAGTGGTCAACTTACACAGGTTTCACTGTATACAGTAAAACCTGTAAAGTTGACCACTTTTGTCAGGAACGGATTTAGCCCTTCACCCTCTACCTCACCCTCTATAAGTTGACCACTAAAGTGTGCAGAAGGGACTTACAAGGTTTGATAATAAACCTAAAATTACTTTTTCCCCCTTTCTTCACCCTCTATAAGTTGACCCGTGCTGCAACGCAGGGTAATTTCACAGGTTTCACTGTATACAGTAAAACCTGTAAAGTTGACCACTTTTGTCAGGAACGGAATTAGCCCCTCACCCTCTATAAGTTGACCACTAAAGTGCTGCACCGCAAGTGGTCAACTTACACAGGTTTCACTGTATACAGTAAAACCTGTAAAGTTGACCACTTTTGTCAGGAACGGAATTAGCCCCTCACCCTCTATAAGTTGACCACTAAAGTGCTGCACCGCAAGTGGTCAACTTACACAGGTTTCACTGTATTTATACTAACTAGCCAATAACCTACAATTTAGTTATGACAGGTAGATTTATTTAATTTTAAATTTGTTTTCATTCACGCAAATGTTCAGCTTACTTCAAGTTTTTATAAAATGTTCCAGCTGATATTTATAGTTCGGCTGGATATGCTGCTATTTGCTTTCAGTTATATTACGTATTTACTTATTTTTTTTTATATACTACAACCTCAAAACAATAAATCACAGTAATTCACTCATTTCTTTTAAAACATTTTTAATATATCAAAAAACATTTTTCCAAACCCTCTGTATGCTTAAATCTATGTGCATTTTTATAATGTAACATATTAAAAAAGACTTGAAAACATTTTTTTAAATACAGAATTTGAAGAAAAACAAACTATAAACATAAAATGTTTCGTGATATACCTATGGCTAACTTAGAACATTGGGCCCCTTCAATTTCCTCGTAAATGGGCGCGACTGTAGTAGGAAAAACGTTTACATATTTTCCCCATATAGCTTAAAAATATCTTAATTTGAATAAAATAAAAAAAGACATTTTTAAAATACAAATAGTTTCACACTTCTTTCCTTTCTATTAATCTGGTTTATTAAGGAAAATTAAACATCATTAATAAAATAACAAGAAGTTGTCTAGAACTATATTAGCCTAAATTCCCACATACATCAACATCAAATTTATAATCTAGCTATCTATCTCTCTTTCTCGTGTAACCTAGTTCTTAATTGCTTCAAATATACTTTTTTCAATGAGTAATACATATTCATTCAGTCATTCGTTTATTCACTCATTCAAGTATTCATTCAATCACTCTCTCATGTATTCATTCACTCATTTATTCATTCAATCACTCACTCATGTATTCATTCACTCATTTATTCATTCAATCACTCACTCATGTATTCATTCACTCATTTATTCATTTATTGCTTCACTCATTCATTTATTCATTCAGAAATATACTGAAAAATAAATCAAAAAATTTCATGGGAAAATAGGCTTGTTTAGTTCTGGATGAACTTGGTCTCTGTACATGTTTACGTCATAAGATCTTTCTGATAAAGTTTGTTCCAAGCAAATCCGTCAGTTCGATCAGGACTTATATAGGATAGAAATTTCCCCGTAGGCGGTAATATCAAATTCTTTTGAACTGTTCAAAAAATGAGATTCTGAATTAAAATTGTTCAAATCAAAAAATATTCCACGTCGAGAGCTCCTTCCAGTAAGCTTGTTCAAAGGAACTTCGATCTTATGTCCAGGGTATCTTCACATTTTCCCATTGGCGCTAATGTTAAGCTTTTTTGAACTGCTCAAAATTTTGCAAAGAATTGTCAAATCAAAACATAAAACATGGAAATGGGGTCTCCTCGCTGAGATTTTACGAATGCAAAAAAAAAAAAATCTTTCGAATCAGACAATTCTCTTAAAAGTTATTAAAGGTGGGGAGGGAGGGAGGGGTGACAGAAAGACAGACACACATTTTCCCCCTTCTCAAAACTGTACTCTCAAATTTTTAGTTTCAAATCTTTATTAAATTACTTCTTATATTTTTGACTTTTTTTCACTTTAAATCATATTCTTACGTCGCAGTAAGCCTGTTTTCTAAGGATGAAACAGATATCAGGTATCCGGACTATCCGTATAATTTTTAAATATCGGATCCAACCGCATATCTGATCCGGCCAATGACTAAATTATCCGGCATTTAATTCGACCCTGCAAAAAATATCTGAATATCTGGCATGTTAAGAAATGTATCTAGCAGTAAAGTGGGGTGGAAATTTTTCCATTGTATCCTTCCAGAAAATTTTCGGTGCCAAATAAAAGCTAATTTTATACCAAAATTTTGCATGACATTACACTTTTGATATTTCCTTTCATCAATTTCAGCTTTTCAAGCAAAAATAACAGGTTATAACTTCAACTTTCTATTGAACATTTATAGGATAAATTTTGACTTAGTTTTACTTAATTTTCGTAGATTGCATAATTTTTAAATGATAATGAAAGAGCACTTACAGAAAAGAAATAGGTCTTTTCTCTAGCTAGGTGAGAAAAAGTAATGATATGTATCAGAACCTAATAGGGCATCAGTAGTAGCTTGAATTATTAAGATACTTTTTGTCATACACAACAGTAAATTGCGGTCTAGAAAGTTTTCCACACTATTCTCTGCTTTAAGATCATCACTTGTTTATAATTTTCGTACGTTAATTCTGCTTCTTCATGATACGTGGGCTGCCCAGTGTCCTTAAGCTGAAGAGCACAAGACTCCGGTGACATAGAAAAGCTTTAAATCCTACCTAGGACATGGATGTCATTGATCAATAACGCACACTTCTGATCATGTCTTAGTGGTTTAGACTCCACTTTAAACTGTAGGTCCTGGTCCTCCAGCAATCTATAGGGACGCTTCACGCTCTGTCTGCTTTTAGCCAAATATAAGTGAAGTGCACTCAGTAGCATTGCGAGAGTTTCCGCGGGGGGGGGGGGGGGGAGTGAGGGGAATTCACTTGTTAACCCATGTATACTCATATATGTATATATAGAGTTTGTCCTCATGACGATTATGATCATAGACGAAAGATAAAATTGGACTGTGTGTTTGAGCGTGTCTCAAATTTGGTTACACGGAGCTAACTTCGCTTCATAGTGATGCTGATAGAGGCACCAAATTAAAGGTTTCTTATTCCCACCACTTTTTTTTTTTTTTTAATCTAAACATTTGCTGTTTGTTGCTTTCTATTTTGCCTAAAAAGAGTATGCAATTTGTCTTTATAAATAGCCCGTGATTATAATCACTTCTGTCTTCTCTTTTGCTACATCCAGGGGTGAAAAATTTGCGACAATTTTCAATCCCTGATACATCTGATACAAAAAGGGCTAAAATAGCGATTTTCGCTCCAAACTGCTCCAAAATTGCGATTTTAAATTCTTGCTCCGTCAACATGACTGAAAAAATTCACTCGAGTACCGCAGCACCTGTTTCTTCCATATAACTAGCGCTTTAAAAGCTATTTTTAATTTTTGTATTTTGAAAATATGGGCCGGATAAAGCGAAGGCCGGTTAATCCGGAGCCGGTTAAGAGAACTTCTACTGTAGTACAAGTTTCAGCTATTTAGGTCAAATAGCTTTTTAATTACAACCGTCTAAAGATGATCAAACAAAGCAAAATTTATGATTTTGTCAAACATTTAAAATTTTATAACCATGGAAAGAATTTTCGAAAAACTTCAAAACTTCAGTTTTTTCATCTTCAAGGTAAGTATAATAAACAGCCAAAAAATCATTACAATCTAAAACACTGACCTTAAAAATATTTTTTTTTTATTGGTTTATTTGACATGAGCTTACCCTATATAATCTCTACAAATTAAATAATAATCATAAGGGGGAACGGGAGGTTTTAGTATTAAAAACGAAAATTTATTTAGAACTTAATGCTCATAATATTTTATTAAGTGCTTATATATTCTCACAAATCGTATTCTAATAACTGCATTAAAATCCTCCTGCACCAAATTGTTGTTTTTTTTTTTTTTTTTTTTTTCAACTTAAAGTCAACTGAATTTTGAGATTAAAACGAAGTTTTTGCAATGATAATCGGATGATATTTTAAAAAGTTATCTTTTCCAACTAAGATTGAGTTTGGCTTAGTTAAATATCTCATCAGTATAACTGTTTAACTTTAGCGAAAAGTCGAAAATATGTTTGCATAAGAAATAAAAATATTAAAAACTTTAAAACTCTCAAATATAAAAACGTGTTTATAAAAAATAATAATTATGTACCTCAGAAGCAGAAGGTGGTAAGTCCAAATAGGTAATTTTTCAGGAGAGCTGAATAAAGGTTAAAATTCTCGAATCTCACTTTCAATAGTCTCGTAAATGGTGAAATAGGCATCAATTTTAATAAAATTTGTACTGATAGAAACTTCAATTCTTTATTTATTTTAGAACATTGTTTTGAATTGTCAAAATGAATTGAATATCTCAAAATTGATAATTTTGGACTTACTACCTTCTGCTCCTGAGGTACGGAATTATTACTAATAACTGTATTTTAAATACATTTTAAAAAATCGTTCCCTTTTGTATTAAATTTTGAAACGAGGTGGGGGGGCGCCGAATCTTCAGTTGCCCCTGGGCACCGAAAACCCTCGCTACGCCTCTGAAACTAGAACCAAACATGCAACTACTGCAACTACATTTGAAAACTTTTCCAAGGCGTAAAAAAAGGACATGTAAATTTTAAAAGAAAATAAAAACAAGATTCTTATAAGAGCTCTATGTAACATATTGAGTAATTGATATCCTGACATGTAATACCATCAAAATTATTTTAAAATTATGTGAATATTCAAATGTACTAAAAAATAAGCACCATACCTATGAACCTATGACATATATGCATACAGTATGTTAGTAAATGTAGTTAAAAGTTGAATAACCAATAAAAAATAGTTAAAACAATTTAGATAAAACTTCATCACTATTCTGTCGTAACTCAAACACTACGAGGTATATATCATCATCATCATATATATTATTTCTTAAGACCTTTTTTTTGGTCGGTGCGCCATAACTTCTTTAATACTTCATCAAATTTCATGAATGAGGCATCATTTTAAAGCTTTCCTTAACCGCTACACCGGAAAAATATACAATATGGGCCATTTCACCATATTTTCTAAAAATGTAGAGTCCGCAACATGACACTTTTTTTGTTATAACTACGTAATTAACTGTTTAATTATCACTAAATTTTATTTTCAAATAATGTGCTCAACACATTATTTGAAAATAAAATTTGGTGATAATTAAACTGTAAATTACGTAGTTATAACAAAAAAAGTGTCATGTTGCGGACTCTACGTTTGGACAAAATACTGTGAAATGGCCCATATGCAATTATACGTAAAGCTTCTCTTAAATTTGAAATTTAAAATCATTTAAGAAGAGGTCTGTAAATGGATCCCATATTGGTGTTGTGTACACTGAGGCATAGAATACCAGTATATCAAAATTACCTTTAGCTGCATCAAAATAATGTTTTCTGATCGCAATTTATTACAGTCAAATTTTTATTGTGCATTTTTTTTATCTTTCGTTTTGAGGGCTGTTCATTAATGAAACACTTTTTTCAATAATATTTTTGATCCCCCTCCCACCTTTTTTCATAACATAACTGGAGGCAAAGCGTTCTGAAGGTGGGGTGATTCCCTTCTCTCAAATTCGCCCATATTTAAACTGTTCCGAGAGCGTCAAAATAGTCAATTTTGAGCTGTGTCTTTCTTGTGTGCATTGGAGGTGCGATACGTTCAATGCTTGATTTACGGCAGAGTAAGTAAGTGCCACCACTCGAAAAAAAGAAAGAAAAAACAGATGCTGGAAAGGTATGAATGCAGAGCATTTAAATAATATTTAAATTATTATTATTTTTTTGTCTCCTACGAAATACACTGTTACCTATGTAAAATAATAGTAATAACGATGATGAAGGCACTCCCCCTCCCCCCCTTCTCATCGAAGGGGCGGCACGATAGGTTTTGCACGTGGGCGCTCAGGGGACTAGACGCGGGCCTGTGTGTGTGGGCTAGAGGCCGAGTGGCCGAACGGTTGCTAACATCCGTGGTTCCAGTCCCGCGTTTCGTTTACGTTTTCTCCAATTAATTGTTTTGCTGGACCGTTGATTTTTGATAAACTAAATATAAAAAGGGCTCTTTTATATTTTATTTGGTGTTTTTATTTTCATGCAGTAACTAAAAAAATTACTTTAAGAATATATATTTAAGTACATGTTTTAGGTAACGGTCAATATTTATGACTAATGCTCCCCTAAGAACGACGTGCCCTAAGGCGGGCGCCTCACCGCCTCAGCCTAGCGCCGGCCCTGAGCCTAACCAACCAACAGTAACTATATTTTAAGTAATGGAACTTTATCGTTCGTGTACTTTAATGCAATGAATACTACTAATAAAAATAATTATCATTATTATTGTGATTATTTTATTGCTTTGAATATCTAAATAATAATGGGGGGGGGGAGGGATTGTAACAGCTATTTGTACTGATGTGTTCAATTACATGTCCTCTTTTGTACCAACACCCTTTCGCCTTTTTTCTGTTCTTCATAATGCCCTTTCTCCCAAATTAATGCGGAATTCTGCACTGGTCGACTAGTTTAAAATTAAACTAATAGGAATAAAATAAAAGCAGCTGTCTTGTTATCGGCTGCGTAGTTCAGCTCTGGTAATAAAAACTAATTAAATTTAAAAAACAATATTTTATTAATAAAAAAACATTACTTAGAACTTCTTTGTGGCGTTAGAGAATTACATAATGTACTAAGAACTATTCCGCACTGGAATACAAATTTTATCTTACTTATTTTATTCAAAGCGCGCATTGAGGCATTACAATGTTGTTCTACAATTAAAAAGGATTTCATTGCTAATGAAAGCTCTTATTCCTCTCCTATAAAAAGCGAATTAACTTATTCTTTTATCAGAAGCTTAGAGTATTGTTGCATTGCTACATATAAACGAAGTTTTTGTTATGCAATTTAAAATTAAAATTAATGTTATGCAATTTAAAATGATAAGGATGCATATACTGATTCAAAAATACAACTAGTCCGTTACTCAAACAAATATTAATGAAGACCAATTTCAGTTACGATTAATTTAGAAATTTTTAGACTCATGGCATGCATAATATAGAAATGAAGTATAGTAAAATTCTCAAATACAAATGCGAAACATAAGAATGAAATGCCATTTATCTCATGTTAACAAAATTCAATTCATTACACAATTAAAAACATACATACCTCGTATAATAAAAATCTCGGACAAAAGAGACAAGATGTGGACAAAGGATAGAGACGACTTCCTTATGGAGAAAGCAGAATAATAATTCTGGCGTGGGAGTTGCGTATGCACAAATCTACCGCAGTCAACTGTGCGTGCGCGTGGACTCCGACACCAGGACTAGCGTCTAAAACACAGGAATGCGTTGAATCTCACGAAGCAAAATGTAAACAAACATAACATAACAATATATATTAAAAACCTATTATAATTTTAATTACTAAAAGAAGATATTTGTACTAGTTTGGGTCATTTATCAAAGTTGAATTTCTGATTGCACTTTTTTATACTTATTCTTATTAAATATGAATCTTCTACATTATTTTTTTAGACAAAACTAACAAAGAAAATAGATGTCTAAATTTTTTTTTTGTTTGTGTAGCAAAATTATTTAACCTAATTCCCTTCATTTACTAAATATTTTAGCAAAACTACTATAATGAGAATAGAGAAATTTTTAAAATAAATAATGTTTAAATAAATCTATCAAGGCTATAAAATATATTTCACTAAAACGAAAAGTTTATGAATGACTGCAATTTTCAAATTTCATTCAGTGGTAGAAGTGAGGGAACAAAAATTGAAGGGATGGCCAAGACATTGATAGAAAGAGCGTCTCCCCTCCGCACGAATAAAATTTTTTATAATTTGACAGAAAAAAAAGTCATTCAACATTTTTTCTTTTAATTTAACAATGATATTAAATATAGTTTATAGGAAGCAATTTATGCTTTCTTAACATAAGATAATGCTCTAACATTTGCTATTATTTTAATGATGATTAATCTGCATCTTAGTTTCTTACTTGGAAGCAGGCTCGGCATTTCAAAATTTTCTGGTGGAGAAAGGGTACATTTTCAACGCATATTATAGGTAAAAAACAACAAAATGCATAACACATATACAAATTCAATGCATTTGTAAAAGTCGGAGAGGGGGAGGGGGTCAATTGATCTCCCAAATGACGGGCCTGCTTGGAAGTAACAGTTTATTCGAAGTAAATCAATGAGTCATCACCATTGCATCCATAACTGTTTATTTCAACTTTGCTAGCATTATTGCACTTTGGAAGTGCTAATTCTTCAAAGTAAAATTTAAATTGTAGTTTTACGTTTGAATACTTTCATGTAAATTTCAGGAAAACATTAAAATATTTAAGAAATAAAAAATTGTATATGAACCAATAACAGAAATTTAAATTTAGCTTTCAAAGTTTAAGCTGCAGCTGCAACAGGTATATAAAAGTACTGTTTAAGAAAAGTATTCAATTTATACAACACAATTTGACAAGCAGGATCATTATTTCTAAATTTTCATTCAAAGGGTATAAACTCAATGTATATTCCATGTTTTAAAAAATGTACAAATTACACTTACATACAGATAAATACATTATATTTCCCCAGAAAGGGGGAAATTACCCCTCCCCCAACTGACGAGCCTTTTGACTAGAGTACTTTAACTGTAGTACTAATATATCATATATTGTTTATTACTTCAAGAAATGGAAAAATTAAATTCCATCTCAAGGGTGATTCTTAGAAGTGGGGGATGGATTTTAGGGAAAATAGAAGTGTGGGGATGCATGGATACTTTTCTTAAAAGTGAGGGGACACGTTACCCCGCGTCTACCCCTACTTCCAGCTCATGTAAACACTCACTATTAAATTTTGTTTTTCAAGTTCTACGGTTTAAGAAAAGTGTTCTGTAGTTTTAAAATAGTTCAGCAAAATTTAGCTGTATTCATTTATGAAGTAAAAGTAAGTATTAAAAATGAATGATAGCAGATTTAGACATGTTAAAGCAAAAATTTAATTTAAGAGTTGTTTAGAATACAAGAAAGAATAGGAAATTTCTTTAGAATATGGGGATTACTGCTATTTATTCGCAGTTAATATTCATAGAATACAATAAATCATTATGTTCTTCATAAACACTGTTTATATGAAATGAAATTATCCATATTGACCATTGTTATGTACGCATTATTATGAATTATATTAAAAATGACTACTTTCAAAAATGTAATATGAATCAAAAGTTTTAAAAATCATTACATCTATTACAAGCTATTAAAAAATTCTAAAAGGTTTGAATGCTCTATAGAAATATAAGGTTAAACTTTTGATAGTGGTGTCGTGTCTTCGCGCGTGACGAGAAGAATGGGTACGGTGCTCCTGAGTCTAACCTTGTAGGCTGGAGTCCGATTTCCGCCCCATTAGAGGTCTCTAATTTTTTGAACCAGCTCCCAGATGAGAGACCATTACCTGGGATTGGCACCCCCAGAGTCAGAGGTATCGTTTCACTTGGAGGACATTGGAGCTACGACCTATTTAACGTGCACCAGCTCCCTTTAGCGTACACGGACAGCAGCAACCAGCCGCGAGATGTTGTCACCCTCCCAAAAACTGACCTCAGTCAATGTTGCTTCCCTTTCGGTGTTCTGTGGGAACCGAGTTTCTACCGACTGGTCCACTGCGGGACGTTTAAACTTTTAAGTCAAATCATTAATTTTTTTACTGAATTTGCAATAGCCTTTCAGTACAGAGTTCTCTTTCTAAAATACACCCAATTTGAAAAAAAAAAAAAGTGTTAGTGTTTATCTATAGATTTTTTAAGACTATAGTTTTATTTCTTAAAATCCATAATTGTAACCTAAATTTGTAAGCTGAATTTATGTATTACATAAATCTTGATTAATTTATAAACTAAGGTTTGAAGCTGATTTTTTAATAAAAGTTGCAATTTTTTTTTTTATTTTTTTTTTTTTTTACGTCCATAATTATTTGCATACTCAGTTGCCTTTTTGTATTCAAATCATCAGATATAGCAATCAAACACAACATAGTAATTTAATGAAGAAACAATAAAAACAATGTTTAAATAAATCGAGCAGGGAAACAAAATATATTTTATCAAAACAAAAAAATTACGAATGATTATAATTTCTTTATGATACATTTTTTAAACACTCGCTGTTAAGTTATGTTTTTCAAGTTCTGCTGCTTAAAAAAGGTGTTATGTAATTTTTAAATTTTCAACAAAATTTAGCTGTATTCATTTAAAGGGTAAAAAATATGTAGCGAAAAAGAATAATTGCAAATTTCTGCATATTAAAGTAAAAAATTCAATTTTTAGAGTTATTTAGAATGCAAGAAAATATATGAAACACCACAAGAATGTGGGATTAACTGATATTTATTTATTCGTAGTTCACATTTTATAGATTACAATAAATCATTGTGCTGCTCATAAACAGTTTGCATGAATTTGAAGTTAGCCACATTAACCAACTTGTCATGTACGCATTATGAATTATGTTTAAAATACCTACTTTCAAAAATGTAATATGAATCAATAGTTTTAAAAAATCATTACAGAAAGTAAAAGTTTTTTGAAAAAAATGTAGTGTTAATGTTTAGAATTTCTACGACTAAGACACCATACTATTATTTCTTAAAAAATAAAACGTAAATTTTTAAGCAGACTTTATGCATTACATAAATCTTGATATGTTTATAGATTAATGTTTGGACTTTATTTTTTGAGAAAACCGTTACTCTTTTGCTTTATGTTCTTAAACTATCAATGTAAACTATACAAGATTTTAAAGTATTATACTATTGACCCAATAAACTGGTTTTATCTTGATTTAGAACAGCATACTGAGAGTTTACTTAAGCAATGATTTTTTTTTTTTTTTGAAAAGGATAATAAATAAACCATAATCAGTTGCATTCACAATGAACAACATCAGTTGCACAATCGATAAAATTTGAAAAAAAAGCGACAAAAAAAAAAAAAATTAAAATTAATAGGTTTGTGTAATTAAATTTATTATTTATTAGTACAATTAAATTGTTCTGTCTATTTGGAATCAATTCTTTACCCGTTTCCATGCAATCCTGAACAAAATATCCGCTCCATCAAAATTATTCGAAGTTGGCCCTGAAAAGTGGCGTTTTTCTTTCAAACCAACTGAGATAGCAATCAAACACGACGTAATAAATAGTAAACATCAACAAATGACAATTTCGCAACTGTGCATGGTTGGGAGTGGGTAAATGCGGACATGCGTTCCCTACCTTCCCCCACCTTATAGGAGCCTTACCCCCACCTGCAAAAGAAATGGAATGATCCACTCCTCCAGTGCTTCTTTCAGACCTTTTGCTCCGGGAGGGCAGGTGAAGAACTAGGAGGGGCGGTGTATGATCCAAAATCATATTCTTTTATATATATATATATGTATGGGCATGAATAGAAATGATGATAATACGCATTTTTTCAATATACATAGGATAGACTCTTGATAAAAAACAGTAGAATAAATTTTAGACTGGTTGGTGAAGTTAGGGGAGTGGGATTTTAGAGCTTCTGAAATTTTTCTATTTGAAATCTTATAAATGTCATGCTGAGGCTGGTTCTGGGGCGGGGGATTTGCAATTTTTTTTCATTTTATGTCCAGATAATGCAATTTTAAACTATTAGAGGACGTTAGAGGTTCAGGGTTTCTTCCCCGAGAAAATTTTCAAAAGTAGTCTAAAAAATGCAGTTTTACTCTTTTTTTGTCAACGTTACTGGAGACAGGTGCAAGGGCTCTCTCTCCCCAGGGAACTTTTTGAGATCTAAAGTCTTGACAATAAAATTTCGGATACGTTGTTTAGGGATGTTAGAGGATGCGAAAAATAGTTCAGGGATTCTCCTCCTGTCAATTTTTAAGAACGAAAGTCTTATATTTTAGGCTACTTTTGGTGACGCTACTGATAGTTTTCGGTGTCTTTCTCCGACACCAAAGTGTTTCTGAAACTGAACCCTTAAAAGTGCAATTTCATGGTATCTTAGATGATGTAGAAGGAAGAGAGAACCAGAGGATCTAACTCGCAAAATTTCCAAAACTGATGTCTTAAAAATGGGATTTTAGGCCATCTTTTGGTCACGTTAAGGAAAAAGGGCATCTCTCTACGGGGGGAGGAAAGAAACACTGCACTCCTCTAGGGAGGAAGTTTGGAAAAGGAGGACTAGTTGCTCCGATTTCAAGTTTGAGCGTTTTTGTTTGCAGTAGTTTTTTTTCGGAAACTGGAAACGCCTGTTGAGTCTTGGGCTCGTCTACCGCGAAAAGGGTTGCTGTACACTTCTAATGCTCGCCAATTGGCGTTGAAATTTATTGTGCGCTATTCTCAAGCAGCTGTTTTTTCTTGATAAATAAGCAAGGAGATAATGAATTGATTACATATTTTATTTGTGTTGTTTATAAGTGCTTTCCTTATCGTAATGTTATTTTTTATGTAAATTTGCTGATTTTTTGCACATATTTTGCAAGTGGTCAATATTTGATTACGTTACTGGTTTATTTTATTCTTGATATTGATTTATAATATGTAGCATTGCGAGTGTGTCCTGTTGATTTTTCATTTATTGTTGTGGGGAAAAATATTTTTATACCTTTATTAATTATATTGCCACGTAGTCACATGTTTTAGTTTTAGTGTTGAACGTTAATTATTAATTGAATTTAATTATTATGTTAATTATTTAATTTAATTATTATAAATGGTTAATTGCTTAATTATTTAATTATTGATTATTTTTTTATGTAATTATATTATCGCCAAAATATATTACCGCTTAAAGTATTTTTGTTTATTCTTTGATTGATTATTAATTGATTTAAGTTTGGGTTTACTTTTTATGAGATTTGATTTTGTACTGTTCCATTTTGATCATGCTTATAGCTGGCGATTCAATGGTAAAATGTTGCCATCTGATTTACTAAATTATAAACTTGTGCTAATTTCATTTCCAGGTGTAACAATTGAACGTCTAACTAAAACTGCACTTTTTTTTGTGCCAGCTGTAACTCGAAAGTAATGCATGGAATCGAACGAAATTTGGTCCACACATAGACACTGACGGGTACTGCTGATGATTATTTAATATTTAATTCGGTATTTGCCGACGTAAATTACATGACTAAAAAATTGTACGATTTTTCAAATGTCTCGTTTTGTTCGTTTTCCATAAAACCAGAAGTTCAACAATTTAATCACTTTACCTTGTGACGTAATCAATTTTTATTAACCCTACACTGCGCCGTGTTCTTTTTAAACAACACCTCCAGTTTTCGTTCACTAAGCTTTTATTTTGTAATATTTGTAACATGTGGCGCATTCTTTCGTTTCATTTTGTATGTGTAATCATATTAGTTAATATAGTTACCCCTAGATCTTGTAAATTGAACTCAAGGTTCATATTTTTTCACAAAACCGTAAGACATGTTGATTTCGTAAAAAACAGTAACTTCTTCATTTTTTTCCTACAAATTTTAAGCAACAATTTTACTTTAAAAAATAGTCTCTAATTGCTTACATAGTTTTAAAATAAAATAAACATAAGTTGTCCAAAAAATTTCGGGAAAAATATAGATTAAGGCGCCTTTTTTACTTGTTGTTTTAAAACAACACCGCGCATTCGGGGGCAATTTTTATGCTCCTTCATTATTCGCAGTATAAACAAAAACAGGTGTCACAGGTTGTTCTATTTCACTTTATTTAGTATATTTTAGAATATTATTGTTAAATATTTCACAAATTAGCTTAAAGTGGTCGATTAAATAATTATTTAGGAATATTGTTTAAAATCAATTCACGTTCAATAAAAGAAGAAACGAACATTATCGCATAGAACCCCTACAGATGTTAGGTTCCTTGTTTAAAATCTTTTAGTGAAATTATTATTAAACTTTATTGGTAATCAAAGTAAAAATTCGTATATGTAACTAATAATTATTAGCTACATCTGCAAATTTTTACTTTAGTAAATTTATAAATAATAATAAAATTAATTATTTTAAGAAATTTTCATATTTTAGTGCTACTTTATAATTATAATGCATGCCTATTTATTAAAATTTGGTTTCATTTGTTAAAATGATTATATAAAAGAATTATTTTTGTTACCCCTAAATGCGCAGTGTTGTTTTTAAACAACTTGTCAAGTTTTCTCGAATTCTACCTTTCCGAATTAAATAAGAATTTTTGTAGTATTTTTCCCACTTATAACTAGCACAAACAAACACACAAAAAAAATTTTACAAAGAAAAAAAAATTGCGCAGTGTAGGGTTAAGAAACATATTTGTTTCTTATTGCACAATTGCTGTAGCTGAATTATGCTTGACTTTCTGAATATTTAAATAGCTTCATGTGCTAAGTGTAGCCGTCATGATTGAATGCATATCATTCTGTTCAGTCCCATTACAGTTCTGGCCTCACTGCATAGTCTCGTAAAAATTTCTATGTCCAGAGATTTTCTTTTTAGAATCGGGATCTGTAGAAGTTCTAATACGAAACTATCTTGAGTAGACATATTGATTCCTGAGCGAAATAATTTTACGGACCATCAAATATGGCGGCCATTTTGGTTCCTTTTCTCATTTGGCATTCAGCAACCAATCAACAAATAAACCTAATTTTGTTTTTAAACTTTGGTTTTTTGGGGTCTATGAATTCAAATTTATTTCTCCACGTTTTCATAATAACACTCATCCTTTGTCTCTGCAAAATCTGACAAATATGAAATAGGATTTGAATTCATAGCTGAAATTTGTGTCCCAATTTTGCTAATTTCTTCATTACCTTTAAGGTATCAGTCTCAGACAAGGCCCCCACATAGCCGATGCTACCGTTGCCATGACAACAGGGCCCGGGCCCGTGGGTTTACATTTGAAAAAAAGGAGGGGAGGGGGTCTGAATTTTTTTTTTTTTTTTTTTTCAATTAACATCAACAAGCATAACTACGTGTTATACATCTTCCACAAATACAAGAATATCAAATGTTAGCTGAGTGTTGAGTTAATTATTTGTTTACTGGAAAAATAAAATACTTGCTACCTTAAAGAAGAAAAAAAAGGGGGGAAATACAAAATTGAGCACACTATCGAAACAAATCAAATATTTTCAAATTAACCATTGCAAACTGTCTCGAAGCCAACACGAAAAGGAGCAAAAATACAGCTCTGTACTCTTTGTACAAAATTATGAGAAATAGAAATGCAATGTCGTTCTACTTATATTTGCTCTGTGGCTATAAATAAGAACTTTTTTTTTTTGCTATAACTATCATCTTAGGCACCGTCCATAAATGATGTCCAGCTTGTCCCCCATATCTTTGACACCCCTTTGTCACAAAATGTCACAGTTCAACATACCCTCTCCCCCTTTGTCACATGCCACACTATGTTAAATAAGCATGATGTCACACTTCTTGTTTCCCCTCTCCTTGTCACAATGTCATGAACCCCTCCTCCCCCCCCCCTCGAAGCGTAACAACATTTATGAATCATCCCTTAATTGTTTTTGCATTTAATATTGTTTGGTTGGTAGTCGTCAGTGTGAGAATTTTGTGCTAAAAAAAGTAGGGCTACCCTTCATTCTGAATTTGTGCTGACAGGGAGGCGTAGCGGTAAGGCGCAGGCCTCTTACGCGCAAGTTCGCAGGATCAAACCTGGCCCAAGTCGGTGGATTTTGAAGATGCAGAAAATCGACAGCGCCCATGTCGTATGATCATGCGGCATGTTAAAGATCCCTTGAGCATCCGTTTGGCGTGGATACTCTGGGTTAAATTAAATTGTTAGTGCAGTCTGCATCAATTAGAGCTTAGGTGCCGTCATCTACAGGGAAACTGAGCGTCAAAAATTCGCACTAGGTCTGCAATGGTTAAGAACCAACTACGCAGCCCATTAGAAAAAAAAAATCCTTCATTTTTCATTGGTTGTGTTATTTTAAAGTTCGCCACTGCGATCACGTTGCTTCTTTAATTGTTCTCTATAGCTAATTTAGTATGTCTTCTCCGCAATATTTTAAGCATAAATCCACTATAGGATCAGAGAACATGCACCAGAGATGCACATGCGAAATTAGAAAATTGATGTGATCATTAAGCTGTCTTCTATGTTTTTTATAAGAATACTCTGCAATGAAAGCGAGCCGCTTCTTTTAGTAATTGGCACCAAAAACTAATCACCAAAAATTCCTGTAAGATTTTATTTGTCCTTTGAATCCCATTCTCTTTCTTCTTTTAGTTAAAAAAATACGTTATTAAGATTAATAATGCTAAGAAACATGCTAGTAAAATTCAAATTAATTTTATTATGGTTTCATAAGCTTTTAAAAGCTGTATTGATTTGTCTAAATCAGCATTCTAGACTGTCCCCAATAGCCCCGTCATGTGGGACAAAAACAAGCTTTTAAATAATGTATATGTAGTCAGCTGTTAAAAATGTATTGTCCCAATTTTTGCTAATTTTACAGGAGAACCATTTTAAAGTTCTCTGAACAATGTTGAATAGGAGATATCGCTAAGTGCAACTACTCATTTCTCGTCCGATAGTAAAGGTAGAGATGTTATACTTTGCCACCTCATAGTAGAGATGAAAATTTTATGAAGAAATTATTTTCAGATTCAATGTTTACACCTTTACATTTTTTAAAAACTTCAGCAACGCACAGGTTTGCATCCCAAATTTTAGTGCCCTTGTCCCCTGCGCCGTGTCGATAATTAATAAACAGCAATTTTTTTTCTAATAGGCTGCGTAATTGGTTCTTAACTATTGCAGACCTACTGCGCTCCCAGAGATTGGTACCAACTCTTTCAGAGGCACCACAATGAGTGTAGTACCATTGCCGCGAATTTTTGACAGTTTCCCCCTAGATGGGGGCACCTGAGCTCTAGTTGATGCAGACTGCACTAAGAGTTTAGTTTAGCCGAGAGTATACAAGGATACGCAAGGGATCTTTAACATGCCGCATAATCATACGACATGGGCGTTCTCAATTTTATGCATCTTGAAAATCCGCCGACTTGCACCAGGTTTGATTCTGCGAACTTGGGCGTACGAGGCCTGCGCCTTACCACAACGCCACCCTGCCGGCCTAAACAGGGACGGTAATAGAGGGTGGCCCCAGGCGCCAGATTATTTTACGGGAGCCAAATTGACTGAATGTGTGTGTTTACCCAAATACTTATAGTTTTTTTTTGTGTGTGTAAGGGGGGAGGGGGCGCTAAATCCCGGTTTTGCCCCAGTTAGAAAATGACCAAGTTACGTCCCTGGGCATAAACAGCAACATTCATGGCAAAAAGTCTGCAAAAGAGATTTCAAAAAAAAAAAAGGAAAATGAAAGTCTTCCTTTTTCTAGTTGATTCCTAGAATTGAAGTTCCTCTACATATGGGAGGAACGAATAAGCAAGACGAGAAAGAAAAAGAGACAAACCGAGGCCAAGGGGGTGATTTATCATTCCCTCCCTCTTGCCTCGCGAGGCATTTTTATGGCACTTTCCTGCCAAATGGTATCACCTTTCAAAAGGTCATTTGCTGGATAGCGAAGTTTTCGACTCAAAAAATAAAAACTATTGCATAGTTCAAGGATAGTTCAACATCATAGTTCAAACAAATTGGGACAACCTTCCCAAGCTCAAAGATCTCCTTCCAGTCCCCGCCAAATATGACGCAATAAAAAAAAAATCCTCATAGGAAAACACAAGGATCCGCTCCCTAAAAAATGTTACACACACATATATACATTGTATGCTCGTGCATATATATTTACTTATTTAGTTTTTTTTAATGCAAAAATTCTTGACAGGAAAAAAAAAAAACAATTTTATCATGTAACATACATTATTTATCTATCTATAAACTCAAAATCCCCCCCCCCCCCCCCACACACACAAAAAAAAAAAAACTTCTGAAAAAATATTTTCCAAAAATTGTGGTGGTGCTAAAGTTTGGGCTAAGGTTGGGGTTTTCTGGTAACGTCGGCGGAACGGTGAAATAAATGTTTGTTTATAAATAATCTATCGTTGCCATCGCAGTTTCCAAACGTACACAAATTTCGTGTTGTCATAGGTGAAAATAATTCACGAATGGTGTCAAAATGGTGCAACATTCACCAGTATTGGTGTTTGATGCAAACTACACTACTCAAAGTGTTCATGGACGCTTGATTTGGTGCTAACTTGAAATAAGGTGTTTGCTTACTCAGTTCTTACGGTGTTTCAACACGAAATATGGAGACATTACTCCAGTTTTTACAGTGTAAATTCTTCTATGTTTTTATACTTAAAAAAAGTTTTTTATTGATGATAAAAAACTTTTATAAAAATGTGATTAGTTAATTTTATTTACTTATTTATCTTCACAAATAATTTTATTTTGAATTTATTGCTCATAGAAGTGTATCAAATAAATAAACAAAAGTTAATGTTTCTTGGAAATATTATCATGTTTTGTCACTGTGCAATAGTAAATCTAAAAAATACAAAACTATCACAATTTTTCCGTTCATTTTCCTTAGCTGGCTTGCAATTTGGTGTGTAGGTCGCTTTATTTTCCAGATGCGCGTTTACCCACTGTGTCCAAATATCTATCAACAAAAGAGAAAGGCCCAATGAAAGAAGTCATCGCACAATATACTCTTCAGGCATTTACCACACATTCTGCACTCGAAGAGAAGAAAATCTAAATTTAAAAGAGGCTATAAAATATTGCATGAGATATTTTTCCGGTTCCCAATACAGAAAAGAGATTTAGTAAAACGCAAAACTAGTACTGGCCATTTCTTTATTTGAAACGAAATAAACTGTATTCTTACCAAAATATTTTAAAACGTATGTAATCATGGCTTGGTTAAATATATGTGTATTTGATATGCTACATCAATAATTCCAAAATCACACGTCAAAACGCATAAGATGCTACGTCAAAAGAAAAACTACTGACTAATGAATAATTGTACTTTTGTCGAAACTCGTAAAAGAATTTTAAAAAATTCTTAATGTTGGAATTTGGAAGGGGGGATGTGTCAACATCTAAAAATCCCTATGTAGGTGTGCGGTGTGAGAACTACATATATCTCTTCTTCCATAGGCGTAACTAGGATTGGGGTAAGGGGGGGGTCACACTAAAAATGTACAGACTAAACACCAATAAGCAGTGCAAAAGAGTTCAAAATTTACTAGTCATAAATACTTTTCATTACAGATATACTCCGTGTTTATTTCAGGCATCTCTGGGGGGGGTACCCCCTCGGAGCAAGTAAACTCCGCCCCCCCCCCCCCCCGAGCGAAAAAAATCGGATCACAGTTTTTAAAAAAAGAAAGAAAAGAGAAATTACCCTTTTAAGACACTTTACTTTCAGAAACACTTTCGGGGAAAGGACATCGAATAATATCACGAGCGACACCAAAAGTAACCTAACAGGAATTAAGACATTATTTTGAAAAAAATTGCCGGGGACAGAGTAACCAAACTCCTTTCTGTTTCCTCTAATATCACCAAAGAATCCAGAAATTGCATTGACAAGAAAGATTTCAAAAAGTTTCCAGGGGAGAGCCCTTGAATCCTTGCCAATGGTTTTGGACCTACCTCCTGTCCGGATACCTTGCTGAATACGCTGCCCTTCCTTAACATGTCCCCCTTCCCCTGGAGCCAAGGCCGTATCCAGAAATCTTTTTCGGGGGAGCCCAGACTATTAATTTATTTTTTATTTAAAATTCAATAGAAAATTCAATATTTAGCGCTAAGCAATCTTCTAAGTCCAGGTATTCATAATATTAAAACTGGGAAATTGTGGAATTTTAGAGAAAAAAAATCTAAATTTCCCTACGAAAATGCACATCCCCACAATAAATTTCTAAAATTTTTGTTAAATCTATAGCAAAACATACCTCAGAAGTGGAAGCGTCTGAATCAAATTTTCTTTTCTTTTTGGATGACGAACGTATCCATTGCTGGAGTGCAAACATTATTATATATCGAAAATAATTAAAAATTTAGCTAAAATATAAATAATACTTTGATTGTAAATTAAAATGCAGCATTAAATCGTAGCAGTGAGCTTGGAAACGTTGAACGGATGATTTCTAGAGTCGTAATGCAATTAGTGATGGACCGTAAGAAAAAAAACATTTAAAATATAAGAGATGAGAGAACATCTGTAAATGAGAATGCAATGCAAATACAGTTCATCAGTTTTTCAATCGGCCCATCTACAAAAACGATTTTACCAAAATGGGTGTTTGGACAGGAATAAATAAAAACTGCTGTTTTCTTAAGTTCCTTGATAAGCATCCCTTCCTGGCTTGAGGGTTTAACCCATTAGGACAATTGTTGGCTAGGGGTCCTTCATTTTCAGACCCCAGCGCCTACAGAACCATTTTATCAGAAAACAAACCTCCATCACAGGAGAATATTTTCCAGGAAACTTGTGCGATTGTGTTCCCAAATTGCTGCCTTTGGGTAAAAAAGACATCAAGAAGGAAAGAAAACCCTCTGGAGTGATTGAAAGGATATCTGTTGTCTGTCTGTGTGTGATATGGTGATTGAAGCCAACTTTCGCTGTAAAATTCCTAAAGGTGATAAGGGGGTTGATTATAACCAGATGAAAAGTCCGCTGTAATATGAGCTGCGTACTTTGGTCATGATCACAACCCTTCAGAAAGAGGAAATAAAATCATATGCATATGTGTTTATTTTTCTTAGGGAAAAAATAGATATGTGCTTTGCAAGGAGTAGCCAGAATTTTTTTTGTATGCCTAATAAATGTGCCTAAATAACTAAATACCCAATGGGGGATGAACCCCCAAACACCTGGTTACGCCTATGCGAGCAAAATACCATTTTACAAAAATTTCAACAGGACTTTCGTAAAAAAAAAGTTTTTATGCATTTTCATTATTAGTATGTACACATTAAAATCTTAATACAGTAAAACCTTTTCAAGAAGTTTTTAATTTCAATACCAGTTTCATTTCCATCTCCCTAATGTTAAAATAACCCTTTTAAAAAGTTTTGATTTTATTTTTTTCCCACTGAATGACTTTTCATATCAAAAACAATACCAATTTAGAAAGTTTCCGTTTGCTAACTCAAGATCGGAAGGAAAATATTAAAACTTACCTAATTACAGTGCAATAGCGCAAAGAGGAGTAAAAAACAATATATACACATAAATATAAAAATATCATTAGAAATATATAATATATATATATTAAGTACTTTCATATTGTACGTTAATTGGGATTTTGTAAGAATATTGATAATATAAGTCAGCAGAAGTCACTTAAAATTATGTTTATAATCCTTTAATATTACTGTTATTAAACTGAAAAGGTAAGTTAGGGAAGAAAAATGCTACGCATTTTGATACTAAATGAGTGATGCATGAATCTGAATTTTTGAACTGCAGAAACTGAAGCACATGACTCTCACAGAACATTGGTAAAGAAGAAAAGAAAGACATTCCACATCTGTAACTATTTTGTGATTTTCTTTCAAGGCTATAGATACAAAAGACTATCCCGTTGCGTCTTAACCCCCCCCCCCCCCTTAAGTCCCCAACAAGCTCACATCCCTCGGTTTTCTCGGAAGCTTAGTTGCCGAAAGCAATAGCAACCCCTTCACCAATTCCGAGAAACTCCAGTTCAAGTTTGGCTACAACAAGTGCAGACGATTGACACCCCTAAATGACGATTGACAGATGCATCCCCCCTTATCACGTGACTCTCCGTTTTAGTTTCAGTTTCTCAACGAAGATGAACTAGCGGTGTACCGTGCTCCGGGCCCCGAGGGTCTTGTCCTTCAACGTCCATCTCCACGATTTTGCCCGAGGAAAGGGATGAGGGGAATTCCACATCTTGTCGCCTATGTTGGTCACACGAAGTAAAAAAAAAAAGGTTTTTCCAAGCCCACAACCCGATTGACTTGACATGATTTCCACCAAGTTGAGGGGAAAAATGAATAAATAACTAAATACCCAATGGGGGGGGGTTTGAACCCCCAAAACCCCCCCCTGGTTACGCCCTTGTCTTCTTCCGAACTCTCTTAATAATGATAACAGTTAGTGCCCAATATCCAATCCCGAAATGCTTTGCTATGAAACAGTCTCCCCCACGGGATAGGAGGCAGGAATGATTTCAAAAGGAAGCAAAAAGTGCCTACTTGGTAGCTTTTATTTTTGGAAGTCATTTTTAACAGTAATTATTCAGTAAAGCAGCAATAATTTAAAAGTTAAAATGCAATACTTTTAAGTGAAGTGATCTTTTTTAAAATTATCCTTAGGAAAACAATAAATAAATAGCTATGAAAATAATTATCAACTTTCATTTAAATTTTCAGCATATGTAATTGATGTTTTCATTGTAAGTGTTCTTTTAAACTATAAATAAGTATGTTAAAAGATCTAAATTTAGATTAAATAAGAATAAATCTATTTTCAAAATATAAAATTCATTTTATTCTTAAATTTTGTAGTGGTAATTTTAAAAATAATTCTTATTACTAGATTTAAAGTGTTCTACATGACCAAATTTAGAATTTTTCAGAACTTTTATATTTTTTTAACATTTTGAAACAAAAATATGATTTTAAAATTTACATTGTAATGTAGTAATGTTAAAGTTAAGTTTATTCGTGTCAAACAATACGAAAAATTCAAACATAACTTTAATGAAAGCAAATTGAAATCGAAATACTGATTCTAGTTTCAACTAAATTGTAAAATTTCAGGTATCAATTGAATTTACTCAAATTGAAAATTTGTTCACAATTTTTAAAATGATGTTTCACTACTTCGGTGCCATCACTCTGTTTAAAACGATCTTCATGAACTATGAAGCGTTCTTCAAAATGCTTGATGCACATAACTGCAGAGGGACTTGGATCAAAATTCTTTCTTGAAATGTTTTTAATCCATAAGCTTCTTCGACGAGGCTCACTGGGGATTTTAAAAACTGTTGTATAGTTTTCGTTTCGATAGTTAGACCTGCAGCCATTAGCACAGCACTTTTGCCGATAATAAACTAGGATGATTCCATTAAATTTTCATCCGCTGAATACGGTGGGAATTCGGGCGACTAATAGGGACCATGAGAGCCCTACCGACACCACCGAGACTACGAACAAGGCCTGAGGACGCGTCCGCGGAGCAATAAATGAGTCATCAAGAGGAGACGACGAGACCCAAGACCCCCAGCAAAGAACCGTTGCGTTTTCCATTCACTTATAGGTAATGTTTTCTCCTTGACCAGCAAACATGTTGTAGCGTCCAATGTCGCCATTGCGGGAGTAAGCTCTCATTTTATATAATCGAACTTTTTGCAACATATCAATTAGTAAAAAATTTTCTGGACATTTGAATATGCCCTCTCACTGTTGTGTGCCCAATTGCAAGGGCAATTACGATGGGAAAAAAGTGTCAGTATTTAGATTTCCTCAAGACGAAGAACTGAAATCAAAGTGGATTAAAAATATTTCCCGGAAGGATTTCAAACCTACCAATTCATCAAGAGTAAGTTCTATTCTCTATTATTATTTCTTTTTCATACATTTATTCGTGGTTTAATGCCAAACAATGCTATCTACAAAAATGCTGGTATTTATAGATAATGACACGTTAAGAACTTTAAAACTTGCGTCTTATGTAATGCCAGAGAGTTGGAACTCTGTGATTCAAGTTTGAAAAAAATATAGAATAACGAAACTTGCAAATTTAAATTAGCTTCGTCCTTTTTTGAAACGATGATTAGTAATTTGTAGTCAGCATTTTGACATAAAGAGACGTATTAATTGAGTAAAATATTGTGTCACATTTTTTTTACTTTTCTTTCATTTTTCATGTGCATTTGATGATTTTCGAATGTACTGTTTCTCACATACATGAGAAAAATTCTTCAAATTTTTTTTTCATAGAGTAAGTTTTACGCATATGTGTAGCGTTTTTGAATAAGCTGAAACAGGCTCGTTTTGTAAAGCTCAAAATTTACACTTAGTTTCATCGGTGAATGATGTCCTTAATAGCTTAGAGATGCAACATCGATGTTCGAAATTGAAACCTCTATAGTACTAACACACGGGCCCCAAAAAAAAAAAAAAAAAAAAAAAAATACGTTTCTACATATATTTATTTATTTAATTTATAATGCTTGCACTCTATAAGAAACGATCCTCGAATGGTTTGCAATAGTGACTTCCCCTGAAGACTTGGCTGTCACATTCCATTCATTTCTTCTTTTTGATTTATATATTTATATTTATTTTATTTTATTTTTCACTCAAATTTGTTTTTTTTTTCCTTTAAATTCCATTTGTTATATTGGTGTTTTATTTTATTTTGTTGTCATTTTTTTACAATGTTGCCTTTTAAATTTCCCTAATGTATATATACATGTAAATGTGTGTAAAAAAATCTCTGAAGAATGTTTTTACGGCAGAAAGCAGTAAATTGACGAATAAGAATAATTAAGAATCCTTGGTTAAATTAAGTAATACAAACGAGTATTAGAACACATTTGTAGGGAGAAATTCGTAATCTTCTGATCTTTCACCTGAATAATACACAAACCAAAAATGAAAGTCAAATTGAATAACACAAAAAAAAAAAAAAAAACTAGTTGAAATCAAAGCAAGAAGATTAGTTTGGTGACAATATTTATAGTTTTCAAAATGTGTTGTTCCATTAACAGTAGTTCTTCTTCCAAAAAATATATCAGTTTTTAAACCAACTATTTATGGCGGAACACTTCAAGTATTAGAATAACACATTAACATTATGTAACGTGTAAATATTTGGCTGTTCCCAATTTGGGATTTTTTTCCTTCCTTCCTTTGTTATTTCATAAATAAAATGCTAAACGTAAGCTTAAAAACTTATAGGTTTTTTATTGAATGAATGATCTAAAAATGAATTTTGCTTCTAATGGACAAAAATGAATCTCGAGTGAAGGATTTCGGCAATCAAAATTTTCTATTGCAAGTTAATATTTTGTTACGCTTGTCTTGTGATGACTAATGTTCATTTAAAAACCAAAACATTCCAGTAATATACCAATGATTCCCTGCTGTTTTCTGATTTGAAATGAATTTCTCCTTCTTTCATTTTGTTCTTTTCTTTTCAAATTTTAAAGTATGATGATAATTTTTAAGCACAATACCCCTTCGTAAAATTTATATGAATTCTGATGTGTTTATGTTCAATATGGCATTTGATGTGGAACAACCTTACGGTGTAAGTAATTATTTTTATGAAATATTAATTGATTATTTCAAAGTGCTCTATAAAAGAAAAATTTTTTTTCGAAGTCATAACATGAATAATAAAAATGTTTTTACATATATGTTGTGAATTATTTGGTCGTTAAACCAACAAACATTTAAATTTGGTTAAAACGTTTTTTGCAAAAATTTTTGATAATGTAGTTTAAAAACAGCTTTGAATTTTGACAGCTGTATATGCATAAAGCTTGTTGTTTATTTATTTATTTATTTTTATTTTACAAAATATTTTATACAAAGCTAAAACTTGTGAATAAAATCGGAAAAATACATGTCAGTTTTGCGAAGATGAAAAGTGATTTTACAACCCGATGCTTCTTTACGGTCATTTCTATTTTATAGGGTATATTTATGCAATTAATTTCTACTTGTTATATTATTACTACAGCAAGTTTGTTTATTCAGCGCATGTAATACATTCACTATGACAATCCAGTTCCTAGTTACAGAAAATAATATGACGTAAATATTGAACGAGTTAAAAAATTTTGTGCATAAGTTCGGATTTTTTCTCACGAAATATCTCTTATTAAGTTAAAACTGTCTATAAAATCAAAAAATATATATTCGTTTTTCGGTGATGGTAGAGCGTTAACGCGGCAAAGACTTTTTCATCTACCGTCTCCTCCTGATGACTCATTCCTCTCGCACTCGGGCCTTGTCCGTAATCTCGGTGGTGTCGGCCCTACCCTGAAGACCAATAGTTAGACAAGCACCCGTCATTGTCAACTAAAAGGAAGACATCATTGGGACAGTTTTACGGTTTTATTGCGGAAAAAGAGGCATTGTGGCGCATTTGCCTTGTATTGTATCACTACTTCCAAGGGGCCTTCTTTCGCAGAATCCTTCGCCGAGTAGGGTGATTCTTAGATACGATATAAACATTTAACATTGGTTTCTGAAATACAAATGCATTTGTACTATTTACTGAGACCTCCTACCCCCCCCCCCCTTTCTCTCTTCGTTCATCCCAGCTGTTCTTTATTCGCGTTAAACCAATACTAAATGTGACTCAGCATTTAGCGTTTTTTTCTTTAATTATTTTAAGCAAATTAAAACTAGAATTTTTTTTTCGGTTTTTAGTTTGAAAAAAAAAAAAAAAAAATACATACATAGTTAAGGCCCGCCCCAGGTGCCACCACTCAAAGGTGACACCCAGCCTCGACGAAAAAAAAAAGAACCCTTAAAAGCTCCATTAAACAAGCAAATACTTCAAAATTGATAATTTTTTCTGTCAATTTCTTTCTATTTTCAACTTGGAAAAGTGTTTCGTTCCCAAAATATATTCGAAATGTTTTTTAACTGCTAAACACGCCACTTCTGTGAAGAAATACCTTAAATATTATGACGCCTATGATAAGAATAACATCCCCCCTCCCCCTTTTTTTCTGCTTCAAAATTGTGATGATTTTTTTTAATGATCACGATGCATAATTCGCGCTTACATATTTTTTTTTGTGTGTGTGTTATCTTTTTTATGGGGTGACATCATCAATAACCGCCCAGGGTGTCACCCTTGCTAGCTGCTCATTAATCGTCTGGAACCTATTTTCGATAATCTACATATTGGTATGAGAATTAATAACTATATTTGCTTAAACAATCACTCTAAAATCAACTAATGCTAAAAGTATGAGATTTTCTTTTAAAAATGTAGTATTAAGCAGAGTGCTTTACTTTCCCTAGCTGTGAAGGCCCTAATTTATCGTCGTAGAATCCCCTTGCACATAAACGAGCCTCGAGCGGATAACTACAAAGAGACACCGCTGAATTAATTGGTAGAAACTTCGACGGAGTCCACATATGTCAAAAACACGCACAGGCAAAGAATTTATGACCATTAGTCAATCCAACCGTCTCGCCTCATATATAGCACTTCTTACTAGCAGTTTTAGCTTCGGTTTTACCCTGGCAGATGCGAAAATTATCAAAGGAACGCTGATGATGTGAAAATACAGTTCTCAAGAACTACATCGAAAAAAGGGGGTGGTGGCTTTAAATGTGTCTTTCCTGTCCCCAGTCTGAGCCCCTGAAACGCAAAGAATTCGTGGGAAATTAAGCAAGTGTTTATCCTTATGTCTATCGAAAAGTCCTAAAAATCACGTACTCGACGGAAACTTAAAGAGAACAGATGGGTTGGGAGGTCAGAGAATTTCCGAAAGCTAAAGGTTACAGCCTTCGAAAGGAAGTTTTAATGTTCCGTAACTTTCAGTGATATGGGGCACCTTAGCGCAGAATGCTAGTCTCTTTCCTTTGCAATGAGAGGGGCAGCAATGGGCTAGCCTTTATTAGAGTTTTACTGCACTTGGAATTTTAGTTAATTTTCTTCTTGATAATATTAGCTCAACAATTAAAATTTCTTCCATTTCGGCTCAACAGATATGCTTCGAAAATTAACTTCTGCGTCTGAAGACTTGGAGAGCGATTACCAAATGAGTTGCAATTGGACAAATTTAAATCAGAAAATTTGGCAATTAGAACACTTTTTAATTTCTATATGTTTTATATATTATTTATAAATACATATAAAACGCTAAAACATCAGTGAACTATTAGTAGTTTAAAGCTTTCTCTTTGCTAAGCAATTACAAGTGTTGTCACAAAACGACATGACAATATTCATAGTTTTGCCGGCAGGGTGGCGTAGGGGTAAGGTAGTTGCCTCGTTCGCAAAAGTTCGCAGGATCAAACCTGGCCCAAGTCGGAGGATTTTCAAGATGCAGAAAGTCGACAGTGCCCATGTCGTATGATTTTGCGACATAATAAAGATTCATAAAGATTCCTTGGGTATCCATTTAGCTCCGTCTAAATTTTCATGTTTCAATGGCGATATTGGTGCTACTTGAAAGAATGAAGGCCGGTTTCCGGGCAGTGGAGGTAGCTAGGGGCCATGGGGGTGGCCCACCCTGGGTGTCACCTGGCCAAGATTGGAGAAAAAACCTTTCCTACTTCTAAAAATTTCAACTCCAAAATGAAAAAATAGCTAGAAGTGGATAATTTTTCTATCTTTCTTTTCTTTGCTACTTTTAACTCAGCAAAGTTTTTTCTTTCAAACATATATTCCAAATGCTTTTTAACCGCTAAAATCGTCAGGATTTAAAAATTCGTAATAGTGTAAAATTAAAAAATATGTAATTTCAAAATTGAAATCAATGGCTCTAAAACGCTCAGAAATAAAGCATGTTCCATTTAAATGCATATAGGCTTTTCATAATTTCGGCAGCCCTTTGATGTCATTTTGGACGCCTGATACTCCTTGCGGCCATACCCTCCACCCCGTCGCCGTGCGGTGGCCGGCGTAGAATAGCGCCGACGTAGTTATGCGTGTCGTAAGAGGCGACTAAAATAGCAATATCCGATTCGGATGACGTAAGGCTTGCTTTGTAGCATGACTATGGCCCCGGGTCGGTAAAGCAGGTAGGCAACGCTCTGCCAGCCCAGCCCTTTATGGCCGGTGCTGGTTCTGAAGTGTCTAGAGAGTTTGTGGGAAGTTCGAGGACATCGTTCTAGAACATCTGAGACAAGAAGTCCTCCGGACAACGATGAAAGAAGGTTCAGCATTGGGAGTTCAGTAAGAACCAACTAGGGTGCGAAAAATACCTTTGGATTAATGGATTTTTTTCACTGCGATATTTTGACATTTGAGTACCACTAATTAGAATTTACAGAATCTCTTCCAACTTCCAAAGCTTATGGTAGCTTTGAAATTATTTCTGGTAGCTTTGTATCAAATTTTATTCTAAGTCTGAGATGCATATCTCCTTAGAATTTAAAGTTTGAAATTTGTAAATGTTCAAAAATTACGAATTTTGAAGTGTGATGACTCAAAAACGCCATTTTTTAAAATCTGAAAATTAGCTCATTTGTTGTCATTAAAGTGCTTAAGGAGCTGCTATTCATTATATTGTGTATTTTTGCCCCACAGATATTTTATATGATTTTTCAAAAAGGGCCTTTTGTGCGTTTCTCAAAAAAGCCAGAAATTCAAACTTGTTCTTATTTAATCACTGTAATATAAGATTTAATCAATATTTATTAAGAAATATACTATATTGTTACACAATTACTACAGCTAAATTGTACTCAACATTCTTAGAATTTAATTAGCACCTTGCACAAAGTGTAGCTACCATGATTTAATGCATGTTATTCTGTTCATTCGAATTACTAGTTTCAAACTTACACGCTTTACATCAAATACCATGCAATAGCAAACCTAATATTTATTGGAGGAATACAATCAAAACATTATTGGCTATCCTAAAATACTGTTAAATAGTAAAAATACATAAAATTGTAATTCTTACATGGGACGCAAGTATCCTTCCCAGCAAGTGGTTCTAAATTCTTACTGGCCATTATATCAAAAAAGTCATCTATTAGTTTTTAAAAATCATGCGCTTTCTTGTATTCTGTAAATTTTAAAATTCCCTTGGCTGTAGAGGCTGAAAATAAAACTTTAGCTGATGTTACTTTTTGTCGATCATTTCCTTTTACTAACAAATATGAAGGTTTACGCTTGTGGTGAAGTTTAATCGGGTATAGGTCAACTGCACTGCTAGATGGGCGGGGCGTCCCAACTGCACTGCTGTGATCTTATCTCTATGTCCGAGCATAGAGTGTCCGAGCTAAACTGGCAAGCCTCCGGAAAAAATGTCCGAATTGCACCGGAAATTCCCCCAGGGCCTGATTAAGGCAGGGGCGTACGGGGCAGCTGCCCAGGGCCCCCACATCTCTGAGGGGCCCCAAATCGAATAGAAAGCTTATATTGCGTTTCCTTCTTTAATGAACTTTTAAATGGATGAATGAATGTTTAAAATATATATATATATATATATCACTACAGTGTAAAATCCGTCAGTCTTATGTTGACTTCTCCATTCATCTATCGTATGAACAAAAAAAATTCTATTTTTCGTAAATCCATGGCTTTCTAGGGTGGAATTCAGATAAATTTTCGCAATTACGATGGACAAATTTGGCCAATCAAAAGCCTGTATTTTAGCATATCTCAAAATGCGATATGACTACGAAAATACCGTCTCCTGATCTTTTGTCAAATATTTACTCTTCAGATGTCCTTTAATGGTAGACAGAATTGTCAGAAAATCAATAAAATGGACAGAACGATATTTCGTTTGATCATTGGAGGGAAAGTGACTTAATAGCTGTTTTAGCATCCAGTCAATTTTCTTGTTATATTACCTGTGATGAGGTGAAAAATTTAAATACTTCCATAAAGTTCGGTTCTTCATTACTTAAGTAGTAAAGCAGAGGGGGGCCCTCAAATTAGAGTTTGCCCCGGGCCCCAATTAGGCTAAGTCGAGCCCTGAATTCCCCTCTTCGATGATTCAAAATATCCGGAAAAGCCAGTCCGTCCAACATGTACAGCCATTTTTGGGCTACTTTTTCGTAAAAGTTTTAAAAAATACGAAGAAGAGTTACATCGATGAAATTTAATATTCTAGGGGTTCAAGGGTCCCCTATTTGAAGCACATAATTTCAAGTAAGTAGGCCTAATAGTTTTTGAGTAATGATGTCGAAAGTAGCTTGAAATGGTTCTGGTAAAAATACACATTGGCCGGTGTCGCCGTCTTTAAACTTGGCGGACACACTGCCGTGTCTCTAGATATTCTTTAAGAAATGAAACGTAACTAAAACATCTATATGGAACACACTCTTTACCACTTTTGTGGAATTACCCATACATCCTTGCATTTTCTATTAATTTTAACCAAATTTTAAAAAACAACATTGTTTTTATTTCTGAATGCCTTTTTTTTGTTTGCTTAAATATATAAAAAAATCAAGGATATATACGCGTCATTAAGATTTCGATGTCTTACAAGATAAAATCATATTCTAAAATCGCTAACAGTAACAGTTACTAATTCTAGCAGTAGATTGAAAGAAAAAAAGTACTTCGAAAAATAATAAGCATTGTATTTTACGATAACTCATGTGATCATGTGAACTGAATTTTTAAAAAAAAAGGAAAAAGAAAGGAAGAAAGACAGACGTCGGTACAACAGCGTGCTAGTTTCAAGAAACAATTTGTGCGTTCCAAGGAGAGTCAAATATTTTTCCGAGGTTGAGAAAAGAAACAGAGCCCCGGGGATCAGGAGCAGTGTCTTTTTCTAGGAAAAGGGTAGATGTTTTGGACCCCGCTCGACCGCAACTACCTGAGTGTCGTCGCGGGGATCCCCTTCAAAAGATTTATAGCTGTCCATTGAGAGACATAGTGATTGACGCTGTCCATCACAAGAATAGGCCAATTACCAGCGCAAAGAGATTGAATAAGACACTCCCACATTGTTGCCACTATTTCGGAGATTTTGTCAGCGCTGAGTATCCGATTGTTAAATAAATAAGTATTAAAATTAATTTTGGAAAGAAAAAAAAGCCAACCCACTTTAAAGCAGAACAGTTATGAATATTAGGTCTTAGGACTGGCACATTTAAATAAATAAATATATTTCAGAAAGTTCATAAAATAGAAATATTAACTTCCACAACTTTTCAAAAAGTTGGATAAAACTGTTTCGAACAAGATAAAAGTTCCCTAAATAATAGTGTTTCATTTTGAGTCAATATTTATTTTAATGATGCAAATAGTTGCACAAAAGTATGCGTAATTTGCATTCAACTTAGAGAGGTTATCAGATGAATTATAAGAAAATATAGATTCATCTGATAACCTCTTATCTGATCTTAAAATTATCAGGTATATTGCATTCAAAGCAATGCAGGAAGTACATTTAATTATAGATGCTTTTTAAATTTTAAAGAAACCTAACTAAAACATAGAAAAGATATTTAAAGACATTGCAATTTTTTTTTAATTTACCAATACTTTCAATTACAATTAATTTTTAGAGATTTTATTGTTCGGCGGCCGAATATTCGGCTGTGGTCTGGGAGAAAAGGTCGAATATTCCGTATTCGGCCATTCAGCCAAACCACTATTCGTTGCATCCCTATTTGCAACATGCAAATGTATTAACTACATTCGTTTTCATTGTAAAACAGATTAACGATTTTTTATTTATTTTGTTAAATATAATGCGTTGTTTAGTTAAGATACTTGATTGGTTAGTATAGTAACTGATATTATTTTGATAATCCATCCATCTAAATATGAATTGCATGTTTTAAATGTTTGGGGTGAAAAATGAGTGGAATAAAATACCTTTGTACAATAACGTTTTAATAACAAGAGTATCATTTATGGGTGCAAGTTAAAAAAGAAAACTTATGTTTTGTCACTCTTAAACTTTCCTTAAACAAAACCTTTTACCGCTTACTCTTAAACGGAACCTCCGAGAATCTAATTATATAATAGTTAAGCGAAGCCACAATCGTGATGAAGCAAAGCTCAGTAAACGTGGACCAAGATAGCTGATGATCAGTCTTATTCAAGCTGGAGCGAAAGGAACAGTTGTTTCCACCTCCCACGGACACAGCAGTGCATATCGACCGTTGATAAAAATATCGGGGAGTGCAGTTCACCCCTTTTTTGATTGTCAGGTCTTATGGGGAGTGCAGTTGACCCTCGTTCGTTTAATCCCCCCCCCCCCCCCGGATCTTTACTCAAAACATGTTCGGGATAATTCATAAATGATGTCACGCTTCGAGGGGCGAGGGGGTTCATGAAATTGTGACAAGGGGAGGGGAGGGGGTAATAAGAAGTGTGACATTATGATGCATTATGCAACATAGCGTGACATGTGGCAAAGGGGGGAGGAGGGTCCGCTGAAGTGTGACATATTGTGACAAAGGGGGGGAGGGGGTCAAATTGGGAAAAAAGCGTGACATCATTTATGAACGGCCCCTTCCATTATTTTTGAATTATGACAGTACCATCCTCCAAAATTATTCCGGAATCCAAAAAGTGATTTCGAAATAGTTTTATGTAATGGGCATGTCAGCAAAAAATAAAAATCTTCGAATGTATTCTACATGGGCTACTAAAATAATTTGAATCGAAGTTTATTCGCAGAGTTTTAAAGAGAGTGCCACATCCTCCTAAATCAGAAACTACGGCTTTCACAGCGATTTCAATTGTTTCTAAATTTTTCAATATGTTAAATAAAAGCTGTTGGTCCATGGAAACTTCTAACTTCAAAGTTTTAAAATACAGGTTGCTTCCAATTAGAATTACGATCTCTAATTAAACCATCTAAACTTTTTAATATGGCCAAGTCTAGCATAGCATCTTAACATATATCAGAAGCCACATGCATCTCATCAAAGCTAAGCATACAGATATTTTTCAATACAATTTAAATTTTCAGAACTTATTTGCACAAGCTTTAAGACGCCCTTTTGTATTCCTGGCTTGCATGACTCAACGCAATGCTTCGAGAAATATCTTAAGCTTCCGCTTCAAAGTTTGACAACCTGTCATTAAGACTTATTTGAGAATTTGTGAAAATATTTTTAATTTTTCTATGCAAGTTGCCTAGTTTTTTTAAAATTGGGTTTTAATTTAAAAATTCCCTTTCTTTGCTCTTCAACAAAATGCTCAGTGCTCCGATCCTTGTATTTTTGATGTTGACAGGATAATTTCGATAGCAGTTCTGTTACCATTCTTGTCATTAACAACATACCTTGGAGTTTTATGCTGTGCTAGATCCAAAAATTTTGAGTTTAAAAAGTCACAGCTAATTTATACCATAAAATGCTATATTTAGAATCAGGAGTGATTCCCCCCACCCCTTTTGCCTTGCCTATTTTCAAAGTTTGCTAATGACAGGTTTCAGTCTTCAAAAATTTAATTATTTTCATGTTAAAATTGAACTATATTTTATCATATGCTGCAAATCTTCTTATTTAAAAACTTTCTATTGTTTCAAAATCATGTACCCCTCATCGGGGGGGGGGGGGGAACAATCCCACTAAAAATAGGTTTTCCAATGTTTCTCCAAGGGAAAAAAAATTACGAACCGTGTAAAAAAAGCACGTAACAAGATCTTTATTACAAAAGTTTTTAACCGATTCAAATAATTTTTTTTCTATAAATAACGAAGGGACGGTATTTTATTTAGACACTAATTTTAAAACTCTAGTTGGCTTCATTGCTAAAGAAAAAAAAGTTTTTGAAGTGAAAAAATCGCATTTTTACCGATTTTATGATTTTTTTTTCTTATGAAAGAAATTTATTTTTCACAAAACAGCGGTGGCAATCTAAAGTGCTGTTATGTAAGTTTTTTATAAAATTTTATTGTAAGATTGAGATGCATATCCCTTCAGAATTTAAATTTTTAAATTTAAAAATGTTCAAAAATTACGAATTTTGAAGTGTGATTACTCAAAAATGCCATTTTTTTTAAATCTGAAAATCAGCTCATTTGATGCGCTTGAAGTTCTTAATGAGCTGCTATCAATTTTATTGTGTATTTTTGCCCCAGGTATTTTATATGATTTTTCAAAAATGGCCTTTTGTGCGTTCCTCAAAAACGCCCGAAATTCAAACTTGTTCTTATTTAATCACTTTAATATAAGATTTAATCAAGATTTATTAAGAAATATACTATATTGTTACACAATTACTGCAGATAAATTGTACTAAGCCTTCTTAGCACTTAAATAGTCCCTTGCATATAGTGTAGCTGCTGTGATTTAATGCATGTTATTCTGTTCAATCCAATTACTAGTTTTAAACTCACACACTTGACATCAAATATGTTACAGCAGATATACATAGCTTTAAACACATATGTAGTTATGTACTTAAAGCAAAATAAGTAGAATCAAGTTCTTGAATCATCTTCTACTCGTTATTACCAAAAAAAACCTCTTACTTTCAATATTACTTTATATTGGTCTAGTTCCCTCCCCCCCCCCCCCCGGATTCTTTTGTCCATTGAAATATTTTTTCTAGATTATCTGTGTGCTGGATAGTGTCCCTAAACCATTGGTGGTCGTAATTTGTCCCATTCAATAATTGTCATTCACGCGTTCAATAAATTTTCCTATTTAGAAATCATGCATCGAGGAGTTTCATTTGTTTAAGAGGCTGGTAGTTTTCTAACTGCTTCCCACTTCTTGTTTGCTCGTGCGTCTAGGGCCGGAGCTACCATTAAGGCAAACTAGGCAGCAACCCAGGGCGCCAACCTTGAGGGGGCGCAAAAATCCAACCACCTTTTTAAAGCAACTCGGTTGTTAATTATATAATTCTAAAAAATGTAATGACGTGATTCGGTATGGGTAGTAAATATTGCCAGCAAAATACTTCGAGGAGTTAATGCTGATTTGAGTTCAGTCACAAAGCAACTGCAAACAACTAAATAGTATATGTTAGAATGCCGAAATGATGAAAGCTTCGAGCAAGTTTTAGTGGATGCGTCTGAACTAGCAAAAGAACTAGAGATATAGCCAAAATTCGTCACTAAACAAGCTCGAAAGAGAAAACAGAAAAGACACTTTTCATACGAAGCTCCAGTAGATCCGAAGCAAAATTTTAAAAGTAGATTCTATTAACTTAGTTCTTGACATGGCCATTCAGTCCATTAATGAGAGATTCCAACAGCTGGAACACCATAATAGTTTAGTATGTATTTCATGGGGAACCACAACACTCCAAATGATATTCGTCTATCATAGGGATATCAAGTGGGCCAGGTTCACACAGTAAAAGGTAGTTAGGCTGGGCCGGCGCCCAGTAAACCTACCTCGGTGCGATAACGCCAACCGTAGACGATCGACAGCCACCAGCTTCATGCACTCTAAGGCTTCGGCTAACAGGTAGGGGTCTGGTGGATATAAGTATGTATTTCACTCTCATGCATTTTAAATCTTCCCACAAAGAAAATAAGGGCTTAATAGAAATAATTATCGCATTTTGAAAGGGTAAAAGCCCTTTTTAGCCTACTTTCCCGTAAAAGTAAAAAAAAATAATAATAAAGCATGAAAGAAGGCTTAATGTATCGTGAAAATATCGTTAAAATCAAGAAAAGTCAAAAATAAGTGAAGTAATTAAATAAAGATTGAAAAATAAAAAATTTGAAAGTAGGGTATTGAGATGGGGAAAAAATGTGTCTGTCGGTCTGTCTGTCTGTCTGTCTGTCGGTCTGTCTGTCTGTCGGTCTGTCTGTCTGTCTGTCGGTCTGTCCCCCCCTAATAACTTTTGAACGAATTGTCCGATTGGAAAAATTCTTTTTGCATTCGAAAGATCTCGTCGAGGACATCTCATTTCTATATTTTACTTTTTGATTTGAACATTTTTTTGTTCAATTTTGAACAGTTCAAAAAAATTTAACATTAGCGCCTATGGGCGAAAATGAGGCAAATTATGTAAACTCTGGGTACAAGATCCATGTTCCAATGAACAAGCTTACTGGAAGAATCTCTTGGCGTGAAATATCAATTTGAACAATTTTTGTTCATTTTTGAACAGTTCAAAAAATTAACATAGCGCTTACGGGGAAATTTCAACCCTATATAAATCCTGATCTAACGGACCGATTTGCTTGGAACAAACTTTATCGGAAAGCTCTTATAACGTAGAACATGTAGAAATAGAAAATTTATCCAGAACTTACGAGCCTATTTTGCTATGAAATTTTTTGATCGGGATTTTCAAGGATATTTCTCAGTGACTCAATGAGTGAAATAATGAATGAATGAATAAATGAAAGAGTGAAAGAATAAATCAATGAATAAATGAATGAGGAAAAGAATGAATGAATAAATTATTGAATAAATGAAAATATAAATAAATGAGTGAATAAATACATGAATGCGTAAATGAATGAATAAACACTTGAATGAGGTAACGAATGAATGAATAAATGCATGGCTGAATAAATGAAAGAATGAATGAGTGAGTGAATGAATATGTATTATCCGTTGAAAAAGGTATATTTTCAATAATTAGAACTAAAGATAAATAAGAAAGAGAAAGAAAGAGATAGCTAGATTATAAATTTGAATTTGGTGTATACGGGAAAGTAGGCTCGTATAGTTCTAGACGGAACTTCTTGTTTAAAATTTACTCTCATTTTTTGAGTAACTTCCATCATTGAGTTGAGAAGTGAGCTCTTATTTGATTGCCGAGATTATAGAGAAAATATTTGAAAGCGATTTTAGTAGAGTGATTTCATCAAATATTGAAAGTGAAGATGGCGCACGGACATAGGGTCCAATTTTCTGTTTAGGGAGGACATACGATCCCGTTTTCTTGGCAGGGGGACATAAGGTTCGGGTTTTGAAGTGCGCGTTGACGGAAAGCAGCGTTTAGATGACTATTATTGGCCTAGTCTTAAATTACATAGCAGGATATGTTGCATTCAGATTGAGAAGTATTGATCCAAGTTTGGGAACACTTTCCTCTCAAGTTGTCAACTTTACTAACAACACGGACTGGATAAACTTATTGTCTAAAGGAGAATTAATTGTGCCCTCTGAATCATGGATTAATGTGCGTGAAGAATTCGGAAAAATGTTTCGAAGCGCTCACGGGATGTATTATTGAAAGATTAAAGGGAGTAATAAAAGAATTCACGGAAGAGCTAGACGAACGTTTTCCAACTGTTCGTAAAAAAATAATTCATTTGTTCTGCCGCTTAAGGACATTTATCAGAATCCGACATTTAAACAGAAATCGACCAGTAACATAAAAAAGAAAGTCTACACAAAAGATGCAAAACTGAATTGATTCAAAGAAAAGGAGAGGCGAAATTTAAAAGTAGGTCTATATATTATTTTTAAAATTAAAAACATAATATATTCATACTTATTTTAAGGTTTATAAACACCTCAAATATTCATGCACTTTTAGTAGCAAGCTAAATCAAATAGTATCTAAAATCATCTCTTAACATTTAAACATATTAAAAGTATATTATCTATTTAGTTGACGTCTTATGTTGCAAAAACTGTATAAAATTGAATATAGTATTTATTAGCATAGGGAAATAATATTCAAAAGCATATTCCTCTTCAAAATTATCATTGAAAAGAAATCTCCGTCCCTTCGCTTAGCAATTTCTTTCGCGGTCAGCGCCGTGACGTCACCGAGTGGGAAAGCGCAGCTTCCGCTGGTAAGCTTCAATTATTGCCTGCCGACAATGCAAACTCACCCCTCCTACACCGACGGAAACTCCTAATAGCTTCTGTTTTCGGGAGCTACAGGTCGGCATCGGCAGTGAAACTTACCAAGTGAGCTCCGTATTTGCAGCTACCGGAATATGACGTCACGCGGGGAGAAAGTGCCGTTTCCCGGTAACGGAGGGCTTCAGTTCGTGTCGCGGTTCTTCTTATTTCTTGATTCCTCCTGATTCCTAGCATTTCCTAGACAGTTCTTAAAATTCCGTCTGATGAGGTTTGGCGAGTCCTCTGTTTCCTATTTAATACAGAAATCAGAGACACTCTTTCGGTTTGGCTACTTTGGCTGACAGACTAATAAATTTTTCCTGTCGGAGCTCAATGCTATACATTACAGTGAAGTATTACGGTTTCATTCATCAAAAGTAAAAGGTTATTGCTTCGTTAATAAAATAAAAATAAAATAAAAAAAAAAGATTTAGGTTTTTCCTTCAGAAACTATTAAATGAAGTGAGAAAGGAATATCATGCCTTTCAGAAGAACGATTTCAGATAAAACACATAATAAACCCATGAAATCGGTTTCTCTGAAAAGAAAAAAAAAATGTTTTTCTCTAGAAGTATACTTTGCAAAGAAAGTTTTTGTTTAAGGGGAGACGCTTTTGTCTTAAAGATGACGGAATACATAATTTTAAAATCGTAGTCATTTTACTTCAGTGGACCTTTTTATTTCAGTTAAGTTATAATGACGATAGTGATTAATTAAGGGTTGTTTATGATATGACTATCAGGCGCAAGTTTAAACGGCGCCCCATGATACAACAAAATATTTTGCGCCCCTATTATATATATTTTGTATAGTGTAGGGCAGCGGTTCCCAAACTGTAGTACGCGAAGCACTAGAGGGCTTTGACGCGAGCCCTGGAGCGCGAGCATTGGAGAGGCTTCGCGTACCACTAGTGGTACGCGAAGCCTCTCCAGGTGGTACGAGTGCAGGAAAAAAAGAGATTAAAAAAGATTAAAGCATAAAAAATTTGAAATAAAAATAACTAAAATACTGTTTGAATCAGTCAACCGAAAGTGACGTGAGTGGTACTAGGCGTTACGCTTTGGGCGCTTGGGCACCGAGGCGACGTGACTGCCCCTAGACACTAAAGTCACCGCATTTTCAGTTCTGCTCAACTCGGGATGGCTAAACCGTTTTCTGTTTCAGTTCATCATTAGTTTTGCTGTGTGTCCATATTTTATATTAAAATAATATTGAATTGCTTCAATACCTTGTTAGGGTTGTTTTGAGAGGTACTTATACCTAATACGGTTACGTGAAGTTATTGTTATGTGATTTTGTTTTGATTTTATTTTATAAATCGAATTTGATATTAAACATTAATAAACATGGAAAGGTGGCTCAAAAGAACAACAGACAATTCGGTGGGACTATTGGATAAAAAATTCATTCGTGTGGAAAACACTACCCGCAACTCTATCAAATGAGGAACACTAGTCGTTTTTAGAATTATCATGTAACTCAGGATTGAAGATCGAATTTGCCCCATTAGGAGTTAGAATTTTTGCTAATAGTTAAAAATAAATTCGCGTTATTGTCAAGAAAAGCATTGCTGTTTTTAATTCCGCAACCAATTATCTTTATGAAATTGCTTTTTCCAATATGATATTTATTAAAAATAAATATAGAAGCGAATTAAATGTCTACCCAAATTTGAGATTGAAACTAACTTCTACAGAACTAGATATAACCTTGCTTGTAGCTGCCATGCAGCAGCAACCTTCTCGGCATTAATTAGCAGCTCTTAACAGCATTAATTTTGTTTTTCATTTTTTTTTTACATGATAGGTATTTTCTACTTAAAAGGACGTATTTCTAATGCTCTTTTGGAAGTGCATATTAAAAATATATTTTATATATTTCATATTCTGTTTTTACAGCTTTATTTTAATAAACACTTTTCTCTGCATTAACTATAAAAAAAGGTGTGATTTATATTACGTAATCATCCTAGTATTTTTCTACAATCTATTAGTATTCTATTTTATTTAATAAAGTTATATTAGCAGTGATCCGCAAATGGTTTGCAATAAAAATGTACGCGGGGGAAAAGATTGTGAACCGCTGGTGTAGGGAGTAAAAATATTGTAAAACATTGTCAATAAAACGTGCATATGCATTTAAATAATACTGAATATTCGAAGGAATAGTTAATATTTATTATTCAATAGAAGAATTATATTACGTAATTAATTAGCAGGTTAATAGCTGCCGCTCTTAACCACTTGTGTTGGCAAAAAATTCACCGATGCGTATACCAGAACCAAAGAAGAACACCTGCCGTGGAAGCTACGAACGGGCTCAGCCTTTCCCCTGCCGCCAACCACCGTTGCGCGTACGGGGAAAGAATTTTTGGTACCGGGCAGAAATCGTGGTCGGTGCCCAGAGGAAGTTTGCTGCCTCTTTGCGTTTGGGGGGTTGATGATGGGGGTTTGATTGCTCTGGGAACCACCTTGTTCACGGATCTATTAAGGGGTTTAAGTTTGCTTCTTTCTGTAGGAACAGCTCGCCATGCCGGGTCACCACGAAGCTCTTCCTTTCTCGCGCTAATAATACAATAATTACATTTCCACCGATAATCAAACATTTTACTGCTTTTTATTTTAGGAACAATCCTTTCTGGACATTCGAATTTATTTTAAAAAATGGAGTTATTGTTTGGCAGCTCAGTCTTTCAGGCATATTTAAATTCGTCCCCAGTGAAGTACATTAATTTTGAGTCGCTCTCTGTCCCATACTTTCTCTTTTCGTATTTGCTACCGGTTGGTGCAGTATTTAGGGTCAGTTGGGGTAATTGTGAACAAGCTTCATAACTACACTTGTGGTGTTTTTGAAAACTTAACTACTTGTGAGTGATAAACTGGCAGCATAGGGAAGGCATTGAAACAGTTTCGCAAGTTTCGAAAAAACTGTGGAGGCGTCACTACTGTTTGAAAATGGCACTGTGAAAAAAGTTGTTTAACAAAATTTAGTGATCTTACATTTTCGTCTCCAGGTCATCAACAAAAGCGATGTAAGCGGTTTCAACCATTTTTATTTGTCATATGGAATGCTGCTAAACACATTTAGTTATGTATTTAATCCTCCCTGTTATTTTTCATGTGCAAGTTAGGTGTTTACAATTACCCTATATATTTCGTACTCTGGGATAATTGTAAACACTTAAATTTATCCTATTTTCAATAATTTGGGTGGACAATAAGTATTATATTTTGATGTAAATTACACTTTTGTGTCTATTTTACATAACTGTTGTTGTTGCTGGTAATACTACTTGGAAATACAAACCCCCCTTGCAGGGCGAATATGAATTAAGAAAGCTTCTACTGATTATTAATGAGCTCCGCTAAAATGAAGTACACTTGTGCTTAATGATTTTGAACCAGCTCCCAGATGAGAGATCGTCACCTAGGATGGTCCCTCAGCGGTAATTATTTCTAGCTTGGTGGACATTTGAAGCGACGATGTATTTTACGTGCACAGCTCCTTTTAGCGCACTCGGTCTCAGAGTAATCAGTCGCGGGAGGTGGTCAGCCTCCCAAGCGTTGACCGCGGCCAGTTGTGCTTCACTTTCGGTGCTCTGTGGGATCCAAGCTTAACCGACTGATCCACTGCGGGACAAATTTTACTTAAATTTGTCGCATTACTTGATTTTTTGCAAGATAATTCTCGTTAAATGATCTCAGCCAACTCATAACATAGCTCAGCGGACCACATGCGGCCTGTGGGCCGCAGATTAAGAGCCATTACTCCGGAACTACTTAAGCCTTCAAGCAGACTGTGTATAAAACAATTTTCCATTTGCATCAACCTTATTCGAAAATAAATCACTGTTTACAATTACCCCAGATCTCTGGGGTAATTGTAAACACGAGCTCATTCGCTAACAAATAGTCATAAAGTCAAAATTTTTGTACTTTTACTTAAAAGAAGTATAGTAGTGGCTACAATGTTCACAATTTTATCTCTGAATTCATTCAAGAGGTAGGGAAGGAGCAACAGTTAAAACATTGAAAAAGCGTTTACAATTACCTCGACTGACCCTACTTGGTTTTCTATAGTAGCTCGAATTTTCAATATTTGTAAACACCAAAATACTTGCTCTTAATCTTTCTTCAAAATTATTTGAAATGAAAAAAAACTAAAGAGAAGGAAAAAACCCACAGTAATATACATCAACTTTTAAAAGTGGTTTTTATACATTTATAGACACTAACGCCAAAAGAAGCAGAAAATTAAGAGGTGAATATAAGGGGAGAGTCATGGGGTCATAACCATAACCCTCCCCCTTAAACCACCAACAAGATTTTGTAATGTAGAAGAAATTCTACGAAATTAAATAATAAAGTTTGAAACTGCAAAGGAGCATCGTTTATACGACGTTTTAGTGTGGTAACAATTCTTGTATCTAGCCAAGAGGTTAGATCGATTATACGACGTTATAATTTATACTACTTTTTTTCGGTAGTCGTTTCGGCGTCGTATAAACAGCGAGCCTCTCTATTAGGGGCCGTTCATAAATGACGTCACGCTTTTTTCCCACAACTTTGACCCCCCTCCCCCCCCTTTGTCACAATACGTCACACTTCAGCGGACCCCCCTCCCCCATTGGCACGCGTCACGCTATGTTGCATAATGCATGATGTCACACTTCTTGTTACCCCCTCCCCTCCCCTTGTCACACTTTGTCACAATTTCACGAACCCCACTCCCCCCCTCGAAGCGTGACATCATTTATGAATGATCCCTTAGTTATAATTTTGCATTGAAGTTATAAGGTGCTGGCGGCGCTTAGATACTGTTGGCCCCAAGTGCCTCGTAGCTACACTTTTTGCAAGGAGCTATTTAAGTTCTAAGAAAATTAAGTACAATTTATCAGTAGTAATTGTGTAACAATATAGCATATTTCTTAATAAATATTGATTACATCTTATATTAAAGTGATTAAATAGGAACAAGTTTGAATTTCTGGCTTTTTTGAGAAACGTACAAAAGGCCATTTTTGAAAACTCATATAAAATATCTGGGGCAAAAATACACAATATAACTGATAGCAGCTCATTAAGCACTTTAAGGGCAACAAATGAGCAGATTTACAGACTTTTAAAAAATGGCTTTTTTTGATTAATCACACTTCAAAAATAGAAAATTTTCAACATTTTCAAGATTCAAACTTTAAATTCTGAGGGGATATGCATCTCAGGCTTACGATAAAATTTGATACAAAACTTCCATAACAGCACTTTAGATTGCCACCTCTGTTTTGTCAAAAATAAATTTCTTTCATAAGAAAAAAAAATCATAAATTCGATAAAAATACGATTTTTTCACTTCAAAAACGCTTTTTTTTTTCTTTATCAATGAAGCAAACTAGATTTTTTAATTAGTGTCTAAATAAAATACTATCCCTTCATTATTTATAGGAAAAAAATTATTTGAATCGGTTAAAAACTTTTGAAACAGTGGCCATTTTAAAAGTGAGTGTTTTGCTGATTTTCTGAAACCGGCCAACTTTGTCCCAAATTTTAAAAGTCTGTAACTGGAGAAATATTTTTTTTTTTTTTTTTTTGCAAAATCCTTTTGGGATATTTTATATGTCCCATAGTTGTAACTACTCTAATTTAAAAAAAAAAAAAATCTGTGAGGGTCATGTGACACCCTCTGCCTGATCTAAAATGGAATGGCTCGTAATTTTGGGAAATGGTATGTTTTGGAAATTGTCCATATTTTGTAAGCTTTAATATGTTTTTGGTTGTAATATGTTAGCCTCTGCCTGATCTGAAATGGAATAACTCTTATGCTTTTTTCTTCTTTCATGCTTTTTGGGTGACAATAATTGATCTCTATTTTTAAAAGTTAAAATTTGTTACTGTCCCCCTTTTTACTTCCATGCACGAACTAAAGGAAGTATTGTATTCGCGCAAAAATTTCTCTCTCAAATTTCTGCCTAATTTTGCATTTTAAAATCGCCCATTAATAAATTTTTACTGTTTTTTTCACGATGTATGTCTATATGTACATGCGTATGGACCACTGAAGTATCCATTTTGACCATCACTGAGCCTATTTTGATGATTTTTTTCATGACTTCTGTATGTGCGTATGCATGCATGTGCCCCCCCCCCCCCCCGTATGTATCCCGCATAACTCAAACACGGATGGTCGCAAAAAAGTTGAAATTTCGTATGCAGGGCCTATACGTCTAGTTTTCAGATGGCAAATGTCGTTACTTACAGCGCCTCCTCCCTCAGCTGCTGGAAGACTTTAGTTAAACGCAAAATTCTATTCTCTCCGTAAATTTTTTGTAATTTTAATTTATTATTCAATTTTGAATTTTAACCCTTTATCTACCGTATTTAGATCTGCAGTATTTTTTTTAACAGAAATAGTTTGTCTAGGTATTTACAGTGAAAATTAAGGGATTTACATAAATAAAATGCTCAGTCTGTAAGTATTTATTTCTTTGCAGCTAATAAGTGCTACAGAGTATTTACCCTGTGAAATTAATTACATACACTTCTTAATCAAAATATTTCGTCAAATAGTTTTCTAAGTTCTTAACTAACACATTAAAAAAATCAGTGACTTGATTCTTGAATTTTACAACTTTTCTGGAGCGAGAGCAATCTGAACAAAATAGAAGTTCAAAGCACAGCATCGGTTTCAAGACTATCTATGTTCCTTTCCTCGCTAAAAAACTCTTTATAGAACCCTTGCTGATATGTTTCCTGAAAAAGGGGATTGTAAAGACTGTAACGGCAAAGGACCATCAGAATATTGGTAAAAATGGTTGCTGGGGTGGAATTTATAGAGAATGGTACTTATAAGTACCGTCGGTAGATAAAGGGTTAAAGCTTTTTTCTCAACCAAACAATCGCGGAACAGAGACAACTACAGAAAACCTCGAAGTGTCAACTTTATTCTCGTACTCCTCGGATCAAGTACGCTGTCGTTTTCAATCTGGTCTTGTAACGAATTTTCTAACTGACTGAAGAATCGAATGTAATTTTATTATGTGGCTGGTAAAAAACAATAGCAAAGCTAATCTGATACGGACGAGAATCAGATTCAATGTGTTCCTTTCTGCAAATGACCTATTGCTAAAAAAATAGTCACTTTATCAAGCTGCGTACTCTTATGTTATTCCACAAAATAAAAACAGAAACATTGTAGCCGTACCCACATTGATAATAATTTAGGAGAAACTATGGTGGCCACATTCCTAACTGTTTTATATTCGTCACCATGACTACATTTCTTTTATCACCTGCAGGAGCCTGTTATTTCAACTCATATCACAGTGTCTTTCTGTTTACATCACAGCCTTTCACTTGAAATAAAAAACCAACCTCCCTCCCCCAAGAGAAAGTTTTTTCAACGAGGATATACCACTCTGGGGAAAAAAATGCGGTAAGTAACCGTGTGGTCCACCGCGTTTTATCATTTGCTAACAGTTTTACAACCCACAGAGCATTCCTGGATCTGACTTCTTTTTTTTTTTTTTTTTTTGCGGTAGATCAAGGAGAATTCTTTTGAGGGGGAATTGACGATTTATTGTGCCATATGTTCAGGATGGTCTAGAAAAAAAAGGTTTGAGCTAACGGTCTGTGGGAAGGCAATAAGCAGAAATAAGCAGAACCGGTCCCTAGACTAGTGGCAAAGATGAGAGATTAACTATCCAGTATTCAGTTCAGGGTTCGAAATTAGGATGTAAAAGTTAGGCATCATTGGCACCTAGCTTTTTTGTTTTAGTTGCCAAAAATGTTCTGCTAGATGTAATTTTAAACTAATTCGAATTGGTTGGGGAGAGATAACAACTGGTAACTGAAGAAAGTTGTGCAATTGTTAAAAAATATCGTAATACATAGCAACCTTACTGAGAAAATTATTGATAAGTATGAGAAACATGTTCAATATTAGTAACTTTTAAGAAAGTTGTTAATTTTACTTAAATGTGTGAAGAATATAAACGTTGAAATTAATAGTGCCTAATTTAAAAAATGAGTTAATAGGCTGAACTATTTTTTCAAGTGTTACTTCAGTGTTACTTACCTCATTTGTAAGTAAAAATTCCCAATTCAAAATTTGAAGATCAAAAAGTTACGAAATACAGAAAATTAGATGAAATATGTACATAAAAATATAACAGTATAAAGTTATGCTTGATTAAAATTAAAATTTAAAATTCGTACAAATATTATTTATTTTATTTATTTATTATTATTATTTTTTTTTTTTTTTTTTGAATTTTTTGAAGTTATAATCCAAACTTTTTTTGCTCATTTAAACATCAACGTTAAAATAAAAAAAAAAAAAAAAAAAAAAAACATTATTTTAAAATTAATATGCTTTTTTGATGAGTTCAAGGACACAAATATTATCATCCAGAAAATTGCCTCTTTTTTTACTTTATTTTCATTTATACATAGTCTCACGAGTGATTCTTTTTCTAAGGCCTTCAGTTATACAGAAATTTGATATTGAAAACAAAGTACAATGTGCTATTTTTTAAGCTTTTCAAATCTCAGGCTAATCTTAAAATTAGGAAAAATTACTACTTCAATAGGATTATAGGTAAGAGGAATAGTTTACCGGAGGCAACTGTTAATTGCAGTGGGGTAAAAACTTTTAAGAAGGCTCTTGATGTTCATTGGGGTGGGGATTGCTAAATTGACTAGAACCAGCCCAGCTGGGCCCTGTACCTGTTGCTGGTCGTCACTTTTGTATTTGTATTAAAAAGTTATTAATTCGCACTGTGCGTATGATTTTGTTTGCTCACCTACAGTAACGTGCCTTACACGGTTTGTAGTTCTCAAATACTCTTTACATCAGTTTTGGTGTCACACTCCAAAGGGGTGTCTCCCCCTTCCCTACAGGGACGCTACTGTACATATATCCTTTTTTTTTTCTTTTTTTGACGAGGGGTAATTCGCACAAAGACAATTATAGAAAGGGTACACACATGATGAAAGTATGGGAAACACTGCTCCAAGCGATCAGTGAAATGAAGCGACTTTTTTGGGAGCTTGGTCAGGCCCTCGCCAAGCCTACTCGGCGCCGCTGCGCGAATTCCTACTGAATGTGCTTTTTTACTTTTTAGGGTTGAAAAAAAAACAGGCTTTTTTTTCTCTCGAAAAACCCCAACCTAGTGGTTTTATTGATTTTTTCGGGTTTTATTGGAGTTTTTTTTTTTTTTTTGCGGTTTATGGTGGTTTTTGCATTTTTAACACGTCGCTGCACGACCTTGCAGATATGGACGGGTTGGCCTGAGTTTAGTCTTTACAAAAGCAACGAATTTTTTGAACTGTTGTTTTTATTCTAAAGACGACTTTTTGGTATTGTTGCCCTTATATTTATTAGATTTTTACAGAGAGTGTCTACGGTATTTTAATAATTTTTAATAATTTCCTTTGTTCGAAAAAGAATTTTAAAGGACTGTGTCCTTATTCTGTTATTTTGATGGAGATTTTTCGTGGGAACTTTGATGTTATTTATAAACTGGTCTTATTCTAATAGAGATTCGAACTTGTGTTACGTAGCATTACTTTTTTCGTAATGCTCGAGATAGAAACACTTGTGCAACGCAGCTAGTTTATCTATATTTATATATTAAAAAAAAAAAGAATTAGATTTTCTGAAAAATTAATGTTTTTATTTCACTTAATATTTTTAACCTTTTTTCTTCTATTACTGCTACTGGTTGACCCCCTCCCCCATCAAAAGCTAAAAGACAATGTTTTTCCAAACTCGGAATATCTAAATCTCGTACACCCTAAGTCTTTTTTTTTTTAAAACTATCAGTTTAATTGATTTTTATTTCTCCTCCCCCTTTTTATGAAAATGTAATCAAAATAATGGAAAAACGATTTTTTTTTTTTGGCCGAAGGAAAAACCAAAAAAAAAAAAAAACATTTATGGATTATTATGAAAGAAAACAAAAACTCTGTAGAAAAAATTATACCATAAGATTTTTATTACGTCTAAACTTCAAACGGTAAAGGCTCCCCCCCCCCCCTTTTTTTGCGATCTTAATTAAGCAATGCAAAAAACGCTATTTTTGAGCAAACAAAAAAAAAAAAAAAAGAAAGGAGTAAAAGAAGAAAAGAAAATCGTCGTGTGTAATACTGTTAAAATGAATTAAAACTACTCTCCCACCCCTAATAAAATGAGTAAATATTGTTTTTTTTTTTTTTTTTTGGTTGTTTTTTTTTTTTGGTTTTCCAACTAAGAGAGCGTAATTCCCATAGCTTTACAGGAGAGTCATTCCTTTATTGCTTTTAACCTGGCTCATAAATAAAAAAACAAATTAACTGTTTCAATATCGTATTGTCTTCCAAGATCGTAAGTAGAAAGTTTTTGTCAACAGGCGTTTTTTAGGCAATTTTTTTATATAAAAAGCCAAAAACTGATAACAGAATTGATAAAACATTTTCTTATTTATCTGTTTTGCGTTGCCTCAACTAGGACTTTGAATTACGAACTATTTTTAGCCATAAGAAATATTAAAAGATAAAAAGAGAGTCTATCAATCAAAACTGATGTGTAACTTTTCTCGCCACTTAATAGAAAAATTTTTAAAAGTCACAGCACTATGCATAGCCATGTTTCTATTCTTAATTACACTATTGAGACAGGTGCGCTTTTCCTCACTAGCATTCCCTATGCAGTGAAAGTAGTTTCACAAAGAAATAAGCTAGTGCTAGTTCATTTAAATTCGTACACAACGACGCTGATGCATTACGTAAAGAATTATTGGAATTATAAGCGTAATTTTTCTAAACCGTAAAAATGTTATTTTTCATTTTTTTTATTTCTTTCTCTTCCTTACTTTACTTTTTCTCCCCCCCCCCCCCCTTAGTTCCTTTTTCTTTTTAATGCGCCATGCAATGATCGCTTTTCGTATTGCCGAAACTACTTCAAAAGTTACATAGAAAAATTATTCCTTTGGTTTTTTAAATGTGGCTTATAAATAAATATTTTTATTGCGTTTTTCATTTCAGGATTGCAATCATTTGCTAAAATACATTTTTTAATTTTACTCATATTTGAAGAAAATTTGTCTACTGAGTCGTTTATAAAAAAGGTTCCTTTATGAAGCATTGCTTAGCAATTTTTTAATTTTATTCGATTTACAGGTCTTTTATTCTTATTATTTTTTTGTCCAATATATTTATATTATTTTAAACTTAGAAAAGACTATATGCTAATACTGATAAATCATTTCATAATAGTAAATTTTCGAGCTACGTCTAGCAAACTAAGAGAAGTGACAAGGACTTTATATTTATCCATTTTTCTGTTATGTATTCCAAAATTGAGATATGTACTCGGCTTTTTTTTTTTTGCAAGCAAAGAATATTGTTCTTTTAAACTAGGACTAAATATTGAAGCTTTTAACTTTTTGATGTGCTACCTAGCCTGTGGCGCTGCTATCTGTTGTGTTATTTTGCTAACTGATGCTTAAAATAATTCTTCTACCTGGGTATCAAGACTACTGATAAAAAAAAAAAAAAGTGGGGAAAGCTTTCGAATTTACATTAATGTAATTGTTTTTTCAATTACCTGCAACCGATTACAAAATAAACGGAATAGACTCAAAGAAGAAAGAAAGTTTTTTTTTTCCTTCTTATTCATTTTTAGGTTAGCACGTGTTGAAGTTGCAAAATAAAAATTTCCAAATGTATAAGAGGCGGCAAATAAAAAGGGGTTCTATCAAAAGCACCCACTTTGTCTGGAAAATTCGTCTAATTTTTTTTTAAACATTTGACGTAGTTCTTTTCTTTAATACTTACTTTTAATGGAACTACATCTATTGTACTAATGTTACTACATTTTGAAATATCTGTCCACCTTTTTTTGCTGCAGCCTTCTGATTTTTTTAAAACAATCTTTTTAAATTTTTTTTTCAAAAAATCCAATTTCATTTTTCGTTTTTTTAACTCTTGGGTGATACCATTGAGTACTACACTCCCTGAAAAGGAGAGCTTTCACTTTAGCGTTCAATGGTTTTTAGAAACTATTTAAGATTTTGAAATATATTTTATCAGTTTTGTTTATAACATAGTCATATGTTGGTCTCAAGTTGTTAAAATTATCCAAATTGTAATTTCTTTGACATGACATTTAATTCTTAATAAATATTAGAGCATGAAAAAATCATGATTTTTTTGAAAAATTTAAAGTTATTTTTAAATATTAAACTAGATTGCTTATCATATCAATAAACATAACTTAAGATTGACATTCTGAGTAAAATGCAATGGATATAATATTTTTTTTTAGTGGAAACAAAAATTTATTAATTAATTAAAAGTGTATATTTATTAGAATTAAAAAGTGTATATTTATGCTAAACATTTAGAAAAACAAATGCAATACCCTGTACTTTCAGCCCAATACGCATATATTGTTAAACATTGTAATAATTGGAAAAATTAATTACTTCACATTCGCCAGACTGTTAGCAAGTAACATAAATAATAGGTAATTCCATGTCAAATGGGACAAATTTCGGAAAGTTCCCCACTCGACTACCTCCGATTTCGATGAAATTTTTATGGCATGTGCATCTATGTCTTAGATGGAGCCATGCCAAATTACAGCTGAATACGTTGTATAGTTGGGCCACCAGCCATGGTTTTGCAAAGACTCCTTTTTTCATGTCGCAACCAAAATGACTAAATCGTCTACTTTGTGTTCTTATTGATCATGACCTAAGCGGTCTAACACTGTGAAACTTGGTGATCCTGCTAAAAATTTGAGATATAACAGCTTACTAGTACAACGAAAGGTTCATGTATTTTAGATTTTTCACATTTTGCTGCCAAAGTAGCTCATTTGTGCCGATGTGGTGAATTTTGACCACACTTTGCAAGCTTGTATCTGTCGATAGAAATATTTTCTGAACTGGACTCTTTCATCATTTGCACCCTGCTGGAATTTCATAAAGTTGTGCAAGTGGCATCTTGATTGCACAATTAACTGCCGAGTTATGCTGATTCAAAATTCAGTTAAAAATTTCCCGCCTCAATTTTGACTCATTTTCAAAGAGCCATACCTCAAAAGGGACAACTCGGATTTGGTTTTTCTTTATATCATTAAAAAGAGCTTACTTTCCTCTTTAAGGAAATGTCTTCTGAATTTTTGAGACAGAGTAGTTTTATACAGATGTTGAGGTTCAAAACGATATACAAAATATCGCCAATTACAGAAAATAAAGATTATTTCATTTATGTATACGTGACCTAAGAGGACTACCGGGCTGAAAGTTGGTGATAGTGCTAAACATTTAGAATATAACAGCCTGCTGGTACAACGAAAACTAAATGTATTTTAGATTTTTCACACTTTGCTGCCAAATTAGCTCATTTGTGCCGATGCGGGAGATTTTGATTTATTTAGGCATGAAGTTTGTGAATGAATTTTGAACCCGCATAACTCGGGAGTTAATTGAGCAATCAAAATGCCACTTGCACACCTTTGTGACATGCCAGCATGGTGCAAATGAAGAAAGAATCCTGTTCAGAAAATATTTCTGTCAACAGATACGAGCTGGCAAAGTGTGGTCAAAATCTGCCACATCGACACAAATGAGCTACTTTGGCAGCAAAATGTGAAAACTCTAAAATTCATGAATCTTTCGTTGTACTAGTATGCTGTTATATCCCAATTGTTTAGTAGGATCACCAAGTTTCAGCCCGGTAGCCCCCTTAGATCATGTATAAATAAATGAAATAAACTCTATTTTCTGTAATTGGCGAAATTTTGTATATTGTTTTAAACCTCAATATCTGTATAAAACTGCTTTGTCTTAAAAATTCAAAAGACATTTCCTTAAAGAAGAAAGTGAGCTATTTTTAATGATATAAAGAAAAACCAAATCTGAATTATCCTTTTTGAGGTATGGCTCTTTGAAAATGAGCCAAAATTGAGGCGTGAAATTTTTTATTGAATTTTGAACCAGTATAACTCGGCAGTTAAGTGTGCAATCAAGATGCCACTTGCACACCTTTATGACATGCCAGCAGGGTGCAAATGATGAAAGAATCCAGTTCAGAAAATATTTCTATCGGCAGATACAAGCTGGCAAAGTGTGGTCAAAATCCGCCACATCGGCACAAATGAGCTTTTTTGGCAGCAAAATATGAAAAATCTAAAATACATGAACCTTTCGTTGTACTAGTAGGCTGTTATATCCCAAATGTTTAGCAGGATCACCAAGTTTCACAGTATTAGACCGCTTAGGTCATGATCAATAAGAACACAAAATAGACGATTTAGTCATTTTGGTTGCGACATGAAAAAAGGCGTCTTTGCAAAACCATAGCTAGTGGCCCAACTAATGCAACTTATGGAGCTGTAATTTGGCATGGCTCCATCTAAGACATATATGTACATGCTATAAAAATTTCATCAAAATTGGAGAGGGTCGAGTGGGGACCCCTGGCACACTTGACGTGGAATGACCCATATATGTATACCAGCCATTAAAATAATTTCTGTGTACCATTTATTCATAAACACAAATAGATTAATACGTAAATTTATTTTTAAATAACACATACAGTTCTGCATTTTCTTGATTCCATTTTCCATTAAATAATTCGGAAAAGAAAAGAAGTTTGGTTTCCTTTTCTACTCCAAGTTAATTTTTGAATTTGTTGTGAACAAATCGAAATATCGAAAACTTCAATTCAATTGCTGCTGAAATGAGCATCTGAATTACTTTTGGCTGTTTATCACCCATGAATTCTTTTACAATAGTTAGTGTCCCACACTCAAATGTGGACATAGACTGCAATTTTTTTTTTTTCAAATTAAACTCCACAAAAAGGAAGTGCACAAATTATGAACTTCAACCCATTGCTTCATAGTTCAGTGTTTTTTTTAAACAAATTTAATTGGCTTTAAACCTCTGATTTTATATTTTGGGGTTAGAGATGGATAAAAAAAGAAAGAAAGAAAAGGTGTCAATTCCATTCTATATATATTTTTAAAAAGGAATTGCATAGTTACTTTATCTTGCTGATTTAGGTTATTTTCTAGCTTTTTCTGAATACTTGTAACAGCGTCGGCTATTTTAATTATCCTCTTGAAATTATCTAAAGCAGTAAAGATTGATTTTAATTGATTAGGTCGATCCTCTACATTCTGTTTTATTGCTACATGGAAAATATTTTGATATTTATTTCCCTATTAAATTTCTACTTCTTTCTTTAGATAAAAATTTAGCCAATTCCTTGTGTAACTTTTTATGGAACGATGTATTAATTTCCATCGTACCTCTGAAGGTAAGGTGAACTCCATTCCGTTACTATCAGGAAAACATAATTAATTAAATAACTTTTTCTTGTTTTGAATTGAGCAGATGTTTTTTATCCCCATACCTCACAACTCATCATGCTAACTCAAATTAGTAATAATTCTTCTACATTGTTGTTTGATTTAATTTTTGTTAGAACTATTGATTTAAATCAATTTTTTTTTTTTTGAAAAAGTCATCTGATTTAAATTATGTACAGCCTGATAAATATTTTAAACATCTTTGCAGAAAAGAATAAAACACTAACATACTACAACCAAAAACATGTTAAAGCTTACAAAATATGGACAAGTTCCAAAACATACCATTTCCCAAAATTACGTTATAGGTTATAGATAAAACAAATAGGCCGCCATCTTTGGCGGCCTGTATCTCGGGCCAGGAATTTTTTTCAGCAAAGCAAAAACATACCTGCACCTCACTTTGTTTTAAAATTTAACATATGTGAAATTGAAAAACTTCTGAGACTATGAAGGTACCCCGCTGCCTGAATCGACATGGATTATACAAATAAAATTAGTATTATTTGTGGATAGCAAATTATTACATTTTTTAATTAAATATTTTAAAAGAAAAGAATCAACAATTTTATGTGTTCGATTTCATTTTCTTGCATTCATTAACATCAACTGACAAAAACTTTCTCTTTCCCATAGGAAAATAACGGTAGTTTAAAAAAAAGAGAAATAAAAAATGTTTTCATTCCTCATAAGTGCTTGAATTACCAACAACATTTCCGAAATATTTTTTAAATACTGCGTCAGAATTTGAATTAATAATGAGAGAATGTAGCAATAGAGCACTATATTTCTTCGAAAAGTGACAGAAGATCCCAATAAATCACCTGTCAAAGCGGCGATGATTTCTTAATCGTCTCCAGCAATCAGCTCTACGGTAGCTTTTCAATTACTAGGCAATACAATTGTAAAGGGCGCTTTTGATTGGCCAGAATATGAAAGCCACTTTGATTGGTTTGAATATTTCTAGAATTTGATAAAATTGTTAGCATTCTTTTGCGTCGCATTTTTGGGTGTGACAGAAATTTTAAAGTCGTCGTGGTGAAGCAGCAAGTGTAAGACATAAATTTTAAGTTTTTGAGGCATATTTTTTGCGTATTTTTTGGTGATTTTTACTAGCAGAAGCGCTAGCTGTGTTTTCAGAGAAGATGGCATTGTGGATGAAGATTGTGGATTTCCTTTCCTTTCTCTTTTGGTTCTCTGTCGTCTATATCAACTGGAAATGGGACTCGTAAGTAATTTTAATTTATTTAGTCATCCTTAAATATTCGTTTGTCTTTAAAAAATCCTAAGGTAAGAACGATTACGAAAATCTTACTGACTTTATTAAAATAAGTTTTTAAAGTGTGTGATATCGGAAAGGATCCAGTTATGGAATTTTTAAATGGCCGTCGTTTTAATGAAAGCTAAATTCTTATTAGGAATCAAATCAGTCGATTGATGTTTTGTTTTAAATTAGTTGCTGTTATCGTACGAATTTCTTCCCTAATGGAATACATTATGCACAATTTAATGCTTATGTGGCGAAAAAATTATTTAGTATATTTATCAATTTATAGATATTAATGCTGAGTATTCAGGGGACACGCCCTTGGTAAAACAGGTACGATGCAGCTACGTCGCAGACAGAATTAATTGTTTCAGTTAGTTAATTAGTACAATTTAATATTTATGTGGCGCAAAAATGATTGAGTATATTTATCAATTCATAGATATTGATGCTGAGAATTCAGGTGACACGCCCTTGGTAAAACAGGTACGACGCAGCTACGTCGCAGACAGAATTACTTGTTTTAATTTGTTAATCAGCACAATTTAATGTTTATGTGGCGAAAAATTTATTTAGTATATGTATCAATTCATAGATATTGATGCTGATAATTCAGGTGACACGCCCTTGGTAAAATAGGTACGACGCAGCTACGTCGCAGACAGAATTAATGGTTTTAGTTACTTGATTAGCACAATTTAATGTTTATATGGCGAAAAAATTATTGAGTATATTTATCAATTCATAGATATTGATGCTGAGTATTCAGGTGACATGCCCTTGGTAAAACAGGTACGACGCAGCTACGTCGTAGTTAGTTAATTAGTAGTATTTAATTATTATAGTGCAATACATTATATATATATATATATATATATATATATTATATGTAAAATATATATATATATATGTTATTTTTTATTTTATTTTATCTAGTTATTTTTAAATTTTAAACTAATTCTAAGAGGTTAGCACACGTTTTTTTAAATGTAATTTGTAATTACTTTACTTGCGTTCAACATTAGAATTTGTTTAAATATTGAACGATTATAACAGCATAATTTTAAATGCTTAATTTTAATTTTTTATTACATTTCTCGTTTGTGAGCTATACATACATACATATTTTAAATAAATGAATATGTTTGACATTTAAGAATTTTTCGAACGAAATTAAGTGATATTTTAAATATTTAAAAGGCTTGTTCTTGTATATAAGACATTCTTTCTTGTATTTCTTGATCTTCTGACATTTTTAGTTTGAAACTATAACAGTATTCAGCAATGCTTTTTTTTTAAAACTTATTTATGGTTGTAGTAGCAAAAAAAAAAAAAAAAAAAAACTTAATCCCAAACAACAATGCCTTATTGTACTTTTAGTATCTTATTACATTTATCGATTGGGATATATATATATATATATATTTTGGGTCATTCCAAAAATAATAGTCCCTTTCGAGAATTGAAAAAGAAAAAAAAAATCTTGAAACATAAATATGTTTGAAAGGGTTGTATACATGTTCAAGAATATCAGTAGCACACTTTTCTTTTAAATATTGATCACAACACTTAGACTAAAAAATGTCTCCTGTGTTACCATATTTTAAATAATCGTTTCTTTCTTTCTTATCAAAATAAAGAAATATTTTTATGATGATAAGATTTTGATACAAATGTTCTTTTACACTAACTCATAATTTTTTGTTTATGGGTGTTTTTCCTTTTTAAATAGGCCATATTATGTCCCCTGTGTTACCTATATTGCATTCTTGCAGAGTAAAACTTTGTCTAATTAAGTAAAAGTACATTAATATAATAATATTATACTCATAATTACTTACACATGATAGATATTTCATATTTATCAATTTGATTTTCAATAAGATTTTTTTCATTTTCTCCAGATTGAAAGAACATGTCAGTAAACACAGGGGACATACGGTAACACAGGAGACACCAAAGTAACAAAGTGGACATGCATTTACTATTTAGTATAAAGAATGCAACAATCTTAGGATATATCTTAATTGAAAATTCATTACGGATATATCGATAGGTACATCAAACTCATAAAACATTCTGCTTATTTCATTTTTAAAGCAAGATTTTTTTAAATGCCTAACACTTCATCAAACTTCATGCAGGATTCGTCATTTTCTTTAGCTTGAAAGTTTCTCCCACTCTCGTCAACTCAACATAACCTTAAATTTCGCCATCATCTTTTACCTAGCTTGTTATATTTTTTTTTCTTCTCCAAGGATTTTAATTATCAGATACCTGTCAGGTTATATTTTTTTTCAAAGAAGGTTTCTCCATATACTTTTTTCCTCCTCCAAGAATTTTAATTAACAGATACCTGTCAGTTATAATTTTTTTTCAAAGAAGGTTCCTCCACATATATTTTTTTCTCCTACAAGGGTTTTAATTAACAGATACCTGTCAATTATAATTGTTTTAGAGAAGGTTCCTCCATATACTTTTTTCCTCCTCCAAGAATTTTAATTAACAGATACCTGTCAGTTATAATTTTTTTCAAAGAAGGTTTCTCCATATATTTTTTTTCCTCCTACAAGGGTTTTAATTAACAGATACCTGTCAATTATAATTTTTTCAGAGAAGGTTCCTCCATATATTTATTTTTAACAGTAGAATTAGTTGAAATGTTTAAGTTATTATCAGATTTGTCACAATACTTTTTAAGAATTTCTTTCTTTTGATTTTTGTATTGTGTTGTGGCATAGAATATATTAAGGAGTTATATTTTAAGAGTTGTCTGGTGTTTTTACACCTTGAAAAATTCTTTTCATAAACTGTTGACGTTTTGAACAAGGGGTCAAATTGAAATATTTCTCTTTATGGATTATGTTTTTTCTATCAGCTTGTTTTCTTAATTTTTCTACTTTCTGTATTAATTTATTTTCCAGTTTACAGTATCTCAGCAGAGTTTTGTTCTATCACGTCTCATTTTTTCCTTAAACCGCAGTTACTTCTCAATTTATTTGGAGAAAATAACAATGAATGTTTGCTTTTTGATTGTTTTTTTGTTTTGCCTTATTTGTACGAGATTTTCTGCTATTTAATCTAATTTCCCTTGCAGACATATCACATTTCAATCATTTTGTTTTATGATATCTATCAGAAGCTTTTTTTTGCTCTTTATTTTATTTAATTTCCTTCATTCTCTGTAACGATGTTGCTTTTAAGAAGCAGCTGCTAATTCCAGTATCTGAAAAAAAAATTAAAACGGCACATTTACAAGCCATCTTAACAGAGTACAGGCTAAAAAAACTCTGCTATAGAATAATGCCTGCCTTTTATTAAAAAAAGGAAACCCTTCTTCAAATTCAAACCAAAAAATAGTGCTCTTGCTTTTTCATTAAAACTAGCCCATGTACCAAAAGTAAACTCTTTTTAACATAATTTGAAAAGAGCAATCATTAAAAACGCCTTTAGAAATAAAAACTAGTGCATTATTGGGAGAAAAAATGTGCTCCATATTCCTCATTTGTTTTTTAATCTCTCAGAAAATCTGAGAATTATCAAAAAAAAAAAAAAATGCAGGCTCTTATAGTTTGTGTAATTAAAATCGGCTTGTCAAGGTCACACAACTCTACCTTTTTCCCTTTTGGTCTCCATGATTTCCGTGCTAGAAACTTTTTTCCCACGTTAGTTTGGCGAACATGATAACTAAGTTTGTTGTTTCAATTATAATAATAAAAGACGGATTCAAATCAGATTTATTTCTCAATGGCAAAAACAGATTGATACAGATAAAGTATTCTAATATTTTGAACCAATCTAAGTCTTATTCTAATATTTTGATGTGTTTCAGAAAGCTATTGTAAATCTAATTTATCGTATTTTATATTTTGTAAAGGTTAAAATCTTATCTAAACATTCCAGATTTAATTTATGAGAAATTTAATTACATTTACTTAGTATCAAAAACAAATAAATGGAAATACAAACACAAAAGTGACGACCAGCAACAGGCTCAGGGGCCAGCTAGGCTGGTCCTAGTCAATTTAGCAGCTTGAGGAAGCACTTGACATTTCCCAATATTAAAAGACATACCCCACTTAATTACCCACCTAGAAATTTGATTTAAATCCTCTTGAAACAGATTGACTTGTTCCTCCGTGTCCACAATTCCCATGATTTTGACATCATCAGCAAAAATATTGATGTTCCCAGAAATACTCTGAGTAATATCATTAATAAAACTAATAAATAATATAGGCCCTAAAACTGAACCACTCAAGACATCAATCCACTGAGAATAATTGAACTTCACTACTACTCTCTGTTTCCTACCAGTCAGCCAATTTTTAACCCAAGTTAAAGTTTTTCCACCAATACCAATATAAGCAAGTTTGCTAAGAAGAGCTTCATGCGGTACTTTATCGAATGCTTTCTGAAAGTCAATGTAAACAACATCTACGCACTTTTTATTATCTAATGCCGTGGTAATCTTGCTATGGAAATGCAACAAATTAGTTGTACAGGACCTACCTTTCCTAAAACCATACTGAAAACTAGTTAACACTCCATTTGCCTCCAGGAAATTCACTATTTTAATTTTGATCAGCGTTTCAAAAATTTTACAAAGAACTGAAGTAAGACTCACAGTCCTATAGTTTCCTGCCTTAGTTTTAGACCCTTTCTTGAAGAGCGGCGTTATGTTTGCCAGCTTCCAATCCACTGGCACAGTCCCCGAGTTATAAGAAGATATGAAAATAGTCAAGACAACATCCACTAATTCCTCTGCACATTCTACTAAAATTTTTGGATAAACATTATCAGGTCCTGGAGCTTTATATGCTTTAATCTTTTTCAAATGAAACAACACATCATCCCAAGAAAATACAAAATCCTCAAGCTGTGTATTAGCTTGCGTCTCGCTTTAGTCAACTGTTGAGATACAGTCTCTGTTAAATACACTGGGAAAAAAACTATTTAGAATATCAGCAATATCCCCCTCATTTTGAATCAAGTTCCCGTTCTCATCCACTAAAGGGCCTACCTGAGTATTACGAGCTTTCCCTACATTAGCATAAGCAAAAAATTTCTTAGGATTCTTTTCAATGTTATCTGCAAGCTTTTGCTCCAATTCCCTTTTCTTATTCCGTACCAAATACTTGAAAGTAAGTCTAGCTTCACAATACAGAATCCTGTCAGCATGGCACCCAGTCTCTTTAAGTCGCTGAAAAGTGGCCTGCTTATAACCGAGAGCTTCTTTCACCTCCCTAGAGAACCACATGGGCCAAATTTTCGTGAAATCCCCTTTTTTTCTAAAAGGAATCCATCACTGTTTTCTCCAATTTGCCCTTAAACTCTTCCCACTGAAGATCAGCTTCACTATTCTTCAACCCAGAAGAAAAAACCTCTTTCAAACCCTGTCTAAGTGCAACATAATCAACATTCCTGAAGTTAGGTACAAATCTGGAATTTTCACCTTTGTGAGCATCGAAGCTGGTCCAAAACCTATATTGTGGTCACTATTTACAATATGTTCCCCTATATTCAACCCCTGAATAGAACCGACGTCACAAAAAACTAGATCCAAAATAGCGCCATGCTTAGTTCCCTGGGTAACAACTTGATCCAAAAAACAGTCACCAATCACTTTCAGAAAATCTTCTTCCCTACTATTGCTAGTGTAAAATCTATTTCAGTCTATGCTCGGGAAATTGAAATCCCCCATTATGATGACCGAGCCCTTACCAGACTTGTCCCTAATAACTCTATACATCTCCTCGTCTTGATCCTGACTAACATTAGGTGGCCTGTAAACATTCTCCAAATGTAACTTCTTACCATTTTTGCTCAGCAACTCCACCCAGATCATTTCAATATCCTTAGGCTTATTATTAATGACCAATTCATTGCAAATAAAAGTGTCCTTAATATAGAATAAAACCCCTCCACCTTTCTTACAAAGCCTGTCTTGCCTAAACAAATTATATCCAGCAATGCTCACTAAATCCTCGTCATCATCAGTAATCCATGTTTCCGTAACTCCAATAATATCCAAGTCATATTTAAGCTACTACACTGATTAATTATACAAATCACATAGAAAAATGCAAATAACTTGAATTTAAACACAAATTACTACAGTAAACAACAAAATTGGCTGTTCCCCAAGACTTACAAAATACAAACGATCACCACATGATTAGGCTTAACTGAAAAAACTGAATAACACCCCAAAAAAGCAAATAAAATGAGTATCAGTCTCCCAAAAATAAACCATACTTAATTAAATAATAAATTGCAACAATTATACAAATAATTAAACAGAAAATAACCAAAAAAATATAAAAGATACTCAATTGGAACAGGAGCAGAAACACCACCATGCAACACTTGGCCCTCTGGTGGCCAATTACCTAATAAATTCTTCAAAATTCTTCTTATTTTAATTTCAAAATTTTATTAATTAAAATAAAGTCTTTCTTATTACTTTTTACAAATTATTCTAATATTTTGAATCGGAGTTGTAGTAATGCAGTTGCCTTAACTGCAGTGCAAAAAAAAGTCTTGTGCTGTTATTTTTCTCGCAGTTGCCTTGGTAACGAAGCAGGAAATGCGACCTTGATGCGCCTATTTTAATTACACATACTATAATTTGTAACAACACTAACTAAATATTCAATCATACATTAAATTTAATTAATAATAAAACTTAAATTCTGTACTATTCCTTATGTTCTGATAGTATGCATTGCTTTTCATTTGATATTTAGCAAAAAAACATACATCAACATTATTAGCAGGGTCTATAAAATATTGATCTAATTTCGAATTTCTACTAAACAACTCAGATTTTCAGTAGGGTTAAAGGATGATATCGTCCAGATATCCTCACAAGCAGCCCACCTATTACGCAAGTTTTTTAAGTTGCTGGAACATTATTGTTGAAGTTTTAAATCCATGTGTAATCGTAGGTTTGCGGGTCTAAAATTTCACAATGAAAAAAAAATGGGGGTCCGTAATGGGGTCAGTTTGGTAGTTTCGACGGGCATAAATAAATATAATATATATAAATTCTTTGGTAATAACATTCCTATAGTTCAGTCTGCAAAACGAGTACCACGCGGAGTTGTATTGCTATTGATCAACAAGAGAAAAGATTCTTTGGATGTAGGGGAGACCCGGGCAAAGTGGCCAGTAGCTGTTATTGTGTCTGTAATAAGGAGTTGCTACCCAGCGACAGTCAAGGCTGTTGCTGGGTGCAACCTCGTCTATCGGGTGCCATTAGTGCTCTGAGGAAGAACGGAAGCGGATTGTTTGCGTTTGCCGATTGTATGAAGAAAACATTGGTTTGTCCTACTGGTGATCTAAGGTACGTACTTAATACTATATTTTTTGTATTTTTACTCTGATTTCCTGAATTTTATCAAACAGATTGCCTTAAGAACAGTATGTATTTACGCTCAATTTAATGTGTAAGTCAACTGTCTAGGTTCAGTAGATGTCCGTGCAGAGCTATCCAAATTAATGACATCGTTTCGGGCAAAGTGGCCATTCATACAAGCGGTCAAAGTAGCCGTCGTGGCCACTTTGCCCGTGGTTGGCTCCTGTCTGTTTAGATATTCTTACAATTAATTATTTTTATATTAATGTTAAGCTGCTCTGAATTACGTAAGCTCTAAGTTTTGAAGGTAGTTAAATGATACTAGATTTAATATAGGGCAGAACAGTTAAAAATGTTTTGTACAATGGCTGTGTTATAAAACATTTTTTAAAAATATTTAATTAATATCATTTTACATATTGTTATTGAATATTGTATTTAGCAACGTACAATGCTTAATAATCATATGTTATAAATTATTATTAAATATTAAACAAAGTCTTAGTATCATTTTACTCATCTTTTTGGCTATTTTAGGCCTGTATAACTCATTTCAGTATTTAATAGGCATAAGAGTATTTAACATATTATTGGTCTATTAGATATCGAATTTAGTAGCCTATTTTTTACAATACTGAATTATAGGCCTGATAGTCTATGTAAAATTTAGAATCCCTACCTACTAAACATTGAAAGAGAACAGCCAAAAAACAATAATTATTTAATACTAATCGATATTATTTCATATTATTATAAATGTAGATATTTTTTTGTTTTAGATTTGGCAATGGTCTACAAATATAAGAGGAAAACCCAGCAGCGATCATGGGATGCTGCGATGCAGAGAGCTATTGAAGCTGTTAAAAGTGATGGAATGGCGTATTGAACTTCGGCAAAAACTTTCTCTATTGCAAGGAACACTTTGAAGGGGAGGGTCCTTGATAACAATATCGATGCAAAAGGGCAACAAAAAAGTGCTGAGGAAGCACTGAGCTGTGTTCACAGAAGAACAAGAAGCAAAAGAACACAGAAGGAACAAGAGATTTGTCATTAAGAAGAAAGTCAACTAAACCAAGTTATTTAGGCTGATTTCATTTTTTATTTAACAATGTCTTCTCATATTTACATCATTTGTGTATTAGGTGGATTAATAATTATTTGTAATAAATTTATAATATTGATATAAATATGTTTGCTCTTTATTACAACAATACCGGGCACAGTGGCCATTTTGCAGCATAGGGATCATTCATAAATGATGTCACGCTTCGAGGGGGAGGGGGGCTCGTGAAATTGTGAAAAAGTATGACAAAGGGAGGGGAGGGGGTAACAAGAAGTGTGACATCAGGCTTATACAACAAAGCGTGACATGTGACAAAGGGGGGAAGGGGTCCGTTGAAGTGTGACATTTTGTGACAAAGGGGGGAGGGGGATCAAGTATATCAGAAAAAAACGTGACATCATTTATGAACGGTCCCATATTGAAAATATATATAAGCAAATACAAGGTGATACTTATCGTAGTACGTAGTACTCAGTTATACCAATAGATAGGTAGCTGAATATGTAAGTTATATACGAAATATTGATTCAAAAAAATTAACTTTTGAATAAAAGAAAGTAAAACTCCCTTAGAGTGGCCACTTTGTCTGGGTCTCCCTACAGGAAAAAAATCTCAGTTTCTTTCACCTTGTAGCCAAACATCAATGAAATTGAACAATTGAAATACAGACCAAGTGAACACCCAAAAATTAGGATGCAATAGCACATTAAAACAGTTTCCAATCATTCCATTTCGTTACAAAATAGATATTTCAATTAATTCTTGCATGCTGAAAGGAAGGTTTATGTAACATTTTACTGTGCCAACCTAGCTAAACCTTGACACTGAACACCAAAAGTTTATGCTGCTGTTGGCCTTTATCTGCAACCAAGTTTAAAGAAGCATTTCTCTTTTGCATCAGAAAAGTAACTTTCAGAAACGCGAGGCTGGTATCGTGGCGTCGTGGTAAGGCGCGGTACTCATACGCCACAGGTCATAGGATCGACCCTGGCAGTGTCGGTGGATTTTCAAGATGCAAAACATCGTCTGCGCCCATGTCGTATGATAATGTAACACATCCCTTGAGCAGACATTTTGCGTGGATGCTCTCGGCTAAATTAAATTTCTAGCGCAATTTCGCATCAACAGAGTCCGGGTGCTCCCCTTTCAGGTGGAGAAACTGGACGTCAACATTCTCATGCGGCGATGGTACCACACTCATTGTGGTGCCGCTGAAAGAGGTGGGACCGATCTCTCGAAAACGCACTAGGTCTGCAATTGTCAGAAGCCAACAGCAGCCCATTAGAAATAAAACTTTCAAAAACGCAAAATGCTCGCTTTGACGTCAAATTAAAAGAAATCTTCATGTTAAGCGCGATTAAGTGAAATGATCGTTAAACTATGAGAGTACCTGGAAATTGAGCTGAAGTTAAGCTATAATGCAGAGTTTGTATTTCTTAATCAGCTTTTTTTTAATATTAAATATAACTTACACTAATCGGCAGACGATAACCGAAATCTGCAAAACGACAACCAAAAATAAGCCAATACAGTTTTGAGTTCATTGCGTCTATCAGACAAACACGCTAATTATTTGTTAGAAACCTTTATTCTTTACTGTTGTCTGTAGATTCATTTATAAAATTAAAAAAAAAAAACCTTTTAAAAATTAATTTATAATTTTCAATTTTATTTATATACTTATTTATTTTTTTGCACGGAAAAAGAAGCTTTCAAAATGAATAGAATACGTTAAATTTTTATTGGTAAAATAAAAAATAAGAATGTGATACTCTCTGAAAAGGGTAATATTGAAAGTCATGTTTCAAACACCTGTTTAATACTTGAAATGTTTCCTTTCAGATTTAAGAGATCTGTTGCTGAATTATGTGCTAAACTTGACGACTATCTCTTGAAAGAGCCTCGGGAGGAAAATCCAGAAGCAATATCGGAACAATCAATTCAGTTGATGAACGATCTCGGTAATAAGAACAACAAACTCTGTTATGATTTCTAACCTAATGCATAGGGGAGATGGGGGGGCTAGTGTGGCCAATTTTTAGAAATCTGTCCTAATTTATTTCATAAATCGCCGGCATGATAGCGTCGTGCTAATGCGTGGAGCTCGCATGCCCTAGGCCTGAGGATCGAGCCTGGCAGTGTAGGGGGATTTTCAAGATGCAGAAAATCGTCTGCGCCCATGTCGTATGATTATGCGGATGTAAAAGATCCCTTTTGAGTAAACATTTGGCTTGGATGCTATCTGCTAAACTAAATTCTCAGCGAAATTTCGCATCAACAGGGATCGAGTACTCGCCCTCTCAGGTGGAGAAAGCGGACGTCAAAATGCTCATGCGGCGATGGTACTATACACTCATTGTGGTGCCGCTGAAAGATATGGTGCCAATCTCTGGGGAGCGCACTAGGTCTGCAATTGGAAGAAGCTAACAGCCAGCCTATTAGGAATAAAAAAAATCATAAAATGTAGGGAAAAAATATTATATTGAATAGGACATGCCTTGCTAGGCCCTGTGCTTGTCACTTGCATTTGTCTGAATACTATTTTTTAATTCATCAAGTTTTTTTTTTTAACAAAAATTTACTTTTGCCCTGATTTTGGTTGGTATATTACATTATTTGGTAATACAGTTGATTAGTAATAATTTTTTCACAAAAAAGTGGTTTTCTTTTTTTTTTTTTTTTTGTCTACGTTAGCCTCTTCGAGAATTTTACAATAAGTTTCATGAATGTTATAAAAGGAAAGACTGCAAGTTTCATGGAACCCTTGAGTAATCTGCGGGGCCCCAGGGTTCCGCGGAACATAATTTAAGAAACGCTGTTTTAGAGCTACAAAAGATATTTTACAAACCAGTTCAAACATACTCTCAAAATTAGCCAATGTGGTCTAGTAAATTGATACTATCAAATGTTTTTGATGGAGAAATTTAAAATTATCAATAAAATTGAAACTCTGAGTTTTAATCTTCATTTTGAAAATATTTATTGAATCAATTTATTAGTTTTTGACTTATTGTTATATCGATATTTTTGCGGGATATATAATATTTCCTTTATTGTTATTTATTTTATGCCTTTTTTTACATGACGTTGGAAAAGACTAAAAAACATTTATTTCGACAAATAGAAATGTAATAAAATTGAAACTTAAAAAAATACATAATTGCGTTTTTACACTTATCTACTTTTACTCTTTATTTCAAGAATTTGTAACGGGAGCCAGTTCAATCAGAATTATTGATTTTCAAGTATGAATAATGCTTAGTTTGAATTTCATTTGTTGTTTGCTAATAATGTTTCTTGGTTACTTGAATGAGAATTAGAAACGTTCTGAAATCAAACAGGGACGATGGTAAAACGTTTTTATAATTGGCTTTAACTTTTGAAGTCAAAACTCGCCAATTCGCTTAGTTGATTAACTTCTTTTTTGTTTCTTATTCTTTTGATATGAAATGATAAACTTCATCGTTAGAATTGCTTTTATCAAAAACGAATTAACTACATTATGCAAAATTTACAAAAACAAATGATTTGTGAACAAAATGCTTTTAAGTTTATGTAGAAACATATTTCATATTAAGTTTGAAGTGGACTAGTTGCATCTTGAACGGAGCTGTTTATTTTCATAATTACTGGTCCGGGAAAAGAAATTTTTTTATGGAATTTTGACGCCATGGGGGGGGGGGGGGGTTACGACCTTCCCCCTGTGAAGAATTGTAGGAACTGGTTCCGTTTATTTAGATTTCTGACTTCACTGCATTGTCGTCAAAAGAGCCATGTAGCGCCAAAAATTAAAATTTTAAACTAGCAACAGTTTATAGAAATGGCGTGACAGAAATGTCCAGTGCGAGGCAAAGGGGGCATAAAAGTAACGGCGGAGTCCTGGGGATGAGAGGGATAAAATTTGCGGCGGAATTGTCCTGTTTAGATCCCGCTCACAAATTGCAATTTTTTTGTTTTCATGCCAGTGGCTCTCGGATGGTATTAACTTTATTACCTTTTTGTATGCTAACAAATATGTAGCATAGTTTTAACTGTTAAATACGGTTTACTGACAATATAAAATTAGTAGAAATTAAATAACATTGCAAATTGACCAAAAATGACAAAATTTAAACACTGAATTTAGCGCTGTACATTCAGAGAGATGCTTAAGTTCTTCAAAACTAAAATGTGTATATTTTAGACATAAAGACTCATTTTTTATTTATTGCGTTATAACTAGTTTATTAATCAGTTGATTTTCGAAAGCAAGAAATTATTTACAGTAAGAATTTTAACGAACTAATTATTTTGATTAGATAAGAAGGTTGCCGAGTTGAACAGGAAATTGCATCGTCTGATTAGGTAAGTAAATTACGACAAAAAATTCATTTTCTGAAAAGTGAAATAAAATACCTCGCCATTTTCCACAATGTTGTATTTTTGGGCGTTAAAATGCGACAACTCTGAATTTTAATCAAATAAAAATTACTAAACAATTTTCATCATACTTTTTAAAAATCTTTGTACTAAAAACGCATTTTTGAAAATTTTATATTTGAAACGGAAAAGTATGGTCATAGACACTTCCTTTTTTTTTAATAATAGTGTTTTGAAAGGCATTTATTACTCTTTATACACTAAATTCTAGTTCAACCTTTTACTGAAAAAAAATGCTGAAATTTAGTTGCAACCAAAATTTGGTACTGAGTTGAACCATTATCAACAATTTTAGTACCAAATGTTGGTTGCAGCTAAAGTATCACCACTTTTTTTTTTCATTTTGTTTGTGAACGGTTGAACTAGAATATTTTACAGAGCAATATTTCAGACACTTTATTCAAAAATCATTACTAGGTCATATTTCTGTGGTTTAGGACAATATTGTTGCGTTGCTCATACTGATTTTTAGTGTTAAATACAGCACTATTCAATTTTAGTCACCATTATAAAATAGAAGTTGTGTGTGTGCATGTGTTGAAGTGCATAGCAATTAATGGTGGAAAAACTCTTTTCATGCTCTACTTGATTGTTACTCTGGATCTATTTTATGTTTGCGTTTTACGTAGTCTTAAAACTTGAACAAGCATTTATTAAATAATGCTAAAGTTTTTACCAGTAAAGTTACCAGTTAGAATTTTCGGAATTGTAAATATTACTCGTTTCAATGAATAAAGTATTTTTTTTAAATGCTCAAATTTCTAATAAATTACACTGTGCAACAAATTTGAACTTTTTTTTGTCCTTTAGATAAAACTATGTGATTCTATATAAACAAAACGTGCTTGATTCAAATATCCAAACCAAAATGGTCCATCACGTACCGTTTTTGCTGGAGACTCACTTCTCATATTTATACAATTTGGTTATAGAAGAATGTAACTGAGGCTTACTTATTGAAAACACAAACACTAAAATGATTTTTTTACCCGTTTCATCTTGTGGGCATCTGCTGGTGTGCCCTGATAACAGATTAGCAATATTCAATTCGTATACTTCCATTCTATCGACCGCTGAAACGCTTTTCAAACACAGAGATGTCCTGATGAAACCTTTTCCCATGCTCATCATTAATTGCGCCAAGGTTTTGAGAAAAAAGCTCTTTATGAAAGTCCAAAAAGTGTAGTTTTAATGAAATATAGCAACCTATAATACAAAAGCATTTTATCATGTCACCAAGAAGATTTTCGTAGTTTTCAGCTTTCTCATTTCCAAGGACACGTGAACACACTGATTTAAAGGCCAGCCAAGCGGATTTTTCGGCTTCTGACTGTTTGTTTTCATACTCTTCATCATGAAAATACTTCCTTAAGTTGTGGGGTATAAAAATCCTTTCTTTTACTTTTACCTCACTTAAGTTTTTGAATTTGTTCCTGAGATGGAAGAAAGCCACTATTTCTCTGTCCAGAGCTTTTACAAATAGTTCGATAAACCAAGTTTAATGTGCAATTGTGGAAAAAAAGGCACATTGTAGATTTACAAGTGGCTCATTTGATATGTTTTTGACACTCACAATTTTGAAATTTCTTTTGTGTTTTCAGAATACGCTACAGGAATGATTAGGAAAAAAAAAAATACTTGGATGGGGGAGCTCTGATAAACAAGCGCCACTCTGCTGAATTGTGCTCATGTCCAAATGCTTGAAATAGTACATTCATATCACAGCAGCATTAATATTTTTTCTTTCTCAGCAAAATAGTCTACAAAATGCCTTTGGCGTCTTGTAAAAGACTCGAAACTTCAAGAAGTAGATAAAGCTTATGTTGCCAAAAATGTCGCTAAAGTAACCAAAGCTCATTAAAAAAAGTCTCTGGAATGGAAACGATCTCACTGTCAATAAGAAAGATATAATTTATAGTAAATTAAGTCGATAAATTACGAAAATATGTACATTTATCCAGAAAATATGTAAAAAGCTAAAATGTGGAATTTTGGGAAAATGGTACGGGGTAGGCAAAAACTAATTGCAGATTCGTAATTTTCAGCCAAAAATACACAAGAATTATACATTTTCATCCAATGGACATTCTGCGCGTTGCACAGTGTTAGAAGTTACTGTTTTTACGGTCTATAAAACGCACCTTAATTAATATGCAATTTTTCGGGAAAATAGCATCTTTTGCATTGCTACTACTAGACATTGCTAGACTACTGCATGCAGGCAGACTAAAAAAAAAAAGAGTTTTATTTATTAATTTATAAAACCGAACTAACTATTAAAATCCCAGAAAATCGTTATCTGAAAATTGTTTTTGTCCCTGACATTTTTAAGATTGGTAGGAATTTTGAACTAAATTCTGGACATTTAAACATTAGCTTCGAATGTAAGACGTGTTGGAATTCTTGAGGCAATTTCTGGAAGCAAACACTATCTTATAGTCCGTGGAATATGGTGAATTTTAAATTACAAATTTATCTTTTTTATTAATAAGTAATTATATCATACTATTCCAATTTCCACAGCATGAATTCACATGTTTACATTATGATACTTTGCCACTTAGTAACCCATAAAATTCTAATCGCCTTGCACCACACATGTAAAAATTTTAATTCAACCTTTACACAAAAAAAATAATTAAATTCAACCAATTACAAAAAAAAAAAAAAAAAAAAAAAAGGTGAAATTTAGCTGCAACCAACATTTGGTACCAAAGTTGAAGAAGTAAAAAAAAAAAAAAAAAAATGGTGAAATTTAGTTGCAACCAACATTTGGTACCAAAGTTGAATAAGTAAAAAAAAAAAAACAAAAATGGTGAAATTTAGCTGCAACCAACATTTGGTACCAAAGTTGAAGAAGTATAATGGTTCCTAGTTTCACATTCATGGTGAAACTAGGTAAACTACACCATAGGCGTAACTAGGGTTGGTGAAAGGGGGGGGTCATACTAAAAATGTACAGACCAAACACCGATAAGAGGTGTAAAAGAGTTGAAAATTTATTAGTCATAAATACTTGTCTCTAAAAATATACTCCGTGTTTATTTCAGGCATCTCCCGGGGGGGGGGGAGCTACCCCCTCGGAGCAAGTCAATTCCTCCCCCTCCCCCTGGCAAAAAAACTTCAGATCACAAGTTATAAAAAAAGAAAGAAAAGAGAAATTACGCTTTTAAGGCACTTTACTTTCAGAAACACTCTCAGGAAAGGACATTGAACACTATCACGAGCGACACCAAAAGTAACTTAAAAGACATAAGACTTTATTTTGAAAAAAATGGGGGGGGGGGGGGGGGAGGAGTAACCAAACTCCTTTCTGTTTCCTCTAACATCACCAAAGTATCCCGAAATTGCATTGCTGGGAAGATTTCAAAAAGTTTCCTGGGGAGAGCCCTCGAAGCCTTGCCTCCAGAGTTAGCCTAAGCATTATAGATGTAAGACCAGTTACAAAAATTTAAGTTGCAGAAGCCCCAAATACCCACTCCTCTAACTTCACCAAAGATCTAAACATACATCTACTATATATACATCAAAAAGCTATCATATATGTAAAAAAATTCCTATTAACATCATTTCTAGTCATATATATCTATATATATATATGTGTGTATATATAAAGGGTATGATTTTGAAGCATGCACTGCCCTTCCTAATTCTTAACTCGCTCCCCCTGCTCCGGAGCCAAGGCCGTATCCAGAATTTTTTTCGGGGAGGCCCAGACTTCGACACACTTATGTTAAGCAAAGTTTCAGGGAGGAATATATGATACATTGCAAAAGATTTCTGGGGGGGGGGGGCGGCCCGTGGGTCCCCCTTCCCTTCTGAATACGGCCTTGATTCACAAAAACATTAAACATTCATTACTAGATCTATTAGTTTATTTTTGTAGTTCAAACGCAATAGAAAATTCAATTTTTAGCGCTAAGCAGTCTTCTATGTCCAGGCATTCATAATATTAAAACTGGGAAATAGTGGAATTTTAGGGAAAAAAATCCAAATTCCCCTACAAAAATGATCATCCCCACAATAAATTTCTAAAAATTTTGTTAAATTTGTAGCAAAACATACTTCAGAAGTGGAAGCGTCTGAAATGAATTTTCTTTTCTTTTTGGATGACGAACGTGTCCATCGCTGCAGTGCAAACATTATTATATATCGAAAATAACTAAAAATTTAGCTTAAATATAAATAATACTTGATTGTTTTTAAATGCAGCATTAAACCGTAGCAGTGAGATTGGAAACGTTGAACGGATGATTTCCAAAGTCGTAATGCAATCAGTGATGGACCATAATAAGAAAAAAAAAACATTTAAAATATAAGAGATGAGAGAACATCTGTAAATGAGAATGCAATGCAAATACAGTTCATCAGTTTTCCAATTGGCTTATCTACAAAAAATATTTTACCAAAATGGGTGTTTAGACAGGAAGTCATAAATAAATACAAATTGCCCTTTAAGTTTCTTGATGAGCATCACTTCCTGGCTTGAGAGTTTAACCCATTAGGACAATTGTTGGCTAGGGCTCCTTTATTTTCAGACCCCAGCGCCGGGTTATCAGAAAACAAAACTCCATCATAGTAGAGAATATTTCCCACGAAACTTATTACTTGTGCGATTGTATACCTAAATTGCTGCCTTTGGGTAAAAAAGACATCAAGAAGGAAAGAAAACCATCTGGAGTGATTGAAAGGATCTCTGTGTGTGTGTTGTACGGTGATTGAAGCCACCTTTTGCTGTAACCCCCCCCCCCCCCAAGGTGATAAGGGGGTTGATTATAGCCAGATGAAAAGTCCTCTTTATTATGAGCTGCATACTTTGGTCATGATCATAACCCTTCAGAGAAAGAGGAAATAAAATCATATGCATATGTGTTTAATTTTCTTAGGGAAAAAAAAAATGTGCTTTGCAAGGCCGTAGCCAGAAATTTTGTGAGCTTAAATGTGCCTCAATAAGTCAATACCCAAAGGGGGGGGGGGGTTTGAACCCCCAAAACCCCCCCCTGGTTACGCCTATGAACTACACCATTATAATGGTTTGACTTAGTATCAAATGTTAATTAGCAGATACATTTTCCAATTAACTAGAATTTTTCACAATTTATTTGGTATTTGGAAATCTGAGATCGTATGCTGGCAGTACTGCAGTACATGGCAAACAAATAACTTTCACAGAAAACCGTATATTATTGCTTTTTCTGTACATGGGGGATCATCTATCAGTATAGTTGCACCCCCTCCCCCCATTTTCCTTCTCATATAAAAATTTAGTTTTTTTTTAAATATAGCGATAGCAACAAATGTTATCAAAATTGAATTAATAAACTTCGTGGTATTTATGGTCATATGTAAAATATAATATGCATTTGCAAATATACACGGTATTTGGTATTTATGCTGATTTTGAGACATACAAATGCACGTGTCCAAACGATTGAATAAATAATTTTGATCTTTTTTTTTCCGGATTGTATTTTTTTTTTTTTTTTCTCTTCATGCAGATGAAGAAACGAAAAATGAATCCAGATATATAAGTTTAAGAATATTTCCATTTTTTTCCCTACCTTAGCATGATAGGTAACAATATGCAGGAACTTGACACGAAACTGGATGGGTTACAATCGTCAACAGATAAGCTTATGGAGCGTGTAAACTGCTTTACCACTACTAGATTTGCTCCAGAAGAAGATGATGGACTGGAAACTGACTATCTTGGTATGAATTTTTTTTTTTTTCTGTATTATAGAAATATCTCTAAACCTGCTAGAATAAAAAAAATGACCACTTTTGTGGCTTTAATAAAAAAATTTAAATTCCAGGTTTCCATTTGTCTTTAACTTACTCCCAGACTTTTCTTATAATATACAGCTACTTAGTTGCTATACATTATAGAAAAAGTCGTGCAGATTGGCATTTTGGTAACGCATTTTGCAAAAAAAATTGCTAAGCACGATTTCCCTTTTTTTAAAATAATGTTGGGGAGATCGGGGCAAGATGACGAATGTCTAATTTTTCCCGTTTTTTACTCGGTGGAAGCATCAGTCGGACACTACTGGCTCTCCTATGGGCCGTTCGTTAAATAATAGTATAGGTACAGACACTGAAATCGCCATTTTTGTGTTAGTTGTGAAGCTTTGGTTGTTTACCGCTGCCAAGATATAACTTTTATGCATGTGTAAATAAGCTATGCTGCAGATACAGGTAAGTTATATCGTTTCTCTTTAATAGTTCTGAGTAACTTATCTTAATCCTTTAACTACGGGAATATATTCACAAAACTGTTTGTCTGAACGCCAAAAAAAAAAAAAAAATATTCAAAATTTGCATAAATGGCGATACATCTATTTCTTGCGTTTATGGCATGAGTTTCTTATATGAAAAGGGCAAAACTGGAGAGTTCTAATCAACATTAGTCGTAGACTCCCCATTTTCGACCTATTCTGATTCTTTGAGAAAAAACCGCCTTCGCCATAGAAAATTTTGTTATTGGCTTTGTTTTGTCATATTGGGTTTGATTATATTTTGTTTTGTTATATTTTGTTTGGTAATGTTAATTGGAAATTTTTTGTTCAAAATCAAAATTCCTATGGAGATGCAGCTTTTTTTGCTTGCAAATCGGCGGCACACTGTATCAAAAGCGAGTGGTCACTATCCACTTCTGCACCTCTAATTTTGTCATTTTCAATCGATTAAGTTATTACTTACAATGTAAAGAACGAATTAATTTCCATTTGTTCAGCTTTTTATTTTGAAACCCACATTTTTAGCAAAAATTCATCAAATCGCTTATTGACGTTACCCGTACCACAGGAAAGTTTCGCCAAATCGTCTATTGATGTTACCCGTAGTTAAAGGGTTAAATACAACCTATTACCATGAATAAATGTCAATTAATCGCCTTCATTCATGGCAATGAAAACAAATGTTTTTAAACAGGCAGTCCAGGGCAAGATGACGAGAAACCTTCACGTGAAACCAATCAAAGAATCTCCTGCTCTGTTGATTATTGACAATCACAAAACTCACATAACTTTGCAGGATATCATATATTGCAGGGAGAAAACCATCATCATAGTTGGGTTGCAACCCCACACATCACTTCGTCTCCAGCCCCTTAATGTGCCATTTTTCCGCCCATTAAAAAACCTTCTATTGCCAAGCATGTGACAACTTTATGGTCACTCATCCAGGACAATCTGTCACAGACAAAAATATTGGTGAGCATTTGAGCACCGCTTACTTCGAAGCAACTACAGTTGGAAAGGGTTTAAAGGGTTTAAAGAATGTGGGATCGATCCTCATAATCCTCTTGTTTTTACCGAACATATGAATTTGCTGCTGAAAAAACTACTTTTCTCTACCAGGCCCATACCTGTTAGCCGAGGCCTTAGGATTGCTTGAGCACGGGGCGAGGTAGTGGAATCCACGAATTTTCCTGTTGGCCTAAGTCTATAAAATCCAGGCCAAACAGTCCAGTTGTATGAACTTCAAAGGATGGTGTTATAAGATGTCCTGCTTGTAAAGAGGAATATTGGTGATCCTCCAACGGAAGAATGGATCCAGTTGTTCCAATTATGAAAATAGCATTTTTATTTTTGACTGCACAACTAAGCACTTCAACATTACGTTACAATGCATTACGCTTAGTTTGATGCTTTGTAAGATGTAAAAACACAGTTATCATTTGTTAAACCATGTAACACATTCAAAAGATAAAATGTGTTCAACCTTTTTCAGTGTTGTCATCTTGCCCCAAGGCCAAAGTCATCTTGTCCCAAGGTCAAAGTCCTCTTGCCCCAGTACTGGGGCATGATGACGATTTGTTAAGGTTTATGAAAAAATAAAATTATCCTTTATGTTTTTTATTTGAAAAATTAAACGATCCAGCAAAACAATTAATTGGAGAAAACGTAAACGAAATGTGGGACTTGAACCATGGGTATTGGGTATATCAGCTTTGCGCTCCTAACCACTCGACCTCTAACCAGCAAACACAGCACCAATTCGGCCTCCATTAAAGGACCTCTTCTAAAATGATTTTAAACTTCAAATTTTAAGAAAGCTTTCCGTATAATTGTATATTTTTTCCGGAATAGCGGTTAAGGAAAACTTTAAAATGATGCCGCATTCATGAAATTTGATGAAGTATTAAGGAAGTTAAGGCGTACCGACATAAAAAGGCCTTGAGAAATAATATATATGATGTGTAGAGATTAAGGATAGCATAGGTTTAATACACAGACACAGCTAAAACTGCCCAATTTGCTACGCAATAAAAACAGAAGAGTTTCTTGTTTGTTTACTTGATGGCAGAGGGCGCCAGCATGCACAACGCCAATTTGGCATCCATTAGTTATAAAAAAGTTTTAGCCTCAAGGCGCCAGTCGTGCTAGCGCCGGGCCCTGGTTAGGCTCAACACGTTCATAATATAAATGAACTAGTCGACCCGTGCGAAATTCCGCACTAATTTGGAAGAAAGGACATTATAAAGAATAAAAAAAAGCAAAAGGGTATTGGTACAAAAGAAGACATGTAATTGAACACATTAGTACAAATAGCTATTACAATTTTTTTTCCCACTATTATTTAGAATTTCAAAATAATAAAATAATCACAACGATAATGATAAATATTTTTATTACTAGTAATCATTGCATTAAAATACACTAACGAAAAAGTTCCATTGCTTAAAATATAGTTACGGTTGGTTGGTACTCTGCACATTCATAATAGAAATAAATGTGTGCCTAACAATTGAATAAGTTTAACCACACAGACGCAGCTAAAACTCTCTAGATTTCTACACAATAAAAACGGTTCTTGTTTGTTTACTTGATAACAGATGGCACCATCATACACTACACCAATTTGTCATCCATTAAAGGACAACTTCTTAGATAATTTTAGATTTCAAATTGAAGAAAAATGGTACATTTTTAGACCGTGGGTCTACTTTTCGTCATTAGCCGGCACGATAAGCTTTAAAATGAGTGGTAAACTATGGAATTTGATAAAGGAATAAGGAAGATACTGCAGAGCGACAAAAAACAGGCTAGATAAATAATATATAAAGATTGATTTTTAAGTTTCTCATTCGTACATGTCTGCATTCATTTGTTTAATTTTTGCTTTTATTCATTTAACAGCTGACCCATCATATATTGTCATAGCTATGCAGAGCTATAATGCGTAAGTAAACAATGTATTTTATTTTGATTGTAAATGAAGTATTCGCACATGGAAGTGAAAACACTTAAATGTGTGACTTGAAAAGTTAAAAATTACTTTTTCGAATTTATGTACGAAGAAAACCAAAATGTCATTAATTATGAAGCTTTTACAAGTGAAAAGGGAAGTGACGGTATCACTCTGTGTTCTCCACAATGTATTATTATTAACTAGTAGTTATACATTTTTCATTGATCTCTAATTATTTCTTCGGCTGTTTTAAATAGTAAGGTGTTAACATATAATATTAGAAAATTCTACCCCTCAAATATCCCCAAGTACAGATATCATAGCTGATATTTCATCTGTTGGCGACAAAACTCATCACTACCGGAAATGTCACTTGATAAAGAAAAAATATGCACCTTAAAGATTGCAATCTAACAATATACTATAATTAACTTAAACTTACTTAATAGGTTACATGTGAAAAGTACACTACAGTAAGTAAGCTACAACAATTTTCCGTCCACGAAATTCTGCGAGCTTCTTTCGCTATACCGAAAAAGACAATTGTACAGCTTCGTGGACAACTTACTAATATTATAAAAATAGATCGACAGTTGCAAAGAAAATAAGTACTCACGACAAGGATGTTTCGAAATTAAACTGAATGTAAAAAAATATCAATACTATAAATAGAAGGGTGAACTGGCCCTGGCGGCTATCCCCCACTGGGTCAACACCCCAAACTGGCCAACACAAAAAATTTTACATTAAGCGTTCCAAGTTTAAGTTTTTGTTTGAAATATCTTCATAAAATATATATTTATCAACACATAAAATATGTATTTCTATTATCAGGAAAAACGACATTGCATTAAAACATATTTCTTATTAGAATATGTAAGATAAACAATGAGTTCATGTTCTTTCTACCGCTCAGCATTAAATATGTTTATTGCAGTTTAAAGACAAAAGAAATTTCATAGAAAAGCGTTGTTGATCTTTCTCTCGCCAACTGGGCCAACGTGCCCAACTAAGCCCATAGTGAGCCAACATCCCATATGACAACTTTTGCTTCTCATGAATGTAAGAAATCATTTTGAAAGCGGTTTCAATAAAAAAACAAAAAAAAAATAATAATAAGTACGATAAATATTCATTCTGAATATTGCTAGTGAAAATAAAAACCGCGATATATTGCCAAATAAAAAACGACTATTTTTAGCAATGAAACCTACCGACTTTAGTGAAATTTCAAGAAATTTAGTTAATGGATGCCCCTATTCATCGCCGATGTTTATGCTACAGGAGGGTGACGGAACAACGCATACATAGTTGGACTGGCAGCCACATGCGCCATAAACTTTTTTAAATATTGCGACTGGCCCAATATGTGCCCTTTTGGCCGACTAGGCCCAATCTAGCCTAGCCAAAGATATCCTAAAATTGCGCTTTTAGGAGCTGAATTTCGAAACATTTCCAGTGGAGAGCCTTCGTTCGTATATACGTATATATATATGTATGTTGATATATAAATATATATATTTATATATATATATACCTATTATTATTGGGTCCTATTAATATTGGGACAAACTTTAAGGGGAGGTAGGGGACATGAAGACAAACATTATTCAGTCACAAACATTATTCGCAAACGTCTTCTGTAGGCGCTAGGGGGCGCTAAAGTTTAAGGCCTAAAACTTCAAACGATGATTAAAAACAGAAAAATAGGTCGATTTGTTTGTGGTTTTCGCTAAAACCATTCTTTATATCACCTATTCCTTCAAAAAGATTTTTAAAAGCAAAATTCAAAAATGTCGATAGAGGGCGCTTTTGACTTTAGAGCTGCGAACAAGTACTTTTTACCGTTATTTTTTGTATGGACTTAAAATTATTCTAAAGTTTAGACCTTAACTTAAATTTTAAGCTCAAAATCGAAAACATCGGGATCGGGTAACTAGGAAAAATTTAACTGTGAAATTTAAATGCTCATAAGAACTGAACAATCTATTTGGTTTTGTTGCGGTTTGTGTGTAGATCAGTCCCTTGGTAATATTTTCTTCAAAATACGATACGCAGTAAAACAAAACAAAGTTATATATCAGCAAAAATAAAAAGAATTACTGACAGATGTTTTCCCACTAGAAGAGCGGAAGTTGAACTTTTTATTTATTGCTTAGGAGAAAGAAAAGTATTTATTTCTCAATCCAAACTGATTTTACATGCCGTGTTACAGCGAAACAAAAGTACTTCATTTCTCATAAATATCCACGTACTTTCAAAATAGGAATATTATCCCATACATAGAAAATATTACAGTCAGATTTAAATTCTTTCTTATAAATATTTTTCACAATCCACACTTATTTTAACACTTTCAATTGCCATATACATTCGAAAACCAAACAGGACTTTTATCAAAAAAAATCTGTTTAAATTACCAGAGATGAGACTGTAAAAAGTTTAAAACTTTAAGCTTTTAATAATATATCAAACTTTCTTAATTTTAACTAGATCACCGTACCTAACACATTTGTTTTAAAACATCGAAACTAATTCTTAGCTTAATCAATATATCTCTTAGAATATATCACAGTATCTGTTATATTAATTATTTGTACTAGCTACCAGAATTACAACAATGCACAAATTAAGTTTTACCAAGGCATTGATCCAAATTTATTAAAGACTAGCCACTCACTTTATTCTTTCTCTCGAGAGCGTTATCATTCGAATCCCACCGCTGCCACCATTTTACACTTCCTGTACCGTATTTCAGAAAAACAAACACAACCAGTAACACAAGACGCACTTCTGGAGTTTAATTATTTAAGGATGTTATACCTCTACAACACATTACACTCAACTGCTACAACGTACACATAATCACAGAATTTACAATAGAAGATTATATCCAGCTAAACAACTCGCACCGCTCGCTTCACAAAAAGTCCGACTCGGTTGCCCGCCTCCTTTACTCTGTTTCAAGATCCTTTCAGGACGCCAGGACGAAGCTACAGTATGGATGATGAAATTTTCTGATGCAAGTGTCTCATCCATCCGTAGATTACACGGGAGACAGAATGATGCTACACCACCCCTCTCCAGAAAAATAAAACTTTGTTGCATTGTATAGACTTGTACTTTTGGAGTTCATATTATTTTCAGTTGTGTAAAAGAAAAGCTTTAAGAAATTCAAAAGCTTTAAGAAAGAATAGCACCAACAAAATTGATTGTTCAAGCATATGTTATTTTCAAAACTTCTTGAACTCATTTTAGGTGTCCCCCTCCAAAAAGGTATCCCCCCACCCCCAGTAGTGACGCTACTGTATACATACTCAGAATCAGTGTAAAAACTCAGAATCCTGGTTTTTAATTTAATTTATTTACATTTTAAAATTTTGTACTTATATTTACATCTGACTTGTTTGTTTAAAATGCAAAAGTTATGTATATATTCTAAAAATTCTTTTTTTTTCTCTCCCTCTCAATAGACTTCTGCAGGGCATAAGATTCAATCTTGACGTAATGAAGGGCTTGATGGATAAAATCGTAGACATCAGAGAGGAGATGTAAGAATTATTGTTTTTTAAATGTTTCATTGCAAATAAAATAATTTAAATGGCATCTTTATTCGGAAGATTAAAAGGGCTTTCACAAAGGTGCATGATTACGGAAGTGATAGGATTTTTTGCACAGTTTTCAGTACAAAACAAATAATTTAAACAAAGTTATATATTTCAAATTATATCTCAAATTATATTTCAAATATTCCGGCAGGGTGGCGTAGTTGTAAGGCGCAGGCCTCGTACGCCCAAGTCCGCATTATCAAACCTGGCCCAAGTCAGTGGATTTTCAGTGCAGAAAATCGAGAGCACCCATGTCATATGATTATGCGGCATGTTAAAGATCCCTTGAGTATCCGTTTGGCGTGGATGCTCGCAGCGAAAGTAAATTCCTAGTGTAGTTAGCATCGATTAGAGCTCAGATGCTGCCATCTAGGGGGAAACTGAGCTCCAAATATTGTGGCATTGGCATACACTCATTGTGATGCCGCTGAAAGAGTTGGTACCAATCTCTGGGAACGTACTGCTGGTCTGCAATGGTTAAGAACCAACACTACACATACCATTAGAAATAAAAATAATTTTTTTTTTTTTTTAATATTTCAAATATTTTTGGTTTCATCGTATGTTATTAGCTTTTCAAAGAGGGGACTCACTTTTGTTGGTCTCGTTTAATTTTAAAACAAGAATTTAACATTAATAATTTAAAATTCGAAGCATTTAATCAGCAGGTCAAAGATATTTATTATTAACCTTTACCTTAGAAAAATTAAAACAAAATATCAAGGAAAACATTTACAAGTTTATACATATTTTAAAAAAATCAATTACTCAATTAATTAAAATCAATCCATTAAGCGGTTAATAAACGCCTATCAGACAGCTGAAGTGACATATTCCGCAGGAGGAGATATCCAGAAAGGGTTCTAATTGGCTAAGGCAGCAGGAAGGCGGGAACCTGCTACGAGCGTCGGAGAGCAATAGAAATTCAGCATTGAACTACTGACGGGGAGGGGGGGGGGGGGTGAGGTATAGTAATATTTGAGGGGTTTTACCTCTGAACATTACTGCTGATAAAACCAATTCGATTCGCAGTAAGGGGATTGGAGTGAGGGTCAAGTTTAATATCAATTTTGTTGTATTATTTACGATAAGTTGCGGAATTCCTCACATAGCGGGGCATTTCAGTAATACTCCTTAGTATTTTATTTTGGAAAACTTGAATTTTATGAAGTGAGACTTTTCTGTGTAACCCCAGCTTTCAATTGCATAGAATAATTTGCACTTAATTATTTGAATATAAAGCTAACGTTTATGAAACAAGTTACGATTAGGATTAACTAAAAGAGGATAATTAATAATTATGCTTTGTTAAAATTAGTTATCAATTTGCTAATGTGAGTAGCGAAATTAAGCTTAGAGTCAAGGGTTACCCCTAGATATTTAATTTCGTTAGAAAAAAGAATAGTATCTCTGGTAAAGTAAATATTATTTGTATAAGTTTTATAAAAAATAAAACAATCATTTTGTATTTTTCACTGTCAAATTACAAATATGGGTTAACCTTTTTTATATAGTTTATTGTAGATTACGTCTTTTATTCAAAGAAATATACTTAAATGATGGTTACATTTCTTTTGCGAACGAAGTGCATCCTACTTGTCAATAATGAAAATGACTCATTTTTTTGTGGCTGCAACGTTGGATTTCATTATTTCAAATTCAAATTCTAAAATGTTTGAACTCATGAAGAGAAACTGAGATCGGATCGGAAAGTATGTATACTTGTATTTTAAACAAGGCACCCAGTCCTAACGGCTTTTTTTTTTCTGAAATACTATTGACTGTCGATTTTTTCCCATGGACATCTATATATGGTAGCCATGTTGAAGGAATCATTGACTAAACATGCAGGTCCATCATTTAAAAATAATTCACGAAGTAGGGGGGGGAGGAGCAAAAGGTATACGCCTAATATTTTATATTTATAAAAGAAGAAATGCATACAAATTCATAAAGATACATTACATACTGAAAGCTAGCTGGAGGGGCTCTTGCCCCCTCCTGACTTAACTAAGTGACAGGGCTGCTAACTGCTTTTATTTTTAAGCTGTAATAACTCAAAGGGAAAAAAATCTGCATTTCTGCTAATTTTTGTTTTGCAAATTACTACTTTTTTGCAGTTTCTTAACTCATATGATTTGTATTAAGAGCCTTCTTTTTTTAAGAATCAGACAGGCTGGGTTAGTAGATTTTTTTAAATTTTGCTTAAATTTTCAGAATTGTTCTTTATGTAAAACTATTGGACACATGTTTTTTTTCATTTTGAGCCACTCCAAGTCAAATCAGCCAGCGGAGACATGGTTTGACACCCGAGGTCTGCCGATTTTGATGAAACTTGGTGAGATTGTTCTACCCATAGATATAAGAACAACTGTAAAGTTTTTTCTCAATATATTGATTAGTTTTTGAAATAGAACACTTTAAAGTTTTGCAAGAAATTTGCAATTCGACGTTGATCGTAAATCAAGCAATTACACATACTTCTGTATTTTTTATCGTAAAACAGTTATTTTTGAAGATAGAAAGTTAATTTTTTTTACATTGTGTTCAGTATTCTTTTGTGAATTGCAGTATAGCATTAGATTTGAGATTTAAAGGTATTGAGGCAACTTAAAACATCTTTGAAGAACAAAATTGAGTTGTATTTAGTACAATGACTGGAGCTCAGAAACTGCTCAATTGCATTAAGAACGTATCCTTCTATTTTAAAACTAATTACACCAATTGAAATTCATGATGTTTGGACTTTTCATTGGAGGTGGTCAAAGTTGTACCTTTGAAAAGTACCAAAATCTATTGTTCCTAATAACTTCAATTTTCAAAAAAATAGTATTGGCGTTCTTATAATGTTGTTATATGGTGCATTTAATTTACATTCATATGTATACAATGTACAAAGGGCTTTCCACCAAAACCAAGTGAAATCATAAAATATTCTGAGATATATTTACAGCAAAAAATACGTCGTTCTTTTAGAAAATGCTTATGCTCTAGAAAGTTCTTCAAACAAGCATGAAATTAGAAAAATAAATCTGTATGTTCGGTTATAACTGATCGAAGTTACAAAATCAGCCAGACCTTCTATAGCTCAAAATAATATACAATATTGCATAAGAAATGTTTTTTTTAATTATTTTTTTAGTAAAATGTCATGTTTGTTAGATAAACTAAGGTAAGAAAGTTATATATATATATATATATATGCATATATACTATATATATGTAACAACAACAGCTACTGGATATCATTTAGATGCCTTTTTCATTATGATGTGATAACGAAAAGTAAAAAAAAAAAAACCTAAGAGCGTATTTCACAGGTCTTTATTGTACATCTCTCGCGCAGAATGAGCACAGCAAAAACCTTTTCTATACGTATATTTTCTTACTGAGCATGCCAGTTTTTTCATTACCTTATATGGTAATGTTGGATGGATAGAGAATTGGAGGATTACGTAATTAACATTCCGAATACCGAAATCAAAACGGAAGCATTTAATTAAATTATAGAACCATAATTAATAACAATGATTTAAATCAGATTAATTTTTAATTTAATGAAATATTTTTTCATTGTTACACCCCCCCCCCCCCCTACCGAAAGGACTACACCCTATGCGTCCATAGTGTGGCGAACACTCAGAAGTATATATAAGCAGTATAACTTTTAGAAAAATCCTTACTTTTGCAGAACTCGTAATACCCAAGGATTTTCAAATTCCGAATCCTCCATCCATCCAAACCAATATATAAGAAAAATAATAATATATAAATAAGTTGAATACTGATAATACAAGAAAATAATGCAATTTTTCTGACAAGAGTTGACTGAAGTTTTGTCGTCTTATCATCATGATCGCAATCACATCTTGAATTAACTTTCCGTTGTATACAATGGAAATAATAAAAATGTAAACAGAGAAAGGAAAAAATAGGCCCATAAAAATAAAACACACAAAATTACAATCTACGTATAATACACTCTAGTACTCATAAGTATGAAATATTACACCAGTCATGAACGAATAATCATCAAAAGAAAAATTTATACAAAATACTTATAGATAAAGACCTTAGTTACATTACATAATTTTTGTTGAGGTGCACCTCTTAATTTCGAAACTTTACTCAATATTTACAACAAAATACGAATGTTCTTGCAATCACTATAATTATATAACACATAAACAGTTTGACAGCTTAGCTAACTTAAACATAATATTATAACAGATATACTTAAATCCCTAAATATTATACTTCTACCTCATAAACATCAACATCTTTTCACTCTATTACTTATATTTAATGACTCTCAGTTCAATTTCAAACTCAACAGCTATAATTCACTGAAAATAAAAAAACATTTTCTGTATGATAATTTATAACTCTCTTATGATTCCCAATTTGGCAGTTCTCCAAAATTCTTTTCCATTCGGTCATCAAATAAAAAATGTGATTCTTTTACTACTTTTATGACGTAAAGAAATCTGGATTCTTGCGTGATTATAAAAAACTTATCATAGGTTTTATGTTTTATTAGAATAATATTTAAGATGCCTATTATTGAAGTGATCACTACTCTCAAGATCGTAGATTGAAAATGTTATAAATTTCAATCAATGTATTTAAATGGCTATGTCTCTTATTCTATAGGCTCCTTTCAACTTTCAACAGTTTTAACACCTCCCCTTGAACATATTCCAGGTTTTATTAATATTTTTCATGGATATTGATCCAATTTTGAAAAAACGACTCATATGTGATGTTACTTCTGGACTTTCAACAACACATAAGATGTGCTGTGGGACAACAGGGCATTCATCTTGCCTTTCAGGCCAGTAAAATATTTCTCAAGGTCCATGCTGGTGCATGAAAGCAATAGTGTCACGCCTTCTGCTTTGTTGATTTTACTGACACCAAACCACTCCACCAGTTTCCTTCATATACACATGCAGCATTATTTATGTAAATTCCTATCAAAATCCTGCACCATATTTGATTTTGATACTCCATCTAATGCATGGTTCAGAGTCCAGACTGGTAGTTTCATGCTTGTTTAAAGAACTTTCTATGCCATAAGCATTTTGTAAAAAAAAACCGATGTTTTATTTAACCGACTTCACAAAGGAAGGAGGTTATACATTCATGCTGTATATGCCGTTTTTTTTTTTTTTTTGTTTTTTTTTTTTTTTTTTTGTTTTTTTTTTTTTTTTCTCCACTCATAACTTCTTACCGGAAGAACCGATTCTCATGATTTTTTAAAAATCGATCGAGGGTGGTTCACCATAGGTCCTGTACCTTTGTTGAAAAATAAATTAATTCTCAACAATATCTTTTAACACAACTTTTAAACATAATTTTTGAAGTTGGTGCAAAATTATGACAGTATAATTCTCTTTACACCATGCGTTATTCTACATTGAAACTGTTGCAAAATCTAGGCCATTAATGATTGTAATTGATTCATGGTTACAAAAGTTATCATGAATCAAAATCCATCACAATTTTACACCGACTTCGAAAGTTCTGTTTAAAAGTCGTATCGATGTTAGTTAAAGAATTTATTTTTCACTTTTCGTGCATTTTATAATTTGAGGTCGGTTCTATTTTTTTTCCAAAAATTGCTGTAAATATATTTCTGAATATTTTATGATTACACTCGGTTTTGGTGAAAAACCCTTTGTACAATGTATATATATGATGAATGCAAACTAAATACACTATATAACAACATTATAAGCGTGGAAAATATTATTTTTTTGAAAATTGAAGTTATTAGGAAATAGGTTTTAGTACTTTTCAAAGGTATAATTTTGATCAGCTCTAACTCAATGAAAAGTCCAAACCCCATCAATTTCAATGTACCACTTTGAGGCATTTTTAATCTAGTTTTTAATGGTATAATTAGTTTTAAAATCGAAGGATACGTTCTTAATGCAATTGAGCACTTTCTGAGCGCCAGTCATTGTACTAAATGGAACTCAATTTTGTTCTTCAAAGATTTTTTAAAGTTGCCTTAACACCTTTAAATCTCAAATCTAATGCTATATTTCAATCCACAAAAGAATACTGAACACAATGCAAAAAAAATTAACTTTCTATCTTCAAAAATAACTGTTTTACGATAAAAAATATAGAAGTATGCGTAATTGCTTGATTTGCGATCAGCGTCGAATTACAAATTTCTGGCAAAACTTTAAAGTGTTCTATTTCAAAAACTAATCAATTTATTGAGATAAAACTTTACAGTCGTTCTTATATCTATGGGTAGAACAATCTCACTAAGTTTTATCAAAATCGGCCGACCTCGGGTGTCGACCCCTGGATGATTTGATTTGGCTTGGACTGTCTCTTTTTGCAAAAAAAAAAAAAAAAAAATCTAAAAGTTTTGGAAGTTCACTTATGACTCTCGGAGCAGAGATAAAAAGTTATTCAAAAATTAAAAAAAAAAGCTTTTTTTTCTGCAATTTTGACCATTAAAATCGTTTTATTCCATCAGTGAATCACTAGCGCATATATTTCAGTACATACATTCTAAAGAGTAGCACACGAAAGCAGTAAAATATCTGTGGTTGACTTTCGACAAACAGATATATGTACTCTGAAATTGCGGAAAATCTATAATTGCATGACTTTCAAGGTCCGCTGCTTTCGCCAATCGCCCCGTTCAGATGTCACTTTTGTAACCTGCAAAACCCCGTTCCAACTCCGGGAAAAACCGTTTGAAAAAAAAAAAACTTTTAGAAAAGAAGCGCAATGTTTACAAATTTTTAAACTTGCTGCTGTCATTTCCTCGCTCTCTTTTCTCGATGATAAAGTTAGGAAAAAAAAAAAAACCGAACAAGCTTCAATTTCGACCAGTCAGAACTTCAAGATTTTTTTTCGTTTGCAAAACTCAAAAAAAAAAAAAAGAAAAAGAAAAAGAAGAAGAAAATATATCTAATTGGTTCCACATAAAAAAATATAGTAGAAATTTCAGCATTATAAAAAATGTCTACTGTCTAAGCCTGCTTGATTTTCTCGCTTAAAAAAAACCGACTCTTAATAATAATATTAATATTAATAAAAATATTGCAGAAGCCAAGTCAGCGCTACTTTGTTTGATGAAATCGAGGCACAAGGAATGTGGAATATATAATCAACAGTGGTTTACGCTACGTGGTTGATCGTAGATTACCTTAAGCACGGTTAGTAATATATATATTTTTAGTAATATATATATATATATATATATATACATACATACATAGATAGATTTTAAAAGGACTGAAGTCAAAATCACCAGTAGCGAGAAAAAATATTCAAAGGATATTAAACATTTTAAAAAGTTACATTAATGTTTTTAAAAAATGGTTTTCTCTTTAGTACTTTACATGGGCCATTTTAGTTCTATAAGAACCGATCAAATGTAATATTTTGCTGTTAATATATAATATTTTGCTACTAATAACTCAAAACTCAAAAAATTGATATACGCCCTTTTAGGACCCAGTCACTTCCCGTTCTTGTCACTTTATGTTTCTTGGTAGATATTTTAAAAATTTTCATTTAAAAATTTAGTTGATTAGTGTACTTTCAATTAATTTCTAGATTAAAACGAGATCTATTTAAGAAAATGAATTTTAACCAGTTACGTAGACAGTACACAGCGTATTTCTGATGCAGTTAACCTTTGGTTTTCAAGCAGAAGAGAATAAAAATCTGTCCCAGCATAGACAAAAGCATAGTTGATATGTTCTTTGGTGTTGCAATTTGAAAAATTTAGCACCGAGTTCAAGACATATCGAGAAATTTGAAACTATTGTGCTGAGCTGAAACAAACCGAACTTTCATTAAGTGCCCAATTTTACTCAAAAAAACTCAAGTTTTAAACTTTCTCTTCATTGCAAAGCAAAGCAAACGATTGAATTAGAATTGATTATCTTCCTTACAGATTCCATGCTGCTTTGTTTTCAATATTCCTTGCTTTTTGTAACCATAAGCTTTTTTTTTTTTTAGATGTCCTACCATTTTAGCTTAAATGCCGAAACATCAAAACTCATGGGGGAACAATTTATACTTAACTAGACTCAATATGAATTCCTCCAGACTTTCTGATATAAATGCGGTTACGATATGTAAACTGTTATATGAGCATATAGGTCATATGGGTACCCATTCATACCACATAACAGATTCAACCAACCGCACATAGGATCCAGTAAAATGTAGATGTAAATTGATATGTCCGATATCCTCGTTTATTTAATTATATTGAAGTCATCTAGTAGTTTCACATTAATAACGTTATAATTCTTTTCAAATGTCGTGCATTGTCTATTATAAAAAAAAAAAAAAGAAACATTCTAATTTTGATAGACAAATAACAATTTTTGTATATTTTATCCTTGATTGACGGCATCTGCATTTATTTTTATTAGTCTATCAAAGTAGATTGTTTGTTTTTTGTAGTTGAGGACGCACGACCATGCGACATTTGAAAAGAATTATAACGTTATCAATGTGAAATTACCAAAGACGATAATAGCAATGAGCACCTAAACACCTAACTTGTTTCTAAGGGTTTAGTTTTTTTCCGTAATCGGGTGAGAGAGAGAGAGAGAAAACAATTTTTAAGACTTTATCTTCGATGCAGAAAAAGTGTTTAAGTTTTCGAAGCTAAATAGTGAAGACACTTCACGGTGACTGCTGCTTAGCTAAGTTAATGACATAATGAGAAAATATAATTATGTAAGAGGAAGCTTCGTGGAACTAGATTTATAGTGATGAGCACTGAGCAGGATAATGATGAGACAGAGAATCAAAACATCCGAAGATAGTGATTCTCTTATTCAAGTTCACTCACTCATCAGACAAGCAACGCACTATAAATTCATAGTTTAAAGTCATTTCCTCTATGTTAATTTTATGATATTAAACCTGACACCAATCAACATTAATAGAAATTTTATTGTTACATTTCTATAATTATGGTATCTAACCAAAATGAAGAAGTATATCATGGTTGATATTTTCTCATTACGATGAACAAATTTACATTGGTTACATAGATGTCCACGTTAAATAAAATACGCAGCAGACAACATAAAGGGTACACATTTATATAAACCTAATTTTTGTTTTAAGTGAAGTGATAAGCATCGGTAATATGTGAGGTGTTTAGTATCAAAATCAGCTCAATCCATTTTCAGACATTTTATTGGAGATATTAAAAATCACGCCTTGCCCGATTAGTTTTTCCAAATTTTTGAAAAAGATACTATTTTTCTATTGTGCACCATGAAAGGTCTTTCAAGCAGTAAAAAAGAAAATGTAGAAAAACTAATCGGGCAAGGCGTGAAACGTTTTCAGACTCTCCCATAAAATTTCTGAAAATGGATTGAGCTGGTTTTGATACTAAATGCCTCATGTATCACTCATACATACCTGATATCTATCATTATTGTTCGGCAACTACTCGTCAAAAAGTAGTTAACTACCAACTACTAACTACTCTAAACAAAACTAGTTGCAACTAGTAGTTAACTACTTTTTTCTGAGGCTAGTTGTAACTAGTAGTTAACTGTTCTCCAAAAGTAGTTAACTACTAGTTAACTACTTTTAAGTATAATTTACTTGAATTTCCATTTTTAAGCTTGTTCTTAAATATTTAATCTTAATAATTCAACTCAGTATTATGTTTAATCATTAAAACAATTTTAAAGAAATTCCCGTAAAACATTCAAAGATTGAATATATCCAAATAACACTCAACAATTAATAAATAAAGACAAAACCTTTTTCTCTAAATTTAAACCTTTATTTTATTATGTATTTGTTTAATAAATTAAAAAATATATGTTTTTAAGAAATAGCAAATTTTTCAGCAGTTGAAAAATGAAGGGGTTTACCCTTAATATCAATTTAAAATTCTCCCTCTGCCAAACCCCCATTCATCCAAATGTAGAAAAAATTACTCCCAAAGGTGCTGTTGATATTTTTGCTGTAGTCAGCATGTCCAAAAGTTAATGTTATCTGATAAAATGTAATTCTTTGACACTTTAACGAAGCTATAACACCTTTTCCTAGATGACCAGATGCATTAAGGCTACCATATAGTGAGTTAAAATTCTAATGAATTACTTGAACCCAGAATATATATTTAAATATATATTAAAAAAGTATCTATATTTTAATAATTTGGAAGAAGCTGATATAAATAGTTTTTTTTTAATCATAAAAATCAATATTTTGTCTAAAAAAGAATCATAAAAAATTAGCTTTTTCTAAGAAAATCATAAAAATCAGCATTTTTTTCTAAAAAGAAAATCATAAAAATCAGTATTTTTTCCTAAAAAGAAAATCCTAACAATCAGTATTTTCTTCTAAAAAAATCCTAAAAATCAGTATTTTTTCCTAAAAAGAAAACCCTAACAATCAGTATTTTCTTCTAAAAAAATCCTAAAAATCAGTATTTTTTCCTTTTTTTGTGTGTGTGTGTGTGTGTTTTATGGTATCCGAAACGCATGCATGGTACTGGAGTAGAGGTAAATTCCCCATAATGAAGATTTAATCTTTAAATGAAACTTCATTGTGCATGTGCTGGTGTGGGCGCTATTTATTGATTATATTAGAAAGCTTTTTCTAATTTGCGTAAATACTGCAATACATATTATGATTTTTTATGAGTACTTTTTCATTATATAACATAATATTAAAATACATTTGTGTGTGTAATATTCATAAGCTAAAAACTTAAATAATTAAAGTTTAAGAAATAGTTATTTTTTTCAAACAATAGATTTAAACTTTTTTTTTTTTTTTCGAAAGTAGTTGGAATTTCGAAAGTAGTTTAACTAGTAGTTAACTAGTTCAAAACAAAAGTAGTTACAACTAGTAGTTAACTACTAGTTAACTAGTAGTTGCCACTAGTAGTTAACTACTTCTAGTCTATGCCGAACAATATCTATCATAAACATCTGATATTTTGACATTTATATAAATAACATGATATTTGCATAATCAATTATATAATCCGTTTTAATTTCTTATTTTAAATGTATGCCAGAAAGGCAAACCCTGTAACGCAGTGGCGGCACACCGAACCACGATTTTTGTTTTTTTTTTAAATCCTGTCTTTTCGAAAGTTTTTAATTACAACAGATCGATTATTAACCCTGTAATTCCCAACTCCGCCTCAAGGTGGACGACGATAACAAAAATTGGGCATTATAGGGTTAATATTGTACATGTTGAGAATAAAGAACAGTAGTAATTAATTAAACAACATTTGAATGTCAGCATTTATGAAGACATGCAAAATTAAACTAATGTTATTAATTTGTTTTCAGCTTTCAAGAAAAGTGGAAAAATACTCGATATGGGGCCTTATTTACAATTTAACAAGGACTAAATAAAAAGTTCATTTAACTTCTTAACAATGTAACAAGGATTAAATAAAGAATTTCATATTACATTGTTCTTCCATTTAATATTTTTAGAAACAGCCACTAGCATAGGCTTACCGTCACCAGTGCAGCCATTTAATAGACAGCTTTAATGACACGATGGTAAACAAAAACAAAATTTAAACAATTAAAAAAAAACACTTGTTTTGCTAATGCTCCTTAAAAAAAAATTTAAAAAAAAAACAGAAAGAGAGAGAAATATTCTATGGGATCATTCATTAATGATGTCACGCTTCGTGGGGTTAGTGAAATTGTGACGAATTATGACGAGGGAAGGGGGTAGCAAGAAGTGTGACATCCTGCTTATGCAACCTCGCGTGACATGGGACAAAGGGGGGTAGGGGCTTCGTGGTATCCGTTTTGGCACGCAGTGGGGGGTCAGGGAAAGGGGTCAAGTTCCCAAGGGAGGATTAAAAAAGTTCCCACTAAAATTACCCCGCCAACCCCTCCAATTTTCCCTGCTTTGTAAAACGACGCTGGTCGAGGTTTGGGTTTTCAGCGCTACCCCCAAGGAAGCGTTCTGAGGGTTGCTTTTACCCCCTTTTTTTAACTGCACGTGTTAACTTTTATCTATTCTCGCCTATCCAGCTCCGTTCTCGACCTACTAAATAAAATGGCGCAACAGATAGAGTTGCTAAAATCGAAAAGAGGAAAGGATGTTTTAAATTGTATGAATTTTATGCCCCCCCCCCCTTTGTCACATGTCACGCTCTGTTGCACAATGCATGATGCCACATTTTTTTTACCCCTCCCCCCCCCGTTGTCATAATTTCACGATTCCCCCCTCCCCCCCCCCTTGAAGCGTGACATCATTTGCGAATGATCCATAAATACTATTTTCTCTTTAGTTTTTGTAATTTTCGGTGTTTACGATGCATAAACCAATTTTATTTTTTATATGTTAAAAATCAATTTAAATGTAGCTAGGGATGTGGTCTTACTTGAAAGTTTTATTCAGAAATTTCAGAAGTGACAAAAGTAGATATCTTTAACTTATGGACTTAAAAAAATTGTTTTTATATTTAAACATGAAACATACTTGTCCATAAAACTGAGCATTTGCTCTTGGAAGTAGACAATACTCATGAAAAAGCATATAATGTAATTTTACCTGAAAAACAGATGTTAATACATCATAATTACTGTTTTTATAACAATGTATAAGATAAATGTGATAATACATTATTATGTTTTATGCCTAAATAACTGCATTAAAAATAAACTAACATGTTTAATTAAACATTTGTATTCCAATTCTATACAGAATTAGAACAATGTATTTGACATATCAAACAAATACGCAGGTATTGCAAGTGCTACAGTTAAAATCAAAAGAAATGTATAAAAAGAGTAGTTAAATATTCCTATAACAACTCTTGCAATAGCAGAAATGCAAATTAAAGTGTTTCAAATCCAGATTTCTTAATTTATCTACCTTGTTACTGTAGAACAAGCGTTCAGAATAGTTGGTCAGTATGGCCAGCCCGCATAATCGGAAAGCATATGGAATCTAGTATTCGATTGTACTGAATATTTGTTAGATTCCTAAATGTAGCACATCTGAGCATATACACACAGTGCCCTGAGTGTATACATGCAGAGGCATAAGTATTAAAAACAAAATGACTTCTGCACCAGAGCAATAACCCTTGATTCGTTATCTAAACACAATTTAACGTGGAATAGTAATCTTTTAACTTGAATTACACATGGATAGAAATTTTGAAAATAAAAACAATCAAGATTTTATCCTTTAGTATGATAATTTGATACTTATATATACGCACATATTCCTCCCCCCCCCCCTCATATCTTGCTGAATTCTCATATTATAGCACCCTAAACAATTACTGCGAAGAAAATAATTTAAGTATGATTGTTTGAAAAATGAATAGATTTGAATAAGGAAATTTGAAAAAGGTTAAACTTTGTGAATAATTAACATTTTTTTCTACAATAAAGTACATTACATCTTAAAAAGGCCTATGACTGTTCCACTTTTTACTGAAGAAGAATATAATCTTGCTTCTGTCGTTAAATTATATCTTTTTAAGTGTAGTATCCTTTAAGGCAGTGGTCGGCAACCGACCACTGCCTTATCCGACCACCGCCGATCGCGATAGACCGGTCGATCGCAAGCCCATTTTAGGTCGATCACGACAGCATTTTGGACAGTTTATAGTTTAAAAAAATAAAGAAAATAACTTTTGAATTGGATGGCGAGTTTATTATTATTTTTTCCTTCAGAAAATGTTTATTAGTTTGTCAGACCATTCACCGGACCTAAAAAAACTTCTAATAATATGGATTGTCAGTCGTCACTTTAACTATGCTCTTGGTGAGAGTTAATTCAAGAATGTATACATTTCACATGTGTGTTTTAGTTAAAAAACAAAACAAAAACTATCAGTTCTTTTTATCAAATTCGAAAGAAATAATATATTTGTATTGTTTTGATGCGAGTTAACGGTGTTAGCAAGCCATTATTTTAGAAATTTTAGAGTAGGTGTTTTATAAGCATCAGAACTTGTTCCGACAAGAATTAACCTACAATTTGAAGACAGACGCAATCCCAACAAGCCCTATTAATAATGTATAACCCGGGGGGGGGGGGGGCGGTCCTCCGAGTCGATCTTGGTGTTCGCCGAACTTGGAAAGTAGATCTTCAGTCAGTTTAGGTTGCCGACCGCTGCTTTAAGGTGTGAGAATAACTATTTCAACTTTAAAAAATATATTTTTGTAAAAATTCTAAATTTTCACTGTGTCGGGGGAGAGGGGGCCATGGGCTTCCGGTGCCCCCCTTGTTGCACCACTGCAGTATCATACAGTTCCGAACCCCGAATTCGGCACGCTGGAGAGCAGTGTTAGGCCGAATTTTCGAACAGCGAACACGACCAAAAATGTATATGTATAGCATAGTAATATGATTAACAACAAATTCTTTGGTTTTGATAAGCAGTATTGGGCGATTCGTTCGTTACGTGTGTTACATTTGCACGACATTTTTCAACTTTAATGCGCTTTCTAACAAACTTGTTGGGTATTTTTTAGGTTTTTTTTAATTTAGGCTAATAAAAGTACATGTAATAATAATATAATTACACGTTAATTTAAAACACAAATGAGCAATAAAATGCAGACATATGTTTCGGGATTGCTTGGAATCCCTTTTTCAATGCGACAGGGGGCTTCTAGATGCAAAACATCCAAATGAAGCAGACAGAACAACAAAAACAGGAAACTTTGACTTGCCTCAGGAAAAGGCTTTCTGAATTCCATTTTACTTCTGTGGAAATTGAGGAATTAGTTTTCCTTACTCGTGTGTGCTTGCAACAGA